>OZ026516.1:12926707-15828330 GCA_964019695.1 Loripinus fragilis | reverse complement strand
CCCTGTTACATGCAAAGTGATCACATAAATCAGTTGGGGGCATTAGGATGTTCGCAGTGTAACCCAAATGACTATGAAAACTGGTAACTACAAATAGGGTTCAAGAATTTAGTAGGTATAAAAAAGTTCGCCATTACTGTTATGTCTTAAGCTTTGTTACATGAACTTTTGTTTTGAATGAGATGTTGAACACCAATGGTGTGAAGCCAGAGAAGCTGCTGAGCGATTAATCTAGGTGCTAAATTATAGGAATCTCAGATCAGTGCATATGTGTATGAATAGATACCTGAGCAAATACGTAAGAATAACTCAGTGAACTAATCAGAAGACACACTGAGGCGACCAAAATATACAAGAATGGGAGATTAGCTCATTCTTATCATAGAATATCAACAGACAACATACCTAGATGCAGATTCAGTCATGGAAATGGTCATTATGTTGATGTAAAACACTTATAACAGGCTCCTGGGAGGAAACGTACGTAGCACTATCACTGAGTGTATGGCATGTATGGACATAAGAAATATTGGAAGCTGCATGATTTGGCTATGTGAAATTGCTATCCACTGGTAGGATCTGTGATGGTCTGGTCTGGCATAGCTCTCCACTATCCAAGATCAAATTCGTTCCCAAGGAGAATCTTAGGGTTGCCTGGTGGTGGAGATGATGGGTTGAGTAGTGATGATTCTAGTGGTGTAAGTGGTGGTCGTGTAAGTGGTGGTAATGGTGAAGCTGGTGGCGATGGTGATGTAAGTAGCAGTGGTATAAGTGGTGGCAGTGGTGGAGGTGATGGTGTAAGTGGCCTTGGTGCTGCAAGTAGTGGTTATGATGATGGTGGTGGTGGTGGTGATGTAAGTAGTGGTAATGATGATTGTGGAGGTGGTGGTGGTGGTGTAAATAGTGGTACTGATGATGGTTGAGTTGGTTGTGTATGCTGTGGTTGTGGTGGTGATGGTGGTTGTGGTGGTGGTGTTGGTGTTTGAGGGGTGGTGGTGGTGGTTGTGTAAGTGTTGGTGGTATAAGTGGTGGTGTGCACGTTTTTGACCAATCAGAACGCATAACTTAAAATAATTGACCAATAAGAAGATACATTAAAGGGGCAATAAGAAAGAGAGTTGACAGATTTCCTCATTCTTAAAATAGAACACTGTCAGTCAACATCATGAATTCTGAACAAAATCTAGTGGCTGTGTTAGCAGTGGTGGTTATAATGCTGGTGTGAATGGTATTGTTGATGGTGATAATGGTGGTGTAAATAATGTGGGTTATAATGATAGTAAAGGTGTTGGTGTTATTAGTGATGGTATTATGGTGTGTTTGGTGTAAGTATTGGTGTAAGTTGTGATGGTGTATGTAGTGGTGGTAAAGGAGTGTTGGTGGTGGTCATGGAGTTTGTGTAGGTGGTGGTGATGGTGGTGATGATGGTGGTGATGGTGGTGGTTGTGTGGGTGTTGGTGCTGTGGTTGGTGGTGTAGGTGTTGGTGGTAGTGGTGGTCTAAGAGGATGAAGAGGAGCGAGGTGGAGGAGATGGAGGAGGAGAAGGGAGGAAGAGGAGGAGAAGTGGCAGGTGGAGAAGAGGGAGGAGGAGGCTTAATTTAGATGTAGCATGATTGTCTATTTGTAGTCTGACATGTATCAACCTGTACTTTTAAGCTCTGAGCAGAAAACCCTGAGTGACATCTCATTTAGACGTCAAACTTTACATTATTTACATCAAAGATAATTTATTGTATATGCAGAGGGGAAAGGAAGAATAGAAGTAGGTGAGGAGAATGGCAGGGGAGGGAGGAGAATGGCAGGGGAGGGAGGAGAAGGGCAGGGGAGGAAGGAGAAGGGCAGGGGAGAAAAAGAAGGGCAGGGGAGGGAAAAGAAGGGCAGGGGAGGTTATCTAATTTATTCTCAATGATAATTTTAGAGCTGACAATTGAAGGGTAGGAGTCGATAGTCTAGGATGTGCCGCTACCTTCCTGTGGCGTTGACTCACCCATCAATCGCGTGGATCCAGTGTCATGAGGCCGCCATCTTGAAATGATGCCCAAGGGAGGTGGTCCATGCCCTTATTCGAATGGTGGCCATCGCGGATTTGGTGACGTCATTAGGACCCAAGGGACGCCTATACTACTGGTGTTTTTAATGTCCCCTGATGTAGTTTGAAATTGAAGCTATATTTAGCCCTGACCGCATGAAATGTTTTTATTTTTGAAAAAAAAAAATGACGGCCACACATCCTCAAAGAAATTAAGTTTCCAAATATAGGAGCGGAAAGGTCTACCTTTGACAAACCACCCTTATGTTCAGAAAAGGTACCATATACTAGTAGGACTAGTACCCCTTATAGATGCATAGCTAAATACTTGCGAATCCTATCACCATCATTAACATTTGTTTTCTGCAAATGTGCCCAAAATACTTCAGAACGATTAGTGCCAATCAGATCAAATTATCAACTGTTACAAAACTGTATTTTAAAATGCATAAAAGGTGCATGAAAGGGGTAAGCTAGAGATACAATCAACCATGAAAAATGGCTCTACTGTAGTTTGTTAGGCATGCAGAGGGAGGGGCCTCCCAACCCTCTCTATGTCAGATGACTGGGAGAATAAAGCGTAAAAAGGTAAAAAAATAAAGTATAAACATAATACAATCGTAAAACAACTACAATAGTGTTTGCATCTTTATTTGCTGGAACCAAAATATACTTTGTATGAAAATCCTAGATACAGAGCTTAAGCTGAGGAAAAGAAGATTTAGGTTTCAGAGGTAAAGATTTGTATTATGAGAGGAAAATGAAATATGAGTATCTATAAAAAAATGTTCATCTTCCATTTCTTCAAGGCAATAGTTTCAACACTTCTCGTTTGCACCAACGATTACTTAAGTTATTTAATGAAGCAGAAATCTCTCTACGACATTAGGGAAATCAATTTTAGAATGTAATCAATAGTGTGGTCCTTTAGAAATAATAGTGCAAACTATTGAATCAGGAATGACAAATAGATTACACATACTAACATGCCCTGGATATGAATAAATAGAAGCTTGACAATCTCAGGAGTATTGGAATCTATATCCAAATCTGTAGCAATTTAATTAAGCTTGAATATAAATGATCAAATAAAACGAAGAAACAAGGCAAATATCAGAAATCGATACAATCAAGCACCACTGCTGACACAGGACAACACATGTAAACGTAACAAATACACAATAAAACATCACACACAAGAGAGCTAAGAAGTCTGCCCTTCCCCAGCAGGTGACCACAAGGCTACATTGAACATACAAGAAAACACAACAAACACGAAACACAAATAACAAAAATAACCCACAAAAGAAGCACCACCTTGGAACAGTCAGCTCATTAACCTTTACTGGAGGGTTTAAACTTGTTTCACAGTGCTAACCTCACCCTTAGTTCAGATGTGGATCAATACACATATATGTTTGGTTTGCATGAAAGACCCCTAACTTATCAATGAATTATATCCTAGAACATAAAAAAAGATATAAAAAGGAAATAAAGCAAAGATAATGACTCCGCAGTATATAAAAGTATATAAAACAGTTAACCCAGGTGGGCCTGACAGTGGCAAAAGACCAGCCCTGGCCATCTCATCTCTAGGTAAGTCAGAACCATCATAGAGTCGGAAGTCCCACCCACCAACTTGCTGTGTTGAAGTCAGCCACATAGCTAAATGCTAGCAAATAGGATGAGTTGACAGATATAGACACCATAGGACGTAATCAAAAGAACATAACCAACCATAGGACGTAGAGCGAGGAACATCATTATCTAAAAAATGGGAAATTGACAATTTCAAAATCAAAATTGTCATGTTTATTATAAATTTTGGCAGAAACACTATCATTAGAAATGAACAAATGCAAGTCCGAAAATGCGGCTTTGGTATCAGAGGTATTAGCTTTATTAAGTTGGCGCTCTGAAGGGTATATTTTACTTACCATATTATCAAAATAAACATTATTAATGTTTAAATATCATCCAAATACCTGGATATAATGTTAAAAGCATCAATAATATCAGTCTGCTTGTCATCAGAAGGAGACATCATAAAGTCCCTCTTATAAAAAACAAGAATAAATCGGCAACAAGGGAAGCACAATTAGTGCCCATAGGAATCCCAACTACTTGTCTATACAACTTAGTGCCAAATCGTATATAAATGTTGTCCAACAAAACGGTCAGCGCATTATACACATTTTTACAAGACCATGCATGATAATTTATAGGGTTTACCGGAGTGAAAACGCGTTTCTGTAGTTGCATACAAAGTAAGGAGACCTTTTTAAATAGATTTTTTTTTCAATAAGATCAATACGTTCATCTTTAATCAAATTATAAGGTAAAGAAGTGTAAAGAGTAGAAAAATCATATGAAGACAAACAAGTGTAGCTTAAAGTTTATCTAATACTTCACCTGAAATTAGACCAAAATTAATAGGATAATAGGTGTGTTATTTTTATAACAAATATTGGGAGTTTCAGTTTATTTAAGATTATATTAACAAAGGAAATCACCGATTTCTCTTAAATAAAAAAAAATGCAAATCTATCAATTCCATGCATTGGCTACTGAATTGAATTTTGATAAAATGAAAGCGCTTACAGTTGACCTCAGAATCAATATAAGGACTGAGAAAATGTTGAACATCACACTTATTCAAAAGAGCTGCGTTATATGATCTGCTAGCCCTAGTGTGAAATTTATTAACCTCTTCCTCTAAATAATCTAGAACAGAAATAGGCAAATAACTCAATAATGAAAGTAAACCTTGGCAAATATGAGTATTTAGAACAACTCAACGATTAATTAGAGAAAAAATAATGCATTTTTCTGCACAAATTTTGCGCTTATGGGAAAATGAGACTGCAAAACTTTTATCCATTATAGTTTAGCTTTTTGTGTAAAGGGATACATAGGGGCTGGATAAATTTATTATTTCATGGTCTATTCTTTTTTTAAAAACAAAACAATCTTTCATCAAGTTCACTGAATTAGCCTTGTTACCCCAAATATTCACGCACATTTAATCTCTTTCGTGGTAAAAAGGCAATAATGGAATTGTTTTATCTTTGATATTGTAAAAAAGGTTTAGTTATTTTATTATAGCTGAGAGGTGTTTTACTGAATCTGTGTATCCAGATGCTAATGCGGTAAGAAGCTGTTCAGATAGCCATGATTTCTGTACTTCTACCTGTAAGGATGGTTACATCTATGGAGATGGCGAACCTACAAAGAACTTCACTTGCACAGGATATGATAATTGGGATTTTAATTATCCTTATGTTTTATGTCTTCGTAAGTATTATTACTATATACATCAATTGAGGGCATGTGTTCAATATTCTACTTTATTGAACATTAGTAAGAAGTCTTATAGAATTGATAAGAATCACATATTAATATGATCTTTCAAGTAGGTTATTTATTGATTCCTTTACCAAACTTTCCGTGTTTGATTTGATGCAACATTGGGTTAAACCTGGGGAGATACTCCTTTTTTGTTGTTTGTGTTTCATGTTTGTCTGTCATGCTGTCTTGTCTGTTCCTTGCAGCCTGTGATCACCTGCTGAAAAAGGACAGGACTCTAAGCTCTCTTGTATGTGGTGTTTTCTCATGCGTTTGTCACTATCCCATGTGGTGTCCTTGGTTCAGGTGTGGTATTTTTTGTATCGATTCCTGATCTTTGCTCCCTCCTTATTTTACTCATTAAAACCTGTAAGTAATATTTCAATCGCATTTACCAGTTGCAAGAAAATTGCAAAATTATGGTGATTTGTTTTTAAGTCCTGTAGCATATCTTGACGAGTCATTGTTGGAATTTCATCAGGGCAAGAGCTATTGATTCTTTGTCTTCACAATGTAGATACAATGTACATATGCATAACTTGTTTGGTTAAAAAAAATCAATTTGATTCGTTATTGATTGTTACTCCCATTATGTGATTCTGTAATTGTTCAATGTTTTGTTGTGCGTTACTTTTTGTCCATCTAGTTTTGCAATCATATTGATGAGGAAGAGTGAGCATGTTACTTTGCTTTGTTGTCTTACTGGTGTTTTGTGAGTGTAGTGTAGCTCTTACTTGCAGTTCAATGGGGTTTTCTGCAGTTGTAATCATGGGAGTTCCTAGTCATACTCACTAATTTTGAAAGAACTGACAGCTATGAGAATGTAGACAATTTTCCCTAACATGGCCCTTGTATATGCATTGATGGTTCTCTCATGGTCGGATCAACTCATACCACAGCTAATGGATGCATTATTTCAACATTTTACATACAATAAACATAAGCATGAAAGATTCGGGCGCAAAAACGACAAAACGACAGCTATGAGTACTTAAAATTTATTCCCTTATGTGGTTTTGCCTATGCCTAGAAAGTTCCTTCATTGGCTGATTAACTATTTCTGTTTTTGATGGATCAAATAGATAATGTATACTCAGAAAAACAATTGAAGGATATTAAATTTCTTTTTGTTATATAACGTTTGTGAAACTAATATTTAAACAAAGTGTTTTCGTATCTGATAGAACTACCAATATTCAATTCAGCAAAATGCAAAAAAAAATCGGACCATTGGTTATGATTCAGCACCACACCAAATGTACAAACCCTCTTTACCCAAAGTTCACAAGCAAAAAACTTAGCGTTTTTATTTTTTGTTGCAACATTTACCTGGCCATTGCTTATGCTCTTATTCCAACCACAGAGAAGTGTTCACGCCCATTTGTCAGTAAATGCACCTGAAAAGTGACAATTACTTCGATAAAATGCAAAGAAACGGCATACCTAAGCCAATATGACAACGAATTTGAAGTAAAACATCGACAACATCTACAAAATAAGATGTCATACTTTTGCCTGAGAGCCAACAATGATTTTTGAGCCAGTAATTATGAAATACAAGCGATAAAAAGGGGTTTTAATCAGTTTTGAATGTCTGTGACTTTTTAGTGTAGAGGGTTATAACATTTGGGCATGTACTGTACTTTAATCATTGAAGCGTGACTTAAATCATACATTCATTTTTATTGCAGATATCTGGAAATATGAAATGTATGTATAATTAGTTTAGTTTGTATTGTATGGAATGTAAGAGATAGAAATAAATCTAAATATCCTTCAATTGTTTTTTCTGAGTATATGTACAAGGGGTGATCCAGAAGTAAGCGGAAAAGAGCCATATAATTAAGCCATCCCTTTGATACTTATGAAATCTGATCTTTGATTTATTTTGAATATTGAAAGTTAATTTCAAAACACGTTGAACCCATTGTTTTAATGGAATAGTTACCTTGGCGACGCCAGGGTAACGCTACCTTACGCATATGACGTCATTTAACGTTTTCATCAGTTTTAACCAGACATTCAATGTTAAAACAGAAGATCTGTGGCAGTTCTGTATTGAGTAATATCTAAACAATGTCCCTGATTTGAGGCTGACGTTAGTGACATCACATTGCCGGTTTTAACGTCTTTTTATGTCGAACAAAAGCGCGTGACACAGATAATACAAAACAGCAAAACAGCTGCACTAGTGCAGCGGTCTGCGATTAAAATTGTGTAATAAACTCAAAATCAAAACAGGAAACATTCGAAATGTTAAAAAGGGCTTTTGGAAACAATGCTATGAAGAAAACTTCCTTGTATAAATGGTACAAGAGGTTTGAGTATGACAATGATTCTGTTACCGATGAACCAAGGCCAGGCCATTCCTCATCTATCTCAACAAAGGAAATTAAAACAGTCAAAGAGCTGTTGGACTCTGATCGTCAGATGACTATTTGACTCTGATCGTCGGATGACTAAATTAAAGATATTATCGCTATGGCTTGGTATACCTTTGGTACGGTGAATTATTCATAATGAACTATGTATAAGGAGAATGTGTGCGAGTTGGATATCACACATGAAAATAGGCCTGGTATGCTCCAAACAGCAATCCTTTACCATGATAACACAGCGTCCCATAGAGCAGTACAAAATACGGAGACAATAAAATGACTTTTAGACAACCCTCTTACTCACCAGATTTGGCCCCATGTGATTATTTTCTATTTCCAATGATCAAGAGTGTTTTGAGAGATGCCATTTGAGGACGTTGCTGATCTTCCAGTTGCGATTCAGAAGGCTATCTCTGAACTACCAGTTAACTCATATAGAGAATATTTTCTTTCTTGGGTAAAAAGCTGCAGAAAGTGTGTGTATTACAAGGGACACTATTCTGAGAGATATTGACATTGTTTGGTACACCAATGTGCTTGCTATTAATGATGGAACAGATTTTTCATTCTGGTGAGCCGGGTCGCGCAATCTGTCATTACCATGACATTGTTTTAAATGACTTCATTAAACATAAAAAAAATAAATACAAAATTTCAAATCTGTATTAATTTTGCTTGATTGTGTACATAAATCATGTAATTTACATTAAAATTGTGGAAATAATGATACTTGTCCGCATATTTCTGGATCACCCCTCGTACATTAAACATATACTGACAGACTTTAATTACGCAACACTAACTTCCCCGTATATCTTCCAAAAGACTGTTGAATGTAAACTTCCTTTGCTTCGATAATATCATCATAAGTGGCTTCTTCAGCAAAAACTTTAGTTTTAAATGTACAACTAAATTGGACGATGTTATCTGCTCTATATGAATTAAGCCATTTAAACATTTCTTAACTAGAGGAGATTTTAAGCTTTTGAAAGAAAGGGTACGCCCAGATAAACGTCATATACGTAAATAAGCTGTATCGCAGACCTGCCAATCAATATGAGAGTGATACCTCGTTGACTAAGAAAGTCTATAATACAGTTTGATGCTTCTAGTGTGTCTTGATTTAAAGAAGTAGGGAATCTTTCATTCATAACATTTGGTCACATGAAACAGTTGACCCCTATCTCAAAAAGTTTACATTTAAATGCATTAAGTTCATCTTAGTTGGAAAAGTTTTCCATGTTTTACTTACAAATGAATGTTTTTTAACATACAATCAAAATTATTGTTCTGCCTTCTTTTTCGAGACATAAATTAAAGCTGTTATCCAAGTCTTTCGTTTTTAAAGTCCGTCAGAATATGACTGAGGAAGTTTGGTTGAAGAAAAACTTCAATTTTTGAAATATGACAGCTATGAAAACTTAGACAATTTTCCAGTAATTTGGCTTTTGTATATGCATAGATATTGCTTTCTTGTGCCAATCAATTTTACTACAGCTTTTAATGAATGAATCTAATACCTACACAATATACAACTATTACAAAAATGCATAGAGGACTTTGGTGCAAAACAAAATGACAGCTATGAGACTGGGTCAGGTGTAGAACTAGATTGTATGGATTTCTATTCTTTGCCACATTCTTACTAAGAAAGAACATCTGATATATAGGTCATATTTTCTATACAGTTTATCTAACCAAATGTTAAAGATAGCCAACTTATAGATCATTTTTATGGATTCTACTGAAACCTTTTTCAAAACAAATGTCTGCTGGTTTGAACCACTACTTGCCTTTTTTCATATTATTTGTCACAAAACTGTCGCCTGCTTATTATGTCTGTGTTTTCAAGTGATCTATAGAACATATTTACCATGAATGCAACACTTTCATTCCTGATCAGACTGCAATGTGTCTACCAATGCTGTCTGCTAATAACCTTTGCAAACAGTTTAAATCGGGATCAGGCCCAACAAAACATCAGAACAGATCTGGATCCAAAGTGTTTGACACTCTGATGTTTTACCTGGATGAAGTTTTCTTAACTAATGATTCTAAAACAATCAGCAGATGAACTAAAACCTGCAAAACTACTGAGTATGTTAAATGTTAAGTCATTGTGGTTTGACTTTTTCAGCTGCGGAGATACCAACATGCTGGTTCCAGGTTACTGTTATCCATGATTTTGGATATCCCAGCATGGCATGTGAAAATGAATATAACAGTGCTATAAACAGCGATCTGACCACATTCCAATCTAATATATATACCTTATGTAAGGTTTCCTGGGCTATGCAAGCTGTTTTTGCAGTTGCCAGGAATGGCTCTACAGAGGTAAGTTGCTTAAAATGACATGCTATTAGCAGTTCACGCTGTGGAAACGAATTTGGATTTAAAGCTTTATATTCTAACAATATGGTAAAAGTAAGAAAGCAGACAAGGATCAGGAATCGATAAAATAAAGTCCATACCTGACCCAGGACACCACATGGGAAAGTGACAAAAACACAAGAAAACACCACACAAAAGAGAACCAGGAGGTTAGCCCTTTCCCAGCAGGTGAAAATAAGAAAGAGGGCAAAGATCTGGAATCGATACAATCAAGCACCACACCTGACCCAGGATACCAATGGGAAAGTGACATCATCAAATTTGACATCACAAACGTGAGCCAAGGGGTCAGCCCTTCCCAGCAAGTAACCACAATGCATCAACAAACAGACGTGCATGTAAGCATAACAAAACAAGACAAAAATAACATACATGATTCACAAAAGAAGCTCCACCTTGGAATGGTCAGTAAAAATATTTTACTGGAGGGCTTTAACTGGTTTAACGGTGCACCAACCCTTAAATCAGATCAAGACACATAGATGTTTTGGTTTGCATGAAAGACCCATACCCATGAAATATCCCAATGCACAATCTCCTGGAACATATAAATCAAGATATGAAAAGGAGTTAAAGCAAAGATAAGGACTCAACAATAAGTAAAACTGAATACCTGAGCAAAAGAAATCAAACATGCAAACCCCTGTGGGCCTGACAACAGCCAAAGCATCAGACCCCTACAATTTCATCAATAGATAAGGCTATAGGTCGGTACAGACATAGAGTCTGTAGTCCGACCCACTGGCGTGCAATTAAAGATGAAAGCAAAATTGCCAACTGTGATTGGGTTTACCAACAAGCATGCAGTCTACTCTAATACATTGATGTTATAGCCAATCTTTTTATAATGGGAAATTAATTTAATCAACTGCGCTGAAAAAATATAAGAGCCAACAATATTCTTCGATTAACACACCAAGTCACCGTAGAATTCAGGTTCGGAAAGTCCTTGGCGCAAGAGAGATTTAAATCAAATGTGGAATCAGAAATTTATGACGACTAGATGAGATGGTTTGGGTCTGATTATACGTCTGTTGCCCCCCCCCCCCCCCCCCCCCCACTGTGGTTTAACTGTTGGGTTTTTGGCTCCAGTATTCAGTTGTATGTACTGTTGAGTCCTCAGTTTTGCTTTTTTCTCTTTTTTAATCTTGATCTAAATGTACTAGGATATGATTCATTGATAAGTAAGGGATCTTTGTTGCAAACCAAATATTAATGATTCTTGATCCACATCAGAATGAAGGGTGAGTTTGGTACCATGAAACTAGTTTAAGCATTCCAGTATTTACTGACCGTTTCAAGGCGGTGACTATTTTTGGATCTTATTTGTTATTTGTGTTTGTCTTTGCCATACTGCCATGTCTGTTTCTTGCAGTCTTTAGGTCACCCATTATAAGAGGGCTGACCGTTTGGCTCTCTTGTATGTATTGTTTTCCTGTGTTTTGTCACTTTCCCATACAGTGTCCTGCTTCAGGTGTGGAACCTAATTTCAGCTATCCCTGATCTTTGCCTTCTTTCTTACTTTCTTTGTCTTGAGAATCAAGGGCGAAGATTTGGTACCAGTAAAATGCATTTAAACCCCCAGTGACTTAGGCTGATGTCCAGCATCTGATTACATTTTTAAAGAAGAAGCAAATCTTTAGAAGACCAATTGTGATCAGATTTTATGTCGTAGTTCATTCGATACGCAGAAATAAGAGTACAGGTTTTGGACTGATTGGATTGGAACTCAGGTTACCATGGCAACATAAAGCACCCATAGACTTATAAAGGGAATCACTAACCTATCTTCCACTCTCAAATCACGAAGTCAACAATTTATATATTTAGTATGTATCTATACTGTGTATGTCTATTGATCCTCTACATGAATTCTGCCGCTCAAGTCCATGGAGTTCAAACTGAACCTTTTATGTGGACCAATAGCTGCCATATAATGAAAAACCATTTAACAAAATCTATTTCTCTGAATTTATGAAGCTCACAGCTTATATGTGCAAGTTGTAGTATACATGAATAACAATGTTTCGCGGTCCCCTACATAAATCCTACCAAACATGCATATGAGTTCTACATTGCATGTCCTATGGGTCATTTGCTCCCATAGACTCATAGTAGAAAAAAAACAATGAAAAATTATATGAAACCATGAGGCCAACAGTTCAGGTGGGCAGTATAGGCTCATTTAGCCTCTGTCCGTGCTAGCGGCTACTTTTGGTGTCTGTTGATAACCCTTTGCAAACAGTTTGGACTTAGATCAGGACCAATAGAACGTGGGTCCTGATCTCGATCTAAGCCGTTTGACACTATGATAGTGTTCCTGAAAGATTTTTTTTGTAACCGTTAACTTTGAAAAGAAAGTTAGTGGCCATAATAAAAGATTGAACACTTTCTCAACACACAAGGATTTAGGGAGTGATCAGTGGCATGTCATTATCATTAGGATGTTACACTCCATTATACAACATATGCTTTTGGGTGAAAAATACGAGGGCCCATCAATAATTTTGTGAACCTTTTTAACACTTTCATAACCATTTGACGTAGTAAAATGGAATTTTGTATTGGCAAAGCCGAATCATTCACCAATCAATTAAGAATAAGCCGACGTCGAGGACTCTACTATTTATGGCGTACTCTCAATATTCTGACGTCCAATCAACAGCATTTTGTGTAAAAATAGAGTCGCAAAGTGTAAACGAGCAACGTTTTGTAATGAAGTTTTTAAACATTACTAAGAAATTCGCTCTCCGAAATTGGAGACGATTTGAATTCTGTTTAAAGGGACTCTTGGACTCTTGGCAACTTTGCTTTCCTCTTTAATTGCACGCGCGTGGGTCGGACTTCAGACTCTATGATGGTTCCGACTTAAAGACTTATCAATTGATGAGATGGTAGAGGCCTAATGCTTTGGCTGTTTGTCGGGCCCACCAGGGTTTACCTGTTGAATTTCTTTTGCTCTGGTATTCATTTTTTTACTGTTGAGTCCTTATCTTTGCTTTATCTTCTTGTTATATCTTGATTTATATGTTTTAGGAGATGATGCATTGATAAGTTAGGGGTCTTTCATGCAAACTAAACATCTATGTGTCTTGATCCACATCTGAATTAAGGGTGAGGTTGGCGCCTTTAAACCAGTTTAAGCCCTCCAGTAAAATATTTTACTGACCGTTCCAAGGCGGTACTTCTTTTGTGGATCTTTTATGTGTTTGTTCTGTCTTGTGTTTGCTATGTCTTTGTGCGCGTCTGTTTATATGTGCTTTTTGGTCACCTGCTGGGAAAGGGCTGATCTCTTGGCTCTCGTTTGTGGTGTCTGCTGTGAGTCTGTCACTTTTCCATTGGTATCCTGGGTCAGTTGTGGTACTTGATTGTATCGATTCCTGATCTTTGCACCCTTACTTACTTTTCTTGATTAAAGAATGGTGCTGTTTGAAAGTGGATTAATTGCTTTAAGGGCAGTAGTGACTCAACCAAAAATGACAAGTTTACAAGCCAATGCTGGTTAGGTAATGACCATTATTTTTGTGATATACAAAGTGTAATTTTATATCACTTCGTTCCTCCGAAAACTACTGTTACTGGACTCTATTGCGCAACTGTAGTTAAATCCGAGCTATTGTCAGCTATTAAAAGAGAGCGGTCACAGCTTCAGAGGTCTACAATTCTGCTGCACCATGATAACGCACCAAACTATAGCAGCCGCGTTGTGTTAGACACAGTGAAGGAACTTGATGTAGAGCTGCTTCCACATCAACCGTATAGTCTAGATTTGGCAATTTGCTACTTCTGGCTATTTTCATAGATTGAACGTTGTGGTAAATGCAAACTTTGCTAGAGACATTACTTTGAAAAGTAGTAGAGGTCAAATGTATGTTGGATTTGTTATACTCGTATCACACAATTAGTTCACGAAATTATTGTATTACAAAAAATGCTTATGTTGTATATCAAATTTAGGGGTGAAGAGTAGACAAGAAGAAAGCCAAAAATTAAGTCCAACATAGTTTTTAAACTGTGATCTAAACAAAAAGTTATTGCACATTAATGGAATTTTGTAACAGCTGTTTACTACTTACTGTTCAGGCAAGATGGCTTAGAAGACATGGCTTAAAAGGATGTGCCAGAGCCTTTGAGTGTTGCATGTATAAAACACTTTTGTCTGTGTTTTTATTCATATTTAATATTAGGGCTTGAATTCACACAATGCTTGCCAGAACAGCAAACAGTGAAGTAATCAGACTGCTTCTTTAGAAACAGTCTACTGATCATGGTCTGCGCTGTTTGTCTAGACATTATGGTAGTAAACTGCAGTTTCATTTAGAATATCTACTGTATATATGTTTATAGTGCAAGTTTACACATATGTGATAAGTGTCTCATGGGCTGTCCTATGTATTATATTTCAGTTTGTGTCCAAGTTTAGCATCAAACTTATGTCAAGAAATGCTTTAAAGGGTGATATAGAAAGTTGCCTTAATACAATTGCAAGCAACAAAGCCATCTTTAGTCTTCCTGGAAACCAGTTATACTGTCAAAATGCAGTTGGTGCAAAAACTCTTGCAATTGTTGTTAAATCTTTAAATACTTCCACTGCTATGTTTGATTGTGCGAAATCCACATATAATTTACTAGATTCATTGATTGGGATTAGATGCGGTAAGTATATTATGGCATTTTGTAACATCTTAAGCGACTCCTAAATAATTCTTTTTTGACTGTTTCAAATATTGCCATTTTGACTTTTGTCAAGAAACACATTTATAAGTCTATGCATTAAGACTACATCTTTATTTGAGCCGCGCCATGCGATAATGTGTCTTCGGGAGATTAATTACGTCATGAGATATGACGTCGTAAAGTCTGACGTACTTATTTCGCGCCGCGTGTAATTAAAGAGAGCGTCATCAAAGATTACGACAATTTAGACAAGTCATGTTTAGAATAAAATGCGATTAAAATCAAGGAATTTTAGGCCGATTGTATTATGTTGTAAATTGATCATGGTCTGATCCAGCACGGGTTCCTGGTAAAAAGTAAACTGTCCATAAAGATGCGGCTTGATAAAAGCTAATTGACCCTCAATCTTCAACATCTTTGCACTCCAAAGACACTCTAACAAAAAAGAAAAAATAAAATAAAAATAATAAAAAAAAACAAAAAAAAACGCGGGATACATCCCAGCTTTCCTTAGTCGACCAACCAGTGTGTCTGAACCTTTCGTATTCACATGGATCCGAGCCGCATGGACGGCAAAGCTGAACGAAAGTAGTTACACAAAGCCGCATTTATGATTGGGCAAAGGCTCCAAGAAGACTGTTAGATGCGCAGACTTGTCTGAGCCTTCGCTGAGTTACCGTGCTTGAAATAAACTAAAATCTCACGAGGTAGCTCTCATGGATAAAAAGGAAGTATAATACACGAAATGCCACCTTGTGACGTCGCCATTTGATTCAATGTATTTCCAGATTTTTTGCAAAAACAGTTGTCGCAAAACTATTGAAGCTACATTGATGATAAAAGCACCAAATGAAAGCAAATTGATATTTTATTGTAGTTTCCTTGTGTCTGATGATTTCTTATTGCAGTCATTTAAACTGTGTGTTTAACACAGACAAATTAAAAATGTCATTTTTCGGTGACGTTAATGAGAATCGTGATAAAAAAATCATTCACTATAAAACGTTTTTCTACTTTTGAAGTGTAATTATTTTCATGTTTATTGAATATTGCTTTTTTCTATTTGCTCTTCATACCTATAAGTTTTGTGAAATTGCATCCATTTATTTTGTCATGGTAGTTTATACCAAAAAAAGAAACAAAAATCTTGAGGAGCACTGTTTGAAACGGCGACATCACTGATAAAATTAAAAGTGGCGAATAATTATGCCCCGTGACCATTTTTTTGGGGAGTCATAGCAAAATTTCAAGGTTCATGGAAGATACTCAAGACACACCAACTGTCATGACTAGCGGTTTGAGTCCATAACTCGCTGTGCTAAAATCTCTTAGATGACTTTGTCATCGTTTCGTACTTAACTTAATTGCAAGTAAATTTCCTACCGGAAATATTCACAGAACATTAAGTTGTAATTTCTTGGACTGGAGGAGAGTTGTACTCCCCCACTCAAAGAAATTTCAGCTTTATCGACTAAATTATTGGAGAGTCAGTAACATTTTCTCCAAAGGCTCCCACTAGAAGTTGAAGTCCTTTTTCCCAGTAACACCTATGTATTGTCAACAAATACGGAGATGCGGAACGATGTTACTCTGTTTTCAAAATCAGCGCACAGTTCAACGATTTAAGAGCGGCAAACTTTAACAAAGTTAACCTACCTCCATTCTCTTCTAGGCACACAACTTAGTATCTGGAGATGCAGCGAAGGCAGTATACAAACGGAATTGTCAAGTTAAGACCTGCGCGATTAAGCCTGATTTAGAATTGCACAATTCAAACTACACGTATTCAAATGCCCCACTTTTTTATACAGCCAGAACCCCTTTCTTAAAGCCTACGTGGGTGCATAAAACTGGGGGTAATGTGCACACTCTTTATATGCTAGAGGCAAGGGTCGCACTACGCCGACACAAAACTACACAATCGAATGGAGTTAGGAATGAGTAAGCAACCAGATTTCTTTATATCTTGATTGTTTTTGGTGAGAAATTTTGAATATGATTTTGTTGTTCGGTACACTGAAATCCTATTATAATATGCACATACGAATAAGCTAGTTTTCAAGCTTGCAACACAACTTTGCAAGAACGCATTTTTGTGATTTGATTTTTCAGCTCCAGTTTTGTGTTGAATTTTTATTTACTAAGTCAACAATTTTTGCATCATGTCGGACTAGAATATTCGCTGCTGCATTGTGATAGGACTTTAACGCGATGGTAGAAATAAGATTACCCTAAAACTACGGAAATACGGTCGCGAACGCTTGTAATATTTTGAGTCAGGTGTTGTACTCGATTGTTTTGATTCCTGATCTATGTGCTCTTTCTTATTTTGAAAACGTCGGTGCTCTACCTCAGTATATATTAACATATGTGGCTAACTGACCCTAGGGCATGTGTAACTGCAGAACACATTTCATTTTGTAGAAACAGTTAGACAGTTTTGCCTACACCATATAGGCCAACAACGTAGTAGGGGTTTAGGAACTGATTTTCTACTAGTGCAACATTTTTCGCATCGGTTGAACAGATGAGAAATCATTGCAAAAATCCACGATATGTAGTGTCACACTCCGTTGGCCAATAACTTTATTTTTTTCTTTATTAATTCAATTGTTTATGCACTCATCTAAATCGTCATTCGCGGCATTTCCAGTGAGCCGAAAGACAACTACTTCTTTGAGAAGAAAATCTGTTTTTACGTCGCAACCTATTTGATTTAATTTTTATGTACCTTTTCCACAGAACAATTACCATGCCGATTCTGCTGTTTGTTTGTTTGATTCTTTACGTCCCATCAACAATCTGTCAGTTATGTGGGGACGGGCCGTCCTGGGTTGAACCAGTACTAAGCTAGGATTAATGTATCTTGCTCAAAGACACAACGCAGTGACGCTGGTGAAGCTCGAACCCGTGGTTCCTCCGTCTCGAGTCAAGCTCTCTACCACTGAGTCACTGCGCTCCCCCGATTCTGCTGTTACAACGTGGAGGACAGGCCCTGCCAAATGCCCGACAGGGCGTACATAGTATACAATTTATCAAAACCTGCTCTAGGTCCCGAAGTTATAACATCTTTACGTGCTCAACTCAACTGAGCATGGAATTTATACTGTTCATAAATGTAAAGAAATGTTGACATTTAAACAGTACATTTAAAATCGGAGAGTTTCTCCATGTAAACAAGAAAACATTTACGTTCAAGTTAACATTTTAGTTTTCATGGGCAATTGAACATATACTGTCGCGGCCAGGTTTTTCCGAATTTCAAAAATCAATGTGCAGATTTCTGCCCAAATTTATATGGAGATGTGTCCGTGATGATCCCTAATTGTGCTGGCAAAATATTGGTGCAGGAAAATATCGCACCAGTCGATGGCTACGTCGATTAAGTGCACATTTTCAAACGAAGGCTGACACGGCATGGCACCTAAAGGAATTATGGTAATCATTTACATGTCAAAATTGAAGAATACACAAGAAATGAAGTACGTTTGACTTACGATTATATTCAATTATTTTTTTTTACCAGCATCAGTAGGGGTAAGCTACGTCGCGACCCAGTTTCGCGTTATTATCAGCGATGGTCGGATGTCTAAAGGCGTAAAAACTTCGCAACGTTGTGAATGATTTGTCGTGACGTCACGCAACGGTAGTTATAAAATCAACGTCAAGCCGTCCAAAGTTTAAATTCCAATATCTTTTCTAATACTTTGAATATTTTGATCAAACAAAAACGAGTTTACTCTTCATATAATGGCCTGTCTAAAAATCACAGAATCTCAAAATGGCCAAATTTACCCCGAAGACACATTTTCCCGTGGCGCGGCTCATTTGTAAGATGACAAACTAACTTAACCACGTATAACGTTATGATAAAAAGTAAATTAATTGCCTCGTCGTATTGCACCTGGCTGTTTATCATAACGTTATTATATTTGCTCATTACCTTACACTTGAATATTTCATTTAAGTGCATTGAGTTATATTTATATTTGTTTAATGACAAAGTAAGTAAGGGTACAAAGATCAGGAATGGATACAATCAAGTACCACACTTTACCCAGGATACCAGTGGGAAAGTGATAAACTCACAGTTAGACACCACAAACGAGAGCCAAAAGGTCCATCCTTTTCCAGCAGATGATCACAAATCACAAATAAACTGACGCGCAAAAAGGCATAACAAACACAAGACAGAAAAACATAAACGATCCACAAAAGAAATACCGCCTCTAAACGGTCAGTAAAATATTTTACTGGAGGGCTTTAAACGGTTTCAAGGCGCCAACATCACCCTTAATTCAGATGTGGATCAAAACACATAGATATTTTGTTTGCATGTAAGACCTTTAACATATCAATGCATCGGCTCCTAGAACATATAAATCAAGATATAAAAAAGAGACCAAGTTGCAAAAAGTTTAAATAAGAGTAGAAAGAGAATTACAGTTAGCCACTTTAGTTACGCACCACTTTTTAAGGGCCCACATTTTTTCACAAAAATGCTAGAATCGAACATTCTCTATGATAATTTACTTATTGACATTTTATCTGTTTGATGACATCGAGAAAAAAATATAGGAATCACTCATGTGAATCATTCTGCTACGCCAAAGGCAATTTTGACAAAAGTGCACGACTGGACGTGCAATCTGAACGTCTATATTTTCTATTTGAGTTTTGCGCTAGGCATTATCCATGGTGATTGTTGTCACAGAAAAACACCAAAAACAATTATTTTATTCAAGTAAACCCCCTTTTTCGGTCGTTGAAATAAGCAACACTGTTACTGTTTGAAGAAATGCTCGTTTTGACGTCATATTAACGTCAGTTACAATAATCAAACAGATTTTCCTTCGTAAATTGTCTTATTATGAATCACTTGTTGACATAGACGTATCAAAACACTAAAACATCTTATCATTGGCACGTCTTATGGCCTTGGTAGTAGTGACGTCATCACTAACGTCAACACCGTGACGCAAATAAATCCATTATTTTTTTTACTAAAATAAATGGCGGATACATGGTTGTTTAAAATGAAATTATAAAAGAAGTGTTTTGATAACTAGTTTACTGTGAATCATACGAAATTTTATCTAACTTCAAAAAAAGTACTAAAATCAACCTTTTTCAAACCTTGGCCGGCTGGGAACCAAACTAGAAAAACGTTAAAAAATATAAGGTTAACAAACACATTACAGTTATAGATATTGCCAAGAATAAATCGGTTCTTATCTCTGGCATAGCAGAAATTCGACCCTGAAAAAAGTGCAATGTGATCTGAGTTTCATTCGAAATAATGCAATGTGAAAGGGTGCTTTGAGGGTAGTGCCCTTCAAGATCCATTTTCTCATTTGTTTCTGATCTGATCACAATAAAATGTCAATGGCTATTGTAACTATAGATGCGCTTTACGCTGGTAGTCTCAGATTAATAATATCCTATTTCTGTTTTTAGTTATTTTACATTTTATAAGTGGTGCGTAACTAAAGTGGCTCACTGTATTTATTTACTTAACTACTAAAGAAACCTGACACATACTGTGTGTCAATTTTTTGGTAATAAATGGATACGATGCACACGTGTCTTACCATTGCGTAAAGTAGAGCAAAGGTAGACTAAGATGCACTGAGATTATTTGCAAAAATGAACATATTTCAGACGTCAGCTATTAAACCATCACGTATCCACTAAAATGATGTTTTGCAAGAACAAAGAAATCTAGCATAATTCATCAGAACCCGCTTTAGTGTGATTCTTTATTATTCCATTTACATCGTATGGGCATTCGAATAAAGCATACATGCATTGTTCAAACCAAAAGCCTATTTTCATTTTCTTAACGTCAATTTTACGTTATCAACATTTAATAATTTTTAAAAAGCGCTGCCAGTTTATCAACTCTTTTCACATTGTATGATGTATGGAATGCATTTTGACAACGTTTTCTGTCCTTTTGAACTCCGTAGCTGCCGCCTACGTCCATTTAGCGACGTCAAGCGTTACAATTACACGTTGATATGTGTATACTGCGAAGCTTGAAATTCATACGCGATTAAAGTAAAGTGTAGCCAATCGGCACTTTAACAAAGAAGACAGCACAAACTAAACGGCAACATAAGTTGACAAAGAAAAAATGGTTATTATCCATAATTTACATTGTTTCTTAATTGACGTTAACTTTGGTTTATTCCTCTTTTACCCTCTAATGTGACGCGAAATATAAGTTCTGATTCTTGAAAATGCATTCCCTTACAATGATTGGTTGGCTCCAAGTCATTTCAGTTTCTAAAAATGCTTAAACAAAGGAAAAAACACTGAAAGCACAAATTAAAACCCCCAAACCAAACGTCAAAGCAAGAAATTGATTTTTTTTAAATGCACCTTTGTCTGTACTGGTATTGGCCTTGTATACATGTAAATAGTTTTCCAAAAAAATATCTAGACATACACTCTCGAGGCAAAATTGATAAAAACGGTATTTTTGACGTCGTGACGTCATGTTCTATATTGGATAGATATATTGTTTCGATAAATACTTTCTAATGTCTTGTTATTAAAATAAGCATATCTGCTTAGCTTTTAATTTGTTATTTACGACTTTGAAGCAAGTAAAAAGTGTCAGGTTTCTTTAGTAGTTAAGTATATTTGAAAGTAATTCCTTTGTAATAGTTATTAAGAACAAACAGAAGCATATAATGAATGTTATTTATTCTGGTCAATTTGCTGGTTTCATATCAATAATAAACCAAACAATAAAGATAAAAACTACATCCACATTCATAACCTCATACATACGTATAGTGCAATGTAGCATTTTATACAAAAACATACTTATGATTATTTTTTCATTTTTATATATTGAGTTGTTTGTACTGGGAGATGAAGCATCGATGAGATAGGAATCTTTTATGAAAACAAACCTTTTTATGTCTCAATCTACTTCAAAATTAAGGCTTAGATTGGTATCGTTAAACATGTGAAAGCAATCTAGTGATTTTTTGTTGATCCTTTCGAAGCAGTGCTTCTTTTGTGGATCTTTTTTCTTATTTATATTTCACGTTTTTCTCCTTAGTGTACTGTCTTGTCTGTTTCTTGCAAACTTGTTAGTTCGCCAGTATTATCATTCATGCAATCATACCGCAATGGTTTGAGAACATTACTGAAAACATTACATACCCTGACTATTCTAATTGGTCCGAGAGTCAGGCAATAACATGCAAGCAGCCATTACATGAAAATAATTTATTTGACTCCAATGTCAGGGTCAAATAATGTATTTTCATGTAAATGCATCTCACGTCTAAACTGTTAGACATTGCAACTTCTTATTTTGCATGGGTCACATGAGGTAGAGGGTAATGGGGAATATTCCATGTGACCTTGACCCAGAGGTCAACGAACAGAGGTCAAATAATGTATTTTTCCTTAACCATAGCACATTGTATCTTAAACCTTTACATGTGCATAGGTCACATGATGTAGATGGCATTGGGCAATATTTAGTGTGACCTTCATGCCAAGGTCAAAAAATAAATTTTCTTGTAAATGTATCTCCTAAACCAATGGACGTAGCCACCTGAAACTTCGCAGGTGCATAGGTCACATGATGTGGAAGGTCAAAGTCAAACTTGTAAAAAGCTGGTATTTGCGATGGTGTACCATCGACTGCAGTCTAGTTTTTATTTATTTTAGTTCCTTGCGGACCAGGTCAGTTTTATCAAAATGGATATTGTACCTCTTGTGGAGAAGGATTTTATCAAACAGGGGCTGATGGTACTTGTCAGAAGTGTGACCAAGGACAAACGTCAAACGCAGCAGGCACAGGTTGCATCTGTAAGTTACTATACTCCCCCTTAACTCTTATCATGCTGGATATAATAATGTACTACACTTCTCCCAATGTTTATCAAATATATCTTGTGGGATTTCAGACATTTATATGTATTTGCAAGCAGAATGGTAAACCAGGTTGGATACTTATCAGCTGGCTTCAGGTCTGGATCTATATAGTTTCTAAAAATACTTTCAGGTTCAGCATTATAATGGCTCAGCTTACAAAGTAAGGCTGAAGGCAAAAATCAGGAATTGATACAATCAAATACCATACCTGACCTAGGACACCATAAGAAAAAGTGACAAAACATAAGAAAATATCACATACACGAGAGCCAAGATCAGCCCTTTCCCAGCAGATGACCACAAGGCTGCATGGCAGAGACAAGACAGTATGACAAGCACGAAACACAAATTTGTATAACAATTATGATTCACAAAAGAAGCAATACATTGTAACAGTCGGTAAAAAGATACAGGAAGGCTAAAAGCCAGAGACACACCAGTGCTCTTATGAAGTTGTGCCTGCCTGATATTCTTCTGATTACCAACCAGTCCAGTTTTGCAATTTCAGTATTTATATGGATTCTTTGTGTAAGTGAGCAGCCAAGGCTCCAGCAATTATGCATATGGGCAGGCTCACCTAAGCTTTAACTAGTTGCTATATCTTTAATCATCAAATAATCTGGAATAACGGATCCCTCAAAAATAAGGAGAAACTACAATATAAGAAAATAGCAGACTCGGTTTTATTGAGTCTGTTCATGAGAACTAATGGCATGTGCAACAATCCTCACGCCCCCTAGCACCCAATTAAGCAATATTCTGCTTTCCGTCAAAACACAATATTCCTGAAGAACCCGAATATGAAAAAAATATCAACACTATATCAATGCACAGGGAGAAGTTTCACCAACTACACACAGAAACAACGAATGCTGTTGTGACCTCAAAATATTCTGGAGAAACGGATCCCTCAGAAATAGAGAGAACCTACAATATAAGAAAAGAGCAGACTCTGTTTTATTGAGTCTGTTCATGAGAGCCAATGATAAGTGCAACAATTCTCACGCCCCTCTCGCACTGGTTTAAGCGGTATTCTGCTTTTCATCAGAACCCAATATTCCTGAAGGACCAGAATATGAAAAAATATCAACACTATATCACTGGAAGTGGTGAAGTTTTGCCAACTCCGCATAGAAACAGCGACAGCTGTTGCAACCTCTTAAATATCTAGAAAAACGAATCCCTTAGAAATAGAGAGAACCTACAATATATATGTAAACAGAAGACTCGGTTAAATTATTGAGTCTGTTCATTACAAATCAAAGTGGGATGGATTGGCCCATATTTTTGTTAATATGGCTGATAGAAATATCTGACCATTAAAGAAACAAACAGAATGGCAGCGGACAATTCACATGTAAATCAAGGTTAAGAAGAAGGCGAAGATCAGGAATCGATACAATCAAGTGTCACACCTGAACCAAGAAAGCATATAGGAAAGCGACATTATCTCAAAGAAACATCACACACAAGACAGCCAAGAGGTCATCTCTTTCCCAGCAGGTTCTCAGGGACAAGAAAGTAAAAGAAAACAAAGGCAAAACTTAAATAATGAAAATTATCCTCAAAACAAGCACCGCCTTTGAACGTTCATTTAAAAATCAATGGATGGCTTAAATATGGTTTACTGGTACATGTGTCGACCTCACCTGATGTTCTGATGTGGTTAAGACACAAATATGGAAAGTAAGAGAGAAGGCAAAGATCAGGAATCGATACAAAGAAGTACCACACCTGACCAAGGACACCATATGGGAAAGTGACAAAAACACAAGAAAACATCACATACAAGAGAACCAAGAGGTCGGTCCTTTCCCAACAGTTGACCACAAGGCTGCAAAATAAGACATCACAAAGGCAACCACAAATAACAAAATAAATTCATAAAAGAAGCATCACATTGAATAGGCCAGTAAAAAAATACTGGAGGGGTTAAACTAGTTTCAGGATAAAAATTTTACCTTTAAATAATTCTAATGTGGATAAAGACACTTAAAATTGCAAGCCTTATTTACTTGAAGATGCAGCAAAACATTAATTGGTCGTCTTCTGCAAATATTTTGGTGGCACTTTAAATTTGAACTACCGCCCAGGTGTTGTCCCACGAAAACCTGTTTTCAAGGTTTGCAACCAGGTAAGACTCAATCCAACTTTTTCAGCTACAGAGTCTCAGCTCATTTTTTATGTTTATAACTTTGATTTTCGGCGATTACTTTTGAATACTAATTTTAGAAAACTGTGTTTGCAATGGAAGTTGTAGGGAAAAATTAGCACCAACTTCTCCAAATGGTGTCAAAATCTAAGATGCTGCAGTTAACTCTGCGCATAGATGCACTTTTTGAGCCTTTGAATCAAAGTGCACATAAACTGTCATATATGTCAGTCAAAACGTTACATTGTGCAGCCCTATTTCACTAACTAAAAGGATGGATGGCTTGTTCAAATATATTGGAAATCGCGCCTGATTCGCTCTTGCATTAAGCTTGTTGGATCATCTCAAAACCGTCTGTTTTGGAGCACGTACATAAGAGAAAAATAGCATGTCATTAGAGACCCCAGCATCTGTCCTACAAATGATCATGCTCAAAGTAGATTCTGCGTATGCACAGTATGTACTGGGTATGGAAACGGCAGATTATGCTATTCTCAGCCACAAAAAAGGTATATTCACTGCCTGTTAATATTCTTCTGAGTCGAGCCAGATTCTTAACGCATCTACAAAATTTACCTGTCAATATAAGACTTAGAACTTTTGCCTGAAATCCATTAATTGCAAATTCCTTATCTATGTACACATAAATTTGTTTGCACCACAAACTTTGGACTTCTTTGAGAAATTGGTGCTTATATTTCTGTACAACTTCTTTCATCGTAAACAAAGTTTGCTAAAGTAAAAATAAACAAAACCAAACTTTGCTCTGGACATGCATATTACGTCAGCAACTTCTTGCACAAACCTCACAATGTAAGCACTCCAAAAGTGGTGTAGACGTAATATTGTCTAACTTCAACACTTCAAAATATTTTATCAAATGTGCATAAAATATAGGATGCACTGTCTAATGAGTGAACAATCATAACAAAAATGATTGAATATAATGAAAGTAGATAGATGAATCATCTCCTAGAAAATATAATAAGATCTAAAATGGAGATAAAACCAATATAAGTACTCAACAATACATACAACTGAATAATGATGGAAAAATGCCGAAGTTCAACACCTGTCAAAATGAGAAATATTTATCAAATGTGCACAAAATTAAATAAGCATATCTTCAATGTGTGAACAACAACATGCAAAGTTTGATTATTAAGGAAAGTAAACAGTTGAAGTTACAGATAACACAAACCAGATACCATTTAAGCATTTTGTACAGAAAAGACTGTCTAAGTTCAAGACCCTGAAAAATAAAAAAAATATTCTTGAAATGTGCAGAAAATAGGAGGTGAGCATCTTCAATGTTTGAACAATCATAATGCAAAGTGGAATACGTATAAAGGAATGAATACTATTGGCGTTTCAGATAACACAAACTAGACACCCCTTTAGCATTTTTGATGAAACATTTCTACGTTCAACATCCGTAAAAAATGAGAACCTATTTATCAAATGTGCACAAAATGAGATGTGCAAATCTTCAATGTGTAAACAGCTAATCTACAAAGTTTAAATATTGAGGAATAAAAACTATTGGAGTTCCAGACAACAACTAAGCATTTCCAACGGAAAAAAAAGTCTAAGTTCAATACCCCTCAAAAAATGAGAAAATATTCATGAAATGTACACAAAATAGGAGGTGCACATCTTCAATATGCAAGGTTTGAATAAAAAGGAATGAAAACTTTTGGAGGTAAAGATTACACAGACTAGGCACCCCAAAAGTGTTGCTGATTGATGGAGTGGGCCCATTACCAGACTGCTTTTGCTAAAGCAATGCAGGTAAATAGTTATCACCGAAAATCAATGCGAAAAACATAAAAATCGTGTTAAGCTAGAATGATAAGAATTTGCATGTAGTAAGTTAAGATATTTTACCTTCCAAAGATACTTATAACAAAATTGCTGGGAAAAATGCACAGATGTTCAGGATGTTATTCGTCTTTGTTGTTCACAATATAACAAAATCAGACTATTAAGGCTGGGCCTATGATGGGTTAAACCATAATAAAATTTCAACAGGATATAAATTGTGCTATTTTACGCAGATAAAAGAATTTATTGTTACATTAATTACTTGTATATTCTCAAACCTGTACATCAAAATGGACAACAAATTCTAAGAAAGATAATTTAACCACCTTGAAAGATTAGTTTACACCTTGTCATATTGCAGTAGTTTTAAAAAAACACTCTATCTTACGGAGGTTTTGGCTAATAGTGTAGAGCCAGATCATTGTCAGATGTGACCCTTTTCAAAACATTCTGTTAGAGGATATATCAGTGCCAAACAGATAAGATTCATATCAGGGTCGATACTTTGTGGAGCCTGATCTTTGTTCAAACTGTTTGTAATGATAATCATCAGACAACACTACTAGTACGTGAAAAGTTTGATAAGTGAAAAGAAACTGATAAGATGTGAGGAATGGCAGTTTGTCACTTTCTCTTTGGTATCCTGGGTCAGGTTTGGTACTTGATTGCATCGATTTCTGATCGTTGCATCCTTACTTTTATAATTTTTATCAAATGATTTGTTAACTCATTGCATGCAAATAATATTATTACATATTTTAATTGTCGTCTGTTGAATTTTCAAAGCTATCCTTTTCACAAGATATTTCAGGATTACTATTATAGTGTCAAATGCTTTGAATGCAGATCTGGAAGGACACTCTATTGAGTCTTATATTGGCCCAAACATTTTGCAAAGGTTATCCACAGAGGATAAATGTCGCTGCTAACATAAAAAAGGCTTTATGAATTTATCTATATTTGATCAGGAATTTTAGACTCTTTTTAACACTTGACATAGAAAGTAGGAGTAACTGTTGTGTGGTGGATGAACCTCAGGCGTTTAATCACAGGCTTCACCTGTCTAGTCTGTATAGTGACAGTTAAATCTCTGACCCATTTTATATCACATATACTTTGAAATTTCTTTTTCTTCCTTTTCAGCAAAATGTCCTCCTGGCTTCTGGTCTGTAGATGGGCTTTTACCCTGCGATGCTTGCCCATATGAGACATACTGGTCAGATGCTAAGACGTGTTTACCATGCCCAATGGGTACTTCAACCGCTGGACATGAAGGAGCTCTTAGTTGCTTTAGTAAGATTAAGCATTTATTATTTGCATACTGGGTATTTTTAGCTCACATGATCTAAAGGTTTTCATTTCCCCCCTCTGAAACCACGCAGCCACTTGTAATTAAATTCCATATGCAGTGCCTTAGAATGATGGAACCATACAGATCACGTCTCGGTCTTTGTCGTTGGCGGCGTCGTCGTTGTGTGCGTTGTCACACTTTTTGTTTACTGTTACCCCCATTCGGGGAGTCTGTAATTGTTCTGTGTTTTTTTTACATTACTTTATGTCCATTCTAGTATTGCAATCATCTTTATGGGGAAGAGAGAGCTGGTTGCTTTGCTTAATTTGTCTTCCTGGTGTCTCATGATGGTGGAGCAGCTCTTCCTCGTGGTGCCATGGGTTTGTCTGCCGTTTGTGATTGTGGTATTTCCTGATCATACTCACTTACTATTTCTGATTGATAACTTTTGAAGATGCATCAATTTCAATCAACTTTACATAGGTCAAGGATCATTAAATACTGGTCAAGTTCCAAAAAGTGGGTAATCTGCTAAGTTTTGATTGAGTTATTGCCCTTTTTTGACTTAGATATTGGCTAAATTGAGGTTTGTGATTAATAACTTTTGAAGAGATTCAACAATTTCATTCAAGTTTTACAGAAAGGTTGGGCATTATAAATTAGTGATCCAAGTTCGAATTTGGAGGTCATCTGCAAAATTCTGATTGAGTTATGGGCCTTTTTTTGACTTAAGCTTAGGCTAATTTAAAACCCATATTAGCTTTTTATGGAAATAACTTCACATTTCTTCGAAACTATTATATCTAACAACTTCTCACTATAAACCATGATTACCCAGAGCCTTAGATAAATATGACCGTGATTTAAATTTTACCCCTCTCCCCTGACCTCTTTGGTGAGGTCAAAGGTCAGATATTTAATTTTTGCAAAAACTCAGTCAGTTGTAGATATGTTTTACTGAAAATTCGCATGCTGACAAAGGTACAATAAATATGAAGCATAGTAAATGTGATTTTAGATCGAATGTCTGGGTCAACCTCTGATATCAAATCTCAGAAATTTTCCCAAAGTCTTGAAATGCAGTTTTGATAGACAGAGCAAGTGATGTCCATGGCGGTGTATTTATTGCTTTCAAGCGTGACTTCTGTACTGAAACTCCAGAACTGGACACCAACTGTGAAATAGTTTGGTGTAAGATGAACATATATGGATGCAGGACTTTGTACCTTGGTTCTTTTTATTGGCCCCCTGACAAGATTGATAATGATTACCTTGAGGAGTTTAATTCATCCTTATCTCGGATTATGTCTAACAGAAATTCACATGTTCTAGTGGGAAGAGATTTTAATTGCTGTGGAATAGAGTGGAGTCCCATGCAAGTACCTCAGGGGGTACAAAAAGGCAATCTCAGCAACAACTTTTTGATATTATAGGGGAGCACTGTCTTATCTAAGTCGTAGATATACCAACCCGCAAAGATAAAACTGTTGACCTGCTCTTTACGAATTTCCCATGTCCTGTAACTAGAGTCAAGGGTCTGCCCCCGATTGGAAAAACTGATCACAACATTGTGTACGCAGATTATGACATTAAGGCTTAAAGGATAAAACAGGCATCAAGACAGATCTATCTCTATAAACGTGCAGATATGGTCGGAATTAAAAACCACATGGCCTGATTTAAGAATGCATACATTTCTGAAGACCACAGTCACATAATTGTAGAGACTATTGAAAGGTTTATGCCATCGCAAATGACCAAAACAAAAATCTCTGTGCCATGGAACGATGTAATGATCAGACGGCTAGAAAAGAAAAGACACAAGCTTTACCTTTGTGCTCGTAAGTCCAAGGACCCTGATGTCAAGATTCATTACAAGTTGTTCAGAGCACGTGTACAGAAGGTATTGAGAGACGCCTATTGGAAATACTGTTCGAAAATATTTACGTTTGAGAACGACATCTTGGATGCCGATACTCCTAAGCCTGAAAAGATAAAAAAGTTTTGGTCATTTGTTAAATCTCTTAAAAAAAGAGGCGTTTGGGATTACATCACTCAGAGAAAACTGAATTCTTAAGACAGATTTTAAGGAAAAAGCCAATATATGTAATAGGCAGTTTCAATAAGCCTTCACACGCGAAAACGACTCTGACCCGCCTTCTTAAGGGGCTAGTCGCTCTCCCCAATGGGGGATATAACAGTTGACCCAAAAGTGGCCGCCAAGCTGTTGGACATGCTAGATGTACATAAAGCACCTGGCCCGGATGGACTGAATGCCAAAGTGCTAAAAGAGTGTAGCAGTAAGATATCTCCTATACTGGCACTTATCTTAAATGAGTCCTTAGCATGGGCTGATGTACCAGATGAGTGGCGGCGACTAGCTAATGTTTCTCTGGTCTTTAAAAAAGGCGAAAAATATGATGCTGTTATCGCTTAATTGCATCTGCCGCAAAACCCTAGATAATATATTAGTCAGTAACATCAACAAGCACTTAGCCTTAGATAGCATACTTGCTGACTGTGAGCATGGTTTCTGAATTCAGAGGTCCTGCCAGACCCAGTGGTTCCAGTGTGTGCTCGATACCATCAGCAACCTGACTTGGGCTGTGAATTGTAGACACATGCAGACATATTTGATCATAATGGATATCGCAAAGGCTTTTGACGAGTACCACACAGGAGGCTATTACACAAATTGGACTATTATGGAATAAGAGGGTCCACCTACAAGTGGATCAATCAATGACTCTTTGGGCGCACTCAACAAATAGTATTAGATGGTCAAGCCTCAGATCCAGTCCCAGTGTTATCCAGTGTACCCAAAGGATCAGTTTTAGGACCGTTCCTTTTGCTTAGTTTTATAAATGACATGCAAGATCACATCAGGTCTTCTGTTCGCCTGTTCGCGGGCGACTGTGTCCTGTATAGAAACATATATTCGATTCAGGACTGTTTGATTTGTTTGTTTGATTTGGTTCTTTACGTCCCATCAACAATCTTTCAGTTTAACAAGGATGGGTCTTCCTGGGTTGAACCAGTACTAAGCTAGGATGAATGTGTCTTGCTCAAGGACCACAACGCAGTGACGCCAGTGTGGCTAAAACCCGCAGCCCATCAGTCTGGAGTCAAGCACTCTACCACTGAGCCACTGCGCTCCCACAGGACTGTTTTATCCTGCAGGAAGTTCAATGTAGCCAAAAGTCACCCTATGAGAGTCAGCATCACAAACATATTATCTTTGATTTTTCGCTTTACAACCAAAATTTGGAAAACGTACAGTAGCAAAATACATTGGTATAACCATCTCTGATAATATGGATTGGGGTCAACACATCTCAGAAATTTCTTCCAAAACTACTAAGACTCCCGGTTCCTTCGCAGGAATTTGGCTTTTTAACCTAGGAATACTAAGGAAAATGCATATGAAACTTTGGTTCGGCCTAAACTAGAGTATGCAGCACACATATGGAGCCCTTACTCAAAACTTCTGATTAATCAGGAAGAGAAAGTTCAGAGGACAGCGGCCCATTGGATCTTCATCAGATGACGAAACACAAGTAGTGTCAGCGAGATGATTGATGCTTGATGAGCCTAAGTGACCATCTCTTAAGGCCCGTAGGGATGGGTCCTCCCTACTTCTCTTTCATAAGATACATTCTGGTGCTGTGTCTATAGAAAAGACAAGTAACTGACCCCTGCTCACATTTTTAAATCTACCAGGTCATCACACAGTGCCCAATATTGTGATACCAGACATACAGTGATGCCCTGAAGAACTATTTTCCTCACTGGAATAGTCCTTTCTCTTTTGGCAGTCAATTACCAGACTACTAAGGAGCTTAGAGCATTCCTCATTTAGTCAAAACACAGCTAGCATATTTTTCTTCTTTTTTTTGTTTTGTTTTTGTTTTTGTTTGTTTTGTTTTTTTCCTTCAAACTTCTTAATTCACACTCTCTGGCGTAATGATCAAAATTTGATCGAGCCAGTAATAGAAGAATGAATGACCCTCTGATAGGACTTAAGGGGTGGGGGTCAAAAGGACAAAATTCAACTTTTTCAGAATAATTATGGTCATTTTGCATATCATATTAAAGGAAATGATGCATGCAGCATCATGGTAGCTAATATTTTGCCTGCAGACCCCCCAAACCCTTAGGGTTGGGGTCAAAAGGTCAAATTCATTTTTTTAAGATTATGGTCATATCAAATTTGAACGAATGACGATTGCAGCAACATGGTAGAAAATATTTAACTAGCACCCTCCCCCAGAACCTAGAGTGGGGTCTAAAGTTCAAATTCAACTTTTCAGAACATGGTCATGATGCATAACACATTTAATGGAATCATAAATGCAGCAACATGGTAGTTTACATTATTGCCCACATACCCTCCCCCCTTCCTGGACCCTTGGAGGTGCGGTCAAAAGGTCAAAATTCAACTTTTTCAGAATATGGTCATGTTTAAAATCAAAAGAAAGAGAATGACGCATGCAGTAGCATGGTGGCAAATATTTTCCTCACGGAAAACCCCCTCCCAGACCCTGGCGGTCGGGTCAAGAGGTAAAAATTTGACTTTTTCAGAATATGGACATGTTGCACATCAAACTAAAGGGAATGACACTTGCAGCAACATGGTAGCGAATGTTTACCCACAGACCCCCCCCCCCTTTCCTTTCCCAACTTCTGAACCTGTAAGTGGGATCAAAATTCATCGTTTTTTTTCAGAATAAGGTCATGTTGCATATCAAATAAAAGGAAATGATGCTTGCAGCGTGATAGTAGCAAATTCTAACTGCAAACCCCCTTACCCCTCGAACCCTGGGGTTGGGTCAAAAGATAAAACAATTGAACGTTTTCAGAAAATGGTCATGTTGCATATCAAATTAAATGGAATCGCAAATGCGTAAAAGAAGTAAAGCATCAAAGCAAACAAACAAAAAAGCAGTACTTCTATCACTAAATACCATTCATGCTAAAAGAAAGGAAATGTGGTTTTCAACTTTTTGCATGCTGTGATATTTAAAATGTGGTTTTGTAATCTGTTGATGATTTTCTTTATTTTTCTAAAAATTACAATTGAAAAAAGTGTTGACTCATGCATCAAAACAAACAAACAAAAAAGCAATCCTACTCATTTATGTTAAAAGAAAGGAAATACATATTAATATCAATTTGTTGCATGCTGGGGAATTAAGCATGCTTTTTATCATCTGTTGATTTTTTTTTCATTTATTTTTTTAGATTATGAATTGGACGCAAAACACTAAAACAAAACAAACATAACAAGCTAGACAATATGTGAAATGAAATGAAATGCCTACCTCAACTTTTGCATGCTGGGTAATCTAGCATGCTTTATTGGCGTCTACTTTTTTGTATCAAAATTAACTTTAAAAGAATACTATCAGGAGCACCATCAGTGTCAAAATGTTTGCATTTAGATCATGCAGGATACAGTGCATTTTACGATATAGGTCAGTCTAAACTGGTTGCAAAGAAGATAGCACTAGCATGCAAAGAGTGACGCTGGCAAATTTTAAATGAGTTGGAATCAACATTTTGTGTGTATTTTGTATTAAAATTTCCCCAGTAATTCAGGATATTTACCAAAACGATTTGGACAAGCAGTGGATAGTGATCGTATTATTATTAGAGATTTAATGCTTTTACAAATGACTCATGGCTAATCGAGTAACAGTAAACCACTTAATGGCTTAAACAAATACAACCAGTCTAACTGATAGCCCTAGCAGAGAGTTAGACGCTATTAGAATAGAAAAATGTAATTAGTTGCATATTTTTGTAACATAATAAAATGATCAGTTAGATGGGGACCAGTCTACGTCATTTTCTTCAGCAAGACACATTAATTCCTGCTTGGTACTGGTTCAACCCAAGAAGACCAATCCTGACAAAATTGGAACATTGTTGACTAGGGCGTAAAGACTCAAATCAAAGATGATATGCCATAGCAATTCGCCTAACATAATTCTTCTCAGTACAAAAATGACTAGGCATAGAATAGCAGCAGTTTTGTGATTTATTATGTAAATTGAGTTTGTATGTAATGCACGATGCTATGCGTGAATATGTAGTGGTCTTATGGACGGTTGAAATGCAGGGTTACGTGATATTTAGGTTGATATATACTTACCTTAATGACATATAATTTTATAGTTTAACATATCTTGTACTCCTTCCATATGAAATAGATATATGTCTGACTTACATGCAAAACTTAGAAATAAGTGCAGCTATCTAAAAAATTACTTTTTCAGAAATTATGTTCGAAATTTCGTTTCCTGTGATTTGTTTGGTGAGGTACAGGATGTCACACAGTATTTCTTTCATTGTAGAATATGTGTAGATGATAAAACAGGTTGTCAATGATACAGTTAGATTTTTTAGCCCTTAAGCATTAACTGAGTTCTTTTGGCAACAAAAGCTGAAATGCTAAAACTAATAAAGACTAGTTTGAGGCTGTCAATAGGTTTCTTCACCTCTCAAAATGCTCTGAAATAATCTATTTTTTTGTTTAAGCACATTTGTAAACACAGCTTGAAATTTATAATACCAATACGTTATGAGCAGGTTTACCATTTTTCTCAAGTTTAAGGGGTTCATATTAAAGTAAATAAGGGTGCAAAGATCAGGAATCGATACAATCAAGTACCACACCTGACCCAGGATACCAATGGGAAAGTGACAAACTCACGGTAGACACCACAAATGAGAGCCAAGAGGTCAGCCCTTTCCCAGAAGGTGACCACAAAGCACATATAAACAGACACGCACAAAGACATAGCAAACACAAGACAGAACAAAAACATAATAGATCCACAAAAGAAGTACTGCCCTGGAACGGTCAGTAAAATATTTTACTGGAGGGCTTAAACTGGTTTAAGGCGCCAACCTCACCCTTAATTCAGATGTGGATCAAGACACATAAATATTTGGTTTGCATGAAAGACCCCTAACTTATCAATGGATCATCACCTAAAACATATAAATCAAGATATAACAAGGAGATAAAGCAAGGATAAGGACTCAACAGTAAATTAAACTGAATACCGGAGCAAAAGAAATCCAACAGGTAAACCCCAGTGGGCCCTACAAACAGCCAAAGTCTAATATGCTTGTCACATTGCTTTGCTCATAAGTTGATAAGCATTCATATGCATTAGCATATATAAACCCTCATGTATGTTTAAACTGTAGGGGAAGGATGGTAACTAATGTTCTGTGGACTTGTGATCTAACCCAATTCCTGGAAAAAATCTGCTGAAAGGTCCTTTTTATCAGGTCACATACTATTTTTTATTCAGATGAATGTCCACCAAGCCAGTATTCTTTCTCAGGCTATGATGATGTACCATGTAAACGATGCCCCCAACACTTTATTCAGCCCAGTAGGGGTCAGACAACCTGCATAGAGTGTGCACAGGACCAAGTAACAGAAGTTGGTGCAAATCAGGGAACCTTTGCTAGCTGTAAACCTTATCCCTTCCAGCAAGGTAAATACCATATTTAATCAAATAAGCAAACATGATCCAATAAGCACGCACTAATACGCATAGACTATATAAGCTGCTGATTTCAAGCTTGATTATTATCCTAACACTTTTTTTCTAAAAACTAGTGAAGGGGTATTATAATCACCTAAGTCATCTGTCCATCTAACCGTCATGCTATCTCCTCCTGAATCCAACCAAATTTGGTGTGTGAGTTACTTACATAAATGGGGTGTGCCACAGCATCATTTTGTGCCCCCTTGGCCTCGGGGAGAGATAACATATCATTAAATTTCAATAACAAAGTCAATTTCAAAGATTTTTATACCAAACTTTGTGTGGGTTCTAACAAACAAAAGACGTAAAACGTAAACAGGATGTTTTGTTCTGTCATCGGGGTCATGCCCCAGGTAGGGACTTGGGGTGCCCAGGGGGTCAAAAAATGTTTTCGAACATGGTCATGTGGCATATTAAACTAACGAAGATGATGAATAGAAAAGAATCTAAGTAACATTTTTACCCTAGGGACAAACGGGTGACATTGGGGTGGGGTCACAATTCAAATATTACTAAACTTCAATTACAAAGTCAATTTCAAAGATTTTATACCAGACTTTGGTTTGTGTACTCGCAAATAAGATATATAACACAAATCAAACAGAAGTTTCATTCTGGTACCTGGGTCGTGCCACAGGGGTGGGACTTTGGGGTGCTGGGGGGTCAATTTTTTAGCGTTGGGATTGGCAATGGCACCCCATTGACTGCATATTCTAGTTGTTGTTGTTTTCAGTTGGTCTGATTAACAAATCTATCTGTACCAGGTGATGGTATAATTATATAAAAGCCAAATGAAGGTGGATACCAGTAACAAAAGTGGTTAAGATTTTTTTCAAGCAATATTCTGCTACCTCACCCACTGAAAATGTATTGTAGTATAATTATATAAATGGTCAACATAATTTCAATATGTATGTAATAATATTGACCACTAAATGGCTTCAATTAATGTTAATCACGTTATTAATGATACAGTTCAGCTATAAAGAAGTTAAACTAAATTTGATGCATAGGTGTATCCCCACCCAAACATTTTCATTCATTTTTGTTTGGTAAAATTGACTTGATTTTACCATTTTATACTTCTGTTCTTCAGCTACTTTGATAATGGTGATGAAGGTAAGGAAAGGTGCAAAGATCAGGAATCGATACAATCAAGTATCGATACAATCAAGTGATGAAACCTTGTCACTGGTAGAACTTGAAATCAGATAATTACATAGTATACTACTATGGTCTTGCTTATCCACTACTCTACCCACTATGGAATGCATCTATGCAAACTAATTGTCATTATGCATTATTTGTTTCATAGTTGGAAACGTATTATAAGTCCCAAATTGTTCTAGTTGCAAAAATAAGGTCTGGAGATGACGCTCTCTGCTATATTTGGTTTAAATCTTATCTGTTATTTTTTTAATTTATAACCATACTGCCATGTCAGCTTCTTGCAGCCTTGTGGTCACCTGTTGGGAAAGGGCAGACCTCTTGGCTCTCTTTTGTGTGTTTTTTTGTCTTTTTGGACACTTTACCATATAGTGTCCTGGGTCAGGAGTGGAACTTGATTGTATTGATTCCTTAACATTGCCTTCCTTCTTACTTAAATTCTTATTTAATAGTTTGAACATTTAGAAATGAGTTTATTGTTCTGTTCTTTGATACTTTTTTCATAGGCATTATAATATAACTATGCATGCAATTTAGATGTCAGTAATGTGTTTATACAATGAAATGAACTTATTTAACAAGGCATTATACATGAATTGTACATTGATTACAGTCATATACATACGAATTACCAAATATAAGTATGTCACAAAACCATTACAATGTCTATAAGACAAGGAAAATAATACATGAAAACTTAATATACATGCACACGTGTAGAGCATTCACTAAAAGGTATTGCATAGTCATTAATTTAGCTGTATAAATTTCTCACCCACGGGCAATTATCTACACTATGATTTGCTAAAACTGCATTATATATGTCTCAAACTTGTCTGCGTACAGTAACAGAGTAGTAGAGTTACAGCTAGGTAGAGTAGGTTACCATTAAAATAACAGAAAAAGATACCATTGAAGGATAAGGTATTCTTAAGCTTGACTGACTGTTTATCTACTTTTCGTTATGCATAATTATAATAAGATTAGCATTATCATAAGATTGAAAATATGCTGACGTCCAATCTGCATGTTACATATGGATATTTGCTGCTACAAAAGTTACCTACGAGACATTGCAAATAAGGTTATTGATGGGATGATATCAGTGAGTTTTTACCCTTAGTGCGAAAATGAAAGAGACTAGCTTTACATGCTTTTTTGGGACACATTCCACAAATATCAGTGCAATAACCAAAAAATGATATGCACACCTCTTTTAATCTATTTCAGACTGTCATAACAGTAAAAAACCAATTGATATTCTCTTCATTCTTGATGCTTCTGGGAGTGTCGGGTCATCCAATTTTAATACCATGTTAGATTTTGTGGAAAACATGGTGGATGGATTTCTTATTAGTTCCAGTCGAACACAAGTTGGCTTGATAACGTTTGCCAGCAGCGTCGTTCTACGGTTTCATCTAAACAGATACCACGCTAAAAATGATATCAAGAACGCAGTATCACAAACAAGGTATCTACCAACGCCCTACAGATTATACTTAACAACTAAAAAAACCTGACACATACTGTGTGTCAATTTTTGGTAGTAAATGAATACGATGCCCACTTGTCTTTTCTGTGTGTAAAGCTGAACTAAGATAGACTAAGGTGCATTGAGATTTTTTTGAATAGATGAGCTAATTTCATACGTCAGCGACCAAAATTTCACGTAACCCCTAAAATCAAATTTTGCAAGAAAAATAAATCACGCAAAATTCACCAGAAACCACTTAAGTGAGCTTCTGTGTTATTTCATTGAACTTTTGCGTGCAATACAAATATAGCGTACATACATTGTTCAATCGAAAAGCTTTTTTTATTTTGTAAACGTCAGTTTTACGTTATGAGCGTGTTTTTGAGCTTTCACAAAACACTGTCACTTACCAACTCTTTTTACTTCGCATGTTGTTTTGAATGCATTTCGGCATTGTTCCGTTCCTTTTTAACTCCGTAGTTAGCCCCTACGTGCATTTATCAACGTCAAGCGTTGCAATTACATGCTGATGGTGTGTATACTGCAAAGCCTGAAATTCATATGAAACTAAAGTAATGTTTAGCCAATGGCATTATCACAAAGAAGACACCACACATTAAAAGGAGACATGCATTGACAAGGAAAAAAAACGGATATTTTCCATAGTTTACGTTAATTCTTAATTGACGTTAAATTTGGTTTATTCTTTTGCAATGATTGGTGGAATCTTAGTGATTTGGATATATAGAAATTGCTTAAACAAAGGAAATAAACCACTACCGTTTTGACAACGTCTATAACACAACATAAAAAAAAACCCTTATCATATGTCACAACAAGAAATTGCAAAATTTTAATATGCACCTTTGTCTGTCTATGTTATGGCATTGCATCCATGAACACACTTTTTGAATAAATATTCAGACATACACTCCCGAGACAAAAATGTTATAAACGGTATTTTTGACGTTGTGACGTCATGTTCTAAATTTGGTAAATAATTTTTCCTCTGGAAATATTTTCTAATGTCTTGTTATTAAAATACGCATATGCGATAAGTTCTATGATATGTTATTTACGATATCAAAGACGCTAAAATGTCAGGTGTCTTTAGTTGTTAACTATATATACTTACACTGTTTACACTTCAGTTTTATCTAAAAAGTTGAAAATGTTTTGGTGTGAAGTGTATATTGTGTTTTGTATCAAACCATGCCTAGAAATCAAGATGTTAGATTTAAGTAAATATAACCTGGGCATTTTATAATAGTAGATTACAAACCATAAACCAAATGGGAGAAATCCCCTGCCAAAATGTTAAATATTCCTAGCCTTCAGAAGAGAGAACATAACGAACAAAACAAGCAGTATACAGCTGCTTTCCAAAAATTGTATAGATAGCGATTTTTGTCATAATTATTTACATACCCTATACCTGTTTGAGTGTTTGTAATAAACTTATGCTTTGTTTGAGATATGATTTATTACTGCTCCTGTATGCACGACATATCTAGTTATAGTGAGGCTTAGAGTGTGGATACATCTGAAAAGATGACATTTTCCCAATTTTAATACAATTTCAAACCCTCTTGGCCCATTTAACTGTTTGGCAGTAATGTACTTTCCTTTTCGTCTTTCTACAAATAATTGGGCTCTTACTATGTAGCATCAAATTTGAACACCAAAAATGCACTTAAAATATCTTTTAAAAGTAAATATGTAAAATTATATAATTTGTGCAGCCTACTTGTGCACGTACACCAAAGTCAATCAAGTGATTCATTGTTGATACGCTTGATAGCTTCAATTCTTAAAGTATTTTTACAATGCACCGTATACATGACTTTATAGATTCCCAACCCAGTTTCCTTTGCTACTCCCCTTATTATCTCATAATTCGAAATAGAGTTTTGATAAGCAACTTTGATTTGCTAAAAATATTATCAATTTTTTTAGAAGTTAAAACTTGATGCAAAACATCTGCAAAAACAAGCCATATTTTTACTCACTATAACTAGATATGTCGTGCATACAGGAGCAGAAATAAATCATATCTCAAACAAAGCATAAGTTTATTACAAACACTCAAACAGGTATAGGGTATGTAAATAATTATGACAAAAATTGCTATCTATAAAAATTTTGGAAAGCAGCTGTAAGTACGTCATTGTCATTGATGAAAATAAGTACGACCTTTTGAGTATGCATCATCCATAAATGATTTATAGTCAGTACAACGGTTTCATGATATAATATGTGCAACCAGTAAAGGCTCAGACCAGTCTACACTTGTCAAAATATCACATTTTTGGAAATCACAAGTCGTAGCTCAAATATCTTCTTTCATACTACAGTGTACCTGTAGACAATACATTTTGCAATTTTATGTGACATAATGATATACCCTTATTTGATTTTTTATATGAGAAATGTTTTTTGAAATGAATGTCTGCTGGACACTAAAGGATACATAAAGATAGCGCAGCTAAAATTGTTACCTTTCTACATCAATGTGTATTTAAAACTAATTATGTGCCCCCCTTAGTGTTGGGAGACATATTGTTTTACCCCATGCATCTGTCTGTCTGTCTGTCTGTATGTCTGTATGTCTGTCTAACTGTCCATCACGAAATGTGCACACCCTGTATGACAACAAGGTTTCCTACAATTCTAGAAAAATGTTTCTGAATCTTTTCAGGGGTTTTGTCAAGGTCTGTAATCCTCAGATTAGTTTTTGTTACTTTTTGTAGATTAAACTTAGTATTTTTGGTTCGACTTTTACATTAGCATAAAGACACCCGGTATCTTTTGAACCAAACTCCTACAATTTTAGCTTTTTTTTAATTTTTGAAACTTTGCAAGAGTTTTGACAAGGTCTGCAGATGCAGATGTGAACTAGGTCTGGCTGTACTCGTCAGATTTATTTTTGTTTTATATGCAATTTGATCTAAACTCCGTTCAGAAAATGTATGGCATCGTTTTTGGCAGTTCCTGCTTTTATTTGTCATTTTAGGTCCTACATCGCTGTGAGAAAGTTACTAGTGAATGCCTCCCCTAATTTTTACAGCAGGCTTTGCGCCTTCGAGAACTTCTGGCAAAGCCCTGATATCTTCAGGATAATCAAGAAATTTAGAAATACGCCAGCAGACTAAAACAATTTGACTCGTTTTAAACGCCCTCCATGAACATATATGGACATAACAATATTTAAATTATAATTTTTTTTGGAGTGGTCATTCCAATCGGCGAGAAATTTCTGGAAATTTATAAAGCGTGACTACACACTGTATATCTGGAAAATGAAACACTGATCTGACGCTTTACGCGCCCACATAAGTGAAAAATATCATGTCCTACTATAACAACTTGAGGCTAACATTTCTCAAGCAAAAACTTAAAAAAAATTCTACCCGTTATCGTTGTAGTTATTCTTAAGATTAAAAAACATTGCATAGAATATAGCTTTTAAGCAGATAAAAGGCACATCAACATCAATGGCAGTTCAGCTACTTTTAACGTTGGTGAAAACATTGAAAAGATTTTCAATGTGTACCTATTCAAAAAGTTGTTTGTTGTTAGATATCGTAAGAAAAAATTGGATTCATACTTTTTCATTGGTGTGAAATCATGAAAGACAAATCAAGTTGTATTGTTGATTAAATCAAGCGATTATAAATGGTGGTAGAAATTGTATTGGTGATGTTCTCACACTTTCTTGAAAATTGATGTATTAGTAATGGGACATCACTGTCGAAATGGCATCATATCGTGCTTGCCACATCCGTGCATTATTGGAATATTTCACGTCACGACGTGGGTTTATAGCGTGAGCTAGCTTGACCATTGCCTTGGAAGGACGCTCCTGGAACTAATAACCAATTGCCACCATTGCAGGTCCTCCAGTCCCCTTAACAAATCCTGCCGATCCTATCTTTCACGTGTACTAGGACTTAAGGATATTTTGTAGAATATAGAATCGTTTTTATTCTAACTTCTTATCAAAATATTTAATATCAGAGTAAAGGTTGTGTTGCATTTGAGCAATTTAAAAATAGACTCAAAAGACGTGAAGCATATTAGATAAATATTGATGTGTTTTATGTGGCAATCATCCTTAACTGGACCTAGTCTGTGACCGCATTTCTGAATTTTCTGATTTTTCTCAAGATATCAGGGCTTGGCCAGAAGCTCTAACAAGCGCAGAACCTGCTGGAGAAATTAGGGGAGGCATATACGAGTAACTTTCTCACGGCGATGTAGAACCAAAAATGACAAATAAAACCAGGAACTGCAGAAAATTGGTGCTACACAATTTCAAGAAGTAAATTTTTGCTAGACTTCTACAAGGGTATAGGCACTTATAATTTTGTGAACACAACTCTTCCTTTGATAAAACTCGGGTTTTTTAAACATAACAGGTCATTTTAAATTTAAGATTTGTATGAAGTTTAGCTGTAATCCTCAGATGTTTTGCTACTTTTTTCGTAATTTGAACTTAGTCATTTTGGCTTTCTTTCTACCAAAAGCAACTAATGGACTTTGGGTAACTTGTAAACGCAGCTCCTCCTACAATTTTACTCAGATCATTTTGAAACATTTCAGGTGTTTCTGTCATGGTTTGAAAATGTGAACGAGGTTTAGCTGTAATCCTCAGATTATATTTGTCACGTTTCATGAAGTCATTTTTATCAACTTCTACCAAAGCCTTTAGACACTCTTTATCATGTGACGCAACTCCTCTTCTAATTAAGGTGAATGTTTTTTTTCTGTTGTTTTTTTTTTATTTTATTTTTGCAGGTGTTTTGTCATTGTCTGAAGATGTGCATGCTATTTGGATGATATCCTCAGATTGTTTTTGTCATTTTTTTGAAGTTTGATCTAAGTCAATTTTCAACTTAGCGTCTACCAAAGCATATAGACACAAAATAAGGAAGAAGGCAAAGATCAGGAATTGATACAATCAAATACCACATCTCAACTCACCATATGGGAAAGTGACACAAGAAAACACCACATACAAAAGAGCCAAGAGGTCAGCTCTTTCCCAACAGGTGACTACAATAGTGTAGGCCCCTGTGTCGAAATTTGGGCTCCTGTGTGCATTTTTTGGTAAAAGTGATTCTTATCGATTACAACTAGAAAAATATATGCAGTGTAAGGAAAAAGATGTTTACAATTTTTCATGCAGTATTTACGTCACAGTGACGTCACAAACTGGGGTACCGTCTTTTCACTTGCATCAAAGAGCTTATATGTGGTGGGGTTATTTACACACTTAAAATGACCTTATTTTATATGTTAGTGCATTGAAAGGGTGGAAACGTCTAAAATCACTATAAAGTGAAAATTTGATTCAATATGGACTTGAATTTTACATGGAATTGACGTCGATTTGACGTCAATGTGCTGGAAAAACACATTGCGTATGAAATAAAAATTCTGGAAATTCGCGTGTGCCTTGCGACTGAAATCAGTTCCTAGTATAACTGTATGTTCCTGGCTTAGCTTTTTGAAACAAGTTAGCTCTCTGATGGACGGGGCATTCAGCTGCTACAGCGTGTTAACTACGTTACCCTACAATTTTTTTAAAGAAAATAAATGTAATCAAGGTAGTTTAGGTAATGCTTGAATTATTTAAATCTGACAACTATTAAGGTATCATACAAGAGCATTTTATTCCTTACATATGTTTTTGTTAATAAAGGTTATATGGGCCCATTGTAATGTTATCTATGTTATATTTTAAGCTTCTCCATTTGAAATCACTGAAATTCTTTTAAATAGTTTTCTTTGATAAGCTCCCCAGTTAACTGTCAGGTTTTAAATTCACCTTCCAAAAGACAAATAATGGGCCATTATATAGCTGCAAACGGTTTGTTTGTATCACAAATACTTTAAGAGTAATAATTTGTTAAATATGTTGACCCTGAAAAAAAGTTAATTCTTTAATTCAGCATGGAATTCAATTGGAAACTCTTTAAATACCAAATATGAACATTCTGTTGAGAGCAAGAGTAAAAAGCCATGCTTAACTTCGCTTCTGGTGTAAAATATTAGTTTTGTTTTTGTTTGTACACATCATGTAGCGTACATTACAACTTTCAAGACTGCATATACGTTGTTTTATTCCGTATATTATGCGGCATAGGATACTTTATTTCATCTAAAAACTGACTGTGCTTGTTAAATAGATATCAAGATACCAGTCTGTCTGAAAAAGGATTTATCAGTTTGCATTTAAGTCCCAGTACTAATTATCCATGCGCATTTACATTTGCAAAATAGTATATATATTTGAACTTTTTACATCTACAAAGAAATGATTTACTCAAAACTATAGATTTTAAAATTCATAAACAAAGGAAATGATAGCACTCAAGTAACAGCACTTAGAAGGATACATTTCAATTTTCAGTCATTTTTTTAGAATAACATAATGGTACTGTACAAAATATATTGTATTGCCATATGTTTATCCAAAATGTTAACAAAAAAGATATATAATTGAGCCAGAAAATCTAATATATTATGTTAAGTTGAGATTTTGTAATATTTTTCTGAAGAATTCTAAGTTAAATTGAGCTACTTCTATTCATTTGTAGTGTCGGTAATTAGTTATTGTTTACAATGATTGTTTCAAAATAATGTAATATCCTAATTTTTAGCTATGTATGCATATGGTAACGCATTACAGAAGCTTTGAAATTAATTTTAGTTTATATACAGTATAGCTTTCTATGGGTAATCAACAAAACTGTTCATCACATTAAGTAAGTACCTTGGATCACTTGCTCAACCAATAATATCTAAAGAACTGCTTTATTGATGAGATACTTGCATTTCCCTGGAAATAGTAAAAGGTGGTTATAGTGGTGAGTTTTACTTTAAGGCCACATCAGATATAGTCATATACAAGGAAATATGTCAGCTGTTACTACGATACCAATTTGAATAAAGACTTTTCAGCTAAGATTGTATCCGGCCAAATTTTAACAGGTGACATTCAAGTTATTGTAAAGTAGATTTAACAATGTTTTTTTTAGAATGCTAGATAGAAATGTAAAATATTTAAAAAAAATGTAGTCAAGAGATTAGATCTGATTTAGTTTTAGCAATAAATGTTCATATAGCTGATGTTAATTTCCACTAAACAGAATGTTGGCAAAAAAGAACAGGAACCTCGCAAACATAATAAATGTAATCATTAATAACAATGGTTTACTTAAGATTAGAATGAGTTGTTAACTTGCCAGGACATAGATTCAAAAGGAGCATACACAATGCTCACTGTTTAGCATTTTGCTGGCACTCTTCTCAGTATCAACATTGTCACCAATGATAGTCGCATATGCAAAGTTTAAAAAATGTGCATGAACTTGCATATCTAATTTGCCATGTATGCTTGTATTCAGTTATCTCTTTAAGAAATCATTTCATCTAAATGTACAGGATATCATTATAAATCTCAGAGGTTGATTTAGCAGTGCCCCATTGTTATTTGTGTAATATGTGTGTATGGTATTGTTTACGAAATGTTGAATTCTATATTTCACATATGATCGTTGAAAGTAGCGCCAGTATAAATCACGTTGCTTTTAGATGAAAATATATTTTAGACTCTTTTACTGTAATTCATAAATAAATATTTAGACTAGCAAATGCATTGTTTAATCACCCATGATGATGCAGAGGAGCTAGCGTTCTAAAATTTGGTCATCAACCTCAATACAACTTTGTTTATACGAGCAGTGAAGGCTCTGGCAAGTCTACCTAAACATATGCACAGGCTCACCTGAGCCTGCATTGCTCAACACTGTGACAAGTACCAAACTCAAATGGCTTTATTCCATCGATCTGTTCTTTCGTCACTAGTAAATCTATTATGTTTGATTTGAACTATGCAAAGATTATCATTAGGCTTGCAATTTTGTATCAACGATAATGTTCACATTTGGCATGCTAAATATCAATTTGATATTATCTGCGACAAAATTCCACTGTAAGACTAATGGGTCTAATTGATAGGGTAATGCAAAACAAATAATTTATTAATTGCAATAATTTGTTTTGAGTCAGCTATTTTAGCAATGGCTACAATAAACATTAATACTTACAATGCATGAGTGATTTTCTAAGTGATAAACATATATCTTTCAAATGCATGATTAAAATGATCCATTAGAATAAATATTGTTCTGTTTGAATGCTTCACAATAGTTAAGAACCAGACAGAACAGATGATATGTCCTTAAAATTATCTTGTTATGCATTTCACCATCTTAAATGGTATTCTTTTTTCGCTAAACTGGACATCGTTCAGATATAAAGCAGTTTTAACCATAGAGATAGGCTTGGCGTGTGACATACATTTGGGCAAAAATCGTTAATTTTTTAAATCATTTTAGCTTATTTTTTCAAACGACAAGGATAAAGGACTGTTTTACATTCTCAATTCCTGATTTTGATATGTGCTTTAATTGACCTACAATTACAAATTCTAAAAAGGTATTTGTTCCTGAATGGTATCAGCATAGTAGTTGTAATTAATAGCTGGCTTAAACAATATGAGACCAATCTTACTAAGCTAGTCCAAGCTTAATATTATTGTGTTATCTAAAATACCATACAATAAAGTATAATATATTTTATTTAGCATTAAACATATAACAATGTTATAAACTACACAATTAGTTAACATATTAATGTGGTGAAACAACAACAATTATTTTCCTGAGGAGCATCTAGCATTTCCTCTTATATGTTTAATGACTTAATATGTGTCTTTAATACATCATTTCACGTATAAAAGATGCAAATATATCAGTGTCACTGAGATAAAAGATATCATTTAATAAGAATTTGAGAAATAAAATGCTGTTCACATATTTTATAAAACGCACAGACTTGAAAAATCGCAGTATGTGAATAAAGATCAAATTTATTCCTTTATTCATCCATGCGTTTTAGGTATTTTCCTTTAACGACAATTAATGGCAGTTTAATTGCAATAAATGTCCAACGCAGTGTAAACTTAAATAATGTTCCTTTGTAATTCAAAAATGTATTTAAAAGAAAGTAGCGTATATCACAGTAATAACAGATCCTTCTACTTTGATCACATCATATTGCTAGTCATTTGTTTACAATTAAAAGGTTATGTTGTCATGTAAGAATAAGGAGTAATTAGATAAGATTTTAAATTATTTTACAGTAACGTAGAAAAATTGCTTTTGCGTGGTATAGTCCAAACCGCTTAAGAGTTAACACATATTAATTTGTGGCTTGTAGAATGTAGTTTTAGAAAATTATAGTGTACAAAACTCCCCTAGGAGGTATTTTGGTAGTACAATGTCTATTGACAGTAATGTATTAAATAGTTATACATTTAAAGTAACATATATAACTGTAACACCAAAATTGTGTATTGTTTAAATGCATACCTGCTGTCCCTTTCATTTAAAACATGTTAAAGGCAAACAGCATGTTGATAAATAATAATTCGGTATAACTTGGTATTTGTCATATAGAATTTGAAACTTTAATAGGGTAATGTAGTTAACATGCCTGTCTAGATATAGGTCAGAGAGCAAACGTATGTAAGTTTACATCTTATTTAATATAGTTACAGTCAATTATAGTGAACAATATTTTCCCTGCTGTGTGGAAAGGAGTGTCTAGCTATTAGAGCTTTCACTATCACAAAATTTTCATTAGGTACTGACGTCACTTTTTAATGAACAGACATCATTTTGAAGTTAATTAATCAAAGGTAACCTCTTTAAAGTTCAGAGTCAGGGTATATGCTTCGAATTTAACATGTCGCCAGTAAAATTACCACAACTGATCAAACAGTTCATGTTTATGCCTGTTGGAATTCATAACACTCCACTTTCAAACCTTAATTAAGCTAAAAATGGGTGCGTCACTTTGTGACGTCACTGTGACGTTAAAACGCAACAGAAAAAATGTAAACATATTTTTTTCTTAAATAGGATACATTTTTCTACAAGAAAAGATATGTTTGACACTTTTACCAAAATAGGCACACGGAATTACACAGCGACCTACACTACAAGGCTGCAAGAAACATTTAAATCAGTATGACAGACAAACATGAAAGTAAGAAAGGTGGCAAAGATCAGAAATCGATACAATCAAGTACCCCACCTGACCCAGGATACCACATGGGGAAGTGACAAAAACAAAATTAAACATCACAAACGAGAGCCAAGAGGTCAGCCCTTTCCCAGCAGGTATCCAAAAGGCAGCAATGAACAGACTCGAGAGCAAGACAAACACAAAACATAAATAGCAAAATGATATACAAAAGAAGAACTACCTTGGAACGGTCAGTAAAAAGTTTTACTGGAGGGTTTAAAATTGACTCACGCCACCAACTTCACCCTAAGTTCTGATGTGGATCAAGACACAAATAACAAAAATTATCAACAAAAGAAGCATCGCTTTGGAATTGTCAGTAAAATAATTTTACTGAACAACTAATACAGCCTAAACTCCTAATACAGGAGGGGCATTTGGAAAGATCGTAGCATGACATCATATCCCCTCAACGCGTTGTTATATATATCAAATAATGCATCATTTCAAAACTAGAATTCATCAGATATTTGATGGTTTTATTTTTGTCAAAAAGGACTTGGCGTGCACGTGCAGCACATGCTCGAAATGAGTAGGGTATTATACACTGGCGGAAATTTTAACCAAATATTTGGAAAAATTGAAGGAAAATCAGGAACCTTATTTTTGATTATGATTTGGCAAATTAACAAATTAACAATTAGGTGCCAGCATATTTTTATTAAAATATATGATGGGGTCACAGCTTGAATGACTTACGTTTTTAAATTAAGAAAAAGTTGGTTTTAGTACTATTTCATTCACAGTAATTTTAACATATATATATATATATATATATATATATATATATATATATATATATATATATATATATATATATATATATATATATATATATATATATATATATATATATATATATATATATATATATATATATATATATATATATATATATATATATAAGCGTTGAGCGTATGTGCTGTCACCTCCATTTAGAAAATTCTTCAGAAAATGTTTACCAATAGAGGAATAGTTAACTGCCTGCTTGGTGGTTGGACCCAGTCGCGATTGGCGGCTTTGCTTGCCTCTTTGATTGCACGCCGGTGGGTCGGATTTCCGACTCTGTGATGGTTCCGGCTTGGATGCATGTATGTTAATGGGTTTGTGGGGGCCTGGTGCTTTGGCTGTTTGTCGGGCCTGCCGGGGTTTGCCTGTTGGATTTCTTATGCTCTGGTGTTCATTTTTATTTATTGTTGAGTCCTTGTCTTTGCTTTGTTTCCTTGTTTTATCTTGATTTGTGTGTTGTTGTTTTTTTTTTCTGGGGGGGGTGCGTTGGTGAGTTGGGGGTCTTCCATGCAAACCAAATATCTATGTGTCTTGATCCACATCAGAGTTAAGGGTGAGGTTGGTACTGTGAAACCAGTTTAAGGCCTCCAGTAAATTTCTTACTGGCCATTCCAGGGCGGTTCTTCTTTCGTGGATCTTTTTTTATTATTTGTGTGCGTCTTTGCCATGCTGCCATGTTTGTTTTTTGCAGCATCCTGTTTACCTGTTGGGAAAGCGCTGATCTCTTGGCTCTCTTGTGTGTGATTTTTTTTTTTGTGTATTGGTTACTTTCTCATATGGTGTCCTTGGTCAGGTGTGGTACTTAATTGTATCGATTCTTGATCTTTGCCTTTTTCTAACTTTTGTAAGAAATATTGTTTTGATTACAGAAATAAACAAGTCCACATTTAATGCACAGTGATATGCGTTTTATACATGGTTTGCTGCATAAAAAGCAACCATATAATCTATTGGCATATTTCGTGCTCATGTAGTGGCACAATTTATAGTAAAAGTATAAAGAAAAAACACGAAAAGTCTTATATTTAAAGTAAGTAAGGGTGCAAAAGATCAGGAATCGATACAGTCTATAATGACTTCACCAGATGATGGTCTACCAAACTTTACCAAATTATCTAATTTCATCAAATCTGCACACTTTTTTAAAGGTAAACAGTTACCTATTACATTGAATTTTTGCGTTTCCAGTATGTTTTCACAATAATATTTTTTGTGTCAGCACTATAACATCCTCATACAATTTAAATCATAACATAGAGGAAAGATAGCAGCGGTTTAAAATGGTACTAAACAGGAATGGGTTTGTTAAAGGCTAATGAGATAAAAGACCATGCTACATATTTTAAAAGAAAAAAATCGCTTTTGTTTGAATCTGCCAAGCAGACAATGGCTGAACTATATTGTCCAACTTAGGATTGAATGTTTGGTGAAATAACTAACCATTCAAATATATTTGGTAAGGTAAGTCAATTTTTCACTGAATGCACCATATCATTTAATGTAAACATTTACTTGACGTAAGGAAACAGACTTACCGAATATGGGCGCAGCCATTTTTATATTGATGAAAATTAGTGTGTCACGGATGGGTCAGGCCTCAGACTCTATGACGATTCTGACGTAAAGCTTTAATTGGTGGGCTGGGACCTGATACTTATCTGTAGCTGGACCCACGGTGGTTCAACTTGTCGTTTTCTTTAGCTCTGACTATCTGTGAATCATGAGCCCTTTTCTTTGTTTCATCATGGTGTGTTAATTTGATTGGAGTGTTTCTCTGTTCGCATTAGTAAGATGGTCTCAATGCGAGCTGAACATTTCTTGTACTTCAACAACAGCAGAATCTAGGGCGAAGATTTGGTACCAGTAAAATGCATTTAGGCCCCGGTGGCTTAGGCTGCTGTCAGTTCTAAGGTGCTGGTTCAGATGTTGTTGACTTTTTGTTTATTGTAACTCCCATTGTGGGAGTCTGTAATTGTTCTATGTTTTGTTGAACGTTACTTTATGTCCATTCTAGTATTGCAATCATCTTGATGGGGAAGAGAGAGCTGGTGCTTTGCTTAATTTGTCTTCCTGGTGTCTCGTGATGGTTGAGCAGCTCTTCCTCGCAGTGCCATGGGGTTGTCTGCGGTTTGTTATTGTGGTATTTCCTGATCATACTCACTTAATATTTTTTACAATAACTTTTTACTGGCGTTTTGGCCACTTCCGGCGTGCTCCTATGAATTTCCTTCAACTCTAAAGCCTTTCAAAAGATCACAATATGTTAAACAAACGATCAAGTACTGTCAGAAAAAGTATATTAATGCAATAATTACAGAATGGGCACTAAAATGTTGATACTCAATGGTTTTGTTTCAGTAGGATGCCTTAAGCTTAATTTATAAATTTAAATAACTAAACTAATGAAATTATTTAGCTGTCAGAGCGTTTTTATCTATGGGTATTATGAGCCATCTATGTATGTGCTTCATACCAGTTAATTTGTTTTGATCGCCAGTCAATAATAAAACGTTGATACGCTGAGAAGCTTCAATGCAAACAAAAGCTATATTTTATTGAATTTCAGCAGAATCTAGGGCGACCGCTTTAGACTTTAATGAATTTTAACAAGTTTTGTTTTGCTTTGTTAGTTCATTTTTATTTGTTTGAATAAAAAAAATAAAAAATAGTTTAATGATTAAATTTTACATTCCACATTCAGAGAATTAATAAACATTTCAAAATACAAGAATACTACATAAGAATGTTTAATAAACACGTGCTAAAATTTGTAAGAAAGTTATTAGGTTGAACATGATTTCAACAACAAAATTGAAAGTAGAAAATTTTCATTCATAGATGAAAAATCATATGCTGGGAAAGGGCTGGCCTCTTTGTTCTCTTGTGTGTGATGTTTTCTTGTTTTTGTCACTTTTCCTTGTGGTGTCCTGGGTCAGGTGTGGTACTTGATTGTATCGATTTCTAATCTTTGCCTTCTGTCTTATTTCAATTTTGGTAGACATAAGGATATGTTTACCCTTAAAAGTGATATTCATCTTGGCCTTGCCGGCTGGGTTTATAAGCTTGTTTTTTTTTATTCTTTAAAAAACATGTAAGATATCAATTTATCAGCTTTATTTGCTATTTTCTGCTTCAGTTATACTGGCGGTGGTACAAACACAGCAGCGGCCTTAGGGTATGCAAGAACAACATCGTTCCAGACACAAAATGGGATGAGGGAAAATGCTGCACATATAGCTGTAGTAGTGACTGATGGTAATTGATTAGTGTTGCCATTAAAACTCTTCATATTGGGCCCGTTATAATATAACAGGAGCCTTCAAAAACATTTTATGCAAAATGCGTTCCCATTAATATAAACTTATTTTTAGCAACTGCAATTTATCTGCGTTGCTTTTGCAAAACGCAGGTCTGATGAGAGATCTACTCAATGTATCTATCCATCCGTCTGCAACAGGTTTGAGGTGCCTAATTTGTGTTGTCTATAACTCCAAACGGTTTAATTCAGTTATATTCAAACTTTGCATAATAATTGTTTACATGGTGAATTCGTGGACAATCTGCTTTTGCACAAAACATGAATATATTCTCATTTTAGGGGTGTTAAACTTAGACATTGTTCAGGCCAAAATATTTAAACGGTTATGGTTTGTGTAATTTATCACTCCAGCAGTTTTCTGAACTCATTATAAAAAGATTGGTTATAACATTAATGTATTGCAGCACACTGCATGCTTGGTGGTAAACACAATCATGGTTGACAGCTTTGCTTTCCTATTTAATTCCTATTTAATTGCACGCTGGCAGGTTAGAGGCTAGACAGTTCCGACTTTAAGACTTATATATAGCTTAGATGGTTGGAGGCATGATGCTGCGTCCATTGTCAGGCCCACCAGGGTTTAATTGTTGGATTTCTTCTTCTCTGAGCTTCAGTTTTATATTCAGTTGAGTCCTTATCATTATTTTATCTTCTTTTTGTCTTGATTTGTATGTACTAGGAGACGATTCATGGATAAGTTAGGGAAATTTCATGCAAACCAAATATCTATGCGTCTTGATCCACATCAGAATTACGGGTGAGGTTGGTAAAGTGTAATTTGTAACTAGTTTAAACCACACAGAATATTGCAGCCTTGTGGTTGCCTGTTGGGAAAAGCTGACCTCTTGGCTATCTTGTATATGATGATTTTGTGTTTTTATTGTCTTCCCATACCGTGTCCTGGGTGTGGTACTTGATTGTATCGATTCCTGATATTTGCCTTCTTCCTTACTTTTTATTCCCTAGCATTCAAACTTTGCATGATGCTTGCTCACACATTGAAAATATGCAATTCATATTAAGAATGCTTTATTCATCAGAACATTTTGGTGGATGTGTAGCATTCAATCAAAGATAAAAGATGAAAACATATCCAGTTAGAAATTGTGAATGTCACCAGTTTAGTGTAGTAGAAAATAGAGTATTGCTTATACTCTACCACCACAGAAAATGATTCCAGGTGCTTTGCTAAACAATTTGAATCTGTGGTACTATTGTAAGGTTTCAAATAAAGGCAGCTGTTTTTTTCTTTAGCTCTGACTATCTGTGAGTCGTGTGCTCTTTTCTTTTTTTCATCATGGTGTGCTAATTTGAATAGAGAGTTTCTCTATGATGATACATTGGAATAGATAGTAGGCCTCCATCTGAGCTGAACTTTTCTTGTACTTCAACAACAGCAGAGTCTAGGGCGAAGATTTGGTACCAGTAAAATGCATTTAAGCCCCCTGTGGCTTATGTTGCTGTCAATTCTTAGATGGTGGTTCTGTTGTCGTTAATTCGTTGTTTATTGTTACTTCCATTGTGGGAATCTGTAATTGTTCTATGTTTTGCTGATTGTTACTTTATGTCCTACTTTCTATCTATTTCTACTGATAACTACGCCAGGGAGTGCAATTTGGAATTTTGAAGAAAAAAAAAAGAAAAAAAAATAAATCTGTCGTTTGAGTTTTTGACTAAATGAGGTGTGCCCTAAACTCCTCAGTAGTCTGGGAAATGACCGCCGAAGGATCAGACCATTCCACTTTGAACTAGTCTGGGATAAAAATGAGTTCTTAAGGGCATCATTGTATGTCTGGTATCTACAATATTGGAAACTGTGTGATGCCCTGGTAGATTTCAAACTGTAAGCAGGGGTCAGGTTCTTGTCTTTTTCTATAGACACAGCACCAGAATGTATCTTATGAAAGAGAAGCAGGAGGACCAATCCCTACGGGCCTCAAAAGATGTCAAATCAAGCTCATCAATAATTTCGCCAACACTACTTGTATTTTGCCATCTCCTGCAGGTCAAGCCGACTGCTTTCCTCTGAACTTTCTCTACCTGGTTAAACTGAAGTTTCGAGTAAGGGCTCCAAATGGGTGCTGTATACTCCAGTTTAGGCTGAACCAAAGTTTTGTATGCAACTTCCTTTGAACTCTTAGGTGCAAAAGTCAAGTTCCTGCAAAGGTAACCAAGTGTCTTAGTTGCTTTGAAGATATTTCTGAAATGTGCTGACCCAAATCCATGTTATCAGTTATGGTGATACCAAGGTATTTGGCCGACTGATCATTTTCCTAAGTTTGATTGTGAAGGGTATAGTCAAAGAGTATGTGTTTGTGATGCTGATGCTGAGTCACTCATGGAGTGACATTTGGCCACATTGAATTTCATTTGCGAAGCGGCTTCCCATTGTCCTAAGCTAGTGAGGTCTGCCTGCAGGGTCAAACAGTCTTGAATTTAATATATGTTCCTATACAGGACACATTTGTCCGCGGACAGTCAAACAGAAGACCTGATGTTATCCGGCAAGTCGTTTATAAAAATAAGAAACAGGATCAGTCCTAAAACCGACCCCCCGGGAATCAGATAACACTGGGACTGGATCTTAGGTTTGACCTTTAAAAAACTACTTGTTGAGTGCGCCCAGAAAGCTACGAGTTGTTCCACTTGTAGGTGGAACCCCTTATCCCATAATAGTTCAATTTATGTAATAGCCTTCTGTGTGGCACCTTATCAAATATGTGTGTCTGTGTCCACAATTCACAGCCCCATCAAGGTTGCTGATGATGTCGTGCACAGACTGGACTAACTGGGTTTTGAAGGACCTCTGACTTCTGAAACCATGCTGACAGTCAGCAATTATGCTATCTAAGGCTAAGTGTTTGTTGATGTTACTAACAAGTATATGCTCCAGGGTTTTGCAGCAGATGCATGTGAATGAAACCGGACAATAGTTAGCTGTATCATATTTTTCACCTGTTATAAAGACCGGGGAAACTTTTGCTTGTCGCCAATCATCCGTACATCGCCCGTTTGGAGAGATCTCATTGCTACACTCTTTTAGCACTCTGGTGTTCAGACCATCCGGGCCAGTAGCTTTATGAATGTTTAGTCCGTCCAATAGCTTAGCGACCCCTTTCGGATTCAACTGTTATGTCCCCCATGAAGGAGAATGGACTAGCCCATTACTAGGGCTGGTCAGAGTCCCCTTCGCGTGTGAAGGCTTATTGGAATTGCCTATTAGAAATGTAAGCTTTGTCCTTTGCATCTTTCTTAAAATTTCGTTTTCTCTGAGTGATGTGATTCCAAATGCGTTTTTAAGACATTTGATAAATGACCAAATATTTTTAATCTTTTCAGGCTTGGGAGTGTCGGGATCTGAGCTGTTGTTCACAAAATAAATATAATGGAAACGTATTTCCAATAGGCATCTCTCGATACCTTCTGTGCATGTGCTCTGAACCGCTTGTAATGAATCTTGACATCAGGGTCCTTATGAGCACGAAGTTTGTAAATCCCATGTTCCAATGTCCATTCTAGTTTTGCAATCATCTTGATGGTGGAGAGAGAGCTGTTTGTCTTCCTGGTGTCTCGTGTTTGTTGTTAGGCTCTTCCTCGAGGCACCATGGGTTGGTCTGCAGTTTGTGATTGTGGTATTTCTGGATCGTACTTACTTACTATTTTATATATATCCCAGTGATTTACGGTGCAAATTAACCTTTAGCCTGCCAGCCACGATATTTTTGTCTGCTCTGCTTATCTGCTTATGTCACAAAAAGTAAGGTAGCCAATATTTCAAAAAATATGGACTCAAATCAGTAGTGGAAATGGTCTTTTTTCATGAAATATCTAGCCTGAAATGCTCTTGAACATATGCAGCAGATGTAAAAACAAAATTAGTGGTTGGATAAGGGTGAATATTGTTATATTTTTATACTACGTGGCATATCAATTTGTTCACAGTGTTTAGGTCAGGCTGCACCATTGTGGGATTGGCGCTCTTTTTTCTCAAATGACGCATGAAAATTCATTTTGGCCCATCAAGCTGTCTTATGTCAGATCGTGTTACATGATAGATTGACTCTTGATGTATCTGAACGTAAGTGCAAAGCCGTTTTTCTAGGAGAATCTCTTAGCTGTGTTTAGGGGTTTGGTTTAAAATGGTATAGGTAAGGTAGGATTTTTTTAGATTTGTAGACCATGCATTTTGAATTTAGGACTCCAGATATGATCCAAGGTTCTTTTACATGTCTGTTAACGATCGGTTAAGTTTATTAGTGTTTTTCTTGACCATTTCTGGGCTTTAAACAATCAAAATGTATAGAAATCAAAACTAACCATTATTTTTCTTTTTCTTGATCTTTGGAAAAAATTAGGGTAGGGGCATTTTTCTAGGTAGGATCAGGAAACCCAAAACATAGTGGTGTTTTTGGGGGGCCTCATTTCTTGAGATTCCAAATATTGGTCCGCTTGTGTTTAGTAAAAAACGTCCCATATTTTGATTGATTGTACAAACCACATCCCCTTATTTTCTGAGCTAAAATGTTCGACTTGTATGCACATTTCTACGATATTGTATAGAAGTGATAACAAAGCAGTTGATTTGCTCCCATGAACAAGCTCAGACCAGAAAAAATATTACAGTTCTAGTGTGGTCCACTAGAATTTTAAAGCACTTCCAGCAATAACCTAGCAGGAATTAATGCAAGTCTATGCAAGTGCCTAGTTTAGTTTTCATCTACCCCCTTAAATGGTAAATGGCCCCTAGATTTGGCTGGAAATGGGTCAAAATGACCCATATTTTCAGAATACTGGCCAATCTTGAGAGATAGTTCGCTAATTGGAGGTGGAACTAGTGTTTTATAGATACGTTCATATGTGATTGTACATGTATAACCTATTTCATCACTGCTGTTCAGTTTGAGGAATGACACAAGCAGAGAGAGCAGGGAAGTCCACAATTTCTGTTTTGGGAACTTATTCTCAGATTTAAGCTGACTTCATTTACCTTTGTCCATTATAGATACTCTATCACTTCTGAAGTAACATGGTTGTTCCCTTGGACACCCTATAACGCATTCAAATAAACAACAAAACGTTATAATAGCATATGAGCGTATTGATCAGCTTCTATATAATATCTATAACGTATTTATTTGATGTACCCATAGAACATTGAAGGAGAAGCCATTTCACTTATTCTAATTGTATCAGAATATATTGGGTTAACCAAACTATTTTTAACATTCAAGAATGGTCTCAGTAATCAATGAACTTTTGTGAAAGCTACTCATTATCTTTAATCCAAAACATTTATCATTTTCATAACATATTATATTATAAAAATAATAATGCTTAATACAAAATAATAATACTATTTTATTTTTAAACAAATTATATTAAAAAGCACGCCACGTTGCAAATCAATGATTTTGATACGAAACGATCCACTGTCAGAATGAAATATGTAATTTTTACCTTATTGGTAATAAAATTAGTTTTAATAAGCGTACCTACCATATATTTATCTTATTGCTATAACCTTATTGCTACCCACAAAATTTTGGAATCCAGACCTTGGGGCCCTCAGAAACGGTAGCTATGTCAATAGTCACCGACCGACGACCATGTCAATAGTCACGAAGTGAAACTATGACGTCTGAAATAATTTTGGAAATATTACATGAATTATGTAATAAAACTTCAGGGAATGGGGGGATTGGGATGGCTGGGTACTCCTAGATAAATATATGGTAGGTACGCTTATTAAAACTAATTTTATTACCAATAAGGTAAAAATTACATTTTAATGAGCGCATAACCTACCATATATTTATCTTATTGCTAGTAGAATCACTACCACCGGAGGGAGGATTCCCTCACCAAGGTTGATTCCAATAAATATAAATTTCCAGAGATAAACTGAGAGTCTTATAGCAAATTTGACATTGTCAAAGCATAAGATCTCTGGATGACTGATAAGATAATGGTCTAGATGTAAACATCTAATACCTCAGTCACAGACCTTGGAAGTAAATAGTTAAGAATAATATCTTAATACTTCCAACACCATCTCTGACCAACAGTTAGTTATCCTTAATCTATGAGACATCTGTCCTCATAGGCCAGGATTAATTAAGGCCATGAATCATTCCTCATTAAGAGGTCAGATTCCCCCCCCCCTTTTTTTTCTTTTGATCCCTACATAGGTTCAAAAGGGAGGACATATTTTAATCCTGAATTAGTTCAGTTAATACTGAATAATTAGGACAATACTAGATTGTTGTCTCAATAATATTCCTTAACGAATGAAAAGTATATAGACAACAAAAGGCACGAAAAGTCCATGACTCATGTGCTTTAATATGAAATTAATCTGAAAAATTCAGACTGTTATTAAGACATAACGCACACACTTGTAGGGAAAATAGACATGGAGATCTTATTTTCCTACAAGCATAAAAGCGATAGAGATTTCTCTTATAAAGAAACTCAGTTTAAAAGAATCCATGAATAGTTTTCTCCTATCATACAAGAAATTAAAATCAATTTCTCTGTTAGAGAGGCCTCTATTCAAATTTGATAAAAATCTTGTGATAAATTTTTATCAAAAAATTAACCCAAAAGGTTCCCAAACAAAAAGTACTCACACTCAGTAGTACTCATATCCAATAGCCTACATAAGGCTAGAGATATATGAGATGTCAAGTATCATCAAATATCTTGCTATTGAAAGAGTAGAAAAGTAAATGTTATCAATTTGCTTAAAACTAACATAAGGATCAAGCAAATTTAGAAAACATGTGAAAAATAGAATATAATTTCTATGATTAACATGTTGTTGAGAGAGGAATTGCAAGATTACTGAATCTTTACCAGAACACAATAAAGTTTGAAAGTAATATCAGATGAAAATAAATCTGTAACTTCCACAAGTATTCACATTTAATACTGTATGATAATAATAATTCCTCTTATCAAATTCATTGGTTTGATTAGAAAGTAAATAGTGATAAATTCCTCTGACATAATCTCTCAGAATCTAGAAAAATAATAATATCTTTCTTCTGTATAAGATGATGTTATAATTCCAAAACAGGAAGAAAACCAAACCACAAATTTGGTATCTGAAGAAATTTCCTATAAAACCCAAGATATGGTATTAAAGGAAAAATCTAATAATTAATTAAATTTATTTACACCCTAAGACTGAAAAGAATGACTAAGAATGTCAAAGGTTTAGTCACTGGTAAAGAAAATTGTCTCATAACCAAAATGATATGTAGATACATGTAGTAAGAACATAGAAGGTAACAACCTTCCGAGTCACTAAACAGAAAAACTACAATCAATTAATCTTAATGTAGTTATTCTGTTCTCAATATAAAAGTCTCTGATGAAACTATCATAAGAGGGTCTGGTATGAATGTAAGTAGTATACATACATAAAATGTACATATTGAAATAACTGTCTGACTTCATAGTTTCAAATATATTTAATCAGGCAATACTAGGTGATTGCTGACAAAAATAACTGTCATTGTTAATCTGAACTTATCAGTTCATATACTCCTAGAACTATATGACTGAATAAGTTTATTCAAGATTTAATAACAATGTTAGAACCATGTCTAATGAAGCGTCTTTTGTACTGTAGACTAAGAGTGATGATCAGAAGAACATAGAACTACTTACTTCAATTCATGACCAAGAAGAAAGTAGATCTTAGAAATACTTCCATCAAATGAAAAGAAAGCAGACCACTTACTCTTCCAGTCTGTCTAGAACCAAGACATTCATGATGAAACATGGACTCATACGCTTCTTCATTGACTTTAAACTTGATCTCGATCTAACCAAGAAAATAAGCAAAGAAGGGCTAGAAGATAAAGAGTATCTAATACTCATCTTCAAATTAGCCCTATACATGTATCTCTTCCTATAACTCCTGTACCAGAGCAAGGAAAGTGGTTTTCCCTCAATCCAAACAATATGTACATATTTTGATTTAAATGGAATAAAAAATGAAGATTAAAGTTATAATCTAACCATCCTATTAAAAGTAAATGAGTATGATTAGGAAATACCACATAACACACTGTAGACTAACCCACGTTATTGTGAGAAAGAGCCACAGAACACTAGCAGTCACCGGATTTCAAAAGACAGATAAAGCACTGCAACCAGCTCTGTCTTCCTAGTCAAGATGATTGCAGACTAGACAGATGATAAAATAAACAGACAATAAAAACTAGAAATGTAAAAAGATATTAAAACAAATGTCTGAATCATCAGACTTGTTTTCATCAGCTCGTATAAAACACATCATTTAAGTTTTAGCCAGTCGTAAAACGGAAATGATAGTTAATTTTACAATCCATAACAAATAAAATGTCTTAAAAAGACATAATACTGACACATTTTAGTAAATAACTACTAAAATCAGTACTCACGAGTTCTCATTAACTCCAAATTAGGATTATTTACCCCAATATTTGGATTCTGACTCTTTCAAGAGTTCTATTAGAGAACTATGGTAAAACTGTAAATTTTCTGGTAAACAGCATTTTAACTCCAATTTCCAAACCATAGTGAGAACTCCCTGGTGAGCTGCCATTGGCTCTCTAGCAAAATGCCATTAGAATGGCATTTCGCTGGCGGGCCTATGGTGGCCCGACACTGTCTAAGTATTGAATGGAGATGAGAGACCTTCTATTAAAGTCTCATTGGAGTGATAGTAGAAACCATGGTTCATTTTTTACCGACTCTTGTTCAATCAGGTAAAATAGTTTAATCTCTTTGCCATGAATGTTCCTACCAATAGTGCTTGACATACTATATTCAAATAGTCAAACCATAAAAATTTTCTGTGAATAAAAATCAATAATGCCACCAAAAACAAGGTATAATTGTGTATAGGTGGTGATCATATCAAAAAAACAAAATAATATGGAAAGTTCTTCCAAAAATTTGTTTAACATGGTTCAGAAAATATTGACTGGTCATAATCATATTCTGAATAGTATTAATAATAAATTAATAGTTCTGAATATTCTGTATCTCTATGCTGATTACTTAACCCGATCCAGAATCTGTCAATGAGCAAGATCTGATCTGTTGATACTAAACCAAAGCATAAAGCAGGCCAGTGTCACATAAGATTGCTGTGAAAGGCTGCTATAAAGCGGCCCTGCCCTTGAAGTATACCAAAATCTTACAAAATGCGAAAACAGCTTTGTAAAATTCATGGAAAAAGTTATCACGTGGTTAACTAAGAAACAATCATGTTAATTGATTCTTTACATTCCAGTAAACAATTGTATTTATGTTGGGACAGGTTTCCTCAGTTGAACCAGTACTTAGCAAGTTTTGAAATACTAAAGTACTAATTCACACAGCAAGAAAATTTGTTTGTTTTGTAGCTTTATGTCCCAGTTAACAGCTATGGTCATGGGGGGATACTCAGTCCACCCAACCACACATTTTCCTGGGAAAGCTTGAGCACCCGGTTAACCAGTAATTCGTGAACATACTTTCGATTGTAACTGACAATTCGTGAATGAATCAGCGGAAAGGAGGAAAATGACCTTAGAAATTATTTTATGATCAATCTCCATGAAAGTATGAGACCGGGCCGGAATTGAACTTGCGACCCCTAGATCTGCAGTGAGCACCCTACGGACTGCACTACGAGGCCTGGTAAAGCAAGTGAAAGTAACAAAACTGGTGTTCGCTTGAAATAAGCAATAAACAAGTATAAATCAAGTATGTATTTAGTTCCTATTAAAGGAAAATACATGGAAAGTACTTGTATTAAGCCAGCCCATTCTTTAAACAGGCATAGTAGCTGTGATTTCTGATACAGGTGGCCTGACCATATGTGACTTGAGAAAATTGACAAGTGGTAAAATAACTTTGCCTTTGTTTCTCTTGGTGTCTTGAACTGTCCCTTGAAGTAGACAGACAAGGCGAATGATAATTATTTAACTGATAAATAACTACCCAGATTTATCACAAATTGGTCACACTTAAAATTAAACTTTTAAGTTGAAATACCAAGCCATAATTATTAATAATAAATATATGGCCCTTCAGATTTGACTTCTAGATTCTAAGAATAATATAAATAATCCTAGATCTATATGATTGGCAAAAATTTTGACAAGTCAACGGATTTAGTCAAAAGATACCAAAGACCAGAAGATTTCAACTAGAACTCTTCCATAAAAGATCTTCCGATCTGTCAATAAATCAGATGGAATAAATAAATTGGTGATCAAAAACGTATCCATGACCAAAGCACCATTTGTTAAAGACCTTGATTAGTCCCTAATGGATGGTAGTGGTAGATTGGTCTATTTGTTCTCTAAAACAATAGAGAATTACTGATCATGTGGTAAAGTCTACCAAGATCGGTGATTGTCCGGTACCGATAGCCAATGCCTAAAGCAGATTGCCTAAAGAACGTACCGTTTGTGTACATGTCGTAGTTTGTTAACTCCGCTAAGATAACTAAGTCGCTGCTTAATCTACGACAAGACTGAGAACTAACTCTCTGTCTGTTCGGGAAGACTTACCTGGAGCTTGCTAAATCTGTATGGATTAGCATTTCCCGAAGAAATTTGCCTCTGGAATAACAATGTGTAGAATCCATGGGGCGCTCGATTGTTTGTGTCCGGTTAAAATTTCACCACTGGAAATTGTCCGGTACAACTTCATTAGTAATTGTCCGGTATATGACCGGTGCATAAATTACCGAAGTTTGACAAGTGTTTTCGAGAAATTCACTTGCTGAAATAGACTATATAGTTCTCGTGTCCAGTAGAGACTCCTTGAGAATGAGACCTCTGGAAAAGAACAGAGCCATTATGTCCCAAGACAGTTTGACATGTGTTTTCGAGAAAATCACTTGCTGAAATAGAGTTCTCGTGTCCGGAAGAGATTCCTAGAGATCCTTGTGCGGATGAGACTCTTGACTCTTAGTCTATTTGGCGCCCTTTCAACCGGTTCCTGAACTTGTTCATGGATCCGGAGGGACCTTGATCTGAAATCTCAGACTTATGATCATCATACTTACCGACCAAACATCGGTTAGATCGATGTCCGGCAGAGGACTTTGAATCATGGATCATATAGGTAAACTATACATCCGAGTTAGAATTGATGTCTGAAAAAGACATCAAATTCAGTGTTCAGCGGTCCGGATCGAGCTAGTTCCGGACTTGTGAACTTGTCCTCTAAAAGGTGACTCAGACAGGTAGCCCCGGGGATGAGTCCTAGACTCGACCGGATAACCAGATAAATCTGAAAAACCTTCCCCGTCTTGGTAGTTCTGGCGGGACTCCGAGGAGTTGATCACTTCGGAACTACCGAAACATTTCCACCAATGTGCCTCTTCTTGACAGCATTGATTCCTTCTTTGCCATCTTGACATGGATGAGCGCTGTCTCTCGAAGTTTCGCCAACAAGCTGAGAAACATAAAACCCACAAGTTTCACTTCTGAAACAATAAGAGAAAGTCAAGCACGTAGTACCCGTAAATACCACGCGTACGAGGCAAAACAGGACAGGCAGAAAGAGGGTGAAATCGCGAGTTCGAGTTACCGTAGTTGAAAAATAAACGGGCAGAAGCCATAAGCTCCACTCGAATCGAAATACGCGAGAAAATTGCAAATTAGAACAAAATAAACGCAGGACAAACCTTGGGAAAAGTAAATGAATTAAATGAGTAGCAAATACAATGTGAAAAAGGAAAAGACGCAAGGAAACTTAGAATTTGATAAAAAAAATTCTATCCAGATTCTCTGCACGTGTCTTCTTCCTCGAGCACAAAAATTATTTCTGACGTCATAGTTTCACTTCGTGACTATTGACATGGTCGTCGGTCGGTGACTATTGACATAGCTACCGTTTCTGAGGGCCCCAAGGTCTGGATTCCAAAATTTTGTGGGTAGCAATAAGGTTATAGCAATAAGATAAATATATGGTAGGTTAAGCGCTCATTAAAACCTGCATTTCATTGAACTATATCTCTGCTGACAACTATGTCAACAATTGCTCAATTGGGCCAAACGAAATTAATTATATTTTACCATTGGGCACGTATATTATGCAAGATGGCTACCAGTTCAATTCTCTGTTGTGATTTTACCCGCTTTTTTCTTTAGAAAAAGGGGTATATTAATTTCGTTCTAAAGTCAGTCCGTCATCCGTCTGTCCATCCGTCACGTTTCTTGTAAATGTATCTCCTCATAAACAATTAGAGGTAGCAACTTCAAACTTTGTTACTGAATAGGTCACAAGCTGTAGAGGGTACTGAGCATTATTTTGTGTAACCTTGACCCAAAGATCAAGGCCAAAGGTAAAAGAATGTAATTTTTGTAAATATATCTCCTCCTAAATGATTAGACGAAGCAACTTCAAGCTTTATAGCTGAATACGTCACATAATGTAAAGGGTACTGGGGAACATTTCGTGAACCTTGACCCCAAGGTACACGTAAAGGACAAATAATGTATTTTCTTGTAAACTTTTCTCCTCCTATACGGTAAGATGTCGCAACCTCAAATTTTGTAGCTGAATAGGTCACATGATGTAGAGGGTATTGGGCAACATTTTGTGTGACCTTGACCCCAAGGTCAATGCCAATAGTCAAATATTGAATTTCTTGTAAAATGCATCTCCTCCTAAACCTTTTGACAAAGTAACTTTTAACTCTGTAGGTGCATAGTTCACATGATGTTTAGGGCACTTGGCAACATTTCATGTGACCTTGACCCCAAGGTCAACATCGAATAATTTGTTTTCTTGTAAATGAGTCTTTTCCTTAAGCGTATGCTTTGGCAATATCAAATTTTGCTGGTGCATAGGTCACATGATGTCGCAGGTATTGGGCAACATTTCGTGTGACATTGACTCCAAGGTCAAGGTCAAATAATGTAGTTTCTATTAAATGCCTCTTCTTCTTAACCTCGGGATATAGCAACATCAAACTTTACTGGTGCATAGGTCACATGAATTCGCGGGTACTGGGCAACACTTCGTGTGACCTAGACCCCCTTGACTTTGGGGTCAAGGTCAAATCAAATGCTTTTTTGCAAACGCTTTACCTCCTAAAACTTTGGACATAGCAACTTCAAACTGTGCAGGTGCGTAGGTCATATAATGAAGAGGATACTGGGCAACGTTTTGTGTCTGTCCTTGACCTAAGGTCAAAGTGAAAAGTGAAATAGTGTACTTTCTTGAAAATGCATTTCCTCCTAAACCGTTGGACGTAGCAACTTTAAACTTTGCAAAGGCTTTGGTTAGATCAAAAACGGGTATTAGCAATGGTGTACCGTTGACTGAATTCTAGTTTATTATTGTCGAAATATGACCTGGCCATCTTTGTTTGAAGTAAGGGATACTTTTTTTTAAGTAGTGTGTTCATTAAGACATCTACACATCTGTATCTTCATATACAACCTCAGTTATTTGCTTTTATAATTATTAATGTTGTGTAGATAGTACTTGGTCTTCACATAATGCATTAGCTGCAATAATAATAATGCAATAGCTGATTCACTTTTTATATCAGTTTGTCTTCAAAAGAAATTTGATAAATTTAGCCTGATATCTTAATAGATTTCTTTAGAAAAATGCTTTTCATCACACATTGTTCTAGCTTATATTGATCGCGTAGTGTAGTATTTGGTTTCCAAATGATAGTACACTTTATTGACCTATATTATGATGTGGTGTCTAATGAGCGCTGGATATTGTTTTTCAGAGAACTGAACTCATGTATCATGCAAAAACACAATAGTTTAATTGTATGTGGCTGGGTTTTTGAAATCTGATATTCTAAATAATGCTTAATATAAAACCACTGTATTACAATGCCACCAAAATTGCATTCTGTTAAAAAAGCATTTTATATGCTGCATATGTCAAGTAAAGCAAACTTTTATAGCGTAGAAATTGTGATTTTTTCCTTTTTCAATAAGATTAAGTGTGTAGTGTATGGTCTTATTTAAGAGATCCCTTTAAGTACCCACAACATATATTATAGTTGAGAAATAACGAGAATATATTTTCATTACATATCCTTTTCTGGAGGCCGGCAATGAAAACATTGAACAGCCATTGGAATGTTCAATGATACAGTTGCTTTTAAAAATATGGGCAGCCATTTGCTCTCCAAAATAGTCTTTTAAAGGACATTGTTTTCTTTACAAATACTATGCAATTACATTTCTGCATCTTAAACGGAGACAAACCTACCATACTTTATGGTGAAATGATAATATTTCTACAAGCTTAACCACTGTTAAATAATTTAATGTTTTCAGCAGCACCCTTTGTCTCTACAATGACCCTCTGTATCAAAGTTAATTTAAATATGAAAGATAAATATCCTTTGCGCCACGATAAATTATTTCATTTATGTGCTTAATATTTCCTAAGTTGTCCATAGTATTTAATTCTGAGCTTGGTGATATAGACTTATTTATAAAGTATCAAATTGTCATGGCTTTTACATTTCAGCTACCTTTTCTAGTTGTAAAAAAAAAATGAAATAATTTGTCTTAAATTATGCTTTGAAATTTCTGTCTAACAATAAGCAGTGTGTATGTAAAAATGCAATGCATACCACTTCAGCGGAAGGATACAAGTGATTATATAACACGTACATTTTTATGAGATGTACTTATAAGTAATATATAAATGATTATCAAATAGCTTCCTGGGCAATAATGACATTTTCAAACATAGAAATCTATAAATTTAATTTCAAAATTGGAATGCCCTAATATATGCGTTTTCAAAATAAGCATAAGCAGTATTCTTATTCTTATACTGTTTCTGGGGTCAACACGTATTCCATTTTATTATATAAACTAAATATTGTTGTCCAAATTTTTTTATAAAAATATATGACATTTTGAAAAAAAATCACATGTTCTTGTTGGGTTTTCATAGAAAATGAACTGCTCTGGCGCTATGCAAGTCGATTGTGTCAGTTATACAGAGGTTTCAGATACACCATAAAATTACCTTTAAAACATACAAAATCCAGCTTTGTTCTTTTGGATGCAAGGGTTATCATTTTTCCTAACTTAGTTTTCCAACTGTGTGCTTTCATTGTGAGAAAAACAAATTTATTTCTAATGCCAAAAAAATGAAGCATACCAGCCCATGTATTTGCAAAACCTTTGCTGTTCCCTCTCAAGCATATAACATAGCTAAACACTTTTTACATTTTAGGAGGATCAAACGACAATGCACAAACCAAACTGCAAGCCTCAAACTTGAGAAGACATGGGGTCACAGTATTTTCTGTTGGTGTCGGATCCGGTTACAATTTGGCAGAACTCAATGAAATAGCTACAGATCCTGACGAAACACATGTATTAACCGTGAACAGTTTCAATGCTTTGGATACTATTGAAGACACACTTGCAGAAAGGACATGCGAAGGTGAAGTTGGTGAATTTTGTTTTATTATATGGGCTTGACGTGAGATACCATGATTCTGTTGTAAGGCACAAACCAGCCTGTACATATGTACAGTCTGATCAGCACCTTTGTTGTTTCCCTCTATACAAAACTATCTAAAAACAAATAGTATTCTAGCGAGTCTCTGTAGCTGAGCAAGCTGGTTGAAGCATGACCTGGCCTGACACCCAAAAGTAGCATACATCTTAGATCCAGGTGTGCATTGTCAATTGACAACAAGTAACATTGCCCAAATAGGCATGGACACCTTCACCATAATGAATATTACAAGCTAGGAAAAAGTGGGTTCTTTTGAGCAAAAGCATTTATGCAAGGCGTAAGGAAATAAATCTCATTCAGTCAGAACTTAGCCGAAAATCTCCCCCTACTCGTTATAGCATTATGAAAATTGTCATGCAAATGTATTGCATAGCAGTAGCTGAACGATCAAAATTACCTTGATCTCTACGTTTTTGAAAAGTAAGGAAGAAGGCTAAGATCAGGAATCAATACAATCAAGTACAACACCTGACCCAGGACAAAATATGGGAAAGTTACAAAACACAAGAAGCATCACATATAAGAGAGCCAAGAGATCAGCCCTTTCCCAACAGGAGACCAAAAGGCTGCAAGAAACAGACATGTAAGTATGGCAAAGACAAACACAAATAACAAAAAAAAAGATACACACAAAAAACACCGCCTTGGAACTGTGAAGTCGTATGATGCTAAACAACACAATTAAGTCCGCAGTAAAGTGATTGAGATAACCCGTCATTCTTTCAGTTTTGCTTTGAAATATGAATTTAAAGTTTACACAGTCTATTCCATGTCAGTTTTCTGTAATAGAACAAGGCATTGTCCCACCCTCTATCTTATATCGTTGATAAGGCATTTAATGTTTTTATTTGATGGTACTTCAATTATAGCATCATGAACTATCTTTCCATATTTCTGAGAATGTTGACACTAACAGCACGTTATACAACATATTTTTTTCTGGACAAAACATAATCCATAACATTGTTGATAGCCGGAAGATAATGCTGATAATTTATACTCAAGATGGTGCACTACAGCTGTAAACATTATAATTAGTAGTTCGCTTTTTGTGTCGCCTGTGAAGCATGGTTGACACATAGGGAGCATGTCTCTGTCGTCGTCGTCGTCGTCCGCGTTGTCACACTTTTGGTTTCCAATTGATAACTTTTGAAGAGATGTATCAATTACAATCCAATTTACATAAAGATCAAGCTTCTACAGTTCAAGTTCGAAAAGAGGGTTAATCGGCAAGAGTTGAGTTATGCCCTTTTTAACTTTAAGTTTGGGTAAATTGTGAGTTCTGATCAATAACTTTTGAAGGGATGCAATAATTTCATTAAATTTTACAGAATAGTAAAGCATCAAAAAATACAGGTTAAGTATGAATTTGAAGGTCATTTGCAGTTAAGGCCCTTTTTTATTTAGATTTAGAATAAAGCAAAAGCTATATTGACTTTTTTCTGAATTAAACTTACATTTCTTCAAACTTTTTAAATCTGTCAACTTCTCATTATAGGCCATGCTTACCCAGTGCCTGTAGATAAGCATGACAGTGATTAAAATTTTACCCCACCTCTTGACCCCTTAGGTGGGGTCAAAGGTCAACTATTTAAATTTCGCAATAACTCAGTCAGTTGTCAATATTTTTACTGACATTCAGCATGCAGTCAGAGATAAAATAAATAAAAAACATATCAAACGTGATTTAGATCGAAGGCCTGGTCCGACCCCCTGGGTGGACTGGGTGGACTAAGGGGGTGGGGCAGAGGCCAAAATTCAATTTTTTCAGAAAAAGGTCATATCAAATTAAAGGAAATGACGCATGCTGCAACATGGTAGCAATTATTTTGCGGCAGACCCCCCCCCCACCCCTGACCCTGGAGATTGAGTCTTAAGGTCAAAATTCTACCGTTTCAGAACATGCCCACGGTGCTTATCAAACTATATGGAATCACGAATGCAGCATCATGGTAGCAAATATTTTGCCCCAAGACGATCCCTCTAACCCCCCCCCCCCCTCCCCAGACCCTGGGGGTAGAGTCAAAATGTCGAAATTCAACCTTTTCAGAATATTGTCGTGCTGCATATCAACTTAAAGGGAATAACATATGCAGCAACATGGTAAAAGATATTTTACCTGCAGACCCCCTGACCCTGGAGGTGGTTGGATCTCAATTTTTCAGACCATGGTCAAGATGCATATCAAATCAAATTGAATCCTTTGGTCTGCACTATATTGCATGACCTTGGGTCTGCACTATAATTACTACGTGAAACTAGCACGACCCTAGGGTCTGGACTATTATCACTGTGTGAGTCCATCTATCCATATGTCCATCCATCCATGGTCAATTAGTAAAATGCTCTTTACTCTTGAACCAAATTATATAGTTGGATCACATTCTGTATGCTTATTAATTTTTACATTGTCCAGTTACTGGTATACTAAATGGTGGTGAGGCTTTTCCAAGCTTCATTTTGACCTGACGATGCATGTTAGTTAAAATGTCAAAACTCTGAAACCGCAAAATATATATTGATCAAATGTTGCATACGTATACATTGTAACATTGTCTAGGCCCTGGTATGCAAAACTTTTTCAGTTCTTTACAGATTAACATTATTTGGAATTTAATTTCTAGCAGGAGCTTTTAAAAACTTAAGCACCTTTACTCATACAGTGCCCATTTACAAGAATCCAAAAAATTAAACACTTGTTTCTTTAGAGAACTCCTACCATAAAATATATGATATATTTTGATCCAATTATACATCATTCTACAGGAATGACAATTTACTTTCCACACATTACTTCAGGCACTGGCAACTGATTTATCTACATTCACCACAGGTTGTGCACTTTACTGTCAGTTTATAATACTATCAGTTTATCTTTGAATGACAAAATATCGTTTCTTTTTAAACATTTGCATTTTCACACTTTTGAACCCTGCAAATGCATTTGATAATATTGATTTGTAATATGACCATGCTATGTTAAAGATGAATTTTGACTTTTCGACCACATCCCAGGGTAGTGGGGGGAGGGGGGTCTGCAGGTAAAAAAATGCTACTTTTTTGCTGCATGCGTCATTCCCTATAATTTGATATGCAATATGATTATATTCTGAAAAAGTTGAATATTGACCTTTTGACTCCAGCCCCAGGTTGGGGGTCTGCGGGAAAATATTTGCTACAATGTTGCTGCATGCGTTAATCCCTTTAATTTGATTTTGAAATTGTTTTGGCCTTTGACCCCTACCCAGGAGCTGAGGGTGTGTGTGTAAGGACAGAAAACGTGCTATCAAGCTGCTGCATTGCATTCCTGATTCAATTTAATTTGATATGCAACATGACCATTATCTAAAAAAGTGAATTTGGACCTAATGGCCCCAACCCAAGGTCGGGATGGGGTCTGCGGGTAAAATATTTGCTACCATGTTGCTGCATTCATGTGCAATTTTCATCTGACAAGCACAAGTAAAGGGAATATAGGTTAATCCATCTAATGTAGTATACAATGAGTTGTCTAAGAGACTTTCTTGTAATCCAACAGCCTTACACACAGTGGGTCCAGTCAAGGCGTGATCATTTTTTTCTTTATGTTTTTTCTTTTCTTTGTCATTTTCTCAGCCAATTTCAGCAAATGTATAAGTATGCAATGTTTGATGCAATGTTTGATCCAAAAATATGATGGGATTCAACAGTCATGTGCGTTTTATCTAAAATACCTCATATGGCTCAAATGATGTTCAGCAAAGCATCGTTACCATTTTGCATACCAGTGTTGAAACAACTAGTATGTAAAATTTGATCCAAACACACCATGTGGTTCAAGAGCTATGAGCATTTTCACTAACTGACCGCAACAAGCTAAATTGATGCTCAGCAAGCCCTCGTGCAACAAAAAAGGTCGTTTCAGATGCCAGTGGTTAAATAATGTTGACATGTATTTGTATGCAAAATTTGATCAAAAGATACCATTTGGCTCAATATCTATGAGAATTTTCACTAACTGACCATGGACAGACAGACAGACTCACATGGTGATTAAAGTGCAGACCACAGGGTCGTGCAAAATCACAGTGCAGACCTAAGAGTTGTGCAAGCTTCACATTATGAATATAGCGGAGACCCAAGGGTTGCGTAATTTAATCTGACAATCACAGGTAAAAGGTATATAGGTAAATTGTTCTAGTTTAGTTAACACTATGTGCTGGCCAAGTGGTCTGAGAGGCTTCCTTGTAATCCAACAGCTTCACCTGAGCTGGAGGTTCAAGTAAGATATTTTGTATCGTAACGGTCCATGTTTAGTGTCATGGTCTGTTCACATTTTCAAAGATGTATTTCAGTTGGCTGAACCTAATCAAACTTCATGCAAAACATCATCAGTTAGGGGGAAAGGTTGATTAATGTTTTTGACTGATTGGATTGGATCTCTGGTGGCGGCCATGGAAACATACAGCTTGCATAGACTTACAGTGGTGGAAAAAAAACTTTAAAATCTCTGAAACAATGAGGCACACGGTTTATTTATTTATTTATTTATTTAGTTATTATGGAGCTATGCCTAATGTTCCCCTGCTTTAAAGCCTGGCAATGAAATCCCTGGTGTTTAAGCTGGTAATGCTCTTGAAATCAGTAGCTCCAATAGACTTCAAATGAGGAATAGATTACAAAAATATTCTTCTCTGAAACAGTGAGAAACGCAGCTTACATATTTTGTATGTAGCTATTTCTATTTTTAACTTGATGTTTGTGGTTATAGTTTTTTTTACTACAGGAGAAAAATGTGATCGTGCCTTCTGTAGTGGTCATGGAAGCTGTAGTTTTGAGCATCACAGACCAGTTTGTACATGTGGTAAGTAAATTTGATTGTCCTCTTTTAAGATCCAGTTTAACCATTTGTATACCAAAGACTACTACGTATATCCTTTGGCAAACAGTAAAATCCCAAACGAAGGCCTAATAGCACTGGGGAGAGAGAGCTGATTGCTTTGCTTAATTTGTCTTCCTGGTGTCTCTTGATGGTTGAGCAGCTCTTCCTTACGGTGCCACAGGGTTGTCTGCAGTTTGTGGTTGTGGTATTTCCTGATCATACTCACTTACTATTTTTCATAAGGGTTAAAAAAAATTGTGAATGTCAATTTAAACTTAGAAATTTAATAAACATCATTATTTGCTAATTTCAAATTGTTATTCCTTAAAATAAACAATTCGGTCTATGTTTTGAGTGTTAAGCAGAGTAATTTTGAGCCTTTCAGCATTTTGAAATATGATGTCTCCAAGCATTATGCTACAAGGTAAGCAAATAGTACCCATTCAAATACTTGTTTGATTTTGCAAAATCTAAGTCCTCTTTAAATATTTTTAACCAAATTTTGCATAAAGACAGAGAAACAATCGACTTGAAAGATGTTATCTGGATTTTAGTTTTGAAGGTCTGTGTCCGACCTCGTTTGTGGACTGGCAGAGGCTTAAAATCAACTCTTTTAGAATATGGTAATGTTGTACATGTATAACAAACAAAAGGAGATAAATTGTACTAAACACGTGCTAGCTAATTTTATGCCCTCACACACCCTCAACCACTCGGATGAAGTCAAAAGGTAAAATCACTTGTTTTTCTGAACATAGTCATGTTGCATATCAAATTAGATGGAATGAAGAGAATAACAAGATGTAAGCAAACAATTAGCGGTTGCACACAGACTCAACCCCTGGAATAGGGTCAAAAGGTTAAAATGTTTTTATACTGAAGGCGGTTTTGTTGCATACTAAATTAAAAGGGATTAGACAGGAGGATTTTAGTCTGCAAAAAGCTGCTTTATTGCATGACGTTGCGTCTCTGACATAACCTCAAAGCGCATCGCATTTTATTGTCAATTGCCATGGGATGGTTTAAAGAACGTTATTTCGTTAATTATAATGGTCCTAGCATCGTCGCAGATCTAACTCGTAATATGGAAAACTGGTTGTTGGTTACTTTCTTGGTGTCTTCCATAATTGGGAAAATCAACACACAAAAGTTGGTAGCAGAGCATGGCTTATTATCAGCAAGAAAAGGACTGAAAACTAATACAAATTAAAGATAACTGAATCAGACAAGGGATCGACCACAATAAATAGCTGCAACACGACCAGGGCCATACGACTGGAAGTACGGCATAGAAAAGTAAAAGGCCAGATCGAAAGCAAACTCCATGTGTACGCAAAACAACCTGTTGATGTTGCTACCAAATCGCAGTTGAGGAAATCAACAAGAAAATGTATTTATGAATGGAGGTGGTAAATGGAAGTTATTTCAAACTGTTTTGACTTCTTTCTTTAAGAACGTACAGTTCCAAACGAGGAAGGCGGTGGTCTTTGAAATGGAAAAGATCAAAGAAGAATTTGGTTTGGCATATGAGGCAGCACAAACATACTTAGGCTCTAGAGGACGATAAACGAGGTGTATCACGGTTGATCTACATTTACTTCCTAGATCTGATGTAAACACATGCTAACAAAGGTCAAACTAGAACACCAATGCAAATATTTGTCGCCGGTTTCATACTCTGTAAGTCAACCAATTCATAAGTGAGCAGAAGCCAATACAGTTTACAGTCAATCATGCTTCTAGTGGAGACTGTCAGAACAGTCCTGCCTCGCCATCACAATCGTGTGTACACCACCGATAAACAGAACCACTTGCGCTGCATCTCTTTGAAAGGATCTTTGGCAGTTGAAATGCATACTTATTCCAGAACTTTTAGAAAACAAAAGAACATACCAGAGCTGGATATAAGCATTCACAGCTTGTATAGACAGTTCTCAAGCAACTGGAAAATATAAGCTGTCTTAGCTTAGACAGTAATTATCTGGACAACGCACTCAAAGCAATAGAGAATTAAGGGCATTCAATTGTTCCCTACAAAGTAACAAAATAGCCGCTAGAGCGAAAATATGGAGGCATGCGTAGAAAAAATCGCTATGTATTTGGAAGAATTGGAAAACTTTCAGCAAATACAGATCAGAAATACAAGGGACCTTGAAGAATTCGTAGATTTGTTTAGATAGCAATAATCAATCTTACATAATTAGGACTCCGACATGAACTGGTTTGCTGTATACAATGTTGCAAAATATACTCTCAGAATCCATGTTGGTCCAGAACCATATATGGATATTTGAACTTAGCATTTCAGGATTGGTACTTACCCTAAGAACAAAGGTAATGGAGAAATCTCAATTCTAACCGGTATCTTCAGAGACATTGAACAGAATGATAGGCATTCTGAATGATAACTGGACAATATACAAGAAGCCCCGATCATTCTTTATTGATAAAACGGTACCTAGCATCATACAACATGAGCCATTTCCAGTATGTGAAGGGCAGCACAATGTCCAGAAGTGTCAGTATTTCATTGTTAAGATATTCTCTGAAAGATGGAAAATTAGCAAAACTGTTCAAGTTGTGTCAATACTGTCTGTCTGGATGACATCCTGGGAAATTATGTCAGAGAAGTTATCTAAATGAATGCTGAGAACTGCATCATTATTGCACAAATAGCATTATAAATGTGGCACAGGTGTAAATTTCCTGTGCCCTGGCTGGGAATGGAACATTGCCCACCCTGGTACAGGACCAATTATCTAACGACAGAGTCAAACTATGTGTATATATGTAAGGTGGTAATGCTGGCCCATAACACTCCTCCACTTCAAGGAAATCATCATTTGTGATGGTGTAGTCTTTTGTTGGCGGAATAAAGTCCAATCAAAGATGCAACTATATCTTATGACATACTATCCTTACAGTTTAAAGCATAGCTGAAATGTCCAGAGCCCTGGCTAGGAATGAAACTCAAGTCGCCTATTACAAGACTTATGTTCTTACCACTGAGCCAAAGAGTCGTCTCTTTAGTTAAGCTCTTTAGAGCATTGGTGTTAAACCACAATAACCTAGGTAAGATTCCCAGTCAGGGTGTGGGTCTACTTTCAGTAGTATTTTACACTTGTTGCCACATCATGTCGTAAGAGAATATTTTGCTAATTACTATTTTCTCTGAAATAATTCTTGATTGAGGAATAAATATTTGACTAATTTGCACAGTTTTCTCAGAAATCACAATGACCATTGAAGTCAAATTTTATATGGAGCATACATTTGATGAGATCCTTTAAATATGTCTTTATGGCTAAAGTCAAGTAACTGAGACTGGCTGTCAGGCAAATATGAGGTAGAAACTAATAAAATATAAATACACAAATCTTTTCAGGAACCCTAATTGCCTCATATAGGACTTCCATTATTTTTAATATCCCTTCAATAGATGAGACAACCAAAATGTGAATGGTGTAGGTCACATAAACAAAATGGTTCATCAAGCCCATACAGCTAAAACACTGTAAAATAGTCTTTGGAACCAAACAGTCAATCACATTTGGCCTTGGAATGCATTGAGGACAGGTTTTGGACATATTATGATCCTAGGCTAAACTTGGACTATTTAACCTGTAATAACTATTTATTGATGCCTAAAATTATCAAAAGTGAGTATAATCAGGAAATAACACAATTGTAGAACACAGACCAATGCATGACACAAGCATTGAAGAGATATTAGGGCACAGTAAAACAAGGCCATAATTATGTAAGCAAGAACACAAGTAATGCAAACAACACAACAACTCAGTTCTCTCTTCCTCAGGGCAATGTTTGCCAAACTTGAAAGGACACAAATGACTATTACAAAACCACTGATTTGTAAAAAAAAAATATTAAACTGACCAAATCCGTGCAACAGACTAAATGTTATTGTTAATACACTAAATCGTTAGGCTACCTATCACATTTGATGTATATTCACAGTGTAAACATTATTGTGATGTTTATTATTGTGACAAGCTAGGGTTTTAGTAAGTAAAGCTTAGGATGCCAGACCTAAACCTATGTTACGTACAAGGATGAATGGGATGAACTTGACATAGCTTAACCCTTAATTGGGAGATTTTGTAATTTAAGGTTGGTTAAGTGCTTTAGGACCTTTTGATCTTCTGCAAAATATATATATATATTTTCGACCATCTTGAATTTATTGTAATGTAAAAAAGCCACATGTAATCCAATTTATTATTTAGATGATGGATACAGAGGTGAAAGATGTGAGAACTCTTCCCATATTTGTGATAATCACTACAGCCCATGCTTAAATGGAGCAACATGTGTACATGGTGCTACTTACCTGGACTATTCCTGTGGATGTAGGAAAGGTAAGGTTTCCATATTTGTGCAAGACACTACAATCCTTGCCTACAATACAATGCACTACAAATTTCTTTGTTTCATTCAAGTCATACGTACATGACATTTGAAGAATACAATATAATATTGCAAGTTGGTATATAACCATTACAGAGGCTAAGGAGAGAGAGAAGGAATTAGAGGTCAAGTAAAGAAATATTAACATAAAAGTATAAACGCACATGCAACAACAGAATATGACGCTGAGTATTCGATATATTCACGCAAGATTTTGATTCATAGACTATTTGGTCAGCTTTTCAAACAACCTATGTGGCGCACACTTCTGTGTTTTAGAAGTCGAGATAAAACAATAATATAGATTAAACTATTTTTGTATAGCAAACTAAAACACGTTTTGGGGGAACAAAATAATTTATAAAGCATTCCATGTTGAAACAAAATCATCAGTTTCACTTGTTGGTTTTTGTGAAGGTTGTAAGGGAGATAACATCGCGATTTTACTGATTACAGTTTCAAACCCGGTAAGACATATTTCCCTCAGACTATCAGCACGTTTATAATCGCTGTGCGTGTGTAAGCAATGGAATTTTCGTAGCAGGGTAACCAGTGAGTTTTGAGTACTTAGATTCTTGGAATAATATGATTAAAAAAATCAGAATTATTTTGTATATCCGTTCAAAGTCAGACAAACAACGTTCCCAAAGTGTTGTGCAAGATATACATTTTAAGAAAAAACATTCATATTTGATTGGCTTTAGTTCTTTGTGTGTGATTGATTCAAGATAACACGTAAGTACTTTTGCCAACAGTTAAGATCCTTATTAATTTTCACTAGGGTCTGCTCTGCCTGCAAAGGCAAAAACGATCCCTAGAGAAAAAAATACAATTTTATTTCATTTGCAAGCCATAACATGCAGCCCCTAGCTATATACAGTAGACTGTTTCCCAGTTGGACCATTGCATGAATGTTGCAAATTGTTAAACTGGTGCTACATACCTAAATTATGCCTGTGAATGTAGAGAAGGAAATGTTTCTATATTTATGAGAGTCGCATAAATGGAGCAACCTATATACAATGTGTTATTTACCTGTAAATATAGGAGAGGTAAAGATTTCAATATTTGTGAGAGCCACTTAATTCATGTTATGAATGGATCAACCTGTATAAATGGAGATAGTTACCTTGAATATACATTTGAATGTAGTGAAGGTAAATGTTTGAATATACGTGAGGGTCACTATCGTCCTTATATGAATGGGGAAACGTGTGCGCATGTTTCTTCATACCTGGACAATACCTAAGAATGTACGGTAGGTAAAGGTTTTATTATTTGAGAGAGTTCTTATGGGCCATATACAAAATAGGCAACCTGGAAATATGTCTACACTATACCTGTTAAAGTCAAAATGGTAAATATTCAATATTTGTAAGAGGCCTTACAGTTCTTGCATAAATAGAGCTAATTGTGTATATGGTACTACTTACTCGTTTTATACCTGCAATAATAGGGATGACAAGGTTTCAACATTTGTCAGAGCCACGACAGTCCTCATTTAAATGGAGCAACCTGTGTAAAAGGTGCTACATACCTGGACTACACATGTGAATGTAGGGAAGATATGGTTTAAATATATGTGAGAGTCACTACAGTCCATGTAAGAATGAAGCAACCTGTGTACATGGTGTAGCCTACCTGGACTATACCTGTCAATATAAGGAAGGTATGGTTTCAATATTTTTGAGAGTCATCATAGGAATGGAGCAACCAATGTACAATGTGCTATTTACCTGGACTATAAACGTAAATGTAGTAAAGGTAAAGTTCAATATGAGTATGTGTCACAAGAGCATAATATATGAATGGAGCTTACTGTTTACAAAATGCTACTTACCTGTGTTATACCTGTGAGTGTAGGGAATCTAGGGTTAGATATTTGTGTCAGTACAGTCCTTGTATGAATAGAGCTACCTGTGTACATGGTGCTACTTACCTACCTGGACTATACCTGTGAGTGTAGGGAAGGTAAGAATTTCAATATTTGTGGACGTCACTACAGTATTTATATGAATAGAGCAGCCTGTTTTCATGGTGCTACTGACATTGACTACACCTGTGAATGTAGAGAAGGTAAAGTTTTGATATTTGTGTGGAACACTGCAGTTCTTGCATGAATGGAGCAAATTTAGCTGGACTATACCTGTGAATGTAGGGAAGGTAAAAAAGATAAAGAAGCTTTATTGAACGTCGCTTATTTGAAACAGGCAAAAAAAAGCTCTGTAGAGCTATTATTGCTACAATACAATATCTTCAACAGATACTTACCTGCCATACTATATCTTCCTAGCACAACCCCTGTTTATGTGAGTGTCAGCAATGGATCTGCTTGAACCATTTTTACACCTTTGGTATGGTGGAGCCCTGATTTAACACACAGCCTCCTGCTCCAAAAGTGGATGCTCTAGCCAACTGAGCTATTGAGGCGGTAAAGCTATTTGGGCAGTAAGGTTTCAATATTTGCGAGAGTCACTACAGTTCTTGTCGTCATGGAGTTAACTGTGCACATGATGCTACTTTCTGGGACTATGTAAATGTTCTATATTTGATAGAGTCACTCCAGTTTTCCTATGAATGGAGTATTATGTGTACATGTTGCTGCCTATCTGCACTAAACCTGTGATTACAAGGAAGGTAATATTTCATATTTGTGGGAGTTCCTGTATGAATGGTGCCGTCTTTAGCTGGTGCTAAATTCCTGGACTATACCTGTGAATGTAGAAAAGTAAGGGAAATTGTGAATTTCATTACAGTGATTATATGCATGGAGAATATTGTGTACAATGTGCTTCTGACCTGGATTATGCTTGTAAATATAGAAAAGATAAGGCCTTAATAAAGCAGGCACCTGTCTTGACCACTTGTTTAAAACAAGTTTAATGTAAGCTGCATTCATTTTCTCATGAACATTTTCTAAACATTTTTTGCATAAACAGTGCAAATATGGTGGATTTTTATGAAAGTTATATACACCATAGATTCTACATAAAGTTTAGATGACAGTATTTGGTTATAACTTTCTTTGAACTGAACCTATGGCGTTCATACTTTCATAAACATCCAAACAATGAAATTCAAATTTCAAATTTTAAACATTTTTGATAAAGAAGTTTTAATGCAAAATTGAAGGTAATGAAATGAAAAATTTATTGTTCTTATATCTTTGCTTATTACCAATGACTTCTACAAACTGTAGAATAGTGCTGGTAACATTTGCAAACAGTATTGGCCAAGAATGAAAAAAAGTTAATTTAAAAAAAAAGACAATATATAACAACAAAAGCATAAAAAATCACCAGAGATACATAGAGTCATGTGTTTATTGTGGTTCTGTTGTTGTTGACTTTTTGTTTATTGTTAATTCCCTTGTGGGAGTCTGTAATTGTTCTATGTTTTGTTTTGTTGCACGTTACTGTATGTCCATTCTAGTATTGCAATCATCTTGATTGGGAAGAGAGATGGTTGTTTTGCTTAATTTGTCTTCCTGGTGTCTGGTGATAGTTGAGCGGCTCTTCCTTGCGGTGCAACGGGGTTGTCTGCAGTTTGTAATGGTGGTATTCCCTGAACATGCTCAATTACTATTTTTGCAGGATTTACTGGAACCCATTGTGAGAAGGACCTTATAAATGACTGTGCCACAACAGACTGTAGTGAGGCTGCTATGTGTATGGATAAAGTGAAAGACTACGAATGCCTATGTCCTACTGTGGGAGGATATCAGAAACCTAAGTAAGTCGTAATATGGGTTAAAATGAAGATTCAGGTCCTATTAATGTTTATCTTGATCAAAAATAATTATCATTAATTACTTATTATTTGCCACTCTGTTTCTTCATCAAATATGGTTATTAAAGCATGTTTAATGCTCTTAAAACCATAAACTGACAGTAGACATGTTTTCAATCATGCCAATCTAACAGCTCGACCTCAAACGCCTGTTAACCTCAGCTGTGGGTCAATCACAGCACATCTCAGTGGAGTAAGCTATAATAAGGATGTGTTTCTATTTAATTATTTCATTGAGAAAAAATGGCTTTAACTGATAAGACGGCCTATGTTGCAGTTTCGCACTGCGAAATTAAGCAGTCTGGTTAAGAGTCCCTAAGTAAATATATAGAATTAATTGAAATTACAACATTTGTTTCTGTTCATTATATCTTCTGCTTGCAAATATTTTGGAGGGTAGGGCCTGATCAGGATCCATACTGTTTGGTGCTGTGATCGCATTCCTGAAAATAGTTTTTAGACAGGAATTATCAGACAATTACAGCCCATTTAAACTATCCTAGAATGCAAAGAGTATTCACATTATTAAATGTGTCATAATAATTATTTTCATAACTATTATTCTTTGCGAATAGTTGCGCCAAATTCTGAAATTCAAACCAACGCAATTGATTGCAGGACCATCAAACTCAGACCAACGTTTACATGGGTCCATGGAAATAGCAAATACTTTTACCAAAGTGTTGCAATATATGATTTTTGGCTGTTTGTTCAGTGCTTTTTGCTGTAGCTACCTATCATAATGTACCCATCGAAGCTGGGTTAGGACCATATAATGAATCTGCATTTAAGTTTTAAATGAGTCGCATCATGACAACTATCATAATATTATGTACCCCAAGTGAAACCTCATATCACCATGGCATCTGCAAAATCTAGTCCGAGTCCTGGTTGTCAGCACAGAACATTTTTATTATTAGGTACCCTTTATGGTACTGTGAAACACTGATCAGACTGTAATCAAGCACATATGCCCGGGTTGATTTGAACCTCCTGTTCTGGACATGCAGGATGCACACACCATTTTGTTGTTTCTGTTAACAAACCTTTAATCTGTTTACAGCATCTTCTGATAAGTTTTATAAACAGTTTTGATCAAGATTAAGTCGAGCTTTTTGTGGGCCTGATCTGGCAACCAAATTGTTTGACACTCTGATCACATGCATCTGCTAATAATCTTTACAAAGAGTTTAACATAGATCAGGCCAGGCAGTTAACACTGCCTATAATTAACATGTTTGGCACGGTAGATACATCATCTATAGTGCTGCCTGTCCAATTGGTGTATTTAAGTGATTAATGGCAGTCTCCTTTAGCATGTGAGTGTAATCAAATTATGTAGTCATTGGGGCAGTTTTTACCAAATTAATGATCATATGGTTCTCAGTATAACTTCACCTGGATAATATTGATTAAACATTAAAGATAATTTTTTACTTTAAGATATGAGTAGCATAAATAAAATAAGTAACATAAACTTTTCACGACAATAGTCATCTAATCTCACATCAGTTTCTTATCTGAAGAAGCCTATTTTTTAAACAATAGGACCCAGCTCTGAGCAGTCTGGTCAGGGCCTATAGCGATTGCATCCAAAGTTGAAACAAAATGGAGTACATTTGGGCCTCGACGCCAGAAAGCCTGTCTTCGGGGGTTTGCAAAAAACACAGGCGCAGACCAGCCTGCGCATCCGCGTAGTCTGATCAGCGCCTTAGTTTTTCACTTTTTGAAAAGTATCACATCCAAACTTGCTACAAACGAAATTTCAAATTTCTAGCTAGTCTTTGTAGATGAGCAGGCTGGTTGGAATCTCACCTTGTCGGAAATCCCAAAGACAGGTTTTCTCGCGTCGCGGCCCATTTTATTCTTAACAGCAGTCATACTCAGCAGACAGGTATAAAGCTTTTTTACAAGCTGCTGGGGGGCTACCTTCCTGCGGGGGTTAACATCAAATGGCCGTTACTCTAGAAAAAATCACCTGACCATAACTAACTATAGAGATATATATCTTCTCTTGAAAGTGAAGTTTCTACTGAAGTTTTAATGACCCTGTCAACCAGCAGTTGCTGAGGGTTCTTGTGGAAAAAGACTTATAGAATTAATCGATACTGTGCTTCTTTTCTGAATAACCTTAAGCATGTTCTATACCTCTAGTAATATCTACTGACCGTTACAAGGCGATACCTCTTTCATGGACGCTTTTTATCTATATTTCATGCATGTCTTCGCTATTCTGTTTTGCAGCCTTGTGATCACCCACTGAAAAGAGACTGACTTCTTGGCTCAGTTGTGTGCGATGTTCCCTTGTTTTTTGTCACCTTCCATTTACTGTTGCTTTTTTTACTTTTGATGTTCTTTACCTTAATAGTGTCTTACAATGGGACTGGAAACAGCAAGCTTTAAGATAAATCAGTGGTTTGCGTAGTTAGGTATCTTGTATGTGGTGCTTTTTTGTGTTTTGTAAATTTCCCATAGGGTGTCCTGCGTCATGTGTGGTAGTTGAATTTATCAATTCCTGATCTTTGTCTTCTTTGTTATTTTGGTGGTCTTTACCTTAATTGTCTCTTGCAACGGGACTGGAAACAGCAAAGCTTAAGATAAACTGTTCGTTTGCGTGAAAACTTTACCATCAGGTTGACATGCATTTACTCTCTGATGTTAACAAATACAACCTTGAAGAGGATGAGAAAGCTGGTTGCTTTGTTATTTTAGTCGTAGGGATGTATTCTTGCTGTGGATTTTCTGTGGCTCTTCCTCACGGTGCCGTTGGTTGGTCTGCGGTATGTGATTGTGGTATTTCCTCATTACACTCACTTACTTTTTGAAGCTTGGCGATATGCTAGTCAGGTTTTGTGAACCATACTTTTTTGGAAGCAAATAAATTAGTTGTTATACCCACGTTGTCATGTGACACGTGTAGTTACTTAATAATTTCCTTGCGGTGTTTGGAGTTGTGCGAGACTGCGCGGATGCGTAGTGTAAATCTAGGTAGGTTTTAGCGGTATTTACTTAAATTATCTCTTAACAGGGGACTTGAAACAGCAAACTTTAAGATAATTTTTTTCATTTGCATGAATACCTTAGGAACAGGTTGTTATGCATTTATTTTCCCATGTTTACAAATAAAAAAATTAAACTTAGCGGTGTGCTTGTTTTTAGTAGCTTTACTTTTTGGAAGCAAGTATATCCCAAAAAAATTACCCTACCCCTTGACCCCAACTCCCCTGACCCCTTAGGTGTGATCAAAGGTCAAATATTAAAATTATCAAAAACTAAGTCAGTTGTTAATACTTTTTAACAAAATTATCTGGAAAAAAACGGATCCTTCAGAAAAAGAGAGAACCCAGAAAGAAAACACCGGGTTTTATTGAGCCTGTTCATGAGAACTTATGGAAAGTGCAACAATTCTCACGCCCCTAGCACCGGCTTAAGGAATATTCTGCTTACAGTCAGACCCAAAATTCCTAAAGCTCCAGAATACGAAAACAAATATCTACACTATATCGATGTACTGGGAGAAGTTTTATCAACTCCACGCGACACAACGACAGGTAAACCTCTAAATAATCTTGAAAAAACGGATCCTTCAGAAATAGAGGGAGCCTACAAAATAAGAAAACAGCAGACTCGGTTTTATTGAGCCTGTTTATGAGAATTAATGGCAAGTACAACAATTCTCAAGCCCCCTATTGTCATACTTTTTGACCCTGAACTTCAAAGGGAGTGGCCTATGCTATTTTATATCAGACCTGTTATCGATAGTTTTCGCCAAATAAACGAGAATAAATTAGACTATCTATAATTGAATGTATCATAAAGGTACGGTGGTATGTTTAGGACATTTATTTAGAAATAGATAGTCCGTGTGCACAATTTAATAACCTGTGCAGACAAAATAATAATCCATGCAAACGGAATAATTATCCATGCAAACGGAATAATAATTCGTGCAAACGGAATAATATTCCATACAAACGGAATAATAATCCATGCAAACGGAATAATAATTTGTGCAAATGGAATAATAATCCATGCAAACATAATAATAATTCATTCAAACGGAATAATGATCCATGCTAATGGAATAACAATTTGTGCAAACGGAATAATAATTCGTGCAAACGGAATAATAATTCATGCTAACTGAATAATAGTTCGTGCAAACGGAGTATTATCCTGTGCACTCAAAATAAGATTCCGAGATCACGGAATGATAATGATAATTCGTGCGCACGAATTAATAATTCATTAAAAAGAAATAGAAATCTAAGAGCTCGATTTAATAATCTATGAGCTCAAAATAATAAACTGTGAATAAGGGTTATTATTCTATGTGCACGAATAGAACAAAAGTTCTGCAAGCTGGTTTTAAATCTGTTAAAGCTGATCTGAGCATAGTGCTTAAAGTGAGCTGCTGGGATTAGTCAATGTCTGTAGTTCATCGAGTGTGTCGTCAACAGCTTCAAATTACAACTCCTCAGTATACCACTGGGCTAATTTTCACAGGAATATTCCCACTACAAAAGTAAACTTAATCCGTTAACATTTATAGGAAACTTTTAAGATACCCTCTTGAACCAATCGTTAGAATTGAATAAAATTTGGCAGGAATATTCATCGATGACCCACTTCAAAGCAGATAAAACAAACTTGGTCCTTAAAAATCATGGCAGCCAGTGGGCGTGACATTTGGCAGATAATGAAACTGTTGTAATCTTCTCTAAACCGCTCATCATTTGCCAGAAATGGTGACAACCTTCCACAATAAAAGCTATAATGAATTTGATCCGTTATAAAACATGGCAACTTTTGCACCCGAATATAAGAGATTATAAGAGATATAAAGCCTTCGTATGCCCTTTGTATACCAGAAATCCCTAATTGAGTACTTTATCGAACAGGGAAGACCCAGATGAAATGCCACACGATGTGTCATTCCATCCGGGTCTGCACTGTTTGTTATGACAAAATCCATATTCAGAGAAAGTAAAGAAAATATTTCGGACAAATTATAACATACACTGCAAAAATTAAGTGTAACCTTACACCAATTTTGTGGTAGCTTAATGGCCACCGATATTGGTGTTACCCTTCAACGGCTTTAAAAATATGTTCTGTTTGAGTGTATTGATCAGGAGAATAACTACAACAATAGCAGGTAGAAATGTTGGGCTAAAGTTAGTTTAGTAGGAAATTAAGTGTAAGTTTACATCAAATGGGACTGCAACTCAGCTGCCACCTCTTTTGTTATTAACTTGTAAGTATTTGTATAGTGTGTGACCTTTAAATATGCATATACACAATAGACTATCTACATGTTTTTTATTGGTGTAAAAAGAGTTAAACATCTTCTCCTCTTTAACCATTGGTCTGAAGTGAACACAATTTAGCACAAAATAACTAAAATGTTTTCCTAATGTAAATATGCATATGACTACCAGTGGGCGTTGCTTATTCCGGCTAAAGAAACTTAAAAAAATATCCTCTGAAATGGTTGATTACCTAAATCAATGGCGCACTTAAAACTCAAATATGAAAGCTTACAATTCAGAGCGGACCAAAATTACAGAAAACTGAACACTCCTCTCGAACGATACATCACCAGCAGCATGTGAAAAAGAGCTCCTAGCAGTCGAAATTGACAGTGGCCGATCCGCGATATTAATACCTAAGCTCAAAGCCCAAACATTAAACTGGGCAATGCCATGCAGCATCGTGTATCGATTCCTGATCTTTATATTCTTCCTTACTTTGTCCAACTGAACTCCTGCCTGTCGTCATATAACTCAAATCAATCAATTTGTTGATTAAAATTCCAAAACGTTTGGTAGAAATTGTTTTGGTGGCCTAAAAACGAATGTGATCTGTCAAAAATACGTGTATGTCAACAGAGGGCTTTGCCAGTTTCCAACAGATACTATACAAGAAAACATAAACTCATGTGAGCGATGCATGGCCATTTGGCTCGTTTGTTATTATATCAGAAGAATACACAATTGACGTAGGTTGTTCATTGTGCGCTCAAATCGAGCGCATAGATTCTTATTCCGTTTGCACGAATTATTAAATTGAGCGCTCAGTTTATTATTTCATGCGCATGGAATGTTATATTGTGCAAACAGATTTTTATTTCGTGATAACGGATTATTATATCGTGTGCACGGATTATTATATTGTGCGCACAGATTATTATATCGTGCGCATGAATTTACAAATCGTTCTCTTGGATTGTCATCTCGTGCATACTATCTGGTATATAGCAAACACAGATTCATAATCCATGCCATCAGATTACTATATCATTTGCAGGGATAAAGATTTCATGTGCACTCTTTATTTAATTGTTTGTTCGTAATATTAAATTGTATGCACAGATAAGTAAATCATGGGAACGGTTTAATAAATCGTTAGCATGGAGTCCTATTTCGTATGCACAGAGTATTAATCCGTTTGAACAACTTATTTAATCGTGCCCACGGAATATATTTTCTAAAATGAAAATAATGAAAGTCCTATAGGTACCACCGTATAAAGGTAATAACATGACTAAATCTATTGATGTTGTGTACCACGCTAAGTCCAGGACTCGTATTGTAGTAGAAGGAAGTTCGAATCTCGCCAGGAGCTCATATTTTTTCTCAGAAGAATACTTTCTATGTACTGATATGATAGAAAACTTTACAAAAGTGAAAAATTGTTTTGTACAGTTGTGCTTATGTACACGTCGTCAACACGTGCAGTCGCCAGTAAATCGAGACTTTTTCGCCAAAGAGCCAAGAATGGTTGTCCAACATTTTTGATTTACTAGCGCCTGCAGTGTTTTCATGTGTTCATTTACCTTTACTATACACAATTCGTACAAAAATCATTATGTTATGAGTCCTGCGTCTAACCCACTACAATATAGCGTTCGATACTGTCGATCTGCTACTTATGTTCTCTTATTACACATTCCATTTAAAATAACCAAATTAGTTCCAGTAAATTGTGTGAAAACTACCAATAGCAGATCAGAGATAAAATTAGCATAAGCCACTCCCTTAAAGCTTCAGGGTCAAAAAATACGACAATAGCACCGACTTAAGCGGTATGCTGCTTTCTGTCAGAACCCAATGTTCCTGAAGGACCAGAATATTAACACTATATCAATGCATCGGGAGGAGTTTTACCAAATCGACACGGCACAACAACAGCTGTTGCGACCTTGCATGGGGACAGAGGTAAAATATATATGAAACATATCAAACAGGATTTTCGTTAGAAGAACTAGGTCCAAACCCCTGTGCGGACAAAGGGGGTAGGGCTGGGTCAAAAATCAACTTTTTCAGAAAATGGTCATGTTGCATATCAAATTAAAGGAAATGACGTTTGCAGCAACACGGTAGCAAATTTTTGCCCTATGACACACCCTTGACCCCAGGGGATGGAGCCTAGAGTACCATTTTAGCACATATTATGTTCTTACATACACCCTCCACCCCTAGGATGGGCTCAAAATGTCAACATTTTTTTTTAATTCTGAAAGTAGCTATGTTGCATATCAAATTAAAGGGAATGGAGGGTAGAGCAGCATGAACGCACATATTCTGTCCTTACATGTACACTTGACCCGTTGGATTGGACCAAAAGTTCAAAACATTTCTTTTCCTGAAAATAGTCATGTTGCATATCCAATTAAAGCGAAATAAGTGTAGACCACCATGTATGCACAAATTATGTCATAACACACACCCTCAACCCGTAAAGTCAGGTCAAAGGATGAAACATTTTTTTTCTAAATGTGGTTTTGTTGCATAACAGATTAAAAGACAAGAATGAAAAGACCAATATAGAAGCAAAAGCTTTAACCTAACACACACACACACACACACACACACACACACCTGTTGAAAGGTCAGATATTGAAATTGGACAGATAAGTATATTTTTATCGAACTAATCACTAAAATAGTTGACATGCTTTAAATTATGGTCGTCAAGATACAAAAAGTGAACTTAGGGGTAGAGAAATTGGATGTATGTTTTGTGATTTACACCTATCTCTAAAACAACCCTTCATTGGGGAATATAAATTTGATGAATTTGCCTTGTTTGAGTTTGGCTTTACCAGCTGACGCATTTGACTCTCGAAATTCTAGTTTTCATTATTCACCGTTTTTAATATTTGTATATTATATTTAACCTGCTTTATGCAAAATTAGGTCCTGTTTTTTTTTTAATAGCTCTCGCCCCACCCGATAAATCACCTTGCATCAGGACAGGCCTGATTCGCAGTCTTTTTTGGAACATATTTAATTGTTAAGTATTTCTAGAATTTAATAGCCCATGCAGTGTCTTAACTTAACCTGTTTTATGCATAATGCATATGGAAACAACAAACTAGACTATCTGGGCCAGTACTGCATAAATTAATTTCATTATAACTGTGATAAGTTACTGAAGACAGCACGCATATAAATGCTTCATTTTGACAGATATTTGACAGGTAATTAGCTCTGTGTTCAAATATGTTCTTAAAAGGGTATCCCTTGGAAGCAAAGACTGCACCAAAGAACTGAAACAAGAGTGTGCATATTTCCTGGGCCAGACTAGCTAGTTTCTGCCATTTAGGCTTCATCAGTGACCCTCTAATAGTTTCAAAGTTCCACAATGAAACCCATGATCCCAAAGGACAAGAAAATAAAATCTACACTATAGTGAAGGGCAGGGAGACGTTCTACCGCCGCCACACAGCCCCAATCAACAGCTGTAGTGAAGTCAAATATGTTCTTAAAAGGGTATCCCTTGGAAGCAAAGACTGCACCAAAGAACTGAAACAAGAGTGTGCATATTTCCTGGGCCATACTAGCTAGTTTCTGCCATTTAAGCCTGGCTTGATGCATATTTGAAATAGGCGTTGTTCTGCTTAAAGGAGGTAGGTTTGTTTCTCTTCATAATAATCTGGTGTCGCCAAATCAAATCTTATTGTGGCCTTGGGTCAGAATGACTGAAATAATCTTGACGAGCTGTTAAATTAAAAATCAACAAACATCAAAACAAGTTTTATTTTGCATTAATACACTGTGGTAGGGAAACTAGATATTCAACATATTATTAGCTTAGTACATACATTTTGTGTCATTGAAACTTACAATTGTCACAAAACACACCCTTTGAGGTACAGAGAGGGAATGATAAAAAACAATGATTGAAAACGTGTCAAAATTTTCATCCTATGACACCTTATTTTAAAAACACTTTAAAAATGAAAATGTAATTCTTAATTACGGTTTTTAAATCTTTATATATTTTGCTAACATAAACTAAATTTACAACAGAAGCTAAGAAATTTATGTGAAAAAAGGGAACATCATGTAATGCACATTCTCACTAATATAAACTACTGTGTATAATTTCGCCAAGCCTAACTGAAATAATTTTTAGATCATCCCCTTTCAAAGTTGTTCAATGATTTTAATTCAATGCACAATTCTGTTTGTCATGGCAATCAGAAATAATTTACCCTTTACGGGAAATGGAATTTCCCTCTTTTATCCCTTGGACCAGTACATATCTGTTTTAAGGGCTGTTAGGTGGTAGTGTTTATTTTTATTCAAATTTTGATAGAACATTCTGTAAGCTAACACTGGTATGTGTTTGTTTTCTCATGTCCAACAAAAAGGATGCTAGGTTTATATGGGTTAAAAAAACTTCATGTCAAATCCTGCCCAAATTTAAGGGTGATTAGGCACACATGTTCCTGGAAATAACCTCTACCAAAATTGTTAACATTATTTTGATAGACTAAAACATGCCAGCCAGGTAAAAAGTAAGTATTTTCCTATACAATTGTATTTTTTAAAAAAAAACATTAAAAATCGTCATTGTTACTAATTAAATTCGTCCTACCGTGCAGCGACCGTTGTGAATGTGTGTGCTTTAGTTATTGGGCCAGCAATGGTTCTTTCATGCACATGTAATATAAATGTGCATTAGTTGAATAGAGTGGTGATTATACAATACCTTTTCTTTTCCCATAAAGATATAAGAGCGTTTGTTAACTGTACAACTATAGTCACGATTATCTAGAGAATACATCTATATGCAAAAACAACCCTATCCACGGATTTCTGTATGCATTAAACACTGCTGCTTTGCATTGGCAGACTATATATCCCCTTAAAGTGTAATAAGTCAGGGGACATAAAATTATGATGTCTGAGACGAGAGCTTATTGTTGTTTAATATTCTTATAGAGGAAATAATTTCCTATGTATGTCCCCTCCATCACTGGGAGAACTAGGCGACAAGAAGCCGCAGGTTCCTTATTACCAAGGATATAGTAATAAGCTATCCCCTTGGGCCACGGGTAGGGTTAGTTATATATATCTAACCAGTCTGGTGAAAAGAGAAGATTATAGCAGATTCCATATTTTTACCAAATATTAGATAGTGCTCTGAGCCTACCTTAAATGAACTGAACAACTTTACTCTGAATTTAATACCCACTATGAGGTATATTTCGCACAGTAGATGGTGGACATAAAGTGTCACCCAAGTACAAGGTTATGAACTGACCAAGTGTCAGAAGAAATGTATCGATTATAAACTGACCCAGGAGTCAGAAGTGAGATCCAGATTTTAGTTGATCCTGCCATGTGGTAAAGGCCTAAGAACATAAAATCTAAAAAGGTTAGAATGAGAGCTCCCTTTTAGTTTTGTTGTGTATTGACGTTGATTTGCTTTTGCTTTTGCTTGGTTGGTGTACAACTGAGATGGAACACTCTAGGATTGATTGCCTTCAGAAGCAATCCTAGAGTGGAAACTTGTCACAGTATAGGATGATAAGCTAAGCAAAAGAAATAAAACAATGTATAATATTCTTGTGTGTGATGGTATTTTTTGTACATGAACATTAAAAAATGTGCATTTAGTTGCGTGCATTATTTTCCCCTGGTAACATAGTCAGGTATAACAGAAATCATTAAATGAAACTTTCTTTCTTCCTTCTTGACCATTCCTAGAACGTAACAGTCATGTATAAAACTACTGGCGTACTTGTAAATAATTAGTTAAATATAGTTATGGGTGATTAATCATTTACTACAGTTATTCTAATTACTTTGATCCCTCAAAAACATGGCTGTCCAGGGACAGAGTTTGTTTTTCCTATGCATAAATAGAGAAAAAAAACTCTTGTCAGAAACAACTGGACAACTTTTAATATAATTTGACACATAAGGTCTTTGGGTGACCCTATACCAATATTGATCGATTTTTATTGATCAATTGGAAAACGGTGACTTCCAGGGGATGGTGCCAATTTTTTCTATGTATATCCATTTATAGGGGAAACTTTGAGACAAATCTTCTTGTCAGAAGGTATTGAACCAGTATGAAAAGAGTTTGCTACAAAGGGTTTTTTGATGACCCTTTCCTTAAAAAGTTCAAAATAATTCCAGCCATTCAAAATATGGCCGTTAGCCATTTATTAGGCTTGATTCATTTAATGGCATTGGATGTTAATGGTAATATCAGTTGAAGTTCTACAACATTTTACCGTGACATAAATTTCCCACAATGTGTGGGAATGTGTTTTCAGTTGAGCGACCCAGGGCTTAAGGGTCATATTGTTAAATAATAAGTGAAAATATCTATACTTCTAATAATTACATAAATATATAGGGCACCACCTCATATGGTAGTTAATAAATACTGAGACCACGATGATGGGTGTATATATCAGAGCTTTTACTTAACCCATTATTTTCTAGTTTGTGCAGGTATGAGAAATAATTCCTAAGTAGACCAACTTGCAAAATTAACTGCAGTTATGGATTGTAGTATTGTTTTTGTTTCGTTTTGTAGTTGTGTACAGTCAGGAAATTTGTGTGATAGCAGCCCCTGCCAACATGGAACCTGCAATAATCTAGACAATAAAAGATATGAATGCACTTGCCATACAGGGTACGCTGGAGTGAACTGTAACCAAAGCACAAGTAAGTAAATAGCAGCCCCTGTCACTATGGAAGCTGTAATAATCTAGACAATATAAGATATGAATGTACTTGTCATACTGGGTATGCTGGAGTTAACTGTAACCAAAGTACAAGTAAGTAGAATATTATATGGGTGGACGTGAGAAAATTTGTCTTGGTTTCTGACGAGATAAGGCTCAAACCAGCCTGCTCAGCTACATGGCGTAGTTAGAATATTGAAATAATGTATCAGGCAAAGTTGACTACTGTACTTTTGAGATAGCAAATAACTAACTAAGGTGCTAATTAGACTGCGTGGATGCTCATGCTGGTCTGTGTCTTCGTTGTTCAAATACAACATTGTTAGATTTTCTTGCATCCAGGCTGGTTAACAAATTAGGGGAGTACTGGAAAAAATCAGGTGATGTAATGTATTTTTTCAAAAAGTTATACAGAAAATAAAACAACTGAGTATTATAAGAAATACAACAATTGCACACTGCATACCAACCCACTGCCACGTGGGAAGAGCCACAGAAATAAACAGTCACGTCACAAGACATCAAAAAAATAATTTAAGTTAAGTAACCACCTTTCTCTTCCCAATCAATATGATTGCAAAACTAGAAGAACGCAGCGTACAAAATAACACACAGATCCACCACAAACAATTGGAGCGACAATTACCAATGAATCAACAACAACAGAACCACCGTGTTAGAGCGAACAACAGCCGAAGGTACTGTGGGCTTAAATGCACTTTACTGGTACCAAATTATTGCCCCACATTCTGTTGTTGTTAAACACAAAATTGTTCAACTCGCATGGAGGCTTTCTGACCATTGCAATGTATCATCTCAGAGGAACAATCTAGTCAAATTAACACACTATGATTAAGCCAAAAAAAAAAGACTTACAAATCTCAGACAGTCTGAACTAAAGAAAACCTCAAGTTGAGCCACGGTGGCCATAACATCAGGCACTAACCAACAGGTTAACGATTAAGGTAAGGATCATAATTGACTAGGAGGCCTCACCCATTGACCTGCAGTTAAAAAGGAAGCCTTATCTATACAGTTTGATTGAGTTTGCATCCAGAAATGCGCACTTTCCCACGATATCTATGTTATATCCAACTTGTTTATAACGTTTGAAAATAAATTAGAATTGGTCAATAAAATCAGGTTTTCCTACAAAGTAAGAAAGAAGGCACAGATCAGGAATCAGTACCATCAAGTACCACATCTGACCCAGGGCACCACATGGGAAAGTGACAAACACAAGAAAACATCACATACAAGAGAGCAAAGAGGCCAGCCCTTTCCCAAAGGATGACAACAAGACTGCAAGAAAAAGACATGGCAATAAGGCAAAGACAAACACAAATAGCAAAAAGGATCCACAAAAGAAGCACCACCTAGAAACAGTCAGTTAGGAGATTACTGAAGGGCTTTAACTAGTTTTCTGCTAGTCTCTCGATTTTATAAACTTATTTGCCATTAAATACTGGCTCCCATATGCCCTGTAGCCATAGTCTTTAAAAAAAATTGTAATCAACAATCAACTCTGAGTGTTTGTGGTAGAATCTAGAAAATGATTAAGGCATTCTATGATATTGATAACTGTCAAGGATGGATGAGCCCCAGGCAAGCATAAACCACAACGGACAATGACTGATCACAAACAATTGGGGAATTTTAAAAGTACAAAACATATTTAACTGAAATAGTATGATAATTTAAAAAAAAACATTGAAAAAGATATAATGGCAAGTCATTTCAATTGCATCTTCTGTCTTCTTGTTGGTGTTGATTAACTGTTTGTAAGGCACCCAAAAATTAAAGAATGCTGTTGGTTGACTGTTTTCTCTACTAAAAGCAACATTTGAACTGGTGTAAATCCTTATATTACAAAAACTTTTCTTTTATCTTGCTGCATTATCCTTATATTGACAATTACAAATGTCAGCATCAATATTGGTATTCGTTACTCAAGAAATTTTCTTCTTAAAACGTCATAGCGACATGTTGATCAATATTGATCATCAAAGATAACCCTCAGGTGTATCATCAGGCTTAACGCTAGCCATAACATCAGGCCAAAACTTCAAGTATAACTTTTAAGCCAAAACTTCAAGTATAATTTTCAGGCGTACTTTCAGGTGGAACCCGAAATTAAGTATCATGCTCTGAGTACCTCGATATTAAATATCACAGGCTATAATTCTATCCCGTTTCCTGATATATATATATCACATAGTAAATGCGCATGCTCCATGTCATTAATACAAGTCAGTAAGAATCGACCATAATAAGACGAAATCAGACCCAAAACACACAGGGATGCTGTAATGGCAAATGCGAGTACGTAAAAACACCATAGGCAGCATACAGTCAATATATGACCCATAAAGCATCAATTATAATGTACCACATCGGAGGACCTCAATCAATTCAACGATGGCCAAAAACTAACAAGAGTTCATGTTTTTGAAGTACAAAAGCACTCAATGCTATAACCCAAAAAGCTGCCAAAATACCACCTCGGTTACACTAGATTTCTCCACAAACTCAAAGTAACAACCAGGTACTGCAGAATACCATTTCTACGCCTTCAACATTACTCCTTGCTGTTGAAGCCATTTTGCAATTAATATAATCAAGAATACTGAATTGAACATTGTATATTATTGTGATGGTATATGGTATAACTAGTATGACATAATTACTATAGATTCATAAATATAAACAGAACTAGTAAATGTGGTGTCTTACTAAAGTTAAACAGTATACATCTCTTCATATATGCTCAGATCAGACGGTAATAATGCGTATTCTCTTATTATAAACGTACATGCTAGCAAACGTGAATGTGTATCCCTGGCACAAACAAATGTACTCTCAAGTGATGCATAATAAACTTAATGTGCTTACTTAATATAAACAGTTTACATATGTACTTATCTAGAACCGCATGTATATTACTTGCATAAGTTCAAATACAACTAAATGCAATTGATGTGTCATTTTCAGAAACCTCACTGCAGATATGCGTCGTTTGTGTGTGCACTTAATTACAATGCACAAATGCTAGGCAATACCAATAAGAATGAGCAAATGTTATCACTCAATACATCAGCACAGTACTGACATTGTCTGCAATGCAATACACTAACAGTAATACCTACCAGAAAAGCGGGTAATCAACCGACGCACAACAAACACCATTCAAATATGAACTTTTTATATCAACAGACGACCTAAGCAGACGACACTCAGGTAATACAGCCGAAAATAACTTGTAGGCTCTCGCAATGGCCCACATCAACTAATACAATGCGTCATTCAATACTAATGCTCTGCAGCAGATGGCAATCACAAACATCACATCACAGTATGCAGTAGATGTTCTAAGCAGGCGACATGCGAATAACATAACTTTTCAAATGCTACCAAAAAGCATCAACAATTCACTGAATAAGCAGCTAATTGACACATAAATTCCATAAATACATATAAATCAGGCTATGTCGAACAAATATTTTAAAAATAAAGTAGAATTATACACTAAACAACACTTATAAGTGTGTACATATAAATGGGCTTATCTCTCCGTTAATACTGGTCAGATCATTTTCAAATGTTCAACAAGTATAAACGAGATGTGTGTAATAATTTTGCATTTAAATTATTTTGAATAAAATAAAAAGTTAAAAAATGCGAACGCAAAATTCAAATTTATGGTAAAATCAAAGTTCACATTTTTTTCCAATAATTTAGGAGAGACCAAACTTGATCAAATTTATCACAAAACAAAGTAAAATATCACAATATTCTTAAGTCAAATCCTGCAGCGGCGGGGAGTCGAGGACATTAACATTGTTTGCATTCAGATATGCAGTGGTCCTTGCCAGTTGGGCTGGAGCACCATCATGCAGCAACTGCATTCCTCTGTGGTTTCCCAGCAATGGAATGACCTCCGTATCCAGCACTACGTGTTGATAGTGAGCTACAGCTAAGTTCCCCTTTATGAAGATAATGTTAGTTTTATTATGTAAGGACACACCTGCCCACACCATAACAGAGTCACCACCATGACTGTCATGTTCAATTGTGCAATTGTCCTGAAAAAGTTCCCCTCTGTTTATCATTGTGCGGTGGTCATTTCCCTGCAGAAAACTGTGAACATTGATTTTACAACATATTTTAATTTTGATTTCGCATTTTAAAAGTTAAAGTTTGATGAACATTAAAATTTATGGGATACAATGTCATGAATGTCATCTATATATGTTGAAAATTTCAAAACAATCTGACTTTTATCTATGAAGTATGGGCACACTTATAAATGTTGATAAGTGTATTTACCATGACAAGATCCCCTGGAGAGAGCCGCATGTAGAAACACAAAAAGCCACCAGCTCCACTACCACCCCGTGATTATAATATTGACTGCAATCTGTTAAACCTGCGCATGCACTTTATGAGGACAGTGTTCCCGCTCTGCATGTGTGATCACCGTCCTCGCGTGCAAAACAGAAACCCTGTGCTCATATAAATGGTCTTTATTATACACTACAATTTTAGTTGCGGACTCACCCCTATTGGAAATAAAACTCCCAAATATCAAGAGTAAAATATAATACAATGATGGCTTGCCGTATGCTTATAGCCACCTCTTATCTTAACTCCCACAGAGGTCAAATAAAGAAACTATCCAAAAATGAAACTCGTCTACTTGAATAAAAGGTGTAGAAATCGAAAAACATAAGCACCCAATCAAACAAGCCCCATGCTTTCCATGAACATATTTATATAATGCAAAGTGCCGGTTAACTGGGAAAAGGACAGAAAAAAGGAATTGACAACAACCTTGTTTTAGTAACTTGGTAGTCAAAACCTTTATGTTGTTGAAGTAACTAACATTAGAACATACCCTCACAAACAAATTAGCTGCAACATACATACACTATATGAATGGGAGCAAGCACAATCTGCATCAAGAAATGGGTAATTAACTATTTCCATTTAAAACTATCCTGCTGATCATCAATTTTAGATGAAATTTTGCCATTCGTTATGGAAGAGTTTAAGTCCAAAACGTGTGCTTCAGTTACCTTATTGAACTGTAAGTCAGTGGGATATATCTGATCTACCATTTGTTTGAAATAAGGATTATCAATATTAAGCATGTCATATAGATATCTTAAGGTAGAGTTAACAGCTTCAATAACATCAGCCTGATTATTGTCAGAAAGACACGAGAGAAGAGAAGTCATGAAATATGAATTCCAATGGTTCAAACTACTATGGCTCATTTACCACAGTAAAATACAACTCACCCTTCAGTCCCTAGAAAATTATTTCAATAGCTCTAGATATTCATATAATTATAATGGGTCAGGCAGGTTTGTCTAACCTTATCTTCTAGAGATATGTAGTCAATAGAATCACATATTGAGGTAATTCTATTGATTATACACATCATACTTTATTCTATGGAAGAGGAAATTATACTTTTATGTACCTACAGATCTTGTGCTCTTACTAATTGGAATTTGCTTGAACTATTCCACGGGTGGGCATCAGGTGAACTACCGCGAGAGTGTGTAAACATAAATTTTTCCTTCGTCACATCCGGGACCTTTAGCGGTAGTGGCATCGTCAGGGAAAAGACAAAAAAAAGACTTTTTCAAGATCACGTTTGGCCTGTTTAGCAATGCACATCATATCTACATGGAATAGCATTGCCCGCTTTTTACATAATTAGCTCATTCTTTCACAAAAAACAAAACAAGAGAGAGTATAGGCCAATTTTGACCCCAGACAGATCAAAGGTCAGACGAGTCTACTTAGGAGCACGAGAAAGGTAAATAAGCTTGTAACGGTTGTTTTCTCACCAAACACTTACTACTCATGCTATCAAAGTACAAAATTCCTAATAAATATGTAACGACATGACCAATACAACATCTACAGGCTTAGTTGAGCGGTCTACGTCTTACGTGGAAAGTTTCAGAGTTATTGTGCCTGAGTTTGAGTTCCAAAGTTTTTTTGTTCTTTTCAGCATATCTTTTTTTTCTTCGAGAAAACTTGAATCTCTCATGCTTTAGGCGAAGGCTTTTTTCTTTTTGGCGCATGCTCAATTCATTTGCAAACGGATCTATTTCAAACACCATACCGATGCAGTTCAGTTGCAAAAGATCCATAACTTTTGCGAACAGGAGAAGGAAATTGGGCTGCCAATATCACTGAACCAGGAAAAGGAAAGGACTTCAACCAAGGCATGAGTACCATTGAGCGGCTGATGAAGCAAGACCAGACTAAAGAGGAGAAACCTGAACGGTCTGGAACGAAAAAGGGTCCGACTGTACGAGTTTGAAGTACGTTGAGCATGTTTTGTCAGTAGAGCGTGTAAACTGGTTAAAGATCGCGATAGAGGAAGAACATGAGCCAGTGGTGATTGGTCTTGCGTCAGAAACCGACTACAGCTCCTATACTGACACTGCCAGCGAGACAGAGGGAATGTGAAATTAAATGTACCTGAAAGTTAATACATTACGAAATAAAATATGTACCTTGATAAAAATATAATATAATAAAGGCTAAAACACACGCACACACACACGCAGGCGCATTAAAAGTAAAAAAAAAATGCCTGACCGAGACTCGAACTCGCATTGATTTCTTTCACCATATGAACAAAAAAAATGTATTGCTTCTTACCAACTGAGCTAGAGAGAACATTGACTAAATGGTTGAAAGTTACCTATATAATGTATTATGTAAACACCTATGATACCGCTTTATAACGGTTTCTACCTATTTCCCCTTTCACGTGCTGTAAATTCGAACAGTCTGATCTTTGATCCGTCTGAGTTCAAAATTGACCTATACCTGCCTTTTATGTTCTTTCCGTGACGATGCCACTTCCGAGAATGGTCCCGGATGTGACGAAGGAACAAATTTACATTTACGGGATTTCCTGGTAGTTCCTCTGATGCCCACCCGTGTATTCCTAGCCCGAGTAAAATTCGATGCCCCAATAATGTTTGAGTTATTATAGTTTAGCTGTATTTTACTTTAGAAATGCACCATTGTACATTCACTGTCTCTTCCAAAATACTGATTTGGGGATGTGCCCTTAATAATTTTCGATCCCCTTACACAATGGCTCATAATTTGCCATAATTTCGATTTGCTCATGCTGTGCTTTGATGCAACACCAACGTAAGTCTTTTTCAATAATTGCCGTCTTATAAATGCGAATTTAATTCAATTTAAAAATAAACACTGAGCTAGTAGCCAAATGTCTTAAATAATGGAAAAAACACATAAGAGGAAGAATTTGTTTAATTACACTCCAGTGCACAGTGCTTCTCTGCTAACACCAGTCTTATTCTTTCAAACTGCAATAACAGACGGATGACGTTCACGCATGTCGCAATACTTTTGTCTTTTATGCAACCGCCTGATAATTACTGTAAAGTTATGTCAACAATATTTTACAATATTACCTATGACGTTATGATAAATTATATGTCATCACATTGGAATTCAATAAATGCACTAATGGTGGTTGAGAAAATAGTCATGTCAAAGGCATTTGATAATACCCTTCATTTGGTAATCCAACATTTAACCTTTGTATACAAGTGATTTTAACGAGTACTTTGGCAAACAGCTAAGACCCATATGAAATACCAAAAATGTGTCATTTCATCAGAGTCTATACTATTTGCTAACTCAAAGCATTTTCAATGTTTATTTGGAAACTATAACCTGTGGCCCATTGATCTACAAAATCCCACCCTAAGTTTATTTTATCATACCAGAACGAATAAGCCATAAGTGCACCAAGGGGTAAAGTATTAATTCAGACTGTCAGTGAATTAATTGATTAAGTGTCCTGTCTGCCCTCTTTTCAACAAAGTGTTTGATTGGTTGAAAAACGTGGCTGGTCCCCTGGTGACTTAACCAGCTTCTCTTATGTACGTCTAAAAGACACTTATACTAGAGGACATTGAAAACTCATCACCAAGTTTAAATCCTTTATTGCTCAAACACTGAAAATGTCAGCGAGAAAATTATTTTTGTTTATCACAGTCTGGCCAGCTTTTGAGGTGTCCTAGAAAACCCATGGTTGCGAAAACTAATTTATATAGTGATAAGGCAAGGAAGGTCTCTTTTGAAGGGCACCAATTTAACGACAAGTTAACGCACTTTTGTTTCAATTCCTAACTCACCAGTTATGTGTCCTGTGCTACTTTGATGGCTGTGCATTAACCAGTTAAAATTTTGAAATGTATTGTTAGTATTGTAATCTCAAGTTTTACCCATTTGAAGATCCTGATATACCCACCCACTCTGATTACTATAGTCGAGCATTAAAATTCAACACCTTGAGCCTGTCAACGTTTCCTTTCTTTTTCATTCTAATTTGTTAGAAGAGACTAAGGGCAAGTACCAATGAAAGATTATGCATAGATTATTCCTGTATCACCTTTCTTTTGTATTGTGCAAGTGACGTTATTGTCAAGTTTAAAGACTTTCTCAAGCAGCTGGCAACATATTTTGGGACATGGTTTACATAAAAACGTATTCCCCATATGATTATTAATGTAAGTATTCATTGCCAGTGATTAAAAGGTACAAAAAGGTAGTTATTGGTGATGTTTTGGAAAAGGGGCTGTTAACTGATACTCATATTTGACGCTTATTTTTGAAATAATGATGTTATCAATTACTGTTGATTAGAAACAGTCTACAAACTGCGTTACTGGTTTTGGTATCATATACGCCACATTCTAAACACAGCAGTGGTCAAAAAACATCAACTGACTTGCAGAATGATAAACCCATGAGACGCCACGTCGCTTAATGATGTTATTTAATTTACAACTGATACATACCAATTTTCGATTGCACAATAAAACCTACAAGTATCATTTCTATCGCATATACGCTTTGTGATAAAAATTTTGGTGATGCATTTTTAAAGTCCTCTAATAAAAAAACTGTAACATTGTCAAAATGTGAACAATTTGGTAGAAGTTGTTACAAAGTGACGTTCTAAAAGATAGGCATAACAATTGTATGCATAAAATATGGCCATTCTGAAACAGTAATGATCAACATTTACATAGGATGATCCATCAGAATGAAAAGGTTGAGGTATATTCACATTGTATTTTTTGAATGTTTACAGTTGAGTGTGAGGCTGATACATGTTTGTATGAAGGCACCTGTGAAGATCTTGTTAATGGATATAAATGCCACTGTGTCCAAGGATTCAGTGGAGTAAATTGTGAGATCACCCCTGATTTCTGCTCAGGGAAAGATTGCCATGGTGGACGGTGCATTAGCAGTTTAGATAAATTCACTGGTATTTGTCTCTGTAATGCACCCTGGTATGAAGATACAGGTAAGGTTCATAAAGTTTTGCAAACAAGTAAAGGGTTAAACCAGAATATGATTTATCCTGAACATGATGAAAGTCCCTACTTATGTTCGAAATGAGGACAACCCAACTATGAATACATTCTAAGACTAGATTCATCCTGTGTAACTCAGTATCTTAATAATGGCATAAATCATGTATAACTTTAAGGCCAACATGGTATTTGCTAGTCTGGTACCTTTACACTGAAGCCAAAAATCTGAGACAGTCTTTACTCTGACTACCAGGCAGAGAATGAAGTGGTTTAGTAAATATACATATACAAGGCTGAGCTGGTGGGACCAGAGGTTGACCACAGCCATGAGCCTGAATATAGTTATTAGCATTCACATTAATAAGTGTTGTTCTTTGTTCATTTTACTGAATGCAAAGACTCGTTGTAAAATAACTCTAACATGTTAAATGTTTTAGTGTAAAAAAACCTATGATTTTTTATTCCACGCCGCATGATAATGGCCTGATATTATATTATACACTTCAGTGCTCGTCAATCCATGATAACCTTTTCTGATCGATAATTTGTGTATTTATTAATTGAATTTCTTAATTTTTTGCATACACATCATAAACAGGGATGAGTATTATTGGATTGTAAATGAGCAAATCCTGTTCATCTTTAATAGAGTTATTACCCTTGTTTTGGTGTTGATAAAATGGTTTCTGACCTATTATTTCAGTAATGATTATTATACCTGATTGAAATCTCTACATATATGTTTCACATCAAAGCTAACATATTGTGATTTATACTGTCACTCTGACCTTTCCAACTCATTAGTTATCTGCTCATGTTATATCTGAAAAATAGTTTATGACTTGTAGGTCCTTTTTTATAGAATATCTGAATGAAACTTCACAGATATGTTTAAAATCAAACTTTTTCACATTGTTACTATTGATTGTCACTATGACCTTTCCATTTCATAAGTTGATGGCCCTTAATTGATGCTTTTTGCCAATTTGTTCCATTACCATACAGAATATCTTAATTTAACTTCACAAGTATATAGACCAGTAAATTACTGATCATAGACAGCTATTTTAGCCATTCCTATTCTTGAATAAACTGCACTTGATGGCTTTGAATAATGGGTTAGGGGTCTTCCATTAGGGGCGTCATCTATGGTTTGATCCATATTAGAGATAAGCGTAAGGTTAGTACTATCCAACAAGTTTAAGCCCCCAACTCCCAGTTAATTTTGTTACTAGCCATTCCAAGGCAGTGCTTCTTTTGTTGTTCCCTTTTTGTTACTTGTGTTTCGTGTTTTTTATTGTCATACTATCCTGTCTGTTCCTTGCAGCCGCCTTGTGGTCACCTGCTGGAAAATGGCTGACCTCTTGGCTCTTTTGTGTGTAATATGTTATTGTGATTTTGTCACATTCACATATGGTGTCCTGGGTTAGGTGTGGTACTTGATTGCATCAATTCCTTAGCTTTGCCTTCTTTCTTACTTTTATGATCTGTTTTTATTTATTCTTATTGGAACTTCACCGGTGTATAGACCACTGCATGTTACAGACTGTGACCAATAGTAAGAATGCCCCACAAGGTTAAAAATCTCACAAGACTTCTCATTTATGAGCTGTTTATGTTAATATCAATTTACAGTTAGGACATCATATCTCTGTCTACACCAATTCAGTGGATATTTATATGTTTGAAAAAAAAATAATGATACACAGGAGTGTCAGGTTTTTATGCAGTGTCTGTTGTGCTTTTTACTCAAATTTAACAGCAAATTTCTGATTGTGAAAATCTGGTATAATTTAATTACTTATTATACTTATATATGGATAGGCATGAAATCTGTTTGAAATCATCTTATTAATTAGCCACTTAGTCTTCTGTAACTGTACTTCAACAAATATTCAAGGAGCTATTTTTTCGAAAATTTACTTCGCACAATTTTCCAGCTAGAAAAGGTTTCACTTCAGAAATAGTTAAAACTACTCTCCTACAACATTTCTAGGCATGGCGTACAGTTTAATTGTGGTAGCAGCTTTTTGGAAGTCGTTTTATACACCTATCCCATTTTTAATATTAAAACAAATTGCGACTTTTGAATAAGAAATGGTATCCAGGTGGTATCCACATGATGCATACAGTCGTTATGAACTGCAAATAGCACGATTTGGACCTAAACACGTATCAAAATAAATTGTTTGCACCCAGAAACATACTTTTTATGCTAAAAATTTCATTTACGTTATATTTTCAACTAGACCTTAAAAGTCTATTAATTTTGTTCAATAGCTAATTTTTATACACTCTTTAATGAGTATTTTGGTTTTACAATAGGCCTATTTGTAGTACTGTTTATAACTATAACAAATTAGTAACAGAACTTGATATTGAAAATTCTATTCCTGACTGTTGCGATTGTAAATACTCGAAGTATTGGTATTCACAGGGGAGTTAAAAATAATAACTGATTCAAAAATTTGGTCTTTTATAAGGGACCTAAATATAGATTTACCAGTAGACTTTAATTCATGTCTTGAGGAAATTCCAGACGCCTTACAAGAATTTTGTAAGCCATTGTATAAACGAAAGCAAGTTGAGTCTTATGCCTTAAACAGTTGGAAACTAAACATTTTCAAAATGATTGATGGTAAAATTTTATTTTATTGCAACTATTTAGATCCTCTTACACGTACACCTAAATTCACTTTTAGAAATTTGAAGAAAGGGATCCAGGAAATCCATAGGAGGTATGTGTTGGCACCCACAGATAAGGCTGCTAACAGTAGTGTGGCGTTTGAAAAGGTACTATATTAACACCCTAAAGCAAGAACTTAGCACTACTAAAACATATGAGCATAATGGGCTTGATGAGACGTCTGTCGTTGATAGGCATCGATGCCCTATGGCAACTAAGTTTGGGGAACTTGTTGATGAGGACCATAGCAAGCTTCCTACATTATATTGGTTACCTAAATTTCATAAACGACCCTATTAGTCGCGTTTTATTACTACTTTTAGTTCATGTACAACTACTGAGTTGTCTATACTTTTGACTTCTGGCCTCACTGCGATTAAAAAGCATGTTACACCAGTTTATGAAAGGAACTGTAAAAGCATATTTTAGTCTAATAAAATTCAGGTGAAATTCTTAATAAATTTAAGTCTAGAGGTTTTCTAGAGAATAGTTTGTCAAAATATTATTTCTCTTCTCTCTATACTACGTTGCCTCATAATCTAATAAAAAAATTGACGGAATTAATTTAACAACTATTTAAAAGAGATGACTCATTTATTTGGCTTGTTATGATAAAAATGTTCTCAAAAGGGTATCCTTTGGAAGCAAAGATTGCAACAAGGAACTTAAACTGTGCATGTTTCCTGCATTTTTGACTTTGGACAACCTAAACGATATAAGTTGTGGTCATTTTAGAAAATATGTGATGCCCTCCATTATCTTTTGGACAATAAACAAGGGACGTTTTTTATGTTTGTAGAATGGTAGATTAAATGAAAACAGCGAAAGTAAATGCATACATCATGCATATATTTGGAAAGATTGAGCTTTTATCTATATATGCAACTCAAAATTATTTCAAAATGCATTATTTTAATGACTTCTAAGAGGCAAAGACATACCTATATATCAGACACTGGAAATATGGTTGGAATATGACATTTATGGACTAATTCTCAGACAGAACGTTAGTAACAATTGCATGAAAAGGGGTCTATAGCCATACAAAGCTTCTAAAAATTTGGCTGCAGATAAAGGACACTAAGTGTTACAATATTATATGACCATTATAGCTTATACCAAACAATTATTGGATATGGAAGATTTGTTTTGAACCTCAGCAAATTGTACAGTAGGCATATGAACTTTTATTGTAAAAAATACACTATTTGAAGTTGGATACGGGCTTTTGAATGTGGCTCAATATTTTAGCTGTAAAGTAGTATTATATGTTTTACTAATGGTAGCTGAAAGTGTAATGGTAACTTTCATCCCAAAACAAAGTCAATACTTGTGTTTTATTAGAAATGAAACGCAAAATAAATAGCCTAGGGGTACTAAAATCCCTTATTTTGTACATAAATGACATCATGGAGCGTTATTATACTTAAAAAATTCATTAAAACTGTTTCTGCACCTCTTAACAAGTGTTGTAATTACTGCAATAAGAAATTTATGCAGATTTGATTGTTAATGTTTTTTCTACGCCGGCTTGATTTACCGCTCCCACTTTTCATAACATTGGGGTATGACAGTACTGGTAGTTACCAGTTACATGCTTAAATCGATACAATATAACTGCTGACAAATGATTGAGTAAATCATGTGCTATGCAAAACCAGAAGATTTTTTAAGATTTGTTCACAATTGTAATTTTAACAGATATAATAACTACCACTTGACTGTGATTATTTTGGTATATTGATGCGTGTTTTAAAATTTTTATAGAAGAGCAAACAACATGCTTAAAGTTTTGCTACACTTGTCAACGATTAGCGTTTAAATAATTTACAAAAGACCTCAGAATTGCATTTCAGCAGTCAAACTCTTTCTGGCAGGTAATTTGTGCCAAGTAAAAAACTAAGGCCCATACAGAAATCTGCTCCTGGACTAAAATAGCATTCACGGTCCAAACAGTTTTAATTGTGTAATTTACATTCTGTTGCTTATTTGATCATTTTAGTGGCAGATACTACCCAACCACCTTCTTATACAACAACAGCACCTGAGCCAAGTAAGTATTTACTGTTTTACTTGTGCATTTTTCTGTTTGCCAATATAGGGATAATGCATGCTTTTATTATTTATCCCAGAAAGCTGTTTGTACCTGAGGACTCTTTGTCAAATTTAAGGTTATGTTTAAACAGCAAGTGAAGATTTTATGGTTTAAATGCTCTTATTAATTGAATCGATTCCTGATCTTTGAATTCTTTCTTACTTTCAAATACCTGTATAAATAGGTCTGAATGCAAGAATCTAATAGTCTATAGTCTTCATATGCTACTTTCTTAAAAAAAATGTGTATGGTCAAGAAATACCACAGTTACACACTGCTTACAAACCCACAGCACCGTGAGTCACAGAAAATTTATAGTAACTATATATCTGTAAGACAAAACAAAGACAAACACAGAACTCCCACAAACAACAGGAAGAACATTAAACAATAGATCAACAACAACACAAACACCGCCTTAGAGCAGACAGCAGCCTACGTTAAGGAGGGGGGGGGGGGGCTTAAACGCATTTTACTAGCGCTAAATCTTTAACCTAGATTCTGTTAATGTTACAACAAAAAATTGATTAGCTCACATGAAGGCTTTCTAACTAATGCAATGTATCATCACAGAGACACAATCAAATCAAATTAACACATTATGATGATACAAAGAAACGGGCTAATGACTCACAGATAGTCAGAGCTAAAGAAAACCTTAAGTTGAGCTAAGGTGGGCCCAGCCAACGACAACATCAGACACAAACCAACGGATTAAAGCTTCACGCCAGGGTCGTCATTAAGTCTGATGCCTGACCCACCGTCGTGCAATTGAACAGGAAACCATAGCTATCAACTGTGCGGTCAAAACCAGGCATGAAGACGGTTGCATGACATCCATGCTGAATCCCACTCTTTAATAACGTTTAATAATCTTTTTGAATTGATCAATAAAATTAGGCTTTCCAACAATTATTTTAAGTTTATAAACTAAATTGCCATAAAATACAGGATCTGATATGCTCTGTTGCAGAAAAGTCTTTGCAGATATTGTGCTTAACAATCAATCCTGAGTGTCGGTAATAAAATTCAGAAAAAAAACTTTGCGGAGTTAATGGTACTGATATTCTGGTTTTAGTAACTTAAAAGTAAATATTTGTTTTTCATTCTTGAAGTCATCAACATGTGAACATACTCTTGCAAAACGAATGATTTGCAAAATGCATACACCATAGGAAGGGGAGCGAGGAACATCTCCATCAAGAAATGAAAAAAAAAAACAATTTCAAAATAAAGGTCGTCCTGTTTATCATAAATTTTGGTTGAAACTATGCCATTTGTAATGGACAAGTCTAAGTCCAAAAAGAGGCCTCAGTATCTGAAGGATTCGCCTTATTAGGCTGTAGTTTGCACAAAGACTATTTGATCATTCCGTAATACAAAGCCACTGTATAGCAATTCGTTGCAAATTGCGAATTGCTGTTTAAGCGACATTTGTATGGGAAGCCGTTTTTCTTTGAAAATCGTAATAATGATTTAAACGCGTTGTTAAACATGTTATCATAGCAAATGGGATTGTAAATGGTATCTATTCTGCCCTATATATATTATCATATGTTTTGAGGAGAGGGGAACATATTTTGATTTGCCTTATGTTTAAATTCTAGCTTGAAAACACAGCCTGTCAATGCTATTCCAAGTTTGTGTTTGTTCTTTTTGATTTATTAAGTAATCTTCATGACCAAAAGGAATATAACAATTATTTTGTTATTAGCCAAGAGGAAAATATGCTTGCAAAACTAACAAATAAAAATTGAAACAATATGCTCATTAGTTAATCCATGTGGCAAAACAAACATAGGTACCCCATCCACAAAAAAGACACAGAGGAGTCCAACAGCGTAACAACCATTCCAAACAAGGCTGCAAGAGGATAATAAACTATATCCAAATGACTTGTATAATAAACATGGTTTAGATACAATATAACTAACATTTTCAAACAAGGTGATTATGCTGCAAAAAAGCACTGAACAGACTATAACAACGCACATGGCAGGAAGAAAGAAACTTACGCCACAAATCACTGAAAAAATGTGTGTGTTTTAGGTTATAAACACAGCAAATTATACTCACATAAATTGATTGAAATTTATTTAAACAAAACAATAATTATTAGTTCCATTCTCCATGAGTCATTACCTGGCGGTGATGGACGATTGCATGAACAGAAAACAGAAATAAAAGGTATAACAGGTATACGTAACTTTTGGACTATTCATGTCGTAAGCTGCAACAATGAAAGTAAGAAAGTCGGCAGAGATCAGGAATCGTTACAAACAAGCGCTACACCTGACCCAGGATACCACATAGGAATGTGATAAAAACACAATTAAGCATCACAAACAAGACCCAGGAGGCCAGCCCTTTCCCAGCAGGTGACCACAAGACAGCAATGAACAGGCGCAAAAGCCTCTCAAACTCAAGACAAAAATAACACAAATTATCCACAAAAGAAGTAGCGCCTTTGAACGGTCAGTAAAAAGTTTACAGGAGGGCTTAAACCAGTTTCATAGCGCCAGTTTTGGCTGCATTATATATCCCCAGCATAGTTTTTGATTGTGATTTTTATCCATTTTTGTTCTTGTTTTTTTCTATTCCTATTTTCTTTTTTTCTTTTTCTTTTTTGTACTTTTTCTTTGAAGAATACGTATAAGCTTTTTTACATGGCTATTTTGTTTAAAATTGTTTAAATTTGATTTGGTGAGAAAACCTTTACTTCTAATTTCGGGACATTGTGCCTATTGTACGAGCAATTATTTTTAAAGAGAGAATAGAATCAGCGTGAGCTTCATTCTTTTAACTCACCTCTATATTTATAGGTTTATCATCCCCCAAAAGTGTTGTAAGAAACAGCAATACCTCTGTCAACAAATAGTTCTATAATTATTGTGTAATAGTTACCAACATTATAGTTTTACAACGACAAACTGTTCTCCAAAATACTTGATTTTTCTGCCGATGACGTATGGAAAAACTACAAAGGATTGTACTAAATGACGAAATATGGCATACTCAGCAAAATGGCATATAAATGATGCCATGTTAACCAAATATTGTTTCTCTTGTCCCGTAAGTTAGCTTGGGTAAATTAGAAAATCTATCTACATGTTTAACAAGAATTGCTGATAAGGATTGTGCAATCAAACTTTGCGCTTAAAGTTACCCTCTAACACAAAGGTCAATATAGCACTTGTAATTACTGAAGATTATATTTCCTCTATGTTGTTTAATGGAAACATTATTAGCTCATAAGCTAATGTCTCATAAATGATAAAGCTTATTTTTATACCCCCGGTACGAAGTATATAGGGGGTAAATAGTTTTTGCCTTTTCTGTAATTATGTTTGTCTGTTTGTTTGTTTGCTTGTAAACTTTTTTTTCCTTCAAAGATTTCTCAGCAACTTGGGTTAGTATTCTGAAATTTGGTACAAAGCTTGATAGTGATGAGTTGCATTGTGTAACAAAAACAGCCACATATTGCTTATCAGTTCCTTTATTTGTCCTTTTTTTCTTTCTCTCCAATGGAAATTTCTGTCACAGATTTCTCAGCTCCTTTTGGAGTCAGTGTTTAAAATTTTGTGTACACCTTTAGGTAGGCAAAGTGTACTGTGTAAATGGAAGTTAAGATGCTAATCCTCATTTTGCCTTCTTTTTACAATTTTTCATTGTTTCATTCTTTCACTCCGATATATAAAATAATGGACATTTTTTTCTGTCAAATAATTTTCAGCAACTACTCGATTAAGGATTCTGAAATTTGGTACAAAACTTGATAGTGATTAGTTGTATTGTGTAACAAAAAAACACATATTGCTTATCAGTCCCTTTATTTATTCATTTTCTTTCTCTCCAATGAAAAATTCTGTCGCATATTTCTCAATTCCTAATGGAGCCAGTGTTTTCAAATTTTGTGTACACCTTCAAGTAGGCTAAGTGTATTGTGTAAATGAAAATAAAGATGCTAAAGCTAATTTTGCCTACTTTTTCAATTTTTCCTTTCTGTCACTCCTATATAACACATATGGACGTTTTCTGTCAGAATTTTCTCAGCAACTACTTGATTTAGGATTATGAAATTTTGTGTACACTTTCAGATAAGCAAAGTGTAATGTGCAAATGAAAATTAAGGTGCTAATCCTCATTTTGCCTTCTTTTTTCAAATTTTCAATTTTCCCTGTCACTCTTATATAACACATATGGACATTTTTCATCAAAGTTTTCTCAGAAACTACTTGATTTAGGATTAAGAAATCTCTGACAATTTTGTCTTTTTTTCTGAAAGTGTTACAGCCTCTGATGGCTACCGCCAGGGGGTATGTAAGCTTTGCTCACTTCTTGTTATATTCCGTTTTGAAATTATGAAAAAAGCATCTTCGGATGTATTTTAACTATCAAGAGCATGAGATCCAATAGTAAATTATTAGTTTATATGATATAAAACATATCTTCTAAAGACAAATTGAAGTTATATCTAATGTATCTAGTATGTAATAATTGGGTGAAATGTTTGGACTCGTAAATTTGTTGGATTTGGCGACAAAACAGACGATGTTAGAACAACGCAACATAAAAAAATAACACCAAGTTCTTCATTATTATGAGTTTTATTTTTTCCATGCTCAAGTCGAATGTATACTAAAATGTGCATTTTAGATGGAATTAACGCCTGGCAACATGCAAATTTGCGATCCCTTGGCTATTATTCGTGTCATATATTTTGTAGAAATATTGCTGAACGTTCAAGAAGCATCAATGTCTTATCAGAAATGGCCATTCTGTTGAATAGTCTCATTTATTACTTATGAAAGTGTGTAGTTGATGTCCTATTGGTCGTGAAAGGCTGGCGTCATCAATTGACAATTCTACGTAAGAATAGGTCTATATCTCCAACCTGGTCTGCAGACCATTCGCCGCTTGTAGCTAACAGCTAGGCTGGATGCATAAGAAGGTTTGGAAACGTCCAACCAGGTTCTGAGCTTTAGCTATAATCTAACCAATAAGTGATATTGACATCTCTTCTGAACTTTTTCAGCTTGTCAGAACAGTACATCACCAGCTGATATTCTCTTCATTCTTGATGCTTCTGGGAGTGTCGGGGAAACCAATTTTAAGACCATGTTAGATTTTGTGAAGAAAATGGTGGATGGATTTCCTATTGGTGCAAATGAAACCCAGGTTGGCGTGATAACGTTTGACAGCCAAGTCTATCTACAGTTTCATCTAAATAGATACCACACAAAAACTGATATCAAGAATGCAGTATCACAAACAAGGTACCTACCTATGACATAAATAGATAGATTTAACCTTTAAATTATATTTGTCATCCTATGGATGCAATATAGACTTACCGTGCAGCTCAAGATAAGGCACTGAAAATATGGAGAATGTTCAGTGTCTTCAATGTTTTGCATAAAATAAAAACCAAAAGAAAATAAAAAGACTGAGAAACTCTTTTATTTAAAAAAAAAGCCTCATCTTTTGAAATGTTAAGGATATATTACAGATTTGCCAGTGGTCAGTGTTATATTTGAATAATACACTGCTAAAAATATTTAAAAGAACACCTGATGATTTTCCATAGGTGATAATGTTAATCCATGTCCAAAAGGCAAGTAATGTATTTCACTAGACTATAAGACAGAAATCCAGTTTCTTTTGCCATTTGTGCAACGACAGTCAAAGTTTTGGATCAGAAAAAGTTTTTGATAAAACAATTGCTGCTTAAGTTCATGGCTCAAATTTTGTAATTTTTAATTTTCTTGAAAATGACAATATTTTCTTGAACTCTGTAGAATCTTCCTAATGTGTTAATAGCGTAACCTAATGATTTCTGCAACATTAACAGGCTATTCATTGAACAGAAATGATGCTGTTGTGGTGCTTCATTGAAAAATTCTCTTAAAATTTGGTTTTGAAAAAAGGGGTATTTTTAACAAAATTCCATTTTTATATAGACCGTTCCATGGAGATTTCTGAAAAGAGATTACTTCGTTTTTATTAACAAGCATCATCCTTGATGGGTAACCAAACTAATCACAGGAGAAACATGTTTTTGCCTTATTAATCCAGCTCTCGTTATGAGTCAGACTATGAGTGACTTTGTATTGTGATCAATGGCAAAATACGCAGTGTTCCTTTAAATATTTGAGCAGTGTACTATTCTTGGATGTATATTCATCATTAATTTATAGTCCGTAAAATGCTTAGGATATCTTTTATACTATTTGTAGACAATATATTTTGCCATTTAATGTGATTTGAATAATATACTGAGTCTCTTATTTGATTTATCATAAATGATAATTTAACCATCAAATTATGTTTTTGTCCATGGCCATAGTGGTTATGAAACCCATTCTTAGGTGTTGGGTATGTTCATGTATGATAGTTTTTATTTAATACATTATAAAGGGGTTAAATTTTGTCTTGGAACTTTGATGCTTTTCAGCTTGGAAATGATCTGACTAAGGATAAAGCTGCTTATCATTTTGTTGTTTGTCGCGTAAATGTGCTTAGTTAGTCTACTTTTATTTCCGAGTCTCTACTTGGTGTCTTACTTTCGTCTCCATTATGAAAAAGGGGCAAGTAATGATTATATTTACTTGTGTTTTCAAGTGATAGTTATAGTTATAAAATCAGTGACTAATGTTTTCACTGTGACACTGACAATTTTTATGATTTGTGTGATAAAATATTACACAACTGAACTAATGGCAGCTTAATTATTCAAGCTGAAAAAAGCATATGTAACTGCATGTCCTGTTGCTTCAAACATAAAGTGGTTTTGCAAAGCTAATTAACTGGTGAAAAAGTTTTTACTGCATTAATTCTTTAAGTGTCACTTAATTTATGTTTTTGATAACTGCTAAATATGTTGGGTATTTTTACATTAACTTGTAAATATTCAAACTCTGCATTTTAAGAACTAGTGGCATTTCGGACATGCAATTTATCCACATTGTTGTTTGTAGATGATAACAATTGCTGTATTCTTACTTTATAGGTGATTGTTAATAACTAGTGATTAGGTTTTTATGTCATATTATATATTATATGCATTGCATCTAGGTATACGAAAGGGGGAACAAACACTGCAGACGCCATTAGATATGCTAAAGAATCAGCATTTACTCCCCAGAATGGAATGCGATCTAATGCAGTGCACATTGCTATTATTGTCACAGATGGTAAGATCATGACTATTAATATACTACAATAACGATTTCATTTTCCATCAAGCTAGAATGCATTAATTAGATTGTGTTTTAGCATTACCAATATCACAAGCTGATTAATCTTCAACTGTGAAAGTCAACATCAGTTATGATTAATTTGTAATTTGTGATGCTTAAAATACTTCACTATTGCCATTTGTGCAATTGAAGATTGAAAGGAAAGTCACCATAAATACATAGCATTTCGCTTATGATTTAACTTTATGCATGCTGGGTAGTTTAGATATGCTTTTTTATTGTCTGCTGCACTTAAAAATTACCTTTAGGAATACCATCAGAGACATTCAATATGGATCCTGATTTAACCAATCGTTTAGTTGGACCTGATCTTGGTCCAAACTGTTTGCAATAATATCAAAATACAACCAAAGTTGCCACTATTAGGTTAAGTGTCATAAAACACTGATTCAGAGACACAAATCATTTACACATGGAAAATAAGAGGGCTGTCCCAAATGTTCGTGAACAACCAAACGATTTGGTAATAAACAGGGACAACACCTTTTTCTTAATATTGCTGTTCAGTCTAATATCATAAACATTTAAACACACAATTTGAGTTATCTTTATTATTAACGAAGTTACACTGATGTAGAACTAGTGGGCCCATCACACCAGAAGCAGCTCAGGGTCCAGTTTTGAAGTCGCATTGTAACGTTTTGACGTTATATATTTGATAACTCTACATTCTTTCTCAAAATATTCGCCAGCACTCCAAATACACTTCATATGTCTTGACACTCACTTTGAAAATACATTTAAATACCATTCAATATCTAATGTGGTAATAATAGTCATGGTTGCTGCCTTCAGTTCAAATGAATTTTCGAGTTTTCTTCCACGGAGCTGAGACTTTGGATCGTTTGTGTTATTTATGTCTTGTATTTGTCATGCTTTTGCGTATGTTGTGCTGCCTTGTGGTCACCTGCTGGGAAAGAGCTGATCACTTGGCTGTCGTTTGTGATGTTCAATTGTGTTTTTGTAATTTTCCCATGTGGTATCCTGGGTCAGGTGTGGTACTTGATTGTATTGATTCCTGATCTTTGCCACCGTTCTTACTGTATGGATGGAAATGAGGAAAATCCATAGGGGTAAGGTCAGGGTTGTATGGGGGATGATCTAACAACTGAAATTCAAGAACTTCTAATTCCAGTCTTATAGATGATGATGTATTAGGAGGGGCATTGTCGTGATGATAGATGACATTTTCAAAATTTTCAGCCATTATAGGTCTCCTCCTTCTAATAGCATTTTTCAAATCTTGCCATAACACATGAAAACAACTGCAATACAATTGTCATCCCATTAGGCTGATGACGAGGTACCATGCATGCACAGACCTACAGCATACCGAAATGTTCGGTTAGAATTCTTAACACAGTGGACTTACTAAGATCTCACATCTCTGTTATATATCATGAACTGCCAGTTAAATCCCATCAATAAGTAAGTGAGTATGATCAGGAAATACCACAAACACACACTGCAGACCAACCCATGGTACCGTGAGGAAGAGCCGCCGAACAATCATAGTATCGATACATCTGTAAGACAATAATAGCATATCAACCAGCTTTCTCTTCCTCTTTATGATGTTTGCTAAACTAGAATGGACACAAAGTAATACATGACAAAACAAAGATAAACACAGAACGCCCACAAACAATGGAACGTACATTAAACAATGGATCAACAACAACAAAACCACTGCCTTAGAGCTGCCAGCAGCCTGAGCCAACGGGGGGGGGGGGGGGGGGGTAAATGCATTTTACTAGCGCTAAATCTTTGCCCTAGATTCTGTTGTTGTTACAACAAAAATAGTTCAGCTCGCATGGAGGCTTCCTAACTAATGCAATGTATCATCACAGAGAAACAATCAAATCAAATTAACTCACCATGATGACTTTAGTGAGGGACAGAAATATAGCTTAACTTTTTAAACCAACCTTAAATGCATTGAAAAATCTCCTTACTACTGTAGCGATTTTTGGTCTTTAGACTAACAGTTATATGACAACTCACACAAATCCGCATAACCTAATGAAGCAGTCATATCTGATTCAACATTGGTTGTTGTTTAATCTGCATACTTTGCGCATTAAGGCTGGTCAGACCACTCAAGAGTCTGAGTCACAGTTCAAATTTAAGCTGATTACTGCATTCCACTTGAGTCTAAACTTTAAGGACTTCAATGGTAAACATTAAGGCTAGAACACTTACGCTGCTATCCAAGATTCCAGTTGGATGGAGCAATAACCTGGGTAAAAATATAGTAACTGTTACCCAAAGACATATAAAGAATTCAAAAAGGGGAAAAGATGCGTCAACTGTGGACAATAACAGTTATAAATTTTGTACAGCAGAAGCATATATTCAATTAAGCTTGCATTTGTAGAAGTTTTCTGCACAATTCAAAATGCCAAACATTTCTTTATTTCTTACTCTTGGCTTTGTGCTACCAAACCCTGCTTGTCCATCAACAACATGTGTATTGCTCCTTATTAGTACAAGAGCAATTATCATGGTAAAAGGTATCCACGGGTTACTGAAAGGTAGTATGGCGATTGAATGTCTAAGTTCAATCAGGTGTCTAAAAATGCAAGCACTGCTTTGTAAGCAGGGTTTGACCACCCCGCCTATCAGTCTGAACAACGAAAGTAATTCAAAATCCAAAGCCATTATTTCATCCTTAAAATGAGCTTGAGCAAGATTAAATGGTCATTTAAGTTGCATCTAATGGACATTTCATGCCATATCAGACCAGTTTTTATCCAAAATATTTATTAATGGCCATTAGTTTAGAACAAATTGCCATATTAAAGACAACCTTTGTCCATGTAAAATATAATGTTTACTATTGTTATAGATTCTTCATTTTCTTTAAAAGTGTCTGTGTCATTAAATAGGTTTTGGCCAATACCATTTACTTAGTATAATTTATTTTCATGTTAAAGAAAGCAAAATTTCTTAAAATAATCAGAAGAAAAACACTCTTTTCTAAACGTTCTTGATAATGCTGAAGAATGTTGGTGTGCCTAATGTTTCCCCTTTAACACATTTCATATGGTTAGAAACTATGTTTTAATGAACCAAACCAGACACCCAGATGAATTTAGTTTTCAAAAAGACCATACCAACAGCTAAATACTATTAGAAGCACTGGGATCTAATTTGGCAATTATGATAAGACATAACAATTTAATCGTCACAGTACCTTACCTTATTTTACAAGGAACTTGACAAAGATATTTTTTACTTCTGGCTGAGACTCTTGATCAAATTATGCAATAATTCTAATAAACAAATTTAATTGCCATTAAAATCACTTTAATACGAGTCTAAAATTAGAGTAGCGTCCATTGATTTTATTTCAAAAAGAAATTAATTGATATACAAAATTAGCTTAAGACATACTTTTTTCTGAAAAATTTTATCTATTAGTTTATTGTAATTTCTGATTTGTTTGATTGACATAAATCACGATTGTGTCCTAAATGTAGAAAAACATTTATGTGTTGCTTTCGACATTTGTAATTAATATTTTCACCAATATATATAATGATTCAGAAATGAAAAGGTAACATAAACTTGCTATTTGGCCTGTTTATATCTTAAGATAACAGGGGACTTAAACAAAACTCCAGCAATATTCTTGCTTGTCTTTGCTGCTTTTAAATAAGAACTAGAAAGAATCACAAGCAATAGAATCTTGAAAATAGTGCTGAGAGCAAATGAGAAAAACAATAGTCATTAATATAACATTGTCTAAACTTTGTCATGCTCATTTAATGGCCAATAAATTTATTAGTATTACCATATTTAATGCCCATTAATATGGTGTTAATTAAAAATACAATGCCCATTATTTTTCTCTCTAATATATTAATGGGAAATTAATACCCATCAATTTGTAGTTACATTTTCTGTTCTTATGACCATAAGAAATAAAAAGCCATTAATAATGGTTCTACTATTGGCCAAAATTTAAATGGTCATGGGAAATAGATCATATAAATGGGCATTAAAATAAACCAGCAAAAAAAATAGGGGAGGTTTTTGTGGCCATTACTTTACGCACACAAAAATAATGCCTCTTAGATGCTCATTATTTTTATAAATGGTTTTATTTAATGCTATTTCGACAGATTTTCATCTAAGAAAGAGCATTAATCAAATAATTGGCCATTAATAGTAATTTAACTTAATGGAAATTGTAACGGGGGCCAATTTATGAGATTTAATGGCAGTTTATGCAATAGTGATAAGAACCCCAGCCGTTCCCAATACCTATCACCGCAATATTGGCGATAATGATTATCACGTCATTAATGTACAGAGACTAAACTATGGCAGAGAATTTTTTTCAGTTTTGACAGCTACGTGTTTTGACATGACAATGTGGTAAAGTCAAGGGTAATCCATGGTAATGCGGCAGCAGATCATGCAAAGCAAGACTTAGAACAGACCGTGCATTGGATCAATATATTCTTGTTTTGTCACACGATCATGATATTTGAAAAATAGCAATTTCAAGCACTAGTTAAGCTTGCACACATACTATGGGTCCGCTCAAACGTAACACGATCTTTGATTGCGGATGTGCATGTATGCTTCATTTTGTGTAAGCATGCTACAGGTAAACTTATTGAAGAAATGTATTGGGGCAGTTGGCAGTTCGTTTTTCACGATGTTTCACTATTCACGGTTAGAACTATTTATTCAAATATGTTTTGGAAAAAAATCGGCTAAATGCTGTGTTCTTTAACTTTAAAAAATGAACCCTGTGGTTATTCATGAAACAATTTTAGGTGAACAGCAAAAGTCTTCTGTCTTATTTTCACAGGTCATCACTAAGATGGCTGCGAATATGCTGAAATACAAATGAATCCTAAAATTGAAAATTAAAGAATTCAAGTTTAAACCGAGAATTGTGTTGGCTGTTGCACTCAGTATAATTGTTCCTTACTTCCTATCAAACTACATGTATACATTGTTGATGCTTATCCAACATTAGCCTAGCGTTTGTTTTACGGGACTTAGACAAAAAAAACAGATAATATATCATAGAATACAGCTTGTGATCAGATCCTCTACTGTTTGCTGACATTATTTTCTATCTTACTCCTTTATATTTAGTGAAGTAAAAAAAAAAGTTTAGATCAATGTTTCAGTTTGGATCTCTATCGAGAAAGTCATATTCAAAAGAACATACGCACATTTCTTCACGGAACAATCACTGAGGAACAGTTTATTTGCACCTAGACAAAAGGCAGCTACGTCTGGAAATGTGATGTCATTATTACAAGCCTACATGCGTATCATCACAGAAATATTAAGTTTCGTAAAATGCATTCATTTATTATAAAGCTAGGACTCAGGGCACATGTGCAGACCTAAAAATGAGCAATGACCAGCAAAAATAATATCTCATACAACCTCAGTACGGCGTCAAGAATAATAGAGATCTCAACAGTAGATGCACAGAAAAATCAGGCTACATTAACGCTGCATGTTAGAGCTATCATGAACTTTTTACTCTCACTGCTTTGCTATCTTTCTAGTAGTCACAGGTTTTAAGTGTAAAATTAAACTGCATTTTTTCCATGAATATTGGTGTAATCCAAACTGAGAATACAAACATTCATAGTCTTTAAAACAGATATTGATTTATCTACATATTTAAGTGTCCAGAAGAATAATGAGATAAGATGAGACTTAAAGTATATCTTCCAAATTTTAATATTATTAAAATATTTATACAGATAAAAACTGTTTGAATGATTTGTGTCATTTCTATGTAAAAATTAATTCCAGCGAAGAATAGCATGTTGGTTGATTGACGGACTGTGTGTTTTTTTTTCTTGTGTTATGTGAGTTTACTTTTAACCATTCTTTTCGATCTGATAGCTTAAACTGTGATAAGTAATTTAACAGAAATGGAAACATATCTAACAAATAGATAGAGGTAAAGAAAATAAGTACATGGGTAGTGGTGGCAAACCTTAGCGACGATCATTTTTTCTGACATACTTCATTGGTTGAATCCAATTTTATTCATCTAACCTGATTCATTTTAGTTAATTGGTCCAGTATACCTTCCTAGCAGTCACAAGTTGTCAGTGTAAAATTAAACTGCATTGTTGTCCCTGATTATTGGCTTAATCCAAATGAGAGTAAAAACCTGGACAGCAGTCTATAAAAGAGAAGCTAGATTTCAAATTGTTTTAAATATTTGAGTTGCGGAACACTTTTTTTGATGATGAATCATTATTTCAGGTCAGTCCAACAGTATGTCAAATACATCATCAGAAGCTGCTAATCTAAGGAATGCTGGTGTAACTGTCTTCTCTATTGGTGTGGGGTCTGGTGCCAATGAAAATGAACTAAAAGCCATGGCAACGGATCCAGATGTCAATCACGTGTTTACTGTCACAACTTTTACCTCACTGGATAATATTACAGGAACGTTAGCACAGAAGACATGCCAGGGTAAGGTGTCAGACACAGCTACATACATTCATTTGATTTAAAAAATCTTAATATTCTTTATAGCTAACATTGTCTGTCAAAATATGAATAAAGATAGATAAATGTGTAAATATTCTCTCTTCAATCTGTTAAAATATTTGTTTGGGTGCCCAAATTGGGATTTTAGCAACCTCTACAGAAACATTGTTTGAGAAATAAAAACAAACACAACATTTTTCTTCGTTGACCACTCTTATCGAAATGCCTAAACAATTAGTTTTCTATAAGGTATATTTCAATATTTAGCCACAGTTAGAGTTTAGGAGTGAAAAACTTACATTGAACATTCAAAATGAAAATTCAGAGTGAAAATTGAATACATTTGGATATCATTTCTTCTTCTTTACCTACACTTTTCTAAATGCGTGGTGCAATTTCTGTAAGGGGATTTTAGCTGCAATTTGATGCAAAATTCCTTTAATGTGAATTAAGAATGCAAATTCAGAATGAAAATCTAATTAGTTTTGGATATGAAGAATTATCTATATAAGAGAAGGTTTGGAACTGATGTTGTGTCTGTGGTGGGGCACACCTAGGTTTAATTTTTGGATTTGGATTTCTTTTACTCCAGGATTCAGTTGTATGTACTGTAGAGTCCTTATCTTTGGTTTAAATCCTTTTACATGTTTGTACTAGGAGATGATACATTGATAAGTTAGGGATCTTTCATGTGAATTAAACATCTTTGTTTCTTGATCTACATCAGCCATAAGGGTGACGTTATTCCATCAAACATGTGTAAACCCTCAATGAATATTCTTACTGACCATTCTAAGGTGGTGTTTCTTTGGTAAATCTTTTTTTATTATTTGTGTTTCATGTTTGTCTTTGTAATACTGTATTGTTGTTACCTGCTGGGAAAGGGCTGACCCCTTGGCTCTCTTATGTGTTATGTTCTGTTGTGTTTTTGTCACCCATATCGTGTCCTGGGCCAGGTGTGGTACCTGATTGTATCAATTCCTGATCTTTGCCCCCTTACTTACTTAGTTTGAATATATTATTTTCTTCATGACTCACTCTTAATCTAAATGTCTAATACAATAAGTTTTCTGTAAGCGATACTTAGCCAAAGTAAGACCTTAGGTGTGAAATGTTTATGATGAAAATTAGAAATTTAAATTATAATTAATTTGGAGATCATTTCTTCTTCATTACTCAAATATTAAGTGAATATGATCAGAAAATACCATAACCATACACTGCATGCCTACCCACAGCACCATTAGAAAAAGCCAGAGAACACTAACAGTTACAAGACATTAAGAAGAAGATTAAAGTAAAGAATCCAACACTCTCTCTTTCTTCAAGATGATTGCAAAACGTGAAACGACACAAAGTAATGCATAATAAACAACACGAAACAGAGGAGCCCCAAAAACAATGAACACTTATCAAAATGCCTGATTCTACACAGATTATTTATCAACGATTAGAATTCAGGTGAGGAATGTTTGCAATAATTAAATTTGGAATGAAAATTAGAATAAACTTGGATATCATTTCTTCTGAGCGTTAATCAGCAATGAGTTACTTAGGCTTACTTCAACAGAATGTCATTCACAGTTGAAAGATTAATAATTTTATAAGTTACAAGCTCTTGTTTTATTGATTTTTTAGCAGCAGATACTACCCTACCACCTATTATCACAACAACAACACCCAAGCCAAGTAAGTAATGATTGTTTTGCCATTTCTATTTCTCTGTTTGCCAATATAGGAAGCATACATGTTTCTTTCATTCTTCCTAGAAAGCTATTCGCACATGCTTGGATAAACTAAAGCACATGTTCAAATAGCATGGCAGGATTTAATATTGTATTTGCTCTCATTTGCCTCTGTCTTCAAATATCTGCGTGAATATATATGTAGACAAGAGTTTAATCATATGTAGTCTTTATATACTTCTTTCTAAAGCCTTTGAATAAAGCAATTATCTTCCTTACAATCAATGCATTTTCTGTATTGGTTTTTAAAAAGTGATGAAACGTATCTGTATCAAATAAATTTTCTGTTGTTGGCTGGACTTATATTATAAGCAGAGAATATTTCATGCCCAAATATTTGGCTAATCATTTTATTGTAAATGCATCACCAGGAATCATTTTTTAAGTATCTTTTTTTTCCAGAATATCTACTATCTGGCCATGGCATTGGTTTAAATGCAACTGTTACGACTTCACTGACCCCATGTGTCCAGGTTATACTGTGCAGATGCACAAGCTTATCTGAGCATTTGCTGTTTTTATTCTACAATAAATACAGAGTCCTATGTACTTGTCAATTTGTATTTTGAGGTTGTGTATAAAAGTAGGGAAGAAGGCAAAGATCAATATGGGAAAGTGACAAATACAAATGCCGTTGAATGTTTGTCTATACAGCCACTATTTACGTGTATGTTGAATCTAACTATGTCTGAAAATATAATTTCTGTGCAATAACCCAATACTGACAATGACATAGTAAGGACGAATGTAGAGATCAGTAGTCGATACAATCAAGTACCACACCTGACCTAGGACACCATATGGGAAAATGACAAAACACAAAAAACATCACATACAGGAGAGCCAAGAAGTCAGCCCTTTCCCAACAGGTGACCACAAGGCTGCATGACACAGACAATACAACATAGCAAAGACAAACACAAGATAAAAAAGATCCACAAAAGATTGATCTCCTTTGGCCGGTCAGTTAGAAAGTTACTGAAGGCTTAAACTAGTTTCACGATACCAACCTTACCTCTATTTCTTATGTGGACTAGACATATAGATGTTTGGTCTGCATGAAAGATCTGTAAATTATCCATGCATCATCTCCAAGTACATATAAATCAAGATATAAAAAGGACTCAACAGTGCATACAACTGAATATAAGCCAAATTAATGTTATTAATTGATTGCATGCCTTTGCTTTTGTGTAAAACTACACTTTAAGTCTTTTTTAAATTCTAATACAATCATTGAAACCACAGACATATCAAAAGATATCACTGTTATGGAAGCTATTTTGTCAATATCATATGGGCCTCGACTTGAGGAAACCTTCTTTGGTGTTTGCAAACAACAAAGGGACAGCCCAATCGGCGCATCCTCGTAATCTGCTCAGCGCCTTTGTTATTTACTTAATGGGCAGTATCAGATTTAGACTTGCTACGTGCGAAGCTGGTTTAACTTTTGCTTTGTATGAAACCCCAAAGACAGGTTTTGTCATGACAAGGCCTATATTGGAATAATTATCCAATTGGTGACAAATGTTGTGACATCTGACAGTATAGTCGGTTCATAACAATTATGCTGCTGAATTATGCATTCACTATTAATGTGTATGTTGAATCTATCTATGGCTGTAAATAGCTCAAATATCTCAAATGAGGTATTTGAAAAGATGGCGTCAGTGAGTTAAACTTCAGTGCAAAATTGAAAGGGACTAGCCTTACATCCCTATTTGGGACACTATTCTTAATTATCAGTACAATAACCCAATATTGATATTTACATCTTTTGAACTATTTCAGCCTGTCAGTACAGTACATCACCAGCTGATATTCTCTTCATTCTTGATGCTTCTGGGAGTGTCGGGGAAACCAATTTTAATACCATGCTAGATTTTGTGAAGAAAATGGTGGATGGATTTCCTATTGGTGCAAATGAAACTCAAGTTGGCGTGATAACGTTTGACAGCCAAGTTTATCTACAGTTTCATCTGAACAGATACCACGCTAAAACTGATATTAAGAACGCAGTATCACAAACAAGGTATCAACCTTTGACTTGCAGAAATTGATTTTAAGCAGTTTACACTTCAGATTTATTTTTTCAGATGATAAAGATGTTTTGGTGTTAAGTGTTTATTGTGTTTTGTATCAAATGCATACAATTCTGTCTAGAAGCGTAGATGTTAGATTCAAGTAACTTTAATCTGTATATTTTATGATTAAAACAGATCACAAGCCAATTCATCAAAATAACTAAATAGCCTTACTTTAAATTGATAGCATATACACGGGCTATCACTACAAGCAAACCAAGCGATCAAACAGTGTATCATTGTCATAAAGGGAAAAAAGTAAGGATCCTACAGACATACTGTCTTAATATTCAATATTTTAATACACTTTGTTTCCAATTTTGTCATACCAAGGCTCAGTGTTTAACATAGCAATGTATTACAATGCCTTATTATGTTCAATAAGTAGTCAGGTTGACACTATCTTTATGCACTATACTCAGAATTACAAAACAGTATCTAAATTCATACATTATATACTTAAGTCAGTTTGTGTCAATCAGGCAGTAATAGCTAGATTAAACATTTTAAGTATGTCACCCTGCTAATGAAACATAGACTAGCCAAGATCAGACACTGAAAAACATCGGAAAAGTTCAACGTGTTCAGTTTTGGTTAAAATCAAAACAAAAATGAAAATAATAAAACTGTAAAACTTTTAATGTTTGGAAAAGCTTCATCTTTCAGAATGGCAAGGTAATTCTATTCAGCAAATATGAGAAAAAATGGTAAATATTTGAGCTTTGTCAGTGGTCAATGCTAGAGTGGATATTATTATTCTTAGTTAGTCAGAAATCTTTCATGCGAACCAAACATCTATTTGTCTTGATCCACATCAGAAATAAGGGTAATATTTTTACTGACCGTTCCAAGCTGGTGCTTCTTTTGTGGATCATTTTTTTATTATTTGTGTTTTGTGCTGATGGACTGTCTTGTCATTTCCTTGCAGCCTTGTTGTCACTTGGTGGGAAAAGGCTGACCTCCTGGCTCTCTTGTATGTGATGTTTTATTGTGCCTTTGTCAATTTCCCATCTGGTGCCCCAGGTCAGGTGGGGAATTTTTCTAAGGAGAACACAGTTTAATATGACTTATTTCGTCTATATTTTACTAAAAGACAAATATTTCTTCAATAGAAAAATAACTGAACTATTAGTGTGAAAAGGATTAAATAAAAGGGTTTTCTTGTGTGTTCATGTGAACAAATTACACTTTTTCCCTTCTGGTGTCTACTGCTGATAACTTTTGCAAACTTTTAGGTCCCAGATTAGGACCAAAATAATGTGGAAGTATGCCGCACTTTGATGGTGTTTGTTCTTGAAATATTTTTTTTGAAAAAGTTTAGTTTTGCTTTTGCAAACGGCTTGGACCCAGATCAAGCCTGACAATAGACTGGGACTGATCTGAATCCAATCTCCTCGAAACTCTTTGATGGTTCCTAGGGAATTTTGTAAAGGTTTGATTTTTTCTTATGCAAAAATATTGGACCAAGACCAGGCCTGACACAGTAGGATATCTGCCTAGACCCCAAGGTTATATTTAGTTTGTCATGCTAAACTCTTTTGAGCATGAAGTTTCATCTTCTCATAAAATCTAAAATACTGAATATTAAAGACTTGTGTTGCTTTCAACATTTAAAATGTCGTTTTTTATTATGCTTATAAATTTTGAAATGTTGATAATTTAGCATAAACAAACAAACGGCAATATGAGGTAAATTTATCAATACAGTGAAGGACCTGGTGAGACCTCGCATTAGCACATGGCTCATACTGGACTTTCACTGCAATAGTACCAACTTTTCATTTGCTGGCTCATTTATGTTTTTAATTTGTTTAAAATATAACAAATTCTACCTAATTCAAAATCGTCTCTTCAATTATGCTTTTTATCTTTCCATGTGATGGTTATGGGTATGTACGAGGGTCATTTTTATGCTCGTAGAATCGAGCTGTATCTCTACAAATATAGAATTTACATTATCATAAGTAAATATATTTTGAAAGGTCTAGCTTCTCTCTATCCACTGATATAAATTTTACATCATTCGTTCTTAGTTTGGTCAAGGTAAATAGCTTTGAAAAGGCTTAGTAAAGAACCCTGGCCAAAATTCATGTAATTTTAACCACGCAGACATTAGGGAATTTGACGCTGTTATGGTGATATAAGTATTAGTCAAGCCGATTTTTCTTTTGCACCATCAAAATTAATTATTCAAACGCTAATCGTAGACAAGTGCAGCAAAACTATAGACAAGTTGTTTGCTCTTCTATAAAAGTTTGAAAACATCCATCAATATACCAAAATAATCACAGTCAAGTGATATTTATTATCTCTGTTAAAATAACAATTATGAACATTTTTTTGTTTCTTCTGGTTTTTGCATAGCACATTATATATTCAATCATTCGTCAGCAGTTAGACTGATGTATCGATTAAAGCGTGTACCTGGCAACCTCAGGAACTGTCATACCCCCATGTTGTAAAAATGGGTAGGGTAAATCGACCCCACGTAGAAAAAATAATAACAATCAGGTCTGCAGAATTTTCTTATTTCAGTGATTCAAACACCTGTAAAGAGGCACAAAAACAGTTTTAATGTATTTTCTAAATACAGTAACGCTCCATGACGTCATTTATGCACAAATAAGGGATTTTAGCACTCTATAGGCTATTTATTTTGCATTTCATTTCTAATAGCACAAAAGTATTTACTTTGTTTTGAGACGAAAGTTACCATAACACTTCCATCTACGATATAAACAAGAAAAATTATAATAGTACTTTACAGCTAACACATTAAGCCACATTCAAAAGGCCATATCCAATTTCTACTTGTGTCAACTTTTTACAATAATTGTTTATACGCCTACTGTACTATTTGCTGAGGTTCCAAATAAATCTTCCGTATCCAATAATTGTTGCGTATATGCTATAATAATGGTCATGTAATATTGTAGCGCTTTGTGGCCTTTATCTGCAGCCAATTTTTAGAAGCTGTGTATGGCTATGGACCCATTTTGATGCATTTTATACTAATGTTCTGTCAGAGACTAAGTCCATAAATGTCATATTTCTACCATATTTCCAGTGTCCGATATATAGGTATTTCTTTGCCTCTTGAAATCATTAAAATATGCATTTTGAAACAATTTTAGGTTGCATGTATAGATACAAGCTCTATCTTACCAAGTATACACATGATGTATACATTTACTTTTGCTGTTTTCATTTAATCCACCATTCTACAAACATAAAAAAACGACCCTCGTGCATGCAGTACATAAACTGGGTTTTTAGAATGATAACCATATTGGACAGATGTTGTTTTCAACGAACATATACATGTGCAATAATGCATGTACGTAATTTATAGACACATATTGAAAAAGTAGGGCTATACTGGATTTGTTGGTCCATATGTCTATCATTCCATCCATTATTATTTCATTTCCGCTAAATATCTTGAGTACAAATGAACAGAGTTTTGCCAAATTTATAAACATTTATACTGACACAAATTAGCTTTGGATTGTTACGCATCATTTTTTTCTATACTGTATCAGGTGGCTGATGTCAGAGTTTAGTTCAGAATTTTATTAAGCTCAATATGTTGAGAAGGAATAGATGGATTGTGATCAAATGTTGTACATGCATTGGTTAAAACATAGGTGTACAGCAACAGACTGCATGCTTGGTGTTCAACCCAATCAAGGTTGGTAATTTTGCTTTCATCTTTAATTGCACGCCAGTGGGTCTGACTTCCCACCCTATGATAATTCTGACTTAAAGACATATCTATACATTAGAGGGTTAGGATCTGATGTTTTGTCTGTAGTCAGGCCCACCAGGGATTATCTGTTGGTTTTCTTTTACTCCGGTATTCAGTTGTATATACTGGTTAGTCCTTATCTTTGTTTTATCTCCTTTTTATCTTGTTTTGAATGTACTATGAGATGATTCATCGATAAGTTAGGGATCTTTAATGAGAACTAAAATATCTATTTGTCTCAATCCACATTAGACATAAGGGTGAGGTTCGTACCGTCAAACTAGTTTATGCACTCCAGTATTTTTTTACTTACTTTTCTAAGGTGGAGGTTCTTTTGTGGAACTTTTTCGTTGTTTGTGTTTCGTGTTTGTCTGTCATACTGCCATGTCTGATCCTTGCAGCCTTGTAATCAACTGCTTGGAAAGGACTTTACTCTTCCCTCTCGTTTATGCAATGTTTTCTTGTGCTTTTGTCACTTTCTCATATGGTGTCCTAGGTCAGTGGTGGTATTTGATTGTATCAATCCTGATCTTTGCCTTTTTCTTTCTTTGATATTGACATGATCTAGGTTGGATTTGCTACCTGTCAATTTTGCAAAGAAAGTTTTTTTCGGAAGGGGGCTTATTAGAAATTACAATGCATATGTAAAGATAAATGGTACTAACAAATAAGCATAAACACTAGAAACCATTTCTACATAGTTTGCGAGAAAGTTATGAGCGAATTGGGCCTGCTCAGCTACAGAGAATACCTAGAGGATTGTTAATTTGCTTATAACGAATCAGGGTTGTTGTTTTTTGCTTATTTAAAAGTAGCATATCGTAACATACCACGAGAGAATTTCAATCTATAAGCTAGTCTCTATATTTGTATCAGCGTTTTTAAACTTGGCCTTGTCGATAACTCCAGAGAGAGAGCTTTAAGAGATGCAGAACATGTATGAGTTTTATTTCTTTTAAGTGTCAAGCTGATGAGCATAACCATGCAATGGAGTACAATGGCTTAGTTGGTAGAGCGTTTGAGTGAGGGTCAAAAGGTTTCAAGCTTAAGACCCACTGCTGGCAGATTAAATGTGCTGGGTCCTTGAGCACTGTTTAGTAATGGTTCAAGACATGAAATTGTTCCAACATTACTAAAACTATTGACTGAGCAATAATAAACAAATAACAAACACATATTTGAACAAACTATATATCGATTTTCCCAACTGTGGAAATATTTCCTTGAGAAATGCCACGAGGGCAGTTACTTGTTCAAGATATTTTTTTGCCCACAATTTTTGCAGATGTTCCTGGAGAAAAAAAGCTAATTGTAATGAGAAATTTAGAAAAATGCTCATTCAATTTCGCGACTTAATTCTTCAAGCTGAAAAACATTTGTTACTATGTGTCCTGCTTAATCAAATGTTGAATAGATCTGCAAAGCTAATTAACTTGATAACACTTTTTTACATTGCATTAAATCCTTTAGAGTTACTTAATTTATGTAAAAAATCTGCTAGATATCTTTGAGGATTTTTTAGCTATTATGCACAATAAGTTCAACAATTTCTAATGTTTTGCATCTTTTTTGTGCTCATCTTCGTGCAGTGCCGATCAACTTCAATTGCAATAACGAAAACAGGATCTTAGGCAAACGAAACCACGAAATTTCAGACGCCATTCTTTAAATAGGCATTTAGGGAGAGGAAGAATTGCAGAAGGGGTCAGCAAGCAAAAATCACATCCGTTGCAAGTAATGGTGAAATGATAAGCATGTGATTTTTCACTTGGCGGTCTATCATAATCCTCATGCATCATGCGCCTATAAAAACTATTGGTTATGTGACAGAATAAACAGATGTGATAGAGATTTCCTGCTGAAAAAAATCAGCTGCCATCAATGATGTCAAAACGTAGTCATCATTTGATTTATATTCTAATGTTAATTGGCATTTCAATTCAACAAAGCATCAGTTTACAAAGATATCAAAGGCTTAAAATGTAACTCATCTAATGGTTGATTAAAACCTTAAGTTACTGAAAAATGGTGCAAAGCATTTGCAAGATAACAGTGACGTTAGATTTTATCTTTTGGCTCGTGCACTGTAGTAGTGAAGATGTTTCATTCAACAGTATTTGTCTGAATGTGTTGAAAGGCATCAAAAAGTTTTACTTGTAATTGTCGTTCAAGAAAACCCGATTAGAAACACTGTTAAAGGGGATAACGTAAAAGCATTACTAAAAACATCAAATTGTGAAAACTTGGTCCTTTATTTCTCTGAAAAAGTTCAGAGAAATCTGCGAGATTTGCTATGCTTTTTTGGTTTTCAGTGACGAAACAATCGTTTGAAAATGGTTTCGGTTCCCCCCAATGACCAGCAATACCCAGGTTACCCGCTAGTCTTAAAATCAAACGTCAATTTAGCACAGCCGCTGCGTTTTGTAATTCTGTATTTTTTTAAATGAAAAATCTTGTCAGATGATCGGCGCTTGTATCTTCATGACAGCAAATGAAACTTGAGATCTTATGTGGATGGGCTCACCCGTACAAAAACAATTGCTAAATTTATTGTGCGTAGTATAGTTTTGCTTTGTTTAGGCTCTGCTTTCTAAAGAACTAGTTGTTCATATTGTTGTTTGAAGATGTTATCCTTTTTTGTACAAGCAATAACATTTAATGCCTTCTTAAGTTATAGGTGAATGTTAATAAATGGTGATAAGGAATTTTTGATGTGTTATTATCCTGTTGATAAACCAGTTTTATTAATTTCCTCTAGGTATACAAAAGGGGGAACAAATACTGCAGACGCCATTAAATATGCTAGAGAGACAGCGTTTAGTCCCCAGAATGGAATGCGATCTAATGCTGCACACATTGCCATTATTGTCACAGATGGTAAGATTATAACTATTTATGAACTACAATGATGATTCTGTTTTCCTCTCAAATTAGAATACATAAAGGTCATTGTGTTTACCCATATCACAAGGTGAGTAATCATAGAATGCGTAAGTCAGCATCAATTCGTTAGAAGCAAATAAAATGATGATACATTGCATTAGTTAGATGGCCTCCATGCGAGCTGAACATTTCTTGTACTTCAACAACAGCAGAATCTAGGGCGAAGATTTGGTACCAGTAAAATGCATTTAAGCCCCCCGGTGGCTTAGGCTGCTGTCCGTTCTAAGGCGGTGGTTCTGTTGTTGTTGACTTTTTGTTTATTGTTACTCCCATTGTGGGAGTCTGTAATTGTTCTATGTTTTGTTATACGTTACTTTATGTCCTTTATAGTATTGCAATCATCTTGATGGGGAAGAGAGAGATGATTGCTTTGCTTAATTTGTCTTCCTGGTGTCTCGTGATGGTTGAGCGGCTCTTCCTCGCGGTGCCACAGGGTTGTCTGCAGTTTGTGATTGTGGTATTTCCTGATCATACTCACTTACTATATGTAAATTGTAATTGGTGATTCTTAAAACATTCGTCTACTAGTATTTGTGCAAGTGAAGATTCCTTAAATACAAGGCATTTTGCTTATAATTTAACTCATAACGTGCTTGCTAATTACTATATGTTTTTATTGTCTGTTGCAGTTTTAAACAAATAACTTCAGGAATACCATCAGAGTCAAACAATTTGGATCAAGATCAGACCCATTGATTTGTTTGGCCTGACCTGGGTTCAAATTGTTTGCAAAAGATATCAGTAGAATGCAGCCACTATTAGGTAACGAGTTAAGAAAACGCAGGTTTAGAGACACAAATCAGTTACAAGTGAAAAATATTTTATAAGTTTTAACACATGCACACTTGTCTATTTTGTCACTTATTTTTGAGTGATAACTACGAAATAGGACGAGCGTACTAGTCTGAATTCAGCATTGGCTTTAGATAAAAAGATGGCTGAAACACACATGAACCCAATTTAAATTTTATAAAAAAGTTTTTTAGAGATAAGAATTGGTTAGATATTTTGTGTCATTTCTAGTTAACATTAATTGTGCTGAGGAAAAACACCTTGGTTGATTGCCTAATTGGGTTCTTCTGTGTGTACATGTTAATTTACTTCTTTCCATTTTCTTTGGCAAAATAGCTTTGATTGTGATGTGCAATTTAACAGAAAATGGACACAAACCTAACTTATCGATGGATGTTAAGTAACAACCACATGAGAAGTGGTAACACATTTTTGCGACAAAATTTATTTATTGTTCAAAATTGTATTTGTCAAATCTGATTATATTTAGTTTATTGGTCCATTATTATATCTTCCTAGAAGTCACTGGTTTCAGTTGTAAAATTAAACTGCATTGTTGTCTCAGAATATTGGTTTAATCCAAACTGAGAGCACACACCTTGAAAGTCTATAAAACGATAAGCAGGTTTGGTTTTGTCTACATATTTGATAGGCTGCAAAATGTTTTTAAAAATGGATCATTATTTTAGGTCAGTCCAGCAGTATGTCAAATACAACATCAGAAGCTGCTAAGCTAAGGGATAATGGTGTAACTGTCTTCTCTATTGGTGTGGGGTCAGGTGCCAATGAACAGGAATTAAAGGCCATGGCAACTGATCCAGATGACACTCATGTGTTTACTGTCTCAAATTTCACCTCACTGGATAATATTACAGGAACGTTAGCACAGAAGACATGCCAGGGTAAGGTGTCAGATATTAGCTTCAGCTTAATTCTTCAACATTGTATGTCAAAATATGAATAAGTCTAGCTAAACAAAAAACAAGTGAGTGTAAATGTGTGAATGCTTTCTTTTCCATTTGTTTAGATATTTGTTTGGTGCTCCAAATAGGATTTAAAAAAAAATAACATATCTATTGTTAGGAAAACATTTTTCTTCATTGATCACTCTAATCTAAGTGCCCAATAGCCGATTACATAGGCCTTGCATACTTTTCCTGATTTCTTTTAGGATTCAAGTCATATGAGCCTATAACACATGATTAACTCAACCAAGCATATGTAATCCTGTAACCACTAGGCCAAGCACATAGCCAGCAACAAAATACCTTCAATAATTCTGTGTTGTAAGCATACAGTCTTGTATATATTGCAAAAGAAGAAATGATATCTCAACTTTTCAGAAAAGCCTCAGAGCTAATTGAACTGTGTCAAGTAACTTTGGTATGAAATCGGTTATACAATTAGTTTTCTACAAGAGGTATTAAGCTACAGTTAGATATTAGGTGTGTAAAGACTATAATGAAACTTCAGACTGAAATTCAGAATGAAGATTGAATTAATTTGGATATAATTTCTTCTTCATTACTCACTTCTATTTATAAAAATTAATTGTCTGTAAGGGATAATTGGCCACGATTCGATTTTAAGTATTTAAATGCTTACGTGTGATTTTCATGATGAAATGGCTTACATGTATAATGAAAATCAAGAATAAAAATGGGAAATAATTTGAATATCATTTCGTTTTCATTACGCAAAAAGGAAGCGAGAATGTTCAAAAATACCTCAACAACACACTGCACACACAACATTAACAGTCACACAACATCAAGAAGACAATTAAAGCATGGCAGGCGGCTCTTTCTTCCTCATCAAGATGATCGTAAAACTTGAAAAAACACAAAGTAATGCAATACAAAACAGAGACCAAACAGAGAACCCATTTATCTAAATGCGTGATACAAATTGTTTTCTACACATAAAATTTAGCAAAATTAGATTTAAGGTTTGATTTTTTTGTAATTATTATATTAAGAATGAAAATTAGAATAAGTTTGGATATCATTTCTTCTGAGGGTTAAAAAGCATTTACAGTATTAAATCTTGGTCTGTGTTTAATCATTTGAACGCAGAACCTTATTGCAAAAAGTTCTTACATGTTAAGCGTGTTTGTGAAGCAAACCTGTGATGTTCGTATTTTTTCGAATTTATGAACAAGTTTGGACTAATAATCTGATATGATTTATTCACTTGGTAACAACCCTAAGGTTACGCATGCTCCATATCGCTGGGATATGTATGAAATTAGCTGGTAGTAAAGGTAATAATGTTTGTTTGTAACCTTATCAATGAATCACTTTGGTTTACTTCAACAAAAGGTCATTCACAGTGGGAAGAATATTAATTGTATAATATACTTTCTCTTGTTAATTTGATCATTTTAGTGGCAGATACTACTCAACCACCTATTAACACAACAACACCATCTAAACCAAGTAAGTATTGCCTAATTTGCTTTTTCATTTCTCTGTTATAAGTTTAGGGACCATGCATCTGTTCTTCATGCTTCCCAGAAAGCTGTTTGCAAATTCTTGACAAAATTAAAGATAAGGAAGAAGGCAAAACCCATTTTCAAACTGGTTCTTTTGAGCTACCAAATATATTTTACGCATATAAGCTCGCATAGCTGGATTTTAGGTCATAGATTTTATAACACAGAAATTGAAAGGACAGTGCCTAAGAACCCTAACTCCTTAGGTACGCCTTGCATAACCTTACAGGTGTGGTGAGTAGCATTCAAATGCTTTTGTTTCCATGACCGTGACAATCGCCATATGCCAAAACATTGATATCACAAAACGCCTGCAATGATTGCTTTGACTTGTGTATACTATGATTAGCGTATATTATTGTGCAAGCTTATCCGAGTGACATAAGATCAATGTTGATGAAAACTAAATCAACAAAAAATGTTGTTTTTTTTTCTTTATAACCTACCTTGTTTTGCTATGAAATATCCATGAATGATGATATTACCCTACTTATTTTTAGATCTCTGTCATTTATTTGACACACTCGCAAAAATTGCTTTCAGGCGAAGTTCAGAACTGTCGTTGGTAACTATGTCAATTAACAGTAGCAAACTGAAACCAAAAGTGGTAGGCGTGGAAAGCACGTGATAAATGTCTGCATGCAAGGCGTGTCTCAAAATTGAAACCACACTATTTATTGTTGTTTTGTTCGACAGAAAAAAAAAACTTATCGAAACTGTACACTCCAGCCTGTACAGAGCTTGAATACCCTATCTACATTCTGATTTCTACGTATAAGCCTTAGAATGCTATATCAGATCTCACCCACTGGAGCGCTCTGAGTTGGCATTCCACTGTTTGGTAGCACCAAATTACCAGGACACGGATACATGCTATGTTGAACATGTCACTATGTATTATTTTACTGTTCTTCCTTTTTTCCATATGCTACCTGCCTGTAGCCTGAGAATGTTTTTCAGAATAAAGAATCATACTTGTACTAATTTTATGTACATTTTGTTGTTTGTTTGAATATTTTAGCGGTAACTACTACCCAACCACCTATTAACACAACAACATCACCTGAGCCAACATCATCACCTGAGCCAAGTAAGTATTTGACTGATTTGCTTTTTCCATTTCTCTGTTTGCCAATATAGGGACCATGCATGTTTCTTTCATGTTTCCCAGAAAGCTTTTTGCACATTCTTGGTCAAAATAAAGCTCACGTTGAAAACATTGTGAGGATTTAATCATGTATATGCTCTCATTTGACTCTGATTTCAAACAGATGCATGAATATATCTTAAGGGAAGAATATAATAGTATATCGTCTTCATATACTTCTTTTTTAAGCCTTTGAATAATCTTCCTTACAATCAATGCATTATTCTGTTTTTGTTTTCAAAAAGTTATAAAACTTATGTTATGTATAAAATACATTTATTTGTTGATTGCTGGAATAATCAGCAGAGCATATTTCATACCCAAACACTTGGCTAAACATTTCCATCATACATGCATCACCATGAATTATTTTTGAAGTACTTTTTTCTTCTAATATATCTATTTCTGGTCATTGCATAAATTTCACTACAATTGTTACGACTTACCGCATTCCAGGCATGCTGAATAATATTTTATACAGTACATTACATGATGTTTTTATACCATTGGCTTGAAGTCGTTCCTTTACTTTACATAAGTGGCTACGTATTTGCACTAACATATTTGAACATATCTATATCTAATCAATCACTTCTTGCCTGTATTATAAATACCAAAAAAGAAAATATTTGCCTATTTATCAATATTTATCAATATTGTAATGCATTTAGGTTTTGGGCCTGCACATATGATTTGATATGCACAAAGCCTCACTTCAAAGTAATTGCTGAAATATCAGCAGAGCTAGAGGTTTAAAGTGTATTGCCTGTGTCTTTACTTACATCCATGCCTTCTGTATTTGGTAGGCCAGTGCTCTGGTGACACTGTCCAGATGCACAAGAGACAATTTAATGTTATTGATTGAGTGCATAGCATTGCTCTTGTGTAAAATAATAAAGACCTGAGACAATCTTAATGGATTGATTAGGCGCCAGTAAAATGCATTTAAGGCCCCATGTAGCTTTGGCGGCGGTGCTTTTGTTCTTGTTGATTTATTGGTTTATGTACCTCCCATTGTTTGTGGGGGTTGTGTTTTGGTCTTCATTTGGTATGCATTACTTTATGCCCTTTCTAGTTTTGCAATCATCTTGACGGGGAAGAGAGAGCTGGTTGCTTTGCTTTTATTGTCGTTCAGATGTCTTGTTACTGTTAAAGACTCTTCCTCACGGTCCGTGGGTTGGTCTGCAGTTTGTTATTAAGGTATTTCCTGATCATACTCACTTACGGTTTGCCCATTAAATTTGCCCAAAGAAATGTTTAAAAAAATATTTTGGTGAAACCCCAGACAGATATATAGATATCCAGACAGAAAAAATTGGCATTTTTATGTTTGTAGAATAGGGTGTAGCTCTACAAATATAAAATTTAAAGTGCAATAAGTTACATTTATTGAAAGGTCTAGTTTCTTTCTATCAATTGATATAACATTTTTAATCATTGGCATTCACATGTGTATAGTTCAGTCAGTTATGATATATAACTTTTGTTAGAGTATAGTGAAGCACACTTGCTAAAATTTGTACCATTTAAAATGGGCAGTCAGCATATATTTAATCATGTTAAATTGCATTCGCTATTGTCAAATAAGTATTTGCCAAGACGAATTTTCTTTTGCACCATCAATATATTTCAATAAAACGCTAAGCATAGACATATATAACTAAAATATAATCATATTATTCTATAACAATTTGAAAATACCTACTAATATACCAAAATAATCATAATCTAGTGCTGGTCTATATGCCTTTTGAAATTACGATTATGAATATATTTTTTTTTAAAAAAACTGGTTTTACATATCCCATAATATATGTGATCATTTGTTAGCAATCATATTGATATATCGATTAAAGCATGTACCTGGCAATTTCCAGTGAATGTGGGTGGCGTGAATCAACCCCAGGAGGAATAAATAATAAATATCAGATCTGCATATTTTTGTACATGCTAAGTGCCAAACTGTATAAAACTGTGATAAACGCGTTTCTGTTGCTATATGAAAGGTAATGAAAGCCTTCTCTTCTAAAGGTTTTTTAATAAGATCAATTAATTTATATTTTATTACATTATGGGGTAAAGAAGTCATATGTAGACAAACTGGTCACATTGAAATCCCTAAGTTTAAGTTTATCTAATTATTCACTAGAAGTTTTGATCGACCAAAATAGATTCTTACCAGATATTTCATATACTTTTGGCAGTACTTTATTGCATTTTTTTTATTGCTGTTAAGCAAGAGGTTAATAATTACAAAATATAAATCTTGCTTTATGGATTTTTATGGAGTTTATGTAATCAATATGACGTAGGAATCTTGTCTTGGTTTTCTTTATCTTTGATACCTAATTTCAGAACTGTATGACAACTATGCCCATTGACAGAATCCTTCGTACTTAAAAACGTCTGAAGTTAATAGGCATCAGTTCCTATAAACTCACGTTTTAAAGTATGAACATAATGCAATCGTCAAACAGCTACAACAGTATAACAGTATGTGTGGCTTTATGTGCTAGAACAAAAACATAATTCATATTAAAATACTAGATGCCTCACTTAAAGTGACAAAAAAATAGTTTTTTGGGGGAGGTGGACAAAAGATAAGTATTACGAGAGTAAAATAAAAAAAAAGCAATGATTTTAAAAATATTATTCTGCGATTCCTTCAAGACATCATGTTGAACTGTTTTCTCATTAACACCAACGTTTAATGAAGGTAAAGAAGAAGGCAAATATCAGGAATCGATATAATCAAAAACCACACCTGACCTAGGACACCCTATGGGAAAGTGACAAAAACACAAGAAAATATCAGACACAAGAAAGCCAAGGGGTCAACTCTTTCCCAACATGTGACTACAAGGCTGCAAGTAACAGTCAAGACAGCGAGACAGACACAAACCACAAATACCAAAAAGGATATACAATAGAAGCACCGCCTTGGAACAGTCAGAAACAACAATCTGGAAAATCAATAGTAGAATTAAAATATATATTTAGGGCCTTTAGAAATAACAAAACTCTAGAATTTGTGAAGATACACGCATAAATACTTCTCTAAAGGGTCTTTCTGTTGTTTTAAATAATCATGGTTGCCATGGTTTACTTTCATTTCTAAGTTACTTGCCTATTTCCGTTTTACTTAATTTAGAATACCGTAACAACATGCCATGCAGGGAAATAGAATAAATAGAATTTTTACATTCTAAGGGGCCAGGAATATTGATATCTATATTCATATTGGTAATGATTTATTAAAGTTGAATATAGTCTACATAATAGGTTTGCTGACGAATGATAGGCGTTTCTGTATTATTGGAATAATTTGATACAGAGTATTCACGGATTTATCCTGAAAGATACTATGCAAATCGATAAACTCCATATCTTTGTTAATGCATGGAATTCTGATTGAATGTTGTTAATTTATGGTTGGTCTCAGAATCGATATAAGGACTAAGGGATTTTTAACATAACACCGAGTCAAACAAGCTGAGTTGTACAAATTATTACTTCCTTCATAAACTTTATTATCTCTATCGTTAAATTACGTAAAACAGAAATGGGCAAAGAACGTAAAATGAAAGTTAAACATGGAGACTATGTTTGTTCAAAACTACAGAAATTTCCTTTAGAGAAATATTTCTGCGTTCTTCTGCACAAAACGTTGCCGTTGTTTTCGTTTAACATGAGATCATGAGATCCAACTTTACGTTTTACAAACTATTTTAGCCTGTCAGAACAGTACATCAACAGATATTCTCTTCATTCTTGATGCTTCTGGGAGTGTTGGTGAAACCAATTTTAAAACCATGTTAGATTTTGTGACGACAATGGTTGATGGATTTCCTATTGGTGTCAATGGTACTCAGGTTGGCGTAATAACGTTTGACAGCCAAGTTTATCTACAGTTTCATCTCAACAGATACCACACCAAAATTGATATTGAGAATGCAGTATCACAAATAAGGTACCTTCCTATGGCCTGCAGAATATATACTTAAGCTGTTCACACTTCAGATTTATTTTAAGGGATAAAAATGTTTTTTTGTGTTAAGTAGTAATTGTGTTTTGTATCAAATACGTAAAATTCTACCTAGAAGTCTAGACGGTAAGTTCAGTTAAATATAACCTAGAAATTTTACAATAACTGATTACAAAGTTATACACTAGAAGAAAGGAACTCCCTTACTAATAGTACAAGAGAGATCACTATAAGCAAAACAAGCGATCAAATAATGCATCATTTTCCAGTGACATGTATTAGAGTGACGGGTAACTACAATGAAATTTTGATACTTAGCTCAAAAAGCTTTGTTTCACATATAACACAGGTATTAGAGAGGGAAAACGATATAATTTATATACACAATTTGCTTTAATCATGGTTTTTGAATGCACAGCTTATATTCCCTATTGTTTGCCAAATCTTTTAACTCCATTGTACACATCAAATAGTATAATGATGATGATAATGAATGAGAGGGCAACTTGGTTAAAGAAAAAATAATAAACAAAGACACAGACATAGCTATATCTGTAGCTTTATCTATTACAGTGAAAATGGTAGATGTTTATGGGAATATTGGATTCTTATTTTTTTTTCAATTGATAGCCACAAATTAGTGATTTACGACTTCACTGATGTGAAAACTGATAATTTTTATAATTTGTGTGATAAAATATTACAAAACTTTAACAAATGGATAGGTTAATTCTTCCAGCCGAAAACGTTTGCAACTGCATGTCCTGCTGCATCAATTTTTAAGTGGATCTGCAAAGATAATTAAACTCAATGTTTTTTTTGTAATTCACATTGATTTTTGGCAATAACTTTTTTAATTCAAACTTTGTTTGCAATAAAAATTGTAGAAAAAAATAGCATCACTTTCTCCAAATGGTGGAAAGTTTGTGGCGCTATCAGATATTTGTGTACATAGCTGAAGATATTGCAATAAATTGAATTTAGCAAGCTTTTATTAGTCTTTTTTGACAGGTAGGTTTTACAGAGGCTTGACAGAAAGCTGCAAACATACCGTTTTTCAACGGTTGTATATAGCATTATCCTGTCGTTCGCAAACCCAGAATTGGCCTTGCATATGCAAACTCTACTTTGAGCATGACCGTTTGTAAGTACAGAAGCTGGGAATATGCTTGACTTGCCATTTTTCTGTTCAGCATGTGCTCCAAATGGACAATTTCAAGATGTCCCACTAGAATAACGCACAAGCGAATCAGGCGCGATCTCCATTTTATTAAAACAAACCATCCATCGCTTTAGTTTAGGGCGGTGCAATGTAACATTTTGCCTGACGTATTTAACTTAGTTTATTTGCGCTTAAAAGGCTCAAAAAGTACATCTATGCGCAAAGTTAACCGCAGCATCTTGAAGTTGGAACCGTTTTCAGAAGTTGGCGCTAATTTTACTCTGCAACTTTTATTGTGAACACAGTTTAGTAAAATTAGAAATAAAAACGTTATCGCCAAAAATCAATGTGAAAAACTTATTAAAAACTGAGTTAAGCTTGATAACATTTTTTTTACTTTTAAACCTGACAAAGTTCACTCATATTGTGGTTTGTAGATGTAATTAATTTTGCGCCACAGAATGCTAGATATTGCATTATGAATTTATAGGTGAGTGTAACTAACTGGTGATAAGGTTTTTATGTCATATTATCTGGGTGAGAAACCGTTTATATGCCTTTCCTCTAGGTATACAAAAGGGGGAACAAATACTGCAGACGCAATTAGATATGCAAGAGAGACAGCATTTACGACCCAGAATGGAATGCGACCAAATGCATCGCACATTGCCATAATTGTCACAGATGGTAAGATTATGACTATTAATGTATTACAATGACATTTGTATTTACTTTTTCAAACTAAAATGCATAAAATACATCGTGTTAAAGCATTAACCATATCAAAAAATTATAAATCATCGAATGTGAAAGTCAAAATCAATTTGCTATAAGCAAATAAAGTATAATTTGTAATTAGTGATTCTTAAAATACTCATCTATTGGCATATGTTTCATCAAAGATTCAAAGATATGGAAGGAGATTGCCACCAATAGTCTATGTGTCAAAGTTAGTATTTGTATGTTGGCAATTTCATTTATTTTGTAAATTGTGTAAACATATCATGTTAATTGTATTATGATAACAGCTTCAGATGTATGCTGACCAACTATAAATAGTACAATGTAAACTAGAAATAGAGAATAGCACCAATAGCAGTATAAAGTGACACTCCTTTAATTCAAAACAGAAAAATGACGTACTAAATATTGGCAGTAATTCCCTGCTTCTCTCAATGCCAAATAATTTGACGCCAGAGAGTGCTCTTTTATTTATAATTAACAGAGTATTTGGAAATTATTCGGAAATCATCGATTAATTTCGGAAAACGGTGTAGAGTCATTTTGACTACAATGGTTTATAAAAAATGTAGATAAGATTAACAAACCGATAAAAATTCAAGAGCTTTTGGTTTTATTTTTTGTCTTTTTGTAAAACGTTTGTTATTTTATGCAAGATGCAATCTCTAACTAGAACATCCTTGTATAATCTAATAAATATAAGCGCATTAAACTTTAACAAAAGTAATAGAATGGACATTAAAAATCATTTCAAAGGTGAAAATGTTTGCATGTATTACGTTTAAAGGGGAACAGTTCAGTGAAATACAAGATTAGCTTTTTAAAAACGATTTGAGCATTATAGTTGCTGGACAACAATTTTGATAGTTTTAAATTTTGCTTTATCTAAAGCTTGAGAAGTCATATTGGTCTGGACTAACCCTATTCATATATATAGATGTTGAAAAAAGGACCTATTTATATATAGAAAAAAAGTAAGAAAGGATGCAAAGATCAGGAATTGATACAATCAAGTACCACACCTGACCCAGGATACCAATGGGAAAGTGACAAACTCACAGTAGACACCACAAACTAGAGCCAAGAGGTCAGCCCTTTCCCAGCAGGTGACATCATTGAATTTGGACCTATACATATACTGCCCTCTGAATTTCCATACCTAATAATAAGGCGAATCTTCTCAAACATTTGTTGAAAGAGAACTCACATTTTAAACAAATGAAAATGATTGAAAAAAGTAATTACCATAAAATTGACCATATTTAGATAAGGAAAATTATAAAAGCTTGACATACGAGACATGAGGGTCACTGATATATTGACCAAGTAAATGGGGGGCTATTCATATATATATATATATATATATATATATATATATATATATATATATATATATATATATATACTAGAATACTTTGAAAATGCTTTACCTTTTTTTTGCACTTTTCTTGCAAACAGTATATGCAATTGAAAAGTTACTCGCAGGTTTTAATGTGAAAAAACCAAGAACTGGTATGAATCAGTCGTGTATTTGACTGCACTATCATGGAACGCTGCTGATGACTTTACATGGACATATACAGCAACGCAATTCATAGACTTTTTCTATTTAAAAGTGATTGATAACTTATATATTTCGAAAATTAACGTCAAATTTGATAATCAATTCACAGCTCCTTTTCAGAAACATCTCAATAAGTTACCTATATGCACACTTCCATTACTGATATTGTTTACTTACACTTACAATCATGTGGGAAAGACGTTTTGATGTAAATCATGCCAGGAGATATGCTGTCATGTGATTGAGAACGTCTTAAAAATTTACGTTAACGTCACTTGCACAATACAAATAAACATGATACAAGCGTAATCAATGCATAATCTGTCATTTGTGTATGCCCTTAGCCTCTTCCAAGAAAACCGGACGTAAAACAATTGAAACTTTGAAAGGCCCAAGATGATGGATGTTATTACTAGACTATAGTAATCAGAGTAGGTGGGGTATGTTACTATCTTTAAAGGGGTGTATATTTGAGCATACCGAGCTGTCAATTCATTTTGAATCGTTCAATGATAATTGTGCAATCATGAAAGAAGCTCAGGACGCAAAGCTGTTAAGTCAAGAATCAAAACTAACGTGTGTTAACTTGCAGCTGAATTTTATGTCCTTCGAAATCGACCACCCCTGTCTTAAAACAGATACTTTTTCAATTGCTTAAGCTAAATTTACAACCATGATTTTTCTAGGACAGACTACAAGCTGGCCAGACTAATATATGCAATAACGGTTATCTCGCTAACATTCTCAGGGTTTGTGAAATAAAGGATTTAATCTTGATGATGCATTTTCAAAGCCCTTACGTATATTTTGATCAAAACGGTGGGCTATTCATAGATCTGGCAGAGCTGAAAAGGGGGCTTTTTGGTCGCACATCCGTACTTTACCATATATAGGAAGTTACTCATCCCCTCCCCACAATAATAAAGCACAGGAAAAGCAAATTTACCAGGATGGGTGTATTGACTTCTCATGACACGCTGAAAAGTGCTAGAGTTCACATCCTCTCTTTTTGTAGAGTTAATAGCCAGGTTTCTGCCAATTTTACCAGTAATAATTAGAGACGTTTTGACCCATTTTAGGCAACTTGAACGCCCCACTTGTGTAAGCATGTAACTCAACTTATTTGGTTGGATTTGTCGCAATGGTTTAGGAAGATATAGCATATGGGCCGAAAATTGACCCCTCCCCAGGACCCTTATATATTTGTTCGAGTGGTTTTTCAGGTGAAAGCATAAAGAATAAATATACAGACGGATGCTTTTTTCCCATCCCTTGGTCTTTGGGTGTGTGGCCAATGGGTGCAAAACTAAAAACGTGTATGCTCTTGCACGCCCCACACCAGAAAGCAAGTCGTTCACAAATGATGGATTTGGTGCAAAGGGTTTAAGATGGGGATAGCATAATGGGCAGATGGACAGAGAGATGGACAGATGGGCGGAAGGGGCAACAACAAACTGCCTTTATAATAAACCAATATGAACATGACAATACCCAAACCTATCTTACTTTGCTCATTTTCCTATTGGAAAACACTTTAGGAGCTTTTCATAATGTAGCATGTTTTTTTTTTCATAACAGTCTATGTCAAATGGCAAGTCGTATAAATTTTGTGACAATTTTTGGTGACCTATATCAAAATTAGATTTGGGGCATATGTAACAATTTAAACCAGTTCACCTATCTGGGTTCTGCGTCTGGACCAAATGATGACGTCATCAGAATGGCCTCCAAAGTGCTACTTATGCACATGATAAGTAATTTGATTCAAAGCAATAGTTATGTGGGATTTTCTTGCTGGAATCAAGTTTTGTCATTATTTGATTGATTTCTTGTTATATGATACAAAAATGACGTGTGATTTTTTCTAATCCCGGGAACCCATTTTTGGGCTTTCGATTTCATAAAATCGACCAAGAACCCATTTCCGTACTTGTAGTTTCACAGGACATCATGCTGAAATTGAAAGTTTTTAGTTTTTTTTTTTGTTTATTTGATTGATTGTTTCTGTCTAGCTAAGGTCATATGGAGACGCAGCCACAGCTTGAACTCTCATATGACATACTGATGAAGCCAGAAAGCGAACATGTGACCCCTGGTTTACAAGGCGAGAAGTTTATCCACTACACCACAGCGGCTCCTGTGTTTTGATGGATTTGAAGTCAAACTACATAAATATGACTAAACCCTGGAGCTGTTTTGGAATTATTTTATTTTTTTGATTAAAGTCCCAGTCAACTGTCATGGCCATGTTGAAACAATTAGTCAACCTAACCATACTTTTCCGGGACATGCTTAGACTAGGCAGTACTTTGTGCACACGCTATTGCTAGTAACTGACAATATCCCTTCTTGAATCACTGGAAGAAGCAAAATGACGATAGAAAATACTTCATGATCGATCTCGGTGATAGTATTGAGTCCCTGTATCAGCAATAGAGCTCACTACAGATTGCGCTGCAGGGCCCATTCATTTCTGAATTTTCTACTTTAAATGGACCTTGAATCCATAAATTCATTTTTTGCTCTATTTGATTGTTTCGGAGCCATACTATATGTATTATTGATTGCTGGGCCAATGGACCCGGTCTATCAGTCAGAGAAATGTGAGGCCATTGCAGGAGTTTGGGTTTACAGGGGGAAAAGTGATTTTGAAAGGGCTATCCTATATAACTGAGGCGACATTATACCAACAAAGTAATGGCATAAAACATTACTTAAAATTCACCATCGTTATACAAGCATGAATTTCAGACAAATGCTAGTGAAGTATAAGTTATTTGTGGTGATAAGTGATGCAAGCAGATTTATGATTAGCTACATGTAACACACTGTCTCCCGAATTGGAGGTAATGTTGTAATAATATGATCATAAGCTTAACTTTATTATCTCCAACATGATTTTCAAGCAACTGTATAGCGGGAATTGGGTCCTTTGTAGATTTCTATATGATGTCCTGATACTGAGATATTTTGATACTATGAAGAAGATAATTTTTAGTTTCCTAGGAAACATTCACCATCATAACCTTGTAAGATTTTCAATGATTGCTTTTGGCTGACATATGTATAGGCATATGTTTTGTTCAGGTGCGTTCTTAGTCCAGTCTTCCAGTGGGCCATGACCAAGTTTCCTGAAAGTAAGTAAGAGTGCAAAGATCAGGAATCAATACAATCAAGTACCACACCTGACCCAGGATACCAATGGGAAAGTGACAAACTCACAGCTAGACACCACAAACAAAAGGCCAGTCATTTCCCAGCAGGTGACCACAAAGCACATATAAGCATACGCGTACAAAGGCACAGCAAACACAAGACAGAAAAAAGACAAAAGATCCACAAAAGAAGCACAGCCCCGGAATGGTCAGTATAATATATTTCCCTTGGATGGCCTAAACCAGTTTTACAGGGGCGCCAACACCACCCTTAATTTTGATGTGGATCAAGACACCCAGATATTTGCCCCGAACGAAAGACCCCCAACCAACCAACGCATCATCCTCCAGAATACACAAACCAAGACACAACAAGGAGACAAAGCAAAGACAAGGACTCAACAGTAAATAAAACTGAATACCCGAGCAAAAGAAATCTAACAGGCAAACCCCAGTGGGCTCGACAAAAAGCCAAGGCACCAGGCCCCCACCATCTCATCAATAGACAAGTTTTTAAGTCAGAACCGTCATTGAGTCTGAAGTCTGACCTACCGGTGTGCAATTAAAGAGCTTTATGGACAGAAGTATATGTGTAATGAAAAGTTTTCCAAGATAATATTTGGCGTTTCCTGACATTAATCCAGTAATATTAGCAGCATCTACTGACAAAAGTAAATGTAAAGATCTTTACATGACTTTGCTGACTTGGGCTGATCTAGAACTTAACCTATAGCCATCGCCTCAACTACTTTAATCTTGCCTATTCGCTAGCTTAGTATATTTCATCCTGACATTTGACAATTAAGATCATATAGGCAAACCCAAGCTTTTTTTTTCAGCTACACAACATAAGCAATTACTGTGCTAAATATGAACTCATTCCATCAAAATAAAGAAAGTTGTTTGTTAACGAGTTGTAAGGCGGGTTTCAAGTACACTTGACCTCGACCTTTGAATCGGAAATTATATCAGTCACCTGAAAACCTAGTTGTCACCAAGACACAATAAGCAACTAGAGCGTGTAGTCGATGTGCGCCATTGCAAATCCCCACGCTAAAGTTTTTTACTCCCCACAGCACCCACAAGTCCCACCCCGGGGCATGACCCTGGCAACAGATTGAAAATTCTTTTCAATATGTTTTCTATCTTTAGTTTGTAAAAACACACACAAAGAGTTTGGTTTAAAAAATCTTTGAAATCTTTGAAATTGATATGTTAATGATATTTGACCTTTTGACCTCGCCCTAAGGTCACTCTAGAATAAAACTGTTACTTGCATTCTGTTCTGCTTGTCATCCCTGTCGATTTGATATGCCACATGACCATGTTTGAAAAAAAATTGACACTGTGGGCACCACCAGTGCCCCAAAGTTCCACCCCTGGGGTATGACACAGGCTATATAATGAAAATCCTGTCTGATATGTTTTGTATCTTTCATTTGTGAGAACACACAAAAAGTTTGGAATAAAAATCTTTGACATTGACTTTGTAATTGAAATTAAATAATATTTGACCTTTTGACCCCTCCCCAGGGCCGCAGGGGGCGTGGCCAAAAAAATTACGTTGCGCGCCCCATTCATGTGAGTAACTCACACACCAAATTTGGTTGAATTTCGTTCAATGGTTTAGGAGGAGATAGAATAATAGACAGACAGCAGGACGAAATTTGATTTTGGCCCCTTAGTACCCAAAGTCCCACCACTAGGACATGACCAAGGCGATAGAATAAAAAACCCGTCTGATATGTTTTGTATCTTTCATTTGTGATAACACACACAAATTTTGGAATAAAAAATCTTTGAAATTGACTTTGTAATTAAAATTAAATGATATTCGACCTTTCGACCCTTCCCCAGGGCCCCAGGGGGTGGGGCCAAAACAAAATACGTTGTGCGCCCCATTTATGTGAGAAACTCAAACTCCAAATTTGGTTAAATTTCGTCCAATGATAGCATAACCAACGGACAGACGGACAGATGGACAGAGGCGATAACATATCCCCTTTGCTTTTTTAAAAAGAATGGGGATAATCAGTGTGCTAAACACAAACACCTTCAGGCAAAACTCAAGAAGGCAAATTGAAGTGTAGCTATATCCCCAACTGCAGGACGACAGAGTGGTGGGCCTCTGGTTGTCCAGATGATCAAGCGATTAGCGCTCTCAACTGCGAATCACAACATCCAGGGTTCAATTACTGCTTGACCTATACAGCTCTTCATTGTATTCAGTATTTAAGCCATCCATCCAGTATCATAGCATGACTACAATACTGTTGAAAAGGACATGAAACACCAAGGCATCCATGCATGTCTTTGGTTGCTGAGAGGAACTGTCATTAACCCCATGACTGGTACCATGAACGGTCATGGACATGTGTTCTGCGCATTTTCTTTAATATAGGTCAATATGTAACCATAGTTAAATGTATATCCTTCAAGGCTTGGCATGAAGTTATGACACTGACCTTGAGCCCGCATAACAGAGACATGTGTTATCTACATCTTCTGACTGAAGAATCCATTTAAGTTCAGCCAATTTAAAAAAGACAAAATGCAACTCCTTAAGTGGATAGACATTATGCAAACATGAAATCATATATTCAAATTATTGACCTTCAACTGCGACCTTGACCTTGATTTGGCATGGTTAAAACATACGGTTTTCATAAAGTCTCAATAAGTTGAATATTCGATGAAAGTTATAATGAAAATCCTTCTTGCATGAAGAAGGAATCTAAATGTTCAAACTCGCGAGTTTAAATTGTGTCCTAGAGCTTTAGCCACAGTGTTGACACGAATTTGCATATCCTCTCACTGAACCTGACATTTCACCGACATTTTATAAAATCATTACAGGGGTAAAGGCGATAGGGTACAGACATAGAATTTAAGGCTCAAACTTCTAATCACCACTGGTGACCATGCCCTTGTAGTCATGGTTGAATAACACGCTTCGAACATCATCTTACTTAGACAAATATTCGACCCAAATTAAATATGGGGTGGACATTAAATTGAATGTTAAATCACATTACCTTCAACTGTGACCTTGACCTTGAGTTTGCATTGTTGAGCTAAGTGGTTTGCACAAACTTGCACTGAGCTGAACAGCTTATCAAAGTGTAATGTAAATCCTTCAAGGGTTTGAGGAAATATGGAGTATACGCGCTATAAAACGCTAAATTACATTACTTGTACCTGTCACCCTGACTTTGCTTCTGCGTAATTGAGTCATATGGGTTCTACACACGGTCTCACTGAGGTGCACATTTGACAAAGGCTAAGACAATTTTTCAAGGGATCATGAGATACAAGAGTTATGAAAAACAAATGAATAGACGAAGGCATTCCTATAATTTACTCTCCGCTTCTAGTTCGCCAATTAATGAGTGTGGAGTTTGTTTAAGAGCTGTTAGGAGTGATCTCAAACTTTTATTGTAATGCCCCAGGAAAGTGCCTGATCATATTTTTCAAAAAGCGAATAAAAATGATCTGATCAATCTGCGTGGATGCGCAGGCAGGCTGATATGCACCTTTGTTGTTTTCAAACTCCAAAGACAGGTTTCCAATGGGTACTAATTGTGCTCTTCTTGTTGCAGATTTGGTTTTTGTTTTTTTTATGAGAGAGACTTCATGTTGTCTCTGTCAGACAATAATCGAACTGATATTATTGAAGCTTTTCAGCCCCACCTCCAGATATTTATATGACTTACTTAATATTGATAGTTCTTATTTTGAACAAATGGTAGGTCAGATATATCCTACTGAACATCAGATAAATAAGGCTAATTCTTCTGATACTGAAGCTACGTTTTTGAACTTGATTTTGTCAATAACAAATGGCACAGTTTCTTTTAAAGTTTATGATAAACGGGGTGATTTTAATTTTGAAATAGTAAATTTCCCATTTCTTGATGAAGATGTTCCTCGCCCCAATTCCTATGGTGTATATATTTCTCAGCTTATTTGTTTGCTAGAGTATGTTCTAATGTTGATGACTTCAGCACATCAGAAACTTATTTTTAACTGCTAAGTTATTAAAACAAGGTTATAGACATCATAAAAAATAAAAAAAGATTTTTCTAAATTCTACCACAGATACTCAGAGTTATTTATTAAATACAACATTGGGTTAAAAACTCTTCTGCAACAAGGCATATCAGTAGCTATATTTTATGGTGATTTAGTTAAAAGATTTAAAGAAGTGTTGGAAAACCTAACTTTAGTGATCAGTTCAAAACGATTATCAAACGTTATATAAAGGTTGGATATAACTTGGATGTCATGCGTTAGTCTGTTTGTCTGGTTTTTAACCAAATCATGGTTTCTAGCTATGTTTTCCTCTTTAATTGCACGACAGTGAATCAGGCCTCAGACTCAATGACGGCCCTGACGTAAAGCTTTAATCGACGGTTCTGTTGTTGTTGACTTTTTGTTGATTGTTACTCCAATTTTAGGAGTCTGTACGTTGCTTTGTGTCCTTTTCTAGTACTGCATCATCTTGATGGGGAAGCGAGAGCTGGTTGCTTTGCTTAATTTGTCTTCCTGGTGTCTCGAGATGGTTGAGTGACTATTCCTCGTGGTGACATGGGGTTGTCTACTGTTTGTGATTGTGGTATTTCCTGATCATACTCACTTATTTTTTTGTGCATGATGCTTATCTGTAGCTGGGGCCACCATGGCTCAATTTGAGGTTTTCTTTAGCTCAGACTATCTGTGAGTCGTGAGTCCCTTCTTTGTTTTATCATGGTGTGTTTATTTAATTAGAGTGTTTCTCCATGATCATACATTGTACTTCAACAACAACAGAATCTAGGGAGAAGATTTAGTACCAGTAAAATGCATTTAAATTTTAAGCCCCCGATGGCTTAGGCTGCTGTCCGTTCTAAGGCGGTGGTTCTGTTGTTGTTGATTAGCTGTTGATTGGTACTCCCGTTGTGGGAGTCTTAGTTGTTGTATGAATTGATGTACATTACTCCATGTCCGTTTTGATTTTGCAATCATCTTGATGGTTGCAATCATCTTGATGGGGAATAGAGAGCTGGTTGCTTTGCTTGGTTTGTCTTCCTGGTGTCTCGTGATTGTTGTGTGGCTATCCCGTGCAGCGCTATGGGTTTGTCTGCGGTTTGTGAATGTGGTATTTCCTGATCATATTCACTATTTTGTGATTTTACAGGGGGTCGTCCTGACCCTCTATCCCCACCTCTGGATCCGCGCATGTTCTGCCTTAACTGGTTGCTCAGACACAGTAATAGATCTACAAATATGTTGTTTGTGTCCGAGACAAAGTTTTCTTAAATTATACATAGGGGGAACTTCTTGGTAAAAAATCATCCATAACACTGTTTGCAGCGAGATCTCCTTGCATTGGAGAAATTATTTATTCTGGTAAAATTGGTGCGCCCTTTGGCGTCAAAATACTTAGTATATTCACTTTGGTATAATGACAACCCTGTTCTGCCTTTTTACAACCTAAACATGTAGTTCTGACTTATGACAACCTATAGTTCTGCCGTTTTAAAACTGAGAAATGACATGATCTGAATCTGATTACGAGTGAAACGACTATTAAGTGACAATTCGCATGATATGGTGACACAATTTACAAAATAAAATGAAATCACCAACATATAAAAAATAACCTGTATGCCTAGACTAGAGGCAGAAATATCCTTCCATATGTAATTACATGACATTTTGCTTATGATTTAACTCTTTGCATTGCGGGGTAAATTTAATCTGTTGCACTTTTTAAAAAACTAACTTCTAGGCAAAAAACTGCAGGAATACCATCAGAATCAAACAAAGTGGATCCAGAGTAGTATGGTAGTTGTGTTTGGTTGGATTTGGGTCCAAGTTGTTTACAAAATATATCAGTAAATGACAAACGTCGCCACTATTAGTTAAAGAGTTAAATAAACACTCATTTAGAGACCAAATCAGTTATGTGTGGAAAAATAATTTGGGGACTACCATCAGAGAGTCAAACTTTTGGATCCAGATCAGACCCATCGCTTTTTGGGGCCTGATCTGGAGCCAAACTGTTTGCAAAAGTTATCAATAGATGACAAAAGTTAGTCGCCACTATCAGTTAAAGAGTAAAGAAAACGCTGGTTTAGAGACACAAATCAGTTATATGTGGAAAAAAATATGAATATTAACACATGTTCTCCCTTTTCATTTTGTAACTTTTTTTTTCTTTTTCAGGATTGGTCAAGCTTTTTTTAGCTTTGGCTTTATTTATGAAGGTCGATTAGGCACAAACATAATGTGTATCTACCCTATTTTAATATGAAAATTATAATAAAAAGATTGTAAGAGATTATAATTGGATAAATACTTTGTGCCATTTCTAGTTTAACATCAATCGCGTTGACAAAGAGCAAGTTGGTTGATTGACTAATTGATTTCTAAGTTGTGTACATGTTAATTTATTTTTTTATTTCCCTTGGTGTGATAGCTTTTACTGTGATGTGCAATTTTCCAAAACACCAAACACATTATTAACTAATTTAAGGAAGTAAATAAAGCAACCACATGTGAAGTAGTGGCAAACCTTTGATATATGCATTTTTGTGACAATTTTTTTTTATTGTTCCCAAGTTTATTCATGCAATCTGATTCAATTTAGTTTACCATTATATCTTTCTAGCATCATAAGCTTTTCAATAAAAACACACACTGCATTAAAGTCCGTGAATATATCAAATTGAACGTACATACCTTGATAGTCTATAAAAGGCTAAGCAGATTTTATTTTACATATTTGAAAGGCAGCAAGATCTTTATGAAATTAAATCATTATTTCAGGTCAGTCCAGCAGTATGTCAGAAACAACGTCAGAAGCTGCTAAGCTAAGGGGTGCTAGTGTAACAGTCTTCTCTATTGGTGTGGGGTCTGGTGCCAATGAAGAGGAATTAAAGGAAATGGCAACTGATCCAGATGACACTCATGTGTTTACTGTCTCAAATTTTACCTTACTGGATAATATTACAGCAACGTTAGCACAGAAGACATGCCAGGGTAAGACGTCAGACATAGCTACATTCAATTGATTGAAGCAGTTTTTAATTTAGATGATAAAATATGTTTCTTTTAGCTTTCTTCTCTAACATTGCCCGACTATGAATAAGTCTAGATAAAACAAATCATGTGTAAATTTGTGATTACTTTCTTCTTCATCTGTTTAAATATTTGTTTTGGTGATCAAAATTGGATATATAACACCCTCCACATATATAATGTTTAAGAAATAAGAAAAACACATTGTCTTTCACTACTCACTCTTATCTAAGTGCCTGATACAACTAGTTTTCTATAAGGGATATTTAGCCACTGTAAGATTTAGGTGTGAAATGCTCATAATGAAATTCAGAGTGAAAATTAAATTAATTTGGATACCATGTCTTCTTCATTACTGGCTCTTATCAAGGTCATACAATTATTTGTCTGTAAGGGATACTTAGCTACCTTTAGATGTGGTGTAGAATGCTTATAATAAGACTTAAGGATGTAAATTCAGAATGAAAATTGATTAAATTTAGATATCAACGTCAAAGATTTCAGAATAAAAATTAAATTAATTTGGATATCAAAGTAAGTTAAGTTTTCTTTATTAAGGCATAAACAAAAACATGTTTCTCACCCTCACTTCAGGCGACATGGCATCTTATTAATGCATAATCACTGCAATATGAAATACTAACTGTTTACCTGATGTGTATGCAAGAATTTAATGATGGACAGAGAGAGAGCACATCACTGATTACCTAATGGCTACTCCAAAAGATGCCCTTCTATGGCAAATCTGCGTCTCTGGTTACATGTGCCTTTAACTTATAGTTGAGTGGCTCTTCCTCGCGATGCAACAGGGTTGTCTGCGGTGTGTGATTGTGGTATTTCCTGATCATACTCACTTACTATTTTTATGATCTAATGGCAACAATCAACTGAGTCAATGCTACTCCATATCTCTACCAAATTCATTCATTCTTTTTTTCATCAATAAATTATAATTGTAAAATGCGCTTGGTCCTCATTATAATTTCTTTATTAATCACTGTTACAATGTATCTAAATACCCAGTGCAATTAGTTGTCTGTAAAGGTTACTTAGCCAGCGTTAAAATTAAAATGTAAAATGCTAATAATTAAACTAAGAATTAAAATTAGAATCAGAATTACTTTGGTTATCATTTCTTCTTCTTCTTTATTACTAAAACAAAAAGCATGTATGATCAACTACAACCACAAACTGCAGACCAACTCACGGAACTGCTAGAAATAGCTACGGACCACTTACAGTCACAAGACATCAAAACAATTTAAAACAAAGCTCTATCTTGCTCATCAAGATGTTTGCAATCTACAAAGGACACTAAGTAATGCATAACAAAACAAAGACCAAACAGAGAGCCCCACACACAAGAGCCTCTTATCTAAGTGTCTGATATAAGGTTTAAAGACCTCAACACTGGCAATAAGATGTTATCTCAGAACATTCTTAAACAAAGCTATGAGTATCATAAATTTGCAAAACTTTTTTTTCTTGATATTATCACTGATGCTTTGATTTGATATCTAAATTCCGCGTTGGACTTAAAACTCTCTTTTGGCAGGAACTTTCAGAGCTAGAGTTTAATTGCGACTGATTGTGTAAATTGTGTTGGCATAAATAATTTTTCTGTGCAGTTTGTTGAAACAATATCTAATTATTAAAAAAATGGTTACAACATTACTGTATTGTGACAGACTGCATGCTTGGTGGTCAACCCAATTATGGCTGGCAACTTTGCTTTACCCTTTACTTGCACACTGGAGGGTTGGACCTCATACTCTCTGATGGTTCCAACTTAAGATTTATATATATAGATGAGAGGGTTGGGGCCTGAGGTTGTGTCTGTGTTTGGGCCCACAGGGAATTAGCTGTTGTATTTCTATAGCTTCGGTGCTCAGTTCAATGTACTGTAGTGTCCTTATCTTTGCTTATATCCTTTTGTATATCTTGATTAATTTGACTAGGATATAATGCATGGATAGGTAAGGGATTTTTAATGTGAACTAAACATCTATATGTCTTGATCTGCCTCAGAATTAAGGGTGAGGTTGGTTCTTGTAAACTTGTTAATGCCCACTAGTAGTTTTTACTGACCGTTCTAAGGAGGTGTTTCTTTTGTGGAATATTTTTGTTATTTGTGTTTCATGTTTGTCTTTGTTAAATTATCTTATCTGTAGCTTGAAGCCTTGTGATCACCTGCTGGGAAAGTGCTGAGCTCCTTGCCCTTCTGTGTGTGATGTGATGTTTTAGTGCAGCTTTGTTACTTTTCGATATGGTGTCCCAGTCAGGTGTGATACTTGATTTTATTGATTGCTGATCTTTGCCTTCTTCCTTACTTTCCATACAGAATATTCAGCCACAATTAGATTCCAGGTGTAATATGTTTACAATAATTTTATAAAAAATGAAACATAGAATCAGCTTAGACAGCATTTCCTCTGAGAGTTAATCAACATTATTTAAATCTTGTTCTGTGTTCATTTTACTGAATGCAAAGATATTTTGCAAATATCTCTTAAATTGTAAACGTTTTTGTGTGAAGGCAGAGATCAGGAATCGATACAATCAAGTACCACCCCTGACCCAGACAAAACATCAGGCTCCTACCATCTTGTCAAGATAGGTCTTTAAGTTGAAATCGTCATAGAGTCTGAAGTCCGACCCATGCTATTAAAGAGGACTCAAAGTTGCCAACCGTGATTGTGTTGAGCACCAAGCATGCAGTCTGTTGCAATACATTAATGTTATAGCCTATCTTTTTTATTTAATAAAATGCGCTGAAAATTATTAGAGCCAACAATTTTCTTCAACCTATACACCAAAGCACCAAAGAACTCAGGTTTCAAAAATCCTTGGCACAAGGTTTAAGTCCAGCTTGGAATTTAGATATCAAATAACAGTATTGTTGATAAAAGGTTTTGCGAAGTTTATGATACCAATGGCCTTGTTTCAAAAGATAACAATACAGCAAAGACAACACAAATAAAAACATATCAATCACATAAAGTTAAACCTGCAATCTTTTTCTCAAATTTAAGATATGGTTTTTGATTGTTAAAATCTTATATGATTTGTTTACTTTGGTAACAAACTTATGTTTACGCCTAAACCTTATCGCTGGGATTAGCATGAAAGCAAAGGTAATGATATCTGTTTGGTACCTTATCAACAAGTCACATAGGCTTACTGCAACAAAAGGTCATTCACAGTTGAAAGAATATCAATTGTATAATTTACATTATGTTGTTTATTTGATCATTGTAGCACCAGATACTACCAAACCACCTATTAACACAACAACAGCATCTAAGCCAAGTAAGTGTAGACTGATTTACTTTTTCCATTTCTCTGTTTGCCAATATAGGGACAATGCCAGTTTCTCTTATGCTTCCCAGAAAGCTATTTGCCGATTGTTGACCAAAACGAAGGCCATGTTCGTACAGCATGTGAGGATTTAATTGTGTATATGATTTTATCTGACTCTGCCTTAGCCAAACATATATTAGTAAATAGTTATCATATACTTTTTTCTTAAGCCTTAAAGAATAAAAAATCATCTTCTTTACAATCAATGCAACATTCTGTCTTTGTTTATAAAAAGTGATATATCTGTATCAAATACATTTTTCTCCTTATAAACAAAACATAATTTCATCATGTATGCTACAACAGGAATTATTTTTGAGATATCTTCTTTCGTCAAAAAATATCTATTTCTGGTCATGGCACTAATTTAGCAACAGCTGTTATGACTTCACTCACTCCAGGTATGCTAAACAATATTGTGCTCACAAATTGTGTTTTTATCTAATTTGCTTGAAGTCGTTCCTTTACTTAGCATGAGTAGCTACACATATGCACTATAATATTTGGCCAGATCATTTATCTACATCTAAGCTTATACCATAAGTACCAAACTAGAGGAAGTTTGCATGCTTATCAATATTGTAATGCATTAAAGATCTGCAATTGAGATTTGATATGCACAAGTACCGAATCCCATGTATTTGCCAATCGATATTTGAGTTTATATGTGAACCAATTTAATGTTGTTAAATGATTACGAGTAATTTCTGTTGTGTAAAATACCAAATTTAAGTCTTCCAAATTATAATACACACAATGATACCCCAGACTGATATATACATTATCACAGTTATGAAAGCTCTTAATATATTATCATATGACTATAATTTTCCATTTGTTGAAAAAGTTTTTGACATTTGGCATAATAGTCTGGTCATATCAATTATGCAGCTGAGTGTTTGTCTTTTCAGTCAGTATAAATGTGTATTTTGAATCTAACTATGTCTGAAAATAGTTAAGATATTGCAAATGAGGTAATTGATGAGATGCTATCAGTGAGTTTTGACCCAACAATGCAATATTATAAGACATCCCTATTTTGGACAATATTCCCAATATTGATATTGACCCATCTTCTGAACTATTTCAGCCTGTTGGAACAGTACATCAGCTGCTGATATTCTCTTCATTCTTGATGCTTCTGGAAGTGTCGGGGAAAACAATTTTAAGACCATGTTAGATTTTGTGGAGAACATGGTTGATGAATTTTCTATTGGTGCCAATAAAACACAGGTTGGCGTGATAACATTTGATGGCCAAGTCTATCTTCAGTTTCACCTAAACAGATACCACACTAAAACTGATATCAAGAATGCAGTATCACAAACAAGGTACCTACCTATGCGCTGTAGTATATATCATTGCACTGTTTGCACTCAGATTTAATTTAAGAGATAAAATTGTTTTGGTGTGAAGTAGATACAAAATTAATAAATTTTATGATACAGCACATCGACTTTATGATGCAGCAATTCTTACTAGGTGTTATACTCAACATGCTCTTTGACCTTGTATTGACTCAAAAATTAATGATATCAGGCATTTAATCAAAGTTCAATTGTTTTATAAAGGAATTGAATTCATTAACTTACCCAGTATATTTAAAGATATATCTGTAATCTCTTCTATACCTACTTATTTTGAAAATGACATCACCTATTATTTGTTATAAGTACAGTAAACCTATTCATAGTATTTTACTAAACTACAATAAATTAGTAACTGAACTTGATATTGAAACAACTATTACTGATTCTTGAGAATGTAAGAATTTTAAATACCGCTATCAACCTGCTGGTCATATATTCACTATGGATTTAAAAACATAATTACTGATTGACTACTTTCGGTCTAAGTATAGGACCTAAATACAGGTTTCCTTCACAGAAAGATTTCAACAAATGCTGTGAAGAAATTGCTGGCTCAATACAAGAATTTTATATTCGATGGTGCAAGCTAGAACATATTGAATATAATGTTTTAAATATTTGGAAAATAAATATTTTTAAACTAGTGATAGTAGAATTTTATTTTATTGCAATAATGTAGATCTTCTTCCACCAAAACCTAAATTCACTTGTAGAAATTTGAACGAAGGGGTCCAGGAATTCCATAGGAAGTTTGTTTTAGCGCCTGTAGATAAGGCTTCTAACAACGTTGTGGTGGTATGAAAAATGTACTACATTAACAACCTTAAGCAAGAACTTGGCACTGCTAAGACCTATGAGCATAATTTGACTGACGAAAAGTCTGTCATTGATAGACATAGACGTCATATGGCTTCTAAGTTTGGTGTATTTGTTGATGAGGATTATAGCAAGCTTCATAAGTTAAACTGGTTACCAAAACTTCATTAAAAACTATAAGACACATTATATTGCTAAATCTCGCTCATGTACTACCACTGAGTTGTCAATAATTTTGACTCCTTGCCTTACTACGATTAAAACCATGTAGTAAAATAGTGTGAAACTGTTTTTGAGAAAATGGTAAAAATATATTGTGACCTGTTTAAACCTCAGGTGAGATTCTATACAAATTAAAATCTAAAGGTCTTCTAGCATCTACAGTGTATACATATGTTCTCTATACTACATTACATCATAATCTTATCAAATAAAACTAACTGAGTTAATTGAACAAATTTTTAATAGAGATATTCTATTAGATTTATGTAAATATTACCTGGAAATTTTATAATAACAGGTCACAAACCAATACACCAAAAGGATGTAATTCCCTTACTAAAGGTAAACTAATGATAGCATATACAATGGAAATCGCTACAAGCAAACCAAGCAATCGAACAATGTATCATTGAAGACTCAGTATATCAATTGTATATACAATAGTTTAAATTAGCAATGTACCTAAATACGCCCAATATCTACTTAAGTCAATTTGTGTAAGCCAGGTGCAAATAGCTAGATTAAATCTTTTAGTCTGTTGTTCTGTTGGTGGACATAGACTTTTGGGAACCTGATCTCTATGGTGACTTAGTGTACAAATTGAAGAAGATTGTTGGCTCTAATACGTGTTCAGCGCAGTTCATTAAAATAATTTCCCATTATAAGAAGATTGGCTTAAACATTAATGTATTGCAACAAACAGCACGCTTGGTGGTCAACCCAATCACGGTTGGCAACTCTGCTTTCCTCTTTAATTGCACGCCAGTGGGTCGGATTTCAGACTCTATGATGGTTCCGACTTAAAGACTTATCTATTGATGAGATGGTAGGGCCCTGATACTTGGCTGCTTGTCGGGCCAATTGGGGTTTACCTGTTGGATTTCTTTTGCTTGGGTATTCAGTTGTATTAACTGTTGAGTCCTTATCTTTGCTTTATCTCCTTGTCATATCTTGAGTTATATGTTTTAGGAGATGATGCATTGATTAGTTAAGGGTCTTTCATCCAAACCAAATATCTATGTGTCTTGATTCACATCTGAATTAAGGGTGAGGTTGGCGCCGTTTAACCGGTTTAAGCCCTCCAGTAAAATATTTTACTTACTGTTCCAAGGCGGTACTTCTTTTTGTTGATCTTTTATGTTTTTGTTCTGCCTTGTGTTTGCTATGTCTTTGTGTGCGTCTGTTTATATGTGCTTTGTGGTCACCTGCTGGGAAAGGGCTGACCTCTTGGCTCTCGTTTGTGGTGTCTAACTGTGAGTTCTTCACTTTCCCAATGGTATCTTGGGTCAGGTGTGGTACTTGATTGTATCGATTCTTGATATTTGCACCCTTACTTACTTTTACCATGGAGGCCTAGGTCAAACTCTGAACAACACAGTGCATTATCAGGCTCTTCACTGTTTGCTTACAATTAATTGAATAAAAAATGACTTAGAAACTATTACGTTTTAAAATAGCGTCATCTTTTAGAATGTTTAGGAAATTCTATTTAGCAAATATGAACAAAAATGATAAATAGTACAGTGAAATCTTTTATACTACTTGTAGACAATTTATTTTTTTCATTTTATGCAGCATAATTTAAATACTCTTGTTTGATTTCTCATAGGAGAAATATTATTTGATAACCATGTTTTCTTCGGAAGCTTAAAAAGACACTTAGATGGTGCAATTTATAAAATGTTTCCTTCTTACAAAAATGTATATTTAATACCAATATTAGTCATTTATTGGTTTAGTATGTCACTTTAAAAAGATCAATATCGCAAATATTAAGTTTTATAAAGTTATTCAATTATATGCACCTATATTTAAATAAAAGCAAGTGAGTATGATCTGGAAATACCAAAATCACACCTTGCAGACCAGCCCATGGTACTGCGAGGAAAAGCCACTGATCAATAACAATCACAAGACATCAGAAAGTCAAACAATATAAATCAATCATCTCCCTCTTCCCCATCAAGACGACTTAAAAACCAATAAAGACGCAACAAAAAAATGGAACAAACACAAAACTCCACAATGGGAACAACAACAATGAACCGCCAGCTTAGACTGGACATGTATGTAGCAAATCTTCTCCCTAGATTCTGTAGTTATTAAAACAAAAATAATGTTAAGCTCAAATGGGGGTTTCCTAACTCTTGCAATGTTATATCACAGAGGAACAATCTAATCAAATTAACACACTTCGGTAGTATAATAAAACAAAGAAAAGGGTTCATCACTCACAGATAGTCAGAGCTAAAGAAACATTAAATAAAGTCACGGCTGGCCCAGCCAAAGGCAAGCATCTGGCACCAACCAACCAAATAAACTTTTACCTTAGGGTGATCATTAAGTCTGAAGTCTGCCACATCGTTTTGCAATTATAGGGGAAAGCATAGCTATAAACTGAGATTGGGTTTACAGCCAGACGTGTAGACTGTTGCATGATATCCAGGTTCTATCGAACTCCTTTCTATACGGTTTGATTACTTTTTCAAGCCTTTTAAAGACATTAAATTAATGCTATGTATTTCATTTTTTCAATGCTTATGATTTAATCAATTACCTACCAAAGCCCACGGCCATAGGTGGTATGGGACCTACTCATTCTTAAGAGTTGGTCTGTTCTAGCAAGATAATTATTTTCAAATCCTTAATGTATGGGTCAAATTTTGTCTTAGATACGTGCACTTTTTTATACTTTTTTTTACTTTTAAAGTGGTTACAGAAAATTGCTTTTAATTCTTTAAAAAATGTCACTTAAGAAATGTGTACGATACCTGCTTAATATGTTTGGGATTTCGAACTAGCTTGGCTTAGCTCTAGAACTAGCTCTAGGGCTAAGTAAGCAAGGGTGAAAACATCAGGAATCGATACAATCCAGTACCACATCTGACCCAGAATACCAATGGAAAAGTGACAAACTAATAGCTAGACACAACAAACGAGAGCAAAGAGGTAAGCCTTTTCCCAGCAGGTGACCATAAGGCTCATATAAACAGACGCACACAAATGCATATCAAACACAAGACAGAAAAATTCCCATAAAAGTTCCATAGAAGTAGTACCGGCTTAGAACGGTCAGTAAAATATTTTAGTGGAATGCTTAAACCGGTTTCGCGGCGCATTTCTGACATAAGCTTTACTCACTTTGTTGTTTGTAGATGTTATTTTTGCGTACAACCAATGCTAAATGTTACATTGTTAATTTATATGTGAATTTCAACAACTGGTGATAAGTTTTTATATTACATTATTCTGGTGATAATCCATTTATATGCATTGCCTTTAGGTATACAAAAGGGGAAACAAATACTGCAGACGCCATAAGATATGCTAGAGAGACAGCATTTACTCCCCAGAATGGAATGCGACCTATTGCAGCGCACATTGCCATTATAGTCACTGATGGTAAGAATATGACGATTAATGTATTTGAAAAACCATTTTATTCTATCCACAAACTATAATGCATTAAATTTATTGTTTACCTATGTCACATAAAGAGCATGTGAGTATGATACAAATTACCCCAATCACACACTGCAGACCAACCCGAGACACAAAAGGAAGTGTCAAAGAACAATAACAAGACACCTGGAAGACAAACAAAGTATATGAATTAGCCCACTTTCCCCTGTCAAGATGATTGCAAAACTGAAAGGGACATCGAAACATGGAACAAACACATAACCCCCGAATGGGAGCAACAATCAAAAGATAGTCAGAGCCAAGGAAACCCTCAAGTTTATCTCCAAATGGGCGAAGCCAAAGACAAGCATCAGGCACCAATTTACTATTAAAGCTTTACACAAGAGCCATCATTGGGTTTGAGACCCCACACACCACTGTACAATTTAAAAAGAAACCATAGCTATAAACCATGATTTGGTTTACAACCAAGCATGCAGACTGTCGCATGATATTCATGTTATAACCAACTTTTTATAACGTTTGGCCATTGTTTTGAAATGATCACTAATTAAGGTTTCAAAGAAGTCTTTTGAATATATAAACTAAATCATCGGATATATACTGGCTATGATATGCCCTGTTGCAGTATAGTTTTAAAATCAATATTGTATTTAACAATCAACTCTGAGTGTCTGTTGTAAAATTTAAAAAATGCTTTATGAATTTTATTTGAAGTCATACATGTTAGACCATACTCTCGCAAAACGATAAAGCTTCGAAATATTTACACCATATGAAGAGGCGTAAGGAATATCTCTTTCAAGAAATGGCAACTTTACTATTTCAAAACTAAAATCATCCTCTTATCATAAATGTAATGTAAACCTATGCCATTCGTTATAGACAAATCCAAGTCCATAAACAGGGCTTTAGTATCAAAGGAATTTTTCTTTTTTATTTGAAGTTCAGTGGGATATATCAGACCTACTATTTGTTCTTAAAAAGGATTATCAATATTAAGCAAGTCATCTAGATACCTTGAGTTAGAGTTACAAGCTTTAATAACATTAACTTGATTATTGTCAGAAAGAGACAACATGAAGTCTCTCTCATTATAAAATAAGAGCAAATCTGCAACAAGGTGATAAATCATCAAATGTGAAAGTCATCAAAATTTGCTATAAGCAATAAAGTATAATTTGTTATTTGTGAGGCTTAAAATTATTGTTAATTGACATATAGGCAATTGAAGATTCAAAGAAACACCACCTTAAATACATGACATTGTGCTTATAATTAAAAATTTGCATGCTGGTTTTTTTTAAATGCTTTTTATTGTCTGCTGCACTTTTTCATAAATAACTTTTGTCTTCGAAGCATTGTCGGCACATAGGAATCATCATTCTGTCCGCTTCGTCGTCGGCGGTTGGCATCGTCGTCTGCTACGTCACACTTCTGGTTTTCGATCAATAAATTTTAAAGGGATGCATCACTTTCATTCAAAGTTTTCCAAAGGGCAAAGCATCATCAAATACAGGCCAGGTTTGAATGTAGAGGTTATCGGCAGACTTTTGACTGAGTTATGGGTCTTTTTTTACTTAGATTTTGGCTAAATTTTAGTTTCCGATCAATAACTTTTAAAGGGATGCAGCAATTTCATTCTAAGTTTACAGAAGGGTAAAGCATAATAAATACAGGTCAAGTTCGAATTTTGCGGTCATCAGTAATCTTTTGATTGAGTTATGGCTCTTTTTTTACTTAGGTTTAGGCTAATGTAAAAGCTATATTGGCTTTTGTGTAATAAACTTCACATTTCCTCAAAGCTATTATATCTGACAACTTGTCAATTTAGGCCATGATTACCCAGTGCTTGTAGATAAACATAACATTGATTAAATTTTTAGCCCCCCCCCCCGACCCCGACCCCTTAGGCTGGGTCAAAGGTCAAATATTTAAATTTCGCAATTACTCAGTCATCAATAGTTTAACTGAAAGGGGCTCTTGCATGGTATTGGAAATTAACATGGGAGTCTGCTCACGCTTGGATTTTGATAATATTATGTTATTTAATTGTCTGGGGTATAACTTTAATATTTATGGTGCGTTTGAGTTTTTATGCAATTTCATTGCTAATTTATAATGTCATGATTAATATCATTATAATACCTTAGGGTACCCCGTTATAATCATTTCTAAAGTAATTGACATATCATGTAACTGGCGGAGAAATGTTTTATTAAATAGCTATATCATTGATAAGTTCGTTGTTACTTAATATGGCATGTATTAGGATATTGGGTGGGCATTCATTTTTATAGCATAGTAACTAAATTTTCGACTGTATATTTTGTATTAAGTCAAATTTGGTCTTAACATTTTTACAAGTTGCAGTCTTTGTCAAGATACCATTTCAACATATAAACTATCCATATATGTTAAGAATATGTGGACCAAATTTCATGAAATTCAAGCACCGGTAACATATTTTTTCAACTTGATGTAAACACATGGCCCTAATTCATCAAAATGTAAAAAATACAATAATTATGTTTCAGTGTAAAACATACTTGAATACTTGCTTAGTTTGAATCATCATGCTAGTACGTTTATTGGTAGAAGTTGATATGTTCAGTGTTTTCCCCTGTTATGGATTAAAAAAAAAAAGAAAAAAAAAACAATATTCTTTGATGCAAAATTTAATTCTTATTAAATGAAGTGCTTACACAATAATATTAGCCAAAATGATACAATATGTTGACACCTTTACTTATTACATCTTGTTTCTAACATTAAAACTATATCTAGCCAATGTTACACTTAATATCTAACATTATTAAGAATTTAATTCATACAGAAGAGAAACCTTATGACAAGTCGGTTCATACAGGAGAAGAACCTTATATCTATGATTTTATAATTATAAGACTCATTAATAAACTTGCATCAAAAAAATAACCCCCTGTCAAACCTATTGGTTAAAATTAACCATTTGGGTCACAGATAACTTTTGGCTTCGAATGTATTGCTAATTTAATGCTTAAATTTTCTCTGTTCATTCTGTTTTGTGAAACTGATGCTGATTTCCATCAAATAGCAACATTTATACTTTAGCAGGCTGTATATTCTAGGCATACAGTTTTGTTTCTGGACCTCACTTATTCATGCAGAACACTGTTTTATGATACCTTTGATAAGACTCTGTTACACGTTATCCTGGTCACAGCACCAAGATGTGGTTCCTCTAGTTTTGTTGGGATGTTAAGGAATATTGAGTCTTCGTGTTTTCACAGGTTTATTTTTAGGATATTATGTTTCTTAAACAATATCATGCAGGACTTGAGGAAGTGATACACATTGTCTTGGCCTAATTGTGCCATGACACAGGGCCATGATCTCCTGCATTTCTGACCATTGAATCATTTAAAATTGTCTTAACATGTCTTTCTTTAAGAAAAGTGGAATTAGATTTAAAAACAACCTCCTTATGTCGAGTTTTTAATTCATTTGAACTAAATAATTAATTTTGCTAAAACTGACCTATACCCATAAGAGGTAGGAAATGACAAAGCTACCAGTTTTGGATTTTCATGATATTTGGCTCAGATCAGAAGTATATATATGGCATGTTTTTGTGATAATATGATATCTTGACAAAGACTAGAACATATCCATCTTTTCAATTGAATGTTGAATGTTTGTGTAATTTTTGAAAAAAAAAATAAAATTTTACAATAACTTCTCTGAAAACGTAAACCATTATTTATCCAAATGTTTTTGTGGTATTAAATTAATGTCTATGGTAATTTGGATTCAATCTAGATGACAAATCATAAAAATAAACAAAACTATAGATTTAGGATCTAGAAATTTAGAGACAGGTACCACCTCAAAGGTGGAGTACGTCAGCGTTGCTTCCTAAGCCTTATTCTTAACTATCTTATTCGATAAATATATTTTCATAGTTCGAATATAATGAGTTATCAATATGCAAAGTTTGAAGAAAATTCATGCGTGGGCACAGATGAAAGTACCCCCTTTGCATGCAGACAGAAGTTCAATCGATATTAAACATGTCAAACAGATTCAGTTCAAAGGCCTGGGTCCCATCCAACAGAATATGGTCACGTTGCAGATCAAATTAAAAGAAATGACGCATGCATCACAATGGTAGCAAATAGTTTGCCCAATACCCCTCCACCCATACCTAGCGGTGGGGTGAAAAGGTCAAAATTAAACTTTTCAGAATATGGTCATATTGCATATCAAATGAAATGGAATGACAAATGCAGTTTCATTCAATCACCTATTCTGTCCTTACACACACCCTTGACTCCTGGGGTGGGGTCGAAAGGTCAAAACATTTTTAACTGAATGCATTTATGTTGCAGGCTACATTTAAGGGAATGGAACAATGAGCACCATGGAAGCACATATTCTGTCCTTGCACACTATCTCAACCCCCAGATGGGGTCAAAAAGGTCAAAAAAATTCTGAAAGTAGTCGAGTTGCACATAGAATTAAAGGGAATCGAGCATAGATCACCATGCAAGCACATATTCTGTCCTAATACACATCCTCGACCCCTGGGTTGGGATCAAAAGTCAAACATTTTTCTGAAATAAGTCATGTTGCATATCAAACTAATATAAATGGAGCGTAGAGCACCATGCAAGCAGATATATTCTGTTCTCACACACACCCTTGCCCTCTTGGCTGGGGTCAAAAGATGGAAACATTTTTTTTCCTACATTTAGTCATGTTGCATATCAACTTTAAGGGAAGAATGGAATACAGAGCACCATTTAATCCCATATTCTGTCCGTACACACACACTCAATCCACGCATGGGAACAAAAGATCAAAACATTTTTTTTCTGAAAGTAGTCATATTGCATATCAAATAGAAGGGAATTGGAACATAGAGCACCATGCATGCACATACTATGTCCTTACACACACCTTTGGCCCCTGAGATTGATTCAAAATGTTAAAACATTTTTTTTTCTCAAAATTAGTCATGTTGCATATCAAATTAGAGGACAATGCAGCATAGAGGAGCGTGGAAGCACGTATTCTGTCCTTGCACGCTTACTCGGCCCCTGGCGTTGGGTCAAAAGATGAAAACATTTTTTTTTCTGAAAGTAGTCATGTTGCATATCAAATTAAAGGGAATGGACCTCAACCTGTGAGTCAGGTTAAAAAGTAAACAAAATTCTGAATGTCGTTATGCTGCATATCAAACTAAAGGGAAAGAAGCATAGACCAACATAGAAGCAAAAACCTTGAGCTTAAACACTCCCCTGACCTCTCGGTCAGGTTGTAGGGACAGATATTGAAATTGTTTGGATAAGTTTAGTTTTTATTGAACTAAGCACTTAACAAAAGTTAATAGACTTTTAACTATGAGTCGTATGATACCAAAGGTGAACTTAGGGGTTAAAGAAATAGGATTTATTCCTTTCTCTAAAATAACACTTTGCCGGGAAATATGTATTTGACAAATTTGCCTTGTTTGACTCCTGTTTTGCCAGGCAACACATCTGATTCTCGGAATTCTTGATTAAAAATATCTTCAGGAATACCATCAGAGAGTCAAACAATTTGGACCCAGATAAGACTCAGTGTTTCCTTGGGCCTAATTGGGCCTAAACTGTTTTGAAAAGTTATCCGTAGATGACACAAGTTGCCACTATCAGGTAAAGAGTTAAGGTAACTTTGGTTTAGAGACACAAATCAGTTACAAAATATTAACACATATACCCTCCTTTCACTTTGTCACCTATTTCTGAGTATCAAATTCAGGATGGGACAAACTTTTTTGTCAGGTTTCAGCATTGGTTTTGGATAATAAGATTGATGAGACACACACTTAATGCATCTCTTCCCAATTCTTATATAATTTAAAATATCTATACAGATAAGAACTGGTTAAATGATTTGTGTCATTTTAAGTAAAATTAATAGCACTGAAGAAGGGCATTTTGGTTGATTGACGAATTGGATTCCTTCTTGTGTTTTTGCTTATTATTTTTTCCATTTTCTTTGGTTTGATAGCTTTGATTGTGATATGGAACTTAACAGACATGGAAACATATCTAACTAATAGATAGAGGCAAAGAAAATAATTACATGGGAAGTGGTGGCAAACCTTGAAGACAATCATTTTTCTGACCAACTTTATTTATTGAACCCAATTTTATTCATCCAATCTGATTCAGATTAGTAAAGTGGTCCAGTATATCTTTCTAGCAGTCACAGGTTTTAAGTGTAACAATAAACCACATTGTTTTCCCTCAATATTGGCTTAATCCAACTGAGAGTACATACCTTGACAATTTTTTTAAAGAGAAGCTAGACTGTAAATTGTTTTAAATATTTGAGTGACTTGAAATTTTGTTTGAAATGAATCCTTATTTCAGGTCAGTCCAATAGTATGTCAGATACAACATCAGAAGCTGCTAAGCTAAGGGATGCTGGTGTAACTGTTTTCTCTATTGGTGTGGGGTCTGGTGCCAATGAACAGGAATTAAAGGCCATGGCAACGGATCCAGATGTCACTCACGTGTTTACTGTCACAAATTTTACCTCACTGTATAATATAACAGGACCGTTAGCACAGGAGACATGCCAGGGTAAGATGTCACACACAGCTACATTCAATTTCTATAAGGGCCATCCAATAAGTAACCAGCCTACCATACTTCAAATAATAAATATATGTTTTTTTTTTCTTTTATGAAATAAATCTTTAACAAGATACTCTTTGACCTCATGTTTGAAAAAAATATTATACAATAATTACACAAAAATGTAGCTACCCTTGAAAATGTGCTAAAATGACTTGGACATATGCAACACTACTATGTTCAAGAGTCATTTTCAAAAGGCAAATTGCAAGTTATTTACTGGTAACTGAGCTATAATTAAAGCCAATAGAATAGATTTTTTATTTTAAAAAAATGAGAATAAGTTTCAGTGCTCTTGAAAAAAATCACAGGGTTCAAAATTAATAGTTACAATTTTTCTTACAAAGAATGGAAATTTCAATTTTGACAATTTGAGAATTCAGACATTTTACTTTTTTTCTTTCATAAAAAAAATGTAATCATTATAATATTACATTCGGTTATTAATTGATACATGACTTTCTGGGAACTTCCAACATGTCTAGAAAGAGTCATGTTCCAGTGTTCTTAAACATGGGTCACTTAAGTTTGTATTGTGATTTATCAAATTATGCAATCTTGTCCTTTTTTTTTACAACCATGTAGGCGACATATTTCCCCTTCCATTGATATATTACACATGCAACCATTATGTTTCGTACTTAAGACATTTATCAAATAGTAAAATTTAAGTAACAACCAAATTCGATGAAACCAAATTATTTGACTCACTGGCCATGCTTGAAGACGCAATTAACTACTGACTAATGAACCAATAATGCTTTAATTTTGTACATATGTCTTAATATGGTAACCAAACACACTGTGAAAATCTTGACTGTCAAGGTCAGGCTGTTTATTTGTCGAATCACCCTCGTATAGACAGTTCTCCATTCAAATGATAAAATATTCTTCTTTATAACTTTAATCTCTAACAGTTTCTGTCAAAATATGAATAAGTCTAGATAAATATAAGTTGTTGTAAATTTGTAAATACTTTCTTTTTAATCTGTTAAAATATTTGTTTTGGTTCCTAAACTGGGATTTTTAACAAATATAGCATAAATATTGTTCTAGATATAAGAACAATTTTTTCTTCATTACTCAATTTTATATAAAGGCTTAATACAATTAGTTTTCTATAATGTATATTTAGCAACAGTTAGATTTAAGGTGTAAAAGGCTTATAATGAAAATTCAGAATGAATACTCAGAGTGAAAATTGAATAGATTTGGATGGTATTTCTTCTTTATTACTCGCTCTCATCTAAATGCCCGATATTACTAGTTTGTATATTTAGCCACTATTAGATTTTAGGTGTGTGATGCTTCTAATTAAAATTCAGAATAGAATTCAGAGAAAAAATAAAATGAATGTATTTGCATATAATTTCTTCTTTTTTACTCACTCTGATCTAATAATAATACAATTAAGTTGGGTATCATATCTTGGTCATTACTCAAAACGTAAGTATAATCAGAAAATACTTCAATCACCCGCTTCAGACCAACAAACAGTATCGTTAGGAAGAGCCACAGAACACAATTAGTCACAATACATCAAGAAGACGATTAAAGCAAAGCAACCAGCTCTCTCCCCCTCGCCGAGATAATTGCAAAGCTAGAAGGGAAACAAAGAAATGCATTACAAAACAAAGATCTAACAGAGAACCCCCCATAACAATGGGCTCTTATCTAAATGCCTGATACAAATTGTTTTCTACACAGAATATTTAGCCGCAATTAGATTGTTAAATGCTTGTTATAAATATATTAAGAATGAAAATAGAATCGATTTGAATATCATATCTTTATTCAGATTATCAAATATTGTTCTGTGATCATTTCACTAAATGCAAAGCCTTGTAGCAAATAAATTTTACATAATACATGTATTTGTGTAAAAAATCTGTGACGTATTTGTCTAAAATTTAGCACAAGTTCTTGATTGTAAAACTCTGATATGATTTTCGTACTTTGGTAACAATCTTAAGTTAGCTCATATTTCTTAACGCTGAGATAGGCATGAAATTACCTGGTAGTAAGGGTGTTTCTATATTAGTGCTGATCTGAGAAAAAAGTCCTCAAGGCATTCCAGCTAATATTACATAAGAGACTTTTAGAAAACATCTAAAATGACCAAATTCTACATGTTTTGTACTACCATGAAAATGTTTCTATAGCATGATGTCATCAAAATAACAAATATTTCTGATTACATTTCAAGTTTGGAATGATGCATGTTGTCATGGCAACAAGTAAGCTATAAAACCCACAAGGACTCATAATGAAGAGTCCTTTTAATTGCCTAAATTACAACTTAGAAAGTATTAACTCATACAATATCATTTTCATTTACATTATAACATAGATAACGCATAATACATTATATTTGTTAAATATTTATATTGAGTCATTAAAAACCAACAAGTAACTGGAGACAAGCACGCTGACGTCATATTAGGGTAAACGTTCTTCTCAACGTCACGTTCCAAATCGCTTGACATATTTTGCTTCTAACCTCCATTTATTCGTCAATATTGAAGATTATTGCTTCAAAACTTCAGGAAATGCTCTTAAGATGTAGTACTTTGCAAAGGTAACATTACCTAGATTTTATTACTTCACCCATAAGGTACCTTTTTTCATATCCTTGCTCATTTGTTTGTTACTTTAACAGTCAATAACAGTTGAAAGAATGTTAATTGTATCCGTTGCATAATTTACATTCTGTTGTTTGTTTGATTATTTTAGTTGCAGATTATACCCAACCACCTATTAACACAACAACAGCACCTGAGCCAAGTTAGTATAGACTGATTTGCTTTTTTTCATTTCTTTGTTGGTCAATGAAGGTACAATGTATGTTTCTTTTATGTTTCTCAGAAAGCTGTTAGCACATTCTTTGCCAAATTGAAGCCCATGTTCTAACAGCATCTGAGGATTCAATCATGTATATGCTATCATTTGACTCTGCCTTCAAACAACTGCATGAATAAATTTTAGGCGAGAATCTAATAGTATATATAATCTTCATATACTTCTTTCTTAAGCCTTTCTAATAAAACAATCATATTCCTTACAATCAATGCAACATTCTGTCTTTGCTTATAAAAAGTGATATATCTTTAGCAAATGTATTTTTCTGCCCTTGACTGGACTTATCATCAGAACATTTTTCAATTTTCATCATATATGCATCACCATAAATTACTTTTGAAGTATGCGTTTCTTCTAAAATATCTATTTCTGGTGAAAGCATTAATTTAACTGAAACTGTTACGATTTTGCTCACTCCATGTATGCTGATTAATATTTGGCATACCCTATAGAATGTTGTTCTTATCCCGTTTGGTTGAAGCCATTCCTATACCTTGTATAAGTAGCTATTATGTGGTTAGATCATTTATCTACATCTGGGCAATCACTTCTTGCCTATATCATAAGTACCAAAATAGAATATATTCGCCTATTTATCAATATTGTAATGCAATAAGATTTAGGCCTGCAGCTGAGATTTGATAAACCTAAAAGCTTCACTTCAAAGCCAATTAAAATAGAAATGGCCAATTTTTTTTTTCTAGTTAACTCCAGAAGTTTTCCTTATAGAATAAGACACATTTTTTTAGAGTCAACAATCAGTTGTTTTCAAATAAACGTAGAATTGTGATATTTTGGATATTAGCTGGCTAGTAGGAATTATTCTGTGCAGATTTTGGATTATGGATGAATTTGATATTCTAACTTTTACAAGGAGATTCAATGTAGATTGGATTTTTATGTCTGGGAATTCACACACCAGTAATTGACTGGATATTACCTTAGGACTGATCAAAATAGCTGCATGTTTGAAATATAAGACTTAAAAAATAGTAAGCGTGTATGATCAGGAAATAGACATTTTTACCCACAGGCTGACACCTTACGCGTACACCTTACACTGACTTTATGGGTGCAGGGTATTGTGCATTTGCGGTCAACTTTTTAATTTTTACAAAGCAATCTTACACGCAGATATGTTGTCTTATATGCTTTAATGCATTATGAAAAGGCTGTATTTATAGAATGTTCTGCTGTATATATCGTCGCTGATCCTACTGTGAATTAAGAGTGATTACCACAAAACTGCAAATGGCATGTGTCTGGGAATAAAAATATTTCAGCCACTATTTCATGTTCTTTGGGCTATTAGAAAACATCATAATATAAGACCAACATTCTGCCCTGGATTACATATAACAACCTCCGAGTAATTAAGACATCTTGGGGTAATAGGAATTATTGACCACAAAAACACAATCGCTACATTTCATGCTCTGGTTAAGATTTGGGGGGATTTTCTCAGAATACACAGGATAACTACATACAACGTACATGTACGTCGGTAGGTCTATGCGTCTGCTTTGATTTTGTTTGTTTGATTTGATTCGTTACATCCCATCAACATTCTTTCAGTTATACAGGGATGAGTCTTCCTGGGTTGAACCAGTACTAAGCTAGGATAAATGCGTCTTGCTCAAGGACCACAACGCAGTGACGCCGGTGAGGCTCGAACCCGCGGCCCTTCGGTCTCGAGTCAAACACTCTACCACTGAGCCATTGCGCTCTGCAGTTTAAAGTTGTCGCACACTGAATTGCAGAGTCCATCCGTTGTCTACTCTTGTTGATACAATAACATTTGCTCGTCATTTCACAGTCTCTGATTTATAGCGGCAAAGAAAGTCGTTCCCGTTGTCCTTATAAATTTGACCCCTCGTGACTGTCTAGGACACATTAAAATATGAGATTCTTCCATTAAACATTGACTGCTGCACCGATAATTTCTCTCTTATGTGGAATATCCTACATGTACATGTACCTCAGTGGATGAAAAAAATATGTGGAATATCCTACATGTTCATGTACCAAGCAGCTATACATAGTTTGGATGCTGAATTCACTATTTTAGAAATAACGACCTCGAATGCCCTTTTTCCTCGTGAGCTCAAGATTTTGTACCATTTCATACATGCTTCTACCTTGCCAACGTATCAGACGAGATTAACTTTTTCCGCCCTGGTGGCGGGTTGCGTCTTCGGCTTCATTTTAGAACCAGATCAGACCGACAACATGAACTTTGTAACTATTTGACATTCTGGTGGTATTCTGCATTATGTTTTGAAATACTAATTTAGAGAAACTGAGCAGACTTCAAAAAAGCCTGCAAAATTACCTAGCGTGCAAAGACGCTAACTGAATTAGAAGTATCCCGTTTTTAATATGGTGGACAATGTGGTTTTAAGGTGTTTTTGTGTCAATGGTCGGTTGTGAAATTCAGGCGGCGATGCTGTGCGCAATTCTTAAAACTAAGAGTCCCGAAAATACCACAATCACATACTGCAGACCAACCAACCACACCGTGAGGAAGAGACACAAACACTTACAGTCGCATGACAGCAAGAAGACAATTAAGATAAAGCAATCAGCTCTCTCTTCCCTAGCGGAATGAGTGCAAAACTAGAATTGATACTAAGTACTGTATAGCAAAACAAAGAACAAACACAAAACTCCCACACATAATGAGAGCAACAATAAACTATACAATCAAATGGTCGTAATGTGCACGATCCGTGGTGAACGTATATCTTAGAAACAACATTTTAAAGTTAAATCAGTTTTTACTGATCTGACTGCGCTGAGACTTAAGAAAGCGAGAGCATCTTTGGGGATATATCGCAGTTGCGGTTCACATACATTTCGCCTGAGATTCGTATTTAAGTTTTCTTTCTTGCTTTGACTAGTTGAGAAAGGGATAGTTTGAATTTTGGAGTGAAAGAATTTTAAGATATTCTAGTGTAGGGGTCCAAAATATCATATTTGAGATTAAAATCATGGTATATGAGTAAATTTTAGCTAGAGAGACTTGTAGGGTGGGTATTTCTTTAAATTGAAATGAAATGCGAAACAAAGGTTACATCACACAGCACTGGTACAAATGCAAAATAATTTCGCAGAAATGCTCCCCATAATGCCCTCTAACAAGATTGCCTAAATAATTTTGCTCCGGCAAACAAACTGGCTGCCAGAAATGTAGATAAGAAATATCTTAAAATGCCATATTCTCTCGAGCCATTGGTTCCCATTCAAAAACACATCACGCAAAGGTTTATTATAACGTCATCTGGTAAGATTTCTCAATCGGTTCTGATCAGCTGACTACCAGAGTTAAAACAAGAACACCACTTTACGCAGCATCAGATTCTCGGCTATTGTTCAAGATTCAAAATAATTACATTATACAAGTGTTAAGGATAAGTATGAAAACTTTGATCAAAATATATATAAAACATGCCGTTCAAAGTTATGAGCATTTTCACTAAAATACCTCGACCGGCCTAAATGATGCTAGGCAAAGCGTCGTGTATCTGAACAATGTTAAATGAATATTAAGAAATAATAATGCAAAATTTGATCGAAATATACCATGTGGTTTAAGATTTATGAGCATTTATACTAACTGACCATTACCCGCCTGACTGATGCTCGGCATAACCTTGTCTGCCAAACGAAACGTTTACGCATACCAGTGTTTGGACAATGTTGAAATGTATACATATGCAAAATTTGATCAAACTAGTATACCATCTGGTTTTAAAGTTATGAGCATTCAACAACGACAGAATCACCGCCAAAGGATGGACAGCAGCGGAAGCTATTGGTTGCTTATATGCGTTATGGCGCCAAATCTTTGCTCTGGATTTTGCTGGGTTTCTTTTAAAACACAAACGTGTAAAGTTCGAATAGAGGATTTCTAATTTATGCAAAACATTACCACAGAGGAACAAACTATCAATGATTTGGTGAAACAAAGAAAATGGCTCACAGAGAGTTAGAACTAAAGATTACCTCAAGTTGAGCCACGGTGAGCCCAGCTGAAAACAAGCATAAGGGGCCAGCATAAAGACGAAAGCTTCTGAGACTGAGGTCTGCTCCATCGTAATGCAATTAAAGTGGAAACCATAGTTAAACCGTGATTTGGTTTTCAGCCAGGCATACTGACTGTCGCAATGTATTAAATTGCTGACCTCCAATGCAGTGGCAATACAGTTTCAATAAATAGAATACCTTCCACTGTTTCTGGCGAACAAGCAAGGTTCTGGCCAGCCCAGCTAACCTTGATTGTGATTGACTTGTGATAACAAAAGAAGTACTCACCTAAAACACATTTACCAAATGACACTCTGCCATCCAAAGATGCAACCACACACCAAATTTGGGATCCCTAGCTCAAATAATATAGGTGAGATGCTCCGGACACAACTATTCTATAAACTAGGTCAGAGGTCAAGGTCACAATGACCCAAAAATGGTGTGCGACATTCTGCCATCCCAAGATGCATCGACTCATCTAATTTGGAATTCCTACCTCAAAGAATATAGAGGTTTTGCACCAGACTTGATGCCAATTCTAGAAACTAGGTCAAAGGTTGAGGTCACAGTGACTAGAAAATGGAACGTGACAATCCGCCATTTCAAGATGCATTCACACACCAAATTGCCATCAAAGGTGCATTTACACACCAAATTTGGAAATCCTACCTTAAAGAATGTAGAAGATGTGCTCAAGACAAGAATTCTTAAAACTAGGTCAAAGGTCAATGGCACAGTGACTCGAATATGGTACGCGACACTCTGCCATCCCAAGATGCATTTCCACATCAAATTTGGAATTCCTACCTCAAAGAATATAGGAGATATGCACCAGACTCAAAGCAGTTTCTAGAAACTAAGTCAGAGGTGAAGGTCAATGCCACAGGGACCCAAGGATGGTGCGCGACACTTTGTCATCCCAAGATGAATCAACATACCAAATTTGGGATTCCTATCTCAAATAATATAGGAGATATTCTCCGGACACGATTATTCTAAAAACTAGGTCAGATGTCAAGGTCAAGGTCACAGTGACCTGAACATGTTAGGAGACACTTTGCTATCTCAATATGCATCCACACACCAAATTTGGAATTCCTACCTCAAAGAATATAGGAGACATGCACCAGACAGGAAGCGGGACGGACTGACTGACGGACGGACAGATGAATGAAAAAAGCAAATACTATATGCCTACCACAGTTCCTTTGGGGGCATAAAACAGTTTTGTTAAAAAACTGAGCTCGTGATTGCCGCAGACCCAGTGTGTATATAAAGTACATCATTGTATAAAGCCTGAATCGGTTTTGTAATTTTGAAATCAAAATGAATGTTGAGATGTTCCCTAAAATTGATTCCGCAGTCAGTTATCCGCTATCAGCAGTTCGCTTTGTGGGTAAAAATGTCTAATACCACAATCACAAACCGCAGACAACCCCATAGCACCACGAGGAAGAGCCACTCAACCATCACGAGACACCAGGAAGACAAATTAAGCAAAGCAACCAGCTATCTCTTCCCCATCAAGATGATTACAATACTAGAATGGACATAAAGTAACGTACAACAAAACATAGAGCAGTTACAGACTCCCACAATGGGAGTAACAATAAACGTAAAGTCAACAACAACAGAACCACCGCCTTAGAACGGACAGCAGCCTAAGCCACCAGGGGGCTTAAATGCATTTTACCGTACCAAATCTTCGCTAAAAGTTAAAGTACAAGGAATGTTGAGCTCGCATGGAAGCCTACTAACTAATGCAATGTATCATCATGGAAAAACACTCTAATTAAATTAACACACCATGATGGAACAAAGAAAAGGGCTCATGACTCACAGATAGTCAGAGCTAAAGAAAACCTCAAGTTGCGCCAAGTTAAGAATCATCAAAAAATTGTCTTCATTATTTATTTGTCTTAGTAAGCTGTTTTATTTTTTCTATTTTATTTTGTTTGATCAGCGCCTTTATTATTCGTTTTTAGGAAAGTATTATATCTAAACTGGCTACTGGCAAAATTTCAGTTTTCTAGCTAGTCTCTATAGCTAATGATACTGGTTTAAGTATCTCTTTGCCAGAAGCCCCTAAGACAGATTTTGTTGCCTATAGGTCCAATTATGTCTTCATATTGACATGTAATAACATACATATCACAGTTATGGAAGCTATTTTATCATTATCACATTGATAAAATTATCCAATTGATGAAAAATATTTGTGACATCGAAAAATATACTGAACCAAAGTTTTTACACAACATTGTTTTATTCTGATAATAACTTTCTCTGAACGCATGTACTAGGCCAATTGGTTCGCCGAAATAAAAGTTCATTTAGTTAGGCATCATAACTTACTTTGGTTTTAACAATATGTCACAAACTATTTTTTAGAAACAAAGCATTCTATTGGGGAAGGGTTGATGAAAAAGTGAAATGCATTGTAATATTCCAATATTCGATATGTGGCATAAATTTTGGCATCCTGAAAGCTGGTCAACCCAATCACGGATGACATTTTTGCTTTCCTCTTCAATTGCACGCCGGAGGGTTGGACTTCAGACTCTATGATGGTTCCCACTTAAAGACTTATCTATTGATGAGATGGTAAAGGCCTGATGCTTTGGCTGTTTGTTGGGCCCACAGGCGTTTACCTTTTGGATTCTTTCGCCCTGGTATTCAGTTTAATTTACTAGTGAATCCTTATCTTTGCTTTATCTCCTTGTTATATCTTGATTTATATGTTTTAGGATATGATGCATTGATAAGTAAAACGTCCTTTCATGCAAACCAAATATATATGTGGCTTGATCCACATTTGAATTAAAGCTGCATACTCTGTAACTATGAACTTTTTTCGAAAAAAAAATACTATCTTTTTAAATCATTTGTAAAAGTAGAATAAAGTTATGTTGTCACAATAAATCTAATTTCTACAGCTGAAAACTGCATGGAAAAGTGAATTATCTTATAAAAACAGGTGTTTTTTCTCTTGTTTGTAATTATTTGCGTCCCTCCAATAATTCTAGACAATTATTTTTTAACATAAATGCTGTTGTTTTGGCACTAATATATTGTTAACTATTACGAAAAAGGTAAATGTATACATGGATTTTAGTATTTTTACTGTGTTCTTGAAAAATAGAAACATTATTTCTAAAATGAAAAGATCAAAAGTTACAGACTATGCAGCTTTAAGGATGAGGTTGACGCTGTTAAACCGGTTTAAGCCCTCCAGTAAAATATTTTACTGACCGTTCCAAGGCGGTACTTCTTTTATGGAACATTTTATGTTTTTGTTATCTCTTGTGTTTGCTATGTCTTTGTGCGAGTCTGTTTATATGTGCCATGTGGTCACTTGCTGGGAAAGGGCTGACCTCTTGGCTCTCGTTTATCACTTTTCCATTGGTATTTTGGTGCTTGGAATTTTAGCAATAGATTATTCTCCTTCAAATTGGCTAAGCATCAGTTCCGGTTGTTAGCCAAAAGAAGAAGGATTCAGTCAGCTTTGAACATACATTTTTATTCAGGAAGTTGCAATTATTGTCAAAGTGAACATTAAGTTGTGCAGGATTCTTTAAAATTCAATTATGCTCTATAACATTTTTAAGCATATCAGTAACACATGTTCATATTTTTAAGTAACTTCCACGTTTTGTGAAAGTTACGCGATATTGATTATGTGTTGAGTTGTATGGACGCGCTAGGAATAATGCTCAAATTCAATGAATTTAAATTTGACACTTAATTTTGTGAAATTCAACAGAACAATTTTCAAGTGATACCCCACATCATATTGGCCTAACGTTGGAGTGTCGGCTAGTATGGGCTTTTTAACTTTATAATCTCTCACAAGGCCATGGAACTCTAAAAGACTTATTGACTAATTAGACTCAAGCTCACCCAATCCATGCTGCAGACGTATTCTCTGCGAAAAGATTCTTCATGGTAAGTTGTGCAAATTTCCCAGCATAAACTATATATCCTACAGCTATTGGTCATATAAGATTATGGCCCTTAACGAGTTGAGTTATAACTTTGGCTCAGTATAGTCTGATGATACATTCAAATATACTGTAGAATTAATGCAATCACTATTTATGTGTATGTTGAATCTAACTTTATCTGAAATTATATAAGGTAATGCATAGAAGTTAAATGAAGAGATGATATCAGCAAGTTTTTACCCTGAGAGACTAGTTTTCTTCCCTATTTGGGACAATGTCCATATGTATATGTGCAATTACCCATATTGATATTGACATCACTTGAACTATTTCAGCCTGTCAGAACAATACATCACCAGCTGATATTCTCTTCATTCTTGATGCTTCTGGGAGTGTCCAGGCAGCCAATTTTAAGACCATGTTAGATTTTGTGGAGAAAATGGTGGATGGATTTTCTATTGGTGCCAATGAAACTCAGGTTGGCTTGATAACGTTTGCCAGCAACGTCGATCTACAGTTTCATCTAAATAGATACCACACTAAAACAGAAATCAAGATTGCAGTATCACAAACAAGGTACCTACCTATGACCTGTAAAATATATAATTACACCGTTTACACTTCCAATCTATTTTAAGAGATAAAATGCTTAGGTGATAAGTAGATAATGTGTTTTGTATCAAAGACATACAATAATGCCAAGAAATCTACATGTTTGACTGATTAAGTGTATGACCCAGTCAAAAATATTTCAGTCATGTTGGGACTCCTCCCAGAAAGAGGGGGGGGGAGAAAAGAAAGAGTGGATATAATACTGCAATGCCTCACTCAAATTTGCCTCATGTTGAACAAATTTCAGCCTGCCTACAATTTAATTATGACAGGGTCATCTCTCTGAAAGCAATAGCAGAGAGTGCACAACTCAACCACCAACAGCTTAGATTTAGGTCAAAAATAACCTGGAAGTTTTATAATAACAAATCATAAACCAATGCTTCAAAAATAAGATTTTTTTCTGACTAAAAGTAAACTAATGATAGCATATACAATGAAGATCACTACAAGCGAAACACACAAGCAAACAAGGATTCATGATTCATTATCATAAAGGAAAATGTGTAAGAAATACTGTCTTAATATTAAACATTTATAAACACTTTTTTTCCAAATTTGTTATATCAAGGTTCAGTTTATGAGTTGCATATATGATACAATAGTTTAACGTCATATCAAGGCTCAGTGTTTAACAAAGCAATGTATTGCAATGCCTCATAATGTGAAATTAAGTAGACAGGTAGACAATATCTTAATGCACTGTACTCAGAATGACTAGACAATATCTAAATACATGAAATATTTAGCTACATTTTACCTTTATAGTATGTTGTCCTGTTGATGGAGCATAAACTAACTGCAGACCAAGATCAGACACTAAAGAACATTGGGAGTGATCAGGGTCCAATATTTACTTAAAATCAAATACAAATAAAATGAAATGACTGAGAAGGTGTTAATTTTCGTTTTGAAATAGCTTGATCTTTCGGACTTGTAAGGAAATTCTATTCAGCAAATGTGAACTAAAATATTATTGCTTTTTCAATGGTCAAAAGGAAAAGAATAATATACCCTTATTTAAATTCTTACTCTGAAATGTTAATTGAAAATAATGTCTGATGGTTACATAATGGTGTATTTAGATGGTGCACATGCCAAAGTGTTTCATTTTTAACAAAAATGTGTATTTAACACAAATATTATCTAATCACAATGGGTCAGTCAAAAATAACTGAGAGTTGGTTAATATCTTTGTCCTGGGTTGGCACTTATGACTGGAACTCAATAGACATAGAGAATGAACATTCCAGCTTCATTGCATATAGAAGTTGATGTCTCTTCATCTTCAATGTGCTGTTGCTAGGCAAACGAAGTAAGTAAGGGTGCAAAGATCAGGAATCGATATTATCAAGTACCACACCTGACCCAATATACCAATGGAAAAGTGAAAACTGAGAGATAGACATCACAAACGAGAGCCAAGAGGTCAGCCCTTTCCTAGCAGGTGACCACAAGGCACATGTAAACCGATGCGTACAAAAGCATAGCAAACATGAGACAGAAAAAGCATAAAAGATCCACAAAAGAAGTACCGCCTACGAATGGTCAGTAAAATATTTTACTAGAGGGCTTTAACCAGTTTAACGGTGCACCAACCTCACCCTTAATTCAGTTGTGGATCATGACATATAGATGTTTGGTTTGCATGAAAGACCCCAAACTTATCAATGCATTATCTCCCAGAACGTATAGATCAAGTTATAAAAAGTATATAAAGCATAAATTAGGACTCAACAGTAAAAAAAAACGGAAGACAAGAGCAGTATAAATCAAACAGGTAAACCCTGGTGAGCACAAACAGCCTAAGCATCAGGCCCAGGCCATCTCATCAACAGATAAGTCATTAAGTCGAAACCGTCATAGAGTCTGAAGTCCAACCCACCAGCCTGCAATTAAAGAGAAAAGCAAAAGTGCCAACTGTGATTGGGTTGACCACCAAGCATGCAGTCTGTTGCAATACATTAATATTATAGCCAATCTTTTTATAATAGGAAATTATATTAATGAACTGCGTTGAAAATTCATTAGAGCCAACAATCTTCTTCAATTTATACACCAAGTCACTGTAGCATTCAGGCTCAGAAAGTCCTTGGTGCAAGAGAGATTTAAGTCCAACTTGGAATTTAGATATCAAATCATAGTATCGTCTATAAAACTTAGAAAAGGTGTTGCAAAGTTTATGATACCAATAATCTTGTTTAAGAAGTTTCTGAGTTAACAATTTTTTCGATTGTTGCAGTCAGTAACATAGCTAGATGATCTTACAAAACGAATGAATAGAGAGATATAGACAACTTAGGATGTAGAGTTAGGAACACCACCATCTAAAAATGGGGAATTGACAATTTCAAAATCAAAGTCGTCACGTTTATCATAAATTTTGGTAGAAACGATATCATTAGAAATAGACGAATGCAAGTCTAAAATTGCAGCTTCGGTATCAGAGGTATTGGCTTTATTGAGTTGAAGCTCTGAAGGGTATATTTGACTTAACATATTGTCAAAATAAACATTATTAATGTTTAAAACACCGTCCAAATATCTGGATGTAGTTTAAACGCATCAATAACATCAGCCTGCTTATCATCAGAAAGAGACATAATGAAGTCCCTTACATAACAAAACAGGAATAAATCTACAGTCTGGGGAGCACAATTAGTGCCCATAGGATTCCCAACTACTGGTTTATAGAGCTTGGTGTCAAATTAAATAAAAAATATTGCCAACAAAAGGTCAGCGCATCACATGCATTTTGACATGACTATGCATGATATTTTTAGGTTTTTCCAGAGTAAAAAATGCATTTCTGTCATTACATGCAAGGTAAGGAGAGGCTTCTATCTGGAGGTTCTTTCAAAAAGTTTATCTTTAATCAAATTATGAGGTAAAGTAGTGAAAAGAGTAGAAAAATCAGAAGTAGGCAAACTGGTTGCATTGTAATCTCTAGCTTTAAGGTGGTACCAGACTCATCAGCATATGTCCAAAAAGTAACCATCTTTTGATATGTTATTGAAATGCCATACTTTTTTCCTGGAAATACGCTACATGCTATTGGCTAATAAAAGAACACAAAAAAGCGAAAAAAGGCACATAGCTTATTTTTTAAGCTAAAATCTATTTTGTAAAATCTATTAAGGCCAAAAAGTCGTTGAAATCTTGAATAAAAAATGTCACACAATGTAACTACAGAAACAAAAAACTTATTATTTTGAAGGAAATTTTGCATAGAAACTTATAATTGATTAAAAAGCAAATGTCACCGTGCTCGTTTTTCTTTTTTGTGCTATTTTATTATTTTACCTCTGAAATAAAAACAGGCATGGAGTGCCATACCTGTTTCATTGTTTAATTTAGGCCCATGTGCGTAGACAGTGTATTGTTTGAGTTGATGTTGTTTAATTAAGGCCCGTGTGTGAAAAGCCTTTTATTTGTCTACTCCTCATTTGGTACGTTCTAAGACCCCTTAAGACCTTTATAAGTGCGTTCGTGCGCGCTTGTGTGTGTGCTGAAATGAGGGTGAGTGAGAGAAGGGAGGGAGGGGGCAATTCACGTGCTGTTGATTTATACCATTTTTGTTGTTGCTTTTATTCTTTTCTTTTTTTTCTTTACTTTACGTACAGTATACGTATTTTGGATTCGTTTCAAAATTGACGTCATCAGCAGTAACGCGTATAGAAGTGTCGTCAGGATGACGCAAGTCTTTGATCTGGAAATATTTTCTATTTCGAAAACGTTGTTGCAAGAATGACCTTTTTATGCAATAATGGTTTTCTGATACACTAATATACAGTTATTTCATGCCTGTTTGTAGTATAGTCAAAACTATTACCCTGAGGTGCCGTAGACGACCTGATGCACTATTGTACGAGGCCGAAGGGGTAAAAGTTTGACTATACTACAAACAGGCATGAAATAAATGTTTTATTACCCAACCCATTTGATGAAATACTTAGCAGCGTTTCTTGCATGGAGTTGCTGTAGACAATGCGGTTTTGTTGAAAAACGGAAAATTTCACCAAATCTGCTCAATTTTGGTCTCAAAATGTTCCACTAGTTCTATCTAAGAAAACGAGTACCCTTACTTTATGTTTCTGGCCATAAACAATGGAGTTATTGGGGTTTAAAATTGTCAAACCATGTCTTATTTTCACCATTGTTGCATAACGTCTCATTTCATAAACAAACCGTACGCGCATCGTTGTTGCGCATGTTGATAAGCACCTGTTTGCTTTTAACAGGGAAGCGGGTAACTATGTCATGGTATAGTCTTTTTTATTGACCGGTGGAATAGCAAATGACATAGCAAAAAAAAAAGACGATTACTCCCTTTTATAGACGGTTGGGTGATAATATCTGCTAGATCCCTCAGGGGTAGTCATAACCCTCGCCTTTCTGGTTTGGGTTTCAACACTACCCTGGTGTTCTAACAGGTGGTAATGCAGTGAAAATCACGTTTGATCCCAATATTAAAGTTATTAAACGAGCTGTAAAGAGAGATGAAATGCGAGGCTTGTCAAGACTTATGTCACTTATTCATGACAAGTTTAATAAATTTAATAATACATGAGCACGACTGTAATGTTCTTTTTATTGTATGACCCTAAAACTACTTTTAAATCGCATTTAGAAATTGCGTGGAACTATGCTTTGATGTTGCCATATAATTATATGAAAAACCATTACGGACGTCATTTAATAGGGTTACCAAAATTTGTATACCACTAGTGGTACATGTCGTTATGTCATTCCCATGATAAATACAAACGCACAAACAAATAAGTAAACTAACAAACTCGCAATAGGGCTCAAACCAGGGACTCTCAAGTTGAACATACTATTACTGCGGCAATGGGTAAAAAAGGGATGATACACAGGTTTAGTTCTTTTCATAAATGCATTTAGTTAATGCTAAGACAAGCATGCATATGTGAACGGTCATATTAGATTATTTACAGCTCGCATATATATATATACAAATTAAGCCTCAGTGAAAAAAACTCCCCAATGGCTAGCTAAAAACAGCGCAAAGGCACGCCTCAGCATTTGACAAGCGCTCTCACAGTGTCCAATATGCTGCTCTTGGGTTTCATCCAAGCGAAATAAAGGGAGCCCTCCCACCTACAACGTCATATTTACAAAGATAAGGGACTTAAGAAGCACAGTGGCTCAGTTCGTAGTGTTAAACTAGGGATCGAAGGAATACTAATTTGCGAATCACCAGAGTCATAGTGTTGTGTCATGGGGCAAGACACTTTATCAGCGAACAGTACATAAATTGAATACGCATGAATATTAACTTTTTTGACCAGAATTGCCTGACCAGGCCTCGAGGTTATAAAACTTGAATATAGTCTCAGACTCTAAATAAAGCACAATGATTGGCTGCTTGCGGACATGTGCCTGCAAGTAGCCAATCAGTGCGCTTTATTTTGAGTCTGAGAATGAACTCAAGTTTAATAACCTCGAGGCCAGGTATTAATAGACTTCTTGCTTACTGTAAAGGCGGTATCTTTAATATTCATATCTGGGCGTTGTTCGGCTATTTCATCTGCTAAACAAGAGAAATCAGGTTCTATTTATAATGTGGTGAAGAATTAGTAAGTTGTTTGGGCCTCGCAAACGTGCATGCATATCATGAAAATCCTTACCGTATGCACACTGAACTCACATTTATTAACCCTTAAAGCTCATACATACAAAATGTATGTTTTTGTCGTTCACTAAAATATGTGAAGCCTCAAAGACATCAGTGCGGACCCAGATCAGACTGCCTGATCTGGGTCCACCATGTTTGCATCTATGCTCATGTTAAATAGACATTTTCAGATGCAGTTATTTTGCTGGCGTTTTTTAACTAGATAATGCATTTTGCGTCTATACTGAGATAATGGCGCAAGATAATACAGTTACTTTTGAATAAAACCACGCCTCATGTTCAGCTTTTACCTATGTTTAAGGTTGACCAATCCTAATTACGCATTCATGAGGGGCCGCCTTTACAGTAAGCGAAAAGTCAAAGAGTATAACTCAGAGCGAGTTTTGGGGTGAAACTGGACCAAACGGTCAAAATATATTAGGTTATACAGATGTGTTGATAGCTGATATTTTTTGTAAACGCCCATACTTGTACGTTTTAAGACAATAAATAAAGATAACTTGTACTTTTTTAAAAACACTTGGTTATCGTTTCCATGGATCCCGTACTACCATAAGTTTATCTAAAATTTCACCTGAGTTTTTAATAGACCAAAATAGGTTTTTTAAGGATCTCTCACATACCTTTTCACAGTACTTGATAACATGTTTTTAACAGCTGTAAGACACAAGGTTAACAATTTAGAAAGTTCTGTTTTCGTACAAGAACTAGAATTAGCTATAAATCTTGCTTTATAGGTTTTTTATGGAGTTTAGGTAACCAGTACAATGTAGGAACTTTGTCATGATTTTCTTTAGCTTTGAAACCAAAATGTAGGGCTGTATGGCAAACATGCGCATTGAAAATCACCCTCTCTCTCAAAGAAGGCTGCAGTTTATAGGCATTAATATCAACAAGCTCACGCTTAAGAGTATTGATATAATAGAATCATCAAACAACTACAACATTGTTTGCAGCTTTAGCTCCAGGAACCAAAACATAGTTCATATGAAGATCCTGGATGCCTCATTTAAGATGATGAAAAAAGGATTTAAGCTTAGGTGGTAAAAGAAGTGTATTATGAGCGTAAAATGAAATGCAAGTATCAATAATTTTAAAAACGTTTATCTTCCATTCCTTCAAGGCATCAGGTTCAACATTTTCTCCTTTGTGCCAACGATTACTAAAGTCATTTAAAGAAGCAGCGATCTCTCTAAGACATTAAGGGAAATCAATATTAATCTACATTTAGGACCTTTAGAAATAATATTGCGAACTCTAGCGTCAGGAATGACATTTAGATTACCTGTAATCACATGCCCCGCAGAGGGATATAAATAATTAGAATTTTGACAATCTCAGGAATCAGGAGTATTATAACCTATATCTATATCAGTTACAATTTTATTAAAGTTAAATATAGTAGACCTAATTGGTTTGTGGTATTTATAACAAATTATAGAAGTTTCAGAATTATTAAAGTAATTTGGAATGGATGAAATCACTAAATTATCCTTAAAGATTAAATCAATAAACTCCTTACTTTTGTTAATGAATGGAATTTTGATAAACCGTCGTTTATTGTTGACCTCAGAATCGATATAAGGACTAAGGAAGTGTTGAACATAACACCTTGTAAGAAGTGCTGCTTAATATAATTTGTTTGCTCTATTGTAAAGTTTCTTAGCCTCTTACTCTAAATTACATAAAACTGAGATAGGCAAGGAACTTAAAAATGATAATTAGTCATGCCAACCATGATTATTTAGAGCTATAGAAAGATCCTTTAGAGAGAAGTATTTAAGCGTTTTTCAGTACCATTTTTGCGCTTAACGTTGCCAATTTTACATTTACATTGAGATCTACTTTTACCTTTTTTTACATTCCAAAACAGAAAAACATCAAAATCTGGCATTTTAGAAATGTTACCTCTATAATATATATTATCATTAAAGCCTAAAGGAAAAGGTGATTGCAAAAATTTAATCTGTTTTAGTTCAGTTTAATGTCTCTTTAAATTTTTTAATCTAGTTGATGAATTTGGATCATATATAATATTTTCAACCTGCTGAATTACAATTTTACTAGGTGAATGACCATTACTTTTGAAATCGCGATAAAGAAATGTGTCAAACTTTTTAGGCTTTTTCATTTTATGAAAGTGCTCACGAAACCTAGTCTTAAGGGATCGCCCAGTTTGTCAAACATATTGCATTCCACAATTAATTTCAGTTCAAGTTATAGCATAAATTAGATCAGATGAAACTCAGTCCATGTCATTATTATTGATTATGGAAAATTGCCTACTATTTACAGATGATGTGATTGTAAATTTTAGCACATAAATATGTGCAACATACACACCTCTTGGCATTGCACTTAGAAACATTAGGATACATTCCACGTCTTTTGAATGCATTAAATGGTTTAGTATATTTCCTGATAATAGGTGACCCAAGAAGAGATAACTTATGGTAGGAAGCATATCCTGAAAATTGTTAACTGAACTAGGAATACGAACAGAGGACGCTAAGTGAAAACTAATGGGAGATAAATGTATTTTTTTTTAATTTAGTTCTTATCATTAAAGTTTTGTGGGTAAGTACCATCCCAAGACAAGCAATAGACACACTGGTTATTAAGATGATACACCAGTACTAATATGCGTCATTAAAAGCAAGAAAAGGCATAACAAATCCAGCTGAAAATACAAATGGTGTCATACTGTGGTCTGTATTACGAAACAGGGAAATTTAAGGGTCTTATTCACATGTGTTTTCAAGTGATATACATAAAATTCTTGACTCACAATTTCACTTCTGTAAAACTTTAATTTTTCACAAGTTATAATGTGTCTGATAAAATATTAGAAAACTGACCTCAATGCAGCGTATGCCTGTAAATTGAAAAAAAAAACATTTGTAACAGCATGTCATGCTGCATCAAACATTAAGTGGATCCGCAATGCTCATTAATTTTATAACACTTTTTTTACTTCATTAATTCTTAAATGTCACTTAATTCTGCTAAAAATGTTGGAGATTCTTACTAGCTTGGCGTTGTTAAGACTCAGCTTTAAGAAGAACCTATCGCATTTTAGATATAAAATTAACTTATATTAGTATTTTAGTGTTATTAGTACTCGGAATTTATAGGTGAATGTTAATAACTGGTAAGTGATGACTTTTCAATATTATATTATCCTGGTGACAACCCATGTATATGTATTGCTTCTAGGTATACCAAAGGGGGAACAAATACTGCAGACGCCATTAGATATGCTAGAGGGACAGCATTTACTCTCAAGAATGGAATGCGACCGTATGCAGCTCACATTGCCATTATTGTCACAGATGGTATGATTATGGACTACAATGGCAATTTTATTTTCTATTGAAACTAGAATGCCATATATATATATTTTAGCATTACCAATATCACTAGTATTCAGGAAACTGAAATCAAGTATCTTGCAGTACATATAAATTTTGCATCCGAAGGGTATACAGCTGGATTTTTGTATACTGCTAGTCTAAATGGTGCTTGATATGTAACCACTGTATAGCATTCTAACCTGAATTGTATTTTGTGGAAAATGCATTTTGTGTGCCACATAGGACAAATTAAGCCAATTTTACAGCGAAGACATTGTGATTTTCTCCACACAAAAATGTCTGCATGTGTTTTCTGTCTTCAAAAGAATCTTCTTTTTTATAAGGTCCATTTAAGTACACACAACACATGTTTTGGTTGAGAAATAACAAAAATTAAATTGCCATTGTGCTCCCTTATTTGGAGGCTGGGTGTAAGTGGCCACTAGACTGTCAAATAATACAATAATACACTATCCAATACATTTCAAAGTATGGGCAGTCATTCTTGCGTCAATATAGTCTTCCTTAGGACATTTTTTTTTTAAAAATACTATGCAATCATATACCTCACTTGATACCTTGCGCAATGTACTTGACTTCCTTGCATCTCAGAATTTTCGACCATTTTCAATATCTAGTTAAAAATATTAAAAAATGAAGATTTTTGGATCCGCAGTATATCTCATACTGCAATGATTTTAAAAAGTTTTATACCGTTTTCTAATTTGTAACATTTTGCTGTGGCAATATGCAGTAATATTGGATTCCAAACATCGCTCTTCCAATATAAAGCACTGGTTTTATATGTTTTTATATTGTCTAAAAGAATTAACTGTCTATCAAGGAATAAAATGGAGTGCAGTGGCTTAGTGGTAGAGTGCCTGACTCGAGATCGAGGGGTTGCTGGTACGAGCCTCACCGACGGCACTGCATTGTGTCATTGAGCTAGATACATTAATCCTTGCTTAGTACTGGTTCAACTAAGGATGACCTGTCCCAACATACCTGAAAAATTGTTGACTTGAAAAGTAAAATATTTTACTGGCCAGTAAAATATTTTACTGACCGTTCCAAGGCGGTACTTCTTTTGTGGATCTTTTATGTTTTTGTTCTGTCTTGTGTTTGCTATGTTTTGTGCGCGTCTGTTTATATGTGCTTTGTGGTCACCTGCTGGGAAAGGGCTGACCTCTTGGCTCTCGTTTGTGGTGTCTTCTGTGAGTTTGTCACTTTCCCATTGGTATCCTGGGTCAGGTGTGGTACTTGATTGTATCGATTCCTGATCTTTGCACCATTACTTACTTTTGGAAATAAGGAATCAAATCAAACAAGCATAACAAGGAATAAAGTGGCCCATAACTAGTGAATGTATCCTGTCAAACAAATTAATATTATTTGGGGCAAAATTTTATTACTGTTTCAACTGTTAAGTAAATAATGAAAAATATGCGTTTCTTTTGCTATCAAGTATATACACAAGGTTTGTCTTAGAAGGTCGTAGACTTTTACGTATCAAGAAAACAATATTGTCTATTGCAATTAAATTTTACCTGCGCATTTGGTCATTATTTCTGCATAAAGATGCAAACTTTGAACAAAAATATCAACTATTGAAGTGTATGCGCCAATTCTTCCAGCAATAGGTCTGACCATTTATTTTTAATGACGTCAGAAAGTTTACAATTATATCTAGCTGTGTTGTGTCTGCAGTTATCTTCCAATAATAAAACGAGGAATCCATCGTGCAGATGGCTTTTACATTTTTAAGTGTAATCTAATATCCTATGCACTGTTGACTTCCCTCAACCTCTTATATCAGTGAAATTGCGCACCGTGTGTCTTTTGTCATTGATGATGGCTTTTGTAACGCTGCCAGTATTCTTTTAGAGACAGACTTGCCATACACTCTGCTGCAGGTTGCCCTCGCGGAATCTCAAAAGTAATTTGTATACTAAAGCCTGTGCAACATTTTGGCGTTATTCGCCTTTTTTTTCTTACTTTAAAACATAGAGTGGTGTCATTCTGGACGTAGAGCAAACATGTATTACTTTCCGCTGCTCCGCCTGTACGTCTGAGCTTGCTATTTTTTCAACGCCTGTGGTTCACACTGACTTGTTTTAATCAGATGTCGTCACTTCGTGAATGAAGTCATCACTGTGAAATTGTATGACTCACTAAAAGGTAGTCCAACAGTTTTACAAAATATGAACAATCTCGTGTGTCAACTTTTCTTGCTATATAAAAAGTCTACGACTTTCTCGTACAACCCTCGTTTGCTACTCAACATAGATTCTCAATTTGTGATCTATGACACGCCAAACATAGCTATTTACAGAGCACTGATACGTTACGTATACAATGAACCTTCACTTTACACACGGTTAGGCGTTGCTTCATTTGCAGTCTAATAGTTTAATCCAATCAGGATCGACCATGTGACTTTGTGATGACCTGTTGGAAATCATTTTGATCGCGTTGGTGAATCGATTTGTCCACGCTCATTGTACATCCAATCGTATACAAAATATATATGACCATGGTGTTGTTATGCATATGAAGTATAGTCAGGATATCCTAAGAAACAGAGGAGTTATAGCCCTTTGATCGCTTAAAATTAAATGATTGACTCTGTCCTCAGCCATGACGTAGTCAACAATTGATGGAATTTCATGAAACTGATACAGAGTATTTATGACCATAGTGTGGTACATCACGTGGATTCTTGTTAGGATATACAATGTAACAGAGGAGTTATTGCTCTTGGTTGATTTTCTAAATGTCATTGTTTTTTCTTCGCTTTGCTATATCTTAGTAAACAATTTATGAAGTTTAATGAATCTTTAGCTTTGTATATATGACCATAGTGTGTAAATGCAGGTGATGTTTCTTCAGGATGTCGTGACAGAGGAGTCATTGCCCTTAAGCTTTCAATATGTCAAGGTTTTTTACTGTTCTCAACTATAAATTAGCAAGCAATAAGTACTGTAAAATTTAATGAAACTTATACGGAGTATATATGACTATAAGCATGTGATGAGAATGGCATCAATTGCAGTAATGTTATTGCACTTTAATTCCCCAAATATCAATGAGTTTGTTCATTAAGAGCTTTACCTTAGTAGCAAATGGATGAAATTTCACAAAACTTTTCTGGATATATATGGCCATAGTTTAATAAATCATTCTTAGTCTAGTCAGGATGTCTTCAAGAAGTAAAGTAGTTATTGCTAGTTGATTGCTTAAATGCCAGTAAATTGTTCTGTCCTCAGCCATACTGAGTATATACGACCATAATCTGATAATGTGTGTGAGATTTCATGAGGAATAATCAGTTGTAGAGGAGTTGTTGCCCTTTGGTCGCCTTAATATCAATGATTTGTTTACATTCAGAGCCAAAACTTAGTAGCCAGCCAATGTAATTCCATCTAACTTAAAGTAATAATATATTTGTCAATGGCATGGTGATGCACATCTAAGTTTGTCACATTGGCTTCAGACATACAAAAGTTTCTGGCATTTGATTGCCTAATTTTAATGTTTTTGTCCCTACTGAACATTACTTGTAAATCTTATTTTATGAAACTTAATTGAACATGAGTTTGTTCGATGCACATAAATACTCATTAGAATGCCCATATGTATACAGGCGTTATTGCTCTTTTATTGCATTTTTATGTAAAAAGTCCTAGGTGTTATGTAGTTTGATCAAGTCTGCTATATAGTGGTCTCTGATACACTATATACACCTTTGCAACTATACAAAATCCAGTTGTTAATCGTTCGGGTGCAAGAATTTGATTTTTTTCAACCTTGATTTTCCAACTTAAGGGGATTAATCATTAAATGAGCCAGCCAATATGTGTTTCAAGCAGATAATGGGCAATTTTAAATTTGTGATGTTTGAAATGCTTGTTAATTGACATATGCACACTCTAAGATTAAAAGTAACTGATATTAAATACATGACGTTTTTGCTTACAATATAACTCTTTGCATGACCTCAGACTCTATGACGGTTCTGACTTGGCACACGGTAGCTCGACTTGAGGATTTCTTTAGCTCTGACTATCTGTGGCTCATGAGCCCTTTTCTTTTTATCATCATAATGTGTTAATTTGATTTGATTGTTTCTCTGTGATGATACATTGCATTTATTAGGAAGCCTCCATGCGAACTAAAAAATTTAGTGTTTTAACAACAAATGAATCTAGGGCGAAGAATTAGCGCTAGTAAAATGCAATTAAGCCCCCCACCTCCAGTGGCTTAGGCTGCTCTCCATTCTAAGGCAAAGGTTCTGTTGTTGTTGATCTATTGTTTAATATTCTTCCCATTAATAGTGGGAGCGTTGCGTTTGTTTTTGTTTTATTATGCATTACTTTGTGTCCATTCTAGTTTTGCAATCATCTTAAAGAGGAAAGAAAGCTGATTGCTTTGCTACTATTGTCTTACATATAAAATGTTCCTATAAATGTTCTGTGGGTCTTCCTCACAGTGCCATGGGTTGGTCTGCAGTGTGTGATTGTGGCATTTCCTGATCATACTCACTTACGTTTTAAATACTTATCTATAGATGAGATGGTTCAGCCTGTTGCTTCATCTGTTGTTGGGCCAAATGAGGTCTAACTGCGGGATTTCTTTTTCTCTGGTATTCAGTTGTATGTAATATTGAGTCCATATCTTTTTTTTATTCCCTAATTATCTTGATTTATATGTACTGGAAATTGATTGATGGATAAGTTAGTGATCTTTCATGCAAACCAAACATCTATGTGTCTTTATCCACAACAGAATTAAGGGTGAGGTTAATATGCTTTTTTATCGTTTGCTGCAATTGATCTTTAAAAATACTTTTTGGGAAAACCATCAGAGATTCGTAACATCTTATCCAGATCAAAAACATTGTTTTGTTGGGCCTGATACGGAGTCAAAGTGTTTGCAAAAGTTATCATTAGATTACAACAGTCGCCACTATTATGTAAATAGTTAAGAAAGTGCTGGTTTAATGACACAAATCAGTAATAAGTGGAAAATATTTCATAAATGTTACCACATGTACTCTGGTTTCATTATGTAGCTTATTTCAGAGAATTAAATACAGGATGGACATAGTTTATTAGTCTAGAGTAACCATTGGCTTTTTATGAAGTGTGGTCAGGCACAAAATTTAGCTTATCTACCCAGTTAGTTGAATGACTAATTAAGTTATTTTTCGTATACAAGCTAATTTACTTTCCTTTTTTGTATAATCTATTTGCCTGTAATGTGCAATTTAACAGAAACTGAGCAGCACATACCTATCTAAAAGGTGAAAGTAAAGAAAACAACCTTACAATTATTAGTGGGGGAAAACTTTGGAAACTATATTTATTTATATAGCCTGATTTTATTCATCCAATCTGATTTAGTTTTGTTTTTTTGGCCATTATATCGTTCTAGCAGACACTGGTAAGTATTTTAAACTGCATTGTTGTTTCCGGATATTATTGCAATTCAAATGGAGTGTAGAAACCTTGATAATTTAAGCACATATTATTAAAATGATACCTCATAAAATATTGGTTATAACAATGTATTGCAATAGACTGCTTGCTTGGTGATCAACCCATCACAGTTAACAACTTTCTTTCCTCTTTAATCGCACACCAGTGGGTCGCACCACATACTTGATGATGGTTCTGACTTATCTGTAGAAAAGATGGTGGGGGTCTAATGAGGTGTCTTTGGTAAGACTCACTGGGGTTTTAATGTTGGGTTACTTTTGCTCAGGTATTGTGTCCTTATCTTTGTTTTATCTCCTTTTTATATCTTTATTAGTATTTACTGGGAGATGAGTCATGGATAAGTTATGAATCTTTTATGCAAACAAAATATCAGAGTGTATTGATCCACATCAGAATTAAGGTTGTGATTGGTACCGTTAAACATGGTTATGCCCTCCAGTGAATTTTTTGCTGATCATTTCAATGGAGTGCTTTTTGTGGATCTTTTTGTTATTTATGCTTCACGTTTGTCTTTTTATTGCTTTCTTGTCTGTTTCTTGCGGCCTTGTGGTCATCTGTTGGGGAAGGGCTCTCCTCTTGGCTCTCTTGTGTGTGGTGTTCTCTTGTGTTTTTGTAACTTTCCCATATGGTGTCTCAGAGCAGATGTAGTACTTGATTGTATTTCATACTTAGCAGTGAAATCAATGCATATCTGAAACAAATAAAAATGGTATGTGTACAGAAGTCTATATTTTTACTAAAACACTGCCGGGCATTAATAAAAAAAAAAACGCAAAAAATGACTTTACGTGCATCCTTTTAAGTTATTTTTTGTCTTGAACATTTCAATATGCAGGTAGAAAAAGCAGCAGTATTTTTGGACAAAATTTTCAACCTGATGTTTTCACTCTGTTTTTCTGTAATTAGATTTAATTTTTGCACTGTTTTGGCTCTTTTCAACGGGGGAGTACTATTGTTGGTAAAATGGACATAAACTGACCCATTTTATTAATAATATGCAACGGTTGACTAAATCATTCGATGTCTTTCAGGTCAGTGATAGACGTGTAGGTTATATACTGAACAAAAGTGAAAGCACTACTCCTAAATTGTTTGTCAATTATATGCAAAATGATACAAGCTAATAAAGCAAATTAAAGTACATCTGAATGTTCAAAGACTGGGTTATGCATTAAGTAAAAGGTTTACGGATGTTGAAAGTCATTTAAATATGACAGGGGTCCAATTTTTCAGGTTACAAATTTGAACAGAAATCTTGCACAGTTCAGGCCTTCAGAAATCCAGTGCAAACTAGATCCGACTTAACAAACAGGTAGCCTTAGACATGTGACAAACAGAAATGTGTTTTGATAGTTTAGAAAGGCAACCTTAGAAAGCAGGTTTTCATCCAATTGGCCAAGCTGGAACTTGATTTTGTCACTGAAATCTCCATAGGAAAATCAATATGTTGTTGCATCGTAGTCTAAGCACATTACTGGTCGAGAAATGGTAGGAACAATGTGCTGATAGGTCTAACTGATTTGGCAAAAAAAAGAAAGTTATCGAAAATCGTGATAAATCGAAGATTACCAAATATTCAATATTCCCTATTTGTTTTTGTCAAAGGGAGACATTTTACAATTTTTTAACAAATTTGATAAATTCGAAATTGATGCAACGCAAGTATGACAAATTCTGATAAGCATAACAATCTTTTTTGCGCATGCGCAATAGCGAAATTAAGTGAATAAAGCTTTAAACACAAAAAAGAACGTAACTCAGACATAGAAAAGACAAAATGGTGGAGTGTTAACGAATCGCTTGCTGGATGTCTGGAAAACATTATTAAGCTTTATTTAATACTTTTCGTCCAATACTTTTTCACAAAATACAAAACATTGTAGTGTAGCGTTTTCACTTTTGTTCAGTATAAATGAAGTGTATCGTACATATAAAGTACTGCTGCATAAATAAGACTCGCAAATAAATGACTTAAGATGTACGTTTTCAGTTTATATCACATTGAGCATTCAATAATCTGAATCATTCTAGGCAGTTTTTTGACAAAAGATATTTCCTGGTATTACGGCTAATTTTTGCTCTAATAATTCTGATGGTAGAATTTGGGCATTTTATTCAACTTATTTGACACTTGACAGGGACAATATTGGGATATGCTTAATCCATTTTGTGAGAAAATATAATGTTCTGCTAAAATGGACTCTTTTTTTAGCTAGGCCCCATATATAAGCTTTTCAAATCTCATGACTGTCAATAGATATTAAGGATTCTTGGGCCCATGAAATTTTGCAAAGGGCCCAAAGAAATTTCAAAAGGCCCAATAAAATATTGCAATTTGCATATATTTGAATGGGATATGGGCCATTTTAAGGGCCCATCATCATTTTGGTCCAGGATTATACCTGTCTTGAGTGTTACATTGAACGAATGTATGCAAACAGCTCAAATTAACTAATTACAGAAAATGAATTGTTGGCTATAAAATTACATATGTAGTTGATAATGTTAAAGCTGTCTACCACTGTAAAAGTTGTTTTACAAAACTGTCCATAATAGCCACATCATACTGTTTTAGTAGAAAATATCCTAACAAACATAGCAAACAGTAATTACCTGGATCAAAATGATTGTATTGGATCAGTTGGATTTGTGCCTATGTTGATTGAATGGATACTATCAACTAAATGGCAGTGCTTAAAAAATAAAACGTGCATGTTAAAAGCAATCACGATTTTAAAAAAAATGTGATGCTTTTGACACTTACCTGTAGAAATTTAAGTGCAGACATTTAGGCCGTCACATGGCTATCACACCATTTAAATTCCCCCCGCTTTTCAGAAAGCCGAAAAATGTCGAAATTCTAAAGAGATTAGGGGTCAGTGCAGTGGTGGTAGATTCTTCAAACAATGTTCTTCTGACACTGCAGGATATTATAAATCCAGATATGAGCTTAATATTCCGAAAAATGCAAGTAATAAAATAATATTCAAGATTTTCGCGCTTCTTATTATTGCGGCAGGACTATAGTGATTGATATCAATTTTTTTTGGATTACATCTGGTTTCTCCCTTCACATCATGCAGCTCACTCTAAAGTATACATGCCTATAACTTTATTATTTGTGAACAAAAACATCGCATTCGGCTGGGCATTTTCTTAGTTAGATCGGTACCATAATTCAGATTTTGCATTTTCAGCACCTCACGCTTCAGAGAGTGAGGCAATACATGTAACCTATGTTACGTAACGTCATCAAACATTTATGACGCCACTTGTCTCGCACTTTGATGCTGAATCATTTTCTTTTTTATCTGTGAGTCCTGATGACTATAAATTGACCCTAATACTTCTTTGTCTTCTTTATATTATTGTGATTTGGCTTGAAGCTTCCCAAATATAGTCATCAGCGAAATTTTTACTCGGGTTGCGCACTCATGAAAATACTGATGTTTTCAACACACTCAATAAAATAAAATTGGTATTCACATAAAAAAGTAAATATTATCTCTGTATCAATTGCTGCTCTTTACCTTCTTGTGTACTTTAGAATTCTTTTTAAACATTTTAGTGGCTGCACAGTTTTTTTAAAAAAAATGAGTAATTTATTCAGGTCAGTCCAACAGTATGTCAGATACATCATCAGAAGCTGCTAAGCTTAGGGATGCTGGTGTAACTGTCTTTTCTATTGGTGTGGGGTCAGACGCCAATGAACAGGAATTAAAGACCATGGCAACGGATCCAGATCGAACTCACGTGTTTACTGTCTCAAATTTCACTTCACTGGATAATATTACAGGAGCGTTAGCACAGAAGACATGTCAGGGTAAGATGTTAGACACAGCTACAATTAACTAATCAAGGCTGTTTGTGATTATAGCTTATTTCTCTAAATAAACAAAACTAAGTGAGAGATATTTGTAAGTACGTTCTTTTCCATTTGTTGACATATTTGTTTGATGCTCAAAATTGATTGTAACACCCTTATCTAAGTGCCTAATACTATAAGTTTTCAAAGAAATATTTTGCCACAGCTATAATTTAGGTGCGAAATGCTTATTATGAAAACTAAGAATACCAGTTTAAATATAAATTGAAATAATTTGGATATTATTTCCTCTTTATTACTCACTCTTATCGAAATACGTAATAAAATAAGTTGCTGTATGGGAGTATTAACTGCTTTTAGATTTAAAAACGCTTATAATGAAAATTAAGAATGAAAATTGGAATAAATCAAGATAATCATTTCATCTCCATTACTCACTCTTATCTAGATGCCTGATACAAAATGTTTTCTACACAGGATATATAGCCACATTCAGATTTTAGGTGTGAAATGTTTTTGTTAGAAGGGCCAGACCTGCGAGTTTGTTATCAGTTTCATGTGAACGAGGCAGGGTAGAATATTTTAATTTAGAAACTTCTTGACTTGAAAGGGCTGACCTCTGGGCTCTCGTTTGTGGTGTCTAACTGTGAGTTAGTCACTTTTCCATTGTATACTTGGTCAGGTGTAGTACTTGATTGTATCGATTCCTGATCTTTTCACCCTTACTTACTTTCAGAAATGCAGCGTGTTTATAAACTTAATATGATCAATGATTCGATGTCTATGTCACATGACAATGAAACAGGTATGCCTGCTCCAATATTCTAGTCTAAATCTTAAAGAGGGGCATTGATGGGTTAATAAAACTTTACATGAAGAACGTGGTCCAGTTTTAATATTGGTATACGCTCTTACAAAACGCTGGGCTAAGCATATATAAAATTGTTATTCTGAAAAGTCATTTAAAGCAAAAGGGAACCTGGGTTTGTGACAGACAGACAGGCAGGCATGTCAGACAGTTAGAAAGGCAGATGTTTATCAGGGCCTTTGCACAATTATATCCATACATTTCCTAATGATTGGATTGAGTTATCCTAAAAAGATCTGACTGCTCCTGGGTCTGTACTTTAAATAATCTGGAGAGAAATAGAGAGAACCTACAATATAAGGAAACAGCAGACTCTGTTTTATAAAGTCTGTTTATGAGAAATAATGGAAAATGCAACAATACAGTCGCATGTCCTTGACATTGGCTAAAGCAGTATTCTACTTTCTGCCAGAACCCAACACTCCTGAAGGACCAGATTATGAAAAAATATTAACACTATATCGATGATCAGGGAGAAGTTTTACCAACTCCACACAGAAACAACGACAGCTGTTGCGACCTCTTTTATTAATAATCTGAAAATAAAACCTATAACCAACAATAAAAGAAAAAAAACAGACTCCATTTGTTTGAGTCTGTTATGAGAAATAATGGAAAGTGCAAAAGTTATCACGCCCCCTGAAGCGGTATTCTGCTTTCCATCAGAACTCAATATTTCTGAAGGACCAGAATATGGAAAATCAACACTTTACTAAGACATGACTCTGCCCAATTTGAATTCTTAATCAAAGGCTACGTCATTCACACTTCGTACTACAGTAGCTGTCTCATCTGGGTCTACTCTGTTTGCTAATGTGTTAAAATGCCCCACTTTTGAGTAGTGGGTTACAGTTGGTACTCAAATACATAAATTGATTCATGATCTGACTGAAAATATTTTGTACTGATCAAGTTTTATTTTTGATCATTACCATACTGATGATAGTCAAAAATTATCTTGAGCACTTGTACTAGAATTGTTGCTCTGTTGTGGTCAAGTTTTTAATTATTTCTCTTGAATGAACTAAAATGGGAAAGGTTTATGCACTCAATTGCATCGATCTCCTGTGAGATATTTTGATAACCAGCAGGTATATACATATATACATATTATCAGGCCACGACAGTCTGTTGGAAGAATTGTAACTCTCCATTGATTCCTATTAGTGTTGCCTCCCTTGAATGAAATAATGAAAGGAAACGAGTGTGAATCTATGTCTTTCATAACCTATGATATATTTTAATAATAATTCATAAGACTATATTTTATGTCAAGTTGATGTTTGATGTACAAACAAAGGGCTGCGTTCCCTTACTTTGAGCTAGACTTATCCTCTCTAAAACAATTTTAGGAACCCTCTATACTTAGCATGCACCTTGAGATATTTTGTTAATGTTTGGTAGGAGTATATTTTCAGTTTAAGATAGTTTGCCTTGTGAAAGAAAGGTTGCTCCCTTCTGCTTTCTGTTTTGAATTTTCTCTTCACCTAATAACGTTCATTTCCTTTCTGATATTTTGACATCATTTGGTTGCATTCTTCATATGACTGTAGCTTTTCTTGAGAAACAAAAATGCACGTTTTATTATAAAAATCGAAATTGACACACTAAACCTTATTCGGCATTATATATACCTGGTTGTCAGTTTGTACGCTTATAATTATCTTTGGGCTGGGGATTTGCTAACTCCTCTGATGTTATTTTTATATTCTTCATTTTTGTAGTTTAAACCAGGACATACATAAAAGCTTGGATGAGTTTGAATTTTGGTTTGACCTAACCGCTGATAAGAGAGTAAGCTGTCTTTGCACGTCTAAAAATTATAGTTTCTCTAGGTTTTCTCCACCATTTATATTCAGATCTTTTTATGCTTGTAGATAACCAAAGGGGCATACAATCTTGAGTGTTTGAGCTTAGGTCTGATCACGGGAGCTTGAAGTTTGATCCTTATATCACTTCTGAACCCTAAAAGCAAAAATCTCAAAATGTCATTACGTAGTAATGACCAGGAGTGAAACTACACCATCCACAGCCATTCTGGCTCCTGTTTCCAGTTATCAGCAGTGAATGTTGTGACGGCAACGTAAGATGTTCGACGTTAAGCTGACCAAGATGGTGACGTTTGATAAAAAAAAACAGGACAATGTCTATTGCTATAAACAACCGTAATTTTCTTCATTTATGGTCAATGTGGTACCTGGAAACATTTTTTGTTAAGGAATAAACCAAAAGTGAATGCATTTTACCCCAATTGGCCGTATTTCGGAGTTTGTAATCCTATTGATTTTAGCAATCCATGAGCATCTTGCATTTTATCTGGGTCCTCTTGTCTTACAATCAAAACGATTGATATAACTACAATAATCGTAATAAATCTTCGTAACCACCAATACATGTCTTTGGAAGTTCGTTGTAGTGACTTACTAGGTATTTCGGAGTATGATTCCCCACACAAATTAAATAACGGTTGAATTTATGAACGGCTACCCTCCCAGCTACGCTTGCTGAAAAGAATTTGGTTTTGTTTCCCAGCTAAAACCTATAGCAGAAACTATCTCAAGGAAATATGATCATAGTCTTTAACAGAAAAAGTGCAAAAATCATACCTTTACGTTTTCATATCAATAGCGCAGTTTTGAGGGCTGAACTGGACGTATTTTCCAAGAATAAGCTGCTTCTAACAGTCATAAAGAACACAATAATATTCCAAACAAGTAATTTTAAAACAGGTTTTGTCATTTTTACCATGTTTGCACATGTGATTGTCAAGTCCATTTTCTTGAAAATATGAGACGTCATAATGTGACTGTACAGGTTGATACATTTATTGGGGCCTCCAATGGGGGAATATTGTAAAATAGAACAGAAATATTAAAATCTGTTCTACTGCTAAAGAAAAGGGTTACCTGCTATTGGTGAGATATAATAAGATGCAAGGCTATAAAAATGTGTTACTAATGCATCTATCAGTGTTTTCTCCCAGAGCCGGGGGGTGATACGAGTTGAATTTGACTACAAACAAATTCCCCACCCATGGAATTAAATCACCAAATCCTTGGGGTGGGGAATTAAAATACTTCATCTGGGAATTTCTTTATCAAATTATATAACCAATTTGATGACCTGTCCAAGGGATTATACGTATTTACCCAAGGGAGGGGAATTAAACCTCAGTTTGTTTGATTTTTTATAATTGTCTAAATCCCCATGGATATTTTGCGGTTCCCCTTCTCTGAGAAAACATTGACAGGTGCATAATGTGATATCTCATCGGCTGATGAGTGGGTGTGTTGTGGGTGGTGTGGGGTGGAGTTGGGCTGGGGTGGGGAGATTGGTGAGGACCGGGGTTTGAATCTAGTTATAGTACCTGTTGTTGCCCAGTTCTTCTCCATCAGTTACTTATCGGTATAATGTCTCTCTTCCAGTGTGGTCAACGCAGAGAGACACCCATCTTGAAGAATGTACTCTTCTGTGTTGTTTTAGTCCCCAAAACCCGGGACAGGCCATAATCTCCTCCACCCATCCCGGCACCTCGTTTATTCTTATACATACTTTTGAATATCACAGCACCTATCCAGTCTACAACCTGTCCTGTCTTCTGTTTGCATCAAAGCATTTGCTTAGGTTACCATGCATACAAATCCTGGTGCTAATCAATCATAATGAAATCATATTTTAAACATAAGTGATGGCCGGAAAGCTGTATAATTTTTGTATTTCATCAGATATTCAAAGATATGAAGGAAGAAGATCAACACGCTTAAATACCGTCTCTACATCGTACTTTAAGCCTTAATCCACCTACCCCTCCATCAACAAACACACTCTTATATAAACCATATAACAAACATGTTGATGCTTCTTTAATATCGAGCATGAAGAATTATCCTTTCATTTTTTTTTTCTGTTGGTTCTGTTTTTATTTTGAATTAATTAATTATTTTTTTTGAGGGGGGGTCAATAAAGCAATTAAGAATTATATCATATTCTTTATCTTTACGAAAACTCATCATAGGTCAAGCCAAACTCCATGAGTTCTTCAAAATATATAAACCTGAAAAGTTGTATTCAATTGAAAAATGAACAACAAATAAATTACCAGCAACTATACGGCATCATATGAGAATTTCATAAAGAAAGCGGCGGCAAGCAGCGAATATTCAGGCAAGCGTAGGCACATGTGAGCATGTTATTGTGTACTTCATTCCCTTTAATTCGATATGCAACATAACTATATTCTGAAAAAAAGTTAATTTTATATAAGCCTATATGGTCCCCCTGCCGCGATGCCTTTGTTGGCCCCATGGCCATTATTTAAACTTGGTAGATGTTCTCTCTATATATATGTATATAGGTGATGCTACATACCTAATAATAACCATATATGCCTTGCGGATTCAGTCAAAGAGATTTTTTTATGTTTTCCCTATATAAGCCAATGTAAAACTTGTTACTCCAGGGCGGACCTATTTTTTGCCCCATGGGTATAATTTGAACAAAATTGGTTGAGGTCCACTAGATGATGCTACATAGGCCTTCATGTACCAAATATTAAGGCTATTGGCTTTGTGGTTTCAGACAAGATTTCAATAGTTTTCATCTTGTGAATCTATTTTAGCCTGTGTGACTTAGATATGCAATGGACCGGGACTATTTGAAAAAAAATAATAAAGAGGGCCATATAAGGACCATTTCTGCCAAGTTTGGTAAACTCCCATCCCATCCAGTAGTTAAGGAGATGTCCTTTGAAATAACTGTTGATGATGCAACGAACACCTTGACTCAGGTGAGCTAAACTGGGGGAATCTCCCTCAATAATGATTACTTTCAGTATTTCATGTTGAAACATGTATTCTCTGTGTTCAAAGAAATTGTCTCATCGAGACGGTTTTTATGGGCATCCAAAATGTTTGTTTTGATAGGATAGTGCTAAACAAGTGTAAAACGAGCCTTTAATCAGACTCCAACCATGTATCCCATTCTAGCTCACCTGAATTTAATTTTAGTGATCAATTCAAAAAGATTATCAAACGTTATAAACATGTTGGATATAACTTGGATATCATGTCTGGCTGTAAACCCAATCACGGTTTATAGCTATGGTTGCCTCTTTAAGTGCACGACGGTGGATAAGGCCTCAGACTCAATGACGGCTCTGGCCAAAAATTCAAAAGTGATAAAAGGAAAAAAGAAACATAAAGACAAACTGACGATATTTCCACGCCACATGCGCATCTTCAGCATCTGAAAGTTAAAGTACAAGGGTCGAAAAGTTGCGCCCACAAAGTTCCCACTTATATCTTCTACGCACGGACGGACGCAGAGACAGACAGACCTATTCTAATAGTCCCCTTCTAACGTCGACAAAAAAAGTACCAGTATTTGTATTGCAGATAACCAAAGGCATCTCGTGCTATCAGATTATGAGGTTCTATATGTTCTATATGTTTTGCAAAGAATGGAAAATTATAAGATCCCCGAGAATCTAAGACAACAATCCAGTTTGCTTTCTCCATGCGCGTTTGCACCAATCAAGTCACCTACCTGCGAACAGACTGCGCATTTTCGCAGCTGGAGAACTCGATTTATGTGCCCAGAAAAATCTTAAAGCAGGCAGCCATTGGCTCACTGGCGTGACGATGTTGGTTTGACACTATATGCTGGCTGGTGATGGTCTAACATGAGTTTTGAATCTAAATAACATAAACAACAACCTTATTGAATCACTTCACTCAGAATATAGCAAATTTATCTGGAAACCCTGATCTTGTTATACTTTTACAACAAAGGCGGGCCAGACTACGCATCCGCATAGCCTCTGATCCATGCATTAGATAATCGCTCTTTGGATAAGCTGGAAAGAAAATACATATTGCTTCGAGGGATAAGTCAGTAGTTTAAGTCATTCTTTCAATATTTTAGCTAGTCTTTGTAGTTGATTGGGCTAGTTTGAGCATAACCTGGCCACAAAACCTGATAAAATATTTTGTCGCAAGGAGTCCTTATCAAGAGTTGATAACATTATAGAGAACTGCCCAATTATTAATTTTACAGAAATATCTCCCTCAAGTAATCTCGAATTTGTAGGGGAAAATATATAATATTGAAAAACGGACCCTTCAGGAATAGAGAGAACCTACAATACTAGAAACTGCATTCTTGGTTTTATAGAGTCTATTCATGAGAACTATAATAAAATACTCTGTCCCAAAGCACTACGCTTTTCCTGGGCAAGCTTGAAAGTGGTTAGTAGGCCTACTTTGTGCGCAAATGACAGCAGCCCTTATTAAATGAATCAGCGGAAGGGAGGAAAACGACTGTAAAAATGAGGTCATGATCAACCTCCATGAAAGTATGGGCCGGGCCTGGGATGGAACCACACCACTACAACCACCACCACGACATCAAGCCCCACACATCGACATCCAGGGCGACGTAAGAATTATCCATGGTAAACCTGGTGGTCGCCTCATAGCTTATGAATGGGTGCGTAAACTATGTAAACATGACGTCACACCGCTGATATTTTGAAAACAACAAACGTTTGTGCATTGAATTTCATTACAATAAAAGATTTTATTCCTGACAAGCAAATGTATGAATATGGGTCTAGATGTGGGTACTGATTGAGTTTGTTTAATGTTCTGAACACTTTTAACTGGTTGTCTTATGTTTTGGCCAATGGTAAATCATTTTATAGTCTTTTTCCACATTTAATTTCTCCAAATGTGACAAAGGCTCCTTTTCTTGCATCACAACCGGATACTGGAGCTGAAATGGCTATCCTTACTTTTTTCTTATTTTCAGACGCTCATTATTTTGACTCAGTGATATGTCAGAAAAAGTTATCCATTTCTCGCATGACCTGTTGACATCTTTTTAATGGTTAGATGTTTATTTTTGCCAAAAACGTCCTGGTAACTGCGATTCAAAGGTGCCTGAAATTTAGTTTCACTCCTGGTCATTACTACGCAATGACATTGGGTGATTTTGGTTTTGATGCTATAGAGGTGAGATAAAGACAGAACTTCAAGCTCCTGTGGTCTGGTCACAGTTTCATGTTTATAAAATATGATGTCTCCAAAAATTGCGCTGGCTGTCAGGTGATCTATCGTTGCGCATTTTGCTACCTGTTTTGATGCCTTGTCAATAATTACTTATTAGACTGCCATAAACAAGTGGTGTTATATATACACGGTGTCAACTGTTAAGCACCACCCAAACATTTTTAAATGACTGTTTTTATGTATAATGTTTTTAGAAAGAAAATTAAACTTATAAAATTTTGTTGCCCAAGTATTCCCTTGGTCTGTAAAACCTGTCAGAATGTCATTTGATACTTTTTTTAAGTTCAACAGTGTCCTATTTATACCAACCCCTATTATGGGGTATACCCTTAAAAGCGTCATAGTGGACCCCAAAGTGCCTTGTTTGAATTCGTAATAATGCGAAAATAAACTTGACCTATTTTCAGGCTAGTGTCAAAAGGATTCTGACGAAATCAAATTTTCCTACCAGTTACTGAGATAGTTAGTCACGTGATTTTATTTATTGTGTTTTCACTATATAACATGCCATTATTTACACCTTCATATCTTCTGTTCTAAGATATTCATCGGAAATTTACGGAGATAACATGTTTTGGGTTAAGCAATAATATGACACTAACAGGTTTTATCTCGTAGTGGTTTAAAAATGCTACAATGGGACAGAAAATAGGGACATTTCAAGAGGTAAGTGTGCATTTCCATGCCTTTTCGTTAACCTTATTGCTTATCGAATCAAAAGTTGCTGTAAACTGTCCCCTCTTTATCTAATTTCATAAATATAACGCTAAATTCATATTTAGTAAGCTTCACTGTATTTTTTTCAGAAAATATTAAGGTGGTGCTAATTTTGACGCAGTGTATAGTTGAAGGAATATTCATTGTATAATTACTTTTCTGTTGTTTGTTTGATATTTTAGCGGCAGATGCTACCCAAGCAACTATTAACACAACAACACCTGAGGCAAGTAAGTATTGTTTGATTTTCTAATTCCATTTCTCTGCCTGCTAATATAGGGACAATGCATGTTTCTATTATGATCTAAAAAAGCTGTTTGCACATTCTTAGCCAAACTAAAGCCAAGGTTTGCACAGCATTTCAGGATTTAATCGTGTATATGCTCTTATTTGCCTCTGTCATCAAACAGCTGCGTGAATAGATATTTAGGCAATAATTTATTAGTGTATAATATTCATATATCTCTTTTTTAAGCCTTTGAATTAAATAATGATTTTACTTACAATTAATGTAACATTCTCTCTTTATTCACAAAAAGTGCTATATTTGTATCAAATACATTTAGCTCATCTGAGCCGAAGGCTCTTGGTGAGCTTATAGGATGGGACTCAAGCTGGTGTCTGTCCATCAATCCATGCGTCTGTCCATCTGTCCTTGCGTTCACACTTTCAGACATTAATATCTCTGAGACCAGGTGGTCAATCATAATTAAAAAAGTAACTGAGTATGCTCAGGAAATACCACAATCACAAACCGCAGACAATCCCATTGCACCGCGAGGAATAGCGACTTAACCATCACGAGACACCAGGAAGACAAATTAAGCAAAGTAACCAGCTCTCTCTTCCCCATCAAGATGGTTGCACTACTAGAATGGACATAAAGTAACGTACAAAAAACATAGAACAATTACAGAATCTCACAATGGGAGTAACTATCAACGAGAAGTCAACAACAACAGAACCACCGCCTTAGAACAGAAAGCAGCCTAAGCCACTGGGGAGGGGCTTAAATGCATTTTACTGGTACCAAATCTTGGCCCTAGATTCTGCTGTTGTTGAAGTACAAGAAATGTTCAGCTCGCATGGAGGCCATCTACTTAATGCAATGTAACATCATGAAAACTCTCTAATTAACACACCATGATTAACAAAGACAAGGGCTCATTACTCACAGATAGTCAGAGCTAAAGAAAACCTAAAGTTAAGCCACGGTGGGTCCAGCTACAGATGACTATCAGGCACTTACCCACTGATTAATGCTTTACCTCAGAGCCATCATAGAGTCTGAGGCCTGACCCACCGTCGTGCAATTAAAGAGGAAACCATAGCTATAAACCGTGATTGGGTTTAAAACCAGGCATGCAGACTGTCGCATGATATCCAAGTTATATCCAACCCTTATATAACGTTTTACAATCTTTTTGAATTGATCACTTAAATAAGATTGTCCAACAATTCGCTTGAATTTATAAACTAAATCACCATAAAATATAGGTTCAGATATGCCTTGTTGCAGAGGATTTTTAAACCCAATGTTGTATTCAACAATTAACTCTGAGTGTCTGTGGTAGAATTTAGAAAATGCTTTTTTGAATTTTATGATATCTATAATCTTGTTTTAATAACTTAGCAGTTACAAATAAGTTTCTGTTGTTAAACTCATCAACATTAGAACACACTCTAGCAAAAACGAATAAGCTGAAAACTATATACACCATAGGAAGGGGGGCGAGGAACATCTCAATCAAGAAATAGGAAATTTACTATTTCAAAACTAAAATCATCTTGTTTATCATAAATTTTAGAAGAAACTATGCCATTTGTTATTGACAAGTTCAAGTCCAAAACGGAGCTTCAGTATCAGAAGAATTCGCCTTATTTAACTGAAGTTCAGCTAAAGCACCATTGATTTCCATGGCAACAGATAGCTCTCACAGGGTTATAATGAGGAAAATCTTGTGAGCACTCTAGCTCTTCCATTTTTCATTGGATCTTCTTTATTCTTGCAGGTAACAAGGACAGCAATAAAAGCTTGGATGGGTTCAAAATTTGGAAGGATCTGACCTGGCACTACGAAGTTAGCTGCTCTTGAACGTCTGAAAAATCTACATAGACTTATAATTGGAGAAATGTTGTGAGCACTCTGGTGCTTTCATTTTTGAATGGATCTTCATAATTCTTGCAAGTAACAAGGGCAGCATTAAAGCTTAAATGAGTTTGAATTTCTGCCAGATCCCATCACCAACTACTGAGTTAGCTGCCCTTGAGGGTTTGACAAATGAATGTATAAGGTTGTTAGCACACTAGCACCTTCATTGTTAATTGGATCGTATTCATTCTTTCATGTAACAAGGACAGTTATAAAAGCTTAGATGGGTTTGAAATTCGACAAGATTGGACCTGGGTTTACGGAGTTTGCAGCCCTTAAACGTACAAATAAATCTCCATATACTTATAATGGAAGAAATGTTGTGAGCACTCTGGTGCTTTCATTTTTGATGGATCTTCATCGTTCTTGCAGGTAACAAGGACAACTATGAAAGCTTGTATGAGATTGAATTTCTGTCATATCCCATTACCAACTACTGAGTTAGCTGCCCTTGGGCGTTTGAATCTTATTTATTATTGCATGTAACAAGGACAGCTTTATAAAAGCTTGGATAGGTTTGAAATTCATCAAGATCTAGCATGGGTCTATAGAGTTAGCTGCCCTTGAATGTCTGAAAAATTCTCCTTAGACTTATAATACAAGTAATGTTGTGAGCACACTAATGCATTCATTATTCTTGCAGGTATTAAGGACAACTATCTAAGCTTTTACGAGTTTGATTTTCTGCCAGATCTCATCACCAACTACTGAGTAAGCTGCCCTTAAGCATTTGAAAAATGAATGTATAATGTTGTGAGCACTCTAGCACCTTCATTTTTGACTGGATTTTATTCATTTTTGCAGCTAACAAGGACAGTTATAAAAAATTGGTCGCGTTTGAAACTCAGCAAGATCGAATCTGGGTCTATGGAGTTAGCTGCCATTGATCGTCTGAAAAAATTTCCAGATACATATAATGGGAGTAATACCTTAAACACTCTAGTGCTTTCATTTTATGATGGATCTTCATCATTCTTGCAGGTATCAAGCACAACTATTAAAGCTTTAATGAGTTGAATTTTTGCAACACATGACAACCAACTATAGAGTTAGCTGCCCTCGAGTGTCTAAACTATAGCTCTATAAAGTCTTGACCATTCTAGCGCATTCATATATATTTGATCTTCTTCATTCTTGTAGGAGACCAGGACATACGTAAAAGTATGGATGAGTTTGAATTTTGGTCAGATCTCATCACTGACTATGGAGCAATCTGCCCTTTAGCATCTGAAAAATATAGTTTAACCCGGTTTCCTCCTCAATTTTTGTTCAGATCTTCTTAATACTTGCAGATAACCAGAACTGGCATACTATCTTGAGTGTTTGAATTTATTCCTGATTTTGTTTGTTTGTTTGATTTGATCCCATCAACAATCTTTCAGTTAAAAAGGGACGGGTCTACCTGGGTTGAACGAGTACTAAGCTAGGATAAATGTGTCTTGCTCAAGGACCACAACGCAGTAACGCAATTGAGGCTTGAACCCGCGGCCCCTCTGTCTCGAGTCAATCACTCTACCACTGAGCTACTGCGCTCCATAATTTATTCCTGATCACTGTTTCAAGTTCAGAGTTACCTGCCTTTGAGCATCCTAAAATATGGTGTGTTCAAATATTATGCTGGCTCCCAGGTGAGCGATCGTTGCCAATTGAGCTACTTCTTATTTATTCTGCTATTGACTGGGCATATAAGCAGAACATATCTCTTACACAAACATAATTATTTTTGTGTCGGCTGCGAAGCAAGGTCGACACATAGGGATCATGACTCTGGCGGCGTCGTCGTTGTCGTCGGCGTCCATGGCGTCACGCTTTTGGTTTCCGATCGATAACTCTTGAAGGGATGCATCAATTTCAATGAAACTTTACAGAAAGGTCAAGCATCATTAAGTACAGGTCAAATTTGAAAAAGGGGTACTCCACAAAATTTTGACAGAGTTTTAGCCCTTTTTTACTTAGATTTTGGCTGATTTGTCAATATGTGGTTTCTGATCAATAACATTTGAAGGGATGCAGTCAAAATTTACAGTAGGGAAAGGCATCATAAAATACAGGTTAAGTTTAAATTATGGCCCTTTTTGGCTTAGGTTTAGGCTAATGCAAAAGCTGTATTGAATTTTTAGTGGAATAAACTTCATATTTCTCCAAAACTATATTATTTGACAAATTCTCGCTATAGGCCATGATATCCTAGTGCCTGTAGATAAGCATGACAGTGTTTAAAACTTTGCCCCATCCCTCTGACCCCTAAAGTGGGTCAAAGGTCAAATATTTCAATCTCACAATAACTTAGTTAGATGTTACTATTTTATGTACTGAGATTTCGCATGCAAGCAGAGGTACACTATAATGAAACACATAAAGCGCGATTTTGGATCAAAGGTCTGTGTCTCACCCCCTGGGTGGACTTAGGGGATGGGGTCAAAAGGTCCAAATTCAACTTTTTCAGAATATGGTCATGTTGCATGTCAAATTAAAGAGAATTAAGGATACAACACAATGATAGCAATATTTTGCCTACAGACCATCCTCCACAATGGGGATGGGGTCAGTAGGTCAAAATCCAACTTTTTCAGAACATAGTCATGTTGTATCAAATTTAAGAGATTCACGAATGCAGAAACATGGTAGCACATTTTTTGCCTGCAGACCTCCCCCCTCTACCTACGACCCTAGAGGACGGGGTCAAAAGGTCAAAGTTCACTTTTTTCAGAGCATGGCCAAGTTGCATATCAAATTAAAGGGAATCAGCAACATGGTAGCAAATAGTTTGCCCCCAGACCCTCCATGCTCCCACCCTGACCCTGGGGATGGGGTCAATAGGTCAAAATTTGACTTGACCTGACCCACCGTCGTGCAATTAAAGAGGAAACCATAGCTATAAACCGTGATTGGGTTTAAAACTAGGCATGCAGACTGTCGCATGATATCCAAGTTATATTCAATCCTTATTTAACGTTTTACTATCTTTTTGAATTGAATACTAAAATTAGGTTCTCCAACAATTCGTTTGAATTTATAGACTAAATCACCATAAAATATAGGTTCTGATAAGCCTTGTTGCAGAAGAGTTTTTATCCCAATGTTGTATTCAACAATTAACTCTGAGTGTCTGCAGTAGAATTAAGAAAAATTAATGCTTTTCGAATTTCATGATATCTATAACCTTGTTTTAATAATTTAGCAGTTAAAAATAAGTTTCTGTTATTGAAGTCATCAACTTTAGAACACACTCTAGCAAAACGAATAAGCTGAGAAATATATACACCATAGGAAGGAGAGCGAAGAACATTTCTATCAAGAAATGGGAAATTTACTATTTCAAAATTAAAATCATCCCGTTTATCATAAGATTTAGAAGAAACTATGCCATTTGTTATTGACAAGTTCAAGTCCAAAAACGGAGCTTCAGTATCAGAAGAATTGGCCTTATTTAACTGAAGTTCAGTGGGATATATCTGACCTACCATTTGTTCAAAATAAGGATTATCAATATTAAGCAAGTCATCTCAATATCTGGAGGTTGAGTTAAAAGCTTCAATAATATCAGCTTGATTATTGTCTGACAGAGACAACATAAAATCTCTCTCATAACAAAACAAAAACAAATCTGCAACAAGAGGAGCAATATTAGTACCCATTGGAATACCGACAATTTGTCTATATAATTTAGAGCTAAATCTTATAAATATATTGTCCAAAAGATAATGGAGCGCATCACACATTTTCTGACATGAACACAATTTATATCATTTAGGTTGTTCAGAAGTAAAAAAAAGGCATTTTTATCATTACAAGCCAAATAAAGTGAGCCCTCTCTGTTAAATGTTTGTTCAATTAAATATGTTAGTTTTTTCTTTTAGTAGATTATAAGGCAATGTAGTATAGAGAGCAGAAAAATTATATGTAGACAAACCAGATGCTAGAAAACCTCTAGACTTCAATTTATACAGAATTTCACCTGAATTTTTAATAGACCAAAATAATTTTTTACCATTTCTTTCATAAACTGTCGTGCAATATTTAATGACATGGTTTTTAATTGCAGTGAGGCAAGAAGTCAAAAGAATAGACAACTCAGTAGTTGTGCAAGCACTAGAATTAGCAATAAAACGCCACTTATAGCGTTTATGAAGTTTAGGTAACCAGTATAACGTGGGAAACTTGCTGTGGTCCTCATCAACAAACAACCCAAACTTAGCTGCCATGTGGCATCGATGCCTATCAACGATAGACGTCTCATCAAACCTGTAATGCTCATATTTTTTTGCAGTGCTAAGTTCTTGCTTTAGGATGTTAATATAGTATCTTTTTCAAACAACCACAACATTGTTAGCAGCCTTATCTGCGGGGGCCAAAACAAACTTCCCATGGAATTCCTGGATCCCTTTCTTCAAGTGTAAAAGTGAATTTAGGTTTAGGTGGTAGAAGATCTAAATTGTTGCAATAAAATGAAATTCTACCATCAATAATTTTAGAAATATTTAGTTTCCAACTATTTAAGGCATTAGACTCAACATGCTCTCGTTTACACCAGCGATTACAAAATTCTTGTATGGCTCCTGCAATTTCCTCACTACATGATTTAGTCTATTGGCACAGGAAACCTATATATATATAAATACTGCCCTAAATAAAATGGCACTAGCCTAATCAGCTGACTTGGGGAAACAGGGGGAAACTTGATTTAGCTGCTTCCTTTACTCCTTCCACTCCAAACAGGCTGAACAGATATCAAGTATGCTGGATCATCTGTGCTGGCGTACGCCAGAGTACTCCGTCTTCCGAGGTGGTGTAGACAGAACAGTCAAGTGACCTGTTCCAAAACAAGATGGCGGAGCACTGCCAGCATGTGTAGAAATATTTGTAATGCTTGATTTATTCGGGAGTACTGTAAAGTTCCCAGTTTTCCTGGTTTTAGGAGGCTGTTCTGGAGTACGCCAAGTACTCTAAAATTGCTAAATCAAGTCCGCCCCAGATAAAAGGGAATGGCTCACCGCTATACGCATGAAACGCACGTTCACACATTGTGGTCCAAATTTAAATAGTTTATTTCCTGATACAATTCACAATGGATATATTTGGCTTTAATCGGCATACAACATGTATTCAGAATAATATTTATCCAAACAAGGAAATATAGCACAAAACACTACTATACATGTGTGGCATGAGAACACAATTTTGTACAGTACGGTATACTTGGTATGTACTGAAGTGTGAAACATAAATACTACCCTAAATACAAGCTTATTTTATTGGTGTAAGACACAAAAGTCATAAAAAGATACGTTCTGTTCTCTTTTTCATTCTTTCTTCGTTTACTTATTGCTTTTCTATATCTAGATGTTTGCAACTAAACAGGAATTATATCACTGGAGTCAGCCAATTAGTTGATTATGAAAAGGCTGCAAGACAAAGCATGCATACATGTAGCGCTTGTGTGGCGGTGAAGTATACAATACCTGTTAGTGTTCATGATATCTGACGATATATTTATATTTTCGCAGAATTGTCAGGGGCTAGCAAGCATGCAGAAGCAACGAGACCTTTTCCATTTTGTCAAGTCTAAAAAAATAGAACATCATATGTTTACAAGATATTCACCTGGAAAAGAAAATTAACCATATAGAAAATTTGAATGGGAATATCAAGACTATATGAGTACATTTCGAAGTAATCGAAGGGGGGGGGGGGGGGTAATGATTCTTTTAAATAATAATTTTGATCATGAAGTTGAAAGCATCAAAATGGATCCAAATGGAAATTATATTGTTCTTAACATGAAAATACAAGGCAAAAAAGTTACATTAGTTGATATATACGGGCCAAATGAAGATATCCTACAATTCTATCATAATCCAAAGGAAATACTCAGAATTTAACAATGAAACATTTATTATTTGTGGAGACAAATTTCGTACAGAATCCTGAAATTGACTATTACAACTATCTGCATAATAATAACTCTCGTGCAAGAAAGGTATTATTAGATACCATGGAGGAAACTAGCCTTATTGACGTGTGGCGATAATTTATTGAAGATGCAAGAGCATATACATGGAAGAGAATGAACACAGTGAGGAAACACCAGCGACTAAATTACTGTTTAATAAATGAATCTTGTTTAGAATATGTAATGGACACAAATATAAACCCTGGATATAGAACCGATCATTCTTCCATTTTGTTAAAGCTAAAATTTATTAATAATGAACAGGGTCGTGGCTACTAGAAATTTAAACAATTCTCTGCTTAAAAAATAAGTTTACATAAAATTAGTGAAAGATACTATTCACAAAGGTATAGATACATATAAAACAAATGACGAACAAGCTATTAATAATATATAATTTAGCGCAAACAACCAACTCTTCCTTGAGACACCTTTAATGATCATCAGGGGTAATACTATTCAGTTTAGTTCTTTTAATAAAAGGAAAAATACAGAAAAAGAAAACAAATTAGAACCAGATATCAAGAAATTAGAAGAAGCAATAAGTTCGAGGATAAATAATATTGATGACAAAAAGCTCATTACATAAGTGCAAAAGAAAACTGAGTTTATTGAGTTAAGAAATAAAAAAAAAATGAAGGAGCTATGCTACGTTCTCAAAGTCAGTATAAAGATCTTGGCGAAAAGCCATCAAATTATTTCTTTATTTTAGCAAAAAGGAATTATACTAATTAAGTAATGAATAAATTCGCAAATGAAAAGGGGGAAGAATTTTTTGAAATAAAAGATATTTTAGAATGCCAAAATGATTTAATCAGAACCTTTATTTTAAACATACAAATAGTGATGAAACACCACTACAGGACGTTCTAGCAGATAATGCTAACAAATTGTCAGATGAAAAATCAGCGTCACTGGAAGGAAAAATTTTCTATACAAAAAAGCAAACGCACTTAAAAATATGAAAAATAATTCTTTGGTGCAGTCTTTGCTTCCAAGGGATACCCTTTCAAGAACATATTTGACTTTACTACAGCTGATGACTGGGACTGTGTGGCGGCTGTAGAACGTCTCCCTGCCCTTTACTATAGTGTAGATTTTATTTTCTTGTCCTTTGGGATCATTGTTTGCTTTGTGAAACTTTGAAACTATTAGAGGGTCTCTGATGACGCCTAAATCGCAGAAACTAGCTAGTCTGGCCCAGGAAATATGCACACTATAGTTTCAGTTCTTTTGTGCAGACTTTGCTTCCAACGGATACCCTTTTAAGAACATAATTTAGTAGAGTTTTTGAAGTGTTTATGGATTGATATTGGGGCATTTATTTTACTATTAATAATTTATTGCTATAGAAATAGGTCTTTAAGCATTTCACAGAAGCAGGGGTAAATTACGTGCTCACCAAAACCAAATAAATCAAGGTTAAGTTTGACAAATTGGCGTCCAATATCACTTTTTAAATGTAAAATATAAATTAGAATCATCAGTAATAGCTATCAGAGTTAAGCAGACATTACAAAACATAATTCATGAAAATCAAAAAGGATTTATAGCAGGGTGATTTATAGGTGAAAATATAAGATTAGTTTATGACGTTTTATTTGAAAAAAAACAGCAAAATATGTTAGGTCTAATTCTTTCTATAGATTTTGAAAAAAAAGCCTTCGACACAGTTTCTCGTAAATTTATATCATAAACATAAGATTATTTTAATTTTGGCAAATCAATAAAAAAAGATACACATTTTCGAGAAAGGAGCAGAAACAAGTATTTTTGCAGAATGGGTTCATGTCCCAATTCTTTCTTCTAAACTGTGGCTGTAGACAAGGTGATCCACTGTCAGCATATATATTTCTTTTAGGTGTTGAAGTTCTTGGACAAATGTTAAAAAAGATAACCAATTTTAAGGGAAAAGTCTTTAATAGTATTTAATAATAAAGCAATGAAAATAAGTCAATATACTTCTTGATGGTACAAAACAATCACTGAGACAGAACCTTCAAAAACTGTCAAATCTTATTAATAATCAGGGCTAAAAATAAATGGAAAAGACCAGAGCGATATGGATAGGTGCAAAAAGTTTTCAAATAATAAGTAATGCGAAGATTATAAACAAGACTGGACTCAGGGACCTGTAAAGATACTTGGTGTTACTTTTACAACTAATGTCTATGATATATAGGATTTTAATTTAGTAAAAAATTTAAACAAAGTCAACGCAATGTTAAAGCAATGGTCAAAACGAAAACTCACTCTTTTTGGAAGCATAACCGTCATAAAATCACTGGTGTTATCAAGGTAAAATGCATTTAAGCCCCCCGGTGCTTTGGCTGCTGTCCGTTCTAAGGCGGTGGTTCTGTTGTTGTTGACTTTTTGTGTATTGTTACTCCCATTGTGGGAGTCTGTAATTGTTCTATGTTTTTTGTACGTTACTTTATGTCCATTCTAGTATTGCAATAATCTTGATGGGAGAGAGAGAACTGGTTGCTTTGCTTAATTTGTCTTCCTTGTGTCTCGTGCTGGTTGAGTGGCTCTTCCTTGCGCTGCCACAAGATTGTCTGCGGTTTGTGATTGTGGTATTTCCTGATCATACTCACCTACTATTTTGTATCACTGTTTCTTTCATTAGCGAAACCTTCTGTGGAGCTTATCAAAAAACTAGAAGTTGTTGTTTTTTCAAATTCTTATGGAATTCAGGCCTGGATAGAATAACTAGGAAACTTGCTGTTGCAAATATATCGTCTGGAGGATTGGGAATGACTTGTATATAATCTTCTATTAAAGCTTTAAAATATCTTGGTCGAGGAGAGCAATTCAACAAGCAAATAATACAACCTAGTACAATCTCAACCCAATTAATTTTGATAAGTTTTATCACTAGGAGAAGAATATGAAAGAAACCTCGCGATCAATTTAAGAAACCCATTTTGGAAAGATATTCTGATTAGTTTGGCTGATTTCTGTAAAGAAGCTAAATCTGATGAAATTGATTCTGTTCTCAGCTTACCATTATGGTTTAACGCACAACTAAGAAATGGAAATAACTTGTATGTGAATTACTGGTATAGTAAAGGAATAAGAACCATAGGGGATATTTTAGATGACAATGGTAACTACTGCATTTTTGATAGGCTAAAAGAGATATATAGAATAAGGGATTCCTTTTAAAACTATGAAAACATTTTACAGAAAATACCAAATCAGTGGGAAAACATATAAACGCGAAAAGAGTATTTATATGTCAAAATAAGTTTACTATTACTTGCAATGTATTCGTGGCATACTTATTAAAAGACAAAAAGCAGCAGAAGATTTTAAACTAGCCGATTTTCAATATAAATTAATAATAAAATTATAGTGACTAAATCGTTTTATTTAAAATAAAAAAGATAAATAATAATGGATGTTCTTACTGTAACGAACATGGGGGAACTCTAAAACACTTGTTTTTGAAACTGTACTATGGTAAAATACTTCTAGAACAACCTTCAAGATTGGTTAAGCAGCAACTGCAATATAATTCTGAATTTAGTTGAAAAAGCACTTACTTTCTCATCACAAAACCCATAAAGCATAGACAATTATAGTCTATGTTTGGCAAAATATTAAATATACAAAAACAAGTTTACATGGAATACCCTAAGTGTACCTAATTTTATCTCATTACTGAAAAATAAATTTATTAGTGCAAAATACATTGCAAATATATATAACCAGTTTGCAAATTTATGACAAAATAGTCAAAAGTATATTATCATTTTACTAATAATTAGTATGTAGGCTGGGCCCCTGACAATATGTAAAACAGGACTTGAAATATAATAACAACTTTACCACCGAACACACAGGCCTTCAATATGTTTAGGAATAATGTGTATGTTGTTTCTTCCTTTGAGACTCTTGTTCCAAATGATTCCCAACGACAATATCCATAAGGTTATTTTATGTTAATGGTCTCCACTGATCTGCTTTAACTACAAATAGCTTTGTACTCTAGAATAAATTTACAGTTTTCTTGTAATATCCATTATAGACATGTTGATAATAATGTATGTCCTTAGTTCTTCTCCTCTGCTTTCTTCTTCTTCTCTTTCTTTCTGCCTACGAGCTAAGTCTTAAAAAAGAATTTATCAATTTATCTTAGAGCAAGGTAGTCTTGAAATAGAAGTGTATAGTAGATTCCACGTGGAAATTTGGATTATGTTGTAAATATATACATAATATATGCTAAAAAAGAATAAAAAAAAAGAAAAAAAAATCATTTCTAAATGTCATCATGTTGCATATCAAATTAAGGGGAAAGAAGTACGGACTAACATAGAAGCAAACACTTTGACCTTTCACACACCCCTGACCTCTGGGTCAGGTTGAAGTCAGATATTGAAATGGTACAGATTAGTTTATTTTTTATTGAACTCACAGCTGAAAACTAGTTGATATGTTTATAACTTTGATCTGTGTGATACCCAAGGTGAACTTTGGGGTTGGAGAAATAGGGATTATGTTTTGTGATTTATAAGTTTCTCTAAAATAACCATTCGCTTGAGTTATAGATTCGAAAAAAATGCCTTGTTTGACTTCTTTTTGGCCAGGCAACACATCTGATTCTCAGAATACTAGTTATTATGTACGTATGCATCACCAGCAATTAATTTTGGTGTATCATTTTTCTTCCAAAATATTTTTCTTTGCTCATGGCATTGATTTAACTACAACCGTTACGACTTCACTCACTTCAAATATGCTGATTAAAATTTAGCGCAGCCCCTAAAGGTTAAGTCAGTCCTTTAATTTGCATGAGTAGCTACGCATTTGTACTAAAATATTTGGGCAGATCATTAACCTACATCTGAGCAATCACTTCCTGTCTATATCATAAAAACCAAAATTGAAAATGTTCACATATTTGTTAATATTGTAATGCATTTAAAGATTGGGCCTGAACAAGATTTTATATGCACAAGGCCTTACTTCATATCAAATGAGTATATGCAGCAGAGCTAGAGTCTAAAGTATATTGAATGAGTCCTTATTTACATCCAGGCTTTGCTTATTAGATGGGCCAGTGCTTTGGTGAGCCTGCATGGATGCACAAGCATATTTGAGTATTTGCTGTTTTACTATGCGATAAACACAGAATCCCATGTACTCTAGTTGATAATATGAGCTTGCACATTAACCAATTTATTGTTATTAAATGTGTGCGAGTCGTTGCCGTTGTGAAAAAATAATAATTTCATTCTACTCACTTGTGATAAAAGCTTTGAAACTTCAGACAGATATATACATATCACAGTTATGAAAGTTATATTATCATTATCATATGACTGTAAAGTATCCATATAGTAAAAAGTTTGTGACATCTGACAGAATAGTCATGTCATAGAAAATATGCTAGTGAATGTTTGTCTATGCAGTCAGTATTAATTTGTATGTTTAATCTAACTATGTCTGAAAATATTTAAGATATTGAATACGATGATGTCAGATTTTACCCTCAGTGCAAAATTGATAGACACAAGCTTAACATCCCTATTTTTGAAAAAAATTAGAAATATCAGTGAAATAACCCAAACTTGAATTTGACATCTCTTCTGAACTATTTCAGCCTGTCAGAACAATACATCACCAGCTGATATTCTCTTCATTCTTGATGCTTCTGGGAGTGTCGGGGAAACAAATTTCGAGACCATGTTAGATTTTGTGGAGAAAATGGTGGATGGATTTTCTATTGGTGCCAATGAAACCCAGGTTGGCTTGATAACGTTTGCCAGCAGCGTCAATAAACAGTTTCATCTCAACAGATTCCACACTAAAACTGATATCAAGTATGCAGTATCACAAGCAAGGTACCTACATATGACCTACAGATTATACCCTTACACTGCTTAAGCTTCAGATTTATTGTTTTGGTGTGAAGTAGATGTTGTGTTTTATGTTAATACTAAAACCACATTTATGGTCTTGCATTTGTCCATTTCTAATGATATTGTTTCTAGCAAAACTTTCGAAAAGCGTGACGATTTTGATTTTGAAATTGTCAATTTTCCATTCTAAGATGGTGATGTTTTGCTCTACATCCTATGTAGTTTACATTTCTCCACTCATCCAGTTTGCTAGAGCATCTAGAAATGTTGCTGACTCCAATACTCCCAATAAACTGTTAACGCAGAAACCTCTTAAATAAGTCAATCAGTTTCATTAACTTGCCAAAACTTTTTTTAAACTTGTATCACTGACACTGTGATTGTATATCTAAATTCCATGCTGGGCTTAAATCTCTTTTGCGCCAGAGACTTTTGGAACCAGAGTTTTATGGTGACTTAGTGTATAAATTAAAGACAATTGTTAGCACTGATAGATTTTCTGAGCAGTTTTTAAAATAATTTCTCATTATGAAAATATCGATTATAACATTAATGTGTTGCAGCAGACTGCCTGCTAGGTTGTCAACCCAATCACGGTTGGCAACTTTTGTTTTTCTCTTTAACCCCCGTCAGTGCCACAGGGCCATTTTGGGCTACAAGTACATTAAGGTTGAGTGCCACAGGGCCATTTTTGGGCCACTGGTTTGCCGGCTAATTCTGAAACAAAAATCCAAAAACATAAAGCAATGTGGGCAAAACTATAAAGAATAATCATTTTGCTACTCGATGTAGCATTTTATTTTGGATTTTATCGACCTGGTTGTGTGCTATATGTCAAAATATGAGGATACTGTTGCTGGATTTTGCCACCAGGTGACATGCCATTTGTCTAACAGACGTAACGTTACGTCACAGTCTCGATAAAGATACTTCATAACTTGATAAGATCTTGCACCAAATGCCAACTGTCTCGTGCAACGTCACACCTTTGTCGCCTTATTTGTCGCTGTTTGTCAGGCCCTATGGGGTTAACCTGTTGGATTTTTTTTGCTCCAGTACTCAGTTTTATTCACTGTTGAGTCGTTATCTTTGCTTTATCTCCTTGTTATATCTTGATTTATATGTTCAGAGAGATGATGCATTGATAAGTTAGGGGTCTCATGCAAACCAAATTTCAATGTGTCTTGATCCACATCTGAATTAAGGGTGAGGTTGGCGCCATAAAATCGATTCAAGCCCACCCAGTAAAATATTCTACTGAGCGTTCCAAGGCGGTGCTTCTTTTGAGGATCTTTTATGTTTTTCTGTCTTGTGTTTGCTATGCCTTTGTGCGCGTCCGTTTATATGTGCCTTGTGGTCACCTGCGGGAAAGAGCTGACCTCTTAGCTCTCGTTTGTGGTGTCTAGCTGTGAGTTTGTAGCTTTCCCATTTGTATCCTGGGTCGGGTGTGGTACTTGATTGTATCGATTCCTGATCTTTGCATCCTTACTTACTTTTATTTTGAAGGTAACTAAACTGGCAAAATATGTCATATTGATGCATTTAATTGTTTCTTAAAACATATAAAGTTTGCAATATTTTGACTTTTGTCACACCAAATTACTCCATCCACCTTCAAACTATGGATTGATGAAGAATTGATATCTGTGGTTTCAACAGGCAACACTGAATATCAATAATACTTCATGACTGTTGCATGACATAACCAAATCGATATTTACAGGAAGAAGATTTTTTTCTATATCATTACACTAACATTCCTATGCATTCCTATACAGTAAATTGTGATTTTTATTGCTTTGAAATGACAATTTTCAAACGATAAATTGTGACATTTTTCTTATTTCTGCTAAAACATAGATTGTAGGCACTCATTAGAACCGCCTCAATGGGTACCCAGAATCTATGCTTTAGAACAGAAAAAAAATGAAACTAAACAATTACCCTGTAACCCCCAGGTTTACCATAAAAAAGTGGGGGTTCAGTGGGTACTCTATGTCCTATATATTAACCTACAATCGTCAAATACAATGAAGTTTTTTTCCTTTTCACTTAACTGGTGTTCTAGAACTTATCTAGCTTGGTTGCCAGAAAAGCAAGTTCGGGCAACTCTTGAAATTTTGCATAAATCCAAGATGGCCACCAGACAACATCTTGGAAAACTAACTTTGAAATAATTGTCACAGAATGTTGTGCAGTATGTTTCTTTAGAGATTTCTGGTATGAGGAATCCAAATCTGCATGTAGTTTTGCATTTTGAGTTCCCTGATTAACAATATCCAACATGGGCGCCAGACAATATCTTGATATTTTAACTCACTGTCATAAAAAGTTATAAATGTTTCAAAGATTGTCATAATCAAACAACTATGTGTCTTGATCCTCTTCAAGACTAAGGATGAGGTTGGTGCCATTAAATATGTTTAAGCCATCTAGTGATCTTTGCTGACCATTCGGAGGTGGTGCATCTTTTGCAGGCCTATTTTTGTTATTTTTGTTTCATGTTTGAGAGATACAGACTATAAGGATGAAGCTGGTTATTCTGCATATTATATTGTTGTTTTTCTTGTATATATTTATATGTTTATGTTCTTCTGGTGCCATTCTTTTGTCCTCTGTGAAACAGGGGCAGTTAATGGTCATATTCACTTGCACTTTCGAGTGATAGTTATAAAGTCACTGGCTAAATATTTCCTTAGTGTTAAACTGATATATTTTTACAATTTGTGTAATGGTGGCTTCATTATTCAATCTAAAAAAACACATTTGTATCTACATGTCCTGCTGCATGAAACTTTAAGTGGATTTGCAAAATTAATTAACTTGATAACAATTTTTTCACTTCATTCTTTCTTAAAGTGTCAATTAATTTATGTATACAATAGCTGCCAAATATATTGATATTTTTAACTCACTTGGCTTTGTTATGATTTTGCTCTTTAAAGAACTCGTCGCACTTTTGAAATAAAGTTTACTCACATTGTTCATTGTAGATGTTATTTTAAGTCTACAATCAATTACTTCATTTTAAAGTTAGAGATGAATGTTAATAACTGGTACAATGAATTTTATGTTATTAACCTGGTAATAAACCATTTATATGCATTGTCTCTAGGTATACACAAGGGGGAACACATACTGCAGACGCCATTAGATATGCTAGAGAGACAGCATTTACTCCCCAGAATGGAATGCGACCTAATGCAGCGCACATTGCCATTATTGTCACAGATGGTGAGGTTTTGACTACTTATATATATCAATTAAGATTTTTGATTTTCTCCCCAAGCTAGAATTCATACAATTCATTGTTTATGAGCAATACCCATGGCATAAGTTTATTAATCAAGTGTGCAAGTCAACGTCATTTGTTATAAGCAAATAAAGTATAATTTGTTATTTGTGATGGTTAAATGTTTGTTTATGTGCATATGTGCAATTTACTATTAAAATATACAACACCTTAAATTAATGGCACTTTTGTTCATGATTTAACTCTGCATGTTAGGTATTTTTATATGCTTTTTTATTATCAGCTGCACGTTTTCAAAAATAACTTTTATTTGAAATTAAATACCTTCAGGACAGGAATGGCATCAGAGTCGAACAATTAGAAACCTGATCAGACTCCTCGTTTTTTGGGTCTATTATGGGTCCAAACTAATTGCAAAAGTTATGAGTAGATGGCACAAGTCGCCACTTTCAGATAAAGAGTTAAGTTTAGAGACAGAAATCAATTACAAGTGGAAATATTACACATATATGAAGACATGTACTGTCGTTACATTTTGTCATTTATTTCAGAGTACCAAATTAAGAATGGGATGAGCTTGGTAGTTTGGTTTCAGCATTGGCTTTAGATATAAAGGTTGTTGAGGCACACACTTAATGCATATCTACCCAGTTTTAATAGCAGTAAAAGGTTGAAAGAGATAAGAATTGGTTAAATCATTTATGTCATTTCTAGTTTAAAATATTTATTTCGCTTAAGAAGAGCAAGTTGCTTGCTTGACTAAAAGACACTTTTAATTCGATCCTTTCACTGTCACTTTTACTTGCATTACCATTTATGCTGTTGAAAAGTACATTGGCCATCTTAAACTCAATCTGCTGGAGTTATTGAGCTGACAAGAAGCACTCACAACTTATTGATCGCGCAAATATAAATATGACCAGACTGGCAAAGGGTCTGACCAATCCAAGTGTTTGCTGGGTGCACATGATTTTTTTTACTTTATTATTTCTATCATGAAGTGAATTATATGCTCATCATGGTCTTTTTTTTGCTGCTTAGACAGTGTAGTGGATGTAAAACTTTCCAACCCAAACCTGGAATTATGTTGATATATGGAAATGTACACACTGAGTTGAATCATTATTTTCCTTCAAATTCAGATTTCCGAAAACACACATACCATTTTAATAAAATAATTACACCTGCTTTTTCTTTAGAAAAGGCATACTTATTTCGTGCCAAAATTAGTCACAACTCGTGACCCAAAGGTCAAAATCAAATGTCAAACATTGGTTTACTTGTAAATGCATCTCCCTCTAAACCATTAGACATAGCGACTATAAACTTTGCAGATGCGTAAGTCACATGGTGTTGAGGGAACTGGGCGACGTTTCCTGACCAAAGGTCAAATAATGTATTTTCTATTGAATGCATCTCCCGGTCAACATTTGAAAAGAGCAATTTAAACTTTTCAGGTGCATAAGTCACGACATATAAAAGGTACTGGACAATGTTTTATATTACCTTGACCAATGTCATAGTCAGTCAAGATCAAAGGTCAAATAATGTATTTTCTTGTAAATGAATCCTCTAAAGCGTTGGGCGTAGCAACACCAAACTTTGGAGGTACATAGCTCACATAATGCATAGGATACTGAGCAAGGTTTCATTTGAACTGGCCCAAGTTCTAGGTCAAAGGTCAAATAAAGTATTTTCTTGAAAATTCATCCCCCCTATACTGTTGGGTGTATTACCTTCAAACTTCGCATCAACATAAATCACATAATGGGTACTGGGCAATGTTTCATGTGGCCTTCACCTCAAGGTCAATTTTAAAAATAGTAAGTGTGTATAATCAGGAAATACTACAATAACAAACTTCCAACAACCCCATGGCATTAATGCAGTTGTCAAGGTCAAAGGTCAAATAATACATTGACATATAAATACATCTCCTCTTAAACTGTTGGACTTAGCAACTTCAATCTTTGCAGGTACATAGATTATCTGATTAAGAGGCACTGGGCATCGATTTATGACCAAGGTCAAGGTCAAAGTAGGTTGTTGTTTTTTCTTGTAAATGTTTCTCCTCCTAAAGCGTTGGATGCTGCAACTTCAAAATTTGCAGGTGCACATGATATAGAGGATACTGGACACGTCTCAACTGACCTTAACACCAAGGTCAAGTTCAAAGATTTAAAAAGTGGGTATTTGCAATGGTGTTCCATCAATTAAAGTCTAATTAACTGTAAAATAGTCCTCAGAAAGAGATGTATGTTTTGCAAACATCTGACGCGCGAACAAGCTTATACAAGTAACATCCAGATAAACTCTACATTGAAGAGGGATAAGTGGAGTTAGTAAGGAAACGGATGTATGAGTTATCATTAAATTCATCTCAATGATGCGGTTCTGATGTCTGGTAAGTACCCACAATCTGTGCTTTGAACAGAAATATAAAAAAGCTATAAACTAAAGTATAAAAAATATGAATTTTTACATTCCCAGTACAGAGCATTCATCCCATAATACATTTTCAGTGACTAGGTATACGGTTCTCTACCCCCAGTCACAGAGACTAGGTGTACAGTTAACATTTCTAGCCTAAAGGCTACAAATACAGATAAAATATAAAAAAGCCACAAATCTTATATATAATCATATGAGAAATTCGCTCCACTTAAATAAGACCGCCCCGTTAAGATCAGCGGGAACATCCATGTAGTTTGGTAAGTGTCTCTGCTGTCTGCAGAGCCCAGGATTCAAGGTCCAGTACAGCGTTCGTTTTTATTCCATGTGTCTTACTTTCAAAAGCAATTAAGATTTGAGTTTTTGCAAGTTTTGCAAGCTTTGAAACTAAAAATCAAAGAAGAATTATTTTTTACTGCAACCTGTATAGCAACATCATAATAGATGTCAAAAATGCGTGCTGCGCATACTCAGTGCCAACAATAATTAAATATGCACATAATTGTAAAAGCATTGACATTCCAAAGAATTTTAGGACATATTTTGACATTTGACAGTTCCCCATTCATTAAAAAGGGGGATATTGTAAACGTCTATGGCATCCGTCTGTCCATCCTAACACATGTCTATGCTAAAATCCTTTAAGCATGTATCATAAAAAAATCTGTATATGAATTGGCATACCTCTAACGTGTGCATTACATATTATGTATTTAAGCCCGCTTCATACTTGGCGCAGGGCCATGTAGTGGCGTATATTATTTACAAACGATGCAATGGCACCTTGAGAAATAAAGTTATGAAACTTTTTGTGGCGAAAAAACACTAACTCATAGTCCACTAAATGTAGACAGACTGTTCTTTGTGGTGACGTGGGTGTGGCAGCGGTGGTGAGGTATGCGCTTAGATATGAAATTGTGCGCCATTGACTATGTGAGTCTAGTTTACTTTATTTTTTTCTTCTTTTTATGCAGTTGTACAGACAGGCCCATGCAGCAAAATTCTAAAGATGTCTTCTTTCTGTCAATATTTGGTCCCCGCCAAGCTAAAATGGGTCACCTGCTGGGAAGGGGCTGAACTCTTGGCTCTCTTTATGGTGTCTAACTGTGAGTTTGTCACTTTCCCATTGGTATCCTGGGTCAGGTGTGGTACTTGATTGTATCGATTCCTGATGTTTGCACCCTTACTTACTTTGGACATGTGGGAACAACAACAACCCAGATCAGGGTATTTGTTTTCCCCCAAGGATGAGAGTGTGATGTCTATACAAGTTATAATCAGATCTTGGATTCTGAGGATCAAGTTGATTTCTAACGTCATTTTCTGAAGCTGTAGGAGGACATACTTTTGCTTTGCACAGCACATTTTGTGATAGTTTAGACAGTTCTTACATCAAACGAGCAAGTTTAATCAGTGAAAGCCTATGTATATCCAACTTATATGCAGACTACAATAGCCTATTTCTTATTTTTGCTCAAAACATATATTTTGGGCATGGCTAAGAAATGTTACGCTGAGGTAGTTCTAATGAGTTCATACAATCTATGTTTTGAGCAGATATAAGAAAATGTCATAGTTTTTAAATTCGAAAATTACATATTTGTGAGTCCTGAATTTATTTCATAAGCATGCTTACGTAATGGTGAATGACCTCAATTTGCTTTTTGGAAATAACGTATAGGTATTGTATCCCTAGCCAATGCCTTAAAAATCTAAGTGTTGGTAACTTATCTGCAAAGGTCTTTTTTAACACTGCCATTTAAAACATGATTTTTCATGTTAAAGTTTTTTCATGATTTATATTCAGACAACCTATCAGACAGACAAACATTCATAATTATTCCACTTTCCTTCCTTAAATGAACTGCATACAGAATTTCTACTGTAAATACGTTTTTAAAGTAAACGCATGAAAGTTTAAATCATAGAAATAGACATACTTATATAGTAAGTAATGTAAATACCTTTTTATGTCATTATCTAAATGCACCATTATCTAAAGTCATTTTGCATATTTTCTGCGATGGACGCTGCCAAAGTTTAAATTTAGGACTCTTACTGTTTCTTGTTTTAGTTAAGTTGTGTTATTTGTTGTTTTTTGTGAGTGTTTTTTTTTCTTTTTTTTTCATTGCGACTTTAATTTGAGCCACTTAATTTGAGCTGACGCTTATTCCAAGCTTAGAGGTACCTGTCTAATCTGATTTTGGCTCGCTCATGGTGTTAGAATAGGTAGAAAAATGTTTGTTAAGGAGGACAAGAAAAATCTTGTGTGACTACTTTTTAAGCTCATGCAAGGCTAAATAAATAGTCAACACTCTATGCGCTTTGTGGTTTCCAAACAGGTGACACAAGAACCAGTCGTTTTTGCTAGTGAAACGAAAAAGAATCTTGGACTTCTGTAAACAGAGACACATGATATTATACTGATTAGATAGTGAATAATAAATACGCTGATTAGGCTGTACAGATGTGCAGGCTTGTATGCATCGTGTTTGTGTTGCATGGGCAGAAAACCTAGTTTCTCATGACGTGTCTCATAATAGTTTCGGTATGACAGACCAAACAAAAACGCTGAGTGCTCAGTAAAGACTCTGATCAGCCTGGGTATCTGCCCAGTCTGATCAGTTGTCACTGTGCGCAAATAGCGAGCCTTATTTAGTTGTGCTTCATATCTGTCTGGCCTATCGATAATGGAGATTGTTTTGACATTTCTCCTTTCATTGTCACCAGCAAATGTTCAAGCGATAGTGGAAGTGACAGCAAATGCAGCGAATGTCTAATTGGGTTCTTTTTTTATGTTCATGTTAATTTACTTTTTCAATATGCTTTAGTAAAACAGCTTTGACTGCTTTATGTGCAATTTATTGAACCCAATCTGATTCAGTTTAGTTTATTTGTCCATTATATAATTCTAGCAATCACAGGTTTTAATTGTAAAATTAAATTGCATTGTTGTCACCCAATATTAGTTTGATCCAAGTTGAGAGTACAAACCTTGATAGTCTATAAAGTAGTGAGTAGATTTAAAATTTTCCAAAATATTTTAGTGGCTGCAAAATTTTTTGAAAATGATCCTTATTTCAGGTCAGTCCAATAGTATGTCAAATACAACATCAGAAGCTGCTAAACTAAGGGATGCTGGTGTAACTGTCTTCTCTATTGGTGTGGGGTCTGGTGCCAATGAAGAAGAATTAAAGGCCATGGCAACTGATCCAGATGACACTCATGTGTTTACTGTCACAGATTTTACCTCGCTGGATAATATTACAGGAACGTTAGCACAGACGACATGCCAGGGTAAGAATTCAGACAGAGCTACATTCAATTGATCAGATAAGGTTTCGATTCACATGATAAAATATTCTTCTTTATAGCTTAGTTCTCTAAAAGTGTCTGTCAAAATATGAATAAATCTAGATAATCAAAACAAAACGATGTAAATTTGTGAATACCTTCTATTCCATATGGAAAACGTCATTTAATAAATAATATTATGACACAGTTAAATAACACTTTTGGCAGGAACAGGTAACTTCACGACGACTTCCAAGACAACAAGACAGATTTTTATTGAAATGAACACATTTTGTTGTCAATCAACTTGCATTTAAAAGGTCATATGATAAACAGAATCAGCATCCTACACTCGTGACCATTTCACATAAAACTTTTCAACTCACTGAGGCTGGTTTTATAAATTTCATATGAAATGAGCACTTGTGTAATATATACTTTTTTGGACCTCATTATGAGATATTGATCACCCTCGACAATTATATTGTTTGATAAATAAGAAAATTACTTCCTCAATTCTCACATTTATCTAATGGGCTAATACAAGTAGTCATCTAAATGGGACATTTTTCCACAGTTTGGTTATTGGTGCGAAATGCTTATAATGCATATTCAGAATACAAAACAGAAAGTAAATTGGATTAATTTGAATTTCATTTCTCTTCATTGCTCGCTCCTTTATAAATGCCTGAATTAGTTGTCTGTAAGGTATAATCGGTCACCGTAGGATTTTAGGTGTAAAATACTTAATATGAACGTAAAGTACAAAACAAAATAGAATTAATTTTGATATTATTAATTTTCTTCTTCTTTACTCACTCTTATCTAAATATCAGAAACAAATTGTTTTAACATATACTACTTAGTGGCATTTAGACAGCATATGTAGAATATTTGGGATAATTATATTAAGAATGAAAATCAGAATCAGTTTGGATATAATTACATCTGAGGGTTATTCAGCATTCAGACTATTTAATGTTATTCCGTGTTCATTATACTGAATGCAAAAACTTGTTGCAAATAACTCTTTTAAACTGTTTTTGAGTAACAAACCTGCGACATTTTTGCCCTGAAATGTGAAACAAGTTCTTGATTGTGAACATCTGATTGGTAACAACCTCAAGTTTACTCTTTATCCTTATCGTTGGGACAGGCTTGAAATTACCTGGTTTGAAAGGAAAACATACTAGAGGACCTTAAAAACGCATCATTCAGCTTAAATCCTGTATTGCCCAAACACTGAGCATGAAAGTCGGATAAAGTTTATTGCATACACAATTCTGATAAAATTTTAGTGTAACCTAGAAAGTTCATGGTTGCAAAGTTATTATAAGGTATTGCAATAACAGCCTGTTTTAGACAGGGGTGGGTGTTTTCGAAGGTCACAAAATCAGTAGCAACTTAATCCACTTTAGTTTTCTTCCCTGGCTCAACAGGTACCTGTTCTCAGCTTCTTAGACGATTACAAATTCATCATTGAACGATTCAGACGGTATAGACAGTACCGTACGCTCAAATTAATACCCCTTTAAAGATGGCAACATACCCCACCCACTCTAATTACTATAGTCTAGTGATAAAATTCAACATCTTGAGGCTTTCAAAGTTGTATCTATTTTCGTTTGGTATTGCTTGCAGAGGCAATAGACATTTACAAATGACAGATTCGAAATAAATTACGCTTTTGTCACGTTTTTTGCATTGTGCAAGTGTCGTTAATATAAGGTTTAAAGACGTTCTCCGTCACGTGACAACATTTTTCCTGCCATGATCTTTATAAAAAACGTAATCAACATATAATTACAAGTGTAAGTAGTCAATTTCAAAATTGTAAGTGTACATAGAGGTAACTTATGGAAGATTTTCTAAAAAGGACCTCTAAACTGATATTTTAATTTGGCGTTTATTTCAAAATATTGATGTTATCAATTACTATTGATTAAAAAAGTCAACAAATTGCGTTACTGGTGTTGGTGTCATACACGTTGCAGTGTAAACAAAGCATAACCAAAAAAACAACAGCTGACTTTACAGAATAGCGCTGGATGCTGGCTGCTACCATCTGACGTCATCAGCAACGTCGCGTTATGATAAAGTCAAATTAACGCACATATAAAGCTGCAAGTAACTTTTCAATCGCATTTTCCGTTTGTGAGAAAATGCATTATTAATGTTACGTTTTTTTAAGTCTTCTAATAAATATTTGTTTGTTACCACAGTTACCTTAGCAATCAGTCACAAAGGCTTACTTTAACAAAAAGTCATTAACAGTTGAAAAAAAATAGTTTTATAATTTACATTCTTTTGTTTGTTTGGTCATTTTAGTGGCAGATATTACGCAACCACCTCTTAACACGACAACAGCACCTGAGCCATGTAAGTATTGACTGACATGCTTTTCTGTTTCCCTATTTTCCAATATAGGGACTATACATGTTTCTTTCATACGTCCAATGAACTTGTTTGCACATTCTTGGCCAAATTGAAGCCAATGTTTGAACAGCATCTGAGGATTTAGTTGTGTACATGATACTTTGACGCACTTCGCATATTAAAGCAATGGTTAAACTCAGTGATTTATTGGTTGATAAATCTCTGCACGGACTTGGCACGGACCGCCATGACGTCATTCGGTCGCCAGCTTGATTTAAATGACGTCATCTTTCACATACAGCATTGTAACGTTTTCAATAGACTGCGTAACGTCGTTTTTACATATATTGGCCGTTCAGCATGTACGTAAAAATACTACTTGTAGTCTAAACAAGAGTTGCAGGAAATTCTGACAGTCTGTTCAAGATGGTGGAATCGTTATAGACTATGAAGGATTCGTTCGTATTTTTAATCTTTCTGTGTGTTAGAATCGAAATAAATTCGCGCTCGCAGTGATTTGTTGCTTAATATATCACTGTCTGTTGGTCAGTCGTAAGTGGATAAATCATTCACGCTCATGATTTATACACTTTTACGACTGACCTCCAGCCAGTGATATATTAAGCAACAAATCACTGTGAGCGCGAATCTATTTCTGAAATATAATTTATCTGATCATGGCAATAATTTAACTACTTCTCACAAAATCCCTCACTCCAGGTCTGCTGGTTGATATTCGCATATATATATATATTTGAATGGTTTTCCTATCTGATTTGCTTGAAAGGGTTCCCTTAATTTGCATGAGTAATAAATAACTTGCATTTGCACTAAATATTTGGCCAGGTCATTTATATACCCCTGAGCAATCTCTTCTCGCTTATATCATAAGTACCAAAATAGAATATGTTGGCCTAGTTATAAATATTGTAATGCATTCAAGATTTTGGCCAGCACATGGCATTTGATACGCACAAAGCCTCACTTCAAAGCCAATTTTGACATATGCAACAAAGCAAGAAGTCTAAAGTATATTGCCTGAGACTGTGTTTACATCCACACTTTGTGTATTAAATAGGACTGTGTTCTTTTTAGACTGAGCAAGATTATCTGAGCATTTGCTGCTTGTCTATGCAATGAGGCATGATTCACCATCGTGCACCTAAAGAAGGAACCTTAGCTATTAATCATGATTGGGTTTACACCCAGGCATGCAGTCTGTCGCATGATGTCCATGCTGTATCCCACTTTTTAACGTTAAATTACATTTTTAATAAGATCACTAAAATTTGAAACAGTAATGTTGTGTAAAATACCTAACAGTAAGTGAGTATGATCAGGAAATACCACAATCACACATTGCAGACCAATCCACGGAGCTGTGAGGAAGAAGAGCAATAGAACATTAACTGTTATTCTTGCATGGGAATTGGTTACGCGAAGGTGTTCAAAGACGCAAAAGCCATGTTCAAATCATGAGATTCACGTGCTGTTTGAACATGGCTTTTACTTGAAAAAGCCTAAAGAGGGCCCTGATTTGCATGCATGACATTACACTGGAATGCGTTGCGGCTGTGACTAATCCTTTCAACAATGCTTTAGTTCGCACAAACGTTGCACGTGTATTTATGACGTTGAGGCGACGTAATGACGTTCGAAAGTTGACGCTGATGCCATTTTGTTTTGAGAAATCAAGTTTAAGCGACGTTTTCAGCGCGGTTTATGTTGAAATCAGGTAAAATATACAAGAATAACGATCACACATGTTTGTTTCATTGCATTAACACTTGCAGGGTCCCTTGGATGTTGTTAAACACTCGGCCTATCAGCCTCGTGTTCAAACAGCATCCTTGGGACCCGGCAAATGTTAAAGCATGAAAAAACATGTGTGATCCCATATTAAAACACATTCGATGGCGCGCCATCGCAAATCACCATGCTCTCTATGAAATCTAGTTTGACTTTTTGACGCCAACCCAGGTCACAAGCTTAATCCAAGGGTAAAATGTTCAGTGTATCCTGGTCTACTGATCATCCTCTTTAATTTGATATGACTATGTTCAGAAAGTTTAATTTTCAACTCCCCCAGCACCACCAAGTCCCACCCCTATGGCATGACCTAGGCAGTTGAACAAAAATCCTGTCTAATATATTTTATATCTTTCATTTGTACGAAGACACATAGTTTGGTTTGAAAATATTTGAAATTGTCTTTGCAAATGAAATTTAATGATATTTGGTCCCTAAACCAGGACTGCAGGGGGCGGGCACTAAAAAATGTGCCGTTGCATGTGCCATCCATATGAGTAACTCACATATAAACTTTGGTTGAATTACGGAAAAAATAAATGTTTGACCCCTTCAACCCACGGGTACCCCTAAGTCGCACCCCTGGGGCATGACTCAGGCAACGGAATCCCATCTGTTATAGTTTATATCTTTCATTTGTGAGAAGACACACACAGTTTTGATAAACATCTTTGAAATTGACTTTGTAATTGAAATTTAATGATATTAGACCTATTGGCCCCTCCCCAAGGCCCAAGGGGACAGGGACCATGTGCATGTGCAATTCATGTGAGTAACCCACACATTAAATTTGGCTGAATTGAAAAAAAATGATTCCTCCAACCCCACTGTACCCCTAAGTCCCACCCTTGGGGCATGACCAAGGCGACCGAATATAAACCCCTTCTTATATGTTTTATATTTCTTATTTGTGAGAAGACACCCAGAGTTGGTTTAAAATATTTGAAATTGACTTTGTAATTGAAATTTAATTCTATTTGACCTTTTTGTTCCTCTTCAGGGCCCTGAGGGGGCGGGGCCAAAAACGTTGTGCCTTTGCACACCCCATTTATGTGAGCTACTCACACACCAAATTTGGTTGGATTTCTTCTTATGTTTTAGGAGGGGATAGCGGTACCGACTGATGGACAGATCGGCGGAGGCAATTGCAATATCACCATCGTTTTTTTAATAAGTGTAGGGATAACAAGACATCAGGAAGACAATCAAATCAAACCAACAAGCTCTCTCTTCCCAGTCAAGATGATTGCAAAACTAGAAAGTAAACAAATTAATGCTCAACAAAACAAATACCAAGCACAAAACGCCCACAAACAATGGGAGGTACAGAAAACAATGTATCAACAACAACAGCATCGTTGCTTTAGAACAGACAGCGGCTTAAGCCACTGGCGATTTAAAATGCAATTTACCGGCATCAAAACTTTGCCTTAGATTTTGTTGTTGTTAAAAAACCAAAACTGTTAAGCTCAAATGGAATATTCCTAACGTATGCAATGCATCTCTTCAGAGTAGCAATCTAATCCATTTAAAACACCATAATGAAACAAGGAAGAGGACCCATGACTCACAGATAGTAAGAGCTAAAGAAAACCTTAAGTTGAGCCAAGGTGGGCCCAGCCAAATTCAAGCATCAGTAACCAACCTATGGATTAAAGCTTCACCTAAGGACCATCATTGAGTCTGAGGCATGACCCACCGCCATGCAACTAAAGAAGGATCCATGATAGCTATTAATCGTGATTGGGTTTACAACCAGACATGCAGACTGTCGCACAATATCCATGCTGTATCTCACTTTTTCGATAACGTTTGATCATTGTTTTAATTAGACCACTCACATTAGGCTTTCCAACAATTCTCTTTAATTTATAAACTAAATTGCCCGGAAATACAGGTTCTGATATGCCTTGTTTCAGAAGATTTTTTAAATCAATATTATATTTAACAATCAATTTTGAATATCTGTGATAAAATTTAGAAAAAAGCTTTACAAAGTTTATGGAATCAATCACCATTTTCTGATAACATAGAATTCAAAAATTAGTTTCTTTTATTGAAGTCACAAACCTTAGGACATACTCTTGCAGAAAAGTAATTTGCAAAATGTATACACCATACATGGGAAATTGACTATTTTGAAATTAAAATAATTCCGTTTATCATAAATTCTAGATGAAACTACGCCATTTGTTATGGACAAGTCCAAGTCCAAAAATTGGGCTTTTAAAATAATTTCTCATTATAAAAAGATTGGTTATACTATTAATGTATTGCAACAGACTGCATGCTTGGTGGTCATCCCAATCACCCTTTGCAACTTTGTTGTACTCTTTAATTGCATGCAGGCAGATCGGAACTCAGACTCTGTGATGGTTTCAACTTAAAGTCTGATCTATATATTATAGTTTTAGGGCCTGATGTTATATCTGTGGTTGGGCCCACCAGGGCTTAACTGTTGGATTTATTTTACTCCTGTATTCAGTTGTCCTTATCTTTGTTTTATCTCTTATTTACATCTCGATTTGTATGTACAAGGACATGATACGTCTCGTTCCCCTTCCTATGGTGTATACATTTCACAATTAATTTATTTGCAAGAGTATGTTCTAAACACAGTGATTGATGCCATAAACTTTGTAAAACTTTTTCTAAATTTAATCACAGAAACTCAAAATTGATTGTTATATACAATACTAATTTAGAAACTTTTCTGAAAAAAGACATATCTTAACCTGTATTTTATGGTGATTTAGGGATCTTTTATGCAAACCAACATCTATGTGTCTTAATCCACATCAGAAATAAGGATGAGGTTGGTATGGTCAAACATTTTTAAGCCCTCCAGGAATGTTCTTACTGACCATTCCAAGGTGGTGTCTATTTTTTGATCCTTTTTTTGTTTTGTTTTTTGTTTTGTTTGTGTCCGTCTCGTCAGTTCCTAGCAGCCTTGTTGTTATTCGTTGTGAAGGGCTGATCTCTTGGCTCTCTTCTATGTGATGTTTCTAGTGTTTTTATCACTTTCTTGTATAGTGTCCTGGGTCAGGTGTGGTATTCAATTGTATCAATTCCTGATCTTTGCCTTCTTCCTTACTTCAGTATCAAAGGAATTAGGCTTATTTATCTGAAGTTCAATGGGATATATCTTACTTATCATTAGTTTGGAAAAGAAATATCAATATTAAGCAAGTTATCTAGATATCTTGAGGTTGAGATAAATGCTTCAACAACAACAGTTTAATTATTGTCAGAAAGAGACAACTTGAACCTAAGTTATTTGAACAAGGATATAGATATCATAAAACTCAAAAAGCATTTTCTAAATTCTACCACAGACACCCAGAGTTAATTGTTAAATACAACATTGGTTTAAAAACTCTTGTAACAAGGCATATCAGAACCTATATTTTTTGGTGATTTAGTTTATAAATTCAAACGAATTGTTGGAAAACCTAATTTTAGTGATCAATTCAAAAAGAAAGTAAAACGTTATATAAGAGTTGAATATAACTTGGATATCATGTGACAGTCTGCATGCCTAGTTTCAAACCAAATCACGGTTTAAAGCTATGGTTTCCTCTTTAATTGCACTATGGTGGGTCAGGCCTCAGACTCTATGACGGCTCTGACGTAAAACTTTAATCGGTGGGTTGGTGCCTGATGCTTATCTGTAGCAGGACCCACCGTGGCTCAACTTGAGGTTTTCTTTAGCTCTGACTATCTGTGGGTCACGAGCTCTTTTCTTTGTTTCATCATGGTGTGTTAATTTGATTAGAGTGTTTCTCCATGATGATACATAGCATTAGTTAGATGGCCTCCATGCGAGCTGAACATTTCTTGTACTTCAACAACTTCAGAATCTAGGGCGAAGATTTGGTACCAGTAAAATTCATTTAAGCCCCCTGATTGCTTAGTCTGCTGTCCGTTCTAAGGCGGTGGTTCTGTTCTTGTTGACTTTTTGTTTATTGTTACTCCCATTCTTGGAGACTGTAATTTTTCTATGTTTTGTTGTACGTTACTTTGTGTCCATTCTAGTATTGCAATCATCTTGATGGAGAAGAGAGAGCTGGTTGCTTTGCTTAATTTGTCTTCCTGGTGTCTCTTGATAGTTGAGGGGCTCCTCCTCGCGGTGTCACAGGGTTGTCTGCGGTTTGTTATTGTGGTAATTTTTGATCACACTCACTTACTCTTTTTGAAGTCTCTCTCATAAAAAACAAGACCAGGCTCAAAGTCTTCAAAATTAAACAAAATGCCAAAGTTCAGTCCAAATACCAAAATCCTGAAGTTTAGTCTTCAAAATTCTAATACAAGCAGTGATACCCAGACAGTTATATATACTCAGAAAAACTATTGAAGGATATTTAATGATTCAATCTCATCTCTAACATACAATACAATAAAAAAAACTAAACTAAATTTACATGATGTTCATAGTTCCAGATATCTTCTATCAAAACTGATGTTTAATTGAAGACACACGTCAATGGCTGAAATACAGTTCAGTTCCAAATGGTTTAACACTCTATACTGAAAAGTCACACACATTCAAAATGTTTAAAGGTTAGAAAGGTGACAAAGATCAGGAATCGATGCAATCAAGTACCACACCTGACCCAGGATACCACATGGGAAAACCCATTTTTATCGTTTGTATTACATATTGATTGGCTGGCTCTTATTCAAAAGTTTGACACATAATTTTGAAGTCGTTGTCAATTCCCAATGCCAATATCTTGTCATATTTGATTTGGTATGCCATATCTGCACATTTTTGGTGTTAAAATTGTCATGTTATTAGGTTTAATGATTGATAAATGAATGTGAAACTTTTCAGCACATGGAATAAGAAAATAAGCAATGGACAAGGAGTTTGCAGCAAAAAAGCATTTTTATTGGTTCAAACTTTTGGTAAAGAGGGTAGTTACATTTAACGCTGTACTGTATTGTAACCAATGACCCGAAAATATCATTTTGCAGAATTGCTGATTGATAGCTCTATCAAATACAAAAAATGCTTTGTTTTGCAATTATGTTCTCAAATGTGATAAAGTTAAATATTTGTAATACCTTTCGATTGTTTTCTGAATGAACATCTCACAGTTATGAGGCTCTTTTATCATTATAATGTGATCATAGTTATCTAATTGGTAAACAGGTTTGTCACATCTGACGAAATAGTATGGTCCTAACAAGTATGCTGCTAAATGTTTGTCTATGCAGTTACAACCAATGTGTATGTTGAATCTAACTATGTCTAAAAATATTTTAGATAATGCATAGGAAGTAAATGAAGAGATTATATCAGTTAGTTTTTACACTAAATGCAAAATTAAATGAGACTAGCTTAACATTCACATTTGGGACAATATCAAAAGCAATCAGTGCAATTACCCAATATTAATATTGACATCTCTTCTGAACTATTTCAGACTGTCAGAACAATACATCACCAGCTGATATTCTCTTCATTCTTGATGCTTCTGGGAGTGTCAGGGAAACCAATTTTAAGACCATGTTAGATTTTGTGAAAAAAATGGTGGATGGATATACTATTGGTGCCAATGACACCCAGGTTGGCGTTATAACGTTTGCGAGCCAAGTCGCTCTACAGTTTCATCTTAACAGATATCACACTAAAACTGATATCAAGAATGCAGTATCACAAACAAGGTATCTACCTATGCCCTGTAGAATATATACTTACAATGTTTACACTTCAGATATATTTTAAGACATAAAAATAGTTTTGGCGTTAAGGAGTCGTTGTGCTTTGTATCAAATACATAAAATCATGCCTAGAAATCTAGATGTCAGATTCAAGTATACATTACATGGACATTTATTATAACAGATTGCAAACCAAAACATCAAAAGGAAGTAATATCATTGCTAAAGCTAAACTCTTGATAGCTGATACAGGGGAGAATGCTATAAGCAAAACACGCAATCAAAAACTGTATCGTTGGCATAACGAAAAATAAATAAGATCGCAATTTCTTAACATAGTAATGTATTCCTGGGCCTTATTAGGTCAATTTAGGTAGACAGGACGACGTTATCTTAATGCATTGTACTCAGAATTACAAGACAGTATCTGAATTCATACAATGTCAACTTAAGTCAATTTGTGTTAACCAGGCACAGATATATAAATTTAACCTTTTAAGTATAGTGCCATGTCAATGGGACACAGACTAACTGTGCAGGCCAAGATCAGACACAGAAGAACATAGGGAATGATCAGGGTCATCATTTTACCCCCCCCCCCCGCAAAACACAGTTTTAGAGGGTATACTGTGTTCATCCTATCCATCCTTCTGTCCTTCCACCACTTGGTCCTTTCATCATTTCATCAACATTTCAAGGTTTTGTGGAATAACTTACATAGCTTTTGTCTTATTTAAATCAAATTTGCACCACACCTTAATCATTCGACAGTGCATGTTTGGTAGGAAACAAGGGGCTGAAAAGGCAGAATTGTAAGAGTTATACCACTTTGTAATTCTAACTGTTTGGTGTTGCAATATGGCTAAAAGTGCATACTTTGTGAAATCAACTCTTCCTAGAGTATTTGGTGTATCCTTTTAATACTTTGCATGTATTGTCGCTCCCGTGCTATAGTGTTCTAAGTGACATTTTGGTCAAAATCGGGTTATGCATACCGTTGGAAAGGGGATCAAATGTTCTATCTACTGGTGAAGGTTTCATTTGCCTATCTCCTCCAAGTAAGCTTAAAATAGCTGTGCTATACTGTTCTATCTACAAAACAATTTCGTTTAATGCTATAGTGTTCTAAGTGATTTTCATCCAATGATCCATGATGATTATGTCACGTGACTGGGTGGGTTCACTGTCATACTGTTCTATCTACTGAAAGTCACTTCCTTGGAGAAATTGCTAAAAATTGCAGTTACCTCCCTTATATAAATTTATATTTCCTAAATTGAAGTGGTTTGTTGGTTTTTATGACAAACTAATGGCTATATTGGCTACTTTTTGGTCCAAATAATCCGCTCAGTCAAAAATATTATGCAAATTGGTCCATGGACAGAATAATAAGCTGTAGAAATAGATTACCTCCCTTACACATATATAAACTGCTTTAATTGAAATTATTTGTAGATGTAATTACAAATCAATGGTTAAATCTGCTTTTTTTAGGTCCAAATAATCAGTTCAGTCTAAAATATTATACAAATTGACCCCATTGACAGAAAAATAAACTGTAGAAACAGATTACCTCCCTAACTAAAGATTTAATGGCATAAGCCGTGCAGTTTGTTACTGTTATGCCAAACAAATGACTAAATCTGCTACTTTTAGGTACAAATAATCATTTGTGTTCAGACTAGTATACGAATTGACTCCATAAACAGAATAATAAGCTGTAGGAAAATATAGAACACTATAGCACTGAACGCAGAAGGCGATTTTAGGGCATAATGTTCTATCTGCAAACTGTAAAATGCCCTTAAATTCCATTTTACTGTAAATATTTCTTCAAACCAAGGTCATTTACACTGTATGTTTATATTTAACCGTCTGGTAGGATTCAAAGGTCTGGGATAAATGAGACATAAAAAATAAGAATGCTAACTCATTTTTCTCAAAACTTGTGCAATGGTAGATAGAACACTATAGCACTGAAGCGACGGTATGTTACAGACATATTTAAAATGTGCATGAAGAAGCTTAATGCTGAAAAAATATTTTCTGATTAATTTACAGTATTTTTAACTTAGCCAATTTTCGACACATGCACTTACTGAATAATGGTGTATAGTGCCTACTTTGTGAAATCAACTTCTACTAGAGCATTCAGTATATCATTTTGATACTTTGTAGGGCTCTTACAGACATATTGAAGATGTGCATGAAGAAATTTAATGATGAAAAAATACTTTTTGATAATTTTACAGCATTTTTTACTTGGCCATTATGTGACTAATAGTGCACGTATTGGATAAGATATAATAGTGCATACTTTGTGAAATCAACTCTATCTAGAGTATTCAATGTATCCTTTTGATACGCCGCATTTATGTCAGAAATATATTGAAATGTGCATGGAGAAGATTAATGGTGAAAAATATTTTTTTATAAATATACATCATTTTAAACCTTGGTCATTTTTGGATCATTCAATATATAAAGTGGTGGTTAATAGTGCACACTTTGTGAAATTAATTCCTTTAACAGCTTTGAGTGTATCATTTCAATACTTTGTGAGTATGTTACACAATATTGAACATGTGCATGAAGTAGGTTAGTTTTGATTATTTTTTTACTTATAGTAGTTTTAACATAGCCATTTGTTGGATCATTGCATTGGATACCTTGTTTTAATTGTTTTCCATTTCAGTTTAGAGAGCAGGCCTATTGCTTTGATTTTAACAGTTCCTTGCTTTGCTTATCTAAAACTTTACATAATCTTATTTTGGTCCGTTTTCTTTAGGTCAATTAATGCTTTGAGCGCATTTAAAGAAACATAATGTTGCAGGGGTATACTGAAAGCCTTGCTTGCAGACCAATTCTTCTTGTTTGCTTTAAAAAAAAATCATTCTGTTCAGCAAATGTGAACAAAAATTGTAAATATTACATCTTTGTCAGTGGTCACTGTTTTTAACTATTCTTGGATATATTCATAATTGATCAACAATGTCTTGGTATCTTTTATACTACCTGTAGACAACTTATTTTGCTATTGTATGTGACATGAATAATTAACCTTTGTTTGACATCTATTGGGCATTTTAAGGTAAATTTCCAAGGACATTTTACAAGGACATTTGCCGTTTTAATTGTCACAGGTAAAGGGGTCGTCTCAGGTACCGCTGGTACGAAGCTTGTTTATACAGCATTAATTAAACGATGATTATAAACTGCGAAAAATAGCAACAAAGGCATGGCGATTCTCTGTTTTGTAAATTAGCAATATTTGTTTTGGTGTGATGTTGAGGCCAATCCAGAACCATATATATTTAGAACTGATGGTAAAAAACTGTTTTATACGTGTGTGAACAGTAAAGACGCAGATCAGGCTGCGTATCTCATGGCTGTCTAAACAGCATTTTCGCTATTTGGTGCGTAAAGAGTATAACATCTGCATATTCTAATTCTGGTTTGTTTCTGTGTAATTCATCAGACAGAGCCAGCCGATGTTAGTATTAACTGAACCCCAAAGACTGGTTTTCTCACGACAAGGCTCGTGTAAATCTGGTCAGTATTCGAACATTCGACGCCCATTCAGGACTGTGGAGAGAGAAAAAGAGGGGGCTGTATGCAATAGATAGAATTGCATGTTTGGCCCTACTACTTGTGTCTTTTGTCTATACGTGAGGCTTCATTTTAGCTGATGAGAAAAGCAGACGACTTTTGTTATGATTGGCACGTTAAGGGTTACTTTTGACAGCGCCAATCACACTTAACCTTTACATATTGTTCATTATGGGCACCTATAAACAGGCATTTTGGCAAACTTTGAAGACCCAGACGAAACATGCATTAGGCGGCATTTCATCAGGGTCTGCACTGTATGCTAAATAAAATCAAATCTTAGGTGACAGAAAAACATTGTTTACATTTAAGTTTTGACGGCGAAACCCTTAAAATGCACAATTACTATTCCGTACAAATTGTGCTAACTTGTAAGAGATTATATATCAAAATAAAAGGGCTAGTAGCCTCTTTACAAATACGTGAAATTTGACACAATAAGAGGTGTCGGTTGAGATGCCACACATTCTGTGTAAATTAAAACTAGAATTCCAAGGATCGGATGTTTTGCTGGCCAAACAGAAGTAAGTAAGGGTGTAAAGATCAGGAATCGATACAATCAAGTACCACAACTGACCCAGGATACCAATGGGAAAGTAACAAACTCACAGTTGGACACCACAAACGAGAGCTAAGAGGTCAGCTCTTTCCCAGCAGGTGACCACAAAGGCACATATAAACAGACGCGCACAAAGACATAGCAAATACAAGACAGAACAAAAACATAGAAGATCCACAAAAGAAGTACCACCTTGGAACGGTCGGTAAAATATTTTACTGGAGGGCTGAAACCAGTTTAACGGCGCTAACCTCACCCTTAATTCAGATATGGATCAAGACACATAGATATTTGGTTTGCATGAAAGACCCAAAACTTATCAATTCATCATCTCCTGAAACATATAAATCAAGATATAACAAGGAGATAAAGCAAAGATATTGGCACAACAGTAAATAAAACTGAATCTCCAGCAAAAGAAATCCAACAGGTAAACCCAGGTGGGCCCGACAAACTGCCAAAGCATCAGACGCCTACCATCTCATCAATAGATAAGTCTTTAAGTCGGAACCATCATAGAGTCTGAAGTCCAACCCAATGGCCTGCAATTAAAGAGGAAAGCAAAGTTGCCACCCGTGATTGGGTTGACCACCAAGAATGAAGTCTGTTGCAATACATTAATGTTATGTCAAATCGTTTTTAGAATGGGTACTTATTTTATTGAACTGCGCTGAAAAACTATTAGAGCCAACAATCTTCTTCAATTTATACACCAGGTCACCATAGAAATCAGGTTCTGAAAGTCCTTGGCGCAAAAGAGATTTAAGTCCAACTTGGAATTTAGAAATCAAATCATAGTATCATCTATAAAATTATAAAGATGTTTTGCGAAGTTTATGATACGGATAGCCTTGTTTAAGAAGTTTCTGAGTTAACAATTTATCGCGAGTGTTGAAGTCAGCAACATAGCTAGATCCTCTAGCAAAACGGATGAGTTGAGAGATATAGACTCCATAGGATGTAGAACGAGGAACATCACTATCTAAAAATGGGAAATTGACGATTTCCAAATCAAAGTTGTCACGTTTATCATTTATTTTGGTAGAAACAATATCATTAGAAATTGACAAATGCAAGTCTAAAAATGCGGCTTCAGTATCAGAGGTATTTGCTTTATTCAGTTGGAGCTCTGAAGGGTATATTTGCCTAACCGTTTTGTCAAAATAAAAATTATTAATATTTAAAATATCGTCCAAGTATCTGAAGTCAAACAAGGCAAATGTATCGAATTTATATCCCAGGCGAAAGATTATTTTAGAGAACTTTATAAATCACCCCTTCCCCTAGGGTCGTGGGAGGAGGGAGGTCTGCCTGCAAAATATTTGTTAACATGCTGCTGAATTCATGATCCCCTATATGCAACATGACAATGTTCTGAAAAAGTTGAATTTTGACCTATTGATCCCATTGATCCCATTCCAAGGGTTAGGGTTGGGGCATGGGATGGGTGTTTGTGGGCAAAAGGGGGTATGTGGGCAAAATATTTGCTACCATTTTGCTGATTTAATGATTCACTTTAATATTTTATACAATATGACCATAGGTTGAAAAAGTTGAATTTGACCTTTTGATCCCATCCCCTAGGGCCCTAGGGGAGGGGTTGGGTCTTCGGGCAAAAGACTTGCTTACATGTCTCTGACTTTAGTGATTTCATTTTATTTAATTTAACATGACCATGTTCTAAAAAAGTTGAATTTTGACCTTTTGACCCCATCCACCTAGGTCGTGGGGGAAGGGGGTCTGCGGGCAAAATATTTGCTACATTTAAGGATTCCCTTTAATTTGATATGCAACATGACCATGTTCTAAAAAAGTTGAATTTTTACCCATTGACCCCATCCCCAGGAGGGTAGGGGTTAGTGGGTTCTGGGAGCAAAATTTTTGCTTCAACGTTGCTGCATTTGTGACTCTCTTTAATTTATTATGTAACATGACCCTGTTCTGAAAAAGTTGAATTTTGACATACTGACCCAATACCAAGGATGGGGGGTAGGGGGAAGGGTCTGCAGCCAAAATATTTGCTACCATGTTGCTGTATTTGTGATTCTCTTTAATTTGAAATGCAAAATTGACCATGCTCTGAACCCATCCCCAAGGTCGGGGATGGGGGAGGGGGACTCTGCGTGCAAAAAAATGCTACCATGTTGCTGCACTTGTGATTCTCTTTAATTTGATATGTAACATGACCATGTTGGCATAAGCGTGACCGATATTTCCCATTTCCTGTTTTGCGCAGCAATTATCTCCGATCTATCTCCTGCTTTTGTACCATATTCCTAGACCAGGCTGCCTTAAAAGCAGTCTGATCAGGGTTCATACTGTTTGCTCCATGACAAAATTTATCTGGAGTAAAAACGCATATTCGTATGCAGCAGATGCTATAAGTAGACAACATTTTCTGTACAAAAAATATTGATCTGCTTGAATCATATAATAAGAGCAAATTGCAACAATGTTGATTTATTGCAAGACGTCGGCCTATACCCAGTCAATTAACACTTATTTGATAACTTCTAAGAAAACTCCTGCATCAAAATGTAAATCTTATTTGTCCAAAGTCGAATGTACGCTTAAATTAAAATGTCCATTTTTAAGAGATAAATTATTTGAAAACAATGTCGTTGAATCTTAAGGGGACACTTAGTGAAACTAATAAAATGTTTCTCACACATATTATCTAATAATATAGTACTATAAAAGTTCAATAAAAGTTCATGTTTATAGACGTATTGAATTTTCTTTTCTATGATCAAAACTAAGACAATAAGTCATTTATTATAAAATTATTGAATTATGTACACCTATAATTAAAGCCAGCTAAATACAAACCATGAATGTCATGTAATTCAATCATTCAAGACTGATAATTTAACCAGTAAACCATAAATAGTCTACATCCATCCACAATTGGAATGGAGCCTATTAATTCTCATGTAGAAAGGGTCTCTAGGCGACCGTCTACAAAACTAGATAAAAAATGAAACGTCAAAAAACATAGCTGCTAGGGGATGTGGCTTATCACGATAACAATAAATTTGAAGATCATCTGCTAGGTTTGGTTGTACTAGGTTTGGGTTGTCCTTCATTTGATACATCATTCTGTCTGTCAATGATCCGTCATAATTTTCTTTGTGTTCAAATTTATAGAATTGCACCAATTTTTTTTATATGTATGGATATTGTCAATATCTAGTTTGAGGTTGTTTCATATCATTTTCGCACATTTATAGTAGTCTGGTGTCAGAATTTCGTTCACGCTCGATATCTTGAGAACAGATTGATACAATTGGAACAAGATTTGTGTGTGCATTGATTATATCAAGATCTAGGTTGGAAATGTTGTCAGTCATTTTTGCAAATTTGTAACAGAGTTATGGTCCTAGATAGATGTCAGATTTTCTTTTCTGCTCAATATCTTTATATATCAATTTCCATTTTAGTCTTTCTTGTATCTTATGATAGTTATTGTTTTGTGGCTCTTCATCAGGGTGCCGTGGGTTATTCTGTAGAGGGTGATTGTGATATTTACTGATCATTCTGACTTGTTTCTTTATTATGGCCTAGATTGATGTTAAAAATTTGTTTTTGCTAAATATTTTGAGAACAAATGGGCAGAATTATATTATATATTAAATGTGCATTGTTTATTGCTGCTACCATTTTTGTGGGTGTTCCATGTTTGGTCCATGTCTTGTTTTTCAGTGCTTTAGGCTACTATAATCTTTATGGTACAGGATAACTTAACACTTAATTGTCTTCCTTATGCCTTATGACTCTAATTGCTCCTTGGTTTTCCTCATGGTGACGTGGGTTGATGTGCGGTGTGTTATTATGGTAATTTCTTATCGTACTCACTTGCTTTTTATTTACTGACAAGATCTAGATTGGCATTGCTATCTGTCATTTTTTGCTCTTTGTCACAGAGTCATTTCCCTTGGTTGATGTCAGAATTTCGTTTCCACTCAAATCTTTAGAACAAATGGACAAAAGTTGACCAAACTTTGTATATGCTTTGATATTTACAAAATCTAGGTTGGGGTGTTACCTGAATATAGCAGAATTTTGCTTTGCTCAAAATCTTGAGAACAAATGAACGAATTTCAACATATTTATTTCCCGAAAAAGTCTTAGGGGTATAGTTTTGGTGTTGTTCACTCGTCTGTTCATTCATTACGTCTTTCCGGAACAATAGCTTAGTACATATTGGTTTTAAATCATAACTGCCATGGACAGCCTATATCCTATAAGTTACACTAATATGGACTCATTTACGCTTAAGTTATTGCTATGAACGTTGCATTTCCCCTAATCTTTCTTATCTTATAATTTCTCACTATAGGCCATGATTGCCCAAAGCCTGTAGATAAGCTCTTTGACCCCTCAGACAAATGTCAGATATTTAAAGTTAGCAATGGCTCAGTTAGTTGTCAATATTGTTTACTGAAATTGTACATGCTAGCAGAGGAAGAATATATATGAAACAAATGAAATGGGTTTTTTAGTTCGGTGGCCTGGGTCTGGGATTCTGGATAGACTTATGTGGTGGGACAGATGCCAAAATTAACTTTTTCAGAAAATGATCATGTTGCATATCAATTTAATGGGAACGATGCATGCAGCAACATGGTAGCAATTATTTGTCTGTAAACACACCCTTGACTCAGGGGGTGGGATAAAAAGTAGAAACAGTTTTTTTTTAAAGTATCCATGTTGCATATCCAATTAAAGGAAATAGAGCATAAAATACCATAAAACCGAATGTCCTGTCCTTACACACGCCCTCGACCCCTGGGGTGGGTCAAAAAGTTAGATATTTTTATTTTCAAAAGGGGTCGTGTTGCACATCAAATTTAAGAGGATTACACATGCAGCAATATGGTATTGATTATCCTGCCCACAGACACACCCTCGACCGCAGGATTGGGTCAAATGGTGAAAACAGTTTTTTTCTAAAAGTAATCACATTGCATATCAAATTAAAGAAAATGGAGCGCCGGGTACCTTGAAAGAAAATGTTCTGTCCTTACACACGCCCTCCGTGCCTGGGTAGGTCAAAAGGTCACTTTTTTTCTTTTCCAAAGAGGGTCATGTTGCAAATCAAATTTAAGCAACTACGCATGTAGCAACATGGTATAAATATTTTATCTGCAGACACACCCCTCGATCAGAGGGTTTGGGTCAAGGGGTCAAAACATTTTTTTTCTCAAATAAATCATGCTGCATATCAAATTAAAGGAAATGGAGCAAAGAGCACCATTCAAGTAGATGTCCTATCCTTCCAAACGCCTACCACCCCTGGGGTGTGTCAAAAGCTTAATTTTTTTCTCTTCCCAAAGTGGTCATGTTGCACATCAAATTAAGGGGACTAGACATGCAGCAACATGGTAGCACATATTTTGCCCACAGTCACATCCTCGATTCCGGGGTTGGGTCAAAAGGTCAGTACAGTTTTTTTTATGAAAATCACTGCAGTGGGACTCTAGTCAGATTTTGTGTGTATTCTAGTTTTTACAGTTTGTTTGTGTACCTTGCCACATAGCGCAGTTAGTTAAGTGTCAGACTGCAGGTCCAGGGGTTGTAAGTTCCAGGCCCAGTCCCATACTTTCCTGGATCATGAAACAATTTCTGTGGCCATTCGTTTCTCTTCCGCTGATTCAAGAAGGGTTGTTGTCAGTTACAAGTAAAAGCATGTACACAAAGTACTGATTAATCGTTTAGTCAAGCTTGCCCAGGAAATAATGTGGTTAGGTCAATTGACCGTCCGGACATGACCATAGCCGTTGCCTGGGACATAAATTATCAAACCAAAACAATCAAACAAAACAATTTGTGTGATAAAATATTACAAAATGAACTAATGAAAGCTTCTGTCTACAAACCATAAAACATTTGTAACAGCATATCCTACTTGAGCCTTACTGAAGGCACTGCATTATGTCCTTGAGCAATACAATTTATCCTCTGTTAAGTACAGGTTAACCCAGAAAGACTAGTCATATAACAGAAAAGTGTTAAGTGGGACTGAAAGTTTCAACAACAAAAACATGTCCTGCTGCATCATACTTCAAGTATATCTGCAAAGCTAATTAACTTCATAACAGTTTTTTTCGTTGCATTAATTCATGAAACGTCATTTAACTAGTCTAACGATATCTGCAAAAATATGTTTAGCATTTTTAAACTAGACTGGCTTCGTTCTTACTTATCTTTTTAAAGATAAAGTCATGCTTCCTGATATAGAAATTACTCACATTGTTGACTGTATATGTTATTCTTTTGGGTAGAGACATTAAACAATTATTGGATTCTAAAGTCATAGATGAATGTAATTACTGGTAATAAGGTTTCATGTTATATTATCCTGGTGATAAACCATTTATATTCATTGCCTCTAGGTACACACAAGGGGGAACAAATACTGCAGACGCCATAAGATATGCTAGAGATACATCATTTACTCCCCAGAATGGAAAACGACCTCATGCAGCGCAGATTGCCCTTATTGTCACCGATGGTAAGCATATGACCATTAATGAAATACGAAAACAATATCATTTTCCCCTCAAACGCCTAAATACCATTGTTTTAGCATTACCCATATGGCATAGTGATTAATCATCAAATTTACAAGTCTGTATCAATTTGTTTTAAGTAGGGATGACTGTTGTGGCCAAAATGACTATTGTGATAGTATTGACATTGCAGGTTATGCCATTGCGATACTATTACTATTGTGGACTACCATTGCAATACTATTGTGATACTATTGTCTGAAACTTTTATGCGTGTTTGAAAGAGGAAATTAAGATAGTGGTAGGTTTTTCTGTATGCATGATTACCAGTTTTGTATTGAACCAACAGAAAAATATCAAAATGTTGTCTAATTTGGCTGAAATGCATAGGATGCAAAAACATGTACATCCTATTGCCATTTGACTTTATTTTTGTGCTTAACCAAGCAATTTTGATTGAAAATCCCTAAAAGCAATTGAAACTATTGCAATGGTGAAAAAACAATTGTCAATACTATTGAAATTGCAACTTTCCTATTGATATAGTAACATTGGCTAGGTTACTATTGCAATATATCAATAGTCAATTGTATTGTTACATCCCTAGTTTTAAGCATATAAAGTATATTTTGTAATTTGTGATTCTTAATATACTTGGTCATTGGCATTGCAAATGAAGATTCAAAGAAGCACTACCTAAAAACATGGCATATGATATAAATCTTTGCTTGCTGGGTAAGGTTGATATGTTTTTATCGTCTGCTGCACTTATTCAAAAAATAACCTTTTAAAAAGATCCTTCAGGTGTACCATCAGAGATTCAAATTGTTTGGAAGTGGAAAGTTCTTCATAATTATAACAACATGTTCTTACTTTTAATTGTGTCACTGATTTCTGAGTATCAAATTTAGGATTGTATGAGCTTAATAGTCTGGTTTCAGCATTTGCTTTATTTATGACGTGCCATGTGTCAAAAAAGGACATTGAACCCATATAAGCCTAGTGTCATTTTTGTGGGACAAAGGCAAACAATGCAGACCCAGATCAGACGCTGCATAACATAACATCTGATCACTGTTTGCTTACAAAATGTTATATTTGCATTTGATTGAAAATGAAAAATACCACCAAACAAACCTTAAAATGGAAATGGACTGGTCCAATTAGTAAGACAGAGAGATTCTATTTGGCTTAAATTGGTAAAAGATAGATAGGGAAACGCCAGCAAAAAAACTTTATAAATTTTAACAACTTATTTCAAAATGATATGTGAATTCCAAGACAAACTCTGATTAAAATGAAATATCCTATTAAAATTTAGATTATCAAATCCAAATATATAATGGGGAGTGCAGTTACTTAGTGGTAGAGTTCTTGACTGAAGACCGAGGGGTTGCTGGTTCGAACCCAAGCGGCGTCACAGCATTGTGCCCTTGAGCAAGACACATTAATTCTTGCTTAGTATTGGTTCAAACCAGGAAGACCCACCCCAAAATAACTGAAAGATTGTTTACTGGGATGTAAAGAATCAAATCAAATCAAACAATCAAACAAAAAAACATATATTCCAATACAAATTCAGCACAATAGAATTCCAAAAATTATCTATGTGATACTATTTTTATGACTAAGGAATCAATGCAAATCGCATGTTTCTTTTATACTATTTAAGAAAGCTCTTGAATGAACCAGAAAATAGTTGGTGAGGAAATTTCTAGCTAATAATTTCTTTAAAATATCAAGAACTTTCAGGATGTTTGAAGTATCAATACTTCACAGAATTTCTGGAAGATCAAATGAGTGAGATTCTTGACCTAAAAATCTATAACTTCCAAAATAACCAATATAATCATATTGTCCTTTCAGTTAAAATAGGAATGATTCTGAAAAAACGTTCAATTCAGACTCCTAGTTTAATATTAATAAATAATCAAATGGCCAAAGTGACAATTATGAATTACAAATACTAGCTCCCTTGTTTTTAGTTAATTTACAAGTGTTATCTTTGTTTTAAACTGCAGGTTTCTCATGTAAAAACAATGACATGAAATTATTTTACAGAAAGTTGACAATGTACGAACTTAGTTCATAAATCTTACCAATTTTGACATTATCAAAATATTGATAGAGATAAGAATTGATTTAATACCTTGTGTCATTTCTAGTTTTAACATGAATTACGCTGAGGAAAACAACTTGGTTGGTTGATTGATTGATTGATTGATTGATTGATTGATTGATTGATTGATTGATTGATTGGGTTCATTCTTGTGTGCATGTTAACAGAAAAAAGACACATACTTAATTACAAGATGGCTGTAAAGAAAACAACCATATGAAAAGTGGTGACCAACCTTAGTACATTTTTTTATTTAACCTGATTTTATTAATCCAATCTGATTCAGTTTAGTTTATTGGTCCATTATATTTTTTTCAAGCAGTCACAGATCTTAAGTAAAAAATTGAACTGCATTGTCGTCCATATAAATTGGCTTAATCTAAACTTTGAGTACAAAGTAAGGAACAAGGTAAATATCAGGAATGGAAACAATCAAGTACACAACCTGACCCAGGACACCATATGGAAATGGAAAAAACCAAAAGAAAACCTCACACATAAGAAAACCTAGAGGACAGCCCTTTCCCAGTAGGTCGTCACAAGGCTACAAGGAACAGTCAAGACAGTAATAAAAAGACAAACATAAAAAAAGCATTTACAAAAAAGCACTGCCTTGCAAACCTTGATAGTCTATATTTAAATTTTTTCTCTTCATATTTTACTGGCTGCAAGATGTTTTTGAAATTAAATCATTATTTCAGGTCAGTCCAATAGTATGTCAGATACAACATCAGAAGCTGCTAGGCTAAGGGATGCTGGTGTAACTGTCTTCTCTATTGGTGTGGGGTCTGGCGCCAATGAACAGGAATTAAAGGCCATGGCAACTGATCCAGATGTCACTCACGTGTTTTCTGTCACAAATTTTATCTCATTGAACACTATTACAAGAACGTTAGCACAGGAGACATGCCAGGGTAAGATTTCAGACACTGCTACACTCAATTGATCAAGGCAGTTTTTTTATTCAAATGATGAAAAATATTCTTCCTTATAGCTTAATTCTAACATTGTCTGTAAAAATGTGAAAAAAAATAGATTAACAAAAAAGACAAGTGTGTATATTTTTTATGAATAATTTCTTTTTTTCATCTGTTTAGGTATTTGTTTTGGTGTTTAAAATGGGATTTTCTTTTCGAAAAAAAGTTAGACCACAATATAGGATAAAAGATATAAGAAAGAATGGAGGATTTTTTTTATTATTTTACGTATTTAATCTCAACGCGCGTTTCAATTCTGCATGTAGATCTTCAAGAGAATCAAAGTAACGTTAACGTCTTGACAACGACGTACAATAAAGTAATGGTATTTATATAACTAACGTCACAAATGCATGGTGTTTATAGAAAAATATCAGTGAAAACACGATTAACATATACTCAGAAAAAAAGTTTAGTCAGTATTTATGTTTTGTCATTAAATCAACAATACTGCATATATCATTGTCAAATTTTTTACATGAGTTGTATTATCGTAGCTTTACGTGTACCTGTTTAAAGCATGACAAATAATGCCTCTATTAGACTGTATCAACCAATTTTTAAAATGCACGATGTACACGTGCTGCGGTAAACCGGCAGGGTCATTTTCTGATAAACTGTTAGGTATTGAAAGAGAGTTGTTCGTATTGCAATAATCCGGAGAAAATTCAGTGCTAGCAAGCTTAATTCGCCGTCCAGGCAATCAACAAATTACAGAAATACCGCGTTTCGACGTCTTAAAACAGGTACACGTGTTGCTGACGTAACACGAAGTTTTGGATGCAGTGAACAAACAATTTATCGTCTGCAAACACGTTTTCAACGGCCTGGCAGTAAAAATGACAAGCCTCCGTTGGGGAGACCACTGATAATGACGCCATTTGAAGTTAGGGTCATAGTGACGTCAACATGACGTAATCGCTTCATGGCCGCTTGGAAACTTCTTAAATTCCTTAGTCATGCAACTGACCGTTCCAAGGCGGTACTTCTTTTGTGGATCTTTTATGTTTTTGTTCTCTCTTATGTTTGCTATGTCTTTGTGCGCGTCTGTTTATATGCGTTTTGTGGTCACCTGCTGGGAAAGGGCTGACCTCTTGGCTCTCGTTTGTGGTGTCTTACTGTGAGTTTGTCACTTTCCCATTGGTGTCCTGGGTCAGGTGTGGTATTTGATTGTATCGATTCCTGATCTTTGCGTCCTTACAAATTTTGTTAGTTATCGTTTTTTTTTTACTTTTTTGTTGCCATTTGCTTTTAATTATGTCATAGTTTAACAATATATCGTCCATTATTTCGTCCTCATGTAGTATATGAATGTTGTGTTGAATGACAGAGAATAACTCTGGATTTTATTGAACAGTATAATGAGGGTTACAATGTTTCATTAGATTTTTGTTTAACAGTTCTTAGCTCAGTCTTGTTTAAACCAAATGCCCTTTCTATCTCATTTGCGATCAATTGCTTTGGATACTTTTGTGCAAGTAGTGCATGTTGCAGATAAGCATTTCAGTTTAGAAGGACTGTGTCATCAGAAATTATCGTTTTAGTCTTCCAGCTAATGAGTTTGGTATGCTAGTTATATATATATATTGATTGAGAAATAAAAGAAAACGTTTCACTCATTAAGTTCTAATAGGGATATTCAGGCAAAGTTAGATTTTAGGTTTGAAAATTCTCGTAATAAAAACTCAAAATGAGTTCAAAGTGAAAAATTAATTAATTTGATATCATTTTTTCTACATTACTCATTCTTGTTTAAAATGGAAGCGAGTATGATCAGGAAATACCACAATCAAAAATTGCATACAAACCTGTGGCACTGCAAGGAAGAGCAACACAATAATCCCTAGACACCAGGAAGACAAACAAAGAAAAGCAACCAGCTCTCTCTTTCCAATCAAGATGATTACAAACCTAAAATGGACACAAAGTAACGCACAACGAAACATATAACAATTTTACAGAATCCCTCAATGGGAGCAACAATCAACAACAAAACAACAACAACAGAACCACTGCCTTAGAATGGACAGCTGCCTAAGGCACTGGGGGCTTAAATGCATTCACTTGTACCTAAAGTGTTAAGCTTGCACGGAGGCTTCCTTACTTTTGCAATATATCATTATAGAAACAATCTAATCAAATTAACACACTATGATGAATGAAAGAAAAGGGCCCCTTACTCACAGATAGTCAGAGCTATAGAAAGCCTCAAGTTTTATGTAGTGATAGCGGGCCCAGCTACAGACAAGCATAATCAGGCCTCATCCCATTGATGAAAGCTTTACGTCAGAGCAGGCCTCACCTACCCTCGTGCATTTAATGAGGTAACCATAGCAATAAGCTGTGATTGGGTTTACAGCCAGGCATGCAGACTGTCGCATGATATCCAAGTTATATCCAACTTTTTATAACGTTTGCTAATATTTTTGAATTTATTATTAAAATAAGATTTTCAAACAATGATTTTTAATTTATAAACTAAATCACAATACAAATTGGGCTCTGATATGCCCGGTTGCAGAAGAGCTTTTAAACCTATATTCATTTAACAATCTTTGTGAGTGTCTGTGGTAGAATTAAAAAAATGCTTTTTAAATTTCATGATATATCTATAACCTTGTTTTGATAACTTATAAGTCAATAATAAGTTTCTGTTGTTAGAATACACTCTCGCAAAATGAATAAGCTGCGAACTATATACACCATAGAAAGGGGTGCAAGGAACAATTCCATCAAGAAATGGGAAATTTACTGTTTTAAATTGAAATCATTCTGCTTATCATAAATCTTAGATGGAACTATGCCATTCGTTACGGACAAGTCCAAGTCCAAAAACGGGGCTCCAGTATCAGAAGAATTTGCCTTATTTAAACGAAGTTCTGTATGATATATCTGAACTACCTTTTGTTCGAAATAAGGAATATCAATATTAAGTCAGTCATCTTAATATCTTGAGGTGGAGTTAAAAGCTTCAATAATATCAGTTTTATTATTGTCTGACAGAGACAACATAAAGTCTGTCTCATAACAAAACAAAAACAATTTTGCAACATGAATAGCATAGTTTGTACCCATTGGCATACCTACAAATTGTGTATATAATTTTGAGCCAAATCTTACTAATATATTGTCAAAAAAATAATGGAGAGCATCACACATTTTCTGACATGACCACAATTTATAAAATTTAGATTGTTCAGAATTTTAAAAAGGCATGGTTCTTGTTACAAGCTAAATTAAGTGAGCCCTACTGTTAAAAGTATGTTCAATAAATTCTGTTAGTTTTTCTGTGATTAGATTATGAGGCAACACAGTATAGAGAAATCACAAATAGACAAACTTGATGGTAGAAAAACTTTTGGTTTTAATTTATTTAGAATGTAACCTGAATTTTTAATAGACGAAACTAATGTTTAACCATTCCATATTATAACACTGTTTATAATGGCAGTGAGGCAAGAAGTCAAAGGTATAGACAACTTGGTAGTAGTACATGAACTAGAATTAGCAATAAAACGCTACTTATATGGTCGTTTATGAAGTTTAGGTAACCAGTTTAATGTAAGATGCTTGTAATGATCCTAATCAACAAACATACCAAGCTTAGCCACGATATGGCATCGATGCCTATCAGTGACAGACGTCTCATCAAGCCTATTATACTCATGTGTTTTAGCAGTGCTAAGTTCTTTTTTAGTTTGTCAATGTAAAACATTTTTCAAGCGACCACAACATTGTTAGCAGCTTTATCTGGAGGATGCAATACAAACTTTCTTGACCCCTTTCTTCAAATTTCTAAAGTGGATTTAGGCTTATGTGGAAGAAGATCTAGATTAGTGCAATAAAAGATCAAATTCTACCATCAATAATTTTAAAAATATAATTAATTTCCAACTATTTAAAGCATTAGATTCAACATAATCTCTTTTACACCAGTGATTATACAATTGCTTTTCTGTAAGGGGCATAAAGCTACCGTTAGATTTAAGGTGTAACATGCTTTTTAATGACATTTCCGAAAGAATTTAGAGTGACAATCAAATAATTTGATGTCACTTTTTCTCCATGCTTTCTTTTACCTAAATGCATAATACAAGTGATTTTCTGTAGGGGATAATTAGTTGCTGTTAGATTTTAAGGCCTCCTCACACATAATCGAATCCGTTCGACGAAGCCTTGCGAATAGAGTATATTTGTGAATTCAAGCGAATTCTGAACGATTTTTCGAAAATTTGTTACATAATCATAAAATTTGACGATCAAGAACTATTTGTCGCGAATGGTTTACGAACACTAACTGTAATTCGCTAGAATGCGTTTGCTCGCCTAAACAATACTTTTTGCGCCCATTGACGATAGGGAGCGATTAGATACAAGTTGGTGCGCAGAGATACGAACGTAAACGCATCATCGCGAATCTTCGCGAATTGCTCCGAATATTTCAGGAACGGCAATCCCACATCCGTTCAATACTAGACGAGCAACGCCTTGATTGCGCCCCCTCCCCCACACACACCAACCACCACAGTACAGGGTATAGGTCAGGTTTTTAACATATATATCTCCAGGTAATGGCAGCATAAAAGCATGAAATATAAATTTAAAATGATCAACAAAATCTGCACCGCCTTGGAACTGTCGGCAAAAGAAAAACATGTACTGGAAAGCTTCAACAAGTCTTACTGGTAGCCTAATTCTGATATGGTGACTTTGTGTATACATTGAAGAAGATTGTTGGCTCTAATAATTTTTCAGCGCAGTTCATTAAAATAATTTCCAATTTTAAAAGATTGGCTATAACATTTATGTATTGCAATAGACTGCATGCTTGGTGGTCAACCCAATCACGGTTGGCAGCTTCGCTTTCCTATTTAATTGCACGCCTGTGGGTCGGACTTCAGACTCTATGACGGTTCCGACTTAAAGACTTATCTATTGATGAGATGGTAGGGGCCTGATGCTACGGCTGTTACCTGTTTATGAAAGAAATGGTAAAATATTTTTGTATATTAAAAATTCAGGTGAAGTTCTTAATAAATTGAAGTCTAGAGGTTTTCTAGCATCTGGTTTGTCTACATATGATTTCTCTACTCTCTATACAACATTGCCTCATAATCTAATCAAAGAAAAACTAACAGAATTAATTAAACAAACATTTAACAGAGAGGGCTCACTTTATTTGGCGTGTAATGATAAAAATGCCCTTTTTACTTCTGAACAACCTAAACGCAATAAATTGTGGTCATGTCAGAATATGTGTGATGCGCTCCATTATCTTTTGGACAATATATTTATAGGATTTGGCTCGAAATTATATAGACAAATTGTAGGTATTCCAATGGGTACTAATTGTGCTCCTCTTGTTGCAGATTTGTTTTTGTTTTGCTATGAGAGAGACTTTATGTTGTCTCTGTCTGACAATAATCAAACCGATATTATTGAAGCTTTTAACTCAACCTCCAGATATTTAGACGACTTACTTAATATTGATAATCCTTATTTTGAACAAATGGTAGGTCAGATATATCCCACTGAACTTCAGTTAAATAAGGCGAATTCTTCTGATACTGAAGCTCCGTTTTTGGACTTGAATTTGTCAATAACAAATGGAATGGTTTCTTCTAAATATGATAAACGGGATGATTTTGATTTTGAAATAGTAAATTTCCCCTTTCTTGATGGAGATGTTCCTCGCTCTCCTTCCTATGGTGTATATATTTCTCAGCTTATTCGTTTTGCTAGAGTATGTTCTAATGTTGATGACTTCAACAATAGAAACTTATTTTTAACTGCTAAGTTATCAACACAAGGTTATAGATATCATAAATTCGAAAAGCATTTTCTAAATTCTACCACAGACACTCTGAGTTAATTGTTAAATATAACATTGGGTTAAAAACTCTTCTGCAACAAGGCATATCAGAACCTATATTTTATGGTGATTAAGTTTATAAGTTCAAACGAATTGTTGGAAAACCTAATTTCAGTGATCAATTCAAAAAGATGGTAAAACGTTATATAAGGGTTGGATATAACTTGGATTATTATCATGCGACAGTCTGCATGCCTAGTTTTAAACCCAATCACGGTTTATAGCTATGGTTTCCTCTTTAATTGCACGACGGTGGGTCAGGCCTCTATGATGGCTCTGACGTAAAGCTTTAATCGGTGGGTTGGTGCCTGATGCTTATCTGTAGATGGACCCACCGTGGCTCAACTTAAGGTTTTCTTTACCTCTGACTATCTGTGGGTCATGAGCCCTTTTCTTTGTTCATCATGGTGTGTTAATTTGATTAGAGTGTTTCTCCATGATGATACATTACATTAGTTAGATGGCCTCCATGCGAGCTGAACATTTCTTGTACTTCGTCAACAGCAGAATCTAGGGCGAAGATTTGGTACCAGTAAAATGCATTTAAGCCCCCCAGTGGCTTAGGCTGCTGTCCGTTCTAAGGCGGTGGTTATGTTGTTGTTGACTTTTTGTTTATTGTTACTCTCATTGTGGGAGTCTGTAATTGTTCTATGTTTTGTTGTACGTTACTTTATGTCCATTCTAGTATTGCAATCATCTTAATGGGGAAGAGAGAGCTGGTTGCTTTGCTTAATTTGTCTTCCTGGTGTCTCGTGATGGCTGAGCGGCTCTTCCTCGCGATGCCATGGGGTTGTCTGAGGTTTGCGATTGTGGTATTTCCTGATCATACTCACTTACTATTTTTAACTTTTGGATTTCTTTTGCTCCGGCATTCAGTTTTATTTACTGTTGAGTCCTTAACTTTGCTTTATCTCCTTTTTATATTTTGATTTATATGTTCTAGGAGATGATGCATTGATAAATTAGGGGTCTTTCACACAAACCAAACATCTATGTGTCTTGATCCACATCTGAACTAAGGGTGAGGTTGGTGCACCGTTAAACCAGGTTTAAACCCTCAAGTACAATATTTTACTGACCGTTCCAAGGCGGTACTTCTGTTTGTGGAGCTTTCTTGTGTTTGCTTTGCCTTTGTACGTGTCTGTTTATATCTGTCTTGTGGTCACTTGCTGGGAAAGGGCTGACCTCTTGGCTCTCGTTTGTGGTGTCTAACTGTGAGTTTGTTACTTTCCCATTGGTATCCTGGGTCAGGTGTGGTACTTGATTGTATCGATTCCTGATCTTTGCACTCTTACTTACTATGGCTCTGATCTCTGCCTGAGTAAAAATTTTGTTATGCATAGTTGTGCTCAAACAGGGCTTAATCCGATACAAGAATATCCCCTTGTGCTGGAGAGGGGCAGATACCAGAGCACTGGAAAATCAGAAAGACATCCGGCCCACTTTCACTCAAAGGGGAGGGGGTAGTGGTTACGGATAAATGATGCATAATTTAGTACCATGATAATGGGCTTCCACCAGCTAAGGTTTATCCAAAACGGGTTTAAGAGTCCCAACAAATGACTTGAAATGCCCGGTATCGAGCCCGTGAACCCTAATCTGCTGGGACTACACAACATATGTTGAGAGAGAGAAGGGAGAAACAGACAGACATACAGACAAATACATGTATAGACTTAGAAGGACAGACAAACAGACAGACAGACAGACAGACACACACACACAGAAAAATGCAATAGGCACACACAAAGACATTGTCCTCATCTGAGGGTGTTTAACATGCGCGGATACAGTCCCTCACACCCTGTAAGGGAGCGCAATGGCCTAGTGGTAGAGTGATTGACTCGAGACCGAGGGGCCGCGGGTACGAGCCTCACCGGCGTCACTGCGTTGTGGTCATTGAGCAAGACACATTTATTCTAGCTTAGTACTGGTTCAACCCAGGAAGACCCGTCCCTGTTTAACTGAAAGATTGCTGATGGGACGTAAAGAATCAAATCAAACACAAAACCACACCCTGTAAAATCACAACGCTATACGGTGACCCGGAACCCCTAAAATTCACAAGGCTACCAAGTGAGCATTCAATGCTGCGCCATCAAATGGCCTTTCGCTGTCGAGCAGATGATGGCCCGCCTATAGCTCTCTCCCCCTCATCAAATATAAGTTGGATTTGGATCAAAAACGTCGTAGGAACGCTTCAATTCGCATCAATTCGCTTTTTGTAGTTACAATACGTATTGACTGGTATGTAAGCGTATACCGTTCGTTTTCCGAACGTTATAATTCGCTTTCAAGCGTCGGATTCAAAACGTTTCAATGCGCAGATATTCGCTTAATTTCGCAAATCATCGTCGAGATGCGTCTCTTGATCGTCATCTTTCGCTAGATATGCAAATTAGCTGACCAAGATATGCAAATTTGTTCACAGCTGCGATCTCTAACGTATGTTGGCGAAGACTTACGATTGATAAACGTATTGAAGCGAATCGTTACGAATAATTGTGACGAACATTTATTCGTCAGAAATTTTTAAACATGCTTAAAAATTTCCGACGAACAACGCTAATTGTGCGATCACAAACGAATGCAGACGCATCCATGCGAACATCACCAAAGATTTAAAACGTACATTTACGAACGATAACGAATTGGGCATTAGTCCTATTCGTCAGTATGCGCTTGATGACGTTGGGTCGTTTTCGTCTATGTGTGAGGAGGCCTTTAGGTGTCAAATGCTTAAAATGTATTATAAAACATATTACTTGACTTAACTTGAGTGTTGTGTTTTTCAAACAAGGATGAATTTCTAATAAAAATGTGAATGCCAAGATTTTTTAAGGGTTTCCAAACTAGGACTTCTTGGAAATGTATTGTGATAATAGGGATGTACTTTTAGTACTTGGTCCTATTTTTAGCTTACCAGAGCCAAAGGGTCAGGGTGAGCTTATAGGATGGGATTTGAGCCGGCCTCTGTCCCTCTGTCTGTCAGTCTGTCCGTCTGTTCACACTTTCAAACATAAATATCTCTGAGACCGTTATCAAATTTCTTCAGAAGCATAAGTGGGGTAAGAGATTGACTGCATTGGGTTTTAGGCCAGATCGGATGAGATCTTTGGTTTCCATGGCAACAGATAGCTCCCATAGGGTAACAATGGGGAAAACCTTGTGACCACTCTAGCTCCTTCATTTTTGATTGGTTCTTCTTTATTCTTGCAGGTAACGAGGACAACCATAAAATCTTGGATGGGTTTGAAATTTGGCAGTGTCCGAGGAATGACTTATAAGTTAGCTGCCCCTGAGTGTTTGGAAAAATCCCCATTGACTTATTATAGGAGAAACGTTGTGACCACTCTAGTAGCTTCATTTTCCAATGGATCTTCTTTATTCTTGCAAGTCACAAGGTCAGCTATAAAAGCTTGGATGGGTTTGAATTTCGGCAAGATTCCATGACTGAGTTTAGAGTTAGCTGCCCTTGAGCGTCTGAAAGTACAGTGAATATTGTTGTGACCACTCTAGCGCCTTCATTTTTGATTGGATCTTCTTTATTCTTGCAGGTAACAAGGACACCCATAAAATCTCAAACGGGTTCGAAATTTGGCCAGCTCAGACCTTGGACTGTGGAGTTAGCTGCCCTTGGGCGTCTAAAAAAATTCGCATAGACTTATAATGGGAGAAATGTTGTTACCACTCTAGTGCTTTCATTTTTCAATAGATTATAATCATTCTTGGAGATAAGTAGGACAACTATAGAAGCATGGATGAGTTTGAATTCCGTCAAGATCCCATCACCTGTTATGGAGTGCCCTTGAGCATCTTAAAAATTGATTGATAATGTCGTGACCACTCTAGCGCCTTCATGTTTGATTGGATCTTCTTCATTCTTGCAGGTAACAAGGACAACAATAAAAGCTTGGATGAGTTTAATTTAAAGTAGACCCAACCTTAGCATGTAGAGTTAACTTTCATTGAGCATCATAAAACATCTACACAGACTTACAATGGGAGATCTGTTGTGACCACTCTAGCACCTTCATTTTTTAATGGATCTTTCTCATTCTTACAGGTGACAAGGACAACAACAACAACAACAACCATAAAAGCTAAAATGAATTTAATTTAAAGTAGAACCAACCTCAGACTGTGAAGTGAACTTCCATTGTGCATCATAAAAAATCTGCATAAACTTACAATGGGAGATCTATTGTGAACACTCTAGCACCTTCATTTTTGAATGGATATTTCTCATTCTTGTAGGTAACAAGGACTTCCATAACAGTATGTATGAAATTGATTTACCGCCACACTCATCCACCAGCTACAGAGTTAGCTACCCTTGAAAGTTTAAATATAACTGTATAATGTTGTGACCACTCTAGCACCTTTATTTTTCATTTGATTTTCTTCATTCTTGTAGGTTACCAGGAGAAACATAAAAGTATGAATGAATTTGAATTTCCATCAGATCCCATCACTGACTACGGTGTTAGCTGTGCTTGAGCAACTATACACTACACTTTCACCAGGTTTCCTGTGTAATTTTTATTCAGATCTTTTTAATACATGTAGATAACTAGAACTGGCATATTATATTATGTTTTTGAATTAATTCCTGGTCACTGTTTCAAGTTCAGAGTCTGCCTTTGAGCATCATGAATTATGGTGTCTCCAACATTTTGCTGGCTCTCAGGTGAGCGATCGTTGCCCATTGGGCTACTTGTTTTTCTTAGATAAATTGTTCCCAGTTGGAACATACATGTTTAACTGATCTTACGTGATTTATTTTGTATTCCGTTCTTTCTTAGCTTACTTCTTTGCTCTTCCTGTCTCTTTGAAATGGAATCCGACATATCTACTCTAGTGATTGCACTTTAGTGACTGCGCTACGTACAGTTCTGGTACTGAGATGGTTTTGGACCCGTTCATGTTGGACACAGTCATATTTTGTTTCTTTAACATCTCTTCTCTCTGCATTGATTTTAACTATTCTTACTTATCTGAATAAATTCTTCTTCTTATTACTCTTCTTCTTCTTCTCATTCTTCTTCTGCTGCTTCTTCTTCTTTCAATTTGCTAATGAGTTTTGTGTTGTTTTTTTCTTGCCTACGAGTTGTTATCAAATATGCTTCGGTGAGATTCATTGAATTGGTTGCTTATGTAAGTAAGTAAGGGTGCAAAGATCAGGAATCGATACAATCAAGTACCACACCTGACCCAGGATACCAATGGAAAAGTGACAAACTCATAGTTAGACACCACAAACGAGAGCCAAGAGGTCAACCCTTTCCCAGCAGGTGACTACAAAGCACATATAAACATACGCGCACAAAGACATAGCAAACACAAGACATAACAAAAACATAAATGATCCACAAAAGAAGTACTGCTGTGGGATGGTCAGTAATATAATTTATTGAAGGGCTTGAAGCGATTTAATGGCGCCAACCTCACCCTTAATTCAGATGTGGATCAAGACACATAGATATTTGGTTTGCATGAAAGACCCCTAACTTATCAATGCATCATCTCCTAAAACATATAAATCAAGATATAACAAGATAAGGACTCAACAGTAAATAAACTTGAATACCCGAGCAAAAGAAATCCAACAGGTAAACCCCAGTGGGCCTGACAAACAGCCAGAGCATCAGGCCCCTACCATCCCATTAATAGATAAGTCTTTAAGTTGGAACCATCATACAGTCTGAAGTCCAACCCACCGGCGTGCAATTAAAGATGAAATCAAAGTTGCAAACCATGATTGGGTTGACCACCAAGCATGCAGTCTGTTGCAATACATTAATGTTGTAGCCAATCTTTTCATAATGGGAAATTATTTTAATGAACTGCGCTGAAAAATTATTAGAGCTAACAATCTTCTTCAATTTATACACCAAGTCACCATAGAAATCAGGTTCCGAAAGTCCTTGGTGCAAGAGAGATTTAAGTCCAACTTAGAATTTAGCAATCAAATCATAGTATTGTCTATAAAATTTTGAAAATGTTTTGCGAAGTTTATGATACCCATAGACTTGTTTAAGAAGTTTCTGAGTTAACAATTTATTGTGAGTATTGAATCACTTTTAAGAGAGGAGGGTGCGACACATTTGCAAAAAGCAAAAGCTTGAAATAAGAGTGGTTATCACGTACTTCTGTAAGAAAGGAATGCCTCCCAAGGAAATTAATGAAGACCTCATGGAAACCGTTGGGAAGGAGTCTCCTTTTTAATTGCACAGTCAAAAAATGGGCAGCAGAGCTTAAGAGGATGAGAGAGAGCTTTTAGGTTGATGGATGGTCTGGCCGCCCCAAAGATGCCACCACTGATTAATATGTAATGATCGTGTGCACTTTGTTTATGTGTGATAGGAGACGAGACCTGTGAAGAAGGCTAGCGAAGTTGGCATAAGTTTTGAGGCAGTACAAATAATGGGAATGACATCTTAGGTATGTCAAAGGTTTTGACGAGATGGGTGCGAGTTTTGACTGATGATCAGTATCGGACTCGACTAAATATTTCGAGGTATCTCCTGTCTCACTATGAATATGATCTCGGAAAATTTGTTGTCCTGGTTGTAACCCAGTTGAGATATGGGTTCCAACAAAGCAGAGCAAACATTCGAAGCACCCGGGCTCACTCCCTCCTAAGAAATTAAGGAGGGTTCATTAAGCATCGAAGGTGATGGCTTCAATTTTTTGGAATAGTCAAGGGGTGATCATGATTGATTATCTTGAGTAAGGTCACATGATAAACGGTGCATGTTATGCAGGCAAATTGAGGTGGCTACGCTAGAAAATAGCAAGAAAGAGATGAGAAAAACTGAATTGCGGTGTTCTGCTCTTGCAGGAAAACACACCTGCCCACACATCACAAGTTGCCATGACTGCTCCAACTGAATGTGGATTTTAAATCCTTCCTCATCCCCCATATTCTCCTGATATGGTTTCTAATGACTTCTATATGTTCCTAAAACGTATCTTCGTGATACACAATATGGAAGCAATGAAGACGTCATAAAGGCAGTAAACGATTACTTGGGGGACCAGGAAAAGGTCTTCCTTTTTTGAAGGGTCAGGAAAGCTCAAACAGAGATAAGCTAGGTGCATTGCCTTGAAGGTAGATTATATTGAAAAGTAATGGTCAAATTTTCATTCCCTGGTAGCCTGAAGTACAAGAGGCCACGAACTTTTCCATCATCCTTCGTATATTTTTTTCTCAATTAACATTTCCATTTGATCTCTCACTTTAATGAAAATTGTGTAAATCTGAATAATAACGATTGGTAAATTGAACTCCAAGATAGTTGTAGAGTTATAGTTTGGGGCAATGAACTCAATAAGCTGGTAACTTTTTTTCAACAGTACGGGCTCCAAACATGTCAAAATATGGTCTCGTAGTACTCAGCGTATAACAGCAGATTTTGGTAGAAATGATTATATAATAGGTTATATCTAATACATTAGCATGTTAGCAAGATCAATTAAGGGCAGTAACTCGCTAGGCTGCTTCAAAGTATGACGTCACAAATATCAAGTTTGCAATAATTCGTTTAGAAAGCCTCATTTCAACTTGAATTTCTCAGACATTTCTGCATATTTTCAAACAAAGTTAATGCATTTCTAAATAAAATTATAAAGAGTTATTTTGACAGTATTTAAAAAACGGATACACTTATCTACGGTAGATTATTATGGTCATGAATAAACATGGGTAAATAAGCTTCTTATACATTTCCTAAAAGGTTGTGTATCGAATGTTTTATTTCCATTATTAGTGAAGGGAACAAAATACTTTTTACACATATTATAGTCTATTATATGCGCATGTTGTATGCAGAAAATCTTTTTAAAATAAGGTGTTATTATTACAGAATAGTGCAAATTATATAATAGGTATATTTCATGAAAAATGCTCAGTTAAATTATGATAAGAGACAAACAAAATATGTTAAATGTTTCTGGTGATCACAAAGTGATGAATAATGTTTCATGAAATCAGTACTAGTACTATGGAAGCGCCAACATGCAATATTCACGCGATGTTCTAACTTATAATTAGAAGATCATAAAATAACTTATTTGAAATAATATGATTATGCTGTACTTAAAAGAAATGGTTAGTAGGTTGTTTGCCACTGAATAAGCTTTTATTCTGCGATTTGAAAGCTCCCTTAACTTCTGATTCTGTTTCTGATACACATTCTTTTGGTTGATTTGATCACAATATATCAAGTTTGATCTGATTTGTGAGGTGTTGATAACAATGCCTGTGTCATTAAGGTTTTCTCTTGAGCGACGATTGCAATATCTGCACTACATCCTTAGAACCATGTGGATTATTTTCTTACCTCAGCTTACACACTTATTTCACACGACATAAACCTTGAACCTTTTCCCCTCCAGAGGCTATATACACTTTCACTTTTGTGAGAGAGAACTATGCTGTTCATACCTCCTCTTCTTTACATAATAAAAGCATATCTCTGGGTCTACACCATCTGATGATTCCATGACTACTTGCCAATGTTAAATAACTTAAGTGGCAGCTAATTTGAAAATAGCTGTTTATGCTTAAGTAACGTTGCCTTACGCTACAATTCAATCTTTATACCTGAAGATGATTTCAAAATTTTCAAATTATGCAGGAATACGAATATCAAAGCTAAGTCCCGACAGTTCATATAGAAAAGAGGTACTTTTCTATTTTAAATAGTGAATTATGATAACCAGTATATTCTACAAACGTTTATCTAACGTTTTATTAGCCAATTAGGCGCAGTAGATTAATAAACTAATTCAAAATATAGAGTTAATCTAATAGAAATGATCAAAACAGCAGACTAGTTGAGGGAATATCCGTTTACCACAAGTCTGCATTAAAAACAATTTACTTGCAAATTATTCTATGGGATTTAACTAGGTTCAGCTAACCCTACTCCTAGCCTGATAGTTCATCTAGTGCCATTTAACTCCCATGCGATCTGTACACCTCCAGGAGGCATGAAACTCCTTGGCTCGGCTTTCCCGCTCTGATACACTCTGCCAGTACAGATGCGGCGCCTTGGAGCTATAATGGGGTTACTCAATGCGCATTTGGGAGACTGATAAACGTATTGCATTACAACTAACACTAGTTCCCATCCTGAATTTAACAGCAGTGGTGTTCATCAGTGTACTTAGTATTGTAAGAAAACCACTTTACTTTTGTTTGTGTTATTATCATTTACAAACAAATGTTTAAGTATGTGTAATTAAGAAGTGGTAATTAAAAATTCATGACTAGTGTGAAAGAGTAATGATTACTATACTAAGGTATATGAAATAAGAAAATAAGAAAAAACTATCATGTGTAATATACCTCAAATAGTAAAAACGTATGGCCAGGAAATGCCACAATTACACACTGCAGTCCAACCAACGACAAAGTGAGGAAGAGACACAGAGCACCAAATACACTCAACAACAAGAAGACAACGAAGTAAAGCAACCAGCTATTTTTTCCTTGGCAAGATGATTTCAAAATTGAAAGGCCACTAAGTAATGCATAGCAAAACAAGGACCAATCACAAATCCCCAATCAATGATAGCACAAATAACCAGTGAATCAACAACAACAGAACCATCGACTAAGAAAAGACAGAAGCCAAACCCACTACATATTATGTATTTTACTGGCGCAAAATCTTCGCACTAGATTATGCTGTTGGTAAACACAAAAATTGTTCAGCTCGCATGTATATTCCCCAGCTTGTGCAATACATTATCACAGAGAAAAGAAAAAATGGCTCATGACTTTTAGATAGTCAGCGCTCACAAAAACCTCAAGTTGAGCCACGGTGGACCCAGCCAAAGGCAAGCATCAGGCACCAACCCCTCGATGAAAGTTTTAAGTCATTTAAGTCAGATTTTTCATTGAGACTGAGGCCTGACCCACTGTCATGCAATTAAAGAGAAAATCATACAAAACCATGATAGGTATACATGTGCAACCAAGCATGCCAACCGGCCCATGATAGCCATGCGATGTATGTCCCAATGACAATGGTTTTATTCAAAGTGAGTATTCAAGTCCTATTAATAATTATCTTGATCAAAAGTAAAATGCTCAGTGATATCTAATTTATTTTACCACTCTGTTTTTTCATCTGTTTCTATCAAAGCCCTTCATTATTCACAAAACAAATAAGACACCCGGATGCTTTAAACAACTTAGTATCATCTCCCAAACTCTCATAAAAAGCTTAATTAAAATGTAATATGATTTTGATAATAAGACATAGAAATCGACGTGCAAATTTCTTAGCTCTTATATAGTTCACGTTTGCTACTAGGAGGCTTTTTTTACCCATATTGTATGATAAGATGTTAAATAAGAGGACACTTTTAGCAGATAACCAGTTGTATTAAGTGGGCTTGAATGGCATCTATTTAAGTGAATGGTTATGTTGTTGCTAATGAAAATATTTAGAACTTCACAAAAGACCGGTTTAGATAGACATTTTTTCATAAGATTTTGCTTTAAAACTTCATTCATAGGATCAGTTAAATACAAAGGTTTACATACTTATTAAAATAGCTTCATTAACATAGTCATAAGTCGTAAATGAAAGTGGTTAGCTAACATCTTTTCATAGGACTTATAATAATAGTAGCCACACGGTACTATCAAATGGCATATACATGTGGGTTTATATTCATTGATACTCAACTTGTGTATTGTGTGAAAAACAAAAAACCTTAGTGTAAACAATATTTTATTCAAATATAAAGTACATCGAGATACAACAGATACATCATATATACACTACAATACATTTGCAAAAATACGAAAAAACCTTTACTGCTTGTCATCAATTAGATAAAATGACATACCTTCCTTCGGGAAATAAATGCATTTTTGTGTATTGGTTCTGCGAATTCGACGAACAAATGAGAGCTACTGTAACATGATATGATCAAAATTAAGGCATTGTCTTATTACTACAGCAACCAGTAGTGACCTTAAATTGATAATTCTCTTAATTATTATTTGTATTAATTGTACCGTGACAATGTAATATTACAATCAAATCATCCAGCAAAGACTTCTCTTAAGAATAATACAATCATATTATTTCGAAACAAAATAAAGTTATGCTTTTACGACCTTCTGATTATAAGTTTTAACAACTAATTATTAATATGGCAGTTTTGTGCTTTCATAATATTAGTATTGATACTATAAAACATTATTACTGACTTTGTGATCACCAGAAACATTTTATTGAACATGTTTCTCTGACGGTGAAACATAAATCAGCCTTTTTTGGGGGAAAATGGGTAATATACGTTTTGCCCTTTATGCAAAAATGGTGACGTATGTCTTCTTAATTTTCTACATGCAGCTTGCCCATATAGTCGACTATAATGTGTGTAAAATTATTTTGATTCCTTTTCTAATAAGGAAAATATATTTAATACAACCCCCTTTTGTGATATTGATAAGACACAAATATACACATACCATTTATGGTCTTAATAATCCACCGTAGATAAGTGTTTCAATTTTTAAAATGCTGTTATTATAACTACATATAATTCATTTCTTAAATGCATTGATGTTGTTTGCTCTCAGAGAAATTAAGGTTGAAAAGAAGTTTTTGAAATTAATTACTGCGATTTTGATATTTGTGACGTCATACTTTTGGGAAGCCTCACTGGTAACTGCCCTTGATTTAGCCTTGGCAACATGCAAATGTATAAAATATAACCTATCATCTAACTATTTTCACTAAAACTCTTCTGTTATATGTTGAGTACTACGAACTCGTTTTCTTTGTGACATATGCGAGTTGGACCCCGCGCTACAAATCCTAATTTGTATGTTTGTTTAAAATTGCATGAGAACATGTAAGTGTGCTGATAGTTTAAATAAGATATATTTGAACTGAAAGCTTATAATTAAAATTGATAAAATTTCTTTCTTATTACTTACTCTTAACTAAATGCCTGATACATATTGTTTTCTGCAAAAAATATTTAGCCACAGTTAGATTTCAGATGAAAAATGTCTGTAATAGGGATTATCATTGATGAAAATTAGAAACAGTTTAGATGTCATTCCTTCCGAGGCTTAATCAGTATTCACATTATATTATGGTGTTCTCTAATTATTTTACTGAAGGCAACGCCTTGTTGCAAATAATTTATGTTACTTGTATAATGTTTATTTGTTTGATAAAATTGGTTACTTTGTTTCTTTATACGCTGATATTGATCGTTATTTAGTTGTTTACTTTTGTCATATTTTTTTCTAGATAAAAATGACTAATGATCTAGAAATTAATCTATCAGAGACATTTCTAGAATCTTTGAGAAAAATTGAGAAATCAGTAGAACTTTCTTTTTTATGCCATGAGAGGCTTTGAGCGGATTCTAGAAGCAAACAGAAGAATTTTGAAATCTGTGGAACATTCCAGATTATTTTTTTATTTATTTAGCATATGCTATTCTATTGCTTTTCTGATTATTCAAGGGGTTTCTTAAGGTGTATATATATATATATATATATATATATATATAAAAGGATATAAATCAAAAAACAGTGCTAAATTTATTTTGAAACTAAGCGCTTTCGGCTTTCGCCTTCATCAGAGTTTCAAGACACAATAGATTAGGTGAATAGTTAACAAAATATAACTATATACATGAATTATGTGATAATTTAAGCCCTAAAAAGGGCCCATCAATTGTACGTGTATTTTCGCAAATATGACTGCACAATACTAATGAATTAAATACAGCGTACAAAATTGGCGTTCTGGCAAGAAATGTCTTGTACGAAAATTTGTGTAGAACAGAAGTCTAAAAGATCGTCTACAACAACATAGCACACCAAGTGTTCTACTATATGACCAGATAGAGTCAGTCACCCTTGTTGATGCCAAATGGACACAGGGTGTTCAGACGCCGTATCCAGTAGCTCTCACGGAGTTTCCTGGTCGAATCTGACCACTCCTTGTTGTGTTCAAGGCAGCAGACAGAGGCATTACTCAAGAAGTCATGATCTGCAGAATGAAAATGTTCTGCTGTTGGTGATCTTTCAAACCTACGGTGTCTCCAGTCGTCACGATGGCCATTCATACGTTTGTTCAATGGGCCTTTGGTTTCTCCTACATACTGTTTGTTGCAACTGCTGCAAGAGATCAGATAAAATACAGCGTACAAAATTGGCTTTTTGGCAACACTGTGTTGCCAAAAAGCCAATTTTGTACGCTGTATTTAATTCATTAATATTGTGCAGCCATATTTGTGAAAATACACGTACAATTGCTGGGCCCTTTTTAGGGCTTAAATAATCACATAATTCATGTATATAGTTATATTGTGTTAACTATTCACCTAATCTAATGTGTCTTGAAACTCTGATGAAGGCGAAAGCCGAAAGCGCTTAGTTTCAAAAAAATTTAGCACTGTTTTTTGATTTATATCCTTTTATATATATATATATATATATATATATATATATATATATATATATAGAGAGAGAGAGAGAGAGAGAGAGAGAGAGAGGATACATTTTCATTAGGGCATCTTTGGAGTAATTTTATTATTTACAAGCCAAAATTTTCATGTGGTAATTTCAACTTATTCTATCTGGATTACTTTGTGACATTCAGTTTTGGATTTGGACTAAGTGTTCATTTGGAATAAACTTACGAATCTGGGGATCAAAAAATGCTGAAGGAAGTGTGTTGATAAATGTTCTGAGGGAAAGTTTGTATTTATAAGGTACTTAAATTAAACTCTTTTTGATTGTATAAATATTTTCTGTTGCATCTTTTAATTGATAATCTTTGTCATTTCCCAATACATTTGGCTAAATTGTATAAAAGCGCTTTTTCCTGACTCTCCAAATACCCTATTTTGGTATCCAAATTCATTTCTAGTTACGTTTGGCATGTAAGACTTACATGTTAAGTGTTGTGTGTAACATACCTGTGATGTTTGTCTCAAATTTAAGAACAAGTTTAAGATCATACTCACTTATTATTTATTATTAAGAAAATCTGATATGATTTATTTACGTTGGTAACAACCTTTTGTTTTCTCATAATCCTTATCACTGGGATAGACATGAAATAACCTGGTAGTAAGGGTTATAATATTAGTTTGTAGCCTTACCAATTAGTTACTTAGGCTTGTTTCAACAGAATGCCATTTACAGTTGAAAGAATATTAATTTTATAATTTACATGTTGTTATTTGTTTGATCACTTTAGTGGCAGATACTACCGAACCACCAATTAACACAACAACAGCACCTGAGCCAAGTAAGTATTGACGAATTTGCTTTTTCCATTTCTCTGTTAGCCAATATAGGGACCATGCATGTTGCTTTCATGCTTTCAAAGAAGCTGTTTGCACATTCTTGACCAAATTCAAGCCAGTGTTCAAACAGCATGTGAGGATAATATCATATATTATATACCTAGCATTAATTTCCTATTGTTTGGCAGTGAGATAATTTTCATATCTTGAGGAGTGAAATATTTCACTAGTGATGATATCAAAAAAACTGATATCATCACTGCTATAGTGTTGATATTTTTGTCGGAACTACTTTTTTCAATACGCATATGCACAAAACATTTATGAGTAGAAAATCACTCACCATATTTGATCCATCCTGGTCTAGTTTAGACGAATTTGGGAGTTTTGAAGGTTTTACGGCATTCTACATTAAAATTGACAATGCTGATGCGATGTTATTATACCTTGATCAGACACCAGCCAAATATTTACATCTGAGCTGTATTTTTTCTCGCTGTCATGGCACTTGCAGCTTGTCCAATTCTCTGACCTCTCACATTCCTGATTCCAGTCCATCTTTTGCTCCTCACAAAACCATCCGCATTTTGTGTGACAAACACATTTCAGTCAATTTCCCGGGCTATTGCTGTCTGATCTGGCAAGCAACAGACTAGCAAAAGGCTATAAAAACAACTGAAATGGATCTCGATGTTCAAATGTTTTTTTTTTGTCAGCGACAGGCTTTTAGAGTGCTTTCCCTTGGTTACATTTGCAACATTACGTAGTAAGGGAAACAACCCAAATATATAATACAATGATATCGCTAGACAGTTACATTTCTTTTGCTTCTCTACTAATTAAGGGAGACAATGAGAAAAGCTGCTGTGCATAGCCGAACATTTCAGTTACGTGTGACATGTAGGCGTGGCCAAGTAATTTCCATGTCATTGGATTACTACGCACCGGGTGGGGCGGGGAGGGGGTGGCGAGTTCTTTAAATTTGAGGGGTTTTTTTTGGTTTTTTTTTTGTTTTCTTCTTCGATTTTTTTCATTGGAAACATCACCGGAAAGTTATATAATATACAGAATAGTAAACTGTGTTTCCGTGATATGAAAATTATGTCACTCAGGAATGGTGGTGATTTTTGTAAACAACTCGTCCTGCGGACTCGTTGTTTACCGAATCACCACCATTCCTTCGTGACATAATTTTCATATCACGGAAACACAGTTTACTATTCTCTATGTATTTGCTGTCATTTGACTATGCCTTCAAACAGCTGCGTGAATAGGTCTTTATGTAATAATATAATAGTATATGATCTTCATTTACATCTTTCTTAAAGGGGACAGCAACCCTAATAATAAGTATGTTTTATCAGAAAGAGCTCTATGAACCATGAATTTTGATACAAGTATCATCAAAATTAGTTGAAAAATGGGCAAGTTATGGGCATTTAAAAAATTCAATTTGGCCAACATTTAGCCGCCATTTTGAATATTTAATTAGTTTTCAGAATTTTTTTAACTGCTAAAATTTTAGTTATCACTACTATCACATCATCTGTGTTTCAGCAGATAAGTAGCTTTATACCCAAGGAAAATGTTTCATAAAATATTAACGCAAATAATCCATTGGTTTGTCTTTTATTTTGATTACGCATATTTAATTAGGCTGAGTGACGTCACTAAGCCTACACTATGGCCGCTTCCATTACAGTCCATTTGCAAATATTCAAACACCCATAACTTCCACATTTTTCAACCGATTTAGACGAAACTGGTATCAAAATTCGTGGTTTATAAAGATCTTTTAAATAAAGCATAGTAATCATCAGGGTTGCCGTCCCCTTTAAGCCTTTGAATAAAACAATCATCTGCCTTACAATCAATGCAATATTCTGTCTTTGTTAAAAAAAAGAGAAATATCTGTATCAAACACATTATTCTGCTGTTGGCTGAACTAATTAGCAGAACTTATTTCAAACCCAAATATTTGACTAATCATTTTCATCAAAAATTCATCACCAGAAATTATTTTTAAAGTATCTTTTTTCCAAAATATCTATTAATGGTCATGGCATAAATGTATTTATAACTGTAGACTTCACTCACTCCAGGTATGCTGGTTAATATTTGGGACAGCTAATAAATGAGTGTTCTTATCCCATTATCTTGAACTCATTTCTATAATTTGCTTGAGTAGCAACACATTTGTACTAAAATATTTGGGTAGATCATCTATCTACATCTGCGAAATCATGTATTGTGGATATTATAAGTACCAAAATAGAATATGTTCACCCATTTATGAATACTGTAATGCATTACAGACTTGGCCGAAGATTTGGTACCAGTAAAATGCATTTAAGCGCCAACCCCCTCCCCCCACCCTGGTGGCTTAGGCTGCTGTTCGTTCTAAGGTGGTGGTTCTGTTGTTTATTGTTCCTCCAATTGTGGGAGTCTGTACTTGTTCTATGTTTTGTTTGTACGTTACTTTATGACCCTTCTAGTTTTGCAATAATCTTGATTGTGAAGAGACAGCTGGTTGCTTTACTTGGTTTGTCTTCCTGGTGTCTCGTGACTCCTTGTGTGGCTCTTCCTTGGGGTGCAATGGTTTTGTCTGCAGTTTGTGACTGTGGCATTTCCTGATCATACTCACTTACTATTTGTGGGCCTGCACATTAGATTAGATATGCAGAAAGCCTCAATTAAAAGCCAATGCTGACATATGCAGCAGAGCAAGATCATTACATATATTGCTTGAATGTAGATTACATCCAGAAATTGTGTGTGGGCCAATGCACTGGCAAGACCGCGCAAATGTGCAAGTATATGAGTATTTTCTGCTGAGACTGCACAAATGTGCAAGTATATAAGTAATTTTGCTTGACTATGCAATACATAAATAATCCTGTGTACTTGGCAATTGGTATTTTTAGTTTGTGTGTGAGCTAATTTAATGTGATTAAATGATCGTCAGTCATTGCTGTTGTGATAAATACCAAAAGTCATCAAAATTCTAAAACAATCATTGAAACTCAGGAAAAGATATATATAGATACCAAAACTACCTCTGTGTGCTATTTAATCATTATCATATGAGTAAAATTATCAAATTGTAACAAGTTTGTGCCATCTGGTATAATAGTCTGGCCATAACAATTATGCCTCTGAATGTCTGTCTCTGCAGTCACAATAATTGGGTATATTGAATCTTACTATGCCTGAAAATATTTCAGGCAAATGAAGATGCTATTTGTTATTTTGTCCTCAGCTTTATACCCCAATTTGGGACAATATTCGCAAATATCAGTGCAATAACCCAATATTAGTATTGACATCTCTTTCTAACCATTTCAGATTGTCAGAACAATATATCACCAGCTGATATTCTCTTTATTCTTGATGCTTCTGGAAGTGTTGAGGCAGCCAATTTTAAGACAGTGTTAGATTTTGTGAAGAAAATCGTGGATGGATATCCTATTGGTGCCAATGAAACTCAGTTTGGCTTGATAACGTTTGATAGTCAAGTTTATCTACAGTTTCATCTAAATAGATACCACACAAAAACTGATATCAAGAATGCAGTATCACAAACAAGGTACCTATCTATGCCCTACAGAATATATTCTTACACTGATTACACTTCAGATTTGTTTAAAGAGATAAAAATGTTTTGATGTTAAGTAGTTATTGTGCTTTGTACCAGATACATTAAATCATGCCTAGAAATCTAGATGTTAGATTCTAGTAGATATAACCAGGAAATTTTATATTTTCAGATCACAAACCAATACACTACCTTGCTTTAAGTTAACAAATGATAGCATATTCAAGGGAGATAAGCAAATCAAGCAATCAAACAATGTACCATTGTCATAACGGAAAATATGTAAGGACTCTAAAGAAATAATGTATAAATAATAAATATTGGGGATATTTTAACTAGCTTTGTTTTGTTTAGATTCTGCTTTTTAAAGAACTGATCACATTTCTTACATAAAATATACATTCATTGTTGGTTGTAAATGCTATTATTTTGTGTACAATTAATGACAATTATTGCCTTCCGAATTTATAAGTGAATGTTAATAACTAGTGATAAGGTTTTCACGTTATAATATTCTGTTGATGAACCATTACAATGCATTACCTCTAGGTATACCAAAGGGGGAACAAATACTGCAGACGCCATTAGATATGCTAGAGAGACAGCATTTACTCTCCAGAATGGAATGCGACCTAATTCAGCACGCATTGCCCTTATTGTCACAGATGGTAAGAATATGACTATTTATACTACAATAACTATTTTCCCCTCAACCTAGAATCCATAAATTCATTGTTTTAAAGCACTACTCATATCATAAGGTCAACAAATGTGCAAGTCAACATCACATTGTTATAAGCAAATAATCTGATAAAGTAAAATTTACTTAATATATTTGCTCAGTGGTAAAAGTGCAATTGAAGATTCAAAGAAACACAGCCTTAAATGCGTGATAATTTGCATATGATTTAACTATCTGCATGCTTGGTAATTTTAATATACTTTTATTGTCTGCTAAACTTAAAAAACAAATACCTCAAGGAATACCATCACAGAGTCTAACAATTTCGGATCCATATTTTTAGAGATTTTACTCTTAGTTTCATGCCTTATAATCTTATACGTGGGTAACATGTTTTTATCGCATCCTCACCTATCTTAGTTGTTGCGATGTGCACATGTACAAAATGTGTATTGTATTTATATGTATTATTTTGTATGCATTTCCATATTTTTATAGATGGTGGTAGACTTGCTATATTAGATAAAACTGCAACCCTCTGGAAATATTGTATAAATAAAAAATAAATCAGATCCATCGTTTTAATGGGCCTGATCTGGATCCAAACTGTTCAAAAAAATATTAGTAGACAGTAAAAGTCGCCACTATCAGGAAAAGAGTTAGGAAAACTCTGTTTTAGTAACAAGTGAAAACATTTCATAAATATTAACACATGTACTCTCTTTTTCAATTTTGTTACTTTTTTCTAAATGTCAAATTCAGTATGGTATGAGCTTGTTAATCTGGTTTCAGCATTTGCTTTATTAATGAAGGTTGATGAGGCACAACCTAATGCGTATCTAACCAATTTTAGTATAAAGTGATAGAGATATAGCCAGGGAGCTAATTAAGATTACCTTGGACCCCCAGGACAATTTTTCATGATTGCCAAATCGTTTATTAGGACACTTTAGATGTGAAACAAGGCCATTCTCAAAAATTAACCTGTTCAGGAAATGTAAAATGCATGGTTTCCATGGTAACCCATGACAGATTTGAGAATGGGGTATGCCTACAAAATAACCCATATCTCAGCTGTTACTTATCATAGACTACTAAACCTAGTACCAATTTAAAGCTTGGACATATGCGTTGTATCCAGTTATCGCATATGCGAATTAACTAATTTGTATGTTCATAAATATTGATGAAGACATTAAAAATGTTATTCATGAATGGGGGTATACAAACAAAATCAATAATATCTCAGCTGCTTTTTTACCATAGACTACTTAAATAGGTACTAAATTAAAACTAAGTTATTGGCCTTTTATTTTATGGTCAAATATGCAAGTTATCATATTTTCATAATTTTGATATTCATGATTATTAATAAAAACGCTAAAAATAAGGGAAAATCATTGAAAATATAAATAAGCTGATTTCATCCCAACATTGTCATTGTTGCCTGTTTAACTTTCATCAATTTTACAATTTGACAATTTCATTCATCCAGTGATCCTATATGAATATTTTCTCAGTTGCATATTCATGGAAATACTTGAAAACTTAAAACAATGGGGGAAAATCACGAAAAAACTATGAATCTAGGGGGTAGGGAGGTGGTTGGTAATAAGATCTACCTAGCACTCATAGGGCATTTTTCTTTCATGCCAAATTGTTAAGTGGGACACCCTTAATGCGAAAAAAAGGTGTCTTAAAAAAACAATTAGCACCCATGAATAATTGTCCTGGGGGTGCACGGTAACCTAAATTAGCTACCAGGCTAATAAGATTTGGGCAAAATAGTTTGTTTCATTTCTAGCTTAACATTAATTCCGCTGAAGTAGAAAAACTTGTTTGATTGACAAATTGGTATTTTTCTTGTGTAAATGCTATTTTTGTGTCGCCCGCGAAGCATGGATGACACATAGGGGTCATGACTCCAGTGGCATTGTCCTAGGCGTCGTCGTTTTCCGCGTTGTCACACTTTTGGTTTCTGATCGATAACTCTCGAAGGGATGCATCAATTTTGTGAAGTGTCAAGCATCATACAATACAGGTCAAGTTTGATAAAGGGGGTAATCCGCAAAAATTGACTGAATGATGGCCCTTTTTTACTTATATGTTGGCTAAATTGTGGTTTCCAAATCAATAACTTTTGAAGGGATGCAACAGTTTCATTCAAAATTTACAGAAGGGCAAAGCATCATAAAATACGGGTCAATTTCAAATTTGAAGGTCCTTAGCAAATTTTTGATTGAGTTATGGTCCTTTTTTACTTAGGTTTAGGCTAATACAAAAGCTATATTGGCTTATTTGTGGTATACACTTCACAATTCGCCAAAATTATCATCTGACAACCTCTCACTATAGGCCATAATAACCCAGTGCCTTTAGATAAGCATAAGAGTGATTCAAATTTATCCCACCCTTGACCCCTTAGGTGGGGTCAAAGGTCAAATATTTAAATTTCGCAATAACAGTAGTCAATATTTTTTTAAATGAAATTTTGCATGCAGACAGATGTAGAATTGATAAGAAACATATCAAACGTGATTTTTGATCGAAACCCTGTGTCGGACCCCCTGAGTGGACTTATGGAGTGGGATCAAAAGGTCAAAATCCAAATTTTTCAGAACATGGTCATGTTGCATATCAAATTAAAGAGACTCACGAATGCAGCAACATGGTAGCAAATACTTGCCTGCAGAACCCCAGACCCTGAGCGTGGGGTCAAAGGTCAATTTTTTTTCAGAACTCCCTGGGGTGGTGTAAAAAGGTCCAAATTCAACTTTTTCATGGTCATGTTGCATATGAATAGAATCAGGGATACAGCTACAAGGCAACAAATATTTTGTCCGCATACCCCCCCCCCCTACCCTGGGCATGGGGTCAAAGGTAAAAATTCAAGCTGCATAAAAAATTAAAGGTAATCATGAATGCAGCAACATGATATCATCTATTATGCCTGCGGACCCCCAAACCCTAGGGGTGGTGTCAAAATGTCAAAATTAAATAAGAGCAAAAGTTCAATACATTTTTATGGCCATGTTGCATATAAAGAGAATCACAGATGCAGCAACAAGGCAGCAAATTGGGCAAAAATCAATTTTTTTAGAACATGGTCATGTTGCATATTTAATCAAAATGGAATCACGAATGCAGCAACTTGGTTGCAACTATTTTGCCCCCTTCCCCCCACAATGCAAGCACATTTTCTCCTTACACACACCCTAAACCTGTGGGTTCGATTAAAAGGTAAGACAAATCTGAACGTGGTCATGTTGCTTACACACACCCCTGACTCTGGGTCAGGTTGAAGTCAGATATTGAAATTGTAGAGATAAGATTATTTTTATTAAACTTATTTCTGAAAACTAGTTGATAGGCTTTTAACTTTGATCTGTATGATACCCAAGGTGAACTTAGGGGTAAGAGAATTGGGAATTAAGTTGTGTGATTTATAAGTTTCTCTAAAATAACCCTTTGCCTGGGATATACATTTGACAAATTTGCCTTGCTTGACTTCTGTTTTGCCAGGTGACACATCAGATTCTCTGAATTCTAGTTTCTATTTTCTTTACTGTTATAGCTTTGACCCTGATTGTGCAGTTTAACAGAAAATGAACACATACCCAACTAAGAGATGGAGGTAAAGAAAACAATCATATATGAAATGGTGTCAAACCTTTGTGACATGCAACGTTTTAAACTTTATTTATTGAACCCAATTTTATTCATCTTATTTGATTACGTTTAGTTTATTGGTACATTATATTTTTCTAGCAGTCACAGGTTTTAAGTGTCAAATTAAGACTGCATTATTTTCCATAAATGTTGATTTGATCCAAACTGATAGTATGCTCTTGATAGTCGATAAAAGGGCAAATAGATTTGTTTTTCGTGCGAACCAAACATCTATTTGTCTTAACCCACATAAGAATTAAGGGAGAGGTTGGTGCCATCAAACATGTTTAAGCCCTCCAATAAAACTGTTTTTACTGGTCGTTTCAAGGTGGTGCTTCTTTTGTGATTTTTTTTTTGTTATTTGTGTTACATGTCTGTCATTCTGATTTCTAAATTCCAAGTTGGACTTAAATCTCTCTTGCGCCAAGGACTTTCGGAACCTGATTTCTATGGTGATTTGGTGTATAAGTTGAAGAAGATTGTTGGCTCTAATAATTTTTCAGCGCAGTTCATTAAAATAATTTCCCATTATAAAAAGATTGGCTATAACATTAATGTATTGCAACAGACTGCATGCTTGGTAGTCAACCCAATCATGGTTGGCAATTTTGCTTTCCTCTTTAATTGCACGCCGGTGGGTCGGACTTCAGACTCTATGATGGTTCCGACTTAAAGACTTATCTATTGATGAGATGGTAGGGGCCTGATGCTTTGGCTGTTTGTCGGGCCCACCGGGGTTTGCCTGTTGGATTTCTTTTGCTCCGGTATTCAGTTTAATTTACTTTCATCCTTGCTTTATCTCCTTGTTATATCTTGATTTATATGTTTTAGGAGATGATGCATTGATAAGTTAGGGGTCTTTCATGCAAACCAAATATCTATGTGTCTTGATCCACATCTGAATTAAGGGTGAGGTTGGCGCCGTTAAAGAGGTTTAAGCCCTCCAGTAAAATATTTTACTGACCGTTCCAAGGCGGTACTTCTTTTGTGGATCTTTTATGTTTTTGTTCTGTCTTGTGTTTGCTATGTTTTGTGCGCGTCTGTTTATATGTGCTTTGTGGTCACCTGCTGGGAAAGGGCTGACCTCTTGGCTCTCGTTTGTTGTGTCTTCTGTGAGTTTGTCACTTTCCCATTGGTATCCTGGGTCAGGTGTGGTACTTGATTGTATCGATTCCTGATCTTTGCACCATTACTTACTTTTGTCTGTTCCTTGCAGCCTTGTGGTGGGAAAGGGCTGACCTCTTGACTCTCTTGTATGTGATGATTTCTTGTGTTTTTATCACTTCCCCCTCTGGTGTCCTTGGTCAGGTGTGGTATTTGATTGTATCGATTCCTGATCTTTGCCTTCTTCCTTACTTTGAAATCTTTTAAAATATTTAGGTGGCGGTTTTTTTTTTTGGTTTTTTTAAAAAAAACGAATCATTATTTCAGGTCAGTCCAGACGTATGTCAGATACAGCATCAGAAGCTGCTAAGCTAAGGGATGCTGGTGTAACTGTCTTCTCTATTGGTGTTGGTTCTATCGTCAATGAAGAGGAATTAAAGGCCATGTCAACTGATCCAGATGACACTCATGTGTTTACTGTCTCAAATTTTACCTCACTGGTTAATATTACAGGAACATTAGCACAGAAGACATGCGAGGGTAAGACGTCAGACATAGCTACATTCAATTGATTATAGCAATTTTTATTCAAATGATAAAAAATTCTTTATAACATAATTTTCAAACAGTGTCTGTTAAAATATAAATAAATCTAGATAAACAAAAACTAGTGAATGTACATAAGTGAACACTTTCTTTTCCATCTGCTTAAAATTTTGTTTTGGTGCTCAAAAAATGTTTTTACGACCTCAACATAGATATTGCATGATTAATAAGAAGAACGAACTTTGTTGTTTCATTACTCAGTTGTATCTAAGTGCCAAAGACAAACTCATATAATTTAGAGCGAGAAACATCACCATCAAAAATGGTAAAATGACAATTTTAACATCAAAATTATCACGTTTATAGCAAAACTTGGTAGAAACAATATTATAAGAAATGGACAATTGCAATTCCGAAACCAGGCTTCTGTATCAAATGTATTGGCTTTATTAAGTTGGAGCTCTGAAGGGTATATTTGACTTACTATATTGTCAAAATAAATATCATTTATGTTTAAACTATAATCTAAATATCTGGGTGTAGTGTTAAAAGTGTCAATAATATCAACCTGCGTATCATCAATAAGAGACACAATAATGTTCTTCTAATAACAAAACAAAACGTCGCTTCAGTGCTATAGTGTTCTATCTACCATTGCACAAGTTTTAAGAAAAATGGGTTCGAAAATTTTAGCATCCTGATTGTTGATGCCTCATTTATCACAGACCTTTGAATCATACCAGAGGGTTAAAATATATACACACAGTGTAAATAACCTAGGTTTGAAGATTTTTTTAAAATAATAGGAATTTATGGGCATTTTACAGTTTGCAGATAGAACATTATGCCCTAAAAATTGCCTGCTGCATTCAGTGCTATAGCGTTCTATATTTTTCTACAGCTTAATATTCTGTTTATGGAGTAAATTCGTACACTAGTTTTAACAGATATGATTATTTGTATTTAAAAGTAGATGACTTAGTCATGTAGTTGGCATAACAGTATCAAACCGCACGGATTATGCCATTAAAATTTATGTTAGGGAGGTAGTCTGTTTCTACAGTTATTTTTTTCTGTCAATGGGATCAATTTGTACAACATTTTAGACTGAACTCATTATTTAGACCTAAAAGTAGTACATTTAAACATTGATTTGTAATTGCATCGACAAACTACAAGTAGCAGATTTAACCACTGATTTGTAATTACACCAACAAACTACTTCAATTAAAGCAGTTTAAATATGTGTAAGGGAGGTAATCTGTTTCTATAGCTTATTATCCTGTCCATAGATCAATTTGCGTAATATTTTTGACTGAGCGAATTATTTGGACCTAAAAGTAGCCGATATAGCCATTAGTTTGTTATAAGACCGAGGCACTGCTTCAAATTAGGAAATTTAAATTTGTGTAAGGGAGGTAACTGCAATTTTAGTAATTTCTCCAAGGGAAGTGACTTTCCGTAGATAGAACAGTATGACACTAACTCACCCAGTAGCGTGACATAATCATCATTGGCCATTGGATGAAATTCACTTAGATGAACGAAAAGTCTTTTTGTAGTTAGAACAGAAAAGCACGGTGATTTTAATCTTACTGGGAGAAGATAGGCAAGTGAAACCTTTACCAGTAGATTGAACATTCGATCCCCATTCCAACGGTATGCATAACTCATTTGTGACCAAAATGTCACTACGACACTATAGCACTGAAGCGACAGTAAAATGAATCTGCAGCCAGCAGAGCACAATTAGTGTCAATTGGAAACTCTACAATTTGTTCCTACATCTTGGTACCAAATAACGTAAAAATGTTGTCAAACTAAATTGCCAGTGCATCACATACATTATGTCGAGACCATTCATATAATTGTTTGGTCATTCCAAAGTGAAAAATGTATTTCTGTAATTCTATGCATGGTAAGGAGAGCCTTATGTGTGGAAGGTGCTTTTAATACAATCAATAAGTTCATCTTTAATGGAATTAAAAGGTAGTAAGTGTAAAGAGTGAAAAACATATGTAAACAAACTGGTCACATTGCAATCCCTAGTTTGTGTATCTAATATTTCACCAGAATTTTTTATTGACAAAATAGCTTCTTACCTGATCTTTCATATATATATAGAGGTTAACAATTTATAAAGAAAAGTATGGTGTTTTAAAAGAACTAGAATTGGCAATAAATATTGCTTTATATGTTTTTTTATGGATTGGAGGTTACTAGTATAACATAGAAACTTTTTTTTGCTATTTATTTAGCTTCGCCACCAAGATTTAGGGCTGTATGACAACCAGGCACATCGACAACACCCATCCCACTCAAGGAAAACATTACTGCCAATTAGCTCACGAGTTAAAACATTAACATAATGCAATCGTCAAACAACTACAACATTGTTTGCAGCTTTATCTGTTGTAGCCAAAACATACCTCATATCCTGGATAACTTGCTTAAGATGAGAAAAAGAAGATTTATGTTCGGGGGTGAATAAAATATGAGCATTAATCATTTTAAAAATGTTAATCTTCCAACCTTCAAGGCATCAGGTTGTACTTTTTTAGCTCACCGTAGCTGAAGGCACATGGGTGAGCTAATAGTATACCAGTCACTCACTCTGGTGTCCATCCATTGGTACGTCCATCAACATTTTCAAACATCATCTCCTCTTATACCACAAGGCCAATTAAACTAAAATTTCATTTGGAGACTTCTAAGGATGCTGGAATGAAACTTTGTTCAAATAGTCCTGTCACATGACAAAGATGGCCGCCACGTCCATATATGGTAAAAACCGTTTAAAATTTCATCTCCAGAGCCAGAAGGCTGATGACCTTGGAACTTGGTATATATAGCATCGGGGACGTTGTTTGCTCGAATCATGATCCTAGGATGACCTTGACTTATTTAACGTCAAGGTCAAATTTCCTTCCTAATGCCTTTTAACGGGTTTCTGAAAAAATGATTTTTTTGAATACTGTGAAAGCCAAAATCATTATTCATACTTGATATGTTAAACCTATTGGCTATAAATAAATTTAAAAGCTCAAGGTTAATCTTTGACCTTTTAGCCAAGGTCGCTCATATTGGAGTCACATCAATATATTAAGACTTAGTTTTCTCACAAACCATTGGCCCAATTGAACTCAAATTTCATGTTAAGACTCCTAAAAATAAGATAACCAAACTTTAAACGAAATATTTTGGTCACATGACCAAGATGACTGCCACGCCTGTATATGGTAAAACCCTTTTAAAATCTTCCTCACCAGTGCCAGAAGGCCCCTGACCTTGGGACTTGGTATGTAGCATTCGGGATGTTGGGCCTACCAAGTTTGTTCAAATGATGTTTCTAATGAAACCTTGACCTACTTAACGTCAAGGTCAAAGGGGAATGTGCATTAAGAGGCTATTTTGGCCCCCTATGAGGCCAAAAATGATAATTGCTTTACACCAGTTTCTTCTAATACGTTTATTAGAACAGTTGCCCAAGTGTAAAAGTCTGGGATTGATTCTATTTTTACCGTTGCTATGGTAACAAAAATGGCCGCCAAAATAGGCTGAAAATAGGAAAGTGACCATTTTTAGAGCAAATTTAAGACATTTGACAGAGACATTAAAATAGAGCACAAGCAAATACCAAAAAGAGATTTCAACAGAGGGTGAGAATTATCATGGCACAAAATATATCAAAAAGGTTTTTTAGGTATTCGCTTGTGCTGATATTTAATTCTTAAAAAAACGGCCTAAAAAAGCCTTCAATTTGGCTCAAAATGACAATTTCTCTATTTTAAGCCAAATTTATTGACCATTTTTGTTACCATAGCAATGGGAAAAGTAAAATAAATGCCAGAATTTTTACACTTGGGCCATTCTTCTGATAAACCAATGGGTTGAAATTGGTGAAAAGCAACTTTCAGTTTTTTGCTCCAGACGGGGCCAAATATGCCCCTTAATGCACGTACCCCTTTGCTTCCTAATGCATTTAAATGGGAATTTTTGAAAAAAAAAATTTTTTGAATACTGTTAAATCGAAAGTCATTATTCTCACTTGATATGTTAAACCTAATGACACAATGGCTATAAGTAAGTTTCAAAAGTTAAGGTTGACCTTTGACCTTTCAGCCTAGGTCGCTCGTATTGGAGTCCCTTCAACATATTATAACATTTTTTTTTCAGAAACAACTTGGCCAATTAAAATCAAGTTTCATATGAAGACTCCCTATAATAGGTTAGCCAAATATATACAAATTGATCTGGTCACAAGACCAAGATGGCCACTATGAATATATATGGTGAAAACACTTTATATATCTTCTCCTCTGGAACCAAAAAGCCAATGTCCTTGGGACTTGGTATTTAACATTGGGGATGTAGGCTTTACAAGTTTTGCACAAATGATAAATCTAGGTTGACCTTGACCTACAGTATGGCAAGGTCAAATTTGATAAGTATTGCATTCATATGGAAAAGTCTTGAAATGTTCATTTTTCTACAACAGTTCAAGTCAAAATCATAATATTTGTAAGAAATCTTAACTCTTTTCCTCAGAAATCACAGGGCTGTTTGATGGAGTATTAATTAGAGTGTTTAAGGTCTTATGACTAAAACGGCTGCAACCCCAATACATGGTAATACAAAATATGTTTCATTATAAGCTGTAGCTGACCTTGACCTATTTTAACATTATTAAGGAGATCAGGTGAGCGCTTCAGGACCTTCAGAACCTCTAGTTTTGATTTACATCAACTGTTACCGAAATCATTTAATGAACCCTCAATCTTCTACAACATTTAGGAAAATCAATATTAGAGGAAAATCTATATGTTCGGCCTATAGAAAAATGCTGCCAACTCTAGAGTTGTGATAACCTTTAGAAAACCTGTAATACAAGCCCTGCAGGGGAATAGGAATAAACAGAATTTCAACAATCTCTGGAATCTGTAGTATTGGAATCATTATTTATATAGTTCATGATTTTTAAAAGTTTTATATAGTAGACCTAATGGTCTTCTTATATTTTCAACAAATTATAGGAGATTCTGTATTATTAAAGTAGTTTGGGACAGAGCAAATCACCGATTTATCTTTAAGAATGCTATGTAAATTGATAAACTCAAACCTTTGGTTAATGAATGAAATTTTGCTAAAATGGCGTTTATGGTTGACCTCAGAATCAATATAAGGACTAAGGAAATATAGAACATAACATCTAGTCAAAAGAGCTGCATTATATGATTTGTTTGCTATATCTTAAAATTCTAAATAACGTAAAACCAAAATAGGCAAAGAACTTAAAAATGAAAGTAAATCATGCCAACCATAATTAAGAAAGCAACTGAAAGATCCTTTAGAGAAGTATTTATGCGTGTTTCTGCACACATTTTGCTCTTAAAGTTGCCATTTTTACGCTTACAGACCATGACTTCTCTTTTTTAGTTTCTTACGTTCCAAAAGAGAAAAAATATTGAAAATGGGTTTTTTAGAAATACTACCATCGTAAAATTTAAAGGAAAATGTGATTGCAACAATTTATCATTTCAGTACATTATTTTGTCTTTTGATATTTTTATTGAATTCAGATGAGGAATTTGGATTGTATATAATTTTTCGACAGTTTGAATTAAAACTTTACTAGATGAATGGCCTGTATGTTTGGGGATAACAAAAAGTGTCAGCTCATGACTCCGCTACCCAAATCCAAGCTTAAGGTGACAGTTAATGGTCATAGGATTTTCCCTTTTCCTTATATTTTTTACCTCTTGAAGGATTTTCATTTAACTTTGGTCGAATGTTCATCTTAATGTGATAGTACGCAGAATCTATGACTCAGTTCTGCAGACTCAAAGTCAAAGTTAGCATTTAAGGTCATAGGATTCACCTTTAATTTTTGTTTTTGTTTTGATCATCTTTATCCTGTGTTTGCAGAGGGCATACTGTTTTTATGTTGCCCATCCATCCATTTGTCTATCTGTTTACCAATATCGTTATGTTTCCTTAATATCTTGAAGAGTCACTGCAGGAACTTTATCAAACCTTGTATATATATTCATAATAATAAACTAATTTCAAGACTTCCTTAAACCTGTTTAAATACTGACGATTCTTTTGTTTTGCCATAGACAGCCAGCTTCAAGTTATATGTATGAGCAATACAGTACGACAGTTATATAGTTTTCAAATTTGTCTTCTTGAATTTAAACTGCTTACTTTCATCAATCAGCCCCTGTGGTTACCCATGTTAACAACCGCGCCATCAGTGTTCATACCCACTAATATTTAAGCTACTATACTTGAGATAAACCTAGTCTATCTAGACTTTGAATATCCAGACTCTATGACGGCTCTGGCGTAAAGCTTTAATCCGTGGGTTGGGGCCTGATGCTTATCTGTAGCTGGACCCACCGCAGCTCAACTTGCCACTCAACCATCACAAGACACCAGGAGACAAATTAAGTAAGGCAACCAGCTCTCTCTTCCCCATCAAGATGATTGCAATACTCAAATGGACATAAAGTAACGTACAACAAAACATAGAACAGTTACAGACTCCCGCAACAGATGTAACAATAAACAAAAGATCAACAACAACAGAACCACCACCTTAGAACGGACAGCAGCCTAAGCCAGCGGGGGGCTTAAATGCATTTTACTTGTACCAAATCTTCGCCCTAGATTCTGCTGTTGTTGAAGTACAAGAAATGTTCAGCTCGCATTAAAGCCTTTTAACTAATGCGATGTATCATCATTGAGAAACACTCTAATCAAATTAACACACCAAGATGAACCAATGAAAAGGGCTCATGACTCACAGATAGTCAGAGCTTAAGAAAACCTCAAGTTGAGCCACGGTGGGTCCAGCTACAGATAAGCATCTGGCACCAACCCACCGATTAAAGCTTTACGTCAGAGCCATCATAGAGTCTGAGGCCTGACCCACCGGTCTCAAAGTACATGTAGTTGCTCACCGCAGATATACCATATGGTTAAACTTTTCTAAAGAGAAATGTGTTTGATGCGTTTTGGTTGGTTGCAGCATGGGTGCTGTATAAGCTTTAGGGTGCATGTAGCGTGGGCACTGATAAAGTTCAGCATACCTCCAGCTACTTTGTACGATCCAAATAATGCTCATCTATAAAGATCATAATAAGTTAAGCTTAACAGTGACTAGATAATGTTACAATGTATAATTATGATTTTTATCAATATATACCATACTGTTCAAAGTTAATGAGCATTTGCACTAAAACCCTTGACAGGCCGTAATGATGCTTGGCAAAGCATTGCTATAGTTTTGCAACCAGTGGCTGGACAATGTAAAATCAATAAGTATTCAAAATTTGATCCAAATTTATTGTGCCATTCAAAAGTTATTATTATTGCACAAACTGACCACAATCGGCTTAAATGATGTTCAGCAAACACTTGTCCATCAAAATAGGCATGTTATGCATGCCTGTGGTTAGATAATGTTGACATGCATTTGTATGCAAAAATGATCAAAATAAACCATGCGATACAAGAGTTATAAGCTTTTCAACCAAATGCTATCTATTAGACCAACGGACTGAGAGATGGGCGGTCTCTAATATTCATTATACTACAGACCAAAGGGTCATGCAATTTTGGTAGAAACGATATCATTAAAAACAGACATATGCAAATTTGGGCTGGAAAATTTTACTCATCGATTTGCTATAGCATATGGAAATTCTTGTTGACAATTAATCTGTTTTAATCTGTTTGTCCTACAGGGCGAGTTAAGTTTTCTCTCAGAAATACATGTAAAATGATTTGTTGGCTCTTAAAATATTTTTTTAGAATGAATCACTTCAATTTACGTCATAAAACTCAATGTTATAAAACAGTGTATTTGTATAGAAAAAAAAACATGAACACGTCGCAAAAAAACGATTATTTTATCGTTTTTCAAGCGTGACGAGTTAAAGTAAGCTTCAAAACAAGTTGCAAGCAAAACCTACAACAAAATTAGGCAAATTGACAGCGTAGTTTGAAAGACTCAGAGTTTTTTGGTTAAATGGAGTTAGATGGGACTGAAAATGCCGTATTTTGCTGATTTTTCAATCATCTTGATGAGGAAAAAAGAGCTGATTGCTTTGAATATATTGTCCTTTGGATGTCTTGTTAATGTATTTGCAAAGATAGTGTCTTAATGGGCAAATCAACTCTACTACAGACAGTTTTTGATGAATTAAGCCAAACCGTTAATTACACAATTTAGACATATCAAATATACGCATGAAGCAGTTGGTGCATAACATTTATATGTTGACAAAATGGCAGCTATAAAATCTTAGACTGCTTTTTTTAAATGCGTTTTATATATATCCATAGATGCCAATTTACTCCTACCAAAACTTTTGATGAATTAATACAATACATCATATACACAATGTAGACATATTCAACATATATTGCATTGATGAGATTGGTGAAACAAAAAACTTTTACAAAATGACACCTTTGAGACATTTTTTCTGGTGCAAGCTTTGATAGATTCAAACAATTTTTTTTCAATTTTGATATGTTCTATGCATTTAATCTTACCAGATGCTAAAGTTTGCAAATCTAAAGATTTTTGCACATATTCTACTGAAACATAGATTTAAAACTAAGGTCTGCTAGTTTCAACCATCACCTGCCAAACTTTTTTTTTTCACTAAACCTTACGTGCTAGAGATATCTAATATACATTGCTTATTGACTCTATTTTGACTCTGTCTTGCCACTCTGTCATGCGGTGGGAGATTTAGATCCCGTTCAAATTGCCTCTTGTGCTTTTAAGAAATAAAAGGAATAAAAAGCATGGCTAAGACTATTGGTATTAGCAGACTAATATTTGCCTTTTTGTCTAATAGGAATAAAACACTAAAGACCTTTATGATGGTAAAGTCACTCTGTAAATATGTATATCCATCTAGATGCCTGATTTATGCCTTGATGTTTCATCTACTTCCTTACCTTGTACTCGCATGAAGCTAAGACTTGCAGACATTTCAAATATCTGCCATACCTGTACAAATCAAATGTGATATACTCGAGGTAGAAATGCAATACTATGATATAGTAGTATAAACGGAGACATGACTGACACCCAACAAAAGAACTGAGGATATTATGATCTCATATTTTGATGCCCCCTATAGAAAAGTTTGTAATGACCAACCTGGTAGCGATGTAGCTATATACATTAAAAGTTGATAATCATCTCATAAATTAAAGCTGAATAGTCTGTAACTTTTGATCTTTCAATTTTAGAACTAATGTTTCTATTTTTCAAGAACGCAGTAAAAAACTAGAATTCAGGTATACATTTTACCAGTTTCATAAATCTTAACAACTTATAAGTATCAAAACAACGGTATTTATGCTAAAATTAGCTGTCTATAATTATTGGAGGGACGCAAATAATTACCAACAAGAGAAAAACACACCTGTTTTATAAGATAATTCACTTTTCCGTGCAGTTTTCAGCTATAGTGAACAGATTTATTGGAAGAAACATAATTTAATTCTATTTTTACAAATGATTTAAACAGAAGATAAAACATTTCGAAAAATGTTCATAGTTGCAGACCTAGTTTCTTTAAAATATCTTATTTCTGGCGATCTTGAAGGGATATGTGTCGAAATTAATATCAGTAACCATAAAGTTTTACTATGTGGCAATTATAGGCTTCCAAATGCAGGGATGAAAGTATGGGACTCCATTGAATGCACGTTTCAGAAATTAAACACCTAATTGGCCAAAAAAATTGTTATTTTAGGGGACTTTAATTGCCTTGTGCAAACCAACAACTTTCCCAAATAGAATGCAAAAAACTTTGATCCTCTCATATGATAATTTTAGTTAATTGATGAACGGACTCATTCTACAGAAAATTCCTCATCGCTTATTGATCTTGTCATAGCAAATTATCCTTCAAACGTTTTATATAACGATGTTATTTACCTCCTTGTCCTCAACCTAGTCCGGTTTCATTGTCAGATACTTGTTGCTCTACAAATTTCGAAAACCTATACAGAAAACGTTAAACGTGACGTTTGGTCTATATGACAGGGGTAACTACAACATTATAGGCAGAAATTAAATTACATTAACTGGGATGCCTTGTTTACCTCTAATGATATAAATGAAATCTCAGATTACATTACTAAACGCATATCAACTATGGCAAAATATTCTTTACCAAAATGGTAAAGTAATAATTAGACCAAATGAACCTGAATGGATACACTCTTAAATTAAGACCTTTTATAAGATAACAGATACGATTATTTAGGAAGGCTAAAAGAACGAACTCAGAACAAGAAGAGAAGGGACAACTAAATATTTTGTTGTCTCAAGATTTAAGAAGTAATTCATCAAAAAGTAAGTCATGGTATAAAACCGCTTCAAATTTCTTATTGTATGATTCAAATCAAAACGGAGTATCTATCCTGGAGACCTATTAATAGAATCAGATGACGTTAAGGCAGAAGTACTTAAAGATTTCTTTACAACAATCAACTGTCGATGACACCAATGCTAACCTGTGTAAATTTACTGCACTAAGTTATGTATTATGAAATTGTAATCATCTTGCAAGATGTATTAAGGGGATATATATTTCAAAAGCTCCTATGTGCATGAATACTTTCCTGTATAAACAAAACATGTTTTATATCAAGGAGACAGATACCATTGGCCACATTGTTGGTCTGAACTGAAGAAAAGAAGTTGAGACAGTGTATATGTGTTCAATCAACATTTATTGTTATCAGTTATTATTTTCTGTTATATATAGTAAGAGCATTTAAGCAAAGCAAAATGGACTTGCATACTCATATATGCATTTTAAATGGAAATAAAGAAAAAAAACACATAAAAAACACTAAATTTACATGTTTTAATGTTTTACCATGTATTATCCCATGAAATGATTTAAAATACAAAATGATATTGAGAAATGCTCTTAATATCTATGCAAACAACAAATATAAATCTGCAAAAAAATCAGCATCATTGGTTTTGCTTTTATGATTGAGTGACTCAGACACATTAACAATTGATAATTGTGTCACTCTGTCAAAATGACTAAATTAGAGTGACCATAACAGCAGACACTGATAGGCGGTGGTTATTTTGTCAGCGATCTTAGTTTTCCTTCGTTTGGCAAAACACGTATTTGGATCAAATCTCACATACACCCCTTAGAACAGAATGAAGTTCCTTAAACCAGCATCTTTATAGTTGCAACTTGATACAAAACCCTTATTGTTTATGTGGTGAAATTGAAGATAACAAACACTTCCTTTTGACATGCCCTCGTCAAAATCAGATCAGAGCTGAAACGGTCTTATCAATACAACGGAAAACAAACATGGAACTAACCACAGATGTTTTGCTTTTTGGCACTGACGCTGTTTCAGAAGAGGTTTAATACATCTTTTTTCAAAGCAGTGCAGAAATATATTACAATCTCCAAGCGTTTCTCTCAGTAAGAACAATAAGATTATATTGACACTATTTGATAGATTTTCTGGATATTGGATTGGGGTGGGTGGCGAACAAATTGCTTTGCTTCTGAATTCAATGATAATGCAATAAGACTTTTCCATTGTTAGTTTAACTCCCTTTCTTTTGTTCTTTCTCTTTTTTTTGCTCACTCTCTCATCTCGTCTTCTTAAATTTATTAATCTATCTTGGAATACTGCATTATTGAACATCTTATAATTTCACATATATTTATAAAACTTCATACAATTTCAAAGCTGTACCAAACTGTCAAGATTGTGGTATTGATAACGCTTGAGCGCCCTGTGCAAACCGTCAGGACAATGATACGTTACCAAAATGACGATATGATGTTGTTAATTTTAGAACTATACTTTTGTAATTATGCATCAGCTATAATCTTGGCATGCCATTCACATTGCTTATACTACGCAGGAAATGATTCATATAAGCAATATTGCTTGTTTTTAATTCTTGTTATTTGCTTATATAGCATTGCATTGTTGAAACATGCTTTGTACTTTCGAAATAATATTGTCTAAACTAAAACACGTATTCGAACTTAAACAAGAGTTTGATGGCTAAAATCCATATATGAAATTAGAAGAAATTCAATCAAATATGACTAAGTTAGAGTGACCACGACAACTGACGGACAGACAATCCGAAAACCATAGAGCTCTGCCAACGTTTGTTTGGCGGGGCCCTTATAACCTAAAAACATGATTATTATCAGTTTTTCTCCAATGAAACATTAAGTTTTGGGTGGGTAAAGGAAACGTCTCAATGAGACGTTTCTTTTACGCACCCAAAACATGTGTTAATTTTGACAGTTATCAAAATAGAGAATAATTGGTCCCAATTCTCTAAATCTAGTGTGACCAAAAAGATGGTATTCATCTGGACTGTACAGCCACAGAAGATACATGGAAATTTAAATTAGCTGCGTATCTGATATGAGTCTTTATTTCAGTGTACTTTAAGCCAGTCACGGGAAAACCTTTTTGGGGATTTAGTTCAGGTTCTGACACAATCTGGGCTGTATAGTTACAGAAGATACATGTATATTGAAATATCAATTAGCTGCCCAGCTGTTCTGTGTTTTTTTAGCCAGTCACAAAAAAACCCTTTTTGGGGAGTTTCCCCTTCCAGGTCTGACATATTTGCATACAACAGATAAGAGTAGCAGTATACTAGAGACCGCATGCTGTTCTAAGCATGTAGCATGTATGTTTATTGGACAACTTATCTGAGCTTCTGTTGCCTATTTGAAAATCGAAGAAAAATATCTTGTGCTTTTTTAGTTCATTGTTTATTTGTTTAGTACTTCCAGTCTACATGTGTAAGAGATTACTTGTACAACCATGTGACTTCAAATCTTGTGTGAACGGTACCTGTAATAACAACGAAGCTGACCATACAGCAACCTGTGAGTGTGACCCAGGATTCATGGGCTCTCTTTGTCAATACAGTATAGATGACTGTACTGACCAATCATGTGTTAATGGCGACTGTGTGGATGGTCATATGAGCACCACTTGTAAATGTTGGCTAGGATTTGAAGGTAACCCTAATACTTGTACAAAATGCAATATTTCAACTGATTTTATGCTGGGTAATTTCCAATGCAACTGTTGTGGTTTTATGATTTTTTTTCATTTTAGTATGTAATTTTTAACACCTTACTGCAATATAACAATAAACTAAACATGTATTGCTTTTTTATTAAATGCTTTTTAACAGTTAGGCTCAGCATATTATCAAATATTGACAGTTAAAGGTATTGTCAGACACATATAAAAACCAATATTAGACAAGATTTGTGGGGAAAAGGAAGCTATGAATGAAACTACGAAAATAAATAAATGCCACAAGATCATCAAAAAAAAAAATGGGAACTGTGTCATCCCCAGAACAAAATATTTGCCTGTAATAAAGGCGCCTCACTTTTACTGGTGTAATTTACGAAACTTTCCCCATAGAAACCTGTAGCTTGTCAACATTTAAGGTGAAACTATAGATTCCACCCCTTTATCGCCTGGAAAATTGGTAGTTTGCCACAATCCAGCGCATTTTACGGGCGTACTTAACTCCTAAATTTCATAAGGACCGCATCAATTATATATTGGTCCACATTCAACTACTTTCCAGTGTTCAACAGCTATAAAACAACGCTCCAGCATACATTTAATAATTTTTTTACCTGCTAGCGACAACTTTTATCATCTGCTGCAACAAAGAGTTTGGAACCGTATATGGCCAGACAAGTTGTCTTGTCTGATCTTGATCCAAACTTTTAACACTATGATTATATTCCCGAATAGGATTTTACATGTTGTAATGGTTAAAAATAAGCATGGAAATTACCAAGCACACAAAAAGGTAGATGTAAAATGAAGAATTACTTATCTGAAAGCTAACTTTTAGACCCATAATTGAATTACAGTATGCAAATGCAAAATGAGAAGAAAGTACTTTTATTATGATGATCTTATTAACTCTTTGCTTGCTAGTGGTGAATTGTGTCGTCTGCTCATGATCTTTTTAAACAGTATTTTGGACCTAGGTCAGAACTTACAGAATTTTTGTCCTAATCTGGATTCAAAAGTAAGTGAGTTTGATCAGGAAATACCACAATCACACACTGCAGACCAACCCACGGCACAGTGAGGAAGAGCCACAGAACATTTATAGTAACAATACATCTGTAAGACAATAATAGCAAAGCAACCAGGTTTCTCTTCCTCTTCAAGATGATTGCAAAACTAGAATGGACACAAAGTAATACATAGCAAAACAAAGATAAACACAGAACTCACACAAACAATGGGAAGTACATTAAACAATAGATCAACAACAACAGAATAAGCGCCTTAGAACAGACAGCAGTCCTAGCCACTGTGGGGCTTAAACGCATATTACTAGCAAAGACATTGACACTCTAATAGTGATTCTTTTGAAAATACGTTCATTTTATACCCTGCCACGCGTTTTGGCGTGCTACTATATTCAACCATTCATTATACCCCGCCACTGTACTATATTGTAGCCTCAAGTATCTGTTCGTCGGCACCATTTCCCATCCATAACTTGAGTTTTTATTCATGGAAACACTTCAAACTTTGCGGACACATTGTTATTAGGGCTGAGTGATTTGGGATTGTTCCATCCATTTTCAACAGAGTTCTGCATTTAATTATACTGAATAAATTGTTTCTGGCTTACTACTTTTTACTGTTTATGATATTCGAATGAAATTGACAAATATATTTAATATCAAAGGTTACATATTTTAGATAAGGACCATCACTCTTGCCTTTCCAATTTGTGAGTTATTTGTCCCTGATAACTCTGAAAAATGTTTTACCTGTAGTTCCTAATGGGATATCTGATTGAAACATCACACATAGTTCACATAACTTTGAATAAGGACTATCACTTTTGTCTTTCCAGTTATGGTCCTTGAATAATGTTGACTGTAATTGTTATGCATTTAATTGGCTTTGTACAGAATCAAAAGCTCTGAAGCGGGGCTATGGCTATTTGGGGAAAACTTTCTATGTAGCTACTGTTTTAATATTTTTTGAAGAGAGTCCATATGATGGCCTGATTTTATCTCAGATAAATCTTTCTAACATTAATGATTGTTTGAACCCCACTGGAGTGACCAATTTTGACATGTATGATTTTGCAGGTGAACACTGCGAGCAGAATATTGATGACTGTGCAGACCAATGTGGTGTTACTAATGGTACTGGTCAATGTGTAGATGATGTGGATGGCTACCACTGTGCCTGTGAGCCAGGTTACACAGGAGCAGACTGTGAGGTACTTTTAAGAGTGTCATGCTGTAAAAAAAGTTTGGATATACTTGATATGGGTTGTGCATCCATCCTACCATCTTTCTGTTATCAATTTCGTTTGCATTCCCTCGAACAAATTGATATTTTATATTAGCATTTATAATGACAAGATCTAGCATGGGATTGATACCTTTCATAGTATACCTTTTTGTACCAGAGGAATGTCCCATGATTGATGTTAGACTTTTGTTTCTGTGCACTATCTTGAGAAAAAGCAGATAGAATTTTACCAATTTCTATATGCATTTATATTGACAATGTCTAGCTTGGGAGTGTTATTTTCCGGTTAACACCTGTTTGTACCAGAGTTATGGCCCTAGAATTTTGTATCCGCTCCATATTTTCAGAACAAGTAGCTAGAATTTTACCAAGTTTTATATATGCATTTATATTGACAAGGTCTAGCTTGGGATTGTAACCTGTCATTTATCGCTTATTGGATGTCCGTCGCCCATTCATCGCATGGTTATTGTCAAGAGCTTACTCTAAGCATTATTTTTTAAACAACTTGATAGCATTTTACCAAACTCTATAGGACAAATTTTACCAAACTCTATAGGAATGATGCTTGGATGGTCTTCTTTCAAAGATTTTTAATCCATTCAGATATCTGGGTGCCATCATCCAAAAGGAAAAGTTTTAAAATCTTTTTGTCAAAAACAACTTGGCAGATTTGAAAAATCAGTAGGCACAAATGGTCCTTGGGTGACCCATTACCAGGATTGTTCAAATTATATTGATCTGTTGAAAAGAGGGCAGCCATGGGGCGTGGCCAGTTTTTCCTGTGGATATATAGGGAAAGTTTTAAAGATCTTCTTGTCAAAAACAATTGGGCCAATTTAGAAAAAATATATTACAATTTTTCCTTAGGTGACCCTCTACCAACATTTTTTTTCAAATAGTATTGATCTGTTAAAAAACATAGCCGCCAGGGGCTGGCTAGTTTTACCTATGTACATGAAGGGAAAACTTAAAAATCTTCTTGTCAAAAACTACTGGACTGATTTAAAAAATACTTCGGCATAATGGGCTTGGGACAAGTTGAAAGGGCATATTGCTTTGGGCTTGTCCGTGTGTCCCTCCATCTGCCGTCCATTGGTGCATCCGTTCAAACTTTATCAAGATGCAGTTTTGAAGCTTCATACGTATATGGATTCCTTATTAAAACATAATTGATTCATTTTTAATTAAGATACAGTTTTGAAATTTCATATGATTTCTGCATCAATAGATAATTGACACATATTTCTTTAAGTTTGGATTATCTCCATTTTTGGAGTTATACCCCTTTTAAAGGGTCATAATGATATTTTGTAATCAAGATATCTCAAAGACTATAACAGTAATGAGCTTCAAACTTGGTCAGGTAATAGAGGACAATAAGTAGATAATATGGTGAAAATTTATAAAAAAAGTTATTTTGTTTATTTATTGCCCTTTGCAAGTTTTTGGCCATAATGTTTTTGTGTAACCAAAATATCTCGAAAAACTATAACAGCTATGAGCTTCAAACTTCGTCAGGTAATAGAAGATAATGAGTAGAAAATGGTGAAAATTAAAAGAATCTTTTTTCTATTTTTTTAAGTTATTGCGCTTCGCAAATGTTGGCAGGTCAGGTGATAGAAGATAATGAGTAGATAACCTAGTGAAAATTTTAAAGAAAGTTTTTTTTTTATTTTTCCGAGTTATTGCCCTTTGCAAATTTTGGCATTGAAAACTTGTAGTCAAGATATCTCCAAAATTATTTCAGCAAGTAGCTTCAAACTTGGTCAGCTGATAGAAGATAATAAGTAAGTAACCAGGTGAAAATTATAAAAAAAGTTACATTATTTTGTTGAGTTATTGCCCTTTGCATATTTGGGCATTACAAACTTGTCATCAAAATATCTCGAAAATTATTATAGCTAGCAGCTTCAAACATATTCAGTTGACAAAAGATGATGAGTATTTTACCTGATGAAATTGAAAAAAAAATATTTTAGTTGCCTTTTGCAAACTTTGGCATTGAAAACTTTTAGTCAAGATATGTCAAAAGCTGTTGCAGCAAGAAGTTTCGAACTTGGTCATCTGATAGAAGATAATGAGTAGATAACCTAGTCGAAATTTAATAAAAAGTATTTTTTTTTTTTTGGAATTATTGCCCTTAGCAAATTTTGGCGTTGAAAACTTGTAGTCAAGATATCTCAAACACAGTTACAGCAAGTGGCTTCAGACTTGATCAGCTGAAAGAATATCATGGTTATATAACCTGATGAGAATTTAAAAAAAAAACTAATAATTTCCCTTTGCAAATTTTGTCATTGAAAACTTGTTGTCAACATATCTCAAAAAATATTACAGCTAGTTGAGAAAAAAACTTTTGTCAGCTGAAAGAAGATACTGAGTAGATTACCTGATCAAAATTTTAAGAAAGCTATTTTACTTTTTTGAGTTATTGCCCTTTGCAAATTTGGGCATTGGAAACTTGTAATCAAGATATCTCAAAAATAATTATAGCTAGCAGCTTCAAACATGGTCAGTTGGTAGAAGATGATAAGTAGATTACCTGGTTAAATTTAAAAAGAATAAAGTTCAATTTAACTACTAGTATGACAATGGTCAGGTGTCTGTCATCGGTTGGCGTCCCTCATCGTTATCAGTCTTGACTTTCAAAGTAGTGAATCACTAAAGTCAAGTGACCAATTTTGATCGAATGTCATGGTAAGTTTCATCAGGTAAAAGATAGAGCTGTAAAAAATAGTTGGGCTTATGAAATTTGAACTATGATGGCAATTTAAAGCTCCCATAGACTTATCATGGGAAAACTTAAAAATATATTCTACCATAAAACAATGAGGCCTACAGCTTATATAATTGGTATGTATCAATGTCCCCTTTATACATCTTTATACATCTCGCCAATCAAATCCCAGGGTCTCAAAATTGGCCCGCCCTGAGGATCAAAATTTTCAACTTACAGCATGAAAAGCGAAGAGGCAGGGCTATAGTCCAATTCTATTACAATTCTTGTTTTCTTTCCACTCAATATTTTGAAAATACATTCATAGAATTTTACCAAATTTTGTGTATGCATTGATGTTGTTACCTGTAAATTTTGTTAATTTGTAACAGAATTATTGGCCTTAATTGACGTCAGAATTTCGTTTCCGCTCAATATCTTTAGAATCAATGGACATGCTTTGACCAAATTTTATATTTGCATTGATATTGACAAGGTCTATGTTGATTGAGATGATTACTAGTCATTTGTGTTCATTGTAACAGAGTTTTGACCCTTGATGTCAGAATTTTGTCACCGCTCAACTCTCTTTAGAAGAAGTGGGCCGAACGTGACCAAATTTTGTGTATGCATTGACGTTGTCAAGATCTTGGTTGTTTGAAATCGGTATCTCTCAGTTTTGATAATTTATAACAAAGCATAGCCCTAAATTGATGCCATAATTTAGTTTCGTTTGTTTGCATTAATATTGACAAGGTAAAGGTTGGAATTATTAGCATGTAAACTATGTGACAATTCTAGATCCACCTGCTTGAATTCTATTCATATCAATGAAATTTTGCATAAAAAGTACATTTAAAGCTAGTATGGTTCATCGTATATATTGATGGGCAACAGATCACCATATCGGAATAGTACTGCATTTCGTTCTCTGATGATCGATTTTGTCTTCCCGAGCAGTGTAGATCCTCAAAAATTGCTTCATTATGCGGCATTTTATCTGGATCTTCAGTGTTTGTCAAAGAACCTATTTAGTAGTTAAGGGTCTAAAATCGGTGAACCCATAAAGGCCTAGTGTCCTTTTTTGGGGTCATCGACAAACAGTGCCAAACCAGATCAGACGCCGCAAAACGCGGCGTCTGATCAGGTTCTTAAGTGTTTGCTTACAGAAGTGTCTTTTGGCATTTGAATAAAAATGAAAAATTCCTCACAACAAAATTGGAAATGGACTCGTCCAATTGTTAAGTAAGGTAAAATGCATTAGACATAAATGGGTTATCTTTATCCTGTCATTATTTTTGTTCCCAAATACTAGCTGTTGATTACTTCTGCTGCATATATTAAAATGCACTCAAGATAACTTTTATCATGGTTATATGAAATATGCACCATGCTTAGACATCTCCTGTACGAACAATATGACACAGGAGCAGTCTGGCCTCGAGGTTATAAAACTTGATTTCATTCTCAGACTAAAAATAAAGCGCAATGATTGGTTGCTTGCGGACACGTGTCCGCAAGCAGCCAATCATTGCACTTTATTTTGAGTCTGAGAATGAAATCAAGTTTTATAACCTCGAGGCCAGGTCTGGCTCCATATTGTTTGAAATAAAGACTATCAAAGTGCATAAGTAAATGGTAGAATAAGCAACAATTATCATGAAACTTTAAGGCAGACGAAGGGTTGTGGTGATGATTGACCTGTGTGTACTTAGAAACCAAGTTACTGCATTTATATTTGATAGACAAATTCAGGTCATGTGGTCCAATGCTGAAGATGGTATTCAGATTTTAACAGGCTTGAAAAATACCTGAAAATGAAGGGATTTCTTAAAACTCCTCGTTAATAAAAGCAAGTGAGTATGATCAGGAAATACCACAATCACACACACTGACCAATCCACTATGTACAGTATGAAAGTAAGTAAGGTTGCAAAGATTAGGAATCGATACAATCAAGTACCACACCTGACCCAGTATACCAATGGGAAAGTGACAAACTCACAGAAGACACCACAAACGAGAGCCAAGAGGTCAGCCCTTTCCCAGCAGGTGACCACGAAGCACATATAAACAGACGCGCACAAAACATAGCAAACACAAGACAGAACAAAAACATAAAAGATCCACAAAAGAAGTACCGCCTTGGAACGGTCAGTAAAATATTTTACTGGAGGGCTTAAACCGGTTTAACGGCGCCAACCTCACCCTTAATTCAGATGTGGATCAAGACACATAGATATTTGGTTTGCATGAAAGACCCCTAACTTATCAATGCATTATCTCCTAAAACATATAAATCAAGATATAACAAGGAGATAAAGCAAGGATAAGGACTCAACAGTAAATTAAACTGAATACCGGAGCAAAAGAAATCCAACAGGTAAACCCCGGTGGGCCCGACAAACAGCCAAAGCATCAGGCCCCTACCATCTCATCAATAGATAAGTCTTTAAGTCGGAACCATCATAGAGTCTGAAGTCCGACCCACCGGCGTGCAATTAAAGAGGAAAGCAAAGTTGCCAACTGTGATTGGGTTGACTACCAAGCATGCAGTCTGTTGCAATACATTAATGTTATAGCCAATCTTTTTATAATGGGAAATTATTTTAATGAACTGCGCTGAAAAATTATTAGAGCCAACAATCTTCTTCAACTTATACACCAAGTCACCATAGAAATCAGGTTCCGAAAGTCCTTGGCGCAAGAGAGATTTAAAAGTAAGTAATGGTGCAAAGATCAGGAATCGATACAATCAAGTACCTAAGTCCAACTTGGAATTTAGAAATCAAATCAAAGTACCGTCTATAAAATTTTGAAAATGTTTTGCGAAGTTTATGATACCGATAGCCCTGTTTAAGAAGTTTCTGAGTTAACAATTTATTGCGAGTGTTGAAGTCAGTAACATAGCTGGATGCTCTAGCAAAACGAATGAGTTGAGAGATATAAACTCCATAGGATGTAGAACGAGGAACATCACCATCTAAAAATGGGAAATTGACAATTTCAAAATCAAAGTCGTCACGTTTATCATAAATTTTGGTAGAAACAATACCATTAGAAATTGACAAATGCAAGTCTAAAAATGCGGTTTCGGTATCAGAGGCATTGGTTTTATTAAGTTGGAGCTCTGAAGGGTATATTTGACTAACCATATTTTCAAAATAAACATTATTAATATTTAAAATATCGTCCAAATATCTGGAAGTAGTGTTAAACGCATCAATAACACCAGCCTGCTTATCATCAGAAAGAGACATCATAAAGTCCCTTTCATAACAAAACAGGAATAAATCTGCAACCAGGAGAGCACAATTAGTGCCCATAGGAATCCCAACTACTTGTCTATAGAGCTTGGTGCCAAGTCGAATAAAAATGTTGTCCAACAAAAAGGTCAGCGCATCACATACATTTTGACACGACCATGCATGATATTTTTTAGGTTTTTCTGAAGTAAAAAATGCATTTCTGTCACTACATGCAAGGTAAGGAGAGCCTTCTCTCTGGAAGGTTCTTTCAATAAGATCAATAAGTTTATCTTTAATTAAATTATGAGGTAAAGTAGTGTAAAGAGTAGAAAAATCATAAGTAGACAAACTGGTCGCTTTGAAATCTCTAGCTTTAAGTTTATCTAAAATAACCCTGATAAGACTGCTCCAAAGAAAGAAATCTGATACTTGTGTCGTATAGTATCCTGCTTTTGTTATTTGCGCTTTAGGGTTAAACATATTTTGATTACGTCATTAAACTTATGATAGTCTTTGCCTGCTGAGCAATTTTCATGCTTTTGTTGTAGTCTGCTGGCTTTTTTTCAAAATACACTTTTTCGAAGAATTATTTCAAGAACAATATCATAGGATTTGCAAATGTTATCAGCAGACGACAAAAGTTGTAGCTAGCAAAGAAAGGAAAATTGCCAATCACAACTGCAGATGACAACAATTTTTTATATATCTTTCTTTATTTACATGGAAAGTAAGAATTTCTATAGAGGATCTTACATGAGTGCTCATGTTTTATTGCATTTATTTAACGAGTTGGGGAAAAAGAGATAAACTGCAAGGCTTTGTATTTTATCTCTTTTTTGCAACGAGTGTAATAAATTCACTAGCACAGGAGCACGATTGTTAGATTCTTTTTTTCAAAGGTAATTTAAATTAACTACAGATCTAACTTTTGACGTAAAAATATTAAGATTTTGCCATATCTTACGCAACGTTATAATTGAAGTTATTTTGCAAAACTACTAAATCTGTGAACCACTGGTGGTTTATCAGTTTTATTGCATGGCGTTATTTCACTGCCAGATAAATGATCTGTGAATCATGCTAACAGATCATTCACATGTTATATCAGCTGTTTTTGTTTTAAGGTTGCTAAGAAATTAAAATAACTGCAAACATTTGGAGACTTTGCAAACAATTTTGAGTCAGATCAGGCTAGACGTATTTTATTTGATCCAAATTGTGAAGCACATTCATGAAATTCCTAGAAAACATTTTTTATAAAAAAATGTTTTGAAATGGGCCTTTACGCAAGAAAACTTGTCTTCAGGTGTTTGCGAACAACAAAGGCGCAAACCAGCCTGTGCAGACCAGCATGTGCATCCGCGCAGACTGATCAGCGCCTTTGTTGTTCACTTTTTGGAAAGTATCATATCAAGACTTGTTACAAGCAAAATTACAATTTTATAGCTAGTATCTGTAGCTGAGGAGATTGGTTTGGTGTCGCTTTTCAGAAACCCAGAAGAGGGGTTTTGTCCAGTCGAGGCCCATATAAAAAAGCAGACAGCAAATTAGCATAGAGAACAACCCAGTGTACGAAAGAGCTATGGGAGAAAGATTGAAGAACCAAAATACTCAGCAATATTTTCAGCCGTCCACTTTCATTAATATACTCATGCATAAAAAAGAAGGCAACGCTGAGAATCGAATCGAATCAATCCTTGGGTGTACGTAATGCGCATTACGAAAAAAATCCTTTTTGTAAGCCGGAACCGACGTGAGGATTAGTTCTGTAGCATGTGGATTCAGCCCTATTAAAATCGATTTTACTAATTACCAAAAAAGTTTAATCAGCAGAATAAATGAAGTTTATGTATTTTATTAACAAAATAAACTTCATTTATAACCGTTTGATTTGATGCAATCACACTTGTTATTGTGTTGGCATGGTTTCTAGAACGTCAGCGTCATGTTATCGAAGTTGATCCTCTGTGAACATCCGTGGTCTGATTACACGGAATTGGCCGAGGCTGTTCCTATTGTAATATGGTAGTGTTATGTTCCATTTACTTCGCATGCATATATTTTGGGGCACATTAACAGGCCAATGCTCTGTGGATGAATTCCTTCACCCAAATGCCCTACAGTTCTATCAGAATGTTGGAAAGAATTTGCTCTTCCAGCAAGACAATGCTTCAACCCAGACCTTCAATATGGCACGGAACTGTTTGCATGCCAGTCATATCAACACTCTAGGCTGGCCATCCAGATCCTCTGATCTATATCAAGTTATTCTAGGACGTCATTTGTATCCCTTCCCAGCTGCCACATTACCCTTAATGGAACGCCTGCAGTTTGAACAATGGCAAAGCAGTACATAGGCTTTTTTCTATAAGCATGCGCAATAAGATAAAATAATACATTAATAAAGGAAACGGTTACCATACAAGATATTGACATACAATAAATTTGTAATCATGATAATGTTCATGCCTATACTTATTTCCAAGAATGCGGGTGAATTTGGGTGGCCTTCTTTTTTTAGCATGAGTATATTTGTAATCTATTGGATTCTTCCTTTTGGCTTAATGCAATAAACTTGGGATAAAACGTTGTACATATCTATGGGTATCAGTTTATAGTTTTCAAAACATATTGTATTATTTTGTTTGAAGATCTTTTTTATACTTTAAGAAACAGTGTAGACCCTGATGAAATACTGCATAGTTAGCCCCTGATGTAATGCTGCATTATGTGGCATTTCATCTGGGTCTTTACTGTGTGTAATAGTACCCGCTTAGGGGTTTCTTGAACGCAAAGGGTTAAAGTGCTGTTATCTGATAACCTTTGCAAACAGTTTCAACCAAGATCAGGCCCGAAAAAAACGATTGGCTTGATCCCAATCCACATTGTTTGACATTTTCATGGTATTCATGAAATAAAATTTTGAAAAAAAAAATAATTTTGAACAAAATCAGCAGACGTAAAAGAGGTTGCAAGATATCTCAGTACTAGTCAGTATTTAAAAGTAAACTATAAACGTATTTTTCACTTTCGCTCTTTCAGACAGAGATCAATGCATGTGACGCCCTACCTTGCCAACATGATGGAACGTGTGAAGACAAGTTATCTGGTTATGAGTGTAAATGTCCACTTGGGTGGACTGGTGCAAACTGTGAGAGCTGGAATGATCAGTGTACACCTAACCAGTGTCAGAATCAAGGAGATTGCTATAGTCTCAACAATACCTTCATATGCAGGTCAGTAACTGAGCTTAAAACCCAAGTCAGATTCTAGACTGGCAATGGTCAGTGTACACCTGACCAGTGTCAGAATCAAGGAGATTGCTATAGTCTCAACAATACCTTCATATGCAGGTCAGTAAGGCTAAAGAATCAGAGGGAATTTAAGTAACATTTTAACCCAGTTTTTAGCACACCTGCGAGTCTGGTTGCTATGGTAACATAAAGCTCTCATAAACTTATTTTTAGTAACACTTCAAAAATTTTCTATAAAACTATGAGGCCAAGAGCGTATTTATTTAGGTGTTGCCAATAAAAGCTCCCATAGACATTGTACAAAGATTCAAAATCATCTCTAAAACCATGCAGCCCACAGCTTGTATGTATGTATGTATGTATGTATGTATGTATGAATGTATGTATGTATGTATGTATGTATGTATGTATGTATGTATGTATGTATGTATGTATGTATGTATGTATGTATGTATGTATGTATGTATGTATGTATGTATGTATGTATGTATGTATGTATGTATGTATGTATGTATGTATGGCTTCGATGTCTGGTGTAGTGATAGGCGGTGTTGTCGAGGTCGTGGGTTCAAATCTCGCTAGAGGCAAAATATTTACAGCATCTAACGGCTCAGTTGATTCACTATATACCCCTCGGTATTTATTTACTGTGTGAATCTGCATCAGTTTCTGATCCTGTGTAGCTCAAAAGCAACGATGTTTGCAAATAATATTTCTACACTTCTAATATTTATCTAATTTCACTTGTATCCTTGGATCCATCAGGCTTTCACTTGCGAACGAAATAGATGACATGCATTGAAAAGGAACCAATATACGACATGTACTGCATTGGTCGTCGTCAATATCAGCGCTACTTGAACATCCTTTTTTGGGGATGTCTCAGTGGCGCAGTAAGTAGCCTCGATGTCTGATGTAGTGCTAGGCGGTGTTGTCGAGTTCGTGAGTACAAATCTCGATAGAGGTAAAATATTTTCAGCATCTCATGGCTCAGTTGATTCACTATATATTCGTTAAATGTTGTAAGTATTTTGCCTCTAGTGAGATTCGAACCCATGTAGCAACGTCTAGTAGTTCCCAACTTAAATCAAGCCACTGGGGTCAAAACTGGCCACTCCATTTGGGCCGATAGCTCTATAAGACTTAAAGAAAGAAAAACTTATAAAATCTTCTATTGAAACCTAATATTTTAGCGGTCCCCTATTGTATCATGCAAATCAAGCACTTTTAAACTTTAGTATGTAGCATTACATGGTGGTTTGCTACAACAATTCTGCCAACCCTGTCACTTGGTTTCAAATTGGCCTAGCACGGGAGGACAAGTGCTCCAATAGATTAATATTATATTTTAAATCTCTAAACCCGCCAATCTTTACCTTTAATTTGAGCTGTTGACTTCATGTTTAAACGTGAAGTCAACAGCTCAGTGGAGAGGTTAAGATTGAGCCCCTTGATTAGTGCTCAAATAGTAAAACTCTGATTATTAGATTGACAGTTGCTGAAGAGATTGGTTTCTGGGAAGGGTCAGATCTTTTGTTTCCAGTCTCTAGAGGCTATGTTTTTGACTGGTGTTGACAAAACTTTGTATGTGTCTTTATATTGTCCAGATGTCATATCTAATTGGATTATATACAACATATTGCAATCATTCACATTTTGTTTCGTCAGGATGTCTTCAGAAGTAAAGGAGTTATTGCCCGTTGATTTCTTAAATACCAAGGAATTGTTCTGTCATTAGCCTTAACTTAGTTTGCAATCAATTGATTTTCATGAAACTTATACTGAACATATATGACCACAATTTAATGATGTGTACGAACTGTCATGACAAATTCATCTGTCGTAGATGAGTTATTGCCCTTTTGGTCGCCTTAATTTCAATGAATAGCTATATAAGAGCCATAAATTAGTAACCAGTCGATGAAATTTCACCTACCTTTTAGTAATAATATATTTGTCAAAGGTGTGATACACACCGAAGTTTGTCACATTAATATCAGATATACAGAAGTTATTGCCCTTTGATTGCCTAAATTTTAACGAATTTGTCGCTACAAAATAGTATGAAATAAATCAATTTTCATAATGACACTTGATTGAGCACAATGTTGGGCGATTTCACTTGCATATATATTAAAATGTCCATAGATATGCAGGAGTTATTGTTCTTTGATTACCTTCATTTCGACGAAAAAAGTCATCGGCAATTTTGGCGGGGGATATCAATTTGTTGTCAAATTCATTTGTTCAAATCATTTCATTCTGGTTAAATAAAGCCTCCATCGAGGACAAGGAATTAAAGTGTGGATGCAGGCCAATCATAGTCATTTTATATTTATATTACATAGTCATAGTTTTCAATTAAATAAAGGATTATACATGAGCGCTCAAGTATTATTGAATTTATTAAACGAGTTGAGGAAAAGTGATAAAATGCAAGACTTGGCGAGTATTTTATCGCTTTTTTCGCAACGTGTTTAATAAATTTAACAATACAGGAGTTTTAATGTTAGATTCTATATATCATATGGCATTAAAATTACTGTGCAATCCTTAACATGTCATTTAGCGTGAAAACGTTAGGGTTTTGCCATATATACGTGACGTTATTAAAAGCGTCGTTTCATAACGTTATCCGAAAAATATGTAAACCAATAGTGGTTTATCAAGTTTAAGGCATGGTGTTATTCACTCCCAGGCGCAACGTCATATAATATAATAATTAGATACTGAAGCACTATAAAGTGAACATATCTCTCTTTTATAGTTTACAAAGCATTGCGAGGCCCCTAGTTAAAGTGCATTATTTAAAATCAATTTTATTAGTTCTCAACCAAAATTTACCAGACGGTTCTTTTGAACACCCTAAACATGTGTTAAAACTGGTTCAAAAGAAATAATAGCAGCTGTACACTCAAACAATGTTACTTTATTGACAGGTGTCATGGAGGGACACAGGGTGACCTTTGTCAAGGTTTGAGAAGCATATGTGATGCTTTGTCTCATGTAGAAGTTTGCATCAATGGAGGAGACTGTATTGTTAAGGGTGGGTCTGCTGCTTGCAGCTGTCCTATAGGTATGTAGTTGAGTTGATTTATTGATTTCTAGATCAGCTGAAGATGTTGGACAAGTACTGTAAATGTTCCTAAAATTTCGAACAAATTTTACTTTGTGTGTTCAAATAAAATGGTAATCAGGGCTGAAGATCAAAAATACTTCTCAGAATAGCAACTAGGGAAGATCTTAGGCAACTAGTGTTTGACATGATTTCAGAACTTGTATCGCAGCTTTTGGGTTAAATATTCAAGCAAACACAAAAAATCTAGACCAGATTTTCCTGAAGGAGAAGGCATGCACATTTCCGTGTGTCCAGTTGATTTCTCGGTTGTTCATCAACATTTACCATTAGTAATTTGTGAGGTAAACTTCTTTTTGCTGTCTTTTGAGAAGATAACTCTATTAATTCATTGTAACCCTCGCTGGGGTTCTCCACAAGGAGACCAACTTAGCCATAAAGCACTCCATGTTAGTTATTGAAATTACATCTTTAGCATAATAGTCATTTACTTTCCCCCCTGTGAGGCTAGTGTGTCTACATGTGCAGTTAATTCATCAATTGAAAGGTGTGAGAATGGTTAACACATACAAGGCGTGGAATCTGTCTTCCCGCTAGCAGTAGCGGTAAAAATAGTCAGTGGCATTACTTTTGATCTTATCTACGTATCACATTTCGTTTTCTGATTTGACCTGTACATGCCACTGGTATCATTTTACCAATTGGTTAATTAATAAAGTCACTAGTAAAACAGGACGTCAATCTGATTTTCTGTTTGATCATGTTAAAGACTGGACCATGCTTTGAACATTTCGAACAGTAGCATTAATTCTAAAACTTTATTTATACAAATTTCAGACACTAATACATATATGTATATTCAGTGTTTGAGCCTTACCAACATGTATTACACATGATTTCATTTCAGATTATGTTGGTGACTCCTGTGAACTAACCAAGGACTGGTGTTTAAGAGACCCATGTAAGAATGGTGGTACATGTACCAACCTTGAGCCCAGAGGCTTTCGTTGTGACTGCGCAGAAGGTATTTATCAAATCAGAAGTGTCACAGGAAGATAGCACCAGGCCACTTTCCAATTGGTATCCTGGGTCAGGTGTGGTGCTTGATTGTATTGATTCCTGATATTTGCCCTCTTTCTTACTTTTACTAAGCATAGGACAATTAAGGGAATGATAGTAGCATTTGTATGCCTATAGCCCAAATGTGTGGCATTGAAATAGTTCATCGGTTTTCCTTGCATGCGTGTTGTCTGCAATTTTTTAATTGATTTTTCAATACCAATTCTCATGAATACCATTGAATTGTCAAACAGTTTGATCCAGATCTTAGCTGGAAGTTTGTTGGGCCTGATCTATATACAAACTTTTTTAAAAGATGGAATTTAACCTTTTCTATACTAATGAATTCTTTCATTTGACTTGGTACAGAAGAATTTGTGGTGACACGTTTTACTTATCAAGGAGTCACAGACCAGAAGCTGCAAAATAACTATTTGCATGCTGTGTAATTTTTCATGATTCCATTGCCTCCTGCTGACTTTTTGTAAATTACCTTTTTCAAAGCGTTCTTTCAGAAACACTATCTGAGTTTCAAACAGTTTAGATCCAGATCAGGATCTTTTTATTTTTGTTCTGATCTGGTACCCTACAAGGGCAAGAGAAACCAAAAAACTAGGTCTTTCTAGAATGTTTAGGCATTGTAAGGAATTATTAAGATAAATGTCATACATTTACAACCTGAAAATTGTGCATGTTCCATCTCAAATTTGCGAGTTTGTTTTGATCTGTTAAAGCTTTAAGACTCAATAAACGTGTCATAAATAAAATATATGTGTGGTCATGTATCCTCATCATTTATGCCTCGGTTAAATTTGCCTTCCAAGGAGTATACGATGACCTTACGATTTCCAAATCACCTTTTCTGTGGGGCCTCCGCAGGGAGACCTTGCGATCATCGTACGGATTTACAGGCATCATGGCCTATACGATTCTGTTTAACCTGGCACAATGACAATTTTGAAAAAATTGTAAGCCCCTAGCCCATAGACACATCGCAGTAACATCGTACAATCCTCGTACTGACACTGCACGGTGATTATAAGTACAACGCAGATTTCAGATTGTCATTTTTGGCCCAAAAATGTTGGTAGACTCTTGCTCATTCGTAGGGAGCCCGCAAGTTTGCCGCACGATGCCCTTGCAAGGCCCATAAAATCGTACGGACATCGGGGGTCATCCTGCGGTAACCCCAAGGTGATGGCACAATTATCTTGCGGTCGCCTTGCGTCTTGTCAACAATTTACTGACGTGTATATATTGGTTATCATAAGCTGTTTGTTTCATTTAAATTTTTTGTCTTCAGACAATGTCTCTAATACCACCTCTTGGAGTGGCTCAATATGGACCCAGATCAGTTTGCTGATTGGCGCAGTCTAATCAGGGCCCATACAGTATGCTTCCATGATAAAATTGTCTGAAGTGCAATTAAAAATATGCACCTAACGTGAAATGCATATGCACTTTCAGTACATAAAATGCTGGTTGGATAAAGGTTCTAATAAATCAGATAAGATTAATAAAGAAAGTCTTTTTTTTATAATTTATACCTCTGGGATTTGAATTTGAGTATTACAAGGAAAAACTATATGGGTCTTGTAGTGAGAACATGTGACTAGGTCGAACATTGAAATTTGATTGTATGAATGAAATACAAAATGTACCTTACTGAAAACGAACGGCAAATGTGCTGACCAGGCTCAGTAGAAGGAAGCGCAGTCTGGTCAGTACCTTTGTTGTTCGCATGCAACGACTTCAATTTTGCTTATGACGAGGATTTTATGTGTTACTGGCCGTAAAGTGCTTTTGGATGATTAAACTTAATAAAACGATAATAAGCGTTTTTGTCCACACTGAGTCTACGAGGAGATACAGTTAAAGCAGCTTTGTATTTTCAATTAAAGTGATACTTATCGACTTATAAAAGTGTAAAAGGGAGGATCCAAAAGTTCTGATCGTTGCCTTGTATCTTTGTCCAGAGACATTTTTGAGAGGCATACTATGCACCATTCAAAAGATCTAGTATTTAATTAATAATGATGCTAATATTTTATCGCTGAACTGTTTCGATAATTAATTACAGCAAGTAATATATGGTCCACTCCATACCACTGGTCTTTATTCATATTATAGAATTATGATAATATGTGAATCTGACTTTAAAGCCCAGTATCTTTAAAACTGCAAAATAGAACTTTATTGTGTTTTTACTTTTTGTTACTTGTAATGTCCAATCAAATGTTAGAATGGCGACAGGTTATGTCAATTCAATATTTAAAGCTCAATGCGGAGTTCTTATGACGCCATTGAAATTGACAATTACTTCATTTTAAATACATTGCAGAATTTTCAATTCTGAGAATAATCTATTTTTGTCTATAAATTGGACTAAAAACATGTCGAACCAAATATAGGCAAATTATTTAAGACCAATACTATTTTGATTACAAATATCTCGATCTTAATTGGGATATTGTAACAATTTTTTTTTACCAAAAAAATGATTGATTTTTAATAATTGTTTTTTTGTTTCAGATGGATGCTTTGTGCTCAATTTAATCCCATATTGCATCATTTTACGATATAGTGCACATTTGGACAATTAATTTGGTTTTATATTAGATATACACATACAAATTTGTGTACCTCCGAACATTGACCTAATTTATGGATTCGTTTTTATTTTCTTATGTGGGTTACCATCAGTCTCTGACGATACAGATCATTTATAATTGTTTCAGACAAATGTCAGTTCATCTTTGTTTGCCTAAAACAAATTTTACCTTTAACACAGCTGTTATTATGGAAGTAAGGGCTGGTCAAATTTCATGTGGCCCAACATTTGATTATAGCTGATAGTTGCATAGCCATATATTCAAGGGCCTAGAAAACTCAAATCATCAAGAAAGTTCGCCAATTCTTCAGAACATATTGGCTTACGGCTGAACATTTAGCAGCCATTAAATCGAAATGCTGCGACTGCTCTTGTCGAAATTGTGATATCTCCAACATGCACAGTCTGCTTGATAGGTCAGTGCATTGAGGGCATGGCTGTTTTAGAATTGATTTCCGGTCGCTCCTTCAAGTTACATAAAACATGTCAGAGCAGTGTATAGACAAAGAATATATTATTATTTGGTAAAATTCCAGGCACGTTGCAACGCTGGTAACAGAGATATCACAACAGAGTCAGAACTTTAAGATCATCCCTCGTACTATAAATAAGGGGCTGTTGTTATGATCTGTGATTTAAACTTTATGAAAACTGCAGAACATAAAAATTGGCATTAAACAATCGCAGAACCCTGTATGGTATCATTAATCCCATACCTTGTGAACATGTTCAACAAAAACACTAGCCTCTTCATAGCACGATTTGTCATCACATGACTTGGAAACACGGTTCAAATGTGCATCCAAAATTGAACATGGATGGCCATTTAAATCTATGCACATACTTACAGGACAATTGCACAGTCAGCGTACTGACTCCTTGCGACTTCGGCAAGGCCATCGTACGGGCATTGTGCGATTTATATAGGGAGGTCGTGAAGAAAACACGATCAATGCACAATTACCTTGCGGTTGTGGTACAATATACACATGGTCTTTGTAAGGTTTTGTCCTAGTTTGTCACGGAAAGAAATCGCAATGTGATCGTAAACAATGTAAACGTATACGTCGTAGCTTATAGCTGCCTAGGATGGCAATGGCAAATGTAACCGAGACATAACGGCTGCCAAAACACATGATAATAATTGTATCCCCCCTCAAACAGTGTTTGTGAGGGAATGCTATTTTTACAACTGTGTGTGCGTTCCTCTGTAACATTTTGTTTCCTTAATATTTTGAAAAGTCATTGCTAGAATTTTATCATACTTTGCAAACATATTCATATCTACAAGACACATACCTTTTATAAAACAAAGTAAGGGCCAGTTTGGTGTCACGGCTGTAATGATAGGCATTATGTAACGTATGTTACAAACTTTAAGGCTTCCTATATATTGCTTTAATCCTTAAATGATACATCATAAGGTATTCTATCTCATTTCAGAAATAATTTTTGTGTTAAATAGACATAAATACTATTTTGTTTACAATAGAATTTATCAGTTCTTATTAAGAAACTATGTCAAATTGTCTAAGAATAATTTACTTTTGTGAAATAGTATATTATAGAACTTTAAAAAAAAAAACAAAAAAATGTCAATTTGGGCAAAGTTGTAGGTTTCGAACCTCATTAATAAAGACAATTATTGTCTCAAGTACCAGCTGATTTAGGATAATTTCCCATGTTCTGTCAAAATTGTTAAACATATTATTTATATCATAAGGTACTAGGTGTGTCCAAATGGCCTTGAAAGACAGTGTTACGTTAAGTCTGAATTGGGTATATTTTGTGAATTAGGATTTGTGTAGTAATTATCTGAGGAACACTGTTAAAGTTTAATCCAGTCACATATTTAACAACATTTTTCTAAATGTTGTATGGTAAGTTGAAGCATACAAAACTTTTGCGATATTACAATCCAGATAGAATCAAGTATATAAAACTTGTCAGAGCGAAAGTTAATATTGTTACATAGATATTGTGCATTATTCGTGATTGTAATCATATACTGTTTGTAGAGACTGTCTCTAAATCAAACTTTATACTGACACTGTTGTATTTGCGTATACATACGTTGATGCATTACTTTACTTTTAGCTTTTAAATAGACTTTAGTTTATCTTCAGCATAGCTTTCATTGTTTAATGGATGAAACTGTTAATTAAATCAACATAGTTCTTCTGATCATTTGCTAAGCAATGTAAATTTTATAAGTAAATGGTTTATATATATAGTCAAATATACCCTTCAGAGCTCCAACTTAATAAAGCCAATGCCTCTGATACAGAAGCCGCATTTTTAGACTTGCATTTGTCAATTTCTAATGATATTGTTTCTACCAAAATTTATGACAAACGTGACGACTTTGATTTTGAAATTGTCAATTTCCCATTTTTAGATGGTGATGTTCCTCGTTCTACATCCTATGGAGTCTATATCTCTCAACTCATTCGTTTTGCTAGAGCATCTAGCTATGTTGCTGACTTCAACACTCGCAATAAATTGTTAACTCAGAAACTTCTTAAACAAGGCTATCGGTATCATAAACTTCGCAAAACATTTTCTAAATTTTATAGACGATACTTTGATTTGATTTCTAAATTCCAAGTTGGACTTAAATCTCTCTTGCGCCAAGGACTTTCGGAACCTGATTTCAATGGTGACTTGGTGTATAAGTTGAAGAAGATTGTTGGCTCTAATAATTTTTCAGCGCAGTTCATTAAAATAATTTCCCATTATAAAAAGATTGGCTATAACATTAATGTATTGCAACAGACTGCATGCTTGGTAGTCAACCCAATCACGGTTGGCAACTTTGCTTTCCTCTTTAATTGCACGCCGGTGGGTCGGACTTCAGACTCTATGATGGTTCCGACTAAAAGACTTATCTATTGATGAGATGGTAGGGGCCTGATGCTTTGGCTGTTTGTCCGGCCCACCGGGGTTTACCTGTTGGATTTCTTTTGCTCCGGTATTCAGTTTAATTTACTGTTGAGTCCTTATCCTTGCTTTATCTCCTTGTTATATCTTGATTTATATGTTTTAGGAGATGATGCATTGATAAGTTAGGGGTCTTTCATGCAAACCAAATATCTATGTGTCTTGATCCACATCTGAATTAAGGGTGAGGTTGGCGCCGTTAAACCGGTTTAAGCCCTCCAGTAAAATATTTTACTGACCGTTCCAAGGCGGTACTTCTTTTGTGGATCTTTTATGTTTTTGTTCTGTCTTGTGTTTGCTATGTTTTGTGCGCGTCTGTTTATATGTGCTTTGTGGTCACCTGCTGGGAAAGGGCTGACCTCTTGGCTCTCGTTTGTGGTGTCTTCTGTGAGTTTGTCACTTTCCCATTGGTATCCTGGGTCAGGTGTGGTACTTGATTGTATCGATTCCTGATCTTTGCAACCTTATTACTTTCAAGTCAGGACCGTCATTGAGTCTGAAGTCTGACCCACTGGCGTGCAATCAAAGAGGAAAGAAAAGTTGCCACGGTGATTGGGGTGATCACCCAGAATGTAGTTTGAAGACTCATCTATTGATTAGATAGTAGGGGCCTGATGCTTTGGCTGTTTGTCCGGCCCACCAGGGTTTACCCGATGGTGTTCTTTGGCTCCAGTATTCAGTTTTATTTACTGTTGAGTCCTTCTCTTTGCTTTATCTCCTTTTTATATCTTGATTTATATGTTCTGGGAGATGATGCATTGATAAGTTAGAGGTCTTTCATGCAAACCAATTATCTATGTGTCTGATCCACATCTGAATTAAGGGTGAGGTTTATACAATATCTTACTGACAGTTCAAAGACAGTATTTCTTCTGTGGATCTTTTATGTTTTTTTTCTATCTTGTGTTTGTTATGCCTTTGTGCGCGTCTGTTTATTTGTGCCTTGTGGTTACCTGCTGGGAAAGGGCTGACCTCTTAGTTCTCATGTGTGGTGTATAACTGTGAGTTTGTCACTTTCCCATTGGAATCCTGGGTCAGGTATGGTACTTGATTGTATCGATTCCTGATCTTTGCATCCTTACTTACTATGCTTATTACTACCATAGGTATTATAACCATATGTACAGGCATGTTGGGTACCATATTTGGGATAGAAATCATTATGATTAAAAAGAACTTCAGTTTTCATTCAAAGTACCAAGGATAACACCTAAATTAATTATCTAGTTCTCAATTTTGACGATGCCTGAAATGACTTAAAATTTGACAAATTGTTAGCTAGCTTTCATCCCTGTTATCAATATAGTTGTTGTAATCAATAGCTGATAAGCTGTATAGGTATTTTGTTGGCTTACACGATGGGTAATAGATATTACTAAGCTACGACATGCTTAATGTCCTGTTTCGTTTAAACTGATCTGTAGAAAGTATGAAAAATGTGTTGTATATATCATTTCATGTACTAAATTAAGTAAGCATATACAATTGTCAGAGAGATAAATGATACTATTTATTAAGCAATCTAGAAACATGATTTGATAATAAAATAAGTAGTTTCCATAAGTGATGTTCACCATATTCGATAAAAAAATAATTGAAATAGCATTTTATGTGCTTTGAGTTCAAGTTTCTTCCTTTTCTTCGCTTGTGCTTTTGTTATAGTTTTAACCACTTTATATTTTATATTAAAAAAATACACTATTTATTATTTCTATCATTATTGAGCCCTAGAATGGCAGTTATTTACGCCCATTAGGATTTAAAACTCATAATATACTATTAATAAATTAATATATACAAAAGAAAGTAACATATGCAACAGTAATGAAAGGTACCTAAATGAGTAAAAAATTCTATTGCTAGTCAGTTACTTTCAATAACAAGATAATATTGATTTGTAAGATTAAGAAATAATTTTATGTTTACACTAAAGAAGTTCTGCTTATTTTAGGGTAACAAAGTAATATCTGCAATCACAGGGTAACGCTTCAACACATAAAGAGCCTCACATTATTTTGTGGCTTATACATGGTTTTAGGAAATCATAGTTAACAAAACTTCATAGGGGGTACTTTGGTAGCCCATGGTCCTATGATTGCACAGGGGTAAATAGTGGTTTATTGAAATAAAGTTACGTATATAACTGCAATATAGTATGCATATGTTGTTTTAGCGCATACCGACTATTTGCTGCATTTAATTAAGTGCTTTAAAGACAATTAGCGAACAGATTAATACAAATTATTTATGGCTTTGTATTTAAACAGTAGAATTTGAATACGTTTAAGGGTAACGTAGTTAACATGGCTGTTACACGGTAATCCCCCCACTGCCAGACGGCCAAAATGTGTCATTTGGCTTCTGATATAATGTAAATTTAGAAAATCTTAGTGTACAAAATTCCCCTTAGGGTCTATTGGCAGCTCACGGTCTATTATGAGCTAAGTGATACCCAAGCTGGGTTTAAGTGTTGGAAAATGGGATTTATTTTTTGTGGTAAACATCACCTCCTCCTAAAATGGATTCAGGTGAGCGATCCTGGGTCCATGGGCCCTCTTGTTATATAATTTGGCACTTACTTTTATAGATAAGTAGTAGGGATTCCTATGGGAACTATTTGTGCTCCCCTGATTTCAGATTTATTCCTGTTTTGCATGATAGGGACTTTATGATGTCTTTCTTATGCATTTATATGTTGAAGGAAAAATTGATACATTTGCTTACAATGTATACACATTGAACATATGCATGAAGCAGTTTGGTTCCTGAAATATTTACTAAAAGACCGCCAAGAAAACTTGAACGATTCTCTCCTAATATGGCATATATAGTGCCTTCATGTGCTGATAAAATCCTACCACAGTTTTTGCTAAATAATCCATACTTTACCTACAGTATTCAGACATATGAAAAAAAACATATACATGAAGGAGGTTGGTTCAAACAAACTTTTTGACAAAATGACATCTATAATAATTTAGACAATTTTCTTTCGTATGGTTTTGTATTAGCAAAGATGGTGTCTTCATAGGACGATCAACGCCAACCTCAGCTTGGATAAATCAATCCAATACTTTACCTACCAAATGTGGACATATTGAACATGTTCATAAAGGAGTTTGATTCTTAGCGATAATTTGTGACTAAATGACATCTATTAGAACTTAGACATTTTTCTGTATAAAGATAGTACCAACCCTTATCACAGCTTTTGATGAATTGATCCAATACTTGTAATACACAATGCATACATATTAAACATATGCATAAAGAATTTTGATGCAACAACGAAAAGTATTCTTATACAAAATGACAGCTATGATAACTGAGATAATTTTTCAGATATAAAAGTCAGTAAGAATGCAAAGAGGAGGAATCGATATATACTCTGATATATTCAAAGAAATTTCAGTTGTGATATTTTCTGTGCATTTTATCTTACCAAATATTGCAGATTGCTAACTTACAGATCATTTGCTCAGATTCTACTGAAACCTAGTTTTCAAAACTAAGGTCTGCTGGTTTAAACCATCACTTGAAAAAATAGCGACCTTTGCGGGGATATCTAATAAGCATTGCTTATTTTTCTCATTTGACCAGCTCAGGCTTTCCAGCGTTCCTAGTTTTTCCAAGTTTTCCTACTTTTTCCTAGTTTTTTTAAATGTGCTCCTAGTTTTTCAAAGTTTCTTCTAAAACCTCCTAGTATTCCTAGTTTTTCATAAATTTGGCACTTTTTGGATATAGTAAAACTGTTTTTTTAATGTGTTTTGGAGATGTTGTTTCAGAATAAGACATTCAGGGTGTTGCCCTGACAGTATTTGGTAGTTTTTGTGTCTGGTGTCTCTGGTGCATAGTCTAGCCTTCTCTGATAATGACTACAATTGACACCAGTCCCTTAGTGGAACCTTTAAAACCTAAAGTTATAAACCTTCAATTTGGTTGAAATCTTTTAAAAATTTTAATTCGGCTGAAAAACGTTTAAAACCTATAAAGACCTTTAAGGTTGTAACATTTTAACAGTGGTCTCTATACCAAGACTAATACCGACATATTATGCCTATCAGTCTAAATCTTATATTTAAAAAGAGCATACATTAAATTGGACCATTTTTCTCTGAAAATCCTCATTTACTTAAAGTAAAATTGCCGCTGCAAATAGCCAGTGATGGCTTCTCGTGCTTTCTAGGTTTTCAAATTTTTTCAGGGGGAGGGCCGCCAAACCCCCTTTCAGATTAATGTTTTTAAGTTTCTATCTAGCATTGCTAAGTCAACCCAACAATTTTGATTAGAAGTCAGGTATTCAAGTAGGGTGTGGGAAAACAATGTGGGGGAAAAAGAGTGGAGTTCTACTTCCATGATTTGTGATTAGTTAGCTATGAATTTACTGGCTAAGGATTTGCTGTACCCCTAAGATACCACCATCTTTCAGTCATAGCTGGGTTTTTAAGAGTAAAAAAAGGTAGAAACTTTAATGCTAATTTGCTCTTTATTTTGGCTGGATTATCGGTGAAACAATCTTTTTGTGCCTAAAATAGCCTTTTTCAAAAAAATAATTCCATAAGTCTGCTAGGGGGCCTGCTGACAGCAGAAGAAGACTTAGTTGTAGTATGAAATATGTTAGGTTACTTTGAAAATTAAGTAGGGAAAAGTAAAAAAGGTACACAATAACTCCTACTTTTTGCCTCAAACTGCCTGAATTTTCCTAGTTTTTTGTAAATAATTTTCCAAGTTTCTCCTAGTTTGTTCGAAGATACTGCTGGAAAACCTGCCAGCTCATTATCGCATAGGCAGGTAGCAAAGGTCATTAGAGCCTAAACATTCTGGCAGAAACCATTGTTGATCATAAACACAAAAGAGTGATGTAGTATACAGTAACATCTGGCGTAAATGCCACCATTATATAGTTGCCAATACACGCCTAAATAATGCCATCATGCATATGTGACAATGTCCCTAATTTCGCATATGAGACGTTTACTCAATTATGGACTGGCTCATATTGGTAATTTTTGCTTGCTTTTGTCTATATAAACAAGATGATTATTTATTAAAGATGGGATTTTTGGATGTTACGATTACTAAAACCAAGTTTCATTTACAAAGAAAATCCAATCGCTGTTTATCACATAAATCAAATACAAGTGCATTTCATGATTCATTAATACATTACCGCCAACTGAATTGTAGCCTACACCAATGCAAATCGAATCAGACCTTGGATGTGCATCGAGGGTCCACATTAATTGTTACAATACATGTGATTTTTTTGGCTTTCTAAATCTACATTTTATGCACATAAATACATTTTAAAAATATTGTGTTAAACTTTATTTCTTTGTTGTTGTTTTAGGTTATAGTGGTTCAACCTGTGAAGTTGTTGCCAACGCCTGCTTAAATAATCCTTGTCCAGACACCGCTAGATGTCAGTCCATGGTAACAGATTTTATCTGCATGTGTCCCATGGGAAGGCAAATTGTTGGCCGTTTTTGTCGTAAGTATTTATAGTTCTAATTAATGTTCATGAAAATACTATGTGCTTTAATAATGATATTTTGGACTGTTAAGCTAGTATCTCACTGGGATGCGAGAAATTTGCGACTGTTTCTATACTAATTTGAGACACGTTTTTGCGACAGAATTACGACATTGCAACCATAATCACATTTCGGTCACACCAAATGGGTAATTAAGACATATTTGTGACAGGTCGCACGAATGTCGTACGATTGTCGTACGAATCATTGGCGAATGTTTCACGACATTCGCGCGACATTCCTGCGACATTCGCGAGACACTCCCACGATGTTCGCCCGATGAAATTGCGAACATTTATTACCATCGACCGCCTCACTAACGTCGCGCGTTTGTCATGCGACTGTCGCGCGAAGGCCGTGCCACTGTCGCACGATGGATTGGCGAGAAATTATAAACCAAGAAAAATAAAAATTCTAGCAAACATTGAAACTTCAGACTAGGGAGGCACTACACTGTTGGAAGGAACTAGAGGGCTGGAAGGAGCTAGATTGTTGGAAGGTGTCACGCTGCTGGGTGGTGTTGGACTGTTGAATGGTAGCAAATACTGAGTTAGAAAAAAGTTAACGCACTTAAACTGCACAGTTATGATGGCTCATCAAGCAGCTTAAGAAAATCAGTCAAGAACGCATATGCTTTAATTGCCCATACGTATGGCATGATGAGCCCAATCAAATCAAAATTGCAAGGAGTTCGGATGAGCCTCGTCCTGCAAAAATCTATTTTACAGCAAAGGCACAGATCAAACTGCACAGATGCGCATTCGAACTAGAATATTAGTTGTCCGCTGCAGTGATAATTTGTTTATAGGATTTATGTATGCCAAATTCAAACCTTAGAAGGACTGCTGAGACTAAGCAGGCTGTTGTAGTCTAACCAAGACACAATAAGTATACCTTTATACTGTAATAGAAATAGTAAACATATAAGTAGGCCTTATAAAACATACTTAACAAAATTATCCTCTCAGAATGCAGAACCATTTTTAATAACTGAAATTACTCCAAACAGTAAACAAGTAAGTAAGACTAATCAATACACCATACTTCTATGAAACTATCCTCTCAGATAGCAAGAATACTTGACAATTGGAATTAGTCAAAACTGTATACTTAAGTATGCATAACCAAGATCTCGTACTAAGTAGGAATTATCATCTCAGATAGGAGGAACTCTTTTAACGATCCTTTGGCGACATAATTGCGAGTAATTTAAGATACTCGTACGATAGTCGTGAGATGTTCATGCGACTGTGACACGACGTTCGCCAGAACTTCGTTTAGTTTAATTTCCTCGCAATGTTGTTGCAAAGTGTCTCATTTATGTTGCAATTAGTTCGCAATTCAGTCTTATTTATCTCGAAAGTATGTCGTGTTCCAAAATGATTGGGAATAAATTGCGAGGGGTTGGCGACAAGTTCGCGACGGGTTCGAGACACCCGCGATGACTGCGACCATTTTGGGAGAAATTTTGTCGCATAAAATTTTAGAACATGTTCAAAATTTTGCGACTACTTTGCACCACTTGGCGACACATGCGAGGGAATTAGGAATCACTGGCGACTGTTTCGAGACTGCTTTGCGATCCACTCGCGATGTATGTCGCCAGCTGTCGCAAAACAGTCGCAGTCCAGTGAGATAGGGGCTTTAGCACAATAAATTGTAACCCTTATCTCTTCACATGCTATTGTCATCTGATTATAGCCTTTACAAACAGTTTGGGCCCAGATCAGTCATAACTAAATGTCAGGCCTTATCTGGATCCTAACTATATGACACTGATTGAATTCTTAAAAAAAACCATCAAAAGGTAACTTTTGAAAAACAAAATCAGAAGACAACAAAAAAGATGCAATCATAGTTACTGAGAGTGCACAGATTTAAATCAGCAGTCTTCACTTTAACAGATGAACAATTTAATGATAAACTGGAGTGTTATTATACTGAGGACTGATGTAACAGGTAGATCTATATAAAACTGTTATAACATGTCTCCCCTTTTTTCCACAGATGTCTCATGGAGTCCATTTTTCCTCGGATTAATCATAGCTTCCCTATTTTTGTCTAATGTTGGTTTAATATTCCTGATCTTTGTCCTCTTTCTTACTTTACAACTACCAAGAGCTGTCAAAATTAGTCTGATCGTTAAAATGACATCAGCACGTCAATATGTAAAGAGTATGATTATTTTTAATTATTGTGCCATATGATTTAAAATTAGTATAGGGCAAGGCTTTTATGACACAAGTGGTAGCCTATATTGCTTTTGATTGTATATATAATGCAGTTATAGAACCCATGGTGGTGTGGGTCAATCTAGGTAAATTGTGTCATTCCATTGTCGTGTCTTATAGTATTTTCATTGCAAATTGTTTCCATGCATTTCAAAAACATTCCAAGCATAATGCTGTCATCATTAATTAAGTACAGTAGAAGAGTTGCGAAAAGATGCAAATATAAAGTGTGAGAGTATAAGTATCTATTATGAGTGTAAGGCTGATAGAGCGAAATCAGTTTGCGCATCACGAGGCTTGACAAGTAATGACAAAGGTTGGTACTGATTATTATTAAAAAAACTCCCAGAAGATTCTTATCATGCTGAGATAAGAAAGATAACAGAAAGATGTCCCTGCAAGATTACAATGATGTCACGTGACTTCCGACAAGGTCACATCCCATTCATACTTTTATTCGCCCATGGGAAAATGTAGAACCCTTCATTTTCTATCCTTCTGAGCGCTTCGTATAAAGTTATTGGGATAGAATTTGCTCAAATGACCATGGGTAAAACAGTGCAAACCTTGATCTGGTGTGCAAGAAACAAACTTACATTGATTGTTGACAATTTTTACATATAAAAAGACTCTTAGTGAATCAAAAGCCTTTATTTCAGTAAACATACATGTACATGTTACACTTGTCAAAGGACTGCAAACAAATGCTCTCAAAGGTAAAAAAAAATGCCTATGCAGTTTTTGCGCTTAGTAGATGTTTACCAATTTCTAAAATTTGAAAACATCCTATGTAATGAGAATTGCTATACATGAATAAGAGGTCAAAACAGTTTTTTCTGTGTTGAGTTGGTAAAACTTCTCCCGTGCATCAATATAGTGTTGATATTTTTACATATTCTGGTCCTTTGGGAATAATTGGTTCTGACTGAAAGCAGAATACCACGTATGCTGGTACTAGGAGGCGTGAAAATTGTTGCACTTACCATTAGTTCTCATGAACAGACTCAATAAAACTGAGTCTGCTATTTTGTTATATTGAAGATCTCTCTATTTCTGAAGGATCCGTTTTTCCAGATTATTTAAAGACACAAATAAGATGACGTCACAGGACGTCGCCTCTGGGAGTGAAATAACGCCAAGCAATAAAATCGATAAACCACTAGTGGTTTACATATATGTACAGGTGTATAATGATGTCTATTATAACGTTGCGTAACAGATGGCAAAATAGTGCGGTTTTCACGCAAAAAATACAATTTTAAGTAATTTCAATGTCATGTGACAAATAGAATCTAAAATCGTGCTCCTGTATTATTGAATTTATTTTACTCGTTGCGAAAAAGGCAATAAAATGCAAAGGAACTGAAATAACACATGAGTACTCATATTAGATCCTCTATTTGAACCATGGTTAATATATTCATCCAGCTGTGCGGACAAAACACTAGGGATAGAGTCTTGAAATTTTCCTTTTTGAAGGATCGTTTGATACGACCTATAAACAAATGGCAACCATCAACGTTACCACTAAAACTATAAAGTACAAACTGATTTATTAATAGAACACATGCTTAAGTACCAGTGAATAATTTATAATGTTTGGGTGTGGTCAAAAATTGGGAGATGTCCGCATTTATTTCCTGCAATCTATATTAATCATACTTATGGTGAACATCTTGAATAGTTGTCAATTGAGCACTTCTGCCAGTCTAAACGATCATACTGTAACCCATTCCATGGTCAATCAGCATGTCTTTACATCGATAAGGAAGGGATCTTTCATATGAAACAAACATCTTTTTGTCTTGATCCACATCAGAAATAAAAGGTGAGGTTGGTACTATAAAACTAGGTCAAGCCCTCCAGTGAAAATATTTTTACTGACGGTTCAAAGGCAATGCTACTTTTCTGGATCTATTTTGTTATTTATGTTTCATGTATATCATGTTTTCTTGTCTGATCTTTGCAACCTTGTGGTCACCTGCTGGGAAAGGGCTGCCCTCTTGGCTCTCTTGTATGTGATGTCTTCTTGTGTTTGGGTCACTTTCTCATGTTGAGTCCGTGGTCAGGTGTTGTACTTGATTGTATCGAATTCTGATATGTGCCTTCTTTCTTACTTTAACTCTTTGCATGCTGGGTTATTTTCCATGCTTTTGTTGTCGCCTGCTGACTATTGGAAAAGTTCTTTTAGAACACTTAAACCAGAGTGCCAAATGCTTTAAATCCAGATCAGGACTGACGTTCTACTAGTCGCTGTCTAAGTCCAAACTGTTTTCAAAGGTTATCAGCTGACATCAAAAGTCGAGGCTAGTATGGAAAGAGTTATTTTTAGAATTTCTGTGACATCCTGGAGATTTTGATGTATGTGTATATGATGAGCCTGTTAATGAGATTTTGGTACTAATCACATTGTGATTAGTCATGATTACCAGACTTTTCAGTAAGCCACATCGATTTCTACATCATTACGGTGTAATAACGAGGCAAATAAACGGCCATCAACTGAGGACTACTTTGTGACCAGTCAGTGCTCAGATGATCCTGCACATCTACCAAGTCTCTCCTGGGCCTTCTCTGTTAGTATACACACATAAGACCTCTAGCCCACTAGATAGCTGTGCATATAATTTGAAATGTGACTGTCTGATATAATATATGATAAGTGCCATTATCTCATGAATAGGCTCCTATGAACCCTTATCCTGCCAATATTTTGTGTCCTGAAAATATCATCTGCTTATTCCATCTGTTGCTTATATTCACATGAACCTAAGAATATTTTTACCTCATAAACAAACACTATGAACTTGGCTATTGATATACATATGCTGATGATAGAGAAGACAACACTTGCTGTAAATGACAGGAAAATGGGTTGATATTGGTGTGTTTTCCTTTCGTTAATTATAGGTACTGATGTATCTAGAACTGACTTTATACTTCTATTGAATAACATCGTTGATGATGTACGAAGGATGATTAAAAGGTCTTCACAAGGATCCAGGCTGGCCCTTCATGAAGATGTCCCTACTTTGATAACTCCATTCCGAATGTCCGGTTATACCTTTTCTGTTATGATGAGGGCTAGGATACACCAATCACTAGAAATGGAGCCTTGCAATATTCTGCGTCTAATTGGGTAGGTATTCTTTTGCGTCTATTTGGGCAGGTATTTGTCTGCGTCTAGTTTGGTAGATATGGTCCTGCGTATTGTTGGGTAGTTATTCTTCTGTGTCTAGTTGGGTAGGTATTCCTTTCATTTAGTTGGGTAGGTATATTTCTGCGTCGATTTGGGTAGGTATTCACCTGCGTCTAGTAGGGTAGGTATTCCTCTGCGTCTAGTTGGGTAGGTATTTTACTGTGTCTAGTTGGGTAGGTGTTCTTCTGTGTCCAGTTTGATAGATATTCGTCTGCGTTTTGTTGGTTATGTATTATTCTATTAAGGTACATATATAGTATATATTATACAATGAATGACTGACTCATTTTAGGGTGTATTACACATAACATTGAGTGGAAAATCCAGCGAAATATTGGATAAATCTGTCACTTGATGCTGTCGTATCATTAAGTTTGGATAAATCTGTCACTTGATGCTCTCGTATCAAAAACTGCACTAAAAGTGAAATAACTTTTTGAGGCACATGCTAGATGAGCTGACTTTGTCTGAAGCAGTTATGATCAGTCTGTATCGTCAGAGACTAGTAGTAACCCACATAAGAAAATTATAATGAGTCCACAAAGTAGACGTACATGTATGCGAAGTTTGAAATCTTTACATGAAACCTGATCAATTGTCTAAATGTGCACGAAATTTCTTTAAGCTTTGTTGGACATTCGTACAGATAATTGAGGGGAACTAGTTAAATATCTACAAGATTTGCTATCGTCGTGTTTTTGCAATACACAAAGTGAGCTTTTGTTAATCGATATATAATTTTTCTCCTTTACAAACACCAAAATAGTACAAATATGATTATTGAAAGGGTGTTCAAAAAGTTCTGAAACTGGCTTAATATCTTTGTAACCAGCAACGTCACACGCCTGACAATTATACCAAATAAAAAATATATTATTTGTTTATATACAGCTCTAAAATGGTTTAAGTAACTTAAAGGAGCGACTGGAAATTTATCCCAATACGACCATACCCCAAAAGCATTGACTTAACAAGCAGGTCATGCTCATTAGATGCCCTATAATTCAAGCAAGAGCAGTCTAATGGCTGCTCCAGTGAAGAAGCAGCTAATATGCCCTGTTATTTTGGTGGAATTGCCTAGGACCTCCAAAATTCTGCTATGCACCTGTCAGCTGTTAGCAAAGTTTGGATAAATCTGCCACTTGATGCTGTCATGTCACAAACTGCATTAAAAATAAAATAAATTTTGCGCTGACTTCGTCTGAAGCAGTTATGATCAGTCTGTATCGTCAGAGACTAGAAGTAACCCACATAAGAAAATTATAATGAGTCCACAAAGTAGACAATTATTCTGAGATACATGTATGCGAAGTTTGAAATCTTTACATAAAACCTGATCAAATGTCTAAATGTGCACTTTATTGTAAAACATTGACAATATCTGAAGTCAGTAACAAATTTGGAAATTTTATTTAAAATCAATTATTTATTTAGAAAAAAACTTTTTACTACATTCCAATTGAAATTAAGATAATTTATGACCAGCTATGATCAGGATACATGCAGTCAGACTCCACTGGATATGGGATACAAGTGATCAAGAATACTAGATCGTGGGGGTTCTAGCAGGTCTCACGTGACGTGTCAATAGCGGTGACGCGTGAATATATACTGACATGTCAAACTCAAAAGTCATGATGACCACTGTCCCTTCCTTTCAGCGGTTTGCTAGACTTATCTATCATTTTCAATATTTACAGAAAAAAAAGAATAATGTGATTTTCCTAGTAACATTTTGTCAGTCTTGAGCACCGTTAATATACAAAATGACTTAATAAGGCGTGGCAATTAACATCTGCTGTGATCTCAAGGGTGCTGACTTTTTTTAACCTATGTACTAAACACGTCATACAGGTTTGGTCGACTGAGAAGAAAAAAGTTCGGTTGATATATTTTATAATGGGCTCAGTTTAAATGCTGCAGCACCCAGGACACCCCTCCCCTGGATCCTCTACTGCGAAATATGACATGATAAATGACGTCAAACTATACAAGGGACAAGATTTAAGGGAACCCCTAAATTCGAATAAAAAGGCAAAACTTCAAAGACATAAGATGCGTTTACATGCAAAGGGGGTCAGTATCTGGCCCTGTCCTGTGAGCATTGATACATGCACAATACCTTCTTGGCATGCAAGCGATTATGTGACAGATTATTGCGCTTGGTATCTGTCTCTTTTCCTATTGATATGCCCGTCCTAGCTGTTGTAAATTATTGCAATGCAGGGGTCTGTTGCTCTATGGACGACCAAAGACATCTCATATGTGCTCAATTGGCGACATATCAAGAGATTTTGGTGGCCACTGCCTTCCTCTTACACCTTGTTGTCTCAGAAAGTCAATAGCAACATTGCCGAGTTGCGGATGTGCGATGTCATCCTGATACTTGAAGTTTCCACCAGTGCACTGGGCAATTGAATAAACGGCTGGATGTAAGTTTTGATTAACGTTATGTTAGTGGGTCAAGATACTTTGTACAATAATTTAATCTGTGTGCCCATCCAGACCATTATACTGTCACCACCATACTAACCGTTTCGCTGGTCTGATGCAGCCATATTTCCGTTAACATTATGACACAGCAAGGTGCAAAAACACTGATGTGGCCAGCCAAATCCCCCAATATGCAACCAGTTGAGCACATTTGGAATGCCTTAGGTCGCTGGTTGTGCAACAGACCCCAGCATTGCAATAGTTTGCAACAGCTTAGCCAGATATTACAAGAGAAATTGTGAAGGATATCAAGGGAAATTAGCAATTGCATATTCACTAGCTTAACCCAGAATATCTGGTACATGGATCAAAGTTCATGGAACGTAGACCAGATACTGATCCCTGAACATACCTTACAAGCCATATATCTTTAGATATACCTTAAGCCATTGAAAGTTTTCTTCTTTCTACTTGAATTTGGGAGTATCCTTAAATATTGACCCTAGTATATTTCGGAGGAAATATTAGGGAGACACTGTTACAAATTTCTATTGTCCAATCAGGCATTCTATTACGAAAGCAGGGGCAATAGAGTTCTTTATTTAACATGTACGCATGCGATGTTGTTTGTTTTCTACAGGAGTAGGACGATATATCCTCTTGAAGCTGAACCCCTTCTTGTACTGACGATTACCAGCCAAGGTGTTACCCTGCTTTATGATCATAGCACTGTATCACTACCATTTGAAATACCCCTTGATGTTAATAATGATTGGAACCATATAGGGGTGTCCTTATCAGCAGACAAATATTTTTCCATTACTGTTAACGCTATTGAAGTACCGGAACTAGTCCAACTCCCAGAAGATGTTGACATCGATCTTAATGGCGTCAAGTAAGTCTCAAAACAAAAACCACTGCTTCTAACCAACTGTTTACTAGTGACTCTTAAATATGTACTTAGGTAAATAGTGAAGATCCAGATGTAATGATGCAGTAAGCGGCATTTCATCAGGGTCTGCACTGTTTGCCAAGACAAAATAACTCTTCAGAGAAAGAAATATGATATTGTTTGGGAATTATAACTTGTGGCCCGTGTGTATATACAATGGACTAACACTAATTTATTGTATTTAACAAGAAAGAATAATCAATTAGTGGATTAAGAGTAAAATGTTATGATCATTGTAAAGAAATTTATTTTGCACTGTTTCAGGCTTTTTTACCAGTGAGTTCTTCCAACCAATTCAATTCATTCACTTTGTAACATAAGTTCAGCGTTATAATGCCATGTTTAAAAAACAATAATACACTAGCATATTAAATATACAAATAAGTCTGATTGCCTAAATATTATGCGCAGATTGTTTTCTGTGTTGATGTTTTGCATATTTAAGGAAACATAAACGTAAGCTTTACAAAATTAGATTTTTAACAACAGCAGAGGCTAGGGTAAAGATTTGACGCCAGTAAAATGCATTCAGGCTCCCAGTAGGTACATCTCCTGTTTGCTCATAGGTGGTGGTTCTGTTCATGTTAATTCATTGGATATTGTTGTTCCCACTTTTGGGGGGTTTTGTGTTTGGTCCATGTTTTGTAATGCAGTATCTAGTGTAATTTTAGCTTTTCAATCATCTCGCTGCAGACATGGGGTGAATTACTTTTGAAAGTAATGCGTTGAATTAGCATTACTTGCTATAAATGTGCATTGAATTAGCATTACCATTACTGGATTTTGAAAAAGTAATGCATTGAATTAGCATTATTTGAGAAAGTAATGCATTGAATTAAGCATTACTTTCACTTACGTGAAACAGGATCATACAATACTGTAATCTCTGAACAGTTTTGATACATTGAACAAAATGTGTACATACAGTAAACATGTAAATTTCATATATAGATATAATATATATATATAAATATTTCACATGATACTTTTGGTAGTGAATTTCGTATTCTTGTCAGTAACATTCATTGAAATTGCATAATTTTTGAAAATTTGAGGAAATTATACTCAGATGTAGCAACCTCAGCTTTTTAAGTGATCATATTTCATTGGATTTTTACCACTGGGAAGCTTTCCAATGGAAGTATATTTTATGGGAGGAAAATTATAAACATTTCGAGTTTCCTGCCCTATAACTCTTGACAAAGTGCAGGCTTTATCATTATACCTAATCTCTTATATTTTTGACAACAAACATTTACCCTGTAGCAGAATTGACCAAAGAGACACACTGTCAGTGGTCAAGTTTGATAATGTGTGAACAGGACAATCAAGTGATAATTACCCTTATTGTGATCAAAACATTTGTTTCATTGGTATTGGATTGTAACAAAATTCACACCATTTTAAAGCTCATTTAATTGGCCTTAAAATTAATTATAGATAAAAAAAAACTGATTTAAATAAAGTGGGATAAAGTATCTTATATTTCAACACTTCCCAGGTACATTTTCACCATTCTAGGTTCTTCTGGGATTGCCTTAACTGTAAGCTGTTTCACTTCATTGATATACAATCAAAACCCTTACTTACAAGTTTCACAGTTCATTTAGCATGTTTTTTAGTCAAATAACAGTCTTTACAAGGAAGTTGAACAAAAGAAAACTGAATGGAAATAACTAATGGAAACAAGTCTTTTTGTTGTGTATCTCATTTATCTAATGTGCAGTCTGTATACTATATTGATGGCAAAATTTCTGTTAGACAATAATTCAAAGTAATGCAAGTAATGCAGTGAATTTTGACAAAATTAATGCATTGAATTTGCATTAAAGTAATTCAAAAACTGGTGAATTAATCATTACCTTGAATTACTGAAAAAAAGTAATGCATTAATAATGCATTAGCATTAATGATTAATTCGCCCCATGTCTGTCTCGCTGAGGAAGAGGGTACTGGTTATTTTACTTTAATTGTCTTCTTGTAGTCTTATGGCTGTTAGTCCTATGTGTTTCTTCTTCCAGGTGCCGGCGGTTTGTCTCTGGTGTATGATTGTGGTATTTTCTAGTCATACTTACTACAGTGGGGCATATGTGGTGCATCGCATGTCATTAAGTCACTGGTCATATTATGCTCCACGTTTTGCATAGAATTTTATTCACAGCTTGATATTCTAATAGAGTTTTCTCCTGTGGTCCGATAAAGATACAACTCTCAGTCTGTTCTGCTCTTAGTGTGTATTAAACTAGTAAATGTACATCTTTGGCCCCTTATCATCAGATACTATATCTGGCGACGACAATGAAATGGTTTATAACCTTCCGTGGATTAACAATACTGGATTAACAGTCTGATAGACAGTTTAATTCCTTGTCTTGTTTGGAAAACTAGTTTTTAATACAAACATTCTCGTATGTTTGATTTCCCAGGGGTTCCAGACCAGTATTGCTAAGGAACCGTATAGCTTTGCCATTTTCCAGGCGGTCCATGTGCCACACACCTCCCTCCTCCCACTGTATCCACGCATGCATTTCATCCTATGTTGCATAATGCGTAAACAGTATTTGTTCTGAATTTTCCACTCATCAAAAGTAGAATCACAATAGCAGGCAGCTACTTTTGCTTAAATACATAACTTTTTCATTGCATATTCCTTGTCTTTGCTGTGCCAAGACTCGTAGTTATTGTGTCATGTCATTTACGTAGGTGTCCAAGTTTTAATTCAAAATATGTTTCCTGGCAAGAGTAATTTGATAATACTTAGTTTTGACAGCTGATATTTCTATGATATATGATACTTTCTTTTTAAATATTATTCTTTGCAATGTAACTACTAGTTGAGTTCAAACAGCGCTTGGGTGCAAATAAAATTGATTAACATCTATGTTCACAAAACTACAGAAATTATGAATATGTTCTTTTAAAACATGAATGAGATTCAATTTTAGCAAAATCATGGTTGCTTAAAAGGGAAATCTTGATGGGGAAGAGAGAGCTGAATGCTTTGCTTAATTGTCTTCCTTGTGTCTCGTGATGGTTGAGCCGCTCTTCCTTGCGGTGCCACGGGGTTGTCTGCAGTTTGTGATTGTGGTATTTCCTGATCATACTCACTTACTATTTTTGAACTAAATTCACATTAATATCATAAAATATGTTTTCAGAATCATTTGAGTATGATTTTTATTTATATTTAGTTTACAATCAATTTATGTCTCAAAAATGCCTAAATGATTCTTTTATCTCTGTGGCACTTCCATGCATTTGCTTCTTTATGCATTAAATGAAATCTACAAGGCATTTTGCTCTACTGTTGGCAGCTCAATTGAAATGAAATAAATAAAAAGCATAAAAAGGAACACATGGCAAGAACCATCCCCATTGTATAAGTCATCAAATATATAATCAGCCGTTGATCACAATCTATGTTCATAGCAATAAGGCACAAACGCTAAACTCTAAACTACAACTCTAAAAATGTAAGTAATGTCATAAAGTCAATTCTGTAATTGTTCTATGTTTTGTTGTACGTTACTTTTTGTCCCTTCTAGTATTGCAATCATCTTGATGGGGAAGAGAGAGCTGATTGCTTTGCTTAATTTGTCTTCCTGGTGTCTCGTGATGGTTGAGCAGTTCTTCCTCGCGGTGCCACGGGGTAGTCTGCAGTTTGTGATTGTGGTATTTCCTGATCATACTCACTTACTTTTTTGCTGCAATAATTTGTTCAAAATGGGTTCCAATGACTAACTTAGTGCAATGTCACTGAAAGAAATTAACATTGGCTAATGTAAGCAGTAATTTCATAAACTCCATATGGTCTTATGACTGCACTTTTTACTCTTACATCCCTCCAGCTTTCCAAGGTAACTTGTAAAATAGTTTTTCCAGTAATTTGAATGCCATCTGGTCAAATTTGATCTAAACTTATTATGTCTGTTAAAGTTTTATAAATGTAAATTGGTATAATTGTAAATAACAATTAAAAAATTACTAGGATAGGATACTGCCTTGCCATATAAAACCCAACATTATAAATGGTTCCCCTCCGCCCCCCTCCCCCATGTTAACAGGAATGTTTCATTTGAAATAACTGGTGCACTTTAAGAGTTAACATTACCTTAGCAAAAGCCGCCCTCTTTAAAGATTATACGATTACATACGCATTCATTTTCGTATGTATAATGTCACATATACAGCATTTTACTTCATGTAATTATAAAGACTTGATTCTATCTAGATTGCCATCAAAAATATTTTTCTACAAGAGAAAGTGACCAGGAAACTCACAATCACAGACTGCAGACTGATCCAGATCATCATGAAGAAGGGACACAGAACACATATATATAGTCACAATCAACTAAAACAAAGCAATCAGCTCTCTATCTCGGCAAGATGGTTGCTGAACTAGAAAGGGAATCAAGAACCAAATTAAAAAAACAATGTACCAACAAAAGACTCCCACAACTAATGGGATTTACAACAAAGTTTCCACCATCAACATATCATTTTAGCTATTTGTAGATATATTATCGTAAATGAATCGGTTAATTGTGTTTTTTCACTTTCCCATGTGGTATCCTGGGTCAGGTGTGATACTTGATTGTATCGATTCCTGATCGTTGCCAACTTCCTTGGAAAAACCTGCAATTAATATGTTTGTATGATGTGACAAATTGTGAACCAATTTGCATAAAGCATTGCTTGCTCCATAAAGCTGATTAGATTTTTTATTCTACTGAAATAAAAAATATGCAAACATCTAAAAGTAAGTATGATCAGGAAATACCATATCATTATCAATTGAGCAAAAATAGCAAACAATGTGTTGGTTTTTTAGCTAAGAAATAAATGAATTTCTTAAGAAGAAAATATACACCCATATACAATTAGCCTTTTAATTAGAAATGATGTATTTTCTCTCAGGAAAATACTATATAATATAATGCCTATCAAACAAAGCTTTCTTTTTAAACAAAATAAACCAACCAGTGATAAACAGTTAAAGGGATTAAGAAATCTTGGCATTTGACTTTGTTATATACGTGACCGATTTGAAATCGATCAAAATGATATTGTACTCCAGAAATGTTGTAAAGTCTTTCTATTAGTGATATCAAAAGAGTGATCATAAGGTTTTTAAATGCTAGGGGAAAGAATAATATGCGGCTTAATTTCAAAATTTAATGGTTCGAAACTTATATTACGCTTTATCCATTGTCCTTTAATTATAAATCTTATAACTGACAAAGCATTTATGTTAGTACATATAACTTTGCAGTTTTGAAATAGTCAGTAAATGGGCGTTTAAATACATGTATCATGAACTAGGATACCAGTTAATTACTCTGTCTACTGAAACAATATAGCACCACATCATGGATTTTATGGGTATAGTTGAAAATGTAACGTAATTGACATTGTAATGGACACAAACAACCCTTACAAACATCACTATTTTTAAGAAATAACATGTTCTTACAGATTGTATATTTGTTGCGCTCATTTAAACATTTCAACTGGAAAATTGCCGTTTATTATCTATTTTTATCTAAATCCTAATACTGGTGGCCATCTTGAATGGCGGCCATTTTGTAGACATTTGCAAGCCTCATATCTTTATACACTCATATGTTCTGTAGGCTACTGATATACCTACACAAAACTAGCATCAACACTTCTTGCCAAGATAATTTATGATAAATACAAAATTTAGATCTTGGATTCCAGGCTATAAGACGGGGTATATTCTTATCAAAAACCAGAAAATGTTTTACCCTTGTGGCCAGCATATATAATTTGGAAAGTTAATGCTTAACCAAAAATAACATATCATTTTTTAAGATCATCATCAATATGCTCCATTTCACCACAACCCAGAATCGAATGCTTTAAGCAGCGTATGTTATATTCTAAATGTTTGATATGAAATGTACCTAATGAGATTTAGAATACTAACACACTTGGGGCATTTTCATAATAGATGCATTAAACGGTTTATAGGCACATTTAGCTATGAATCTTTGCACTTTGTCTATAAGAAAATGATCACTTAGTATATTGATTCGTTGAAATAATTTTGATTACTTTTGAAATATGCTTTTGTATATTGAATATACTTTTTTTAAGTTTCGAGGATTAGTTGCCTGCCAGACTGCATGGAGTTTTATCAAGGTCATCCCTGTTTGCTATTCTGGCAAGCATGTTGTGAAGTCCATACATGATAGCCAACATTTTATTTGAGAAAAGAAATGGGTTCCAAATTTTCGCACATTTTGTGAATTTGTGATAGATGTAAAATTATGTAAAGTCCCTCTTGACTTGCTTAATTCTTTGCATTTTGGACATTTATTCATGCTTTTGTTGTCATATGCTGACTTTTTTCAAGTAATTATTTTTCTAAAGATCCTTTTAGAAACAGTATCTAAGTGTCAAACAGTTTGGAATAAGATCAGCATCAGTGTTGTTTTCCGGGCCGCGTAGCGCAGTCGGTAGCGTGTCTGGCTACAGATGCGTGTATGACTGCAGATCCAGGGGTCGCGAGTTTGATCCCGGTCCGGTCCCATACGTTCGTGGAGTTTGATCATGAAATTATTTCTGCGGTCATTCTCCTCCCTTCCGCTGATTCATTCAAGAAGGATTGTCGTCAGTTACAAGCAAAAGTATGTGCACAAATTACTGGTTAACCGCTTTTTAAGCCTGCCCAGGAAAAAGTGTGGTTAGGTGAACTGACCGTCCCACAATGACCATAGCTGTTGACTTGGGATGTAAAGCAACAAAACAAACAAAAAACAAAGCATCAGTGTTTCTGATCTGGGTCAAAACTATTTGCAAAGGTTTTCAGCAGATGAAAAAAGTCGCCACTTTTATCGCCACTTGTAAGAAAAGATAGTTGACTTAATACTTCAAAACAGTTTCTTTCCTTTTATTTCTAGTGCTCAGCTTATTTTTGGAGACACAGACTTGGTAGTTGAATACAAAAACGTCACGGTTTGGGAAACATCTCTGTTGAACAGTGACTTTGCTCGAGTTCTTGAAGATGATTACTTTGTTCCTGATGGGATCATGATTCAGGGATGGTGGAATATAAAACACACTAAAGCTACTCAGCTGTTGACCCAAGAGCTGACTGGAGAACAGTTTAGGGGTAACTTATGCTTCACTTGGGTGAAGGGGGGATTAAAAACTCTAGTTCTTGAAGATGATTACTTTGTTCCTGATGGGATCATGATCTAGGGAATATTAAACTTACTAAAGCTACTCAGCTGTTGACCCAAGAGCTGCATAGAGAACAGTTTAGGGGTAACTTATGCTTCACTTGGGTGAAGGGGGGGGGGGGGTAAAGTACTCGAGTTCTTAAAGATTATAACTTTGTTCCTGATGGGATCATGATCCAGGGAATATTAAACTGAATAAATCTACTTAGCTGATGACCCGAGAACTGTCTGGAGAACAGTTTAGAGGTAATTTAAGCTTCTTTTGGGTGGAGGGGGGGGGGAACGTGCTTTTTTTGAAAATGATAAATATGTTCCTGATGATATCATGATCCAGGGATGGTGGAATATAAAAACACACTAAAGCTACTCAGCTGTCGACCCAAGAGCTGACTTGAGAATAGTTTATGGGTAACGTATGCATCTTTTTGGTGGGATGAGGTCAGTCCGCACTTTGGCAGATTTAATAAGTCATTTGTCACCCTATTTCTTCCAAGTGTCTGTCTTAGCTTCGCCCAATAATGAGCTTCAATAGGTATTTTGACCTTCAATCCTTTGTTAAAGGTTCTTAAATCATAATTATCTCTTTGCATGCTAGTTGTATAATTATCAATGCAGTTTTGCATTACACTATACCTATGTTTCAGATACATAAATGTATGTAAATATACGTTTTGTTAGATTTACGATTACAAAGATTGGTACATAAATAGACATAGACCATTAGTTTGAATTCCTGGGAGAATTGCGGTAATGACGAATGGTACCTTATGGTTGTGATGATCCAAAGCTATCTAATCGTAGCACTGTAAAATAAGAACTATTATAAGAGCATTTTCTGATAAATTTAAGCAATTATCTTCAACATTGACAGATATATTGACAGATATTTTGAGGTTAGGGGCCGACATATGGAAACTGTCTTGGAATGGGACATCAAAGTACTGGTCTCCAGTTGCTTTCTGATTATTTTGCCTCAGCATAATTATCTAAAATACAATGTATTTACATGCGTTATCTATATTATAATGAAAATGCAAAATGAAATTGTATTATTTATTCTAATTTCTTAGTCGCTTTATAGGCTCACTTCGCTGTTGGTAGGTGTTATGGCCTTATTGTTACAATGGGAATATCACCATACCAAAATTAAAATATAATCAGAAACAAACGCTTCTCTGATGGCATCAAGCTATAGAACCATTTTGGCCAGGGGGAGAGCTATTTAGTTTACTGTGCCCAGAACAATTTTTATGGTGAAAAATTTATCATTAGGACCCCCTTGATGAGAAACATTTGTTTGCGATATGCGTTATCTATATTATAATGAAAATGCAAAATGAAATTGTATGATTTATTCTAATTTCTTAGTCGCTTTATAGGCACACTTCGCTGATGGTAGGTGTTATGGCCTAATTGTTACAATGGGAATATCATTATACAAAGCTTAAAATATAATCAGAAATAAACGCTTCTCTGATGGCATCAAGCTATAGAACCATTTTAGCCAGGGGGAGAGCTATTTAGTTTACTGTACCCAGAACAATTTAATGGTGACAAATTGTTCATTAGGACCCCCTGGATGAGAAACAACTGTTTGAGATATGTGTTAAATGCATGGTTTTCCATGGCAACCTATAGCGGATTCGAGGATGGGTGTATGCCTATAAAATTAATCATATCTCAGCTGTTACTAAGCCTAGGCCACTAAATAAGTTCGGAATTAAAGCTTAGATATAGGTATTTTAATAGCATATCTTAATAGCATATGCAAATTATCTACCTAATTGCATATAAATGAATATTTATGAAAACGTTAAAAATGTGACTAATGTGATCGATTTAGTAGGTGCATCTCAATTTTTGAGAATCACATTATGGGTTTACTTTGCCTTTTTGACATAGCCCAAAGATGTTTATTTTAATGGCAACGGTTTTCGCATTCAGGGGGTCCCACTTACAAGCCCTAGGAATGCAAGGTAGATCTAATTAACAACCACCTCACCCCCTCCCCCGGGTATATAATTTTTACATGATTTTCTCTCATTTCATTTAAACTTTATGCATTTTTCATGAATATGCAAATAAGATACTATTCATATAGGACCACTGGATAAATGGACTTGTCACATCGTTATATTGATGATATAGAAGAGCGCAAAAATGATAATATTGGGATGAAATCAGCTTATTTATGTTTTTAACGATTTCCCTTATTTTTCATCATTTTTATTGGTATTCATGAATACGAATATTATGTGAATATGATAGTTTGCATATGTGCCCATGAAATTAAAGGCCTATGACTAAGCTTTAATTTGGTACAGATTTAGTAGTCTATGGTAAAAAGCAACTCAGATAATCATAAATATTTATAAGCATATTTTTAGATATTTGCATAATTATGCGACAAAGGGATAAAAGGCCTATGTCTAAGCTTTAATGTGGTACTTTGTTTAGTAATCTAAGGCCAAGTTATAATTGAGATATGTGTTATTTTGTAGGCATACCCCAATCTGCGTTACAATGGAAACCATGCATTTTAATATATTCCAAACAGATTATTTTTTGAGGACGGCCTTGTATCACATTTACAGGTTTTAGTAAACTGTTTGAAATCCATAAAATTATCCTTGGGCGTGCACGGTAACCTCAATTTGCCCCTGTGATATTTCCTTGGTTATATAAAAGCATGCGAGTTTTGTCATTTTAGGTGTTTTTCAAATGTCTCTTATGTAATAATTGCCGACCACGACGAAAGCTTATAAGATTGCTCGAAAATCCTCTCTCATTCACACATAGACACACACACACACGCATGCGCATACACGCACATACACACACATACACACGCACACACACATTCTCTCTAGTATACATGTGCAAGCACGCACACACCATTTTCTGTCACCGAATGTAAATATGTACAATATTGTTATTGTGTGTCTATATCTGTACGGATTTTGGTTCTTTTCTAAGTTTATGTTTTTGTGAAGAGACCTACTAGTGGCCCTTGGGCTGCTAGGAATCTTCGTTAAATAAATATAGCATGATAGTGAATTATTTAAAGCTTTTAAAAATGCCTCAAGGACCTTTTTTCATCAGATTCGCACTCATTCAAATTTCTACTCTCCATGTCATTTTCCTTTCCTATGCTTCATATTTTTGCTAATATTATTTGACTTGTGTAAATATAGGGCAACAGTGTAAACGCAGATCATACTGGCCCTACATGAGCATTCTGGTCTGGATCTGCACTATTTGTCAAAAAGGTGTCTTAAACAATCCAACAGACAAAAAAGTAGCGATTTTTGTTGTAATTGGCACATAAATGTTTATAAGGGAGAATGCGGTACTTTAATTACAGTGGACAAGTCCTTACCAGAGATCAACTGTGGCACCAATGCCTATGAGAAAACCTCTACTGAAAAAGTTCTGAGACTGAGCAGTTTGAACGATCTAACGCAGAGGATTCATACAGTGTCCAGAAATTATGCAGTCAGGCATAGTATACCTAGAGGTATGTATTACCTAAACTTATCCTTATTTATTAAACTGTAATTGTTAAATAGGGATTTTTTCATTACAACAATATATTTTTGTGAGAACAGATTCAGTTGACATTCAGTTCAAAAGATATGGCAAACACAAACATCATGGCTATAATTTATTAATTTTGAAAGTAAGTCAAAGATCAAAGACACAAGCTCAAAGATTTTTGTATATTTGAAAAGCTATTTCCACAAGGTATACACATGTTGAATCTCACAGCTATTAAGTCCGGCCATTGGAGACACATTTCACACACACACAAAGACAAACAAATTCCAATATGAAGACTAGAATTGGCTTATCGGTGCTAAATTCACCTGTTATTATTGGAGTGAGCTTTTACGCTGTTGGGGCTTTTACGCTGTTGGCTTAGACCTCAGAATGTATGATGGTTCTAACTTAAAGACTTCAAATGAGAGGATTAGGGCCTGATGTTGTGTCTGTGGTTGATCCCACCTGTGGTTTAACTATTAGATGTCTTTATTACTCCAGTATTCAGTAGTATATACTAATGAGAACTTATCTTTGTTTCATCTCCTTTTTATTTCTCAATTTGTATTTCATAGATAATTTATGGATCCTTAATGCAAACCAAACATCTGTTTGTCTTATTCCAGATCAGTAATAAGGGTTGGATTGGGGCAGTCAAACATGTTTAAGCCCCCCTAATTATTTTTACTGACCATTCCAAATCGGTGCTTCTCTTGTGGATCCTTTTTAATTATTTATGTTTCGTGTCTGTCATGCTATCTTGTCTGGTTCTTGCAGCCTTGTGGTCACCTGCTGGGAAAAGGTTGAACTCTTGGCTCTCTCAAATGTGATTGTTTCTTGTGTTTTCGTCACTTTTCGATATGGAATGGTATTTAATTATGTTGATTTCCGACCATTGTCGTCTTCCTTACTATGATGATCATTGCCAAGTATCTGGAAACTTAGTGAAGGCTGAGACATGGCAGTGATGGGGAAGAAAGGCCTGTTTGCCAACATGAAGATGAAGATTCAAGTTTCTGGCACATAATATGCATCAACACAAAGCGATGGACTGCATGTTGTATCTTTAATGGTATAAGTTCACTACTGTTTGTTTCGTGCAATGATGAGACAAAAACGGCGGGTTGTACATAGCTTTATTCAGAATGACTTTATTCAATATTTTTTCTTTAGATTTAACCTGGGGCTATTACAGTGCTGTTGTGAGTGTTGAAGGCAAGAACAAGAGACACGCTGAGTGCAGGTTCCCAATCTATATCAAATGTAAGCACCTTATTTATCCTTTATTACGCTTTAGACTCTTACCATATGTATTCTATTGCATATTACATAGGTCCAGGTGATTATATTTGATTTAATTCTGTACGTCGCAGTCAACATTTTTCAGCCATGTCGGAATGGGTCTTGCTGGGTTTAACTAGTACTAAGCAGAGGATAAAGTGTCTTGCTCAAGGAGACAGCGTAATTACTCTGGTGAGGCTCCAACCCGCAACCAATCAGTCTCGAGTCCAGCACTCTATCACTAAGCCACAATGCTTTTCATAGGTCCAGTTGAGCAAAGAAAATAGCATGAAATTGTAATTATTTTCTTATTTCAAGGTAAGCCGTGAACCGCAAAAATTAAAATCTGTAAAACATTTTCAAACTTTGTTACAAAAATGGTGTATTCATTTGGGTTCCAATAACAATACATAAAAAACTGTTTCTCTTGAACTGACCAGCATAATTTAGAGTTCAAGTTATATTGTTATTGAACATGAGGAACCTAATAAGAGGATAAAACATTCTTTTACGTATATTAACGTTTGCCAAGCCTGAGTGTGATAATGTGTTGCAGCCCGAACCACGAAGCGGTGAGGGCTGCAACACATTATCACACGAGGGCTTGGCAAACGTTAATATACGGAAAAGAATGTTATATCGTCATTGTTATATACCTCCATTTCAAGCACAAGCAGTCCCAAATGATTTTATTCAATTGTATGCAAAAAATGTCCACCGTAACATGAAGCATACAACGATATCACACCGGAAAGGCGGCAATCGAAAACGTCAATATTATTGACGAACGTAGACCAAAAAAGTAAAATAAATCAGAGTTTTTGATTGCCAATAGTCGCCCGACTGGCAGCAATTGGCAATCAAAAATACAGGTAGTAGCGATTCCTGACCCGCGCTCATCGATTGTTTGTCAAGAGTTTTCGATTGTCACATATCCGGTATGGAAACAATTTTTTTTCAACAGGAACATTAGAAATGTAAATTGTTCCTAGTAGCCCTTGTTTCGGATTGCTTTGTCTATGTATTCAGTAGGCCTATATTCAATTAACACTTCACATAGGCGGCAATCGAAAACGATAATACTATCAACAAACGTAGATCTAAGATCGTTAGAAACAGAGTTTTTTTTATTGCCGTTTGTCACCTGACTGTAAATTATTCCTAGTAGCCCTTGTTTTGGATTGTTTTACTACGTATTTAGTAGGCCTATATTAAATAAACATTTCAGATAGGAGGCAATCGAAGACGTTAAAAGTATCGATGAACGTTGACCCAAGACCGCTAGAAACAGAGCTTTCGACTGCCGTTTGTTGCCAGTCGGGCAACAAATGGCAATCGAAAACACAGTTTCCAGCGATCTGTGATCCGCCTTCATCGATTTTTCTGAGCGTTTTCAATTGCCACCTGTCAGATATGATAAAGGAGCGTATTTTATGCTAATTTAATAGTCAAGTTGGTCATTTCTCCATAAAACATAAGCGACGATATATTTTAACTTGCGATGTCCTTGAGCGGGCTGTAATGGCATGGCAGCCCTCTGCTGCCATGTATTAATTGGAATGAAGCCCGCGGATAGTGATTTGTCGCATTGCGACACGTTAAATTTAGATGAAAAGTACAACTGTCAGCGATTGAAACACGTCAAGTTTCTATAGTAACACTCATAAGGTATATAACAATCGAGATTATGATGCTCCTATTTCCTGATACCTATATGTCTCTGAAGTATGCATGTGACATTTTAGTTTAATGTATTGAGCAAGTTTCTAAGATATAGGCAAAAGTTCATTGATCCCTACATCATGGAATTTTATATAAAGTATTACGCCATCGTACATTTTCTGATAAGCAACGCAGGAAATTCACTTCTGAACTCTTAGCTGGTGAGTCTTAGAAATGAGCAGTTCCAAGAGTATAATTAAAGTATGTGGTAGAACCTACACAGTCACGGAATATAATTATTTGCCAATTTGTGACGTAGTTTTATCAGAGTATTTCCAGATCTTTGTAAAAGTTAATGTGACAAAGTTAATGGGTGCAATTTTACCAAATTTACACGGATGAAAAGCAAATAAAAAATAGCAATATAAAATAAAATATCAAAACAATCACACTTTTATTTCTGAAGAAGGACGCGTTTAAAGTCTAGGTAAATTTTAAAATAAATAATACGGATTCCCATTGAGGCTAACATTGACGTCACGGAAAAATAATGAAATTTAAATTTGTCTTGGTGTTTAAATGACTACCATATAAAAACAATAGAATCAGAAAGCTACAATAAAAATCTTTATTGCGTAAATCAATTTGCTATTACTTAGCACTTTTTTCATAATTGTAGCTTCTATAGTTCTGCGACAATATTTTTTGCAAAAAATCTGGAAATACATTGATTTAAAGGGCGACGTCACAAGGTGGCAAACAATAATGTTCTGTGCTGTGCATATTTAAAAAAAACAGCAGACTCGGTGTTATTGAGGCTGTTCATAACTACTAATGAGTGCAAAAATTCTCACACACCAAGCAAAAGCTTAGGCGGTATTCTGATTTCCGCCATAACCCAATATTCCTGAAGGACAAAAAAAAAGTTGTTTAAAAAAGGCAATCAGATGTAAGTCCACGCATTGTGGCTAGTCTGTCACTCATTTATCTCTTTTCTTTATTTTCATAATCGTCGCTAAATTATTTGCAGTGGCAGAAGGGGGTAGCATCAGTCGCAGCTGTGGCAGTAGTAGTAGTTATAAATAGGACGGTTAATTTACACTTTCAGTGGTGTGTCTTTCTATAACTGCTAGAAGCTGATTCCAGAGCCAGTGTGAACATGGTAAAAGTCAGGCCAAGGATTTTAATTTGTACTTTAGGCACATCTCTCCTATTCAAACTATTACCAGATCTCAAATGTTTGCAAAGAAGAAATAACACGCTGTGAATGCTTAAAATAGAGCAGGGACAACTGTGGACTAGCATCCACAACTAACGTCAAGACCGTGTTTGTTTGTTTTATTGTTTGTTTGTTTGTTTGTTTGAATCGATTCTTGACATCCTAGTCAACAATCTTTCAGTTACTAGTTATTGGGATGGGTCTTCCCGTGCTGAACCAGTACTAAGAAAGGATAGATCTGTCCTGCTCTAGGACACAACACAGTGATGCTGGTGAGGCTCAAACCCACTGCCCCTCTATCTCGAGTCATGCATTCTACCACTGAGCCACTGTGTGAAAACGTTTTGTAGGTGTGCAACATCATTAAGCAGTTAAGAAATTATATCTTCTCATTTCGCTAGATATGTTCTACCAAAGCAATTCATGTGGATGCGCCAGTCTCCTCCTCTGTTACCTGCTAATAACCTTTGGAAAGATCATGACCGATGGAAACCAAATAGGCTATTTTCTTATCCCTCAAAAAATCATACAGTGGGTCCTCATTGGAAGCATAGACTTCTTTAACAAGTAGGCCCCTTTATCTAGCGCTTAGTGGCATGCCCAGAATAGACACTTGGCAGATTCATGAAACGACCTATTTCATTTTGAATTCTGACACATTGTGACTTATTAAAAACATACAGAAAGGGTTTATTTGACTCTGACCGCATAGCACAGTTGGTAACATGTCTGATTGCATATAGAGGGGCCGTGAGTTAGATCCTGGCTCAGTCAGATTGATCAGGCAAGAGTATGTGTACAAAGTACTGGTTTACTGCTTAGTTAGATTTGCCCAGGAAAAAGTGCGGTATGGTGAGCTGAGCGTCCCAACATGACCATAGCTGTTGACTGGGATGTTAAGCAAATCTTTTTTCAACCTTGGAATCCTTATGACATAGAGGGTCGAAATGTCTAACAATAATCAAACGCTGTTCACTTAGTTATACACGTATCGCCAGAAAATTCAGATCAAATTCAATTTTTATGCACAGAAAGCCAATTGCAATGTGGATCGAGATTCCAAGCACAAGTTCAGAACACTCTATCATTTTTACTTTTGTTTTTAAATCAGTGGCCTATGTAATATAGGTCAATGTTCAAATGGAATATCCCACCCATTTTACACAGTACTGTTTATATTCATATTATATATTTAAGAGTTCCTTGAGCAAGGCACTTTATCCACTGCAAGGAAGACCAGTCCAGACATGACTGAAAAGTTTTGACTGTGTCGTAAAGAATCAAACCAAACAAAACATAGGGATCACATGTGTAAAAGCCTTCAATTATTCGTTAAATATGTCGCGGAAGTCAATTTGTACAACTTTCTATGCTTCTGCAACTAAAATGTTGAGATATACCTTCAGGTTGGAGTGTGAATAAATGTAATACCTTTGCCCCAGTAAACATACTGGGTCAGAGTTAATACCTACCCTATTCATTTTTGAATCAGGGGCCCAGGACCACTATATCATGAATAGACGCACCACATGATTTCACCTTCTATTTCAAAGGCCCTCAGACACTATAAGAGGTAAACTAAATATATATGAAAATAAGGCCCAATACTCTCGAAGAGTTTGATCCTTAACTACTATCTGCGGTCATCTTCCACCTTCTGCTGATTCAAGGATGGCTGACATCAGTTGCAAGCAAAGATCTGTAAGCCTCTTTGTATATGTTTGACTTAGATAATACCTTGAAAAAAGTGTGGTTACGTTACCTGACCTTCTCGACATGACCCTAGCTTTTGACTGGGACGTTAAAGCACAAACCAACCGACCAAATCAGTTATTTCCATAATTGGCTACAATCAGCTTTTGGCCATGTACACACTCAAGTTAAATTTAATTAAGCACTAGATCGCATGCTTAACTTCGGATTTTTTGAAAAATGTACATAGCAGTCTAGATCAGATGAATGCGCAGATAAATTATAATTAGCATATATTTACACTCAAAAATGCTAATCTGGATAATACGCTACAGAACTCGAGTCTGCACTCCAAGAGTTTGTTGGATACGAGGGGCGTTCAATATGTAATGGAAATAGCCTAGTATATCCCTAAGTTTTATATTTAAGCACTTTATAATTGCTTTTATTGAGATGTCTGTTTCTTGGCTAAATAAATGTAAAATTGCAGTTGTCCAGCTCCTTATCTAATTTACACAAGCCGCTTTCAAGATAAGGTACTGAAGTACACTGCGATATAAAATAAAACAATGTTTTCAAAAGCAGATAAATACATGAGTGAGAGATGTTTTCAGCCTGGTTCTTCGTGTGGTAAATATTCATATATTGGTGATTTATACCTGCAAAAACAAATTGATATTGCTTAATATTCTATGAAATACTGAGACTACTATTTTGGTTAAAATCCTCCTTGATGCTACATTTTCTGGCATTCCATTGACAGAGTCGTTTTTTGCTTGAACGAGTACATAGCAAAAATTTATATGAAAATCATTTGTAACATTTCTTCTGGTCGCTTTGATGTTCATTTGCAAGTAATACAGGCTATTTTGAATTTTCCATATTTAATCTCACTCATAAAGTACCCCCAAGTACGCCATTTGAAATAAGATAATCACTTAAAAGAATGCCATCTCTGGCTTACACTGAACTGGATCAGACAAAATACCGCGTTTCATCGATGTTTGCTTTGGACATTGTTACACGTGTTTACAAGTACATAATCTGGCTGGCTAATTTCAGACAATAAATTATAAGAAACGAAAATGGTATACCACTCAGATGAGATAACCCTAGATATTGTTATCAGTTTAACTTGTCTGCTGCCTATGCACTGTGTGTATTGAAACTGCGATACAATCAAAATTGTCCTTTCCTGGTACAAAGCCACATTCTCGATTGTAAGAACCGTGTGTGTTTTAATGTTATGCCCATTGCTTTAAATGACGTCAAGGTAAGAGGGGGTTACGTAATAAACCGTTTGCACGAGAAATAGGTACTGATCAAAAGTTTGTATCGTTATAGCAGATAAAGGGGAAATGCGTCAGAAAACTATGGGTGTGTGATTCATGCATGTAAAATGTTTTTTCTAGAAAATACTGCATGTCTTTCTACCTTTGTTAAAATGAGTCTTTACAATTTGGAGGAAAATATATGCTGTGTATATAAGTGTGCCTTTTTAAAAAAAGTATATAACTTATTAAATTTGGAAAGATAAAATAATGTTTCATGCACTATTATAATGGCGACGCTTTGATCTTTTGTTTGGCATATGGCATAAATTCCTAAAACGTTTGTGGGTGGAGTTATGAATGTTCTTTCATTACATATTGAACCCCCCTCGTACATAGCTTATAAGATTTGCGCGTTTGCGTAAAACCATTCTGAATTATATAGTTCACAAGTTTAATTATCTATCTAGTGGGGATAGAAGTGTATTTTTTTTGGCCTGAGCCTTGATCTAAATGTACTTCCATACTTTGTGGATTCTAACAGAAATGGCCATGGCTGCATTTTAGATCAGGCTCACTTTTCCTATGGGCCGATGCAATCTCATGAGCTGGCATATTTTTAAGTGATTTTTAAACGTTGACGATTATGGCGATAAGTCATGCCTGAATATACGGAGTTAAGGGATAATTTGATGAATACTCTGATGAAATTGCATGCAAAAACTGTGATTGTGTTTATCTTACAGATCACAGATTTAGCAAACTAGCGTTTGTTACGCTGGTTTAGTTTATGGAAAAATGTGTTAGAAATTAAATCGCTTTGCTAAAATGATAGTAAGGTCTGGCATTGTCCCTTGTAATACAATGATTTAAATAGTTCTGATAGTTGCAAATTTTAATCTACTTATCCATAATTAATTATTTTTATGCAAATAAATCTAAAGACTGGCGCCTGATTGATATTTTCCTCCATTAATAAAATGCTGTTAGCGGCGACATGCACTTGGAGCAACAAAGTGTAGTTGCGTAAATAACGTCACTTTTGCGGCAAGTTTTTCCGACGTCACATTTTACCTCATTTGGGCACAAAATGTCATAAGGCGTCACATATATCTCTGTTAGTGTTTGTTTACATATATCATTGAATAAATGGTAAGTATTGACTGAATGATTGTTTTGTTTTTTTTTGGAAATAAAAAAGGACAATGACATTACATTACAAGTTAAAATATGTAGTTATTACTTATTACCTTCAAGGAACTATGAGTATTCTTTAAAATGAAATACAGAAAGCACCTACAGTCAAATCTGTGTAAAGCAAGCAGTCAAAGATATCCCAAAATCGCTTAAGACACCAGCTTGCTTAATAGAGGTAAAGCTAAGATGACCACATGAATGAGCATGTCAATCTAATAATGTATGCTCATATGAAATTTTGGAGCAAAACATGCCTGTAAATGGGTGGAAGTGGGGCTAAATACCAGCTTTCCATGCAAAAAGGGGGCAAAATCTATCATTACACCTCAAACGTTGAAACAACAAGTTTCTATGCGCGTAAGTTTCAAAAAAATTTGCAGTAAAAGTTAGGCCAAATTGTTCAAATATGGAAATAGTGGACTTGTACTTTTGTAAGAGGCGAAACATTTTCTTAGAAAAAATAGAAAACAATAGAGGCGGAATTTTGTTAGACTATCATTTAAAAGATTTATAGAGGCAGAATTTGAAATTATGTGACCACAGTAACTTGTTAAAAAAAGTTTTGGAGGGAAATAGACGAAAACATGTGAGAGTCTAGCTGTTTCTTTCATAGAAATTCCAGTTAAAAGGATTAATTTGAGCTTCATGGGATCAGAAAATGGCTCTTAGTATTTATGCTCATTGGTCACTGATATAATCTGAGAGAGCTTATTCACTCTGTGTTTATTTCATCAGGCAAACCACCGATCGCTCACACAGGGTATTCAGCAATGCAATTTTACCCAATCTGTCACTGGCCACTCAAGAAGTAAGAGTTAAAGATATGAAGCAATAATTGTGGACCATTTTACTTCTTAAACACATAAGTTTATATTAAAGTAAATATAGTTCATATATTTTGTACTCACATTCCATATTGTAGCTTGACGCAATTAATGGGTATCTGCATTTTCAACTAGATTCTTTTCTAACTGCCAATTAAATTAGAAAATAAGAACTAAACTGCATTTTAAAGATAAGCTTGATTCCATCAATGCGTATTTATCTATGCATAAGTATTAACACAGTTTCTAGCTTTATAGGGAAACATCTACCTGTAAAATTTTATTTTCTGCACAGACCTAATCTGTATTAAACTTGTAAATTTCTGAATTGAGCACATACAATTTTAACGAATTCCATCTACTTTGCATATTACACCGGGATTAAGTCTGGAAGCTAATAAATTGCTGAAACTTCCAGAGGCCCAAAGCTAAGCCAATTTTTCAGGCAAAATCAAAGATAAAATCTGCCTTATTATGGGCGAAACATTTCATACAGGATGGAACTGTATGTCTGAAGATTTAGAAAATGGTTCAGTTATTGCTTACATTTTATTTATTGTTCATTTATTTATTCATTTATAAACTAAGATAATAAAATATGAAATTAAAACAAAAAAGATAATAAATGATATTTATAAACAGCGAAGAAATATGACCTTAATATTTAAGCTTATACCTATTTTTTTCTAAAATTATAAAGGCCAACAATCGTTTATATCTAGAATAAATATGTCACATATTGCAAATACTGTAACAAAAACGTATTACTTTGAAGGGATTTTTATAGAAATTTATAATTGTTTTAAAAGCATATGTCAACGTGCTCGTTTTCCTTTTTATGTTAGTTTATTTTTTTTACCTGAAAAATAAGAACATGTATGGATTATCATACCTGATCACTGCATTTTTATGTCCATGTACGTAGACAGACATGTTCAGGAAGCAGCAATGTTTGTTTGAGCTGATGCTTTATGTCCTAAAAATACAAATATCAATCAGATCAGGATGTATTCTTTGGTGCTAGCCAGTGTAAGGATAAAGTGTCTTGCTTGAGAACACAAAAAAACAGCTCTGTAAGGCTCAAATCTTGATCCTCTGCTTCATTAGTCTGTCGGATAAGACATAAAGCTGTAACCCCGTCACTGTATGACCTTAGCTTACATAAGTGCTCAGGTTTTATTAGTGCATAAAAAGCCGTGTCACACATTATTAACAGTCATATCTAAACAAGCACAAATTCACGTATTTATCAGGTCATTCACATGCTGTTGATGCACGGCTTTTTAGCTTTAGGTATACACATTCTTGGACCATCACAAAAATTGACAACATCAACTGTAACGCGCATATAAGTGTGCATAATTTAGGTGACGTCCAAATGACGTTAGTCTATACCTAAGACTTGCCCAGAATTGTAGTATTTTTTTGCAACGAGTTTAATAAATTCAATGATACAGGAGCACGAATGCTAGATTCTATTTACCTTATGACTTTAAAACTAAATGTATTTTGAATTTTGCGTGGAAAATGCTTATAGTTTGCCATATTTACGTGAGGTTATTACAGACGGCATGACATAGCGTTACCAAAATCTGTAAACCACTAGTGGTTTATTGATTGTAATGCATGCCGTTATAATTATCACTTCCAGCACAACGTCATATGATAAACACAGAAAAAAACAAATATTAAGGCTCAGATTAGGAATTTCTTAATCTCAAATCAAGCACTCTTTAACTGAGCCAATAAGTAATGCGATTACAGGTTCTTTTTATATAGGCGATTAGTAAATGCTAAGACAATCATGCATATGAACGGTCTTACTAGAACATTCACAACTCACATATATGCAAAGTAAAGGCTCAGACAAAGAAAAAACAAAGAAACATATAAAGCCCAACTGGCTAGCTAAATATAGATCAAAGGCACACCTCAGCATTCAACCAGTGCTTTCATGACTATTCGGTTTCATCAAAGCTACAAAAGGGAGCCTTCACATGCACGAGGTCATATTTACAAATGGACGTAAGAAGCGCAGTAGATCAGTTGGTAGAACGTCAAAATGGGGATTGAATGGTTGCTAGTTTAAGACTCACCAGAGTCATGGTGTTGTGTTCTTGGATGTGACTCTTTATCCGCTGCTAAGTTATTGTTAAATGCAAGCAGACAGGAAATCGTCCAACCATGACTAAGACTGTTGATTGAGACGAAACAAAACAAATGGACATAAACCAGAGCATTCGTTGATCAGACATCCCAAATAGTAATAGACTAAAACCAGAGATTTGTCTCACAAGACCACTCACCAGACAGCAAAAACTTACTTTGCTTTGCTTGGCTACAAGAACAAACAAGACTGTAACATACAGGACTGCATCTGCCTCCACTGACTTAAAATGGTGACATTAATAGCAACTTCTTATACTGAGAAATTGAGACATGAATAAAACAGACACTGAAACAATCATGTATCCATGCAGATCTCATCAACGTTGATCAGACGATATTACAACCATATTTATGTCCGTATACCTTAGATATAAGTTACATACAACTTCAATAAAACGCGAGCGACATGGTAGACATACCATACACATTATTATTAACGTGTCTGACTAGAATTGTCTGACCAGGTATTGCTTGAACGCATCAATGGGTCGAAATGGTCCCAGGGTAAAACAATACCTGTTATAGAGATTTGTTGATAAACGATATTTTTTTTGAACGCCAATACTTGTATGTTTTAGATAACTCTTAATCTTATAAAAACACTCTGTTATCTTCCCACATAAGTCTTGTTCTACCGTAAGTGAAAAAATGAATTATGCATTTTTATCTAAATTCGTTTCTGCCATTTCTTTTCAATTAAAATCACCATTTAAGAAAAATTGGTAAAAAAGGGATCACGCTAAACCTGGAAGCTGAAAGAGCCTATAGCTGGTCACGTGATGTTTTGGACCCCCTAATGGTTCGTTTTCGGTTTATGCTAGCCACTTAAGAATATAATATGCTTGAATGCATGGTGTATTTTCTGACAGATACAAAACTAACTTAACTATCCTTCAGTTTAAAACCGTGTAAGTGATTTTTTAGTTTAATGACTCTGTGAGTAAGTTGAACTGAAGCTACCTGCAAGTCACACTTTGTGAGAGACAAAATGTGGACTATGTGAGCTAGATAGTAGAGATAATACCTGAGTGTTGCCCCCCCCCCCCCTGTAATGAGGTGTCAATGAGCCAGCAAAACTTGCACATACTTGCTTACAGGAGGAGGGAGCCTTCCTGTCCCTTAGTGCATCTAGTAGGTAATGAAATCTGATATATTGCCAGAGTGCTGTCCCCTGGTAGTGAGAGCACCACTAAGCCAGCTTGACTTGGTGGTCAACCCAATCATGGTTGGCAACTTTGCTTCCTCCTTAATTGCACGCCGGTGGGTCGGACTTCAGGCTCTATGACTGTTCTGACTTATCTATTGATAAGATGCTAGGGGCCTGATGCTTTGGCTGTTGTCAGGCCCTCCAGGGTTAACCTGTTGAATTTCTATTGCTCCAGTATTCAGTTTTATTTACTGTTTAGTCCTTTTCTTTGCTTTATCTCCTTTATATGTTCTAGGAGATAATGCTTTGATAAGTTATGGGTCTTTCATGCAAACCAGACATCTATGTGTCTTGATCGTCATCTGAACTTAGGGTGAAGTTGTAGCACCGTTTAGTCGATTTAAACCCTCCAGTAAAATATTTTTACTGACCATTCTAAGACGGTTTTGTTATGCTTACATGCACGTCTGCTTTTTGATGCCTTGTGGTCACCTGCTAGGAGAGGGCTGACCTCTTGGCTCTCAGTTGTGATGTCTAATTGTGACGTTGTCACTTTCCCATTGGTATCCTGGGTCAGGCGTGGTGCTGATTGTATCGATTCCTGATCTTTGCACCCTTACTTACTTTTATATCCATATATTTATTTAGGAGATATTACCCTTTGTTCGTGAAATAATACCATATTTTTGATTTTTGATTTGATTGATCGATTCCTGATCTTTGCCATATTTCTTACTTTAATGGCTTGGCGTACACAGGAAGGAGCATACCACCTGACTTATTCTTAGAGTCTGACTGCAGAGCATTCACTTCATAGCCCTCTAACAAAGTTATCCACATGCATATAGCAACTGAGCGTGAAAAGGGCAAGCTGACTTACAGACTGTAGTTGATTGAGTTTGGGAAAATTGATGAATTGATTTCTTTAAAATGTGAATATGCATACATACATGTAATTTGTGTCTTTTAGGACTTTTTTATTGCTTGCAATTCTCTAACGGGTAAGTTTTGTGATAAAAAACACGAATTGCTCTGTTTTATATATTACAGACAACGATCGTTGCCCATCTCCTGTGGATGATTCTGATGTAGTAACCATGCCCTGTGATGACACTGATCAGGATGGTGTTTGCAGGCTGGAATGTCTGGACCCAGGCAGATACATCTCTGCCCGTACACCCCACTACAGGTCATGCAGTGCTCTTGGGGTTTTCTTCTGGCAATATCCTTATCAGAAACTTGTTCTACCAACATGTGCTGGTAAGTTTTCTAGGCTCTTAGCATGCTTGGTTATTTCGAATGCTTCCTCTCAAATCAACCTTTTTAGAAATATTCTTTCAAGAATATCATCAGAGTGTCAAATGGTTTGCATCCATATCAAACCTGATATATGTTGGGCCTGATTCTGTTGAAAACTGTTTGCAAAGGTTATCAGCATACATCGGTAATAGTTTATCCTTTTACCACCGAAAGGGTTTTCCATTTAGTCAAATACAATAGACTTTGGAAAGCTCATTGTGAATATCCAGGGGCCACAGACTAGAAATTCATTATATATTTTAGTCTCTGAAGATTATTTTTATCCCAGCAAGCAGTGCAGACCATGATGAAATACCAAATAACGCAGAATATGGCAGTTTATCTGTGTCTTCACTGTTTGTCAAAGTACATGATTTTTTATATTGTGTCCTGGTTTCCACCATAAAATGGCAGAATCCGTATATGTTTAAGACCTCATTTAACAATGGCCTGGCATGTTGACCTGCCGACTTGTACTTTTCCATATTATAAGGAAAATTACATGTTTAAATATTTGCATGCTGGATAATTTGCATATGCTTTTATTGTTGTCTGTAGACTTTTTTCAATAAATCTTACAGGAACACTAGGGTTTCAAATTGTTTGGATCCAGATTAGGATGAACAATCTGTCAGTTCTGATCTGGATCCAAGCTGTTTGAAAAAGTTATCAGTACAAAACAAACATTGCTTCTAGTATGGAAAGAGTTAAAATATGAAATTCTCTCAGTTCGCTGAAATTCAGTTGTCATCTATAAAAGTACATAAAGCACACGGAGGTCACCAAAACAATGTTAAAGAAACTTTTTTTTCTGTGGTGAACGACTCTTTTCTTTTTCATCAAATCAAAACGAAACTTCCCAGCTTAGAGAATTTAACACAACATTAAGAAGGTTAGCAAGACAACACTCTTGTCAAGAATGTTTGAGCTCTTCATGGAAGCAAAAGGTAAATGTCCTTGGGCCTTGGTATACAGCTCTTGTGGTGTTGGTTCTACCATGTGTTCAAATGAGGATCCTTATATAGGTTGACCTTGACCTAGTTTATGTCAATGTCAAATTTGTTATGTAATGCCATAAAATGGGAATAATTATTGAAAAGCTAGGTATTAAGCTACTGTTGAAGCTGGATTCATTATATTAACAAAATATAGTAAATATTGTAACTATATTTTAATCTAATAAAACAACGACTACGTAGGTACCTAAGGTCAAGGGGGACAACACTAACGCATTTGCTCCGCCACCTTGCTCGCCACACAGTCACAATTTGGTCTTACATAAGTTGTGACGCTGTAGCACTGCACTATACTCTCATTGACCAACATTATTATTTTATTCTTAATTTCTTCCAATATTCCCCTACATTTGACCAGATGGCTTAACACACAGTTATAAATACGTTCTTATGTCGTCTGTAAGAAACTTTTGCTAGTCATGTGATGTGTTCATTTCAAGTAAGCCACTGAAGAGCATAATATGGTCACAGACATGATGTCTGTTCTGACTGATATAAAGGCAACGGCCAGTTCGAAAAACATGCCAGTGAACCCTTAGTTTAATGAATCCATAAATGAGTTGAGCTGAAGCCTACTGTAGGTACCTGCAACGTCACAACTTGTGTGAGATCATATTGCGAGTAACAGAAGAATGCCTTAGTGTTGCCCCCTGTAATGAGGCACCACTGAGCCAACTTGATTTGAACAGGTACTTATAGGGGAAGTGACGTTCCCTTTCACTTAGTGCTGTGGCGTGACTGCAGGGCATTCTGTAGGCCAAGAACTCTGATATATTGCTTGAGTTCTGTTCATCTTTCCCTCTGTCTGTCAGCAACACTTTTGGGATGCCTAGTTTGTGTAATCTGAAACTCCAAAAGCTTTCATTCCCTTTTATTAAAACATTGCATAATGATTGTTTACAAATTGAAGATGTGCACCTTCTATTTTGTGCATGTTTGATAAATATTTTCTCACTTATTTACATTTGTTGGACTTAGATTTTTTTCCATCCGGTATTAGTAGGGGGTGTCTGGCACAAGAGAGGGGAATTGTTAACATCCTTAAAAATCACAATTTATCACCTAAATTTACAACTATACATTTTTTCAATAGTAAAATTAAATTATCCACAGAATTTGACAGGTTGGTAAAACATTACTTTTGTCCTGAATAGCTGTAATTTGTTCTTGGACTTATACAATTTGTAGTGGGCGCTAATGTGGGTGCATTTGTTATATACTGACAGCCTTTCAAAACACTTGGATAACAACTCTAATGTATGTCTCATTAAAGAATGTAAAACATTTTTTTGGAGTGTATGATTATAAGTGTTTTCAGTTGTAATCAACACAACTCATCCATCAAAATACCATATGTCCTCAGGGTCAGTGTGGTACATAATTGTATTGATTCCTGATCTTTGCCTTCTTCTTTACTTTCAGTGGGATCCGCGCCAAAGCATTGTGTTAAGAGTATGATGCAGTTTGCGTTCCAAATTAACTGTCAAACAGTCAAGGACATTAATGAAAATGTACTAAAGGATATAGAGGATGAGATTAGACAAATTTTCAGTGGCTTGAATCAAGACTGGCAAAACATTTGTAGTGGACAAAATTGCACAAACCTACTTTTCAGTTCGGTTGAGTGTGATCTTAGAATGCCCAATAGAATCAACCTGGAGATCTCTCTATGCTTTGGCAGGTAAATCTTATTGTTTAATTTAAGCTGATTTACTGAGGATTGTTTTCTAAGTAGAGGCCACAAAACAAGAATACGGTGCTTATCTCATCAGCAAGCAGAAAATGCTCTGACAAGTCTGCCCATATACCCACATCTATATTGTCCTACATTGTGTGCCTTAAGAAAATAATGTTCTTTGTCATGAAATTATGTCATGTTTTTATCTCAAGTAATTTCAAATGGAACTTTGCGAATATTAGACACAGTACTTTATACCAAAATGTCTTGCTCAAGATCAATGATCATTGCTCCAACTTTGTACAATGATTAATCACATATTGGAAATGGGCACACATTGAAAATGGTCAAACGTTGAGAATGTGCACCTCTCATGTTGTGCACATTACATGAATACTTTCTCATTTTAACGTTGTTGGACAGAAATGTTTTCCATCCAAAATGCTGAGACGGTGTCTTTATTTTTGTAATTTGTAATTCTATTTTGTGCACACTTGATAAATATTTCCTCATTTTTCAAGGGGTGTTGATCGTCGACATTTTTTCCATCTGAAATGCTTTGGGTGTCTGGCTTGTGTAATGTGTAACTCCAAACAAATTCATTCCTTTATATTCAAACTTTGCATAATGAGTGTTCAAACATTGCAGATATGCACCTCCTATTTGTCCACATATGCTAATATTTCATTTTATTATACCTCTAGTAGTCCGAGAGCCCGTAATAGGTTTAATCAAGTGGTTGAGGCCAAAAGATTTGAAGGTGTGTTCTTATGTAGAAAAGTGTGCTAAATACAAAAATCAAACTCTTAAAAAAATTGGCTGATACACAAAAGTGCTATGCCCAACGGAATACCCCCGGGGTATGCAATATCTCAAAATAGCACTAAAATGGGGGTACCCTTGCATGTTTATAATTTAAACCATGTAATATTAGTAGAAAAATGCAAATTTTTGCAGCAAACAATATGTAATGATCAATGTTCAATATAAAAATAAAAATAAGACATGCCAAGGACGCTTTATAACAGCAAATTATAAAGCCCACAAAAACTAATGACTTTTGTCTCAGGTTATGGGATGGCTTTTAATTTGTTTAAGCTAGGGTAGATTTATAATTCAATCTTATGTAATACAATGGTGTTGTCATCAACAATTATTATAGTTTCAAAAAATGATAGAGTATAACCAAGAAATGCCATAATCACAGACCGCAGGCCAACCCATGGCACCGTGAGAAATGGACACAAAGAAGGCATAATCCGAACTCTTACAGTACAATATAAATGTATATTTCAAGTTCATTTTCCTTTCAATGTGAATAAATTATGCTCAGATAAGACTATGATTTGCCTGGATATTGGCCCAGCCTATTAGTTTCTTAACTGTGAACTTTATGTATAGCTAGCTATTACCACATGGCCAGCCACGACTGAACAGACTGTGCTGGTCAATATTCCACCTTTGCTGGTCAATATTCCACATGACTTATATTCTATTTCGTAGGAATGCATGATAACCCGTATCCCACTCTTTTGCTGAATCTTAAAAGAATGGACGAGTATAAAAAAGTAGTGAGTATGATCAGAAAATAACACATTCACACGCTGCAGACCAACCCACGGCACCGTAAGGAGGAGCTACAAAGCACCAGGAAGACAAACAAAGAAAAGCAACCAGCTCTCTCTTCCCCATCAAGAGAATTGCAAAACTAGAAAGGACACATAGCAATGTACAGCAAAACATGAAACAAATACAGATCTCCACAAAAGGAGCAACAATCAACAACGAATCAACGGCAACAGAACCGCCACATTAGAACGACCAATCCCTTCCTTGTTATTTGTACGGAAAAGCAATATAGTAAGAATGTCAATATACGAGATAGATGCAGTTGGCAACAATACTGGGTTGAAAAATTAGTTCACAAGTATGCTCAACATGCAAGACAATACAGATATCAGCTTCTAACTTGTGTTAGTTAAGTTCTAAGACATCTTGACGTGTCATTTGTCCATCAAATAATTGGTATCTGAAGCAGACTTCATCAATCTAAATACAGCTCGCATGGCGTTAGCATGCTCAGTTTGCCACTAATCTAAACTGAGATGTCTTGAATGATTCTGACTTTAAACCTTGAGTAACTTATTTTGGTATGTCCTGTTCAGGTCCAGATACATTTACCTCTCCCTATACCAAACCATGATCTTCTCTGGTAATATCATTAAATTGATGGATATTTAAAAGTGTTACGTCCAAAATCTACATGATTTGCACGTCTGACAAGACGACATGACCGAGTCACATTTGCTTGACCACCAAAAGTTGAAGGCTAATCTACATGAGAATGTACAAGGAACTGTCCATCGACAAAACAAGCATCTATATTTCTGGGAGCTAACTGAGAAGAGTTAATTTATCAGTAGATATTTTAAGTCTATCAATATGAGCAAAAGTCAAAGGAACGGATGATTGGTTACTGGAGTGTATAATTTAACTATGCATTAGCTGATAGTGGATTCTTAAATGTATATTCTGCATAAGTGAAGGCTTTTTGTGAAGCTTAATGTAGTTATTCTACCTAACAAATACATGCGTATTGCGTAAGGCGTTAAAAATCTCTTATTGAAGCAGAAATAATAACTAATCTGCCTGTTAAATTACTAAATATACCACTTTGGCAAAAGTTTACAAACAATTTTTACAGTTAATTCAGGGGTCATGTTATAGCAGTTAATTCATTGCATAGGCATAAGTTAACTATTTAAACTGCTCCTTTATTTGTAAGCCAGTTTAGGGAGACTACATATATTTCTCTCATAAGTCCTCGCTAATATATTTGTGCTTATTTTATTGTGTCGTGTATATGCATTGTGATATGTATCTCGATACGCTGGTCCTGTATCGTGATATATCGTGATACAATTTTTTTGGCTATACCCATCACTAGTATTTACACTGTAACCCCTAACACTATGCCGTCATATACCTTGCTTTTCGCGACAAAGGCGAGGAGCGCAGTAGCTCAGTGGTAGAGTGCTTGACTGGAGATTGAGGGATGCATGTTGGAGCCTCTCCAGAGGCACTGCATTTTGTCTATGAGCAAGAAATATATCCTCTGCTTAGTCCTGGTTCAACCCTCCAAACAAAAATAAAAAAAAAATGTTGACTGGTATGATAAAATCAAATCAAACAAATAGATCCATGATAAATGGAACACAATGATTTACAGCTTTTAAAACAAAACCATGATAGGCCTAAATAATATAGAATTGCTCTGGGGTTGTTTTTTTTTTGGAAAAAAGATGTGGCAGAGCATGTTTTATTTCATTTTTTACTCAATTACTAAAAATATGGGGGAGCTTTTTTGTTTGAAAGTAAGAAAGAAGGCAAAAATCAGGAATCAATACAATCAAGTACCATACCTTATAAAGTTATTTCTTTAGATATCCATCCTGTCAGGCCTAACAAAAGATAAGGAAAGCATTTTCACATCAAACTGATTTGATATCATCACCAAAATTTAAACCTAACATTGTTAGTGCTCGATAGCTAACAAAAACATTGGAAAACGAGAACAATTTGGCGCAAATATGGCAGAAATGAAAGATGAAATAAAATAAAAACAAAAAAAAACACAATGGGCTGCAGCATCTGAATGAGTAATAACCATGACCTTAGGACAGTTACCAATTATGATGGTTTGAACTGGAAATGTGGTGTTTGCTTCAATTTTTTAAGAAAATGATAAAAAGACATCATTCGGGACTTTTCAACAAGATGTGCTGATGCCTGAGAAACAATGCTACTTCTTTATTGACCTTGTAAAAACATTTTTATGCTTGACAAAAATAAAACATTACTTAACATGGGACATACCTGCTTCATTCTATTATAACCAAAACACTGCTAAGCTGTAAACTCTCCAGTACTTGTAATTTTTAGTGGATATGGGGTAAAGAATGTGATTTGAAAATAATTTACTGAAAAGAGATAGGAAGTAAAAAGAAAATGTCTTGTTGTCAACACTGTTTTGGTGACCAGTTATACATTTTATGTTCATTTATCGATACAACAATGAGATACTTGATTTTGTGTCTGCACGTTTTCACACCTCACCACAGTAGCAATACACTCACAACGTTTATAAAACGCACAGGATGGCTTCTTAAATATCGACAGTGGTAGGTAGTGTTGAAACCGTTATTTGAAAAAATTAAGTGTAGAAAAGGGGGCTATGAATGATTTTCAAAATAAATGGATGCCAAAAGACAAAGGCTAAAGATAGGAGCCACATTGTAGTAGCATTGTAACAATCTGTGCGTATATACATTTTGTATCTGTCTGTGGTAAAAAGGCATGAACACTCATGTTAGATCCTCTTTGAAAATAGTGGTTTGCTTAATATGTCAAATATGGTATTTTTAAATTTACCTCTTTCCCTGCTAGCATCAACTGTTGATTATGTGGATAAAAACCATAGTATTTGATAGTACTTTGATAGTGTTCCTGAATGAATTTTTTAAAAAGGTAAATATTGTTTAAAAAGACAGCAGATGACAACAAAAGCATGAAAAGTTATCCAGAAATTAACACTCACACAAGGATCTGAAAAGTGCTATTTTTATTCATGAGGGAGTAAATCAGTACAACGCATGAATCTGAATAAAAACTGTACTTTTTCATTTTTCAGTGAAAATTTGACAACAACTGATGGTGGAAGTTTAAGACTTGATGACGCCTTGAAAAGTATAATTATACTGGAAAAGAAGATAGATCTTTCTGTAAGTACAATGTCGCTATTGATAGCTCTGAAAACTTACCATATTTAACTCTTTCTCTGCTAGCAGCAACCTTTGTTGTCTGCTGATAACCTTCGCAAATAGTTTTGATCCAGATGAGGACCAAAGAAAATGTTAGTCATGATCTGGATCCAAACTGCTTGACACTATAATGTTGTTCTTGAATGACTTTCTTGAAAAAGGTAATTTAAAAAAAAGTCAACAGACAACAAAATCATATAAAAATCAACCAGCATATAGATAGTTATGACATTTGGGCCATGGCATGAGATTTCCAACAATGTGGTATGTGCGATCAGCAAAACTTCAAATCAGCCTCCAAATATGCACAGTCTGATCAGAGCTTTTGCTAGTTGCTTGAATATTTAACAACTGTTAAGTTACTGACCGAACATCATTTGGAGTTTCTAAGCTTAAAGGGGGCATACACAGGCTCGTGTGAGTCTACCGTTGCTATTGTTGGAAATCACATATCGTTGCTCATATGTTGTAGTGCTCAATGCAAACATCATGCACAGCTGATTATGAGCTTTTCCTATTTGAACACAAGCATGCAAAATGAATATTTTGATTGATACAACCAAATTTAAACTGTACTTTGTTTAAGTCATTTAGCACAGATACAAATCACATACTCTTTTCTACTTGACTTTATAAAGTCTGAATGTGCCTTGGATTTATGTAGTTCTCCCCTCAACCTGTTGTTTAGAATGTTACACCATGTTGCTAAGTTAACGTGTGTTGATTGCTGTTAAATGTGATGTTATCAACTGTGCTCAAATGCCCAAAATAAAGCACAGCAAGAAATACAAATATGAATATAGAAAAGGGCATCCAGGGATGTAAGAATTAATTTACAAAATTAGACATCTTTATTGTGTACAAAAAATTTTCCGAAAATTAAATTAAGGCACTTTACCCTTTTCATTCTAAAAACCTACAATTTTTAGGGACAGAAATTTATTAAACAATTTACAATGTTGATTTGTGACCCATTTAAATACAAAAAAGAACACATTCATGCTAATTGTATCAATATGTATGGGAAAGTCCATTTAAATGAAAATGGTTTAAAGTTGATGAGACATTGTCCAGAAAATAACTCCTGTCCTAGTTATACTCATGTTAAAATACTAATTCTATATGTAACTTCTGTTAGTCATCAAAATTAAAAGATTTTATGATGGAGTATTGTTTATTTTACAGCGTTTTGCAACTGCTGAACTACTTGTGTCCTCTGTCGAAGTTTCCATGGTTACTCAATGTTCAAGAAGTACTGACAGTCTGATAAATGGTGTTTGTGGTGAGTTCCAACAAAATGCATCTTTTGTATCCTCGCTATAATCTTCTCTGTATACCGTTTTCCTTCTACTTCACACCTGGTACCCAGAGATATGTAAAAGACATGAGTATAAACGTCTCTCTTGAAAATTAAATTTGACTTGAACTTAATCAAAGATCTTGAAAAGTGCATTAACTGGAAGTTTACGATTTTCTAAAGGACATATTACTAATGTTTTAAGATGCTTACTCAAATAAAATTATCTCAAAACTCCAATTACTATCTTTAATTGACAACACACTTTCACATTGAACCTGATACAATGGGTATTTATTAGAGTATTATATGTGATGTTTAAAACAGTGAAAAAAGACTAAAGTTCTTAGATAGGTTAGTATACATTACCAATTTAGCTGATCACAAACACTTGTATTTATGCATTATGTACGCACTTTTGGGTTGCTTTGGCAACTGTAAAACATTTATATTAAATGTTTAAGTTGTTTCCAGAGGCAAACTTGGTTTAATTATTTTAAAGTACTCTGGGTACGCCAGAACAGCCGTCTAAAACAAGTAAAACTGGGCGCTTAGGAGTACTCTTCTTTACCTCCTTTCCTGTAGATAAGCATGGCAGTGATTAAAATTTTACCCCCCCCCCCTAACCCCTAAGGGGGGGGGGTCAAACGTCAATCACCAATAAAACAACATGGTTGCAACTATTTTGCCCATAGACCCCCAACGCTGGGGAGTGGGGTCAAAATCTCAAAATCCAATTTCTTCAGAATATGATCATGTTGCATACCAAATTAAAGGAAATGGCACATACAGCAACATGATAGTAAATATGTTACCCACAGACCCCCTCCCCTGACCCTGGGGATGGGGTCATAAAGGTCAAAATTCTAAACATGGTCATGTTAAATATCAAATTAAAGGGAATAATGCATGCAGCAATATGGTAGCAAATATTTTACCATAGACCCTGACCCTGGGTTGAGGTCAAAATTCAACTATTGCAGAATATGGTCATGATTCATATCAAAATAAAGGGAATGACACATGCAGCAATATGGTAGTAAATACTTTGCAAGCAGAGCCCACCCCAAACCCTGAGGATGGCGTCAAAAGGTCAAAATGCAACTTTTTCAGAACATGGCCATGTTGAATATCAAATAAAATGTAAGCACGAATGCAGCAACATGGAAGTAGTATTGTTGCATATCAATTTAAAGTGAATCGAGCATAGAGAACCTGTCCTTACACACACTTACATTAAAAGGTAAAAAAAATCTTAATGTGGTCATGTTGCATATCAAATTAAGAGGAAGGAAGCCTTACATAGAAGAGAACCCTTGGACCTTACACACACACCTGACCTCTAGGTAAGGTTGAAGTCAGATATTGAAGTTGTACAGATAGGTTTTTATTGAACTAAGCACTGAAAACTAGATGATATGCCTTTAACTTTGATCTGAATGATACCCAAGGTGAACTTTGGGGTTTGAGTAATGGGATTTATGTTTTATGATTTATAAGTTTGTCTAAAATAGCCCTTTGCCGGGGATATGAATTTGACGAATTTGCCTTGTTTGACTTCTGTTTTGCCGATTCTCAAAATTCTAGTTTTTCAAATAAAAGACTATCTAAAGACAGAAAACAATATCTCAGAACATGCAGGCAGTTCACCATCTTGTCTTGTATAGGGTCTTATGACTTTCTGTCCTAACCATCTCATATGATGGAGTATGCCGGAGTACTCCAGCACAGATGTTCCATGCCACTTGATTTCTGTTCTGCCTGTTCAAAGTAAAAAGGAGTAGAGAGAACATTAATAAGAGGAGAGAGAAAAGCTAAATCATTGCCGCACCAGAAAGTAAATAGTCCTTCAAAATGTTTTGTTTTCAAATAGAACACACTTCTTATAGAGCACACGTCAATTATGTATGTACAAGTCAAAAGATGTAACAAGAAAAAAAATATTCACATTTTCAAAATAAATATTCAGAGAGCTTTCTAAAAATTTTAAAAATCGACCACTCATTTTTGGAAATTGTTTGAAAACAGCAAATGATTTAAAGGTATATTTTCTTGGTAACTACTTATTCTTGAGATCAGACTAAAATAATGCTTAAATACATCACAAAATATAATGTAAAATTAATATATTGTGTCAAATTTAAGTTAATTCAAATTAACATGGAACAAAAATGGCAATATTTTAGGCAATTCTCTGAAAATATCATTCACTGGAAACAATTTAAAAGAGACATACTTTTATAATGTATAAAATTTTAAAATGTAATGTTCATCCCAAGAATACATTACTCAAATGTGGCTTGTTACAAAGAATCCTGATTTTGTTGCATGTGAACAATGGATGAGCAGGTCAGCCTGCCCATCCACACAGCGTTATCAGAACCTTTATTATTTGCTTTCTGAAAAGAATAATAACTACACTTGCTTTGTGAAAAACTTCATTTTTTTATTTAATCTCTGTAGCTGAGCAAGCTGGATTGATGTATGCTGTGTGGAAACCCCAGACAGGTAACTCTCATTCCTGAAATAAAAAAAAAAATGATGACCTTATTTCCCTCCCTGAATGTTCATGAGGGTCGTTCAAAAACAATTTGAAGGTGAAATCAAATAGCATCACTGAATAAGGCTTCGAGCTAAACATTATTATCAAGGCTGCAATTTATGCCCCCCCATCCAATCAAAAGAGATGGGGACATACTGTTTTTGGTGCCAATTGCTTTTGCGAGAAGTGTTCTTGTGTTTAAGATATCTAATGAACTAGTGGACCTAATGGAATAAAATTTGCACTGATATAACTTTGTGGAATGATAAAAGACTTGATAAGGCCTTGTCGACCTTGGTGTATAAATGTTTATTTCAGTTCCGTGTGGCAGAGGGTTTGTTAAGAGTAATAAATCAGGGAGCTGTGAACCATGTCCCCTAGGTAGCTACAAAGGAGATGGAGATATTAGCTGTGTTCCCTGTAACAATGGGTTGACTACGTATCGTATAGGAGCTCCAGATCCTAGTCTTTGTTTGGGTAAGTAGAACACATGTTTATCCCCCATGCAGTTGGAGGGATATAGTTTTGACGTCGTCCATCCATCCATTCCGTCTGTTTGTCTGTACGTCTCTCAGGAACCACTAAAACATAGTTGACAGGTTTTGTTATGATCTAAATGAAACCCAAGATGAACTTATGGGTTTGAAAAATGGGAATTATGTTTTGTTATTTTTCACATTTCTCGTAAATAACTGGTCTTGGGAATACAAATTGACCAATTAGATTTGTTTGTACGCTTTCTATACATTTTACTCTAGTCTACTAATTTTAGCTAGCTTATGAGAGTTTAAGGTTTTCACAAAGTTAAGCATGGAAGACTAACCTTTGCATTTGCTCTTGTCTTGACATAGCCATGCCTGCCCATATGTCAAGGCTCAGACCAAATTTTAGAACTGTATCCCATTAGACAGCTGGGTATGTGTTTAGTGAGTGACTCTTAGCATATGAGATCAGTACCATTACTCAGGGGCCGCCCTGTCCATTCCCCCAATACGGCTCCTCAAACTGCCAATAGTTTAACTCTTTGGCTGCGTGTGACGACTTTTGTTTAATTCTTTGCTGGCATGTGACGACTTTTGTCGTCTAATGAATTATCTTTTCTTTTCAAACACATGTTCTAGGTCTAAGCTGTTTGACATTCTGATTGTATGGCTTTATTTTAAAACGTTAACTTTGAAAATTCAGCAGGTGACCATTTATGTATTTCAGCTGAAAGGAGGGGATTTTCTCATAAAAACACAAATCATCGCTGTTTGGGAAAACAAATAAAAACGTAAGGACAGGAACAGAATATAATTTGTGACCCCTTGAAATGTGAAATGGGTTGTCTCAAAATTTATTTTAATAGCCTAAAAGGAACTTTAATTTTCATCCTTTGCAAAATGATTAATGGGACTGTATATGGTCACCCTCTTTTAGAGGAATATGAAGTATGCAGATTCTTCAATAAAATGCTTTCTGTATGTTCTGTATGTTCGATAATGTACAAACATGGCTCGAAAATAGAGCAGATATCGATACTGCTGCAATTTATTAAACCTGTTTTGAAAAAAAAATATTATCATGGCATGGCGCTTATATCTACGTCGATCTGTCTGTAAACAATTATTGTACACTCTATAGCTCAGTAACCTTCCAGGGTGTATAGGAATATTATTAGGTCAGGATAACGTACACAAGAATGATTGTTTCCCCTTTTTAGCTCACCTGAGTCAGTTGGCCAGTTTAAATCATATTTCATGTAAAGCATCATCAGATAGAAGAAAAAGCTGCATAAGGTTTTGAAAAAGGCTGCATTGGATTGGAACTCTGGTTGCCATGGCAACATAATGCTTCCATAGACTTATAATGGAAAATATAAACAATATTCTCTGAAACCATAAGGTCCACAGCTTATATATATGGTATATAGCAATGTCTAGTGATCCCCTACATAAATCCTGTCAATCATGTCCCTTTGGTCCAGACTGGTCTCGCCATGGAGATCAAGACTGCCCATAGACATATAATGGGGAAACTTTATAAGATCTTCTTCTCTGGAACCATGAGGTACACAGCATATATATTTGGCATATAATAATGTCTAGTTGTCTCCTAGTAATGGGAATGTCTTCTTGAATTATTGAAGTTGGTCCCACCCTGGGGATCAATAGTTTCCATAGACGTATGATGAGAAAACTTAAAACATCTTCTTCATTGGAACCATTAGGATCAGTGCTTAAATACTTGTATCACTGAAAACATAAGGTCAACAGCCCAGGTGAATAATATAGGCTCATTGAGCATCATGCTTAATTTCCAAGTTAGTAAAAGGGTTCTTTGGCAGACAGTGGTCCAAGATTTTTTGTCATGACTATAGTAGTGCAATCTGATCAGGGGCTGAACTGTTGGCCTAAGAAGTAATGCAAAAAAAATAAGGCGTATTACATGCCGCTTGGGAAGCTCTAGTTAGCTCACCTGATTACAAAGTGCTCAAAGTGAGCTATTGGGATCAGTGTCCATAGTCCAACATTGACCCTCGATCATGGTCAGTCATGATTCTTCAACAGTTTGCTTTAAATGGCATTGTTTGCTACTTTTCTAATATGTAAATACATGTAACCAATAAATATCCTTATATATGAACTGTATTGTAGCTGTCATCTGCCCATCTGTCTGTTTTATCATCTGTGTCTGTCTTGAGGGATACAAAATAGGCCTGTTTAAGTTTTTTTTTATTTTTATTTTGTTTTTATTGTTGTTTTTTTGGGGGGGTTCATATTTACGAAATTAACCTCTAGCCCGCCTATTATGACTGTCATGTGCACTTTTATCCACTGATCATTATGTCATTCTCGTCAATCCGTACAAAGCAAACATAAAAACTTGCCAGGTTTTTGTCACACAGAAGCTGTAGAAGATCAATGACCAGTGGGATTATTTGACACTGTTCTCTCATCTTCTACCAATAAGTAGATAATTGGGCAGTACAAGACCACAGACATAACATCAGGCCCTAACCCTCTCGTATATAGATAAGTCTTTAAGTCAGAACCGTCATTGAGTCTGACCAAATGATCCTCAACCATGGCTGTACTCTATCTTATAATACTCATATGTCTGAACAACATGCGTAAATTTTGCCCAGTATCTTAGTATTATATCCAATACGTATGTTACTCATTTCTGGAATTTTTCACCCTGCATACAGATATTAAATCCTATAAAAATACACAACAAATAAAAAATGACGCATAGGCAACCCAGGTCTATTCACACACACAAATATAAAAAGTAACAAACTCGTAACTACTTTCTCTTTTGCCCAAGAAGTGCAAGACCTTCCCTAGCACCCCACAACTGATTACTCTTTTCAGCATCAAATATCACAAGAAGAGATATAACACAAATCACAACTCAAGCAAAAACATAAATGCAGGACACTTGTATATAAACATAGTGTCTAACAAATATGAGAGTGTGCAATGATCATCATAAATTATTGTTATTTAAAAAAAACAAAACTTATAATGTATCTTACGCTTTAAATTTTCATAATATTCCCCTTAAATATATAAAAAATAAATACACAGAGTTCATTAAAGGGGCAAAAAAATGCCCGTAAAACAGAATCACTGGAATACACATACCTATCTAAGCTGAACTGTTGTTGAGGCTGCCTAATATAGCCTTTGTTGTTGTCCTTGTTACTTTGTCTCCATACCTTAACATCACTTAAAATACCGTTATTATCAAGATTCTGGAAACAAAGCAGCCAAAGCTGTATCGTTCATCGCCTTCTCCTTGGCCTCATCAAACCCAGAAGGCGCCAATGTTAGGCTGCAGCAGTTCTATCAACAGCATGCCATAAAACAGGTGCGTTGCCAGGAGGAGGTCAAGAAGCCTGGGCTTCAACATCATATGGGCAGCAACGCGAAAAAACCCTGACACAGTTGTTTGCACAGTCTGATCAGTGTCTTCATTTTTTGCTATCTTCAAAGTAAAGTAACTAGGCCAGCTATCTCTTAATTCTCCATTTTTTAATTATTTTTATGTGGTCGGCTTCAGCATGGTAAAGTCTCTGACTACGTCCTAGTCATTAATATTACAAATTTGTTGCTGCTTCTCTAGAGTACCATTCCTTTCCCGCCGATCCTTCATCTCTTAGCCTGAATCTGCAGTTTCCAAATTCCGGTAGTCCAATCGTGAAGGGTGAACGACGGTGCTTGGTTTTGCTATTTTCTCTCCATCTGAGTTGCCTTTCTCATCATGTATTGGACGTGTCTCTCCAAATATACACACTGCTACACGACAAGTGTGTTCTGAAGAGGTGTACAGGTACTGATTCCAGGACTAATAAAACGACAGAGAAGGCATACAAAATTTATCATCTGGAAAATAGGGGCAATGCCACTTAGGGTTTTGTCTAACTTTATAAGTACCAATGGCTATGAGTATACAATATTCAGTTGTTTGAACCGAAAGCTGGCATAAGTTTTACAAATGATACTATACAAGTTCATGATTTTTAGTTATGTACGAAGCCATGAGGGTTACGTTTTAGGTCAATACATGCATTTGTGATGCATCACCAGTGTAACCTTTTTCCCCAGGATCGTATATTCTGATGAACTAAACTTATTAGTATATAAAAATAGTAAGTGAGTATGATCAGGAAATACCACAATCACAAACTGCAGACAACCCCATGGCACCGCGAAGAAGAGCCGCTCAACCGTCACGAGACACCAGGAAGACAAATAAAGCAAAGCAACCAGCTCTCTCTTCCCCATCAAGATGATTGCAATACTAGAATGGACATAAAGTAACGATCAATAAAACATAGAACAATTACAGACTTAGTACGGGTCTTTTTACTTATCATAATTTTAACACTTCCTGGAAAGGCTGACTTTTTTAAATTGCATCCTTGATTTGTATGTATTTTGAGTGGCTTCATATCTTCAAATAACTGTATGCATTGGTCAACTTTTCTGCTACGTTTTCAGCATGTTGACTGGGTAAACTGTATGCCTCCATTCAACGAGTGGAATAGTCTCCTATAACAATAATTAACTTACTCTTGTCCCTTGTCAATGAATGTAGACCATAACATCTAAGGATAATCTGTCCAGAGGATATCTTACCAAATACTTCATTCTGGCTCTTGGTTTCTTAGCGAGGTCTTAAGTTTTATTTCAATTGCTTAAGCAAACGTGAGCCACCAAATCATGTCAACCAAGAAAGTGGCTCTTCAAGGTTAGGAGATCTTTAAAATTTTTCCCTGAAGCCACTCATTAGAGATCAAAATAAATTGGCAGAAACGGTCACTGAAAATAAACATCTTCTCCTTTGAAACCAGTTGTCAGAATTGAAAACGATTTGGCTGTAATAGTCTCAAGGTGACCCTCTACAAAAAAAAAGTGAAAACAAATTTGATCCATCAAAAATTGTCGTCAGGGGCGTGTCTGGTTTCCCTAATATCCCTGTATAAGAGGCTTTTTCTGCTTAAATGAAATTAATTCGTAAAAAACATGGCTGCCAGTGGGTATGGTTGATTAAAGCTGAAGAAAACTTTAAATTTGTATTTTAACATTTCTTTTAATAAAACTGGTCAAAATTCAAAATTAGTTGGCAGAAATGGTCATTGGGTGATCTTCTACAAAAATAACTTCACTGAATTTGATCTTTCCAAAAACATGTCACAGGGGTCATGCTGCTGATTTCCAAAAGACCTTATCAAGAAGCAACACAACTCAGGTGAATAGTTCACGGCCACTTGGCCCTTCTGTCTTCTTGAAAACAACTTGAAAGGTTTTCTTAAAATGTTCTTGACAAATTAATTTGCTGAAAAGTGCTAAAAAGCTTAAAATGGCCTCGGAAATGCTTACATTTGACTGTTTACTGTAAACTTAGTCGTGTATTTTGTTTGTTTGATTTGATTCTTTACGTCCACTCAACAATCTTTCAGTTATGCGGGACGGGTCTTCCTGGGTTGAACCAGTACTAAGCTAGGATAAATGTGTCTTGCTCAAGGACCACAACGCAGTGACGCCAGTGAGACTCGAACCCGCGGCCCTTTGGTCTCGAGTCAAGCACTCTACCACTTAGCCACTGCGCTCCCTCAGTCGTGTATAATCCAAATTTAGTATAAATTCGTTTGCCTTTATTTGGTGCAGCAATTGTTTTTAAAAACTGTGCCAAGTAAGGGCAATACTATTACATGTTAACTCATTTTTATCGCACCTGCTTATAGCAGGGTGCGATATAGGGGTTTGAATTTCTGTCCTTCTGTCAGTCCATCACTCCGTCCATCTGTCTGTCTTCTTCTATCACAATCAATTTCTCTATGAAAGCTAGGATTATGACCTTGACCTACATGTCACGCTCCATTGACTTTGTCAGTATTTTATGTAAAATAAAATACTAAAGTGTAATTTTCTGTATTTATGATGGTTACGATGATGATACTTTGCATAGTAATTGTCCTTCACATACTCTACAAGCATACAAGCACGCACCTTTACACTGTATCCTTGAACTACATTTCACGCTCCGTTGACTTTGTCATAATTTAGGTCACGACAAGGAGTAAAATACTAAAGTGTGTCTCTGTACTTATGGTAGCTTGATTGATCAAATCTTGCACAGTAATTGTCCTTGACTGACTCAGAAAGCACGCACCTTGACCTGGTACCCTTGACCTACATGTCACACTCCAATGACTTTGTCAGAATTTTACATCAAATAAAGTACTAAAGGATGTTTCTCTGTACTTATGATAGCTAGTTTTATACCTTGCATAGTACTTGTCCTTGATATACTCTACGCACACACCTTGATGCGGTACCCTCGATCTACATTTCACGCTCCAATAACTTTGTCAGAATTTTACGTCGAGTAAAATACTGAAGTGTGTTTCTCTGTTCTTATAGTAGCTAGGATTATGAACTCTACATAGTAATTATCCTTAATATACTCTACTAGCATGCACTTTTCTCCTACATTTCACGCTCCAATGACTTAAAAGTTTTGTGATTATTTTGCCCAACGCAGGTGCGATATTGACGTCCCTGGAGTTTGATTATTATTTGTGTATCTGCTGATAAACATTAAAAACAGTGAATACCCAGATCAGGCTGGAAAAAACATTAGACCTGATCTGGAGCAAAACTGTATGTTAGTTGGTATGCTTCATAAATGTGTCCTTTAGAATGTTAAAGAATCCCCTAGTGGTCCTTGAAATGTCCTTGAACATTACTCATTCTTTCTTGTATTAACTACACATATGGCATTGTTCTAACATTGGAACACTCTTCCTCTTCTGTTCACAAATAAAATATTGGTTATCAGGGCTGGAAGTCATAAAATGCGTGTCTGAATAGCAAACAGGGTCTGGGTCTGCACTGCTTGTCTATGCCTTTTTGGCAGACAACAAGCATTCCAAATTTTAGAAAATTTACCACGAGAGGATGAAACACAGCATCTTAAGTGAGTGCTCATGTATTATTGAATTGAGTACACTAGTTGGTGGAAAAGTGGTAAAATACAAGACTTGCCAAGCATTGTATTGATTTTTGCGATGAGTTTAATATATTAAATAATATGGGAGCATGAATGCTAGAGTCAATTGATCATATGACATTACATTTACTTTGAAATCGCATATTGGCACAAAAAACGTTATGGTTTTGCCATTATGTACACAACACTGTTATGAAGACTATTACATAAAGATACTAAATATGTAAATCCTTAGTTGTTTATGGATTGATTGGATGGCCTTTTGTCATTTCCAAGTGCAAGTTCGTCTCTTGTAGCCGAATGTGAAGCAGGTACATTCTTCAACGAGACATCTGCTGCATGTGAGGAATGTTCAAGGCATAGATACCAGGACAAAACAGGACAACTATACTGTGAATTCTGTAAAGTCAACTTTAAAACAAAGGAGAAGGGCGCCAAATGGGAATCAGATTGTAAAGGTAAGATTTAAAATACAGGAGATAAGAATCCACTGTATGACAGTTTATGTGAGGTAGGAGAAATCTCTTTCTTAATTTTGACCAGGAATGAGCTTGTTATATCTCGCACCACAGAGTGGGAAGACACGCTGATTTAGCACAGTTTACTTGCCTGTCAACCAGCCAGTGCGAACGTTGCTGGAGGAATTTATAGAAGTGGTAAGTTTAAAGTTTATTTGTGGATATATCATCAGGAATTTCTATGTCCCTGATTTTTGGCAGACTTGAGTTCCCTATGTGTTGAAGTCTTCAATATTTTAGAGTTTCAAGCCATTTTTTCAGAAGCTTGTTGGCAAATTTACACTAATCTTCACAGAAGCGGTCAATGGCAGATGTAGTTATGCATGTTATAAGGATTTACGCTTAACTAAATTGTGGTGCAGTAGCAGCCCTTGATTGGTTGAATTTTTAGTATTATTGATTAGCACTACTCCACCATTTTTTGCCAAACTTTACAGGAGCGATTAGTGCTAGAACTAGTTGTGCATTTCATCAGAATGTTATGATTCAATGATTTGTATGGATTGACAGTCGTTGTTGTATTGGATTTTTCAGTAATTAACTTTGTCAGCACAACTTGTCTAATACTGTATGGCAGATTTCCAACAACCTGAAGAGGTATGATCGATTACCACTAGGTGTAGTGTTCAATATTATCAGCATGTTCCACTTCATTGATTATTATAAGAGTAGTGGCCCTTGATTTCTTTTTCTTTTTAAAGTTTGCCCCTGTTAAAACTGTGCAATGATAGAAACAGTGATTTACCTACCATCAAAACCATAACATATATGATAAGTTTGATGACATACAGTGAGAGACATATATATACTTCCAAACAATAATCTCAAGTTCTGCATTTCTATTCAGTTCAACTTTCTTTTTATGTTCATTGTTGTCTTTTGGTACTTAAGTAGCACTTTTAAGTCTGATACTTATCACATATGCAATGAAGGATCAGGTGAGATTTCAATTTGATAAGTCTTCCTTAAGCCGTTTCTACTCACATACACATGGTCAGGACATAGGTAAAAGCTGAAACCAGCCAAAAGGCATCTAGCCTCACCAGAAAATGGCACATGCATGTTTAGAGATAGACTTGACATATTTGCAATAAGTATTGAAACTTCTTGAGCTCGCCCATTTTTTAAATTTATTTATAATCTTATGTTATCAGAGGACTGCCCAGCAGGACAGGAAAGAAATGCTACTGGTGTATGTATGCCTTGTGGGAGGGGCCATTGGAGAGATCTATTAGAAGACGAATGTCAGCCATGTGATATAGGATGGACTACAAGACCTGAGGAAGTAGCAGTCAGCAAAGAAAAGTGTAGCATGGGTCGGTATTTCCTAACATGGGTTAGGCTTAAGGCTTTAAATTAAAAATTTCAAACCACTTAAGTTAACATGCTAACATGCTTATTCATAGAAAATGAAGATGTTTTACAAGTTTTATCGTTAATTAGAAAATTAATAAAAAATGTGAATTAGCCTATCTGTATTGCATAGATCATGCCAAAATCATTTATCTCACTGAACCTACATTCAGGTGTCCTTGCAAACAGTGTTAATCTAGATGCTATGTGTCATGATTTGCTTAATGCTTGAAAAATTGTATTCACTTGTTGAAGTTGCAGTTAGTAACAGACGTATCCAGCATATATCAGTTGACCCTTTTTAACTCACACATACACAGTGATCATATTTGAATTATTTTGACTGAAAGTCATGTGCTATCTAGTATGTGTAACTCCTGAATCAATGTCCAGAATTCCAAATACCTTCACACAAATGTTAACAACCTTAGTAGAGTTCCACTAGGTGATGTGACATACCAAATAGCAAGGCCTGTGTGGTTCCAGACAAGAAGAGTGTTTATGCTTTCCCTATATAAGCCTATATGTACTAGATGTGATCCCCAAATGAGACCATTATTGGCCCCAGGGGTATAATTTGAACAAACCTGGTAGAGGTCTACTAGATAAATATCAAAGCTCAATGCCTTGTGGTTTCAGACGAGAAGATTTTTTCATGTTTTCCCTATATACGCTTATGTTAAACATGTGAGCCCCAAGGCGAGGCCAATTTGGCTCCAGGAGAATTTCCCAAACTACACAAGCAATTCTGCTCAGCTCAATAAAATATTGAAACATCTTTAAACAACATCTGAAGTACAGATCCAAATTCAAATTCATAAGAAATACATGTATTCCCCATAGTGCCCACTAACCTCAATTGCTTGCGAAAAAAAGTCTGCTCCTACAACAAAATGAGGGCAAGTATAGTAATAGAAAATTCTTTAAACCAGTACTGCAGCTGGACTGTATCTAAATCAGATTTCTGTAACTGAATTTGTTTTATCTTTTAAAATAAGTAAGGGTGCAAAGATCAGGAATCGATACAATCAAGTACCACACCTGACTCAGGATACCAATGGGAAAGTGACAAACTCACAGTTTGACACCACAAACGAGAGCCAAGAGGTCAGTTCTTTCCCAGGAGGTGACCACAAGGCACATATAATCAGACGCACAAAAAGGCATAGCAAACACAAGACAGACAAAAACATAAAAAGATCCTCAAAAGAAGTACCGCCTTACAATAGTCAGTAAATTATTTTACTGGAGGGAATGGAAGGAGACTGTACACTGTACAGACGATCCTGAGGATTGGACTAATAAGAACATTAAATGAAAGTGTGGGGACTTTTTAGGGCTGCCAACAGTGCAGACTCTGTTAAATTGCCACATTTTGTGCCGTCTGATCTGAATCCACACTGTTTGAAAGTTTACTTATTATATGGTATCCAGTCAATAATGAGTTTTTGAGGTGTGGTACTTGATTGTATCTATTCCTGATCTTTGCCACCTTTCTTACTTTGATTTTCAGAGTTAATTTGTCTTTACTGTGAAAAGTATCCCCACACTTTCATTTAATGCTCTTATTATTCCAATCTTCAGGATTACGTGTACAATCACCTTTCTGTATTCCTTTCTATGGATATCCTCTATGTCGCTGACCTTTGAGTTGGACAACAATTTTTATTAAATTTGGCATCAAGTTGTATAGACAAGTAGTTGGGATTCCTATAGGCACTAATTGTGCTCCCCTGGTTGCATATTTATTCTTGTTGTGTTATGAGAGGGACTTTATAATGTCTCTTTTTGATGATAAGCAGGCTGGTATTTTTGACGGTTTAAACACTGCATCCAGATATTTGGATAATATTTTAAACATGAATAATGTTTATTATTACGATATGGTAAGTCAAATATACCCTTCAGAGCTCCAACTTAATAAAGCTCATACCTCTGATACCAAAGGTGCGTTTTTTGATTTGCATTTGTCCATTACTAATGATATTTTTTCTACCAACAAGTATAATAAACGTGACAATTTTAATTTTGAAATTGTTGATTTCCCATTTTTAGATGGTGATGTTCCTCGCTCTACATCCTACCCAGTCATTATTTCTCAACTCATTCGTTTTGCTAGAGCATATAGCCATGTTGCTGACTTCAACACTCCCAATAAATTGTGAACTCTAAAACTTCTTAAACAAGGCTATAGGTATCATAAACTTGGCAAACCCGTTTCAAAATTGTATCAAGGATGCTATGATAATTTTGATATCTAAATTCTAAGTTGGACTTTTATCTCACTTGCGTCAAGGACTTTTGGAACCTGAGTTCTATGGTGACTTGATGTATAAATTGACAAGAATTGTTGGCTCTAATAAATTTTATGCGCAGTTCATTAAAACAATGTCACATTTATAAAAAGTTTGGCTATAACGTTAATGTATTGCAACAGACTGTAGGCCTAGTGATCAGCACAATCACGTTTGGCAACTTTGCTTTCCTCTTTCCTCTGGTAGGTGGGACTTCAGACTCTATGACCGTTCCGACTTAAAGACTTATCTATTGATGAGATGGTAGGGGACTGATGCTTAGGCTTTTGTCAGGCCCCAAGGGTTTACCTGTTGGATTTCTTTTGCTCAGCTATTCAGTTTTATGTACTGTTGAGTCCGTATCTTTGCTTTATCTCCTTTTTATATCTTGATTTATATGTTCCAGGAGATGATGCATGGATAAGGTAGGGGTCTTTCATGAAAACTAAACATCTATATGTCTTGATCCACATCTGAACTAAGATTGAGGTTGGAGCCGTAAAACCGGATTAAGCTCTCTAGTAAAATATTTTTACTGACCGTTCCAAGGCGGTACTTCTTTTAGGATAATTTGTGTTATTTATGTCTTGTGTTTGTCATGTTATTCAGTCTGATCATTGCTGCCTTGTGGTCACCTGCTGGGAAAGGTCTGAACCTTTTGTCTCTCTTATGTGATGTTTGATTGTGTTTTTTCCCCTTTCCCATGTGGTATCCAGGGTCAGGTGTGGTACTTGATTGTATCAATTCCTGATCTTTGACACCTTTCTTACTTTGAAAGACTAACATGCTAGAAACTTTGACAATATTGTAACTTTATTTTCAGGTGTTTGTCCTGTAGGAAGCTATTGGAATGATGTGACAGTGAAGTGTGAACCTTGTCCCCTGGGCAAGTACCAGGATGAAATCGCCATGTTAGAATGTAAGCCATGTGAAGACAATAAAACAACCAAACTTGTGGGAGCCAACAGGTCTGATGAATGCGTCTGTAAGTACATGATTAACAATAATGCTGGCATGAGAAATGTCTGTGGAGTGCAGTGCCTCAGTTAGAAGAATTTAAGACTTGAGATCTAAGGGTTGCAAGTTCGAGACTCACTGTCGGCAGAGTCACTGTGTTTTGTCCGTGAGCAAGACTCTTTATCTCCTGCTTAGCACTCGTTCAATTAAGGAGCATCCATCATTACATGACTGAAAAATTGTTGACTGAGACGTAAATAATCAAAGCATACAAATAAAACATGTAAAATGTTCTGAAGCCTAACTTTTTTACCTCGACTTATGCTGAATGACAGTGTGCCAGTTTTTTATGTGCTTGGTTGCGATAAAATCTGAAATTTCGCATATTGCAAGTTTAATTATGAGTGAATAACAAAGGTGCTGAACAGACTCTGCATCCAAGCAGGCTGGTCTGCTGCTTCGTTAATCGCATGCAACAAAATAAGGTTTTCCCACTTCAAACCTTATATGTGAAAGGCATATTTTCACTGTTGTATTAACTAATAAAAAAAGATGGATTTTTAAACTCGGACAGCTTAATGTGCGTCTCTGTTTTGCCAAGGTTTAATGCTTAAATACATTTGATTAACCTGAGCTATATACAGCTTTAAAAATCGTAAAATAGTATTCAAATTACAACAAGAGGGGTTCAATCAATAGGGGGTGGTGGCTCATCACAAATATCAAAACTTTTTTCCAGAGGTCTTACCAGTAATCCAAACCCTTTCTTTACATTCAAACACTGTGTCAATTGTGACTATCCTCCACCAAATAAAAGGCAGTTGTTATGCCACATATGAGCACCATTTGACAAGAAATGAAAGATGAGTTTAATATCCTGTATAAATCTATTCTTTAAGCTATCTGTCCTGGAGGTCACGAGTTTAGTACAACAGAAATGAAATGTGTTGCTTGTGATGTGGGAACATATAAACCAGGGGAAGACAAATTCGGAAGCTGCACTGATTGTCCTGCAAACTTTACCACTGATGGTAACATGAAGACATCTGAAACCGACTGTGATATTCGTAAGTAAATCTATGATAAGACCTATCTAACCCTTTGAAGACCAGACATCCCTAAAAAGGTACATAGATAAATTTACAGCGTAGAGTCTGCACTGTTTGCAAAGACAAAATTGATCTGCAGAAAAAGATAAAAAGTTTTTTTTAGAATTTATAACCTGAGACTGGTATGAGACATTTTGTCAAAAGACACTTTGTCTACTACAACTCTTCCTCAAATGGTCAGTTTGTCAAAACGTCACTTTGTCTAACACAACTTTGTCAAATATGACACTTGGTCAAAAATTCCTTCTGTTTCAAAAGCTTAGACTTATCATAGGCGTCATCTTTGAGACTGTTTATATCATGATGCACATCAAATATACTGACAGACTTTAAAAAAGCAACACTTGGATGGCAGCTTTAATTTTCGTCTCGAAAAAGAAAGCAGAACAATAATTTTGATTGTATGTTATAGAGCATTTATTTGTAAGTAAGACATGGAAAACTTGTCCAACTAAGATGAACTTAATGCATTAAAATGTAAACTTTTTGATATAGGGGTCAACTGCTTCATGTGACCAAATGTTATGAATGAAAGATTCCCTACTTCTTTAAATCAAGAAACACTAGAAGCATCAAATTTGCTTCATGGACTTTGCTAGTCATCGAGAAATCACTCTCATATTGATTGGCAGGTCTGCGATACAGTATATTTGCGTATATTTAGTTTATCTGGGTGTACCCTTTCATTCAACAGCTTAATATCTCCTCTACTTAAGAAATGTTTAAATGACTAAAATCATACGAAGCAAATAACGTCGTCCAGTTAAGTTGTGCATTTAAAACTAAAGTGTTTGCTGAAGAAGCCAACTCATGATGATATTATCGACGCAAAGGAAGTTTACACTCAACAGTCTTTTGGAAGATATAAGAGGAAGTTAGTGTTGCGTAATTAAAGTCCGTCAGTATATATGGGCCAGTTCATATGATTTTTGTACTTTCATCATATGCATGAATTAACTTATATGCATCTGACGAGACTGCGCGGACGCTACTGAAAGAATTTATATCGAATTACTAAAGTACAGAGTGCTGCTATGTTTCTGCCAGAGATGCAGAATGTGTATGGTAGAGCTTAAGAGATGATTTGAGAGCTAACAATCCTTTAGAAGGGTAGCATGGACACCGAAGTTTAATTTTGATTATTGGAAAGCATCACCAAAATGTCTCACGTTCATTGACAGACAAAATGCTGTTTCAATGAAATTACCCTTAGACGAAAAGATTCGTTAGACGAAGTGTCGTTCTACAAAGTGTTGAACACCCCATGAGACACCTCAATATACACAATGGACCATCTTGACCTAATTGGATGTAGCTTTATGAAAAATTCTAATGGTCCTGAAAGGGTTAATAAAAAAGTCAGCAGATGACAACAAAAACATAAATAATAACCAAACATGCATAAAGTTACTTGTTACTTTACTCCTTAAATTTATTGAGTGAATTTCTGGTTGTAGTGTAACATCATTACTTTAAAGGTGTACAATCACGTGAAATATACCCAATTTTGCACAGATTTCTTATTTTGTACTGTACTTTTGGAAATTTTCGCGAGAACTTTATTTTCGCAAAAAACCTTAAAAGACATATTTGCGACGTTAAAAATTCGCAACTAAGGCATGATTTACCTATTTAAGTAAACGAAAGAATGATTTCACAATTTCTCGAGGGTCTTATTTTCACTAAACTTCGCATATGCGAAGTTTCGCGAAAAATAAAACCCTCCCGAAAATTTCCGGATTTACAGTATTTTTTAAAACATATTGCCAGCTCATTCTTGAAAGATGTTTGTAAAGCGCTTCTGTATTTCAACAGCACAACAGTGCATTGAATGACAAATCAACAATGGATGTGAAGTAAGCAGTCAAGCAGTATACTGCTGAAGTTAGCAGAACAGCAATACCAGTAGCTAATGCTTTAAGGCTGCCTGTAGCAGTAGTTACTGCTTCTGCTGTAATGTTGGCAGTAGGAACAGCAATCTATTTCAATAGTTATTTGAGATTTTAATTCAATATAGACTGGTTTCGAGTCACAAAGATGATCATTTTTATGTGAATTTTTTTTTACTGTAGGTTTACAACTTCGTTGATGAAATAGAATCTTTACCCCAACTGCTGAATAGAGCTACTGCTATTGCTATTAACAACCACTGGAAATTATTTGCCAAACCAGATTTTGGCATAATCACCTATTAGTTTTAGCTGAAAACCAAAGTGTTCTTTTCTGTAAGAATAGACCATAATGCTAAATAGACCATCCATATACAATAAATTGTACTGTTGATAGCGGTGTGGTTAATAATATAATTCCTTACATAAATTTAAGCAAGCATATATGTTTCAGATAGATAAAAGATATCATTTAAGCGTTTAAGAAACATAATTTGATCATCAAAATAAGAGGATTCTGAAATGTTGGTTACATATTTGATAGAATAGGCTTGATGTGTTTTATGTGATTTAGGTAAAAGATTCTTCCGTTTAATCATCCATGCTTTGTTGGAGTTTATTCTGAGATGCATGTTGTGTCAAATAAAATAATAGGCATCCTTTCTCTCATTATTGAGCACTCAAATAATAGTAATTTGCATCAACTAGAAGTACATAGTTCCGTTATTACATTAAAATATTGTATTCAGAAGAAAGTAACTTTTATAACAGTAATGAAAGGTACCTTTGTTAGTTAAAATCATTTTGCTAGTCATTTGCTTACAATTTAAAGATAATATTGATATGTAAGAATAAGGGATGATTTGATAATACCACTACAGACATTCCTATTATTTAGGGTAACATAGTGAGTTTTGCTGACAATAATTGGCAAGGTCCAAGCTTATACAAAAACGTTTTGAAGACGTTTCAAAAACGTTATAGATAACTTAACGTAACGTTTTACAGGATGTCTGAATTACATTAAAAATACAAGTTTTTTTGTACAGCCTAAAAACGTTTTATAAAGACTTTATGGAAACATAATATAATGTTCTTATAATGTTACTATTTTGTCTTTTGAAAACATTATAGAAACGTTTCCCAATACATTCTGAGGATGTTTTATAATAAAATAGGCAGGTAGAACATGCAGAGTCTGCTTATGAAGCAAACATTTAAAGCAAAATATATCAAATATGTTAGCGGTACATTAACATCTTCAAAGCAAGCCAAATTTTGATTTTGTTATGAAAAGGAAAACACTCCTAAAATGATGAAGACATACCTTTTTTCTAAAAACTGGTAGGAAAGAGCATTGGGTCGATTCGGATAAAAAAAATGGTAAATTGGGATAAATTGGAGTATGTGTACAAAACACATTTATCACAATAGCATATTAAATCAGAATACGAATATTGAATAAGATTTTGTTACTTAAAAACACCTTTGACAAAATGCAGAACTTAGTTATGGTTGGTCAAGAATGTCTTTTGGACGTTAATATGACGTTGTTGTTTTTTCTTAAATACTTATAAAGACCGCTTCTGTTCAAATAAGCTCGTTACCAAATGATTTTTGACTTTTTTTATATGCCAGAACATTGTTCTAATCATTGTTTACTTGATGCAGGCTACAACATCAATTTGAGCAAGTATATGTTTCTGACGTAATAATAAAGTTATCAAAACCCTGCACTGGAATGATAGTTGGCCATCCAGAGCCTGAAAAAAAATTCTGTTGGCATTTTTGAGTACATTTTGGCATCCATGCTCAAAGTGTATCTTGATGTGTTTTAAGACGGATAGGGGTGGGTGCCAAGTCTGGAAATGCCCCAAAGTCCCAGAATTAGATCAAAGGTCAACTGAGTGCAAATTCTTGTATATACGTCAGATTTTAGCGTTTTTATCAATTAGCTATCCAAAATTATGATTCAAAGTAATGCAAAATCTCTTTTGGATAATACAGCCATACTATATAAACAAACAGCATCATCAAGGCATGATGTGTGTTTGGATCAAAGGTCATTTAAGTGCAAAATCTGTGAAAATTGTAGCAATATTTTTTTTATATAGGGGCAAAATTCAATTTTTAAATTCCCTTCTATCCGAATGGAAGATTTTTTTTATTGCTACCCTGCTGCTAGGTGTGTGTCTATCATGTTTGGAAAGCAATGATTTACCAAGTTTCCTGCGGTCAAATATTCATAATAGGAGTGTAAAGTACGTTACTGTATAAAATCTATTAAAATGTAATACAACTAAGAATTACCATTTCATTTTAAAGAACTTAATGCTTTGTATGAATATGTCATTTTATACAATTATCTATCTTTTTATACACAGGATGTGTTTAAGTTGTTACTTACGTTACATTTTACCATCTGAAATTGAGTCATTTCTCAAAGGTATATGTTCCTAGCTACAGCTTTTATGAAGGACTTGGCAATGATCTCATGCTTATAGGACTATAATATATTTCTTTTCTCATTTCACACATTTGTTGTGTTTGTTTCCATCTATGAGTAATTGTAAAACACTTTTTACAAGGCCGTTACCTGCTAATTGCATATACTAAGTATAGCTTCATGAAAAACAAAGACCAAGCCTCCTTTCATAAAACATCAGGCGTGTTGAAACTATGATAGAATATGGTAAATATCATATACTTGAAGGAATATATCCTAACATTGGTCTTCACATTGGCCTGTTAGCAGATGGTAACATACATAACATAAAGCTAATATGCAGGTGCATTCCTAATAATGACCACCAGTGAAAACATTGTTAACTTTTAGAGAGGTATATCATTGAAATAGGCCTGACAATTAGGGTAATCCTCCATATAACTTTCAACATTTAATTGTAGGGATGTCCTTTCATTTGCACATATTAATGAAATGATGTGGATTCAAAAGCAGCATTCCTATGAAATCAGGCTGCTTGTGCAAACGTTTTCATCCATATATAGAAGCAGTATAGATATGATATTAAAAGTAACCTCTAATTTTAAGATACCATAAAATATGTATCTATGTCTTTCACAGCGCAACTTTTTATACATTGTAATTGTTTCAGTGTCAATAAATTCAATTCTAAGTATCATTATTAAACATATTTTGCTTATTATTTTTTGCAATGATGATAGAGATCAAATGCTACAAGATTATTGGCATGTGTTTCTTTATGTTATTCTTTTTAACTGTAAAATGCCAATGCAAGTTTTATTTCAAATTAAATTTCCCCAAAACAGATGTCTGGTGACTTCTTGGGAACACAGGCATTCACCATATTAGAGCACCTGATGATTTGATTGTGCTCATAGTTTTCCACCAGTTTGGGGTCATTTCTTAGGGTAAATGTGTCCTGAAATGGTTATGTAATATGTATATTTACTAGCATAATCCATCGGTTTAACATCTCCAATTTGCTTGATGTACATGTATATAAGATCCTAAGGTAGTTAACTCGCCTGTTTTAGTGTAGAAATTATCTGTTAACCATGACTATTTGCTAAGACAGGGATTGATTGCATATAGGGTAGGTGACTTACATAAATTTTATGTATACTTCTACTGCTCGTAGATACAAGTGCAATATATCAGATTGGATATCACTTATAACTGGTAACATACTCGAAATGTGTAGTTTTAATATGGCATTACTCTTTAAATAAAACTGAACTACTTTCCTTTCACTATATACAAGACAGTCCTCAACCAGTGTTAGTCTTCACAAAAATCTACAAGGATATAGGTACAAGAGTGAACAAGTTTATGCTTAAAATGCTTTCTGCAAGCTGTTGTCAGCAATGTTTTTCCTATTTTCGATGGTGTTGCATATACTTTTAAGACTATCACAATAAGCCTAATTTAGTAAACCTTTTAAAACCAACAAACAGACCATAACTCACTTTTCATGGGACATATATAAAACATGTACTAGGGTTACAAATAGCGCAACGAAATCAAATAGTGCATAAACAAAACTAAAAACAAACTACCTTGTGAATAAGAAAAGCAAAGAAATCAGCTGCGAGTGCCACTACTTTTCAACATTTAGTTTAATCTGTGAGTTTCAGAGATGCAAACCATACTTGTGAATTTTGGGAGTCATGTTTTTGTTTTATGCTTAAGAATAAAACAGTTAACATATCTATAGAATAAAGTATCACTAACGTTTGAGTGATTTGTTGTTTATGTTACCATGAAATATGTTCAGATGTTTTACAAGACTGCTACATGGCTCAGGTAACCTTACCTCAACCAATCTTAGTCTAAGATAATTAACAAGCAGAATAGTTTCTATTAGAATTGCTGCAGAATATAATAAAATAATCATTAATACAATATGATATGATATGAAATCTAGTTCAACAAAACATAGAAGATTTAAATGGGGACAGATGATAAATTGATTTTATAATGTAATTGTCAACAGTGAAAAGTGAAAAATAAAAGAATTCAGCATACAAGGAAAATCTTTAATACTAGATCTATGTAACATCCTTTATTTGGACATTACCATGCTGGTTCTGTATTACAATGTTTTTTTTTGCAATCTTCAAAAACCTATACCTGCTATAAAAGACACTCAGCACTACCCCTGCCTTAATTCCTGCCGTGCCACTAGATGTATGAAATATTGCTATGCTATTTAAAGTGAATTATTGATATTAAGTCAATATTTAAATCATGATGTAGATTGCATGTTTACCATTGGTAGAAATCTGAAAACTGCAATATGAATGTAAAAGAACCAAGCAAATTACAAAAAGGAATTGAGTAAGACCAGGAAATGCCACATTCACATATTGCGGACCAACCCATAGCACTTTTTTAAATTAAGTCTTATATAGAATAAAATGTGTGTAGAATATGTAAGCGAATTGTGGAGAGAAGGCCCAAATTTAATATAAGCCTAACAACAATTTACTCCCTTTATCCATTTATGTAAGGCACCCTTTGTTACATACGTTACGTCATTAATATATGTGCATCAATTTAAGATCCATTATTGTTGATATAATTATAATTTGATTTCACTATGAAAGATATTTTGCCAATTATAATGCAATGTAAATAATAGAAAATGAATCTGTAAGTAGCTATGCGTTACATGCTAGAGCCAGTACAAATTACATACTAATTAGCATATTTAAATATTCACTTGCTTTCACTTCATTGCAAGCTAAAAATATGAACAACTTCAAATATATTTAAATGAACATTTCCAAATAGACTATAGATCAATATCATGTATATTTCAGGTCAGGTATCATGGTTTATTTTAATACATGTAATTTGTAAAGTCAGTATCTGCAATTTAGTATAAAAGGTAACATACGTATCGCTGACGAGCAGAAATACATATCACAGATGTATGCAATTGATTTTTATGTCTAGTTTAAACATTTAATGCTTAAACTGTATCACTAATACTATTAAAATAAATCAACATTAGCATTATACTGTGTGTACTGTTATTTTTAATGCCAGTAGGGTAACGTTGATTACAGGTGATTTATAGAAAAATGACTGCAGAAAAGTTATTAAATTATGGGTTTCTAAGGCCCCAAGACATGTCCCAAACTGAAAATAATTTTACTTTCTGATAGGTGCAGCAAACTTTCAAAGTAGCCGTTTTATCCCAGTTTAGCCCAATTGAAGGAGAATTTCCGTCAGAATCGCACAAAACTTACGATGTTTGTCTTTATAAAATCCATAAAAGGATGCTTCCAAAGAGATTCCTTTAATGATTAACATGTTAATATGAGCCTTCTGAAATACTTCTACCCTTTTTAGAGTTTAAAAAAGCATATTGTTGTTAGATAAGAGAAAAAAAGATACACAGTTTGTAAAAATGCTCCGATTATTGCACTTGATGATCTTTGACCCCATTTTAAAGTCTACATATGAATATTTACTTATAAAAACATTTTCTCAATGTTTTCAGACTTATAACTATAAGCAAAAAATTGGCTTGAAATGAACTATGTTTACATATAAAAAGATAAAGCTGTTTGACAGTGTACATATTTTCTCATTTTTGCACTCAATGACCTTTGACCTAATTTCTGGCCTTCGTATGCAAATTCAGACTTGGCATCCACCCCTATGGCTTTGTACACATGCTAAATAATATGATGAAAGTGGTCTAACAAATGTACTCAAAAATGCCAACAAAACCAAAAATATGCATCTTTTTTCGATTCAGATTGCCAACTATGACAAAACCTGACATTAAATCAGCATTTATATAAATAGTTTAAAATGTCCTTCAAACGTCGCTTTATTTTTCTATGAGATACTTTGATTACTTAAATTACTACTAACGTTTGTTTATTTTTTGCACGAATTAAAAGAATACATGATTTTATTTAAATAGTATATGAAATATAATAATAAGAGTTACGTCTTTAAAACGTAATCAAAATGTCAGGTGCGACCTATCCATTTTGGGACCTTTTGCTAACGTTACATTAACGTTGTGTGTTAGCTGGGGAAACGCCCTTTAGCACATTACTTACATTTTTTATGTTTAAATCTTAACCAGAAAAACGAGTCAAACATTACACTTATTAGTAAAAATTACATTAGCAATTTATTCACCATATTAACTTCCAGGCTTTCCTTAATGAATATTCCCCGGGAATACTCATGCTAGGGTCCAAAAACTCTGAATAATTAAATTATAAACGTTCATGTTTGTACATAAAGAGCTGCCTGATCTGAGTCTGCTCTATTTGCAAAAGTGTCAAAAGGCGTTTCTATGAGGTAAAGGGTTAAGGAAGTATATACCTCTATTTTAGCTCTGTGTGGCATGGGACATTATGTGAAGGATAAGGTTTGCACAGCTTGTGTTCTAGATACATATCAACCTGACTTGCACCCAGCTGCTGGAGTCGCTTGCACAGAATGTCCTATGAGAAATGGAGTTGAGACAGGAACCAATGATCTTGGTGCTGAGTCAAAGGAAGCTTGTGAACGTGAGTACTTCTATTAGCCATAGCTCAATAGTAATATGCATTTTTGTGTATTATCAGGCTCAGCTTATCAATCCCACTGGCTATTTTAAGGTATAAAGTGGCTTAAATGGCATTTTTTTGCTTTTGTTCAAATTGTCCAATAGACAAAGTTTGTTGTGTTATATAATTAATTTTGGTACTTAGTAACCAATCAACCAGTGAAGGCCCAAAGCGGCCTTTGCAGCTGGGCAGTCTCATGAGGCCTTTCACTAAGTAGGTTTTTATGCACAGTTGATGCCAATATATTTGTCCTCTGTAAAAGCTGAAAAATATTCCAATCTCTATAAATGAACAAAGCGGTCTATTAGTTAGATTTCAGTAAATCCAATGTGATTCATGTCTGTATGATTATGCTATGGAAAAGCAGAATGAAACCCCACATATCATTTTGTAAATAGAATTATGCATTATTTGAAATAATTATTTAATCGTTAGTGCCAATATACGCGATTTTGGTATGTATCCCATATTGCTTAAACACCTTCAAACGCCCATACTGATGTATCCAACAGAGCTAGAGTTTAAATTTTGGTCTACATCTATACGTGTACCATGCCAGCAAGAAAGGCTCTTTTGACTTTGCTTTGTAAGCACGCAAAGAAGATGCAGGCAAGTCTGCCTATATTATAGGCAGACTTGCCTGCACCGTATTTGCTTGCTGATGTGATAAGTATCAGTATCTGGTGCACTAATTCACATCATTTTTCACATGAAATTATGCATTTTTCGGATTGCATATTTCATAGAGGACCTTACACGAGTACTCATGTTTTATTAAATTTATTAAACAAGTTGTGGAAAAGAGAATAAAATGTGAGGATTGCTGAGCAGTTTTTATTCTGCAACAATTTTAATTAATCAATAATACATGAGCACGAATGTTATGTTCTATTTAGAACATGACATTAAAAAATACTTAAAGGCGTGGAAGCGTCAAGATTTTCCAAACAAGTGGGTTATCGATTTTATTGTATGGTGTTTTATCACTCCCTGACGCAACGCCATGTAATAAGTTATATTTATTTGACAGGTAAACTCAAAGTACAGGTTTCCTTATTTAGTTCTAAGTAGTTTGAGTTGTCAGCAGTTTAAAAGTTAAAACGGCAGAAATCAATGTTGATGTTAATCTTTCTCTATCATAACATATGTAATGAGTACATAAAAGAACCAGCCTGAACAACGTTTACAGAGAGCTATTGTACTAACCCTGGTGTTAGCATCCACAAATGTTAAAGCTTTTCGCTAAAATTTTTCAGACAACATTATTTACAAACCCTTTACCCATTTGGTTCATATTATGGGATTTTTGAAACATACTGGTCCCAAATTTTCCACATTATCCCCATTCCCCTAGGTCATATGATATCAATTTCTAGTTAAAGATTTGCATTTAATTTTTGAAACGCTTATTGTACGTAAACCATATAACAAATACATGATATAGGTACAATTAGTTTAGACACCAGGCCGTGGCATGTCTGACTTCAGATACGTGCCTGACTGCAGATCCAGGGGTCGCAAGTTCGATCCTGCCCGGTCCCATACTTTTTAGGGAGTGATCATAAAATAGTTTATAGGGTCATTATCCTTCCTTCCGCTGATTCGAGAGGGGTTGTTGTCAGTTACAAGTGAAAGCATGTGCACAAAGTATGGGTAAACTGCTTAGTCAATCTGGTCCAGGGGAAAAGTGTGGTTAGGTGAACTGACCGTTCTGACATGACCATAGCTGTTGACTGTGACTTTAAGCATCAAACCCACACCAAATAAAAACAATTAGTTTAGTTCCAGCTTAGATTTCTCAAAATAAGTTGACGGCATGGAATCCATTGTGCAGATCCCAAGTAAGTATATGCAATATTTTATAGATCTGAAGTAGAATAAGTTATGGTCCAGATGTGGTTGCTAAATTAAGTTTTCTCGTCATAATCTGTCCTTTTAAGGTGATTGTGACAATGCCTGGAACAAATTGAAAAATTCCAAAGATAGAATACTATATATTAGCATCAGTTCATATATATTTCATAAAATATTACAGTAACATGAACCCTTTTGAGACTAACCATTAGAAAGTGGGATGCTTTGTCTGTAGTGGCAGAAATAGCATGGGATGATTTGTCTGGGATGGCAGAAATGGCATGGGATGTTTTTTCCAGGGGTGGCAGAAAAGCATGAGATAATTTACCAGGGTGGCAAATCTGGCAAATCTTTGTAGGATGATTTGGCAAAATGGCTTGGGATGTTTTGTCTTGGGATATTTTGTCAGGCTCCCTTTCGTTTTTGGTTTCAGGTCAAAGACTTAGAATTTCCATGTTAAAAGATTGTTTTTAGGTTTTTAAGGTCTAAGTATCTAAAATCTCTATCAACAGATTTAGTTTACTTATGGTACGATGATACATATTGATTTAAACTTTCCTGTAGTACCATCCCCACCTCCCTAGATTGCCCCGGGGTCAAGGACACAGACTTAGAATTTTCATGTGAAATGTTGAACACCTCATTATTTACAGATCCTATTATCTGAATGAGTCCATGTTTGGTATGATACTACATACTGGTCCACAATTATGTGTAACACCAGAGTAAGGAAGAAGGCAAAGATCAGGAGTCGATACAATCAAATACCACACCTGACCCACTTCCTAGGTCATGTCAGGGTCAAAGTTTTTAAAGTTTTAATGGCCACATTCTTTACATCCATTTTAACTATAGGAGAGGGAAGTTTTGCCTCTATCGAATGACAAAACATAACACTCCAAATACTTCCAAACAAAATGTACGCTACCAGGTGAGTTTTCTTGTCTGACGACAGCTCTTATATTGGAAACCTGTAAACAGGTACTTTGGCTAACTTTGCAGACCCAGGTAAAATGCCAAAGAACACAGCATTTTATCAGTATTTGCACTATTTTCTAAAGCAAATACAATCTTCATGGACAGAAATATGAAAATTATTTCAAGTGATAGCGTTTGTGACATAAAAATATACAGCATAATGTACTTTTCGATTCTATGGCATGAATATGTATGGGAGAATCCATCAGTACTTGCTGACTATTTCAAAATTATTTTTTTCAACACATTCTTTCAGAAACAGAATCAGAGTGTCAAACGGTTTGGATCAAGATCAGGACCAAGAGAATACCAGTACAAACTGTTTGCATATGTTATCAGGAGACCACAAAAGTTGTCGCTAGCCGAGAAAGAGTTAAGAGTTTACTCTACAGTATATGTTAGGGTAAAGTTTGAAAAGTTTTTTCATTTGCAGTTGTATGCCCAGGAGGAAAAGAGTACAATGAAGATTTCAAGAGGTGTGACCCATGTTCTGTTGGGAAATATAAACCTAGAGAAAGCAGATTTGGTTCTTGTTTGAACTGCACTCCAGGTTATACAACAGATGGCGGAGGCAAAATGTTAGAAAGTGACTGCAATATACGTAAGTATAACAGACTGAACACAGATGTGTTTCTTGTATAACTGCACTGAAGGTTGTATTACAGATGATGAAGACAACGTGTTAGAAAGTGATTGCAATATACGTTAGTATAACAATCTGACCACATATTTGATTCTTGTATGAACTGCACTGTAGATTATATAACAGATGGCGGAGGCAACATTTTAGAAAGTGACTGCAATATACCTTAGTATAACAAACTGACCACATATTTGAGTCTTGTATGAACTGCACTGTAGATTATATAACAGATGGCGGAGGCAACATTTTAGAAAGTGACTGCAATATACCTTAGTATAACAAACTGACCACATATTTGAGTCTTGTATGAACTGCACTGTAGATTATATTACAGATGATGAACGAAATGTTAGAAATTGACTGCAATATACGTTAGTATAACAATCTGAACACAAATTTGAACTGCATTTCTGGTTATATTACAGATGATAGAAAGTGATGGCAATATATGTGAATACATGTCAGTTCGATTATAACATGCTGATGTAGGTTCACAGCTTGGCCCCCTGTCAGGTGTGGGATCAGGCCATTTCGGGAATTTAGCAAGCATCTGAGAGCATTGATGATGGGCACTCCCTATATGAACACCCTGAAAAGGAGGGTATGTGAAGTGGTGGAAATATGGAAGATGATTGATAATAATCAAGAGAGAGTGAATCTTCTAAATAATTGCTTTGCTAGTGTTGTTCAAAAAGAAGAATCAACACCACTACCACAATTTAATGATAGGCAATTTACAGAGGAGTTAAACACCATTTCTATAACAGAAGAGAGGATTCTCAAGGCTATTGACAGAATAAAACCACAAAATCCCAGGTCCCTGACCAAATCCATCCGATGCCAATAATGGAATGTAAAAAAATCCCTATTAAAGCCATTGAAACTGATCTTTTAAAAATCAATTCAAGAAGCCAAAATAATAGAAGAATGGACATAAGCACATGTAACTTCAATTTTTAAGTCAAGAAGTAAATCTAAACATGAAAGCTATATACCTATAGGTCTTACTTCGGTACCTGGGCAATTATTGGAAAGGCTAATTAGAGATGAAACTGTCCACCATATGAATCTTAACCAACTATTTTCAAAAGCTCAGCATAGATTTCTTGCTGTTAAATCTTGTATGGCCCAAGTGTTGGAGTATATGACGTAGATGTCATATACCTAAAATTCAGTAAAGCATTTGACAAGGTTCCCCATAAGCGGCTATTGAAGAAATTATGGGGGTATAGAATCAGAAGAAATATCCATGCGTCATAATCAATGGTGCTTCTTCAGAATCAGTAAATGTCACACCTGGGGTTCCCCAAGGCAGTGTCTTGGGACCATTCTTTTCTTGATTTATATCAATGACCTTCCTGACATTGTCGCTGCTATTATGAAGCTTTTTGTGGATGATGCAAAAGTCTACTGAAGTATTTCAGCAGCCGCCAAAGACGAACATTTCTGTGAGGTTCAGAACAGTGTAGACCAGTCAGAAGTTTAGGCAGACATTTGGGAAATAGAAATTTATCTAAGAAAATGTAAGCATTTACATATTGGTGCTCGACAACAGCCAGTCACACATACTATGAAATCAGTTTATGAACAATTTGAAATTGAAAAGGTTTGTAGTGAAAAAGATTTGGATGTCATCATGGACAAATTGTTAGATTTCAGTGAACATATAAGTAGTAAGATCAACAAAGCAAATCAAAATCTGGGGATCATGTTTCGAGCATTTACATTTATAGACAAGGAAATGTTTCGAAACTTATGCAATTCCATAGTTCGTCCACATCTGGAATACGCCATCACAGTGTGTATGCCCCTTTATAAGAATGTTATGGTTGCAATTGAAAATGTACAAAGGAAAGCAATACAAAACTAGTCTTAAGCATAAGTCATTTATCATATCATGAAAAACCCAGAAGTCTAGGACTCTCATCCCTGGAATATAGAAGGGAGAAAGCGGACCTTGTCGAAGTTTACAATATTATGAATGGCATAAATGATGTAGACAAAGACAAATTCTTCAAAGTAAATAACAAGGAGGGAACTCGAGGCCACTTGATGAAGCTTGCCAAGAGACAGCATAGATTGAAGGTTTGGTCAAATATTTTTAGCATCCTAGGGCAGACTTGATTTTCCTGTTCTCTTTACTCCTTCCACTCCAAACAGGCAAAACAGAAATCAAATGCACTGGAACACCTGTGCTGGCGTACGCCGGAGTATTCCATCTTCCAAGGTGGTGCAGACAGAACAGTCACATAACCTGTTCCAAAATAAAATGGAGGAGCACCGCCTACACTGTACTGAGATATTTTTTCAGTCTTTCCTGATAGGTTCTGATAATTATTCATATTGAAAAAATATGGTCATTAGTAGAAAGGGATTGAAAGCACATGTAATTTGTCATTCTTTTTTCTTTTTCTTGGCAATCGGATTGTGTTATTTTTTCACAACTCAAACAGTAATCGCTTGATTTACTCTGGAGTTTTCCAAGGTGCCTGGTTTTGCTTGTTTTAGATGGCTGTTCTGGCGTGCTCTAAAAGTGCTAAATCAAGTCTGCCCCTAGTCATTGACTTGTGGAAAGCATTACCAGAATGTGTAATAATGGCACCCTCCCTTAACAGTTTTAAGTCAAGATTAAACTCACATTATAAGTTTTATCCCTGGTGCTATGAACCCGGACTGAAACCCAGAGACCATTACCAGAATGCATCTACAGAGGCTGGATAGCTTGTTCTTTGTGGTCCAGCTATGTAAGTTATGTTAGTAAGTAGAAAGTAGACCTTTATCATGTTCAAAAGAGCAGATACTGACGTGGTCCTTGCCGTATAATAAAGGGTAAAGACTCATGGTACAAATTGTTCTGGTCAGGAAACAGATACTACTGGTGTTCATAGCTGAGAAGTGGATAAGAAGGTATTTGAGGTAAAGGAAGCAAACAAGATCATCTTGGTGAAGATCATAGTCGATCAGCAAGTGCTTTGGTACTTGTCTGCCTATGCCCCTAAGTGTGGTTGCGGCAATGCTGTAAAGTATCCAGTCAATGACTTACTAAGTGACATGACTGCATTGATTCCAGCATCTGAATTCCTCATCTCATATGGTGATTGGAGTGGCCACGTAGGCAATACAGGCTCCACTTATAAAGAAATTAATAAAGGCTGTGAGTATGACATATAAATGTGATTATTTTCTTAGCCATTAGTTTAAACATGTGTTCATCGATGGGCTCAAGGTATGCTTTTGTGATGCTATGATGTCCATTGGCTGTTATCTGTCCGTTAGTCAACAATTTTCTTTAAACATATCTCCTCCTAAACTACTAGGTGGATTTTCACCAATATCACAGGAATGATCCATGGATGTCCCCCTTTCAAAATCGTTCAAAGATTTTAATTTCACGCAGAATTCTGGTTGCCATTGCAACCAAAAGGAAAAGCTGCTTTAAAAATTTCATGTCAGGAACCACAAGGCATAGAATCTTGATATTTGGTAAGTAGCATAATCTAGTAGACTTCTCCCAAGTGTTTTTCATATGATGCCCCTGGGGCCAAAATAGCCTCGCCCTGCGGTCACATGTTTTACCGCAGGCTGAGTCAGTTGTGAAGCTTGATTGTATAGATTCCTGACCTTTGTCTTCTTTCTTACTTTTATATTGGGAAAACATGAAAATATTATCTTGTATAAAACTGCAAGATCTAGAGCCTTTATATTTGGTATGTGGATTTCTACCAAGAGTGTTCAATTTGCAGACCCAGGGATCACATGTTGTTCATATGATTATTTAGGGATAACATTGAAAAATCTTCTCGTCTAGAACTGCAAGGCCTAATAAACATTGCAAGTGAGTATCATCAGAAAATACCATAATCACATACTGTAAACCAACTCACAGCACTCTGAGGATGCAATGAATTACTGTCAAGTGTAAATCCTGACTATAGTAATAATAGGGACATTACATGCAAGTATTGGGATTTTTTACATTAAACACAAAGCACAAACACAACAGTCATGTCATCAAAAAAGGCAAGTGAATATAATCAGAAAATACCAAAATCACACACTACAGTCCAACTCACAGATGATTATATTGCAAAGCTGTGTTGTCTTTTTGTGTGAGGAACTTCACATATCCCCAATGCTATTATATCCAATAACTTCTCATTATGAGCCATGATTTCATAGTGTCTGTAAATAAGCAGACCAGTGTCTTTTTTATTGAGAAAAAGGTAAAATATTTAAATTTCCCAATTATAACTAAGTCAGTTGTAAGCATTTGTACCTAAAATTGTGCATGCAAACAGAGGAACAATCAATAGGAAACATATCAAATGCAATAAAGTTTGAAGGTTGGGGACTGACCCTTTTAGCCAATTCCAAAAATCACCTTTTTTAGAATAAAATTGTCTGCATATCAAATTCAAAGAGAAGAAGAAGCATACAATAAAATACTAGGTAATATTTTGCCCTCAGACATACCCTTGATCCATAGCGTTTGGTCAAACAGTCAAATAGGTTTGTGCCAGTAAAATGCATATAAGCCCCCCCCCCCAGTAGCTTAGGCTGCTGTCAGTTCTAAGGCGGTGGTTCTGTTGTTGTTGATTTTTTGTTTATTGTTACTCCCATTATGGGAGTCTGTAATTGTTTTATGTTTTGTTGTACGTTACTTTATGTCCATTCTAGTATTGCATTCATCTTGATGGGGAAGAGAGAGAGCTGGTTGCTTTGCTTAATTTGTCTTCCTGGTGTCTCGTGATGGTTGAGCCGCTCTTCCTTGCGGTGTCAGAGGGTTGTCTGCGGTTTGTGATTGTGGTATTTCCTGATCATACTCACTTACTAGTTTTGATTTTCCAAAATTAGTCATGTTGCAAATAAATTAATGAGAATGAAAAACAGAACACCATCATGTAATTGTTTTGCTCATTCACACACCCTTGACCCCTTGGTTGGGATTAAAAGGCCAAAAAGAAAAATTCTGAAAGAGGCCATGTTGCATATCCAATTAAAGGGAAAGAAGTATAGAGCAACATGCACATCCCTGAACTGGGTAAAAAGGCTAGACATTGAAATTGTGCAGATTATACTGTGATTGAACTTAGTAGGTTTGCACTAAACATTGACTGTATTACATAATTGACAGAGTGTAATCAAGATGGACTTAGGCGTTGGAGAAATGTAATTATATATTTTGTGATAAGCACCCTCTTTTCATGAGTCAGTAACATATGGTTTGGCTGATAAACAAGAAAAAATAATTTTCAGTTACACACTCTTGTCTGGAGGTCTGTTTAAGAAGGATTTTAAAATATCAGCTAGCACATGAGGTTTGGGTATTTATTGCATTGGTGAGCAGTGAGCGCTCAGACAAGCTTGCATAGCGGCAGTCTTGTCAGAGCATTTGGTGCTAGCATACATTAAGTATGGATTTGATGAAGCCTCAGACTACAATTTATACCTTTCGCCTTTCTGATTAGGTCAACGTTGACGGTCAAAGGACTAAAATCCCATGTGCTGGCTCCTATGAATAAGTAAGTGAGTATGATCAGGAAATACCACAATCACACACTGCAGACCAACCAACGGCACCATGAAGAAGAGCCACAGAACATTTATAGTAACATTACATCTGTAAGACAATAATAGCAAAGCAACCTGCTTTCTCTTCCTCTTCAAGATGATTGCCTAACTAGAATGGACATAAAGTAATGCATAACAAAACAAATACAAACACAGAACTCCCACAAACAATGGGAAGTACATTAAACAATAGATCAACAACAACAGAACCACCCCCTTAAAACGGACAGCACCCTAAGGCACCAGGGGGCTTAAATGCATTTATTGGCGCTAAATCTTCGCCCTAGGTCCTGTTGTTGTTAAAAAACAAAATTGTTAAGCTTGCACAGAGGCTTCTAAACTGAATTGTCATTTCAGGTAACTGTCCACCAGGTACTTATGTTGATGGTGAGAATTGTATCCCATGTGACCTAGGTTTCTACCAGAACGATTGGAGGAAGAATGAATGTAAACCTTGTGGTGAGAACCGTAACACCTCAAGACAGGGTGCTGAAAGCATCAGTGAATGTCAAGGTATGTCAGACTGAATGGAGCCAAGAGTGCATGTAAGCTTTGTGAGAACAGTAATACCTCAAGACAGTGTGTTGAAAGCATCAGTAAATGTCAAGGTATGTCAGAATGAATAAAGGAAGAATAAATGAAAACCTTGCATAGAGAATTGTCTCACTTCAGAATATGGCTCTGAAATTATAAGTAAATGCCAAGGTATAGCAGAATGAATGGAGACAGAGTGCATTCAAATCTTACAGCAAGAACCATAACACACCAAGACAGTTCTTTGAAAGGAATGTCAGTATGAATGGAGGCAGAGTTGATAGTTAACATGTAGTGTGAACCATTAGAACTCAAGACTGTGCTCTGAAAGTATTAATGAATGTCAAATTGTGTAGAGGTAGACTCTGCATGAGATATGAACAGTTAAACTTGAAGACAGTGTCTAAGGACGTCTGTGTGTCAAAGAATGTCAGAATGAGTAAAGGTTATGTTCATGATATACATCTTCAGCTCAATTTTGGTCTCTTACAGCATCAATGAGTGTCAAAGAAATCAGAATAAATGTGCTGAGTTCATGTCATACATGTGGTAAACTGTCACACCTAGAGACAGGACGCTGGGTCAATGGATATCAGAATGAATGGAGGTAGAAATACATAATTTTTTTTGGGATGTGAACAGTGAAATCTTGAGACTGTGTGCTGAAAGCATCCATGAGAGTCAAGGAATATCAGAATAAATGGAGTTAGAGTTCGTATTTATCATGTATGATGAGCCAGAACAGCTGAAAGCATTGGTGAGTGTCAAGGAATATCAGTATCAACTGAGGTGGTGTTCATTTTTACCATGTAGAAAACCAAAACAACTGACTGAAAACAGGGGGCTATAAGCATCAGCTAGTGTCAAGGGATTTCAGAATGAATTAAGGCAGAGTTCATGTAATACATGTGGTGAGAGTTGTCACACCTAGTGACAGGGCGCTGAAAGAATGAATGTCATAATGAAATGACGTTTGGGAGAGTTCATTTAATTTATGTGGTTTGAACTGTCACATCTAGAGAAAGGGTGCTGAATGAGCATTAATTTGTGTCAAGAAATTTTATAATGGGTTAAGGCAGAATTCATGTTATTCATGCGGGGTATGAACAATAAAACCTAGAGAGATGGTGCTGAAAGCATAAATAAGTGTCAATGCATGTTTCAATACATGTAGGTAGTGTTTATGTAATTTAAAGTTGAGTATTATGTAAAAATGTGTAATTCATAACATCTCAAGATGGATACTGAGAGCAACAATGAATGTCAAGATATGTCAGAAGACATGGTGCTAAAAGCATAAACCAATGTCTAGGTATGTCAGACGACAGGGTGCTCAAAGCATAAACGAATGTCAAGGTATGTCAGAAGATACGGTGCTGAAAGCGTAAACGAATGTCAAGGTATGTCAGAAGACAGGATGTTGAAAGCATAAACGAATGTCAAGGTATGTCAGAAGACAGGATTCTGAAAGCATAAACGAATGTCAAGGAATGTCAGAAGACACGGTGCTGAAAGCATAAACGAATGTCAAGGTATGTCAGAAGACAGGATGTTGAAAGCATAAACGATTGTCAAGATATGTCAGAAGCGAGTTGCTGAAAGCACGAACGAATGTCAAGGTATGTCAGAAGACAGGATTCTGAAAGCATAAACGAATGTCAAAGTATGTCCGAAGACAGGATGCTGAAAGCATAAACGAATGTCAAGGTATGTCAGAAGACAGTATGCTGAAAGCATAAACGAATGCCAAGGTATGTCAGTAAGTGAGTATGATCAGAAAGTACCACAATCACAGACAGCAGACAACCCCATGGCACCACGAGGAAGAGCCACTTAACCATCACGAGACACGAGGAAGACAAATTAAGCAAAGCAACCAGCTCTTTCTTCCCCATCAAGATGATTGCAATACTAGAACGGACATAACGCAACGCACAACAAAACATAGAACAATTATAGCCTCCCACAATGGGAGTAACAATAAACAAAAAGTCAACAGCAACAGAACCACTGCCTTAGAACGGACAGCAGCCTAAGCCACAGGGGGGCTTAAATGCATTTTACTAGTACCAAATCTTCGCCCTAGTTTCTGCTGTTGTTGAAGTACAAGAAATGTTCAGCTCGCATGGAGGCCTTCTAACTAATGCAATGTTTCATCATGGAGAAACACTCTTATCAAATTAACATACCATGATGAAACAAAGAAAATGGCTCATGACTCAGAGATAGTCAGAGCTAAAGAAAACCTTAAGTTGAGCCACGGTGGGTCCAGCTACAGATAAGCATCAGACACCAGCCCACCGATTAAAGCTTTACGTCAGAGCCGTCATAGAGTCTGTGGCCTGACCCACCATTATGCAATTTAGTGTAGTGTTTCTCCATGATGATACATTTAAGCCCCCCAGTGGCTAAGGCTGCTGTCCATTCTAAGGCGGTGGTTCTGTTGTTGTTGACTTTTTGTTTATTGTTACTCCCACCGTGGAAGTCTGTAATTGTTCTATGTTTTGTTGTACGTTACTTTATGTCCATCCTAGTATTGCAATCATCTCGATGGGGAAGAGAGAGCTGATTGCTTTGCTTAATTTGTCTTCCTGGTGTCTCGTGATGGTTGAGCAGCTCTTCCTCGCAGTGCCAGGGGGTTGTATGCGGTTTGTGATTGTGGTATTTCCTGATCATACTCACTTACTATATTTAAGAGGAAACTATAGCTATAAACCGTGATTGAGTTTAAAACCAGGCATGCAGACATGATATCCAAGTTATATCCAACCCTTATATAACGTTTTACAATCTTTTTTAATTGATTACTAAAATTAGATTTTCTAACAATTCGTTTGAATTATTAACTAAATCACCATAAAATATAGGTTCTGATATGTTTGTTGTAGAAGAGTTTTTAACCCAATGTTGTATTTAACAATTAACCCTGAGTGTCTGTGGTAGAATTTAGAAAATGCTTTTCGAATTTTATTATATCTATAACATTGTTTTAATAACTAGCAGTTGAAAATAAGTTTATTTTGTTGAAGTCATCAGAATTAGAATACACTCCAGCAAAACAAATAAGCTAAGAAATATAACCACTATAGAAAGGGGAGCAAGGAACGTCTGAGGACAGGGATGCTGAAAGCATAAACGCATGTCAAGGTATGTCAGAAGACAGGGTGCTGAGGGCATAAACAAATGTCAAGATATGTAAGAAGACAGGATGTTGAAAGCATAAACGAATGTCAAGTTATGTCAGAAGACAGGGTGCTAAAAGCATAAACGAATGTCAAGGTATGCCAGAAGACAGGCTGCTGAAAGCATAAACCAATGTCAAGGTATGTTAGAAGACAGGATGTTGAAAGCATAAACGAATGTCAAGGTATGTCAGAAGACAGGGTGCTGAAAGCATAAACAAATGTCAAGGTATGTTAGACGACAGGGTGCTCAAAGCATAAACCAATGTCAAGGTATGTTAGACGACAGGGTGCTCAAAGCATAAACAAATGTCAAGGTATGTCAGACGACAGGGTGCTGAAAGCATAAACGAATGTCAAGGTATGTCAGAAGACAGGGTGCTAAAAGCACAAACGAATGCCAAGGTATGTCAGAAGACAGGGTGCTAAAAGCACAAACGAATGTCAAGGTATGTTAGAAGACAGGTTGCTGAAAGCATAAACCAATGTCTAGGTATGTCAGAAGACTGGGTGCTGAAAGCATAAACGAATGTCAAGATATGTCAGAAGACAGGATGCTAAAAGCACAAACGAATGTCAAGGTATGTCAGAAGACAGGTTGCTGAAAGCATAAACGAATGCCAAGGTATGTCAGAAGACAGGATGTTGAAAGCATAAACGAATGTCAAGGTATGTCAGAAGACAAGGTGCTAAAAGCACAAACGAATGTCAAGGTATGTCAGAAGACAGGATGCTAAAAGCACAAACGAATGTCAAGGTATGTTAGAAGACAGGATGTTGAAAGCATAAACGAATGCCAAGGTATGTCAGAAGACAGGATGTTGAAAGCATAAACGAATGTCAAGGTATGTCAGAAGACAGGGTGCTGAGGGCATAAACAAATGTCAAGATATGTAAGAAGACAGGCTGATGAAAGCATAAACGCATGTCAAGGTATGTCAGAAAACAGGGTGCTGAGGGCATAAACAAATGTCAAGATATGTAAGAAGACAGAATTCTGAAAGCATAAACGAATACCAAGATATGTCAGAAGACAGGGTGCTAAAAGCATAAACGAATGCCAAGGTATGTCAGAAGACAGGATGCTGAAAGCATAAACGAATGCCAAGGTATGTCAGAAGACAGGATGTTGTAAGCATAAACGAATGCCAAGGTATGTCAGAAGACAGGATGTTGAAAGCATAAACGAATGTCAAGGTATGTTAGACGACAGGGTGCTGAAAGCATAAACGAATGTCAAGGCATGTCAGTAGACAGGTTGCTGAAAGCATAAACTAATGTCAAGGTATGTTAGAATAAGGAGTTGCAGTGCGCATGCTGACATCAGAACAAGTTGATGCAGACTGAATGTAAACCATGCAATGTGAACCCAGACAATGTAACATTTAGACTGGGTACTGAAAGTATCATTTAATGTAAAGATATGTCAGAATTAATAGAGAAAGTGTTCCTGGTGAACAAGGAAATGTAAACTGTATCATTTTAACAAAATGAAAAACATGCTTTTGTCAAATGAAGACTCAAATTATCTGGGTCATTGGCCCAGTCTGCTAAGTCTTTGCTGTCTGCAGTCACTACGTTAGTTGTTTGCTCCTCTTGTCTGCTTATCTTCTGACAATATGGACCAAGATCAGACTGCTCCCTTGCTCCCAAGGGAACAGTCTGATCAGGGTTCATTTTTTTTTTTTGCTTTCATGAAGAAAAATAGTTTCAAGTACACTTGAATAAATGCAACAGACGTAAAAAGCAGACAACATTTTTAAGATAAAAAATAGTGGTTGCCTTTGTAAGGATTAAGATACTTTGTCTACCTTAAGATAATCTGGGTCCTTAGCTACCTGTAGCCCACACAGTGAAGACTGACCATGCAAGGCATATAGCCAGTCTGATCCACAGTCTTTAATGGGTATACATGCTACCTTGTTGGTTCTGCTATAGGCTGGTACCCTGCCTCTCCCATTTCCTTTAGAGTCAGGCACAAGCGTGCAATGTAGCCACCCACTGTGTTGTTTAAAAATGACAGCCTGCCAAACAACCCTTCCATTCACTGCATGTTTTTGTTAATATCTTTGCTCATAAAGCCAGCAAAAACTTGAAATTAATCCATTTTTTTTAAAGTTGAGTGGATTATTCAACTCTTATTATCAATTGGACGAGAATATCAAGACTTTTAGGGCATTATGTTTAATTCATGTATATCACTTAAAAAATGTGATTATCTTTTGAGCAGATAGTGCAGACTCTAATGATACATTGCATTATGCAGCATCTCATCTGGATCAGCTAGGCTTTAAAATATTGAAAGATAAAGTTCATATTTTTTTTATAAATTGGCATTTTTAGTGTTCTGTGGAGCTGGTGAGCAGTCAAGTCCATCTGAAGATTCCTGTGAGCCATGTCCTGCTGGAAAGTTCAAGCCGTCTGCCAGTTACGACCAGTGTACAGATTGCCCTACAGATCGTACCTCAAACGATGAGAGGACTGCCTGTTCTGTTTGTAAGTATCTGATTTTCTTTAAGTCCTATTCCCGCTACCCAAAACAATTGTCCCACAGATCGTACCTCAAATGATGAGAGCACTGCTTGTTTTGTTTGTAAGTGTTGGCTGTTTCTTTAGCCTAACTCCCAGCATTCACAACAATTATCGGGCAGATCGTACCTCAATTGATAAGAAGACTGCTTTTTCTGTTTGTAAGTTTTGGCTTCTCTTTTAGCACGGCTCCCAGCATTCACAACAATTGTCCTACAGATTGTACCTCAAACGATGAGAGGACAGCTTGTTCTGTTTGAAAGTATTGGCTTCTATTATTGCACAACTCCCAGCATTCACAACAATTGTCATACAGATCGTACCTCAAACGATGAGAGGACTGTGTGTTCTGTTTGAAAGTATTGACATCTTTTTTAGCACTGCTCCAACCATTCACAACTTTTGGCTTACAGATCGTACCTCAACGGATAAGAGGACTGCATTTTCTGTTTGTAAGTATTGGATTTTCTTTAACCCTTACTCCAGCCATTCACAACAATTGTCCAACAGATTGTGCCTCAAACGATGAGAGGACTGCTTGTTCAGTTTGTAAGTAATGGTTCTTCTTTAAGCCCTACACCTGCCATTCACAACAATTGTCCTACAGACTGTACCTCAAATGATGAGAGGACTGCTTGTTCTGTTTGTGAGTATCATCTTTTCTTTAACCCCTACTGACATCATTCACAATAATTGTCCTACAGACTGTACCTCAAATGATGAGAGGACTGCTTGTTCTGTTTGTAAGTATCAGCTTTTCTTTGATGCCATTGGCAACATTCACAACAATTGTTCTACAGATTGTACATCAAATGATGAGAGGACTGCTTGTTCCCTTTGTAAGTATTGGCTTCTCTTTTACTCCTACTCCGGCCATTCACATCATTGCTAACAGTTTGTACCTCAAATGATGAGAGGACTGCTTGTTCTGTTTGTAAGTATTGGCTTTTCTTTGACGCCTAATCCTGTCATTCACAACAGTTGTCCTACAGAGTGTACCTTAAATGATAGGAGGACTGCTTGTTCTGTTTGTTAGTAATGGTTCTTCTTTGACCCCTACCCCTGCCGTTCACAACAATTGTCGTACAGATTGTACCTCAAATGATGAGAGGACTGCTTGTTCTGTTTGTAAGTGTAAGCTTTTTTTTAGCCCTACTCCTGCCATTCACAACAATTGTCATACAGATTGTACCTCAAATGATGAGAGGACTGCTTGTTCTGTTTGTAAGTATTGGTTTTACTTCTACCCCTACTCACACAATTTACAACAATTGTGGTACAGATCGTACCTTTAATGATGAGAGGACTGCTTGCTCTGTTTGTAAGTATTTGATTTTCTTTTACCCTACTCACACCATTCACAACAATTACCCTACAGATCGTACCTCAAATGATGAGAGGACTGTTTTTTCTGTTTGTAAGCATTGACTTTTCTTTGAGTCCTACACCAGACGTTCGCAACAATAGTTCTACAGATTGTACCTCAAACGATGAGATGGCTGTATGTTATGTTTGTAAGTATTGGCTTTTCTTTGAGCCCTACACCCACTATTCACAACAATTACCCTACAGATCGTACCTCAAAAATGAGTGGACTGCTTGTTCTGTTTGTAAGTATTTGCTTTTTTAACCCCTACTCCCAACATTCACAACAAGTGTCCTACAGACCATACATCAAAAGATGAGAGGACTGCCTGTTCTGTTTGTAAGTATTGGCTTTTCTTTGAGCCCTACTCCCGCCATTCACAACAATTACCCTTCAAATCGTACTTCAAACGATGAGAGTAATGTATGTTTAGTTTGTAAGTATTGACTTTTCTTTGATCCCTACTCCCGCCATTCACAACAATCACTCACAGATTGTACCTCAAATGATAAGAGGACTGAATGTTATGTTAGGTTTGTAAGTATTGGTTTTTATGTTAGCCCTACTCCCGCCACTCACAAAAAACTTTCACTTTGAGTTAATAGTAGTTTCAGCTTAAAGTAGTTGGTCTGTATATGATTTATAGAATATGTAACTTAAACCTTAATTTTACTCTTAACTAAAAAAACAGTTGTTTTATTTCATGGTTTCCTGACATTAGTCATTTTGTGGGTAATGAAGTAAGTGTTCAACAATTTTCCCACCATTCTTTACAGAAAAAAAAGTAAGTATGATCAAGAAATACCACAATCACACACTGCATACCAGCCTATGGCACTGTGAGGAAGAGCAACATTACTATAACAATCACAAGACACCAGGAAGATAAACAATGTAAAGCAACAAGCTCTTTCTTTCCCATCAAGATGATTGCAAAACAAGAAAGGACACAAAGCAGTGCACAACATGTAACAAACACAGAGCCCCACAATGAAAGGAACAATCAACAGCAACGGAGCTGCACGTGTTACTGAAAAATAAGAAAAACTTGAAATTTACACTTATCAAGTATCATGTTCAAGGTTTTTGCCTCTTTACAGCATGTCAAACTGCCAATCATTTTGATGTCCTGATGGGAACATACTGTTTGTGGTGTGGATTCAGTCGGCGTTAGTGTGATGCTTTCTTGTGTACAAGATATCTCATAAATAAACTAGTGGATTGGAACCAAATTTGCATGGATATAATATTTGGGAATGATAAAGACTTGATCAGTTTTTTGTGACCTTGCCTTATTTTTCAAGTTCAAAGCAAAGCTAAATAGGTCAAATTAGAGCTTGTGTGAAGGTGGACTTTTGTTTTCTCTGACAGCAATACAAGTCTATGTTAAGCAGGTTTTTGCAGATTGAGTATATTTAATTTACAAATACTTCAAGTTATGAGGGTTCAAGGTAGCTAGTTTTATACTTTTGAAATTGGAAAAATAGTATTCTTTATATACATTAATGCTGGGAAAGGGATATCCTAACTGCCCATATGAAAATGAAGAGACAAAAGCTACAACAAGACTCTATTAAAAGAGTGTGTTTTAATGGTGCATTGATATTACAACTTTTCGCATCCAAAAGAGCTACCAAATCACTAACCAAAACACTATCAATGCGCTAACCAAAAACTCTCAATGTGCAAACTAAAACACTATCAATCCATTAACCAAAAAACTATCAGTGCACTTAGACCAAAACACTACCAAGGCACTTACCCTGACACTATCAATGTATTTTCACCAAAGTACTATTGAGATACTAGAAAATCAGGTCCGGTCAGTAAACATTACACAAGCATATAGTTTACATTAAATCTGCTACAACTGTAATTATGCAAGAACTTTTATTTGATACGAAACCTTTTAAGCATTTCTGAACCAACATTCAATCATAAAAACAGATTGACTGTAATGCATTAAATTAAAATATTTAATCTCAGTAAAAACTGTTACATATGCTGATGTGTATGTTTTTTAGCAAACCAAGTGAATGCAGAGTTTCTATAGTGATTCTTAAGCTGCATGTTGCTTGCTCTATATATAAAATGGTTAAGCATAAATGATCAGAAAAAACTATAAGCAATTGAAGCATATATTTAAAGGTTATGTGATGCAGCACAGAATTACAAATGTAGTAGGTGAGTATGACCAGGAAATACCACAATTACAAACTGCAGACAACCCCGTGGCACAGTGAGGAAGAGCCACTAAACCATCACGTGACACCAGGAAGACAAATTAAGCAAAGCAAACCTGAAACAGCATGACAATACAAATTTACCGTAATAGAGTACAATTATATTATAACTACCTACTGGCATAGTTAATAACACACTTTTATTCAACATTTCACATAATTGAACTAAACTAACTGACTGAAACAGAAGAAACACATTGTAAGTGAAAGTGAAGGATTGACATATGATTTTACCAAAACGTTATCAAGACATTGTAGATTTTATCTAAGGATATCAATGCACTATTAATTTACTTCTCAATGAGAAAGCGAACCAAAACATCATCAATGTCGTTTTTCAGAAAAAAAGTTCTTTGATTTATTACAGTTAGCGTTTCAGACCAAGGCACTTCACCAAGTTTTCTTAGAGTGACTTCATAGCACATTGATAGTGCATTGGATGTATCTTAGTTCATTTTTTCATAAATGTGTGGACCAGAGTTATAGACATTTCTGAATATCACTCAAAAGTTATCTAATAGTGTATAACTGATCAATGCAGTGACAATTTAGCACTTTACATAGTCTCACAATCAAAAGCTCACTTTTTCAATCTCCCGCAAATAATCTTAGGTTAGTTACCCATACAGTTAGATGATGGATGCATACCTGTTTAAAGTAGGTATGGTTTTTGTAAAGATGACTTATTCGGTTCAAAGAGAGGAATTAGTTCCACACTTTGCACTTTTTAAGGATTTTCAGTAAGTCTAGCAGTTTTGCATAAAGATTGAGTTTTGTAAGGCCCCATCAACGGATGTAGGAATAACTCTATTGGCTTTTTGGCTTGTCTGTCCTCTTTTGAGGACATTATAACTTCGTCATTATAGTCCAATCCTTCAGATTTCATATGGGGATTACTTTTTTCTAACCCTCGCCCAAGTTTAAATATTAGTTTTGTTCAAAAAACAATAACTAAGATGGCTGCCAAAAGGACAGCTGATTGTTTCTTTATAATCTAGCTAAGTCATTTATCACCGGTTTTGTTTAATATTTTTATATGGATTACTTCTATCAAACTCTTGCCAAATGATTTGAATATGGGTTCTGTTTAGATGACAGATAACCAAGATGGCCGCCAAGATGTTCATCATATGTTGGTTTATTTTAGTGCTCACTCGTCATTTATCATTGGATTTCTTTTAAATTTCGTATATGAATTAATATATTCAATCACCCGCCTAAATTTGAATATGATTTTTATCATATGAATGCTAACTAAGATGGCCAATAAAATGGCCATCTCCTGTCTGTTTGCACTTATGGTCAAAATGACAATTTCCAATAAACATTATTGCCCCTTTTCATAGTAGGCATTTTGCACGTTCTATAACAGAGGCTGGCTTCTCTAGTTTCCTATTTGCTCAATCTGAAAAATTTGTTGTTGAGCGTTATTTTCTATTTGTGGTATGGGTGTAATCAGATTTAAGCATTTCAAAACAGAAGTGTTTATAATATTGTACGCATCTGATTTGTTTTAATTGGAGTATGGAAAATTACATCTGTTGAGAATGACGTTGGTACGCCAACATCTTTAAAACAGTTGGAATAATAATTTCATGGCATTTTAGGACGTCAAAGCATTTTTAACATGACACAAAGATATGAAAATGTTCAGCACCCTTAATATTACCATTTTGATATGTCAGTATAACTTCATCATAAATTGCTCAGCAAGATGGGTTAAATTGTTATTATGATTTGTGGTCATGATGGGATAGGAAGGTGAATGGAATATGTAAATTCTGCCTGGTATTTGCCTACAAAAGAGCGTGTCTTGAGAAAAATTCCATATCTTGCAGCCAAATACTTACAGTACTTGCAGCATAAGGCTCAAACTGACATCTGCATACAGTGAATTTTAAAATTAGTTTCGCATCTGATCAGGGACTAAGTTTTCTGCCAGAAGAAACGTTGGACTCCTTGGCTACCTGTAGAGTGCCTATCAAAGACTCTTGTCAGACTGTATGAATGCACAGGCTGACCTGAGTCTTTGATAGGCGCACTTGCGAACTTGTACCTTTTGCTGGACACCATTTCATAATGTTTGTTAATGTTATGATTTTATTTCCAGATCATTGTGGTTTGGGTAAAGAGTACAGGGTTTGGAGTATAGGAGAAGCTTGTATTCAGTGTCAGCTGGGTACATACAAAGACACCGTAGGAAATGAAGCTTGCACGCCTTGTCAGCCAGGATATACATCAATAGAGACTGGGCAAGCATCCTGTGATATCTGTAAGTTTGTTGTTGTTTTAATACACTATAAGAGTAAAGCATGCGCTTGGTGTGCGGACTTGTCAAAGTGTCAAGCAATCAAGGGCCACAACCAAAGATTAGCATCAACACCAACTGATTTAATGTTATTATTATACATTTTTATGATGATTGTATCCATTGTCTATATACCAGAGATAGGGTTTTGCCAAAAGAACTGATCTTTGTGCGCGTCTGTTTATATGTGCTTTGTTGTCACCTGCTGGGAAAGGGCTGACCTCTTGGCTCTCGTTTGTGGTGTCTACTGTGAGTTTGTCACTTTCCCATTGGTATCCTGGGTCAGGTGTGATACTTGATTGTATCAATTCCTGATCTTTGCACCCTTACTTACTTTGATCAAAAGTAAAGTGAGTTTGATCAGGAAATACCACAATCACACACTGCATACTGACCCAGGGCACTGTGAGGAAGAGCCACAGAACATTTACAGTAACAAGACATCCTTAAGACAAAAGCAAAGCAGCCTGCTCTCATATCCACTTCAAGATGATTGAAACAAGAAAGTACACCAAACAAAGACAAACACTGAACACCCTCCCCAAACAATGGGAAGTAAAACTGGGATATATATTGATAGTAATGGAAATTATAAAGAAAGAAAGAAAGAAAAAAAGAGGGCAAAAATCAGGAATCGATACCATCAAGCACCACACCTGACCCAGGTTACCAATGGGAAAGTGACAACTTCACAATTGGACATCACAAACGAGAGCCAAGAGGTCAGCCCATTCCCAGCAGATGACCACAAGGCATCAAAAAACTGACATGCACAAAAGCATAACAAGAACAAGACATAAATGATCCACCAAAGAAGCACCGCCTTGGAATAGTCAGTAAAATATTTTACTGGAGGGCTTAAACTGGTTTCACGGTGCACCAACCTAACCCTAGATGTTTGGTTTGCATGAAAGACCCTTAACTTATCAATGCATCATATCCTAAATCAAGATATAAAAAGGAGAATAAGCAAAGATAAGGACTCAACAGTCAAAAAAAACTGAATAATGGAGCAAAAGGAATCCAAAGGGTAAACCCCAGACTAATGCTTCTCATTGACTGGATTTGATCCAAATTGGAATACACATTGATAATGAATGAAGTGAATCAAGAGCTTACTCGTAGACTGATTTGGACCCATATTGGCATATTCATTGATAATGAGTGATATGTATTAAAAGTCTATTTGTGGATGCATTTGGACTTAACTAGCATATACAATGATAACCTAGCTTTATCTACGGTAAAGCTCTTTCGGCTGAATGTCAAGTGTATAACACATATAAGCATAGCGTCCTTTCTCTAGGATATGGGCTATCAATGCAGAAGAGATCAGACACTGCAGAATGCAACATCGGTTCAGGGTCTTCACTGTTTGCTAAAGGAATGGTCTACTTAGATCTGAATAAAAAAAAAACACTCAACAACCCTTAAAATGGGCTTGTCTGTTTGATAAGATTGGAAAATTACATTCAGCTTAAATGGGTTAAGCCACTCTGTTTTGGATTGAATGGTTCATGTTCTTTGCGGAAGAGTATATTTTTTATAGAATAATGGGATCCCAGTGGTTCTGTGGTAGAGTGCTTGACTCGAGACAGATAGTGTTTGCAGGTTTAGGCGTCAAGGAGGTCACTGCATTGTGTCTTAATATTTTTCTTCTTCTTAAAGTGCACTGTGTCCCTGGTAAAACTAAATATAGTGGACAGTGTGTGTTGTGTGATGTGGGTACATACAAAGAGGATGCTGGGAATACAGCTTGTACCAATTGTTCCTCAATAAGAACAACAGTGGGGAAAGGCTCCATCTCACAAGCTGACTGCAACATAGGTGAGTCCTATATAATGAAATGTCTGAAATCGTGATTTTTGAACATGGTGCAAGAAAAACTGTCTCTGTTTTTTGGCCTTATATCACATATACTACCCTATGGGCTTTGACACGGGAAAACCTGTCTTTATGATTTGCGAACAACAAAGGTTGAGACCGGATTGTGCGTCCGCCCAGACTGATAAACCCCTTTGTTTTTCGCTTTTCGGAAAGTATCATATGTTAACTTGCTACAGGTGACATTTCAAATTTTTTAGCTAGTCTCTGTAGCTGAGGAGACTGGTTTGAGTCTCGCTTTGTCAGAAACCCTGAAGACAGGTTTTATCGCATTGAGGCCAATATGGGCTTGTCATAACATAATGCTGTGGTTGCGAATTCTCAGGAACATACTGACTTGATTTCAACACAACTTCATGGGAACCTTTGGTATTAAGAGTAGATTGGAACATCTTAAGCATCTTATGGTTGGATGAGTTATGACCCTTTGGTAAATCATGTTATGACTAATCCTGCAAATCATGGCCACACAAATTCCTGGCAATACTGGTTGAATTGCAGCAAAACTTCATAGTATCCTTCAATATTAAGAGTAGTAACGTATATGATATACCTTAGTGTTATGGCCCTTTGATAAATATTTTAATGTTAAATAGAATTTCCCTGGTATCTGTGATTTCTCCGCAACTACTGATTGGATTTTAAGGAAAGTTCACGGCAACCTGCAGTACCAAGGGTCTAGAGTTATATCCCTTTGGCTTGCCCTTACCTATGTTGAAAGAAGATTATAAATGGTAGACCCAAAGGTCATCCCCAGGCATGCCTCATCCCTCCACTTCATAAAGTAAGTAAGGTGCAAAGATCAGGAATCGATTCAAGCAAGTACCACACCTGACCAAGGATACCAAAACTCCACGTCTCAGAAACCATTCAGAACCCCGTCTCTAGACAATGCTACTGTAAAACACTTAAGTGACATGTCTGGTAGAAAATAAACATGATTTATCAAACAAATAAAATCAGTAATTTTGTTTTTGCCTAGAAGCGGGAACTCCTTTTCCTGACCACAAGTGACCCAAGACATCCATGAGATGAAACGCATGATATATTTATTTACAATTTTAAACAAGCATAACGCTTCTCTGCACTTTTGATGTCACAAACTTTAACAAATGACGTCATTTACACATGCAATGGCGTTGCATAACGTTTCTGTCTTCCAACACTGAAAATGGAGGGTCGAGGAACATCGCATACTGTAGTAGTTTCTTAATTTTAGCAAGCAGTTCAAGCAGAAGACATGTAATGTACAGTTTATTGAATCATTCTATTTAAAATATTGGATTTATAAACCTCGGGAGGTGAAGAATCATATAAAGAAACTTGTGCTTGCGCATTCGTTTCTTTATCAGATTTTTACCTCCATCAGCTTATAAATCCCATAATTTAAATAGAACGATTAATAAAGTCTATTTCTTTGGCGGTCATTTTATTTGGGCGCTATTGGCAGTCAAGCCAAACACTGCCAAAATAAAAAGACTCAAAAAATGATCAAAGAGCCCAAAGAATAATAACAAACCGACAGAAATATTATTCCCAATACACATCAAACAGAATGGCTTAAATAAATTAACTATTTTACTTATGAAGGAGTAAATATACCTTCGTCACGGATATAATGTCAAATGCTCTTGTCAAAAACCATTATGTGTAATGTCGGCTGTTTGATCTATTTTTGGCAGTTTTTTTATTTTGGCATATTGTTTTTTTACTTAACCGCCAATAGCATCAAAATAAAATACTTGGTTATGTTTTAGCACAATGCCTTACTCTATGGCTATTTGGATGAATATTTGTCTCATCTTTACCTGAAGCAGCAATGCCATCGATTGGATCAAATACATTTTTGACTAAGACGCAGGCCTTCATATAAAAATGCGTAATTGATTTTTTTCTTATTTCTCAACCAAAACATATGTTTTGGGTACTCAAAAGACCCATCTAAATGAGACCTTCTTTTGAGCATCCCACAACATAATTTTGTTTAATTTGATTGGTAAGAAAAAATTCTAATTCTACTCTTAAAGATGTTGCTTAACTGTACCTATGAAATTGGTATCTCAAGTAGGTGTTAAATGATCATGATTGACACCATCAGTAGGCTAATTGATGAGGCTTGTGTGCTTTACTTGGCTGTGTATAATAACTACATCATATGCTCCATATATGACATATTCTTTTGCAGTGGTGTGTGAAGCTGGACAATACAGAGATCCTTCTCAGACAGCTAACTGTACTGAATGTGCTCTTAACTATTACCAGAATAATAGGGGTCAGACCAGCTGTATTTACTGTGGTGTAGGCAAGGTTACCATGGCAACAGCAACTGTTGACCCTACAGACTGTGTTGGTTAGTACTTAAATGAGCCAACATCCTTCGCAGACAGCTAACTGTACTGAATGTGCTAGCACGTTCTACTACCATAATAATAGGGGGTCAGCCTAGCTGTATTTACTATGGTGTTGGTAAGGTGACCATGGCAACATTAACTGTTGGCTCTATAGACTGTGTAAGTAAGTATAGAATGAGCCAACAACCTTCTCAGGCAGCTAGCTGTACTGAATGTGCTCGCTCGCAACTGCTACCATCATAATAGGGGTTAAGCCAGCTGTATTTTCTGTGGTGTTGGCAAGGTTGCCATGGCAACAGCAACGGTTGACTCTACAGATGGTTTGGGATAGTACTTAAATGAGCCCACATCCTTCTCAGACAGCTAACTGTACTAAATGTGCTAGCAACTACTACCATAAAAATAGGGTTTAAACCAGCTGTATTTAAGGTAACAATGGCAACAGTAACTGTTGACCCTACAGACTGTGTTTGCAAGTATATAAATGAGCCAACATCCTTCTCAGACAGCTACTTGTAATGAGATTGCTCGCAACTACTACCAGCATATAAGGGGTAAAGCCAGCTGTATTTGCTGTGGTGTTGGCAAGCCTTAAGCTATTGTTGACCCTACAGACAGTGTTGGTTAATATATATATAAATGACTCAACATCCTTCTCAGACAGCTAGCTGTACTGAATGTGCTTGCAACAACTACTAGAATGGCAGTGGTCAAATCAGCATTGGCAAGGTTACCATGACAACAGCAAGTGTTGACCCTACCGACCGTGTGGGTAAGTACTTAAATGAGCAAACACCCTTTTCAGACAGCAAACAGTACTGAATTTGCTCACAACTACTACCAAAATAGTAGAGGTTAAACCAGCGGGATTTACTGTGATGTTGGAAAAGTAACAATGGCAGCAGCAACTGTTGACCCTACAGACTGTGTGGGTATGTAATTAAATGAGCCAACACCCTTTTAAAACTACTAATTGTACTCTACTGAATGTGCTTATATTTACTGCCAGAGTAGTAGGGTTCAAACAAGCTGGATATTAAATTATGGGCAAGGTTAACATGGCATAAGCAACAGTTGATTCTATAGACTATGTGGGTAAGTACATCCTTCGCAGACAGCTGCATGTACTGAATGTGCTCGCAACTACTACCAGAATAATAGTAGTCAAACCAGCTGTATTTACTATGGTTATGGAAGGTTACCATGGCAACAACATATATTGACTCTACAGCTTGTAAGGGTAACATCCTTCTCAGACTGATAACTGTACTGAATGTGCTGGCACCTACTACCATAATAATAGGGGTCAAACCAGCTGTATTAACTGTACTGGCAAGGTTACCATGGCAACAGCAACTGTTGATTGCAGACTGTATGGGTAAATACATAAATGAGCCAGCATCCTTCTCAGACAGCTTACTGTATCCTGCACTACTCAGTTCTTGATAGTGTAAGATTCTGCCCCTCGCTTTAGCAATAAATTGAATAGCAGCTGTGTGCATCTGCTTTTAAAGTAAAGTGTAATCATTTACCCATAAAATGTGTAATCAACAAACAACCATTTCTTTCATTTCATGTTCTTTTTATGAATTATAGTAACCTAGTTAAATCCAGCCAATAAAATGTGCATACCCATGTTCTTAATAGACAAACTGCCACGTACTATTTCAAGAGCATTAAAGCTTCTGTTCAGACAGTTAAGCCTCGGTAGCAACAGACAGCAAACGAAGTTAAAAATATGCAGTTTATCATTGAAAGTGAACGCCAGCATTTTCTCCAAAAATGTATGGAAATGTTGAACAGATAAGTAGCTGATAATTCTGTGTTTACATCCGGATGCAAGATGTCAAAATCTTGCAAAATTCTCCGGAAGACAAAGCCTATCAAGAATGTGAGTATATCGCAAACACAATACATGACGATGCTGAATGTGCTCTTAACTATTACCAGAATAGTAGGGGTCAAACCAGCTATATTAACTTTGGTGTTTGCAAGGTTACCATGGCAACAGCAGTTATTTACTCTACAAATTGTGATGGCTAGTACTTAAATGAACCAACATCTTTCTCAGACAGCTAACTTAACTGAATGTGCTTTTAACTATTACCAGAATAATAGGGGTCAAACCAGCTGTATCTACTGTGTTGTTGGCAAGGTTACCATGGCAACAGCAATTATTGACTACAGACTATGTTAGTAAGTTTGTAAATGAGCCAAGACATGAGATTTTGGTACTTATTGAATAGGCAATCAATCAGTAAACTTTCCGTTTCACCAGAGCTTTCGATGCTTGTGTATAGCTCTTTTCACTGTGAATACAAGTAAACGGTACGTTGTCAAACAGTAAAGTCCCAGATAAAACGCTACATAAGCGGCATTTTATCAGTGTCTGTACTGTTTGGTACGATAAAACAATTTTCAGCAGCAAGAAAACATCATTCTGTAGAAAAAATCAAGTGAGTATGATCAGAGAATACCACAATCACACACTGCATACCAACCCACGACACTATAGGAAACAATAACAATCACAAGACACAGGAAGACAAACAAAGTAAAGCAACCAGTTATCTATTCCCCATCAAACTAATTGCAAAACTAGAAAGGAAACAAAGCAATGCACAGCCAAACATGGAACATTCACAAAACCAGACACTCAGAGCAACAATCAACAACGAATCAACAACAACAGAACCGCCACCTTAGAACGGACAGCAGCCTAAGCCACATGGGGGCTTAAATGCATTATACTGTTACCAAATCTCGCCCTAGATTCTCGCCCTAGATTCTGTTGTTGTTCAGACACAAAAACTGTTAAGCTCGCATGGTGGCTTCCTAAATATTGCAATGTATCATCACAGAGAAACAATCAATCAAAATAACACACTATGATGAAACAAGGAAAACACTTACGACTCACAAATAGTCAGTCAGTCTGAGAGCTAAAGAAAGCCTCAAGTTGAGCCAGGGTGGGCCCACCAAAGATAAGCATCAGGCACCAACCAATCAATTAAAGCTTTACATCAGGGCCATCATTGAGGCTGAGGCCTAACCCACCGCTGTGCAACCAAAGAGGAAACCACAGCCACAAACTGCGACTGACCCTCATGCAGACACACAGACCACAGCATGACAACCATGCTACGTCCAACTTATTTATAACATTTGATTATACCCCATAAATGATCGTCAAAATTAGAAATTTTGACCAGGAACCCCTTAAAAAAGAAAATGAACAAACAATTCCATACTTATGTTATCAATATGTATGGGATAATCCATCAGAGTGAAAAGGCTTATGATCTTATTACACCCTCACATAAAGTATAAAGAGCGCAAACAGGATTCTCATTTTCCATTCATATGTCTGTCTGCAATCTTCGATGCCAATTCATCTGGGTCATCACTTAGCCAAAGTACCTGACTAGTGGTTTAAAGATAGCAACATAACTTAACCCTTATCCTGTGATATTTTTGTTCAGAAAATGCTGTTTGCTGCATACATTCAAATGCTCTTCAAACTAATTTTATCACAAAAGCAAACACTATGAACCCCAAGCGGTCTTTAGTGCAATCCTGGCCTGTTCCCATAATTTTCTGGAGTCTGATAGTGAAATAATTGCCATGGTCATTCTCCTCCTTACGCTGATTCTTGAAAGAAGGGTTGTTGTCAGTTACAAGTGAAAGCATGTGCACAAAGTACTGGTTAACCGATTAGCCAAGCTTGCCCAGGAAAAAGAGTGGTTAGATAACCTGATCGTCTCGACATAACCATAGATGTAAACTGGGATGTAAAACCTCAAACCAAACAAAATAATGTCGTTCTCAGGTTCGATAATAGTCTATATATCGCCATATGTCATCATTGGTTATTTGTTTATGAAAAATTGTCAATTTTAATGACGTTTGGTCTCTAAATCAAGTAAGAACTTAATCAAACTTTGTCACAATGTTTGGCACAAAAATGTCTTGATAGCATTACAAAATGGTTATATCCATATATTTATTCAGGATATATTGCCCTTTGTTCGTGAAATTGTACCATATTTTCGCAATGTCTGGTCTCATACTCGAGTAACTTATGATGGAACCTACCAAACTTGGGCACAATTTATAATAGTTTAATGTCTTGCTAAAGTTACAAAACGATCTATATCATCCTATGCCTCAAAGAGTTAATATCCTTTGTTCATTTTTTGGCTTTGTGAGAATATGATTTTTGACATTTCTAAACTTTGAAAAAGATAAAGGGGCATATTGTTTTGGGCTTGTCCTTGTGTGTATCCTTGTTTGCTTCCATGTGTCTGTGCAAAAACTTAAGTTTGGGTTTTTAAATTTCATAAATTGATTCCTCATCAAAAGATAGCTGACCCGTATTTTTGTCTGAAATATCTACCTTTGTGAAGTTATTCCCCCTTTGAAGGGTCAGAATGAAATTTTGTAATCTTGATATCTCAAAACGATTATAGCTTATAGTAGGAGTTTCAAACTTGGTCAGCCAATAAAAGGTATAAAGTGAATTCATTGGTGAAACTTTAAAAAATGTTGTTGTTTTTAGTTATTGCTCTTTGCAAATTTGGTCATTGAAAACTTGTAATAAATATATCTCAAAAAATATAATAGCTAGCAGCCTAAAACCAGGTCAGCTGATAGAAGGTGATGAGCAAATTACCTGGTGAAATTTAAAAAAAGTTATTTTACCTATTTAGAGTTATTGCCCCTTGCAAAGTAGGACATTGAAAACTTGTAACAGGGTCCATTCAAAAAAAATTATGGTTCTGAAACTTCATTAATGGATTCCTTATCAAAATAGCTGACCTGTGTGTTTTTTTTTAGTTTGAATTATATCCCTTTGTGGAGTAATGCTCCTTTTCAGGGGTCAGAACGAAATTTTGTAATCAAGATATCTAAAAAAAACTATTATAGCTAGGAGCTTTAAACTTGGTCAGCTGATAGAGGATAATGTGTAGATTACCTGGTGAAACTTTAAGAAAGTTATTTATTTAGTAATTGCCTGACCGTTGACATATTGTAATAAAGATATCTCAAAACTATTACAGGCAGCATCCTCAAACTAGGTCGGCTGATAGAAGCTGATGAGTAGATTAACTGGTGAAAATTCTATATTTTTATGTTTTTAGAGTTATTTACCTTTGCGAATTTTAACTTTGAAAAACTGTAGTCAAGCTATTATGGAAATTATTATTGTTGGGAATTTCAAACCTGGTCAGCTGATACGGGATGGTGAGTGGTATAGCTAGAAGCTTCAAACTTAAGATGACTCTTATCTTAAAACAGAGCACCATCCTTAGGGACAAGCAAATGGTTGGGGCACAGTGTTTCATAAACATAATTCCTAGTTCATAATGTCAATAACCTGCTCGTATTTATTTATTTTATTTACAATGATCATTAGCGGCAGCCATAGTGGCTTTAATTATCTAGAATCAGATCCATGCACTCTCTCTTGCAGATGAATGTCAGAAGGGAGAAGAATATATGAGTAACAGTAGATCATGTGACCAGTGTCCCCAGAGGTACTACAAAGACACAGTGGGTAATACAGCCGCATGCAAGCAGTGTCCACCAGGGTTTACAACACCAGGGAAAGGAGCCCAGAGTCCCGCTGAGTGTAAACAGAGTAAGTTTTACTTGTTCTTGCCCCGAGGTTTAAAACGAAATCATGCACAATGCAACTAAATATGAAATATATCGCGCCCATCAATGTTAAAATGTCAATAATTGATGGTATTTTAACATAAATACAACATCTGACAGTTATACTGCAGGAAAGGTCTTTATATTGCAGCATTTTAGTTTTTATGAACATTTGAAATTTCATGATCAGTTGAGTTGAGAACTGTATAACGGTAACCTTGGGGCCAAGTTTCCAGAATAGAGGGGATAAATATATTAGTTTTCTTATTTCTCAACCAAAATATGTCTCAGTGAGATTGTTCTTTTGAGCACACAAACTTATGTTTTGACTGAAATATGAGAAAATGCAAGAAGTCACAATTTTGCCACCATATATTTTGCTTAGCTGAACCTTTGTTGTTTAATCCGTTTTTATGCCCCAGCCATTTCATTTTTATGCCCCCGCCATGATAATGGCCGGTGCATTAAGCGTTACCCCTGTCCATCCGTCTGTACGTACTTTACGTACGTACGTATGTAATTACGTACATATGTCAGGGAGCGCAGTGGCTCAGTGGTAGAGTGCTTGACTTGAGACCGAGGGGCCGCGGGTTTGAGCCTCATCGGCGTCACTGCGCTGTGTCCTTGAGCAAGACACATTAATCCTAGCTTATTACTTGTTCAACCCAGAAAGACTCGTCCCTACATAACTGAAAGATTGTTGATGTGACGTAAAGAATCAAATCAAACAAACAAGTGAACGTCTGTTCGACAACGTACGCTCTCTAACTTGAATATTATTTATCAGAATTTTATGAAACTTGGTCACATTGTTTAGTACTATAATGTCTTCTTCAAGTTTGATAATGGTCTATATCGCACCAGGCTTTCAAGAGTTATGGTCCTTTGTTTATGAAAATTCACTGTTTTAAACAACGTCCGCTCCCTACTCAAATAATTTTGATCAAAATTTTATGAAACTTCGTCACATTGTTAAGTACCAGTATGTCTGCTTCAAGTTCGATAATCGTTTATATCGCACCAGACTTTCAAGAGTTATGGCCCTTTGTTTATCAAAATTCACTGTTTTAAACGACGTCCGCTCTCTAACTCAAACATTTTTGATTGGATTTTTATGAAACTTGGTATCATTGTTTAGTATTATAATGTCTTCTTCAAGTTCGATAATGGTTTATATAGCACAATGCTTTCTGTAGTTATGGCCTTTTGTTTATGAAAATTCACCATTTTAAACGATGTCCGCTCTCTAACTCGATTATTTTTGATCAGAATTTTATGAAACTTTGTCACATTGTTTTGTACTACGATGTCTTCTTCAAGTTTGATAATAGTCTATATCGCACCATGCTTTCAAGTGTTATGGCCCTTTGTTTATGACAATTCACCATTTGAAACGATGTCCGCTCTCTAAGTCGATTTTTTTATCAGAATTTTATTAAACTTGGTCACATTGTTAAGTACCATGATGTCTTCTTCAAGTTCAATAATGGTCCATATCGCACCCTGCTTTCTGTAGTTATGGCCCTTTGTTAATGAGAATTCACCGTTACAAATGATATCCGCTCTCTAAGTCGAATATTTTTATCAGAATTTTATAAAACTTGGTCACATTGTTAAGTACCGTGATGTCTTCTTCAAGTTTGATAATGGTCCATATCGCACCATGCTTTCAGCAGTTATGGCCCTTTGTTTATGAAAAATCACCGTTTTAAACAGTGTATGCTCTTTAAGTTGAATAGTTTTGATCAGAATTCTATGAAACTTTGGCACATTGTTTAGTACAATGATGTTTTAAGTTTGATAATGGTTTATATGGCACCATGCTTTAAGGAGGTAGCTAAGTTTGGGTTGTTTGTTGATGAGGACCATAGCAAGCTTCCTACGTTATACTGGTTACCTAAACTTCATAAACGGCCCTATAAGTCGCGTTTCTATTGCTAATTCTAGTGCATGTACAACTACTGAGTTGTCTTTTCTTTTGACTTCTTGCCTCACTGCAATTAAAAACCATGTCATCAAATATTGCACAACAGTTTATGAAAGAAATGGTAAAAAATTATTTTGGTCTATTAAAAATTCTGGTGAAATTCTTAATAAATTGAAGTCTAGAGGTTTTCTAGCATCTGGTTTGTCTACATATGATTTTTCTACTCTCTATACTACATTGCCTCATAATCTAATAAAAGAAAAACGAACATAATTAATTGAACAAATATTAAACAAAGAGGGCTCACTTTATTTGGCGTGTAATGATAAAAATGCCTTTTTTACTTCTGAACAACCTAAACGATATAAATTGTGGTCATGTCAGAAAATGTGTGATGCGCTCCATTATCTTTTGGACATTATATTTATAAGATTTGGCTCAAAATTATATAGACAAATTGTCGGTATTCACATGGGTACTAATTGTGCTTCTCTTGTTGCAGATTTGTTTTTGTTTTGTTATGAGAGAGACTTTATTTTGTCTCTGTCAGACAAAAATCAAGCTGATATTATTGAAGCTTTTAACTCTACCTCCAGATATACTGACGGACTTTAATTACGCAACACTAACTTCCCCTTATATCTCCCAAAAGGCTGTTGAATGTAAACTTATTTTGCTTCGATAATGTCATAATGTGTTGGCTTCTTCAGCAAACACCTTAGTTTTAATTGTACAACTAAACTGGACGACGTTATTTGCTCCATTTGAATTTAGCCATTTAAACATTGCTTAAGTAGAGGAGATTTTAAGCTATTGAATGAAAGGGCACACTCAGATAAACGTCATATACTCAAATAAGCTGTATCGCAGACCAGTCAATCAACATGAGAGTGATTTCTCGATGACTAGCAAAGGCCATGATACCAATTTGATGCTTCTAGTGTTTCTTTATTTAAAGAAGTAGCGAATCTTTCATCCATAACATTTGGTCACATGAAACAGTTGACACCTATCTCAAAAAGTTTACATTTTAATGCATTAAGTTCATCTTAGTTGGACAAATTTTCCATGTTTTACCTACAAATGAATGCTCTTTAACATATAATCAAAATTTTTGCTCTGCCTTCTTTTTCAAGACAAAAATTAAATCTGTTATCCAAGTATTGCGTTATTAAAGTCCGTCAGTATATTTAGATGACTTACTTAATATTGATAATCCTTATTTTGAACAAATGGTAGGTCAGATATATCCTACTGCACTTCAGTTAAATAAGGCGAATTCTTCTGATACTGAAGCTCCCTTTTTGGACTTGAACTTGTCAATAACAAATGGCATAGTTTCTTCTAAAATTTATGATAAACAGGATGATTTTAATTTTGAAATAGTAAATTTCCCATTTCTTGATGGAGATGTTCCTCGCTCTCCTTCCTATGGTGTATATATTTCTCAGCTTATTCGTTTTGCTAGAGTGTGCTCTAATGTTGATGACTTCAACAACAGAAACTTAAATTTAACTGCTAAATTATTAAAACAAGGTTATAGATATCATAAAATTCGAAAAGCATTTTCTAAATTCTACTACAGACAATCAGAGTTAATTGTTAAATACAACATTGGGTTAAAAACTCTTCTGCAACAAGGCATATCATAACCTATATTTTATGGTGATTTAGTCTATAAATTCAAACGAATTGTTGGAAAACCTAATGTTAGTGATCAATTCAAAAAGATAGTAAAACGTTATATAAGGGTTGGATATAATTTGGATATCATGTGACAGTCTGCATGCCTAGTTTTAAACCCAATCACAGTTTATAGCTATTGTTTCCTCTTTAATTGCACGACGGTGGGTCAGGCCTCAGCTCTGACTATCTGTGAGTCATGAGCCCTTTTCTTTGTTTCATCATGGAGTGTTAATTTGATAAGAGTGTGTTCCATGATGATACATTGCATTAGTTAGATGGCCTCCATGCGAGCTGAACATTTCTTGTACTTCAACAACAGCAGAATCTAGGGCGAAGATTTGGTACCAGTAAAATGCATTTAAGCCCCCCGGTGGCTAAGGCTGCTGTCCGTTCTAAGGCGGTGGTTCTGTTGTTGTTGACTTTTTGTTTATTGTTACTCCCATTGTGGGAGTCTGTAATTGTTCTATGTTTTGTTGTACGTTACTTTATGTCCATTCTAGTATTGCAATCATCTTGATGGGGAAGAGAGAGCTGATTGCTTTGCTTAATTTGTCTTCCTGGTGTCTCGTGATGGTTGAGCGGCTCTTCCTCGCGGTGCCACAGGGTTGTCTGCAGTTTGTAATTGTCATATTTCCTGATCATACTCACTTACTATTTTTGCCCCTTGTTAATGACAATTCCCTATTTATACAAAGTTTGCCATAGCGGGGGCATCCATGTCCCATGGACACATTTCTAGTTGTTTCTTTTTTCAAATAGTGGTCATATTGTACCACCACCTTTGTCCCATGTGTATGTCCTATATGAAAAATGGCTTCTTTGCATAGCTTTTGAATACATGGTATATAGGATTCTTATTTCATACACAGGTATAGAATCATAAATGCTAGGTTAAGTTTGATAAAGGATAAAATTTGCATATATTCAACAGTAATGGCCTTTGGTTCCAGAATTGGCTTCCCCTCACTATCGTAAGAACCAATTGATGGAATGTGACAAAAATTACATATTCATTGATATTGACAAGACCAATCTGTAGCAGAAATTCATTTCAGAGTCACTATCTGAGAACAACAGACACCCTCTATCATGACATGGAAATAGAAAAAAAACATGATTTTCCTGAAACCTTGCTCATTTTTAACTTGTGTCCTACGATAAACAAAAATACATACACTTTTCATTTTTTTCACAACTGTTACAAATGTACCATGACAACCACTTTAGCTCACCTGTGCTAAAGGCTCAAGATGAGCTATTGTAATTGGTCTTTGTGTGGTGTGCCTAAACTTTTTTTTCGACATCTCTTCATGAACCACTAGTCCAAATTTAAAACAATTTCACATGAGTATTCCCCATAATGCCCTATATCACAATTGGACAAATGGTTTTGCTCCAGTGAACAAAATGGCCGCCAGAGCTAAAATATAATTAAAGATCAGGACTGACGATCTGTTAGCAAAGGTTATCAGCAGATGACAAATTGCTGCAAGCAAGGAAATACTTAAAAGTGCATGTACAGCTATCCTGTGGGACTAGATGCCTGGTCTTAAGTCTGAACTATAATCCTCTTTCATACATTGTGTAAAGCCATCAGGTAAGTTCTGGCCGACCAAGTAATAGCATTGCCTGGTCTGAGTTTTCACTGGTCATCTATATAATAGTTAGGGAATCTCATTAACTCATTTTTTTAAAGATTTGTATCTGTTTTTAGTGGAGTGTTCTGCAGGACAATATTGGCTTGATTCAGCTAAGAGTTGTGTTGACTGCCCTAAGGACTCATACCAGGATGAGTTAGCCCAGTCTGAGTGCAAATCCTGCCCTGACAACACATATAGTGATGATGAGGGTGCTGCATTCTCAACTACATGTAAATGTAAGTACAAAAATATCCCTACTTTTGTTGTCTGCTACTCTCATTTGCTTTTCTTCTTAGGTAGCCTGTATTGCAAATGGACCATATTGTTTGTTGCCGTGAAAAACAAGTCTAGTCTGAAGAGCACTTGAAGCGAACATTTAAAGCAGATAACATTTTAGGCACAAAAAATAGTGGCAGGATATGATTTTAGATATGCTGAAATGGTAGACTCTTTCATCCAATTAAACACTGTAAAGTTAGAAAAGTATATGGGTAGAAGTTTTCATGAGTATGCCACAATTCTAATTTGGGGCTGACTTTCCACAGAAAAAATCCTATAAAACACAACATTGACACAACATCAAGATGAATATCAATGTGATATAGACAGAGTGGCATAGTTATCTTGAGTAAATGCTACTTGTAGTAGAAACTATTTCCCTGGTAAAACAAACTATGATATATAATGACCATATGTTCTATTACAGACTTATATAACCTCTGTTACAGCACACTGTGAGACCAACACTACCTACTGTAACAGCGTCATGATCATCTTTTCTGTTACAGAATGCTATGTTCTCTGTTTCAGCATACTATGAGCCAACCTTACCTATTGTAACAGCTTCATGACCATCTGTTCTGTTACAGAGTTCTTTATTCTTTGTGACAGAATACTGTTAGACCAATTCTACCTACTGTAACAGCATAATGACCATCTGTACTGTTACAGAAGTCTATATTCTATGTTACAGCATACTCAGAGACCAACACTACCTTCTGTAACAACATCATCATCATCATCATCATCTGTACTGTTATAGAATTCTATACGCTCTACTACAGCATACTGTGAGACCAACCCTACTTACTGTAATAGCGTCATGACCATCTGTTATGTTACATAATTCTATATTCTCTGTTACAGCATACTGTTTTGTTACAGAATTCTATATTATCTATTACAGCATACTGTGAGACCAACCCTACCTACTGCAACAGGCATGGTACCTGCTATGATACAGGCAGAAGGACAGCATCATGTTGGTGTTACGATGGTTTCTTTGGAAATCAGTGTGCCAACAAAGAAAGTTAGTAAAGATGAATTTACCATTATTTCATGAAAAAAATATGATGCTGTATTAACCTATTATTGACATGATATCCACGAATGGGTAAATTGATAAAAAGTGTAGACTCACATGTCTTGATACAAATGTAACGGTAGGCTTGGCACAAGGAAAGTAATACCAGGCCGTTTTGAGTTAAATCTTTATCTACATTTTTAATTATATGTATATATATCTACATCTTATCACTTTGGAGACTGGAATGAAGGAGTGAAGCCCTGAAAAAACATCAATTGTAGGACCACTTGTTAGTTATGGTATCTAAACCGTATATCAACATGGTTTCAACATGGTTTCCATCATAATGGGCTTATGAGAGAAAATATGTTAAAACTAATCAATATGGGCTATTTGAATAATATATTAAATATAACATGTTAAAGCAAGAGAGGTATTTGCATCAAATCAGCGCATTTCGATTGGCATGCTTTATTATTGATAATTAACGGTGAATAAAAGCCAGCGCATGTGTAAACTATGACTTTCTACACAAGGATATAAATCAACAAAAATGAAATTAAATTAAAGGAATGGTAAAACCTCTCTATGTGGGGCACTCTTATCGGGGTCGAAGGACAGGTTAGAGGCTGATTATTAAGTGATCTCAACTAGCAAAATTACACAATATCACACCAAGCTGGCATCTGTAGTATTCTATCAGTAGTTTATGGTAATGACCATTGTTGTGACTATGACAGTCAAAGATCTTATTATATCTGTATGTTAATGCAATTATTAACTCACCACTGGCAAAGGATCAGAAGTGATGATCCGAGGTTGACCTTGACCTGATGCATTTAAATGAGAGTAATCTTGAAGAATTGATTTTTCGATTATTGTTGAAGCCAAAGTCATTATACTTACTAGATGTGTTTAACCTAATAAGACAATGACTATAGCCTTAGGTAACAAAGGTAAAGATTGACCAGTGACCTTTTTAGCAACTATATTAATCCTATATATTTGGCTGCCATCTATATGTTTTAACATTTTTTTCTCAGAAACCACTGGGCTAGCTATTTGGAGTCAATTTTATATGGAGCATCTCTTAAATATGACAACCTAAGTACACCGACCCAAATAGCATTCAAAAGTATATATTTTGATGATAAATTAATTTTCAAGGTTAATTTTCTCTGTGATCGAATCTTCAATGCCTTATTGATGTCTCTGAAAAAAATATTGAATGAAAATCAGAAATTGCATAATTTTTATGAATAATTCAGTTCAGAGGGGTCAAAATGATAATTTCTAAAAAAAAATAAAACAGTCACACAACATTTGCAAACAAGAAATTACCGACTGCCTGCTGTTAATTGTGTTAAAAAGATCATCAGTAACCAGTATGACCTTCATTTTTACGAATGCTTAGCAGAATATGTCGCCTCATTGAATTTACGTTATGTTGTATAAGCACGTTAAGGATATGTCTGTCATTCTAACAGAGGTGCATATTGGAGTCATTTATCGCATTCATTTGATAATTGGACTCGACTCTCCAACCCAATTCATCCTATACGTGTTCTATGAGGTTCATGGCTTGGGATAAAGCAGGCCAAGTCAAGACGTTGACGTTATCTTGGGCATGGTATTCTGTGGTTATTTACGCGTTGTGTGAGGCCTTGCATTTTTATGCTGGAAAATGTCAGGTCCGTTATTTTGCATGAAATGAGTTATGCTCTTTTGTGCATGAGTTCTGTAAAGGCCGAGCATAATTGGTTGCTGGTTGAAATGATTATGTGGGTGAGTTAACATCTAATGTGATAAGGACGTAACGTTGTCACACATGCTTGACCAGGTTTTGCACGGACTCTGACAGATGCAGTAGTGTTGTACCGGTCCATAAGATCATGAATAGTTTGTCTAGAGCAACCAAAATGATGCGCGATATATTTTATTGTAGACCCCGCCTTGAGCATGCCAATAACTTGGTTTCTTGGATCTTTTGAAAGACGTGTCATCACTAAATGCAACCTTTTTGTAACAACAATTTAACTTTTTTATTATCAGTACTCAGCTGCAAATGTTTTCTTGTGGGCTCTAATCTGTTAGTGAATCACTTGTTCCTGAGCACGTGCAACTTCAGGAACACGTTTTATAGGCGTTGACGCTTGAATAGACCTGGGATTTGAATAAAAATGGCATAATCGCTATCTGCGGCGAAATCTTGATACTCATACGTAAATCTTACAACGACACATATACTTACAAAACAGCTGTTCAAAACAATAAAGTGTAAAGTTTTCATTTTTGGTCAGTGTTTAACTAAGATGCACATGTTATGAGCAGAATGGCAGCAATGCTCATGTTATGGATAACTCTTTTCAAAAATCTTCAGGGTCTTGGGTCTTGGTATGTAACAATATTGATGTTGGCCGTATAAAATTTGTGCAATTTATGAATATTAAGTTGATTTTGACATGGTAAAGTGTTATATTAAGGAGATTTAAATTCTTGTGTATTGATGCCAGGTGAATGCTTCCTGACCATATAGTCATGCGTATGATAAGGCATGCCTAATTGATTGACGAGAGTCTGGATGGGGTATATTGATCATCAATCTATTACCTTATTATACCCCTGGTATTTATATCGAGGTGTATATAGTTTTTGTCTTTGCATTCACCCATTCATATGTTTGTCCGTTCATTTGTTCATTCATATTTCCTTCAGTTACGTTCGTAGAAGTTATGACACAGGTTTGATTAAAGTTTCTCCGGCGGTGTGTATCTCAGTAACCACTTATCAAAAAGCATTTGTATTTAGACCATATTTACCTTAGAGGCTTGGTATTTACATCCTGATTCCAGACCCCAAGGTCCCTACCCCGGATGGGGCTGGAGGTCAAACTTAGGACACCTTTAAAATTGCTTTTCTATTTATCTGACTTATACAGATATCTAACCAACCATTTTTTAGAAAGCATGGGTATTTGAAAAATATGTTCCATTCATAGTTGGCCTCCACCCAGGGACTTCAGACCCTTGGGTTGACCCCCAGGGTGGTGCTAGGGGTCCAAATATAAGACATCTGAAGTTATTTTGGCTGATCGTTTTCTTTTCTCTTGTAGAACTATTAGTTTTTGAACAACAGGTACTGTTTACCGCTGGCTTTCTCTGTGTGATTTTGACCTTAAGATTCATTACCCAGGGTGAGGCTAGAGGTCAAATCGATGAAACCTTATTATAGATATATTTCCTCTTTTCTGCCTTATGTAGATACTTTAACAACCATTTATTAGAAATCATATATTTTTTGATAAATGGTACCGTTCATAATTGACTTCTTAGTGACAGCTTCAAATACTTGAGTACATGCCTCAGGGTGGGGTTAAAAGTCAAAATCGAAGACATCTTTTTTCTTTCATTTTTTCCCAAAAATTCAATTATAGAATCATCTGTGTTTGAGCAAGTACTTCTTGCTGAATTTCTCCCTGGGACTTCATACCTTAGGGTACATGACCCAAGGACGGTGCTATTCGATTTTTCTGACTTAATGCAAATATCTTACTAACCATTTATTAGAAAGCATTCATATTTGAACAACTGATACCATACATGGCTGGCTCAATCCACTTGACAACTTCAGGTGCTTGGGTCAATGCCCAGGGTGAGGCTGGAGGTCAGAACAAGGACATTTTAGAATAAGTTTGTGATTTTTTATGTATTCTTTTGTATATGAACAACATGTACTCTTAATGGTTGACATTCGCTCTGTGACTTCGTACCCTAACGTTAAATGCCCCAGGGTTAGACCAAAGGTCACATCTTTGGGTATAGGATGTGTGTCTCTCAGGGCATTTTTTTAGGTTGTATAATGATAAACGATTTATTCACTTATTTTTAAAAATTGATTATAAGCCAAGGTTTTCCAAAATAAGCTTTCTTTTGTGAAGTTTACTTTTATGTGTCGTGATTAAAGAGCAATATATTTTAAAGTATCGTGGTTTTGAGAGCCCCGTTTAGACCCTCATTGACCACATAGATAAAATCTTCTTTAGTAGGGTGTTAAAAAATTTTTGTCTCGTGTTCTATAAAAACCTACAGTTATAAAATCTAACACCTTCACTATCATCCTCATCATCTTTAAAATAATATTTTAAGAACAATGCATTGATACAATGCATAGCACTACAAATCGTTTTTTAAGAAAACGACTGTAAATAGGTCCCAAAGGTCAAGGTTGACCTTTCATCTTAGGTCCCTGATGTTGGATCCCCATCAATAAACCCATCAGAAATCTTCTCTTGAACTAAACGACAAAAGACCTTGGGCCTTGGTATCTAGCATTCAGAATGTGGACCCTACTATAATTTACTGCAATCAATATATTTAAACATATTGTTCTCAGTAACCACAAGGCAATTGAACTTAAATTTCATATAAAGCATCAGTTAGACGAGACGATGTAAAAACGACCATCTTGTCTAGGTCATAAGACAAAAATGATTACCATGCCCTTATAGGGTAAAAACTCTCAAACATCTTCACCAGAACTCAAATGTCAATGTCACTGGGCCATGGTATGTAGCATTGTGAATGTGGGCTGTATAAAGTATGTTCAACTAGTGATCCTAGGTTGACATTGATCTACTTTAAACGTTTGATTTTGAATAACTGGGAAACTCCTTGAACCTTGAAAATATTTTTATAACTGTTTTAGCCAAAGTCATAATACTTACTTGATATATTTAACCTCATGAGACAATGACTTAGAGTAAAAGTAAGTAATGGTGCAAAGATCAGGAATTGATACAATCAAGTACCACACCTGACCCAGGATACCAATGGGAAAGTGACAAACTCACAGAAGACACCACAAACGAGAGCCAAGAGGTCAGCCCTTTCCCAGCAGGTGACCACAAAGCACATATAAACAGACGCGCACAAAACATAGCAAACACAAGACAGAACAAAAACATAAAAGATCCACAAAAGAAGTACTGCCTTGGAACGGTCAGTAAAATATTTTACTGGAGGGCTTAAACCGGTTTACCCAAAGGTCATGGTTGACCTTTCACATTCCAGCCAAGGTAGCTCATATTGGATTGCAAACATATTTTCCCGAATTCAGAGGCAAATTGAAGATGAATATCAGATGGAGCATTCTTTGGATGAGAAAACCTTAAAATGACTATACTGTCCACGTCACATGACCAAAAAGTCTTCCATGCCATGTTAGGTAAAACCTATTCATAAGTCTTTGCTTCCAGATCAAAAGGGCCATTCACCTTTGATATTCATATGTAACATTTGGGATATGGACATTTCATACTTTGTTAAAATGGTGATCCCAGTTGATCTTGACATTGTAAAACCATATATAAAGAGATCTACATTCTTGTGACTCATTGTCAGGAAAGCGCTTCAGGCCCTTACGGTCCACCAGTTTCATATTATGACCATGGGTATGAATACTGTTAACCCCCTATATTTGGCAGTAGCAAATATTGGTGGATTTTATGTGTGGTCCTTCTGTGGATTTTTATTTTGGTGGATTTTTTTATTTAGCTCTTTGTGTCTTAGGCATGTCAGTTCTACAGACTGATTTGCAAGCATACCCCATGTTTCATCAGTTTTCCATGTTGGATTAATCATAAAAGTAAGTAAGGGTGCAAAGATCAGGAATCGTCATTGTCTGGAGGTGTGACACTTTCCCCTTCGGATTGTTTTATCCATCCTAATGTGCTCACTGAAAAAGCAATCAAATGAAGTATCGATTATACCCACATTTTGGCATTAAGTGTTTTAATTATTCTTTGAATGCTACATAATTATCAGTGTTAAATAGCTTGGACCCAGATCCGTACCAACGTAAGATCCACTCTGATCTGCATTCAAACTGTAATACATATAGGTTATCCGAAACAAGCAGGCATATAGTTTGCTTTTATTCATTGTTCCTTTATGCAAGTGCCCACAAAAAGTTCATGATAACCGTTAGATCTTTTTTGTCATCTTATAAGTCTACTAGTCTCGCGTTCTTGGTCTCTTTTGGTGGTTTTATATTTTGACGTAAGAAAATGTTTAGCGTCAAAATAAAATGACCACCAAATATAAGTGTCTTACAGTAGAATTATTTTTGTTTGAAACCGCAAGGCATCGAGTCTGGCCCATTTCTAACAGAACTCGGTCCTCTTGTTTGTCATTACTTTTAGCAAAATGTGTTCTCTATGATAGTTGTAGAGAAGACCTGACGATACATTCTCCAAATGATTCAACATCAAACATGCTGCAGTTAACACTGTGTATATATGCACACATTAGACATTGCATTAACGTGCAAATTTGTATGTAGTTGAGCAAAACCTTTATCTCTGTACACGAAAATCGGTTTACACCACAAGAACTCACTGATAGAGAAATTCGAGCTTAATATTCTCTACGACTTTTATAGCAAACACATTTTGCTAAAATCTATAATAAAAAGTATTCGATGAAAATCAATGTAAAAAACACGAAAAGACAAGCGTAAAGGCGTTCTTTCTATCCTAATTTGTAATTTGTTTTCCAATCATTATTATGTTTAGACTGATTGATAGAAAACAAACAAAATTAAAAGTTGTGTGGCTTATGTTTGTTAATCCAGGAACTGATGTTTCTAATCTTTCAATCTTTCAATCAATGGCATAGTTTCTTCTAAAATTTATGATAAACGGGATGATTTTAATTTTGAAATAGTAAATTTGCCATTTCTTGATGGAGATGTTCCTCGCTCTCCTTCCTATGGTGTATATATTTCCCAGCTTATTCGTTTTGCTAGAGTGTGCTCTTATGTTGATGACTTCAACAACAGAAACTTATTTTTATGCCCCCAAAGGAACTTTGGGAGGCATATAGTAATCGCACTGTCTGTCCGTCCGTCCGTCCATCCCGCTTCATGTCCGGTGCATATCTCCTATATTCTTTGAGATAGGAATTCCAAATTTGGTGTGTGGATGCATCTTGGGATGGCGAAGTGTCGCATACCATTTTCGGGTCACTGTGACCTTGACCTTGACCTCTGACTTAGTTTTTATAGTAATAAAATGTCCATCCGTCTGTCTGTCCGTCTGTCTCGCTTCATGTCCGGTGCATATCTCCTATATTCTTTGAGGTAAGAATTCCAAATTTGGTGTGTGGATGCATTTTGTGATGGCGGAGTGTCCCGTACCATTTTTGGGTCACTGTGACCTTGACCTTGACCTCTGACTTAGTTTTTAAAATAATAATGTCCGGAGCATATCTCTTATGTTATTTTAGGTAGGAATTTCAAATTTGGTGTGTGGATGCATCTTGAGATAAGGAAGTGTCGTGTACCATAATTGGGTCACTGTGCCTTTGACCTTGTCCTCTGACCTAGTTTCTAGAAACTGCATTGATTCTGGTGCATATTCATATATTCTTTGAGATAGGAATTCCAAATTTGGTGTGTAAATGCATATTGGGATGATGGAGTGTCTTATATAATTTTCGGGTCACTGTAACCTTGACCTCTGACCTAGTTTTAAGAATTATTTTGTGCCAAACATATCTCTTATATTCTTTGAGGTAGGAATTCCAAATTTGGTGTGTGAATGCATCATTGGATGCCGGAGTGTCACATACCATTTCCAGGTCCCTGTGACCTTGACCTTGACCTCTGACGTCGTTTTTAGAATAATCCTATTCGGAGCATATCTCTTATATTATTTGAGGTAGGAATCTCAAATTTGGTGCGTGGATGCATCTTGGGATGACAAAGTGTCCAATACCATAATTGGGTCACTGTGACCTTGAACTTGACCTCTGACCTAGTTTCTAGAAACTGCATTGAGTCTGGCGCATATCTCCTATATTCTTTGAGATAGTAATTCCAAATTTTGTGTGAAAATGCATCTTGGAATGGCAGAATGTCACAAACCATTTTGGGTCACTGTGACCTTGACCTCTGACCTAGTTTTTTGAATAATCATGTCTGGAGCATATCTCTAATATTATTTGAGCTAGGAGTCTCAAATTTGGTGTGATGATGCATCTTGTGATGAGGAAGTGTAGCAAACCATAATTGGGTCTCTGTGACCTTGAACTATACCTATGACCTAGTTTTAGAATAATCGTATTCGGAGCATATCTCTTATGTTATTTGAGGTAGGAATCTCAAAGTTGGTGTGTGGATGCATCTTGGGATAATGAAGTGTCCCCTACCATAATTGTCTCACTGTGACCTTGAACTTGACCTCTGACCTAGTTTCTAGAAACTATATTTTGTCTGGTGCATATATCCTATATTCTTTAAGATAGGAATTCCAAATTTTGTGTTCAAATGCATCTTGCCATGGCGTAATGTCACAAACCATTTTGGGTCACTGTGACCTTGACCTCTGACTAAGTTTTTAGAATAATTATGTCTGGAGTATATCTCTAATATTATTTGAGCTAGGAGTCTCAAATTTGGTGTGATGATGCATCTTGGGATGAGGAAGTGTAGCAAACCATAATTGGGTCACTGTGACCTTGAACTATACCCATGACCTAGTTTTTAGAATAATCATGTCCAGAGCACATCTCTTATGTTATTTGAGGTAGGAATCTCTAATTTGGTGTGTGAATGCATCTTGGGATGACGGACAGTCACATACCACAATTGGGTCACTATGACCTTGAACTTGACCTCTGACCTAGTTTCTAGAAACTGCATTGAGTCTGGTGCATATCTCTTAATTTATTTGAGATAGGAATTCCAAATTTGGTGTTTAAATGTATCTTGAGATGAGGGAGTGTCACATACCATTTTTGGTCTCTGTGACCTTGACCTCCAACCTAGTTTTAAGAATTATTGTGTTCGGAGCATATCTCTAATATTCTTTGAGGTAGGAATTCCAAATTTGATGTGTATATGCATCTTGGGATGGGAAAGTGTCACTTGCCATTTTAGGGTCACTGTGACCTTGACCTCTGACCTAGTTTTAATTATAATTGTGTCAGGAGCATATCTCTTATATTATTTGAGATGGGAATCCCAATTTTATGAATGCATCTTGGGATGATTGAGTGTCTTGTACCATTTTATGGGTCACTGTGACCTTGACCTCTGACCTAGTTTTTAGAAAAATTGTGTCGGGAGAATATCTTATATTATTAAAGGTAAGAATCCCAAATTTGGTGTGTGGATGCAACTTTTGATGGCGGAGTGTCACGTACCATTTTTGGGTCACTTTGACCTCTGACCTTGTTTATATAATAATTGTGTCCAGAACATATCTTTTATATTATTTGAGATGGGAATCCCAAATTTCTGTATGGATACATCTTTGGATGCTGATGTGTCGCATATCATTTTTAGGTCACTGTGATCTTGACCTATGACCTAGTTTCTAGAATAATCGTGTCTGGAGCATATCTCCTATATTATTTGATGTAGGAATCCCAAATTTGGTTTGTTGATTCCTCTTGGGATGGCGGAGTGGTGCAAACTATTTTGCGTCACTTTTACCTTGACATTGACTTCTTGCCTCATTTCTAGGTTTTTCGTGTTTGGAGCATACCTCCTATATTACAGCTAACTTTCCTCGAATGTGTCTTATGCTAGACCAATTCCTTTGGGGGCATTCGTCACGTGTCTGTGACATTTCTTGTTGACTGCTAAATTATTAAAAAAAGGTTCTAGATATCATAAAATTCGAAAAGCATTTTCTAAATTCTACCACAGACACTCAGAGTTAATTGTTAAATACAACATTGGGTTAAAAACTCTTCTGCAACAAGGCATATCAGAACCTATATTTTATGGTGATTTAGTCTATAAATTCAAACGAATTGTTGGAAAACATAATTTTAGTGATCAATTCAAAAAGATAGTAAAACGTTATATAAGGGTTGGGTATAATTTGGATATCATGTGACAGTCTGCATGCCTAGTTTTAAACCCAATCACAGTTTATAGCTATGGTTTCCTCTTTAATTGCACGACGGTGGGTCAGGCCTCAGACTCTATGACGGCTCTGATGTAAAGCTTTAATCGGTGGGTTGGTGCCTGATGCTTATCTGTAGCTGGACCCACCGTGGCTCAACTTGAGGTTTTCTTTAGCTCTGACTATCTGTGAGTCATGAGCCCTTTTCTTTGTTTCATCATGGAGTGTTAATTTGATTAGAGTGTTTCTCCATGATGATACATTGCATTAGTTAGATGGCCTCCATGCAGGCTGAATATTTCTTGTGCTTCAACAACAGCAGAATCTAGGGCGAAGATTTGGTACCAGTAAAATGCATTTAAGCCCCCCGGTGGCTTAGGCGGTGGTTCTGTTGTTGTTGACTTTTTGTTTATTGTTGCTCCCATTGTGGGAGTCTGTGGTTGTTCTATGTTTTGTTGTACGTTACTTTGTGTACATTCTAGTATTGCAATCATCTTGATGGGGAAGAGAGATCTGATTGCTTTGCTTAATTTGTCTTCCTGGTGTCTCGTGATGGTTGAGCGGCTCTTCCTCGCGGTGCCAGGGGGTTGTCTGCAGTTTGGGATTGTGGTATTTCCTGATCATACTCACTTACTATTTTTCAGCCCCATCGAGTAGCACGTCTGCCATGATTGGTGGTGTAATTGGAGGAGGTACAGGCTTGCTGGTTCTCATACTGCTTGTTGTTGGAATCACTAAATTTGTATTTAGGTAAGTTTAGTGTGTACATATAGTCTTTCAACCCTTAACAAGTTGCTCATTTTATCTATATCATCTCCTTGGGTAAATTCAGAGTACAATAGGGATTCAATCCTAAATAAACTGCACATATTTGTCTACGTCATCCCATTGGGTAAGTTAAGAGTACAAAAGGGATTCAACCTTTAACAAACTACTCATGTTCATCTACTTCATTCCCTTGGGTAGGTTCAGAGCACAATATAGATTCAACCATTAACAAACTGCTCATGTTTATCTACTTTGTCCCCTTGGGTATGTTCAGAGTACAATAGAGCATTCAACCCTTAACAAACTGCTCAGGTTTATCTACTTTATCCCTTTGGGTATGTTTAGAGTATAATAGGGATTCAACCCTTATTACACTGCTCAGGTTTATCTACTTTATCCCCTTGGGTATATTAAGAGTACAATTGGGATTCAACCATTAACACACTGTTTATGTTTATCTACTTCATTCCTTTGGGTAGGCTCAGAGCACAATAGGGATTCAACCTAAACAAACTGCTCATTTTATCTACTTCATCCACTTGGGTAGGTTCAGACCACAATAGGGATTCAACCCTTAAAAACAGCTCATGTTTATCTACTTCATCCCCTTGGGCATGTTCAGGGTATAGAAGGGATTCAATTCTTAACATACTGCTTATTTTTATCTACTTCATCCCCTTGGGTATGTTCAGAGTAAAAAAGGGATTCAACCCTTAAGAAACTGTTCATGTTTATCTACTGTATCCCGTTGGGTATGTTCAGAGTATAAGAGGAATTCAACCCTTAAGAAACTGCTCATGTTTATCTACTTCATCCCCTTGGGCATGTTCAAAGTATAAGAGGGATTCAATCCTTATCACACTGCTCATGTATATCTACTCTATCCCATTGGGTATGTTCAGAGTATAAGAGGATTCAACCATTAACAAACTGCTCATGTTTATCTACTTCATCCCTTTGGGTATGTTTAGAGTATAAGAGGGATTAAACCCTTAACAAACTGCTCATGTGTATCTACTTTGTCCGCTTGGGTCAGTTCAGAGTATAATAGGCATTCATCCCTTAACACACTGCTCATGTTATCTACTTTGTTACCTTTGTTAAGTTTAGAGTAAAACAGGAAATCAACCCTTAACACACCGCTCATGTTTATCTACTTTATCTCCTTGAGTATGTTCAGAGTATAAGAGGAATTCAACCCTTAAAAACAGCTCATGTTTATCTACTTCATCCCCTTGGGCATGTTCAGGGTATAGAAGGGATTCAATTCTTAACATACTGCTTATTTTTATCTACTTCATCCCCTTGGGTATGTTCAGAGTAAAAAAGGGATTCAACCCTTAAGAAACTGTTCATGTTTATCTACTATATCCCGTTGGGTATGTTCAGAGTATAAGAGGAATTCAACCCTTAAGAAACTGCTCATGTTTATCTACTTCATCCCCTTGGGCATGTTCAAAGTATAAGAGGGATTCAATCCTTATCACACTGCTCATGTATATCTACTCTATCCCATTGGGTATGTTCAGAGTATAAGAGGATTCAACCATTAACAAACTGCTCATGTTTATCTACTTCATCCCTTTGGGTATGTTTAGAGTATAAGAGGGATTAAACCCTTAACAAACTGCTCATGTGTATCTACTTTGTCCGCTTGGGTCAGTTCAGAGTATAATAGGCATTCATCCCTTAACACACTGCTCATGTTATCTACTTTGTTACCTTTGTTAAGTTTAGAGTAAAACAGGAAATCAACCCTTAACACACCGCTCATGTTTATCTACTTTATCTCCTTGAGTATGTTCAGAGTATAAGAGGAATTCAACCCTTAACAAACTGCTTATGTTTATCGACTTTGTCTCCTTTGGTATGTTCAGAGTATAAGAGAGTTTCAACCCTTAACAAACTGCCCATGTTTATCTATTTTGTCCCCTTGGAAAAATTCAGAGCACAATTGGGATTTCACCCTTAACAAACTGCCCATGTTTATCTACATTGTCCCCTTTGGTATGTTCAGAGTATAATAAGGATCCAACCCTTAACAAACTGCTCAGGTTTATCTACTTTAACCCTTTGGGTATGTTCAGAGTATAAGAGGGATTCAACCCTTAACAAACTGCTCATGTTTATCTGCTTTATCCTCTTGGGTAGGTTCAGAGTACAATAAGGATTCAACCCTTAGCAAACTACTCATGTTTATCTACTTTGTACCCTTTGGGAATGTTCAGAGTATAAGAGGGATTCAACCCTTAACACACTGCTCATGTTTATCTACTTAATCCCCTTGGGTATGTTCAGATTAAAAGAGGGATTCAACCCTTAACATACTGCTCATGTTTATCTACTTGTCCCCTTTGGGAATGTTCAGAGTATAAGAGGGATTCAACCCTTAACATACTGCTCATGTTTATCTGCTTGTCCCCTTTGGGAATGTTCAGAGTATGAGAGGGATTCAACCCTTAACATACTGCTCATGTTTATCTACTCTAGCCCCTTGGGTAAGTTTAGAGTACAATAGGGATTCAGCCCTTAACACACTGCCCATGTTTATCTACTTTATCCCCTTAAGTATGTTCAGATTATAAGAGGGATTCAACCCTTAACAAACTGCTCATGTTCATTTGTTTTCTACCCATGGGGTCAGTTCAGAGAACAATAAGCCATCAACCCTTAACAAGCTGCTCAATTTTTATCTATTTGATCCCCTTGGGTACGTTTAGACTACAATAGGGATTAAACCCTTAACAAACTGCTCATGTTTATTTATTTCATCCCCTTGGGTAAGTTCAAAGTACAATTTTGATTACACCCTTAACAAAATGCTCTTGTTTATCTACTTTGTCCCCTTGGGAAAATTCAGAGCACAAAAGGTATTCCACCCTTAACAAACTGCTCATGTTTATCTACTTTATCCCCTTGGGTATGTTCAGAGTACAATAGGGATTCAACCCTTAACAAACTGCTCATGTTTATCTACCTTATCCCCTTGGATATGTTGAGATAATTAGAGGGATTCATGCCTATTGAAACAGAATGAAAAACAAAAGCCAGCTGATCTTGATCTTCACTGTAATTTAAAACAGGGTAAATTCTGGTTCAGCATGGTAAGCTTGCTAAGCACAGGGTACCCAAAGTGTACCATTGTAAGTTCCAGGTTCCGTCATCCAGTGTGGGTCAAATAAGCTGATTTGGGATATTTTGGTAATAACCACACTGGCCACTGGTGGTGGCTGAGATGAGCATTGGCATACATACACTATTGCCTTTACTGCTCACATTTACAAGATTTGTAGTTAGATGAAGAGCTCAAGCCAAAAGACTGCCACACTGCATGATGTATAAAACTTTAATATAGACTGAGTATGAAGAAAAATTGTCCTTTTATGCATGGTGTTGTCTCTCCGTCCATAAACATTCTTATACATCAAATAACTCAGTAATTGCTCAATTATTCAATACTGGATGATGTATAACCTATTGATTTTTTCCATCAGGATGGTTCATTGCACATTTCAGTATGGAAATCACATGTTACACTTTCTAAATTGAGATGTATTTCAGTCACAAAAAGATTAGTTTAGTCTTAGCATACAGAGCAGATCCTAATGAAATGCTATGTTTAATCTTCATAGCTGTTTAACCCTTTGTTTACAAAACTGATTCTGAGCAGGCTGCTCTTAGCACTTTTCATTCTGGATACCAATAAACAGGTATTTTGTCAGACAGTGAAACCCAAGATGAAATGTCACATAATGTTCCATATCATATAGGTCTACAATTGTCACCTGAGACAAAAACGATCTTCAAAGAAAGGAACACAATTTTTTTGGAAATTATAATATTTTAGCTCTCAATAAATTATATGCAATAGGTCATTCCAAGTATTTTTTCAATCTGTATCAAACACTAAGCAAGCATTTATTTATACACAAAGGTAAAAAATAGACTTGAATGTTGGATATGTTTTGTCTCTGGTATTCAGGTGTACGTACTGTTGAGTCCATATCTTTGTTTTATCTCCTTTCTGCATCTGGATCTGTATGTACTAGGAGATGAATTATGGATAAGTCAGGGATCTTTCATGCAAACCAAACATCTATGCATCTTGATCCACATCAAAATTAAGGATTAGATTTGTGTCATGAAACTAGTTTAAGCCCTCCAGTAATTTTCTTACTGACCGTTCCAAGGCAGTGTTTTTTTTGTGGATCCTTTTTATTTGCGTTTGTCTTTGCCATACTGCCATGTCTGTTTCTTGCAGCCTTGTGGTCACCCATTGCAATATGCGATGGCCTCTTTGCCCTCTTATATGTGATGTGATGTTCATTGTGTTTTTGTCACTTTCCCTAACAGTGTCCTGGGTCAGGTGTGGTACTTGATTGTATCGGTTCCTGATCTTTGCATACTTCCTTACTTTGATGCATATGCGTGTTATATAAGTCACATGGGCTGCCATATATGTCTTTTACAGATGAATGAAGACAAATGCCATACTTTGTGTTGTATAAAAAGCCACTTTATCTCAGTCTTTATTCCCCTTATTTCAGGAGGAGATCACAGAAAGCCATGGATGAGCCAGAATTTTTCAGGAACCCAATTTATGAACAGCAAGGCGGTATCGGTCATTACAATGGATCATTGCCCAGTTTTTATTCTGGCGCACCAGCAGTGGCGTACTATCCTACCTATGATAATTACAGCTCTGCCAGGAAACATAGCCGATATGATCAGAGCCACGAAACTGATGATTGTATATGGCAAGCTTAAGGCAGATGAAAGATTAAAAAATAATACCACTGGCCTCATTATAAAAGGGGAAAATTTCCAATTAAATTTCTTATTTGTCGACCAAAACCCCTAATGCAGAAGCTCTAAGAAACGATTCTTGTGAACACCCAAAACATATGTTTAGTGATAAACGAGACATTAAGAGTAGCTTATCTGGACATGTGTATTATAGTAGCAAAACAAAGAGATGCATATTAAACAAAGACATACAGAATAATACATGGTGTTTCCATAAATGGACTCGTTGTTAATGCGTTTACAGCCAAGCCTTCCTTCCTGAAATATTTTCATATCATGGAAACACAATGTATTATTCTCTATATATGTTAACACTCAGCACATTTGTATCATAAAGATACAAACTAAAACAGTCCCCAGGGCAAAAAATAGTTTGATGCTCAACTCAACTGAGCATGAAAATTATGGTCATAAATGTGAAAATGTCAACAATTGTTGGCATTTTCACATTTATAAGCATCATGAATACATCATCTGAGCGGTTAAAGCAAGCAAAATATGATTTGTTCTACGTTTGTGTTTTATGAGCTGTTAACATTTCATAGCAATATCTCTGGATACACTTTCTCCTTACAGTATAACATTTGTGCCCAGCTATACTGACAAACAAAATTAACATCTAACATCCCAGTTTTTTGTAATAGTGAGAGGACAATTTCACACTTTCATTGTCATACGTGGGAGATCAATTTCACTATTTCATTGTCACGTGGTTTAGCCATATATGGCAATGAAAGATAAAAGTTATCTCCTTAGCACTGATAATATAAAATCCCAGCGAGAAAATTATTTCCCCACAGGGATTATGACCTTTGTCATGGAATATTTTATAGGTCATTAGAGATTTTAAGCCAAAAAGCTAAAGAATTTCCTCAATATGGTCTATTCTATTGGAAATAAGTCACTTTAGGTGTCTATGTCACTTAAAAGTACTAGGTAATTTTACCAAAACCTGGTTTGGCAAAAAAATCCAGTTGCAGTTCTATTCAGATCACTGTTATGACCTTGGGGTCAAAGGTCTGTGTCATAGCTAATTACGGCTTGTAACACAAATGCCTTATTCTTTTTTGACTGAGGATGTACATATTTTGGACAATGCCTGCCTGGTGGATGTAGTTGATAATAGGTTGTCGAGTGTACTATATGACCTTTGAATCAAAGGTCAAGGTCACAACTATAAAAACTGTCTTATTGATCTTAACATCAGCTCCTCTGTTTTTAATAAGGGTGTTCATATTATACACAATGATTGCCTATGGGGTGTAGATAACAAAAGGATATTCAGATCACTGATATGACCTTGGAGTTAGAGGTCAAGGTCACATAAAATAAAAATCAGTCCAACTGCTAGCAAGGTGATGTCCTCTTTTTATTGCAATAGTGGATGTACATATATGGCATCATAATTGCCAATTGGATGTAGATAACGATATGACTTTGGAGTTAGAGGTCAAGGACACACCTATACTTTAAATCTATATTACTGCTCATAACGCAAACTCCTTCATTTTTTTGGCCTCAGATGCTCATATTTGGCATATTGGTTGCCATTGGGTTGTAGATAACAATCATTGATATGAAATTGGAGTCAAAGGTTATGGTCACAGTCTACAGCTTGTAATGTGAACTCCTTTCATTTTTTGACTGAGGGTGTTTATATTTGGCACAATGAGTGTCTAATTCAAATATATTACAACAAAGACCTTAAGATATGCATATAACCTTGGGATCAAACGTCTTAAAATCTGTCTAATTGTTTTAATGCGCACTTCACACTTTCATATATAGCTCACCTTAGCCGAAGGCTCAATGTGAGCTTTAGTGATTGATTTCATCCGTCAGCAGTCAGTCTGTTGTGTGTTAACATTTCTCCTGAACCACTGGTCCAAATTTAAAATAATTTCACATGAATATTCCATATAAGTGCACTCTACAAAAATTGCTTAAATGAATCAGGCAGCTGAATACGAGGGCCACCAGAGCTCTAGATAAGAAATCTTTTAAACGACATCTCCTCCTGAACCACTGGTCTAAATACAAAATTATTTCACAGAATTGTTCCTCATGATACCCTCTATCAAAATAGCACAAACGGTTCTGCTTCGCTGAGCAAAAGGGTGGCCAGACCTCTAGATAAGAAGTATCTTTAAACAACATCTCCTCCTGAACTACTGATCCAAATTCAAAATCATTCACAGAATTGTTTTTCATGATGCCTTTAACCAAAATAGCACAAATGGTTCCACTCTACTGAAAAAAGTTGCAGCCAGAGCTTTAGATAAGGCATGTCATTAAACTACATCTCCTCCTCGTGAACCATTGGTCTAAATCCAAATGAGTTCGCACAATAGTTTCTTATTATGCCCTCTACCAAAATACCACAAATAGTTCTGCTTTGCCAAACAAAAGGGCACCCAGAGCTCTAGATAAGACATGTCTTTAAACGACATCATTCACTGAACCACTAGTCCAAATTCAAAATAATTTTACAGAATTGTTCCACATTATTCTGACTCAGAGCTCTAGATAAGATTTTTAAATGACATCGCCTCCTGAACCACTGGTCCTTATACAAATTGATTTACATAATTGTTCCTCATGATACCCACAAATGGCTCTGCTCCGCTGAACAAAAGGGTCGCCAGAGCTCTAGATAAGAAATATCTTCAAACAACATCTCCTGATGAACCATTGGTCCAAATTCAAAATCATTTATGTTTCTGGGGTGGTGCTTTTAATCGCATCTTGTACAACGGTAGAACGGTATACAAAATGGCACCGTCAAAACAAACCTATTTACCAGGGGTTTAGTTGTTTATGTTTATGGGTGGGTGCTTTAAGTCGCCTCTTGTACATCTGTGTACAAATAGGCACCACCAAGACATACCTATTTAACAGGGGTTTAGTTGTTTATGTTCATGGGTTGTTGCTTTTTGTCAAATCTTGTACATCGGTGGACAAAAACGCACCATCAAAACAAACCTATTTATCAGGGGGTTTAGTTGGTTATGTTTATGGGGTGGTGCTTTTAATCGCATCTTGTACAACGGTGTACAAATAGGCAGCTGCAAAACAAACATATTTGAAGAGGGTTTAGTTGTTAATGTTTATGGGGTTGTGCTTTTAATTCAAAATGATTTCTTCTCCTGAACCACAGCTCCAAATTCGTAGAAATTTCACACAATTATTCCTAATGATCTTTGTCTACCAAATTGTGAAAAAATGGTTTTGCTTAGCCAAATAAAGGGACTGCCAGAGCTCTAGATAAGAAATGTCCTTAAATGACATCTCTATAACCACCGGTCAAAATTCAAAATAATTTCACAGAGTTGTTCTTTATGATGCCTTCTACCAACATTTCACAAATAGTTTTGCTCTGCCAAACAAAAGGGTCTCCAGTAGGCTGGAAAAAAATGTCTTTAAACACCATCTTCTAATCAAACTATGACCCAGGGAGCGCAGTGGCTCAGTGGTATAGTGCTTGACTTGAAACTTAGGGGCCACGGGTTTGAGCCTCACCAGTGTCACTGCGTTGTGGCTCTTGAGCAAGACACATTTATCCAAGCTTAGCACTGGTTCAACCCAGGAAGACTCGTCCCTGTTAAACTGAAAGATTGTTGATGGGACGTAAAGAATCAACTCAATCAAACAAACAAAACATTTAGCCCAAATTCAAAATTATTTAAAAAAAATTGTTCCTGAAATGCCCTCTACCAAAATTGCACAAATAGTTGCGCTCCATCAATTCCTGAACCACTAGTCAAAACTAATAATAATTTCACAGAAATGCTTCTCATGATGTCCTCTACCAAAATGATCAGGACTTTTAGCTTGGCTGAGCAACATGGCTACCAGAGCTTAAATAGAAATATTTTTAAATCATATCTCTTTAGCCACAGACCAATAATCATCAACTCATGTGCCAGGAAATAGGTGAACGATCCAGGGCCCTAGGACCCTCTTGTTTGATAGAGGGTGCTAATATATTGAGAAATGATAACAGTAAAAGTCTTATAAAACCAATATGACCTTGAGTAATAGGTTAAGGTCACATATTCTTAAAATCTGTCTATGGCTTACAACTCAGACTCACCTTTTATGTTTTGACAGGGTTTATTTATTTGACGATGGTTGCCTGTGATGTGAGGATTACAAATAAAATTTTAGACAAATGCTATGACCATGGAGTCAAAGATCCCAAATTCTTAAAATCTGTCTATGGCTCGTAATGCAATTTCCTGTTTTTAGATGGAGGGACTTCAAATATAGCAAAATGAATGCATATGGTGTTTAGAATAAACAACGGTTTCAGAAGGCCCATATTATCATGAAGTCAAGGGTTAAGGTCACACATACTTCAATTTAAACTTATCTACAGTTCATAACAGGCAAACATGTTTTACACAATATGTGGCAGTTTTTATCCTGCAGTTATATTTTAAAAGGTCATAATGGCCCTTACGCTTACTGCTGAGTTTCAAAAATAGAATTTTATGGATGCAAGTTAACATTGAATTACTTGCCAAAGAAAGCAAAGAAGTAATGCCTAACTAGATTGTCTGTCTTTCTGAAACCATTTGCAGTTGTAGCTTGTAAAAATCTTTAGATACCTTATCCCACAGGTTTGCATTAATCATTTTGAAACTTTGCAGATGTTTCTTTTTTCCATGCTCTTTAAAAGTGTGTGTGGATTTGATAGAATTACTTGATTATTTTACTTTTTCAGCTTTATGCATTTTTTTTTTGGGGGGGGGGCATGAACTGGTATCAGTGTGTAAAGACACTGAGTGCCTTATAACTACAGTTTTACCAATCATTTTGATGCATACTGTATTGTGTGCCTTGCTTTACTCTTTATTTCAAAATCTCCTATAAAATATAAAGTGGGGCTAAAGTCTGATCTGATGTATTCTCTTTTTACAACACGCTACTTAAAAAGTGCGGGTATTATGTTAGACCTTCCGTTCATAAATTTGGGTTGAGTCTCCATCCATCCATCTGTCCATCCGTCCAGCACCACTTCGTTTCCGCTCTCTATCTTGAGCATTTCGTGACAGATTTTCTTCAAACTTTGCATAATAGTTGATATTGGGGAGGAGTGGTTTGGAATTGTAGATGGGTAAATTTTGTCAAATCAGCACAGAGTTATTGTCCTTTGTTCATGTAGAAAGTTGGTATCAGTGCTCTATCTTGCTCATTTTTTTGGCCGATTGTCATATGAGTTGATATTTAGTAGGATGGTTTGGGACAGTAAATGGATAAATTTCGTCAAATAAGCACGGTGTTATTGCCCTTGATTCGTGTAGAAAATTGGTATCCATGCTCTATCTCACTCATGTTTTGGCCAATTGTCTTTAAACTTTGCATATGAGTCGATATTTAGTAGGAGTGGTTTGAGATTGTTGATGGATAAATTTCGTCAAATAAGCACAGAGTTATTGCCCTTGATTCGTGTAGAAAATTTGTTTCAGTGCTTATCTCGCGCATTTTTGGCCTATTGCCTTGAAACTTTGTATGTGCGGTGATATTTAAGAGGAATTGGTGGTTGATCTCAAAAATTGTTCGATCAATTTTCAAGGGGTGTTTTTGGATTGTATATCTTATATTTTTTCAAGAAAATACGGAGTTACAGCCCTTAATTTGAAAACATGCTGAAATTTCGTATAAAATATCTAGTTCGAGACAATTGCAGTTAAGTTTTCATCTGAGTTATCCATCTGAGTTATGGCCCTTGTTTATGCATTGTCTTTGTATCGAACATATTTCTTGGTGGGGTATGATGCATGCCTGTAGCGCTTTTATTTGTTTCTGGCTTTAAATGAGCCAACCTTTGTCCTGGAGAAACCAAATTTATCCTTATTTGAAAAAAAACGTCCCACAGACCCCTTATTAATCCTTTTTAGAAAACCCTGCCTTGCTGAAATCAAAAAATAAATCCTTTTTAGAAATAGTAAGTGAGTATGATCAGGAAATACCACAATCACAAACCGCATACAACCCCGTGGCACCGCGAGGAAGAGCCGCTCAACCATCACAAGACACCAGGAAGGCAAATTTAGCAAAGAAAACACTGAAGCCATCTGATCAGAGCTGATCCTTTTTTCACTCTGATTTAAATGCATACTTACAACTTGAACGCAGCAGATTAACAAGATAATACAGGAGAGAAGTGTAGCGCATAAAAATATTCAACATGACAAGGGTCAAATCAAGTTCTTCTATAGAAATATTTGTGTGTATTCTTATATGTACCCTGTAAATAAAGATAACTTAATCCTGTGAAAATGTCAACTCAGACTAACCTTCTATATTTAGAGCGGTCTCCTGCTTGAAGACACATACAGTAAAGACTCAATATTCGAAATCAGATAGTTCAAAGTTCTCCCTAACTTGAATTAATTTTTGAATACAGTGGAATCAGAGGAAATGGCACATGTATGACCTATTCTAATAATTTTCTGCCAAAACATATGTTTTTGGTGCTTCAAAGAAACATCAGGGAGACAATACTTTTAAGCACTTAGAACATGTATTTTGATAATAATATATAATTCAATGACTAACTCACTTGAATTTGATATCTTTGCTACTTAAATTAACAACTTGACAACATTAAACTATTGTTTGGAAATTTCATAAAAAGACAATATCATGGATTTTCCTTAACCACTATGCATACCGTATATTATGGGGATCTGGATGGCCTTAATCATTGACAAATTTTATATTTTTGATTTATTAGGCTTTAATTTGAATACTTAAAGACATATGCCTGCTTCTTGTCAACTCGAATGTTCTGGTCAGTTTGACCCCCATGGTGAATCAGAATTTTAGCGTGTGATTAGTATTGGAACGTCCAAAAACCCAGACGCATCGAGGCGAGAGTTCATAGATTAAAGAAAAAATGCGAAAAAAGCAGGATCTAGTTGCAATTTCATTCAAGAAATAATAAATTATATCTTAAATCTCCAAAATACCTTATCAAAAATGTTTTAGCCTGATAAAGAATCATATATTCGTTTTGAAATCACTCTTTTTGTTGACTTATTCTTTATTGATAATGGAGAGGCCTGTTTGACCTAATAAAATTCTTTTCTGAAAATTACAGTGCAGTTTACTAGATAAATTCTGGTAACTTTATCGATCTTTTGTGTCTATTTTTGAAATAAATAAATTGTTTTTGGATTTTTTTTTCAAGCTTATCCAAGCGGTTAGACAGGAAATAGCGGGACTACAATCCAAACATTGAAATCATAGACATGTCTATGAATTGAAATATATTTTTGGTGTTTCCTGACCCATAAACTGATGGTGAGCTGAATGTGAGCTATTGCTATCATAGAATGTCCATCCTACAGTTGTAAGTTTGTCTCGTTATTTTTAGTGACCCAATCGTTTATAGCCTTTTTTTAAAAAAGAAAAAAAAAAAAGTGAAAATCTGCATTAGAGTTTCCGAATCATTCAGAAGGAACATATTAACTGAACTGGACTGTAGATTCATATATCACGCCTGACATTGGTGCTTTTATCAACCAACCAATCAGAGGGATCGATTATACAAGAAGCATCTATGTGATCTAGAGCTATGACATCATTTGATGAAAGACCGATGTTTACAAATTTTCTGTTGCCGATATATTTAATTTTTTTTCTTTGTTACAAATGTTTAGTTAATATTTTTTGCTAAAATAAAAAAATTATAGGGAGGAGCCATAACGCACATGCGCAAAAGTCGTGATCGGATACACAGCAAACAAAAACAGTTAAAGTTAAAAACATGTTTTTTGCCAAAGATAAAGAAATTTATTCTTTTCTGTGTTAAAAACTGCCTTTTTAAACAAACAAAAAATTAATAAATTACCTTTCTTCTTCAGATTTCTTTTTTATGAGATTGTTTTTGTTGTTTTTTTGTTGTTTCTTTGCCATAGATTTTTTATGTTCTAATTGACAATATAAAATGCTTATTGATTATTTGCGTCAATTAAAAAATAATCATATATGCTTTTAAGCCAAAATTTTCAGAAAATACATTATTAAATAAAAGCAGCGCAGTCACCGCATATTGGGCATCTTAACTTTTCTTTAGATACATATAAGGTAAATAACTACAAAACTGAGAAAGGGGTGGAGATATGAATAATGGCCTAGCTGTTAAATATATTAATATAAATCACTCATAAATGAGTAGTTTTGTGAATTTCTTACAATGTGGAACAGTCTGACCCTTAAACACAATATGCATCATGCAGTGGTCTATATAACTGTGAAGTTACAGTAAGGTGTTCAATATATTAACCTAACTACAGGTCATAAACCCTTTTTCAAAGATATCAAGGGCAGTAAATTTCAGGAATATGAATGGCCAGAGTAACTCTCCTCGTCTATGATAGGTTTTTTGAGTGGTTTTATATCAGTAATGTTTCATTAAGATATTCAATATGGTTAAGGAACAACAGGTCAAAAAGCGTACTTCATCTATCAAGGGCAGATTACTCATGAAATGGAAAGGCCAGAGTAACAGCTCATAGTCAAAATATGAAAATGTTGATGTTTAACATATCTGTGAAGTTTCAATCAGATATTCCATATAGAATAGGATAATAAAGTATTTTTCAGATATATCAATGGAAGACAAATCATGAACTGGAAAGGTCAGAGTGACAGTTCTTAGTCACAGCATGTAACCTTTGATGTAAAACAGATCTGTGAAATGTCATTCAGATAGCATTAAAAGTAAATAAATAATAGGCCAGAAACCGTTTTCCCAATCCAAACAAGAACAATAACTTTGTTAAAAATGGTCAGATTTTACCATTTAACATTCCAAAAACACTCATCACCGAAAGCAATATATTTGCAAAAAAATTAGGAAATTCATAAATACTAGAGTTCAGGGTGGGTAGTCACGTGGTTTCTGTTAGGATACACTGTACGGAAAAATGGCGGACTTCTTTCCACACCGATGTTTTAAGCAAAAGTAAGTAGATATTTCAGCATGTTTTTTCATCTTTACACAGAAAGTTATACACCATTTTCCAGCCCCCATTTTTCCCGATCTAACGATGCCAGAATATCCTCATAAAGCTTCTTACTTTGAGTACAGACTCTGTCACAAATTTTTTAGCAGCGAGGATCGGGCCTGAATTTGGAAATAAGCTGTACGGACAACATTTGTGACAGAGTTAGTACTCAAAGTAAGAAGCTTAAAGATGCTATCCTGGCAGCGTTTGATAGAGGAAAATGTGGGCTGGAAAATGGTGTATAACTTTCTGGGTATAGATGAGAAAACATAGAGATATCTTCCTACATTCGATCAGAATGTCCGTACAGTGTATTCGAACATCCGTACAGTGTATCCAAGCAAAAACCACGTGACTACCCACCCTGAGAGTTATTGATCAGAAATGGTGAGCAAGGACGGAGGGAAAGACACCCAAAGGTAAAACATAAAAAAGGTTGTTTTTTTCTAATTTTGAATATAGAGCCAAAATTTTAATAATTTAATAGTGTTCGTACCCTTCCCATCCAGACCCGCATATATAGTTATGTTTGTATAATTTTGATAATTGTGTGTCACATGAAATTAAAATAAAACTAATTGAAACTGCCTGTGTGTGCTTGTAAATCAAGCTTATTCCTTTGTTATTTTGTTTTCCGCTTACTTGAGCCAAGAGCTTAAGGGTGAGCTATTAGCATGTATACCAAAAGGCTCCGACGTTCCTTTGTCTTTCCTTCAAAAGTTGCTCAAATGGTGAACAGACTACTTAATCAAGAAAGCTACCCCACTCGTATTGTAAAATACAATGAAAATATTCTGGAATCACAATGCCAATGACCTACGTCCTTAATATGTAGCATTGGGGATGTGAGCCCTATTTACATTGTTCAATTCAGGGCTCCTGGGTTGACCTTGACCTATTTATGGCAAGGTCAAGTTTGATATCTAATGCTGTGTAAGGGTAAAACCTTGAAAGCATTATACTTTGATAACTATTATAGCCAAAGTAATTGTATGTACATATACTTTTTTTCAAAGGGTGCCCTACTTACGTACATTTGTTCAGTAAGTTGTATATTTTTTATGTTAAAATAGCTAAAAGTAATTGTGGTATTACTGTTTAAGTCCCAACAATGGATTATATAGTCCCCACACGTTTGTCATAACAGGCAAACATTTTTTTATCATTTTTCCCTTTTCTTTCATGTTATTTGGGTAAGCTGTTTTCGAATGCATTTTCTGTTAGATTTCATGTGAAGAAAAACTCTAATATTATGATTTTTTTTTAAAAAAAAATGTGAAATTTAAGAAAAAATGAACTTATTGGAAAATGACAACTGGAAATTTTGGTGCATAAACTCAATAAGTGCACTTAACCAATTGTGCGCTGAATTTTATTTAATGCAAAAACTTGATAATTGTGCCTTTATGTAGTTTACTTTGATGTAAATAAACTACAAAAATGCTTTGATGTAGGATAAGATCATATTTTAGTCAAAGTCCTTTTATGCAGGATTTGATCATAGTTTAGAGTCACAAATTTGTCTTCCAGGGGTCAAAATTATATAAATGTTAACGTGACAAAATGTCCCTTCAGATATTCTGACATTAGAGTAGGAAAATAGCGCAAAATAGAGAAAATCATGTTATATGCATTTTCAAAATAACACTGTATTTGTAAACTTTAACATTGAATCACCAAATTTACAAATTCTAAATTATATAAAAAGTTCTTTGTTGGAGTTAACTGCCCTTTTAACCAACTTTATGCTAGACATTCCTATATGTATCACTTAGTTGTAACCATAGCAACTAAATATTCACAAGAATAGATAAACATTTTCTGCAGATAGGATGTAAGGTTGATATGCAATATTTTTCACTAATGGTTAATAAGCTATTAGTTTGATGAGCGATATTATCATGTTGAAATAGAATACATGACTTCGGCACCATTTGTCGTGGCAATGACGTCGAATGGGTGCATAGGCCTTTTAGTAAATATGCCATGTATCACTTAATACTTTGAATAGTTCATTCAAATAAAACTATGAAATTTTGAAAGCATTTTTCTATCGAGTCATTCGTTTTCCTAGAGCATCTAGCATTGTTGCTGACTTTAACACTCGCAATAAATTGTTAACTCAGAAACTTCTTAAACAAGGCTATCGGTATCATAAACTTCGCAAAACATTTTCAAAATTTTATAGACGATACTATGATTTGATTTCTAAATTCCAAGTTGAACTTAAATCTCTTTTGCGCCAAGGACTTTCGGAACCTAATTTCTATGGTGACTTGGTGTATAAATTGAAGAAGATTGTTGGCTCTAATAATTTTTCAGCGCAGTTCTTTAAAATGATTTCCCATTATAAAAAGATTGGCTATAACATTAATGTATTGCAACAGACTGCATGCTTGGTGGTCAACCCAATCACGGTTGGCAGCTTTGCTTTCCTCTTTAATTGCACGCTGGAGGGTCGGACTTCAGACTCTATGATGGTTCCGACTTAAAAGCTAAGTTATCTATTGGTGAGATGGTAGGGGCCTGATGTTTTGGCTGTTTGTCGGGCCCACGGGGGTTTACCTGTTGGATTCCTTTTGCTCCGGTATTCAGTTTTATTTACTGTTGAGTCCTTATCTTTGCTTTATCTCCTTGATATATTTTGATTTATATGTTTTAGGAGATGATGCATTGATAAGTTAGGGGTCTTTAAAGCAAACCAAATATCTATGTGTCTTGATCCACATCTGAATTAAGGGTGAGGTTGGCGCGCCGTTAAACCGGTTTGGGCCCTCCGGTGGAGTGTTTTACTGACCGTTTCAAGGCGATGCTTCTTTTGTGGATCTTATGTGTTTTTGTTCTGTCTTGTGTTTGCTATGTCTTTGTGTGCGTCTGTTTATATGTGCTTTGTGGTCACCTGCTGGGAAAGGGCTGACCTCTTGGCTCTCGTTTGTGGTGTCTAACTGTGATTTTGTAACTTTCCCATTGGTATCCTGGGTCGGGTGTGGTACTTAATTGTATCGACTCCTGATCTTTGCACCCTTACTTACTTTGTTACTATGATAGTGAAAATTTTGTCTGAAGGTATCACTTTCTCGCGTTGTAGCCCATACAGTGTCGCAATTTAGATTTGTCACTTTTTCGTTAAATCTTAAAGACAGCTATGATATCTAGATACATGTACTAAGTCCTACTGAGTAAGCAACAAATAATTTTCATGATACCTTAAGACTAGGTTTTGTTAGCACTTTCGTTAAATACAAAAGCATAAACATTTGACACGTTTCTTTATCGCCATTTAAAAAAATTTTGGTCATTCACCTAGTAACATTATAACTCAACCAGTTAAAAAAATTATATATGATCCAAATTTATCTTCTAGATCGAAAGATATTAAAGGACATGAAATTAAACTTAAAATTGAAATTAATGGATTAAATTTTTGCAATAATCTTTTCCTTTAGGTTTTAATGATAATATTTTACGATGAAGGTTATATTTCCAAAATGCCAGATTTTGATGGGTTTTCTTTTCTAATTTGCAATGTAAATGTAGATCTCATAGTAAACGTAAAAATGGCAACATTAAGCGCACAATATGTACTGAAAGATGCATAAATACTTCTCTAAAGGATCCTTCTATAGCTTTAAATAATCATGGCCAGCATGGCCATCTAAAAATGGCCGCAATTTTTATTTTTTCAAGTGGCTTATATGTTTTCTCAATAGAATAACCCCTAATGTGTGCCAAACTCAACTTTTCCTACTTATGATATTTACAGTTATCTGCTCGGCTACACAACCATTGCATTATTACATCTCCTAAAATGGCATTGGCGTAGCTCCCATTACGCAGTTACGATATGCGTAATGAAAATAGTACAGATTTAAGGGAGGTCGCCTAATGTGGTAAATGTGATTGGTGTCCTGGGTCGGGTATGATGCTTGATTGTATCGATTCCTGATCTTTGCCCTCTTTCTTACTTTCCATACCATAAGGAACTACTCTTAAACTACTCCATAAGGAACTACTCTTAAAGGAAAGAATTCGCTCCCTCTGGGAGCAAATTCTTTCCTTAAAGAGAAGTTCTCATGTTTAAGCAATCGCGTAAACGACTTTGTCGATTCTCGATATTTTATATGAAGATGGATTGCTATAAGGAAGATAACAAAGTGAAAGGGGTATACTGCTGTTTTGCTGCTGGAATACGATGGTATAAATTCACTTCCAATAATAAAATTAAAAGTATTCTAAGTAGTCTCAGTAGCTGAACAGTTTATTCTGAGTCTCACTTGTAGAGAGGTTTGCTCGTGGAGTGGCTAAAGTCAAAATAAATTGAGCTGCGACATGTGATTTACAACAATGTGGCATTTGGCATGTGTAGACTCAGACGAACATGTGCAGCTTCCTTTTAAGCTTAGAAACTCCAAATGATGTTCAGTCAGTAGCCTAACACTCATAGAATATTCATGCGACTAGCAAAGGCTCTGATCAGACTGCGCATATGCGCAGGCTGATCTGAGGCTTTGCTGGTCGCACATACCACATTGTTGGAAATCTTATGTCGCGGTTCAATAAGAGTTCACGGATTGTCTCTGTAACGAAATCATTAAATTAACATGACCATGTTATAAATGGTATTTGCAAACTTATGAATTTTTTAATTATTTAAGAATAATGCAGAAATAAGATTTTTGATATTGAATCCTTTCAACTTTTTTCTATTTTTCGATGTCCATTGTTCATTTTTATGTATTGCGGTCACTGCGGTTGTTTTGCGTTGAAGTCGACAGTTCAAGAAATGGGACAACACCGCAAATTACCAAACGCCGGGTGTGAGAGCTTTAAAAAAAATTAGCTCCACTGAACACTGCCGTTGCTGATCTGGTCCTCCAGTGATCAAGACCGGAATGTTCTCCCCCTGGTTATCGGGTGGCAGGATCATCAGAAAGTCAAACGGGAATGCGGAATACCGCGAGAATATAACTGTATGGATATGTCTATTTATAAAGAACCAGGAAAATGGTTATTCAGCGTCTCTATCGTCGCATACTCAGCCCAAACAGGAGCTTAACACTCACATATTTATATAAACATTTTTGAGAGTAAAATTGAAATGATTTTATTGTCCACCAGTTTCAACATAGTGTTGGTCCTCAAAAGATATTTGGATGCTCTACAGAGCCGTCTCATTGAGACGATTCTTTTGAGTACCGACAAAATACGTTTTGATTGAGAAATAAGAAATTGAATTTTATGTAAAATGTCTGAACACTGGTTCTTTGGCAGAAGTATCAGTTGTTTGTTTGATTTGATTCAACAATTTTTCAGTTATGTCGGTACAGATCTTCCTTTGTTGAACCACTATTAAGCAAGATATAATGTGACTTGCTCAATGACAGAACGCAGTGATGCAGATGAGGCTCAAACCCGCAATTGGTCAGTCTCGAGATATGCACTCTACCACTGAGCCACAGCGCTCACAGAAGTTTCTGGTGAGAATGTGTAGATGCACATACAGGCACGTCTAAACCTTTGCTGTACTTATATACAAAAAATGTCGTTTCCCGCTTCACAATTAACATGCAAAAGTAAATGAGCATGATTAGGAAATACCACAATCACACACTGCAGACTAACCCAAAGCACCATGAGGAAGAACCACACAACACAAACAGTCACATGAAATAGGGAAGACAATTAGAGCAAGGTAATCAAGAAGGAAGGGTTTGGATGTTTTGGACACATAGTAATCACACTGCCCGTCCATCCGAAACAACGATTTCGATGGCACCGAAAAGTGCAGTGGTTTGACCTGTGGAGCCTCGCACGAATTGATGTATATTGGATTGCACAAAAATCAAGGCTGACTTTTGTTTGTTTGTTTGGTGCTTAACGACGCATCAACCCCTTGTGGGTCATTAGCGTCAGACGGTATTAAACTAATAGTGGAGCGGGATGCTGAGAAAATACTTCACTTGATGATACAAGCATGAAATTTTCACCATTTGTTCATTACATCTCACGCATTTCAAAACGATTCCTGGCCACCTAAAATTCGGCAATTTATATATTCATATTGAATACCACCCAGACCCTTCAAACACCAATAACCACCGATCTACCGAATCAACCAAAACACCAAGTCAGTTGAAACATTGTGGGTGGTAGGGTGGTGCGCTCTCTTCTGTAGCTCCAGAGAGATAACCCTGTCACATACCACTTATGGTACCATAAGGAACAGACACAGAGCTACAAGAGCACAATACAGCCAGAGCACTGCAAAACAAGAAAGGACGCTAAGTACTACATTACAAAATATGGACCAAACACAAATTCCCCATTAACAAAAGCAGTAACAATGGACAGACATCATCAGAACCACCAACAAGAGGGGACAGCAGATGAGGCCACTGGGAGGAGGGGGCACTTAAATACTTTTTCGGGCCTAATCTACGCCAAAGAAAACCATTTTCTGTTAATAAGCTATGTCTTTAACAGAACTGACAAACTTCTCATGGAAATAAAAACACAGCGTCAAAAACTGCTTGAAAACAGATAAAAACCCAGCCTTAAAATGGTATTTGAATATATAATAAGTGTATATGAATATTCATAAATATGATAATGATTAATGTGCACATATTGATAAGTACAGTTTGGTTACAAAGTTTAAGCCTTAATTGTGTATCACTTTGTCAAACTGCGTTGACCACAGGTTGTGATATTAATCATGATTAATTTGTAGGATTTTTTTCTACACATTTTGGGGCAAAAAGGAACAACTCATTAATATGCATAAATAAGTAAATCAGTTAATTTGCGTATTTGAACATTATATCAAAGGGCAATAATTTAGATTCAATTTGATACCAATGTGTTTGTAATACTGTTTCCTTCGCGTTGTGTTCTTTTTTATGTCAACAAAAAAAAACCTCAATTTAGACAATTTTATTCTACAAGTCCTAAACTGGAGCAATAATTTATTTAATTTAATAATAATTTTTTAAACCCGATGCCAAAACCCTTTGCCAAATTCACTCTCTAAGTCAAGCCGAAAAACTGCCTAGGAGAAGCCAGACTTTCAGACCTTCCAAGCATGCAATATTACTGATAAGTGATTTCAACCAATCCATTTGGTTCAGGTTGTGAAATCAGGCAAAAGGAGTCATTCCATTGGTCCAAATGATGTCTGTTCCTTCCGGTCACTCTGAAAACGGAAGCAACAACATCTCCAAACACACTTCAACCATTGCCATGCCGAATAACTTGACTAATTTCAAATTCTACCCAATTGTAGTTCTTTTAACACCAAATAACAGTATACGCTTCAATTTGAAATATAAACAGTTCAGACTTGATCAGACGACCTCACTAGAAGCCAGCTGATCTGAATCCACAGTGTCTAGAAATATTGTTCGACCTTGCAAGGTTGATCCAGACCAACTGGTCATTATATTAATTAAATCTCTGGTGCCTTCCATATTAAGCGTTTGTATCAGGGCATATTAAGGTTAATGGATGTACTTAATCTATATTTGTCCAAAAATCGTGATGTTTGGAGTAATTCTTCCTGATATACAGACTTTAATTAAAAGTGTCACTTAAATGTTTTATAACTGTTACATTGGTCCACATATGCCAAATAAGGTACCGTACTGTACCTAATAAAAGTGCTACATGTTGTTATATGATGAATAGAAAATGAGATATGATCAATTTATTACATACATCCTCGTGAGAACTGTCGGCCATTTTGTTTTTGGCGGCCATCTTGAAAATGACCGAACTTGAAGTGGCCAGGAATCGTTTTGGAATGTTTGTCATGCAAGGAACATATGGTGTTAATGTCATGCTTGTATTTAAGAATTGAAAGTTATTTTTCTGCGTTTCACTGAGGTATGAAATGTCGGGAAAATTACATCTAATTTGCATGAAAACCGAAGGTTTTCATGCTAAAATTAGATGTAATTTAAACGACATTTCATACCTCAGTGAAACGCAGAAAAATAACTTTCAATTCTTAAATACAACTTCTTCTTTATTCATTCTTATTCAGTATTTATGATTATGTTTTCCTTAAAAAAATACGTTTCCAGCTTATAGTTCTCTTCGCGCATTTAGACTATGACGTGCGTATGTATATGTAGACGTTACGACGTTCAAAAAATCAAAATTGCGGCCGTTCTCCAGTTGAAAATAAACAACTACATTTTAGAGACTAGATAGAATCTCGTTTTTACATAGTGACAACCGAAAAAACTTAACGTGTTTGTACGATAGTTACGTCATCGGATATGACGTCATTCGTTTACATCGGTGAAGAAAAGCATCATCTGTCAAAATGGCTTGGAAAGGAAAAGAAATGACCCCCAGCAAAAAGAAATTGAGCTATCCTTATTGAGTGATTGAAGAAAGCAGACAAATTGCAAAAGATGTTGGATAAACCAGGCAACAGTCATGCGGTAAGTTCAAGAAACGATTTTATTGCGGGGCTCGACTGAAAATATACAACGAAGTTGCAGGAAAACAAGCACCTAAGTGCAAGAGGTGATCGCATCATTTTGCGGACTGGGAAACTAAATAGATCGCAGCCAAGTGCGGATCCAGAGGGAGGGGACAGGGGGTCCGGACCCCCCTGGAAAATCACAAGTGGTATAGGTTTCTATAGGGAATAAGCAATTGGACCCCCCCCCCCCCCTGGAAAAAGTTGGACCCCCCCCCCTGAGAATATTTGGACCCCCTCCGGAACCTTGAAAAATGACATTTTTCTTTGAAATGAACCATTTGACTTCTGTAAAATAAGCTGAGGACTAAGAAAAAAAAACAAACAAACAACGTTGTCAGAGCTTTTTTTGGAAGATTGATGTTGACCCCGGTTCGTAATAATAAAATGGATGATAATAATGAATTTTAAAATGATATTGAGTTGCTGAACGATTGTTCACAGGAAGGGTTATGTACAATATCTTCAGTTTCAAAGAGCTATTTCAGATGACTGTACATGATCATTGACTGAACAGAATATAGCCATAAATGATCATAATGATGCACTGATACGATATATAGGGCGTTATAGGTCAATACAAATATAAAACAAAACACGATTTTTTAAAAAAAAACTAGTGATTAGATTTATCTATTGATGAGATGGTAGAGGCTTCATGCTTTGGCTGTTTGTCTGGCCCACCGGGGTTTACCTGTTGGATTTCTTTTGCTCCGGTATTCAGCTTTATTTACTGTTGAATCCTTATATTTGCTTTATCTCCTTTTTATATCTTGATTTATTTTATACTTAGCAGTGTTATCAATTCATATCAAAAACAAATAAAAGTGATATCAATCACTATTGAAATGATATGATATCAATCACTAGTGATTGATATCAGCCTATATTTTCACTGTAGCGTTTTTTGGATCACCTCTGACTTTTCCATTCACTTAATGCAGCTCACTTCGAAAGTTCAAACGCCTATAACTTTCTTATTTGTGAACAAAAACATAAAGTGTGGGGAATCATTTTCTTAGTTAGAACATGAGGAACATTTTGGTACCAAAATAATTCTGATTTGCTGAAATTTTTCGATGCATGCGACATATGCTACGCAACGTCATCAACAAATTACGACGTCTCTTATGACGTCACTTGTCTTGCACTTTGACGCTGACTAAATTTCTTTTTATCTGTAAGTCCTGATGACTATAGATCATGTAGATTGATCCAGGTATTCTGTCACAAATACTCCGTTGTCTTCTTTTACATTATTGTGATTCGGCTTGAAGCATGGTTAACAAATTGATTAACTGTAAATCTTCTAAAAAAGTATAAAATAAAAAGAAAATTTACTTTTTATTAGTAAATACCAAATATATTTCATCTCTTGAGTTGGAAACAACGAAATTTTCATTCGTGCTGCGCACTCGTGAAAATTCTAATGTTTTCAACACACTCGATGAAATATATTTGGTATTCACCTCAAAAAAGTAAATATCCTCTATTTATATGTTCTATGAGATGATGCATTGATAAGTTAGGGGTCTTTCATGCAAACCAAACATCTATGTGTCTCGATCCACATCTGAGCTAAGGGTGAGGTTGGTGCACCGTTAAACCGGTTTAAGCCCTCCAGTAAAATATTTTACTGACCGTTCCAAGGCGGACCTTCTTTTGTGAATCTTTTATGTTTTTTCTGTCTTGTGTTTGCTATGCCTTTGTGTTATGCGTCTGTACGCGTCTGTTTTTGTGTGCCTTGTGGTCATCTGCTGGGAAAGGGCTGATCTCTTGACTCTCGTTTGTGGTGTCTTACTGTGAGTTTGTTACTTTCCCATTGGTATCCTGGGTCAGGTGTGGTACTTGATTGTATCGATTCCTGATCTTTGCACCCTTACTTACTTTATACGCGACGCTATTTCTGCCATATGCGTATAACGTTACCAGAAACTGTAATCCACTAAGGGATCAAACATGCTTTTCTATACATTAATTTGTTAGAACACTAGGGTGGTATCTAGCAGGTGTAAGTGTTGATCGTTTTTATTGCATAAAGTCATTCTGTCGCTTTAAAACATTAGAAAAGTTTAATATTTGTATTACCTATTATTTGTATAATGCCGCATAAAAAGCATGAATAATCCGTGGGTTTAAAAAATAAGCCTGTACCAGAGCAGTCACCCAGACGTCAATAAATTATGCTCAGCTGTTGATGACATCAGTTTTTGCGACGGTCACAGAATGCGTGTACGCAAAGTAAAAAAGTCATGTATCAAAACACGTGAATTGCCTGATTAATAGAATCTACATGGGTTTGTGCCGGTTAAAACATGACTGTAAATAGTCCTAGATACGACGTCATGTGATAAATAGAGGATCTTACATGAGTGCTCATGTTTATTGAATTTATTGAACGAGTTGGCGAAAAGAGATAAAATGCGAGGCTTGTCGAGTATGTTATCTCTTTTTCGCAACGTGTTTAACAAATTCAATAAAACAAGAGCACGAATGTTAGATTCTATTTATTATATGGCATTTAGATTGCTTTGAAATATCATTTCTGGCGTATAAAGTATAATTGCGTCATCATGTACGCAACGTTGTTATGGACGTCATAACGTTTTCCGTTAATTGGTAAACCACTAGTTGTTCATCGATTTTATTGCATAGCGCTATTTCACTCCCAGACGCAACGTCACAATGATAAAACCAATATGTTCATGACGTCAAAAGTTTCTGGGGTATCTGTTTTCCGGCGCTTTTATTATGGCGTAAACAAAAGCGCCTCACTCATGTTCACTGATTTCTAAGCGATGGTATACAAAAATGAACAGCCGCGTACTGCTTATTTATGCAGAGGTTGGGCGAGGTTTGAAAAATGCAGGTGACGCGTTATTATGATGACGTCACACAGGTTCTACATACACACGAGAGCACTGAACATTTCAATTTGAATTTGCTCTCAACTTGTGCAGTTATTGCTTTGGTGAACAATGATCAAATGTTCGATCAAATTTTCAAACAGTCATGCTTGCGAACAATTACTTTGTATAATTATGACGTCATATTAACGACAAACTAAAACGTCTGTTTACGAAAATTGACAACATTCTCGCTTTGTTTTAAGTAATGGAAAAGAAACAAGGGGCACGTTAATTATTTGTACAAAATATGCCTACATAAATTCTGCCAGTTAAGATAAGTTGTCACGCTCTATTGCTTATGTCCCTGGACCACATTGTTGGAATTACATGTTGCGGTTCAATTACTGCAGCGGAGTTAATGTGGTATGGCATTCTAAGGTACTGGTGTTTCAAAGATGCATAGTAAGGAGGCGATTCTATATTTCGTATTAACAGGTAAAGATGACGTAGTATTCATTCTATTGTGCATATGCAGTAGTCTGTGGTAGGTTCTATATAACTGTAAACTGAGACTACCTTTATGCCAAAAAATAAGGTAAACTCGCCAGTGTTTGTTTACAACGAGTCTCATCTATCTTTGAAACATCAGTAACACCTGTACGCTGCAAACGGATTACGGAAGAGACCGAAGCTTTTTATGAATCCTGTGTTTACTTTATGTTAGCTGATTGTTTTCGCTCAACAGAAAAGAAACTACCTAATTTGTAAATAAAACAAACTGTGCGTTACAGTAAGTGTTATTACAAAAATAGTTAGCAAACATTTGTCACATATTTGAATAAAATCTAATATTTATTAATAACACGAAATATAAAGAATTAATTTCATAATGGATGTAAAAAGAAAACTCAAATTAATCCAATAATGGCAACACATTGGGACAAGAAAGTTTTACAATCCTTATAGGCACCTAACAATAGTTCGCATACATATATAGCAATGATATCTATTTACTATTTGAATCTTAGCAGTTGTCAACTAACAAAAGTATGAATTCACATGTAAACAACGATGATAGAATATTGATTTAATTTGCATGCAAGAATGAATCATTTATATGAATGGATTATTTTACTTATTAAATACCCTTCCATACCCCTATACATGGAAATCCTTTTTGGGTGATCGGCGCTTGTATCTTCATGCCAAAAATGAAGTTTAAGATCGGATGTGCTAGATTGTTTTTGCATAGTACACTGTATATACGAAACACAAACACTAAAGAATTCGTAGGTTGCCTATAGATGTAAGACGCACTTTTTGTATACAAACTGACATATTGTGTTGTACAAAGTTAGTCAGGGCCTTTATGAAAACTTCGATTTGATCAGCAAATTTATTTATTTTTATTGTGGTTTGCGTAATATCTTCTTAGTCACAATCAGATAGATTTAAGACCGTACTCTTGTAATTCGCGCTTTGTAGATCAATTGCACTTTCCAAAAAGGTTGATAAGTTTAGTAGGGGTGATCCATTGCATATTTTAAGGGATCAAAGGTTACAATTTCACGAACCATTGATGTGCATTATAACCACTGTGTGAGTCCATCCGCCCATTAGCTGATAGTAAAATTCCTCATAACTCATGAACTACAGCGTATATTTTAATCGGATTTTGCATACATGTGCATGTCAAAATTGTAAAACCACTGTCATGCATAATAGCTTTTTGTTTTTGATAGACGATGAATTTGCGGAGCATCAGTTCGGCTGGCCGTGGTCATTTAGTAAAAAAGCTCAACACTCATGAACCACACAGTATATGTTGATCAAATTTTACACTTTTATACATTAAACCATTGTCTAGACACTGGTATGCGGGCGCATACTTTTTAAAAAACACAATAAATAGGCACAGTAACTTACTACCTACCTTGACTTTCTCCCCACAGGAGTCAAATCCTAACAGTATAAAAATAAAACCTCTTTGGCCGGGAATAAGATACCATCGGAGTGTTTGTTCAATGGACCTTTCGTTTCGTTGTGGCAGAAAGAGATGTCAGTACTGCAAAATGATATACCATGCTGTGTCTGTGAAATCATCATCTGGGGCCAGTGTAAAACTCCGGCAAATCACAAAAATGTTGTCTATATGAGCCATGACATGTGATTTACAACAATGTGGCATTTTGACCAGTGTAGACTCGGACGAGCCTGTGCAGCCTCCTGTTAAGCTTAGAAACTCCAAATGATGTTCTGTCAATAGCTTAATAGTCATAGAATATTCCAGCGACTAACACAGGCTCTGATCAGACTGCGCGTATGCACAAACTATTTGTTGGAAATCTCATGTCGCGGCTCATGATCTCTTGTAACAATTTTGGCAAACAGTATGTAGGAGAAACGAAAGGTCCATTGAACACGCTTATGAATGGCCATCGTGATGACTGGAGGCATTCTAGGTTTGAAAGGTCACCAGTAGCGGAATATTTTCGCTCCAAAGATCATGACTTTCTGAGTCATACCTCTGTTTTATGCCTTGAACACAATGCTTAGTGGTCAGATCACACCAGAAAAATCTGTAAGGGCTACTGGATTCGGCGCCTGAATACTCTATCTCCATTTCCCATCCATACATTGTAAGCTGCTTTTTATTACACAAAAATAAAAAAAAATAAGACAACAATTAGTACAATGCATTACTTACAACTTTCAAATACACATGCCTAGGAAGGTAAGAGCTTTATTTTTCTAATGTGTTTGTAAAATTTGAATGATAAGTTTACCTGTTTCGCACTAGCCAATGATTTTGATGTTACATAAGTGATTTTTATTCCTTCCCGCTTGATGTTATCAATACTTCTTCATGTTTCGTCTTCTTTTGATCATTCAGCACATTATCTAAAATATCCCAACCCAGAACAATTATTAACCAACATAATTTAGTACTTGTTTGCTTGTGCTGCGTTCATTCAATCAAAATATATACTTCTTTGTTTGGGGCCCATCATGTAGCCCACTATACAATAACACCCCCTGTACCCGATGATACAACCGAATTTTTACATCGAAGAGCTGATACAAAACACAACGTCACGTGCGAGGATGGATTCGAGTAAGTTGACGATGTTTTGATGTTTACAGGCAATAATAGGAGGAGTTGTGAGCCGAGACTTTTGGGAGTAATAAAGTGTACCTACCTCATTTTTCGCCATAAGTAGTCTTTTATAAAGCGTCCCCCTTGCGATAGATATTCTGTATTTATCGAAGGATTTTCCACCACAGACACGAAAATTGATCACACTCGCTAATTGCTCGAATACTTCTTCACCGATTGCCCGTCCCAAACGTTCTGGATAAACCAGAGGCATTCTTTGTTAAATACCAGCAGAAGAAAATAATGAAATCCAACCGCATTCTACAAAAAACGGTGCTAAATACACACTGGGTTGTTCGATAAGGATACTTTCTACATCGATGAGTCTATGTCCGTGATACAACACACTTCGAAGAGGTATTTTTGAAAAAGGATACAACAGACATCGAAGAGTTTGACCAAAAATGATATTTGTTACTTTGTAGACTTCTGAATATTAATAAGCATTTGGAATAGCGAGCAAATTCGAGTCAGACCAGATACTTTTGGCATTTGTCTCTCTTATAAACATGCCTTGGGTGATGCTGAATGATTAAACAATTAAAGGACTGCAAAAAACTCTGATCGGTGTTTTCGACAATTTGAATTGTATACCCCCTTCCACTGTGTTAAGTCCAAAAATAACCCTTATTTGGGTGTTTATAGAGAATAAGCAATCGGACACAACCCCCCCCCCCCCTCTGAAAGAAGTTTGACCCCCCTCCCCTGGAAAATGTTGGACCTCCTCTGGAACCTTGGAAAAGGATAGTTTTCTTTGAAAGTAACCTTTGGACTTTTGTAAGATATGTTGAGGACTTAAAACGTTGTCAGAGCTTTTTTATGTCAGACGGACCTGAATCCCCCTGAAGAAAATTCCTGCATTAGCGCATGGTCCACTTTCCCTCCCCACAGGGGAGGGGGGTATCTCCCTATATAAAGCGTACACATGTGCTGCAGGAATAACCCCCTTTTTCACAGCTGCTATAAACGTCAATTGATCGTCAAAGGACCATGCGGGGATCCTGGAATTTTCTTCGGGGGGGGGGGGGGGGGGGGGGGAGGGGGGGGGGTGGGGGGGGGTGGGGCTCAGGTCCATCTGGTATATCAACTATCCTTTTCCAAGATTCAAGAGGAGGTCCAACATTTTCCAAGGGGGGTCCAACTTCTTCCAGAGGAGAGGGGGGTCGTGTCCCATTGCTTATTCTCTATAGAAACCCATATAACTTGTGATTTTCCTGTTTCCCCCTCTGGATCCGCCCATGAGGACACTACGATAGGGGGGCTTAAATTAAATCTGCCCCCCAGGACCTGGTCGTACCTGAGTTTCAAAACAGTTAAAGTACATTAAGTGACCCTTTGTTTACTGTACGTACAACTGTTGCAAAAATAAGAGAGTAAGCTGCGTATAAATTTGCCCTCAGTACAAAAGGGTTATCTTTGGACTTAACACATTGGAAGGGGGTTAAACAATTCAAATTGTCGAAAACACCTATCAGGGTAAGTGTTGCAGTCCTTTAATTGTTTCATCATTCAGCATCACCCAAGGCATGTTTATCAGAGAGACAAATGCCAAAAATATCTGGTCTTACTCGTTTTTGCTCGCTATTCCATATGCTTATTAATATTCAGAAGTCTCCGAAGTAACAAATATCATTTTTGGTCAAACTCTTCGATGTCTGTTGTATCATTTTTCAAAAATACCTCTTTGAAGTGTGTTGTATCACGGACATAGACTCATCGATGTAGAAAGTATCCTAATCGAACAACCCAGTGTGTATTTAGCACCGTTTTTGTAGAATGCGGTTGGATTTCATTATTTTCTTCTGCTGGTATTTAACAAAGAATGCCTCTGGTTTATCCAGAACGTTTGGGACGGGCAATCGGTGAAGAAGTATTCGAGCAATTAGCAAGTGTGATCAATTTTCGTGTCTATGGTGGAAAATTCCGTCGATAAATACAGAATATCTATCGCTAGGGGGACGCTTTTTAAAAGACTACTTATGGCGAAAAATGAGGTAGGTACACTTTATTACTCCCAAAAGTCTCGGCTCACAACTCCTCCTATTATTGCCTGTAAACATCAAAACATCGTCAACTTACTCGAATCCATCCTCGCACGTGACGTTGTGTTTTGTATCAGCTCTTCGATGTAAAAATTCGGTTGTATCATCGGGTACAGGGGGTGAATGTTGTTTCATTTCCTGTACGTGTAGCTGTGGTAATCATTGAAAGGATGACTCGTGTTGTTTTGACATAAAATGTAGTTGTAGCTTCAAAATATCTAGTTTTGATATCTGCACGACATCATATCCATATACAAAAGCAAAATATATTTGTTGTTTTTAAAGGAAGTGGCTAGAGGTCTGGTACTGGAGTCTAGCATCTTCTGCTAGAGATCTAGTGCCAGGCCCATAGCCACACCTGATCTCTAGCTTTTTCTAGTGCGTCAGACTAAGGGTCCAGTGAGATATTACTAGATAACTATATGATACATTACAATATTCAGCATCGTCTTATGCGAAGTAGAGCTTCCAAAATCCATGTTTTGAGCACAACCATATACATAAAAAAATACAACTTATATTTGTAAAATTAAACACCGGTAAAATAGGAGCTTATCATATATGTTAGCCTATGAAGTCAAATATTGTTCAACTCTAGTATGAATTATAAGAGAACAATTTATTCAAGGTTGTTTTACACAATGTATCATATCAAGCTATATTCCACTAATTCGTAGTTTTTGGCCAGCTACAAACGGGAAGGTCTGACTAGGTCTTGCAGAAAAGACTGACAGAAAAAAATCTTTATGTAATTTATAACACTGTTTTGTTTAATCTTTTGCAAACATTTTCGACCCAGATCAGACTTGAAATTTTGTCAAGTCTGATCTGGTCCCATCTTTTCCGACTTTTTCCTACTTGCTACAAGTGACTTTGAGGTATGCTGATAACCTTTGCAAACAGTATAGTTACAGAATATGGTTCACGATTCTCTCTGGCATGTTCTGGGTCCCAATCGACACTATGATGGTGTTCCAGAAAGACTGTTATGGTTTCTCTGGTAGTAAACACAATAGATAGATAGATAGATAGATAGATAGATAGATAGATAGATAGATAGATAGATAGATAGATAGATAGATAGATAGATAGATAGATAGATAGATAGATAGATAGATAGATAGATAGATGGATGGATGGATGGATGGATGGATGGATGGATGGATGGATGGATGGATGGATGGATGGATGGATGGATGGATGGATGGATGGATAGACAGACAGACAGACAGACAGACAGAGAGTTAGACAGACAGACAGACAGACAGACAGACAGATAGATAGATAGATAGATAGATAGATAGATAGATAGATAGATAGATAGATAGATAGATAGATAGATAGATAGATAGATAGATAGATAGATAGATAGGACCCAGTCCTCTGGAGTTAAGCCTCTAGACGTCATGTATACAGCTGAAAATAATTGTTGGTACTTTAACCTTTTGTCAGTTTCCTGTTCGATATGCGCAGGTGGGCTTTATTTACCAGAAAATCAAACAGTTTGCATCTATGTCAAACCCAACAAAGAGTAGGGCCTGGTCTGGATCTAAACTGCTTAAATGTGACAAAATGTGATTAGAGATGCAAAATCAGAAATAGTGAGTATGATCAGGAAATACCACAATCACAAACTGCAGACAAACACATGGCACCGCGAGGAAGAGCCGCACAATAAACACGAGACAATAAGAAAACAATCTAAACAAAGCAACCAGCTCTCTCTTCCCCATCAAGATGATTGCAAAACTAGAATGGACATAAAGTAACGTACAACAAAACATAGAACAATCACATACTCCCACAATGTGAGTAACAATAAAAACGAATCATCAACAACAGAACCATCGCCTTAGAACGGACAGCAGCCTAAGCCACTGTGTGGAGGGGGGCTTAAATGCATTTCATTGGTACCAAATCTTCGCCCTAGACTCTGCTGTTATTGAAGGACAAGAAATGTTCAGCTTGCATGAAGGCCTTCTAACTATTGCAATGTGTTATCATGGAGAACACTCTAATCAAATTAACACACTATGATGAAACAGCGAAAATGGCGAACGACTCGCAGAGTTAAAGAAAACCTCAAGTTGAGCCACAGTGGGCCAAGCTACAGATAAGCATCAGACACCAACCTACCAATTCAAGCTTTACGTTAGAGCCGTTATAGAGTCTGGGCCTGGCCCACCGTCATGCAATTAAAGAGGAAACCATAGCTATAAACCGTGATTTGGTGGTTTAAAACCAGGCATGCAGACTGTCGCAAGACATACAAGTTTATCTAATATTTATATAACGTTTGATAATCGTTTTGAATTGATCACTAAAATTAGGTTTTCCAAAAATTCTTTTGAATTTATAAACTAATTCACCATAAAATATAGGTTCTGATATGCTTTGTTGCAGAAAAGTTTTTAAGCCAAATGATGCTTTCAACAATTAACTTTGAGTGTCTGTGGTAGAATTTAGAAAATGCTTTTCGAATTTTATGATATCTATAACCTTGTTGTAATAACTTAGCAGTCAAAAATGGGTTTTTGTTGTTGAATTCATCTACATTAGAATACATTATTGCAAAGCGATTAAGCTGAGAAATATATACACTATAGGAAGGGGATCCAGGAACATATCCATCAAGAAATAGGAAATTTATTATTTCAAAATTAAAATCATCCTGTTATGAATAAGTTCAAGTCCAAAAACGGAGCTTCAGTGTCAGAAGAATTCGCCTTATTTAACTGAAGCCCAGTAGGATATATCTGGCCTACCATTTGTTCAAAATAAGGATTGCCAATATTAAGAAAGTCATCTAAATATCTTGAAGTGGAGTTCATAGCTTCATTAATATCAGTTTGATTATTGTCTGACAGAGACAACATGGAGTCTCTCTAAAAACAAAACAAGAGAAAATCTGCAACAAGAGGAGTACAATTAGTACATATTGGAATACCTATAATTTGTCTATATAAATTAGAGCCAAAATTTATAAATATATTGTCCAAAAGATAATGGAGAGCATAACACATTTTCTGACTTTACCACAACTTATATTGTTTAGGTTGTTCAGAAGTAAAAAGACATTTTTATCATAACAAGCCAAATTAAGAGAGCCCTCTCTGGTAAATGTATGTTTAGCTAGTTCCCTTGGTTTTTTTTCTTTTATTAGATTATGAGGCAACGTAGTATAGAGAGTAGAAAAATCATGTGTAGACATACTAGATGCTAGAAAACCTCTAGACTTAAATTTATTAAGAATTTCACCTGAATTTTTAACAGACCAAAATATTATTTTACCATTCCTTTTATAAGAGGTTGTAAATATTTAATAACATGCTTTTTAATTTCAGTGTGGCAAGAAGTCAAATAATAGACAACTCAGTAGTTGCACATGAACTAGAATAAGCAATAAAACGCCCCTTATAATGTCATTTATGAAGTTTTGGTAACCAGTATAACGTAGGAAGCTTCATATGGTCTTCATTAACAAACATCTCAAACTTAGCTGTCATATGGAATCGATACCTATCAACGACATACGTCTCATTAAGCCTGTTATGCTCATATGTTTCAGCGGTGTTCATTTTTTGCTTTAGAGTGTTAATATAGTACCTTTTCCAAACGACCACACCATTGTTAGCCACCTTATATGCATGTGCCAAAACAAACCTTCTATGGAATTCCTGGATCCCTTTTTTTCAAATTTCTAAAATATAAAAGTGAATTTAGGTTAAGCTGGAAGATCTAAATTGTTACAATAAAATGAAATTCTACATCGATAATTTTAAAAATATTAAGTTTCCATTTATTTAAGGCATTAGATTCAACATGCTTACACCAGCGATTACAAAATTCTTTTAAGGTGCCTGAAATTTCCTCACGACATGATTTGAAGTCTATTGGCAAAGGAAACCTATATTTAGGTCCCTTACATATAATTTATCGAGTTCTCAAATAAGTTATAATTTTTAAATCCCCCCTGACTATATGACCAGCAGGTTAATAGCAATACTCAGTGTCTTTGCAATCTCAAGATCCAGGGATAGGATTTTCAATATCAAGTTTAGTTATTAATTTACTATGAAAAGGCTTATTGTACTTATAACAAAGAAGGTGATTCTTTATTTTCAAAATACGTAGGAATAGAAGAGATAACAGATTTATCTTTAAATGTGAGACCCGTTTAATGTTTATTTGAACAGATTTGAATTTCTTGTTTGCGGTTGCATATAAATAAAACAAACAAATTCTGCTTTTGCATGCAAAAACGGGCCTGTCCCTGGTATCGCCAAAAAGACAAGATGGCAATTCCAAGCATAGTCATAACACGGCGGCCCTAAATACATCCCCACCCCCATTGACTGATTTTAAGAACTTAAACGGGTGTCTCATCTACGAAAATACGTAAGTAAGTGTTAGATTTGCCTTTAAGTTTAGAGGAACATTCAGTCTATTATTTAAAAATTGAGGAACAGCCTATGTGTACCTGTTTTTGCTTGGAAACTCGGCTTGGTAAGTTCTTCCATACAAGTGTCCAAATGGGTATCTCATGTATAAAATGTTTCTTGGAAGAATTTTGAAAAACAAATTCTCAAAACTCACAGCCGATTCAATTTCTTAGATATTTTAAGTAACTATCGCCGATTAAACTGATCACCAAATATTGCATTTGCATATTTTGCGTACAGTTTAGTGTTGCTATTGGAAACTGTAAACCCTACAATTTGATGTTCAAGTTGCTTCCAAAAAGTAAATATTCAACTGGAATGCTTAATTTTCTAATAGAATAAACTTTAATCATTTATGTACAATATATAAAAGGTTCCTAGAGAAAAACATCATATTTTTTTAGAGAAATTGTTCGGGAAAGATTAAGTACATTTCGTTTCAGACAGCATTTTTAAACGCTTGAAATTTGATTACTCATCTTTAGAGACTGTTTTAAACCAGAAAATAAAATTAAAGAATGTTTTTTTGATGACTGCGTATTTCTGGAGATCAGACTCACCCATGGAAATCAATTATTACCAAATTTAACGAAAAATAAATGAGTAACGGCATTTTCAAATTTGTTCAAATAAACATGAAACACCTTTTGTATATTGGGTACGTTAATGAATTCAATCCCATTGTTGATAAATTTAATTTTGGTAAAATGTCTAATATGATTAATTTCTGGGTCGATATATGGCCGAAAAGCATGTTGAGTATGTCAAGCCTGATCTGGATCCAAACTGTTTGCAAAGGTTATCAGCAGACGACAAAGCAAGCAAAGAGTCAAACAGAAACAACTAAATGGTATCTGCTCCCAGGCTTTACTCACTTTAGCTGATGAAGAAACAGAACTGTAAGATACTGGGGAATTTATTTTTGATCAAGATAAAGATAAATAGGACTCTAATATTCATTTTAAAGAGAAAACAAGTATTTGAACACATTACTTGCGATTTCAAATTAGTTTGGCCTTTTAAAAGTGGATGTATGCTTGGCAATCTGGGCCCGGAATTACAATGCCTCCTTAGAGTTAAGGGAGACTTAAGTTAAGTATTGATTTTTCAGGATGCGAAAAATAACGTTTAAAACTGATTAAAATCAAAATAGTTTTAATTTTTCTGAAGATCACAATGGTATCTTTGACCACAAATACCACATCGATCCAGGCAATTTATTTTGCATTTAATATAGCATGTTGAAATATCAATACTTAACTTAGGTCTTGCTTTACTTTAAGGAGGCATTGTAATTCCGGGCCCAGATAGCTAATGCACCAAAATAGAAAACATGAAAAATTGCTTGAAAAAATCAAGAAGCAAAAATTTGTGGATCACCGCAGGCGAAAATGAAACAAATCAACGATTCAGCAGCTAAAACATATTATTGTATAAAAAAAACAATGGTTGATAGTTCCAAATGGAAGCAAAAATGGAAAGAATTATTTCTACCTCTCAAAAGCAGTTATCTCCGATGACAAAGCAAAAGCATAAATAACATTTTAAAGTGATTTACACAATAATGTGTAAAGCAGCTCATGATTTTTAGCGTTCAGTAGCAGCAGATTCCGATTGGAGAACTGTACGACGGTCAACTGTGAGAAAACAGCAACGCATTATCCTTCACCTCAAGTCGAGCTATTTGATATTACCTTAGTTTCGCATTTCATTTCAAATTGTAGAAACACACATCCAACAAGTCTTAGTAGCTGAAATTTGCTCAAATATTATGTTATTAAACTCAAATATAATATTTTGGACCCCTATACTATAAGAAAATCTTAAAATTCACCCGCTTCCGAATTTGAAACTGTTTCCAATTTGAGCCAGTGCATGAGATTTTCAACAATGTGGTATGTGCGACCAGCAAAGCCTCAGATCAGCCTGCGCATACGCGCAGTCTGATCAGAGCCTTTGCTAGTCGTTTGAGTAATCTATGATTGTTAAGCTACTGACTGAACACCATTTGGAGTATCTAACTTCAAAAGGAGGCTGCAGAGGCTCGCCCGAGTCTACACGTGTCAATATGCCACATTGTTGTAAATCACATGCACTAGCTCAATTTTGTCTTTCTCAACGAGTCAAAGCATTATACTTATCTGGACATATGATACTCTATTCTTTTTAAACGGGGACATAAAGTCGGCCTCGTCGCAACAAAATAATCATGTCTTCGGGATTTCCAAATACCGAGACCCAACCCGTCTCCTCAGCTACAGAGACTAGCTAGAAGATTCAAATTTCGCTCGTAGCAAGCGAATAATAAAAGCACTGGTCATACTGCGGATGTTGTTCGCAAAACCTGAAGACAGGTTTTCTCGCGTCGATGCTAATATGGTAGCCCTATGACTAATAAGAGATCCTAAGAGAATGTTTGTGTCAAACTGAGAGTTTATCTGTTTTATTTATTCAATCAAGGCGAACAGCAAAATATCAGTTCACAAAAATATTATAAATATTTGCTTTATTTACTAGCCATTCTTTGCACTATAGAAATATGCGAATACACGCAGTAATAGGAGAAAGACAGGACAAAGCATATTCTTCACTGGATACATTTGGCACTTTTTGTGACGTAAGAGGCCACGTGATCCCCTGCCCTGAAAACGAAATATAAAAGTAAAACGAGTATGTTGTAGTTTTATATTTTAGTTATCCGCGACTGCACCAGCAATCTATCGTATCTATATACGTGTATAGCTGGAATGGGTATGAATAGGATTGTCTTTGTGTTCTTGTCCGTGTCTGTGTTCGTTTGCCAGGTATGTTTTTTTCAAATGTGCCTCATCGCCAGAAGACCTGGCCCCGAGGTTATAAAACTTTTTTCATGCTCAACTCAGCTGAGCACGGAATTTATCCTGGTCATAAATGTTAAAATATCAACAATCGTTGGCATTTTAACATTTATTAGCATGATAAATACAACATTAGAGAGACTTAAAACAAGAAACTTCTTTATTTGACGGTATTTTAGTTTTTTATGAGCAGTTGAAATTTCGTGCCCGGCTGAGTTGAGCATGTAAATAGTTTTATAACATCGGGGCCAGACTTGGGGGCTTCGGACAAAGCGAGTTTCATACAAGTCTCCTCAATCACGGGGAAAAGCTAGAAAATCGAAATTTCACCTGTAGCAAGTTTACGTATAATCCTTTCCAAACAGCGAATTACAAAGGCGAAGATTAGACTGCGCGGATGTACAGGCTGGTCTGCGCCTGTGTTGTTCGCAAGCCCCCGAAGACAGGTTTTCTCGAGTCGAGGCCCATTTAATAAATTTCCTAACTAGAGTCCTTGCTCGATAAGAGTAGGGTGACGAAACAGATACACAGTTAGAAGTATGAAAGAAAAAAATGTATTTTGTCCAATGGTGAATAAAGTGCCATAACCTGACCAACTACGTAACTCTACTCTTATCGAGTAAGCACTCTACATGATATGTGTGCATTTAAGAAATGAATTCAAATTTGGGAATGTTCAAGGAATCATGTATACTTCGGGTCACTTGCAAAGTAAGTGGAGCCCGAAGTATAGTGGAGCCCGAATACTTCGGTCTCTTGCAAAGTAAGTGAAGCTCTTTGGCTTCACGTTAATTTTGCAAGAGACCCAAAGTATTCATGATTACATGAACAAACAAAAAAATGAATTTATTGCTTATGTTTACATTTTATTATCAATATCTAAAATAATACAATTTAGGAAACGAATCAGTTTTGTATTTAATATGGAATCGTATTAACGGTTCTGTCGGAGTTTAAAACGGAAAAGCGGAACAACCAGTGTGAACACAGACAGCCAACAAGAGGCTTGTTTTGCACGTGCGACTCGGTGTTGCTCGCTGTCATTCACAACACCAGTGTCACTTCTGGCGAATGAGCTCGATGTTCGAAGCGTATTGCACGGGCAAGTGAGTATGGCAGCTGTTAATCATGTTTGTGTCATTCATGAGGTTATGATCGGTTGCTAAAATCTGAAGGTTCATTAAAGGATTGCTTCGAAAATGTAAATATTTGTTAATAACATCTCCGGATACAATCATGGCAGAATAAAGAACATTGTACATTCTTATAGCATATACTGTGACGTACATGTTTGGTAAGTTATGAACGTACTGTCCCATGTACCAGATGGCCTTGTGAATACCAAGTCTCGTTAGATCTAATGCATATCCCCAGCTGAGGCCAGAGATTATACAACTTTTTCAGGCTCAACTCAGCTGAGCACGAAATTTATCCTGGTCATAAATGTTAAAATGCCAACAATTGTTGGCATTTTAACATTTATTAGCTTGAGAAATACAACATCCGAAAAACTTAAAGCAAGAAGCTTCTTTATTTGTAGGTATTTTAGTTTTTATATGAGCAGTTGAAATTTCGTGCTCAGTTGAGTTTAGCATGAAAAAAGTTTTATAACCTCGGGGCAAGGTGACCTTGTGAATAACAAGTCCCTTTATATCCGATGCATAACCTCACCTGAGCTCAACGAAGCTAGAACCTCTAGTTTTTAAGTTTTCACATTGATTTTCGGCGATAACTTTTTTATTTTCAATGTTAGCAAATGTGATCGCGATGAAATTTGTACAGGAAAACTAGCGCCAAATTTTCCATTAGGTCCGAAGTTTGTGGCGCAAACAGATTTTTGTGTACATGGATGAAGAGTTTGCGATAAACGGAATTCAGCCAAAATTTCTAAGTATATACTCAACTACAAAAGAAACCCATCAGTCACGTTTTAGGGCAATTCTGGTAAAATAATTAAGAAATCAAAATTTATTTTATACCATATTCTTAACAATCAATTATGCATCAAATTATTGAATAATTTAACAGTTTTACTTAAACCCATTCATGATGTACGTCTGTGTATAGACAAGGGGTCATTTCTAAAAATGACAAGTTTCAGACAATTGGTTTTCACTCCAATTATTGTCTTAATCAGTTCACTTCGCCCAATAACCGGCATGTCCCTCTCTGACGAGGCAATCAAGTGTGTGCAGAAGCTAAAACAAACCGCATAAGTTTAGTAAGCCCATATCTCAATACGATAGAGTAGTTGTTGGATGAGCTTTGGCGACGCATCCGGGATCGTTCAGTGCAACCTCGGAATCTTCGACAACTTCAGGTTGCTCTCCATTAAGTATGGGCGTGGATTCCCAAGAACATTATGCGGCGTCACATGTTTTTGGTCGACCTCGTTATGAGGCAGTTATTGCTGCAGGATAGGGTCATGTCTGTTTTTGGACGAATTTAACTCAAGTAAACTGATTTAGACGAGAATGAGACATTCATTCTCAAGTGAAAACCTTGTCATTTTTAAAAGTGACCCCTTGTCTAAGGACTGGCGAATAGCATAGACAGATTTAAGTAAAACTGTTTTATTATTAAATGAAATGATGCAGAACTGATTGCTACGGAATATGGTATAAATATATTTTCATTTCTTAATTCTGATTTCCATAATTGCCCCGAGAAGTGACTGATGGGTTTCTTTTGTAGTTGAGTATATTTTATTGACAAGTAAATTTTGTAGAGGCGTGACAGAAAGGGTTTAGAGTTTAGTTATATAGTGTCCTCAAAAGCACGAAACCGTAAACATTGCGCGATGGGGTATCATACCCACCAATTTCGTATTCCGTACAAAGCATGCCATGGTCACGCTTGATAGGCGGCAATCGAAAACGTTAATACTATCGACGGATGTAGTCAAATGGAAATCGAAAACACTCACTGTAGCGAATTTTGATCCGCGTCCATCGATTGGTAAGAGCGTTTTCGATTATACTATCGACGGATGTAGTCAAATGGCAATCGAAATACTGTAGCGAATTTTGATCCGCGTCCGTCGACTGTTCAGAGCGTTTTCGATTGCCGTCTATTCGGTGTGATGGTGCTCATAGGAAACGTCTCCTCAAATTGTCTTGCATTAGCACAATAGCAAATGCATATGTTTTTGCAATCACAGCGACTTTGCCGATTAAAAGAATAAGAAAAAAGCCTCATATCCGGGATCCACTCAGTGTGCAGACTAGGCAGTGCTAGTCAGACTAAGTTATAATTTTACCATGGCTTGTCTGCCCTACGTGAAGATAATCCACAAGCTTTAGCGAATGGATTGTCGTACATATATGCATCCTTAAAATGCTAAGGGAGTGGTATAAATTATAATTTACGAGGGGCATTTGGAAAGTTCTTAGCATGGCATCATAACTCCACAATGCGTTGATAAAGTGCTAACAATTAATACATTTTTGGAAACTAGAATTCAACGGATACTTGAACAATGCATAAAATCATTTCGTCGCATAAAATGTGTGGCTTGTTTAGTTCTGTATTCAAAAATATATTCCTAATAACAATACCCCAATTTTTAAAGAAGTGGGTGGGGTAACGTAACCCCTCACATTTTTGTCGATGGCATAAGAACTTCTCATGGTATCGCGTGAGCCATCACAAAATTGATTGATTTCTAGTCTCAAGCTAATTTTACTCTTTTGTTTACCACCGTTTCCAATTGAAATAAACTAAAACGTCAAATCATAGCTAAACTTACTCTGCCCCATGGGAAGATTATAAGAGTTATCTCTCCTTGTTCTGGTTTACAAAATTTATGTTGGTTTCAATACAAAAAGCAATAAGTGTGCTTGACAAAAATACCAACGCACGGCATTTGTAAACTACTGTCGGTTATATAGTTTCAAAGTATGTGCATTGTAACTTGCGATTTTTAGTCGAAAAAAATAGCACATTGCTTTGCTTTATAGACGGTTTGTTATTGCTGTTCTAGTATTTAGTAATTAGAAAAATACAACTGGGTCGTCAATTGTATAATAACTTTACCAGATTGTGGCCTATCAAATGGTACACAATTATTAAATTTGATGAACCATTTTTAATGTTCTGCACACTTTTCAAAAGGTAAAATGTTATATTTTCCTCTGAAATTTTGTGTTTTCCAGTATATAAACAGTACATGTATTCACAATAATATTTGTCGTGTCTGCATTAAAATATCCTCATGGAATTTGTGCCATAACATAGAGGAAAGATTGTTCTTTAAAATGATACCGAACATGATAGGGTTTGTAAATCGGTTACTGAGATAAAAGACCATGCTAAGAAATTTCCAAATGCCCCTCGTACATTTACGGCAAAAGTAGGTATTTGTGACATTATACTACCCCGGGATACTACCCCTTTGATGTGCAAGGTATACACTGATGTAGGTGGTATAAAATAGTTATACCATGTTTGTCCACCTGTAGGCACGAGTATACACTCTCTAAAGCTCGTGGATTATCTCCACATACAAGCGGGCAACCGTCGGTATAACTATTACTTAGCCCATAAGCGGCCCACTTCCCTTTGTTTTAAGCCAATCAGCTGCAAGAAAAGGACCATACTCAGCGTGCTATATTTTCAATACCTCACACTTTTTTGAGCAAATAGTAGTCCGAAATGCTAATTACACCACATTTTTATTTCATTTTTAGAATCCTTAAGAAACGTTATAAGAATATTGTGCTAAGATGGTGTAAATTTCAAATTTTAGATGTTGCACTGAAGAGTGGCGACTGCAGAACACACTGATTATGCTGCACATGTACATTGAAGTCTGGTCAGAAATTACACTGCTTGTCCTAAAAACAGCGTGATTAGACGGCACATGGCTATGTATACGAGGGGCGTTCAATATGTAATGAAAACAGCCCAGAATATCCCAAAGTTGTATATAGACACACTTCATAATTACTTTCTTTAACAGGTTTGTTTCTTGGCTAAATAAATGTAAAATTGCAGTTGTCCAGCTCCTTATATTATCTAATTTACACAAGTCGCTTTCAAGATATGGGTACTGAAGCATAGGCGTAGGAAGCTTTTCAATAGTGGGGGACAAATTCAGCGCGGTCAACTTCAATACCGATGGGGGTATTGTCAATACGCATGCGTGCACATGTATGTACACACATGTTTTAAATATTCATACACCCATGCATACATGCACACGCTTGTATGCATGCATGCACAGCCTATGCAAACATATATTTTACATCCTGGTATGAAAATTATATAAATCAAAGCACGCGATCTCTATGAAAACACAGCAACAAATATGTACACGTGATCGAGGAAAGTTTTGGTTATTTATATTGCATAAAAGCTATTTGGATCTGCATACATTTATACAGGGAGCGCAGTGGCTCAGTGGTAGAGTGCCGCGGGTTCAAGCCTCACCGGTGTCACTGCGTTGTGGTCCTTGAGCAAGACACATTTATCCTAGCTTAGTACTGGTTCAACCCAGAAAGATCCATCCCTGTTTAACTGAAAGATTGTTGATGGGACGTAAAGAATCAAAACAAAGAAACAAAAACAACAATACATTTATTATACAAATGCATTATTAAATCAAAGCAATGGGTACATTAATAAGAAGCCATATATGAGTGAGCGAAGCAAGCGAGGAATTTGTTTTTGTAACGTCCTTCAGAGCAAAAGGCTATTGTTTTTGGGCCAAAAAGAGAAGAAAAAGCAGTGATAATATTTTTCCCCAAGCGAGCAAAGCGAGCGAGGAAAATTTTTGGTAAAGTTCTTCAGAGCAAAAGCTAAGAGGGATAATAACAGAGACAAAAAAAACCAAAACAGCAACTATGATAATATAATACTCAGAGCGAACAAAGCAAGCGAGCAAGGAAATTTTTTGGTAAAGTTCTTCAGAGCAAAAGGCTAAGAGGGATAAAAGCAGACCAAAACAAAAAACAATTATAATATTTTAGTTTAAACAATATTTATTTCGAAAGTACAAAGCATGTTTCAACAATACAATAATATATAAGCAAATAACAGGATTTGGAAACAAGCAATACTGCTTATATGAATCATTTCCTGCGTTGTAATGGCATGCCAAGTTTATGGCTGGTGCAATATTTCAAAAGTATAATTCTATAATTAACAACATCATATCGTCATTTTGGTAACGTTTCAGCGTCCTGGTGTTTTGCGCAGGACGCTCAAGCGTTATCAATACCACAATCTTGACATTGTGGCCCAGCTTTGAAATTGTATATGGCTTTATAAATAAATGTGAAGTTATAAGAGGTTTAATAATGCAGTATTCTGAGATAGATTATTAAATGTAAGAAGAAGAGATGAGAGAGAGAGAGAAAGAGACAGATAGAGAATAAAAGAAAGTGATTGAAACTAAACGATGGAAGAGTCGTATAGCGTTATCATTGAATTCAGATACCTAGCACACACAGCAAAGCAACTTGTTCACCACCCACCCCAATATCCAGAAAAAATCTATCAAATAGTGTCATTACAATTGTATTGTTCTTACTGAAAGAAACGTCTGGAGAGTTTAATATAATTCTGCACTGCTTTGAAAATAGATGTATTAACCTCTTCTGGAACAGCACCAGTGCCAAAAAGCAAAACATCTGTGGTTAGTTCCACGTTTGTTTTTCGTTGTATTGATAAGATCATTTCAGCTCTCATTTACTTATGACTAGGACATATCAAAAGGAAGTGTGTGTTATCTTCAATTTCACCACATAAACAATAAGGATTTTGTACCAGGTTGCGTCTAAAATGATGCTGGTTTAAGGGACTACATTCGGTTCTAAGGCGTGTATGTGAGATTTGATCCAGTAGATCACCACAGTCGTAGTATGTGGGTACTTTAGGTGTATCAAGAGTAAGGAGGTGTTTAAATGCAGCTAGAGTATCTGCTGATCGAACTGCTTCAGGTAGATTATTCCATGCCTGTATGGTTGAAGGGAGAAAGGATTCTGCACAAGCACGAGTGTTTGCATGAATGCCTACATAGTTATCAGCATTTCGAAGTCTATAAAAAGATAATTCACCAACATGGAGAGATAGAAGATTTGATAAATAAAGAGGCGATAAACCATAATTCATTTTAAAGAACAAGAAAAGTTTGTGAAGATCCCTTCTCTTAGATAGTTTCAACCATCCAAGCTCTTTGTAAAGTTTGTCAATTTCTACAAGTTTTGTTGCGCCAGTGACAATACGTCCAGCTTCAAGTTGGATTTTTTCAATTTCATTACACTGTTGTTACGAGCAGTTGTCCCATAGGACATCGGCATATTCAAATAAAGTGCGAATGTAAGCAGAGTAGATAGTTTCAAGAGATTTCCGATTGATTGTAAATTTTAACATTCTAAGAAGATTTATTCGAGACCAAGCTTTTTCTTTGATAAAATCAGTATGTTTTTGCCAATCGCAACGTTGAGAGATGATCTTGTAGATTAACCCTTCTAGAGAACAACAATGATTCGGTTTTAATGGGATTAAATTTTATAAGCCACTGAACTGCCCAATTATAGAGTCTTTCTAGGTCCAAATTGAGTATCTGCGCAGCAGAGTCAGGGAAATCAACATTTTAATATTTTATTTCCAAACGAGCGAAGCGAGCGAGGGAAACTTTTTGGTAAAATTCTTCAGAGCAAGGCTAAGAGAGATAAAAAAAAAAACAGAGCACAAAAACAACTACAATGATAATATTTTATTTCTGAACGAGCAAAGCGAGCGAGGAAATATTTTGGTAAAGTTATTCTGAGCAAAAGGCTAAGAGGGATAAAAAGCAGAGCAAAACAAAAAACAATTATAATATTTTACTCCAAGCGAGCAAAGAAAATTTTTGGTTATTTTATTGCAGATTAAAAAACTAAGATGGATAAAAACCAGAACCCAAATACAATTTAAAATTAATATTTTACTCCGAGCAAGCGAGGAAAAATTGGTGAGGTATTTATGAGTTTAAAGCTACGAATGAAAAAAAAAACAGAACAAAAAATAAAAAAAAATATAATAGTTTACTCCGAGCGAGCGAAGCGAGCATTAGCAAACATTTCAGTTGTGTATTTCAGAGTTAAAAACTAGGAGTGATAAAAAATCTAAACAAAAACAAATATAATCTTAAACTCCAAGCGAGTGAGGAAATTTATTTGTTTGAAGCCTATTGCATGAAAGGTGTTTCAGAGCAAAAATCAAAGAGATATAAAAGGTTTGAGCTCTTTCAAATTTAGAACAGATAATAGGAATAATCGGAAAAAGCTTGTAATGGCGATTTATCTGAAAAAAGACACATAAATACATTTAAACATACATATACATATACACACAAAGTAATAACAGCCTGCTGACTAAACGATATGAAAAGTATTAAAATCTGAGCAAATTGTCTGCTCTCAGAAGATCTTTAACCAAATTCAATATCTCCAAGCGAGTGAAGCTAGCGAGGAAAAATTTGCCAATAATTATGTTTTTACCCTGAGTGACAAGCACGTATATGTCAATTATGAAATACTGAGGATGCCATTTCGGTTAAAATCCTCCTTGATGCTACATTTTCTGGCATTCCATTAACAGAGTCGTTTTTGCGTGAACGAATACATAGCGAAAATTTATACAAAATTATTTGTAACATTTTTTTCTGGTCGCTTCGATGTTCATTTGCAAATTCAAGATGACTGACATAACGATGACATCGTAATCTTCCTCTTCCATATTTGCTGAAGTGCCAACAACCACTTTTGCAATGCATAGAGCATGGCAATTAAAGTTATCATAGTGATCTGCTTCCTTCAAAAACAAATACACATGTCCTGTGAATATTTTGTATCCTTACCTGGTGCCTGAATCGTTAAGTTGTACCTAAAATAATAGCGTAATATGCACCAGCGATATTCATCCCAATCTTGCAATACTACTGTCACTGTTATTACCCATTACTTAGATTTTTCACTCGAAAAACCCAAAACAGAATACGGAAAACTGACAGTTGACAAAATTAATGCTTATCCAAAGCATTGACCTATCGTACACAGGACACTGTCTAAATCACCTGAAGCCCATACTGATTGAGTACGGTTATCACATATTGATGGATATTATTTATTCTTGCAGACAAATGGCAATTCAGACCAAGAAGAAAATGAACTGGGCGATCTCATTTTCGTGTGTAAAGAAGGTAAGTAACCAATCTTTTGTACTATGTATATTTTCACATTACTGGTAACGCTAATGCCATCCATTATATTGGCTTGTCATCAAGTTCAATTGTCTGTTCACCTATACAGGAGGAATCTCAGATACTTTTTATCAGCCTTTTATCACATTCGGAATAGTAATTATTACACAAAATTGCTTGACGCCTGTTATTTCAAAATGCATTGACAGAGCGCAGTGGCTAGAGCCTTTGACAGGGGATCGAATGTTGACCAATTGACGTAAAGATTTAATCCATTAGTTGGTGTCTGATGCTTGTTTTTGGTTGGGTTCATCGTGTCTTATCATGAGGTTCTCTTTAGCCCTGCTTATCTGTGAGTAATGAAACTTTTTTATTTGTTTCATTATAGCGTATTAATTGGATTGGATTGTTTCTCTGTGATGATGTATTGCAGTAATATGGAAGCCTTAATGCGAACTAAACATTCTTTTTGTGTTTTAACAACAACCATATCTATGGCAAATATCTGGCGCCAGTAAAATGCATTTAAGCCCCCCCCCCCCATTGGCTCCGGCTGCTTTGAGTCCTAAAGCAGTGGCTCTATTGTTGTTGATTCATTGTTTTATGATGCCTTGTGATTGTTACTGTTCTGTGACAGTTCCTTGCGGTGCTGTTGGCTGGTCTACAGTGTGTGTGGGTGGTGTTTCCACTTACTTTCTTACTCACTGACGGTTGGTTTGCTGGTTTGAGCCTCACCGTCGGCGGATTCACTGTGTTGTGTCTTCCACTGTACTTTGAGTTAACGGAATTCTACTGTTTATAAGTATTTTATGGAATGATATTTTGCTTTGATGTTGTTTTTCAGGGTGGAAGATATTGCAGTCAGACTGTTATTATTTTGTGAATGTTTCGATGACATGGCATGATGCTAGCCACGCTTGTCACAGGTAAAACAGATCTCTCTTAGATTTGCCCTACTATGATTACATCTGATAGGTTTAATCCTTTACTAATAGCTTTAGCTTTGACCTACTAACACGTTTAAATATATAATTTACTTAAATGAATGTAATGGATCCATTTTGCTGTTCCAATTTGAGGAAACGTCCCATTTTTATGTTGCAAAACATCATAACATCAGTATCTGCCCTATTGGTTTTGGTATAACAGTTATCAGGGTGTACAGTAATTCTAAATGTGAAAGCTCTCACCTGTGTCACCTCTAGATATACAGCGTACCATCCAAGGCTTATTGTATAAAACCAGATGGAAGGATTTATAGACCACAGAATGTTTAAAGAATGTTCGTTTTTCAGACAGGGTAGTTCACTTCTATGGCTCAGAGATGAGATAGAATATGCTAAACTTCTTGAGATATTTCCAGCTAGAGACATGTTTTGGACAGGTGAGTTGATAAAGTATGATAAACTTCTTAAGCTGTTTCCAGCTAGAAAAATGTTCTGGGCAGGTGAGCGGATAAAGTATGATATACTTCTTGAGCTAATATCTTCTAGAGACATGTTCTGGACAGGTGGGTGGATAAAGTATGATAAACTTTTTTTGGATTTCCAGCTAGAGACGTGTTCTGGACAGATGAGCGGGTAAAGTATGATAGACTTCTAGGGCTATTTTCAGCTAGAGACATGTTCTGGACAGGTGAGTAGATAAAATATGATACGCTTTTTGGGATTTCCAGCTAGAGACATGTTCTGGACAGGTAAGTACATAAAGTATGATGAACTTCTTGAGATATTCCAAGCTAGAGACACGTTCTGGACAGTTAAGTGGATAAAGTGTGATAAACTTCTTGGGATTTCCAGCTAGGGACATGTTCTGGTAGGTTAATAGATAATGATAAACTTCTGAAGATTTCAAGCTAGAGACATGTTCTGGATAGGTAAGTGGATAAAGTATTATTAACCTCTTGGGATATTTCCAGCTAGAGACATGTTCTGGACAGGTGAGTGGATGAAGTGTAATAAACTTCTTCAGATTTTCAGCTAGGTGCATGTTCTGCACAGGTAAATGGATAAAAAATTGATAAACTCCTTGAGAAATTTCCAGCTACAGAAATGTTCTTGCCAAGTGAGTGGATAAAGTATTATAAACTTCTTCAGATATTTCCAGCTCAGGGCACGCTCTAGATAGGTGAGTGGATAAAGTCAAATTACGTTAACTCTTGTCCTTAACAAAAGTCGTCAGCTAAGTGCTATAGCGTTGTATCTACCATTGCAAAAGTTTTTTGAAAAATGTGTTTGAAATTTTGGTATCCTGATTTTGATGTCTCATATCTCAGAGACCTAAAATCATTCCAGAGGATAAGCAATATGTCCATTAAGTGTAAATTACTTAGATTTAAAGACTATTTTATTGTTATATTGATATTTAACTGTGAATTATATCTTACCAAAAGCTGTCATCGTAAGGATCATGTGCACATTTTCTGCTTGAACCTAGTCATTTATTTACATAAACCCTTACTATATCTAATAGTAAGTGAGTGTGACGCATTCACATACACATGTACATTGCTTTATTACATGAAAAACATGAACTAAGTGTCATGTATAAAAGGCTTACCATGGGTTTATCTGCAATTTGTGAGTGTGGTATTTCCTGATCATACTCACTTACTATTTTTAATATCACGGGAACCTCTAAACCATATACTTTGTCGCTACCTCACAAAGAGCAAAGTCCTGGTCAGATTATGGTTATTCTGGCCTGTTATCTGTCATCTATCTGCCCATCGTTTATCTTTTTTCACATCTTCCACAACCCACAACATTGAGATATAAAATTGCTAAAATGTTCCATTTTGATATCAAAGATACTCACCATGGTAGCAATATTGATTTGTTTTTCAAAAAAATATTCTGAACAATATTTTGAACGTTCTACTGTTTATTAAAGATTGAAAGTCCCACCAGAATTTACCCATATAGTAGCAATTATGACCATTGACAACAGCAGATAAAATGATTGCATTTTTATCAATCACCCGCAATCAGACTGGTGTGGTACTTGATTGTATCGATTCCTAATCTTTGCACCCTTACTTACTTCTCTCATGAAATTTAAAATCGAATTAGGTATCTAAAAGCATATTGTGACATGATGTTTTTCTTAGCTGGTTTTTAAATGTCATCTGCTTAGTTTAACCGCTGCGTAAATACAAGCTACATTAATCTTAATAGCATGCGCTATTAACTTTGATTAGACCGCTACTTAGGTAGCAATATGATCTGGATTTACATGTCTGCAATGTTGACCACGAAAGTGCATCATCAGGTGTGATGAAGAATAAGGTGACAACTTCTCATATTGTGAAAAAAAGGTTAAAACTATAAATTTATCAACTTTATATTTAATAGGTTTGAAGAGTGACAGCAATGGAGATGCATTCTGGTCTGACAAAGACAATGCTGTAGAGATGAGGACAATTCCGCTATGGGCCAATGGTGAGCCTTCAGAAAGCATGTCTTCTACCTGCGCTGTTGCTAAAGGACAGAATGGACTGGCCTTACAATCATGTAACCACCGCCTGCCCTTTGTGTGCAAGTATCATGCATGTTTTAAAGGTAAGATTATGGAGGGTTGAACCCAGAGTGACCATTTGCCAGCCTATATATTCTTTTAATCGAAAGGGATGTTTATCATAAATGTTTGCATAGCCCATACATGTTCGCAAGTTTGTATCAAACACATGCTTTGTTTGACATATGCTCTGTTCTCAAGGTAAGTTAAGGGGTAAAGATCAGGAATCGATACAATCAAGTACCATACCTGACCCAGGATACCAATGGAAACTCCCAGTAAGACACCACAAACGAGAGCCAAGAGGTCAGCCCTTTACCAGCAGGTGACACAAGGCACATATAAACAGACGCGCACAAAGGCATAACAAACGTAAGACAGAAAAAAAAACATAAAAGATCCACAAAAGTAGTACCGCCTTGGAACGGTCAGTAAAATATTTTACCGGAGGGAATAAACCCAATTAACGGTGCACCAACCTCAGCATTAATCTAGATGTGGATCAAGACACATAGATATTTGGTTTGTATGAAAGACCCTAAACTTATCAATACATCATCTCCTAGAACATATAAATCAAGATATAACAAGGAGATAAAGCAAAGATAAGGGCTCAACAGTAAATAAAACTGAATACCAGAGAAAAACTAATCCAACAGGTAAACCCCGGTGGGCCCGACAAACAGTCCAAGCATCAGGCCCCTACCATCTCATCAATAGATTAGTCTCTAAGTCAGAACCATCATAGAGTCTGAAGTCCAACCCACCGGCGTGCAGTTAAAGTGGAAAGCAAAGTTGCCAACCCTGATTTGGTTGACCAGCAAGCATGCAGTATGTTGCAATACATTAATTTTATAGCCAATCTTTTTATAATGGGAAATTATTTTAATGAACTGGTCTGAAAAATTATTAGAGCCAACAATCTTCTTCAATTTATGCACCAAGTCACCTTAGAATTCAGGTTCAGAAAGTCCTTGGCGCAAGAGAGATTTAAGTATAACTTGTAATTTAGATATCAAATCATAGTATTGTCTATAAAATTTCGAAAAGGTTTTGCAAAGTTTATGATAATGATAGCCTTGTTTAAGAAGTTTCTGAGTTAACACTTTATTGCTAGTGTTGAAGTCAGTAACATAGGTAGATGCTCTAGCAAAACGAATAAGCTGAGAGATATAGACTCCATAGGATGTAGAGCGAGGAACATCACCATCTAAAGATGGGAAAATGACAATTTCAAAATTAAAGTCGTCACGTTTATCATAAATTTTGGTAGAAACAATGTCATTAGAAATTGACAAATGCAAGTCTAAAAATGTGGCTTCCGTATCAGAGGTATTAGTTTTATTAAGTTGGAGCTCTGAAGGGTATATTTGACTTACCATATTGTCAAAATAAACATTATAAGTGATTAAAATATCGTCCAAATATCTGGATGTAGTGTTAAAAGCATCAATAACAGCAGCCTGCTTATCATAAGAAAGAGACATCATAAAGTCCCTCTCATAACAAAACAGGAATAAATCGGCAACCAGGGGAGCACAATTAGTGCACTTAGGAATCCCAACTCCTAAACGAACAATCAATCTAGTTATAGAAAGTAAAAAGTAAAGATTGATATTGTAGGTTTTTATATAAGTTTTTAACTTCTAAAAATCTGTTCCATTTATTAGCAAATCAAAGTTGGTGCACGCCTGGGTGTTGGACCTTAGATTCTATGACGGTTCTGACTTAAAAAATTATCTATAGATGAGATGGTATGGACCTGATGCTGTGTCTGTTGTCAGGCCCACTGGGGTTTAATTATTGGATTTCTTTGCTCCTGTATTCAGTTGTTTGTACTGTTTAGTTCTTATCTTTGATTTATCTCCCTTTATCTTGATTTATGTGTATAAGGTTTACCTGTTGGACTTCTTTTGCTCCAGTATTCAGTTTTATGTACTTATCTTTGCTTTATCTCCATTTTATATCGTGAGTTATATGTTTTTGTAGAAGCTAGTGGTCTTTCATGCAAAGCAAAAATCTATGTGTCTTGATCCACATCTGAACTAATGGTGAGGTTGGCGCTTTGAAACCGGTTTAAGCCCTCCAGTAAAATATTTTTACTGACGGTTCCAAGGCGGTACTTCTTTTACGGATCATTTGTGTTTTTGTATCTTGTGTTTTTCAAACTGTTGCGTCTGTTCATTGCTGCCTTGTGGTCACCTGCTGGGATAGGGCTGACCTGTTGGCTCTTGTTGGTGATTTTATTGTATTTTTGTATCTTTCCCATGTGGTAGCCTGGGTCAGGTGTGGTACTTGATTGTATCGTTCCCTTATCTTTGCTTCCTTTCTGCTTTATATTTACTAAGAGATGATTCACTGATAAGTTAGGGATCGTTCATTCAAACCAAACATCCATGTGTCTTGATCCACATCATAATTTAGGTTGAGGTTTGTACCGTGATACTAGTTTAAGCCCTCAAGTAATTTTCTTACTGACAATTCTAAGGCAGTGCTTCTTTTAAGGATCTTATTTGTTATTTGTATTTGTCTTTGTCATGCTGCCATGTCTGTTACTTGCAGTATTGAGGTCACCTGTTGGAAGAGAGCTGAGCTCTCAGCTTTCTTGTATGTGATGTTGCTTATGTTTTACCACTTTCTCATACGATTTCCAGGGTCACGTGTGGTACTTGATTGTATCGATTCACTGAGCTTTGCATTCTTTCTAACTTTCAAAACTGGATGTCAAACCAAGGGCTAATGAGGAGAGCAGCAAAGAAAACTGTGGTAGTCATGTAATTTGAGCAATGTGAATATACTTTTAGAACTGAAGCTATCGAATAAATTGACAATAAATCACTTGATTAAATATGGTTTATATGCACTAGTGTGTTGCGTAATTTTTATATAATTTTAAATATTAAGTATATAAAAAATATATGTTTAGTACATTCTCAGATGCTAAAATTTGATGCTGCAGGTTATTCTGTTGATAAAACGTTTCGAGTGAACAAAATAATAGATTTTAATAGGACTGCATCCAAATCCTACAGCACTTTTTTCCTTACGCCAGTTCCAGCTAGTAAAATGGGGCTTTTTCATACATAGTACTACACCTCACATACATCCGAGGCTTGATTTTTATGTTCTTGAAGATAATTCATGGATAAGTTAGGGATATTTCATGCAAACCAAACATCTTTGTGTCTTGATCCACATCAGAACTAAGGGTGAGGTTGGCCCCGTGAAACTGGTTTAAACCCTCCAGTAAAAATATTTTAATGACTGTTCCGAGGCGGTGTTTCTTTTGTGGATCATTTTTGTAATTTTCGAGGGGGGTTCAATATGTAATGAAAACCCATTCATAACTCCATCCATAAACGTGTTAGGATTTAATGCCATATGCCAAACGAAAGATCAAAGCGTCACCGTTATAATGGTGCATAAAACATTATTTTATCTTTTCAAATTCAATATGTTACAGGCTTTTTTAAAAAGCACACTAATATACACTGCATATATTTTCCTTTGAATCATAAAGACTCATTTTAACAAAGGTAGAAAGGCATGCTGTATTTTCTAAAACAAACATTTAACATGCATGAATCACATATCCATAGTTTTCTGACTTATTTCCCTTTTATCTGCTATAACGATACAACTTTTGACCAGTACCAATGTCTCGTGCAAACGGTTTTATTACGTTACCCCCTCTTACGTTGACGTCGTTTAAAGCATTGGACATAACACTAAAATACGCACGGTTCTTGAAAATCGGAAATATGGCTTTGTACCAGGAAAGGACAATTTTGATTGCATCGAAGTTTCAGTAAACACAGTGCATAGGCAGCAGACCAGCTAAGCTGAAACCAATATCTAGGGGTATCTCATCTGAGTGGTATACCATTTTCGTTTCCTATAATTTTTTTGTCTGAAATTAGCCAGCCAGATTATGTACATGTAAATATGTGTAATAATGTCCAAAAAATGCATCCGGATGCAAACATCGATGAAATGTGGTATTTTGTCTGATCCATTTCAGTGTTAGCCAATGATGGCATTCTTTTAAGTGATTTTCTTATTTCAAATGACGTACTTGGGGTACTTTATGAGTAAGATTAGATATGGAAATTTCAAAATCAGCTTTATTACTTGCAAATGAACATCCAAGCGACAAGAAAAAAATGTTACAAATGATTTTCGTATGAATTTTCGCTATGTATTCGTTCACGCAAAAAACGACTCTGTAAATGGAATGCCAGAAAATGTACCATCAAGGAGGATTTTAACCAAAATGACAGCCTCAGTATATCATAGATTATGAAGCAATATCAAAACATTTTGCAGGAATAAATCACCAATATATGTATATTTACCACACAAAGAAGCAGACTGAAAACATCCCTCCTTCATGTAGTTATCTGCTCGTGAAAACATTGTTTTATTTCATATCGCAGTGTACTTCAGCACCCTATCTTGAAAGTGGCTTGTGTAAATTTGATAATGAGCTGGACAATTCCAATTTGACATGTATTTAGTCAAGAAACAGACCTTTAAATTAAAGTAATTACGAAGTGTGTAAATATAAAACCTTGGGATATACTGGGCTGTTTTCTTTACATATTGAACGCCCCTCGTATGTTTTGTGTTTGTCATGCTTTCTTGTCTGTTCATTGCAGCCTTGAGATGACCTGCTGGGAAAGGGCTAACCCTTTGGCTCTCTTGTATGTGATGTTTAAGTGTGTTTTTGTCACTTTCTCATGTAATAGCCTGGGTCAGGTGTGGTACTTGATTGTATCGATTCCTGATCTTTGCCTCCTTACTTACTTTGATTCTCAAATTGAACTGAAGTTTTTCCGATTGCATCATTACCCTGACTTTTGATATTGAGGTCAAGTACATTGACCTCCAATTTTCACAAAGAAGTTATGTTATTCATCATATTTTATATAATTATATACTATTAAGATTCCTATTCAAATTTCGTTTTTGATTGACATGCTGCAGCGTTTTAAGCTGTCGAAGCAACAAATACCAAAATAGTAATATTCCGCGTAGACTGCAGGCTTGGTGATCAACCCAATCACAGTTGGCAACGTCATTGCTTTTCTCTTTAACAGCACGCTGGCGTGTTGGTACTCAGACTCCATGACGCTTCTGACTTAAAGACGTATTTATTTCTGAGAGGGATAGGGTATGATGTTGCTTCTCCTGTCAGGTACACGGGGGATTAACTGTTGGAACTGTTAACTTGTTTGTACTGTTACACCCTTATCTTTGTTTCATCCCCTTTATATATCTCGAATTAACAAGTAAGAGATGGTACATTGATAAGCTACGTTGGAATATTTCATGCAAACCGTCAACTTTTTGTTTTGATACCGTCAAACATATTTAAGCCTTCCAGTGGTTTTCTTACTGACCATTCCAATGCGGTTTTTCTTTTGTGGATCCTTTTTGTTATTGTGTTTCGTGTTTGTCTGTCATAATGTCCTGTTTGTTCCTTGTAGTCTCATGCTGAGAAAGAATACTGAGCTCTTGGTTGTCCTTAATGTGATATTTCATGTGTTTTATCACTTTCCTATAATGGGTCTTTGATAAGGTGTGGTATTTGATTGTATCGATTCCTGACCTTTGCCTTCTACCTTACTTTTACCAGTGGACATCGTCCATCCAAAGGCATACCCTTAAGATAGGTTCACACACTTAGAATTTGCACATTTTAACATCTAACATAGATGTATTATCACAACCCTTTCCTGCAATGACCATAGCTGTTGACTTGGAACGTAAAGCAACAAAACAAACAAACAAACAACCCTTTCATGGGTTTCATTATTAGGTGGCACGGTGGTAAATGTATTGGACTAAAGTTTGCTTTAGCATTATCCTCACAAAAGGGTTTGACTCAAGTCAAGGTCACGGACATAGCATTTTATACAAATGTAAAAGTGTTGCTTTGTGTTATGATCAAGAATCTAGTAACTCTGATACAAGTCAATAAATAACCTGTCGGCTCTACTTTTGATCAAGATAGATCACTTTTTATGAAATAAATATCTAGCAAGATACTGATCGACTTTAAGTTAGCTGCTAAAAGAGTCACTTTCCTAGAGCTTCCAACATGTCTAAAACTAGTTATGTTACAGTTGCGTTAACCAAGGGTCACTTAAACTAGCATTGTCATTTATCGAATTATGCAATCTTATTGATTTTTATTTACGAAATGAATTCGATTTTTGGAATGTTCAATGAATCATGAATTCGCCTTATTTTACTTCTGGTCTCTTACAAAGAAAGTATGTTAACTTTTCAAGAGACCCGAAGTATTTATGATTCCATGAACATTCAAAAAATTGAATTTATTGCTTATATTTACATTTTATTATAAATATCTAAAATATGAAAATTGTTTTTAGTTTAGGAGTAAAAACCGTTTTGTATTTAAAATATAATCGTATTAACGGTTTAGTTGGAGTGTAAAAAGGAAAAGTGGACCAGCCAGCTAGAAATGGACAGCCAATGAAGCACACAAGAGGCTTGTTTTGGACGCGCGACTCAGGTGTGGCTCGCTGTCAATCACAGCACCAGTATCACTTCTGGCGAATAAGTTCGATGTTCGAAGCGTATTGCACGGACAGGTGAGCTTGGCAGCTGCCAATCAAATTTTGTAATTCATAAGGATATGAACGTTTGCAAAAATTTATTGATTCATTAAAGGCTTGCTTCGAAATTGTAAATATTCCATCGTAAAGGCGACAATTTTTCCGTTACATTGATATATTACGCATAAACACTACATCTTTCGCCCTAAAGATATGAATCAAATAGTAAAATTTACATAACAACCTTCATACTCCAAATTTGACGAAAACAGATTATCTGACGCACTGGAAATGTTTGAAGTCGCAATTAATGATCGCTTAATGGACCAATAATGATAAAATGGTGAAAGTGTGTCTTATTATGGTTAACAAACACGCTTACATTACAAGTGTGCTGGTCAATTAGAAATACGTCAGGCAGGTTACATAATGATTCGTCCTCGTAGTTGTATGCCTTACGTATGATTTCAAGAGCATTCTACCTGACATTTGAGTTCACTCTTTGTGTGCTTCTTCGATGTGTTGCTGGTTATTGTCTGAGTGGAAGAGGCATAATTGACACTTTTTGAAAAGGCGCTGGTATTGGTTCGGGTATATGTGTCCTCTCTGGGCATTTTGTTTAGTTGTCCCAAAAAATTGTCCACCTATAACATGCAGAGTGCAGTGGGTCAGAAGGTAGAGCGTTAGACTGGAGATCAATGTGTTACTAATTGGAGACTCACCGCCAGAAAAAAATGTTTAGTGGAATTTTAAGCATCAAATTTAACAAAATTCAAAGCCTCCTACCTCAATTGAATACTTTTAAATGCACTATGGATATTTTTGTGTCGCCTGCGAAGCATGGTCGACACATAGGGATCATGACTCTGGCAACTTTATTGACGTAGCACACTTTTGGTTTCCAATCGATATCTCTTGTAGGGATGCATCAATTTCAATTAAACTTTACAGAAATGTCAATCATCATAAAATACAGGTTAAATTCGAAAAAAGAGGTAATCCGCAAAACTTTGACTGAGTTATGGCCCTTTTTTGCTAAGATTTTGGCTAAATTGTGGTTTCCGATCACTAACTGTTGAAGGGATGCAACAATTTCATTTAATTTTCTAAGAAGGGTAAAGCAACATAAAATACATGTCAAGTACGAGTTTGGAGGTAATGGTAGCAAATGTTTTGTCCGCAGATCCCTACTCTAATCCCTGACCCTGGGGTTTGGGTCCAAAGGTCAAAAATCAACTTTTTCAGAACATGGTCATGTTGAATATCAAGTTAAATGAAATCACGAAATATTGCAACATGGTAGCAAATATTTAGCCTGCAGATCCCCCCTCCCCTGACCCTGGGGATGGGGTCAATAGGTCAAAGTAAGTAAAGGTGCAAAGATCAGGAGTCGATACAATCAAGTACCACACCCGACCCAGGATACCAATAGGAAAGTTACAAACTCACAGTTAGACACCACAAACGAGAGCCAAGAGGTCAGCCCTTTCCCAGCAGGTGACCACGAAGCACATATAAACAGACGCGCACAAAGACATAGCAAACATAAGACAGAACAAAAACATAAAAGATCCACAAAAGAAGTACCGCCCCGGAACGGTCAGTAAAAATTTTTACTGGAGGGCTTAAACCAGTTTAAGGGTGCGCCAACCTCACCCTTAATTCAGATGTGGATCAAGACACATAGATATTTAGTTTGCATGAAAGACCCCTAACTTATCAATGCATCATCTCCTAAAACATATAAATCAAGATATAACAAGGAGATAAAGCAAAGATAAGGAATCAACAGTAAATAAAACTGAATACTGGAGCAAAAGAAATCCAACAGGTAAACCCGGGAGGGCCTGACAAACAGCCAAAGCATCAGGCCCCTACCATCTCATCAATAGATAAGTCTTTAAGTCGGAATCATCATAGAGTCTGAAGTCCGACCCACCGGCGTGCAATTAAAGAGGAAAGCAAAGTTGCCAACCGCGATTGGGTCGACCACCAAGCATGCAGTCTGTTGCAATACATTAATGTTATAGCCAATCTTTTTATAATGGGAAATTATTTTAATGAACTGCGCTGAAAAATTATTAGAGCCAACAATCTTCTTCAACTTATACACCAAGTCGCCATAGAAATTAGGTTCCGAAAGTCCTTGGCGCAAAAGAGATTTAAGTCCAACTTGGAATTTAGAAATCAAATCATGGTATCGTCTATTAAATTTTGAAAATGTTTTGCGAAGTTTATGATTCCGACTTTTTCAGAACATGGTCATGTTGCATATCCAATTAAATGGAATCACGAAATGTTGAAACATGGTAGCAAATATTTTGCCCTTAGACCCCCCACCCCACCTGACCCTGAAGATGGGATTGATAGGTCAGAACTCAACTTTTTTCAGAACATGGTCATGTTGCATATCGAATCAAGAATGCAGCAACATGGTAGCAAATCTTTACCCTCAGACCCCCAGACCCTAGGATTGTGGTCAAAATGTCGAAATTCAACTTTTTTAAGTACATAGTCATCTTGCATATCAAATTAAAGCGAATAATGATTGCAGCAACATGGTAGCAAATATTTTACCCACAGACCTGCTCACACACACACGCCACCCTAGGGGATGGGGTCAAAAGGTCTAAAGTCAACTTTTTCAGAACATGGTCATGTTGCATATCAAATTAAAGGGAATCGCGTATTCCAGCAGCAAAGTTGCAAATATTTTATGTCGGACAACACATCTCATTCTCGGAATTCTAGTTTGACTTTGGAAGGAAGCACCATGAACCCACAGTCATATATGGGCTTATATTGTTTCCAATATAGGCTACCGAATAACATAAGATTATATTTACATTATCGAAGCACTTTAGACTTTTGCAATCGTTCATAGCGTCATGAATTACACAACTTTGATTGACAGCTGCCAAGCTCACTTGCCTGTGCAACACGCTTCAAACATAGAACTTATTCGCCAGAAGTGACGCTGGTGTTGTGATTGACAGCGAGCCACAACTGAGTCGCACGTGCAATAAAGCTTCTTGTTTGCTCTGTTGGCTGTCCATGTTCAAGCTGGGTGTTCTGCCTTTCCATTTTACACCCTGGCTAAACTGTTAGTACGATTATATTTTAAATACAAAACTGTTTTAAGTCCGAAATTATAAATAATTTCTATATATTAGATATTTATAATAAAATGAAAATATAAGCAATACATTCAATTTTTGAAATGTTCATGGAATCATGAATACTCCGTATCTCTTGCAAAGTTAACGTGAAGCCCAAAGGGGCTTCACTGACTTTGCAAGAGACCCAAAGTATTCATGATGAACATTTCAAAAATTGAATTCATTTCTTAAATGAGAGAGCAGATGGCAATTGTCCTGAATGGTGGGCAAGGGTTGACCTAGTGTTGTACTGATAAGCTTAAAGTGTGAGTTAATTAGCAATTTAAGCTGTTATTGTTACCTTTCAGATAAGAGTGCGTATTGAACACTTTTTTTCTTTATTTCTCATCCAAAACATATGTTGTGGGTGCTCAAAAGAACCGTCTTAATGAGACAGTTCTTTTGAGCACCAGAAACACATGTTTTAATCAATAGGTAAGAAAAATATAGCAATTTTACGCTAAATAAATTTGATTAACTGGCCCTATGTTTCGCCAGAGATATCATATTTGTACACCCAAAAACATACTGCACCTTCGTTTTTAGTATCTGCATAGTAAAATTCCTATATATATGTCATTAACATTTAATAGTCTATTTAGCTGTGCAGACTGGTTTAAGTGTTAATCATTGGCAACTCGAGGAGTACACTGGCTCAATTTATGGTTTGATTACAGGGGAGTATACGTGTGCAACAGGAGGAAAGTGCTATACTGAAGCTGACAGGTGTGATGGGAGGTTTGATTGTGAGGACCAATCAGATGAGAGTAATTGTCCAAGTAAGAAAACATGTTTGATACTGCTCTAAAGCTTTTGATACAAGTTTACACCATCCCTTGCTGGGTCGTCTTGCTTGAAAGATCACCTCTAAACACTTTGTATACTGGCATCCTAGACGAGTGCTTTTATGTGATATTGAAACTATTACTCCTAAATTTTGAGACTGAAAGGACTATAATATTGTTATCATTATTATTACTTGAAAACTATCAAGGATTCTAGAATTTGGTGTATTATCTGTAACAGAACTAAATACAGGTTTCCTTTGGCAATATACTTTACCAAATGTCGTGAACAAGTAGCTGGTGCCTTACAAGAAAATTGTAATCGCTGGGGCAAATATGTTGAATCTAAAATTCATAACGAGTCACCTAAGGAACATTCATGGAACTTTGTAAAGTTTGGTTCAAATGGGCTCAGTAGTATAGGAAGATAATTGCTGATGATGCACGACAAGGACACAAGACGGAGATTGACTAACCTCAATAGCTAACTTTGAGCACTTTATCCTCATGTGAACCTTGCTATCGATGAATTCATTATTTTTGTTTTTGATAAGATTATAAAATAATATAGCATGGAGTGTAGAAAAAGTAATATTAAGACACAATGGAGGCTAGAAAATCTTTTGATTTTAATTCATAAAGAAGCTCTAATAGTCAGAATTCAAAATAGTTTGGTAGAAATAGTCACTGGAAATCCAATATAGCTAAAACGAATTTGATCCCTCAAAACACTAGGCCAACAGGGGCGTGGCCTGTTTCAATTAAATGCCTATGAGAAATATTTTTTATCATAAGAGACCAAATGAATTTAGATTTATCAATAACTGGAATATGTGATCATATACCGTAAACAAGGGACCATCGTGTTGCTTGTCGTTTGGCAGAAATATAGCCACTTAATTTTCGAAATGGTAAAGTAAGGAAAAAGGCAAAGATCAGGAACCGATACAATCAAATACCACACCCCACATAGGACACCACATAGGGAATTGACAAAAACAAGAAAACGTCGCAAAAAAGAGAGTCAGGGGGTTAGCCCTTTTCAAGCAAGTGACCAGAAGGATGCAAAGAAACATACAGGACTATATGACAGACAAAAACGAAACACAAATAGCAAAAGGATCCACAAAAGAAGCACCGCCTTGAATCTGTCAGTAAAAAATTACTAGGGGCTTAAGCATGTTTGACGGTACTAACCTCACCCTTATTAAAACCATTTTTGTTGCTCAAGTTTCAATCTTATTTATTTGTGTCTGGAATTGCCATGCTTTTTGAACAATAACATTATACAAAAGTCATCATATGATGAGCAATCAGTAGAAAAAACCTAAGCAGCCAGGCCCTATAATTTAGCTAAGATTGATCATAAAATAATTACTACAGCTATTATCTTTCTTCCACTGATTCAAGAAGGTGTTGCTGTCAGTTACCAGTAAAATAATGTTGCCAGAGTAATAATTAACCGCCTAGCCTAAGCTTTTCTAGGTAAATGTGTAGTTAGGTTAATTGACTGAATTTGCTTGACCATAGCCGATGACTGGGGTGTTTTACCAAAAACCAACCCAATCATTTTATAATATGATTATTTTTTCACAGGAATGTTCCACAGGTGACCCTCTACAAAAATAACTATTTGATCCGCAAAGAAGCATGACCACCAAAGGGTGTGGCTTATTGAGGCTTGAAAAAAAAGAATCTTCTCCTCTTACTTAAATAGCTGAACAAAATAATTTGGCGGAAATGGTCTTATACGAAAATTGCTCATACAAATTGTATCCATGCGTGGATCCAGAGTGGGACAGGGAACCTGGCCTCCCCTGGAAAATCAAAAGTGGCAATAGTTTTACATATACATTTTTGTATGGAGTGATTTCTGCTCGCCCCCTGTGAGATACATTGATGAGCAAACAAAATCATAGTAAAAACACCCCTGACGATTTTTTCTGGATCCACCCATGGATCTGTAAAAAGACTCATGGTGCCAGGGGCATTACCAGCTTCCCTTATGTAACCATGTAAGAAACTTTTAACACCTCGTCCCCTTAAAACAATTCAGAAGGGAAAATCAAATAGCAGAAATGGTCATCATAACCAAATTAAATCCATAAAAGCAAGTATGGTCGCCTTCTTTTGCTCACAATGTGTGCATTTATTATCTCATCTTATTGGTTGATATTTGATAACAGAAAGTCCCCATCTATTCGAACGATCAAATATCAATGTTATATTGCTCCATTATATGTAGATAATCCAACAATGATGAAGGCCTATTCAGCGACTGTATAAATTGTAATTTCATTAAAACAATATAACTAACAATATAACTAACAATTCGACCGTCCTCTGCCTTTGTAAACAAAAGTGTATAGGAGTTTTGCAAAAGAAGTATTTGTGTATGTGCGTGCGTACGTACGTGCGTGTATTTAAGGATTGGAATGCAGATTTTTAGCTTGCACTGGATGATGCAAAACATTAGGCTTTTTAATGTCTGTGAAGCCCGAAGGGCTTCTCGGAGACATTAAAACGCAAATGTTTTGCATCATCCAGTGCATGCTAAAAATCTGAATTTCAATCCTTATATTTACATTTTATATTTTCAATCACATATACTTGATTATTTTTACCAAAATTCGCTGATTATTCTTGAAAAAAATGGAAATTTTAATTTGTAATGGAGGTATTGGAACAGCCAGCGAACGAAATTCCAGTACATAACGTCGTGGCGATACGTGAATGACGTCACGCAATTGTTGATAAACAAAGAAAGTTATTGGTTGACGTTGACGTTACTCCACCTAGAGGCGCGACCTAGACCATGTGACTGCTCAATGTTTTGCATCGAGAATTGCAAGCAGCTAGGAATTATGATTTCATCTACGAGTAAGGCAGCTGCATTGAGAATGTAAATATGTGTGTGTGCCATTTCCTGGTCATATTCATTTACGTTTTTTTATTGGTCTTCATACTGAATATATTCACATTTCTATCAACATTATCTTTATATTCAGTACTGTAGTAAAATCGGCATATTAAACAGGCATTCTACTGACTAAAGAATCAGTTTTAGCTTTAGAAACAAGGACTATACTAGTTTTCACCTCATCTTTATATGTATTCGTTGTGCATCAATATATATACTTGATCAATTTGTTTATATAGTTTTGAATGCTAGCTAAAATGCAACAAATAAACTAGTGGTTTATTCTTCATATATTTTAATTCAAATATGGGTATTTTTCATCAATGCGATTATCTTAGCTGAACCTCTATCATACATGCACCTGTCTTAAGCAAGTGACTTTAATTGTCCCTTGGTAGGCTGCGTGAGACACAGTTGCCTTATCATCATATTTAATACGCTAAATCATTAATAAACTAGTATGTATAAAAGATAAAATCACTAGATAATAATTAAATTTCCTATATAACACTAAGTTTTGGTCCATATAAAAAGTGGTCATATTATACATAGACAAGGTAATGGTCATTTTCCTAAACTCCTTTTGTAAAATTTCATAGAATTTGGGAGTCATAACATGACCTTGTTATTATACAAACCAGTTTTATAATAAGATCTGTCATAAAGATAATTAACTGTATGAGTTTTCTTTTTCAGCCAAGTACTGTAATAATTACCTCAAACTTAGTGAAGTATCGGGAGCTTTCACTACAGAAAGGATTTCAGATGGAACCAATTGTATGTATATGCTGGAATCTGCCATTGGAGATAGAATCCAATTGAATGTAAGTACATAATAACTCAGCTCTGTTATTTATTTTTCTTGAGTTGCTTATCACGTTTACATATGAGTCGTGACATGTGATTTCCAACAATGTGGCATTTTGACAAGTGTAGACTAGACCCAGACAATCCTGTGCAGCCTCCTTTTAAGCTTAGAAACTCCAAACTATGCTCAGTCAGTAGCTTTATACTCGTAAAATATTCAAGCGACCAGCAAAGGCTCTGATCAGACTGTACATATGCGCAGGCTGGTCTGAGCCTTTGCTTGACGCACATACCACATTGTTAGTAATCTCTTGCCGCGGCTCATATTGTCTATTATATCGTTTGCTATTCCATTTAAAGCATTCCTGCATCATACAGTGTGGACACAGATAAGAGTGGTCAACACTGTTTTCAGTTTGTTGAAATAAGTCTTAGTTAGGAAGCCCCACATGCGAGCTAAACAAGTTTGTGTTTTAACAACAAGAGAATCTAGGGCGCAGATTTAGCGCTAGTAAAATTCATTTAAGCCCCCCCCCCCCTCCCCCCGGTGGCTTAGTCCGTTCTAAGGCGGTGGTCGTGTTGTTGTTGATATGTTGTTTAATGTGAGTCCCATTGTTTGTGGGAGTTCTATGTTCGTCTTTGTTTTGTTATGCATTACTTTGTGTCCATTCTAGTTAAGCAATCGTCTTGAAGAGGAAGAGAAAGCTGGTTGCTTTGCTATTAATGTCTTACAGATGTATTGTTATTATAAATGTTCTTTGACTCTTCCTCACGGTGTCGTGGGTTGGAGCAGATGAATTCAGTAGAAGACATTTACAGATGCATTTTTTCACAGCAGGCAAATATCAAAATATAGCAGATAGTTTCTTAGTCAATTTAAGGCCATAAATTTTAAAAAGCGGGGTGTTAAACCTCTTTCCACACTAATGGCATTCTTGTCGTCTGTTGATAAACTTTGCAAAAAATATTAGACGAGATCAGGTGGTCACCATTGTTCTGATCCATACTCTTTGACACTCTGTAAAGTAAGGGTTTGAAATCGACACTTTTGATAATACTCTGCATCCAATATTCACATACATTTCAGGTGCAAAGAGTAATTACATTTTTCTATTCCAAATCGAGATACATGTAGCTTAATTTACTACTTTTAGGGGAACGACTTAACCGTTTCAATAATCTCGATTTCGCTGCAAAACACCCGTACAAATGATTTTCTACAGAGAAAAATAAGTCGTTTAATTTAACCTGATTTTCTTTATTATTCGTTTTTAACACTATATTATGTGGTACGTAGACTTTTAGCTCACCTTAGCCGAGGCAAATGTTAACAAGGTGATCATATAGTAAAGACTCGAGTCATGGTCCGTCTGTGAATCTGTCTGTCTACACTTTCAAGCATCAAAATCTCTGCGAGCAGAGAGCTGATCTATGTAGGGAAGGAGGCAAAATATCAGTAATTGATACAATCAAGTTCCACACCTGAACCAGGAAATCGTATGGGAAAGTGATAAAAACACAAGAAAACATCACATACAAAGAGCCAAGAGGTCAGTCCTTTCCCACAAGGTGACAACAAGGCTGCAAAAACAGACATGGCAGTATTGCAAACACAAATACAAATAACAAAAAACGAAGCACTGCTTTTGAACAGTCAGTAATAAAATTAGAGAATGGATTAAACTAGGCTCATGGTACCAAATCAAATTTCATCTGGAGCATCATTGGTGTAGAGGCAAGGCTTATCTGAACCTAAATTTTACAATGATTAAGTTTATAAATTCAAAAGAATTGTTGGAAACCATAGTTTTAGTGATCAATTCAAAACGATTATCAAACGTTATAAAAAAAAAAGTTGGATATAACTTGGATATCATTCGACCGTCTGCATGCCTGTTTGTAGACCCAATCACAGTTTATAGCTATGGTTTCTCTTTTAATTGCACGACGGTGGGTTAGGCCTCAGACTCAATGTTAGCTCTGACGTAAAGCTTTAATCAGTGGGTTGGTGCCTAATGCTTGGCTGTAGCTTGGCCACTCATGGCTCAACTTGAGCTTTACTTTAGCTCTGACTATCTGTGAGTCGTGAGCCCTTTTCTCTGTTTCATCATAGCGCGTTAATTTGATTATATTGTTTCTTTATGACTATACATTGCATTAGTTAGGAATCATCTATGCGATCTTAGTATTTTTGTGCTTCAAAAATAGCAGAATCTAGGGAGAATATTTGGTACCAGTTAAATGCATTTAAGCTCGCCAGTGGCTGATGTCCGTTCTAAGGCGGTGGATCTGTTGTTGTTGATTCGTTGTTGATTGTAAATCCCATTGTGGGATTCTGTGTTTTTTGTGCGCTAATTTGTGTCCATTCTAGTTTTGCAATCATCACGATGGGAAAGAAAGAGCTAGTTGTTTTTCTTTGTTTGTCTTCCTGGTGTTTCGTGATTGTTGTGTGGCTCTTCCTCGTGGTGCCATGGGTTTGTCTGCAGTTTGTGATTGTGGTATTTCCTGATCATACTTACTTACTATTTTTCATAGGGGTTTTAGCCAGATCCAATCAGAATGCTGGTATCCAGGCAACATATAGCTGCCAATGGTTTATAATTGGGGAAAAAATGTGAGCACTCTAGCTCCTCCATTTTTGATCGGATCTTTATTATTTTTGCAGGTAAAGAGTACGACCATTAAACTTTGGATGGATTCGAATTTCAGCAAGGTTGATGTCACTCTAGCACATTCATTTTTAATTTGATAATATTTGATTTTTGTTCGTAACTAGAACATGCATTAAAGTTTGAAGGAGTTATATTTCCAATCTGATCGCACCACTGACTATGGAGCCAGCTGCCCTTGAGCGACTAAAACTATAGTTTCTTCAGGTTTTCTTGGCAACTTTTATTAAACTCATTTTAATACTCGCAGATAAGAAGACCTGTCATGATATCATGAGTGTTTGAATTTAGGCCTGATCACTTTATCAAGCTCAGAGGTATCTGCCTTTGAGCATGGTAAAATATGGTGTCGCCAAACATTATGCTGGCTCTCAGGTGAGCAATCGTTGCCCATTGGACTGCTTAGTTTACGTCTGCAGCACGTATGGGATACCTGCTTTTGCGTTATTTATAACGCCGACATCTTTCATTTCTTTTCACGCAAACCTTGCATACATAAAATCTCATCAAAATTCCTTGGCATGTGTTAGTGTGTTTGTGTTTATAAAGGGGAATTAATTTAGATAGTATCCCTAATAGATATTGTCGATTTACAAAGTGATTTTGGCAACGCAGGTTCAGACCAGACCTTGGTCTCAAGCCTTATGGAAGCTGAAGAACCACATCTAGGTAGAAGATAAAGTTTCTTCCTCGTGGCACTGCATGTCCATGAGCAAGACAATTTATCCTCTGCACAGGTTTAGATAAACATTTTTTTCAGCGTAAAAGTGTTAATATTTTCTTACTCATCAGTTTTAACCCGTGTTTTGGGAGCTCAAAAGAACCGTCTCATTGAGACGGTTCTCTGAAGTACCCCTAACATATGTTTTGGTTGAGAAATAAGAAAATTAGTTTTTTGTTAGGCACTCTTTCCACTAGTCCTGATCCTCTGCTTAGTATTTGCCTTGAGGAAGAACCTTAAGACGCTTTAAGTGGGAGCTACATGATATATTATTTGCATACAGATAACTGGAGCCACTATTGAAGACAGAACAGCTTTCATTGAAGTGTGGACAGGTGGACCAGATTTAAGACATTCCAGGTTACTTGCTCGACTGACAGGAGAAATTAGTCAAACTTCCTTTATATCACTACATAACTATATCACTGTGCTTGTGATAGGTGGAGATATAACTACTGTGGGTCCTTCAATTACATTTACCTGGACAACAGGTAAACAGACCATTGTTTAGCTACATTATTTTATACTTATTATAACACGTGATAAATCTACTGTAGGACCTTCATTTATGTTTACATGGACAACAGGTACTCAGACCACTGTATTGAAACGAAAGTTTATTCTTTATTATTCCTCATGAAAACTGAGTTTATGGAAAATATACTGTTTTCACGCTGCCACTGCCTCTGACAATATTTTTTCCTTAAAATCTTGAGGAGTTATTGCTGGAATTTTACCAAACCTTGCAAGCATATCCGCATCTACAAGATAAATACTTTAAATGAAAACGTTAGGACTAAGAGCCAGTTCTATAAAGATATTTTCCCTTTGTAATACCAAATGCTTTTTAATTAGGTTTAAGCTCATGTTGTGATAGTGCATGCAAGGACCAATGAAATTCAACAAAAGCTTTTGATAGAGCCATTTGATACTTCGCCTTTACAATGAAGACACATTGAACATATACATGAAAGAGTTTGATTCAAACATTTTTTTGCAAAATGACAGCTAAGATATTTAAGACAATGTTCCCCTAATATGGTTTTTATTTTTGTATTTTTAGTGCATATGCTCTTTGATACAGTTTTAATTCCTTCAAACTTATTGGCTTTGTTTTAATAATTCGAAGTCTAACAACGTGTCCGATGACAAAGTATGTTCAAAACGTTTTGAAATTACATAATTATGAGCATTTTAAGTCGTCAGATTTCACATACAAGCTGGTGTGAAAAAAATAAAACCAGTGCACGCTTTTTGCAGGCAAAAATACCAAACACTCATTGTTGGATATCTATTGGCACTCACCATCACACATTCTTTGATATCATGGCTTGTAACTATAGTCACCAATAAGGTGCAATTATGAATGATACATACAAAGAAGTGAGCTGTATGAACCTAAAGTACTACCCCTCCCCCAATAGCTGCGGGCAAACCTTTATATCTTTCATCCCTGTCCTAATAATAAAATACAAATGGATATTTCATGTAAACGTACACCCTTCCACAAGAATTGTTTACATATCCCTATTCCCGCACTATTTTTGGTCCCAAAAATTAATGCTTTTGGTGTCTGTTGTATATATGAGCCGTGACATGACATTTTCAAAAATGTGGTATGTGCAAACAGCAAAGCCTAAGATCAGACTGCGCATATGCGCAGTCTGATCAGAGCCTTTGCTTGTCGCTTGACTATTCTATGAGTGTTAAGCTACGGACAGAATATCATTTGGTGTTTCTAAGCTTAAAAAAGGCTCGTCTGAACCTTAACTTGTCAAAATGCCACATTGTTGAAAATCACATGTCGTGGCTCATATTCAAGTTCACTTCAAGATATATTTTTCATGGAAATAATATTTACCCTGATTAGACTTCACCCAAAGCAGCCGTCTGATCTGGCAGTAACAGCTACATAAGAGCATAAGCAGATGAGACTTTCTGGCTTGGGTTTTAGCCAAAAATTGTCGACTACAGCTGTGATTGCTACTGTAATTGTCCTGATCTGGTTCCAGAAACCAAATTTACATCTACATGTATCAGATAAATAGGTTAACGGTTTTGTTGCCTCTCATTTCAGAAATACCTAAAATCAAAGATGATGGACAAACTATATCTGCTTCTAGTAGATGGGAAGCACTCACCTCTCCATTTATTGATGAGCCTTGGCCTCCTTTGCAGCTTCAACAAAAGTGGATAATTGAGTCTCCCCAGGGAGAAGTCATTGCCTACTATGTAAGTAAAAGCTAAATCCTTGGAACTTTCAAACAATCATGGCCAGGGTCCTAAATTACTATGCCTCCTTAGAGTTAAGGAAGACTTAAGTAAAGTATTGATATTTCAACATGCCATATTAAATGCTAAATAAATTGCCTGGATCGATGTGGTACTTGTGGTCAAAGATATCATCGTGGTCTTCAGAAAAAATGAAACTTTTTTAATTTAATCAGTTTGAAACGTTATTTTTCCTATCCTGAAAAATCAATGCTAAACTTAATCTTCCTTAACTTTAAGGAGGCATTGTAATTCTGGGCCCTGTACACTTAGCTGTTTATAGTTCTTAGAATAATGCTTGTGTATAAATGGCTATGTCATGTAGAATAATCCACAAAATGTCACTAAAAATTTATCTGCTAGTGCATATCTGACCAATGCAATGACAATCTAGCATTTGACAAACTGTAAATTCGGTAATTTTCGCGAGAGTTTAATTTTCGCTAAACTTCGCATATGGGAAGTTTCGTGAAAAACACATCCTCGCGAATTGGCGATATCACTCTGTCGTTAACTGATATAGGTAAATCATGCCCTGTTCGATTTTTTCGTCGTTAATGTATCTTTTAACGCTGTTTGGGAAAATAAAATTCTCGCGAAAATTTCCGAATTTAAAGTATTCCCACTAACAATATCAATCGTTTTCAATCTCCCACACTTGAGGTTAACTTACAGTTAGTGGATGGATTCAAACCTGTTTAAAGTAGGTAGTAAATTACACTAACACTTGCATACATAGTAATTTGGGTGGTTTTTTAGCTCACCTGAGGTGAAGCCCCACGTGAGGTATTAGTAGAGCAATGGTCTGGCGTCTGAAGTTGTCTGTCCACACATTCAAAGAGGCGCATTTAGCCTCTTGGTTTATACCTTGACAAGCATTGAGTGGTGATGGGGATCAAAATGTTACCTTACTAGAGCCCAAAGCTCAAGGTGCTATTAGAATAAGTCTTTTTCCGTCATCTGTCCATATGTTAACTTTTTATTTAGAGGACATCTTATCCTGAACTACTGGTCCAAATTTAAATTATTTAACATGAATCTTTCCATAATGCCTTCTACTAATATTGCACAAGCGGCCCTGCTCCGCCCAACAAAATGTCCAGCAGAGCTTAAAATAAAAATTTTGAAGAAAAATCTATAAACAACAACTCCTACTGAAACACTGGTTCATGTTTTAAAAATTTCACATGAATATTTCCCTTATTGCCCTCTATCAAAACTACACTAACGTTTCCACTATGTTGCACAAAACTGCAATAAGAGCTAAAATCAGAATGTTCTTAGAAATATCTTTAGACGGTGTCTCCTGCACCAATCCAAGTTTAAAATAAATTTGCGTCAATGTTCCTCAAAATGTTCTCTTTCACATTTGCATATGAATGTTTCTCTATTACCCTCTACGAAATTGCCCAAACGGTTCTGCTCCATCGAATAAAATAGTAGCCACAGCTAAAAGTTGAAATTTTTCAGAAAAATCTACAATTGACATTTCCTCCTGAACCACTAGTCTGTTTAAAATGACCACAAGAATATTTCCCATAATGCCCTATACCAAAGTTGTTAAAACAAACACTTTGAGCCCTAGCAGAATGCTTCTAAGGAAGCAGTCTGATCTGAGTCTAATAAAAGTGCCGCCAGAGCTGTAGATATGGAATATCCTTAAACCACATCTCGTCCTGAACTACCCATCCAAAATTCAAAATCTATTCACAGAAATGTTTCCCATTATTCCTCTAACAAAGTTGCGCAAATAGTTTTACTTCAACAACAAAAATAATTGCCAGAGTTGTAAATAAGAAATATCTTGAAAGGGAATCTCCTCCTGAACCATAATTTCACAGACGCATTTTAACAAAATAGCACAAATGGTTCTGCTCCGCAGGCAATGCTTTTCCTTGTAAAATCTGATGGGATATGTCTTCTGCTAGGGGATGAGGATGGTTGCACTTTTCATTAGTTCTAACGAACAGACTCAATAAAACAGAGTATGCTGTTTTTAAGATTGTAGGTTCTCTCTATTTTTGAAGGATCCGTTTTTTTATTATTCAAAAAGGTATTCTGTCTTCAAAACAGGTGGTTGTACAGTGCGATGCAACAAATTGGGGGTTTCTTACATCTAGGCCAGCCTAATGACCAGACAGATGACAGTGGCCAGGGCATTAAGTGTTACCCTTGTCCATCTGTCCGTACGTGTGTACGTCACACCTTATGACGTCTGCTCTCTGAGTCAAATTGTTTTAATCAAAATTTTATGACACTAAGTCACATTGTTAAGTACCATGATGTCTTCTTCAAGTTCAAAAATGGTCCATATCGCACCATGCCTTCAGGAGTTATGGCCCTTTGTTTATGAAAATCACCATTTCAAACGATTTCTGCTCTCTAAGTCGAATATTTTTTATCAGAATTTTATGAAACTTTGTCACATTGTTAAGTATTATAATTTCTTTTTCAAGTTTGATAATGGTCAATATCGCACTATGCTTACAGAATTTATGGCCCTTTGTTATTCACCATTTGAAACGATGTCCCCTCTATAAGTCGAATAGTTTTGATCCAAATTTAATGAAACTTGGTCTTGGTCACGTTGTTTATAACCATAACGTCTTCTTCAAGTTTGATAATGGCCCATATCGCACCATGCCTTCAGGACGTATGGCCATTTGATTATGAAAATTAACCATTTCAAACGATGTCCGCTCTCTAAGCTGAATAGTTTTGATCAGAATTTTATGAGACTTGGTCACAATGTTAGTACTATAATGTCTTCTTCAATTTTGATAACGGTCTATATCACACCATGCTTTCAGGAGTAATGGCCCTTTGTTTTGGAAAATTAACCGTTTGAAACGATGACCACTCTCTAAGTCGAATAGTTTTGGTCAGAATCTTATGAAACTATATCACATTGTTAAGTACTTTAATGTCATCTTCAAGTTCGATAATGGTCTATATCGCACCATGCCTCCAGGAGTTATGGCCCTTTGTTTATGAAAAATCACCATTTCAAACAAAGCTGCATTCTAAGTCAAATAGTTTTGGTCAGAATTTGATGAAACTTGGTCACATTGTTTACTACCATAATGTCTTCTTCAAGTTTGATAATGGTCTAATTCACATTATGCTTTCAGGAGTCATGGCCATTTGTTTATGAAAAATAACCGTTTGAAACGATGTCCGCTCTATAAGTCGAGTAGTTTTGACCAAAAACGAAACGTGGTCACATTAGTAAGTACTATAATGTCTTCTTCAAGATCAATAATGGTCTATATTACATCATGCTATCTGGAGCTATATTGCCCTTTGTTCATAAAAATTCACCATTTTTGATTGTGTTTGGTCTCTAAGTCCAGCAATTTTGACCACAACTTTACAAAATTACTTAACAATGTTTAATATCATGATGTCTTTCTTGAGTTTGATAATGGTCTATATGACATTATGCAATCATCAGTTGTAGCCCTTTATTGATAAAAATCGCTATTTCTGTGATAAACTGTCTCTAAATCAAGTAATTTGGATCAGAACTGTATCAAATTTATTCACAATATTAAGTTCCAAAATATCTTTCCCAAGTTCTAACATAGAATATATTGATTTTTTTTCAGTAGTATTTGCCATTTGTTCATAAAATGTTGCCATACTTTGTGATGTTTATTCTCTATCTCAAATCATTTCAACATAAAGAAACTTAGAAACACTGCGTAACAACAGAATGTCTTCATCAAGTTTCATAATGATCCATATCATCTTGTGCCTTCCAGAGTGATTGCCCCTTGGTCATAACAATTGTCTTTTTTACTTTTGTCTGTGGGAATATGCGAATTTCGCAACAATGGGGGTATCTGTGTCCCCTGGATACATTTCTAGTTATATCTTGATTTGAATTTAGTAGATGATATACAGATAAGTTAGTTTCATGCGAACCAAACATCTATTTGTCAATATCCATATCTGAAATAAGAGTGAGGTTGGTACCATAAAACCAGTTTAAAGGCAGGAATTCTGTACCCCCCGGCAGAGAGATTATTACCTGTATGAGATGGTCAGTGGGCAGAGCTTAGCTATTGACTAGGCCACTGTCCTTATCTGGTCTAGCAGATAACAGATAAGTCTCAGGCTACTACTGTTCTATTTTCTTGTCTCAAAAATGACAATATTTTTGTAATAATTATTGGTATTTTTTTTTTAAAAAAATAAGAAATTTAAGACCAAACAAGCTGATAAAAATTGAATGAAGACATGAATGTTGAATGCAGCTTTCTTCAATGAATTGGATTGTCATCAATATAATATTTGATTATTCTTCATTTTCATATTCATACAATATTATTTTTCAATAATTATCATGTTGAATATTTATGCACTTGATCCCTTCCAATTTTGATCAAAATAATTTTACCTAAGATGCAGTTTTAGTTCTGACCAGCATAGCTGTTCTGGATCTTCGCCGTTTTCTAAATAAAACTTTGTAAGATTTACCCTGAACTGTTATTAATCTAAAATAAGAAAACAAAAGGTGACTGTGCAACCGTGCGATTGATGCTAATTGCTGTACAGTCAACCATTTTGTGATCGTTGGACCGTGTAGGATCACAGTAAGCTAAATGCCAATTAGCTGGAGTAATTACAGAGTAATTATGAACCAGTGGACACATAAAAACATGACTCGCATCATTTATTTCCAATGGCAGTAATTTATAAAGTATCATTACATATATGTGATTATCTTGGATTAATATAATCAGAAAGAAGAATGTAAAATAAATAAGACTTAATAAATTTGAGCTTTTTTTATATAATTTGTCCATTTTGTCACAATAAACAACCTTTTTAGTGATTTGAAAACAAGAATGTTATAAAACCTATAGTAAAAAAATAAATGAAAAAAATAATTAATTATTTCTATTATTTTTTTTTTGCTCAGTGATTTATAATGAAAAAATAGCAGCAAATATTGATATACAGAAATATTTCAAAAATAAAATTCTTTCAAAATTCAAATTTTATTGCTTAGGTTTTGACTAAATTCCTAATTATTGACACCTTCGCTGGTGAAGGTTTCGTCGTATCTACCTTTTGACAAACCCTTCGCCTCACGACCCTCAAAATTTATTATTAGCGCAGACTAATCGACCAATGAAGACGCCAGGAAGGATTTTTTTGATAATCCCTTCCTGCCAATCAGATTAAATGTAGCAGTTTATCGGCATCTAATGTGCACCGCCTGCTAAGTCTCCATAAGTCCAGATAAGTAAAGATTTTGGTCGTAAAATTATTTATTTTTCCTCTCTAATTAAGTTCAAAATTATGTTATGGGTGCGCAAAATAACTATTTTAATGTGACAGTTCTTTTGAGCACATTAAACGTACATTTTAGTTGTTAATGTAAATTAATCACGCCGTCTTATCTGGAGGCCTGGTGTTTATCAATTTTTTGCACCGCTTTATGATTGATCATATTAATTGTTACTATTTTCGGCTTATGACGTATTCAATTGGAGAAATTCAAAGCTGTGAGGCCAAGGGTTAGATTAGACAATCGAACCCTTGGTAGGACAAGATGAATTATTGATAGTGATTACAGAATACCCCATATGACAAAACACATGGCCACTGAGCTGATAACAAGTGTCAATCATTTTCAAAGTCTTATAGATAAGCTAATCAAATTAGAGATAAGCCTCAAGAGCTCCTGGAGATCTTCACAGCTTGAGTGCAAAACAGAAAGTGCCAGAATTGAGGCTTATTTTCCCTTATATACCCCACTCCTGCCTTTAAGCCCTCCAGTAAAATATTTTTACTGAGCGTTCCAAGGTGGTGCTTTTTTGTGGATCTCTTTTGGTATCTATGATTCGTGTTTGTCATGTGCTTTGTAGCCTTGTGGTCACCTGCTGGAAAAAGGCTTACCTCTCAGCTCTCCTGTGTGTGATGTTTACTTGTGTTAATGTCACTTTCCAATGTGGTGTCCAGGGTTAGGTGTGGTACTTGATTGTATTGATTTCTGATCTTGGCCTTCTTACTTACTCTGCTGAGCATTTAATCTCATTTTCGCAACGAGTTTTATAAATTCAATAATTCAGATTTAATGTTGTTAGCTTCTGTGAATCACATTAGATTAAGATTAATTTAAATCGCAATTTTAGCATATTAACCTCAAGATTTTGGCATATTTTACGCACTGCTATAATGGACATCATTACGTAGTGTTACGAAATCTGTAAACCTCATAGTAATAGGCTGACAGAGAGGCTACTCTCCTGCCATCAGTAAAAAAATTGGCTAAATATTTTTATTGCTGAAAATCAAAACAGACGTACCTGTTTCAATATGTCATGAGATGAATCAGGTGTTGACAGCAAATGTTCTGATATCAAGATTCACAACACGCAGCCTTCCAAACCTCGCCTTCCTGTCTGTCAGTCTGACTACATCCGCTCCCCTCTTTCTGTATGTCTGGTTATTTTTCTGTCTTCATTTTGGCCTGTCTTACCTGCCTGCCTCAAACCGTTCTGTCCATCTGTCTGTCTGAGTGTCTGTCCTCCCGCCTGTCTATTGATTCTCCCTGTCCATTTTTCATCTTTCTTTTAGCCTTCATACCCTGCCTGTCCCGACCTCCCTCTCTGCTTATCTGTCTGTATGACTGCCTGTCTGTTTGTCTCTCTATTTTCTGTCTTCCTTTCTTACAGCCAGCCTACCCTGCTTGTTTAACCCTGCGTTTTGGTTCATCGGTTTGACTGTCTGTTCTTCTGCCTGTCTATCTCCTTCTTGTTTATGTCTTCCTTCCCACTTACCTACCCTGTCAGTCCTCAACCCCCACCTTACTGCCCATCTGTCTGTCTGACTTCCCTCCTCCTGCTTGTCTGTCTGTTGTCTGTCTTTCATCATGACTACCTATTATGCCTGTCCCCAACCCACCTTTCTGTCAGTCAGTCTCATGGTTTACCCTTCTGTCTGACTGTCTGTCAATATGCCAGTTGTTTTGTTTTCCTTTCAGCCTGCCTACTATGTCTGTCCACGACCCTGCCTTTTTGTACATCTGACTTTCTGCCCTTCTACCTGCTTGTATGTCTGTCCGCTTTTTGTTGCCCTTCATTCAGGCCTGCTTACCCTGTCCGTCCCAAACGCAGCTTATCTGACCACCTGTCAGTCTGCATGTCTAACTGTCTGCCCTCTTGCATGCCTGCCTGATTGTCTGTCCATTTATGTCTTCTTTCCCATTTGCCTACCTAGCCTGTCCCCATCCAAGCCTTCAGTCTGTCTGACTGCTCATATTCCCAGAGGGTTCGAAACAGGCAAGATAGGCTTACATGAAGGAAGACAGAAAACGTACAGACAGACAGAAGGCAGGAAGTTACACATATTATTTTTTATCTGTCCTCGTTTGCATCCGTTTAAAAAAATCTCTAGTTATCAGACATCTTCTCCATTAGCAACAGGAGTCCATAGATTCGCTCATTGTCTATGAAACAAATCTTTACCAGCCAATCCTTGTAACGTCTGAGAAGATCTGTCTTCAAAATGGCCGTCTTTCTTAAACAAACAGGCGGTGGTAAGGTGTGTGCATGTAAGCAACGAAATCTCAGACCAGGGTGATGGGCAAATTTGTTATTCGTTCTTTAGAAAGTATGATAGATTATACAAGATAATCCAATTAACTCTCTTCTTAGGTTGATAGTTACGTTATGTCAGATGAGTCATCACTACAAATTCAAGAAGGAAGTATGATAGAGGACTTCATAAGAATCATCGACACAGATAACGTGAAAGTTAATTACTTTGTATCGGCGGCCAGATACCTGCAAGTCCATTGGAATTCAGGGAATGGAAAATCCAGTTTTAGGTTGAAGTACAAGACAGGTATAGGAATGACATTACTTTACCATATTTCATTGGTAACAAGTCCGCTTGCTGCTCAATTGGTTGTGGGTTAAACCTTGGCCTGGCTGCATACCTTAGTGAAGATTGATCATGTAATATGTTCTGTGGTTAAAACGATCTCTTCAAAAAAAGAATGATGAATTTGACTAGAAGTATCACAGTCACAGCAACCCCTGACACCACTGGGATGAGACAAAATAAAACAAGTTAATTATCAAAATACATAAAACTTCTGTAACACATTAATTCATAAATTGGTTTATTAATCTGACATGTAGTCCGGCAGAATTTGAGCGACTTTTATGAGTACCCGGAACTTGATTTTAAACTTTTTTCTTTGTTGATTCTGGTAGTGCATACATTGTCCTCGATATATCCAAGATGGCGTCCAAGATGGAGGCCAATTATAGTGAACTCATTCTCTTCCTTAAATTGTTAGCTATGAAGTCGAAATCTGATTGAAGACACTTAGTTTGTAACCAAATAAAAAATAAAATAAGAATGCGGTCAAGATGGCAGTTTATTACAGAACACATGAGAAAATCTTCCCTGAAACTGGTAAAATTCCAGGGATTTGCATACAAAATGCTTATCTTATTGATTCTTGAATTACATTATCGTTGTAACATCCAAGTGATGCTATTCATGCATCATTCATTTTGATATATTCAAGATGGCGTCCAGGATGGTAGCCGACAAGTTTTACGAACCCGTTGGAGCAGCACTCTACTTGTAGGCAAGTCCGATTGATTTGTAACAGACCAGATGCCTTGCCTGATTGAGCAGCACTTTACAAACACGCGTATCTGAATAAATGAACCCAGCATGCATGTCTGATCGAGTTGCAATGTACAAGCAGGCATATCTGCGAGCGCAACCGCATCAGAAGACATGTCTGATATAATTCCACCGCTTTACAGGTAGCACCAAACTCCATCCGTCTTTCATCTTCACTCGACAAGTAAAATGTTGGTTGCAGTGGCAATTGACCAGCAGACCTGGCCTATAGCGAGGTACCACGCCATTAGGCATGGTCTATAGAGAAGAACCACATCCACAGACAGTGCTGATAATGAGGCACCACACGAGAAGGCAAAGCATATAGTGGTCACCACCCCAGAAGACATGGCCTATAGTGAGATAACACAGCAGCAGATATGAATGATAGTGAGGCACCAGACCAGAAGGCATGGCCTATAGTGAGGCACCACACGAGAAGGAATGTCCTATAGTGAGGTACCACACCAAGAGGCATGGCTGATAGTGAGGCACCACACCAGAAGGCATGGCTGATAGTGAGACACCATACCAACAGATATGGCAGATAGAGAAGCACAACACCAGCAGACATGCAGGATTGAAATTCAAATGATTGGCATGATGAGTGAGTGGCAACGGTCTCGCAAGTATCCTTCTTGCAGCAGCACCGGCCAGTGTGCATATCTGTTCTACTTGCACCAGACCAGCAGCCCAGCAGCCCAGCCATCATTCCTGCAGGGTCAGCAGGCATATTTACCATTAAGCATGTTTGATTATGTGGCACATGACCAGTACACAAGTCTGAAACCCAGCAGTTTTGTTCTGTAACAGCTTCACAAGACCAGCAGGCCTGTTGCAGCACCAATGTCTTTAAAATTTGCTCTTAACCAGCAGGTATATGTGTTACAGTTGCACCCACCCACCTGGCATGTCGGTTACAATTGCACTCTTACAGCATGCATATCTGTTAGAATTGCATCTCACCAGTAGATATGTTTGAATCAGTTGCAACTGACTAGCAAACACATCTGTCGTTGTGAGGGCTAAAACATCAGGTATATCTGGTACACTTGCCTCATATCCGCAGTTATGTCCCTATGCTCATACCCAACAAACTGGCTGGTAAGCACAATTGCACCAGATCATCAGGCATGTATGTTACAGTTGCACCTGACCACAGCCATGTCTTCATAATTTGCTAACTATCCGCATGCATGTCTGTTACAGTTTCTTCTTATCAGCATCCATGTGTATTATATTTGCACTAGACCATCAACCGTGCTGGTAACAGTTGCATCCGACCATTTGCCATGCCTTTCACAGTTGCACCTAACAAGCAGTCATGTCTGTTAAACTTGCTCCTACACGCATGCAGGTCTGATACACTTGCACCGCACCAGCATTCATATTTATTATAGCAATATCCAATTATCTGTGCTGTCTGTTGCCCTTGTACCAGACTAGTATAAAATAGAAGAAATGGTTGTTACAATTGCACAGGACCAGCAGATCTGTATTTTAGTTACACCCAACCAGCAGTCAAGATAGTAACGGACATATGCAGCATGCAAATCTCTTACAAAGGTTTTTTTGTGTTGATACACTGCACTTCATAAGTAAATAGTATTTTTTCTTCTTTTTTTTTTGGTAATTTTATCCATCCACCCATATAGAACTTTCCAGCTGAACATTTTTCCGCATATTCATTAAAAAACGGTTTGTACTTTGAGCAAGCATTCTGTCACAAAGTTTTCAGTGATATCAACCATTCAGTATACCCTGGTACTTATCTCTTCATATTTTGACAGAATGTTTGCCCAAAGTAGGAACTTTTTTGAGAATAATATTATCAGATCCAGCCAAAAGTGGTGGGGAAGATGGTGTATGGATTGATGGATATGATTACCAGAACAAAGACAAAACACATTACCATTACGAAAAATAAAGAGTCCGTTATTTTTTCCGTGCAGCTATCATAGCAAAACCCATGTGATTTCCAACCCTGTTATTGCTGCCATCTTGGATGTCATCTTGAGTATTTTACAACGCTGAAAACAACACCAGCATTCCAGTCGAATTCCCCAAATACAACCGCTGTTGAAAGCTATTCACTGCGATTTTGATTTCAGGTTGAATTTTGCTTTAAAATGGTGGCCATCTTGGACACCATCTTTACTATTTCAACCTTCTGAACTAAACTAAATGTTTCATTTTAATCGTTTGCATCATTAGGCCACTAAATATATAAAAGGTCAAAATTAAATTGCTTTTTATTCATTTTGTTGCTCAGATAGGTCTTAGGAGCCTAACTGGCGGCCATCTTAACTAGTTCAACCCTCTGAATCAAACCAATGTTCCATTTTAATCGCTTGTATCTCGGGAGCCTAATTGCTGGCCATTTTGGACGCCATTTTTAATATTTCAACCTTCTGAATCAAAACATTATGTTCCATTTTAATTATTTGTATCATTTAGCCTCTAAACATCCATAAAAAGTCAAAATTAAATTGGTTTTTATCGAGTATGTTGGTCATATAGGTCTTAGGAGGCTAACTGACGGCCATCTTGGACGCCATCTTTAATATTTCAAAACGCCCAACGATGCCAGAGTGGGATCAGTTGGATTCATCAAGTACAATGCCTGCACAACAAGAATCAGCAACGAAAAAACTTTAAAATCAAGTTCCAGGTCATTCTGGTTTTCTACAGGACTAATGCGCCAGAAGTCTTGTAAATATTGGATACATCAGAATAATGGCAAATAGAAAACGACATTTTATGGTCGATGTTTCAAAATATCAAAAGCTAAAATTCTTTCTCTGTTCTGAATCAAATGTCGATTTTTATCAAGGTTCATTCATATGGCGCATAAATTTCTCAACTCATCCATTTTGCTAGAGCATCAAGCCATGTTGCTGAAATCAACACTCGCAATAAACTGTTAACTCAGAAATTTCTTACATGCATGAAGCTTTAACTCTGAAAGTCAAGATCGTTCCTTGAAAAATTATTTAGCACCAAACCACAGGGTTGAAGTATGGTAATAACCATTACAAAGTCCTCAAAATATACGTGCCAGTTTCCAGAAAATAACGATTTGAGATTTTATCATTTGTGGGTGGGGTACCCGAAAACCGGAAACAATGATATTTGATAAAATTGCTTATATATTTCACTATCTTTTTAAGTAAATTCTGAATATATCAGGTGTGGATGGTTTTCTGTCTATATGTGTGTAAACTAAGAGGTCAGCAGAAAGCATTTTAGTTTCCATGGCAACCAATAATCTAAATCTAGATAAAGAGTGGGGATGTACATAAAACAGAAACTCATAGCTCACAAGCAACTCATCCTAGAATACTTAACTTTGTATAAAATTAATTCTTAATTATATACCCCAATTATGCAAATTATCTAATTAGTATATCAATGAATATTTATAAGAACATAGGAAATTAGAGAAAAAATGCAGAGTAGTTAAGGCAGTTTACATACAAAAAATACTTAAACATCAGCTGCTAAGTGCACTACAGTACAAAACTTGATACCAAACCTTTAATGAAACATTGACCTTTTACTCAGTGGTTACATGTGCAAATTATTTTATTTTTTATATCCATCAATATTTATAAAAACATAAGGAATAAGAAGAAATTTGCAAAATATACAAAATTAGGTACAAATATCTACACAATTACGGCTGCTTATTGTCCAAGAATACTGCTGTTTTGACATACTCCTTTTACATAGTGGATCAACATGAAAATAATTTAATTGAAATATTGATGAATAATTATAAATACATTAGAAATTAAAAAAATGAAAATAGAAAAGATAAGGGGGTATACCTACAAATCTTATGGCGAATGAGATCTGTGGACCCCAACCTTCTCGTTATAACGTGACTGATCTGTATGATCGGGAAATACCTCTATCACACTTTGCAAACCAACCTACAGCACCGTGAGACAGTGAGGATGAACCACTAAACTTTTATAGTAACAAGACATGCGAGAGGCGATAAAACAAAGCAACCAGCTCTCTCTCTCTCTTCCTCATTTTCAAGATTTCATGAATATTCGTGAATATGCAAATAAGGTCAGTTTCATATATGACAATTGTTGAAAGAACTTGTCAAATGATATAAATTCTGATAAGACAGCATGCATCAATGATATTTTTGGATGTAAATCAGTTAGTATACTGTTCTTTTTGTTTGATTTTACTAAATTTTCTTGAATATGTTAGTTAGATACGTTTTATAATAGACCACGCAATAAAAGGCACATACCTTAGCTTAAGTCTGGTACACGGTTTTATAATCTAGACTGAGAAGAAGCGGAGATATATTAGGTTTTGTAGGTACAATAATATAATAAAATGAAATACTTTGGAAAAGTTCCCTCAATGTGAGAGGTACTTCAAAGTATGAGTGAGCTCTGATTTAATAGTGCATACTTCACAAAGTAGTGTGAGCATATATACTGCATGTGGTATATTTAAAAGCGTACTTCATTTGCGTTCTACTATAAACAGATCAGATAAATGACAACTACACTTTATTTGCACCATATACGCTTGCTTTTGTATGTGTTGCCTTGTCATAGTTTGTTTGCTACATGCGCTTGCTTTTGTATGTGTATCCTCATCACGGAAACGTCTCTGTGCGAAAAACACCCCAGATTTGCACCTAACATATAGTAATACGAGGGGATCGGTGGGGTTATAATAGCAAAAAGATAGTGCGTCTAAAAATGAGCTATATTTCCTTTAAAAAAGCAACTACAACACCCAAAAGATTAAATATATATAGAAACTAGTTAACTGTTTGATTAATTTGATTTTTAATAAAATCAAAACATTAAATTGATATAAAAAATATCATCGCACTTTCATAAATATTACTACGCTGACTCGGCGATTTCCGGAAGCAGACGTGTGGTACGATCGTTTTTTAGCTATACCATGGTAAAAGGTCATATTGAGTTTCCAACCAGTATAGAGCGCAAACTGGTCTGACCAGCTGGGATACTTCTAAATTCAATTTGAAATATTTTCATGGATACCAACAGTATAACAGCAAACCAGTTTGTACAAATGTGTAGGCTGATCTGTACCTTTGCTGTCCTCATATAATAAATCTCAGTTTTCTCAGGGGACGCTTCGCCGTTCGTCGCACCGTTCACGCGCTACAGAAAAGGAGCACTGTCACTTATTTAAGTACTTATGAATTAATATAGTTCAAAATCTGTCCGAAAATGCCTGTTGTGTCGGTGGCTGAGACGTCTGAGTCGTCACTGTTTGCCAAAGTAGATATTTACTGGTATCAAAGTGTGAAAAGGACGTCATAGCATTGCGGTACACAAGTAGGAATGTGTTTTTCATTTGGTACGGCTTTTGGAAACAGGAAGTCTGCAATACCCGGGGCAATAAAATGACATCTGGTAAATACCTCAGTACTGACCTTATAATCGTGTAACGTCTCTTAAAATACACATCACCGAAACTGTGTTTAGATCTGTGTCTACATGTTATTACCCCTTTAGGCACTAATAGATTATTCCATCTGGCTTGATACTTTAAACTTGGGATGGTCTATTGTGTCACGGTATTGAGGTGTCACGTGTTACAATTTGCGAATCTATTCCTGAAAAATCGTTTTGTCCACTAGTAGGCACACAGTGAAGACCCTGATGAAATCTAGGTCTTTACTGTTTGCCAAAGTACACGATAAGGAGTTATAGGTATACAAGGGTTGAAACCCAAAATGGAAATTTCGCACACAGCGTAGACCAATAACAATGTGGTATGTCTGACCAGCAAATGCTCAGACTTGCCTGCGCATACGCGCAGTCTGATCAGAGACTTTGCTAGCTTTAATATTCTATGAGTGTTTAAGTTACTGACCAAACATCATTTGGAGCCGTAAGCTAAAAAGGTGGCTGCATAGGCTCGTTGCATTCACGCCACATTGATGGCGGCAATCTTATGACAAGGCTACCGCTCGAGGCAGGGTCAACATAAGTTGCTGTAAAATAACTAGCAATCCCGTATGGCATAACTGGGGTAATAAAACTGCATTGCATTTTCTTCAAACAGCAAAGGGGGCGCAGTGGCTCGGTGGTAGAGTGCTTGACTTGAGACCGAGGAGTTGCGGGTCCAAGCTTGCATTGTGTCCTCGATCTTTGCTCAGTACATGATCAACATAGGTTGGCCCGTCCCGACATAGCTTAATTTTTGACTGGGACGTCACACACACACACAAAAATCAAACAATACAAAAACAACTACGATTAGACTGGTTTGAATTTGTTTGTGCTAATTCTTTACATAACAGTCAACAATTTTTTACAGTCATGTCGGGACAATTCCCCGTCATCCCGGCTTGAACCAGTACACAGCAGCGGATAAAGTGTCGAAGTCTTGCCCAGTGACTGGTGGGTCTCGGACTCTTCTATCCCTTTCTATCCCCAGTTTGTGACGTATATAGGTCACTGCCGCCAGTCTAACGCTCTACCAGCCAAGTCACTGCCAGGCGGCAATGGTTTACAGGCTGGTTTAAACATGTTAAAGTTTTCACTAGGCACAGCTAAATACTGTCTGTCAGTCGCTTAGATAATATTTGAGAAAAGAGTCAAACGACTTTGACCAGCCGCCTCTATAGATCAGGCAGGCTCGTTACCGCAAAATTCATGATTTTTTTATGCAACAAACGGGTCAGCCTGCACATCCCTGCCGTCTTAAGATTACTGCTAGTCAAGTCAGTAGAGCGTACGGAAGTTTAGTGAAAATGGGGTGCTTTTGTTGGTGCATCATGCGGCATCTGAATGGGGTCTGGCCTGCCCGTAAGATGTTCATCTGCGGTAAAGATTTATAAATAAGGTACTATTTGAACAAAGATTTTTTAATTAAAAACGATGGGTGTTGTCCCTGATTGATAGTAGACGTACACCGTTTAACCTGGGTTTTCGCTACTAACAAATGTCCTTAAACGGGAATGTACAAAACACATAATCCGGCGAAACGCAACCAGTGAAGACACAGCTCGACTGTCGCGCGTTGATGCATATGACCTGGGTTGCACTGTTCAATCAGGTCAATCCAGATGTGGTGCGACGAAACTATTTAACATCATTCCCGTATTAGCCATTCCTTAATGTAGATATAAGGCTCATCTAGTTTCAAGCAGTTTAGATCCGTAGCCGGACATTTTACGACACGATCTACATCCAAACTGCTTATACATATTAGCAGTTGTCATCTCTTGTGATCTTTACATATTTGTTAATACCAGGCCGCTTAGCGCAGTCGGTAACTACGGATGCGTGTCTGACTGCAGATCAAGGTGTCAGTGAGTTTGATCCCGGCCCGGTCCGATACTTTAGTGAAGATTGATCATGAAATAAATTAATTTCTACGGTCATTCTCCACCATTCCGTTGATTCATTCAAGAAGGTTTTGATGGGGTAGAGAGAGCTGGTTGCTTTGCTTAATTTGTCTTCCTGGTGTTTCCTGATGGTTGAGAGGATCTTCCTCGCGGTGCCACGGGGTTGTCTGCGGTTTGTGATTGTGGTATTTCCTGATCATACTCACTTACTATTGTTGCTGTCAGTGAAAGGCAAAAGTATGTGCACGAAGTTTTGGTTACCGCTTGTTCAAGCTTTGTTATGTGAACTGAAAACCGACATGATCGTAGCTGCTGACTTGGACGTAAAACAAAAAAAAACAAAAAAAAACAAAACATAAAACTTTTTGTTAGGATACAACACGTCTCTTATCTTCCATTTATGCCTAATGAAATATCCTGAATTGGACCAGTCCACTTCCGCTGTTGGGCGGTATTTGTCATGTTTATTCAAATTTTAATAGATAATTATGTTTAGCAAACTACGGCGACCATGATCAGACGGCGAACCATGCGGCGTCTAATCTGGATCAGCACTGTTAGTCAATTTCCCAAATTAAGGGCGGGTTAACCCGGCCTACACAGGCCCTCTAACCTCTTGTTTTCTCCCCTGGAGCATCTAAACACTTTCTTAACCGATGGAACCTTCCTTCTACTTTGTAAGGGATTCTACAAGGTTTTCTGAATTACCGAGACCCCCACCTAATCCTCCCCCATATAAGTTGGGTGTTCAAAAGCATGCGCGGATCCAGAGGGGGTGACAGGGGGTCCGGACCCCCTGAAAAATAACAAAAATATAGGTTTTCTTGAAATTCCCGAAAATTCTCAAAGCTATGAAGCCAGCATTCAATGTGGACCATAATATGCACGCCAGCGAAACGCCATTTAAATGGCGTTTCGCTGGCGGGCCGACATTGGTCCGCTTTTAGTGGTATTCGGATCCGCTCTCCCGGTCTAAAATTATTGTAAGTGTTGCAGAGTTGGACCCCCTCTGACAAAACTTTCTGGATCCGCGCATGAAAAGAATCAATATATCGATAATCCGATGCAAATCCGACCGGCTCTGATCCGGGGTTACATTATGTTGAATACGTATCTCGAGCGTGTCCGAGTGTGTAGACCAGGCGTGTAGAAAAATGTGTTTATTCATACGCGCTAAATGGTCTCTTAAACGTTTTTTCGCATCAAAGGCACCGAATTATGAGGGGTCGAATTTATGTGCCGATTAAATGCTCAGTTTGCTTTGGGCCAAAATGTCCGGGACTCGTTTACAAATCATATTGTTGGTTTCATTTTAGGAGAAACATGCGCTCAGGGTCGTTCTACACGCCTGTTTCGAGAGACTCTGATGTATTTAGGCGGCTAGTAGTGAAAGTTTAGCGTACTATCAGACTCATTTTTTTCTTTTTATTTATTTTTCATATAGCCATTGTACATTCGAACATTACCAAGCCAGTTCTCGACATCTACGAGGATAAAAACTCCCCTATGTAACAAGCCTTCGAATATGAAACGCATTTACAGGAATTTGCACACATTATTACAAAAACAATAATATGGGGAAATAAAGTAAAAACATGCACGCGTGCACGGCCGATGCATTAATATTGCAGCAAAGACTGCTATTGATTTATAAAGCCAATACTTGTTCTGATACACTCGTTATCGGGTATATACGGAAATCTCCGATCAGCAGAAAGTAGTCCCGTAAATATTAAATTTCACACGGAGCCGTTTCCGTAATGTTGTCATAGTTTGTTTGCTGTTGAAGAATAAGCAAATGCCCTTTTTACTACATACTTATCTTTTGTTGAGTACTCACCTAGACTGGTTCTAAAATGCACTTCCAATGTTTATTCCGCCTTTTTCTTACTGAAATTGTTGCTATGGACAACAGAAGTGTAATAATTTTGCTAACAGAATTTGCCAAATTAATAATGGCATTTTCAGATAAAATGAATTAAATGCATCTTTGTATATGGCACTCTCTAAAACTTTCTAATACACTGTCAACAAATTATTCCCTTTTTGAAAGCAGTTTTCACTAGTTACTCAGACAAAAAGATCACCTGCTATACGATTCCCATCCTATCAATCCTACACTTTTTTGTCCATCCATCAACATTTCAAGATTTTGGTTGAACAAAATATATAGATTTACATAGCTTTGTTCGCTTGTGATCCATTTTGTATCACACATTAACCATAAGAATGCATCTTTTGTAGAAAAAAGGGGATGATGAATCACTATTGGAAAAGTTGTGCAACTTTGTTATTCCAATGGATAAGTTTTGTGTCAGAACTATCATAGAGGCTGAGGTTTGACCCACCAGCCTGCAATTAAAGAGAAAAGCAAAGTTGTCAATCGTGATCGGGTTGACCACCTAGCATGCAGTCTGTCTTGATACATTAATGTTATCACCAATCTTTTAACATTGAGAAATTATTTTTTTTAAAAATGGGCTGAAACATTATTAGTGCCAACAATTAATTTAATTAATGCACTTAATTGCCATAAAACTCTGGCTTCAAAAGTCCTTGACGCAAGAGAGATTAAAGTCCAACATGGAATTTAGATACAAAGTAACAAATTATAGTATTGTTGATAAAATTTAGAAAATAAAAAATGCGCGAAATTAATGGTATCTATACCATGGTCTTGTTTAACAGGAACTGAATTAACTTTATTGCGATTGTTGAGCCGGGAACATGGCCAGATACTCTAGCAAATTGCATCAGTTTAGAAATATAAACTTGCAAATTTTTATAAGAAATTTGTCAAATTTTTTACAATGTTTAGTATATAAATGCCTTTCCATGAGATTTAACATGGTTCATATCGCAATATTACTTTAGGAGCTATTTTTCGTTGTTGGTACATTTTTTCCATTGTGTCTCACTAACTTTAAATGGAACTTTAAGAAACTTAGAGATAATGCTTAGTCTCTTGCTCAGTTCCAAAATGATCCCAATCAAATCCAATGGCCCTAATATTTATTGCCCTTTATTCATCAACCTTTGTCATCTTTAGCTTTGTTTGTGAGAATGTGAGAATTTCGCCAAATTTTGCCATGGGGCTTCCATGTCCAAGGGTATACTTTTAGTTTATTTTAAGGCTGCAGTATGGAGATTGATGCTGCATATGGAAAAATTGCACCTCCAGTGGTATGGGAAACAAGGGAATATCTAAGTCAGCTGACCTGTAATTGGGTGCTAACAGCTAGTGTTAGAGAGAAGAGAGTGATGTACATAAATATCTATAATGTTGATTTAGATAAAGATCCAAGAGCAAATCCTGAAACAAATGACACTTTAAAGGTAGGTTGATTGTAGAGCTGTAATGATACATCAGGCATTTATTTTGATACAGTCCAAACTCTTTATAACGTCACTTTTTATAACAGAATATTCAATATCCAACATAAATTTGCTGGGTACGGATCTGTTTCCATTGAAATTCCCTCTTTATAACAGAACATTTACTTAACGACACCGACAGTAACTTCTGGGAACAGATATACAATTTCTATTGATAATAAATTCATTATAACAGAATTTTTACAATGTGTCAGACAAGTTTGTGATCAGGATAAGGTCTTTTGCACGAACAGGTTTTTGTCTCACTTCATAAGAGGAAAGTGTGTTCTGCATTTTGATGCAATATGAAATTGAACTGAAGTATACATTTGGAATAATAGCATTTTAATTCATTTGTATAATATTTTCTTTTGCCAAATGATTATGATTTGGAAATCTGGTACTCGTCAAAATTTCTTTATAACAGCCAATTCACTTTAACGTCAAAGATAGCTTGGAACAAACAGTGGGTTGACTGCAATATATGGTAAGTAGAAGGGAGAAGGAAAGGATATATACATTGATATCTTAAGAGTGGATTTCGGTAATGATCCAAGAGCAAATCCTGAGGCAGGTGAAACATTAAAGTATGTTGATTATAAATCTGTACCAAAACATCAGAGGTGTATTGTGACATATTGCAATATATGGCAAGCAGGAGGATCCATGAAGAGAGAAGAAAGTGATGTACATTATTATCTGTAATTTGTCTTAGAGCAAATCCTGGATCAGTGGGTACATTAAAGGAAGGCTGATTATAGATCTGTAAAATAAATTAGAGGTGTAATGCGATATAAATACAATATGTGGCGAATATATGGGAGAGCGAAGAAAATGATTTACACTAATATAAGGGCCCACGAGCAAATCCTAAAATCAATCAAATGAAACTTTAAAGGTGGGTTGATTATATAGCTATAACGATACATCAGAAGTTAATTGCGATATATTGTAATATATGGCCAGTGTCTATAAGTTTGATTTAGATTCAAAGATCAAATATTTAATTGTAAGAATAATTGAATTCTTCTTTTCAATTTTTAACTCAAATTTTACATGCAGGACCAAAACATCTGAAACATTTAAGCTATGGTTTGGTTTGAGGGCTTGTGACTGATCTTATGGGTGATACTAGAAGATTGAGCTCAGGCCAAAAATCAAGATTTTCAAAATGTGGCCTTGTTGCATATCTTAACTCAGTTTTTAATGTTTTATCAAATTGAATTTTGGTCATATCTCTGTGTGTCGACTGCGAAGCATGGTAGACACATAGGGATCATGACTCTATCAGCGTCAGTGTCTGCCTTGTCCTGGCTTCCAATCAATAACTTTTGAAGGGATGCATCAATCTCATTCAAAAGTTACAAAAAGGGCGAAGCGTCATTAAATTCAGGTCAAGTTTTAAAACGGTCATCCGCAAAATTTGACTGAGTTATGGCCCTTTATTTTACTTAGTTTTTTTGCTAAATTGAGGTTTCCAATCAATAACTTTTGAAAGGATGCAACAATTTCATTCAAAGTAAATAAGGGTGCAAAGATAAGGAATCGATACAATCAAGTATCACACCTGACCCAGGATACCAATGGGAAAGTGACAAACTCACAGTTAGACGCCACAAACGAGAGCCAAGAGGTCAGCCCCCTCCCAGCAGGCGACCACAAAGCACACACAAACAGACGCGCATAAAGGCATAGCAAACACAAATCAGAAAAAGCATAAAAAATCCACAAAGAAGTACGGCCTTGGAATGGTCAGTAAAATATTTTACTAGAGGGCTTAAACCGGCTCAACGGCGCCAACCTCGCCCTTAATTCAGATGTGGATCAAGATACATAGATATTTGGCTTGCATGAAAGACCCCTAACTTATCAATGTATCATCTCATAAAACATACAAATCAAGATATAACAATAAAGTTTACAGAAGGGTTAGGCATCATTAAATACATGCCAAGAGTGAATTTGGAGGTCATCTGCAAATGTTTGTGAGTTGTGGCACTCTTTTGACTTAGGGTTAGGCTAATGCAAAAGCTATATTGGCTTTTTTGTTTGATTGACCTCCCATTTTCTCAAAGCTTTTATATCTGACAATTTCTCACTATAGGCCATGATTACTCAGCGCCTGTAGATAAGCATGACAGCGATAAAAAGTTTACCCCACTCCCATGACCCCTTAGACCCCTTAAGCGGGATAAAAGGTCAAATGCTTAAATTTTGCAACAACTCAGTCGGTTTTCAATATTTTTACTAAAATTTCGCATGCAGACAGAGGTATAATAAATATAAAATATATCAAATAGAATTTTAGTTTGAAGGCCTGGATATGGCCCCCTGGTGGAACAGAGGCCAAAATTTAACTGTTTCAGAACATGGTCATATTGCATATCAAATTAATGGGAATGACGCATGCATCAACATGGTAGCAACTATTTTGCCAATAGACCCTCCAAAACCCTGAAGGTGGGTTCAAAAGGCCAAAATTCAACGTTTTCAGAACATGGTCAAATTAAAGGGAATGAAGAATAGTAATAATAATCCTTCGTCGTGGTAAATAAATTCAATGAATTTGCCTTGTTTGACTTTGGTTTTTCCAGGCGACACAACTGATTATGGTAATTCTAGTTTTTCAATTTTTGCCAGGGCTTCTGATGAAAGTTGTAGAGAAAACAATAGCGCCAATTTCTCCAAACGGTCCTAAGTTTTTGACGAAAACAGAATTTGTGTATATTGATTAAGATTTTGAAATATTTTAAATTCATTCTTATATTGTAAGACTTTTAGTGACAGTTAATTTTCACAGAGGCTTGACAAAAAGGGTTAGTTTCAACATAATATTCATAAGCGGTGAATATAGCATTATTGAACGATTGTATATAGCATTGTCATGTCGTCTGCATGCTTAGACTTTACCGTGTTTATGCAGAATCCAGTTTTAGCATGGTCATTTGTAAGTACAATAGCAAGGATTTTGCATGGCTTGCCTTTTTCTCTTTTGCACGTGCTCCAAAATGGACAGATTGATATAAATTAAGAATGAAAAAAGTTATCGCCAAAAATTAATAAGAAAAGCATAAAAACATTTGAATTCAATGCAGTAGAAAATGAAATATTTGTTGTGGTCAGGGGTCAAAACTATACATTTTTGAAATTTGATGTGTTGCAACATCAAATTGAACCAAAGAGTTGATCTAAATGCAAGAAAAAAAATCCACTTACACACTCACCTCTGACCTCTGTGGTGAGTTAAAAAGGTCAGATTTTAAAATGATGCAGTTAGCAATATAATTTTTGTCTCATCCTTGTCTCACTCAGTAGGCCACATGTTGTCTGTACATTTAATGTATTGGACGTCACACAAGTGGTAGGACGGAAGCTAAATTGTATTCTTGTCTCTTATTTATGGCAAAGATTAAACATGCTTTTAAAATCCCCATAAATTCTACTCAATATTTTTAGCCATCTACTGTAAAAGTTAAATTCTGTGCAGCTGGATGTTGGGGGCAGTAATGGTAACAGGGTGACATGATGTCACTGAAATGTTATCATGTAATTGTCATCTCTCACGGTATTCAGGCTGTCCTGGAAATTCTTCTGGAAACTCTTCAACCCAATCGCATTTGACAACTTTGCTTTCCTCTTTAATTGCACGCTGGTGGGTCAGACTTCAGACTCTATGACGGTTCAGACTTAAAGACTTATCTACTGATGAGACGGTAGGGGCCTGATGCTTCAGCTGTTTGTTGGGTCCATGGGGGTTTACCTGTTGGATTTCTTTTACTCTGGTATTCAGTTTTATTAACTGTCGAGTCCTTATCTTGGCTTTAATTCCTTTTCATGTCTTGATTTATATGTTCTGGGAGATGATACATTGATAAGTTAGGGGTCTTCATGCAAACCAAATATCTATGTGTCTTGATCCACATCTGAATTAAGGATGAGGGTGGCACAGATACCAATGTGAAAGTGACAAACTCAGTTATACACTACAAAAGAGAACCAAGAGGTCAGCCCTTTCCCAGCAGGTGACCACAAGACACAAACAAACAGACGCACCCAAAGACATAACAAACACAAGACATAAAATACATAAAAGATCCACAAAAGAAGTACCGCCTTGGAATCGTCAGTCAAATATTTTACTTGAAGGCTTAAACCAGTTTCATGGCGCCAACCTCGCTAAACCCTAGGCACCGCGAAGAAGAGCCACACATCAATCACGGGACACCCCAAATACAAGCAAAGCAAACAACCAGTTCTCTCTTCCTATCAAGATGAGGGCAAGCGTAGAATAGATACAAAATAGCGCTCAATAAAGCATAGAACAATTACAGAATCCCACAATGGGAGAAACAATGAACAACGAATCAACAACAATTTAACTGCATCTTATACAGTAACTCTATTTAAAGGAAGCTGCACATAAATAGTTTTTATGATGTAATTTGTTTGAATGACTGACTGTAATGACCAGTTCGAACATTCAAACTGTTAAAAAAAGAACCAGACTGTGAAATCTATACTTTCATTTACTTGAAAACAGCGACTCTGTATTATGATTCCTTTGGAACTTCCCACATCTTGGCAAGAGGGATACGATGGAAAACCAATAAATGATGATCAGTAAAATATTTCATTCTAAAGATTATGTTAATATCAACCAAGACGCAGCCTCTCTGGGAATGCTATACATGTATCAATATAATAGTATTATAGCCTTCGTTTGCTGTTAGATAATTGCAAAACAACCATTTTGTTTAATTCCAGGTTACTGATGAAAATTCATCGACTAATATTGATACAGAAAGTGTATTATGGAACACCGATATGTCAGTTCTTAGAATAGAATTCAAGTCAGATCTCATCATAAACAAAGGAATTGGATTTGAAGCTGTTTTCTCAATTGGTGAGCTGCTTATATATGTAAATATAAACTATGTTACCTGCCCAACGAAGTGTCTGCAGAGAGCAGTGACTGACTTAGTCGGTAGAGTGGTAGACTGGGGATCTACATATAACTAGTTGGAGATTCACCAAACTCGCTGTGTTTCATCATTGAACAAGTAAGATTATCATCTATGTAGAGTTGGTTCAACCCAGGAAGACAGAAAATCATCCCAACATGACTACAAATTGTTGACTAACAAAACAAATATTTCACCTATACTTAGAGGCAAGAAAAATAAATCCAATTTTATTATACATCCTTTTTGAAAAGGAACCCAAAACAATTGGACATATGATTTTATATATTCCTGGACATCTGCCCATCTGGTTGTCTTTCTATCCATTTCTTGTGTAGATTACTCCTCCTACCGTTTTTCGTCAGGATTAACTGAAACATCGTAACTTTTTCATCTATTATTTGAGAGATTTAAACATGCGCGGATCCAGAAAGTTTTGCCAGAGGGTGTCCAACTTTTAAACTTTTTAATGAGAGGATCCGAATAACACTATAAGCGAGGCGCCATTGGCCATTAAAAGGTTTTTCACTGGCATGCCAATGATGACCTGACATTGAATGCTGGGTTGGTAGCTTTGTTATTATTGGGGATACGGACCAGTATTGCTAAGAGACACTATATTTTGTGATTTTTCAAGGGGGGTCTGGACCCCCTGTGCCCCCCCCCTTTGGATCCGCCCATGTTTAAAAAGTATGTGTCCTTAACACATTCTTTGCTGGCTTAGCTATGTAGACTTAAAGTCTGGGTCACAATTAAAGGCCACAAGATTTAGCCTTAAATTGTATGTCCCCTTAATACATGCTTTACCACTGGAAGGATTTTCATTAAATTTTGGTCAAATGCTCACCCCAATATGATAGTGTGCCGACACAATGGTTCAACCATACAGACTCAAGGTCATGGGAGCCTCTGCTCTATTTATACGTGGAAGGAGTTTCTTCAAACTTGTGTTTGTCTTGGCATTTTTTGGCAGGCAACTAGTGTTTGAAACAAAATATTTACTGAGGCTACCTTAATTATTATTTATAGGTTGTCCTGACCTTCAAATATCAAACCAGACGAGAAGAGATCCAGAAGCAAAGAATAAACCCTTTGGCACTAATGTGACCTTTTCGTGTGAGACAGGCTACAGTTTTGATTCTGAAGAGTACTATTATTATGATAGCGTTGCTCTAGATTGTCTCAATGGCGGTATTTGGAGTTATAAGGGGAAAACAGACATCAGGATTCCTAATTGTAAAGGTTTGTTGTATTTCGTATTGATAAACCCTTCATATACCTAATTGATATATTATCCCATGCACATAGATAAAATAAATTTGGTATGGAAAGTTTTATATTTGAAGGATAACAGGTTTCTTCATAATATATTACTTGGTGCCGTGAAGATATTTTTGTCATTGCAAACAGTGTAGACCCTGATGAAATGCCCCGCATTATGGAGTATTTCATCTGGGTCTCAACTGTTTGCCAAAGAATTGGCTTATATTTTTGGGGATTAGGGAAGAAGCTAAACTATTTTAATGGATTATGGAAGCAAAGGCAATATACTTTTAGGGAGCCGAGGAAATTATTTTCAGGGTTCAGGGAGAACAATGCATCATTTTCAGGGATATAGGGAGCACAGACCCCCCCTGGGGGCCTCAAAAGTGGATTCGTTTAAAACATAATCCTTCGTAATTTTTGCTGCATCAATATACAGTGACATTAATAGCAAAAGCAGGATAACACAGGACATTGCCAAATTTAAAATTGTTTGTTATGTGTGAAAACTAATCAACCATTGGGTTTACAGTTGGAACAGGAAAATACAAGCCCTCAGGCCTACCATTCCAGATGGAAACTCAGTCAACCTCGTTTCCCATTGGAATGGTGGGTCCACAGGTTGGTATTTTTCTGTCCTTACTGAGCACCAATGATTGATTCAATGTATCTCACCTTAGGGGTCGGAATTTAACCATGGATGAGGCTTGCCCTGGTAAAATTGCGACCCCCAGGTTGAGATTTATCTATTCTACATTGACAGATGATGGATTGTTTTTCTCCCACTTTTCCAAGCTATTTTGTTTGAAAATAAAACGTCCACAAAACGTGAAAATTTCAATTTTTCACTCATTGGATATACATTAATTCTGAGCTCACGAGTATGACTATAGGTGGAACCATATTTTGTAAATTGCTATTGACTGGTTAACAGAATTAGAGCATGCATAAGTTAAGTTGCAAACTGCAAAACAAAATCAAGCTAGGTACCCTGGGTTGTTTGCGTCATGTTTTTGATATCGTTGCATGATACAATATTGATAAAGTCATTTACTTTCAAAGACGTCAGTAAGTGACGGTTAACTTTGTTTTGTGCCTTTTAGTAACTGAGGCACAATATCTTGGTCCTTTGAAAACCCTTTTACAGAGAAAAGATTTTTATTTTCTCTGTCCATGTAGGAAGGCTGTCACGTGGTCATGGAAGATTATAACAATCCAGCATGAGTGCACATGTAGGATATGGATATCTCATCCAAGGGGTTGAAATTTTAACCAGCATTGAGGATTGTCGAGTCCATGGCTAAACTCCTAACCTGAGGGTAAGATTTCTCTATCCTACATGAACAGGCTTATGACGGATTGTTTTTCTCTCACTTTTCGAAGGTATTTAGTCAGATAATGTTAAATCTTGCTGGATTTACATCATTTCAGAGTTCAAGACTGTTTTTATTGGGTATTACAATGGGTGTAAACATGTTTGCACTTTGTAATTGACTGGAAAACATGATTGGAGCATTACTTAAAGTGCAAACTGAAAAATAAAATCCTGCTAGGCTCCCTGTGCCATAAGCGTCACATCGCCATTATCGTCACGTGGTACATTTTTGTGAAGTCATTAACATTTTATGACGCCAGTTAGTGACATTTAACCTTGCTTTGTGCCTTTGAGATTCTAAGGTGCACTGTATAAGTCCTTTGAATAGCTTTGTTCAAAAAAAGACTATTTTACTCTGCCCATGGAAGAACGCAGTCATTAGATCATGTAAGGTAGAAATTTCTTACATGAGCTGACATGCTATCTTACATAGGCAAAAGTGGGAGAAAAATGTCTTACATGAGCTGACAGACTATCTTACATTTGCAAAGGTGGGAGAAAGAAACTTCACATTAAGATGGCTCTCTTGATTACCCACAACATATGTTTTATTGAGAAATAAAAAAATCTAGGTCTCATATCGTGAGGCTTGTTTCTAGCATCTTACGTACTGGTTTTGTATATTTTCGCTAGAGGTGCAGTGTGGAGTTCCTGATAAAATACAGAATGGCTTCCTCAAAAATGTGACAAGAACTAGCTATGGAGGAATAGCTGAGTACCAGTGCAATGATGGATTTAGGCTTACCCATACAGATGATGTAGTTTGTGGACCAGATGGTACTTGGCATAATGTGACAGCATGTCAAGGTAAGTAGAGCCAGAAGGGAAGGGTCTGACAAGTTATAGCATTTGCACAGGTTTGTCGCTTGATAATGTGACATGTGTCATAATCTCATGTGCTGACTCATGCATGTATATGGCGTTTTACAGAGCTTTTATAGTGCAACTCTTGAGGCCCTGCATGTCAGATTACTTATCAGAGGTCTAGCTAGGCGTGATTTTTAGCGTATCATTGTAAATATTTTCTTATCTTTCAGTCCAAACATTTGTGGTGATGCCATGTTCAGACACTTAACAACAATCTGTTCCAAGTGTTTATTTCTCAGAAATATCACGCAGGACAATGTTGCAATAATGCTAAAAGTTACACCAGAAAGCCAAACTTGTATACTTGTTTCATCTCCGCAAAAATTGTTTCAATGGCTATTATATTACATTCTGCATTCTCTGAGTTGATTCAGATCAACCTGTGCCTCCTGACAGTCTTATCAGAAAACAAGTGGAGATGACCAGTAACTGTCACAATCACAGACCCCAGTAAAACCCATGGCACCATGCAAAAAGGATACATAATAATAGCAGTTGAACGACGGCAAGTGCAAAATTGAAGTAAAGCAACCAGCTCTCTCTTCTTCCACCAGATGAAAAAGTTGATACTCATTAAGTAAGTGCATTACAAGAAAAAAAACTTTTTTGTGTCAAATGGTCCTATTTTGAGAAACCTATTTTACTTTAGCAGTCGACAAAGACACTATAAGACTGGACGAATCTGCATCATTCTGTATAGAAAGTACTATCACTACATGTCTCTATTCTTTTCTTTCATTTGGGCGAGTTGCTTACTGCTTTTCTGCATCATATTATGTTTTCCTATATACAATCACTGTCAACTGAGCTCTACAATACAAAAAGGTATGCGTTTAACTAAATGTGGATGTGCAGAAGTCCAAAATCAGTATATGCAGCATTACTGTAAAATGGGAGGTGTGAGCTGGTACCAAAAGAGGTGACAGCTAAGCTGTCACCTTATTTATTACACTTTCTTTTAAAACTATATTCTTTGCTCCATTCTTTGCCCAAATCCAACACACATTTATGAACTTCAGCTTTGAAACCTCTTTACCAGTAGCAGCATTCTGCATAACTTCCACTGAAGGGATTGTTTTTAAAATGCATGGAGTCTTACTGGCTTGTTTATTCTTCGTACATTAAATGATGTGTCGTTTTCAGTGTGGTGCACAATGAGAATTATGGTCTGTCTGGTGGTTTGCACATACTGACGATAATTTTTTTTAACTGCATTGTCATTCAGCAACTTAAAAGCTGTGTCTTATCTAAATGCCTGATACAAATAGTTTTCTGCACAGAATATCTAGCCACAGTTAAATTTCAGGTGTGAAATGTTTGTGATAATTAAGTTAGGAATGAAAATTAGAATCCGTTTGGATATCATTTATTCTGTCGGTAAATCAGCATTCACATTATATAATGTTGTCATTTGTTCATTTTACTGAATGCAATACCTTGTTGCAAATATATTGCACATGTTAAATGATTTTGTACACGTGATGTTTTACTTAGAATTTAAAAACAAGATTTTGATTGCAAAAATTTGATATTATTTATTTACTTTGGTAACAAACCTAGGTTTACTTTTAATTATTATCATTGAGATAGCCATGACAGTACCTTGTACATTCGGGAAAGTCCGCCTCAATTCTAGAACCAAATCATGGCTCGGGTGTATGTAAGGAGCATTACGCGTTGTACTATGTACCAAAAAGCTCAATTTTGTTAGCCGGAACAGGCGTATGTAAAATTAGTTCTGAAGAATGTGGGCTCAGCCCTATCAAAATCGATTTTTCTGTTTATCTAAAACGTTTAATCAGCAGAATAAATGAAGTTTATGTTTTTTCAATAAAATATCGCTATTGCGATATTTTATTGAAAAAACATTAACTTCATTCCAGTCATTCGTTTTGCTGCAATCACGCTTGTTATGTTGTTAACATTGTGTCTGTGACGTCAGCGTCACGTTATATAACGCCAGCGTCACGTTATCACCAGCGTTATCAAAGTAGAGTCTGGATGTACATATGAGGTCTGATTCCACGGAATTTTTCGGAATTGGTTGAGATAGTTCTGATTGTACCTGGTAGTGAAGTCAATTGTGTTTGTTTGTTATCTCATCAATGAGTCACTTTGGCGCACTTTAACAAAGGTCATTAACCATTAAAAAATATAATTTGTATAATTTACATTCTGTTGTTTGTTTGATCATTTTAGCGACAGGTACTATCCAACCACCTATTAGCACAACAGCAGCACCTGGGCTGAGTAAGTATTGACTGATTTGCTTTTCCATATCTCTATTTGCCAATATAGGGACCATGCATGTTTCTTTCATACTTCCCAGAAAGCTGTTTGCACATTCTTGGCCAAACTAAGGCCCCTGTTAAAACAGTTTGTATCATGACTTTGCCGCCTTTCCTTTGATCTAAGCTGTTCAATAATTTCCACAAGACGCTGTCAAGGGTGGAGCTTATAAGTGGCTTAAATATCTGATGAATAAATTAAAAGTTGATTTTTCATTGGTCATGATACAAGAATTTTTTATACAAATACTCATGAATATACAAATATTCCTTCGTGTAGCGGGAAACTCGTCTTCAACTCGTCCCGCCTACAAGAGGGAATATTTGAATATACACTCGTAAAATTGTACAATAAAGCTAACATGTAAGGATATAATCATGTATATGTTCTCATTTTATTCTGCCTTCAAACAGCTGCGCAAATAGATCTGTAGGCAATAATCTAATGGTGTATAGTCTTCATATTGTTCTTTCTTTGAATAAAGCAATCATCGTCATTACAATCAATGTATTGTGCTAATTTTGATTTTTAAAAAGTTTTTAAACGTATCTGTATCAAATACATTTTTCTGTTGATTACTGGACTTATAAGCAGAGCATATTTTATACCCAAACATAAGGCTTATCATTTTTATCCTATATGCATCACCAGGAGTTATTTTTGATGTATTTTTTCCAAAATATCTATTTTTGGTCATGTCATTCATTTAACTTTAACTTTTACGTTTTCACTTACTCCACGTGTACTGTTCAATAGTTGGCCCATTACATGAACTAGTGTTCTAATCCCATTTGCTTGAAGTCTTTCTTTAAATTTTCATGAGTAGCTATGCATTTAAACTAAAATATTTGGCCAGATCATTTATCTACAGCTGATCAATCACTTATTGCCTATATCATACGTACTCAAATAGAATATGTTCAAATATGTTATGAGTATTTCAATGAATTAAAGGTAAATTGTGCCTGCGCATGAGAGTTTGATATGTACGTTGATATGCAAAAAGCCTCACTTTAAAGCCAATGTTGACATATGCAGCAGAGATAGAGGTCTAATGTATATTGCCCGAGTCTTCATTCACATCCAGACCTTGTGTATTTGGTCCGCCAGTGCTCTTGTGAGACTGCGAAGATGCAAAGCTTGTCTGAGCAATCTTTTATCATTATTATATGAGTATAATTATCGCATTGGTGAAAATGTTTGTGACATCTGACATAATACACTGGTCAAAACCATAGTGCCACTGAATGTTTGTCGTTGCAGTCACTATTTATGTGATTATTAAAGATATTGCAAATGAGGAAATTGAAGAGATGAAATCAGTGAGTTTTGAACTTCAGTGCAAAATTGAAAGAGACTAGCTTTACATCCCTTTTTGGGACACTATTCACAATTATCAATACAATAACCCAATACTAATATTGACATCTTCTGAACTATTTCAGCCTGTCAGTACAGTACATCAACAGCTGATATTCTCTTCATTCTTGATGCTTCTGGGAGTGTTGGTGAAACCAATTTTGAGACCATGTTAGATTTTGTGGAGAAAATGGTGGATGGATTTCCTATTGGTGCCAATGGAACTCAGGTTGGCATGATAACGTTTGACAGCCAAGTCAATCTACAGTTTCATCTAAACAGATACGGCACTAAAACTGATATCAAGAATGCAGTATTACAAACAAGGTACCTACCTATGCCCTGTAGCACATATACTTACTCCGTTTACACTTTAGATTTATTTTAAGATGTAAAACTGTTTTGCTGTTAAGTAGTTACATACAATCATGCCTTTGTTAGATTCAAGTAAATATAACCTGGAAATTTTATAATTAATTCGTATAATAACAGATCGCAGATCAATACATCAAACTGAAGAAATTCTCTTACTAAAAGTAAACTTATGATAGCATATACAAGGGAGATCACCGTAAGCAAAACAAGCAATTAATCATTGGCATGAGGATATTTAAAGTAAGAACCCTTAAGAAATGATGCTTAAATATTAAATAATTAGATATTCATTTTCCAAATTCGTCATATAAAGGCTCAGTATTTCAATTGTATAATTTAACATAGCAATGGATTGCTTTGCCTTATTATGTTCAATTATGTAGAATGGTTTGCATTATGCACTCTACTCAGAACCCAGACACAAAATGCTAGATTTAACACTTTAATTATGTAGTCCTGTTGATGGAACATAGACTTACCAAGCAGGCCAAGATATCAGACACTGCAAAATATGGGACATGTTTAGGATCTTCACTGTTTTCTTAAAATCAAATACAAATTAAAGTAAAATGACTGGGAAACTCTAAAATGTTAAAATGACTGCATTTTTCAGAAGTGTTAGAAAATTCTCTTCAGCAAATATCAGCAAAAATGTATTTCAGTGGTCAATGCTATTCCTTGATAATACTTTTCTTGGATATAACCATTATTAGTATATGACCCTTAAAGCGTTTTCGTGATATCTTTCATACTTCTTGTAGACAACATATTTTTTCCATTTTATTTGACATGAAGAATAAAATCGTATTTGCTTTCTCATAAGAGAAATATTATTTGAAAAAAAGGCCTGTCAAAAACTTAAGGGGGCACTCAGATGGTACAACTAATAGTTTGAAATCCAACATCCAAATTTTTTTATTTACCCTACATGATCTTGACCAGAAGTTTTGATGCTTGTTTTTTGGTAGATATATCTTAGTAGTCTACAGTCCAGGTAAATATATAAAACGGTAGGCCGGCTGAAGTCTCCAAACTGGTTGTTAAATACGTTACCCCTCATTTAACTAAAAAATGTAATTATGTCTATCTAGGTAGCAGTTGATATGATTAAATAAACAAAACAGTTATGCAGCCTGTAAGAAAATGTTATTTTCTACACATATTGATGTTTGTAAAAGTGTTTTTGGTCCATTATAATGTCAATTACAATATATTTTCAACTATACCCTTAAACTCCATGACTTTTGTTAAATAGATACAGTGACAAAATGATTAACAGGTGTTTTGGTTGATGACATATGTATTTTTAAAATTATTTACTGACAATTTCAAAACTGCAAACAAATATGTTCTAACATAAATGTTTTGTCAGTTTTAGGATATTTAATCTGAAGACTATGGATAAAATGTTATATAAGTTTAGAGCCTTTAAATTTTGAAATTAATGATGCAATTCTCTGTAAGCTATTCAACCCCTTATGATTATTGATTTGATATCGCTCGACTTAAGAGTAAAATTTAATAATTTATTTTGGTGTAAACTATCATTTTGTTGTAAATCATAAGTGATTTTTGTCCAAATTTGGCAAAAAGTGATTTCATTGGTTACCATAGCAAGGAACCTTTATAGCAAACTTTTGATATTTTTTTCGTATTCCTGAGTGGCACTGACCATTCTGTGAAAGTTTCATCCAATTCCAAGTCAGTCTGTGCCGGGGCCCTATTATATATAAATCACCATTACTGTCTTTGTTGATATTCAAATCTGGTATTATACATCAAGGCTCAAAATTAAACAACTACTTAAGTGTCAGCTTATAGAGACCCTCATGTATACATACATTAACAAATAAAAGCTGATGTACCTTCTTCTATGAAAATATGCACAGCAATATGCTCTCGTCTCTGTCCTCTACTAAATTATACTTCAAGGGAAAATGTATAGTAATGTCTGCTCTAGCTGAACACCATTTTAATGCATACTTAAGTCCATGGATATGGTGACAGATAGGTTTTCATAATATAAACGTAAGTTGTACAATTGATAAAGCGCCCTTATATCTTTACAGAAAAAGAAAAGGTACCATATAATCACTACTTGTTGAAATAATGCACTCATGAATGGGCATGAATAAATGACCTAATGCACACATATATGGGCATGTATAAATAAGTGCGCATCCTATAACCAAGGCACACACAGCCGAATTTACTTTGTAACACTCTTATATGTTGAAACAGCTTCGTCTTTCAGAATGGTAAGGAAATTCCATTCAGCAAGTATGAACAGAAATGGTAACTATTACAGCTTTTGCAGTGATCAATGCTTTTCTTGGATAATACTATTCTTTGATATATCCATTTTTGAACTATGGTCCTTAAAACATTATTGTGATTCCTACTACTTGTAGACAATATAATTTGCCATTTTAGGTGACATGAATAATATACCCTTATTTAATTTCTCATAAGAGAAATATGAAATAAGGTCTGCCAGAAACCTAAGAGTTGCTTAGATGGTACAAATAATAAATGTTTCCTTCTTACGAAAAGTTGTATTTAACACAAATATCATCTAATCATAAAGTGGAATACTATTGAAGTTTATTTATGTAATTAAATTTATTTTCCTATTGTCTAAACTGAAAAACAAGTCATTTAATAAGTCATTTATATAAGAAATGAATTCAATTTTTAAAATGTTCATGGAATCATAAATACTTCAGGTCCCTTGCAAAGTAAGTGAAACCCAGGCTTCACACAACTTTGTAAGAGGCCCTTAATATTCATGTTTCCATTAACATTCCAAAAATTGAATTTTTTGCTTATATTTACATTTTATTATAAATATCTAAAATATATAGAAATTATCTAAACTTATAGGAATTCAAACAGTTTTGGATTTAAAATATAGTCGTATTAACTGTTTAGTCAGAGTGTTTAATGGAAAAGCAGAACAGCCAGCTTAAACATGGGCAGCCAATGGAGCAAACAAGAAGCTTGTTTTGCAAGTGCGACTTGGTTGTAGCTTGCTGTCAATCACAACACCAGTGTCTATTCTGGCGAATGAGTTTGATGTTCTAAGCGTGTTGCACAGGCAAGTGAGCTTGGCAGCTAGCAATCAAAGTTGTATAATTCATTAGGCCATGAACGGTTGCTAAAATCTTACGATCCATTTAAGGGTTGCTTCGAAAATGTAAATATTTGTTTATGAATCCATTTTTAAAAGATCATATTCAAAATATCATATTTCATTGCGTTGTTTAATTATGTTCACTTATAATTCAAGCCTGTTAAATTAAAACAATGAATATAAACAATTCATTGACTTAATATTGATAATTTAACCAGTAAACTATATATCAAATTCAAATTAAAACAATTAATATAAATAATTCAATAATTCAAGACTGGCCTTGATTTGTGATGCTTTCCAGTTTGGAAATATTCTGACTAAGGATGAAGCCAGTTATTCTGCTTATCATGTTTTTGTTTTTTGTGTGTCTTGTGCGTCTAATTTAACCTTCAAGTTTCTTCTTGATGTAATACTTAGGTCTCTAGGATAGTAAATGGTCATATGTACTTGTGTTTTCAAGTGGCAGTCATAAATAACTGACTAACAATTTCACTTTTGTGAAACTGATAAATGTTTGCAATTTGTATGATACACAATTACAAAACTGAACTGATAGCAGCTTAATATTTCAACCTGAAAAGCAAACATTTGTAACTGTATGTACTGCTGCATCAAACTTTGACTTTGCAAGCTAACTAACTTGAAATCATTTTTTTTTTCAATTTATTAATTCTTAAATTGGCATTTAATTTAACTGTAGGAGATTTTTTTTGTTAACTAGTTTTGCTATGTTTATACTCTGATATTAAAGAACTAGTGACACTTCTGACATTAAACTTACTCAAGTTGTTGTTTGTATATGTTTTTGTGTACAGTTATGCATTCTTTATTTATAGGTCATTTTAACAATAAGCTTTACTGTTTTCATGAAATATCATCCTGGTGATTAACCATTTTTTATTAATTGTCTCAAGGTATACAAAAGGTGGAACAAATACTGCAGACGCCATTAGATATGCTAGAGAGATGTCATTTACTCCCCAGAATGGTATGAGATCTGATGCAGTACATATTGCTATTATTGTTACAGATGGTAATATTATGACTATTAATGTACTACAATAATGAATTTATTTTCCCCTCAAATAAAAATGCATAAATTCATTGTTTGTAAGCATTACCCTGTCACAAGGTGATTATTCATCAGATTTGCAAGTAAGCATCAACTTGATTTAAGCAAATAAAGTATAATTTGTAATTTGTGAAATATTTGTCTAATGGCATATGTGCAATTTAAGATCCAAAGAAACACCTAGGTAAATTCTTTGCATTCGGCTTATGTTATAACTCTTTGCATGCTGGGTATTTTCAATATACTTCTTATCATCTGCTGCACTTTTCAAAAAATAACTTATTAAAAATAGATACCTTAAGGAATACCATCAGAGTCAGACAATTTGGATCTAGATCAGACCCATTGTTTTGTTATGCCCCCACCATGACAATGGCCTTGGCATTAAGTGTTACCCCTGTCTGTCCGTGTGTACGTACTTACGTACTTATGTACGTACGTACATCTGTCCTAACAACGTCCGCTCTCTAAATCGAATACTTTTGATCAGAATTTAAGAAACTTGGTCACATTGTTTAGTACCATGATGATTTCTTCAAGTTGGATAATGCTTCATATCGCACCATGCTTTCAGTAGTTATGGCCCTTTGTTAATGAAAATTAACCATTTGAAACGATGTCCGGTCTCTAAGTCAAATATTTTTTATCAGAATTTTTTTAAACTTGGTCACATTGTTTAGTACTATGATGTCTTTTTAAAGTTTGTTAATATCTATATCGCTCCATGATTTCAGTAGTTATGGTCCTTTGTTTATGAATTTTTACCATTTGAAACGATGTCCACTCTCTAAGTTGAATAATTTTGATCTGAATTTTATGAAACTTGGTCACATTGTTAAGTACCATTATGTCTTCTTCAAGTTTGATAATGGTCTATATCGCATCATGCTTTCAGTAGTTATGGCCCTTTGTTTATGAAATTTCACCATTTGAAATGATGTCCACTCTCTGAGTCAAATACTTTTGATCAGTATTTTATGAAACTTGGTCACATTGTTAAGTACTATGATGTCTTTTTAAAGTTTTATAATATCTCTATCGCTCCCTGATTTCAGTAGTTATGGTCCTTTGTTTATGAATTTTTACCATTTGAAACGATGTCCACTCTCTAAATTGAATAATTTTGATCTGAATTTTATGAAACTTGGTCACATTGTTAAGTACCATTATGTCTTCTTCAAGTTTGATAATGGTCTATATCGCACCATGCTTTCAGCAGTTATTGCTCTTTGTTTATGAAATTCACTGTTTCAAATGATGTCCGCACTCTTAGTCGAATACTTTTGATCAGAATTATATGAAACTTTGTCACACTGTTTAATACCATGATGTCTTCTTCAAGTTCGATAATGGTCCATATCGCAACATGCTTTTAGCAGTTATGTCCCTTTTTTATGACAATTCACCATTTGAAATGATGTCCGCTCTCTAAGTTGAATAGTTTTGATCAGAATTTTATGAAACTTCGCCACATCGTTTAGTACACTATGATGTCTTCTTCAAGTTTGATAATGGTCTGTATGGCACCATGCTTTAAGGAGTTATTGGCCTTAGTTTATGAAAAAAATTGTTAAAACGACGTCTGTTCTCTAAAAAGAATCGTTTTGATTATAATTCTATGAAACTTGATCACATTATTAAGTATCATAATGTCTTCAAGTTTCAGAACGGGCCATATCGCTTCATGCATTCAGGAGGTATTGCCCTTTGCTAATGACAGTTCCATATTTATGCGAATTTGGCAATAGCGGGGGCATCCGTGTCCTATGGACACATTTCTAGTTGGACTTAATATGGGTCCTTACTGTTTGAAATAGATATTAGTAGATGACAAAAGTCGCCACTATTAGTTTAATAGTTAAGCAAACGTTGCGTTGGTGTCCCAAAATATTGGTTTAATCAAATATGAGAGTACAAACCTTGACAGTCTATAAAAGGGTAAGTAGATTTGATTTTTCTTGGAAATGTGTGATCTTTTTTTAAATGAATCATTATTTCAGGTCAGTCCAACAGTATATCAGATACAGCATCAGAAGCTGCTAAGCTAAGGGATGCTGGTGTAACAGTATTCTCTATTGGTGTGGGGTCTGGTGCCAATGATCAGGAATTAAAGGAAATGGCAACTGATCCAGATGACACTCATGTGTTTACTGTCACAGATTTTACCTCACTGAATAATATTACAGGAACGTTAGCAGAGAAGACATGCCAGGGTAAGACGTCAGACATAGCTACATTCAATTGATCAAGGTAGTTTTTGACTCAAATGATAAATGTACTTGTTTTACAGCTTAATTCTTTACTTATCAATAATAGTAAGTGAGTATGATTAGGAAATACCACAATTACAGACTGCAGATGAACACGATGCATCGCGGGGAAGAGCCACTCAACCATTACAAGACACCAGGAAGACAAACAAAGTAAAGCAACCAGCTCTCTCTTACCCATCAAGATGATTGCATAACTAGAATGGATATAAAGTAACGCACAGCAAAACTTAGAACAATTATAGAATCCCACAATGGGAGTAACAATCAACATCAAATAAACAACAACAGAACCACCACCTTAAAATGGACAGCAGCCAAAGCCACCAGGGGACTTAAATGCATTTTACAGGTACCGAATCTTTGCCATAGATTCTGCCATTGTTGAAGCACAAAAAAATGTTAAGCTCACGTGGAGGATTTCTAACTATTGCAATGTATCATCATAGAAAATTTTAATCAAATTAATGCATACGTAAGTCAAGATAAACAAAAGAAAGTGAGTGTAATTTTTTGAATACTTTCTTTTCCTTCTGTTTAAATATTTGTTGTGGTACTCAAAATAAAATTTTCAAAAATCTCAAGATATATGTATATTGTTTATGAAATCAGAAGAAAAAAGTTTTCTTCATTACACACTCTTATCTAAAGCCCAATACAATTAGTTTTTATTAGGGATATTTAGCTACAGTTTGCTTTCAGGTCTGAAAAGCTTATAATAAAAATATACAATGAAAATTTAGAGCGAAAATTGAATTCTTTGGATATTATTTCTTCTTTATTAATCACTCTTATATAAGTGCCTTATACAATTAGTTGTCTGTGTGGGATATTAAGCTGCCATTAGACTTGAGGTGTATAATGCTTATAATTAAATTTCAGAATAAAGGTAAACCATTGAAATTCAATTAATTTGGATATAATTTCAGCTTTACTCACTCTTATCTAAATGTCTTTAACAATTAGTTGTCTGTATAGGATAATAAGCCACCATTAGTTTTAGGTGTGAAATGCTTCTAAAATATTAAGAGTGGAAATTAGACAAAATTGGGATATCATTTCTTCTTAATTACCCAAGACGTGAATGAGTATGATCAGGAAATACCACAATTGCACACTGAAGACCAACCCACTGCACCGTTAGGAAGAGCCAGAATATCAGCAGTCACATACTATTAAGAAGAAAATTAAAGCAAAGCAACCAGCTCTCTCTATCTATTTTCCCCATCAAGATGATTGCAACCATAGAAAGGACACAAAGTAATGCAAAGCAAAACAAAGACCAAACAGAGAACTCCAACAAACAATGGGCTCTTATCTAAATGCCCGATACAAACTGTTTTTACTCAGGATATTTAGCCACAGTTAGGTTTCATGTTGAATGTTTGTAATAATTATATTAAGAGTAAAATAAGAGTCAGAAAGTAAGTAAGTATGATCAGGAATACCACAATCACACACTGCAGACCAACCCAAGGCACCAGGAAGAAGAGCCATAGAAAATTTACAGTAACAAGACATCTGTAAGACAATATAAGCAAAGCAACCAGCTCTTTCTTCCTCTTCAAGATGATTGCAAGACTAGAATGGACACAAAGTAATGCATAACAAAAAAGACAAACACAGAGCCCTAACAAACTGTAGGTAGTACATAAAACAATAGTTCAGCAACAAAAGAACCAGAACCTTAGAAAGGACAGCAGCCTAAGCCACAGGGGGCTTAAATGCATTTTACCTGCACCAAATCTTTGCCTGCCCTAGATTCTGTTGTTGTTAACACACAAACTTGTTTAGCTGTCATGGAGGCTTCCTAATTAATGCGATGTATCACCACAGAGTAACACTTGAATCAAATTAACACACTATGATGAAACAAAGAAAAGAGCTCATGACTCACAGATAATCAGATCTATAGAAAACCTCACGTTGAGCTACGGTGGGTTTGGTCCACATCTGAACTTAGGGTGAGGTTCCCGCTCCATGAAAACGGTTTTTATTTTTACTGACCATTCCAAGGTTGTGCTTCTTTTTTGGATCATTTATGTTATTTCTGTCCTGTTTGTGATGCTGATGTTCGCGTCTGTCTATTTATGCCTTGTGGTCGCCTGCTGGGAAAGAAATGTCCACTTGGCTCTAGTTTGTGATGTCTAACTATAAAGTTGTCACTTACCCATCGGTATCCTGGGTCGGGTGTTGTGCTTGATTGTATTGATTCCTGATATTAGCCCTCTTTCTTACTTTGGATATCATTTTTTCTGAGGGTTAACCAGTGTTATTATAATATGATGTTGTACTGTGTACCTTTTACTGAATGCGAAACCTTGTTACAAAGAAATCTTACATGCTAAATGACTTTGTGTAACAGACCTGTGATATTTTATCTAGAATTTAAGAACAAGTTTTTGATTGTAAAAATCTGATATGTTTTATTTACTTTGGTAATAACCTTAAGTTTACCTGGTAGTAAAGGTAATTATGTTTGTTCGTCACCTTATCAATGAGTCACGTAGGCTTACATTAACAAAACGTCATTCACAGTTGGAAGAATATTAGTTGTATAATTTACATTATGTTGTTTGTTTGATCATTCTAGCGACAGATACTACCCAATCACGTATTAACACAACAGCAGCACCTGGGCTAAGTAAGTATTGACTGATTTGTTCTTTTTCATTTCTTTTTTGCAAATGAATGGACCAAGCATATTTCTGTCAAATTTCTCATAAAGATGTGTGCAAATTTTTCACAAACTAAAGGCCATGGTAAAACAGCATGTAAGGATCTTATTGTGTATATGCTCCCATTTGGCTGTGTCTTCAAACAGTTCTGTGTATAGATCTTTAAGCAATACTCTAATAGTGTATGGTCTTCATATACTTCTTTCTTAAGCATTTGAATAAAATAATCATCTTCTTAACAAGCAATGCATTATTCTGGGTTTGATTGAAAAAGGTTTAATATATATACGTATCAAATACATTTTCTGTTGTTGACAGGACCTATAAGCACAGCATATTGTATACCCAAACATTAGGCTAATTATTTTCAGCAATCATGTATCCCCAAAAATTATTTTTGAACTAGATTTTCTTCCAAAATGTCTATTACTGGTGATGGCATTAATATAACTACAACTGTTATGATTTCACTCACTCTAGGTATCCTATAACTACTTTATTCTTTTACATTTGAATTCATTTTTTTACTTACTAAAATTAGATTTCACAAGTAGAACTGGACTCAGCCTCCAGTTAAAACAGCTATAATGATTGATAGTCTGACTGAACAATTAGTTTAGTAACGTTATAACTTAAAATAGTAAATTTAGAATTAAGATTTATTTTTCACAAAATTGCAACTTGTGAGATATAAATGGAGCACAGACATCTTTTTGATATATATTTGGAACATTTTTAACTTTGTTGTCAAATCCATGTATACATTTATTGTGACCTTGTAAGAATCTTTTGTTATATCAAAGTATGTATGACGAGAAACTGTAGAGTTTAAGTCAATAAAATATATGTTCTGTTCTGTTCTGTTTGATATTAGGCTCAGTCTATAAACTAGTGGTTTTATCCTATTTGCTTGAAGTCGTTCTATTAATTTGCATGAGTAGCTAAGTATTTGCACTAAAATATTTGGCAAGGGACGGACTTGATTTAGCTGTTCCCTTTACTCCTTTTACTCCGAACAGGCAGAACAGAAATCAAGTCTGCAGGAACATCCGTTCTGGCATACTCTGGCTACTCTGTCTTCCAAGGTGAAGTAGACAGAACAGTCACGAGACCTGTTCCAAAACAAGATGGCAGAGCACTGCCTACACTGTACTGAGATATTTTTTTGTCTTTCCTGATAAGTTCTGATAATTATTCATATCGAAAAAATATGGTCATTAGTAAAATTGATTGAAAGCACTTGTATTTTGTCATTCATTTTTCTATTTCTTGGCAATCGGATTCTGTTATTTTTCACAATTCAAACAGAGATCGCTAGATTTACTCTGGAGTACTCTAAAGTGCCCAGTTTTGCTTGTTTTAGATGACTGCTCTGGCGTACTCCGTATACTCTGAAATTTCCAAATCAAGTCCGCCAAAAATCATTTATCTACATCTGAACAATCACGTCTTGCCTATATCATAGGTACTAAAATAGAATATGTTCACATTTTATCAATATTGTATTGCAATAAGGATTTGGGCCTGTGCATGAGATTTGATATGCACTAAGCCTCATTTCAAGTCCAATGATGACATAGGCAGCTAGAGGTCTAAAGTATATTACCTAAGTCTTTATTTGCATCCAGACCTTGTGCATTTGGAACCTAGAGCTTTGGTGGGACTCAGCATAAGCACAAGCTTATCAGAGCATTTTCGCTGTTTGATTATACAATAAATACAGAATCCCATGTCTTTACTAAGTGATATTGTGAGTTTGTATGTGAACCAGTTTAATTATTGCTGTTGCGAAAAATCCAAAAGTTTTGTCTTCAAAATTCTAATGCAAGCTTTGAATCCCCAAACAGATATAAACATATCATAATTATGAAATATCTTTTATCATTATCATATGAGTATAATTATCCAATTGGTGAATAAGTTTATGAAATCTGACAGAATATTCTACCCATAACAATAATGCCGCTGAATGTTTGTCTATGCAGTCACTATAAATGTGTATGTTGAATCTACCTATGGCTGAAAATATTGAATATATTGCAAATGAGGTAATTGAAGAGATGACACCAGTAAGTTTTGATCTTCAGTGCAAAATTGAAAGAGACTAGCTTTACATCCCTATTTGGGACACTATTTACAATTATCAATACAATAACCCAATATTAATATTGACATCTTCTGAACTATTTCAGCCTGTCAGTACAGTACATCCACAGCTGATATTCTCTTCATTCTTGATGCTTCTGGGAGTGTCGGGGAAACCAATTTTGAGACCATGTTAGATTTTGTGGAGAAAATGGTAGATGGATTTCCTATTGGTGCCAATGGAACTCAGGTTGGCATGATAACGTTTGACAGCCAAGTTTATCTACAGTTTCATCTAAACAGATACCAAACTAAAACTGATATCAAGAATGCAGTATCACAAACAAGGTACCTACTTATGCACTGTAGCATAAATACTTACGCTGTTTACACTTTAGATTTAACTTAAGATATAGAACGACTTTGGTGTTAAGTAGTTATTGTGCTTCATATCAAATACATACAATCATGCCTAGAAATCTAGATGTTTGTTTGATTAGAGTAACTATAAACTGGAACTTTTATATCAACAGATGACAGATCAATACATCTAAAGGAAGAAATTTACTTACTAAAAGTAAACTTATGAGAGCATACACAAGGAAGATCACTTTAAGCATAACATGTAATATATCATTGTCATAAAGGAAAATAAGTAAGGACCATTAATAAACAATGTTTAAATATTTAATTTTAAATACATTTTTTTCTAAATTCGTCATATCATAGCTCAGTAAATTTATATACTATAATTCAACAAAGCAATGTATCACTTTGCCTTAATATGTTCAACTAAGTAGACTGGTTGACATTATCTTTACCAAATCTACTAAGAATGACAAGACAATATCTAAAATCATATAATATCTTTTTAGTAAATTTGTGTCAACCAGACCCAAAAAAGCTAGATTAAACCTTTTAAGTTATCGTCCTGCTGATGGAACATATCTTATCATGCAAATCAAGATCAGACACTGAAAAACATGGGGATTTTTCAGTGTCTCCATTATTTGCTTGAAATTAAATACAAATGAAAATAAATGACTAGGAAACTCTTAAATGTTGAAATAGCTTCACCTTTCAGTATGGTAAGGAAGTTCTATTCAGCAAATATGAATAAAATGGTAAATATTACAGCTTTTTCAGTGGTCAGTGCTATTTCTGGATAATGCTACTCTTGGATATATAGCAATTATTGATTTATGGTCCTTAAAATTTTTTTGTGATATCTTTCATTCTACTTGTAGACAATGTATTTTGCCGTTTTATGTGACGTGTATAATATACCCTTATTTGATTTCTAATAAGAGAAATATGATTTGAAAATAATGTCTGCGGACTTAATGGGACACTTAGAATATACAACTAATAAAATGTTTCCTTCTTACAAAAATGTGTATTTTACACTGATATTATTTCCAAGTCTCTTCTTGGCGTAATACTTTTGTTTCTATTATGAAATAAGTACCGCTAATGGTCATATTCACTTATGTTTTCCAGTGACAGTCATAAATAATCGACTAACGATTTCACTGTTAAATGTTCACAATTTGTGTGATAAAATATTACTAAACTGAACTAATAGCAGCTTTATATTCAAGCGGAAAAACATTTGTAACTCTGTGTATTGCAGCATCGAACTTAAAGTAGATTTGCAAAGACAATCAACTGGAAAAAAACTTTTTTTTTCTTCATTAAGTCTTAAAATGTCACTAAATTTATGCATACAGTTTCTGCTAAACATGTTGGAAAAATTTAGTTAGCTTTGCTTTGTTCAGAGTCTGTAATAAAAGAACTAGTGGCAATTCGGACATAAAATTCATTCACATTTTTGTCTGTAGATGTTATTCTTTTATGTACAATCAATGACAATCATTGCATTCTTGATTAATGTTAACTAAAGGTATTGATCAGCATATATGCTCGCACAAACCTTCATGCCTACTGACTTAATTACATTGATAATTTTACATTGTTTGCCAAAAATCTATGCATTTTTTAGTACATGACTACACATTTTATTTATGAACAGCTTATTTTCATAAACACACTTGGCAAACATTGCATAGTGTCCCAAAAAAGTGGACATAAGCTATCAGCTGAGACCCAAATGGGATGCTGTTGAATGCGACATCTAAGCAGGGTTTCCACTGTTTGCTTCCGAAGAACTTTATTTGAACTCCAAAAACATTGATTAGTACGTGCTTACACGTTCCTTTAATTTACTCATAAAATGCTTAATTCCATAACCCGCTAAAAGATCAGTCTACTTGGTCCCAAACTGGGATAATAAGCTGTTTGTCTAGACCCGGATTGGATGCCATAGAACGCAATATCTTAGCAGGGCCTCTACTGTTGGCTTCAGAAAATCACTTCCAATGACCAGTAACACTATAAACAATTGTTAATAGTGTACCAAACATGGGACTTAAGCTGTCAGCCTAGATCCAGATAGGACGCAGTAACATGCAGCATCTTAGCAGGGTCTCTACTGTTCGCTTCAGAAAAAACTATATACAAATGGCCAAAAGCATTGGTTAGTACATTTTATCAATGAGGGACTGGAGTTAAACACATAATTACAGTGGAGAAGCCAATGAGATGCTGTGTCTGATCCCACTGACAGGGTGTCTCAGTGGAGCTTGACTGATCGTTATCAAAAGAAATGTGCAATATGGAGCTTTGTCAGACACATCTGAGGTTAGAGTTGGACTAGCATGGACTGCCATTAGGGCCCATCTTTAGGGTGACCGTGTCACGGCCTACTTACAAGCAGGGATGCACTGGCGATGGCACAACCTCCCTTTTTACTTGCTGTGGCCTGGCTGGGGTTGTGTGAGGTATGACATGCACTATCATTTGTTTACCTATCATCAGCCAAATAAATCCACACATATGCCTCATCCTTAAAAGTATGGAATGTCTATCATGAATTTCTTAACTGTGAATGTTCTTAACGTATCCTATTGCTTGAGTTTCACGTGCCAAGTTACACATGGCTGATTTTAATTCTGTTAAGTGCTGTTTCTAAGGTGGCAAAGTTTAGACATCGATACAATCAAGTACCACACCTGGCCCAGGATAGCACATGGGAAAGTGACAAAAACACAATTAAACATCCAACATTAAGAGCAAAGAGGTCAACCTTTTCCCAGCAGGTGACCACAAGGCAGCAATGAACAGACCCAAAAACATGATAAACACGAGACATAAATATACGAAAGACCAGTGGTGACTCCACAGTTCAAAGTTCACACTTCACAGTTAACACTTTACAGTTCAAAGTTCTCACTTTAGACTTCAAACTTCACACTTCATACTTCAAACTTTACAGTTCACAGTTCTCACTTCATACTTGAAGTTCACAGTTCCCAGTTTTCACTTCACACTTCACAGTTCTCACTTCACACTTCATATTTCACACTTCCTACTTCATACTTCGCAGTTCACACTTCATACTTCACACTTCATAGTTCGTACATCATAGTTCACAGTTCATACTTCATACTTAATACTTCACACTTTATACTTCATAATTCACAGTTTATAGTTCGTACTTTATACTTAACAGTTCACACTTCATACTTCACACTTCATGCTTAATACTTCACAGTTCACACTTCATAGTTCACAGTTCATAGTTCGTACTTCACAGTTCATAGTTCGTACTTCACACTTCACTCTTCGTAATTTACAATCTTTAAACACGTGACTAAGACGTATTACTGATAAAAATGGCGTGTGTTGTTGTTTGATTACATTTTTTCAGATATTGTTAAATGCAAATTGCTAGTTACTAATTGCCGGCTATTGCCATTGCAGAAAAATTGCACTTCCGCGAACATTTTTTTGTGAACAGCTAGCGAATACTCTGTGATTGTTCGGTAAACATATCCTTATATAGCTGACCAGTATTCACAGAATGTTTGAGAGGTGTTCACTTTTCACATGCAAATTAGGTCTGCGGCGAATACTTTGAGTTAACAGCCTGCGAATATTCACCGAATATGTGGCGAACATGATTCTAGACGGCAAATTAAATATGCAGAGGACATCCTGCAAACATTCTGCGAATATGCGATGAACATGCATTTAAATATGTAAATTATATATGCAGCGAATATCCAGCGCTCTTTCTGCGAACATTTTAATTAAAAGTAAAAATAGCTGTTGCAATTATGTGGCGAACAATAATTGCGAATATCTTGCGAACAAGCAGCAATAAATGATTTACAAAAGTCAAAGCTTGTTAAACTCAAATTGTCAAAATTTATCCATTTTGCACTGACCTCAGCAAGCAACACCATTCGAGAACAAACAAAAGGTATCAACTCAAACATAGGAACAGAAAAACACATGAGAAGAGATTACATGCCGTAAAAAGACTTCTCAACATGTTGTCATTTTTGCCACATGGCAATTATGACAGCCATTTAATTGAAGTTTTAAGGGAAGATACTTTTGAATCTATCTCCCCATTAAGAAAATAAGATCTTTAGACTGAGAGCTATATGAGTTGAAGTTCCTTAGATGAACACTCCGCAAATACATAAAAAGTTAAAGTCAATGTAACAAATATACAGCGAACAGTATCCAGAACTAAGTTCTTATTGCGAATACGGGGCGAATAATACCTTGTGCTTGAAAAAAGTTTAACTTTTTGCTGCGAATATGCAGCGATTATATGACAAGCTGCAAACATTCAGCGATAACTTTTTTGTCAGACCAGCTTTGTATAGCGTACCATTACTGTGAACAATGCAGTTCGCAGAATATTCGCAGCATATTCATCAGATATTCACACAAAGACAGATTTTCCATAAGGGTGGTACCGTTGTCTTAATATTTGTTAAATTCATAATACAAAACCATATTTCGATGTCAAGGTTTGAAACTTCAAAAAAAGAACTGCCTCTGTATCTTTCCTCTGGGCATTGCATGCTTCACAATGAAAGGTTCAACTCTAAGCACATTCAAAGATGCATAATTGATTTTTGCCTAAAATTGTTCTATTAATAGGAACTGGGTTATCCTTTGGCAATACCTATAAGAGGTTAATTAGCAATTAGCACTTTTCATTTAGGAATATCCATTAAAACGGACCATAAAACCAGCTAACGCCACTTGAATTGGTAATATACCACAGTCACATGTTTAAAGATTAGAAACTGTGAAGTATGAAGTATGAAGTGTGAAGTATGAAGTGTGAAGTCTGAACTATGAAGTGTGAAGTCTGAACTGTGAAGTATGAAGTCTGAAGTCTAAATTATGAACTGTGAAGTCTTAAGTGTGAATTATAAACTGTGAAATATGAAGTGAGAACTGTGAAGTACGAGTGTGAAGTATGAACTGTAAAGTATGGAGTGTGAATTATGAAGCGTGAAGTCTGAACTGTGAAGTATGAAGTGTGAATTATGAAGTGCGACGTCTGAACTGTGAAGTGAAAAGTTCGAACTATGAACTATGTTCTGTAAAGTATGAAGTGTGAAGTCTGAACTGTGAACTGTGAAGTGTGAAGTATGAACTGTGAAGTATGTAGTGTGAAGTGAGAACTGTGAAAAATGAAGTACAAACTATGAAGTATGAAGTGTAAAGTTTGAACTATTAAGTGTGAAATCTGAACTGTGAAGTCTTAACTTTGAAGTGTGAAGTTTGAAGTGTAAAGTGAGATATGTGAAGTATGAAGTACGAACTATGAAGTTTCAAGTGTGAAGTCTGTACTGTGAAGTATGAAGTGTGAACTTTGAATTCTAACTTTCCGTTGTCTACCATGCATCAAATAGCGTATGAAGGTATGAACTGTGAACTGTGAAGTATGAAGTATGAAGTGTGGAGTATGAAGTATGAAGTGTGAAGTGTGAGGTCACCACCGGTCTTTCATATAAATAACATATATGATCCACAAAAGAAGTAACACATTTGGAACGATCACAAAAAATATTTTACTGGAGGGCTTAAAACAGTTTCACAGCGCCAACCCCGCCCTTAATTCTGATGTTGCCCAGGACTTATTTGGGAAAGTGACAAAACACATCAAACACGACAGCCAAGAGGTCAGCCCTTTCCCAGCATGTGACCACAAGGCTACAAAGAACAGACTTGACAGCACAACACACATCAACATGAAGCATAACTAACAAAAACGATCCACACAGGCTTGGAACGGTAAGTAAAAAATATTTACTTGAGGGCTTAACCTGGTTTCTGGAACCAACCTCACCTTTAGTTCACATGTGGATCAAGACACAAAGATGTTTGGTTTGTATAAAAGACCACTAAGTTATCCATGCATCACCTCCTAGAACATATTAATCAAGATAAACCAAATCAGTCTAAGGGATTCCAGCGAACCAAGAATTAATCTGAAATTGAATATATTATGGTCACCAATGTTCTCTTCCCTACTACATGTAACATCCAAAAGCTCTTGTGTTTGACAAACCGCTCTTGTTATCATTACGTAAACTCCTTATGTACTACTTGTTGGTCTAAGTGAATAAAGTTATTTCTGTGTCTAACAACTAGCGATAAGGTTTTTGCATCATTTTATCCTGGTGATAAACCATTTATGTGTATTCCCTCTAGGTATACAAAAGGGAGAACAAATACTGCAGACGCCATTAGATACGCTAGAGAGACGTCATTTACTCCCCAGAATGGAATGCGATCTAATGCAGTGCACATTGCTATTATTGTCACAGATGGTAAGATAATGTACTGCAATAACGATTTATTTTCCCCTCAAACTAGAATGCATAAATTCATTGACTGTAAGCATTACCCATGTCACAAGGTGATTAATCATCAAACTGGCAAGTCAACATCAACTTGTTTTAAGCAAATAAAGTATAATTTATAATGCTTAAAAGTCTTGTCTGATGACATATATGCAATTGAAGATTGTAGTATGACTCCTATAAAAGAACTCCTCTGATTGGCTGAAACTAGCTTGCACTGGTTGTGACAAATCCTGATGTCAAACAGTGATGCGCTCTGGACTTTATGTCAGTGCTGACAGACAGCTATAATAGATTGTCCTAAATCTAGCCAGGGTGACTTGACTTTTTTGACTGCTACCTGACAGATATAAAAATACATTGAAACATTGACTGGTTTCTTATGTATACTTCACAGGTAAAATGTTTGATCATTTTATGAGAGGAGCATTTATGCCAAATGGAATTTCACACCAATATCAATTGGAGCAGTCCGTTTCTGTTTTAAGGGATGTTAGGTGGTATTTTTCATTTTTATTCAAGTTTTAATAGAAAATTATGCAAGTAAACAGTGGAAACCCTGATCAGACGCTGCATTCTGTGGCGTCTGATCTGGGTCTGCACTGTTTGTCTATGTCCCACAAAAAGGACGCTAGGCATATATAGGCTAAAATGCAATTATTTTGCTATCTCTTAAGAGTTCCAGTAATTTGGGAAGTATATTGTGGAAATAATCTTCCTAGTGAAAGTGCACTAGGAACATCTGACATGAGTAAATTTATAAATATGAAAATACTTAAAATAAAACTTGGAAAAGAGAGACAGTGTCATATAACAAAACAATTCATGCATTCTTTTTTTGTTAAAATCAGGATTAGTCAACCTTCGAAAGTGATGTTCACCTCAACTTTGCCTTGGTGGAAATCACTGTTCTTGGGTTGACAAATCCTAATGTTAACCTCAAAAGAATGCATCAATTGTACATTGAAAGAAGCACCACCGTAAATACATGGCATTTTGCTTATATTTCAACGCTTTGTATGCTGGATTAAGTTCTGCAACAAGGCATATCAGAACCAATATTTTATGGTAATTTAGTTTATAAATTCAAACGAATTGTTAGAAAACCTAATTTTAGTGATCAATTCAAAAAGATTGTAAAACGTTATATAAGGGTTGGATATAACTTGGATATAATGCGAGTCTGCATGCGTGGTTTTAAACCCAATCATGGTTTATAGCTATGGTTTCCTCTTAAATTGCATGTGGTGGGTCAGGCCTGCAGACTCTATGACGGCTCTGACTTAAAGCTTTAATTGGTGGGTTAGTGTCTGATGCTTATCTGTAGCTGGACCCACCTTGGCTCAACTTGAGGTTTTCTTTAGCTCTGACTATCTGTGAGTCGTGAGCCCTTTTCTTTGTTTCATCATGGTGTGTTAATTTGATTAGAGTGTTTCTCCATGATGATACATTGCATTAGTTAGAAGGCCTCCACGCGAGCTGAACATTTCTTGTACTTCAACAACAGCAGAATCTAGGGTGAAGATTTGGTACCAGTAAAATGCATTTAAGCCCCCCGGTGGCTTAGGCTGCTGTCCATTCTAAGGTGGTGGTTCTGTTGTTGTTGACTTTTTGTTTAGTGTTACTCCCATTGTGGGAGTCTGTAATTGGTCTATGTTTTGTTGTACGTTATTTTATGTCCATTCTAGTATTGCAATCATCTTGATTGGGAAGAGAGAGCTTGTTGCTTTGCTTAATTTGTCTTCCTGGTGTCTCATGATGGTTGAGTGGCTCTTTCTCGCGGTGCCAGGAATACCATCAGGGTCAACAATTTGGTTCAGGATCAGACCCATCGTTTTGTTGGGCCTAATCTGGGTCCAAACTGTTTGCAAAATATGTAAGTAGATTAAAAAGTCGCCAATAAGAGTTAAATAGTTATGAAAGCGCTGTTTTAGATATACGAATCAATTAAAACGGAAAATATTTCTTAAATATTAACAAAAATACTCTCATTTCTTTTGTACCTTAATGTTTAGTATAAAATTTTGGATTGGACAAGCCTGTTAGTCTGGTTTCAGCATTGTTTTTATTTATGAAGTTTGATGAGGCACACACTTAATGTGTATCTATCCAATGTTAATATTATAAGAAAAGATTGATAGATATAAGAATTGGTTAGATAATTTGTGCCATTTCTAGTTTAACATTAATTACGCTGAGGAAGAGCAAGTTGGTTGATTGACGCATTGAGTTATTTCTTGTGTACATGTTAATTTACTCTTTTCCCTTTTCTTTGGTTTAATAGTTTTGACTGTAATTTGAAAGGGGCTCTTGCATGGTATGGGAAATTAACATGGGAGTCTGTCCACGCTTGGATTTTGATAATATTATGTTATTTAATAGTCTTGGGTATAACTTTATTATTATATGGTGCGTTTGAGTTTTTATGTAATTCCATTGCTAATTTACGATGTCATGAATGATATCACTATAATACCTTAGGGTACCCAGTTATAATCATTTCTAAAGTAATTGACATATCATGTAACGGGCAGAGAAATGTTTTATTAAATAGCTATATCATTGATAAGTTCGCTGTTACTTAAAATGGCTTTGTATGTATTATGATATTGGGTGGGCATTCATGTTTATAGCATGGTACCCCAATTTTCGACTGTATATTTTGTATTCAGTCAAATTTGGAATTAACATTTATACAGGTTGCGGTCTTTGTCAAGATACTATTTTTACATATAAACTATCCATATATGTTAAGAATATGTAGACCAAATTTCATGAAATTCAAGGACCGGTAACATATTTTTTTAACTTGATTTAAACACATGGCCCTAATTCATCGAAATGTAAAAAATACAATAATTATGTTTCAGTGTAAAACATACTTGAATACTTGCTTAGTTTGAAGTAACTTGCTAGTACCTTTATTGGTAGAAGTTGATATGTTCAGTGCTTCCCCTATTATGGATTGGAAAAAGAAAAAAAACAATATTCTTTGATATTAAGTGCCACAATTCTTATTTAATGAAGTGCTTACACAATAATATTAGCCAAAATGATACAATATGATGACACCTGTACTTAACACATCTAGTTTCTAACATTAAAACTACATCTAGCCAAAGTTACATTCAATATGTAACATTATTAAGAAGTTTAATTCATACAGAAGAGAAACCTTATGACAAGTCAGTTTATACAGGAGAAGAACCTTATATCTATGATTTTATAATTGTAAGACCCATGAACTAACCTGCTTTACAAAAATAACCCCCTGTCAAACATATTGGTTAAAATTGACCATTTTGGTCCCAGATAACTCTTGGCTTCAAAGGTATTGCTAATTAATGCTTAAATCTTCTCTGTTCATTCTGTTTTGTGAAATTGATGCTGATTTCCATCAAATAACAATATTTATACTTAAGCTGGCTGTATATTCTAGGCATACAGTTTTGTTTCTGGACCTCACTTATTCATGTAGAACACTGTTTTATGATACCTTTGATAAGACTCTGTTACACGTTATCCTGGTCACGGCACTTAAATATGGTTCCTCTAGTTTAGTTGGGATGTAAAGGGTATTATTTAGTCTTCTTGTTTTTACATGTTTATTGTTAGGATATAATGTTTCTTAAACAATATCATGCAGGACTTGAGGAAGTGATAAACATTGTCTTGGCCCCATATTGCCATGACACAGGGCCATGACATTCGGCATTTCTGACCATCAAATCAATTAAAATTGTCTAAACATGTCTTTCTTTAAGAAAAGTGGAAGTAGATTAAAAAACAACCTCCTTATGTTGAGTTATTGATTCATTTGAACTAAATAATTAATTTTGCTAAAACTGACCTATACCCATAAGAGATAGGAAATGACAAAGTTACCGGTTTTGGGTTTTCATGATATTTGGCTCAGATCAGCAGTATATATATGGTATGTTTTTGTAATAATATTATATCTTGACAAAGACTAGAACATATCCATCTTTTGAATTGAATGTTGAATGTTTTGTAAATGTTTGAAAAACAATATTGAAATTTTACAATCACTTCTTCTGAAAACGTAAACCATAATTTATCCAAATGGTTTCTTGGTATTAAAATAATGTCTATGGTATTTTGGATTCAATCTAGATGACAAATTATAGAAATAAACAAAACTATAGATTTAGGACATGGACATTTAAAGACAGGTACCACCTCAAAGGTGGAGTACGTCAGGGTTGCTTCCTAAGCCTTATTCTAAAGTATCTAATTCGATAAATACATTTTCATAGTTCGTATATAATGAGTTATTAATATGCAAAGTTTGAAGAAAATCCATGCGTGGGCACAGATGAAAGTACCCCTTTTACAGAAAATGGGTACATACCTAACTTATAGGTGGAGGTATATAAAACGACCACATGAGAATTGTCTGCAAACCTTGGGAGACATGTATTTTGGTAACAAACTCTATTTATTGAACATAGTTATTTTCAGATCTGGTCAGTTTAGCTTTTTTGTTTATTATATCTCTCTAGCAGCCACAAGTTTTAAGTTTAAAATTAAACTGCCTTGTTTTACCGTAATATTGGTGTAATCCGAGCTGAGAGAACAAAGTAAGAAAGGAGGCGAAGATCAAACAAGCCTTAATAACCTAAAAGGGAAAAGTATATTTGATATATCTTTTAAATATTTGAATGGCTACAAGATCTTTTTGAAAATGAATCATTATTTCAGGTCAGTCCAGCAATATGTCAGATACAACATCAGAAGCTGCTAAGCTAAGGGATGCTGGTGTAACTGTCTTCTCTATTGGTGTGGGGTCTGGTGCCAATGAACAGGAATTAAAGGCCATGGCAACTGATCCAGATGACACTCACGTGTTTACTGTCACAGATTTTACCTCACTTGATAATATTACAGGAACTTTAGCACAGAAGACATGCCAGGGTAAGATGCCAGACACAGTTACACTCAATTGGTCATGGCGGTGTTTGATTCAAATGATAAATATACTTCTTTAATTCTCTAACATTATCTGCCTAAATATGAATAAGTCTAGATAAACATTAGACAATGAACGTTAAAGGGTACGTGCATTAAGAGGCTATTTTGGCCCCCCTATGAGGCTAAAAAATGAAAATTGCTTTTACTAGTTTCTTCTTATTAGTTTATTAGAACAATAGCCCAAGTGTAAAAGTCTGGTATTGATTCGACTTTTACCGTTGCTATGGTAACAAAAATGGCCGCCAAAATAGGCTGGAAATAGGAAAGTGACCATTTTGGAGCAAATTTAAGACATTTGACAAAGAAATTAACATAGAGCACAAGCAAATACCAAAAATATATATTTTAACATAAGATAAGCATTAATACGGCACACACTATATTAAAAGGTATTTTGTTAGTCGTTTGTGCTCATATCTAATTCTTGAAAAAATCTGTCTCCAAAAGCCTTAAATTTGGCCCGAAATGGTTATTTCTCTATTTTAAGCCTATTTTGTTACCATAGCAACGGTAAAATTAAAATAAACGCCAGAGTTTTACACTTTGGCTATTGATCTAATAAACCAAATGGATGAAATTGGTGGATAACAACTTTCAGTTTTTGGCTCCAGAGGGGGCTTAATTTGCCCCTTAATGCACGTGGCTCTTTGTGAATACTTTCTTTTCAATTTTGACTAAATGTTTTTTTTTTTGATGCCCAAAATGGTATTTTAACACCCTCATCTTATATATTTTTTTAGAAATAAGAAAAAAGTATTTTCTTTATTACCTACTCATATCTAAGTTCCTAGTACAATTGTGAAATGCTTATAATGAAAATTAAGACTGAAAATTTAAAGCTAAAATTGAATTAATTTTAACATCTTTTCTTCTTCATTACCCACTCTTATCTAAATGCCTTATACCATTACATGTAGTTGTCTGTAAGGAATATTTAGTTATTCCCCCGACTTTGAAAAAGATGAAGGGGCATATTGCTTTTGGCTTGTCCCTCTGTCTATCCGTTTGTGCGTCAATTACAAAAAATAAGCTTCAGTTTTGAAATTTCATAAATAGATTTGTTATAAAAAAAATATTTGACCCGTATTTTTATTCAGTCTGAAATATCTCCTGTTTTGGAGTTATGCCACTTTTAAAGGGTCATAAAGAAATTAAGTAATCAAAATATCTGAATAAGTATCACAGCTAAGAGCTTCAAACTTAGTCAGCTGATAGAGGATAATAAGTAGATTACCTAGTGAAAATTTAAAAAAAGTTGTTGTTTAAGTTATTGCCCTTTGACAATAGGGACATAGCAAACTTGATATCTCAAAAACTATTACCAATAGGAGATTTAAACTTGAACAGCTGATAGGGGGGAAAGAAGTAGGTTACCTGATGAAAATTAAAGAAAAGTTACTTTATTTTTTCGCATTATTGTCCTTTGCGTTTTTTTCGAACTATTGCCCTTTTCAAATTTGGACATAGAAACCGTGTAATAAAGATATCTCGAAAACCATTAGGGCTAGTAGTCTCAGATATGGTCAGCTGATGTGGGATGGTGAGTAGATTACCTGGTGAGATGTTTCTTTTGGATAAGAGCATGGTTTAGGGCACAGTGTTTTATATACGCAATTTCAAGTAACGTACCATTAGATTTTAGGTGTAAAAGGATTATAATGATATATTAAGTTTATAATAAGTTGGACTTAAATCTCTCTTGCGCTGAGGACTTTTGGAACCTGATTCTGTAAGGATTTGGTGTATTAATTGTTGGCTCCAATAGTTTTTCAGCACAGTTTATTAAAATAATTTCCCATTATAAAAAGATTTACTGTAACATTAATGTATTGCAACAGACTGCATGCTAGGTGGTCAACCCATCACGGTTGGCAACTTTGCGTTCCTCTTTAATTGCATTCATAGTATAGAATATATATAAAGGTAATTATATTTGTTTATAGCCTAATCAATGAGTACCTTAGGCTTATTTTTACAAAACGTCATTCATATTTGAAAGAATATTAATTGTATACTTTACCTTCTGTTGTTTGTTTGATCATTTTAGCGGCAGATACTACCCAAACACCTATTAACACAACAGCAGCACCTAGACCAAGTAAGTATTGACTGATTTTTTTCGTTTCTCTATTTGCCAATATAGGACCCTTGCATGTTTCTTATATACATCCCAGAAATCTGTTTGCACATTCTTGGTCAACTAAAGCCCATGTTATAAACGGCGTGTCAGGATTTAATTGTGTGTATGCTCCCATTTGACTCTGCCTTCAAACAGCTGCCGAAATAGATATGAGCCGCGCAATGGGAAAATGTGTCTTCGGGGTAAATTTGGCCATTTTGAGATTCTGTAATTTTAGACAGGTCAAACATTCCAATTATTAGAAAAGATATTGGAATTTGAACTTTGGACGGCTTGACGTTGATTTTTAGAACTAATATTGCGTGACGTCACGACGAATCATTCACAACGTTGCGAAGTTTTTACGCACAGGTGCTCGAATTTATGAAAATTTGCTACCTTGTCTGATACTTAGAGGCCTTCTCTTTAATTCCATCCAAAATTTCAAGAAAATAACAGCCATTGAAGAAAATAAAAATTTTGACCAAAGTGATTCATAGAAAAAGCAAAGGTCGGACACAGAAATCATCAAGATCATGAAAAAAGCATTTATTTCTAATCTCTCACTTTTGTTTCTCAAATCCTTGGGCAGATATCGTTTTCAATGTTACATGTATCTCATGGCATCAATAAAATGATTCTTCTACGCTTCAAAACATGTAAACTGGTTAGTTTTTCAAAATAAACAGTTGTCAAGTGCATTTTGACAGGAACCGCCATCTTTGTTTACGCGCGTGACGTAATTTAAATGACATGGCGCTAAACGGTACGCACGTCACAAACTAGCCCACCCGGACGAAAATGCATGTTGTTTAAGTTTTCAGCATGTTTTTTTTTTGCAACAAGTTAAATCCACAATTAAAATAAGCCTAAACTAAAGAAAAGTGTTCTTTACTTCTCTATCAAAACATATTTTGTGGATAAATGCTGAGGGTACTTCTAATGTGCAGTCTCGCCAGAGCCTTCACTGCTTGCATAGATTATGGGTCAACTTCTTGTCCCGCTGGATACGTAAGCATGGGTGTGTTAGGGTGCATTTGCGCATTTATCGATAAGTAACCAAATCTCATTTACGTACATGTATTTTATCTTTTAACATCCTGCTACAAAGAGAGGTGACTTCAAATAAGTACTCTGAATTGTTATGTCTGTGCACCCATTCTTTTTTTAAACTAAAATTGTTAATAACGATCTGATTCACCATTTAAAATAATTACCATGCTACCAAATATATTGTTGAAGATTTCATACCTTTATAAAAAAAAATCTTATAACGTTACTGATATATAAAGGACCTGGTATGTAGGTACGATTAAGCTGTCTCAGGTGAGCAGGTTGGGCGATCTCAGGATTGTTGACGCGTGCTGCTTACCTACGTCACTTTGGTGCGACGTCATAAACAAGATGGCGAACTCCCGCGATTGCACTCGACAAGTGTTTATTCAGTTTTTTCGTGAATTTCTCTATCAAATGGTACGCATTGGTTAAAATATTAAGGGAGCAGCTTAAACATGTTGATGTGCTGGTGGACAAACAAGAGATCCCAATCTTCTACATAGGTTACAGCAGAAAATCAGCTTCAAAGTGATCTGACAAATTTATATGTCCTCCCTTGTCATTTTTCATATGCTTGATCTATCATTTTTTCAAATCTTTAAATAGTCGAACTTTCGACATTTTAAAGCATCTATCACGCTTCCCTAGGCATAAAATCACTCAAAAATCATAACTTCAAGCCCCAGAGTTTTTACGCCTTTAGACATTCGACCATCGCTGTTACTAACATGAAACTGGGTAGCCACGTAGATTACCCCTACTGATGCTGGTATAACAAAATAATTGAATTTAATCGTAAGCCAAACGTACTTCATTTCTTGCGTATTCTTCAATTTTGGCATATAAATGATTCCTTGAGGTGCCATGCCATGTCAGCCTTCGTTTGAAAATGTGTACTAAATGGCCGTAGCCGTCGACTGGTGCGATATTTTCCTGTACCAATATTTTGCAAGCACAAATATGGATCATCACGGACACATCTCCAAATAAAATTAGGCACAGATTTGCACATTAACTATTGAAATTCGGAAAAACCTGGCCGTGACATTATATGTTCAACTGCCCATGAAAACTAAAATGTTAACTTGAACGTAAATGTTTTCTTGTTTACATGAAGAAAATCTCTGATTTTAGATATACTGTTTAAATGCCAATATTTCTTTACATTTATGAACACTGTATAGATTCCATACTCAGTTGAGTCGAGAACTTGAAGACGTTATAACTTCGGTACCTGGTACTTTGTTTACTATGACGCCCTCTCGGGCATATGGCAGGGCCTGTCCTTCACGTTGTAACAGCAGAATTGGGGGAGCGTAGTGGCTCAGTGGTAGAGAGCTTGACTCGAGACGGAGGGGCCACGGGTTTGAGCTTCACCAGCGTCACTGTGTTGTTTCCTTGAGCAAGACACATTAATCCTAGCTTAGTACTGGTTCAACCCAGTCCCCAAATACCTGACAGATTGTTGATGGGACGTAAAAAATCAAGCAAACAAACAGCAGAAACAGCATGATAATTGTTCTGTGAAAAAAGTAGATCAAAATTAAATTAAATAGGTTGCGACTTCAAAACAGATGGCATTTTCTTCTCAAAGCAGTGGTTGCCTTTATGCTCACTGGAAATGCCGCGACTGACGATTTAGATGAGTACATCAACATGAAGTAATAAAGAAAAAAATAAAAGTATAAGCCAACGGAGTGTGACACTACATATCAAGGATTTTCGCAATGATTTCTCATTTGGTCAATTGATGCTCAAAATGTTGCACTAGTAGAAAATCAGTTACTAAACCCTAGTACGTTGTTATTTGATGGCCTGTATGATGTAAGCAAAACCGTCTAACTGTTTCTACAAAATGATATGTTATGCAGTTACACATGCCCTATAGGGTCAGTTTGCCACATCTGTTAATGTTAACTGAGGAGGAGCACTGACGTTTCCAAATTAAGAAAGAGGGCAAAGATCAGGAATCGATACAATCAAGTACCACATTTGACAAAAAATATTACAAGCGTTCGCGAGCGTATGTCCTTTGTTTTAGGGTAATCTTTTTTCTACCATCGCATTAAAGTTCGACCACAATGCAGCAGCGAACATTTTAGTCCGACATGATGCAAAAATGTTGACTTGGTAATTAAAAATTCAAGACAAAACTGGATCTGAAAAATAAATCACAAAAATGCGTTCTTGCTAAGTTGTATTGCAACCTTGATAACAAGTTTAAATAAAGATTTGGCGATGGTTATATTCTTTTATTCACTGTTGTTGTTGTTGTTGTTGTTGTTGTTGTTGTTCCAGCTAAACCCATATATGCCCAATGGAATTAACAATAATGCCAAAAGGACGGATCCATTTCTGATTCAAGGGTTGTTGGGTAGTAATTTACAATTTCGCTCAATGCGCTAAGCAAACAGTGCGGCGTCAGATCTGGTTCTACACTGTTTGCCCATGCCACACAAAAAGGGCGCTAGGCTAATATAAATTGGTTAACATAATAGTCGGCATATCACGGCGTCCAGTTCATAGTGTATGCATATTTCGCCAGTAACTGACAACTACCCTACTTGAACCGGGGCAATGATTTAGGATAATAATCTTGATGAAATGTTTAACCAGACAGTAGCTCGAGCTCACAATCTCAGCCTAGAAAAGCAGGATTGCTTATTTGCCTCACTGTACCCGACTTTATTATCCGGAGCGAAATGCCTCATCATTCCTTAATCATATGTGCAGAAAATACTTCTCACTGAAAAAAAAACAAAAACGATTTCAGTCTACCAAAAAAATAAAAACATAAATAAATCTGGTTGCTATGACAGTGCAAGAACTAATTCCTATTCCTTTCGATTTTGTAGTTTTATGTGGGCGTAGTGCGTCCTTGCCTCTTGATACATATATATAGAGTGTGCACATTAACCCCAGTTTTACGCACCCACGTAGGATTTAAGAAAGGGATTCTGGCTGTATAAAAAAGTGGGGCATTTGAATACATGTTGCTGAATTTTGTTATTCTACATCAATCCCAACCGTACAGGTCTGGACTTGACAATTCCGTATGTACACTGCCTTCGCTGCATCTTCAGATACTAAGTTGAGAATGGAGGTAGGTTAAGTTTGTCAAGTTAAAGTTCGCCGCTCTTAAATTGGTGAACTGTACGCTGATTTTGAAAACAAAGTAACATTACCCTGCGTTTCATTCCGCATCTCCGCCTTTGTTGACTATACATGTAAACATGCGCGTGGGTTACAGCTACTACTGGGAAAGAGGACTTCAACTTCTAGTGGGAACCTTAAGGGAAAATGTTACTGCCTCTTCAATTATTTAGTTCCATTAGGTAGAAATTTCGTGTAGTGGGGGAGTACTACTCTCCCCTACTCAAAGAAATTACAATTTTTATTAGTGATGTTGCCGTTTCAAACAGTGCTCTTCAAGATTTTTTTGATTTTTTTTTTTTTTTGGTATAAACTACCATGACAAAATTAATGGATGCAATTTTACAAAACTTACAGGTATGAAGAGCAAACAGAAAAAAGCAATATTCAATAAACATGAAAATAAAAACACTTCAAAAGTAGAAAAAAACGTTTTAAAGTTAATGATTTTTATAACAATTCTCATTGACGCAATGTTAACGTCAACGAAAAAATGACATTTTTAATTTGTCTGTGTTTTTAAATGACTGCCATAAGAAATCAACAGACACAAGGAAACTACAATAAAAATGTTTATTGCGTATATCAATTTGCTTTCATTTGGTGTGTTTTTTTCATCATTGTAGCTTCAATAGTTTTGCGACAACTATTTTTGCAAGAAATCTGGAAATACATTGATTTAAATGGCGACGTAACAAGGTGACAAATAATAACTAATGTTTCTCGTGTGAAACTTAATCGTGTATTATACTTCTTTTTTTCATACATGAGGGCTACCTTTGTGAGATTTTAAGTTTAATTCACACACGGTCACTCAGCGAAGGCTCAAGCAAGTCTGCGCATCTAGCAGTCTCGTTGGATCCTTTGCCTAATCGTAAATGCGGCTTTGTGTACCGGTAACTGCTTTTGTTTAGAATTGCCGTTCACGCGGCTCGGATGTGAATACGAAAGGTTCAGATACGTTGGTCGACTAGGGAAAGCTGGGATGTAACCGGCGTTTATTTATTTATTTATTTTTTATTTATTTTTTTTGTTAGAGTGTCTTTTGAGTGCAAAGATGTTTAGGATTGAGGGTCAATTAGCGTTTACCAAGCCGCATCTTTTTGGACAGTTTATTTTTCACCAGGAACCCGTGCTGGATCAGACCATGACTAATTTACAACAGAATACAATCGGCCTAAAATTCCTTGATTTAAATTGCATTTTATTCTAAACATGACTTGTCTAAATTGTCGTAATCTTTGATGACGCTCGTTTTAATTACGCGCGGCGCGAAATAATAACGTCAGACTTTACGACGTCATATCTCATTACGTAATTAATCTCCTGAAGACACATTATCGCATGGCGCGGCTCATATATATGCAAGAACCTAATAGTGTATAGTCTTCATTATACTTCTTTCTTATCCTTTTGAATAAAGCTAGCATATTCTTTACAACAATGCATAATCTGGTTTTAAAGGTATAAAATGTAATAATGTATCTGTATCAAATACATTTTTCTCTTGTTGACAGGACTTATAAGTAGAGCATATTTCCTTCCTTAACATTAGACTTATTATTTTCATCATACATGCATCACCAGAAATTATTTTTGAAGTATATTTTCTTCCACAATATCTATTTCTGGTCTTGGCATTAACATAACTACAACCGTTACGATTCTACTCACTCCAGGTATGGTGTTTGAGATTTGGCTCAGTCCATAAACTATTTGTCTTATCCCATTTGTTTGGCCATTCCTTTAAATTGCATAAGTAGCTACCTATTTGCACTAAAATATTTGGCCAGATCATTTATCTACATCTGAACAATCACTTCTTGCCTATATCATAGGTACTAAAATAGAATATGTTCACCTTTTATCAATAGTGTAATGCAATAAAGATTTGGGCTTGTGCATGAGATTTGATATGCACAAAGCCTCATTTCAAGTCCAATGCTGACATATGCAGCTAGAGGTCTTAAGTATAATACTGGAGTCTTTTTTTAATCCAGACCTTGTGTATTTGGGACCCAGAGTTTTGGTGAGACTGGGCAGTTGCAAATGCTTATCTGAGCGTTTGCTGTTTGATTATACAATAAATACAGAATTCTATGTATTTACCAAACGATATTGTGTATTTGTATGTGAACCAGTTTAATTATTTCTGTTGTGAAAAATCCCATATTTCTGTCTTCAAAATTCTAATACAAGCATTGAACCCCTAAACAGATCTATACATATCATTGTTATGAAAGATTTTTTATCATTATCAATTTAGTATAATCATCCAATGAAAACGTATTTGACATCTGAAGGAATAGTCTGGTCATAACAATAATGCGGCTGACCATTTGTCTATGCAGTCACTATAAATGTGTATGTTGAATCTACCTATGTCTCAAATATTTAAGATATTGCAAATGAGGTTATTAAAGAGATGACATCAGTGAGTTTTAATCTTCAGTGCAAAATTGAATGAGACTTGAATGAGACTAACTTTACATCCCTATTTGGGACACTACGAGGGTCATTTTTTATGTTCGTAGAATCGGGCTGTATCTCTACAAATATAGAACTTACGGTACCAGAAGTATATATATTTTGAAAGGTCTAGCTTTTGTCTATCAACTGATGTAAATTTTACATTAGCGCTTAGTTTGGTCAAGATATATAGCTTTGAATAGGCATAGAAAAGGACACTGGTCGAAATCCATGCCATTTTAACCACGCAGCAAGCAGGAAATTAGACGCTGTTAAGTTCCATTCGCCATGGTGATATACGCATTTTTCAAGCCGATTTTTCTTTTGCACCATCAGAATTAATTATTCAAACGCTAATCGTAGACAAGTGCAGCAAAGCTATAAGCATGTTGTTTGCTCTTCTATAACAATTTTAAAACACCCATCAATATACCAAAATAATCACAGTCAGGTGCTAGTTATTATATCTGTTAAAATTACGATAATGAACAAATTTTAAAATTTCTTCTGGTTTTGCATAGCACATTATATACTCAATCATTCGTCAGCAGTTATATTGATGTATCGATTTAAGTGTGTAACTGGCAACTTCCGGTATTGGCATACCACCATGTTATGAAAAGTGGGTGGGGTAAATCAACCCCGCGTTGAGAAAACACAATAACAATCGGATCTGCATAATTGTCTTATTGCAGTAATTTCAACACCTGTTTAGAGGCAAAAAACAGTTTTAATGTATTATCTAAATATAGTAACGCTCCATGACGTCATTTATGTACAAAATAAGGGATTTTAGCACCCCTTAGGCTATTTATTTTGCAGTTATTTTCTAATAAAACAAAAGCATTAACTTTGTTTTGGGGTGAAAGTTACCATAACACTACCATCTACCATATAAACAAGAAAAAATATAATAGTACTTTACAACTAACATATTAAGCCACATCCAAAAGCCCGTATCCAGCTTCAACTTGTGTCAACTTTTTACAATAAAAGTTTATATGCCTACTGTTTAATTTGCTGAGGTTCCAAACAAATCTTCCATATCAAATAATTGCTGCGTATTTGCTATAATGTTTATATAATATTGTAGCACGTGATGTCTTTGATCTGCAGCCAAATTTTCAGAAGCTGTGTATGGTTATGGACCCATTTTTAGCAATTGTTACTAACGTTCTGTCAGAGACTAAGTCCATAAATGTCTTATTTCTACCATATTTCCAGTGTGCGATATATAGGTATGTCTTTGCCTCTTAGAAGACATTAAAGTAATGCATTTTGAAATAACTTTAGGTTGCATGTATACAGTGAGCCACTTTAGTTACGCAACACTTATAAAATGTAAAATTACTCGGAACAGAAATGTGATATTTTTATTCTGAGACTACAAACGTAAAGCGCATCTATATTTGCATTAGCCATTGAAATTTCATTGTGATCAAATCAGAAACGAAGGAGAAAATGGATTTTTAAGTGCACTACCCTCAAAACACCATTTCACATTGCATTATCTCGAATGAAACTCAGATCACATTGCACTTTTTTCAGGGTCGAATTTCTTCTTTGCGAGATATAAGAGCCGATTTGTTCTTGGCAATATCTAAGACTGGAATGTGATTGTTAACTTCATATTTTTTTTAAATGTTTTACTATTTTGGTTCCCAGCTGACCAAGATTTGAAAAAAGTCGGTTTTAGTACCTTTTTTTAAGTTAGTTAAAATTTCGTATGATTCTGAGTTAACTAGTTACCAAAACACTTCTTTTATGACTTCATTTTAAACAACCATGTATCCGCCGTTTATTTTTGTAAAAAAATAATGTATTTATTGGCGTCATGGTGTTGACGTTAATGATGACGTCACTACTACCAAGGCTATAAGACGTGCCAATGATAAGATGTTTTAGTGTTTTGATACTTCTATGTCAACAAGTGACTCATTACAAAATAATTTGCGAAGAAAACCCAGTTTGATTATTGTAAATGACGTTAATATGACGTTAAAACAAGCATTTCTTCAAAAAGTAACGGTGTTACTAAATTTAACGACCGAAAAAAAGGGGTTTTACTTGAATAAATAAATTGTTTTTGGTGTTTTTCTGTCACAACGATCACCATGGATAATGCCTAGCACAAAACAAAAATAAAAAATTTAGACGTTCCGCTTGCACGTGCATTTTTCAAAATTTGTCAAAATTGCCTTTGAGTTGCAGAATGATTCGCATGAGTGATTCCAATAAAAAAAAATTCGATGTTATCAAACAGATTAATTGTCAATAAATAAATTATCATAGAGACAATTCGATTCCAGCATTTTTGTCTAAAAATTTGGGCCCTCAAAAAGTGGTGCGTAACTAAAGTGGCTCACTGTAGATAAAAGCTCAATCTTTCATCCAAATATACGCATGATGTATACATTTACTTTCGCCATTTTCATTAAATCTACCTCTCTACGAACGTAAAAAACGTCCCTTGTATTCACAATTATCAGTACAATAACCCAATAATGACATTAACATCTTCTGAACTATTTCAGCCTGTCAGTACAGTACATCCTCAGCTGATATTCTCTTCATTCTTGATGCTTCTGGGAGTGTCGGTGAAAACAATTTTGAAACCATGTTAGATTTTGTAAACACAATGGTGGATAGATTTCCTATTGGTGCTAATGGAACACAGGTTGGCTTGATTACGTTTGACAGCCAAGTTTATCTACAGTTTCATCTAAACAGATACCAAACTAAAACTGACATCAAGAATGCAGTATCACAAACAAGGTACCTACCTATGCACTGTAGCATATATACTAACGCTGTTTACACTTCAGATTTAATTTAAGATATAAAACGGTTTTGGTGTTAAGTAGCTATTATGCTTTGTATCAAATACATACAGTCATGCCTAGAAATCTAGATGTTTGTTTGATTTGAGTAACTATAACCTGGAACTTTTATAATAACAGATCACAGACCAATACATCAAAAGGAAGAAATTTACTTACCAAAAGTAAACTCATGAGGGCATATACAAGGGATATCACTATAAGCATAACATGCAATGTATCATTGTAATGAAGGAAAATAAGTAAGGACCATTACTAAACAATGTTTAAATATCAAATTTTTAAATACGCTTTTTCTAAATTCGTCATATCAAGGCTCAGTATATTAATATACTATAATTCAACAAAGCAATGTATCACATTGCCTTAATATGTTCAACTAAGTAGACCGGTTGACATTATCTTTACCCAATCTACTAAGAATGACAAGACAATATCTAAAATCATATAATATATTTTAGTCAATTTGAGTCAACCAGACACAAAAAGCTAGATTACACCTTTTAATAATGTCGGCCTGTTGATGGAACATAGACTAATAATGCTAGGCAAGATCAGACACTGAAAAACATGGGGAATGTTCAGTGTCTCCACTATTTGCTTAAAATTAAATACAAATGAAAGTAAATGACAGGGAAACTCTTAAATGTTGAAACAGCTTCATCTTTCAGAATGGTAAGGAAATTCTATTCAGCAAATATGACCAAAAATGGTAAATATTACAGCTTTTTCAGTGGTCAATGACATTTCTGGATAATACTTCTCTTGGATATATATCAATTATTGATTTATAGTCCTTAAAACGGTTTTGTGATATCTTTCATACTCCTTGTAGACAATATATTTTGCCATTTCATGTGATATGTATAAAATACCCTTATTTGATTTCTAATTATAGAAATGTGATTTAAAATTATTATACCTCACAAAAATTTCCCATTTAAAACCTCCATAGGCCAATGGGCAGTAATTTCGACTATCACCCTGCGATAATTTCGACTATCACATGCGCGAATTTGATGCACATACGGTTCCTTTACGCGAGGAGATGCTAACTTTACAATGGCGGATACATGCATGATGCCATGGCCTGGTCACTTTAATCTCCTTATAACTTCGTTATTTGTTTTAAGAAACATAAAGTGTGGGTACTCGTTTTCTTAGTTATAACGAGAGGAACACTTTGAGATCAAAATTGAGCAGATTAGGCGAAATTTTTGCTTTTGCCTAAAAATTGCACCTTCCTTAGTAACTCCATTTACAATGTAGATCTGAGCGACGCTGCTAAGTGGCCTATTAAATTTGCCGTCATCAGTGATTATGGCACGATTTGTTTAAGCGGCGATCATGATCAGCTTGAACACTAAAACTGTTTACAAACACAACCCTTTTGTGAATGATATCATTCCATCCATTCGTAGCAACTGCGTTTCCCGATCATGGTTAGAGGAATAAAGGGTAGAAAAAAATAAGGAATAATGTTCGGTATAATAAATAATTATAACATTCTTGAGAGAGTGATCATCGAAAAAATCATCCCTTGAAATATGATTATCAACCTCGGCTGCACCTCGGTTGATAATCACATTCCTCGGGATGATATTTTTGACTTTCACCCTCTCACGAATGTTATTTTTATATAATAAGGTATGTGGGTATTAAGGGGACACTTAGAATGTACATTCAACTAATAAAATGTTTCCTTCTTACAAAAATGTGTATTTTACACTAATATTATACAATTATACAGTGGAGTAGTATTAAATTTTATCTTTTTTGAATAATTAAATTTATTTTTCTATTATCAAAACTTAAACAATAAGTCATTTATTGGTTTATTAATCCTCTTTTAAAAGATCATATTCAAAATATCATATTTTGAAAAGTTATTTCATTATGTCCACTTATAATTCAAGCCTTTTTAGTTAAAACAATAAATAATTTGGTAATTTAACCAGTTATTTATATGAAATTCAAATGCAATAGTGGGAATGGAACCAACTAATTTTTAGGTGTTGGATCTGTTTTGTAAGATAGTTTATATTAATTCCATTGCGTAAAGGTCAATTTTTGTCCTGTATTTGTGATGCTTTCCAGTTTGGAAATGATTTGACTTAGGACAAAGCTGGTTATTCTGGTTATTATGTTGTTGTTTTTCTTGCATATGTATCTTGTTAGTCTACTTTTATTTCCAAGTGTCTCTCTGGTGACATACTTTGGTTTCTATTATGAAACAAGTACAGTTAATGGTCATATTCACTTGCGTGTTCCAGTGACAGTCATAAATAATCGACTAATGATTTCACTGTTGTGAAACTGATAAATGTTTACAATTTGTGTGATAAAATATTACTAAACTGAACTAATGGCAGCTTTATATTTAACCTGAAAAACGTTTGTAACTCTGTTTACTGCTGCATTAAACTTAAGGTGGATTTGCAAAGATAATTAGCTCAAAACAAATTACTTCATGAATTCTTAAAATGTCACTTTATTTATGTATACAGTATCTGCTAAATATGTTGCGATTTTTTTAAACTAGCTTTGCTTTTTTCAGACCCTGTCATTAAAGGCATAGATTACTGTCCAATAGAGATCATAAAAGGATTAGCTGATAAGGGACAGTTTCAATATCTCACAAAAATAAAGGGGCCTCAAGTGGGGAATTACCTGTATACAACACAATTTCTTTCACTAAGATTAAGATCAATATTTTATCATAAATTACCTAATCCCTTCATGGGACCACTTTATTGCCCCTGTAGGGAAGTCATTATCACCTCATTATGACTGTCCTTTGATCTGCCCAGTATGACCCCTGGAGAGAGTCATAATGAGTGGTACCAGTATTATTGCTAAAATTTCTGTCTTTAAATAACTAGTGGCAATTCCAACATAAAATTTATTCACAGTTTTGTCTGTAGATGTTATTTTTATGTACAATCAATGCCAATCATTGCATTCTTGATTTATAGGTAATGTTAACTAAAGGCATTGATCAGTATATATGCCAATAAAAACCTACATATCTAATGACTCAATTACATTGATAATTTAACATGGTTGCCAAAAATCTATTTATTGTTCAGTACATGACTACACATTCCTACATTTATATTTATGAAAAGCTTATTTTCATAAACACGCTTGGCTAACATTGCATAGCGTCCCAAGAGGTGGATATAAGCTATCAGCCGAGACCCAAATTGGATGCTATAAAATGCTACATCTAAGCAGGGTCTCCACTGTTTGCTTCAGAAGAACTTTATTCGAACTCCAAAAGCTTGACTAGTACATGCTTACACGTTCCTATAGTTCACTCATAACATGCTTAATTCCATAACCCACTGAACTATCGGTCTACTTGGTCACAAACTGGGAACATAAGCTATTTGTCTAGACCCAGATTGGATGCGGTAGAATGCGCCATCTTAGCAGTGTCTTTACTGTTGTCTTCAAAAAATCACCTTCGATAACCCGTAACACTATAAACAATTGTTTGTAGTGTATCAAACATGGGACATAAACTGTCAGCCTAGATTCAGATGGGATGCAGTAACATGTTCGCTTCAGAAAAACCCTATATGCAATGGCCAGAAGCATTGATTGTACATTTTGTCAATGAGGGACTAGAGCTAAACAATCACTTACAGTGAAGAATACAATAAGATACTACGTCTGATCCCACTGAAGCGGTGTCTCAGTGGAGCTTGACTGAGTGTTATCAAAAGAAGTATGCCATATAGAGCTTTGTCAAACACATCTGAGGGTTTTGTTGTGTTTTTTCAACAACTGTTCAGTCACTATAGAAAGGGACAGATAATGCACCTCTCGCAGTCTATCCTAGGTCTATTCTGTTGAGACACTGCATGTTAAACTGGCATGACCCTGGCTAGGGCCCGTCTTTAGGGTGACCATGGTACTGCTGACCTGCACGCAGGGATGCACTGGTGATGGCACAACCTCCCTTTTCACTTGTTGTGATGTGGCTGGGGTGGTGTGAGGAATGGCATTCAATATCATTTGTTTACCTTTAAATAGCCTGACCCAAATAATTCCACACATATGTCTTATCCTTGAAAGTATGGAAGGTTTATCTTACATTCCTTAACTGTGAATGAACTCCAACTTATCCTATTGCATGAGTTTTACATGCAAATTAATGGCTGATTCTAATTCAGTGAAATTTTTTTTCTAAGGCGTCAAAGATCAGACACCGAAACAATCAAGTACCACCAGGATACCATATGTGTAAGTGACAAAAACACAATTAAACATCACAAACAAGAGCCAAGAGGTCAGCCCTTTCCCAGCAGGTGACCACAAGGCAGAAATGAACAGACGCGAAAGCACGACAAACACAAGACACAGATGACACAAATGATCCACTAAAGAAGTACCACATTAGAATGATCAATAAAATATTTTACTGGAGGGCTTAATTGATTGAATAGATTCCTGAACTTTGCACCCTTCCTTACTTTAAACCTGTTTCACTGCGCAAACCTAGCCCTTAATTCTAATATGGACCAGGACAAATTGGGTAAGTGACAAAAACACAACAAACACGACAGCCAGGAGGTCAGCCCTTTCAAAGCATGGGACCACAAGGCTACAAAGAACAGACACAACAGCACAAAGAACACCATCATGAAGCATAACTAACAAAACCGATTCACAAAAGAAGCACCACCTTGGAAGGGACAGTAAAAATTACTTGAGGGCTTAAACTGGTTTAACCGTGCCAATTTCATCCTTATTTCACATGTGGAGCAAGACACAAAGATGTTTGATTGCGTGAAAAACCCCTAAGTTATCCATGCATCATCTCCTAGAACAATAATCAAGATAAACCATTTTAGTCTAAGGAAGACCAGTGAACCAAAATCTAATATGAAATTGAATATATTATGGTCACCAGTGTTCGATCCTACTACATGTAACATCCAAAAGCTCTTGTGTTTGACAAACCACTTGTGTTCTATTACATAATTTGCTTTTGTGAATCATAATGAGCCATGTCTAAGTGAATAAAGTTATGTTTATGTCTAACAATTAGCAATAAGGTTTTTGTATCATAATATCCTGGTGATGATCCGTTTATGTGTATTCCCTCTAGGTATACGAAAGGAAGAACAAATACTGCAGACGCCATTAGATATGCTAGAGAGACGTCATTTACTTCCCAGAATGGAATGCGATTAAATGCAGTGCACATTGCCATTATTGTCACAGATGGTAAGATGATGACTATTAATGTACTACAATTATAACGATTTATTTTCCCCTCAAAAACAGAATGCATAAATCATTGTCTGTAAGCATTACCCATGTCACAAGGTGTTTAATCACCAAACTGGCAAGTCAACATCAATTTGTTTTAAGCAAATAAAGTAAAATTTGTAATGCTTAAAAGTCTTGTCTGATGACATATGTACAATTGAAGAATCAAAGAAGCACCACCGTAAATACAAGTCATTTTGCTTATATTTTTAACTCTTTGCATGCTGTGTAAATTGAGTATCCTTTTATATTCTGCTGCACTTTTTTCAAAATAAACATTTTTAAAAGAAATACCTTCAGGAATACCATCAGAGGCAAACAATATGGTTCCAGATCAGACCCATTGTTTTGTTGGGCCTAATCTGGGTCTAAACTGTTTACAAGAAATGTTAGTAGATGACAAAAGTCGCCAATATGAGGTAAACAGCTGTGAAAACGCTGTTTTAGAGACACAAATCAGTTAAATTGGAAACTATTTATAAATATTAACAAATGTACTCTCATTTCATATAGTAACTCAATTTTAAGTATCAAATTTATGATAGGACGAGCCTGTTAGTCTGGTTTAAGCATTGTTTTTATTTATGAAGGTTGATGAGGCACACACTTAAGTGTATCTACCAAATTGTACTATTATAAAATATTGATAGATATAAGAATTGGTTAAATACTTTGTGACATTTCTAATTGAACATTAATTACGCTCAGGAAGATTAAGTTGGTTGATTGACTGATTGAGTTATTTCTTGTATACATGATAATTTACTTTTTTTCCATTTTCTTTGGTTTGACTGTGATTTGCAATTTAATAGAAAAAGGGGCACATATCTAACTATTAGGTGGAGATATAGAAAACATACACATGAGAATTGTCGGTAAACCTTGGGAGACATATAGATAATTACACAGTATTTTTAATCCCAGCCCTGATATCAGCCTGAGTAGACCGTATCAGCCTGAGCCCGAAGGGCGAGGGCTGATACTGTCCAAGTGCCGAGATCAAGGCTGGGATCAAAAACACCGTGTGATAATATTTTTATCATATACTGATGCGTGTGAAAAAGCTGTGAAATAATATATTAATTTCTTTATTTCGAAGCACATTGATTAACAATCACTAAATTAAGTAATTTTATCAGCCTCAACACAAAAAAGGACATTGACCGATCATTTCGCTGATCCTTTTGTTCGCGAAAACGTTGCGCGCCTCTTTAACAATGTTGTGACGTCATGACGTTTGAAAGTTTGACGCTGACGCCATTATGTATGGAGATACTCGGTGTAAAAAAAATGGATATTTAAATGTTTTTAGCGGTGTTTTCAGTGCGATTTTGGTTGGTATCAGTTGAAATTTGAAAGAATAAGTCCACTTTATTAATTTTTACCTTTTTTGCAGATATTCCCTGTTTTTTTCTCGAGGGCAAGATCAACTCCTGGGGAGGGAGGTACAGGAAAATATCGACTCCTGTATAAGTCCTCTACATGAGTTTTGGATCGCAGGGCTGGACAGCTCTACTTAAATTGGTTGATACAGCTGGGCCAAAAGTCTAATTTCAAGGGCAATACTAGTATAAGTATGTGATAAATGCATTTTTGTAACAAACTCTGTTTATTGAACCCAATTTTTTCTCTGATCTGGTTCAGTTTAGCTTTCTGGTTTATTATATCTTTCTAGTGGGCTACAATATTTTTTTAAAATGAATCCTTATTTCAGGTCAGTCCAACAGTATGTCAGATACAACATCAGAAGCTGCTAAGCTAAGGGATGCTGGTGTAACTGTCTTCTCTATTGGTGTGGGGTCTGGTGCCAATGAAGAGGAATTAAAGGAAATGGCAACTGATCCAGATGACACTCACGTATTTACTGTCACAGATTTTACCTCACTGGATAATATTACAGGAACATTAGCACAGAAGACATGCCAGGGTAAGATGCCAGATACAGCTATACTCAATTGATCATGGCGGGTTTTTATTCAAATGATAAATATACTTCTTTATAGCTTAATTCTCAAACATTATCTGCCAAACTATGAATAAGTCTAGATAAACAAAAGAAAGTGAGCATATATTTGTGAATACTTTCTTTTTTGTCTGTTTAAATATTTGTTTTGGTGCGCAAAATGGTATTTTAACACCCTTAACATATATATTGTTTAAAAAATAATAAAAAAAAATGCATCTTTACCCACTCTTATCTAAGTTCTCAGTACAATAAGTTGTCTAAAATGTATTTTGATTTTATATATTTGAAAAGCTTATAATGAAAATAAAAAATGAAAATTTAAAATAAAAATTAAATTAATTAGGACATCATTTCTTCTTCATTACTCCCTTCATCTAAATGCCTTATACAAAAAGTTGTCTGTAAGGGATATTTAGCTATGCCCCCACCTGTGAAAAAGTTGAAAAGGCATATTGCTTTGGGCTTGTCCCTCTGTCGGTCCGTTTGTGCGTCCGTTTCAATAATTAAGTAACAGTTTTGAAATTTCATAAATAAATTTGTCATCATAAATAGTTGACCAGTATTTTTTAGTCAGAATTATCTCCTGTTGTGGAGTTATGCCCCTTTTAAATGGTCATAACGAAATTTAGTAATCAAGCTATCTCAATAAGTATTACAGCTAGGAGCTTCAAGCTTAGTCAGCTGATAGAGGATAATGAGTAGATTACCTGATGAAAATTTGAAAAAAAAATATATTTTTTTTTTTTTGTTATTGCCCTTTGACAATTTGGACACAGAAAACTTGATATATCAAAACCTATTACAGATAGTTGCTTCAAACTTGGACAGCTGATAGAGAAAAAAGATTGAAATACCTGATGAACATTCAAGAAAACTATTTTATTTTTTCAAGTTATTGTCCTTTGCTTTTTTTGAGTTATTGCCCTTGACAAAATTGGACATAGAAAACTTGTAATAAAGATATCTCAAAAACCATTAGGGCTCATAAATAGATTTTTATCAAAAATTATTTCCTGTTGTTTTTTTAGTCTGAATTATCTCACGTTGTTGAGTTATGCCCCTTTAAATTGGTTAAAATGAAATTTAGTAATCAAGATATCACAAAGAGTATTACAGCTAGGAGCTTTTAACTTAATCATCTGATAGAAAGAATGAGTATATGACCTGGTATAAATTAAAAAAAAGTTCTTTTATGCCCACAATTTTGAAAAAACTAAAGGGGCATATTGCTTTGGGCTTGTCTGTGCTTCCCTTCGTGTGTCCGTTCCTTACAAATTTAAGATAGGGTTTTGAAATTTCAAAGATGGATTCCTCATCAAAAATAACTTACCCATATATTTTTAATCTGAATAATCTCCCTTTGTGGAGTTATGCCCCTTTTAAAAAGCCATAATAAAATTTAGTAATCATGATATTTAAAAAAAAACCATAACAGCTAGGAGCTTCAAACTTGCTCAGCGTATAGCTGATAAAGAGTAAATTAACTGGTGACAATAAGATATGATTTTCTTTTTTTGAGTTATTGCCCTTTGCAAATTTGGACATAGAAAACTTGATAGCTCAAAAACCATTACAGTTAGGTGCTTCAAACTTGATCAGCTTATAGAAGATACAGAGGCAATAACCTGGTGAAAATTAAAAGAAAATGCATTTCATTTTCTTGAGTTATCGCCCTTTGCAAATTTTGTCATAGAAAACTTGATATAACAAAAACCTATTTCATATTTAAGATAGGGTTTTGAAATTTCATAGATCGAATCCTCATTAAAAACTAGCTGACCAGTGTATTTTTTTTTAATCTGGATTATCTCCCTTTGTTGAGTTATGCCCCATTCAAAGGGTCACAATTATTTTTTGTGATCAGGTTATTCCAAAAACTATAGCAGCTAGGAGCTTCAAACTTGCTCAGTGTATAGCGGATAATGAGTAGATTACCTGGTGTAAATTTAATTTCTACTTCATTACTCACTCCTTATCTAAATTCTTTATACAACTAATTTGCTGTAAGAGTTATTAGGTACCTTAAGATTTAAGGTGTGAAATGTTTATAATGAAAAATAAGAATGATTATTAACTATTGAAATTAAATTAATTTGGATATAATTTCTTCTACATTATTAGATTTTAAGTGTGAAATCTTTCTTATAAAACTGAAGAATGGAAATTTGAATTAATTTTGATATCATTTCTTCAACATTATTTCAAAAAGCGATATGTATGATCTGGAAATACCAAAATAACACACTGTAGACAAACCCACACCAGGGTTAGGAAGAGCTGCAGAACACCAACAGTCACAAGGCATCAAAACGGCAATTAATCAAAGCAACCAGCTCTGCCTTCTTCGTTAAGATGATTGCAAAACTAGAAAGGATACAAAGTAATGTATATCAAAACAAATACAAAACAGAGAACCCCCACAAACGATGGGCTTTTATCTAAGTGTCTGATGCAAATTGATTCTACACAAAATATTTAGCCACAGTTAGATTTCAGGAGTGTAATGTTTGTAATTATTACATTAAGAATGAAAACTAGAATCAGTTTGGATATCACTTCTTCTGAGGGTTAATCAGCATTCATAATATTTAATGTTGTTCTGTGTTCATTTCACTGAATGCAAAACCTTGTTGCAAATAACTCTTACATGTTCAGTGATTTTGTGAAACTAACCTATGATGTTTTATCTAGAATTTAAGAACAAGTTTTTGATTGTAAAAATCTGATATGATTTATTTACATTGGTAACAACATTAAGTTTACTTATAATCCTTATCGCTGGGACAGGTATGAAAGTACCTGGTGGTAAATGTAATTATGTTTGTTTGTAGCCTAATCAACGAGTAACTTAGGTTTACTTTTACAAATTTCATTCACAGCTGAAAGAATATAAATTGTATGATTTACTTTCTGTTGTTTGTTTGATCATTTTAGTGGCAGATACTACCCAAACACCTATTATCACAACAGCAGCACCTATGCCAAGTAAGTATTGACTGATTTGTGTTTTTTTCCATTTCTCTATTTTCCAATATAGGGACCATGCATGTTTCTTATATACTTCCCAGAAATCTGTTTGCACATTCTTGGCCAAACTAAAGTCCATGTTAAAGCTGCATGTAAGGATTTAATCATGTTTATGCACCAATTTGACTATGCCTTCAAACAGCTGCGCATGTAGATATTTATGCAAGAATCTAATAGTGTATAATATGCATATACTTTTATCTTACTCTTTAAATAAAGCTTAGGCTAATTATTTTCATCAAACACGCATCACCAGAAATTATTTTTGAATTAGTTTGTCTTCCAACATATCTATTTCTGGTCACGGCATTAATAAAGCTACAACCTTTACGACTTTACTCACTCCAGGTGTGCTGTTTGATATTTGGCTCAGTCTATAAACTAGTGGTCTTATCCCATTTGCTTGAAGTCGTTCCTTTAATTTGCATTAGTAGCTTCGTTTTTGCACTAAAATATTCGACCAGATAATTTATCTACATCTGAACAATCACTTCTTGCCTATATCATCGGTACTAAAACAGAATATGTTCACCTTTAATCAATATTATTATGCAATAAAGATTTGGGAAGAGAGAACTGGTTGCTTTGCTTAATTTGTCTTCCTGGTGTTTCGTGATGGTTGAGTGGTTCTTCCTCTTGGTGTCATGGGATTGTCTGCAGTTTGTGAATGTGGTATTTCCTGATCATACTCACTTACTATTTTTGGACCTGCTCATGAGATTTGATATGCACAAACCCTCATTTTAAGTCCAATGTTTACATATGCAGCTAGAGGTCTAAAGTTTATTACCCGAGTCTTTATTTACATCCAGACCTTGTGTATTTAGGGCCCAGAGCTTTGGTGAGACTCAACAGTTGCACAAGCTTTTCTGAGTATTTTCTGTTTGAGTACTGTAATTTCGAAAATGTTCACAAGACTTTAATTTAAGCTAATACTCGCGAATTCGTTGCCTCGCGAATACAAAAGGTCTCCCTAATATTGGCTTACCCAGAAGCAAGTTACATTGATGGTTAAATACCTTTGACAATGGCTTATGATGGACGATGGTGCCAACTGATTCTGAGAAGAGAAAGTGTTGCCTAATGTCTTTCACTCCCTCACTAATTTTATCCACAATCCTGTTACTCTGTAACTGTTAGGTTAATCAATGTTTGTGTATTCATTTGTGTTTTAGTAAAAAGTTCTTGTTAATTACCAGTGTAGTTTACAGGTCAAGTTAAACTGTTTTTGAACATGAAAAAGTTACAAAAATCAAGGTCATGTACATAAGTGTTCAACCGCTACATGATAGAAGTTTTATGATACCACACAAAAGTGTTGAATTGATAGCTTGGACAAGCAAAAGATAAGAGATCAATTATGCTAATAATACCTGAAAATCGATTCAGATATGGACCAATGATTTTCTGTGTTTGTTCAAAGAGACAATGACATTACTATGCCAGTTAAAGTTTGCAAGCCAAAAATAGACCCACTGCTATTCTATGCACTGCAAGTTTGGCTCTTGGGAAACTAGTCTACGATTTGCATGCCTAGTTTCAACCCACAAAAGTAAAGACCGCACGAATGCTTGCTCTGGAATTCAAAACTTCCCAAATAATTCAGAAATAACAAAATTTGCAAAATAAAGACCACACCAAAATTTCCCAATCTACAGTAATAAAGATCACATGAAAATTTCCAAATCTACAGTAGACAATAAATACAGAATCCCATGTATTTACCAAGTGATATTGTGAGTTTGAATGTGAACCAGCTTAGTTATTGCTGTTGGAAAAAAATCCCAAATTTCCGTCTTCAAAATTTTACTACAAGTATTGAACCCCCAAACAGATATATACATATCATAGTAATGAAAGAACTTTTTTTCATTATGAGTATAATAATTTGACTGGTGAAATGTTTGTGACATCTGACAGAATAGTCTGGTCATAACAATAATGTCGTTTGTCTATGCAGTCACTAAAAATGCGTATTTTGAATCTATCTATGTCTGGCAATATTTAAGATATTGCAAATGAGGTCATTAAAGGGATGACATCATTGACTTTTGAGCTTCAGTGCAAAATTGAAAGAGACTAGCTTTACATCTCTATTTGGGCCTTTATTCACAATTATCAGTACAATAACCCACTATTGATATCTTCTGAACTATTTCAGCCTGTCAGTACAGTACATCAACAGCTGATATTCTCTTCATTCTTGATGCTTCTGGGAGTGTCGGTGAAACCAACTTTGAGACCATGTTAGATTTTGTGAAGACTATGGTGGATAGATTTCCTATAGGTGCCAATGGAACTCAGGTTGGCGTGATAACGTTTGACAGCCAAGTTTATTTACAGTTTCATCTAAACAGATACCACACAAAAACAGATATCAAGAATGCAGTTTCTCAAACAAGGTACCTACCTATGCAATGTAGCATAAATACTTACGCTGTTTGCACTTAAGATTTAATTTAAGATATCAAACGGTTTGGTGTTAAGCAGTCATTATGCTTTGTATAAAATACATAAAATCATGCCTAGAAATCTAGATGTTTGTTAGATCAAGTAAATATGACCTTGAACTTTTATAATAACAGATCAGAGACTGATACATCAAAAGAAAGAAATTCCCTTACTAAAAGTAAAGCTTTGATAGCATTTACAAGGGAGATCACTATAAGCATAACATGTAATGTATCATTGTCATAAAGGAAAATAAATAAGGGCCCTTAATATACAATGTTTAAATATTAAATTTTTAAATACACTTTTTTCTAAATTTGTGATATCAAGGCTCAGTATATTAATCGAATATACTATAATATAACAAAGCAATGTATCGCTTCACCTTAATATCTTCAATTAAATAGACCAGTTGACATTATCATTACCCAATCTACTCAGAATGACAAGACAGTATCTGAAATCATATAATATCTTTTTAGTCAATTTGTGTCTACCAGACACAAAAAAGCTAGATTAAACCTTTTAAGTATGTCGTCCTGTTGATGGAACATAGACTAACCATGCAGGCCAAGATCAGACACTGAAAAACATGGGGAATGTTCAGGGTCTTCACTGTTTGCTTAAAATTAAATACAAATGAAAGTAAAATGACTGAGAAACTCTTAAATGTTGAAATTGCTTCATCTTTCAGTATGGTTAGGAAATTCTTTTCAGCAAATATAAACAAAAATGGTGAATAATACAGCTTTCTCAGTGGACACTGCTATTTCTGGATAATAATACTCTTGAGTATATCAATTATTGATTTGTGGACCTTAAAACATTTTTATGATATATTTCATACTACTTGTAGACAATATATGTTCCCGTTTTATGTGACATGAATAATACACCCTTATTTGATTTCTATTAAGAGAAATATAATTTGAAAATAAGGGCTGGGGGACTTAAAGGGACACTTAGAATGCAAAACTAATGTAATATTTCCTTCTTACAAATTTGGTTATTTTACACTGATATTATCTAATCATATAGTGGAGTACTGTTAAATTTCTTTTTAATAATTAAATTTATTTTTCTGTTGTCTCAACTAACACAATGTCATTTATTGTTTGTTACTCTACTTTTAAAATATCATATTCAAGATATTATATTTTGTAAATTTATCTCATTATGTTAACCAAAATTCAAGCCTGTTTAACTAAAACAATAAATAAGATTGATCATTTAACCACTAAACTATATCAAAGTTCATTGCCATAGTGGGAATGGAACCGTCTCATTCTTAGGTGTTAGATCTGTTTTCTAATATAGTTTTTATTAATTCCATTGTATAAAGGCCGAATTTTGTCCTGTATTTGTAAATGATCTGACTAAGGGCGAAGCTGGTTATTCTAGTTACTATGTTGTTGTTGTTTTTGTGCATGTGTGTCTTGTTGTCCTCTTTTATTTTCAAGTCTATCCTTGGTGCAATACTTTTCTTTCCATCATGAACAAGGACAGTTAATGGTCATTATCACTTGCGTTTTCAAGTGACAGTCATAAATCATCGACTAATGATTTCAAGGTTGTGAAACTGATAAAAGTTTACAATTTGTATGGTAAAATATTACTAAACTGAACTAATGCCAGCTTTATATTCAAGCTGAATAACGTTTGTAGCTCTGTGTATTGCTGCATAAAACTGAAATTGGATTAGCAAAGATAATTAACTTGAAAACATTGTTTTACTTCATTAAGTCTTTAAATGTTACTTAATCTATGTAAACAGTATCTGCTAAATATATATTTTTAACTAGCTTTGCTTTGTTTAGACTCTATTATTAAAGAACTAGTGGCGATTCTGACATAAAATTCATTTACACTGTTGTCTGTAGATGTTATTCTTGTTTGTACAATCAATGACAATCATTGCATTCTTGATTTATATTTAATGTTAACTTAAGGCATTGATCAGTATATATGCAAACACATACCTACATGCCTGATGACTCAATTACATTGATAATTTGACATTGGTTGCCAAAAACTATTTATTGTTTAGTACATGACTACACATTCCTACATTTTATTTATGAAAAGCTTATTTTTATAAACACACTTGGCAAACATTGAATAGTATCCCAAAAAGTGGATCTAATAAGCTATCAGCCCAGACCTAATTTTGATGCCGTTAAATGCTACATCTAAGCAGGGTCTCCACTGTTTGCTTCAGAGGAACTATATTCGAACTCCAAAAGCATTGATTAGTACATGCTTACACGTTCTTATAGTTTACTCATAACATGTTTAATTCCATAACCCGCTGAACGATCAGTCTACTTGGTCCCAAACTTAAAACATAAGCTGTTTATCTAGACCCAGATTGGATGCTATAGAATTTCTTTACTGTTGGCTTCAGAAAATCACATTTGATGACCCGTAACACTTTAAACAATTGTTAGTAGTGTACCAAACATGGGACATAAACTGTCAGCCTAGATCCAGATGGGATGGAGTAACATGAGTCATCTTAGCAGGGTCTCTACTGTTCGCTTTAGAAAAACCTATATGCAACGGCCAAAAACATTGGTCAGTACATTTTATCAATGAGGGACTAGAGTTAAACACTCAATTGCAGTGAAGAACACAATGCGATACTTTGTCTGATCCCACTGAAGTGGTGTCTCAGTGGAGCTTGACTGAGTGTATTAAAAGAAATATGCAATATAGTGCTTTGTCAAACGCATCTAAGGTTTTTGTTGTGTTTTTTTTCTTTTTCAACAACTGTTCAGTCACTATAGACTAGGGGTAGACAATGCACCTCTCGCAGTCTACCCTCGGTCTATTCTGTTGAGACGCTGCTTGTTAAACTGACATGACCTTGGCTAGGGCCCGTCTTTAGGGTGACGATGTCATCGCTGTAGTGCATGCAGGGATGCACTGGCGATGGCACAACCTCCCTTTTAGCTTGTTGTGACCTGGCTGGGATGGTGTGAGGTATGGCATGCAATATCATGTTTTTACTTTTTATCAGCCTGACCCAAATAAATCCACACACATGTCTTATCCTTGAAAGTATGGAATGTCTATCGTAAATTCCTCAATAGTGAATGAAATCCAACGTATCCTATTGCTTGAGTTTTATGTGCGAAGTTAAACATGCTTGATTTTTATTCTGTGAAGCGTTGTTTCTCAAGCGTCAAAAATCAGGCATCGAAACAATCAAGTACCACCAGGATACCACATTGGTACGTGACAAAAACACAATTAAACATCACAAACAAGAGCCAAGAGGTCAGTCCTTTCCCAGCAGGTGACCACAAGGCAGCAATGAACAGACACGAAAGCATGACAAACACAAGACACAAGTAACACAAATGACCTACAAAAGAAGTACCACATTGGAACGATCACTTAAACTATTTTACTCGATGGCTTAAACAAGTTTCACTGCGCTATCCTCGCCCTTAATTATAATGTGGACCAGGACATATTTGGTGACAAAGTGACAGCCAAGAGGTCAGCCCTTTCCTAGCATGTGACCACAAGGCTACAAAGAACAGACACGGCAGCACAACATACACCAACATAAAGCATACCTAACGAAAACGATTCTCAAAAGAAGCATCTCCTTGTAAGGGGCAGTAAAATAAATTACTGGAGGGCTTAAACAGGTTTCACTGCGCCAACCTCACCCTTATTTCATATGTGGATCAAGACACAAAGATGCTTGGTTTGCATGAAAGACCCCTAAGTTATACATGCATCATGTCCTAGAACATATTAATCAAGATAAACCAATTTAGTCTAAGGGAGACCACTGAACCAAAAACTGATCTGAAATAGAATATATTATGGTCACCAGTGTTCGATCCTACTACATGTAACATCCAAAAGCTCGTGTGTTTGACAAACCGCTCTTGTTACCATTATGCAAATTTCTTTTGTGAGTCTTTTTGTACCACTTATTGGTCTAATTGAATAAAGTTATGTTTATGTCTAACAACTAGCGATAAGGTTTTTGCATCATATTATCCTGGTGATAAACCATTTATGTGTATTGCCTCTAGGTATACAAAAGGGAGAACAAATACAGCAGACGCCATTAGATATGCTAGAGAGACGTCATTTACTTCCCAGAATGGAATGAGATCTAATGCAGTGCACATTGCTATTATTGTCACAGATGGTAAGATGATGACTATTAATGTACAACAATAACGATTTATTTTCCCTTCAAACTAGAATGCATAAATTCATTGTTTGTAATCATTACACATGTCACAAGGTGTTTAAACTTCAAACTGGTAAGTCAACATCAATTTGTTTTAAGCAAATAAAGTAAAATTTGTAATGCTTAAAAGTCTTGTCTGATGACATATGTGCAATTGATGATTGAAAGAAGCACCGCCGTAAATACATGGCATTTTGCTTATATTTTAACCCTTTGTATGCTGGGTAAATTAAAAAAAAATATCTTCTGCTGCACTTTTTTCAAAATATTTTTTTTTTAAAAAAAAATACCTTCAGGAATACCATCAGAGGCAAACAATTTTGTTCCAGACCAGAACCATTGTTTTGTTGGGCCTAATCTGGGTCTTAACTGTTTGCAAAAAAATATAAGTAGATGACAAAAGTCGCCGATATAAGGTAAATAGTTGTGAAAACTCTGTTTTAGAGACATAAATTAGTTAAAGTAGAAAATATTTCTTAAATATTAGCAAATGTACTCCCATTTCCTTCAGTAACTTATTTTTAAATAGCAAATTTAGGATAGGACGAGCATGTTAGTCTGGTTTCAGCATTTTTCTATTTATGAAGGTTGATGAGGCACACACTTAATGTGTATCTACCCAATTTTATTATCTTAAAAAGATTGATAGATATAAGAATTGGTTGAATACTTTGTGTCATTTCTAGTTTAACTTTATTACGCTGAGGAAGAGGAAGTTGGTTGATTGACTGATTGAGATATTTCTTGTGTGCTTGTAGATGTACGTTTACTGTTTTCTTTGGTTTAATAGTTTTGACTGTGATTTGCAATTTAACATAAAATGGGCACACACCTAACTAAAAGGTGGAGGTATAGAAAACAACCACATGAGAATTGACAGCAAACCTTGGGAGACATGCATTTTTGTAACAAACTCTATTTATTGAACCCAGTTTTTTTTCTCGGATCTGGTTCAGTTTAGCTTTTTGGTTTATTTCATCTTTCTAGTTGGCTACAAGATCTTTTTGAAAATGAATCATTATTTCAGGTCAGTCCAATAGTATATCAGACACAACATCAGAAGCTGCTAAGCTAAGGGATGCTGGTGTAACTGTATTCTCTATTGGTGTGGGGTCTGGTGCCAATGAACAGGAATTAAAGGCCATGGCAACGGATCCAGATGCCATTCATGTGTTTACTGTCTCAAATTTTACCTCACTGGATAATATTACAGGAACATTAGCACAAAAGACATGTCAGGGTAAGATGCCAGACACAGCTGCACTAAATTGATCATGGCAGAGCTTTTATTCAAAGGATAAATATCCTTCTTTATAGCTTAATTCTCTAACATTATCTGCCAAAGTATTAATAAGTCTAGATAAACAAAAGACAGCGAGCGTAAATTTGTGAATACTTTCTTTTCAATCTGTTTAAATGTTTGTTTTGGTGCGCAAAATGGTATTTTAACACCCTCAAAATATATATTGTTTAAGAAAAAAAGAAAAAAAATCGCCATTACCAACTCTTATCTAAGTTCCTAGTACAATTAGTTGCCTAAATTGTATTTTTCATTTTATGTTTGAAAAGCTTATAATGAAAATTAAGAATGAAAATTTAAAGTGCAAATTGAATTAATTTGGACATCATTTTGCTTCATTACTTACTCTTATCTAAATGTCTTATATAATAAGTTGTCTTTGAGGGATATTTAGTCATGTCCCTAACTTGAAAAAGTTGAAGGGCTAAATTGCTTTGGGCTTGCCCCTCCGTCAGTCTGTTTGAGCGTCCGTTACAAAAATTAAGTTACAGTTTTGAAATTTCATAAATAGATTTGTCATCTAAAATAATTGACCAGTATTTTTTTTGTCCAAATTATCTCCTGTTGTGGATTTATGCCTCTTTTAAGGGGTCATAATGAACTTAAGTAATCAAGCTATCTCAATAAGTATTACAGCTAGGAGCTTCAAACTTAGTCAGCTGATAGAAGATAATGAGTAGATTACCTGGTTAAAATTTCAAAAAAAAGTTTTTTTTAATTATTGCCTTTGACAATTTGGAAATAGAAAATTTGATATATCAAACTATTAAATATAGGAGCTTCAAATTTGTAGAGCTGATAGAGGATAAGTAGTAGATAACCTGATGAAAATTTAAGAAAATTTAATATATTTTTTCAAGTTATTGTCCTTTGAATTTTTTAGTTCTTGCCTTTTACAAAATTGGGCATAGAAAACTTTTAATAAAGATATTTCGAAAACCATTAGAGCTCATAAATAGATTTTTCATCACAAAATAGTTGACATGTTGTTTTTTAAGTCCCATTGTTGAGTTATGCCCCGTTTAAAGGGTTTAAATGAAATTTAGAAATCAAGAGATTACAAAAAGTATTACAGCTAGGAGCTTTTAACTTAGTAATCTGATAGAAGAGAATGAGAAGATAACTGGTGAAAATTCAAAAAGTTTTTTTATGCCCCCAACTTTGAAAAAGTTGAAGGGGCAATTTGCTTTGGCTTGTCCTTTCTTCCGTCTGTGCACCAGTCTGTTACAAATTTCTGATAGGGTTTTGAAATTTCATAGATGGATTCCTCATAAAAAAAGTGACCCATATATATTTTTAATCTGTATTACCTTCCTTCGTGGAGTTAGACTCCTTTTACAGGATCATAATGAAGTTTTGTAATCAGGATATTTCAAAAACTATAACATCTTGGAGCTTCATACTTGCTCAGTTTATAGCAGATAATGAGTAAATTAACTGGTGACAATAAAAAAATGATTTTTTTAGTTATTGCCCTTTGCAAATTTTGACTTAGAAAACTTGATATCTCAAAAACCATTACAGCTAGGAGCTTCAAACTTGCTCAGCTTATAAAAAGATAAAGAGTAGATTACCTATTGAAAATTCATTTGTTTGCCAGCTATCGTCCTTAGCAAATTTTGTCATAGACAACATGATAGATCAACAACCCGTTTCAAATTTAAGATGGGGTTTTGAAATTTCATAGATGAATTCCTCATCAAAAAATAACTGACCCGTGTATTTTTTAATCTGGATTATCTCCCTTTGTGGAGTTATTCCCTTTTAAAGGGTCATTATTATCCCCACGCTTTTTTTAAAAAGCGAAGGGGATATTGTTATAGCCTCCGTCCGTCTGTCTGTCTCTCCATCTGTCCGTTATGCTATCTCCTCCTAAACCATTAGACGAAATTTAACCAAATTTGGTGTGTGAGTTACTCACATAAATGGGGCGTGCAACGTCAAACTTTTTTTGGCCCCGCCCTCTGGGGCCCTGGGGAGGAGTCAAAACGTCAAATATAATTGAATTTTAATTACAAAGTCAATTTCAAAGATTGTTATACCAACATTTGTGTGTGCTCTTACAAATGAAAGATACAAACATACCAGACAGGATTTTCATTCTGTCGCCTGGGTCATGCCCCAGGGGTGGAACTTTGGGGAGCTGGGGGTGCCCAGGGTGTCAAAAAAAATTCAAACATGGTCATGCGGCATATCAAATCAAATGGAATGACAAGCAGAACAGAATCCAAGTAAAGTTTTTATCATAGGGTCAAACTGGTGACCTTGGGGTGAGGTCAAAAGGTCAAATATCATTAACTTTTGACTACCATGTCAATTCTTAGATTTTTATACCAAACTATGTTTGTGTCATTACAAAAAAAAAGATAAAAAACATATTGAACATAATTTTCATTCTGTAGCTGGGGTCATGCCCCAGGGGTGGGACTTGGGGCTGCTGGATGGGTCAAAAACTTTAGCATGGGGATTTGCGATGGCGCCCCATCGACTGTGCATTCTTGTTAAATTTTGTAATCAGGATATTTCAAAAACTATAGCAACTAGGAGCTTATAGCTCAGCATATAGCAGATAATGAATAAATTACCCGCTGTAATGTTAGAAAGATTTTATTTTTTTGAGTAATTGCCCTTAGCAGATTTGGACATACAAAACTTGATATCTCAAAAACCGTTACAGCTAGGAGCTTCAAATTTGCTCTTATAGAGGATAATGAGTAGATAACCTGGTGGAAATTTCAAAAATCATTTTATTATTTGTTGAGTTATGGCACTTTGTAAATTTTGTCATAGAAAACTTGATACCTAAAAACTGTTATTGTTACAGCTAGGGGCTTCAAACGTGGACAGCTGATAGAGGGCAATGATAAGACTACCTGGTAAAAAATTTAAAAAATGAGTTAGTGCCCTTTGCAAATTTAACTCAGAGTTAATTGTTAAATACAACATTGGGTTAAAAACTCTTCTGCAACAAGACATATCAGAACCTATATTTTATGGTGATTTAGTCTATAAATTCAAATGAATTGTTGGAAAACCTAATTTTAGTGATCAATTCAAAAAGATAGTAAAACGTTACATAAGGGTTGGATATAACTTGGATATCATGTGACAGTCTGCATGCCTAGTTTTAAACCCAATCACGGTTTATAGCTATGGTTTCTTCTTTAATTGCACGACGGTGGGTCAGGCCTCAGACTCTATAATGGCTCTGACGTAAAGCTTTAATTGGTTGGTTGGTGCCTGATGCTTATCTGTAGCTGGACCCAACGTGGCTCAACTTGAGGTTTTCTTTAGCTCTGACTATCTGTGAGTCATGAGTCCTTGTCTTTGTTTTATCATGGTGTAGTAATTTATTTAGAGTGTTTTCCATGATGATACATAGCATTAGTTAGATGGCCTCCATGCGAGCTGAACAGTTCTTGTACTTCAACAACAACAGAATCTAGGGCGAAGATTTGGTACCAGTAAAATGCATTTAAGCCCCCCCCCCCCCCCCGGTGGCTTAGGCTGCTGTCAGTTCTAAGGTGGTGGATCTGTTGTTGTTGACTTTTTGTTTATTGTTACTCCCATTGTGGGAGTCTGCAATTGTTCTATGTTTTGTTGTACGTTACTTTATGTCCACTCTAGTACTGCAATCATCTTGATGGGGAAGAGAGAGCTGATTGCTTTGCTTAAATTTGTCTTCCTGGTGTCTTGTGATGGTTGAGCGGATCTTCCTCATGGTGCCACAGGGTTGTTTGCAGTTTGTGATTGTGGTATTTCCTGATCATACTCACTTACTATTTTGGACTTCCAACAAATATATCTCCAAAACTATTACAGCTAGTAGCTTCAGTTTTGGTCAACTGAAAGAGGATGATGAATAGATTACCTGGTGGAAAGGATGGTGGACAAACTAATGGTTGGGGGCATAGTGTTTCATAAACACAATTTCTAGTTTTAGTTATTGCCCTTTGAAAAGGTTGTCACAGAAAACTTGGTATCTCAAAATCTATTACAGCTAGGAGCTTCAAACTTGGACATCTGATAGAAAACAAAGGGTGGATTACCTGGTGAACATTTAAGAAAAAGTTATTTTGTTTTATGGAGTTATTGTCCTTTGCGTTTTTTTTTCCAAAATATCGCTCTTTGCAAATTTGGACATAAAATACATGTAATAAAGATATCTCAAAAACCATAAGGGATAGTAGTCTCAGATTTGGTCAGTTGATGAGGGATGGTGAGTAGATAACCTGGTGTAATGTTCCTTATGGACATGAGCATAGTTTGGGGCACAGTGTTTTATAAACACAATTTCTAGTTACCATTAGTTTTAGGTGTAAAATGCTTATAATGATCGTATATTAAGTTTATTATAAGTTGGACTTAAATCTCTCTTGCGCCAAGGACTTTTGGAACATGAATTCTATGGTGATTTTGTGTATAAATTGAAGAAGATTGTTGGCTCTAATAATTTCAGCGCAGGTCATTAAAATTATTTCCCATTATAAAAAGATTGGCTATAACATTAATGTATTGCAACAGACTGCATGCTTGGTGGTCAACCCCATTACGGTTGGCAACTTTGCTTTGCTCTTTAATTGCACGCCGGTGGGTCCGACTTTAGACTCTATGACGGTTCCGACTTAAAGACTTATCTATTTATGAGATGGTAGGGGCCTGATGCTTTGGCTGTTTGTCTGACCCACCGGGGTTTACCTGTTGGATTTCTTTTGCTCCGGTACTTAGTTTTGGCTTAGGCTGCTGTCCGTTTTTAGGCGGTGGTTCTGTTGTTGTTGACTTTTTTGTTTATTGTTACTCCCATTGTGGGAGTCTGTAATTGTTCTATGTTTTGTTATATGTTACGCTATGACCATTCTAGTGTTGCAGTCATCTTTATGGGGAAGAGAAAGCTGGTTGCTTTGCCCAATTTGTCTTCCTGGTGTCTCTTGAGTGTTAAGGGGCTCTTCATTGCGGTGTCATTGGGTTGTCTGCCGTTTGTGATTGTGGTATTTCCTGATCATACTCACTTACTATCTTTATTTACTGTTGAGTCCTTTTCTTTGCTTTATCTCCTGTATATATCTTGAATCATATGTGCTAAGAGATGATACATTGATAGGTTAGAGGTCTTTCATGCAAACCAAACATCCATGTGTCTTGATCCACAACTAAACTAAGGGTGAGGTTGGTGCACTGTTAAACCTGTTTAAGCCATCCAGTGAAATATCTTACTAACTGTTCCAAGGCGGTACTTCCTTTGTGGATCTTTTATGTTTTTCTGTATTGGGTTTACTATGCCTTTGTGCGCGTCTGTTTATATGTGCTTTGTGGTCACCTGCTGGGAAGGGGCTGACCTCTTTGCTCTTGTTCGTGGTGTCTAACTGTGAGTTTGTCACTTTTCCATTGATATCCTGGGTCAGGTGTGGTTCTTGATTGTATCGATTCCTGATATAACAATAATGTATTGCAACAGACTGCATGTTTTATGGTCAACCCAGTCACGTTTGGCAATTATGATTTCCTCTTTAATTGCATGATGGTGGGTCGGACTTCAGACTCTATGACGGTTCTGACTTAAAGACTTATCTATTTATGAGATGTTAGGGGCCTGATGCTTTGGCTGTTTGTCAGGCCCACCAGGGTTTACCTGTTGGACTTCTTTTGCTCTGGTATTCAGTTTTATTTACTGTTGAGTCCTTATCTTTGCTTTACCTCCTTTTACATCTTGATTTATATGTTCTAGGAGATGATGCATTGATAAGTTAGGGGTCTTTCATGCAAACCAAATATCTATGTGTCTTGATCCACATCTGAATTGAGGGTGAGGTTGGCGCTGTGAAACAAGTTTAAGCCCTCCAGTCAAATATTTTACTGACCATTCGAATATGGTACTTCTTTCGTGGATCATTTATGTTGTTTCTGTTTTGTGTTTATTATGTCTTTGAGTGTATATGTTTATTTGTGCCTTATGGTCACCTGCTTGGAAAGGTCTGACCTCTTTGCTCTTGTTTGTGGTGTCTAACTCTGAGCTCGTCACTTTCCCTATGGTATCCTGGGTCAGGTGTGGTACTTGATTGTATTGATTCCTGATATTTGCACCCTTACTTACTTTAAGAGTGAAATTTAAATTGAAAGTTTAATTAATTTGCATATCATTTCTACTTCATTACTCACTCTTATCTAAATTCTTTATACAACTAGTTTGCTGTAAGAGTTATTTAGCTACCATAAGATTTTAGGTGTGAAACGTATAAATGAAAAATAAGAATGAAACTTACTATTAAAATTACACAAATTTGGATATAATTTCGTCTATATTACTCACTCTTATCTAAATACCTAATACACTAGTTTTGTTTAAGAGATAATTAGCCACTATTAGATTTTAAGTGTGAAATACTTCTAATAAAAATAAGGAATAAAATTTTGAATTACATTTGATATCATTTCTTTAACATTATTTTAAAACGTGATACGTATGGTTGGGAAATACCACAATAACACACTGTAGACCAACCCACATCATGTTAGGAAGAGCAACATAACACTTACAGTCACAAAGCATCACAAAGACAATAAAAGCAAAGCAACCAGCTCTCTCTTTCTCATTTAGATGATTGCAAGACTAAAAGGATACAAAGTAATGCATAACAAAACAAATACAAAACAGAGAGACCCCTACAAACAATGGGCTCTTATCTAAATGCATGATGCAAATTGTTTCCACACAGAATATTAAGCCACAGTTAGATTTCAGGAGAGTAATGTTTGTAATAATTACATAAAGAATGAAAACTAGAATCAGTTTGGATATCACTTCTTCTGAGGGTTAATCAGCATTCATAATATTTAATGCTGTTCTGTGTTCATTTCACTGAATGCATAACCTTGTTGCAAATAACTCTTACATGTTCAATGATTTTGTGAAACAAACCTATGGTGTTTATCTAGAATTTAAGAACAAGTTTTTGATTGTAAAAATCCGATATGATTACTTTGGTAACAACATTAAGTTTACTTATAATCTTTATCGCTGGGATAGGTATGAAATTACCTGATGGTAAAGGTAATTATGTTTGTTTGTAGCCTAAGCGAAGAGTAACCTAGGCTTACTTTTTCAAAACGTCATTCACAGTTGAAAGAATATTGATTGTATACTTTACTTTCTGTTGTCTGTGTTCGATCATTTTAGTGGCAGATACTACCCAGGCACATATAAACACAACAGCAGCACCTACGCCAAGTAAGTATTGACTGATTTGTGCTTTTTACATTTCTCTGTTTGCCAACATAGGGACAATGCATGTTACTTATATACTTCCCAGAAATCTATTTGCACATTCTTGGCCAAACTAAAGCCCATGTTAAAGCCACATGTAAGAATTTAATCTTGTTTCTGCTTCCACTGGAATTTTTCTTCAAACTGCTGCGCAAATAGATATTTATGCAAAATTCTAATAGTGTATAGTCTCCATATACTTCTTACTAACCCCTATGAATAAAGCAAGCATCTTCCTTACAATCAATACATTATTCTGGTTTTGATTTTAAAGGTATAAAATGTAATAATGTGTCTGTATCAAAGACATTTTCTGTTGTTGACAGGACTTATAAGCAGAGCACATTTCCTACCCAAGCATTAGGCTAATTATTTGCATCATACATGCATCGACAGGAATTATTTTTTATAAGTTGTTTTTATTCATAAATATATGTTTCTGTTCATGGCATTTATATAACTATAATGGTTATGATTTTACTCACTCCAGGCATGCTGTTTGATATTAAGCTCAGTACATAAACTAGTGGTCTTATCCAATTTGCTTGAAGTCGTTTCTTTAACTTGAATAAGTAGCTACGTACTTGCACTGATCATATATCTACATCTGAACAATCACTTCTTGCCTATATTATAGGTACTAAAATGTATGTTCGTCTTTTATCAATATTGTAATGCAATAAAGATTTGGACCTGCGCATGAGATTTGATATGCACAAAGCCTCATTTCAAGTCCAATGTTGACATATGCAGCTAGAGGTCTAAAGTATAATACCTGAGTCTTTATTTACACCTGAACCTTGTGTATTTGGTGCCCAGAGCTTAGTGAGACTTGACAGTTGCAAAAGGCTATCTGAACTTAAAAAATACATAATTCCATGTATTTACCAAATGATATTGTGAGTTTGCATGTGAACCAGTTTAATTATTGCTGTTATGAAAAATCCCAAATTTCTGTCTTCAAAATTCTAATACAAGCATTGAACTCCCAAACAGATATATACATATCATAGTTATGAAAGATCTTTTATCATTATCATTTGAGTATAATTATCCAATTGGTGAAAAAGTTTGTGACATCTGACAGAATAGTCTGGTCATCACAAAAATGTCACTGAATGTTTGTCTATGCAGTCACTATAAATGTGTGGTTGAGTCTACCTATGTCTGAAAGTATTTAAGATAATGCAAATAAGGTCATTGAAGAGATGACATCAGTGAAATTTGAACTTCAGTGCAAAATTGAAAGATACTAGCTTTACATCCATATGTGGGACATTATTCACAAATATCAATACAATAACCTGATATTAATATTGACATCTTCTAAACTATTTCAGCCTGTCAGTACAGTACATCCACAGCTGATATTCTCTTCATTCTTGATGCTTCTGGGAGTGTTGGGGAAACCAATTTTGAAACCATGTTAGATTTTGTGAACACAATGGTGGATAGATTTCCTATTGGTGCCAATGGAACTCAGGTTGGCGTGATAACGTTTGATGGCCAAGTTTATTTACAGTTTCATCTAAACAGATACCACACAAAAACTGATATTAAGAATGCAGTATCACAAACAAGGTATCTACCTATGCACTATAGCTTATATGTTTACGCTGTTTACACTTCAGATTTAATTTAAGATATAGAACGGTTTTGGTGTTAAGTAGTTATTGTGCTTTGTATCAAATACATACAATCATGCCTAGAATTCTAGATGTTTGTTAGATTCAAGTAAATATAACCTGGAACTTTTATAAAAACTGATCACAGACCAATACATCAACATGAATAAATTCCCTTATCAAAAGTAAACTTATGATATCATATACAAGGGAAATCACTATAAGCATAGCATGCAATGTATCATTGACATAAAAGAAAATAAGTAAGGACCCTTAATAAACAATGATTAAACATTAATTTTTAAAAACACTTTTTCTGAATTCGTCATATCAAGGCTCAGTATATCAATTGAATATACTATAATTTAACAAAGCAATGTACCGCTTTTCTTAATCTGTTCAATTAAGTAGACCGTTGACATTATCTTTATGTAATCTACTCAGAATGACAAGACAGCATCTAAAACTTTATAATATATTTTTAGTAAATTTGTGTCAAACATATAAAAAAATAGTAGCCCTATTAAGTATGTCGTCCTGTTGATGGAACATAGACTAACCATGCAGGCCAAAATCACACCAAGAAAAATATGGGGAATGTTCAGAATCTTCACTGTTCGCTTTTAATTAAATACAAATGAAAGTAAAATGACTGGGAAACTCTTAAGTGTTGAAATAGCTTCATCTTTCAATATGGTTAGGAATCTCTATTCAGCAAATATAAACAAAAATGGTAAATTTTACAGCTTTTTCTGTGGTCAATACTTTTTTCTGGTCAATATTACTCTTGGATATATCAATTATTGATTTATAGTCCTTAAACGTTTTTTGTGATATCTTTCATACTCCTTGTAGACAATATATTTTGCCGTTTTATGTGACATGCATAATATATATTATTTGATTTCTAATAAGAGAAATATGATTTGAAAATAAGGTCTGCAGGACTTAGGGAACTTTTTAGAATATACAACTGATAAAATGTTTCCTTCTCACAAAAATGTGCATTTTTCACTAATATCATCTAATCATATAGTGGAGTACTATTAAATTACATCTTTTTTGTGTAATTCAACTTATTTTTCTATTGTCTTAACTAAACCAATAAGTCATTTATTGGTATATTAATCCACTTTTAAAAGATTATATTCAATGTATCATATTTTATAAAGTTATTTCATTATGTCCACCTATAATTCAAGCCTGTTTAATAAAAACAATAAAAAAAGATTGATAACAAGAACACTATATCAAAGTCCAATGACTTAGTGGGAATGAAACCTTTTCATTCTTTGGTGTTGGATCTGTTTCGTAAGATAGTTTCTATTAATGTCCTGTATTTGTGATGCTTTTTTGTTTGGAAATGATCTGACTTAGAATGAAGCCGGTGATTCTGGTTATGATGTTATTGTTTTTCTTGCAGTTAGTCTACTTTTATTTTCACGTCTCTCCTTGGTACCATACTTTTGTCTCTATTATGAAACAAGGACAGTTAATGGTCAAATTCATTTGTGTTTTCAAGTGACAGTCATAAATCATCAACTAACGATTTCATTGTTGTGAAACGGATAAATGTTTATAATTTGTGTGTTAAAATATTACTATACTGAACTAATGACTGCTGAATTTTCAAGCTGAAAAAACTTTTGTACTGCTGCATTAAACTTAAAGTGGATTTGCAAAAATAATTAACATGGAAAAACATTTTATACTCCATTAAGTCTTAAAACGTCACTTAATTTATGTATACAGTATCTGCTAAATATGTTGGGCAATTTTTTAACTAGCTTTGCTTTGTTCAGACTCTGTATAAAAGAACTAGTGGCAATTCTGACATACAATTCATTCATGTTTTTGTCTCTAGATATTATTCTTTTATGTACCATCAATGACAATTATTGCATTCTTGATTTATAGGTAATGTTAACTAAAGGCATTGATCAGTATATATGCCAACACAAACTTATATGCCTAATGACTCAATTACATTTATGATTTGACATTGGCTGCCAAAAATATTTTTATTATTTAGTACATGACTACACAGTCCTACATTTTATTTATACAAAGCTTATTTCTATAAGCACACTTGGCAAACGTTGCATAATGTCTTTAAAAGTTGGTTAAAGCTATCAGCCTTGACCCAAATTGGATGTCGTTAAAGCAGGGTCTCAAATGTTTGCTTCAGAAGAACTATATTCGACCTCCAAAAGCATAGGTTAGTACATGCTTGCACATTCTTATACTTTTCTCATAAATGCTTTATTCCATAACCCACAAAACAATCAGTCCTATTGGTACCAAACTGGGAACAAAAGCTGTTTGTCTAGACCCAGATTGGTTGCTGTAGAATGTAACATCTTAGCAGGAAGGATCTCTACTGCTTGCTTCAGTAAATCACTTTTAATAACCTGTAACACAATAAACAATTGTTAATAGTGTGCCAAACATCCAAACATGGGGCATAAGCTGTCAGCCTAGATCCAGATGGGATGCAGTTACATGCATCATCTTAGCAGGGTCAATACTGTTTACTTCAGAAAAAACCTAAAAACAATGGCCAAAATCATTAGTTAGTACAATTGTTCAATGAGGGGCTGGAGTTAAACACTCACTTACAATGAAGAATCCAATGAGATACTGCATCTGATCCCACTGATGCGGTGTCTCAGTGGAGCTTGACTGATAGTTATCATAAGAAATATGCCATATAGTGCTTTGTCAAACACATCTGAGGTTTTTGTTGCGTTTTTTTCTTTTTCAAAATAGTGTCTGATTTATGATGTTACAACAACTGTTCAATCACTATGGACTAGGGGTAGACAATGCACCTCTCGCAGTCTACCCTAAGTATATTCTGTCGAGACACTGCATGTTGGACTCGCATGACCCAGGCTAGGGCCTGTCTTTAGGGTGACAATGTCACTGCCCACGTGCACGCAGGGATGCAATGGCGATGCCACGACCTCCAATTTTGCTTGTTGTGGCCAGGCTTGGGTGGTGTGAGGTCTGGCATATGATATCATTGTTTTTACTTTTCATCAGCCTGACCCAAATAAATCTACACACATATCTTATCCTAGAAAGTACCGAATGCTATCATAACCTGACTGTGAATGAACTTCAACGTATCATATTTGCTTGAGTGTTACATGCAAAGTTACACATGACTGATTTTGATTTTGTGAAGCGTTGTTACTAAGTAAGAAAGATAGCAAAGATCAAACATCGATACAATCAAGTACCACACCTGACCCAGGATATCACATGGGAAAGTGACAAAAACACAATTAAACATCACAAACAACAGCCAAGATGTCAGCCCTTTCCCAGCAGGTGACCACAAGGCAGCAATGAACAGACGCGAAAGCATGAAAAACACAAGATATAAATAACACAAATGATCAACAGAAGAAGCACCACCTTGGAACGATCACTAAAATTTTTTTACTGGAGAGCTTAAACCAGTTTCCCGGCGTCAACCTCGCTCTTAATTTTGATGTGGCCAAGGATATATTTGGGGAAGTGACAAAACACAACAAACATGGCAGCCAAGAGGTCAGCCCTTTCCCAGGCTACAAAGAACAGACACCACAGCACAACATACAACAACATGGAGCATAACTAACAAAACGATCTACCTTTGAACTGTCAGTAATAAAAATACTGGAGGGCTTGAACCGGTTTCACAAGGTTTGCATGAAAGACCCCTAAGTTATCCATGCATCATCTTCTAGAACATATTAATGAAGATAAACCAAATTAGTCTAAGGCAGATGAGCGAACCAAAAATAATCTGAAAAAGAATATATTACGGTCACCAGTGTTCTCATCCCTACTACATGTAACATCCAAAAACTCTTGCGTTTGACAAACCACTCTTGTTACCATTGCATAAATTTATTTTGTGAGTCCTTATGTACCACTTCTTGTTCTAAGTGAATAAAGTTATATATATATGTCTAACAACTAGCAATAAGATTCTTGTATCATATGATCCTGGTGATAAACCATTTATGTGTATTGCTTCCAGGTATACAAAAGGGAGAACAAATACTGCTGACGCCATTAGATATGCTAGAGAGACTTCATTTACTCCCCAGAATGGAATGCGATCTAATGCAGTGCACATTGCTATTATTGTCACAGATGGTAAGATGATGACTATTAATGTACTACACTAACGATTAATTTTCCCCTCAAACAAGAATGCATAAATCCATTGTTTGTAAGCATTAAACATGTCACAAGGAGATTAATTATCAAACTGGCAAGTCACAATCAATTTCTTTTAACCAAATAAAGCATAGTTTGTAATGAATAAAATTCTTGTCTGATGACATATATGCAATTGAAGATTGATAGAAGCGCCACCGTAAATACATGTCATTTTGCTTATATTTTAAATTTTTGCATGCTGGGTAAATTTAGTACCCCTTTTTATCATCTGTTGCACTTTTTCAAAATAAACATTTTGAAAAACAATACCTTCAGGAATACCATCAGAGGCAAACAATTTGGTTCCAGACCAGAACCATTGTTATGTTTGGCCTAATTTGGGTCTAAACTGTTTGCAAAAATATATTATTAGATGACAAAAATCGCCAATATAAGGTAAAGAGTTGTAAAAATGTTGTTTTAGAGACACAAATCAGTGAAAGTGGAAATATTTCATAAATACTGCAAGCCACTTTAGTTACGCACCACTTTTTCAGGGCCCACATTTTTTGACAAAAATGCTGAAATCGAGCATACTCTATGACAATTTACTTATGAACATTTTATCTGTTTGATGACATCAAAAAATATCGTAATCCCTCATGCGAAGCCATCTGATACGTCAAAGGCAATTTTGACAAAACTGCACGTGCAAATGAACGTGTATATTTTTCTATTTGCATTTTGCGCTAAGCATTATGCATGGTGATCATTGTGACAGAAAAACACCAAACCAATTATTTCATTTACTCAGAATCATACGAACTGTCAACTACCTTTAAAAAAAGTACTGAAACCAACTTTTTTCAAACCTTGGCCAGCTGGAAACCAAAATAGTAAACGTTTAAAAATGATGAAGTTAACAAACACATTCCAGTCTTATATACGAGCCAAGAATAAGTCAGCCCTTATCTCTGGCATAGCAGAAATTTGACTCTGAAAAAAGTGCAATGTGATCAGAGTTTCATTTGAATTAATGCATTGTGCATTGTGAAATTGCGTTTTGAGGGTAGTGCCCTTCAAGATCCATTTTCTCATTCGCTTCTGATCTAATCAAAATGAAATTTCAATGGCTAATGCAAATATAAATGCGCTCTACGCTTGTAATATCAGAATAAAAATATCATATTTCTTTTTTGGGTAATTTTACATTTTATAAGTTGTGCGTAACTGAAGTGGCTCATTGTATTATCAAATGCACTTTTGTTTCATTTTGTAACTTAATTTAAGTATCAAATTTAGGATAGGATGAGCCTGTTTGTCTGGTTTCAGTATTGGTTTTATTTGTGAATGTGGATGAGGCACACACTTTATGTGTATCTACCAAATGTTAATATTATAAAAAAAAACATTGATAGATATAAAAATTGGTTAAATACTTTGTGTCATTTCTAGTTTAACATTAATTGCGCGGAGCAATAGCAAGTTGATTGAATGACTGATTTAGTTTTTTCTTGTGTACCTTTTTCCATTTTCTTTGGTGTAGTAGCGTGGACTGTAATGTGCAATTTAACAGGAATTGGTTACACACCTAACTAACAGATTGGGGTAAAGAAAACAACCACAGGAGAAGTGTCCCCAAACCTTGGAGACATGCATTTTTGTAACAAACTTTATTTATCAATTTATTCATCCAATTTTTCAGTGTAGCGTATTGGTTTATTATATCTTTATAGTAGTTGCAGGTTTTAAGTGTAAAATGAAACTGCGTTGTTGCCCCTAAATAACTGTGAGAAGAAACCTTGATAATTTAAAAGGGTCAGTGGATTTGATTTTTCTACTATATATTTGATTGGCTGCAAGATCTTTTTGAAATTGATTCATTATTACAGGTCAGTCCAGCAATATGTCAGATACAACATCAGAAGCTGCTAAGCTACGGGATGTTGGTGTAACTGTCTTCTCTATTGGTGTGGGGTCTGGTGCAAATGAACGGGAATTAAAGGCCATGGCAACTGATCCAGATGACACTCACGTGTTTACTGTCACAGATTTTACCTCACTGGATAATATTACAGGAACGTTAGCGCAGAAGACATGCCAGGGTAAGATGTCAGACACAGTTACACTCAATTGATAAGGGCAGTTTTATATTCAAATGATAAATTTACTTGAGCGCGGATCTGAGAAAAGGGTCCTTTGGGCATTTTAGCAGTTTTTGTGTAATCTAAATTTCAAAAACGTCTAATTTTCAAGATTTTGCATGTTCTTACAATACAGTCAAATTGCTTCTAACATGTAATAAAATCAAAGGCGCAAATAGTTCTGATAAAATTTAGTGATATATATAATGATGTTGCCATGGCAACAGCTGTGCATATGGACTATACATTATCTTTAAAACAGGGTACCTCATTTCAAATGCTTTTGTAAATACGGGATGAGCGTATGTGGGCTATTTGTGCAGTCTATGGAATTGCATACACATCAAATTTACAGAAACATGGAGCATTCTTGAAATATTGCTCCTAGCGTCTTTGTTTTAGCACCATATGTTAACACAATGGTGTTGACGTTAGAACGTCATTAACAACGTTAAGTGACGTCATGTTTAAAACGCATCATCTAGGCAAGTTCAAACGCTCATATCTTTGTGATTTGTAAAGATAATCTCTTCAATTTTTTGGAAATTGTTTACAACAGCAAGGTCTTTCTTTCTCTGTAAATATCTCACTTTTGGCTTTTATTGCAAGAAGGTCCCTTCTGTCAGATCTTGGCTCACTTCTTTATAGCTGAATTCTCTAACATTGTCTTCCGAAATATGAATAAGTCCAGACTAACAAAAGACCTTGAGTGTAAATCTGTGAATATTTTCTGATTCATCTGTTCAAATATTTGTTTTGGTGCTCAAAATGGAATTTTAACACCCTCAACAAATATAGTGTGTGAGAAAAAATAATAAAACATATAAGGGATATTTAGCCACAGTTACATTTTAAGCATTTGGTTTGGTTTCGTTCAGTTCTTACATCCCAGTCAGTAGGTATAGGTACGTTGGGACAGTCAGTTCACCTAGGGCAGACTTGATTTAGCTGTTCTCTTTACTCCTTCCACCATGAACAGGCAGAACAGAAATCAAGTGTGCTGCAACACATGTGCTGGCGTACGCTGGAGTACTCAATCTTCTGAGGTGTTGTAGACAGAAGTGTCACGTGACCTGTTCTGAAACCAGATGGCATAGCACTGTCTACACTGTACTGAGATATTTTTCTGTCTTTCCCGATAGGTTATGATACTTATTCATATCGAACAAATATGGTCATTAGTTAAAGAGGTTGAAAGCACATGTATTTTTTCATTCTTTTTTCTTTTTCTTGGCAATTGGATTGTGTTTTTTTTTCACAATTCAAACAGTAATCGCTTGATTTACTCCGGAGTACTCCAAAGAGTCAAGTTTTGCTTGTTTTAGATGGCAATTCTGGCGTACTCTGTGTACTCTGAAATTTCTAAATAAAGTCCGCCCCTAATCACGCCTAACCACATTTTTTTTCCTGACAAGCTTGACTAAGCGTTAACTGGTACTTTGTGCAGATATTTTCGCGTGTATTTGTCAACAAGCCTTCTTAAATCTGCAGAAGGGAGGAGTATCGCCATAGAAGTTAATTCACTACCAATCTCTGCAAAAGTATGGGACCAGACTGAGATTGAAATTGCAAACCCTTGATCTGCAGTCAGACATGTATCTGCAGTCAGACTAATTACCCACTGAGCTAGGTGAAAAAGGCTTATAATGAAACTTAACAATTAAAATTTAGAGTAAAAATTGAACAAATTTGGATATACGAGGGCTGAGCAAAAAGTTCGTAGAATTTGTTAATAAAAGTAAAAGTACTAGTGTTGTTGCATTCAAACTTTCACATGTTTAAGATCCATTCAAGCCTGACAAAATTTGAAAGTTTCAGACAAATCGCTAGATAACCGTCGTCGCTATGACTCCTTCTACAGCGTATGTAAAGTGTACCTGGAGCACGCCATGACGTTAACGTCATTTGACAAAACTACTTTCAGACATTAACCGTTCTTTCCTGCTCCTAAAAGGTCAATATTTTTTGCACCCATCGCGCGAATAGATCATGCATGTGCAAGAGATCATGCAAAATAGTTCTAACATTTTAATATGAGGATCATACAGCCTCTGAAATCTCTCTAACCACTTGCATGCAGTCCTTTACAGGATGTTACAGATACACTTCACAAGTTTATCGCCTATTCTCTTTGCACGCCCATTCCTCTGGCTTATGCAAAGGTCTTTTTTCTTGCTTAAACCTTCATGCCACTTGAACACTGTCATTTTTTTACATTTCTGTTGATTTCTCAGCTATTTGTAATATATTATAGGTTTCAGTCGGAAAATATCATAAATTTAAAAATAATTTTATCGCTGTGTGAGTTTCTTTCAAATCCCGTAAAACCACATTTTGCTGTATTTTTCCTCCAATAGGGCTCACAAAAACTATCGCCATTCCTTTATTTTTCGGAAGTGACATCGGAAATTTAGTATGAAACATTAAATGGCACCATACTTGACGTTGATGTAGTTTCAGTAGATTTGAATTAGACAATTCTGAAATTTGATGATTTTTTAAAGAATGACATCAGTGAATTAACAGCGTGCTCCGGGGTAGCGGACCCTGCACTTTTTAAGGTTTAAGTAAAAATATTTAAAGTAGATTTAGATTTATGAAACTTTACTTGGAAATTGATATTAGACCATATTTACGCATGTGAAAATCTAAAGGCAATGGGATGTCAAATAAAAAAGTTATGAAGAAATTCTACGAACTTTTTGCTCAGCCCTCGTACAGTAAAAACTGCCAAAACCGATCATTGGAAATACTGACATCTTGTCACAACAGGACTTGGGAAACGTTCCCTGCCGAACCCCTATAAAAATACATGTAAAATAACCCTGACATACCGACAATTGTCTATTCTGGATACCGACATGTTATTTTTGTCTGTGGAGTAAAATGCAATGCAAAATTAACTTGCTAAAACTGACTTGATCCAACAGTCCGACTTGGATTAAAACACATTTCAAGCGCACAGGTCAGTCCCTTTGTTCTGTGTTGCGGTACTTCAAAGCCAGTCTGACCCAATAATGATGATTTCCTCACCTTCTCAGAGGTCAGTTATCTATTATGGTGCATACACTGTTATGTGAAGATCACCATGTTATATATAGATCAAGGATTAATAAGTACTTGAACTCCTAGCATGCTGGTAATTATGATTGTTGATTTGGCCGATTCTTTTCCAAAAATAAAAGAGCTTATAGTTTCAAGTTTAAAAGTGTACCACCAGACTTTCATACAGTTTGATTTCAGATCTGAGTTGCTCATTTTAAACAGAGCTCCTATGTAACGTATCCCATACCCTCAATACCCGAAAATACATGATGACCGTGAGTGTTTTTATTTTATTAATTTTTGTGTAAGCATGATATTTTTAAAACTTTTAGCTTAATATAATGAATAAAATAGACCATTTTTATTGATTCTACCTAATGATTTCAACATCAATTAAGGCTATATTAGCTGCTGAATTACAAAAATTTCAAACGTGAGAACATATTTACATGCCTACAACAATTTTCCATCATATCTTAACCCTTTGATTTATCACACCAACACATTGTGAAAAACAGAATTTTTCCATGGTCTCATGGTGTGTTGGTATAGGCAGTTTTTACTGTAATTTCTTCTTCATTTCTCACTTTTATCTAAATACTTTATACATTCAATAAGTTTACTGTAGAGATATTTAGCTATCGTTAGAGTTCAGGTGTGAAATGCTTATAATGGAAATAAAAAATGAAAATTAAGCATGGAAATTGAATTAATTTGGATATAATTTCTACTGCATTACTATTATGTTATTAATCAAGTGATTTCGTATTAGCTTAGTTACAAGTCCCAGGTGCGAGGCTGAAGGCCAAGGACCAAAACAGCTGACCAAGGACCTGTAACTGAGCCGATACAAAATTACTTGATTAATGACATTTTTATTAAATAACTTTCAACTCACAGTCAATACAGTTAAATTGAAGTTATATTGATTATATTTATATAATCATTTTTTTAAATTCGACTGACAGTCAGTATGAGGAAACTTAATTTCTGATTTAGGCAAAGTAAGTAAGGGTGCAAAGATCAGGAATCGAAACAATCAAGTACCACACCTGACCCAGGATGCCAATAGGAAAGTGGCAAAAACAAAATCACAGTTTGACACCACAAACCAGAGCCAAGAGGTCAGCCCTTTCCCAGCAAGTGACAATTCTTATTTGTTCTGATTGAAACGACTGAAAAGACATAGCAAAATTCTTCAGAAAACATTTAACATTTGGGCGGGGTGGGTTTATGGTTTATGTGGTTTTTATGTTCTTGAGCATCAGAAGACTCAAACAGCAGTGGTTCTGATTCTAAAAACATCTCAGAAGACGGGACCACAGCTTATTTAAAGACTCATCCAACAGACTTGGAGAGCCGGGGATCCATGGTACAAGGCGAGTGACTTTTCCATTACACCACGGCAGCTCACTTTTTGTGGCTGTTCCTTGGAAGTTGGTTGGGTTTATGTTTCTTGTGGCTTAATGCCTGGGGCACTTGAAGGCTCAACAGGCAGTGGTTCTGATTTGAAATGTCTCAGAAGTTAACTGAAAGTCTCATCTGACAAACTGGAAGACGTGGCGCATTGACTAGTTTGAAGCTCTAAATCAGACTCAATCTCAATCTCTGACTTCTTGTTTATGGCTGTTCCTTGGCTGTAACCAGTACTGGGTCGGTGGAATTATCAGTTTTTTGGGGGTTTATGTCTGAGAGCACCATAAGGCTCAACCAGCAGTGGTTCTGGCCTTAAAGGGTCTCAGAAGATGGGGTCATGGTTTTAAGTCTTATCCTAAACATACTGGGAGAGCCGGGAATCAAACTCAGGACTCTTGGGCACAATGCGAGTAACTTATTATCCACTAAATCATGGGGGCCCACTAGATTTTGTTCTGTACATGAATTGTAATAGAAAAATACATAAATATAAAGCAAATTTTTAAAAAAGAACAAGTTAGTAAATATAATATGCATATCAATTTTAAATCTATATTTTAGAAATGTTTAAGTCGTTAGACTGTAATCAACAACATCCTGGGTAATTTATAAATTGATATAACCAAATATACTGTAGACGAGAAGATCGACATTAGAATAAGACCATGATAGGCTCTGTTATATCCAAAATATTCTGCAACAAGGGAGCTAATAATCTGATGATGTACCTTGATTTACAGTCGGAACATCCCCACGTCAAAATTCCCCCAGCTCAAAACACAAACATCTCTGAAGAGCGATCTTACGTGACTGAGCTGACTGAGCTTCTGACCAATCAACTGCATGCATTTTTATTTAGTCCAAGGTGGAACCATATAGTCCAAGGTGAAGTCCATATAATCCAAGTTAAACCGTATAGGTCTTAAGTTAAATCAAGTATAGACTATATGAAAGTAGAAACGTCACAAGTATGACACCGACGCATTTCGCTGTATAAATGCTATATATTGAGTAGTTTATAAATAAACACTATTATCTAAATGCCTAATGGACATTTAAAATTAGACTTCTGTTTACAGTTAACGTTGGAGTTATTTGGTTTTATGGTTACAGTTAAAGGGGTCCTCTCAAGTCTCACCATTACATGATTACATATTACCAGTGAGTTTAGTAAGATTCATTTGGTGTGTTGTGGAGATCCATCCAGCACCTAAGATCATGTGGAATGCGTCATGAGAAAACCTTCTTTATGCCCATGGAATATTAAAGACACATATCAGCCTGGGCAACTACGCTGCCCAACCAGTTTGTGTGTTCTTCAGTGCCAAAATAACCGATCTGCAGATAGTAATTCTGGTTAGGTCTATGTCAGACAAAGCTGGCCAATTTGAATCTATGTGGAACCCCAAGAACTGGTACTCTCATTGCGCAAATGGTAGTAAGTTCACCTGCAGACCCAGGCGTGAGGAATGAACCCAGTCCATTCATATAATTTCTAGGAGACTGATCATGAAAGTATTTCTATGTCATTTTCCTCCTTCCACCGATTCAAGAATGGTTGTTGTCAAATACAAGAGAAAGTATGTGCACAAAATACTGGTTAACGCTTAGTTCAAGTTTGCCCAGGAAGAAGTGTGGTTAGGCATGTTAGGTGAACTGGTCGTCTAGACATAAACCATAGCTTTTACCTGACTGGGACGTGAACCCTTAAACATACAAACCAACTTTTATCTATTTATTAATGTCTCAGACTTCTGACAAAGTTAAGTTTGTGTTCAAGCATGTAAAAGTGTACTCCAAGAGGTCACTGGGACCATGGTAGATCACCTCCTAAGTCCAAACCCCGCGTATACCTACATGTGCCCTTATCGATTGAAGGCACGTTTCACCCTATGATCAGACTGTTCTGAAGACCAGGCTGAGTCTTAGCTTTACAAATTCTATTATTTACCATGATATGGCTCAACTACCAGACATGGCCCAGGAAATCAGCTACTCAGACAGTCTGAAGTGTCAAACTATCAGTGACGCTGCTTGATCTCTTAGTTGGGTCACAACCTTTTTCTTTGAGTAAAGCTTACACTTTGTCCACAACATACTTTAGCAAAATGCAAAGGGTCTGGAAACATATGGGAAATGTGCAGGCTTGCTTGAGCCTTTGTTTTCCTATATGCAATAATGGTTGTTTTCCTGCGTTACAGTGTTTCAGTCCAGCCACATCAAGTTAGGAAATTTAAACTCTGTAATAAGGTTGTGTTATTTACATTGATTACCTCTGATATTGTATGATCGAATGAATAAGATTGAGTTTCTAAGTTGCATCATTGAGAACAGTAAAATAGCCTCCCACCTATGTGACCATGGATACTGAGGTGTTAATTATGTTCTTTTATAACAAAATAGTCCCCTTAGTTCCAAGACATCCTTAGGCCCTGCTTGGTTTTGCTTGCCAGGATTGAATACCATAAATCGAATAGACTATACTTTACAATGCTGTGAGGTCGCCATCAACATTAAACGTAAAAAGTCTAACCATCACTTGATACCAAATGTTTGCATATTGCGTACGTAGGGTGTCCATCTGCCACTAAAATTGATACCCGTTGCGCTTGGCTTGAATAGCAGATGTAGTTGTAGAATCAACCAAATTGGTACAGATACATATGGATTGGTGCCTTATATATCTTTTAATCACGATGTGTGTTGAATGCTCAGTCTGTCATAGAAATGCAAATATGGATCCTAGCTTGGATGCACATAAGGCAAAGGTCAACACTTAAACACAAAACTTTAACATGTGCACTGTCACCATATACACATATGTATATGTAGTGGTCCAAAATGGCTAATTACTTATCAAAATAGTTTTCATCAATAAACATCACGCACATTTTCAAGATGTTTGTAACATACCTGCAAAGTATCAAACTGATATACTGAAGGCTATAAGAGGAGTTAATTTCAGAAAAAAAAGGAACTTTCATTTTTTATATAATATTTGAACTGGTTGAAAATATGCGAAGTTGAAAATTCTGTAAATTTATCAAAAACTATTTTTTCACCAATAAACTTCATACATATCTTCAATATGTCTGAAACATACCTGTAAAGTATCAACAGGACACACTAAATGCTCAAGGAGAGTTGATTTTATAAAGTATGCATGCACTGTTATCCATTTTCCAATAGGTGCATTGGTCGAAGATTGGCGAATTTAAATTGTATTAACTTTATCAAAAACTATATTTTCATCCATAAACTCCTCATGCACATTTCAAATATGCCTGTAACATATCTGCAAAGTGTCAAAAGTATACACTGAAGGTTTTAGGAGGAGTCAATTTCACAAAGTATGCACAATTAGAAATGATTCAATATTTGTGTCAGTCGAAAATTGGCTATGTTACAAATGATGTATATTTTTCATCACCATACTTCTTCATGCAAATCTTCAATATATATGTAACATACTTACAAAGTATTGAAAGGCTCAAGAATGCGTTTATTTCACAAAGTATAAAGTATAAGCCAATATTCAATATGTGTATAGGTCGAAAAGTGGTTAAGTTAAAAATGATGTAAAATTTCGAAAATTGGCTATGTTACAAATGATGTGTAATTTTCATCACTATACTTCTTCATGCAAATCTTCAATATGTATGTAGCATACCTACAAACTATTAAAAGAATCAAGAACGAGTTTATTTCACAAAGTATGAACTATAAGCCATTATTCAATATGTGTATAGGTCGAAAAGTGATTAAGCTAAAAGTGATGTTAAATTTATAAAACAAATAAATCTATCAACATACTTCTTCATGCACTCTTCAATATGTCTGTAACATACCTGCAAAAAGTAAAAGGATACACTGAAGAATGTAGGAGGAGTTTATTTCAAACAGTTGACATATTGCAGCACCATAAAACTAGATTACAAAGTAGCTTAACGCTTGCAATACAGGTCCTATTGCCACTTTTTCCTACCAAATCATTGATTGTTTAATGGTTAAGGTGTAGTGCAAATTTGATTAAAATGGGACAAAAGCTATATGAATTATTCAACAGAAACATTGAAATGCTGACGAAAGGTCATGTGACGGACAGGTTAAAAAAGTATACCCCCCTAAAACACTGGTTTGTCGGTGTATGATTAGGCCTGTCTGACCTCGCACACTCTAAAATGGCTGCCTTTAATGGCTTCTCATTTTATCAGTAACTCTCATGCCTTCCAATCACAACATATTTGATACATTTGAGAAACCCCTGCATAATACTGGTAAATCTTAGACGTCCTAAGTCAATTGTGTACTAACTTGAAATGTCCAATACAATTAGTTTTCTTTTAGGGATAATTAACCATCATACGATTTTAAGCTAGCAAAGCTTCTAATGAAAAATAAGAATAAAAAATAAGAATGAAAATTGGAATTAATTTGGATATCATTTCCTATTCACTACTTAATATGTTTTTTGAGTGCTTGTATGATCAGGAAATACCACAATCACACACTGCACACTAACCAACAACAGCGTTAGGAAGACCAACATAACTAACAGTCACAAAACATCAATAAAACAATTAAAACAAAACAACAAGCTCTGTCTTCCTCATCAATATGATAGCGAAAACTAGAAAGGACACAAAGTTATGTATAACGATTCAAAGATCAAACACACACACCCCACAAACAATGAACTCTTATCTAAATGCTTGATACAAATTATTTTCTACACAGAATATTTAGCTAGTTAGATTTTTGGTGTTAAATGTTTTAAATAATTATATTAAGAATAAAAATTTGATTCCATTTGGATAGTATTTCACTTGAGGTCTAAAAGCATTCACATTATATAATGTTATATATTGTTCTGTGTTCAGTTACTGAATACAAAAATAGTAAGTGAGTATGATCAGGAAATACCACAATCACAAACTGCAGACAACCCCGTGGCACCGCGAGGAAGAGCCGCTCAACCATCACAAGACACCAGGAAGACAAATTAAGCAAAACAATCAGCTTTCTTTTCCCCATCAAGATGATTGCAATACTAGAATGGACATAAAGTAACGTACAACAAAACATAGAACAATTACAGACTCCCACAATGGGCGTAACAATAAACAAAAAGTCAACAACAACAGAACCACCGCCTTAGAACAGACAGCAGCCTAAGCCACCGGGGCTTGATTGTATCGATTCCTGATCTTTGCAACCTTACTTACTTTAAATGCATTTTACTGGTACCAAATCTTCGCCCTAGATTCTGCTGTTGTTGAAGTACAAGAAATGTTCAGCTCGCATGGAGGCCATCTAACTAATGCAATGTATCATCATGGCGAAACACTCAATCAAATTAACACACCATGATGAAACAAAGAAAAGAGCTCATGACTCACTGATAGTCAGAGCTAAAGAAAACCTCAAGTTGAGCTACGGTGGGTCTAGCTACAGATAAGCATCAGGCACCAACCCACCGATTAAAGCTTTACGTTAGAGCCGTCATAGAGTCTGAGGCCTGACCCACCGTCGTGCAATTAAAGAGGAAACCATAGCTATAAACCTGATTGGGTTTAAAACTAGGCATGCAGACTGTTGCATGATATCCAAGTTAAATCTAACCCTTATATAACGTTTAACTTTCTATTTGAATTGATCACTAAAATTAGGTTTCCAACAACTCTTTTGAATTTATAAACTAAGTCAGCATAAAATATAGGTTCTGATATGCCTTGTTGCAGAAGAGCTTTTCACCCAATGTTGTATTTAACAATTAATTCTGAGTGTCTGTGGTAGAATTTGGAAAACGCTTTTCGAATTTTATGATATCTATAACCTTGTTTTGATAACTTAGCAGTTAAAAATAAGTTTCTGCTGTTGAAGTCATCAACATTAGAACACACTCTAGCAAAAAGGATAAGCTGAGAAATATATACACCATAGGAAGGAGAGCAAGGAACATCTCCATCAAGAAATGGGAAATTTACTATATCAAAATTAAAATCATCCCGTTTATCATAAATTTTAGAAGAAACTATGCCATTTGTAATTGACAAGTTCAAGTCCAAAAATGGAGCTTCAATATCAGAAGAATTTGCCTTATTTAACTGAAGTTCAGTGGGATATATCTGACCTACCATTTGTTCAAAATAAGGATATTGGCAAAGCAGTTAAGACAAATATTATTTAAATGACATTGAATCTTATTCTTTCATGGATTAATGTAAACGTTGTATTATATTTTTAAAAGATATTTGATTTTAGATAAAAAAAACTTAAAATTGTAATGATATCAGGTAGCTACTTTGTTCTCTATTTTAACCTATATTGTCAACGTTTTAAGAAATAGTGTAAGTTGAGAAAATTGATCAGATTTTATTTGGGATGTGCACATAAAACTCTTGCGTACCTCCAAATATTATCCAATTTTGTGGAATTGTCATCATTTTCATATTTGGGATACTGCTTGTCTCTGACGATACAGACTGATCATAACTGCTTCAGACGAAAGCTGATCTAGCCTTTACCTAAAGTAAAATCACTTTTAATACAGTCGTTGTTACGACAGTATGGGCAATTCAAGTGGCATATTTAATCCAGAGTTTGGTTATAGCTGGCAGTTCAATAGCAAAACTAGCATGGGTCTAGGCAACCCACATCTTACAAAAATACCGCCATTAGTCAGTTCGTCGGTTCATCAACAGCACTTCAGGGTGCCTGGTTTGTGTAATCTATAACTCATTTGTTCCTTCCGAAATGCTCAGACGCTGTCTGGTTTGTGTAATCTGTAACTCCAACATTTTTCATTTCTTTATTCTCAAACTTTTCATCATGATTGTTCACACATCCAAGATATGCAGCTTCTATTTTATGCACATTCGATAAATATTTTCATGAGGTGTGTTGAACTCAGACAGATTTCCATCTGAATTGATAAGGGGTGTCTGGTGTGTGTAATCTGTAACTTACACAGCGTTCATTCCTTTGTACACTGAAGGACTTTAAAAACGCTAAAATCGCAATTCATAATATTTACTAATTTTTAATGTCTCAATTTTATTGAGATTTGGCATAAATGAACACCAATATATCAGCAAAACATGTTTTAAATTTTATGTCAAAATAATAAATAATGTTAGAGTAACACTCTATCAAAAAGTAATACCCTATGATTCTAAAGTTGCAATTTGAAATTTATCTAGAAATTGAACACGATTTTAAAATATTTTAATAAAAAAATCAGAAACACATTACCCTTGGAACCCTATTATTCGTCTGGCACTGACAGTAGCCGGACAGAATAGATATCGTCGATGTAAATTTCGTCGATACACAATCGACGTAAGTTGCCTCTTAACGCCGACGCCATTCTTGGCTGACCAAACCTGCGTCGATCTTTAACTATCCAGTAGCCTGGTAACGATCTCTGAGGCGCTGAATAGTTGATGGATGGCAATTATGATACCTGGCGACGTAAGAAATGCGCACGCCAGCTTTTAACATTCCAATTGCGCCAGATCGTTTATGTTTAGACTAACGTGGCATGAATAATAAAGCTATAAAACTAAAACTGCTGTGTTTTTATACATGTATTCATACAAGCTGCGTGTGAAAAGAAAAAACATTTTGCTTCATTGATCGGCGGGAACGCCACGTGCAAAACATAGTAAACCAGCAAAGCATAGCTGGTGGTAGCTAGTGTCTTTGAAATCACCGGTATTGGGTAAAGATAGAAGCAGAGTGTTGTTACCATCCATTTTAATCTGTTAAAGAAGGCTAAAAATGTTCTAGGTGCAAAAAATAATAATTTATTTTTTGCGTTTTTAAAGTCCTTCATTGTATTCAAACTTTGCATGATAATTGTTCACACATTGCAGATTTGTACCTTCCGTTTTGTGCACATTTGACAAATGTTTTCTTAGTTTTAGAGGTTTTGAACTTAGATAATTTTTCATCTGAAATGGTAAGGGGATGTCTGTTTTGCGTAATCTCTAAATCCAACAGTTTTCATTCCTATATAAGTAAACTTCTCTCCCTGCATCGATATAGTGTTGATATTTTTTCATATTCTGGATCTTTGGGAATAATGGGTTCTGATGGAAGGCAAAATACCACTTAAACTTTTGCTAGGGGGCATGAGAATTGTTGCACTTTCAATTAGTTCTCGTTAATAGACTCAATAAAACTTAATCTACTGTTTTCTGATATTGTAGCTTCTCTCTATATCTAAAAGACCTGTTTTCCCGATTATTTTGCATAGTGATTGTTCACATATTGATGATGTGCACCTTCTATTTTGTGTATATTTGATAATATTTTATTATAGTTTTGGAGTGTTAATATACAATCAGTATTTTGGCAAACCAGGTTCAGAGCAGAATTTGGTCTTGTATAGTCAAGATCTTTTTTTGGATTAATACCTTTTATGATATACAATATTTGCAACAGAGTTATCTCCCTTGATTGATTCAAAACTTCGTTTCCCCTCAATATCTTTAAAAAAAGACAACATTACACCATATTTTGTATATGCATTGTTATTTGGGATTGTTGCCTGTCTTTTTGTTCATTTGTAACAGGAGTATGACCCTTGATTGTTGTCAGAATTATGTTCCCGCTCTATATCTTGAAAAAGACAGAAATTGACCATTGTTTGTGTATGCGCTGATATTAACAAAATAAAGATTAGAATTGGTATGTATGATAAATCTCAAAATTACAGCAGAGTTATGGCCCTTAATTTATGTTGATTGTGTTTTATGCACGTCATTGGCTTTTTTACAGAATCAAAATCACTTATGTGTCAGATTCTCTGACAATTCTTGCTTGGTAAGCATGATTTGCCTTGTTTACAATTTGGGGTTGGGGACAAAGATTTCTATTAAGCTATTGTTGGTTTTGTGTGTTTTTTGTTTTGTTTTTTTTTGGGGGGGGGGGTGTTATGTTTTTGGAAGAGCGTTCATATTATGCCCTGAATTTGTCTCAGATAAACATGTTCCAACAAATGTTAGGGTGTGGACCTTGTTAAAGTGATCTCATTTTGATATAATTGATTTTGTAGGTGATCACTGCGAGCAGAATATTGATGAATATACAGATCAATGTGGTGTTGCTAATGGTACAGGTCAATGTGTGGATGAGGTTGATGGCTTCCACTGTGTTTGTGAGCCAGGGTACACAGGAGCAGACTGTGAGGTACTTTTATTAGAGCTGCACTGTGAAAAAGTTGGGCTGTGCTGGATTTAAATTTAAAAAGTTTAGATTGCGGTCATGTCAGAAAGTTTGTGATGCTCTTCATTATCTTTTGGGCAATATACTTATAAGATTTGGCTCATAATTGTACAGAAAGATCGTAGGTATTCCTATGCCTACTAACTGTGCTCCTCTTGTTGCAGTTATTTTTGTTTTATAGTGAAAGAAACTTCGTATTGTCATTTTTTGAAAATAATCAAGCAGATATTGTTGAAACATTTAATTCTACCTCTAGATATCTAGATGACTTGCTTAAAATTGATCATCTTTATTTTGAATAAATGGAAAAGCAGATTTATCCCACTGAACTTCAGTTAATTAAGGCAAAGTCCTCAGATACTGAAGCCCCTGTTTTGACTTGGACTTTTCCTTAACAAATGACATAGTCGCATCTAAGATTTATGTTAAACAGGGGGATTTTAATTTTGAAATAGTTAATTTTCCATTTCTTGATGGAGATGTTCCTCACTCCCCTTTTTATGGTATGTTATAATGTTAATGGCTTAAATAATAGAAACACATTTTTGACATCTAAGTCATTTAAACAAGGTTAGAGATACCTTTGTAAAGCTTTATCTAAATTTTATAACAGACACTCAGAGTTGATTATTAAATACAACATTTGTTTAAAGACTCTCCTGCAACATGGCATACCAGAATTTGTATTTTATAGTGATTTAATTATAAATTTAAAAGAATAATTGAAAAGCCTAGACTTAGTGATCGATTTAAAAGATCTGCATACCTGTTTGTACATGATTTATAGCTATGTTCTGTCTTCAATTGCACGACGGTATCTCAGGCCTAAGCCTCATTATGGCCCTGATATAAAGCTTTAATCCCTTGGTTGGTGCCTGGTGTTTGTCTTTGGCTGGGCCAATCATAGCTCTACTTGAGGTTTTCTTTAGCTCCGACTATCTGTGAGTCATGGGCCATTTTTTTTTTGGTTCATCATAATGTGTTAATATGATTAGAGTGTCCATCTGTGATGATGCATTGCAATAGTTAGGAATCTACATGCGAGCTAAATCATTTTTGTGTTTTAACAATAGAATCTAGGGCAATGATTTGCTACCTGTAAACAGCATTAGAGCTTAAGCTGCTGTCCCTTCTAAGCGGTGGTTCTGTTTTTTATTGTATTGCTTTAGGTACCACCAATTGTTTGTAGGGGTTCTGTGTTGCTCTATGTAATACTTACTATGAATTACTTTGTGTCCTTTCCAGTTTTGCAATCGTCTTGACTAGGGATAGAGAGCTGGTTGTAAGCATGTATTGTCTTTTGGATGTCTCGTTACTTTTAATGTTCCGTGGCTCTTTCTCAGGGTGCAATAATTTGGTCTGCAGTTTGTGATTGTGGTATTTTCTGATCATACTTTTTTACTTTTAGGGATGTACGTCCATCATTACATCTTTCTGTCATCGATTTCGTTTCTGATCAATAGCTTTAGAACAAATCGACAGTATTTTACCTTTTTTATTATTAGCATTTATATTAAAAAGATGAAGCTTAAGACTGTTACCTGTCATTTATACCTTTTTGTACCAGAGGTGTGTCCCTTGATTGAATTTGTTTACGCTCAATATCTTGCGAACAAGCAGACATAATTTCGCTAACGTTTGGTTCTTGAGTGATGTAAGAATTTCGTTTCTGCTCAGTGTCTTGAGAACAAGTAGGTAGAATTTTACCAAGTTTTCAGAACTTTCTAAATTGTTAACCTCCTGTTTTACAGCTGTTAAAAACATGTTATCAAGTATTGTGAAAAGGTATATGTGAGATGCGGTAAAAACCTATTTTGGTCTATTAAAAATCAGGTAAAATTTTAGATAAACTTAAAGCTAGAGATTTCAATGCGACCAGTTTGTCTACTTATGATTTTTCTACTCTTTACACTACTTTACCTGATAATTTAATTAAAGATAAACTTATTGATCTTATTGAAAGAACCTTCCAGAGAGAAGGCTCTCCTTACCCTGCATGTAATGACAGAAATGCATTTTAACTCCAGAAAAACCTAAAAAATATCATGCATGGTCGTGTCAAAATGAATGTGATGCGCTGACCTTTTTGTTGGACAACATTTATATTCGATTTGGCACCAAGCTGTTCAGACAAGTAGTTGGGATTCCTATGGGCACTATTTGTGCTCCCCTTGTTGCAGATTTAATCCTGTTTTGTTATGAGAGGGACTTTATGAAGTCTCTTTCTGATGATAAGCAGGCTGATGTTATTGATGTGTTTAACACTACATCCAGATATTTGGACGATATTTTAAATATTAATCATGTGTATTTTGACAATATGGTTAGTCAAATATACCCTTCAGAGCTCCAACTGAATAAAGCCAATACGTCTGATACCAAAGTCGCATTTTTAGACTTGCATTTGTCTATTTCTAATGATAATGTTACTACCAAAATTTATGATAAACGTGACGGCTTTGATTTTGAAAATGTCAATTTCCCATTTTTAGGTGGTGATGTTCCTCGTTCTACATTCTATGGAGTCTATATCCCTCAACTCATTCATTTTGCTAGAGCATCTAGCTATGTTGCTGACTTCAACCTTGCAATAAATTGTTAACTCAGAAACTTCTTAAACAAGGCTATCGGTATAATAAACTTTGCAAAACATTTTCAAAATTTTATAGACGATACTATGATTTGATTTCTAAATTCCAAGTTGGACTTAAAACTTTCTTGCAGACTTTCGGAACCTGATTTCTATGGTAACTTGATGTATAAATTGAAGAAGATTGTTGGCTCTAATAATTTTTCAGCGCAGTTCATTAAAATAATTTTCCATTATAAAAAGATTGGCTATAGCATTAATGTATTGCAACAGACGGTCAACCCAATCACGATTGGCAACTTTGCTTTCCTCTTTAATTGCACGCCGATGGGTCAGACTTGATCCACATCTGAATTAAGGGTGAAGTTGGTGCCGTTAAACCGGTTTAAGCCATCCAGTTAAATATTTTACTGACTGTTCCAAGGCGGTACTTCTTTTGTGCATCTATTTTGTTTTTGTTCTGTCTTGTGTTTGCTATGTCTTTGTGTGCGTCTGTTTGTATGTGCTTTGTGGTCACCTGGGAAAGGGCTGACCTCTTGGCTCTCGTTTGTGGTGTCTAACTGTGAGTTTGTCACTTTCCCATTGGTATCCTGGGTCAGGTGTGGTACTTGATTGTATCGATTCCTGATCTTTGCACCCTAACTTACTTTTATATATGCGTTTATATTGACACTATCTAGCTTGTGATTGTTACCTGTCATATTTTACTAGAGTAATGGTCTTAATTGATATCAGGATTTTGTTTTAGCTCAAAAACTTGAGAACAAGAGGGTAGAATTTTACCAGATTATATGGATGCATTTATATTGACAAGATCTAGCTTTAGTTCGTTATTTTGTAATAGAATTATGGCCCTTTATTAAAATCAGAATTTGTTTCTGCTCAATTTATTCACGAAAAATGGACAAAATTTGACCAAATTTTGTATAATGCATCGATTAGACAAGTTGAAGATTGGTATTTTTTTTTCCTGTATTTATCACAAGTTTGTAAATAGAGTTATGTCCCATGGTTGATTGCAGAACTCCATTTCAGCCTGGTATGATTAATGAAAGGAATTTGACCAATTTTTGGCTCAGTTTCTGTCAAGAATTTATTTTTATCAACATCTTCTTTTAAGCTACTGGGTAGAGTTTCAACAAACTCTATATGTATAATCCCTGGATGGTCCTCTATCAAGGTTGATCAAAGATATATATTATATGCAGAATTATTGTTGCCATGGCAACCAAAAGAAAAATATTTTTGTCAAAAAATACTTGACCGATTTGAAAAATCATTTGGCACAAATGGTCCTTGGCTACCAGGATTGTTCAGATCTGTAAAAAAATAGCCACCAAGGATGATGCTGTTTTTCCTATGTATATATAGGCAAAGCTTTAAAAATCTTCTTGTCAAACACTACTGGGCTGATTTCAAAATAGCTTGACACGATTGGTCATTCGGTGACCCTTTACCAATATTGTCCAAAATATATTGATTCGTTTAAAAATATGGCCATCAGGGAGGGGCCAGTTTTTCCTTTGCATATATAGAGAAGACTTTAAAAAATATTTTGGCGTGAAATGCCCTTGAATGACCCTCCACCAAGATTGCTCAAATTTTATTGATTCATTGAAAAATAGGGTTGCTAGGGAACAAGGTATTTTCCTAAGTATGCATTATATATAAAAAAAAACTTTAAAAATGATGTTGTCAAAAGCTACTGGGTCGATTTATAAATAATTTGACACAATGTTCATTGGGTGACCGTCTGCCAAGATTGTTAGTTTACCTGAGCCGACTGCATTCTCCTGACCTTACAAATAGTAATTCTCAGGTGAGCCACCCAGGAACTGAGCGCCCTATTGTTGTGTGTGCATTTATATTGTCAAAAATATGATTGGAACTGGTTTGCATAGTTTTTCGAACATTTGCTGCAGATTTAAGGCTCTTGATTGATGATGATTTATTTTAATGCACACTTGGCCCTTTAACTTACTGCATGAAAAGCGCTTAGGTGGGGCTATAGTTCAGTTTTGACCAGTTTTTGTATATGCATTGTTATTGGAAGATCTTGGTTGTTTGAGATTGTTATATGCCATTTATGTTCATTTGTAACAGAGTTATGACCCTTGATTGATGTCAGATTTGTGTTTCCACTCAATAACTTGATAACAAATTGATGGAATTTTACCATTTTTGTGTAAGAAATTGATATTGACATACACAGTTTGGAATTGGTATTCATTATTTTTGCAATTTGTCAGCAGAGATATGGCCCTTGATTGATGTAGATTGGATTTTCATGCAGACTTGTCCCTTTTCTGCATCAAAAGCACTGTGACAATTTTAGTTCTGCTTGCTTTAACCCTAATCAGAGCAATGGACGTTTCCATAAAGCTACATATCAAGTCAGGAAAGTTCATTTTCAAATTGAGTTTGAGGTGTCATCGACTACAATTTCGAAAGATGATTGCATTTTTTCTCGGAAGATCGATTTTGTCCAAACAAGCCCTGTAGACCCTGATAAAATGCATCACTATGTGTGATTTTATATGGATATTAAGTGCTTGTTAAAGTACCCATTTAGGGGTTGAGGGTCTAAAGCAGGTGAGTTTGACCATGAAATACCACAATCACACACAACTGACCAACCCACTGCACGAGGAAGAGCCACAGAACACTAACAGCCAGGAGACTTCAGGAAGACAATTAAAGAGAAGCAACGAGCTCGGTCTTCCATATCAGGATAATTGCAAATCTAGAATGACACAAAGTACTGAATAACAAAACAAGGACCAAACACAGTACCCCTGTAAAAATTGGAGCAACAATAAACAATCAACAACAACAGAACCACCACCTTAGAGCGGGCAGCAGCATAAGCCTCATAGGGTCTTAAACGCATTTTACTGGTACCAAAAATAGTGAGTATGATCAGGAAATACCACAATCACAAACTGCATACACACTTATGGCACCACGAGGAAAAGCAACACATCAATCACTAGACACTATGAAGCCAAATTAAGCAAAGTAACCAGCTCTTTCTTCTTCATCATGAAGATTACCAAACCAGAATGAACACAAAGTAATGCACAACAAAAAATAGAAAAATTGCAGATTCCCATAATGGAAGTAACAATAAACAACGAATCAACAACAACAGAACCGACACATTAGAACAGGCAGTAGCATAAGCCACTAGGGGGCTCAAACGCATTTTACTGGTACCATTTTTTTGGCGCTAGATTCTACTGTTGTTGAAGTACAAGAAATGTATAGCTCGCATGGAGGCTTCCTAACTATTGCAATATATCATCATGGAGAAACAATCTAATCAAATTTACACACTATGATGAAACAAAGAAAAGGGCTCACAGCTCACAGATAGGCAGAGCTAAAGAAAACCTCAAGTTGAGTCATTGTGGGCCCAGCTACAGATAAGCATCAGGCAGCAACCGACTGGTTCACCCTTTACATCGAAGCCATCATTGAGTCTGAGGCCTGACCCACGGTCATGCAATTGAAGAGGAAACTGTAACTATAAACCATGATCAGGTTTACAACCAGATATGCAGACTGTCACACAATATCCATGTTATATCCAATTTTATTATATTTGATTAAATTTTTGAAAATATCACTAAAACAAGGTTTTCCAACAATTCTTATGAATTTATAAACTAAATCACCAAACAACACTGGCTCTGATATGCCCTGTTGCAGAAGAGTTTTTAACCAATATTGTATATACCCATCAGCACTGTGTGTCTGTGGTAGAATCAGAAAATGTTGTATGAATTTTATGATATTGATATCTTTGTTTGAATAACTTAGCTGGTTTGTGTTGTTGAACTCGCCAACATTAGAACTTACTTTCCCAAAGCCAATAAGCTGCAAAGTATAAACTTTTCAAAATAAAAATTGTCTCGTTTATCATATATTTAACCTTAAACTATGCCATTAGCTTTAGACAAGTCCAAGTCAAAAAGGGGGTATCACTATTAAAGGAATTTGCCTTATTTAGCTGAAGTTTAGTATGGTATATCTGACCTTCCATTTGTTAGCTTACCTATCAATATTAAGCAAGTAATTTAGATATTTTGAGATAGAGTTAAAAGCTTCTATACCATTAGCTTGATTATTGTCAGAAAGAGAAAACGTGAAGTCTCTCTCATAACAAAAACAAATCTGCAACCAGAGTGTCACAATTAGCACAAATTTGAATACCTACATTTTGATCTGGGTCTATATATTTTGCAATATACGCTACCTAAGTACATAAACAGATGAGAGGAGCACCCAAAAAAAGTTGTGTCTTGCAGGGTCAATCCTTAAAATGGCACCAACAATTAGAAGCAGAGGACATATTCAAATGTTGTCAATGCTTTAACCCTTAAAGCGCCAAGAAAAAAATGCATCTAAAAATATCGTCTGCTGAAGTCGTCTGCTGCAAATAATTGCCTAGCATTACTGACGAATTAAGTATAGAAGCAAACAGCGTGAACCCAGAACATACTGCTCCTAGGAGCAGTCTGATCTGGGTCCACATTGTTTGCCATAGAGGCTTCTTAGAAATTTCAGCAGACGAGAAAAGCAGACGATTTTTGTTGTGATTGGCGCATTAAGGGTTAAAACCAAATAAAGTATTGAAAGAAACTTCACATAATATGTCCCACAGAATCGAGCATTTATATTTGTCATCTATCCTGCTTTTGTGATTGGCGCTTTAAGGGTTAATATATTTCGTTTATGACATTTACCTTATTATGGGTGATAGTCTTAAGTCTTTGCCTGCTGAGTAATTTTCCATGCTTTTGTTGTAGTCTGCTGAATTTTTTTAAAAAATAACTTTTTCAACGAATTATTTCAGGAACACTACCAGAGTGTCAAACTGTTTGGATCCAGGTCTATGTCAAAAATGTTTGAAAAAGGTTATCACCAGATTACGAAATCGTCGCCAGTAAGGAAAAATGCCAATCACAACTGCAGAAGACAACAAATTATATTTATATCTTTCTTTATTTACATGGAAAGTAAGAATTATTATGACATTTGAATCATGCAAGCAGATCATTTACATAGTATATCAGCCACATTTGGTTTCTTAAGGTAGCTAAACATTTGAAAATGTCTTCTGCAAATAAATGGTGGTGATTAATCCTTTTAGCTCACCTGAGCCAAAGGCTCATGGGTGACCTAATAGTATATCAGTCACTCCGGCGTCTGTCCGTCGTCCGTCCATCCGTCCACAATTTCATACATCTTCTCCTCTGAAACCACGGGGCCAATAAAATGCAAATTTCATATGGAGACTCCTTAGGACACGGGAACGAAATTAGTTCAAATGGTCCTGGTCACATGACCAAGATGGCTGCCACGCCCATATATGGTAAAAACCCTTTAAAAATCTTCTTGTCCCGAACCAGAAGGCTGATGGCCTTTGGACTTGGTATGTAGCATTGCAGATGTGGGGCCTACCAAGTTTGTTCAAATGATGATCCTAGGTTGACCTTGACCGACTTAACGTCAAGGCAAAATTTGCATCCTAATGCATTTTAATGGGAAAATTTCTGAAAAGTTGATTTTTTTTAAAAAAATGTAGAAGCCTTAGTCATTATTCTCACTTGATATGTTTAACCTAATGAGACAATGGCTATAAATAAGTTCCAAAGATCAAGGTTGACCTTTGACCTTTCAGCTTAGGTCACTCATAATGGAGTCCCATCAATATATTAAAACATTGTTTTCTCACAAACCATTGGCCCAATTGAACTCAAATTTCATCTGAAGACTTCTTATGATAAGTTAGCCAAAATTTATGCAAAATATTTTGGTCACATGACCAAAATGGCTGCCACGCCCATATATGGTAAAAAACCCTTTTAAAATCTTCTTCTCCAGAACCAGAAGGACGATGACATTGGGGCTTGGTATGTAGCATTGGGGATGTGAGGCCTACCAAGTTTGTTCAATCGATGATCATAAGTTGACCTTGACCTACTTAACGTCAAGGCCAAATTTCTTCCTAATGCATTTAAATGGGAAATGTTTTGAAAAGTTGATTTTTTGAATACTGTTGAAGCCAAAGTCATTATTCTCACTTGATACGTTGAAACTAATGAGACAATGGCTATGAATAAGTTTCAAAGGTCAATAATGACCATTAACTTTTCAGCCAAGGTCGCTCATTTGGAGTCCCATCAACACATGAAAACATAGTTTCCTCAGAAACCACTAGACCAATTGAACTCAAATGTCATATGAAGACTCCTTATGATAGGTAAGCCAAAATTTATACCAATTGTACTGGTCACATGAACAAGATGGCCACCATACCCATATATTGTAAAAATCCTTTAAATATCCTCCTCTCTGGAACCAAAAGGACAATGGCCTTGGGACTTGGTATGTAGCATTGGGGATGTAGGCCCTACCAGATTTGCACAAATGATGAATCTAATGCATTTATATGGGGAAAATCTTGAAATGTTTTTTTTTTCTATAAATGTTTAGGCCGAAATCATAATACTTGCAAGAAATGTTTAACCTAATGAGACCACCGTTTAATGTCAAGCTGACCTGTGACCTTTTATCCAAGGCCACTCATTTGGATTGCCACATACCTATCTAAACATCTTTACTCAGATATCACTGGGCTGTTTGATGGAGTATTCATTAAATTGTTTTAGGTCACTCAACCAAAATGGCTGTAACCCCCATAAAACAAAATATGTATCGTTATAAGCCGTAGTTGATCTTGACCTATTTTAACATTATTAAGGAGATCAGGTGAGCGCTTCAGGACCGTCAGGTCATCTAGTTCTGCATCTAGCAAGTGTTGTCTGCTGATAACCCTTGCAATAAATTTTTATTCTGATCAGGCTAGACGTTTCTGATCTCAATCTAAGTTGCTTGACACATTGATGATATTCCTGAAATATTTTTTTAATTGTTTTGAAAAAATGGCAGACAGCAACATAGCATAATAATACCAATATTTTCAGACATTTATTATTTAACCCTTTATATACTAATGCATTTGTCCTTCTGGTTAAGTACTTAAACTTGGGATTGTCCGTTGTACTTATCTATGTATATTGTGTATTATGTCTGTAATACTGTCTTGCAGCCTTGTTGTCACCTGCTGGGAAAGGACTGACCTCTTGGCTCTCTCCTGTGTGATGTTTTCTTGTGTCTTTGTCACTTTCCTATGTGGTGTCCAGAGTCAGATATGACATTTGATTGTACCAATTCCTGATCTTTTCCTTCATTCTTAATTTGTCAGTTCATTATTTAAAAAACAAACTTATATCTGAACATCTTTTTTACTTTGACAAAGAGTGTTGACCTGGCCTCGATGTTATAAGACTTGAGTTCATTCTCAAACTCAAAATAAAGCGCAATGATTGGCTGCTTGCGGACACGTGGCCTCAAGCAGTCAATTGTTATGCTTTATTTTGAGCTTGAGACTGTGCTCAAGTGTTATAACCTTGCGGCCTGGATGAAATGTTGTATAATATGCTATTGCATCTGGATTTTCACTATTTGTAATAGTACCTGCTTAGGGGTTCCCGGAATACATTGGGTCATAATCAGGTGTGATACTTGATTGTATTGATTCCTGATCTTTACCATCTTTAGATGGCGCTTTATGGGTTAATTTTTCGCTTTCTTCTCACAGATAGAGATCAATGAATGTGAAACCCTACCTTGCCAGCATGGTGGAACGTGTGAAGACAAGTTACCTGGTTATGAGTGTAAATGTCCGCTTGGGTGGACTGGTACTAACTGTGAGAACTGGAATGATCAGTGTAAACCTAATCAGTGTCTGAATCAAGGAGATTGCTATAGTCTCAACAATACCTTCATCTGCAGGTTATTAACTTAGCTTAAACCAAAAGTCAGATTCTAGACTGGCAATGATCAGTGTACACCTGACCAGAGTCAGAATCAAGGGGATTGCTATAGTCTCAACAATACCTTCATCTGCAGGTCAGTAACTTAGCTTAAGACCCAAGTCAGATTCTAGACTGGCAATGATCAGTGTACACCTAACCAGTGTCAGAATCAAGGAGATTGCTATAGTCTCAACAATACCTTCATCTGCAGGTCATTAACTTAGCTTTAACCCAAAGTCAGATTCTAGACTGGCAATGATCAGTGTACACCTCACCAGTGTCAGAATCAAGGCGATTGCTATAGTCTCAATAATACCTTCATCTGCAGGTCAGTAACTTAGCTTAAACCCCAAGTCAGATTCAAGACTGGCAGTGATAAGTGTACACCTAACCAGTGTCAGAATCAAGGAGATTGCTATAGTCTCAACAATACCTTCATCTGCAGGTCAGTAACTTAGCTTAAGACCCAAGTCAGATTCTAGACTGGCAATAATCAGTGTACACCTAACCAGTGTCAGAATCAAGGAGATTGCTATAGTCTCAACAATACCTTCATCTGCAGGTCAGTTACTTAGCTCAAACCCCAAGTCAGATTCTAGACTGGCAATGGTCAGTGTATACCTAGCCAGTGTCAGAATCAAGGCGATTGCTATAGTCTCAATAATACCTTCATCTGCAGGTCAGTAACTTAGCTTAAACCCCAAGTCAGATTCAAGACTGGCAGTGATAAGTGTACACCTAACCAGTGTCAGAATCAAGGAGATTGCTATAGTCTCAACAATACCTTCATCTGCAGGTCAGTAACTTAGCTTAAGACCCAAGTCAGAATATAGACTGGCAATAATCAGTGTACACCTAACCAGTGTCAGAATCAAGGAGATTGCTATAGTCTCAACAATACTTTCATATGCAGGTCAGATCTTAGCTTAAGACCCAAGTCAGATTTTAGACTGGCAATGATCAGTGTACACCTCACCAGTGTCAGAATCAAGGAGATTGCTATAGTCTCAACAATACCTTCATCTGCAGGTCAGTAACTTAGCTTAAGACCCAAGTCAGATTCCTGACTGGCAATGATCAGTGTACACCACACCAGTTTCAGAATCAAGAAAATTGCTAAAGTCTCAACAATACCTTCATCTGCAGGTCAGTGACTGAGCTTAAGACCCAAGTCAGATTCTAGCCTGGCAATGATCCGGCATTCAGCCGGCTGTTATTGTTATAATTAACATTTTCAGAGAAGCAAATCTCCAATGTCATTTGGCCATGGTGATCAGATTTCATATAAATGTCAAGTAGAGAAAATGCTGCATAAGGGATTGGGGCTGATTAGAGTGGATTTCTGGTTGGCGTGTAGCATAAAGCTCTCATAGAGTTATACCCAAACCAAGAACATGAAGGCCACAACTAATACATTAAGTATGTAGTGGTTTATGATTGCCAACATAAATCACGTCAATCAATCCACTGGGTCCAAAAGTGGCTATAAATTGGATATTGATAGCTCCCATAGACTTATAATTGAAATAAATTCGAAAATCAGCTCTGAAACAATGAGGCTCACAGCTTATACATTCTGTGTATATAAAGGGTGTAGCATTATTTTTAGTCCCCTACTTAAATCTAGCCAATCAAGCCACTGGGGTCCAAACGGATACCTGTGGAACGATAGCTCCATAAGACTTATTACAAGAAAAACGTTTTAAAAATCTTCTTCTGAAACCTAATAAATTTGGTGTGTAGTAATGGCTAGTGGCCCCTACACAAAAAATGCAAATCAAGCCTCAGCTTTCCAAACTTGCCACACACCCATGGGATCAACATTTTTCAAGACTTATAATTGGGAAAAACTTCTTATCTGAAACCAAAAGTCCACAGCTTCTATAGTTTAGTATGTAGTGATACATATTGTTTTGCTACAATAATTCTGCCAACCATGTCACTTAGGTTCAAATTGGCCACGCTCCAGGAAGAAATTTGCCCCTATAGATTTATAATATTGTTTTTGAAATATCTCGAAAACTTGGAAATCTAAACATTTTATCGGAGCTGTTGACTTCATCGTTGAACTGTACAAGGGGTGTTCCATTAATAATGCGAGTTTTGTATCATTATTTCGTGGTATAAGTGATATAAACCACCACATATCGATATAATAATCACTAGTGAGTAACACAGGTGATTATCTAATTTATAACTTCATTGACCTTGGTAAGTGCACACTGCCCTATGGCATTTTCATTATGCTGCATACAAAATGCATGGGATAGAGAGCATAATATTCTTGAAATTAAGGCCGATATAAAAGGTAGGCGGTAGCTTGGCATAATGTCTTTAAATATTAAAAATGCCAAAAAAATACTGCAAATATATCCAAGCTATAGACACAAAAGATTTTGACAACGAATTCACTAATATTGTGATCTTGGTATGACATTTTGAACCCAGGTGAAAGTGTTCAAAACGATTTTGGGCCTCAAAAACGCACAACGCCCATGCACTGCCAAACCAACATAGGCAGTCAAGAAGGACTTGTGTTCAATTTATGTTGACAACAAGTGTCTGATCTTGCAAGTTCAGATGCCAAAAGGTAGAACTGTGGCAGGTACATTCAACAATAATGATGTATTGAGGAAGCTGAAAAATCATTACACAAGCCACCATTCGAAAACATGTTATAGACACCTTCAAATCTTGTATGAAAATGCACCTGCTCACAAAGCACGCCTTGTGGTTGAGGCTTGGAGTCTGAGAAGATTCAAGTCTCTAGAACTCGTCCCCTGTAGCTTCTATGTTTTCCGCAAACTAAAATCATATTTGTTTGGAAATAAATACAACTCAAGAACTGCCCTTGAATCATCTGTACATTTTTATATGAAGTGTATCCTTATTGGCGACTACGAAAGAGTTTCAAAGGGTGGATTAGCCATCTTAAACGGGATATTTGGGTAGACAGGGAGTACTTTGAAGTGCAAAGCGAGAAAACGTTTCATTAAACCCATAGTTAAGCTGAAACAATGTCAATCACACCATTATTGGAACACCACGCATCAAGTTGACAGCTTATGTGAGAGGATAAGATGGAGCCTCTTGTTTGGCTTTCCAATCGTAAAATATGATTATTTGTTTGACAGTAGCTGGATTCTGGGAAGGGTCAGATTTTGTTGTTTCGACTCTGCATTTTGACTGATTTTGTATGCCATATCTCATTAGATTTTGTACAGCGTAGTGTAATAATTCACATTTAGTTTCATCAGGATGTCTTCAGAAGTAAAGGATGTATAGTCTGTTGGCTGTTTAAATGCTAATGAATTGTTCTGTCCTAAGTCATAAGTTAGTTAACAATTAATTGAGTTTCATAAAACTTATACTGAGTTTATTTGACTTAAGTTTTATGATTTGCGCGAACTGTAATGAGAAAGTCATCAGTTGTTAAGGAGTTATTGCCCATTGGTCGCCTTAAGGTCAACAAATAGTTACATTAGAGCCAAACTTAGTAACCAGTCGATGAAATTTTATCTAGCTGAAGTAATAATATATTTGTCAATTGTATGGTGGTGCACAACGAAGTTTGTCAAATTTATTTCAGATACACAGAAGCTATTTCTGTTTGATTGTCTTACTTTCAATGAATTGGTCGCTACAGAACATTACTTGGTATGGACAGAATCAAATTTCACGAAACTTGACTGAACATAAGGTGGGGTGATGCATATGAATATTCATTAGAGTGTCCATAGATCTGTAGGAGTTGTTGTTCTTTGATTGCCTTAATTTTCGTGAAAAATGTACTAGGCAATTTTGGCTGGGGATATCAATTTGTAATCAAATTTGCTGCTGCAAATCATTTCATTCTGGTAAAAAAGTGCTTCCATGCAAACCAAAGAATTCAGGTGAGAACCAATGGTAATCATAGTCGTTTTCTGTTTTCTACATTAATGAAGGATCTTACATAAATGTTCATGTTTTATTGAATTCATAAAACGAGTTGAGTAAAAATAAATAATATATGAAATAGATAAAATGCAAGCTTGCAGAGTGTTTTATCTCTTTCTTGCAACGAAGTTGATATATTCAATAATATAGAAGCACGAATGCTGGATTCTTTCTGTCACATGACATTAAATTTAAACAAAAATTGCATTTTGGCTTGAATATTTGTTATCAATATTTTGTCATATGCCACGCAGCGTTATAAAAGACGTCATTTTCGTTACGTGAATTAACTGTTAACCACTAGTGGTCTATCAAATTTATTGCATGGCGTTTTATCTTTCCCAGACGCGACGTGATATGACAAATAGTCATATTTTTGGATTGTAAGGATTAAAAGCTGATTAACAATAACTTTATAGTTACAAAGCAATGTCAGACCCTAAGTTTAAGTGCATAATAAATATCAGTTTTTAACTTGAGGTTTTCTTTAGCTCTGACAATCTGTGAGTCATGAGCCCTTTTCTTTGTTCCATCATGTTGTGTTAATTTGATTAGAGTGTTTCTCCATGATGATAAATAGCATTAGTTAGATGGCCTCCATGCGAGCTGAACGTTTCTTGTACTTCAACAACAGCAGAATCTAGAGCGAAGATTTGGTACCAGTAAAATGCATTTAAGCCCCTCGGTGGCTAAGGCTGCTGTCCGTTCTAAGGCGGTGGTTCTGTTGTTGTTGATTTTTTGTTTATTGTTACTCCCATTGTAGGAGTCTGTAATTGTTCTATGTTTTGTTGTACGTTACTTTATGTCCTTTCTAGTATTGCAATCATCTTGATGGGGAAGAGAGAGCTGGTTGCTTTGATTTGTCTTGCTGGTGTCTCGTGATGGTCGAGCGGCTCTTCCTCGCGGTGCCACAGGGTTGTCTGCGGTTTGTGATTATGGTATTTCCTGATCATACTCACTTACTATTTCTTATTATTCCTCAACCAAAAATATACCAGAGGGTTCTTTTGAGCACAAAAAACAATTGTACACTCAAACACTTTTCTTATATTAACAGGTGTCATGGAGGGACACAGGGTGAGTTATGCCAAGGTTTGAGAAGAGTCTGTGATACTCTTTCTCATGTCGAAGTTTGCATCAACGGAGGAAACTGTATTAATCAGGGTGGATCTGCAGCTTGCAGCTGTCCTATAGGTATGTAGTAGAGTATATTTAATCATTTCCAGATCAGCTAAAGATGACTGATGAGTATGGTAAATGTACTACAATTTCGCAGAAAAAAAAATGTTTCTGTTTTCAAATAAAACTGTAAATAGGGCTGGAGTTAGCAAAATACTTGTAAAGATAGCATATAGGAAAGATTCAGAATAGAATGCTTTTCAGAAGCAGTCTGATGTTGGTCGGCCTATTTGTCAGGCAACTAGTGTTTGAAATATCAGAACATTTATTGTAACTTTTGGGCCCAAGCAAACACTGAAAATCTATATCAAACTTACAAAGGATGCCGTTTTAAGAACATATTTACCTCAAGATGTAGGCGCGCTAATTTTTGTATGTTTTTTGTTTTAACGGTTGTCCATTAATATATTATATTGGTAATTTGTATTGTTAACTCCTTTAGGCAGTTTTTGGAGAGGATTACTCTATTAATCCATTGTAAAAGTAAGAAAGACAGCAAAGATCAGGAAACGATACAATCAAGTACCACACATGACCAAGGAGACCACATTAGAAAGTAACAAAAGCACAATAAACATCACAAACAAGAGCCAAGAGATCATCCCTTTCTCAGCAGGTGACCACAAGGCAGCAATGAACAGAGGCGAAAGCATGACAAACACAAGACATACATAACAGAAATGATCCATAAAAGAAGTATCGCCTAGGAACTGTCAGTAAAAATATTTGTCTGGAGGGCATAAACTGGTTTTATGGCGCCAACCTCACCTTTAGTTCAGATGTTGACCAAGACAAATAGATGTTTGGTTTGCATAAAATACCCTAACGTATCAATGCATTATCCCCTAGAAGATATAAATCAAGATATAAAACGGATATAAAGCAAAGATAAGAACTCAAGGGTACATAAAACTTGATAAAGCAAAGATAAGAATTAGACAGTATATGAACTGAATACTGGAGCAACAGAAATCAAACAGGTAAACCCCGGTTGGCCTGACAACAGCCAAAGCATCAGGCCCCTACCTAACCCTGGTTAGGGATTTCCACTAGGAGACTAACTTAGCCATAGAGCATTCCATGTTCGTTGTTAAAATTTTATCTTAAGCATAATAACTAATCTGGGAAAACGATTCCTTCAGAAATAGAGAGAACCTATGATATATGAAAACAACAGACTTGGTTTTATTGAGTCTGGTATGAGAAATAATGACAAGTGCACAATTTTCACGCCCTCTTGCACCTTTTAAAGCGGTATTCTGCTTTTCCTCAGAACCAAATATTCTTGCAGAATCAGAATATGAAAAATTATCAACAGTACCCGATGTACGGGGAGAGGTTTTACCATCTATTAATAGATACACCAATGATCACCAGCACTATAAGTAATTATATAAGATCACACATCCATTGCCTGAATGAGCTAAGACAAGCATGATCAACAAATGAAAGATAATTTGATTCCATGAGTTTGCTTTTCTCCGCCCAGATCTAAATACGTGGTCATAAGGCTAATTAAAGAGTGGCTGTGTTTCCACTAACATTCTTAAACTAAGAATGGTAGGCAGGATGGAGATTTGTTTGTTTGTTTGATTTGGTTCTTTACGTTCCATCAACAATCTTTTAGTTAAACAGGGAGGGGTCTTCCAGGATGGAGAAGCCTTATTTTATTTTACTTTGTCCACAACAAAACAGGGTAGGTCGGGACTATGACATCTTTTGGCTTTGAAATTTTATCAAAATATAGCAAAAGTAAGGAAGAAGGCGATACATTTAAATACCACACCTAATGTAGAACAATATTTGGAACAGTGTCAAAAACACAAGAAATCACATACAAAAGAGCCAAATGGTCAGCCTTTACCAGCAGATGACCACAATGCTTCACAGAATAGACAAGACAGCATGACAGACATCAAAACCAAAAACAAAAAAGGATGGGCGAAAGAAGAATCACCCCTGAATGGCCAGTATAAAGATTTTATTGGAGGGCTTAAACATGATTTACACCGCCAACATCACCCTTATTCAGACATGAATTGACTAGTATGAAGGGCCGCGTAGCACAGTTGGTAACGTGTCTGGCTACAGATGCGTGTCTGATTGCAGATCCAGGGGTTGCGAGTTCGATCCCAGCCCGGTCCCATACTTTCCTGGATATTGATCATGAAATGATTTCTACGGTCATTCTCCTCCCTTCCGCTGATTCATTCAAGAAGGGTTGTTGTCAGTTACAAGCGAAAGTATGTACACAAATTACTGGTTAACCGCTTGTTCAAGCCTGCCCAGGAAAAAGTGTGGTTAAGTGAACAGACCGTCCCGCAATGACCATAGCTGTTGACTTGGGATGTAAAGCAACAAAACAAAAAAATGAATTGAGTACAATAGATGCCCAGCGAACAGGAAAGATCCCAACCTACCAAAGCACCATCTCCCAGTACATACAACCCAAGATACAAAAAGAGAAAAAACAAAGACAAGGACCCAACAGCAGACAGAACCAAATACCCCAGCAAAGAAGTAAACAGCCAAACCTGAGGCGTGCAACCAAAGAGGAAAGCAAAGCCATCAACTTTGATTGAGATGACCACCAATCACGCAATCCATCATTATACTTTAACGCCACAGCCAATCCTCCTACAATGAGAAACCACCCAACAAACTGCGCTAAAAACACTCTTTAATCCAAACACCATGTTTCCATTAAACCCGGCCTTAAGAGCCCAGGTACAAAAGAGACCCAAGTCCAATATAAAACCCAATATTGAGCCCGACCACCTAAATGTAAGTTAGTATGATCAGGAATTACCACAATTACAAACTGCAGACAAACTCATGGCACCCCAAGGAAGAGCCATACAACAATTATGAGACACCAGGAATACAAACTAACCACAGTATGGATACTCAACCATGATGTTGGAATAGCTAGCTTGTATATTAAAAGTCAAGAAATAAAAGTAAGAAATGGGGCAAAGATCAGGAAACGATACAATCAAGTACCACACCTGACCCAGGATTCCACATGGGAAAGTAACAAAAATACAATAAACATCACCAACAAGAGCCAAGAGGCCAGCCCTTTCCCAGCAGGTGAGTCAAATTATTAAAATCATCCCTTTTTTGCCCAAAGTAATTTTCTCACTCTTACTCTCCAATATATAACAATACTATTTAGAATTAAAAAGTAAGGATATATCAGAATTGAAACAAATGGCGATTTCATGAACCTTTAGACCAATAATTGAATGGACAAGATGTTGTAAAGCATCTTGAAAAGGTCTGCTGTCTTTACCAATATTACCATTTTTCCTTAAAGTTTGGTATTTACCACATTTGTGAGCAAGGAAGGCTCCTGAAGCCTGTACACACGTCATTTTTCAATAAGCCTTCAATTACTTGTCGCTGTACCACACACACATTCTCATGTAGAACAGCAGTGATTGTCGTCTTGAATTTTCAAAACAAACAATTCAAATAGTTATAAATACAAAACAATCTTTATTGTTTGGGTATATTTGGCATACAGAATTATTTTTGGGCTTTCTTGTCTTAGCGTTGTTTTTGTTGGGTGTTTTTGTTTGGTTAGCGTGGTTTTTTTGGGGGGGTGTAAAATAATTGAATAAAATCTCAATATTAATTTATTGTTGTTTATTCCTCTTATGGATGCCAATTCAAACCACAAGGTTATACTATTTTGTCATGTTAAACTCAATTGAGCATGAAATTTCAACTGCTCATAAAACCTAAAATACTGACATGCTTTAAGACAAGCGTTGCTTTCAAAATCTCAACTGCCTTTATCATGCCATTAAATGTTGAAATGTCAATAATTTTGAACATAAATAACCATGCTTTCTAAAGTAAGTATGAAATAGATTTCTAACCTTGGAGAAAGGTAAAGATCTGCAGTACTACATATAAAGTAAGCACTGATTTTGTTCGCATTTCAATGCTTCTCCCAACTATTTTGTCTAACCGCATATGAGCTAGGTTTGTGCAAAAGTAAATTTGGCACAAAATATTGTGTCTACAAGTGTAGTTGATACATCGATTGAAAGGTGTTAGAAATCACATATAAGGTATGGGATCTCTCTTCTTTATAAAAATTTTAGACACTTGTAAATATATGTAATTTTAGTGTTCGAGCCTAGCGAACATGTACTTTACATGATTTCATTTCAGATTATGTTGGTGACTCCTGTGAACTAACCAAGGACTGGTGTTCAAGAGACCCCTGTAAGAATGGTGGTATATGTACCAACCTTGAGCCCAGAGGCTTTCGTTGTGACTGCCAAGAAGGTATTTATCAAATCAGCAGTGTCACAGGAAGATAGTACCATAGTTTTGATAAATATTTGGACACCTTAATTTTTTCACCAGGCTTATCCTTACCTCTTCACATGCCCATGTTGACTGTCGATAATATTTGCAAATAGCTGGACCCAGGTCAGGCCTGTCAAAATATAGGTCCTGATCTTGACCCAAACTGTTGGACATTTATATAGTATTACTAACATTCTGAAACAAATCAACAGAAGACAATATTTCTTCAACGTTTTGTTGTCTGCAATTTTTTAAAATTGATTTTTCAATACTATTTCTTAGTAATACTTTTGAATAGTGAAAGAATTTTGATCCTGATCTTAGCTGGAAGTTTTGTTGGGTCTGATCTATACTTAATCTATTTTTAGTTCAAAATAAAAGATGGAATCGAACATTTTCTATCCTAATGGATTTATCCATTTAACTCGGTACAGAACTTAGATACATTGCATTAGTTAGAAGGCCAGCTAAACATTTCTTGTACTTCAACAACAGCAGAATCTAGGGCGAAGATTTGGTACCAATGAAATGCATTTAAGCCCCAGATGTTATTTCCTGATCATACTCACTTATTATTTTTGGGGTGGTACATTCAACCTATCAATGAGACGAAGACTAGAGGCTGCAAATAACTCTTTGCATGCTGGATAATTTTTCATGATTCCATTGTCTTCTGCCAACTTTTTCAAAATTACCTTTTTTAAAGCATTCTTTCAGAAATACTATCTGAGTTTCCAACAGTTTGGATCCAGAACAGGATCTATGTTCTCGTTGTCCTGTTCTGGTACCCTACAAGGAAAAGAGAAACCCAATTTTAGTTATTATTTTAGGCCTTAAAGGAATTATTTGGATAAATGTCATACATTTGCAACCTGAAAATTGTGCATGTTCAATCTCAAACTTGCAAAAAAAATTATCATCTGCCAAAGTAAGAAAGAAGGCAAAGATCAAGAATCAATACAATCAAGCAATAAACCTGACCCAGGACACCACATGATAAAGTGACAAAAACACAGTAAAACATCACATACAAGAGAGCCTAGAGGTCAGTCCTTTCCCAGCAGGTGACCACAAAGCACAATGAACAGACAAAAAAACATGACAAACAGGAAGCATAAATAACAAAAATGATCCATAAAAGAAGCATCGCCTTGGAATGGTCAGTACAAATACTTTTACTAGAGAGCTTAAACTAGTTTCACAGCTTTAACCTCGCACCTTAGTTCAGATGTTGATCAAGACATATATAACATATTATGTTTTGTTTGCATGAAAGACCCCTATTGAACTTATCCATGAATTTGTGTCAAATTATAAAATAAATGGGTTGTCATGTATCCTAATCATGAACAGCTGCCATTACACATGATAATTAGTATACGCCCGCCTCTATGCTATTTTCATGTCTGTGCATGTGTCAATCTGTGACGTTCTGTTTCCTTATTATCTTGAGAAAAGTTTTTGCTGTATTTATATCATACTTTGCAAACATATTCATATTTGTAAGACAAAAACTTTTAAGACAACAAAATAAGGGCTAGTTTTGGTGTCAAACCTAAAAAAAACGAAGAGAGTGCTCCTACGTTACACTGGTTACCTAAACTCCATTAAAACCCCTTATAAAGCAATATTTATAGTACATTGGATGTGTTTTTCCATTTCTTACGATATTGTTATCACCAAAATACATAGTACACTGGGCTATTTTGATTTCAAGATTGTCAAATTTCCATTTTTCATGGTTATTCTTCTTGGTCTACATCAAACAGAGTTTATATTTCTCAACTTATCTGATTTGTTAGATCATCTAGTCATGTTGCTGACTTCAACACTCCAATAAATTGTTTACTCAGAAACTTCTTAAACAAGGCTACTAGCATCATAAACTTTGCAAAACTTTTTTTTTCAAAATTGTATTGATATACTGCAATTTGAGATCCAAATAATTCAATGTAAGAATTAAATCTTTCTTGTGACTTTTATTTTAGAACCAGAGTTTTATGTCGACTTATTGTATAAATTAAAGAAAATTGATGGAACTCATATTTTTTCACAGCATAGTTTAATAAGATTATTTGGCATTATAAAATGATTGGTTATAATACTAATGTATTGCAGCAGACTGCATGCTCTGTGGTCAACCCAATCATGGTTGGCAACTTTGCTTCCCTCTTCAATATGGCATATACAGCCTACATGTGCCAATCAAATTCTACAACAGCTTTAGCTAAATTAATTTACAACTTTTCGTACTCAATCTAGACACATTAAACAAATGCATAAAGGATTTTGATCCAAACACCTTTCGACAAAATGACAGCTATAAAAGTTTTAACATTTTTTTCATATGACTTTTGTATATGCAAAGATTGTGTCTTCATAGGACAATCATCTCCTACCAGAGCTTGGATAAATCAATCCAGTACTCTATCTATACAACATGAAAATATCAAACATGTTCATAAAGGAGTTTGATTCTTAAGGACAATTTTTTACAAAATAACATCTATGAAAACTTAGATATTTTTGTATAATTGTATATGCATATAGATAGTACCAACCCCTACCACAGCTTTTGATGAATTGATCCAATACTTCTTATAAACATATGCATGAAGATATTTTATGCAACAACAGAAATATTCTTATATAAAATGACAGCTATGAGACTTTTTTCTTCTATAAACATTGATATTTTCAAAGAATTTCAGGTGTGAAATTTTCTGTGCATTTTATCTCACTAAATGTTGCAGATTGCTAACTTAAAGATCATTTGCTCAGGTTCTAGTTAAAAACAGTTTTCAAAACTAAGATCTGCTTGTTAAAAGCATCATTTGAAGAATAAAAACGACCTTTGCCGGGGTATCTGATAAGCATTGGCTATTAACGTTTTTCATTGGACCAGCTCATTATTGCATAGGCAGGTAGCAAAGGTCATTTGTGCCTACACAGTCTGGCAGAAGCCATCGTTGATCATTGACACAAGAGAGGGTTGTAGTAGACAGTTACATCTGGCGTCAATGGCATTATAAAGCTGCTAATATGCGTCTTAAAATGTCATTATGCATATGTGACAGTGTGCCTAATTTCGCATATGAGACTTACTCAGTTGTTGATCTTACACATATTGGCAATTTCTGGCTATTTTCTATACATAGATAATGATTTTTTCATTAAAAATGGCTTTTTTGATGTAATGATTACCAAAACCAAGTTGCATTTACAAGAAACAAATTCAATTGCTGTTTATCACATAAATATTATACGAGAGCATGTCATGGAGTCAGTAATACATTACATCTCACTAAATTTTAGTCTACACCAATGCCAATCGAATCAGATCTCAGATATACATCAAAGGTACACTGTGATTGTTGGAATGCATGTGATATTTCTTTTTTTGGCTTTCTAAATCTACATTTTATACAAACGTATACATTTTAAGATATCCAGTGTTAATTCTATATTTCGTTGTTGTTTTTTAGGTTATAGTGGCTCAACCTGTGAAATTGTTGCAAATCCCTGCTTAAAAAATCTTTGTCCAGACACCGCTAGATGTCAGTCAATGGTAACAGATTACATCTGTATGTGTCCCATGGGAAGGCAAATTGTTGGTCGTTTTTGTCGTAAGTTTAATTGATTATTGTTCTTGAAAATAGTATACATTTTTTTGGACTGTTTTCAAATTAAATAGTTACCATTGTCTCTTTTTACATGTATGCAACTGTCATCTACTGATAACCTTTGCAACGGTTTGTACAAAGATCTAGCATTCTTAATCTGGATCCTAACGGTATGATAGTATTTTTGAAAAAAAAAATCAAAAAGTTGATTTTGAAAACAAAATCAGACAATAACAAAAAAGGGTGCAAAGTTAATCACTGAGCATGTACAGAGCTAAAGCAGCAATTGTGACTTCAACAGCTGACAAATTAAATGAAACACTTGAGTGTCATTATACTGAGGACCAATATAACAGGCAGGTCTAAATAAGACTGTTCGAACACAACTTCCATTCTTTCAACATGTTTCTCTTGCCCTCTATTTTCCAGGTGGTTGCACAAATAAAGCGTACATTAAAGCGTATATATGCTATTATACCCAAATTTGCTATAGCCTAGTCTAGTTTGACAATGTATGACAGCTCTCTGTCTAAAACTTCTGGTCTCTATTAACTGGTCGCGCTATATTTGATTGTATCAATTCCTAATCTTTGCATTCTTCCTTACTTTTAAGCTACCTAATGGTGTCGAAATTTAATGAACTGTCTAATTTTTCAAAGTACATCAGCACCTTAATGTGTAAGGATTAGGGTTTTTCATCATTGTGCTGTAGGATTTTTAATTGCTAAAAAGCAGGGCTGTTATGACATAGGTGTTAGCAATTCAAGGGAGTAAGGAAGTCTGCAAAGATCTGGGTCTATACAATCAAATACCTTAACTGACCCAGGAAAATACACTGGAAAGCGACAAAAACGCCAGAAAACATCACTAACAAGAGATACAAGAGGTCAGCATTTTCCCAGCAGGTGCCCAAAAGGTTTTGAGGAAGAGACTAGATAGTATAATAAACAAACACGAAACTCATACAACAAAAATAATCCACAAATATGAAACATTACTTGGAATCGTCAGTAAAACATAATGTTAATTTTGAATTTATATAATGCAGTTATAGAAAGCATGATGGTATGGGTTATTAAGACACTCAATCTAGGTACATTTTTGTTATTCCATTGTAGTGCATTGTTGCATTTCATAACGAATTATTTCCATGCATATTGAAAACATTTCAAACATAATGCTACCATCATTAATTAAATACCACAGAAGAATTGCAAAATGATCCAAATATAAAGTATGAAAACATAATAATCTCTAATGAGTGTGAGGCTGGGATAGCAAAGTCATGTTTTGGTTTCATGAGGCATGCTGAGTGATGACAAAGGTTGATCCAGAGGACAACTTTTTTATCCTACCCACACACGAATGATTGATTCTTTTTCTTGCTTACCACTAAAGTTCGCATTACCATTTAAAACACTCAAAGAAGTTCATTATCATCCTGAGATAAGACATAACATAACGGTGTCACTGTATGATAACAATAATGCCACATGACTTCAGTTTATAAACTGATATTTCTTAATATGTCTATTTGTAGAACACATGCTGAAGTGACAATATATCATTTACAATGTTTGTGTGTGATCAAAACTTAGGAGCTGTCTGTATGTATTTCCTGCAATCTGCCTTTTATAGCACTTGTGCCAGCTTTAATGGTCACGCTGTCACCTGCTCTATGATCTATTAGCATGCCTTTAACTCTTGATGGATAATGTTCCATGCTCTTGCTGTCATCTTCATGAATATGTATATGTACTATAATCAAAGTGTCGAATGGTTTGGATCCAGATCATGACCAATATTCTGTCTGCATTTCTTGATGTGCATTTACCAGACTATTCAGTATGCCATATTCATTCTTTACATCAGTACAGAGTTATAAGGAAGTAAATAAATGGTCATCTACTAAGGCTACATTGTGACCAGCCAGTGTTCAGATGAGCTGGCACATCTACCCAGTCTCTACTGAACCATCACTGCTTGTGTACACAAATTAGGCATCTAGTCCCTCTATATCTCTGCATGATAATTTGAAATATGACTATCTGCTTATGGTCCCTATGAACCCTTATCCTGCCAATATTTTCATGTCCTGAAAATAGTGTCTACCTATTACAGTCATTGCGTATTATTCACATTCACCTAAGACTACTTTTACCTCATAAGCAAACACTATGAAGTTTGACCATACTGCTCTAAATTGGCTACCAATGTACGTAAGCAGATGAGAGAGCAGGCAACAATTGTTGCAATTGGCCCAAAAAGGGTTGCTATTGGTGAAATTTCCTTTCTCTATTTATAGGTACTGATGTATCAAGAACTGACTTTATACTTTTATTGAATAACATTGTGTCTGAGGTTAGAAGGATGAAAAATGGGTCTTCACATGGCTCCAGGCTGGTCCTTCATGAAGATGTCCCTACTTTGAGAACTCCATTCCGAATGTCAGGATCAACCTTTTCTGTAATGATGTGGGCTAGGATACACCAATCATCAGAGATGAAGCCTTGCAATCTTTTGCGTCTAGTTGGGTAGGTATACATCTGCCTCTAGTGGGGTAGAAATCATCGGCGTCTAGTTGGGCAGGTATTATTCTGTGGCCTGTTGGCATGTATTCATTTGCGCCTAGTTGGGTAAGTATTCCTCTGCGTCTAGTTGGGCAGTAATTCTGGGTCTAGTTGGAAGGTATTCTTTTGCATCTAGTCGGGTAGGTATTCCTCTGCGTCTAGTTGGGCATGTATTATCCTGCGTCTAGTTGGGTAGGTATCATTTTGTGTCTTGTTAGGTATGTATTCCTCTGTGTCTAGTTGGACATGTATAAGTCTGCGTCTTGTTGGGTAGGTATTCCTCTGCATCTAGTTGGGCATGTATTATTCTGTGTCTAGTTGGGTAGGTATTCTTTCGCATTTATTTGGGTAGGTGTTCTCTTGCATCTACTTAGGTAAATATTCATCTGCATTTATTTTGGTCCGTATTACTCTGTGATTAGTTTGGCAGGTATTCTTCTACATCTAATGGCACTGATATACATCTGTATCTAGTTGAGTATGTATTCGATTGTGTCTAGTTGAGTATGTATTCCTCTGCACCCAGTTGGGCAGCTACTGATCTGAGTCTAGCTGGGTAGGTATTACTTTGCGTCTGGTTATGTACGTATTCTGTTACCTAGTTGGGTAGGTATTCCTCTGCGTCTAGTTGGGCAGTTATTATGCGTCTAGTTGAGTAGCTATTCTTCTGCATCCAGTTGGACGGGAATTTTGCGTACTTGTATACCACATTTGGCCTAATCAGCACACGTGTGCATAACTTGCTCACATTTTAAAATACTGTAGTTTCTGATAAACTGACTTCTGATCAGGATTCGCCATTTTTATCCACATGATGGCATGACTGGTTATCAGAAGTTAATATTGTGTTAAAAATCATAAAGTACTTAGTGTGTGTATTTAGCTGCATTTGTACTTATTAGTTTCAATACTCTAAATGGGGCTCAGCATTATAAAACTTTTTTCATGCTCAACTCAGCTGAGCAAGAAATTAATTCTACTCATAAATGTTAAAATGCAAGCTGTTGGCATTTTAATATGTATTAGCATGATAAATACAACATCTGAGAGACTTAAAGCAAGCCACTTCTATATTTGTCCGTATTTTAGTAGTTTTATGAGCAGTTGAACTTTCATGCTCAGATGAGTTGAGCATGAAAAATATTTATACCCTCTGAGCATGTTTTCAGGGTTTTCAATTGAAGAGACTCAACCCAGTCTGTTCAGCAACAGAGACTATCTAGAATATCAAACTTGTGCATGAAACAAGTTTATAGTCTGACCAAAGACTGGGCGTGTCAGTCAGAGTGCTGTCACACACTGTCAAATAAGACTAGTCTACAGTAAATCGGGTGTAATAGCCTATGTACGCTTTATTCATGTAACCAACTGAAGCGCAGACAACAAGGGTGACCAACTTTATACGTTAGCATGCCTGGTAACGTTAATCTTTAGTATGCTGCTGGGGACCTGCTGCATTTTATTTACCAGGATGTGAAAATTTTGGGGGAGGGTAGGTTTGCACTTTCTTCAAATTCTGTCTGTATGGCAAAACTGGTTTGATTTTTAAGCCCGATACAATAATAATAAATCCCTAATTAGAATTCAGCAGGACAAGGGTTAAGTATCTGGATCATGAGAAAAGGGCATACAAACATGAGCATATCCACAAAAGACTCTAATAATCGCTCATTCTGGCGTGTCCAGAGGGACTAAAAGCTGTTCAGAGTCTTCTTTAACTTGCCTACTTTGTTTATGCGAGAAGCAAAAGCCCTGGCGAGGTCATGCATACATGCAGGTTTGCCACATCCCAAGAACCATCATCCCGTGTGCTGACTAATCTATAGTAAAACGTAAGTGTGATTGAAGTTTCATTTAGGACATTATTTTATTATCTTATTCAGTAAGATAATTTGAGCAGTTAAATTTGGAACATTGTCTGAGCACATATATTTGGACTAGTCAGTGTGCTTGTTATCGAAATTAATTCGAAATGCCCTTTTTTCAAAATGGGGCTCAAAACTACTACAGGTATATACAGGTATACAGGTGTAAAGCGCTTCACAGGTGAATAAATACACTCTGTCTTACCGATTTTTATATGGAAATGTCCAAGGGTGGATCATAGCTAAGAACCGCCCAGTCTTTCTTATTCGGTCGCACTATATCAATTATACTTTCAAGAGTATAAATAGCATCTGGGTAGTCTGACCAGCGCCTCCCAAGCAAAAGTCATGATTTTTCTTGTAGAGGTCCATATATATTCATCGAATAACTGGATTCATTTTAACAGTGACTGACCAGTGAAATATGGATACTTTTTCTCAAAAGCTTTATTGGGCATCTTTACAGGTAAAAGAGGGAAATAGTTCTATATGATTTGCAACCTTCGTCATTTCTTCGATACACAATGTGATTTGCTTTTTTTCATCAATATATACTTGACCCCTTTACAATCACAAAATGGAATTATAATGATGATTATCATTGACAGGGAAATCTCAGGTTACGAAATTTGATAATTAGAAGCACAGATATAGCCATATTTGAAGCTGTATCCACTGAAGATAACGTTGTTGTCGTAGCCATATTTGACGAATTACGCAATATTCATAAAATAAGCTGATATGTACATGTTCGAAATCCCATACAAATACATGTAGTTTTAGCATTGAAGAAACGATGTTTTTACGAAAATTTCATTCTATCTATTTTCGATTGCTTTGTCTGAAAATGCATGGAGCCATATAAAAGGCAAACAACACCTGATACAATTCCAATAAATGCTTTGATTTTTCTAGGCTGCATTGCCATTTGTGTGTCATGCGACACAAGTCACAACATACCTTTCTGGCTAAAAACAGTGTTTTTTATATAGGTCACTGATCTAGAAATGAGGGTACTGCAAATGTCTTCTTCATTTTATTTATTTTGTGAATAAATCAAAGTCAAATTGAAATGACAAACAAGAACTTGATCTTATTAACCTGCTATAAGAATATGACAGTTACGTATATCAGTATTTTAAAAATCAGTCAAGTGAATCTGATTCAAAACATAGTAAGAAAGGTGGCAAAGATCAGGAATCTCAGAAGCAAACAGTTTTCACAATTGTATTCACACAAATATATGTGCTAGGTAATAAATGACAACCTAGGGCGTGTATTTTATATATAAATTCCACACTGTCCAGCCTATAATTAAGTTTATAGCTAATATTTAACGACTTTAGCCTCTCTTTAAAGAAAGGGAGAAGGCAAGGGTCAGGAATTGATACAATCAAGTACCACACCTGGCCAAGTACACCACACGGTAAAGTGACAACAACACATGAAAACATCACACACAAGAGAGCCAAGAGGTAAGCCTTTCCCCAGCATATTTTACTTCTAAATTGTTTTTGAGCAATTTGAAAGCCTTCCCTTCTCTGACCAATCATGCAATTTTATAGGGAAATAACCTTTTAAAGAGAAGGCTCTCCTTACCTTGCATGTAATGACAGAAATGCATTTTTTACTTTGGAAAAACTTAAAAAAATATCATGCATGGTCATGTCAAAATGTATGTGATGCGCTGACCTTTTTGTTGGACAACATTTTCATTCAATTTGGCACCAAATTGTATAGACACGTAGTTGGGATTCCTATGGGCACTAATTGTGCTCCCCTGGTTCGCAGATTTATTCCTGTTTTGTTATGAGAGGGACTTAATGATGTCTCTTTCTGATGATAAGCAGGCTGATGTTATTGATACGTTTAATACTACATTCATATATTTTGATGATATTTTAAACATTAATAATGTTTATTTTGACAATATGGTAAGTCAAATATACTCTTCAGAGATCCAACTTAATAAATCCAATACCTATGATACCGAAGCCGCATTTTTAGACTTGCATTTGTCAATTTCTAATGATATTGTTTCTACCAAAGTTTATGATAAACGTGACGACTTTGATTTTGAAATTGTCAATTTCCCATTTTTAGATAGTGATGTTCCCCACTCTACATCCTATGGATTCTGTATCTCTCAACTCATTCGTTTTGCTAGAGCATCTAGCTATGTTACTGACTTCAACATTCGCTATAAATTGTTAACTCAGAAACTTCTTAAACAAGGCTATCAGTATCATAAACTTCGCAAAACCTTTTCTAAATTTTATAGATGGTACTATGATTTGATATCTAAATTCCAAGTTGGACTTTAATCTCTTTTGCGCCAAGGACTTTCAGAACTTAAATTTTATGGTGCTTTGGTGTATAAATTTTGAAGAAGATTGTTGGCTCTAATAATTTTTCAGCGCAGTTTGTTAAAAAAAATCACAATATAAAATGGTTATAACATAAATGTATTGCAACAGACTGCATGCTTGGTGGTCAACCCAATAACGGTTGGCAACTTTGCTTTCCTCTTTAATTGCACGCCGGTGGGTAGGACTTCAAACTCTATGACGGTTCCAACTTAAAGACTTATCTATTGATGAGATAGTAGGGGCCTGATGCTTTTGCTGTTTGTCCGGCCCACCGTGATATACCTGTTAAATTTGTTTGCTCCGATATTCAGTTTTATTTAGTGTTGAGTCCTAATCTTTGCTTTATCTCCTTGTTATACCTTGATTTATATGTTCTAGGAGGTGATGCATCGATAAGTTAGGGTCATTTATGCAAACCAAATATATATGTGTCTTGATCCATATCTGATTTAAGGGTGAGGCTGGCGCCGTGAAACCGGTTTAAGCCCTCCAGTAAAATATTTGTACTGACCATTCCAAGGCAGTACTTCTTTTGTGGATCATTTATGTCTTGTGTTTGTTATGCCTTTGGGCAGGTCTGTTTATTTGTACCTTGCTGTCACTTACTTTGAACGGGCTGGCCTCTTGGCTCTAGTTTGTGGTGTCTCATTGTAATTTTGTCACTTTCCCATTGGTATCCTGGGTCAGGTGTGGTACTTGATTGTGTCGATTCCTGATCTTTGTACTCTTACTTACTTTTATAATGTAAAACAATAACTGTATGCAAAAGGATCAGTTTGGCTACAAGGGGGGGGGAAGCACTTCAATAAACACCTTTTTTCTATTTCCTATATGTTAAATTCCAAAAACACAGTTTTCAACCTATATTTTTAATTGGTACTTGTTTAATAAGAAAGGTACTTTTGATGATAATTCGAGGGCTTAACATACTATCTTTTTAATGGAAGGAATATCATTTTCTCTTAAACTTTTCTCTGGCCGTTTTTATGGACAATCCTTTATTTGGACTTCCAAGGCCCTTTGCTTATCAAACAACACTCGAATGGAACTTTATCAAGACTTTGATTTGGAAACAAGATTTTAAGTCTAGGATAAATAGCAGCTGGATTATAAGTCATTTTGTAGTTCAGACTATTTATATTTCTCTTTTTTTCTCATTTCTTATATTTCAATTAATATTCATAAATACCATTTAAGCTTATTTGCATATTGAAACATTAGATAAACAAGGCTTTTTTCTTTACATTAAACTGGTACCAAGGCTGGTAGCCAAAGATAGTAAGCAGCCCAATATGTAGGTGATTTTGCATTTATGCACCTTTGATGTTTTACGATTTTTCAATTATTTCTAATGTTTTCATTAATATTCATGAATAAGCAAATTATCAAATTTATCTAACCATTGAATAAAAGTCACATGTCTTAACAATTAGTTGGTACCAAGTTTACACATTTAGGATGAGTTTCTGCTGTAATATGAGGGACGTCCTGATTCTTCAGAAACGCATTTTGGGTTGTGATTGACACCATGCAATTTCATATAGCTCAAATGGGTTTATTTTTTGGACAATGTTTTTCTCTATATATATTAAGTGATCTCTCAAAACAATAGAACAACCATAAGAAGTTGTCCTGAGGGCGCAAGCTTTGTCTTATTAGAGCCTAGGGTAGTATGGAATTAGCATGCTGTTTTTTTATAGATACAAATTGTATCATAAGTATTTTAGGAAGTATGGACATTAGGACATATTTGTTTTAAAACAAAAAAACATGCTTATTATCAAATTTCCCATCCCATTTATCACTTGAAAAGCTGGTAAAGAGTCCAAAATTGTACAATGAATAAAACAAACATTTGAGTAGCAGGAAAATGAAAAGAGCAAGTAAATGCAAACTTTTATAGACTATATGAGCATTTATTGCTTCTCAACCATGTACTGTAAGGGTTAAACTATCTTTAGACACAATACTCATGATTTTGATCATTTTTTAAAAACGGCGTCTTAACGTAATGGTGAAGGCTCTTTATCACATTATCTCATTTGCTAAACTTTCATATTATGGGGAAACCTTATTGTACTGTAAGCAAACAGCAAAGGTGCAGGTTAGCCTGAGAATCACTGCAGTCTATCCAGCACAATTGTAGTTCACTCTGTATAACATATAAATCTACTTAAAGCAATTTTCTATATTGTAGCTAGTCTATGTAGCTAAGAAGGCTTTACTGACCCTTTCTGGTCGAAAACCCAGAATTATGTCAACATCAATGTATATTTCAACTCTTGGCATGCTGAGAAGTTTTTCATGGTTTGCCTTCTGCAGATTTTATATCAACTTCTTTTGAAAATATTTTTTGGGGAATACGTTAGAGTTTCAAGTAGTTTGGCTCCTTATCAACATTTTGAACCTGAACTGGATCCAAAATATTTGCTAATTTTATCAGTAGTTAAACGTGGTGGTTGTGGTTGTGGTGGGGTATGACGTCAAAGACAGACACATAGTGCATTACCATGTTGCTTTGGTATGCCATCTGACTGATGGGAATTGTTTGTATAGTCTCTAGCATGTCCTCTATTCTGCAACTTCAAAAAGATCCGGGGTGACTTGAGGTGTGGTTACTGTAGCCCCTTGGCGTTTATTATTTGTCTATCTTTGCCTTTCGATGAGTGCCAGAGCTTTATGGATCAAGGATGCAGTGCGCTAAGGTGCAAGTTGGGAGTCGCATGCTAAGTGCAAAGTTATTAGCGTTCACTGGATGGGCATTGCAAGGTTTGTTAAATTGGCTTCAAATGCCTAAGCCACGCTGGTTTGAGTGCAATTTACACATCTCAGACGTTATGCTTACTATTTCAGAAATTTGAACCAGACACCAAGATTTGAGTTTTAAATCGTTCTCAACTGGTGTTAACTCCTATGTGTTGTACAAGTTATGCTCCTGAGGGAGTTTGCCCTCTCTTAGGGCCACACGTGGTGCTATGCCCAGATCTAGGTCAACTGAAATCTTCTCTCAACAGCAAAGGTGTCAGGATTAACCCGTTCTTGAAGAGGTTATCTTGGTTATGAGCACCCAATCAGACACCACAAGTAGTGCAATACAAATGGTCAAGTAGACTAGACCACGAGGCTTCAAGCAGATCGCACACGTCGTGTCAATAGCCTTGACGTGTGGAAATATACTAACATGACAAACTAAAAAGGCATGACCACTGTCCCTCTTTATCGGCAGTTTGCAGGGCTATCATTTTCAATATTTGAAGGATAACGTATAATGCATTATTTCAGGATATATTTTGTCAGTCTTTGGCAGCGTTATAATGCAAATGATATCTGTCTCTTTTCCTATTGTTATACTTGACCAAGCTATTGTAAATTATTGCACTACAGGGGTCTGTTGCTCACTGGATGACCAAGGACATCTCCAATGTGCTCAATTGGCGACATATCAAACAATTTGGAGGCCATGGCATTGCTCTTACACCTTACTGTCTCAAAAAGTCAATGGCATCATGGACTAGTTGTAGATGTGCAATGTCATTTTGATACTTGAAGTTTCCGCCAAAGTACTGGGCAATCAAATAAACAGCTGGACTTAATATTTGATCAACGCTATGTTGACTGGTTAAGTTACTATGTACACTAATTTAACCCGCCCTTTGGTTAACCTGATGCCTGCCCAGACTATTATACTGACATCCTCATACTAATCATGCTGCATTTCTGATGCAGCGATTATGTCAGTGACTTTATGACACAGCAAATGCAAAAGCACTGGCATGACCAGTCAAATCCCCAATATGCCATCATTTGAGCACATTTGGAATGTCCTTGGTCACTATTTTTGCAACAGACCCCAGTATGGAATAATTTGTAATAACTTAGCAAGAAGAATACCCACGAAGATAAGCAATAGTATAATCGCTAGCACGCCTGAAATTCTGCATCAATTTTCACTGAACATAGATTAGATAATGCTCCCTGAACATACCCTACATGCCATACATCTATAGATAAACCTTAGTTTATTTACTTCCACTTGAATTTGGGAGTATCCTTAAATATTGAACCTAGTATATTTCCCACACAATATCACAACATTACGATAGCAAGTGCGATAAATATTAACATGGTGTGTGTTTGTTTTTTTCAGGAGTAAGAAGATAAATCCTCTTGAAGCTGAGCCCTTTCTTCAACTGACGATTACCAGCCAAGGTGTCAGCCTATATTACGATTATAACAACACTTTATCACTACAATTTGAAACATCCCTTGATGTTAATAATAATTGGAACCATATAGGGATATCCTTATCAGCGGACAAATTTTTATCAGTCACTGTTAATGCTATTAAAGTACCAAAACTTGTCCAGCTCCCAAAAGGTGTTGACATCGATCTCAATGACGTGAAGTAAGTGAAAACCTCTGCTGTTAACCAATTGTATACTAGTGCCATCTAAATGTGTAATTTGATGAACAGTGAATACCCAGATGATATGCTGCATTATGTAACCTTTCATCATGGTCTGCACTGTTTGCAAAGACAAAAAAATCTTCAGAGAAAGAAATATGAATGTTTAGAAATTATAACCTGTGGCCCCTGTATATATAATGGACTATTCCTAGTTTGTTGTATCAAATCAGAGGGAAAATCCATTAGTGGATAAAGAGTTAAACGTAATAATCATCATAAGAAATATTATTTGCACTGTTTCAGCCTTTCTAGCAGGGAGTTCTTCCATCCAATTCAACATATTAAAATTAACACATGACTTCAGTGTTATTTCACTTCATAATATTAACCTGATCCTCCTAGCCTTTATCATTAACATAGTTTCATAGCTTATTGGGCATCAAGATATATCTTTGGTGTTCATCGTAAAAACTAAATAATATGGAAAACAGATCCTTCAGAAATAGAGAGAACATACAATATACGAAAACATCAGACTCGGTTTTATTGAGTCTGTTCATGAGAACTAATGGAAAGTGCAACAATTTTTATGCCCCCCCCCCTAGCACTGGTGTAAAGACATATGCGGTGAATTCCCATGCACACCTTTTCAGCATCGGGAAACAGATGAAGTTGTCCGATCACTTAGGAATTTGGGATATTTCCACATTTTCTTAAAAAAATAAAGTAACCATAATATGTCCGAAATATCTATAGACCCTTTAGCAGAACGGATCGTCTCAGTACAAAATACTGATTAATAGATCAGGCGACATCAAGCAATGTACAGAATTTTTAAGTTTTTACCCTGTATGCAAAAATGAATATGGCCTATACTCGTATTGTCTGGCCAATATGTATGGTTATTTTGAGTCACACACGACCTGACCTCGTGGCCTAATGTTTAATTATTCAGACTTTGGAAACAGAGGACCAGCGTTGATTCCCTGATGGGCACTTATTACAAATTGTTTTTCTTCTTTTTTAGCGTTGTAATGCATAATTAAACCATACAAGTAATATGAAATTAAATAAATAGCAAAAAATTACACTCCTTACCATTTATTTTGAATTATCCTGGAAAACTGTTGGGGTAAGTTTAAATTTGGCCCTCTTAAAATAAACATAATTAGTATGATGACCTCCAATTTCGTCCTTTTTTTCTAAAGTGTAAAATGATAGTTCAAGAAATAAAAGCAAAAAAATCCAGATTTTACAATGTACAATTTACCTCAGAAATTAAAAATTCTTTGTGGGGGGGATTACCAAAATATATCATGCAGTATCTTGATATGGCTGAGAAAAAAATCACATTTTCTAAAAAGCTTGAGGTCATAAGCAATAATTAAAATTAAAATAAAGAAGCTGAATGACAATAACAACTATTTTATCTTAATATTAAGGACTAAGTTCATTTTCAGAAAATTGGTCAATTGCTGAAAACTTCATATGAGGTAATAAAAAAAAATTGAGCATGATGATATGTCCTTCTTATTTCATAAATTGACAGTCCATGCATAAAACAAACTGTATGCAAAGTATTGAAAGGATTTCAATGTGGGAAGTATTTAGCAGCATATGTCCTTAAGCGGTATTCTACCTTCAATCAGAACCCAATATTCCTGAAGGACTAGAATATGAAAAAAATCAACACTATTTGCACGTGGTACTTTATAACACACAAGATGTATATATTGCTCTTATGATCAATTGGCTATTGGCTGCCTGAGAGGCTCAGTGGGTAGAACAAGTGGATATAGCAGTTATTTTTAAGCTCTTTCTTGTTAGTTTGAATCCTGTATGTGGCATTTATTACTGTAACTATTGAAAAGACTTGTTTTTATTTTCATCAAGTTTCCTACTTTTGGCAATATCTTTTCTCCATTTTATTAACTTTATCTGTTTGGTAATAACAATATTCTCTCGCCTAAACAGTAATATTGTACTTCAACTATCACCTGTCACCTCTTCAGTTTTTTAGATTTGCTGCTATTTAGAGAAATGCTCTGACAAGCTATAACTGATTTCTTTTGCATGATTGTTTTTTTGTTTCAAAAGACATATTCGTGAACTAAATCAAACCTGCACCATCAATTAGTTATCAGTCCTTACAGTTTGAAAAGAAGCGTTAACTCACAAAATCTGGTATTTTTGTGCATTTTTTGACACGAAAACAAACAAAAAACTTAAAATTAAAAAAATGGGATCAGCCGGAATTCAAACCCATAATTTTCGTATCAGGACCTGTGTTGACTTACCACAAGACTACGGTGGAAATTACAACTTCATTGAGTTATCAATGTATTTTATAGGGATTGCACCAAGGCGTTTATTTCCTTAATTATTCTGAACAAAGCCAATTACACACAATCCCTCACGACATAATATACATTCAGTGTTAATACTGTAATAATTTATTCATACATAAAGGTCAGGATCAGGTTAATATTTACAGGTAATAATATCATGTATCAAAACAAACGATACACTAGTTTATTAGAACACCAATAAGTTTTGTAAAGCAATGCAATAATATGCATATTAGTGGCACATTCACTTATGGCAAACCTAGGATAGTTTTATGCCAAAAACTGTTTTAAAAAGCTTTAAGTGTCACTTGATACAGACAATTCAACATTTGTGCTAAATTGTTATTAAATTTATCAAACTTGTTAGGAAAATGTTCAAAAAAGGGTTGTATTGAATCACCAGAGGATTGAATGCCAAAATATCATACACAGATTATTTTACGTAATTATGCATTGCATATATTAGGAAGCTCTACGGGAGCTTTACAGGGTTTGTTTTTTTAACAACAGCAGAGTCCTGGGCAAAGATTTGGTTTCATTAAAATACGTTAAGGCCCCCAATTGCTATAGCTCCTGTCTGTTCTTTTGTTGTTAATTCATTGTAAATGGTTGCTTCCGCCGTTTGCAAGTGTCTATGTTTGTCCTTGTTTTGTTATGCAGCACTTAGTGTGTGTTTTTTTCTAGTTTTACAATCATCTCGCTGAGGAAGAGGGTGCTGACTGCTTTTCTGTAATTGTTATCCTGATGTCTAATGGCTGTAAATGCTCTGTGTCTCTTCTTTGCAGCGCTGTTGGTTGGTCTACGCAGTATGATTGTGTTATTTCCGGCTCATACTTAATATTATATACAGTGCATATCTGGTGTATTGCACGTCATCAAATCAGTGGTTGTTACAAGCTCCAGCTACCATATTATCCATAGCTTGATATCCAAATAGTTTTCTCGTGTAGTCTGATGAAGTTACAGCGCTCAGTCTGCACTGCTTGTAGCGTGCATTAAACTAGTAAATGTATATGTACAAACTGTCTTGGTCGTTTATGGCCCATCAACATAACACACCGTATCTGGCAACGAGGATGTAAGGGTTTATAACCTTCTGTGGATTAGCAATACTGGATTAATATTCTGATAATCAATATATTTCATTGTCTTGTTTGGAATAACCTAGATTTTAATACAAATATTCCCATCTGTGTGATTTTCCGGGGGTGGGGGGGGGTTGGATCAGTATTGCTGAGAAATCCTACAGCTGTGTAATTTTCCAGAGGGATCCAGACCTCCTGTCCCCACATCTGGATTCGCGCATGTATTAAGCGACCTGTTTTTTGTCCTATGTTTAGTAATATGTAAATATTATTTGTTCTGTATTTCCCCTTATCAACAAATTTTAATTGAAGACAGCTACTCTTGCTTCAATATATTAATATTGCATTAAATAGTCTTTTTGTGTGTTTAGACTCGCAGCTATCTGTGATATGTGGATGTGCCATTTCATGGTCATTTTCATTTTAGTAGGAGTCTAAGTTGAAATGCAAAATGTGTTTCCTGGCAAGAGTTATGGTAAATGGTGTCATTGGTGACCAATAGTACGACATGCTATTAATCTGTTTTACCTATATAGGGCAAAAACACATACTCGATAGCATGTCGTTCTATTATTTTGATAAAAAAACAAGAAATAGATTTAGTCTCGCGAAAACAGCTAAGATAGGGAATGCTCTTGTTAACACCCAGAAAACTCCGCTTTTCAGCCATGTTGGCAATGAATTATATATATTAAGGAAAATTTTAGCTGAACTAACAATAAAACATAATATTGCATGTTTGTCGGGAAAACACCATGATTTATGAAACCAAAAAGTCAGTAATTTTGTTTTTGCCTATAAAGAGTTATTTCCTCTAGGGAAATATATCCCTTTAGCCAGAACTCCTTTTTCCTGATCCACAAGTAACCCAAGGCATCAATGAGATGAAACACATGTCTTATTCATTTCCGCTTCATTATTTACAATTTTTAAACAAGCATAACGCTTCTCTGCACTTTTGACGTCACAAACATTAACAAATGACGTCATTTACACATGCAATGACGTTGCATAACGTTTCTGTCTTCAAACACTGAAACACTGGAGGATCGTGGAACTAAAACGAAAAATTCTTGAAAATCAAAATAAAAGTACCAAAATGTTCGTTACGATCTAGCTAAGAAAATGAGTACCCACACTTTATGTTTTAGTTAACTAATAAAAAAGCTACAGACGTTTGAAATTCTGAGGTGGATTTGATGTAGAAGATTTAAAAAATGGCGGTCTTCCGGGTATCAGCTAGCTGATGTATTACTACTCGTGCTAGTTTTGCCACATTGCATACCATACTATTTTCTTGATTTGAGCAAACAGTTCAAGCAAAATACATGTAATATAAAGCTTATTGAATCATTCTATTACAAATATGGGATTAATAAACCTTGGGAGGTGAAAAATCATATAAAGAAACTTGTACTTGCACTATCATTTCTTAAAGGATTTTTCACCTCCCTCGGTTTATAAATCCCATATTTTTAAAAAAAAAAACGATAAATAAAATCAATTTACTTGTTTTAAGATCATCATCATCGACATGACACATTCCTCCATAACCCAGAATGGAATGTTTGGTATGGAATAATTAACCTAATGAGTTTTAGAATGCTAGTAAACTTGAGACTTTTCATAATAGTTTCATAAAATAATGAGATAATGACTATAGATAAGTTCTGTAGGTCAAGGTTAACCTTTGACCTTTCAGTCTAAGTCTCATATTGGAGTCTCACCAATACAAATAATCATAGTTCTCATAAACCACTTAGCCAATTGAACTCAAATTTCATATGAAGACTCCTAATGATATGTTAGCCAACAGTCATATAAATTGATCTGGTCACACAACAAAAAAGGCTGCCATGCTCATATATGGTAAAACAAAATGCGTTTAAATAATATGCTTACGTTGACTTTGACCTATTTCATCAGTATAAAGGAGTTCAGGCAAGCGCTTCAGGGCATTAAGGTCCTCTGGTTTGTAGTTTTGAAGGTAAGTGGCCTGACAGATTGCATTCAGTTTTATCAGGGTCATCCCTATTTTCTAGCATTTTTGGACCCCCCTCTATCCCAGCCACTGATGGTAAGCATTTCTTTGAGAGCAGAGTACGATAGGACTAAGGTGTTGGAACTTCTAGAACATTTACCAAACTATGGTTTTTACCTGATTTTATTGTTATATCTTTTATAATTACTTTGTCTTTTGAAATAATGCTTTGTTTTGCGTTGTGTATATACTCTTAGGGCCTTATTGAAGATAAGTTGTCGCATTCCTAAATGTCAGAAACATTAGATGAGACTTTTAACTTACTTAGGGGGAGGGTCGTAAATAAGGTTGCAAGAACTTGTAATCCAACCCCAGTGCTGTTATTTTTGGCAATAAGATATATTTAAACTAACTTACTTACCTACGAGTATAATTCAATAAGTAATCAGCCTACCCTACTTCTTTTTAAGATAGATTGCCTTTTCATTTATGAAAATAATTCTAACAAGATACTCTTTTACCTAATGTTTATACAAATATATATTATATAATTATTTATCAAAAATTCAGCTACCATTGAAAGTGTGTTAAAATGACTTGAAAATATTGCAACACTACTATGTTCAAGGGTCTTTTTCAAAAGGCAAATTGCAAGTAGGCTTCTAGAATCTAAGCTATTATTAAAGCCAAGAGAAAAGATTTTTATCTTTAATAAAATAAGAATACGTTTCACTACTCTTGAAAAATTCACAGTGTTCAAAATTTATATTTACGTTTTTCCTTAGAATGTAGAAATTTCAGTTTTAAAATTTGGCATTTCCTCCATTCTTCTTTGACAAAAATATATTTATAACTATATTCAGATATTAATTGATATTACATAAAGAGTTGTTAAACGTTTTACTTTACAACATGTCTGAAAAGAGTTAAGTTTTAGTTTCCTTAACCATGGGCCACATAAGTCAGTATAGTGATTTTCAAACTATGCAATTCTATCGTTTTTACCACTATGTAGGTGACAAATTTTTCCATTCCATTGATACATGACATATGCAAACTTTATTTTCATACTTAAGATATTTATCTAGCTGTACTATTTACGTAGCAATCCAATTCGACTTCAAATCACTGGATATGCTTGTAGACGCTAATAATAATTATTGACTAATTAACCAACCAATAATGCTTAAATTCCATGCGCGGATCCAGGAATTTTCGTCAGGAGGGTCCAGGTCAGTCTGACACAAAAAAGCTCTGACAACGTTTTTTTTCTTAGTCTTCAGCTTATTTTACAGAAGATCATTTTTCAAGGTTCTAGAGGGGGTCCAACATTTTCCAGGGGGGGTCCAACTTTTTCCAGGGGGGGGGGGTCCAATTGCTTGTTCCCTATAGAAACCCATATAACTTGTGATTTTCCAGGGGGGGTCCGGACCCCCTGTCCCCCCTCTGGATCCGCACTTGAATTCTGTACATATACTAGGCAAAAAAGAAACGCCGCATATTAAGATTAAAACTATTGCGAGTTAAATGAGAGTTGCACAATTTCATCTGCTATCTATGTTTCGCTACTATTGCTGCCACATATTATTCTCATTGTTTCATTGAGCTTAGTCAACCCAAACCAGTGTACTGGCTGTCTTTTTATTTTCAGGTTTTTCACGTGCACATTCATTTTATTTCGATTTACGCATGTAATAACTATTGAAATCACTAGTCTAATATCCAATTTACTTGAAAACATTTTAAAATTTAAAAATTAAAGGTTACACATTGCTAATTTACGATGCCAAAACGGACACATGTTGAACGCCAAAAGGCAATATGAATGTTACAAGCTAACGTGACGCCATCGGTGATAGCCGAACAATTTTGATGCCATGCAAGGATGATTGAACGTCTTAGGAAACGTTTCTGACAAATTGGAACAATGTTAGACCGTGCGCATTCATGACGTTAGCGCCTAACGACGCGACGTCAACATCAATAAAAACGTAGGTTTAAACTGCTGAATCAATTTCGTCCGTTGACAACGATATCTAGCACAACCCCAGGAACTCATAATCCAAGAATCAGCACTCAAACTGTGACACATCTTTTGCTAGAGATTGGTGAAAGACCCCCATATACAATTGTATGTTTTATATGCGGCGTTTCTTTTTTGGCCTAGTATATGTCTTAATATGGTGACCAAATACACTGCAAAAGTATTGAATGTGTCAGTTATTAGAAAAAATATCATACTGTCTACTTATTAATCCCCGTTGTATCATAATTACATAGTTACGTGTACCAATGCCTTTTAATGTCAAATATATATCTGTTTTTTCTACCATGAGTAATAGTAATATAACTATTGATCATGATAATGACACCAAAATGATGTTTTGAAATTCAAACACTTGTTGTCTGCCATTAAAGGCTAGACAAACAGTGCAGACCAGCCCAGACTGTTTCTTAAGAGGTTGTCTGATCAAGGTATTCCTTGTGTGCTTTTCCTGATAAGCATTTTGTGAAGTCCATCGGTTATAATCAACATTTTATATGAGAGCAGAAATTGGTTCAAAATTTTAGAACATTCAGCTTATATGTGATAGATGGAAACTAATCAGTTTGACTTACTTAATTCTTTGTATTTTGGGCAAGTTTTCATGCTTTTGTTGTCATCTGCTGACTTTTTTTAAATCATTTTTTTCTAAAATATCATTTTAGAAACACATTATAAGTGTCAAATAGTTTGTACCCAGATCTGGACCAATGTTCTGTCACTACTGATCTGGGTCAAAACTGTTTGCAAAGGTTTTCATCAGGCAACGAAAGTCGCTGATAGTGTTGCCCTTGGCATAAAAAGAGCAGTTGACTGTATTTCAAAAGAGTTTCTTTGCTTTTCTTTCTAGTGCTCAGATTATATTTGGAGACACAGACTTAGTGGTTGAATACAAAGACGTCACAGTGTGGGAAACATCTCTGTTGAACAGTGACTTTGCTCAAGTTCTTGAAGATAATAACTTTGTTCCTAATGGGATTATGACCCAGGGATGGTGGAATATTAAACTCACTAAAGCTGTTCAGCTTTCGACCCAAGAGCTGAGTGGAGAACAATTTATGGGTAACGTATGCTTCTTTTGAGTGGTATATTTAATATGTCATTTGAGCTGCGACATGTGATTTCCAACAATGTGGCATTTTGACAAGTGTAGACTCAGACTAACCTGTGCAGCCTCCTTTTAAGCTTAGAAACTCCAAATGATGTCCAGTCAATAGCCTAGCAGTCATAGAATATTCAAGCGACTTGCAAAGGCTCTGATCAGACTGCACGTATGCGTAGGCTGATCTGAAACTTTGCTGGTCGCCCATACTACATTGTTGGAAAGCTCATGCTGCGGCTCATTTGTCACCCTATTTCTTACACGTGTCAGCTTGACTCTTGTTCAAAAATTAACTTCAATAGTCATATTTTGACCTTCAATTCTTTGTTAAAGGATTATCTCCTTACATGTATTGAGGATAGGTTAAGTATTTTGGCAAATCTTAAGCCAAGCGTGTTGTCAGCCTCGTTCCTTTATTATGCATAATCGAGTTACAGAACAACAATAACAACGATGTCAACGTCGTACGCACGAGTGCGCCATAAACAACGTTGGAAAACGCGCAAACGTATAGAAGTGCAATCCCTGACATTACTCTAGGCCTCAAAAATATAGTATAACGTAACTTCTTTTTCACAGGTTGATATATAATGTACTGAACGCTGTTTGTGTCTTTCACTTTCTCTATTTAAATACATTCCCCTTTTTCTGCGATGATAGAGTTATATGTCTTTAAAATCTCTGATTCTCTGGATAGCCGCCTTATTGTGCTCTGCGAGCTTTACATTTTTTGTACTTCACCAACAGTATCTAGAGCAAAGATTTGGTACCAGTAAAATGCATCTAAGCCCCCAGTGGCTTTGGCTGCTGTCCCGTCTAAGGCGATGGTTCTGTTGTTGTTGATACTTTGTTGATTGTTACTCCCATTGTGGGATTCTGTAACTGTTCTATGTTTTGCTGCGCGTTACTTTGTGTCCATTCTAGTTTTGCAGTCAACTCTATGGGGAAATGAGAGCTGGTTGCTTTGCTTTGTTTGCCTTCTTGGTGTCTCTTGATTGTTGTGTGGCTCTTCCTCATGATGCCACAGGTTTGTCTGCAGTTTGTGATTGTGATATTTCCTGATCAAACTCACTTACTATTTCTGTGTTTGTTCTTTCTTTCTTCTGATAAGTGACCATTTCCTCTGCGTTTGTTGTGTTCTTCTCGTCATACGAGATTCCCAGGGATTCCAGCTTTCAGAACTGTTATAAGTCAGCGACGTCAGGAGGTGAAGTTAATATATTCAATATGGCATTTTGTGTTTGTTTTGAGTCGCCAAGAAGTGATCCAGACAACAAGTACCCTATCATGGATTTTACAGCTGTTGGTCCGTTGCCCCTGACTACATGATTCTGTACTATTCTCCAGTAGTGGTCTGCACCGATTAGTGAAGACATTTCAAAGTCACCATCCTGCGTTACTGGATGTGCCAGTTTTAATCTTTTTAGCTATTTTAAGTTCGTGACTTCATTTGGCATGTTGGACAACATTCCTACTATAGTTGGCACTATCAATACTTCTATGGGAATTGTCTCTCTTCCACTGGTTTTCAGGGACACAGTTGTGGTGGGAACTCGTCATAGGGTCTGCAAAGAGCCTCCAAAAGTAGCCAAATATATTTCTTCTGAACCTTTATGTTTGCGATTCAGTGTTATGTGGTACATGTAGTGTGAAGGTTGGGGTTATTTCTGAAGGATCTGTTTTTCAAGATAATGTAGGATTTCCAGCCCATCCAGTGAAGTAGTGATACAGTCTCTTTTTCAATATAGTGTGCTTGTGCAGATCTTGATCAGTTTGTATCGTCAGAAGCAAACTAATCTGGACCTACACTTTTAACAAGAAGGTATATAGCAATTATAAAAAATAAACCATTTTAATGCCGAAAATTAATCTGAAAATGCAATCTGCTTAAGCTGTCTGCTTCATATTTTTGCATATATAATTTGACTTGTTTAAGCATAGTGGCAAACTTTGTGAACCCAGATCATACTGGCTATACAGGAGCAGTCTGGTTGGATCTACAATGTTAGTAAAATGCTTTTTAACACTAAACGATTTTTGTTGCCATTGGCATAGTTAGGGTTAATTACACATTATGTTAATAAGGTATAATATGGTATTTTGATTACAGTGGATAAGTCTTTACCAGAGATAGATTGTGACACCAGTGCATATGAGAAAACCTCTGCTGATCAAATTCTGAGAGGGGGCAGTTTGAATGATCTAACAGAGAGGATTCAAGAAATAGCTGGGAATTATACTGTCAGGCATAGTATTCCTGAGGGTAGGTCTTACCTTATCTTATCCTATACATTTAACTGTAAATGTGTTTATTACAATAAGATTTGTTGTGATAACAGATGCAGTTCACTTGACATTCAGTTTAAAAGATAAGGCCAATAACTTATATTTTCAAAAGAGGGTCAAAGACACAATGCCAAACATTTTGGTATATTTGAAAAGCGATTCCCACAAGGTATACACTTGTTTAATATCACAGCTATTAAGCCTAGTAGTTGCAGACACACACTCCCACACATAAAGGTCAAATACAATATGAAGACTAAAATTATCATATTGGTGCTTAATCCACATGTTATTGGTGGGATTAATAAACAACAGGTCTCATATCCTTAGAAAACCAAGGGTGAGAGAAGTCAAAGTTATCCATTTTTGCATCGTTCGTTCGTCCTTTCCCCAGCCTGTCAGGAACCATATTCCTATTGCTCAGATTTAGTGCATTTTGATATAAAAGGTAATAATTAATACCATCGACAGCTGATTTCCAAAAATTGTCATCAGAATTGACTCATTTACTCTTGAGTTTCTTCACGTTACTTTTACTTTGATGTCTCCAATGTATAATAACAGAGGCTATTTGAAAATGTATATATTTCCCTTTGTTCCATCCATTCATCCATCTGTCTTCCAAGACACAATGAGTGGGTACTTTGTGAGCAAAACTCATCTTTCAGTTTAAAACATTGAAAAGCAATTTGAGATCTCTGAAGTATTTGTGGATAAGACTAAGAACAATTCTATGACTTAGACAAGTGGATGAGGGTTGGACTTCACTGAAGGACAATATGTTGCAGGCAACAGAGCTGGTTTGTTGTGTCACCACAAAGCAGAAATGTTAAATTCAAACATAGTGGTAGCATATTCCGGTTTAGAATGTGGTAAATGGGAAACATGATTGCTTTAAGGGATAAAAAGTGATGGAAGCCAGACATGCAGCATAAAATTCAACCAAAAAAGTTTCCAAACATGCAGTACACATTGCCAGAATGGATGGCGAGAATGGGGTCTTTTCATAAAATTGACCCCAAGATGACAGATGTATATATGCTTGCAAATCAAATGCTGCCTGACAACCAGTGTCTCAAAGAAGATTCTGAGAAGCATGCTCTAAAAGAACATTACAAGTACCCAGTAATACCATGTGACCTGCCAATTGAAAGCCCAGGCCCCAGAGAGCAAATCACCAATGACATTAACTGGGCCGCGTAGCACAGTCAGTAACGTGTCTGGCTACAGATGCGTGTCTGACTGCAGATCCAGGGGTCACAAGTTCGATCCCGGCCCGGTCCCATACTTTCGTGGAGATTGATCATGAAATAATTTCTACGGTCATTCTCCTCCCTTCCACTGATTCATTCAAGAAGGGTTGTTGTCAGTTACAAGCGAAAATATGTGCACAAATTACTGGTTAACCGCTTGTTCAAGCCTGCCCAGGAAAAAGTGTGGTTAGGTGAACTGACCGTCCCGCAATGACCATAGCTGTTGACTTGTAACGTAAAGCAACAAAACAAACAAAAGCCAATGACAATGGTATAATGGGTCATGCCAAATCAGCTGGTACATCACCTATCATCTCTGAGGAGCTATGCTGATGCACACAAGGCGGGTTAGCTTGTTGAAGCTTTTGTCTCTGAGAGCAGGATACCAACTGACTGACAGGCAACCATATTTTCAACTTGCATTAGAGAAAAGGGAATAAACTGAACTTTAGAAAATGCATGGTCTTAAATTTGATTAAACAAGTGATGTTGGCATGTTCTGGTCAGGATCTGATCAAGCAATGAATTGGTATTAATGAGATGCAGTTTGGTTTTGATAGAATGCTGCACAGATTGTTGGGGAGATTGTATATAGATGACCTGATGATCAATGCCAACTTTACGAGAACTTAGTGAAGGTTGAGACATGGCAGTCAGTGATGAGAATAAAAAAGGTCTGCCTAGGAACATGAACAATGAAGATTCAAGTGTCTGGTACATAATATTCATCAATATGTAGTGATGGACTGTAGTTTGTATCTTTAATGGTATTAGTTTATTTTCATTCAGTGCAATCCCATAAACTTCTGCATGACTGAATGAGCCACACTCTTCCCCTAAATAATCTGGAAAAATGGATCCTTTAGAAAATAGAGAGAACCTACGATATAAAAAAAACAGTAGACCCTGTTTTATTGAGTCTATTTATGAGAATGAATGGAAAGTGCAACAATTCTCACATCCCCTAGCACCGGCTTAAAATTGGTATGAGAACTTTCAAACACTTAATTATATGCTATACTACCCACTTACAGTTTTTCATGCAATTTTGAGGAATAAAATGCGGGTTGTAAATTGCTGTATTCATTATGTCTTCATTCAATATTTTCTTTAGATTTAACCTGGGGCTATTACAGTGCTGTTGTGAGTGTTGAAGGCAAGAACAAGAGACACTCTGAGTGCAGGTTCCCGATCTATATCAAATGTAAGTGCAGTCTATATTGGGCCTCAATCTGAGAAAACCTGTCTTCAGGGGTTTGCAAACAACACAGGCGCAGACCAGCCTGGGCATCGGCGCAGTCTGATCAGCGCATTTGTTATTTGCTTTTTGAAAAGTATAATATGTAAAAATTGCTACTGGTACAATTTCAATTTTCTAGCTAGTCTCTGTAGCTGGGGAGACTGGTTTGAATCTTGCTTTGACAGAAACCCCCAAGACAGGGTTTGTCGTGACGAGGCCCACTTATTACGCTGTAAACTCTTATCATATTTTTCTACTATTCCACTTCAAATTACATAGGTCACATTGAAAAAAATAGCAAAAAATTGTAATTATGTGTAAGTTGTGTACCACAAAATTGAAATCTGTGAAATATTTTCAAAATGTGTACATTTGTTTATTATGTTTATACTGAACAATAGTTGTGTATTCATTTGTGGTTCATTATCAATGCATACTACACTGTTTCTCTTGAACTGACAAGCGTAGTTTAGTTTCAAGTTATATTGTTATTAAACATGGAAATATTAAGCAATCAAAGTTATGTTTGTAGGCATTCAACTGTTACACAATAAGCGGTTTGGATGGTATTATTACGCGGAAGTAGACTAAAGCCCCCGGTGGCTTAGGCTGCTGTCCATTCTAAGGCGGTGGTTCTGTTGTTGTTGATTCGTTTTTGATTGTTACTCCCAGTGTGGGTTTCTGTGTTTGTTCTATGTTTTGTTGTGTGTTACTTTGTGTCCATTATAGTTTTGCAACCATCTTGATGGGTAAGATAGGGCTGGATGCTTTGCTTAGTTTCTCTGCCTAGTGTCTCGTGATTGTTGTGCTGCTCTTCCTCACGGTGCCATGGGTTTGCCTGCAGTTTGTGATTGTGGCATCATACTCTCTTACTATTGTTTTGTAATTCTCAGTGTGTATTCATACATTTCTGTTAGTGCTTGTTAACAAATTTAAGGGAATAAATGATAAATACTTCCCAAGTGATAGTTTTTGTCATTGTTGTTGTTTTTGTTGTTTTTTAGATAAAAACAGGACGATGACATTACATTATCAAGCTAAAGTGGGCTCACAAAATGTACCATTATTCTATACACTACAACTTGTGACCTACAAAAAACTAAGATTCTTCTTTCAGATGAACTAAAGAAAGTACCTACAGTCAAATCTGAGTTAACAAATCAGTCAATAAATATTCCAAAATCGCTTGCCTAAGACATCAGCTTCCTAAAGTGTGGTTAAATTAAATTAATCATATAAATGAGACTGCCCATGTAATAACGTATGTCCATAAGAAATTTTGGAACGAAATACGCCAATAAATTGGGTGGTAGCTGGACAAAATACCAGCTTTCTATGCAAAAAGGGGTGGAGTAAATAATTACCCCTCAAACGTTTGACAGCAGGAAGTCTCTGTAAGTTTCAAAAATCTCAAGTATAAATAATGCCAAATAGTTCAAAAATGGAAATATTGGACTTATACGTTTATAAGAGACGGAAATTGCCGTATGTGTGGTACTTGATTGTATCAATACCTGATCTTTGCCCCCTTTCTTAGTTAGAAAAGTGATAAAACAGAGGCAGAATTTTGTTGGTCTAACACTAATATGATTTATAGTAGCAGAATTTGAAAATCATATGAACACAGTAATTAACAAAAACTTTTGAAGGGAAAGAGATAAAAGCATGTGGGAGTCTAGCTGGGTTATTTTCCTGGAATTCGATTAAAAAGGATTAATTGGAGCTTCATTTGATCAAAAAACGGCTCTTATCATTTATTTTAATCGATCAGTGATATAATCTTAGAGAGAGCTTATTCGCTATTGATTTAATACATCAGGCACACCACCCATCACTTATACAGGGTATGCAGTTTTACCCAATCACACACTGGCCACTCAAGACCTAAGACTGAAAGATATGAAATAATAAGTATGTACTATTTTACTTCTAAAACCCTTGAGTTTATATTTAATTAGGAAAAGTTTATATATATCATACTCACACGCCATATTCCAGCTTGAAGCAATAATTTGGTCTGTGCATTTCCAGTTAGCTTCTTTTTAATTGCCTTTAAAGTTAAAATAGATCTAAACTGTAGTTTAAAGATAAGCTTGATTAAATCAATGCATTAACACAGCTTCTGGCTTTATAGGGGTATCTGCTCATAATATTTTGTTTTCTGCACAGACCTATTCTAAATTAGGCCGTACATTTCTGAATTAAGCACAAAAAGTTTACAGAATTCCATATTATTTGCATATATTGTGCTGTTTTACGTCAGGATTACTTCTTGACGCTAATTTGTTCCCCAAAACTCTAGGGCATAAAGCCAATTTATGGGATAATTTAATGAAAAAAAGCCATCATTATTATGAGGGAAACATTTCATACAGGGTAGAATAGCATGTCTAAATAATTAGACAATGGTTCAGTTATTGCTTTTAAAGCTTACATTTTATTAATTTATTTATTTATTCATTTATTAATCAAGATATTAAAATATGAAATAACAAGAGGGCCCTAGAGCCCTGGATCGCTCACCTGCGTCCTGTCACATGAGTAGATGATGTATTGGCCTGTGACTTAGGAGATATATGATTTACAAATTGTATCTATTTTTAGCTGTGATAGCCATGTTGTTCAGCCAAGCTGAACCTTGTGATCAATTTTAGTAGAGAGCAACATGAGGACCATTTCTGTGAAATTATTTTGATTTTGAACCAGTGATTCAGGAGATTTCAGTTGAAGATATTTCTTATCTAGAGCTCTGCTAAGCTCTTTTTGGCAGAGCAAAATCATTTGTGCAGTTGTGGTAGAGAGCATCATGAGGAACATTTCTGTGATTTTTCTTTAATTTGGACCAGTGGTTCAGGAGAAGCCGTCATGTAAAGAAATTTCTCGTCTAGAGCTCTGGCGACCCTGTATGGAGCCTAGTGAAACTGAGTTTTTTTGGTAGAAGCCATCATAAGGAGCAATTCTGTGAAATTATTTTGAATTTGAACAAGTGGTTCATGAGGAAATGTCATTAAAAGACATTTGCTATCTAGAGCTCTGGCAGCCTCTTTGTTCAGATTGAGCAGAACCATTTGTGCAATTTTGGCAGAAGGCATAATGAGGAACAAATATGTGAAATAGTTTTGAATTTGGACCGGTGGTTCAGGAGATGTCATTTAAAGATATCTGGAGCTCTGGCAACCCCTTTGTTCAGCAGAGCAAAACCATTGGTGCAATTTTAATAGGGCTATTATGAGGAAAAATTCTGTGAAATTATTTTGAATTTAGACCAGTGGTTCAGGAGGAGATACCTTTTAAAGATATTTCATATCTGGATCTCTGCAACCCTTTTGTTTGTTGGAGCGGAACCGTATGTGCAATTTTAGAATAGGGTAATAAGAGGAAGAATTCTGTGAATTTATTTCGAATTAGGTAAATGGTTCAGGAGGAGATGCCGTTTAAAAGATTTCTTATCTGGAGCTCTAGCGATCCTCCTTTTCAGTGGAGCAGAACCATTTATGCAATTTTGAAAAGAGCATCATGGGGAACATTGATGTTAAGTTATATGAAATTTGAACCAGTGCATCAGGAGGAGATGTTGTTTAAAGAAAAAGTTAACGGACGACCGACGACTGAAGACGGACAACGCAAGATGGATGCACAACAGATGCCGGATGAAGAGTGATCACAATACCTCACCTTGAGCCTTCCGCTCAGGTGAGCTAAAAACAATAAAGCAATTCAATTACATCATTTCTGAATATTGCCATTTTAATCAACACAGTTTGAATTTGTATTTGCAGAAATCTTGGCACTGGTGTACACTAAAACTTGATATTTTTGCAAATGGGTTGGACTCAGAGATGAGCCAACATTTGGATCAAAGCTGTTTGGCATTGATGCTATATCTGAAAAAAATAAGCAGATGATAAAATTCATGCAAAATAACCAGCATGCAAAAGTCCAACCAAGCTTTCTGGTACAAATTTAATTTTAAAAAAATGCAAGATTGGTAGTGTTCAAAGTAAGAAAGAGGCGAAAATTAGAAATCAATACAATCAAGTACCACACCTGACCCTGACCAAAGTCCTAAAACGTATGTCCAGTTTTTTTACAGATGTAGCAGTTTTAAGTATTTTTTTTTAAAAAAAAACTTAATTCCAAAGAGTTATTTAAATTGTTATTATACTGGTCTAGTTTGAACTTAAATTTATGATACAAATCTAAAACACCAAAAGCTTGGCATAATACTTCCACCTGTGACTGATTTTAGTATCATGCATAATAAATTAATCCTTTTCCCTCCATCCAGAACATTTGTCATCTGTTCTCTTCTTATCTGCATATACACTTTGATAGGCTATAATTGTAAACAGGAGCAGTCTGAACAGGGTCTCTGATTTACATACTTATCTGTAGATGAGATGGTTGGGGCCTGTTGCTTTGGTTGTTGTCGGGCCCACTGGGGTCTAATTCTTGGATTTCCTTTGCTCCGGTATTCAGTTTCATGTACTGTTGAGTCCTTATCTTTGATTGATCTCCTTTATATATCTTGATTTTAATGTTCTAGGAGGTAATTCATGGATAAGTTAGGAATATTTCATCAAACCAAACACCTTATGTCTTGACCCACATCAGAACTAAGGGTGAGGTTGGTACCATGAAACATGTTTAAGCCTTCCAGTCAGATATTTGCTTCACTAACCATTCCAAGGCGGTGCTTCTTGTGTGAATCATTTTTGTTATTTATGTTTTGTGTCTGTCATGCCTTCTTGTCTTTTCATTGCAACCTTGTGGTCACCTGTTTGGAAAGGGCTCACTTGTATGTGAAGTTCTCTTGTGTTTTAGCTCACATGTCATGAAGTGACAAGGTGAGCTTTTGTGACCGGTCTTTGTCCATTGTGTGTCGGTCTGTCTGTCTACCGTTAACAATTGACTTAAATGACAACTCCTTCTAAACCCCTGGTCCAATTTTTAAATAATTTCGCAAAAATGATCATTGGGTGACCCTCTACTGAAATTGTTCAAATTATTATGGTCCATTGCATATCTAGGTCACAGAGGCTAAGAATAGGTTTTCGAGATGAAAAAAATCTTCTTGTCTGAAACCAGAAAGCATAGAGCCTTGATATTTGGTATGTGGCAGCACCTAGTGAACCTCTACCAAATTTGTTAAAATTATACCCCTGGGGCCAAAAATGTCCCCGCCCTGGGGGTCACATGTTTTACATAGACTTATATAGGGCAAATATGAAAAAATCTTCTTGTCTAAAACCACAGAGCCTAGAGCCTTGATGTTTGGTATATAGCATCACCTAGTAGACTTCTACCAAGTTTGTTCAAATTATACATCAGGGGTCAAAAATGGCCCTGCCCCTTTGGTCAAATATTTTACATAGGCGTATATATGGAAAACATCTAGACCTCTACCAAGTTTGTTCAAATTAAACCCCTGGGGCCAAAAATGGCCCTGGCTCGGGGTCACATGTTTTACATAGGTGTATATAGGGAAAACATCAAAAAATCAAATCTTCTTGTCTGAAACCACAGGGCATAGAGCCTTGATATTTGGTATGGAGCATCACCTAGTAGACCTTTACCAAGTTTACTCCCATTTGGGAGTCTGTAATTGTTCTATGTTTTGTTGTACGTTACTTTTTGTCCATTCTAGTACTGCAATCATCTTGATGGGGAAGAGAGAGCTGGTTGCTTTGCTTAATTTGTCTACCTGGGATTTTGTGATGGTTGAGTGGCTCTTCCTCACGGTGCCATGGGGTTGTCTGCGGTTGATGATTGTGGTATTTCCGGATCATACCCACTTACTATTTTTGTTCAAATTATACCCCTTGGGCCAAAAATGCCCCCACCTCGGGTTCACATGGATTACATAGGCTTATATAGGAAAAAATGTGAAAAAAATCTTCTTGTCTAAAACCAAAGGCCTAGAGCCTTGATATTTGGTATGTAGCATCACCTGGTAGAACACTACCAAAATTGTTCAAATTATGCCCTGGGGGTGAAATGTTTACATAGGCTTATATAGAAAAAACCTGATAAAATTTTCATGTCTGAAACCACAGGGCCTAGAGCCGTGATGTTTAGTATGTAGCATCACCTAGTAGACCTCTACCAAATTTGTTCAAATAATACCCCTGGGGCCAAAAATGGCCCCTGTCTGGGGGTCACATGTTTTACATGGGCGTATATAGGGAAAATGTCAATCTTCTTTTCTGAAATCACAAGGCCTAGAGCCTTCGTATTTGATATTAATTATTATCTAGTGGACCTCTACCAAGTTTGTTCAAATTATATCCTTGGGGCTAAAAATGGCCCTACCCTATGGGTCAAATATTTTACATAAGCTGAAAAAAGAAAAGGTGAAAAAATCTTCTAGTCTGAAACCACAGGGCCTAAAGCCTAGATATTTGGTATGTAGCATCACCTAGTAGATGTCTACCTAGTTTGTTCAAATAATACTCCTGGGGCCAACAATGATCAGCCCCGGAGTCATATGGTTTACATAGGCATATATGGGGAAAATGTGAAAAAAAATCTTCTTGTCTAAAGCCACAGGGCCTAGAGCCTTGATATTTAGTATGTAGCATCACCTAGTAGACCACTACCAAGTTTGTTCAAATGATATCCCTGGGCAAAAAAGGCCCCGCCCTGGGGTCACATGTTTTACATAGGCATATATAGGGTAAACGTGATAATTTCATCTTGTCTGAAATCACAGGGCCTAGAGCCTTGATATTTGGTATGTAGCATCACCTAGTAGACCTCTACCAAGTATGTTCAAATAATCCTGCTGGGACCAAAAATGGACCTCCCTAAGGGTCGCATAAGCTTATATGACTGGTGTACATAGTATAGACTGGTGAGCGATTCAGGGTCACTATGGCCCTTTTGTTGTCACTTTCCCATATGATGTCCTGGGTAAGGTGTGGTACTTGATTTTATCGATTTCTGATCGTTGCCTTTTTTACTTACTTTTATACTATTAGCTTGGAGATAATTTGAAATACAAGCAGCAGACGTTAGCAACAACATTTTCAGGACAGTAAAGATATCGGCTGGTTAAGTTTTTCATCATAAAATCTAAAAAGTTCTTAAACTGACAATGGCAATGACATATTTTGTCTTACATTCATCTTCCAACAAAACATTTATTTACATTTCACTTATGATGTGACTCATCCTAGGCACTGGGATTTTCCCAATGACTAAAGTAATTAAGGGTGCAAAGATCAGGAATCGATACAATCAAGTACCACACCTGACCCAGGATACCAATGGGAAAGTGACAAACTCTCAGTTAGACACCACAAACGAGACCAAGAGGTCAGTCTTTTCCCAGCAGATGACCACAAGGCACTTATAAACAGACACACACAAAGGCGTATCAGAAGACAGAAAAAACATGAAAGATCCACAAAAGAAGTACCACCTTGGAACTTAATCACATTGATATTTTATTCTTCCTTCTATTTGGCTAAACAGGACCAGATCTGTCACAGATAGCATAAATGGTTACACCAATTTTATGCAGCGTACTACTGTGCTCCCAGGTTTAGCTAGGTTACGTTTTTCTTTTATTTATTAATATTTTTAATCCTTACTAAGAGGAAAGGCGTTTAACATATAGATGTAAATGCACATCGCATAGCTAAACTTATCGGAGGCAGCCCTTTTTAACTCAAATTCCCTGTAAATTAGAAGGACTAAGTTTTATTTCCTTTGTGGATATATGTATTATCTCATCAATAAATTGACCTTTCAAGACACAATGGTATATACAAAAGCTGTGCCCATATTAACCACATAAAATGTGCCCAAACCCTATTCAATCAAATCCTTTGTAAAAATAGTCATATTTAAGTGAGAAAAAATGGTTTATGCGCTCTTTATCTCAATTTATTCATGTTATTTCTTTTTAATTAAAATCGCTATTAAGGAATAATTGGCAAAACGCGAGGGTCACGCTAAACCTGAAAGCATTGTATTATTGTCCAAAAGATTGGCCATGTTCAAATTAGCCTATAACTGGCCATGCGATGTTTTGGGGCTGATTATGGTTTGTTTCCAGCTAGCCACTCAAAAGTATAATATAACCGTGGGCATGATGTCTGTTCTGACAGATACGAAATTTACTAAAGTAACTATCAGTTTAAAAAGCATATCAGTGAAAATTAAGTTTAATGACTCTGTAACAGAGTTGAACTGAAGCTACCTGCCTGTCACAATAGCGAGGGAAGAAATTGTGACTTTGTGAGCAAGGTAGTGCTGATAATGCCTGAGTGTTGTCCCCCCCCCTTGTTATGAGGCAGAAATTCAAAGACAGACTTGCCTACGGGGCAAGGGATCTTCCTTGTCACTTAGTTCTAGGGCGTGACTGCAGGGCATCTGGTAGGTCAATATATCAGACATATTGCCAGAGTGCTGCCCCCTGCAGTGAGAAGGCCACTGAGCAAACTTTACGTGACCGCTGGTGTTGTGAAGAAGGAGCCTACTACCTGACTTATTCTGAAACTCTGCCTGCGGTTCATTTACTCAGATAGCCCTCATGTAAAAGTTTTCGACATTCATATAGCAAGTAAGTGTGAAAAAAGGCAAGTTGACTTACAGGCTGTAGTTACTTAAGTTTGGGACAATTGTTTTATTTGACTTCTTTTAAGCATAAATATGCATACATCTATAATATGTTATATGTTTTATTATTGGACTTTTGTATCGCTTGAAATTTTCATATTCTTTTTCCCCAAAATATATTTTAGGGTAGACGAGTCCTATTGACTTTGTTTATGTATTACAGACAATGATCGTTGCCCATCTCCTGTGGATGATTCTGATGTAGTCACCATGCCCTGTGATGACACTGATCAGGATGGTGTTTGCAGTGTGATATGTCTGGACCCAAGCAGATACATCTCTGCCCAAACACCCCGCTACAAACCATGTGGTGCTCTTGGGGTTTTTGACTGGCAACATCCCTATCGGAAACTTGTTCTACCAACATGTGCTGGTATGTAGTTATAGACACTGTGCATGCTAGGTAATTTCGCATGCTCTATTTCTAAAGCAACTTTTTTTAAATATTCTTTCAAGAATGCCATCAGAGTGTCAAAAGATTTTAATTTAGATCAGGTCTGACATTTGCTGTGCCTGATCTTGGTCCAAATTGTTTGCAAAGATTATCAGCAAACATTATTAAAAGTTTTATTCAAGACGTTTTCTATTTAGTCAAATACAATGACTTTTGAATGGTTTATTGTGCATATTCAGGGGTCACAGACTAGCGTTTTATATCGTATCTATTATTCCTTGAAGATTATTGTTATCTTGGTAAGCAGTGCAGACATAGAAGAAATGCCACAGGATGCAGAATATGGCAGTTTATCTGTGGCTTCACTGTTTGTCAAACTATGAGTCATTTTTATATCATATGCTGGTTTCAGGTATAAAATGGCAGAGACCTCATTAAATATTGACCTGCCTTGTTGACTTGACGACTTGCTCATGTTCCATATTATAAGAAATATTTCATGTTTTATTGTTTGCATGCTGGGTAATTTTGCATGCTTTTATAGTCGTCTGTAGACTTTATTTTAAAAAATCAAAGCAAAGAAAAATTACATCTAAATGTCTTGTTAAGAGTATTTTAGGAAGGTAGTGTTGTGCTTCTTAAGTTTTTTAATATCTTCAATGGTCCCATATGGTGTCTCTGGTCAGGTGTGCTACATCATTGTATTAATTCCTGATCGTTACTTTCTTCCTTTCTTTCAGTGGGGACCCCACCAAAGCGTTTTGTTAAGAGCTCCATGCAGTTTGAGTTCCAGATTAATTGTCAAACAGTCAAGAAGACCAATGAAAACACGCAAGACGAAATAAAGGCTGAAATAAGACAAATCTTTAGTAGCTTGAATCAGGATTGGCAAAACATTTGTAATGGACAAAATTGCACAAACCTACTTTTTAGTTCGGTTGAGTGTGATCAGAGAATGCCAAAGAGAATCAACCTTCAGTTCTCTCTAAGCTTTGCCAGGTAAAATCTTATTATCTAATTTAAGCTGATTTACTGGCGTTAGTTGGTAGATATGTTTATTTTACATTAAGCAGCATACATGCTGACGGGTAATGTTAATAGATTTTATTCATCTTACATAAATATACATGGGTTTAAAGGTAAACTAACGATTTAATAAGTGTTGTCTAAATATAGGCCAGCACACACAAGATTTCATCCGCAAGCAATAAGGTTCTGACAAGTCTGCTCAAATGCACACATTTATATTTTCCTACATTGTATGCCTTTATGAAATAATGCTATTTATCGTGTAATTATGCCATTTTTGCAATTTCCTGTCTCAAACCCCAAGTAATTTAAAATGAAACTTTGAGAAACTTGGACACAGAACTCTACACCAAAATGTCTTGCTCAAGATCCATAATCATGGGTCCAATAGTTATACTTTAAATTCGGAAATTTTTGCGATTATTTTATTTTCACAAATAGCGTTAAAATACATGTTTGCCACGTTAATAATTCGCAACTAGGGCATAATTTACCAACATCAGTAAACGTCAGAGTGACTTCTTCATTTTGCGAGAATTTTATTTTCACGAAGCTTTTCGCAAAAATAAAACCTCGTGAAAATTTCCAAATTTAAAGTAATTGTTCTTAAGCATAATGCAGGTCTAATAATGGGTCCACTCTACCCATTCATCCCTCCATCAGTCCGTCCATTGGCAACTTTTTGGGGTGCCTAGTTTGTGTAAGCTGTAGCTCAAAAAGTTTTCATTTCTTAACATTCAAACTTTGAATAATACTTGTTCACACATTAAATATATGCGCCTCCTTTTTTGTGCACTTTTTATGAATATTTTTACATTTTTGAGGAGTGTTGAACTTTGTTTTTCTATCTGTCCATCCATCGGCAACATTTTTTGGGTGCCTAGTTTGTGAATTCTTTAACTCCAAAAGTTTTCATTCCTTTATATTCAGACTATATAATGATTGATCACAGATAAAAATGTGCACCTTCTTTTTTGAGTACATTTAATGAATAGTTTCTCATTTCTGAGGGGTGTTAAACTCAGACATTTTTTTTGTCCATCCTCTGTCTCCAAAATTTTTTGGGTGCCTAAGTTGTGTAATCTGCAACTCGAACACTTTCATTACTTTATATTCAAACTTTGTATAATTATCAGTGGCGGATCCAGGACCACTTATGCTGGGGGTGCTTGATAGATGGACACCGACAGTCAATATATTACTGACACTAATAGCGCAAATCAATTTCCATATAGAACTGCGTCCCATAGAAGCAAGATACTCTATTAGCCTATACACCACTCCCCTGAGCATTTTTAGCTTTCTGGGTTCAGATTTTTTTTCAATTTATTTTGTTTAAATAAGCAAATGTCCCCGGCGTGTGATCAATTTGAACCCCAGGTGCGTGGCTGGGTTAACGTATAGAAAACACTATACACTAAACTTTGCTACATATTAAAAGTATAAGCTGTTGACAAAATATTTAAAAAAAAGTTTTTCTCCATTATGATTATGGACGCTATTAAAGCCTAATGATCGTCAGTATTTGGAAAAATTTGACCCAAGATGCATGGTTGGCAGAATCTATGGGACTACAAGCTGTGGGTCTCATGGTTTAGGGGAATATTTTAGGTAATGACTCTAAGGCTAGTAGGCCCTATAGACAACAGGAGCATGGATGGCAGGATTTATGTAGGTGAACATAAGACATACATCTAAAGGCTGTGGGTCTCGCCGTTTCAGAGAAAAAGATTTTTAAGTTTTTCCCATTATAAGTCTATACATATGCCAGTCAGCCAAAAAACCACCTTCCATACCTGATGATGCTTTATGTGTAATTTGACTAAAATTAGTACGCTGATATACTTCTTTGAAAACGTGAACGAGAGATGCCTTGACGAACGTTGGACCATTGGTACACTAAAACCTCACGTGAGTTTTCGTGGTCATGTGAGCTAACAATATTGTTACTCAACTGGGTCCGCATTTGGATTATTTCCCAGTTGCTTGGAGGGGAAGGTAGTGAAATAACTCCTAACTGCTCCCATCTAATAGATAAAAAAGGCCTTGAGTGGGGTTTTGCCAGTGACTGACATCTGACCTTCTTTCAATAAGAAGGATTGGGAATGACTGTAGAAAACAGTTCATGACCAATTTCAACATTAGAATGGTGCTGGACGGGAAGAGCGAACTCGTGACAGCCTGATCGCTAGTCAGACCCACATCCCACAGAGTTGACACAGACAAGCACGCACGCACGATATGCAAGACCGGCATCGCTGATATGATAGTGTCAAAATCTTATGTGCTAGTTCATTTTTAAAGCGTCTTATCGCACGCAATGTTGCCCAGAGAAGGCTGAAACTTTGATGACCCGAATCAGAGTGTGCATCCGTGTTTGTCAGCAAAAATTGAAGACTCCAGCAAGACTGCGAACAGGTCATGGAAAGAGCACCACGGCAAATGTGTGCCGCGATTTTTAAAAAGAAAAATGTTGTTGGAGAAAAAGCATCAAAAAGTGCTTATGATTAATTATATCCTCCGATTTTAAAACTATATCCTTTGAAAATTTCACTTTATGGGAGATTGTGGCAAGGAAACCTGATTTTGCTGCAGTGTCACGCACGCACGATATGCACAGACTTGCATTGCTGATACGATAAGTATCAAAATCTCGTGTGCTGTAGGTCATTTAAAAAAACAAACAAAAAAACCCGTCTTATCCCATGCAATGTTGCACAGCCAAGGCTCTCGCTTGGATGACCCAAATCAGAACACGCATCCGTGTATGTCAGCGCATCATGAAGACCCCAGCAAGACTGCTAACGGGTCTTGGAAAGAGCTGTAAGGCAAATGTCTGCTGCAATTTTTAAAAAGAAAAATGCGGTTGGGGAAAACGCTATTTCTACCGTCCGATTTTAAAACAAAATCCTTTGAAAAATTCATGTAATGGGAGATAGCTGCGAGAAAACTTGATTTTGCTGCTAGGGAACAACAAAGGCACAGCTCAGACTGCGATGATGGCAAAACCAGTGTATTTGTCTGTTGAAATTGTAACAGATAACCCTACCTCAGGCAAAATTTCTATACCACAGCTAGTCTCTGTAGCTGAGCAAACTGGATTGTCAAATACCTGGTCGCAAATCCAGTATTTATGTCAACATGCTTGTGTATCAACTCTGCATGCTAACTGATGTTACATGTATCTGCAGACTTTTATATTAACTTCTTTTAAAAATATCTTTCATGTCTCGGACCGGCCCCGCGGGTTTCGAGTTCATGTATACGTCATAATTTCAAGCAGTTTGAGACCTTATCAAAATTTCGGGCCTGATCTGAGTCCAGCCTGTATGCTAATGTTTTCAGTGGTGTTATCACCAGTGGTGATTCATGATCAAAGAGACCGACAATTTCAAAACAGACCACGGGTATTCTATCAGGTCGCACACGTCGTGTCAGTGGTCATTACGCGTGAAAATATACATTACATATGAAAAATTGTCAAACTCCAAATACATTAACCGCCCTTGTGACGGTTTGCAGGAATATCATTTTCAATAATGATCGCATAATTTGAGGAACGCATTTAGCCAGTCATCAAGACTTGTTTTCAAATTTATACAAAATGTATCAGTTTTTTAGTATTGGTCACTATTTAGAAATTCTCTTTTTCGCACTGACTTGAAGATAAGGCTATCCAAATTTAGAGGTAACTCAGGTTGCCTGGTAACGCAGTCGGTCAGCTGATTTGCTCTCCACTGATTGGGAAAACTTAATTTTATGATTAGGTGTGACAATTAACAGCAGTTTAAATCTCTGGGGTGCTGACTTTAAAACCGGGCTTACAGAACACGCAAAAAGGTACCTACCGTACATTGAGAAGGAAAAAGGTAGGTTAAGATATTTACCATGGACTAAGCTGGGGGTGCTGAAGCACCCAAAGCACCCCCCTAAATCCGCCACTGATTATGTCCACACATTTAAAATATGCACCTTATTATGTTTTGCACATTTCATGAATACTTTCTCATTTTTAAGGTGTTGGGCTTAGACATTTTTTTCCATCAAAAATGCTTAGATAGTGTCTGAATTGTATAATTTGGAACTCTATTCGCGCTCATTGATAAATATCTACTCATCTTTTGAGGGGTGTTGGACTTTGAATTTTTTTCCATCTGATATGCTTAGGGGTATCTGACCTGTGTGATTTGTAACTCCAATAGTTTTCAAGCTATTATATTCATACTTTGCATAAGAGTTTATTACACATTGTAGATATGCACCTCTAATTTTGTGCACATTTGATAGTATATAATTTATTATATTTGGGAGTGTTGAACTTAGACATTAACCTTAGGGGTGCATACATTGTGTAAGACTGTGTTATCTGTAACTTTAATAGTTTTCTTTCCTTGTTTTAACTTATCATAATTGAAAGTATGCCGGTCCAGAGCAAATTTTGTTCTTGTTATACCCCCCGCAAACTTTGTTTGTAGGGGGTATACTGTTTTCACGTTGTCCGTCCATGCGTCCGTGCGTCCGTCCGTCCGTCCGTCCGTCCGTCCGTAACGCTTTGTTTCCTTAATAACTCAAAGAGTCATTGCTGGATTTTCATCAAACCTTGCAAACATGTTCATATATGCAAGACAAATACTTTAGACAAAAAAGTAAGGGCTAGGGGCCAATTCTATTAGAGTTATTTCCCTTTGTAGTTCTAAATGGCTTTTAATATAGTGCTTTTTCCTTAATAACTCGAAGAGTCATTGCTGAATTTTCATCAAACCTTGCAAACATGTTCATATATGCAAGACAAATACTTTAGACAAAAAAGTAAGGGCTAGGGGCCAATTCTATTAGAGTTATTTCCCTTTGTAGTTCTAAATGGCTTTTAATATAGTGCTTTTTCTTTAATAACTCGAAGAGTCATTGCTGGATTTTCATCAAACCTTGCAAACATGTTCATATATGCAAGACAAATACCCAACACCAAGTATTTACAACAAATATGGTAGATTTCAATGGTTTCAAAGCTGGAGAGCAGTAATTAAAATCTTCATTTGATTAGTTTTATTCAATGACATTAGCTGTATCATGGAAAAAGAATAAAAATTTCACAGCCCATCTTGAAGGAGCTAAAGTTGAACTGTGTAAGATAGTTTTGCATAGATGTCATGATCCAAAACTGTATACTGTTGTAGTCTAAAAAAATTGTAATCATTATACCCCCCCGCAAACTTTGTTTGTAGGGGGTATACTGTTTTCACGTTGTCCGTCCGTCCGTCCGTCCGTGCGTCCGTCCGTAACGCTTTGTTTCCTTAATAACTCGAAGAGTCATTGCTGGATTTTCATCAAACCTTGCAAACATGTTCATATATGCAAGACAAATACTTTAGACAAAAAAGTAAAGGCTAGGGGCCAATTCTATTAGAGTTATTTCCCTTTGTAGTTCTAAATGGCTTTTAATGTAGTGCTTTTTCCTTAATAACTCGAAGAGTCATTGCTGGATTTTCATCAAACCTTGCAAACATGTTAATATATGCAAGACAAATACTTGAGACAAAAAAGTAAGGGCTAGGGGCCAATTCTATTAGAGTTATTTCCCTTTGTAGTTCTAAATGGCTTTTAATATAGTGCTTTGTGCTTATGCTATTATAGGCCATATACGGGCCAATCAACTCCTACCACAGCTTTCGATGGAACAATTTGATACTTTTCCTATACAATGTAGACACATTGAACATATGCATGAAGGAGTTTAGTTCAGAAAAGATAATTTTTGACAAAATGACAGCTTTGAGAACTTAGACAATTTTTCCCTTATTAGGCTTTTGTATATGCATAGATGGTGCCTTCATGGGCTGATCAACTCCTACTACAGCTTAGTTCAGAAAAGATAATTTTTGACAAAATGACAGCTGTGAGAACTTAGACAATTTTTCCCTTATAAGCTTTTGTATATGCATAAATGGTGCCTTCATGGGCTGATCAACTCCTACTACAGCTTTTGATGGAACAATTTGATACTTTGCCGATACAATGCAGACACACTGAACATATGCATGAAGGAGTTTGGTTCACAAAAAATAATTTTGACAAAATGACAACTGTGAGAACTTAGACAATTATTCCCTTATATGGCTTTTGTATATGCATGGATAGTGCCTTTATGGGCTGATCAACTCCTACTACAGCTTTTGATGGAGCAATTTGATACTTTGCGGATACAATGTAGACACATTGAACATATGCATGAAGGAGTTTATAATTTTTGTTTGCACAGATTCTACTGAAATCTTCTTATCAAAACTAAGGTCTTCTTGTTCGACTATAACTTGCCAAGTTTTTTCACTGACCCTTACTGTGCGGGGGGTATCTAATAAGCATTGCTTATTGACTTTTTTCATTTATGACAGCATGTGCATATTTGGGCAACAATGATGAAATATGCATCCCCTGAACACATTTCTATTTTTTAGATAGTGCTATTTCTAATGTTTTTCATGCGATAGTTTCAACTGCCATATTTGACATAATTATCACAAACTAAGTACTTTTGTGATGCTTCCACTTTTAGGCTATCTGATTTCAAGTCAAACTAGCGGTGTAATTTCATTGATAATATAGATTCATAATTTCATTAAATACCTATTGATCCTGATTGGCTGGTTTCATCCAGTTAATCTGAATCCACGCTGTTTTGTCATATTTACACTGTAGTACCAAACACTATGCTGATATATACTTTGTTGTTCATGATAAAGGCGAGAAGTGCAGTGACTCAGTGGTAGAATGTTTTACTAGAGATCAAGGGGTAGCGGTTGGAGACTCACCAGAGGCACTGCGTTGTATCTACGAGCAAGACAATTTATTCTCTGCTTATTGCTGGTTCAGTCCAGAAAGACCCATCCTGATATAGCTGAAAATTGTTGATTGGGATATAAAGAATCCAACCAAACAAATAAATATTTGATACTGCTTTGATAGTTTTCAAGAATTTTTGAAAGAGTTAATATTTTTTTAAAAAGCCAGCAGAGGACAACAAAAGCATGAAACGTAACCTGGTGTGTATAGAGTAAGACTGTAAGGCGGTGGTTCTGTTGTTGTTGACTTTTTGTTTATTGTTACTCCCATTGTTGGAGTCTGTAACTGTTCAATGTTTTGTTGTACGCTACGTTATGTCCATTCTAGTATTGCAATCATCTTGATGGGGAAGAGAGAGCTGGTTGCTTTGCTTAATTTGTCTTCCTGGTGTCTCGTGATGGTTGAGCGGCTCTTCCTTGCGGTGCCATGGGGTTGTCTGCGGTTTGTGATTGTGGTATTTCCTGATCATACTCACTTACTATTTTAATATCAAACAAGAATCTGAAAAGTGCTATTTTATTCACAAGGGAGTAAATTAAAGCCACTATCCAATGAAAATCTAGTAAACCGCATAAATTTGAATAAAAAAAAGTATTTCTTTATTTTTCAGTGAAAATTTAACAATAAATGATGGTGGAAGTTTGAGACTTGATGACGCCCTGAAGAGTATAATTATTTTGGAAAAGAAAATAGATCTTTCTGTAAGTACACTGCCTCTATTGTTAGCTCTAACAAGATAATATCAAACTATTTCCGTGCTTTTGCAAATAGTTTTTGATCCAGATCAGGACCAAAGAAAACGTCCATATTGATCTGGATCCAAACTGATTGAAACATTTAATGTGTTCCTATTTTTTTGTTTTTTAAAACGGTAGTTATAAAAAGGTCAACTGGCAACAGAAAACATATAAATATTACCCAGCATGCAATGAGGTAAGACAAGCCATTTGAGCCGCTGCATGAGATTTCCAACAATTTGACATTTTGACAAGTGTAGAGGCGAGCCTCTGTAGCCTCCTTTTTAGCTTAGAAACTCAAATGGTGTTCAGTCAGCAGCTAAACAATCATAGAATACTCAAGCGACTAGCAAAGGGTTTGATCAGACTGAGCGTATGCAGTCTGCTGGTCGCGCATACCACATTGTTGGAAAAAGCTCATTTGTAACAGTGCTCAAATGCCTATATAAAGTACAGACAAGTCAAGGTTGTTCCCATTTGAACATGAGAAAGCAAAATGATTATTTATTTGATACAACAGAAACTAAACTAAACTGTGCTTAAAAGAGGGCATTTTTGCATAGTTACGAATCATATATTTTTTCTAGTCTAAATTTATGTAGTTCTCCCTTTCACAAAAGTATGTTAACCTGTTGTTTACAGTGTTGCACGAAGCTGCTAAGTTATCATGCGTAAATGCTGTCAAACGTGTTGTCTACTCTCCGGTGCTCAAATTCCCTAGACAAGACACTGCCAGAAATACAAATATGTATATCTGGAAATGTGCATAGAAAGGTCTTAGAATACTACTATTTAATTAAACACCTTTACTCTGTGCTTCATCAGTAGCGCAGTGGCTCAGTGGTAGAATGCTTGACTCAATACCGAGGGGCCGTGGGTTCAAGCAAGACACATTTATCCTTGATTAGTACTGGTTCAACCCAGGAAGACCCATCCCTACATAACTGAAAGATTGTTGTGGGACTTCAAGAATGAAATCAAACAAAATCTATGCTCCATTTTCTTAAAATTCAATTGATGCACTTTAACCCTTTTCATTCTGAATATCTATAAACATGTACTTTTGCAAACAGTTAAGCAACCAATGTAATGCTGCATAATGCAGCATTTGATCAGTGTAAGCACTTTTGCTAAGATAAAAGCAATATTCAGGTACATAAGTTTTTTAAATATTTAAACTTTTCGACCTTTGACACAAAAATGGACAACTCAAAGCTACATGTATCAATATGTATGAGAAAATCCATTTTAATAAACAGGGTTAAAAGCTGATAAGACGCTGCCCAGAAAATCACTTTGTCTTAGTAATATATATATGTGTAAATACGTATTTTATCTTGTGCTAGGCCTAGTCATCAAAATAAAATGTTTATCTTTTTGTTTGTTTACAGCGTTTTGCATCGGCTGTGCTACTTGTATCCTCTGTCCAAGTTTCCATGGCTACTCAGTGTGCAAGAAGTACTGACAACCTGATAAATGGTGTTTGTGGTGAGTTCCATCAAAATGCATCTTCATTTTCCTCTCTATAACTTCTCTGTAAACCAATTCCCCTCCACTTAAAAACTGGTCTCCAGAGTCTTGTAAAGGACTTGAACATGATGGTCTTTCTTGAAAATTAAATTTGTCTGGAAAGTCCTGGGAAATTAATCAAAGACCTTGAAAAGTATATGTTGTTGATTTTTATTAGTTTCTATATAACAAATATTGGCAATTTCACATAAAACCCAATGAAATTGTAATTTATAAAAGTATATACATGATTGTTCTTTTAAAACAGTAAAGATGGGCACTGGGCAGATTAATCAAGTAAGGGGTGTTTTGGAGATATACCTTGGCTTGTTTGCCAAAAATACGTTTTGCTTTTGCAATCTTCGACTCCATTGCACCTGTATTCCATATACAGTTGTGCTTACACTAAAGAGTGCACATAGAGTGATCAAGGTTTAAGCTTGGTGCCCATTACTAGTCCACTAGCTTGTTCTTTAGATTGAACTACGTCGTTTAAATTGTTCACTCCATGTGCACTCCATGTCTTACCTATAAGGCAGATTGTTTTAGTATTAACTTACATATTGTTAGTAGAACTTTGTCTTTTTTGTAGGACATATGCAAATAGTGCAGATTCAGATCAGACGCTGCAAGACGTGGCGTCTGATCAGGGTCTCTACTATTGACTTACAGAATGTTCTCTCAAACTTTGAATAAAAAATGAAGCATACCACCCAACAACCCTTACAACGGAAATAAACTGCTCCAATTGATAAGGGTGGGAAATTCCATTCGGTTTAAATGGGATAATGAATGAAGTGAATAAAAAAAACATCATGAACTCAGGGTATTTATCTACAATCATTAAGAATCTGCAACCTTTTAAGTTTACATAATGCATTATAAATATATTTTTATTACTCAATTGGTAGAGTATTAGACTTGATGTCGAATGGTCGCTAGTTCGAAACTCACTTTAGGCACGGCGCTTGAACTAGCAAGACAACCTTTCCTCTGCTAATTATTGGTTTAACTCAATACATTAAAAGAATCGCGACATGACTGAAAAATTGCTGACTGGGCGTTAAAGGCATGAATACAAACGAACAAAACAAATAATTTTATGATTTCGTGACGTACACATACACTCGCGAACAAGAGAAAGACTAGCTCAAATAACTGAGAGAGAGAGACAGAGTAATCAAAAGATCTATTTTACACATGTTCACGATGCTCTAAAGTATTAAGGTTTATGATGTCATCATTATATGTGCGAGTAGTGAAGGCTGTGGTGAGACTGCATGTATTCGAAGGATTGACTACCAATCGAATGTTATTGACCGTTCCAAGGCGGTACTTACTTTGTGGATCATTTGTGTTATTTATGTCATGTGTTGTTCATGCTTTTGCGTCTGTTTATTGCTGCCTTGTGGTTACCTGTTGGGAAAGGGCTGACCTCTTGGCTTTTGTTTCTGAAGTTTTATTGTTTTTTGTCACTTTCCCATGTGGTATCGTGGGTAAGGTGTGGTACTTGATTGTATCGATTACTGACCTTTGTCGCCTTTCTTTTTTTTTGCCTTGGTAACTGTGAAACTTTATTTTTGATGTTTAACGTTATTCCAGGGGCGAACTTGATTTAATAATTTTAGAGTAGCCTACTCTTAGTACGCCAATGAAAAACTTGGCGCTAAGGAATGAATGCTTTATCTCCTTGTAAACCAAGTACATCACAAAATAATAATGCCTAGCAGAAAAAATAAAATAATTACAGTACAAATATTATTTCGATCTCTTTTTGCAAATGAATTTATTTTTACAAATATTTATCTAAAGACAGAAAAACATATCTCAGAACATGCAGGCGATTCTCCACTATTTTGTTTTGGAACAGTTCACATGACAGTTCTGTCTACACCACCTCGTATGAGGGAGTATGCTAGAGCACTATAGCACAGCTGTTCTAGTCCACTTTATTTCTGCTCAGACTGTTCGAAGTAAAAGGAATAGAGAGAACATCTAAAAAGAGTAGAGAGACAAGCTAGATCAATGTCAATTTCAAATGTGTTCGAATAATTATGAAACACCTATTGCATGAGTCATGTTTGTTTTTATCACAAGAATACATTTTTACTCAAGTGGGGCTTGTTACAAGGAAACTTGAATTAGTTGCATGTGAACAACAACTGAGCAGCTCAGCCTGCCCATACACGCAGCCTGATCAACACCTTTATTATTTGCATATTGATCAGAATAATAGCTTAACTTGCAATGTGCAAAACTTCAGTATTCTATTTTTATCTCTGTAGCTGCGAAAGTGGGATTTAGGAATGCTGGTCAGAATCCCCAAAGACAGGTAAAGATCATTATTTCATAAAATAATTATGACATTATTTCCCTTTTAAATCTTGACGAGGGTTGTTTAACAATTAATTTGAAGGTTAAAATAAAAGCATCTCTAAATAAGGCGCCTAGCTTATCATTATCATCAAGGTAATTTATGCTACCACTACACCAAAGCAGATGGGGCAAACTGGTTTTGGTGCTGATTGCTGTCTTGTGACTCTTTCTTGCGTTCAAGATTTCTCATGAACTAGGGGACTTAATGAAACGACGTTTGCATTGATATAGCTTCTGGGAATGATGAAAACTTGATTAGGCTCTGGCGACCTTGCTCTAAAATATTTCAGTTCCGTGTGGCAGAGGATTTGTTCAGAACAGTGAATCAGGGAGCTGCGACCCATGCCCCCTAGGAAGCTACAAAGGAGATGAAGATATTAGCTGTGTCCCATGCAATGATGGATTGACCACGTATCGTATAGGAGCACCAGATTCTAGTCATTGTTTGGGTAGGTAGAACACACATTTTTATCCCCCGATGAAGTCAGAGGGATATAGTTTTGACGGTATTTATCCACCCATTCCGTCTGTATGTCCATCTATCAGGAACCACTAAAACATAGTTGACAGGCTTAAATTTTATTGCAATAGACTAGAAGGAACATTACTTTTCATCCATTAATAAAGGGTTAATGGGACTTTTTATGGTCTTACTATATCCAAGGAATATGTAGTAGATAGATTGTTCAATTTAATGCTTGTTGTTTACTCTATAGTATACAAAACTGGCTCAAAAATAAAGGCGATATCGATATTGCTGCAATATATACACCCCATTTGAAAAAAAGTGATTATATTATGGCATGGCACTGTCCATCTCTCTGTATGTGTGTCTGTAAGCCGTTCTTGTACAATTTATGGATCAATCACCATTCAGAGTGTCTTCATAAGATTTTATAGAAATATGTATTAGGCCAGGATAACGTGTCATACTCAAGAATGATTGTTCTTCCTTTATGGCTCACCTGAGCTGAAACCTCAAGTGAGATAAAACTGTGGCAATAGCCTGTTGTCAAGTGTTCACATTTCAAATAATTCACATTTCTAAAATTTCACATTTCTAAAATAGTAAGTGAGCATGATCAGGAAATACCACAATCACAAACTGCAGGCAACCCCGTGGCACAGGGAGGAAGAGCCGCTCAACCATCACGAGACACCAGGAGGACAAATTAAGCAAAGCAACCAGCTCCCTCTTCCCCATCAAGATGATTGCAATACTAGAATGGACACAAAGTAACGTACAACAAAACATAGAACAATTACAGACTCCCACAATGAGAGTATCAATTAACAAGAAGTCAACAACAACAGAACGACCGCCTTAGAACAGACAGCAGCCTAAGCCACCGGGGGGCTTAAATGCATTTACTGGTACCAAATCTTCGCCCTAGATTCTGCTGTTGTTGAAGTACAAAAAATGTTCAGCTCGCATGGAGGCCTTCTAACTAATGCAATGTATCATCATGGAGAAACACTCTAATCAAAAACACACCATGATGAAACAAAGAAAAGGGCTCATGACTCACAGATAGTCAGAGCTAAAGAAAACCTCAAGTTTAGCCATGGTGGGTCCAGCTACAGATAAGCATCAGACACCAACCCACCGATTAAAGCTTTACGTCAGAGCCGTCATAGAGTCTGAGGCCTGACCCACTGAAGTCAACTGGCCAACTTTAATTGAATTTCATGAAAAGCATATTCAGATAAGAAGAAAGGCTGCATAAAGTTATTTAGCTGATTGGATTTGAACTTGGGTTGTCATTGCAACATAAAGTTTCCATAGACTTATAATGGCGAAAAACTCTAATCTTAAACCATGAAGCACACAGTTTATATATTGGGTATATGGCAATTTCTAGTGGTCTCCTACATATATTCTACTAATCAAATCCGTTTGGTCCAAAATAGCCAGCTCTGGAGATCAAGAGGTTGCAATGTACTATTAGGTTTTCCATAGACGGTAACACTAACATTTTATCATCTAGTTGGAAAACGGTACATATAAAATTCACCAAAAATAGTAAGTGAGTATGATCAGGAAACATCACAATCACCAGCTGCAGACAAACCCGTGGCATCGTGAGGAAGATCATGAGAAACCAGGAAGACAAACAAAGTAAAGCAACCAGCTCTCTCTTCCCCATTGAGAGGATTGCAAAACTAGAATGCACACAAAGTAATTCACAAAACATAGCACAATTACTTCTCTGGAATAGTTTGCCTCACAGCTTTTATATTTAGATCTCTAAAAACATGAGGCCAACAACACAGGTGAATGGTATAGAGTAATTGAGCCTCTTGTTTATTTTCCAAGTAAGTAAAAAGGTACTTTGACGACAAGAGGTCCAAGATCTGATATCATACAGTAGTGCAATCTGATCAGGGACTGCACTATTTGCCCTAAGAGTAATGTTTGAAAACAAATTACAGGCGTATTATACACAGGTTGGCATCAACGGAACTACCGCAAAATCGCGTAAACATAAATTAGTTCCTTTGTTACATCCAGGACCTTTCGTGGTAGTGACATCATCACGGAAAAGCCAAACAAAGGTAGGTACTCTCACTTGTTTTGATTTTTTGTAAAAGAATGAGCTTACTATGTAAAAATCTGGCAATGCTATTCCATTTAGATATAATTTACCTTGCTAAACATGCCAAACGCGATGTTGTAAAAAGCTTTGCTTTGAGATGAGAACTGTAACCAAATCGAACCCAGAACGGGATTTCTTCAGTTTTATGTCAAATCGAAGAAGTATGCAGATGTTTTGCCAGTTTTAGCTCAGAACAAGAGCATTTTACACATGACATGTACATGACAGGCCTTATTCGTCTATCGGACGTAAAAAGATCAAACAGATCATGTTCTATGAAGGAATAAATTCCAAAAGTTTTCAGGCGCAGTATCGCCTTCGCCATCGCAGTAGTTGTAACGACATGCTCTAGTTCCTTCGAGTTTACCATATCAGTACATGCAGTGCATGCAGGCGCGGAGAGAAAAGTGTGTAATATTGTAGCATCTACTGAAACACCCCCAAACTTCTATCAATCAATCTCAAACGTTGCTCCCCATGTATAAACTAGCACACTTACCCCTGCCCCACCACAAGTCCTCACCAAGACCCGCACAACCTTTAGCCCAGCCTTTTGCGCAGATGCGCTTCAGATCTAAGTGCCGGGTTCGTCTACCGGCTCAAATATACTTGAAGTGTATATCATTTATCTACGTGTATATATGCGTCAGTACATGAAAGTTCTGGTGAAACTTTAAAAATGGGCAAGCTAATCTGAGTCGTGGCACATGCGATTAGTGACAAAATCTCATGTACTGACACATATATGCAGTAGATAAGTGAAATACACTTCAAGTATGGGCCGGTGGATGAGATTTTAATCTTACATCTGTAGTGCATCTGCGTAAAAAGGCTGGGCTAAAGGTTGTGGGGTCTAGGAGGTGAGGACTTGGAGTGGGGCAGGGGTAAGTGTGCTATTTTGTACACGGGGAGCAGCGTTTGAGATGGATTGGTGGTGGTTCTGGGTGTTTCAGTAGCTACTACAATATTACACACATTTCTCTCCGCGCATTCATGCACTTCATGTACTGACATGGTATACTCAAAGAAACTAGAGCGTGATGTTACAACTACCGCGAAAAAGAAAGTGATACTGCGCCTGAAAACTTTGGCATCAATCCTTCATAGAACATGAATGGTTCAATTTTTTGCGTCCCAGTATGAAAAAGGGCTGTTATGTACATGTCATTTGTAAAATGCTCTTGTTCTGAGCTAAAATTGGCAAAATATCTGCATACTTTCTTCTTTTGACAAAAACTGAAGAAATCCCGTTCTATGTTTGATTTGGATACCGATCTCATCTCAAAGCAAAGATTTTTACAACATCGCGTTTGGCATGTTTAGCAAGGTAAATCACATCTACATGGAATAGCATTGCCAGATTTTTACATAGTTAGCTCTTTCTTTTACAAAATTTCAAAACAAGCAAGAGTACATATCTTGGTTTGTATTTTCCATGACGATGCCACTACTGCGAAAGGTCCCGGATGTGACAAAGAAACAAATTTACATTAACGCGATTTTGAGGTAGTTCCGCTGATACCCACCTATGTGCCTCTTTGGAAGCTCTAGTTAGCTCATCTGATCAAAAAGTATTTGGTATTTTGGCTAGGTCTTAAGTTTTATTACACAATCTAAAGAAAACTTGATTCATCAAAATATGTCCACCAAGAGGGTAGTTTATCATGGTTATGAAAAACTTTTAAAATATCTTCCCTGAAAGCACTCATCAGAATTCAAAATAATTTGGCAGAAATTGTCATTTGAATTAAATATCTTCTCCTCTGAACCCAGTTATCAGAATTGAAAATAATGTGGCAGTAATATTCTCTAGGTGATTCTCATATCTTCTTGAAGTATACTTAAAAAGGTTTTTCTAAAATGTTCTTGAAAATTCACTATGCTGAGAAGTGTTTGAAAAGCATTAAATGGCCTTAAAATGTTCAGTTTTATGAAGTACAAAATCAGCATAAATTTGTTTGCCTTTATTTGGTGCAGCGAAAAATGGGTGGCTTAATGATAGAGTGCTTGACTTGAGACCGAGTGGTTGCGAGTTTGAACCTCACTGGTGTCATTGCGTTGTATCATTTAGCAAGACACTTGCTTTGTACTGTTTAAAACCAGGAAGACCTGTCCCAACATAAATGAAAAATTGCTGGATGGGACGTAAAGAATCAATCCAACAAACAAAGGACCAAGTAGAGACATACTTATTTCATTAATTTACTCTCTACCCGCTAGTGCTGTCTGCTGATTAACTCTGCAAACAGTTAGATCCATGTCAGGCTGGACAAGACATTGGACTTCAGACTCTATGACGGCTCTGACGTAAAGCTTTAATTGGTGGGTTGGTGCCTGATGCTTATCTGTAGCTGGACCACCATGGCTCAACTTGAGGTTTCCTTAAAGGCATGTATTACTGTCCAATAGAGATCATTAAAGGATTAGCTGATAAGGGACAGTTTCAATATCTCACAAATTAAAGGGGCCTAAAGTGGGGAATTACCTGTATAGAACTTAATTTCTTTCACTAAGATAAAGATCAATATTTTATCATAAATTACCTAATCCCTTCATGGGACCACTTTATTGCCCCTGTAGGGAATTCATAATCACCTCATTATGACTGTCCTTTTGATCTGCCCAGTATGACCCCTGGAGAGAGTCATAATGAGTGTACCAAATTTCTATCCCTTTAAGCTCTGACTATCTGTGAGTCATGAGCCATTTTCTTTGTTTCATCATGGTGTGTTAGTTTAATTAGAGTGTTTCTCCATGATGATACATTGCATTAGTTAGATAGCCTCCATTTTTTGTACTTTTACAACAGCAGAATCTAGGGCAAAGATTTGGTACCAGTAAAATGCATTTAAGCCCCCGGTGGCTTAGGCTGCTGTCTGTTCTAAGGCAGTGGTTCTGTTATTGTTGACTTTTTTGTTTATTGTTACTCCCATTGTGGGAGTCTGTAATTGTTCTATGCTTTGTTGTACGTTACTTTATGTCCATTCTAGTATTGCAATCATCTTGATGGGGAAGAGAGAGCTGGTTGCTTTGCTTAATTTGTCTTCCTGGTGTCTCGTGATGGTTCAGCGGCTCTTCCTCGCGGTGCCATCGGGTTGTCTGCGGTTTGTAATTGTGGTATTTCCTGATCATACTCACTTACTATTTTTCGTGTGGGCCTCGACAGGAGTTAGCCTGTCTTTGGGGTTTGCGAATAACAAAGGCACAGACCAGCATGTGCATCAGCGCTTTTATTATTCGCTGATTAGAAAGTATCATATCTAGACTTGCTATGAGAAAATTGCGATGTTCCAGCTAGTATCCGTAGCTGAGGAGACTGGTTTGAATCTTTCTTTGTCAAACACCCCAAAGACAGGTTTTGTGGCGTTTAGGGCCTGCAGCTAAATCGTAAATAAGTATGTTTCATAAATGAGTCATTGAGACCACTTATAGTACCCCCTAGTGGTCCTTGAAAAGTCAGTGTACATTGCAGTCTTTCCTGTATGAACTACATGTACATGTGTGTTTAAATTTTGAGCACTTTTCTTTTTCTGTTTCTAAATAAAAATATTGGTTATAACAGCTGGAAGTCATAAAATGCTTGTCTGAACAACAAGCAGGAAAGCAGTCTGATCTGGGTTTGCACTGTTTGTCTATACCTTTTTGGCAGTTAATAAATGTTCAAAATTTTAGAACAATTACCGTAACAGAATAAAACACAAGCTCTTACGTGAGTGCTCATGTATAATTGAATTTTTTAAACTAATTTGTGAAAAAAAGAGATAAAATATAAGATTTGCCATGTTTTTTTACAATGAGTTTAATAAATTTAACAATACAGGGGCATGTTAGATTCAATTTATCATATGACATTATAACTGCTTTGAATTCGCATTATGTCACTTTAAAACCGTTATGGTTTTGTCATTATGTATGCAACACTGTATGGACATCATTTTATGATGTTACTAAACATGTAAACCATTAGTTGTTTATGAAGTTATTTGGTGGTCTTATGTCACTCCCATGTGCAAGTTTATAGTAAGAAAAAGGACAAAGATCAGGAATCGATACAATCAAGCCCCAAACCTGACACAGTATACCGACGGGAAAGTGACAACTTCACAATTAGACATAACAAACGAGAGCAAAGAGGTCAGCCCTTTCTCAGCAGTTGACCACAAGGCACCAATAAACAGACGTGCACGAAAACATGTCATAAATAATGGTATCTCTTGTAGCGGAATGTGAAGCAGGTACATTCTTCAACGAGACATCTGCTGCATGTGAGCTATGTCCAAGGCATAGATACCAGGACAAAACCGGACAACTATACTGTGAATTCTGTAAAGTCAACTTTAAAACAAAAGAGAAGGGCGCCAAACAGGAATCAGATTGTAAAGGTAAGATTGAAGAAACAGGATATAAAACAATTATTTGTATTCAAGTTCTTGTAAGGGTGGACAATCTCTTTCTTAATTGTGACCAGGGATGAGCTTGTTATATCTCGAACCATAGAGTGGGAAGACATAATGTTCTTGCACACTGGATAAGGACATCTGAAATTTTACCCTGGGATAGAAAATATTATCTTACCCATGCTATCTTACCCAGAACGTCAAGTAACGTCATCATGTGAAATTGCATCTTAGCGTATTCAGGGACTTCTGGAAGCTTATTTTAAAATAAATGAATAGATGATTAAATAAATAATAAAAACAGTGGTGAGCAAAAAAAGAATCAATTATTCGTATGAGGGTAGGATAGAAAAATCTGTCCCTCAGGATCACCATTTGTCATCACTCGGCAAGCCTTGTGATGCCAAACGGCGATCCTCAGGACATTTTTTTTTCTATCCTACTCTCACACTCATGATAGATTCTTTTAATTCCAAACCACAGAGTTGGAAGACATAATGATACAGCGCAGCTTACCTGCCTGTCCATAGGTCAGAACAAACACTCTGCGAATGTGGCAGTTGGGGTTTTCAAGAGTAATTAAAACTTTATTTGTTGTATTTTCAAACCCCTGGTTTTTGACAAAGTGGAGAGCCCTTATCAATATTTAGATTTTTCAGCAAATTATTTTCTGATACTAATTGTCAGATCTAGAACAAACTTAGCAGAAGCGGTCAGTGCCTGGTATAGCTATGCATTTATTTAGGATGTTTATGCTTAACTGAACTATGTTGGGGTAACATCCCTTAATTTGTTGAATTTTCATTATTAAAATAGTTTCAGCACTACTTTGCCAATTTTCACCACCTTTACACAAGCGAATAATGTTAGAAAAGTAAGAAAGAGAGCAAAGATCAGTATTCGATACAATCAAGCACCTCAACTGACTCAGGATACCAATGGAAAAGTAACAAACTCACAATTAGACATCACAAACGAGAGCCAAGCGGTCAGCCCTTTCCCAGCAGGTGACCACACGGCAACAATAAATAGACGCACAAAAGCATAACAAACACATGACTGAAATAACATGAATGATCCACAAAAGAAGTACCGCCTTGGAACGGTCACTAAAATATTTTACTAGTCTTGCATGCCATTACAATGTTATGCTCCAATTATTTTCTGGAGTGGCAGTCCTGCACCTTGTCTTTTACTGGATGGCATGTTCCAAAGAAACTGAAGAGGCGTGAATGACCACTAGGTGTAGTGATCAATATTATCAACATGTTCCATTTCAACGATTATGGTCAGAGTAGTGTCCCTTGGTTTCTTTTTATCTTTTATAAAGTTTGGCCCTGTTTTAGAATTTTAGAAAAAGAGGCTTAAGTACCATAAAAACCATAAGGAATATGATAAGTTGTACTTTTTTTTCAGGTGATGTAATGGGGTGGGAGACATATGGGTTTTCAAAAAAAATCTCAAAATCTTCATTTATATATAGTTTAACAGACCTTTCATGTTAATCGTTATCTTTTGGTGCTTAAGTAGCACTTTTAAGCCTAGTATTTATCTCAATTTAATGAAGGCTCAGACGATATTTTAATTTTGCACAGTCTTGTTCAGGTCATTCCTGCTCGCATACACATGATCAGGGCATAGATAAAAGTTCAATAATAAAAAAAACTTATATGTGCTAAATGAACAATTAAATTATCTGAGTAACTTAGGCCAGATTTTTTTATTAGTTTATTTATGGGAATTTTGTTCATATTTAGGTTCGGGGGGACCGACAAAAAAAGAAAAAAAGCTCTGAAAATGACAAGTTAACTGGTCATTTTCAGAGCTTTTTTTTCATTTTCAGAGTGTGTTTTTTTTTTAATATCTCAAGAACAAACAGTTAAACTAGTAAAGTAAACCAAGAGTCTGTATGAAATCTTTAAATCCTGCATAGAACAATCACTTTTTACATTGTTACTCTCAAAAATACACAAACAGAACCTCTAGAATATATTTTTTTTCAACAAAACAAATAATATTTACAGTCAGTGTATAAAAAATAGTTTTAGAAATTAAATTTATTTTTTTCTACTTTCTTGTTAATTACAGTAGGAGGGTTCGTAAATCAGCTAATAAAAAAAATCTGGCCTTATCAAGTCAGATCAGTCCATGCTGTGTACCTTAATTCCTAGCTGGCCAGTCACCACTTAAATAGTTTGCTCCTCCTATCTGCTTCTCTTCTTAGTTAACCTATATTGCAAACAATACGGGCCTCGTCGTCAAAAAAAACTGTCTTCGGGGTTTCAGACAAGGCGATTTTCAAAACAGTCTCCTAAGCTACAGTGACTAGCTAGAAAATTGAAATTTCATCTATAGCAAGTCTACACATGGTACTTTTCTAAAAGCGAATAACAAAGGCACTGATCAGACTGCGCATATGCGCAGGCTGGTCTGCGCCTGTGTTGTTCGCAAACCCCCAAAGACAGGTTTTCTCACATCAAAGCCCATTTTGACCCAGATCACACTACCCCTTGCTCCCTTGCTCATAAGGGAGCAGTCAGATCAGGGTTCATTTTGTTTCCTTTCACGTAAAATCTAGGCTCTAGTACACTTAAATAAATGTAACAGACATAAAAAGCAGACAAACTTTTCAGACAAAAAATAGTGGCTGCCAAAGAATTAAGATACTTTGTCAACATAAGGATACTTATTGACCTTAACTACCTGTAGGTAGTGCACACAGTGAATGCTTACCATACAAGGCAAATGGAGAGTTACTTATGGGTATGTATGCCGCCTTGTTGGTTCTACCAAGAGGTGACTCATACTTCTTTTCTTTGAAGCATGTGCATATGACCTAGAGTGCCACCTATAATTTCCAGCAGAAGACATTTTCAAATTTTGTCTCTGCTTTAAGTAACCGAAAACGGTTTCATATTTCATGTAATTCGTCTGCTGGCAGACAAATCATTTTAACTTGCAAGCCTTATTATCCTTAAAAATCTAATTCAGATAACAGTTTGTCATCTACTGCAGTCGTGATTAGTGCTTTAAGGGCTTATAATGCAGCAAAACTTTGGCTCTCACAAAACTGTAGACTTCATTTTTATTTCCACATTGTAATTTCCACATGTATTATTAATCCATTTTTAAAAGATAAGCGATTTATTTTACTTTTATCAATAGGATAAATCTGTCAAGCGTTTTAGGGGTGTCATTTATAATTTATGTTTTTCACTGACAACATTGGAAAACCGTTCAAGCAAACAATGCAGACCCTGATGAGACAGCATTTTTTTCTGCAACTCATCTCATTCGACACTGTATACCTTTGTCCTATTTACAGGACAATAGGCTTAGCTAAAATGGACAGAAATATTAAGACCATATTTTTTTTCATAATCTTGCATTTTAAAGTGTTCTGTGGAGCTGGTGAGCAGGCAAGGCCATCTGAAGATTCCTGCGAGCCATGTCCTGTTGGAAAGATAAAGCCATCTGCCAGTCACGACCAGTGTGCAGATTGTCCTACAGATCGTGCCTCAAACGATGAAAGGACTGCATGTTCTGTTTGTAAGTTCTATTTTCTCTTGTGGGTCTACCTTTTTCATTCAGAACATTCAGTTTGAGTTCAAGTAGTTTCAGCCTATAGTAGTTGGTCTGTTTATGATTTATAGAACATGTAACCTAACCCTTAATAAACAATATTAATTTTACTCTTGTTTCATAGTTTTGCTGTGGGTAATGAAGTTATTGCTTAACGATTTTTGTATCATTTACAAAAATATATGAGCCAGTGCATGAGATTTCCCACAATGTGGTATGTGCGACCAGCAAAGCCTCAGATCAGCCTGTGCATATGCGCAGGATGATCGGAGCCTTTGCTTGTCTCTTGAATATTCTATGACTGTTAAGCTACTGCTGACCACCATTTGGAGTTTCTAAGCTTAAAAGGAGGCTACAAAGGCTTGACTGAGTCTACACTTGTCAAAATGCCACATTGTTGGAAATAACATGTCACAGCTCGTATGTGAATTTGGTCAGGAAATACCACAATCCCACACTGCAGACCACACACCGCACCCTGAGTAGGAGCCACAAAACTATAACAACCACAAGACACCAGGAAGACAAAGTAAAGCAACCAGCTCTCTCTTCCCCATCAAGATGATTGCAAAACTAGAAAAGACGCAACGCAATGCACAGCAAAGAAAAAATTCATAGCCAAACAATGAGAGCAACAATCAGCAAGAACAGAGTTGCATATGTTAAATGAGGAAAATTACTTTGAAATGCACAAGTTTCAACTATAATGCCCAATGTTTTTGCCCCTTTACACCATGTAAAGCTGCCAATCATTGTGATGTCCTGATGGCAACAAATTGTTTGTGGTGTGGATTCAGACAGCGTTAGTGTGATGCTTTCTTGTTCAAATTCTTTCTCATGATCAGAACCCAATTTGCATGGGTATAACATTAGGGAATGATAATGATTTCATTAAATTTTGGTGACCTTGCCTTGTGTTCATGTTCAAAGCAAAAATAAACAGATTACATTAGAGCTTGTGTGGAAGGAAACATATCTCTGAAAGCAATATTAGTTAAAATACCTCTATTTTATGCAGATTTGGAATATAATTAATTGACAGGTACTTCAGGTCATAAGGGTTTAAGAAAGCTAGTTTCATACTTGAGCAATTTTAAAAGTGAAATAAGATATTCTATATATGTATTAGTGCTAGGAAAAGGATATTCTATCTGTGGACCAGAGTAATAGACATTTCTTAAACATACCCTGAATGTCATTTAAAGACCAGGTCCCACAGAGCTTGCGACAGCGCTGCGACCTCTCCAGGACTAAAATAATTGACAATGACAGCGATGTTGCAGAGGTCGCTGCAAGGATTTACAAAGGTTGCAACAAGGTCGCCCATGAAAATCAGTCACCGCCAATCTTTTGGGCTTGCACAAAAGACTAGCTGCAACTGATCTCGATCACCTACTAGTTGCAAAGGTTTTCTTGATTTTGGCGACCAGTCACAGACAAGTCGAGGAACAGTCACCTATCGATCGCTGACTGATGTCATACATACTTTGGGTTTGATATCTTCAGCCACTAGTATGCCACTGATCGGCGACTGATCACCAGCGAGATGCAGTGCCAGCTTCATCAAAAAAGTATCCTGACAAGCGATGAAAGTGTTTGCATCATGGACATTCATCAAAAATAGACAGCAGCACCATAGCAGAGGATGAAAATTACTACTGTAATTCAGACTCCTGATTCTGATGCTGAAAATCAGCTTTCCTAGAGCCCAATTGAGCCATAAATATCATGCTTAAAGTGTAAGGTCATAGCCAGCAAAATATGTTGTAATCAAAAAAACTTTATCTAATGTATTTTTATGATGGCAACTTGCACAAAAAATGGTCCAAACACTTCATTTAAAAAACGATGATAGAACAGACTCCATCCAGTCACCAATCAGTTGCTGACTAGTCTTCAATCATTTGCTGACCTGTCGCCAATTGGTTGCTGATGGTCGCCGATTACTCTAAACTAGATGCCGACCGATCACAAACTAAATGCTAAAGGATCACCAAATGTGCGGTGATTGATCAATGACTGATCGGAGACTGGTCATCGACCATACCAGAAATGGAAAAACAGTTGCAATGGTTGCAGAGGTCGCAATCAAAATCAGTCACTGAGAGTTTGGGCTGTGGTTGCAAGCTCTGTGTCGTCTAATTGTATATAATTAATAATTACAATGACAATTTAGCACTTGAAATAGTCCCACAAACAAAATCACACTTTTTCAGTCTCCTACAATCGATCCAAGATTAACCTTACCGTTATTTTTGGATGCATACGTTTAAAAGTAGGCATGGGTTTCTGAAAAGTGAATTGTCCAATTCAAAGAGTGGAGTTAGTTCCACGCTTTGTGCTTTTTTAAGGATTTTTATAATTTTTAGTGATTTGGCATTAAATTTGAGGCTTTTAAGGCCCCACCAAGGAATGTAGGCTGAGTTATATTGTTATTAGCTTGTCGGTCATCTTTTTTGTCGTTTATTGCCTAATTTCTTCAAGATTTCATATATAATTAGTTTTATCAAAATCCCTCTAAAGTTTAAATATTGATTTTGTCCAATGAACAATAAATAAGATGGTTGCCAAAATTTCTGCTGTCTGTTTGTTTGCAACCATGGACTTCAAGATTTCATATATGAATTACTTTCTTCAATCTCTCTCTCAATGGATAGCAAAGATGGCTGCCATGTTGGTTTGATCTAGTGCATACTTAATTATTATCTTTCTTTATTTTTTCACATATTTATTACTGTAATGAATCACTCGTCGAAACTTCACATGACCTTTTCAAATTTTATCGCCGATACTATGATTTGATATTTAAATTCCTTGTTGGACTTAAATCTTGCGCCAAGGACTTTATGAGTTTTATGGTGACTTAGTGTGTAAGTTGAAGAAGATTGTTGGCTCTAATAATATTTCAGCACAGTTTATTAAAATAAGTTCTCATTATAAAAAAATTGACTATAACATTGATGTATTGCAACAGACTGCATGCTTGGTGGTCAACCCAATCATAGTTGGCAACTTTCCTTTCCTCTTTAATTGCAGGCCGGTGAGTCAGACTTCAGACTCTATGACGGTTCCAACTTAAAGACTTATCACTTTCCCTTGTTTGTCTTGGGTCAGGTGTGGTACTTGATTGTATCGATTTCTGATCTATGCCTCCTTCCAATGAATGCTAACCACATTGACCAATAAAATGGCCATCCACTGGTGGTCACAATAATAATCTTCATTGCACATTATTGCCCCTTTTCACTCTTACAGTAGTGTATTATGCTTGGTTATATGTCAGAGTCTGACTGCTTTTGTTTCTTGCTTGCTCAATCAAAAAATTGGTGGTTTAGCATTTTTTTTTGTAATTATGTCATGGCATTTTATTAAGTCAAAAGCTGATTAAACGTTACACAAAGAAATGAAAATGTCCAGCACCCTTAATAATAGCATTTTTATATTTCAGTATAAATTTACCATAAAATGCTCAGTAAGATAGGTTAAATTGTTATGAGTTGTAGTCATGATGGGATAGGCATGTCAATGAAATATGTAAATTCTGTTTGCCTATAAAAGAGCACATCTTGAGCAGGAAACTCTGATCTTCGGCCAACTATTTACAGTGCTTCCAGCATACTGAACATTTGGCATATGTGTACAGTGAAGTTTGAAATCAGTCTGCGCATTTGATCAGGGTCTTAGTGTTTTGCCTGAAGAAGGGTTGGACTCCTTGGTTTCCACTAGAGTGCCTATCAAAGACTCTGAACAGATTTCATCAAAGTACAGGCTGATGTAAGTCTTTGATAAGCACACATGTTAACTTGTACATTTTGCCTGGCGCTGGCATATAATATATGGTAATGTAATGCTTTTTCCAGATAATTGTGGTATGGGTAAAGAATACAAAGTTTTGACTATCGTGGGAGAAGCTTGTATTCAGTGTAAGCCAGGTACTTACAAAGATACTGTAGGTAATGAGGCTTGCAAACCTTGTCAGCCAGGATATACATCAATAGAGACTGGGAAAGCATCCTGTGATATCTGTAAGTTTGTTGCTGATTTTAATACACAATAAGAGTAAATCATGAGCTGGTGCTTAACTTTTGTTGTGGACTTTGCCAAGTGCCAAGCAATCAAGGGCCACAACCAAAGTTTAATGTCAAAACCAACTGATAGACTATTATTAGTACACACTTTTACGATGATTTTATCCGTATTTTGGGATATATATGTATTGAAAAAATATATGAAGAGTCTAATCATTGACTGATTTTGACCGAAATTGAATACACATTGATTATGAGTGCAGTGAATTAAGAGCCTACTTGTGGATTTGTATGGACCCAAATCGACATATTTATTGATAATGAGTGAAATGTATTAAAAATATAGCATCTGTTTAGGGTCTCCATTGTCTGCTAACAGTATTGTCTATTAAGATCTTAATAAAAAACACTATCCAACAATTAACCCTTAGAATGAGCTGGTATATTTAATAATATTGGGGAATTCAATTAAACTAAATTAGGTTAAGTAATTCTGTTATGGATTGAATGGTTTTTGTTCTTTGAATGGAAGCATATTGGCCCAGCGTTCAAAATGTTTGACATGAGACTCATGGATCGTGGGTTTGAGCCTCACGCGCATCACTGCATTGTGTCTCAATACTTTTCTTTTTTTATAGTGCACTGTGTCCCTGGTAGAACTGAATTAAGCGGACAATGTGTGTTGTGTGATGTGGGTACATATAAGGAGGATGCTGGGAATGCAGCTTGTACCAATTGTTCCTCAATAAGAACAACAGCTGGGAAAGGCTCTATATCACAAGCTGAATGCAATATAGGTGAGTTCTATATAATAAAATGTCTGAAATCATGTATTTCGAACATGGTGCAAGAAACCCTGTCTTTGTTTATTGGCATTGTATCACACCAGGACTTTAGTTAAGAGTGCATAACAGAAAAAATTTAACGCTGAAAAAGTTTCTTTATCTAAACCTGTGTTTGACACACATACTCATATATGGGTTTCTCTGGTATTTGTGATTTCTCAGCAACTACTGTCATGGCAACCTGCAGTACCAAGAGGTGATTGGCACATCTTGAAAATGTTAGGTTCTAGAATTATCCCTTAAGCTCACTCTTATCGACTCAAATGTTGTCCACTGGACATATTTTTCTGAAATGATTCAGATATAAGAGATATTGATGTGATATTTTGCAAGTATATTAAAAGTCTTAGTGGTAGACTCAAAGGTCCGTCCCCAAAGTTATGTATCATCCCCTCTGCTTCATTAAACACCACATCTTAGAAAACATTCAGAACCCCACCTCTAAGCCATGTAACTGTAAATCACTTTTTGTGGTCATTATATGAAGGCGCTATTGGCAGTCACGAAAGAAACTGCAAACAATAAATAACGCCAAAAAGATCAAAGAGTTCAGAGAATAATAACTAACCCGACAGATATATTATTCACAATGCACATCAAACATAATGGCTGTGCTAAATTAGCTATTTGACTTCTAAAGAAGTAAACACATCATGTGTCACAGATATAATGTTCTTGTCAAAACCATTATCTTTGTTGTAGGATCTTTTTGGCAGGTATTCTTTGGCTTTTTTCCCTTGACTGCTTTGAGCACCAAAATAAAAACACTCTGTTATTTTTTCACCCAATGTCTTACTTTATTGCTATTTGGAGGAATATTTGTCTCATCTTTAGCTGAAGCAGCAATGCCATCAATAGGATCAAATATCTTTTTAACCTAGGGAGCCCAGTGGCTCAGTGGTAGATTGCTTGACTTGAGACCGAGAGGCCGCAGGTTTAAGCCTCACCCGCGTCAATGTGTTGTGTCCTTGAGCAAGACACACTAATCCTAGCTTAGTACTGTTCCTTTATAACTGAAAGATTGTTAATGGGACATAAAGAATTAAATCAAACAAGCAAAATTTTGTCGACCTAAGATTGCGTAATTCAAACAATATTTATCTTATTCCTCAACCAAACCATATGCTGTGAGTACTCAAAAGACCCACCTCAATAAGACCCCTCTTTTGAGCACCCAAAATATATGTTAAATTTGATTGGAAAGAAAAAAAACAAATTCTACGCTTAAACATGTTGCTTACCTTGACCTATAGATGAGATGGTTATCTCAAGCAGGTATAAAATGGTCATGATTGACACCAAAAGTAGGTTAATTAATGAGGCTGGCGTGCTTTACTTGGTTGTGTACAATAGCTATATCATATGCTCTATATATTATTTTTGCAGTTGTGTGTGAAGCTGGACAATACAGAGATCCTTCTCAGACAGCTAACTGTTCTGAATGTCCTCTTAACTACTACCAGAGCAATAGGGGTCAAACCAGCTGTATTTACTGTGGTGTTGGCAAGGTTACCATGGCAACAGCAACTGTTAACCCTACAGACTGTGTTGGTAAGTTTATAAATAAGCCACAGTTAATTGTACTGAATGTTCTCATAGCTACTTCCAGAAAAATAGGGATCAAATCTGTTGCATTTACTTTTAAGTTTTGTAAGATTACCATGGCAACAGCAACTGTTGTCTACAGAATGTGTGGGTAGGTGCCTATGTGACCCAACATCTTTATCAGACAGCTAACTGCACTGAATGTGCTGGCAACTACTACACATAGTAGGGATAAAGCCAGCTGTATTTACTTAGAGGTGGGTAAGATTATCATGGCAACAACTACTGTTGACTCTAAAGATGGTGTTGGTTAATATATATCAATGTCCAAACATCTTTATCAGCTGGCAAGTACTAAGCATAGTAAGAGTAAAGCTAATTGTATTTACTAAGGGTGGGTTAGACAGTTTTTATTGTAATAAGGTAGCTGATGTAATAATCTTACTAGGGAGCATCTAAAACTAGGGAACTGACTGTGAAAACTTTCCAGATAGAACTCCTTAATTATCTTCTAATGACTAAGACGGTGTAATCAATCCTAAAAAAATCATCATTCCAATATAAAGGAAGGGTGAGTCAAGCAATCCAGGAAATTACAGAGACATAACTTTGACGCTGTACATGATGACGTTAGGGCTGGACTCGGTTGTATTGGAACTCACACGAAATCAGTGTTATGTTAAAGTGACGTCATCATGTCATGTCACATCTCATCGTATCTAAGAATTTCTAGGAGTATTTTTTAAACATAAAATGTGGTATTAAATGGTGAGCAAAAAAAGGATTCCAGGATTCATCTGAGGATGGGATATAAAAAATTGTCCCATGCGACCACCGTTTGCAATCACTCAGCAAGCTTTCCTTGTGATGCTAAATTGTGATCCTTGGGGCAGATTTTCTATCCCCCCTCACACTCATTATGGATTCTTCTAATATCCCATATGACAGTTGCAGACAGTTTAGCCATTTTTCCAGAAAATATGGTTCTCAAAAGATCAAGATTTGTGACTTAAAAAATAGACTCAAAGGGAATAATAATGTATAAATACCTCAAAAAGCAGCACCCTGTTCTATCAAAATGAAAATTTCACTGACTCAGAATGTACTCACAGATATAGGGCCAGTGGCACAATATCTAACAAATCTAAAACAACTCATCCTGGCATACTATTATTAGAGAAGTTAAAGATTATAGACAATCAGACAATTCATTCCTTAAATGTCATTACATTATGTCTATTCAGTACTTTTTGAAAAATCTCAGAACAAGACAGGGGTCAGTATCCAATGGGTCAGTGTGTGACCTCCGTTTGCTTGTATGCATGCCGTACATCTCTTACACATAGAATGGATGATATCACTTTCAAAAATGAAATGCAATTTTTGCTATATAGACTACCAAAGTATAAACGCAGAAGAGAGAGCAAAGGACAAGTGTTGTGAATAGCATTAAAAATGCTAACAAAATGATTTAGTTTGAGTTTGTTTGGCAATCTAGTTTTAATAAACTATTATATGCAATTCTGATTATTATTTAATGCATTAAGGGCAATAAGTGTACCCCCTGTCAGTCGGGTGATATGTTACACAAACGACGCAAGCTCTCTTTAATCATTTTTAATCAGAGTTTTATGAAACTAGGTCAACTTGTTTAATACCAAAATATCTTGCACAAAGACGACAATGGTCCATATCGCACCTTGTCCTCAGAAATATTTGCCCTTGGTAAATGGAACTACACAATTGGTGACAGTGTCCACTCTCTTAAGTCCAATACCTTTAATCATAACTTAATGAAACATGGCCATATTGCCAGATACCAGAGTGTTATTCTAAATTAGGTCGCAAAGCGCAGTTGGTAGGGAGTTCAACTACAGATCCAGGGGTCTACAGATCCCTGTCCTATAGAGGAGATTGAGCATGACTCTGTCAGTATTTTTTTTTAAATTCATTTTTTACGCTCACCTCAGATAATAGTCTGATACATATATGCTCGTCTGAGCAAAAGAAAATAGATAGATTGAAATGATATCTATTCTCATCCTCCTCCTTCTGATTATTCTTGAAATAAGGGTTGTTTTCTGTTACAAGCAAAAGTATGTTAACCGCTTTGTCAAGCTTGCCAAGAAAAAAGCATGGTTGCGTAATCTGATAGACTCAATATGACCATGGCTGGTGACTGGGACGTAAAGCCTCAAACCAAACACAAGAATGTTGCTCTCATAGTAGTCAGGGTCCTTAGGGACAAAAAATAGGTCCTGTGCGAATTGTGTGCCGATTTATGGTGACCTATATCAAAACCTTCAATGGAGTCTTACCTTTGATTTAAAGGTGGTCACCCATCTCAAATCCGCGTCTGAGGCTAGTTATGACGTCATAAATATGGCGCCCACAAGAGAAACTGCTCAGTAATAAAAGCTATGGTTTGTGTTGGTATGGTCATATTTATCCAACACGAACGCTTTTTTTAACATAATATCAATTATTTTAGTCATATGATGGTTACATCATTGCTTAACCTGACTTTGACAATGAATTATTTCTGGATAACTATATTTTGCATGCAAAATACCGTAGATTTCCTATAAATACCCAGCTTATTGGGCCACCTTTAGACTGATGGCTGAGAATGTAATTGCCTCCACTCAGGTTCCCAGACTTATCCTATCTAAAAGAGGATTTCTAGCTGCGTCTTTTAATAGATGTTTGCACTATGTTCGCCGGGGAGTTAGTCTCTGACAGCCTGTTACATATGTTACCATATTAAATTAAGAAAAAAAAAGAAATTAAAAGTTTGAGCTACAGAAAGAAGGCTAATTATTTAAATTACTCATATGGTCTGCATATTGACTACTTTAGCTACCTATAAATTCTTTTGGAGCAAAATTACAGCTTCCTGTGGTGTTATGTGCGTTACTTTAATTAGATTACCCATTAAACATGAAAAGTGTGATCAATATCATTTACTTTTTAAATGATATGTGCATTTTCGAAAATGTTTTGATTATTTTATGCTAACAAACTCATTTGAGTTAGAGAAAATCCAAAGTTCGCTTTTATACTTTAAATAAAGTGTCTTATACGAGCAATTATAAAAACAACCCAAAGGCTACACCCAATTTAAGGAGCCGAATTTGGTAGGCATCATTTAAGTAAAAATATATGAAAACATTTGCTGCTGTTGGATATCTTGCATTTTTTGGGATTGTCTTGCTCATATTATAAAGAATTATAGATTTTGAAGGTTAAACAACAAGATTGAATCACTTGTTAAAGGCTGTAACATATGATACATAACATAATAAATGAGCAAGGGCATTGACTTGATGTAAGAAATGATATTTCAGGAAAAAATGAATATAATTCGCATGTTTTCTAGCTAAAGTCTCTATCCTCTGGTGCCTAAATCTTAGGTATTGATGATTATTAAGCCCATGTACCTTTGTTACAGATGTTATGAATATTTGTTTTCAATATTTCTTAATATGAATAATTCTAAAATAAAGATACATCATAGAGGAACATAGGAAATAATCTTTTCACATTTAAACAGTACAATTTAGTAAATGTCCCTTTCTAATGTAAATATTCTAAACCAATCCTTATCCAAGTCATATACATGTACAATATCGATTATTATTTCTGCTTGTCTGGTAAAATAATTGTCCTACTTATATTATAAAAACCAGAATAATCATCAAACAAGATTTTGACTGCAAGCTGAGTAATGACCTGCTACATCCCAATCCCTTCTAGACATATACTGTCGTATGTACCGATTCAAGGTGCATCGAAAAGGAGATGCGTGCACACTGTAAGCATGGGTGTTAACCTGTATCAGCTTGTTACATATGTTATTTTATCAATTTGAGAATAAGAAAATTGAAAGTTTGAGCTACAGAAACAAGACATTAAAACTAGCTAATCAATGAACATTCTAATAATCTGCAAATTACTGGATGTCTTTACTACATATGACAGCTGTTTAACAGTAATACGGCTACATGTTGTATTATGTGCGTTACATGAACTTAATTATAATTTAAAAGCGGTCATTTGGCTATCGTCATTTAGTTTAACGACTGCTCTGAGTTGCTATCAAACCGTTTTATATAAGGTTTAACAAACACTCAATTATACTCAATTGACGAATACAAATAAACAAAGTTTGCTTTTCTATCTTAATATTTTGTCATATATGAGCTAATGCACAACCCTACTCCCAGTTATGCAGAGGAGCACATTTTGCTTTCGCCGCTTAAATAAAACACATATAAAAATAATTGCAGAGCGTTGATATTTTACATTTTCTTAAACAGTCTTGATCATATATCATCAAGTTTCTAAGATCAGGACACTTATTTAAGATGTCAATGTACCATTGGTGATGTCACAACCATGGCTCTGATCGAATTCCATGCACTTTCAGGTGCTGATATTAGCTAGTTCAATGTCAGGAAAGAGCAAGAAATCATATTGGCAGGCATTTAGCTATGCTGGAGACCCTATCCACGAAGCATTCTTTCACCAAGGCTACGTGCCCTTAGAAAGCACTGTGGCGGATGCACTAGAGTAATATATTTGTAAATTGTCCTGACCTCTTGGCTGTCGTTTGTGATGTCTAACTAAGAGTTTGTTACTTTCCCATTGGTATCCTGGGTCAGGTGTGATACTTGATTGTATCGATTCCTGATCTTTGCCGCATTTCTTACTTTGCATTAGCCAGTCACCGATATTGTTCGACTCACTGCGTTGAGGTGGTGGACGTTTTGGAGCAAAAAGCTGAATTGCAAGAACTACCACTTCCAAGAGTTGTGTTTCTCGAAGGTGTCAAACGTGCGCAGTATCAGTGAACCATTTGGAAAACCTCACCTGTCATTAATCCTGACAAATCAATGCCTGACAATTATGGTTAGAGGCCGGACTGTGATAAATATTGTCCCGTTATGATGACATTGCCCATGTGCGGATCCAGTGGGGGATAGAGGGTCCGGACACTCCCCCTGGAAAATAACAAGTACGTATATGGGTTTCTATAGAAATTAGTATTTGGACCCCCCCTGGAAAAAGTTGGACACCCCCACCTCCGCCTCCGGAAAATAATGGACCGCCTCTGGATCCTTTGTAAAGTATAAGTATAGTTTTCTCAGCAATAAAACCATTGGAACCCCTCTTTAAACTGTAAAATAAGCTGAGAACTAAATAAAGCTGACAAGAATTCCTGGATCCGCTCATGTTGCCTCCTGCCCCCAAAACCCCTCTGCAGCTGATAAAATGTGGTTGCAGCATGTCTGTGTGCGAAACATCTCGGTGTAAGTACAAAGCAAACCATTTATATTGTACTGATTTGTGTTGCTGTGGAGCAGAAGAGGACTCATGTAAACTATTGCCAGTGATCAATATGCTTATGACTTTTGAACAACTATTTTCATGTGGATTGAGATATTTCTTTAGCCGTATCAACAAGAATGCCCTATTGTCCGATTTTGACCTTTGAAGACGATTCTACCTAGTAGCATGCGAAAGATAAATCAGATTGTAACAGTTTTCTATTGCCCGTGCTATCGAAGTACAATGGGTAACTTTTAGAGGGGTTTATCCTTATTTCCATATCATGAACTATTAAGTATAGACTCTTCTAACTTTTTATCCTTCAGTGGTCAAAATCGGACTATAATGAGTTTGGTTGATGGTGTATGCAAATAATTATTACTACTATCTTTTATTTGGGTGTAGGATAAGCAGCTACAGATAAACCAAAAGCTTTTAAGCGTGACTCTATTTAAAATATTGATATTTTGTTATAGCAAAAAGAGTTTCAGGCATTTATTTACATTTACTATAAAAGCTTTGACATGCACATATGTTCTAGCCGGACTGGCTCAGTTTACGCATTTATGCATCGATCGTTTGAAATAGAAAGACCCAAAGGTCATTGGTCAGAGGTCGTAGTACATCTATATATATATATAAGCATAAGAGATTATATTTACTCCGTATATAATCAAAAACACCGTTTGTTTTTCATTCACTCCACTGTCTTTTTATTTGTAAATCGTGACGGCATTTACGTCCCACCCTCGAACTGACTTCACCCTATCTGAATATATTTGGTATGTTACGATTTAAAAAAGATTGCATTCAGCCATGATTAGGCTACCAGTTCATTAAAGGAATATTTCCAAGCGTTGGAAATGGACAAAATGCATATATATGTGGTATTTACATATAAGGCGTCATTTCAATGACGTCATCTTTTTTGTTCTGATGCAAAGACAATATGGGCGACACGTTAATTTTAATTATTTACCCCCTAAGATTAAATTTGGTGCATTTCGACTGAAATTGGCACACAGAATGCAAGAAAGTCCTGATCCCCATATACTACAATGGACATACCATTTAAATTGCACTGATACGATATACGCTATTTTGATGACGTCATAATGACGTCCAGACGTGAAACCCAGATGGGTGACCAGGTGATTTTCATTAGTTATCCCCTAAAGTTTGATTTGGTATAGGTCACCATAAATCGGCATCAAAATCGCACGGGAGTCCCGATCGCCCCTGACTATAGTCGATAATTGTCCATATTCCCATATGTCATCATGAGTTATTTGTTCATGCATTTTTCATGATGTCTGGTCTCTTAATCAAGTATAATTTAGATAAGAACTTTATCAAACTTTGTCACAATTTTTAGAACCAAAATTCCTTTCTTGAATTTTATAATGGTTTATAACAATATTTTTTCAAGAGTTATTTTCCTTTGTTCATGAAATCGTGTCATTTTATGTCCAGTCTCTAACCCGAGTAATATGATGGAACCTACAAATTTGGAAACATTGCTTAACACCATAATGTCTTGCTCAAGTTCCAAACTAATTTTTATAAGTTCTATCATATTAACTGCATTGTTGCACGTTGCCTGATAAACGTTGTCTATCTCACAACATGTTGCTTTATCAGGTCATGATGATGTCGCACTTTTTTGGATGACGTCGCTTAAGACGCTGAATCAACACTAAAATCGAAAATTACGTCATAATCGCTAGTTATGGGTAAATAGATAAATAGAATACCAGGTTGGCGTCCTTTGATATCAAGTTTACCCAGCGCGGCTTTGAGAACGCATGTTTAATCGCTCCGCAAGCCTGGCGATGTCAACAAGGGTTCTCAAAGCCTTGCCTGGTAAACTTGATATCAAAAGACACTCACTTAGTATTCTCTATATATCAACCCCTATGGCTCCAAGAGTTATACTCTTTGTCAATTTTTTGCTTTGTGAGAATGTACTTTTTGTGAGTACATTTCCAGTATCTCATACTGTCAAATAACTACTCATAATTATTTATTTTATTGGCAATGGTCATCAGAGACAGTCATATAAGCTTTAAATTATCTTGAATCGGATCCCTGCGCTTTTTCACTCAGATGAATGTGACGCCAAGAGTTATACCCTTTATCAATTTTTGGCTTTTTGAGAACATGCTTTTTGTGCAACGGGGAGTACATTTCTAGTTTCTCATGCTATCAATTGACTACTCCAAATTATTTATTTTATTGACAATGATCATTAGGGACAGCCATAGTAGCTTTAATTATCTTGAATCTGATCCCTGCACTTTCTCATCCAGATGAATGTCAGAAGGGAGAAGAATACATGAGTAACAGTAGATCATGTGACTTGTGTCCCCAGAGGTACTACAAAGATGCAGTGGGTAACTTTGCTTCATGCAGGCAGTGTCCACGAGGGTTTACAACACCAGGGGAAGGAGCCCAGAGCCCTGCTGATTGTAACCAGAGTAAGTATTGTATGTTCTTGCCCAAGGTTAAGAAACTAAATCATGCTCAATACAATTGTGTATGACATACATCATGTCCCCAATGGAAAAATGTTGACAATTGTTGGTATTTCACCATAAATACAAAAAATGAGAGTTTGAAAGCACGAAAAGTCTCTATATTGCAGATTTTTTGTTTTATGAAGATTGAAATCCCATGCTCAATTGAGTTGATTATGTAATAAATATAATCTTGAGGCCAGACCTCGAGGTTATAACGTGTCCGCAAGCAGCCAATCGTTGTGCTTTATTTAAGTTTGAGAATGTACTCCAAGTTTTATTAACTCGAGGCCAGGTTCCCAGATAGAAGGGGATAAGTGTATTAGTTTTCTTATTTCTCAACCAAAATATGTCCCAATGAGATGGTTTCTTTTGAGCACACAAACATATGTTTAGACTGAGAGATGAGAAAATGCATGAACTCATAATTCTGCAACTTTATAGTTGGCTAAGATTAACCTTTGCTGTTCATAGCAGTTCACTTTTATGCTTCAGCCATTTTCAGTGAGTAGTGATATTGCATAAGCCTTGTCCCGTGTGTATGTTTCATATGAAAAATGATTTCCTTGCTGTATCTTTTGAATACATCAGTGTATTGGATTCTTATTTCATACACAGGTATATAATCATAAAATCTAGCAAAAGGTCGATAAAGAATAAAATACACAAATACAATGTAAGTAACAGAGTTATGGCCTTTGATTTCAGAATTGGTTTCTCTTTACAATCTTAAGAACACATGATAGAGTTTGACCAAACAAAATCATATGCCTTGATATTGACGAGGCAAATTTGTAGTATACTGAAGGACTTTAAAAACGCACCACCTGCTTAAATGCTAATTTATGTCGAAAATTGGATATTACCCTATGTGAAAAATAAAATTGACAAGTTCCGTCATTTAGCTTGCATTCAATAAGAAAATAGGAACGCTGTGGCTCATTATTGCCGTGACGTCGCGATAATTCTGAGACAACTCAAATTCAAAAAGTCACAGAGTGCCATACCTTCCATAATGAACTAAAAAAGTTTTTGAACCGATGTTTGTTCTTGAAAGCAAAAGGAAAGACAAAATCAAATCATGAAGTTTTAGGCCTCTGGCAACGTTCATTACGTCTACATGACGTCATTGATTTTCGACGTAATTGGCTGTTTATATCCTAAGGATTAGGAATAATCAATTTGTTTTTGTTGCCAACAGTTACTCCACAATCAATTGCATAAAAAACAAAAGTATCGCGACATGCGCGTGAGTCACCAGTCTGTAATTGATATTTTGAAAATTTAAGACTGACCTTAGCAAAGAAACGCTGCGAGTGGGAGTGTAATGAATAGATTATTTCTGAAAACTTTTGTGTTTTTTCATTTGTTAAGACATCTGGCTACCACCTAAAAGTGTTTGTTTTCAAATTGAATCAAATTCACATTTGTCAGAAGACAATGGTTGAAAAACACTTACGTCGATATTACGTCAGAGTGAACAGCATGAGCAAATCGAAATCATGGCAAATCATGGTCCATTTTGCAAGAGGATAAAAAATGATAAAGAAAACATCCTAAAATCAATCATGTGGAAGCATGTAAAATGGTGCGTTTTTAAAGTCCCTCAGTATATATTGAATGACTTTTCTCAGGTCAGAAATTCATTTAAGAATCACTATCTGAGAACATCAAACACCCTCCATTACGGCATGCAAATAGAAAAAATTGATTTTCCTGAAACCTTGTTCTTTTTTAAATTGCGCCTTGTAATGAACTAAAATGCAAAAAAAAATCATATTTACAACTATTACCATGGCAACCACTTTAGTTTACCTGTGCAAAAGGCTTGGGATGAGCTAGTGTGGTCAGTTTTTGTGTGTTGTGCATAACTTTTTTCTTTAGACGACATCTGGTAATGAATCACTGATCCCAATTTAAATTCATTTCACATGTATATTCCCTATATTGCCCTCTACCAAAATTGTACAAATGACTTTTCTCCATCGAGCAAACTGGCCACCTCAAGCTACAATAGAATTATAGATCAGGATGGGCCATTTATTAGCAAAGGTTATCCGCAGATGATGATTTGCCCCTAGCATTGAATTACTCTAAAATGAATGTACAGCTATTGTGTGGGTCTACATGCCAGGCCTCGAGGTTGTTAAACTTGAGTACAATCTCAAGCTCAAAATAAAGCTCGACGATTGGCTGCTTGCGGATATGCAAGCAGCAAATCATTGTACTTTATTTTGAGTCTGAGACTGTACTCAAGTTTTATAACCTCAAGCCCTGGTCTTAAGTCTGAACTTACAACTCTTTCATACTTTGTGTAAATCCATCAGGTAAGTTCTGGCTAGACTGAGTAATTGCCATGGCTGGTTTGAGTTTTCACTGGTCATGTATATGATAGGGTCGAAATCCCATGCCCTGACTCATTTCTTCAAATATTTGAGCCACGACATGATATTTCCAAAAATGTGGTATGTGCGACCAGCAAAGGCTCAGACCAGCCTGGGCATACGTGGGGTATTATCAGAGCCTTTGCTAGTCGCTTGAATATTTTCTGACTGCTAAGCTACTGGCTGAACAACATTTGGAGTTTCTGAGCTTAAAAGGAGAAAGCTCAGGATTGTCTGAGTCTACGCTTGTCAAAATGCCACATTGTTGGAAATTGCATGCTGTGGCTCTTTTGTATCTATTTTAGTGGAGTGTCCTGCAGGACAGTATTGGCTTGAGTCAGCTAAGAGTTGTTTTGACTGCCCCAGGGACTCATACCAGGATGAATCAGCCCAGTCTGAGTGCAAATCTTGCCCTGACAACACATATAGTGATGATGAGGGTGCTGTGTGCTCAACTACGTGTAAATGTAAGTACAGAAATATAATTACTTTCACCCTCTGCTCCTCTCATCTGCTTATGTTCTTAGGTAGCCTATATTGCAAATGGACCATATTGTTTGCTTCTATGAAAAAAAATCTAGTCTGAAGTGCACTTGAATATGTGTAGCAGATATAAAAAGCAGACAAAAATAGTGGCAGGATAAGAATTAACATATCTTCTTATGGTAGACTCTTTCATCCAGTTAAAAACTGTAAAGTTAGAAAAGTATATTGGTGGAAGTTTTCAGGAGTATGCCTAATTTCTGGAACTTGGGGCTGACTTTCCAGAGAAAAAAATGCCTATAAAAACATTGATACAACACCAATATGCATATCGATGTGATATAGACAGAGGGACATAGTTATCTTGGTTACATGCTACTTGTAGTAGAGTCTATTTCCCAGAAAAAAAACTATGATATAAAATGACCATCAGCTCTGTTACAGACTATATAACTCTGTTACAGCATACTGTGAGACCAACTTTACCTATTGTAACAGCGTCATGATCATCTGTCCTGTTACAGAATGCTATGGTCTCTGTTTTAGCATACTGTGAGACAAACCCTACCTGCTGTAACAGCATCATGCCCATATGTTCTGTTACATAGTGCTATATTCTCTGTTACAGCATACTGTGAGATCAACCCTACCTAGTGTAATAGCGTCATGCCCATCTGTTCTGTTACAGAATTCTATATTCTCCATTACAGCATACTGTGAGACCAACCCTACGTACTGCAACAGTCATGGTACCTGCTATGATACAGGAAGAAGGACAGCATCGTGTTGGTGTTACGATGGTTTCTATGGAACTCAATGTGCCAGCAAAGAAAGTAAGCAAATATAAAAGTTACCATAATTTCATGAAAGATATAATGCTGTATTTATCTGTTTTTGACATAATATCCACAAATAGGTGCATTGATAAATAGTGTAGACCAACATGCCTTGACACAAATGTAATGGTAGGCTTGGCATAGGGAAAGTATTACCAAGCCGTCGTGAGTTAAATCTTTATCTACATCTTTATTTACATGTGTATATATCTACATCTTATCACGTTGGAGACTGGAATGCAAGAGTGAAGCCTTGAAAATGCATTAATTGTACAACCACTTGTTAGTTGTGGTAGATCTATCTAAACCATACATTCAACATGGTTTCAACGTGGTTTCCATCGTAATGGGCCTATGATAGAAAAGATGTTAAACTAATCAATATACGCTATTTGAATAACATGTCATAACAAATCTCCATATATAAATTTGCTCAATAAAGAAATGTCTAGGCATGGCATGGCAACTGATATGTGATAAATCATGTAATTCAGTCAGGATGCAATACAAGTTGGTATGCGTGAATATATCATTATATTGGTCTTACATATGATTAAACTGCATAGTGGCATGATATTTCGGTCAGCATGTACAACACAGTTGTCTTTACAGTTATCTAATATGGCAGACACTTATGTAAACCTTTACTTGAAACATTACACAATTAGGTGCTTACCAGATTTGTGAAATATCTCTCTCTCTCTCTCTCTCTCTCTCTCTCTCTCTCTCTCTCTCTCTCTTACACTTCTAGCATGATAGATAGAGCTCATTTCACAGAGACTCTGTCACACTGTGAGGGTTAACACCAATAGTATCTTCTATATTAAGCTGTGAACAAATGCATATGGTTAACAACATGCAAACAACTAGAACTAGTGAAGTGAATCAAGCTGACTGCCATTTCTGCGAAAATACATCATTCACTGTGTCGGTGAATTTACAACATGATTGCATTGAAACCGAAGAATGTGCAATACATATTCAGCACTCGCTACTCACATTTAGTGATGAAAGGTCTGTCAAGCTCAAAGAGAATGTTCTAAATGATTTTGTTTGTTAGTTTTGTCGCTTTACGTCCCAAGTCAACAGCTATGGTCATGGCGGGACGGTCAGTTCACCTAACCACACTTTTTTCTGCGCAAGCTTGAACAAGTGGTTAACTAGTACTTTGTGCACATACTTTCGCTTGTAACTGTTCTAAATAAAGAGAGAAGAAAGGTATTCAAATTAAATCAGCACATTTCGATTTACATGCTTTTTGTTGATAATCAACGGTTAATAAAACTCAGCGCATGCATACACACAAGGATATCAATCAACCAAAATGGAATTAAAGGAATGGTAAAACCTCTCGATGTGAGGCAATCTTAGTTGAGTCTAAGGACAGGTTAGATACTGATTATTTAATGATCTTATGTAGCAAAATTACACACTATCACACAAATATGTCATCTGTAGTATTTTATCAGTAGTTTATGGTCGTGACCATTGTTCTGACTATGACAGTCAAATATCTAATTATATCTGTTTGGTAATGCAATTAGTAGCTCACTACTGTCCAAGGATCATAGGTGCTCAAGTTCGTTGGGGTGATGATCCTAGGTTGGCCTTGACCTGGTGCTAGCTATTTGGAGTCAATTTTATATGGAGCATCCGTTAGATGAGACAACCTAACTCTGGCCCATACAAACACATTTAATCGGTTTAGTTATCAACTCTTGAACAGACCCACCTCTTGAGGCAATATTCGCAGGATTTTCACTCGTAGAAACGTATTGCCACTGATGTGGATCGGTATGATTGCGTATTTGTTGTACACCAAATGCAACAAAGATGTGAAATATATGGGAGTCTTTACCCACATATCCAAGAACAATAATTCTACCGTCTGTCCAGAACTATTCCTTTACATTAGTATATTCATCCAAATACCAAACTACAGGTATCCAAAACAATGCTATAACATGCTTCAATCACTTGCTTTAGGTGGAAAAACCAATTGGGCATTAAATGTCCGTTTACTTTTGCATAAGCATGGTTTTCGGTACGTGTGGGAAGCTGATACTATTGGTGATGCTTCAAGATTCATACATCTATTTAGGCAGCGTTTAGCAGATTGTTTTACACAGCAATGGCACTCAGAAGTTGAAGAATATTAGTAGTTGAACCCCATTTAAACATAGATCTACCTTTTGTTTACAAAAAGTTCTGACTAACGTTCTTTAATGATTGAAGCAGGAAGACATCAATTCATAGATTCTAATTTACGATTTTGTCAAATGTGTTTGAAACGTAAAGTGTATATAGTTGAAGACGAATTCCACTTTTTCCTTGTGTGCCCTGCCTTTGACGATATCAGGGAATTATACTCTAAACCAGAATGAAAAAATGCTATAACAACCAAACAAACATTTTATAACATTATGTCTAGTAATGCTTAGTCAGATATTTTATCAGTCACCAAATATTTGCTAAGCCCTTTTTTCTCTTAGAAATAAATTACTACACACTGTTTAACTGATGAACAACCAATCTAAATAATCAACAGTCTACTGTGTTTGTAACATTACAATATCTGTGGATATATATCATGTAATATAACATAGCTAAAAGCATATTGTGTATGTCACTCAAATTTTGAATTGTGATGTATATGTATTATGGGCCAGTGGCCTTCAATTGCAAAATAAAATTGTTGTATTGTATTGTATTGTACAGCTGCTTTCCAAATTTTTTATAGATAGCGATTTTTGTTATAATCATTTACATACCTTATACTTGTTTGAGTGTTTGTAATAATTTTTTGCTTTGTTTGAGATATGATTTATTTCTGCTCCTGTATGCATGACATATTTAATAATAAAGAGTAAAAATATGGCTTGTTTTTGCAGATGTTTTGTATCAAGTTTGAACTTCTAAAAAGTTGATTGTATTTTAGCAAATCAAAGTTGCTTATCAAAACTCTATTTTGAATTATAGGATAATAAGGATAGCAGCAAAGAAAACTGTCGTGGTAGTCTATAAAGTCATGTATATGGAGCATTGTGAAAATACTTTAAGAATTGAAGCTATCGAGTGTATCAACAATGAATCACTTGATTGAGCTTGGTGTATGTGCGCTAGCAGGTTGCACAATTTTTTTAATTTTACATAATTACTTTAAAAGATATTTTAAGTGCATTTTTAGGTGTTCAAATTTGATGCTACATAGTAAGAGCCCAACTATTTGGAGAAAAAACAAAAGGAAAGTACAGTACTGCCAAACAGTTAAAAGGGCCAAGTGGGTTTGAAATTGTATTAAAATTGAGAAAATGTCAGTGTTTCAGATGAATCCACACTCTAAACCTGTTTATTTTGCAAACCTATTCCCATCTGGCGTCTGAAACACAAAGAAATGTATCCACATAACGTTGATGGATGGGTGAAAATCCACTGGAGTCGTATTGAGTGGACTATTTCATAACTTTTAAAGGGGTCTCTCAACTTTAACTTGTTAATGAAACAATCACCAGTAAGGCAAATCAAGATAAAATCAAAAGCAATATAAAACTCCAATATGAATGCACTATGCCCTAAGCATTTAACAAGATAACGTACCATGCAATAGCTCTTTGAAATATTCAAGCATTCACCAGGGACCAGGATGGCGATATTTTAGTTGCCACCTTACAGTGTAGATCTGACCCCATAGATACTGACTGAAGCATTGTTAAGCGTCACGTTAGTCGGATGTCAAATATAAAAGACAGACATTTTAGAAATCACTATCAAATTTGGTGCACCTTGAATCCAGATGACCTAGAAGTCATGCATCCGGTTATGCCAAAAAGAATCCAAGCTGTCATTACAACTAATGGTGGTGTTACTAAGTGTAAGATGACATGCCAGATTTCGCTTAAAATGAAATCAGCTTCAAGATAAAATGCTTTGTTGTTACAGTGAAATATATGTGCTTTAATAAAACATAGAACAAAAGAATCATTTGCACCTTTTAATACATTGCAAAACAAATCTAAAGTACATAGGGTATGTAAATAATTATGACAAAAATCGCTATCCTGAGAAAATTTGGAAAGCTGCTGTATTGTATTCAAGTTCTTTTCGAGGGGAAGCGCTAATTCTGGTAGATAACAATGCCACTACCTGTTCTAAACAGGGGATAGCTATTTGCTTCAACGGAGCTATCCTTGTCTTGCCCATCAACAAGTAACATTAACATGATCATTCTCATCTATCAGACGCAGGTAGGAATATTGGTCATAGCCAGTACTGCTGGCATCTGAATAGTGGTGAAGTTCAACTCCTTTCACTTGTTTGAATTACTTGGTTTAACACATCTTGGAATCCTCAGAGCTTCCAGGTGGTGCAAATTCTTGATCCATTTCTTCCATCTTTGCCCTAAGTGATTGGAAAGTGGCCAAATCTTAATTCTCCCTGCACATCTCCTTTAATATCGGCTTGCCTGTCAAAACGACTGGGGCCAGAGACCCAAGAAAATCAAAAACTGAATTGAGCATAGAAAGAATGCCATGCCTAGTAAACGGACGCTCATTCAAAGTCAGATTGAATTGAAATGAGTCTGTTTATGTACACCATTGAATGTCCAATACCCTTTCCATTGCGAGTGCATCATGCACCAGATCTAAGTCTTTCAGTCCTTTTGCGAGGTCTTCTTGAGGAATGTGATCGAGAACCACCTTCAAATTTGAAAAAAAAATGCAGGTGTATTCCTGCATTTGAGCACATTTTCTTGTCTTTATCTATTAATATATATATATAGTAATTCAATTGCATCTTCTGCTGTCAGAACTGACTTCAGACCATCATCCACATGAAAATCTCTCTTAATGATGTCAGCGACTACAGGTTCAAATTCTTCTTAATTGTCCACAGCTATTTGTTTAAGAGCAAAGTTGGCACAACCTGGCGATGACAGCTTCAAACAAATGAACATACATTTTGAACTCTAAAATCACCACATTTTCACCATAAAAATCGCACTATAAAAATCGCAAGTAGTTCCTATCCTCAGTAACAACTTTGAATTGATGGAACATTTGTTCTATGTCATATATAAAAGCTATTGGTTCTTTTCTAAATCAAGTTAGTGCACCCACTAAGGTATGTGTGAGGCCTGGTCCTTGCAACAGATGACTGTTTAATGATGCACCATTGAACTTAGCACTACATTCAAAGACAACTATCAGCTTATCTCCCTTTTTTCTGGTTATACACCCCATGATGAGGAATGTACAAAACTGAATTTCCGTCCACTTCAAGCTCAGATTCTGGAACAATCTCTGCATGTCCTTTCTTTATTAATCCTTCATAAAGGAAACATGGTGTTCTTTGTATCTCTTATCAGCTTCTAACTTCTTTCGAAGATGTTCCAAATGTTGAAACACCATTGGCCTATTATTCGGAAGAACCAGCCTCCCTGCCCTGAAGGGAAGTGGCATCTCATAATGGTTATCTTTCAAGCAAATTCCATCTTGTAAGTGACTCAAAAACTTATGGTCTTCAATTGACATGGAAGTTATATCGGCACCTTTCTCGCTGAAATCTTGCTCCATCATTGACAATACATCACTTAGTTTGATAACTGCTTTGATTTTTGTTTGGAAGGAAATCAAAGTTCTGTCTGGCTGACTGGGATATCTGCACCAGGAAAGTGGAACTTGACAAGATACGATATAATGACTAACTCAAAAGTAATCAGTTTCACGTTATTCTATGATGCTACTATACCCCATCTAAAGTCTGTACGTTTAGCATATGGTCTGTTATCATTTGAAACTATAATTTTTCTTCGCCCTAAGGCACAAGAACAATTATAGCCGACCAGAATCCCAATCTCACAATTTTGCAAGGGAACAAACTTGTCCGCAATTAACGCCTTTGACTGGGCATTCCTTGCCTACATGTAATAGAATATTGAATGAAGAGAAAACATGGTGCACTGCAGTCTCTGTGTTAACATACACCAACAGTACTTCATGTGGCTGAGCATTCTGGGCCTACATGCAAAAATTATATTCTAATAACATCCTAAAATACAGTCCCGTTTGACCTTCCAGGATATTGACTTAAGCCACAATTTAACCAGTATATCATCAGGGTTGATCCGGTCTGAGTACAATTTAAAGTTCAATGAATTTTTTTTTCTTAATCTTCAGACTTCTCTTCAAGCCTTCATTGAACTTGGGGGAATAAGTATCAAGATCATCAATAAAACTATTCAATAATGAAACACGTTTAGAAGATTCTTGTCATCTGTTTTAAAATTATGTGCATTTGGATGTCCCTTTGCTCTGTTCCAAAATTCAATTGAGTACAGTGGAATGTAAAAAAAGTAAATATTGAACACCTTTTTTTCTCAAGAAAACTTAAAATTCTCAAATAATGTCACCAACTACTGTTTCTCAACTGGATATAAGGACAGCATCTAGTTAAACGATATTTTCTGTCTTGTATGGACTGTCACTGCATCCGAACTCTTGATGTTCTTTGCAAGTGTAGTCACACTCATTCTTAAGACGGAGTTTTCACTGAAACGTTCTGAAACATCGAACCTTGGCGTGTCTAGGGGAAATCCATAACGATAACATGCCAAGGGCTTCTACTGAAAAGGTTTATTCCATGGAAATCGATATCAATGTTAAACTTCTACATGAAAACTGAAAATATAGATGACAATCCGGTATCTTAGTCATGCAGCTTAAAAGTATACTCCTCAAAATAATTGAAGGACCAATACTATCAATTATAACATTGATACATTTTGTGTAGAACGTATTTTGAAAACCAATCTTACGATCTAGCCTAAATTTTTTGGACATCTCTGACGCCTTATTGCCAAGTGAAACAGCAAAAAGAACATGATAGAAATTTTACTGACAATGATTTTTTTGGTCATTTTAAAACTTGGCTTAGATGTATTGGAATGTCATTTTTTATGCGTTATCCATGGACCACAGAACTGCATGAAATGAATGAAAAGTGCTTTTAGATGCTGAAATCTCTTTTTTTTTTTGCATGATTTTATTGTGTTTTAATCCCTCCGATACTGTCCAACCACTTCCAGTGAGAGAAACTTACCCCTTTTGGCTGTGGCGTTATGGCCAGACTATGGATTCAGACAACTGGTTCTGGCGTTTGTCTGTGACAATCTTTAAACGATACCTCGGGACATCTTTCTAACACCCATAGTCATAGAATGACGGTTGAGAATCTGTTTCTTGATGGCCAAGTACACACATTGTTCTCAGAAAACAAAACAATGTCAAAATTCAATTGTCAGAGATGAAAATGCTTGCTTCCCAGTATTTTGAAACTGTTTTTTTGTGTATATGCATTTTATAGGAATTGTTGTATCATATACGATCTAATAGTGACCGCTTTTGTAAATCAAACTTTTGCCAAGCTACTATTTTTAACCCTTCGCCTGCTCTGAAAAATATGCATCTGCCCTTGTCGTCGGCTGCAGTCATCCACTTATATATATGCTCACAGCATGAACTTTTTCTGTGTGTTTATTGGACAGTGTAGACCCTTAGACTGGTCCAAGAGGAGCAGTCTGATCCGGCTCTACACTGTTTGTTATATGTACTGTCGCTCGGCTGTAGTCATCGGTTGTATGCTTATGCTCATGGTATACTTTTTCTGCGTGTTTTTAGGTAGTGTGGACCCTGGTCGGACTGATCCTAGAGGAGCAGTCTGATCAGGATCACTGTTTATTTTCTTATATGCGGGCGGCTGTAGTTGTCGGCTGTTTTCATGAATTAATTTCAGCGTGTTTATTGGGCAGTGCGGACCCTGATCAGACTGATCCTAGAGGAACAGTCTGATCTGGTTCTACACTGTTTGCTATAATTATATGCGTTTTTAAGAATCAGCGGACTACATGCTCTTGTATACCTTTAATAGCATTTAGCAGTCGTAGAGTTCAGCGCTGGGCTCGTCAATACCGCCATATTAATGGACCCTAGTTCTGTTTTCATTGTACTTAATTTTCCCCACTAATTTCTAGGTGGCGTATCTGACTTGGCCCTATGCCGCACGTTATACGTTACGTCCGAACGTTTTTGTGTGTCGTCATGTCATTTACTTGTTTATTATTATTCCTGATGAAGCCAATATGGCGAAACGTTGAATATTAAAGAATAATTAAATGTAAACATTCGTGTTGGTGTTGAATAATTTTTAATTTAAGAAACTGTTTGAAGAAATAATTTGCATGTAAGCTGAACCGTTTAAAACGAAGTTTAAGTTGACGTGTATTTTATTCTACTCGAATGACCACAGAAGAATTTCTTTACCCTACCCGCTGCCTTTTGAAATTTGATTTTTGATGGTATGTGCAATTGAGACACAGTTATGGCAGAATTAGACACGGGAATCATTAATAATGCTTCTTGATTTATGGGTATAAAAATTGAAAGATTTTTGCCAAGTTCTACAGAATTTAATGTTTGAGCTAATAATACTCGCGCTCTAAAATTTTGGTCCTTTAAATATTTTGAGGAGTATATAATCAACTCAAGGTGTACTAGGAATGCTTCACCCTTTAAACTTTATGAGTGTCTGGTGCACTTCTCATAATAAATTAACTTTAAACAGAACTTTCTTTGGAAACAGAGCAGACCCAGATTACATCCACTCTGGATCATTGTTGCCTCACAAGGTATTTCCTGTACAGGATGAGTTGAATGAAACCATATTTCATTGCAACATATTTCAGCAGATAGTCACACACAACAAAATTGCAGTTCGGAATTTCCAATTTAGATTGCAAAATGGAATAGACACGTGTGCAAATACAGCTTGAACATTTAATGAAGGATAAGATAGATTACCACCATGATCTTAAATAGGATTTCTTTAACTCATTATTTGTATATTTGCTTGTAAACGTGCTCACGACATTTCACTACTAAACGAAGGGGACCCTGCTCTTTTTACATGAAGGGACCAACCCCAAATTTAACCTAAATAACAGCACATAAATTGATTTTCCATCCTCCAAATTATGCAGCACCACTAACAAGACAAATAACACAAATGGCTTAAAGAAAGCTACTTAGATGTGATTTTACCGTTAAATCACAAAATATAAATAATGGATCCCTTAAGCATAATGGTTGAATAAATGTAACAAACCAACTTGAAGAATTCTCGACACAAATAAGAAATGATTTAACAGATGGCACTACCATGCCGCCCCTAGCAGGTACCAATATGTCAGGTACCGTTACACCATGGATGCCTCGTTTGTTCAAGTATTATGGAAAATCTGGCTGCTTCGCTTGTGCATCCACCCAATTCATCTGTTTTAAAGAATGTGCACAAGATAAAAAGGTCATGTCATGCATAACTCCAGCTTGTATGCATGTTAATTAGCATGCACACAGTAGATCTGCACATACACAGTACATTCTAAGTATGAATAGGGTAGAATTAGGTTTTATTAAACCATTGAATAAGAAAGGAAAATTTGAGTGAATTTAAAAATTGCAAAACCTTTATCTATGTACACAAAAAAATATTTACACCACAAGAACTGCATGATGGAGAAATTGACCCTTTATATTCTCTACGACTCTTATAGTCAACACATTTTGCTAAAATTGGTATTAAAAAGTATTGAAAATCAATGTGAAAAACATGAAGATACAAGTGTAAAAGCGTCCTTTTTATCCTAATTTGTATGTTGTTTACCAATCAAAATTATGTTTTAGACTGATTGATAGAAAACAAACAGAATTAAAAATTGTGTGACTCATGTATGTAAATCCAGGAACTGATGTTTCTAATCTTTCAATCTTTCAGCCACCTCGAGTAGCACGTCAGCCTTGATTGGTGGTGTAATTGGGGGAGGTGCAGGCTTGCTGGTTCTCATACTGCTTGTTGTTGGAATTATTAGATTTGTGTTTAGGTAAGTGGAGTGTACAATAGGCTTTTAACCCTTAACAAGTTTCTCCCTTTATCTACTTCATCCCATTGGGTAAGTTAAGAGTACAATAAGCATTCATCTCTTAACGAACTGCTCGTTTATCTACTTCATCCCCTTGGGTAAGTTCAGTAAAATAGGGATTCAACCCTTAACAAACTGCTCATTTTATCTACTTCATTTTCTTGGGTAAGTTCAGAGTACAATAGGGATTCATCCCTTAACAAACTGCTCGTTTTATCTTCTTCGTCCCCTAGGGTAAGTTCAGAGTAAAATAGGCACTCAACCCGTAACAATCTGCTCATTTTATTTACTTCATTACTTGGGTAAGTTCAGAGTACAATAAGCATTCATCCCTTAACAAACTGCTCGTTTAATCTACTTCATCCCCTTGGGTAAGTTCAGAGTACAATAGGGATTCAACCCTTAACAAACTGCTCGTTTAATCTACTTCATCCTGCCTAGGGTAAGTTCAGAGTACAATAGGGATTCAACCCTACTTATTTAAAGGGGACGGCAACCCTGACGATTACTATCTTTTATATGAAAGATCTCAATAAACCACAATTTTTGATACCAGTTTCATCTAAATCGGTTGAAAAATGTGGAAGTTGTGGGCGTTTGAATATTTGAAAATGGACTGTAATGAAAGCAGCCATATTTTAGGCTTAGTGACGTCACTCAGCCTAATTAAATATGCGTAATCAAAGTAAAAGACCAACCAATGGATTATTTGCATTAATCTTTAATGAAACATTTTCCTTATGTATATAGCTGCATATCTGCTGATACACAGATGACGTGATAGTAGTGATAACTAAAAATTAAGCAGTTGAAAAATTCTGAAAACTAATTAAATATTCAAAATGGCGGCTAAATGTCCGCCATATTGAATTCTTTAAATGCCCATAACTTGCCCATATTTTAACCGATTTTGATGATAAATGTATCAAAATTCATGGTTCATAGAGCTCTTTCTGATAAAATATACTTATTATTAGGGTTGCTGTCCCTTTTAATCTACTACACTCTGGATTCCAGTGATTAACATGCCTATAGAAATAGAATGAAAAACAAAAGCCAGCTGATCTTGGCCTACACTGTTAACAGAGGTAATCATGGTTTAGCATGGTAAGCTCACCTGAGCAAAGAGTACTCAAAGTGTACTAATGTAATATCTAGGGTCTGTCATCCATTGTGGGTCAAATAGTCTGATTTAGGATATATTTTGGTAATTATCACACTGGTCACTGGTGGAGGCTGAGATGAACATGGGAGTACAAACACTCTCGCATTCACTGTTCACATTTAGAAAATATGTAATAAGATGCAGAGCAGACTGACACACTGGATGATGAATTACCATTTAAGGTCACTACTGACACCTGGGCATTTTTCCCAAAAAAAGATTTTCTTCATTTTTGTTATTTGCTGTTTTATTTTATGAAAAATAATATAAAACAATTAAAAATCACTGTTTAGTTTTTGAGATGTGGCTCTCAAAAGACGTGCATATTATGCCCCTTTTCTCTCAAATTGTTCAGCGTTGAAGTAAGAGATAAACAGGTCTATGATATTGTTGCTGATGATTATGGAATATTGTGAATTATTGAATCAGAACAAATTAAGTTTACTTGAAATACATGAATGGTTAATTGATGTGAATCTAGCCATTACATATTTACTTACCAACTTTTAAATTAAAAAGAATAGTCAAATTTATTGCAATTTTATGATCGATCACTACATATTCAAATATTTAAGGAAATCAAAAATAGATTTTTGTGAAACTTGTATATCTTAAACATTAGTATGTAAGCTGAAGCTGTGTGAAATCTGAGCAAGTTTCACCGTTTCAAAAGAGAGATATTCTTTGATTACTACCCCTACCCCCTGTAATGAACAATTTCTATTTTGTAACTTTTTAACTGCATAACAAGGAATAAATTTACTTTCAACATACCAAATGTGTAGAAACTATTTCTGAGAGGATCAACTTGCAATAGAAAGTTTTCCATGATAAATAAATATATTCTGTTACCCCACCCACTGTTTTCAATTATTATCAACTCTGGCGCAATGAAAGAGTTAAAATGGTTCAAACAGTTATAAACGCACATTTTGGTTGTTGATACATAAGGACAATTGAAGAGGTCATCGAAATATATCAAAAATATAGGGTAATTCAATATTCGTTCTATATTTTGGGGTTAATGATGCATTCATTCGGCATATTTTATTGATTTTTTCACCTAAAAATGCAAAATCAAGGGCAGTAACTCATGTTTAATGACAAAACTTTAGATCAGCTAAGTAAACAAATGTAAATATGTATCAAACCCAGTATCTTGTATATGCTTTAACTGCAATCTGATCCTAAGTGAGCAAGTTATTGGAGAAAATTGGATTTTAGACACATTTTCTAAACAAATATCAATATTAAGGGGCAGTAGCTCTGTTCAAAAAAATAAAGATGTGACATAAGCAAATTTTAATCTACATTTTGACACAGTCATGGTTCAGAACAGCTTTCATCCAAGTTTTCAAATTATTGAGCTTTTACTCACTTTTTTGCAGTTTTCCCATCAAAGCAATGGTAAAATAATAAACAGGGGCGGTAACTCTTGCTGTATTTTGTAGATAGTTAAATGCATTTTATTTGCGCACGGCATGCCAAGACCATTTATGTCAGTAAGTTTCAGGTAAAAACCATAACAAATATTGAAGCTAAAATGCAAAATGTGTTTTGTCATGCAAGAGTTATGGTTATTGGTGTCAGTAGTGACCTTAAGATAGACTTATTTTGAAGAAAAACGGCCCTATTGTGGAATGGTGCCGTCTCTCTGTCCATAAGCTTTCCTTTACACCAAATGACTCAGTAATTGCTCAATTATTCAATGCTGGATGATGTATAACCCATTGATTTTTCCATCATTTTTCATTTCAATGTGGGGGGTCACATGAAATTCTAAATTAAGATGTATTTCAGTCCCCAAAAAATAGTTTAATCTTAGTAAACAGTGCAGATGTAACGCTATGTTTAATCTTCATACCTGTTTAACCCTTTGTTCACAAAACTGATTCTGAGCAGGCTGCTTTTAGTTTTTGTCATTCTGGATACCAATTAACAGGTATTTTGTCAAACAGTGAAACCCCAGATGAAATGTCACATAATGTTCCATCATCTAGGTCTACATCTGTCATCTGAAACAAAAATGATCTTCAAAGAAAGAAACACAATTTTATACAATAGGACATTCCACGTATTTTTACAGTCTGCGTCAAACACAAAGGGAAGCATTTTTTACTACACAAAGGCCTAAAAATAGACTTGACTGTTGGGATGTTTTGCTCCGGTATTCAGTTGTATGTACTGTTGAGCCCTTATCTTTGTTATACCTCCTTTCTGCGTCTGGATCTATATGTACTAGGAGATGATTCATGGATAAATTTAGGGATCGTTCATGCAAACCAAACGTCTATATGTCTTGATCCACATCAAAATTAAGGTTGAAATTGGTACTGTGAAACTACTTTTAGCCCTCCTGTAATTTTCTTACTGACCACCCAAGGCAGTGATTCTTTTGTGGGTCTTTTTGTCATTTGTGTTTGTCTTTTATATACTGCCATGTCTGTGTTTCTTGCACCCCTTGTGGTCACCTGTTGGGAAACGCGCTGGCCTCTTGGCTCTATATATGTGATGTTCATTGTGTTTTGACACTTTCCCTTATGGTGTCTTGGGTCAGGTGTGGTACTTGATTGTATTGATTCCTGATCTTTGCCTTCTTCCTTACTTTGATGCATATGCGTGTTATATAAGTCACATAGGCTGCCATGATTGTTTTTTTACAGAAGAAGACAAATGTCATACTTTGTTGTGTAAAAAAGCCAATTTATAAAACTCAATTAAACAGAATCTGCTGTTTCTGAAGGATCCATTTTTTCAGAATATTTAGAGGTTGCACGCTATTGGTAAAACTTCTCCCCCTACATCGATATAGTGTTGATATTTTTTTCATATTCTGGTCCTTTAGGAATATTGATTGGCTGTGCAACATCAAATGGCGTTGATGTGTTGCAGTGGGCTGCCTGCTTGCTAGTCGGCCCTGTCCAGGTTTGGGAGTTTGCTATTCCCTTTGGTTGCCCGCCAGTTGGTAGGGGTTTGGGCTTTGTGGTGGTTCTGACTCGGGGAATGTCTGTTGGTGAGATGGTGGTTTGGGGGCCTGGTACTTTGGCTGTTGTCAGGCCAACCAGGGTTTGCCTGTTCGATTCCTTTTGCTCTGGTATTCTGTTTCATGTACTGTTGAGTACTTATCTTTGCTTCGTCTCCTTTTTATTTCTTGATTTATATGTTCTGGGGGGGTGGTTTGTCGATTAGATGGGGGTCTTTCATGCGTACCAGGCATCTATGTGTCATGATCCACATTTGAACTGAGGGTGAGGTTGGCGCCCTGAAACTGGTTTAAGCCCTCCAGTAGAATATTTTTCCTGACCGTTACAGGTTGGTACTTCTTTTGTGGATCATTTGTGTTATTTATGTCTTGTGTTTCTCATGCTTTTGCGTCTGTTCATTGCTGCCTTGTGGTCACCTGCTGGGAAATGGCTGAACTCTTGGCTCTTGTTGGTGATGTCTATTGTATTTTTGTTACTTTCCCATGTGCTATCCTGGGTCAGGTGTGGTACTTGATTGTATCGTTTCTTGATCTTTGCCATCTTTCTTACTTTTATGACAGAAAGCAGAATACCGCTTAAGCCCTTGCTAAGACGTGTGAGAATTGTCGCACTTCCTTTAGTTCTCATGAAGAGACTCAATAAAACCGAGTCTGCTATTTTCTTATCAAGTAGGTTCTCTCTATTTCTGAAGGTTCCATTTTTCCAGATTAATTATCCCAGGATTTTTTTCACTTATTTCAGGAGGAGATCACAGAAAGCCATGGATGAGCCAGACTTTTTCAGGAACCCAATTTATGAGCGGCAGGGCGGTATCAGTCATCACACTGGATCATTGCCCAGTTTCTATGCTAACGTGCCAGCAGTGGCGTACTATCCTACATATGATGATTACAGCTCTTCCAGGAAACATAGCCGATATGATCAGAGCCATGAAACTGATAAAAGTATATGGCAAGCATAAGGCAGAAGACAGATACAAAAATGTAATAACAATGGGCCCTTGATTAGAGGGATAAATTCTATTTAAGTTTCTTATTTGTCGACCAAAACACGTAATGTGGGTGCTCTGAGAAGCAGTCTCACCAAAACGATTCTTTTGAACACCCAAAACATATGTTTAGTGATAAACAGGACATTAAGAGTAGCTTATCTGGACATGTGCATTAGCAAAAGAAAGATATATATTATATACATGGCATGAATTTCAATTGTTTTGCATTGAAATAACTTAAGTATCTTGAGGAGTGACATATTTCACTAGTGAGATATGATTTTTGCCAGAACTACTTTTTTTGTAAATAGCTTAAGTATCTTGAGCATTGACACATTTCACTTGTAATTATATGATTTCCTGGCTGCCTATAAATACACATTTTTTTCTTTATTAAATGTCTTATCTTGTCTTTTTCTGTCTCTTATTTCTTGGAAACATTAAACAAAGGCATACAGAATAATACATTTGTGTTTCCATAAATAGACTCGTTGTTTACGCGTATTCAGGCAAGACTTTATGGCATATTTTTCATATGATGTAAACAAAATATATTATTATCTATATATTTTACACTCCGTACATTTGTATCATATAGATAAAAACTAAAGCAGTCCCCAGGATAAAAAAATATTTTCATGCTCAACTTAACTGAGCATGAGAATAATCATGGTCATAAATGTGAAAATGTCAACAATTGTTGGCATTTTCACATTTATTAGCATGACGAATACATCATCTGAGCGATTGACAGCAAAAAAAGTATTTATTTTTCAACGTTTTTGTTTTATGAGCTATTAAGGTGGTACGGGACCCATGTCAAAAGATAACCGAGTGTTTTTTTTAAACAAAAGTAAGAGTTATCTTTATTTATCGTATTAAAATGTACAAGTATTGGCGTTCACAAAAAAATATCATTTATCAACACATCTGTATGACCATATATATTTTGACCGGCTGGTCCAGTTTCACCCCTCAATGCGTTCCGAGTTATATTTTTTTACTTTTCGCTTACTGTAAAGGCAGCCCCTCATGAATGCGTAATTAGGACTGGTCAACCTTAGGCATAGGTAAAAGCTGAAAATTAGGCGTGGTTTTATTCAAAAGTAACTGTATCATCTTGCGCCATTATCGCAGTATAGACACAAAACACATTATTTAGTCCTTAAAACGCCAGCAAAATAACTGCATCTGAAAATGTCTATTTAACATAAGCATAGAGGCAAATATAGGAGCAGTCTGATCTGGGTCCGCACTGTTTGTCTTTGAGGCTTCGCATATTTTAGTGGACGACAAAAACATACATTTTGTGATTATGCGCTTTAAGGGTTAATAAATGTGAGTTCAGTTTGTATACGGTTAGGATTTTCATGAAATGCACGCACGTTTACGCGGCCCAAGCAACTTACTAATTCTTCCTCAAATTATAAATAGAACCTGATTTCTCTTGTTTAGCAGGTGAACTAGCCGAACAACGCCCAGATACGAATATTAAAGTTACCGCCTTTACAGTAAGCGAAAAGTCTATTAATACCTGGTCAGGCAATTCTGGTCAGAAACGTATTCAATGTATGTACTATTCGCTGTAGAGGGTCTAGTCACATGAAACAACACTATGACTCTGGTGATTCACAAATTAGTTATCCTTCGATCCCTAGTTTAACACTCTATGAACTGAGCCACTGTGCTTCTTAAGTCCATTATCTTTGTAAATTTGGTGTCGTAGGTGGGAGGGCTCCCTTTTTTAGCTTCGATGAAACCCAAGAGCAACATATTGGACAACTGTGAGAGCGCTCGCCAAATGCTGGGGCGTGCCTTTGCCCTATTTTAAGCTATAGCCAGTGGGGAATTTTTGGACTGAGGCTTATTTTTTCTTACCATTAACTAATTGCATTTATGAAAAGAACTAAACTCGTGTAGTATCCCTTCTTTACCCATTGGCGCAGTGGTAAAATGTTCAACTTGAGACCAAATAGTCCCTGGTTTGAGCCCTATTGCTTGTTGTTTTTTTTCTTATTTGTTTGTTCGTTTGTGTTTATCATGTGAGTGACATAACGACATGTACCACTTTTGGTTTACAAATTTTGGTAACGCTATGTAATGACGTCCAAATATATGGTAACATCAAAGCATAGTTCCACGCAATTTCTAAACGCGATTTAAAAGTAGTTTTAGGTTATTACAATAAATAGAACCTAACAGTCGTGCTCCTGTATTATTAAATTTATTAAGCTTGTCACGAATAAGTGACAAATTCTTGGCAAGCCTCGAATTTCATCTTTTTTACAGCTCGTTTAATAACTTCAATATTGGGATCAAACGTGATTTTCTATGCATTACTGCCTGCTAGAACACCAGGGTGGTGTTGAAATCCAAACCAGAAAGGCGAGGGTTATGACTACCCCTAAGGGGTCTAGCAGATTTAAGTGTATCAGAAAACCATCATTGCATAATATAAGGTCATTTTCTCGCTTGAAAACTTGCAACAAAAATGAAACATTTTTCCAGATCAAAGACTTGCGTCATCCTGACAACACTTCTATATGCGTTACTGCTGATGATGTCAACTTTGTAACGAATGCAGAATACGTATACTGTACGTAAAGTAAAGAAAAGAAGAAAAGAATAAGAGCAGCAACAAAAATGCTATGAATCAACAGCACATGAATCGCCCTTCTCTCTCTCACACACGTCCTAGAACGTGCCAAATGAGGAGTAGACAAATAATAGGCTTTTCGCACACCGACCTAAATTAAACAACTTCAACTAAAACAATACACTGTCTACGCACACGGACCTAAATTAAACAATGAAGCAGGTATGGCACTCCATGCCTGTTTTTATTTCAGAGGTTAAAAACAGAAAATAGTACAAAAAAGAAAAACGAGCACGGTGACATATGTTTTTTAATTGATTATAAGTTTTTATGCAAAATTTCCTTCAAAATAATAAGTTTTTTGTTTTTGTAGTTACATTGTGTGACATTTATTATTCAAGATTTAATCGATCTTTTGGCCTTAATTGTTTTTTTACAAAATAGATTTTAGCTTAAAAAATAAGCTACGTGCATTTTTTTTCGCTGTTTTTGTGTTCTTTTATTAGCCAATAGCATGTAGCGTATTCCCAGGAAAAAATATGGCATTTCTCAATTTCAATTTTTTTAAAATATGAGAAATTGATATTTTGAAAAACTCATATTTTACGATTTTTAAAGTTTAATAACTTTTTAAAAAGCACGGTAAGGTCCTGTTATTTTTGTAAAAATAGATGAGTTTGAGCTATTTTTTAACATATCAAAAGATGGTAACTTTTTGGACATATGCTGGTGAGTCCGGTACTACCTTAAAGTGTCATGATCAGTTGAACATGAGAAAAATATTTTTGCCTCAAAACCTGTATTAAAGATTTTGTATCACTATCTCTGGATATACTTTCTCCTAACATTTGTGTACAACTAAACTATTCAACAAAAGTAACATCTATACTGGAAATTTCCCAGTTTTGTGGACAAATGGGCGATCAATTTCACTCTTACATTGTCATATGTGGCTTAGCCATGTATGGCATTGAAAGACGAAAGTGGCCTCCTTCGTCTTCACTTAATTAGCAGCCGTAAAGTTAATGCTTCTCTGACCGAATAGGCCCCTCGTTAGGTCTATGTCTTAAAAGACAAGAAACCAGGCTTTTTTCTAGCTCTGCATGCTAGGTATTTTTTCATCCTTTTGTGTCGTCTGTTGACTTTTTTCAAAATTAACTTTTGCAAAACATTATTTCAGGAACACTATAAGAGTGTTAAACAGCTTGGATCCAGATCAGGACTGGCATTCTATTGGTTCTGATCTGGGTCCAAACTGTAATCAAAGGTTATCAGCAAACAAAAAGTTGCCACTAGCAAGAAAAGAGTTAAAGATGAGATAGAATATGATGTGACTAAATATACACAGTTTAACAAAATTGTTTATATTAATTATAAGAATTGCCTTTAAAGATGGAACCTGAGACTTACAGGGGCATACTAAATTGTCTGTAGGTCAGAGCTTGGCACCAAAGTTTAAAGAAAAATGTCAAAATTTACGAGAAGATGCTAGATTCACGGGTGGGCATCAGCGGAACTACCGCGGAATCGCGTTAACGTAAAGGGGTACGTGCATTAAGGGGCTATTTTGGCCCCCCTATGAGGTCAAAAAATTAAAGTTGCTCTTCACAAGTTTATTTGTATTAGTTTATTAGAACAATAGCCAAAAGTGTAAAAGTCTGGCATTGATTCGACTTTTACGGTTGCTATGGTAACAAAAATGACCGCCAAAATAGGCTGAATATAGGAAAATGGCCATTTTGGAACAAATTTGAGACATGTAACAGAGGAATTAATATAGAGCACAAGCAAATACCCAAAAAATATTTTAACAGATTATGAGAACGAAAGTATGCAGATGTATTGCCAATTTTAGCTCAGAACAAGAGCATTTTACACATGGCATGTACATGACAGCCCTTATTCGTCCTTTGGACGCAAAAAAATCAAACCGATCATGTTCTAGGAAGCAATTAATGCCAAAGTTTTCAGGCGCAGTATCGCTTTTGCCATCGCGGTAGTTGTTACGTTAACTGCATACTTTCTTCGTTTTGACATAAAACTGATGAAATCACGTTCTGGGTTCGATTTGGTTACGGTTCTCATCTCAAAGGGAAACTTTTTTTAACATCGCGTTTGGCCTGTTTAGCAAGGTAAATCATATCTACATAGAATAGCGTTGCCGGATTTTTACATAGTTAACTCATTCTTTTACAAAAAATCAAAACAAGTGAGAGTACCAACCTTTGTTTGTCTTTTCCGTGACGATGCCACTACTGCGAAGGGTCCTGGATGTGACGAAGGAACAAATTTACGTTAACGCGGTTTCGCGGTAGTTCCGCTGATGCCCACCCGTGAGATTTAGACAAGCAGTGCATAACAAAGGTTAAATACATTCACGCACATGTTCTTAACCCTATCCCTTTATATTGAATTACAGTGTTCTCCTTCTTTACTTTGGACCAATAGGAATGGACTATTTTATAAGCAAATTGTGTAATAGAGGGACAATTTTACAAAGAAACTATAGTTACTTTTTCAATAACCCCTTTGTAAAAATTCATAGTAAAACTATTTGGGAGCACCAACATGACAGAATCATATCCAATCCATGTTAAATGAGGTATGTTATTTAAGAGACTACACTGTAATTGGTACATGGAAATTAAATAACACTTAGCTATTCTGTGTAAAATTGGCATATCAACAGTTATTATGTAGCCACTGTCTGCCTTGCATGCAGTTATCCAGAGCATTCCTAATTTAAAGGTAAATTTTGTATTAAAAAGCACCTGTGTTTAATGGGTTCTATGGATATTCTTTTGTTGTGTAGTACAGTGTATATTCAACTATACTGAGGGACTTTAGAAACGCACCATTTTACATTCACTGTCTCTTCCCCACGATTAATTTGAGGATGTTTTCTTTATCATTTTTTACCCTTTTGCAAAATGGATAATGATTTGCCATGATTTCGATTTTCTCATGCTGTTCATTCTGACGTAATATCGACGTAAGTGATTTTCAACAATTGTCGTCTGACAAATTTGAATTTGATTCGATTTGAAAACAAAAACTTTTAGGTGATAGCCCGATGTCTTAACAAATGGAAAAACACAAAAGGTTTCAGAAATAATCGTTTTATTACACTCCCACTCGCAGCGTTTCTTTGCTAACGTCAGTGTTAGATTTTCAAACATCAATAACAGACAGGTGACGTTCGCACATGTCGCGACACTTTTGTCTTTTATGCAACTGATTGAGGAGTATCTGTTGGCAATAAAAAGATTTTGATTATTCCTGATCCTTAGGATATAAACGGCCAACTACGTCAAAAATCAATGACGGCATGTAGACGTAATGAACGTTGCCAGAGGCCTAAAACTTCATGATTTGATTTTGTCTTTCCTTTTGCTTTCAAGAACAAACATGATCGGTTCGAAAACTTTTTTCGTTCATTATGGAAGGTATTGGTACTCTGTGGCTTTTTAAATTTGAGTTGTCACGGCAATCATAAGTCACAGCGTTTCCATTTTCTTATTGAATGCAAGCTAAATAAGGGAACTTGCCAATTTTATTTTTCACATAATGAAAATATTCGATTTTCTACACAAATTAGCATTTAAGCAGGTGGTGCGTTTTTAAAGTCCTCGAGTATACATCCAACACATGTGTCAGGCTTTATATTTTTTACTGTAGGAAGTCCAAAAATATATATGCACCTACCTGAAGCTATGTAATTTCTCATCATACCTAAAATTTAAAAAGTTGATGGCTATTCTTGCATATTTTACCTTATTTCTACCACAGTTGCACTGCAAACGCTGCTAAAACATTAGGATATCCATTTTCTTATATTGGACTTCTCTGAACAAAAATGGTATCAGCTTTAATCTTTCCAACGTAATAACGTTGAGTAGTCACCACATCATAGCTGTACACAATTCTTTCGTATACAAAATCATAGGCGAAATGGCCAGTCTGGTCCACAAAGTTTCCCACAAATAACGTCATGCAAATAACTCGGGGCTGATTTTAAGTATTTTAAAGTTTAACCCCATGTTTAAATAGCAAGCGAATCTCCTGATTTGAACATGGATTTTCATTCGTTTGACATGGTTTAAAACAGCTATACTAATAGGTATTTATGCAAGAACTTAAGACGAAACCAAAAATTAGGCCTCTAGATGCTCTATCTAGGTGTGTGTACAGGTAAAAATAATTCTTAGCAATTCACACAGAAAATGCAATTTTAAAGTACACATATTATTCTCTGGCTGACATTTAATCTCTTTTCCTCTGCTCGTTTAAGGTAGTAACTCCCAAAGAAACAGCAAAGAATATGCAAATACCTTGATTATTAAGCAAAGACTTTATTTTCCCACATCTAGAATTAATGTCACAAAATGTAATTACAGTAGCAAAAAATCTATTACTTTGAAAGGGGATGTTTTACAGGAACCTATACTTATTTAAAAAGCAAGTGTCACCATGCTGCTTTTATGTTCGTTTTGCAGCAGCACCTCACAAATGAGAATATTAATGGATTGTCTCCCCTGTTTGCTGATGGGCAAAGACAATCGTAGAAATGAGTTTGTCCACAATGCAGCAATATTTGTTTGAGTTGATGCTTTACATCCTAGAACGAACACAATCAGTTGTGTAGGATTTTTTCTTCGGTGCTAGCAAGTTCTGCGTAGTGGGGATAAAGTGTCTTGGTCAAGAACATGAAAGGCTCCAACATGGGTCTTCTTAATCTCAGGTAAAACACTCTACCACTGAGCCAATAGGCAAAGCAGGCCTGATATGTTAGAGTTTGATTATTATCTTATAGGTGATCAGTGATTATGCTCAGAATAGCAGGAAAATGTGCAAGTCATACTACTAAATCATACTGTTGAGTCATTATCTTTGCTTCATCTCCTTGTTATATCTTGATTTATATGTTCTGGGAGATGATGCATTGATAAGTTAGGTGTCTTTCATGCAAACCTAATTTCTATATGTCTCGATCCATATCTGAATTAAGGGCGAGGTTGGCGCTATTAAACCGGTTTAAGCCCTCCAGTAAAATATTTTAATGACCGTTCCAAGGCGGTACTTCCTTTGTGGATCTTTTATGTTTTTTTCTGTGTTGCGTTTGATATGCCTTTGTGAGCGTTAGTTTATATATGCCTTGTGGTCACCTGCTGGGAAAGGGCTGACCTCTTGGCTCTCGTTTGTGTTGTCCAACTGTGAGTTTATCACTTTCCCATTGGTATCCTGGGTCAGGTGTGGTACTTGATAGAATGTAGGAAATTAGCTTATATATCTTTGGTACGGTCAACACTTCAATATGGATCATCTATTTGGGACCCCTATCTCCAAAAAGACAAACTGTATTGAAAAAATTCAACGCCAAGCAGCAAGATTCATAAAAAAGGACTACAGATCGCGTGAAGATGGCTGTGTAACAAATATGCTCAGAGACCTAGAGTTACCTAGTCTACAACAACGGCGCGAATTTAACAAACTTGTATTTTTGTTCAAAATAGCAGGGGGTATGGTGCCGGCCATCAACTCAGAGGATTATTTAAAACCACAAAGAGAAAAACGCAGAATTAAGGCCAAACAGTTTAGTGACTACCAGTGTTCAAATATTGTTGAAAAAAATGTGACAAATAATTCGAGGTGCTTTATTGTGGACAATTTTCGAACAGATCAGTTTAGACATTCATTCTTCATAGACAGTGTTATTAAGTGGAACCATCTACCGGACAGCATCGTGCATGCAGACTCAGTAGAGAGCTTCAAGTCAGCTCTCCTTCAACGCGACTAAATTCGCGCTCTCTCTCCCGGAGTGTATATACCAGGATTGGTCCTACTCCGTACATATACAGATACAGATTGTATCGATTCCTGATCTTCGCACCCTTACTTACTTTGGCAATTAAAACCTGGAGAAATTTTGTTGAAAGTATCGGGCAATTAATTTATGTCTACTATTATCGCCTGGCATTCGAAGCAATTTGTCGGTCAGGATATGTAATGTTATTGGAGCAATAGAGGTCCTTAAACTTTGACAGATAAACAAGTTGAGAGAGCTTACATCAGAGCTGTTCTAAGCTTGTTGAGTTTCCAGGGTGCTGGGCTAGAAACAGGTTTGGAAAGGCTATTTCTCTAAACTTGTTTCTGAGCTATTGTCTCAGAGAGTCTGGATGATCATAGCTTTCAGCTGGGCTGGAAGACAGTGGTTTGGAAACGCTATTCCTCCAAACACTAGTTCTGGACTGTTTGATGCTTGTAGCTTTCATTTTGGCTGGACATGCTATATGTCCTAACCAGGTTCTGAGCTTTTGTTTCACGACAGGCTGAAGCACATACGGGTTGATGCTCATAACGTTATATGCTTGGAGCATAACGTTTATAAATTTACTCAAGCATACAGCTGAGCTACGTTTCTGGCACTGGGGCTGGAAGGAGTTTCAAACTAAGGTTTGAAACGATCAACAAGTTAAGGTTAGTTTAAGAATTGCTCAGCGCCCTTGTAAAGTTGAGGCACCTCCAGCCATCTTGCTTACTTGGGACCTTAGTTGATTTCTGTTCTGTTGGGTCCCTTGCCGAGAATTTGTGTTGATTATTCATAATCATATAGTTCATGTTATGAGCATTTTTGTCTGCGATGTTTATTGGCTGTATCAGCCTGGAAAATCATAGTTTCATAGTTTATATGCAAAGCTATGGCTGTTCAGCTGAAGACATTGTCCCTTCATAGCACGCCTCTTTCAAACATTGTTCAGGCGTCATAGGGCTCTTACTACACAGTTATAGCCAGACCTTACCACCTACCCGACAGGTAGGGTGGGGTTACCCAAACCACACAATATTTTCTTTTCCTAATCAATCATTTGCTATTTCCCTGAATCAATAAGTTTTCACATTAAGCATTGCAACTACATGTAACTATACACAGCGTCAAAAGTTAAGCACCACTTACTTTGTAGCAAACTATTTCAGAGCAATGTTATGTGATGCAAATAAACCTCATAAATAAAGATAAATGCATCATATAGGGATTAGAACATGAAACAATCATGCTATTTTGCCAAAATATGTGATGGTGAGTTCAACAAAAAGCATATAGGGGTCACTTATTTTCATTTCAACTGTTGTCTACATGAATAAATGTTGAAAATTTTGTGTGAAAAAGGCACAGAATTTGTTTCAAAATGCTGGGGTTTACTTCTTGAAGATTTCAGGGCTATTGGGAGAAGTTTTGATAAGTCTCGAAAACCCATGATTTTGTAACAAAATCTGAATATCACATGTATTTTTAAACTTTCAATTAAATATTCATGCAGAGTTTCACAACAGATTAAGATTTTCCATGTTCAATAAAATTACTTCACAATGGTTCGCAAATTGTTTCAGCAAAAGTTTAGGTGGTGCTTAACTTTTGACGCTGTGTATGTATTTGTTTTCACATTTGTGGTAAAACATAACATTTAAGGACCTTATCATACGAGGGTTGTCCCAGAAAGTCGTAGACTTTTGTTATAACACGAGACTGTGTATCAGGAATTCTCTGAAATGTGTATGATATTTTTATATACATTTCATAAACATTTTCTACAAATATGGGTGAAATCACAGTTTAAATAACAAAGTTATGAACGTTTGCTTGACTGTGTGTCAGCGTGTGCGGAGCACGTCACAAATTATTTTGCTTTATTTTCAAAGAGGGGTGGTCAAATGTTTTGTCTTTACTCCTTTTATATAAGCTCTAACTGTATCAACATTGCAATCTGTTTGTTAAGTTAGTCTTCCTAGTTCAATTAATGATTTAATATTTAGTTTAGGTATGTTTAGCAAACAAACAAGCGCGATCTTTTAGAGTTGATACGAGAAAACGTATTTACTTATAAAATAACTGACAGCAAAATAACATGTGTTCAGTTAAAATGACGAAAGGGAGCGTGTGTTTTTTTCGGTATTACTAAAATAGTTTTGCACGAAATCTATTTTACGATACTAGTGACTACTCAGCCAATTAGTTAACATTACAAAAACGTGATTTTGTGAGTTTAATTAGCCAAATTATATTGAAAGTCTATATTTTGCGCCGCACCTTTCTTATAACGTTTGTATTTCTGAAAAATAAAAATGTAGTAGGCATTATAAATCTTCTATAAAAGTCAATGCCGACGATGGGAAACGTTTTGAATATTCAACACTATACATCGAGTAGTCCCTTGATGAGGAGGTAATACATTGTGTGAAATACAACTGTGAAATTTAATTGAATGTACACTAATATTTGGACTAGATGAATTTTATTACAAAAAAATTGACGTGCTCCGCACACGTCTACATGCAGTCAAGTAAAGGTTCATAACATTGTTATATAAACTGTGATTCCACCCATATTTGTGCAAAATGTTGATGTGATGCATATAAAAATATCATACAAATTTCATAGAATTCCTGAAACACAGTCTCGTGTTATAATCAAAGTCTACGACTTTCTGGGACAACCCTCGTATAAGTGGTAAAAAGGTATAAACAAGACGGCCATGGTGCCCGCTCATCTGAATTCTTAGCGCTAGAGGCACTTTTGTTAAGCATGGACCAATCATTTGACCAATATAAGCAGGGATGTGGAAATAGAAAAAAATTCTACTTGTCCAGGGACAAATAAAAGGCCATAATGTACTTGTCCATAGAAATTTTACTTGTCTGATAGTACAGATTAGCTTATACCTTTCTGTGCTTAAGCAATTTACACTTTAGCAAACAGTATGAAACCATGCAGATATCAACTCTCTTGTAAACAGTGTAGATCCAGATCAGCTGGCTTCTGAAGAAGCCAGCTGATCAGGTTCCACACTGTTTTCAATGCAACATGTGAACTCATAATAATAAATCAAAATATGAAATATAAAAATTAATAAACTTTATAACAAAATTTGCACTTGTCCAAGGACAAGTAAATTGAAATTTTTAACTAGTCCTGAATGAAATGGGACCAGTTTGGACAAGTCGGGCATGAATATAAGGAACATGGAGTATCATAGATTTGATCAAACAATAATATTTTGGTATAATTATTTTGAATCTGGACCAATGGATTAGATGTTGTGTAAAAAGTTTTATTTTAAACTCTGGTGTGCGTTTTGTTCAGCAGAGCAGCGCTGGTTGGGCAATTTTGTCAGAGGGCCTCATGAGAAACATTGGTGTGAAATTATTTTGAATTTGAATCAGTGGTTCAAGAGGAGATGCTGTTTTAAGATATTTCTGATCTACAGCTCTGATGGCCATCTTGTTCCATGGAGCGGATCCATTTAAGCAAATTTTGGTAGAGGGCATTATGAGGAACATTCGTTTCTATGAAATTATTTTTGAATTTGGACCAGTGGTTCAGGAGATGTCATTTTAAGATTATTCTCATCTAGAGCTCTGGCAGCCATCTTATTCTGCGGAGCCGAACTATTTAGGCAATTTTGGCAGAGGACATTATAAGGAACAATTCTGTGAAATTAATTTGAATTTGGACCACTGGCTGGCAACCATCGTGTTCGGCAGAGAGGAATCATCTAAGCAATTTTGGCAGAGATCATTGTGCGGTACAGTTCTGTGAAATTATTATGAATTTGGACCAATGGTTAAGGAGGAGATGCTGTTTGAAGATATTGCATATTTACAGCTCTGGCGACCTTCTTGTTCGGAGGAGCAGAACCATTCAGGCAATTTGGTAGAGGGCATTATGAGAAACTTTTCTCTGAAATCATTTTGAATTTGGACCAGTGGTTCTTGTGATGGCATTTTAAGATAGTTCTTATCTAGAGCTCAGGCAGTCATCTTGTTCGGCCAAGCAGAATCGATTGGGCAATTTTGGCAGAGGGCATAATGAGGAATATTGCTGTGAACTTATTTTGAATTTAATAAAGTAGTTTACAGGGTTCCCATAGTAATTCAACAACACAATTCCATGATTTCTCCATGATTTTCCATGATCAACAATGTCATTTCCATGACTTAATATAATGCACAGCCTCCAACCTCCCATTTGAGGAGCATCTTCACCATGCTGAGCATATGTGTGGAATGCAGCACCAGTAGAGTATTTAAATAAGCATGTTTGTAGACCATGCATGCATTTTGAAATAATCAAAACTTGAAACCACCAGTAGCCAGAAAGCTAGCTGTAAGACACACAAATTTTGTGTACTGGTGGTTTTGACAAATTATTTCACAAAATTCCATGATTTTTCCATGATTACTCAGGTTTTTCAAATTCCATGATTTTTTCCATGCATGAAACTTTTTTGGGTGATTTTCCAGGTTTTCCATGATTTCCAGAGCTTGTGGGAACCCTGAGTTTAGGAGATTTCATTTTAAGATATTTCTTATCTACAGCTCTGGTGGCCATCTTGTTTTGCAGAGCAGATCCAGCAGAGGAAATTATGAGGAACATTTATTTGAAATTATTTTGAATTCAGACTAGTGGTTCAGACGTCATTTTAAGATATTTCTTATCAAGAGCTTTGGAAACCATCTTGTTTGGTCAATTTTGGCAGGGGGCATTATTAGGAACATTTATGTGAAGTTATTATGAATTTGGCCCAGTGGTTCAGGAGATGTCATTTAAAATATTTCTAACTAGAGCTCTGACGGCCAACTTGTTCAGCGGAGAAGAACCAATTCGGCAATTTTGGTATAGGTCCTTAGGGGGATTACATTTGTTTGAAGTTATTTAAAATTTGGGCCAAATGGTTAAGGAAATGTCATTTAAAGAAAAAGTTGACTGATGATGCACTATGGACGAAGACCGGTTACAAAAGCACCTTGAGTCTATGGCTCAGGTGAGCTAAAAAGTGAACATTTTCACATTTAGGGATCATGCGACAACTGTTAGTGTAGTTACCAGCTATTCTACACACACAAAACAAAAATCTATCATATTCACATATTTATTTACAAAAACAAACATCTATGTACAATAAAACTCTTGATGACTGTGTAATGATGTTGAAATTTCATGAGAACGATCAAAAATAAAACAAACATCCAGATAAATGATGTAAAAGCTGACCATAATTTTTGCCCAATTTGCCCTAAAAAGTCATATCCTGCTGGTATGTCTTCACATTGGACTGTTTGAGTTAAAGCTTTTCAACCCTTCAAGACTGATAAACAGTGCATTCCTTTGTAGCCCTATGTTTGGGGACCATAATAATAATGTGCTGCATTATGAGTGAATGGCGCTATAAAGGGGCAATATTTCAAAGGAATTAGAGGAAAATGACCATTTTATGGTCATTTGCCTATAATTCTTTTGTAAAATTCCATGGTATAAACATTTGGAGCCTCAACAAGACTGTATTTTCACGAGGGGTGTTATAAAGGAACTGCACTATATTGGATTTAGTCATTAACCAATCACTTTAAGTGAGTTGAGATTTTTTTTGCTTTTAAGACAGTTGTATCACAGTTTTCTTAGCAGATTTAATATATTGTAGCTAAACTTGCTGACTCCAAATTTTCAAACAGGTTGTTCAGCCACGGATTCCTTGAACCATTGAGCCCTGATGTACCACCTACAGAGCTAACACACAGGACCAGTTTAGCATAGCTATAGCATAAAATGTGATTGTTCTCTTATCGTTCAATCAAAACCGTTGTGCGACAACTCACCGACAGACAACTGACCGAAAGTCAACTCGCAGACGAAAACTGACAGACAAAAAAATATTCACCGACACGACAACTGAACGACAAAGACAAGTCGCCGACACGACAACTCACAGACAAAAGCCTCTTATATTTCTTTACAAAACTGACTACCATTCTCAACTTTGACTTCACTAATCTCTAAAGCTCATGTATAACGGATTTTTTGTACATTTTGCCGGGACATTTTTGCTTTCGATTTATAAGAATGGCGACTGGTTCTTCGTTCATCCGATCCCAGAGGGGCAAAAACAAATTAGTTTCTGAAGGCTACATATACAAAATACACCGTGCACGCGGTGAGAAGTCGTACTGGGTGTGTCACCTACCTGACTGCAAATGCAGATGCATTCAAACTGCAGATGAATTAAATTATACCCATAAGTTAAGTAACCATAGAGAATAAAAGACGCCATGACACATGTACATGTATTTGTGTTTACTGAAAGCAAAGTGGTGATGTGTTCGTTCCGAAAATAAAGCAATATTGACATTGAAAAAAATATTTCTTTTCATCCTTTTTCTAGGTAAGTCTCTGTCGGTGAGTGTCGGCGAGTGTCGGTGAGTTTTTAAAACAATTGTCTGTAACTTGTCGTGTCGGCCAGTGGTCGTGTCGTCGAGTTGGTTGTCGGTGAAAATGTGCCGTCGCTGAGTTGTCGTGTCGGCCAGTTGTCTGTCGGTGAAATGTCATAGATTCATCAAAACATATGCTTTGGATACACAAAAGAACCATCTTCCTGAGATTATTCTTTTGAGCAACCACAACTTATGTTTTGGTTGAGCAATTAGAAAGATAACAGAAATATGCATTATCATATTATAGACTCATGCTAAAAAGGCCCAGCAAAATTAAACTGCCTCACAGATTAAATTTATAAGAGTACCAACAGGATACATTGGGCCTCAACGTGAGAAAACTTGTCTTCGATGATTTGCGAACAACAAAGGCGCAGACCAGCCTGCGCATCCATTTTTGGAAGTATCATTTCTAAAGTGCCTTCAAGCCAAATTTCAATTCTTTAGCTTTTCTCTGTAGCTGAGGAGACTGGTTTGAATCTCCCTTTCTCGGAAACCCCAAAGACAGGTTTTGTCGCGACAGGGCCCCATTGTTGTTACAAATATCACAAAATTATCCTCAGAACACTCTGTTATCTGGATTGGTATAACTAAACAGCAGATCCTTTGGCGCTGTCCGAAATTCTTGTGTCAGCTGATTGACCCTGTTATGCCATTGCTTCTTAATAAGCGGTTACCCCAAAATACCTCCAGGTCGAAAGGCTTAAATTCTGAAAAATAAAGAGGAATGTCATAGCTTTATAACAACACTTTCAAAGATGAAAATGACATCTTCCAGCAGGAAAAGATTATGATTTCAAAATTAGTTCCCTAACAGACGCTTATCTGAAACTATGAACACAATTTTTGTTCACGCATTCCTTGCCGGCGCCAACTGTTGTCATCTGCTGATAACATTTTCAAACAGTTTGGACCTAGATCAGGACCAACAGAATGTAGGTCCTGATTTGGATCAAAGCTGTTTGACTCTTATATTATTCCTTATTAAAAGAATTTTTCGTTAGTTGATTTTGAAAAAAACAATCAGCAGGCAACAACAAAAGCATGAAAAATTACCAAGCATGCAATGAGTTAAAATGAGGCTGAGTCAACAATTATTGCAGCACTCTGCACTTTCAGTTTCTGCTGTTGCTTTGAGAAGTTGAGAAATCAAATAATGCATGATATTACTTATTAAACATCTCCCAGCAAATCTAGCTACAACTCTGCTTCAGCTCTGCCAGAGGAACACAGAAAATTATAAGTTAACATGTGCAGTGTAACACTGACCTGTAGGAAAATAATAGTCACTTAAACCAAATCATTTTCAATTTCCTACATGCAGGATTCTACTGTCCTGCCAGCCAAGAGTGACAGCGGCGTCATGTTTTGTTAACAAAGTTATCAGGACTTAGAATAAATAGATCACTTGTGAATTAATCCTATCTGCAGGATAGGATTAATACAAAAGTGATCTATCAATTCGCGTTAGCTCAAGTGGAGTGTTAAGCTGCTTTACTTAACAAATGTGAACAAAACACAACGTCACTGTCACTCTTTGCTGGCATGACTGTAAGTTAGGAGCCAGAAACGGACAACACACACAGGGAAAGATTAATGGCTATATGTCATTCTGCCCCGTAGGTCAAGATAAACAAAAATATTGAGTGTAAAATTGCCAATGTTTTCTTACCCATCAGTATTTATTATATTAGGCCTAAAATAAAAAAATTGTGTGTTTCAGGTTACCCGACTGTGCCTAATTTTTTGCCCCCAACCCTAAATTTTTAAGCATGTTTATGGGATTTCAAAAGTCGCCTTAGGTCGGCCATCTTGTTTCCCCATCTTCCCCATGTGAAAACTTTTAACAAAATAAAAATATTTTCCTACCTACCGTCCATATTTTATTATTTCATGTAACCTGAAACACACATATTTTTTTGGCCTTAACACATGTTTAGGGTGCGCACAAGAATCATCTCATTGAGATGATTCTTTTGAGTACCCACAACATATGTTTTGGTTGAGAAACAAGAAAACAAATTTTAAATTGCACGCCTGCCTTGCCATTCCGATGGTGAGAGTATACAGTTAACCATTTGGCCAGTGCACAAGATTTTGGTATGTATCACATATGGACTAATGTGGCAAATTTTGTTTGATTTGATTCTTTACATTCCAGTCAACAATCTTTCAGTTACGTCGGGACGGGTCTTCCTGGGTTGAACCAGTACTAAGCAAGGATTAATGTGTCATGCTCAAGGACACAATGCAGTGAAGCTGGTGAGGCTTGAACCTGCAGCCCTTCTGTCTCGAGTCAAGCACTCTACCACTGAGCCACTGCGCTCCCTGAATGTCGCAAATAAACCCCCATGCTGACATATCCACTATCCAGCAAAGGTGGAAATTTTGCCTGGTCTGAGCCATCATCTACATTCATGATTTGTGTATGCAAGCAATGAAGGCTCTGGAGAGTCTATGCATGTGCAGGCTAGTCAGAACCTTCTCTGCTCATTCCTGGATGATGGACATCAGTATATTACATACAAATGTCTTGTACGATTTCATGTTTTGTTTGTTTGATTTGATACTTCACATCCCATCAACCATCTTTCAGTTAACAGGGATGGGTCTTCCTGGGTTGAACCAGTACCAAGCTAGGATAAATGTGTCTTGCTCAAGGTCCACAACGCAGTGATGCGGGTGAGGCTAGAATTCGTGGCCCCTCCCCCTTGAGTCAAGCACTTTACCACTGAGGATTTCATGCAACATATGGTCATGATATTATTTTTTGACATGGAAATAGCTAAACACATAACAATGTCAAGCATAATTATGTAGTGCAAATTCTATTTGTAAAAGAGACTCACTGCAGAAAAATTTGTCATACATGGTGTCCTTTTAACTCTGCATGTTGTATATGTTTTTTGTTGTCTGCTGTTGTTTATATTTCAAATTAACTTAAAGATATTTCAAGAATATCATCAGAGGGACAACCAATTTGGATCCAGATCAGGACCCGAGATTATAAAACTTTTTTTTCATGCTCAACTCAGCTGAGCACAAAATTTCAACAGTTCATATAAAAGCTAAAATACCAACAAATGAAGAAGTTTCTTGCTTTAAATATCTCAGATGTTGTATTTATTATGCTAATAAATGTTAAAATGCCAACAATTGTTGGCATTTAAACATTTATGAGCAGGATAAATTTTGTGCTCAGATGAGTTGAGCATGGAAAAAGTTTTATAACCTCAACCTCGCTTTGTATTTTCCAGTATTGAAAGTGTAAGAAGATTGAGAGAAATTTCTTATCCATCAGTTTTAATATTTGTTTTAGTGTCTTGTTGAGATGGTTCTTTTGGATACTGTCTGTACTCACAGCATTTGTTTGTTTCTTTTCATTTTTAACACCCAAGTCAACAATTTTTCAGTCATGTTGGGACAGGCCTCCTTGGTTGAACCAGTACTAAACAGCGCATAAATGTACCCACAAGGCCACAACATGTTCTGGTTGATAAATAAGAAAATTGATTTTTTAAATTATGCAGTCTTATTTTAAGATTTGCCTTTTTTATTTTTTTATTATTATTTTTACTGACCGTTCCAAGGTGGTGCTTCTTTTGTGGATCATTTATGTAATTTCTATCTTGTTTTGTTATGCTTTCATGCATGTCTGTTTGTTGAAGCCTTGTTGTCACCTGCTGGTAAAGGGCTGACCTCTTGGCTCTCGTTTGTGATGTCTAATTGTGATGTTGTCACTTTCCTATTGGTAACCTGGGTCAGGTGTGGTGCTTGATTGTATTGATTCCTGATCTTAGCTTTCTTTCTTACTATAAACCAAAACGTATCTTCCATTAGAAAACTGCTCCTACCTTGTAATCTGGGGTTGGGATTTTTCTCTCTGTATACTATTGGGCCATCTGAAATACATTAAGCATAAACTATTTAACCCTTAAAGCGCCACCTATAATTTGCAGCAGACGACGATTTCAAATTTTGCTTCTTTTTCAAAATTTATAAATAAGGAATGATATTTCATGAGAATCGTCTGCTGGCAGATGATTCTCATGAGATATCATCCCTTATTTCTTTCGAAAATTAGGAAAGTGTTGCAAAATTTGTCTTCTGCTGCAGTCATGATTGGCGCTTTAGGGTGAACTATTTAATAAGGAGTGAAGGCTGATAGAATAACTGTCAAATATTACAGAAAAAAACTTAAGTCAGTTTTGTTACTTTAACTGACATCAAGGAATTCCACCAAATGCTAAATTTAATCGATGTGACTCACTTTACTGTGTCAAGACTTTTGAATTACTACTTAAGGGTCCTCCTTCGATTCAAACATCTAATCACTGATTTCAAATAGATAGTACAGGGAGCTGTCAATTAAAGGAAAAGATCCTTAATCAAATACCCTCCTATTTTCTATGAAAAAAACAGTACGAAAGCTACTCACAGCTTTTTATCAAAAATACATGTTTTTGAGATATTCTTTGTAAATAGCGAGATAATGCAAAACAGATTAACAACAACATTTGTAAATAAAAGCTTTGGTCGCAAAGGATGCACTGGTAGGGTTTTGGCAGTCTGTGACTCAAGACCCCAATGTCAGGGAAAACCCTTTACCATATAAAAAAAAATTCAAAAAAGTAGTTTTTGCTTTCAAGGGTTAAGAAAAGCAAAAAATATTTTACTGATATGCATTTAATATGCAGCCTAGTACACATTATTTTGATGCTTAATGCATATCATGGCAAGAGGCATAGATTGGTATACATGTATTTAAGATTTGATAAACTAAAATGAAAATATTTCCCCGGCCTGAGAGCCCAGAGGGTCCCCAACCAGTCTCTAACTGTTGGATTGATCATTGAACACTTTAAGAGCTGTCGCTTTTGTTTGTTTGTTAGTTTTGATTCTTTAAGTCACGGTAAACAATTTTTCATTCATATCGGGAAGGGTCTTCCATTTGAACCAGTACTAAGCAGAAGATAAAGTGTCTTGCTCAAGGACACAACATGGTGCCTCCGGTGAGGCTCAAACAGGCAACCCCTCAATCTGTAGTCAAGCACTCTACCACTGAGCTCCTCTCAAAGAGCAGTCTCATTTTATCAATACATGTATCGTATGTTATGTTAATCCATTCATGGACCTAAGGTTAAAAGGGCAAATTGCCAAATAGATGCCCAAATCTGTTCATGCTGCTATTTTTTCTAAATCAAGCTATTTTTACTAGGAAATCTGTAAAATACCATAGCCCTAAAATAAAAAATGTGTGTTTCAGGTTTACCCGACCGTGCCTAATTGTTAGCCCCGACCCTAGAGTTTTTAAGCATATTTAGGGGATTTCCCAGTTCGGCCATATTGTTTCCCCATCTTCCCCATGTAAAAACTTTTTCCAAAATAAAATATTTTCCTACCTACCGTCCCTATTTTAAAATTTCATGTAACCTGAAACACACATTTTTTTGGCTATATGTCATGGTCAAAACAAGCAAAAATTCTGAGCATAAAATTGTGATCATTTCATTATCAATCCATTTCAATATATGATTTGGGTGCTCAAAAGAACTGTCTCCTTGATATGGTTCTTTTGAGTACCTACAGCATATGTTTTGGTAAAGAAATAAGAAAATTCATTTTCAATTAAGTACTTTAATCTGAAGGCCTGAATAATATCTCAAGTTCAATAACAAAGCTGTGCTTTTATTTGCATCTTGAGTATACAGTCGGGTATTTCTTATTGTATCATTTGCATGGCCCACATTCTACAAACTACATAATGTTCTTACCTTCTCTTTGAGTTCTGTTTGCTACGTCTAACTCGTGGCTTACTTTATTCCAGGCTGAAAAATCATAAAACTACTGTAATTCACTTAACCCTTTACTCCATAGGCTATTTTTAGATCATAACATCATTTTCTTTTTTTAGACAACAATGAAAAAATTCAAGAATACTTTTGAAAATATTTTGGAAAATGGGGCATTTGCTCAAAAAGAGGAAATGCTCCATTTTTTACCACATTTTCAAATAAATGATATTTTAAAGGTGTCAAAACGCATTATTCTTGTTGTTGTGTGAATGTGTGTGTTCTGTCTTTTCCTTGCCATGTCATGGGTTGGTCTGTGATTGTGGCATTTGGTCATACTTGTTTATTAAATAAATACCCAGGCGAATTTGTATGAAATCTTCCAAACAAATCCCGAGAAAATGAAAGTACATGACTACATGCCCACTTGATCTGCAACTTCCATTCCCATAAATAGCGATGAGTGCTCCCCAGAAAGTAGAACTGTAATACTCACCATCTGAAAGGTATTTAACGATATCTTCATGTTGCGGAGATACAGAATTCTGAGGGGAGCCTCTTGGTGGTCCATTACCAAATCCTCTCCTATTACCATTGAAAACAGGCTTAGGGGAACTGCAAATCAAATATATATCTGCCAACACTAGCTAGAAGGTTCATGTGCCATGTGGCATATCAAACCGCATAGAATCAGGTAAATCAGTAGGACTTAATAAATTACGGCAATCTTGCTCAAAAATTTGAGCATTGATTAACCAATTTAAGCCTAGTGCCTTCTTTTACATGTAGCCTATACAAACAGTTCAGACCCTGATCTGATGCTGCATAATGCGGCATCTGATCAGGATCTCCACTGTTTCTTACAGAATGGACTTAAAATTTAAATGAAAAATTGAAACTTATTCAACAAAGTTTGAATTCGAAATTAGATTCACCCAATTGAGTTCTGCAGAGCTACAGGCAACAGATGAGGAGCTGAACACAGAGGCTGCTGGCTTGTGTTTAGAATCAACATGTCTAGCAAATGTTAACATAAACAATTTTTTAAGCATAAAACTGTGAATAATATCTTACCCATCAGTTTTAACATATGTTTTGGGTGCTCAAAAGAACTGTCTCATTGAGACAGTTCTTTTGAGTACCCACAACATATGCTTTGGTTGAGAAACAAGAAAATTAATTTTTCGGTACGCAGTTCGGTCTCCCTGTCTGGCTAGGTTATAGGTAATTGATAAGGGTGGCCTAGATTAAATTGCATTTAATAGGCATAAGGTTATCAGCAGATGACACTAGCAGGTAAAGAGTTAACTCCTTTACCTATTACTTTGCATGCTGCATAATTTTTCTGGTTGTCTCAACTTGTCTAGCGACTATTTTTTTCAAAATTGAATATTTTCAAAAAAAATCAGGATTAGCATCTGAGTGTTAAACAGTTTGGATCATGATCAGGCCTGACATTTTTGGGGCCTGATCTCGGTCCAATGGCAAACCATTTGGAAAGATTATCAGCAGACAGCAAAAAGTGCCATAAGTGGGGAATGAGTTAAAACAGAATACATGCCAATCAATTTAAATTGAGTCTAATTATTTTGCCGTCCTTGAATGAACCAGCATATTATAAGGCTATTGGGTCGATGTAAAGGCAGTACCTCACGAATACTTAATTATGAATGGTCTTCCCAGGGGTGGCTCCAGGATTTCTTGAAAGAGGGTTCAAATTTACAAAGGGGGGGTGGATTTGTTAATTTTACCTGATTATTGGTAATTTTTTCTCAATTTTTTCTGGAAATTCTCCATGAAAATGAAACTATTTTATCTGTAGACATACGCAAAAGCTAAAAATGAGGTGTGGTTTTATTTGAGAGTAACTGTATCATCTTGCACCCCAGTAAGACACAAAACATATGATTTAACCCTTAAAATGCAAGCGAATCAACTGCATCTCAAAAAGTCTGTTTGTTCGTTAACTTAAGTATAGAGGCCAACAGTGTGCACCAGTGGCAGTCTGATCTGGATCAACACTGTTTGTCAAACAGGCTTTAAATATTTCAGCAGACAACAAAAGGCATATGACTTTTGAGTGATAAGCGCTTTAAGGGTTAATAAAATGCGAGTTCAGTGTATATACTGTCAGGATTTTCATGAAATGCATGCACGTTTATGAGGCTCATAAACTTATTCAGACTCTTTACCAATAATAAATAGAACCTGATATCCTCTATTGAGCAGATGAAATAGCCGAACCACGCACAGATATGAAAATTAAAGTTGCCGCCTTTACAGTGACCAAAAAGCTTTATAATACTTAACATTGATGGTAAAGTGTAACATTCAATGACACTACATAGTGCTTCTGATGAGCAATAACTCGAAAAAAAACACACTCCTGTCAAAAAATGTGGTGCATCATACATGAGGGTGTCAATGAGATTTATTGATGAGCTAATAATGGACCTAACATTTAACGATTAGCGAATTATGGCCCTAAAATTTAATGATAAGCAATTTTTCTAAGGATAATTATACCGAATAGCGGATTGAGCAATTGAGCATTGCTAATGATTAGCAAATTTTGGGAGAAAAACATGATAAGCGAGTTTTTCATGGAAAAAATACTGACTAGCGCAATGACGCATTTTACAGGTTATGCGAATTCGACAGAAAACTCCATTTTACAGTAGGCTGTCTTAAATAATAAGAAAATTAATATTTCTACCCCAAAAGAAAGGATTTTAAATATATTTCCCTGAGTAGGTCAAATTTTAAATATAAACTGATTTTTTTGGCCCAGATTTTACTTGTGCATAAATTTTTCTGATTACCGATTTTTGGGCCTTAATTTATAACAGTGGGTGCCTAGATTTACCGGAAAGACTCGAATTACAGGAAAGATTGCCGAAATACCTGAAAGACCAAAGAATATATAGTTGGACCATTTTATGTACAAGGGATCAGCGAACTTACATTTTACCAGAGGTTGCCACATGCCCCCTCCCCAATCCACAGAGCTATTTTTTTAAATTCCCTAATTGGTTCATCCAAGCCACTGATCAAATTATGATCAATTAACCAGTCAATTAACAGTAACAGATTAAATCAATGAACAGATTAGATAATGACCAACAAAAGTGCAGCCTAGCTATATTGTTGATCTTAATTATCCCAATCATTGTGTCAATAAGGTGGAACTTACTAGCCTAATTAAAGGACCATTGTTAATACCAAGAACTACATGTAACAACCCAATCAATGTACATTTTTAGTAAAGTAGTGAATAGTTGACACCGCATATAAACATATCAAATTATAAACAATATATGCTATTTATGATATTCATTTGTCAATAAAAGTTTTCGCAATTCACTGATGCATCCATCAATATTTCCCTATAATTCTTTGGTCTTTCCTGTATTTCGGCCGTCTTTCCGGTAAATCTAGGTAGAGTGACAGTAGATAGATTCGTACAGTAGACAGATTCGTACACTCGGCAGTTCTAGCCCTCTGCTGCCTTTAGTTTGCAAATTAAAAGCCCATTAATCACAACAGCAATCAATCACGCCTTTCTGTCAATCATTTTCAGTGCCGACTCGCGCGTGCTTGGCAGTGCAAGAGCTTTGCAGACGACTTTTTTCGGGCCACCGAAACAGACATTGTGCTGAATCGTAAAACGTTTGTGTACATATTCAGAATCCGCAACCAATACAAAGCTTATTTAAGCATCAGATGGTAAGACAATAATCCTTTTTGTATTTCAGGTACTTACTTTCTGCCCCTTTGCTTATTGTGTACAATTTTATCGATCTGGTGACCTCTGGTCGCAGCTGTCATTCCCCATATTCTAGAGTGATTATTTCCCTTTGCAACAACAACTTAGAGGAAGCCCTCATTATTTCAATTTGGTTGACTACTTGATGCGGACCTCATATATGAAATCAAATGTTTTTTTTGTTTTTTTTATGTTTCACATACATGACAACGTCCCCAACAAGCTAAAGTAATATTCTGTTCTATTCTATTCCACTAACAAAAGTTGCCAGCTACTTTCAAGTTTCTAGCGAATAAATAACCATACAATTCAGCAGTTTAGAGTAAAGTTGGTTGAATTTTATATATTTTATATTATTTCATCTCTGATTTGCGTGTAAAGTCAGACAAAAAGGTGTACGAATCTGCATACTGTCATGTTCATTTTTTCCAATTTTCTGCCAGTTGAATAATGATAGCTCCCTAGCTAACTGGAAAAGGTTGCAGTCCACAGTTTCGCAGGATTGGCCCTGGGGAAAAATTTAAATATCAAGGGGTAGGGCTGTATGTCAGTCTGTAAAATGTTTTTTCTAAATTTAATGAAGAAATGTTGGCTTGCATCTGGCAGAGTCTTAGCCAGCAGTGAGAAAAATGCATTATGTCAGTGTCACTTGACCTTACTGTGTCTGTTTGGAGGAAAGTACGAAACTCTTGAATTTTGACTGGTTGTCCATTTTTGCCTTATTGATATTGGTGCATTAAGGTAGCAGAGATGTGCTAAAAAATCAAAACGGTTTATGTATGATGAAATGCTGATATACTCATTTCTCTCGAGTGTGTCTACAGACAAATTGTCTTATTTCATGCTTTGTGTTTGTTTTTTGTGAGTTATAAACTTTTGAAAAGGTGTCTTTTAGGCTTAAAATGGGCCATTTTCATATGGGGTGGGGCTTTGTTTACATGCATGAAACACCAAAGTATGTTCTTATAAATAACTTTTATTTTCATAAAGTCATTGTGATGCATGTCTGGAGTGTTTCCAACATGCTTCTGACTATCCATATACCATTGCATTGAAATAATGGTACTTTCTTGTCGGACGGCCAGGTAGAGCCTAAAATGGACGAAAAAAACTGTGTAATGCAACCTTAAGGTTATAATGGATTTTCAAGTTGTTTTAAATTTTGAAAAGAACATTCAGAAATTCAAATTAGACATGTTCTGGACAAATCTTAATCAAAATAAGTGTCATTTGTAAATATTTGATGATATTTATCAAGATTTAAAAAAAACATGTATATTTTTAATGAAGGGAGATAACTGTAAGTGTCAATATTTTGAGAGAGTGTTGTTCGCAGTTTTAGTGCTACAAAACTGATTTAATCTGTATTTTTGGTAGGGTAAGTAGCTAAATAAGGATTTTAAAGGCATTTTGCTCAATCTTGACTCTAATTTGGCTCTTACTTTTAATTTACAGACCATAATCGGCCCATTTTCTCCATTCTGAAGACACTGCAGGCATGGCCTTAGTTTTCAGCTCAGTTTTGACCGAATCTGAGATACTTTATTGTCGGCGCCTGCTGCTGAGACATACGAATAAAGTAAATTTTTGTAACATTTGGGTCGGCACCAAAGATAAAGATGGCTACGGAGTTGTCCGCATCCAGTTCAGGGGATCGCGTGTCAAACTAAAAACACATCGATTGAGTTTTTACATTGAAAATAATTTCCCTTCTATGGTTGGAAAGCATGTGTCACATTTATGCCATAATAAGGCTTGCTCGAATACCAGTCATCTATCATTAGAGACTGCAGCCATAAACAATAAAAGAAAGCAATGTCTTCGGAATGGAGAGTGTGTTGGCCATTATGGGTTCAAGAGGTGCATCCTGAGGTATATGATATTTTTAGTTATATGTTAATGTTTATTCCATATGCATGCTCATGAGAGACACTGGGTTGTGCGTTTGCATACAAGGAGTTGTCTCTCATTTTTCGACAGCTCCTGCGTTGTCGTGAAAAATAGCGGGACATTTTGTACTGCTTTGACTGTTTTCTTGCTGTGTGGTATCTAAAATTGGAGTCTATTTTGAGCATCTGTTTGAATATGGGGTCAGTTATTTTGTATTTAATTCCCAGTGAAGATGCAATTAATAATGAAGATTTCCCATTTCCTAAAGTTGATGAATGAACAGCTGAGTGACACAGGCCTGTAAAATTCCGGCTCCATATTGTGCTTTTTGGTGCATATGTAAAAACTCTGTGATTTAAACTTTCGGATCTGTTTGTGTTTGAAAGTCGAGAAATTTTTTCAAGGTTTGTTGTCGAGAAATCTTCTTGTAGCATTTTTGTCAGACGAAGCATGTCAGTGTTATTGAGTTCAATATGTTTACCATAGGGCAAGAAGCTTGTGTTGTATGATTCTAAATGAGCAGTGCAAACCATTGATATTTGCCTACAGCTTCCATGTTTGCCAGAAAAACAAGGCAATATGTTAGCAATTGCATCTTCACTGTGCTTGACAAAGCTGGAGCATGAAGGAAAGTGAGCTTTTATTCTAACTAGTTCCAAGCGTACACGAGCACGTATGGCACTCGAAAGTCTATTTAGGTACACCTCTTTGTCCAGTCCGGACAGTTTAGTAGTGAGGCGTATATTTTTTAGATGTTTCTGTAAGTTACGAAGTTTATGGACGAAGCATTTGTAATGACGAATAACTTTTTTCTGCTTTGATGCAAAATCACGTATGCTTTTTTCAATTTGTGTGCTTGCATCAGAAGTAACAGACTGAACTTCAACTTTGCCTTCCATATGTATGCTTTCTAAATTTTTTTGCACCAGCTTTGATTCACTGGAGGAAATGGTTTCAGCAGTACCAAAATTCTGTTTACAGTTTCTATTTCTATGGTTGCAGTTTCTTTTTGAACAATGTTTATTTGCCGTCTGCATTGCCAGAACCAATTTTTTACAAGTGTCCTGCTCTATCATCGGGCTAAATGATTGAGTAGCTGCCTCGACCCCAGATTGGGGGCGGTTATTGTATGCAGCATCAGTTTCTACATTTACTTTGGCTTGGTACCCAGCCATTGTAGAGACCTGTCTGACATATTCCTGATTTGCAGCCATACTTTTGGTATTCATTTCTATCACATGGTCAGCTACCTTGTTTAGCTTCCTTTGCAGTCCACTAAAAGCTGGTGGCTGAACATTGATGCAACTGAGTAGGAATCGAACATCATTTAAACCCATTTTCGACTTCAGAACAGGAATCACCAGAGCATCATTTAAGCTACCTGCCTCAGGCCCTCTTGGTTTTTTAATTGTAGTGAACAGCCTACATTGTGGTGATATAAATTTACATGTGCTACACTCTACGGTAGCTGTAATGCATAAGCCCTGCCTTTTTTCAATTTTGACTTCAGGTGCTGGCTGATCACAGTTATGCATTGAGCCACGTAGAAGCTCATTTAGAGTACCAAGATTGACAATGATATTCTCTTCTGAGCTGCTTGTTGCACATGTTTCAATAATTTTTTTGTCTGTATTTTTATTTTTAGGACGTAACTTACTTAGGATTGTCAGTGTGCTTGACCCGCCTGTGTTTGCAGCTTGCATTTGAAGTGCATCAGAGTACTCATCTACAGTGGGACGTACTATTGGACATATCTCTGGTCTGGAGCTCCGGCTGCAGTTTTGATTTCCACCACCACTTTGACTAACAGTTGGAACAGTTTCGGGATTTGCACTTTTCCGTAGGTATCCAAATGAATTGCCAGCCTTAAATTGGGTCAGTTTTCTCTTCTTGTTGCATTTGAAACTGTGTTTCCTTCTTGAAGACATTGTGCCCACACAAAGATAATCACTTTTAAATTTCCAAAATAATCAAGTAAAATCTTGAATAATCCAGAAGAACAAAAGAAAAAAAAATGTATAGCTATATCCTATATTGCTACAGAACAAAAGACCAGTACACTCTCCAAGAAAGCATTCCACTCTGGTCTGAATCTTAAAAAAACAGCCTATTTGAAGATAGCATTTCTATAAAAAAATACTCTGGTCAAAAAAGAATGGATCTTTCATGACAGGCAAAGAGCAGAGATCTTGAAAATATTGTTTCGAGATGTTTGCTCATTGCTCGATAAGAATATTTACATCTTTTTCAAAAATTATTTACATCTTTCATGCAATTTTCAAGGGGATTCAGCTTGACGGCGGCCGTCAGACATCATCAGGAAATCTGTTGTGATGTCCGAGACCATGTCCACGCAGCCAAATTTGTCAAAAAGCAATTTTCCAGTTTTCAGCATTTACGTACGAGCATAGTGGGAAACAGTGCGGGTCCTGATCAGCTGTTTTTACCAAAGCCAGCTGATCTGGATCTACAATGTTTTCTAAATGGGATGTAATTTCATATAAACCCATTCAGCATGGTAATGGTAAAGATTAAGTGCCTTTAATTTCTTCCTATTCCATTATGTCAGTCTATTTCTCATAGCAAATTTTCAAATGTAGGAATAGGGTTTGGGCTGCTTGGACATGATTTACACAGTAAATTTGGAGTAAGCTGTACCCCTTGTGTTGTGAAAACAATGTCTTTAAGAGCTAACTTAAACAATGAAACAAAGCCCAGCCTGTGCAGAGCAAAGGCTGGCCATGTTTTTTTATTGTTAAGTGCTAGGCAGAGCCCTTCATCTTCATCTTTATTTTTTTTTCAAATATTTTTTTTTTTTTTGAAAGGAAGGCACGGAAAAGACTTCTTCAAGCCTTATCTGTACCTTCCGTGTCCGTACTTTTTTTAAAAAAAAAATCAGTCTGATCTAGGGCTCTTACAGTTGAAAGACACTTTTTCATGAAACTGCCCTTGTTCTGCTTTGCCACATTAATATTGTCATTAGCTGTGATAATATAGACATAAACACTGCTGGACAATCTCAGTGTAGTGAGTTCCTAGGAACTTTTGATCTTTTCTCTAACTTATCATGCCAGCTAGAGATAGCATGATTAAGGACACATGGCCACAAGTGTAGACTCTAATGTTCAGCCTGCACCTCTTAACAGTCTACTCTGGTCTAAAAATTTGTTTGTAAATGAGTGACCGCTCAAAATAGCAGACTGGGTCTGTTCGGCCATGGTATGGGCCCTTTTTACCCTGACTGGCTCAACTGTGATTGTTCTATTCAGTTCTATGCATATACAGTTGCACCAAAAGTCTGTTTTGAAGCAATATACTTCCTCTGTACTATCATCTGATGAAGAGTACTTCAAAAACTTCAAAAATATAGAGATTATGACTCTTGAGAAATTCAGGTACATTTATAGAAATTTGGATTATCTCCCTTATAGGAGAAATGTCTTAAAATCTATCAACTGAGACAGCAAGTGCATTTGGTGGCATCGCAGAATGGCAGTAATTGTATTTTGTGATTAAAGTGAACCAATATAACATGGTTCTCACTGTTTTATCACCTTCAAAGAGCCAAAATGTGTTCAAAAAAACTTTTTTTAGGCAAAAAGTGCCCTTTTTTTCAGGACTGGCACTTTAAAAAGAATAAATGACAGTCTGCAAAGTGGGCATAAGAGACCACAAATTTATTACTATTATATTTCTATCATTTAAATAACTATCATGGCTCTTAAAATGGTAATTTAATAGATTTAGACTGGTACCCGTCTGTTCTAAAATGTTCACAATTTTGACCGAGGCCCGAGGTCAGGAATTTCAATTTTATTGATGCTCTGAATTGGCCTGAGGATGCATTTTGAAGCAAATATTCTCTATTGCCTTACTAAACAGAAGGATTGGAAGAAGGGAGTTAGTGTTTGGATTCATTTAGTCCGATTCGGCGCTTTCTTAAGGTTGCAGTCCACAGTTTCGCAGGATTGGCCCTGGGGAAAAATTTAAATATCAAGGGGTAGGGCTGTATGTCAGTCTGTAAAATGTTTTTTCTAAATTTAATGAAGAAATGTTGGCTTGCATCTGGCAGAGTCTTAGCCAGCAGTGAGAAAAATGCATTATGTCAGTGTCACTTGACCTTACTGTGTCTGTTTGGAGGAAAGTACGAAACTCTTGAATTTTGACTGGTTGTCCATTTTTGCCTTATTGATATTGGTGCATTAAGGTAGCAGAGATGTGCTAAAAAATCAAAACGGTTTATGTATGATGAAATGCTGATATACTCATTTCTCTCGAGTGTGTCTACAGACAAATTGTCTTATTTCATGCTTTGTGTTTGTTTTTTGTGAGTTATAAACTTTTGAAAAGGTGTCTTTTAGGCTTAAAATGGGCCATTTTCATATGGGGTGGGGCTTTGTTTACATGCATGAAACACCAAAGTATGTTCTTATAAATAACTTTTATTTTCATAAAGTCATTGTGATGCATGTCTGGAGTGTTTCCAACATGCTTCTGACTATCCATATACCATTGCATTGAAATAATGGTACTTTCTTGTCGGACGGCCAGGTAGAGCCTAAAATGGACGAAAAAAACTGTGTAATGCAACCAAAGCTGAAAACAAAACTAGGCCAGCATAATAAAAGAGACATGAGTATTTTCTTGGCTATGACAGATGAAAAGGCTATGGTTAAAAAAGTAAGAAAGTTATAATTAGATTACTTGCAAAACTGTACAAAACCTACTGCCACTCTACCGTATAACAGTTAACAATTTTTGGACCTAACATTTACTGATTAGCGAATTTTTGACCGTTTTTTTTACTGATTATCATATTTTAGGCCAAAATTTTACTGATTACCGATTTTAGAGGTACCCCATTGAGACCCTCATACATCAGTACCAAAAGGTTGAGAGGCCTTCAAGTTCCCAGTTGTTTGTTACTATTATGTAACAACTAGTGAAGGTCAATTTTTTTACTATTTCATTTTTTTAATAATGTTCATAAAATCTCCCTAATAAGAGACAAAATAAAATAAGAACTGATGAAACAGGCTTTCAAAGGAAATTATGCAAACGTTATGTAACTTATGACCATGTGGTTCAATGCCAAAGCAATGACACTGGACTTGTCAATGCAAAAGGACAGTTACATCATAAAACAGCATTGCATTTGAATCCATTTTAACCCAATATAGGTTTGTCTACTTTTTGTAAATCAGTTTCGAAGAGTGAATATCTGCGCTTTATTGTCATTCTGTCGTTTTGTTTATAATGACATTTGTTTACCTCATCCCACCCGCCTGTGTTTTTTCTGTGTCCCTTGTTTCAAGGTTGTTTATCGTCTTTGGGGGACCTGAAAATAAAATTAAAACAGTTAAACTGATAATTGGACGTGTGGGCTTTAAAATGACATATAGATCACCTCAAACAGTTCATTACAGACCGAACGAAAGGGGGAAACGTACCTATTCTTGCATTTGCCGCAAGTTTGTTAGGTCGACTCTGCAGTGCGTACATTCCTCGTCCCATTGATTCAATTGCGCATTCATTCGCGCATGTACTGTATCCGGTCTTTTGGGTCTCCGCATCCATTTAATAACGTTGTTAAAATATATTGTTCGGGTTTATGTGTATAATTTTTGGGTAGTTTATTCATCTCAGTCGTATTGGCCGTCTGCAAGCTATAAGAGCAAGCTGATCAGATCGTTTTTGGCGTGTAATAATACCAAGAACAACCTGGCAAATTTTGAACACCGAGTACCAGCCACTTATCTGTTATATATACCACAGGGTCCGCTTAAACAGACACCGAGCGCCGCTGGTGTAGTGGTATCATGCAAGATTCCCATTCTTGCGACCCGGGTTCGATTCCCGGGCGGCGCATACTTTTTTTTTATCCGCCTGGGCTTTTGACAGAATATTTCTATAAACTCACCACTATCGAGGTCGTACCAAGCTTCTAGGCAACTTCTGAAGATCCATTTGGAAATATATTCCTAATGCCACGCACCTCCATCACGCGCGGGTCAATGGAATCCTGGACCAAGCCTTCGAAAGCGTAAAATATATGTCGCCTATCCTAGAGGGAGTGGGGGTAACTGCCAGTATATAGAGCTTAATACAGACATGCCCCTAGAACAGCCCCATTTTCAGACCGGCTATACATGAATTTGCATTTAAATGCATTTTATTGGGCTGGTAATATAGGCTTAGCCCCCCCCCCCCCCCACTGTATACTATGACAATGATTTATTTGTGCACATTTACAATGAAATATTTATAGTAGGATCTATCTAATGACACGCAATTAGTGTTGTACACGTGGACTGTGGGTTCGTCGAAAACTTGACGACAAGGCAGCTGGATTAACAGAACCACCTACATTTGGCCAACTACCTTCCAAGACAGCTCCCAAGGAAGGTAAGGATATTTACATCAATAAGTTGAAAATATACTCGGGCAGTTTTTGAAACGATCTAGCTATACAGTGTATATTCTAACACACCATGCCTATAAAGCCAGTGGTTAAACTCAGCGATTTATTGGTTGATAAATCACTGCACGGACTGGGAACGGACCGGCGTGACGTCATTTCGTCGCAAGTTTGATTTTCATGACATTTCAGTAACTTAAGGTTTTGATCAACCATAAAATGAGTTTCATTGTAAATCTATAATATCTTTTTAAACATGGTATTGTCCGATTTTATTAACCTGACACAGGTGCATAATTTCACGGTTAGTGCACAAGATATTTTTAACTTCCGTCGACTTTCGGTATTTACCGTAAGTTTTACAGGAATTTTGCAATTACTTCTGCAGATAATGGAACGTTTGTACCGTCCTACTGACTAGTCAAGTGGTTATGATACAGAGTTTACAACCAAAAGGTCGTGAGTTCGAGTCCACGTGTGTGTCTGTTTTTTTTTTTACCTTTATTCGATTCGTTTAATTTCATTTATTATAGATGTACCACGACCTCTGAGGAATAAAATTTTGGATCATTCTATTTCAAAAGGTTGATGCGTAACGCGTAAAATGAGCCAGTCTGTCTGAAACATCTTCAGAGATTATTGGAAAATATTGTTCCATACTATAGCCAAAACATATGGTTAAAATGTATTCACTAACTTAAGTTCAGTGAGAAAACGTATGAAGAAAAGTATGCAGCAAGTCTTGGCACTAAGGCAAAACAGATTTTTTTAAATATCTGCGATTACTTTAGAAATATGTCAAAACACAGAGATTCAACTTCACATATCGAGCGTACGGTAAACGTTCTCGGTGAGGATCCAACAAAAATAACATAACAAATGCAAGTATATATAAACAAATAACTTTGAAGCGTGACTATATTTACAAAATTGAAAATACGGATCTAGAAATAGGGGTTTCAGTCGTTTTATTACGTATACCATTCAATTTTGAAGCAAGTAGATGTTCCAGACAGACTGGCTCAGTGTATGCGTTACGCATCAACTTTTTGAATATAATGATCCAAAAGACATTACTCAGAGGTCGTGCTACATCTATAATAATGAATTTAAACGAATCAAATTAAGGGGTAAAAAATAAAAAAAAAATAAAAAGAATTTACGCGGACTCGAACTCAGGACCTTTTGGCTGTAAACTCTTTACCAAAAACATTTGGCTAGTCAGTAGTACAGTGCAAAATGTTTCATTATCTGCATTAGTACTTACAAAATTCTCGTAAAACTTACGGTAAATACCGAAAGTCGACGGAAGGTAAAACTATCTTGTGCACTAACCGTGAAATTATTCACCTGTGTCAGGTTAATAAAATCGGACAATAAACCGATTCTCTGTTGAATTGAAACACCAATTACCATACGTTTTGATTGCGTCATTAGCGGCAGCTGATATTTTCAGCATTAAATACTACGAAATAATGAGACCGTCAGTTTGGTTAAAATCCTCCTTATTATGTCACATTCTATGGCGTTCAGGTCACATAGTCGTTATTGCGTGAACGATTACATTGCAAAAATGTTTACGAAAATCGCTTGTAACACTTCTTCTGGTCTCTATATGGCGTTCGTTTGCAAGAAATACAACCGTTTTTGAAAGTTCCGTGTTTGTTTTCACTCATAACATGCATAAAGTACATTCCAAAACGTCATTTGAATTATAAAAATCACTTAAAAGAATACCATCCCTGGCTTACATTTAAAGGAATCAGACAAAGCACGGATTTTCATCGATGTTTGCATTCATATGCATTTTTTTCGACATTGTGACACTATTAACACGTATTGACATGTAAATAACCTGGCTGACCAATTACAAACTATACAATTATAAGAAACGAAAATGGCATACCCCCCTAGATATTGGTTTCAGCTGAGCTGGTCTGCCTTCTATAAACTGTGCCTATTCAAACTCCGATACAATAAAAATTGTCCTTTCATGATCCAAAGCCAAAATGCAGATTTCATTTTCAAGAAACCCGCATATTTTAGCGTTACTTCTTTTGTTTAAACGACGTCAAAGTAAGAGGGGGTAAAGTAATAAAACCGTCACACATAAATATATTGTGCATATATTAGTTTTGGTATCTATCCATCTATCTATCATATACTATGACAGTTATTGGGGATGGGTCGGTGGGTAGAACTAATCCACCCACAATAGCAGTCAAGGGTTCAAACGTGGGTCAACCCACTTTTGAACCGCCACAAAATCGTCCTGACTTGTTGTTGAGGGACAGGTGTTACCCTGAAGTCAAAGCAGCATATAGCCACTAAAATGTGTTGTCCCGCTTTTTATTCTGGAGGGTTGATTGAAACACCTTTATGGCTACAATGCACGAGCCGAAAGATAAAATGTAACATCACAGTTTAGAGAACAACCATGTGTACTCACTGAATTTTTTTGCCGCTTTTTTATTATCTAGCGCCATTTTAAATATTACATTCACTGGATGTTGCTTTTCTTCCTAAAAATAGTAAGTGAGTATGATCAGGAAATACCACAATCACAAACTGCAGACAACTCCGTGGCACCGCGAGGAAAAGCCGATCAACCATCACGAGACACCAGGAAGACAAATTAAGCAAAGCAATCAGCTCTCTCTTCCCCATCAAGATGATTGCAATACTAGAATGGACATAAAGTAGCAAACAACAAAACATAGAACAATTACAGACTCTCACAATGGGAATAACAATAAACAAAAAGTCAAAAACAGCAGAACCACCGCCTTAGAACGGACAGCAGCCTAAGCCACCGGGGGGGGGGGGCTTAAATGCTCTCACACCTATGCGAATATGCTTGCGAATGGGCTTACGAATGCAATTCGGTGCCAATTCACAATGACCGCAAGAAACTCGCAGGTGTTCGTAAGTATTCTCTGCGAATATTACAAACATGCTCCTAAAATTCGCAAGAGCATATTTGCAATGATCGCAAGAAATTCCCAGGTGTTCTTAAGTATTCTCTGCGAAGATAAGAAGCGTGCTCCTAAAATTCGCAAGAAAAGCATATTTGTAACATATTCATAAGCAATCGTAAGCCATTCTTATTGATTGCAAGGCATCTGTAGAGATCGTAAGACATTCGCTAGCACTAGCCTTGGCTTTTCTTTAAGGCCCCCTCAAACATAGTTAAAAACGAACAACGTCATCATGTGAATACTGACGAATAGGACTTCAGCCCAATTCGTTATCATTCGTAAATGTACGTTTTAAATCGTTGGTGATGTTCACATGGATGCAGTTGTATTCGTTTGTGATAATTACAATTAGTGTTGTTCGTCGGAAAATTTTAAGCATGTTTAAAAATTTGTGACGAATAAATTTTTGTCACAGTTATTCGTAATGATTCGCCGAAATACGTTTATCAAAGTCTTCATACAGTGTTCGTCAACATACGTTAGAGATCTCAGCTAGGAGCAAATTTGAATATCGTGGTCAGCTAATTTGCATATCTAGTGAAAGATGACGATCAAGAGATGCATCTCTGCGATACTTTGCGAACTGTAGCGAACATCTGTCCATTGAAGCGATTTGAATCTGACGTGTGAAAGCGAATTATAACGTTCGTAAAATTACATACCAATCAATACATAATGTAACTAAAAAAATGAATTGATGCTAATTAAAGCGTTCCTACGATGTTGAGTACTGAGTCTTCACTGTCTGAACAATTTTGTGCATACGCATGTCTGTAGTTCATATAAAAGGAGGATGCAAAGTGCAATAAGTTGGTCCTTCGCCAGAATGGAAGATACATAACGCCCGAAACTGCATTATGTTGCTGCTATGGCCCACCAAGAGGTCTTACAGCAGCAATTGAATATACACTGGTTTAACAGAGGTCTAATGAGATTGAGAAGAGGGGCACTAGCACTTAGCATCTGCGTAAGACCATGGCTGAATCCAGAAAGACAACGCCAGTTTGGCATCCACGATCAACTCATAGTTGAGCTGAGAAGAGAAGACCCACGAGCCTTCAAGAAGTTTTGTGTATGCCAGTTGAAATGTATGATGAGATTTTCGAGAGTTCGCCATCGCATAGTGAAACAGTACACTTGGTACAGGGAACCCTTGTATGCAGGCCTCAAGTTAGCTGCCACTATGTGCCATTTGGTTTCTGGTGCCAAGTACTCAGATATGCAGTACTCCTGGCGGGTGCCTGAGAATACCCTCTCTGTTGTTGTTGTTGTTAGAGAAGTATGTAATGCCATATGTGAGGAATTTGTAGATGAGGTTATAACAGCCCCCCCCCCCACACACACACCTGAAGAATTGACACAACTTGCTGATGGTTTCCTAAAGAAGTGGGACTTCCAAAACTGTGTTGCTGCCATCGATGGAAAACACATTGCCATCAGAAAGCCTTCCAGCTCTGGTTCCTTGTATTATAGATATAAGGGCTTCTTCCGCATCATCTTACTGGCCATTGCCGACGTAGACTACAAATTCGTTGCAACTAATCAATGCACCTATTTTTACTGTTATGTCTAATACGTACCTTCTCTTATGTGCCTTATTTTGGTGTAATAACATCACTTGATATTTTGGTGAAATAACAGCACTTGAGGAGTTTAAACGGCTAGTGGATATAAACTACTGTCATTTGAGGGCTCAATAATAAGAATGATGAATGTGGTCTTTTTTGATACAACATATTACTGAGAAGAAAAACTGATTAAAGCATGGGTGATCACAGGTTCATCAAATGAAACTATTAAAAATCAATAATTTTATATGGTGGAGTTCATGAATACGACATATGCAACATGAAGTAATGTAGGCAACCCACTTCTGCTAGGGTGAACACCTACAAAAGCCATATTACACTAAATTTAGCACATACAAGCTTACAAACAAGTATGTTACTGTGCCTGAGACTAAGGACCTCTGACGGTGGTAATGGGATTCACAATGTATCGCTGCCTATGATTTTGATAAAAATTAAAGTCGATCTAATGCTTCCATCTTCATATATAAGCTCGCTGTTGCTCTCTTTTTTTATGATTTTGCATCTGATTTCCTATTTCCATAAATGTACTGCTTTATTATTGGGCTAAAATGCCGGGCTAAAATGGTCACTTTTTGTATTATATACTTAAACGCAAAAGAATCGCAACCGTTTTCAATCCATTTTTTCTTCCACATCGCTCGTATGAGAGTAATTTCTTAATCATATCCTGTGTTCCTGCGCATTGAGTAATGATTTGCCATAAAATGGTTTTGATCATGATTTCCATTCTGACGTTATAATGACGTCAGTAAATTTCAACAAATGGATTCTAAAAAAGTGATGTCTCATTCAATTTGAAATCAAAGAGCTTGATCTGATAGACAGATGTCTTAACTAAAGGAAAACACTTAAAAGGTTTGCAAGTTATTGATTATCAACGCTACCAGTAGCTGCGTTTCTTTATTGACGTCAACCTACTTTCTTTTAAAACAGTCATTACAGACGCATTTTGTTCGATCATGTCGCAATACTTATGTCTTCTATGCAATGTATTGAGGGCTATAAGGTGACGCTAAAATTTTTCGATTATTAATATTCGTTTGAAGAAAAGGCCAATTACGCAAAAAAATAAAGACGTTATTTTGACAAAATGAACGTTGTCAGAAACATAAAAGTACCTGATTTACTTTTTTCTACCATATTGCTTCCAAAAACCGATATTGGTTTAAAACGTTTTTTCGCAAAATAGGCTCAATTTTTTTAACTTTGTGACTTTAAAAATGGGGGTTGCCTTACATTTCAAGTTGCAGCTCGCCAACCATAAGTCACAGCGGTCTAATTTTGGTGCTGTATGCAAGGCAAATAACGATTCTTAGCGATTTCATTATCGCTGTCTGAATTGTTTGATGAAAAAGAAGCAACTACCATTTTAGAAAGAGTTGCGTTTCTTTTGCGTATAAGTATACATATAGGAAATAGAGATATATGTTTAAAACATCACCCCCCCCCCCCCCCCGAGTTTCAACTAATCCTTTTGCACGCGTGTTCTCGTATTTTACATAATATATGTGAAAAACTAGTTGGAACTCGGGGGGGGATGATATCCCACAGCCCAATGTGACGTCTGGGCTAGCCGGATTGTTAGCATTTGGATTTTTGGTGTGCTCTCTTGAAAATCTTTTTTCCCAGTATAATGAAATAATTTGTACAAGTGAGCTTCCTTTTCCTAACCCATTAGTCATGGAATATTACAACATTTTAGGATAATTTTCTTTAGATTATGAAAATTGTCATTTTACTAAATTCAGTTGGTAGATTATTTTGCACATATACTGTATCTATCCAATACACATAAGCTACATGGCCATTGACTAGGTGTACTTTACACATGGCTGAATCGTTAAATTACATTGCTGTATAATATTGCACCAGGTAAATACATTGTCATCAAGGTTGAATATGGACTACAGTTGCACTTCAAAGTATTTCTTAACAAATCAGATAGAAAAAACAGCAACAAAAATAATAATTAAAATGCTCATGATTTTGTACTTTAAAATACGTTCACTGTGATTTGTAATCGAGTATTGATGGTATAATTAAATACCCTTACACTTGAAAACAAATGATTTCTGAATGTTTTGGTGAAGTCAAATTTTGCAATCCCTAGAGTCTCCTGTTTGTCGTAGGGATCTGCCGGTCTTATTATAACCTTAATTTGTTCCTAATACATCAAGCGTCCTATTCAAGAGGATGCCAGGGACATCTTATGCATAGGAAAATTTTGGGAAGCATCTAAAAAATAGGCAGATACCCTATCAAAGTGTCAGAGGTCCTTTAGCATTGGCACCAAAATGTTCCTTAACGATTTGGGCTTACATATGCAATTTTGATGCTACATGATAAATAAACACTACACTTTTCAGAGGGCCAACACGTCTCATTTTGTAGCATATATATTTTTTTGTAGTATCAAGAAATCATAGTGACCGAAATTCCCCCTGGGGCAGCAGGGTCTAGAGCCATCCGAAGGTCTACTAGGATCATTATTTGAAACTTGGTAGTTGCCACATCCAACATACAAAGGCCTTTTAGTTTCTAAGGACGTTTGAAGAGTTTTTATCTTATATAATGGGCTTGGCTGCAATCTTGGTCATATGACCAGGACCATTTTAACAAACTTTCCCTACCCAATCCTGAAGAGTCTACATTATATGAAATTTGAAGCAAATTGTCAGCAATTTTTCCGTCATGTTGGATATTTCCTGGGTTGAACCAGTACTAAGCAGAAGATAAAGTGCATTGATCAATGAAGTCAATTGGCCAAGTAGTTTCAGAGAAGATTTTTAGAAAATGTAGACAAAGAAATTATTGATATACTATTAGCTTACTGTAACATGTATAAATATAGCATATGATATCATAGTTCTTTCCTGATTAATCCAGAACTTTCTTAAAGGGTATATATAAGAGTAAATTTTTCATAAGGGCATCTTTGAAACAATTTCACCATTTAAAAGTCTAAACCTTTTGTACTGGAATTCTATAGTGGTTTACTGTGTTTAATTTATTCATTCTGGATTACTTTGGATTATTCAGTTTTGGATTCAGACTTCGTGTTCATTTGGATTTAACTTCAAAATCTGGGGATCAGAAACTGTTGAAAGACTTGCGTTGATAAATATTCCGAGGGACAGTTTGGATATACAAGGTATTGTAAATTAGACTTTCTTTGATTGTATATCTATTTTCCATTGCTTATTGTAAATGATATTTTTTGTTTTAATAAATTTTGTTAAATTTGAAAAGTGCTTTTTGCTGACTTTCCAAATAGCAAATTTTGGTTTCCTGAATTTGTTTCTAGTTACGCCTGGCACGTCACAGAAATTCGGGGCTCGTCAGGGATTGAAATTACTTCTGCACCAAATTAGTTTGAAATTTTAAAGAAATTTAACTGTTTGCTGTTTAACTAGGTGAAACCAGCAGAAAGCAAATATGTCATTCAAACTTAGTGATTTTAATGCGTCACCTTCTCAGGAGCTGTTAGACCTGGCAAAAAAGTCTGATCTTTTGGACATTGCTGACCATTATGGCCTACCCAATGTGAAAAAGACTATGTTAAAACATGAAATTAAGAATATTCTCATTCAGTTCTTTGTAGAAGAAGAAATATTTGATTCCTCAGCCACATCTCAGATTCTGGTTACCCAGACTGATTTGCAGTTGAGAGAATTAGAAATTAAAAGGCAAGTTGAGATGACAAAATTAAGGTTAGATCGTGAACGTGAGAAAGAAGAGCGAGAGGACAGAATTAGGCTGGAAACATTAGAACGAGAAGATAGGTTGATGAGAGAAAAATTAGAACATGAGAAATTAAGGTTAGAAATGGAAGAACGAGAGAAGGAAAAACAAAGAGAAATGGAAAGAGAAAAATTAGAACAACAAGAACGCATTGAAATTGAAAAAGAAAAAATACACTTTGAGTTAAAAATGAAAGAACTTAAGTTAGAAGGAAAATCTAAATCAAAACCTTTGCCTTTAGACTCTGGCAAATCTTTTACTGTGACAAAACACATCCGACTTGTTCCTGCATTTCAAGAAAAAGAAGTTGACAAATATTTTTTACATTTTGAGAAGGTTGCAGAAAACCTGAAATGGCCAAGAGAGCACTGGACCTTACTTTTGCCGAGCGTTGTAATAGGCAAAGCTGGAGAAATTTACACTCAGCTTTCACTGGAACAAAGCTCAGATTATGACAAAGTAAAAGAACTTATTCTTAAGGCTTATGAGTTGGTCCCTGAAGCTTACAGGCAGAAATTTAGAGATTGTAGGAAAGAACCTAACCAGACTCATGTGGAATTTGCTAGAACAAAAGAACAATTATTTGATAGGTGGTGCTCTTCAAAGAAAGTAGGTTCTGATCATGAAAAACTAAGACAGCTCATGCTTGTTGAGGAATTCAAATGGTGTATAAATTCTGACGTCAGGGCTTTCTTAAATGAAAAAGAAGTTGAAAATTTGGATGTAGCAGCTAGACTAGCTGATGATTATTCTTTGACTCATAAGGTTTCTTTTGTTAACAAGCCATTTCCTAGGAAACCATTCAACCCTCAATTAAAATTTACACCTCAATCAAGATCATTTTCCCCTCAGTCAAAACCATATTTCCCCCAGTCAGGTCCAAAATCCAACCCCAGTAATCCATCTGATAATTCCAGTCATTCATTTACTCCCAAACCTAGATTTTCTGGTGAAAACAAAGGTCAAAATCCATTATCTCAGCCAATTTGCAATTATTGTAAACAATCAGGCCATATAATTTCTGAATGTATAGCTTTGAAAAGAAAGAGAGAGAAAGAAAGACAGGAGAGTCCTAAACCCACAGGTCTCACCTCTTTAAGGCTAAAACCACAGTCTTCTATTCAGGATGAGAATCCTATTTTGGCCAAAACATCTGAGACTGATGCCGTTATGGAGATTTATGAACCATTCTTATCAGATGGTTCCGTGTCACTAAATAGTGACTTTGCCCAGTCTACCCCTATTAAAATCTTACGAGATACTGGTGCTTCTCAATCCCTTATCTTGGCAGATACCCTGCCTTTTTCTGAGAAGACTTCTTCTGGGACAAGTGTCCTTATCCAGGGTGTAGAGTGTGGATTTATTAATGTACCGCTCCATAACATTTATTTGTCCTCAGACTTAGTTACTGGTCTTGTGGCTGTAGGTATTAGACCTTCTTTACCTTTTAAAGGTATTCACTTGCTATTAGGCAATGATTTGGCTGGAGATAGGGTTGTGGTAGACCCACTTTTGACCAGCACACCTTGTGTTGATCAACCGCCTGATCCCATTGAGCAGGAAATTCCTGACCTTTACCCTTCTTGTGCCGTCACTAGGGCAATGGCGAAGAAAGCCAATCAGAATCATGGGATGCAGGATATTGATTTAACTGACACTTTGATAGGTCAGTCCTTTAATGATGAGATTTCAAATTCTTTTTCTCCAAGCCAGTCTGACATTCAGACTGACTTTGACACTTCAAGGTCAAACCTTTACCTTTCACCTTCAATTTCAAATGATCAGCTGTCAAGGTCACAGCTTTGTAAGAAACAGCACAGTGATCCTGAGATATCACCTTTATTTGATAGAGCTTTAGATGAAAATGAAATGTCAATAAACCCTGTTTGTTATTATGTGAAAAATGACATTTTGATGAGAAAATGGCGTCCTCCTGATGTCTCAGCAGATGATGAGTGGACAGTTAACCACCAGATTGTAGTTCCTAGGGCTTTTCGTCCTGAAATTTTAAATTTGGCTCATGAAACTCCCATGTCAGGCCATTTAGGTGTAAATAAGACCTATCACAAGATTCTTAATCATTTCTTTTGGCCAGGATTAAAATCTGATGTTTCTCAGCACTGCAAATCTTGTCACACTTGTCAAATAGTAGGAAAACCCAATCAGACCATTCCAAAAGCTTCCTTACAGCCCATTCCTGCCTTTGATGAACCTTTTAGCAGAATCATTAATGACTGTGTAGGTCCCCTACCCAAAACCAAGTCAGGTTGCCAATATCTTTTGACTATTATGTGTGCTTCAACACGCTTTCCCGAAGCCATTCCACTCAGAAATATCAAGACTAAGACAATTGTTAAGGCACTTGTGAAGTTTTTCACATTTGTGGGACTTCCAAGGTCTGTACAATCTGATCAAGGTTCAAATTTTATGTCAGGAATTTTTCAACAAGTCATGCATGAACTTGGCATTAAACAATACAAGTCATCTGCTTATCATCCTGAAAGTCAGGGTGCGTTAGAAAGATTTCATCAAACTTTGAAAAACATGATCAGATCTTACTGCTTTGACACAGAGAAAGATTGGGATGAAGGTATACATTTGCTTTTATTTGCTGTAAGAGAATCTGTACAAGAGTCTCTAGGGTTCAGCCCATTTGAACTGGTATTTGGGCATACTGTGCGCAGACCCTTGAAACTTCTGAAAGAAAAAATTCTCTCAGATGATGACAGTTCTTTGAACTTACTTCAGTATGTTTCTGATTTCAAAAACAGACTATCAAAAGCCTGTGAAGCTGCTCGGTCCAATCTCAAATCCAATCTCAAATCAGCTCAAAGTAAAATGAAACTACGCTATGATGAAAATGCTCAGGATAGAAATTTTGAACCTGGAGATAAGGTACTTGCTCTTTTGCCCATTCCTGGTAAGCCATTGCAAGCTAGATATTATGGTCCGTATACTGTTGACAAAAAGTTATGATGTTAATTATATTGTCAACACTCCTGGGAGGCGCAAACAAAAACAGTTATGTCATTCCAACATGCTTAAAAAGTACATTGATAGGGATAGTTCTGTTATTTCATCAGTAAATCTAGTTAAAACTGTCCCTCTTGAACAAAATCAAATGGACTCTGAAGATATGAACTTTGTGAAATCTGATCCTGCGTCGTCAAAACTCAAGAACTCTGATATCTTAAAGGATCTTGACCAGAAATTGTCTCATCTTAGTTCAGACAAGAGACTTGAACTGAAGCAGTTAATTCTCGAATATGAACACTTATTTCCGGACATTCCATCTAAAACTGACAAAATTTATCATGATGTTGAACTTATTGATGGTTCAAAACCTGTGAAACAACATCCATACAGAATGAACCCTGTAAAACAACAAATTCTCAGAGAAGAAGTTCAATATTTGCTGGATAATGACTTTATAGATGCTAGTCAAAGTGAATGGAGTTCTCCTTGTATTCTTGTACCAAAACCTGATGGAACATTTCGCATGTGTACGGACTACCGTAAAGTAAATTCTGTCACCAAAACGGACACGTTTCCCATCCCACGAATCGATGACTGCATCGATAACATTGGACAAGCCAAATACGTTACAAAATTCGATCTGCTTAAAGGATTTTGGCAAATACCTCTGACAAATAGAGCAAAGGAGATCTCAGCATTTGTTACACCAGACGGATTGTATCAGTACAAAGTTATGCCGTTTGGAATGAAGAACTCCCCAGCGACATTTCAACGCTTAGTTAACAGCTTGATATCTAATTGGCTGGCTGTAAAGCCTATATTGACGACGCTATCATCTTCAGCGAAGAATGGGAACGACACTTACAAACTATCAGAAATTTCTTCGACAGACTTAGTGAAGCTAAACTAACAGTTAACTTAACAAAGAGTGAATTTTGCCATGCAAATTTGACATTTTTAGGTCATATGGTGGGACAAGGTAAGGTAAAACCTGTAGAGGCTAAAGTTGAGGCTATCTCAGATTTTCCCGTACCTTCTGGCAAAAGACAACTGATGCGCTTTCTCGGTATGGCTGGATATTACAGGAAATTCTGTAATAACTTCTCTGTCATAGCAGAGCCTTTGACAAACTTACTTGGCAAAAGGGTCAAGTTTATTTGGACTGATAATTGTCAGAAGTCTCTCGATAAGCTTAAAGCCATACTTAAAAGTGCTCCAGTGCTCTTAGCACCAAGCTTTGACAAAGAATTTAAGTTGGCCATAGATGCCAGTGATGTTGATGCAGGCAGTGTATTGTTACGGGAAGATGACAATGGTGTTGATCATCCTGTTTGTTACTATTCTAAAAAGTTTAACAAACATCAGAGAAATTACTCTACTGTAGAGAAAGAATGCTTATCTCTCATCCTTGCACTTCAGCACTTCGAAGTTTACCTTGCCTCTTCAGTTGCACCTATTGTCATATTCACTGATCACAATCCACTGACTTTCATTCATAAAATGAAAAACAAGAACCACCGTTTACTCAGATGGAGTCTCATGTTGCAAGAGCACAATCTAGATATCAGGCATATTAAAGGAAAAGATAATATCATCCCAGATGCACTCTCTAGGGCTTAGATGCCTCAGTATTATTGATATTAAGGGTTTTTGCTATTGCTCTTTATTGATCTGATGTGATTTTACATTATTGTTTGTTATATAATTGTTCATTATTGCAAAAGAAAGCTTTACTATGTAAAACTTTCTTTTCTTTGAGGAGGGGAAGTGTAACATGTATGTTGTTTATCTATTTCATATTTTGTTTACTTAGTTTCTGCTGACCCAGATATTGGAGACATTGATGGTAAATAAGTTGTTGTAAACAAAGTATTTATTTGGTTATAAGATTTTTCTAGAATGATGACTAATCATCTAGAGATTACCAGAAAAGCCTAGAACCCTCTAGAATTTTCTTTTCCATGCCAATAGAAGCTTTGAGTAGGTTCTGGAATTCAGTGGAATCATTGAGTAATCTCTGGAACTTTCCGGAATGAATAAATATAGCATATGATATCATAGTTCTTTCCTGATTAATCCAGAACTTTCTTAAAGGGTATATATAAGAGTAAATTTTTCATAAGGGCATCTTTGAAACAATTTCACCATTTAAAAGTCTAAACCTTTTGTACTGGAATTCTATAGTGGAATACTGTGTTTAATTTATTCATTCTGGATTACTTTGGATTATTCAGTTTTGGATTCAGACTTCGTGTTCATTTGGGTTTAACTTCAAAATCTGGGGATCAGAAACTGTTGAAAGACTTGCGTTGATAAATATTCCGAGGGACAGTTTGGATATACAAGGTATTGTAAATTAGACTTTCTTTGATTGTATAACTATTTTCCATTGCTTATTGTAAATGATAATTTTTGTTTTAATAAATTTTGTTAAATTTGAAAAGTGCTTTTTGCTGACTTTCCAAATAGCAAATTTTGGTTTCCTGAATTTGTTTCTAGTTACACCTGGCACGTAACATTACCCATGAGCATTTGGTTTGCTGAGCTAAGAGGGACAGATAAACAGTTGAGGACAGAGAAATAAATGCCAAAGATTTTGGTATACTAACCCTTTAAGCGCCAATCATGATAGCAGCAGACAACAAATTTTGTAAAATCTTTCCTAATTTTCAGAAAAAATAAGGTATGATATTTTATGAGAATCGTCTGCCAGCAGATGATTCTCATGAAATATCATACCTTATTTGTTATTTTTGAAAAAGCAGCAAAATTTGAATTTGTCGTCTGCTGCAAATTATAGGTGGCGCTTTAAGGGCTAATAGTTCACACAGGAGCTCTTGACTCAGGTGAGCTGAAAATGAAAGAACTTTACCTAGTCTTGGTAATTTTATATGCTCTTTTGTCATCTGCTGAATATCAGAGTGCCAAACAGTTTGGATCCAGATCAGGCTGATGTTTGGTCAGGACTCATCTGGGTCCAAACTGTTTGCAAAGGTTATCTGTAAAAGACACTAGTAGGCAGAGTTTAGCTTGATTAACAAGAACACACACATAGACAGTATTAATTAGTATTTATTTGAATTTCATGCCACATACAAATATTAAAAATACTACAAACACAACTATATATGAGGGTCAAGATGGCGGAAGCTCTGAGGGTGGAAGGCTACAAAAATATCTAATAGATACAATTATGGCTATTTTAAGGTATTTATCACAAAGGGGTTAGGTCAGACTTTTAAACAAGCTTGTTCTTGTCTGAATCTCCAAACTATGTACTGTCAAATCTCGCTCATTTGAAATCCTCTGCACACAAGGTTTTACATGAAACCACCATAAGTTTGTATGCAAGTGAGTTTGTCATTGGATAACATATATGTAACCACAAAAATGATTATTTCCAGTATTTCATATGAAACATATGTTCTGGGTGCTTAAAAGAAATATTTCTTTTAAGCACCCAAAACATATGCTTTAACAGGAAGTTATTAAAATAGTTCATAAATAGGCCCTTTTCTCTGAATCCACTGTATCCCAAATTATTTTTTTTTAAATTTGGGGTACTTGGAACTATCTGAGTTTGATTTATCAACCCCATATGTGTCTTCGAGAAGGGAAGGGGCAAGTGAGACTGCTCAAAACAGTAGGTTTGTCTAGTTGATTACCATTGTGATAAAGACCATTTTCATAGGATTTACAGTAAAAAAAATGGCCAATCCTAAAAATTGGATTTCAATACTTATTATAGCTTAATGCAGGTCAAAAGTATTGCAGAATGTTCCAAGGCGAGCATTCTGCAATAATTTCAACCAACCTCCATTAAGCTCTTTGTTTTGTCTATTTTTGAGTGGCCATTTTACACATGTTTTACTGTAGTTATTTTATTTTCATGGCACATATAAGATTTTCATGGCACAGTATATAAGAATACAAACAAACATTTCTATTGAAAAATTTATTTTTTCTATTTGTGATTTAATCATGCTATATATTATATGTACTACACTTCTCTCCTATTTTTATCCTGCTAACCTGCAGCACACCAGCTGTAATCATGTATTTTTCAATCACAGTGGAAAACAGTGTGGATCTTGATCAGATGGCTTCGTTAGAAGCTGCCAGCTGATCTGGATTAACAGTGTTTTCAAGATAGGATAAAACAAGGATTTAGCAGGACAGTGTTTTCAAATAAGGATAAATTTGGGTTCAGCAGGACAAACGTTAGCTCATTAAAAGCCAGAATCAAATTAGAGAACTCAGAGAATCTGACTGTAGCCCCCATTTCAGATCTTTTAGAGGAGAAAATGCAAATTGCTAGGTATGAAATGAAGAATAAAGCAAGGCACTTACAGCGTGCGTGTCAGCACGATTGGTGAAAACTGTAATTATAAGGTATACACATTGATACCAGGTCTTACCAAAACCAAAGGAAGAAATGCAAGTTTTAGGACCCTTACAGGCATAAATGTTCCAAATATGATTAAAGCTTTCTGACAAACGAATACTGAGATATGAGCATTCGAAAAAAGTAACAGCATTATAGCACTTTATGGAGACGTCCTAAATTTTGACCCTAGCGCCACCCCGGGGTATCAACCTATGAGCCCAATCTAATGGAATCACAGCACACCCTTCTAAGCACATGTTTTAAATATGAGTGCATCCTGGTAAGTAATTGTCAAGATATAAACATTTAAAATATTGTAATGCAGAGTGACAGAAACTTGGATGCACACTCGCACATAAACGACCAGGGTCCAAGATTATAAAACTTTTTTCATGCTCAACTCAACTGAGCACAAAATTTCAGCTGCTCATAAAACTAAGATGCTGAAAAATAAAGACTTCTTGCTTTTCACACTCTCAGATGTTTTATTAATCATGCTAATAAATGTTAAAATTCAAACAATTGTTGGCATTTTAACATTTATGAGCATGATAAATTTTATGCTCAGTTGAGTTGAGCACAAAAGAAGTTTTATAACTTTGGGGCCAGGGTGATTGTGATAGCACTACTCCTTGTACACTTCTTACATTAAGCTAACATGATTGGTGAAAGACTGTATGACGCTTCCAACTGCAGTACGGGGCCCTCATCTTGAAATCAGAGACAATGAAACAAGCTTTTATTATTGCATAAAATCCGTGCCACATGCTTTTAACATCTGTTTCAACAAGCACAAACCCATTTATCAACAAGGCAATTCACATGCTGTTAATGCATGGATTTGGTACCTTAAATACACTCATCCCGGACCACTGCACTACCACAGCTGATCCAATTATCACTCTCAACGCGACAAAGCCTGTCTTCGGGGTGTCTAACAAAACGAGACTCAAACCAGTCTCCTCAGCTTAGAAAGCCCGGATGCGCAGGCTGGTCTGTGCCTTTGTTGTTTGCAAACCCCCGAAGACAGGTTTTCTCGCCTTGAGGCCCCTATATGGCCTAACCCTGGAAGGAATATTAATTACTGTAAGCCCAATGTTTACTGTCGTCGCCCTGGGCCCTGTCGCCTGTTAAACTAACGGTACCGGGAGCCAACTCACGACGGTAAACATTGAAGGCATTATAAAACATCCAACAACCTATTGACTGTTTATCAACTATACTTTTCGTACATTTTGGTAAATACTGTTGAATTTATGCAATAATAACCATCAAACATTGATTTTCAATGCACTAACATTTGCCCTCAGTTTTTAACATCTCCCTTGAGACCTGTAGCGGCAAAGGATAATACATGAAAAACCATGTTTGATCCCTACATAGAGAAATTAACTTGCATGAAACTATTACGTATAAAACAATGAACAAGCTGGAATGATATAATGGGAAAATATGATATATATAAAATATATTTTACATAGAATTAACCTTTAAATATGGAATGTGCAAATTACTATCTGTTGGCTTAATGCCTAAATGTTGCATGAAAGAAACCAATGGCATGAATCATATGCATAGGCCCAGATAAGCATGCTTTACAGTAAAAAATTAGGATATTTTTAGCATTCATAAGTTAAAATATATGTTTTGGGTGCTCAAAAGAACCGTCTCAATGAGACGTTTCTTTTGAGTATCCACACATATGTTAGGGATGAAAAGTAAGATTTTTTTTATTTATGCCCTCTTATCTATAGGCCTGGATAGTATTTATTAAATGAACTTTGAGAAGCTATCCCTTGCACATTTGTTTTCATTTATGCATTAAAGCTGTGCCTAAAGGTAAATAATGAGGACACATCTTTTCCACATATTGTCAACTAATAATACAGAAAAACCTGTGTAAAAAGCCACTCAAATATAGACAAAACAAAGATCTTAATAAAAATTGGTAGCTTAAATAAGGTCTAAAGTATTGCAGAATGCTCCCTTTGGAGCATTCTACAATACTTTTGACCTGCATTAAGCAACATTTGGTCTTGAAAACCAAATTTCTCCAAACTGCCTCAAATTTCACATCTATGCATGTTTCTGGTGGTGATTCCAAAAAATCTGTAAGTTTCATGGATTTTGGAAAACACTGAGAAAATGAAAAAAATTTCATACCATTTCTAAGGTTCTGCGCTGACGGCATTTTTCTATCAAATATTGTAGCTTCTCAAAAAATTTCTTTTTGAGAGTGGCCGTTTTACACAGGTTTTACTGTATAGCCCAAAGTTTACTTGTGTCACTTTTTTACAGTTTCCATATTTAAAGATAAAATTCTGTATAGAAACATCTTGTGATATTGGAAAGTCACTGCTGATGTGCAGTCATGTAAAAATTATGGCACACAGAACCAGTGGAACACATGGTCCTGAAACGCTCACCTGAGACTGAGTCACAAGATAGCCTCAATAAAAAGTTAAACTAGATCAAGGCTAACCAGGCCTCCAGGTTACAAAACTTGAGTACAGTCTCAAACTCAAAATAAAGCGCAATGATTGGCTGCTTGCGGACATGTGTCCGCAAGCAGCCAATCATTGCGCTTTATTTTAAGTTTGAGAATGAACTCAAGTTTTATAACCTCAAGTTTTATAACCTCGAGGCCTGGTCTCATTGTTTGAATAAAATTTGTAGGACTCACATCTCCGATGATACATTCTAAAACTCAATGTCACTAGACAATAATTTTGAAGAATAAATTTTTTCAAGAGTTTTTACCTTTTATGGGCATGGTAGCCATTTCCATCATATGACCTGGAACATATACTTATATTTAGGTTGTCTTATCTAAAGGATGCTCCAAATAGAGTTTGACCTCAATTAGCACTGTGGTTTCTGAAATAAATATGTTTATAATAATGGCAGTTCAATGTCTGTGACCTTGGTTGGAAGGTCAAACTTACTTTCTCAGTAATTAAACATATGTAGTAAGTATTGTAAGTAACTTTGCCTGCACAAGTACTTGTCAAGATTTTTCCATTCAAATGCATTAGGAAACAAATTTGACCCCACTGTAAAGTAGGTCAAGGCCAACATGATATCATTATTTGAAATAACTTGGTAGGGCCTTCACACTCAATACTACACACCAAGCACAGAGGTCATTGGCCTTCTGGTTTCATTTAAAGTTACGTTTTAAACGGTTTTCACCATATATGGAAATGGTGGGCATCTTGGTCATGTGACCAAGATCATTTGATCCAACTTTAGTTCGGCTACCCTAGGAGTCTCCATATGAAATTTTTACTTCAATTTGCCAAGTGGTTTCAGAGATATTTGAAATTGTTGATAGACAGACATACAACTGACAGACTGATGATCAATGCTGGAGGCATGGGTATACATACTAACAACTCACCAATGCGCCTTGGGCTCAGGTGAGCTAACATAAAATATGATTATAAAGCAAAATATTGCATAAAATAGGATAAAATTGTAAATCTATGTACTTAATGACTTGTACCACCATTGCATACTGTATTGCTTAATTTGCATAACATGTACTGTATATATATATTGCAAATAATTCATGTTCATGTATACATCAATATCCAAATATCCAATGCTCCATTAAATGGCTATTGAATATATAATGTGATTGTCAAATCTACATGGGTGAAAGTTTATCATATCCAAAATCCTGAACTTTAGAAATTCAAATCTTAAAATTGGTTGGATGCCTTCGTAATAATAAAAAAAATCAAGTTTAAATGATCCATTTTCATTCTAATGCACTTGCTATTGAAACACAACATTTGATTGGACAACGTTAGAAATTTGCGAAAGTATATCCTGTGGTATACTGCCGGAAATGTTTTACATTATTAATTATGTCACATTTGGTTGGATGGCATGCAGCTTAACAAAGCTAACAACTCTCCAGTTTGAGATAAAACAAAATATTTTAACTGTAAACAAACACAAAAGTGCATTAGAATGGGGATAGCCCTATTCAAAATGTTCACTTGGGGAGGTATATCATCAATTCTAACACACCTTGCCTATAGAGCCAATGCTAAAAAGTGTGATATATCAAACATTAAATCACAGTTTTGAAAGCACGAGGAAAGTGAGTGCTAGCTGACGTCATTCGCTGCTGGAATATTGACATCATTCAAGATGTTAGATGGTGTAACGTTGTTTTTACGCTTGAAAGACGTTACAAATACACGTAAACAAATGCAACATAGTATAAGTATTGGCAGAGTTCTTCAGTGCAATGGCGGAAAGTTGAAAGAAGGCGAAGACTTCAAATGTGTTTTCGTTGTTTATTGTGTGCTAGAATCGAAAGAGATCAGCTCTAGTGCCTTAATTGTTGAGTAATAATTCACGGTTTGTCGTCAGTTGTACGAAGATAAATCACTCGCCATGCACGCTCGTGATTTGATCTTCTTTACAACTGACCTCCAAACAAACAGTGCATTATTAGACAACAATTCACTTCTAGAGCTGATATATTGCTTAATTAGGTGGGAAATCACATTTTACGACTCAGCTCATGTATCACCGTAAAAATAAATTTACTACCATATGTCGCGAATCTCGCGATATTTATTGTAATCTCATTACACTAATGACGTTGCGTCGATGACTTAACGTCGCGACGTTAGCAACGTCAGTATCTATGCAAGGACAGAACGGACATGACTGTCATTAGAAGAGATAAAATGGAGAGTCCAAAATAACAGAGGATAGACAGGGAACAGCCAGATGCTGGAAGTAAACAGGGGAGACTTTTATTATAATTTGTTAATGTGATATATTTAAAACTTTTCTGTGGCGAAGAACACAATTAAAGAATGATTAATCAGTAGTGCTTAATAATCTTCGCCACATGTGGCGCCGAAACCCGGGACCTTTAGAACATTGTTAATTCAGTCTAATTAGATGTAAAATTTAGAATTTAGAATGACATCCGAAACTTTGGAATTAGAAAGGCTAAAATGCAAAACTTTACTAGAACAAAATATTCTGCAGGCGAAAAGACTGCTGTTGGAAAATCTTCAAAATGTGAACCTTTCTGGACTTATTATCAAACTAAATAAATGTATACAGAACTTAAATAGAAATAGTCATGATTTAGAAGAAATACACGAAAAACTGTCTCTGATAGCAACAAAGGAAAATGAAGACGAGATTCTGGAGCAAATAGAAATTGACTTTGATTGTATTATTTCTGCAATAGACATCAGAATAGAACTTGAGGTAATCGAGAAGGAAACGAAATTTAAGATTAAGGATTTAGAAACTTCAGCAAAATTACCTTTAACCAAAAAACTCGACACACTTATTTCAAAAGCTGAATCACAGATGGCTATATTAAGAAGAAATCAAACTAAAATAATGGAATATTTTGATATAGATTCACAACAGAAGAATGAATTAATAGATGTAGAAAAAATAGCTTCAAACAAAGAATGCATTGTTGGTGGTGAGGATGCTGATGTCAGCATTATGAGAACTAATGAGATAGCAAAGCGAACTACATTAGAGGCAAGCAACAGTTGTCAGTCGAATGGATATATGTCTAGCTGTAAGAGACCAATGGGTCATCAGGAACAGACAGTTCTTCAGGGGCAGATTGCACTTAAAGAAACCTTGGTGACAGTTACAGTGGCTTCAAAGGGAGCACTGAAAATTCAAAAACCAAATGGGCAGAAACAGAAGAACAGAAAGAAAAATAAGGTGAAATTTTCAGCTCGTTCGAAGAGAACGCTGAACAGTAGAAACTGGAGAAAGTCTCAATTTCATAGAAAACTCTTTCACAAGAAAAGAAAGCCAGGTTTTCAAAAGGGCAAGGTTCTGCAAAGAAAAAAGGCAGCTAAAAGGAGGCATACATATTATACACGTAAAGGGCAAAACGCTTATGGTGTAAGAAATTCAGTTCCAATTTGCTACAGGCTATGGTGGAAAGAAAGGCGCAAGAGGCTTTTCATTAAAGTTGCACGAGCATGTCACAGAAGAAAAGCGATATGCTGCGACCAGAAAATGGGAATTAATAAGGAAAAGAAAAGGCGAAAGAAATCTGCTGCGGAGAAACGAAGACGAAAATGTTGGAGACAAAAATGAAAGGTTGTGAAAAGCATCCCCGCTGGATAACCAGGAAAAAGCAATCAGAAGAAAAATACATTTCTGGAGTTAAAGTCAGGACAATAAGCAGTTGATATCTATAAAAATTTCATTTGATTTTAGTTGATTTAAATGATAAAATTTAGGAGCATTTAAGGAACATTTATTTTGCGTGTTGTGAGTGTCGCGAATCTCGCGATATTTATTGTAATCTCATTACACTAATGACGTTGCGTCGATGACTTAACGTCGCGACGTTAGCAACGTCAGTATCTATGCAAGGACAGAACGGACATGACTGTCATTAGAAGAGATAAAATGGAGAGTCCAAAATAACAGAGGATAGACAGGGAACAGCCAGATGCTGGAAGTAAACAGGGGAGACTTTTATTATAATTTGTTAATGTGATATATTTAAAACTTTTCTGTGGCGAAGAACACAATTAAAGAATGATTAATCAGTAGTGCTTAATAATCTTCGCCACACCATATATCCGACAATATACCTACACAAATAAAGTTTGAATATAGTTATCCTCAAATTAGATGACCTGAATATACATCGCAGAAGCTATTATAATTAGCCTAATTCAGTATTTTGAGGATGACTTTCTAAGGAAAGTCAGCCTCAAACTGCTGAATTCAGGAATAATCTTAAAATCTTCCACCCATAAATATATATATACTGAGTGAAAAAAGTTTAGCAATCATTTATAATGGGGTTTCCCATAGGCGATCTTTGAAGCATTAGATCTTTTTAATGGCAGGTACGCAAACATGTCAGTTGTTTGAAAATGATCTAATGGCTACCCGCAAGTGGTCAAAAGAAACAAAATCAGACTTTATAGTGAGGATTTGATCTGCTGAGCATTTCAATTTCCAATGTTATTCAATTGAAAGGGAGGTAATTTAGAAAAATATGATTTTCAACTAAAAACTGTACGAAAAGGGTGAAAAAAACATTCAGTTTTAAACCCTTTTTCACTTTCTAGCTATTGGATCTAAACATTTGACAGAAAAAATAAACTTTTAATAGAAAAATATTCGTACTATTGCCAGATAAGCTGTTTTAGCAAGGGGGCATAAAATCAGACTTTACATTATGTGAAATGTCAACCTGTTAATGTCATCGTACTCGTGAACGTTTGTCAATATATAATTTTGACACTATGAAATTAAGTCATATTTCTTCTAAACTGTGAATCTTCAAAGTATATTGCTAATCTTTTTTCCCTCAGTATATATACACCTTCCTTCCAGCAGTAATACATGTAAATGCTAAAGCCAGGAACCATATATGAAGTTGAATATATATTACACAACAAAAGAAAAGTCCACGGAACCCCAAAAACACAAATTTTTATATGCAATTTACCTTTAAATAAGGAATTTTAGTTTTGTCTGATTTGATTCTTTACGTCCCAGTCAACAAATTTTTCAGTTATGTCAGGATAGGTCTTCCTGGGTTGAACCAGTACTAAGCAAAGATAAATGTGTCTTGCTCAATGACACAAAACAGTGTTGCCGTTGAGGCTCTGTCTCAAGTCAAGTACTCTACCAGTGAGCCAATATGTTCCCAAAGGAATGTTAGAAATACTAGAAATACACTGTCCTGGATAACTGATAGCAAGGCAGCTAATGACTATCACAATAACTGATATTATTACCGAACCGTCTATACTGGATTAGTTGTCTATTTTTTGCTATGTCATGAGTCACTGAACTATTGCCCAGTCAATATTTTTGACTATTGACTGGCACTATATCAAGGCCTGGTTTCCCGCTTAGCAGTTAAAAGCACTCAAGCGCTTATCCACATGCTTGACAATGATGTGCGTACGGTTCATTTATGAAAGGAGACTATAGGCAACAAAGGTGAAAATGAGCCATGCTTTTGGCAACTTTAAACTCCAATAACTTTGTTGTTTATGGTCAGAAACATAAAGTGTGGGTACTTAGTTTCTTAGTTAGAATGAGCGGAACATTTAGAGACAAAAATTGAGAAGATTTGGTGAAATTTTCTGTTTTGCAAGAAAACCGCATCGTCTACAGCAACTCCATTCAAGAAATGCTGCTAAGTATTTCATCGGCCTTGTGCAATATTGCGTCAGGTTGTTCATGGCACCTCGGGGTAATAGTTTGGACTATACTACAAACAGGCATGAAATAACTGTATAATATGCCACTGTTACATAGAATAGCTAGGTGTTATTTCTTTCAAATGTGCCAATTACAGTGCAGTCCATTTATAACACACCTTATTATAACATAGATTTGAATACAACGCTGTCATGTTGTGGCTCCATAATTTTTTAAACATTTAATTTTATAATGGAATTCTTGGAAAATGACCATGTAATGTGACCATTTTATTGTAAAATTGTCCCTTTATAGCATGATTTTCTGATAACATGGACCCCAAATATAGTGGTAAAGAGGTACTACACTTTAATTCAATTTTAGGGGGATGGGGGATAAGAGGCTGTGCATGAATGTATTTAACCTTTGAGATGCACATCTTCTCTGAAACCAGCATCTTTCTTTCACATAAGAATTTGGCATTTTTCCTTCAATTTTGATGCCAAGGGTTGACCTACAGACAATTCAGCATGTCCCTGTCATTTTTCAGATTCCATATTTAAAGGTAAAAATAATTTTGAAAAAAAATCAGTAGACAACAACAAAAACAAAAAATCACCCAGCATGCAAAAAGAGTTTAAAGAAAGTCTCATTGCTTCTTTTTAGGGACATAGACCCAAGTAGATGCCCATTCTGTCGGAGAAGCATTAACTCTTCGGCTGCTAATTGCGACATTTTCAGATGCATTTCTTTTCCGAGCAAGCAAAGGGTAAACAGTGGAAATGGACAACTCTAGTGAAAGGAGGGTCTTACCTCCTGGGAGTAAGGCCAAGATCACTTACATGTTTAAGGCATAGGTTTGTAAGAAAATGTTACTTAAACATCAATTTTGTATCCCTAACAGTTTTCCACTAATAATATGACTTCTAGAGTGAATGCTTGGCATTGACAGACAGACAAATAGTTGACAGACAGAAACTTGTACACAATCTATACCAAACTAAGATGCGTATGACAATGAAGAATGGTATTGATCTCCAACATTTTCACAAAACTGGGAACTTTCCAGTGTATATGTTTCTTTTGGTGGTCAGTATAGTTGTACACAAATGTTATACTCTTAGGAGATAGTTTATGCAGGGATAGTGATACATAATCTTCAATACTGATCTGATTCATATTTAACTATATGATACTTAGTGTAAATATATATACAGTGCAGTCTCTTTATAACACACCTTGTTATAACACATATTTGGATAATGCCGTCATGTTCTGGCACCCAAATTTTTTGTAATGGAATTTTACAAAGGAATTATAGGAAAGTGACCATGTAATGGTCAATTTCCTATAATTCTTTTGTAAAATTGTCCCTTTATAGCATGGTTCACTGTTCTAACACAGCTCATTCTTATGGACTCCTAAAGGAATTATAGGAAGGTGACCATGCAATGGTTTTGTTTATTTGCTTGATTTTATTCTTTACGTCCCATCAACAATCTTTCAGTTAAACAGGGATGGGTCTTCCTGGGTTGAACCAGTACTAAGCTAGGATAAATGTGTCTTGCTCAAGGACCACAACACAGTGACGCCGGTGAGGCAGGAACCCGCTGCCCCTCGGTCTCGAGTCAAGCACTCTACTACTGAGCCACTGTGCTAGCTCTGTCATGTTCTGGCACTCAAATTTTTTTAAATGGAATTTTACAAAGGAATTATAGGAAAGTGACCATGTAATGGTCACTTTCCTATAATTCTTTTGTAAAATTGTCCCTTTATAGCATGGTTCATTCTTATCGATTCCAAAGGGAATTATAGGTCTCTCCTATAATTCTTTTGTAAAATTGTCCCTTTAGAGCATGATTCACTGTTCTAACACAGTTCATTCCTATTGACTCCAAACCTGGCATTATACAAGGCTGCTCTGTATCTTTAGTACTGATCTTTGTTTTGCTAATAAAATACAAATAGGTTCAAATACAGAAAATTTTGAAAATTAATTGCTCTTAATTTCTTATTCATCAATTTAAACATATGTTTTTGGTGCTCAAAGAACTGTCTCACAGAAGGTTCTTTACATATATTTGGTTGACAAATAATATTAACCCTTAAAGCGCCAAGAAAAAAATGCATCTGAAAATGTCGACTGTTGAAGTCATCTGCTGCAAATAATTGCCTAGCATTACTGGCGAATTCAGTATAGAAGCAAACAGCATGGACCAGGATTAGACTGCTCCTATAGGAGCAGTTTGATCTGGGTCCGCACTGTTTGCCATAGAGTCTTCTTAAACATTTCAGCAGACGAGAAAAGCAGACGACTTTTGTTGCGATTAGTGCATTGAGGGTTAATTTGAAATTACTCCCACTTATCAGGAGGTCTGCATTATTGCAAAATGTTTTTTTTATCTTTTATCTGCCTTAAGCTTGCCATATATATTCATTATTTTCATGGCTCTGATCATGTCGGCTATGTTTCCTCGGAGAGCTGTAATTATCATACGGGGACTCCTGTACTGTCGGATAGTACTCCACAGCTGGCATGCCAGCATAGAATCTTGGTAATGATCCTGCTGAGCTACCATATGTGTAGTGGCCCACACCACCTCGCTGCTCGTAGATTGGGTTTCTGAAATATTCTGGCTCATCAATGGCTTTCTGTGACAACTCTCTTGTTTCAGAATCACCTCTCCTCCTGAAATATGGAAAAAAGATTTTAAAAAGAAGCCTTTTTTTCTACCCCATGAAAAATGACATTTTTTTTTCATTTCTCTCTGAAAACAATGACAAAAGTCAATAATCAACACTTATTAGATACCCCTGCACAGTAGTCAGTGAACTTTTTTTTTGTCAAGCGATGGTTCAAACTAGCAGAATTTGTTTTTTTAAAACAAGGTTTCAGTAGAATCTATCTGTGAAGCAAAAGATCTTTAAGTTAGCAATCTGCAACATTTGGTATAAAAGATAAAATGCACATAAAATATCACACCTGAAAGTTGTTTGAACATATCAAAGTTGTTATCTAAGTTCTCATAGCTGTCATTTTGCGAAAGAATATTTATTTTTATGTTTCATATGTCTGCATTGTGTTTGAGAAGTATTAGAGCTGTGATAGGAGTTGGTACTATCTATGCATATACAGTTATACAGGAAAAATGTCAAAGTTCTCATAGATGTCATTTTGTCAAATATTTATTTTTTAGAACCAGACTCCTTCATGCACATAAGCAATATGTCTACATTGTGTTGGTAAAGCATTGGATTAATTTATCCAAAGCTGTGGTTGGAGTTGATCGGCCTATGAAGACACCATCTTTGCATATACAAAAGCCATATCAAAGAAAAATTGTTTAAGTTCTCACAGCTGTCATTTTGTAAAATATCAAATATTACTTTTCTTGCCCCAAACTCATTCATGCACATCTTCAATATGTCTATATTGTGTGTGTAAAGTAATGGATTAATTCAGCAAAAGCTGTGGTAGGAGTTGATCGGTCTATGAAGGCACTATCTATGCATATAGAAAACCCATACTGGGGGGGGGGGGGGGGGGGGGGGGGGGGGAATACAACTACAGGACAAAACAACTACAGTCAAATGTGGCGACTGTCAAAAAGTCCTTAAAGTAATCATTTCTGTCGCTTGGTAACTGTAAGACAAACCTATGCAAACAGTGCGGATATGGATCATGCCAACCCCGTACAATCGGTATGTTCTGAGTCTGCATTATTTGCTATAAATGATAATACCTTGCTTAGCTTGGTGTTGGATGGGATTGATTTATTTATTTACTTGCTTTTCACAACCTCATATACGTTTAACTTTGGCATTATACATTTGGTTATTTTATGGTTCTGTGTCAGGGTGCGGTGATTTCCACAGCATACCACATAGGGAGAATCTTGACAGTCTGTGCACACATTCAGACTGGTCTGTGTCCCCCATATGCAATCTGTGACTCGTTCAGTAAGTGGTAGCCCCGTTTGGCTCGAACTACTTTAAAGTAAAGTTGCAACACCTGGCACATTTATTCATATACTTGTTTTTATTATTTATGTTTTAGATCAATCTGCATATCTGAACTCAGAGCGGTCCCCCACAACCCCCATCCCATCCTCGCCACACTCCTATACACCTGTCAGCCTATCATCCAAATCAATTTCCCACCGGTTCTGAACATTAACTCATCAACTAGCCCGTAACCTTCTGATGTAATACTTTGTATATATGTAATGCCATATCTTGGTATTTCATATCGTATCCCATGGTATCATAAAAGGCGCCATTGTCATTTTATTCTCAATGCAATAACTTTCCGCATGGTTCAAAATTTAGGCCTACCTATTATTTTAGGATAACTAGTTTGCTCATGGAGAAGAGTAGATACAAGAGTATTTTATCTACAACCAAAGACGATAATTATGACCTTCGTGCTGCTGTGGTATTTCATTGTAAAATGTTGAACTGTAGCATGAGCTGTAAAAAACTTTTAAAGCTATGGAAAGTTCTGCCATTAAGAGATTTTTGGAACTTATGCCAAAACAGCTTACTAAATGCGCACGAGTGTCTTGGCAATTTCTCTTTTTGTCAAAAGTTTCTTACTCGAAACTTGCTTTTCTTACTCGAAACTCACTTTTCTTACTCCAAACACACTTTCCTTACTTGAAACTCACTTTTCTTACTCCAAACTTGCTCTTCTTACTCGAAACACACTTTCCTTACTCGAAACTCACTTTTCTTACTCAAAGTCGCTTTTCTTACTTGAAACTCACTTTTCTTACTCCAAACTCACTTTTCTAACTCGAAACTTACTTTTCTTACTCGAAACTTACTTTTCTTACTCGAAACTCGCTTTCTTACTCGAAACTCACTTTTCTTACTCGAAACTTGTTTTCTTACTCAAAACTTAACTTTTCTTACTCGAAACTCACTTTTCCAGGAAACACTCACAGAGAAAATGGACAACTTTAAGTTAAATAAGTTTTAGCTTAAATTGCTTTATGGCATCCCTTTTTAGCGCTTTTACGCAGGAACTTAAAAGTGTGTTGATTTTAAGCACTTATCAGCCATTGCCTAAAAGCACTAAAAAGGGATGCCATAAAGTTTTTACGCGTGTGCGTAATGGTGCTTAAATATGCTTTATAGAACTTTTCAGCCATAAGTTTAAGCTATGACATAAAGCTCACTTTTCTTACTCAAAACTCAATTTTCTTACTCGAAACTCACTTTTCTTACTCAAAACTAGCTTTTCTTACTCAAAACTTGCTTTTTTGTTTATCGAAACTCACTTTTCTAACTCGAAACTCGCTTTTCTTACCCAAAACTCGCTTTTCTTACTCGAAACTCGCTTTTCTTACTCAAAACTCACTTTTCTTACTCGAAACTTACATTTCTTACTCGAAACTTTTTTTTTTTTACTCGAAACTCACATTGCTTACTTGAAACTCGCTTTTCTTACTCGAAACTCACTTTTCTTACTTGAAACTCACTTTTCTAACTCGAAACTCAGTTTTCTTACTCGAAACTCGCTTTTCTAACTCGAAACTCGCTTTTCTTACTCAAAACTCACTTTTATAACTCAAAACTCGCTTTTCTTACTCTAAACTCACTTTTGTTACTCGAAACTCACTTTTCTTACTCAAAACTCACTTTTCTTACTTGAAACTGGCTTTTCTTACTCGGAACTCGCTACTGGCAAAATAGAACTCCTCAGAAGGCACTTTCTTTGCATATACAAAAGCCACATTGGGAAAATTGTCTCAGATCTCATAGCTGTCATTTCGTGAAAAAAAATTTTTGTTAGGAACCCAATTTCTTCATGCATATGATCAATGTGTCTACAATGTAAAGGCAAGGTATCAAATTGCTCTGCCAAAAGCTGTACCAGGAGTTGATCGCTAGTGTATACTCTATCATAGCATAAACCCTATTGTCTAAGTTTTCATAGCTGTCATTTTGTCAAAAACATTTTCTTTTAAATCAAACTCTTTCATGTTCAATGTGTCTTCATTGTGAAGGCAAGGTACCAAATCCTTCTACCAAAAGCTGTGTTAGGAGTTGATCAGCGCATGAAGACACTATCTTTGCATATACAAAAGCAACATTGGGAAAAATTGTCCAAGTTCTCATAGTTGTCATTTTGTCAAAAATAATTTGTTTTGAACCAAACTCCTTCATGTATATGTTCAATGTGTCTACATTGTGAAGGCTAAGTATCAAATTGTTCTACCAAAAGCTGTGGTAGGGGTTGATCAGCCCATGAAGACACTATCTTTGCATTTTCAAAAGCATATGTTCAATGTGTCTACATTTGGAAGACAAAGTATCAAATTGCTCCATCAAAAGCTGTGGTAGGAGTTGATTGACCTATGTATGCACTATTATAGCATGAGCATAAACCCTATATAAAAAGCCATTTAGAATTACAAAGGGAAATAAATCTAAAAGCATTGACGCAAAGCCCTTCTTATTGAAAGTATTTGTCTTGTAAATAGGAATATGTTTGCAAAATATGATGAAATTCTAGCAATGACTCTTCAGGATATTAATGAAATAAAATGTTACTGGCAGACGAAAGCACACACTGATGGGTGTGAAAAAAGTATACCCCCACTGTGTTTGTGGGGGTATAACCGCAAATACAGTTCGCAGGGGTATAATTACAGATTTATGAGTAAAAGCTGAAACATTCCAAAATCATGAATTTGACCCTTTGTATACTAATGGATTCTTTTTTCTGGTTTGATACAATAAACTTGGGATAAAGTCTTTTGTACATATCTAGGGGTGTCAGGTTATAATTTAAAAAAAAAATGTATTTTTTTGTCTGAAGATCCGTTTTACCTTTACAAACAGCGTATACCTTGATGGAATGCAGCATTATGCTGCATTTCATCTGGGTCTTCACTGTTTGCAAAAGTACTGGCTAAGGGGTTTCCAGAATACAAAGGGCTAAGTATAAGTAACCTGCAATATGCCTACAAAACAAAATTGATATTAAGTTCAATAATTCTTAGATAATGGAACATGAAGCAGAGATGCTATCATAATATTACACAGGAATAAGAAGTAAATCACCATAAAATGATTTTCCTATATTCCTTTATAAAATGGCCCCTTTATAACACAAACCATCATGGTAAATTCTGTTTGAACCCAAATATAACTTTATAAAGAGACTGCACTGTTCCTACATATGCATTAACACACTGCTGTTTTTTTTTCAAAAATCAACTTTTTCCAAAAATTCTTTCAGGTGTCAAATAATTTGGATCCTGATCAGGGCCGACAAAACGCCTGCCTAATTTGGTCGGTTTGTTGCTTTACGTCCCAGTAAAAAGCTATGGTCATGTCGGGACAGTCAGTTCACCTAACCACACTTTTTCCTGGGCAAGCTTGAACAAGCAGTTAACCTGTACTTCGTGCACACATTTTCGCTTGTAAGTGACAACAACCTTTCTTGAATAAATCAGCGGAAGGGAGGAGAATGAAGGAAAAAATCATTACATGATCAATCTCCACGAAAGTATGAGACTGGGCCGGGATCGAACTCGCTACCCCTGGATCTGCAGTCAGTCACATATCTGCAGCCAGACATTTTACTGACTGCGATACGGGGACCGGTTCCCAAGGGGGAGGAATGTAGTAGATCAAAATAAGCAGTATGTTAAGTGTTAAAAGCCTATTCATAGTTTAGATAAACAAAACATTTCAGTGTAAAATATTAATTATTTTCTTACACATAATTTTTAGCATATGTTATGTGTGCTCAAAAGAACCGTTTCATAGAAACTGTTCTTTTGAGTACCCACAATATATGTTTTGGTTGAGAAACAAGAAAATTGTTTTTTGGTACATACTCTTAACTAAAGGGCTGCCTAATGTACTCTGAACTTACCGAAGCACACACTTATAGATTCCAACAATGAGCAGTATGATAACCAGCAAGGCCGCAACTCCTCCAATTACACCACCAACGATGGCCGATGTTTTACTAGATGGTGCTGAAAGATCAGAAACAGTTAACCCTTTACTCCATGGGCTATTTTTAGATAATAACATCATTTTCTATTTTTAGACAACATTGAAAAAATTCAAGAAAAATTCAATTAAAGTTTTAAATACTTTTGAAAATATTATAGAAAATGGAGGATTTGTTCCAAAGGAGCATATGCTCCATTTTCCATAATAATTTCAATTTCCATAGTAATTTCAATTAGATGATATTTCAAAGGCACCAAAAGGCATTATTATGGAGTAAAGGGTTAAAGTATAAACTAACATAAGGCACAAATGTTCAGGTTTTAGTTCTGGTTGTTTTCGTATCAGTCTAGACAAATGATAGAAGAAAATCATGTACATCAGGGCCTCCAGTTATAAATAGAGGATATTTTGGTGAATACCAAATATATTTTAATGGAAGCAGTGAACAATCATTTTTTTTACAAGTGTATAGCAAAAGTATTTACCAAAAAAACTAAAATGCATTTTGTTTTATACTCCAAAGAGAATTTCAGATCAAAAACCCGAACTTTTTTCCTTAGAATAACATATGAGTGAATGAAACATAAGAAATCGGCATTTAAAGAATGTTATTCAAGTGTGCCTTAGGACAGACCTCAAATGCGATATATAGGGCTACACCAGGCCAAACAACATTAATTTTTGTTTGTTTGATTTGATTTTTTACGTCCCATCAACAATCTTTCAGCTAATCAGAGACAGGTCTTCCTGGGTTGAACCAGTACTAAGCTAGGATAAATGTGTCTTGCTCAAGGACCACAACGCAGTGGTGCCGGTGAGGCTCGAACACGCGGCCCAAGCACTCTACCACTGAGCCATTGCGCTCCCAACATTAATTTAAATATCCTTAATATTACACTTTACAATATAAAAATCAACCTAAGATTCATCACTTGAATAAATTTTGTATGATCTACATCATCAATGTAACATACCAAGATCCAACATTGGCCCAAATCTAGTGATACAACAAGTAAGTAACAGGGACCAAGCTTGCCCAGAATTTTAGGGAGAAGTGACTTCTCCCTGCAGGAAAATTAGGGAGAAGTGATAGTCAGATAGGGAGAAGTTATAGCGCAAAATTACGGCATTTTCTGTCAATTTAGAAGCATATTAGCCATTACACATACTATGCCGTTTAATGGAAGGAGAAACACAATGCAGTAGTAGTAGATTGTCTGATATTGTTACCACAGCTTGCATTTGTGTGGTGACAGAATGAAAATGAGTCTCCCTAAAAAAAAAAAAAAAAAAAAAAAAATTTTTTTTTTTTTTTTTTTTTTTAGGGAGACTCCCACTTCTCCCTGGGTCCCATTTAGGGCGAAATTTCGGCCCCTAGGGCGACTATTTCGCCCTAGTCGCCCCCTAGCTTGGTCCCTGAAGTAATTATCCATTTTGTAATTTATGGGGTCAAAATTCTGGAGAAAAAAAAGATGTTTTTTTTCTGTCCCTGAAGATTGAAGATAATGCAGCATTTCCTCTGGGTCTTCACTGTTTGCCAAAGTACCTCTTTACCAGTATCCAGAGTGAAAAGAGTGAATACTTTATTAGATCTTTTCAGGAAATAAAAGTTCATTTCATCATTACTTACTTTCTTTGTTGGCACACCGAGGTCCATAGAAACCATCGGAACACCAACATGTTGCTGTCCTTCTGCCTGTATCAGAGCAGGTACCACGGCTGTTACAGTAGCTAGGGTTGGTCTCACAGTATGCTATAACAAAGAATACAGAATTATGTACAAGAACAGATGGTCATGAGGCTGTTACAGTAGCTAGGGTTGGTCTCGCAGTATGCTGTAACAGAGAATAAAGAATTATGTACAAGAACAGATGGTCATGAGGCTGTTACAGTAGCTAGGGTTGGTCTCACAGTATGCTGTGATAGAGAATATATAACTATGTAACAGAACAGATGGTCATGACGCTGTTTTAGTAGGCAGCATTGGTCTCACAATATGCTGTAACAGAGAATATATAACTATGTAACAGAACAGATGGTCATGACGCTGTTTTAGTAGCCAGCATTGGTCTCACAATATGCTGTAACAGAGAAGATATAAATTTTTAACAGAACTGATGGTCATGACGCGGTTTTAGTAGGCAGCATTGGTCTCATAGTATGCTGTAATAGAGAAGATATAACTGTAACAGAACAGATGCTCATAACATTGTTTTAGAAGGCAGCATTGGTCTCACAGTATGCTGTAACAGAGAAAATAAAATTCTGTAAACCATGCTTCACAGTCTTTGTATTTTCTGGGAAACAGACTCTAATTAAAATAGCATTTCACCAATAAATATATGCCACTGAGTATATCACAGCAAATTGAGCAATGCATCTTGATGATGTGTTTTCTTTTTAAAGTTCCTCTTTTCTATGGAAAGCCAGTCCCCAAACCCATAATTCAGAAACTCCACACATATACTTTTCTAACTCAGATGAAACAATCTACCCCTACAGGATATGTTTACCCTTATCCGTCCACTATTTTTTTTGTCCTGAAAATGTCTACTTTTTACGTCTGCTGCATATATTCAAGTGTGTGTCAGACTAAATTTTTTCATGGAAGCAAACACATCAACCCTGATCAGACTGCTTGAAGCAGTCTGATCTGGGTCCATATGGACCTAGACGCGAGAAAACCTGTCTTCTGAGGGTTGGGAACAACACAGGCACAGACCAGCCTGCGCCTCCAGGCAGTCTGATCAAGGCCTATGTTTTTTGCTTTTCGGAAAGTATCACATCAAAACTTGCTACAAGCTTAATTTCAACTTTCTAGCTAGTCTCTGTAGTTGAGCAGGCTGGTTTGAATCTCACTTTGTCGGAAATCCCAATGACAGGTTTTCTCGCGTCGCAGCCCATATTGTTTATATGCTACCTAAGAGTATAAGCAAACAAGAGGAGCAGAAGATAAAAGTTGTGACTGACGGGCTAAAGGTTAATGGGGTGATAATTTCTGTACTTACATTTGCATGTAGTTGAGAATGCAGCACCCTCTTCATCACTATATGTGTTGTCAGGGCAAGATTTGCATTCAGACTGGGCTGATTCATCCTGGTATGAGTCCCTGGGGCAGTCAAAACAACTCTTAGCTGACTCAAGCCAATATTGTCCTGCAGGACACTCCACTGAAAAAAATACACACCTTTAAAGAAATATGCTCATCAGATTCCCTGCCTATTATATAGATGGCCAGTGAAAGCTCAGACAAGCCAGGGCTATTACTCAGTCTAACCACTGAGAGATTCCCTGATCAAATGAACATGTATTCACAATATTACTCAGTCTAGCCAGAGCTTCCCTGATCACATGTATACACAATATTACTCAGTCAAGCCAGAGCTTCCTTGATTACGTGTACACACAATATTACTCAGTCAAGCCAGAGCTTCCCTGATCACATGTATACACAATATTACTCCGTCTAGCCAGAGCTTCCTTGATTATGTGTACACACAATATTACTCAGTCAAGCCAGAGCTTCCCTGATCACATGTATACACAATATTACTCCGTCTAGCCAGAGCTTCCGTATTACATTTACAGTATAAAATATTACTCAATCAAGCCAGAGCTTCCCTGATCACATGTATACACAATATTGTCTAGCCAGAGCTTCCTTGATTACATGTAGATGTAAAACACAATATTATTCAGTCTAGCCAGAGCTTTCCTGATCGCACAATATTACTCAGTCTAGCCAGAGCTTCCTTGATTACATGTACACACATTATTACTCAGTCAAGCCAGAGCTTCCTTGATCACATGTACATGTATACACAATATTACTCAGTCAAGCCAGAGCTACCCTGATCACATGTTACACAATATTACTCAGTCAAGCCAGAGCTTCCCTGATCACATGTGTACACAATATTACTCAGTCTAACAAGAGCTTCCTTGATTACATGTACTTACCACATGTATCTCCCTGTATGACGTACCCTGCATCACAGATAGGAGTCACAGTTGGGGCTTCTGACAACTCTTCATACTCAATAACTCCTGGCTGTAAAATAGTAGAGTAGCATATTAGCACAAGTATAAGTTATGTTGATGCTTTAAATCCCAGCCAACAATTTTTCAGTCATGTCTCGACGTTTTCCTGCATTCGTTGAACCAGTTCTAAGAAGAGTGTAAAGTCTTGCTCAAGGACACAAAACAGTGTCTCTAGTGAGTCTCGAACCAGAAACCCCTCGATCTAAAGCCTAATACTGTACCAATGAGCTCCTAGCAGTAGGTTGTCTAGTACTAAAATTTTGAACACTAGTTGCCTGCCAAAAAGGTCAAGGAAACAGTACTGAGCCAGATAAGAGTGCTTCTGAAGAAAAGCAGTCTGATCAGGGTCTTATCTGTTTGCTATTCTGACAAGCCTTTTATGAATTCCAGCATGGATACCCAACATCACCTCTCACGGCTCTCTATTTACAGGCTTTCCAGCAGCATCTTTGAAAAAACTAGGAGAAAACTAGGAAAAATATTTACAAAATACTAGGATTAAACTAGGAAAATCTAGGAAGTTTGTGGCAAAAACTAGGAGTTATTTGTTTATCTTTTTTACTTTTCCCACAGTAACCATACACATTCATACTACAAGACTGTTAAGGTGACTAAGTTTTCTTCTGCAGTCAACAGAGCAGAATCTTATATGAAATTAATGCTGTTAATAATGGCTATTTTATGCGCAATAAAGGCTGTTTTCACTGAAATTCTAATAGAAACAAAGAGCAAATTAACATTTTCACAGGATCCTGGTCTTTTTCCATCCCTGTATTTGACCGATAAAGGGTACAGCAAATCCTTAGCCAACAATCACAAATTAAGGAAGTAGACCCCCGCTGGTGTGGCACAGTGTGCTCACTCCTTGAGTTGTATAATATGTCACTTTTTCAACTAGTATTCTGTCGAGCAGTGTTGAAATGTAAAAGTACAACACACTTTTAAAAGGGGGGTTCGGGGGTCCTCCCCCGGAAAATTTTGAAAACCAAGAAAGCAGAGGAAGCCATCTCTGGTCATTTTGCAGGGACAATTTTACCATCAGAAACTGAAGAATTTCGGAGGACATTGCTCCCATTTATTGTATGCTCTTTTTAAATATAACATTAAGACAGATATAGGCATAAATCTGTATTAGACTTTGGTGTATTTAAGACTTGACTTGTTGACAACCTTATACAGTGACATTAGTAGGGACATTATTCAGAAGTCAAAAAACCCAATTGATGCAATCCATTAATATTTAACAGCCCAGTTTTTTGCAGCGTGTCCAGCCTAATAGTTGAGAGTTTTGCAGGTTCGATTTTTGGTCCCGCACATCCTTTCACTATAGTTGTCAGTTACTGGTGAAAGGATGAGCACAGAGTACCCCTGCCTAAGAAAAGTGTGGTTAGGATCAACTAGCCATTCCTAAATGACCTCAGATGTAAAGCAAGAAATCAACCAAAAAGCATTTACCTTACCTCACTCTTTTTTGATGCTGCCTTATATGAAACGTCAGAAAAAAAACTGAGCATCAGACCAAAATTGAGTCTGTTCCACACTGATGCAAGAGTTAGGTAGACACTTACAATGGTAGAAGGATGGATACAGCATTCTAAAACAATGCAAAATGTCACTAACATAACATGGCAACATATTTATATATATGGTTTATTTCTTATGTTCAAACTGATCTTGCAAAAAAATCAAAGGTTCCACTAGGGGGTTTGAGTTAATTGTAGTCATCATAGATTATAGTCCAACCTTCAGTTATCACCTGAGAAGGCTAGACTATGCATCAGTGACACCAGACCACACAAAGAACACCAAAGACTGTCAGCTCAACACCCTAAAGGTCTTATTCTGTAACAAAACCTCAAAACACTTATCCAAAAAAGTGCCAAATTTATGACAAACTAGGAATACTAGGAGGTTTTTGACAAAACTAGGAAAAACTAGGAGCACATTTAAAATACTAGGAAAAAGTAGGAAAACTAGGAAAAACTAGGAACGCTGGAAAGCCTGTATTTGGTATATTACAAGACCGTTTTCTGAGAAAAAATTACCCCCCCCCCCCCCTTAACTCAGTAATCCATCTCATCCCTTGCCGAACAACTTACAAGAAGTGAATTGTAATTAGTCAAAGTAATTAATGTAGTTATAAAAGATCAACTAAGAACCTTTTTTTATTTTACTTTTCTATTTTGACATATCTTTTTGGGCCAAAGTTATCAAATTCATCTTTCTTTTTTATTTAACCCTTATCTCCCCCACTATTTTTTGTCTTGAAAATAAATGTCATCTGCTTTTTACATCTGCTGCATATATTTAAGTGCACTTCAGACTTGAAATTTTCAAGGACACAAACAATATAAGGTAACTAAGAACATAAGAAGTTACAGGAGCAAGAGGGCTAAAGGTTAACCCTTAAAGTGCCGAGATAAATGCATCTGAAAAATGACGTCTGCTGAAGTCGTCTGTTGCAAATAATTGTCTAACATTACTGACGAATTAAGTATAGATGCAAACAGGGTGGACCCAGATCAGACTGCTCCTATAGAAGCATCTGATCTGGGTCCACACTGTTTGTCATAGAGGCTTCTTAAACATTTCAGCAGACAAGAAAAACAGACAATTTGTTGCGATTGGTGCTTTAAGGGCTAAAAGAACGTAAATCTCCCAAGATTATTCTAGAGATTAAAGTAAAATAGTGTCCCCTTTTCCCAGATATTGAAGTAAAATCATGTTGTTGTTTTTTGGTTTGGTTTGGTTGATGCTTTACCTACCAGTCAACAGCTATGGTCATGTAGGGATGCTCAGTTCACCCAACCACACTTTTGTCCTGGGCAAGCTTGACTCAGTGATTTACCAGTATTTTGTGCACATACTTTCACTTGTAACTGACAATAATCCTTCTTGAATCAGTGGTAGGAGAATGACCTTAGAAATTATTTCATGATCAATCTCCACCAAAAAATGGGACCTGGTTGGGCTCAAACTCACAACCAATGTGTCTCATTTTTCCCTGATTTTGCCTGGACAGGTGGCCACCCTGCTGTGATGGTAACACTCTTATGTTACATCTCAGTTTTTACCTCAGAGAACTCTGCTGGATTGGATTCCAAAATTGTTGCCACTAAGTTGGCTGTTTGAATTATGCTGTTATTGTCTTCTGTGTCTTCTACCATATTCCTGAAACACAACAGAGACATTCTTAACCCATTAATAAATACTATAATGGACTAATCTGGTTCTACACTGTTTGTCTATGTCCCACAGAAAGGCTGTCAAGCGTATATGGGTTAAACCTTCGATTATATAATTTTCAGTAGATGAATTTGCAGTTTATTTGAGTTATGGCCCTTTTTTAACTTTGTATTTACCAGGTGACACATCCAATTACCAGATTTATAGTTCTTGAGATCTGACTAAGCTCATGGAAAATGTTTTATTTTTTTTTCCTCTTGACATTTGACATTACATACTTGTAAATCTCATTCCACAGATGGTCTACAAATTCACCCTGTACCTGTACTTTGCAATGCTTCACCCTTCTGTAAACTTTGAATGAAATCTATGCATCCCTTTCACTGACATTGGCCCTGACACAAATCCTATGTGATTCCCATGCTTCACAGACAACACAAAATCCTCATCCACTTTATTTATTGTCATCTGTTGACTTTTTCTCAAATGTTATCTTTTCAAAAAATTCTCCACTATCACAGTGTTAAACAGTTTGGATCCAGATCAGGACCGACATTTTGTAGGTCCTCCGACATTTTGTCTGTCCTGATCTGGGTCCGAAATGTTTGCAGATTTTGTTTAATTCTTTGCATGCTGGGTAATTTTTAATGCTTTTGTTGTTGCCTGCTGACCAATCTAAATTAAGGACATCGGGTTCAATTTCGTTGTGAGAAACCTGCCCAAGAGAATTCACTCATACTGCTACATCTTATCAAGCAAAGCCTTCCTGACCAATTAAAAAAAAAAAAAAAAAAGGTACCTCACCGTGATTGGGAAAAAGTTAGGTTTGTTTCACAAGTACCCTGAGAAATGCTTATTTTTGCATTGAGGTTAATGGGAAAGACTAAAATTTTGACATAACTGAGGAAATTTAAGATATACCTGCCCAAGAGAAATTAATGAATTTTAGATATAAGATGTAACTAAACATAATCTGTTAAAATTTGAAATAAAAATCAAAGGTCACCGTCTTATATGAAAAAGGGGTCATCCTAAAAGTAGTATTTCTACATTAAAATTAGTACCTTGGATGGATTTTGTGTAATTTTGAATAGAAATAGTTTGATTTACTTTAGCAATAACTTTAATTATGCCTATGTTGTGTTGAAGAATAAGAAAGAGGCCAAAAATCTATAAAAAATAAAGAAGGGTCGTTACAAAAAGGATTTTTGATTATGAAAATGTCAATTTTGATTAATTTTGACATAAATGGGGGAATTTAAGATATAACTGCCCTAGAGAAATAAATGAATTTTGAATATAAGATGAACCTAAACATAATCTGTTAATATTTGAAACAAAAATCAAAGGTCAGCGTCGTATATGAAAAAGGGGTCATCCTAGAAGTAGTATTTTTACATTAAAATTAGTACCTTGGATGGATATTGTGTAATTTTGAATAGAAATAGTTTGATTTACTTAAGCAATAGCTTTAATTATGCCTATACTGTGTTGAAGAATAAGTAAGAAGCCAAAAATCTATAAAAAAAAAATTAAAGAAGGGTTGTTACAAAAGGATATTTAATTATAAAAATGTAAATTTTGATTAATTTTGACATAAAAGCAGAAATTTAAGGTATATATGCCCAATAGAAATAAATGACTTCCATATATTGGATGAAACTTAACATAACCAGGAAAAATATGAAATAAAAATCAAAGGTCACCACAGTATATGAAAAAGGGTCGTCCCAAAAGTAATATTACTGCATCAAATCAGTACCTCTGATTGATTCTGTGTAATTCTGAATGGTACAAGTTAGATTTTGCTCATTATGCCTTTGCAGTGTTGGTAAATTAGTTAGAGGCCAAATTTCTACCAAACTCTAAAAGAAGGGTCGTCAAAAAAGGTTTTTAATTATGAAAATGCTTAAGATACATCTGCCCAAGAGAAATAAATATATTTCAGATATAAGATGAATCCCTGGGCTGTATATTCAATAAAATATGTAGGGATACCACCAACATAAAATCACAATGACATTGCTGTTTTCACCAGGGCGGAGGTAGAGAAAAGGCACAAAATAGTGGTTATTGTTTTTAGCCCTCAACTTATTTTACAGTTTACTAAAAGGTTCCAATATTTTTATATTTAATAGAGAAAACTATCCTTTTCAAGGATCCAGAGTGGGTCCAGCATTTTACACTACAGGGGGTCCAACTTTTTCAGGGGGGTCCAAATGCTAATTTCTATAGAAACCCATATAACTTGTGATTTTCCAGGGGAGGGGTGAGGAGCCCCCCCCCCCCCCCCCCCCCCCCCCCCTCTGGATCTGCACATGAGAATATCAGGAGGAATGTTCGTTTAGATTCTTTATGTCCCATCAACAATCTTTCAGTTATAAAGGGAGGGTCTTCCTGGGTTGAACCAGTACTAAGCTAGTATTAATGTTCTTGCTCAAGGACACACCGCAGTGATGCCGGTGAGGCTCAAGCACGCGGCCCCTCGGTCTCCAGTCAAGCACTCTACCACTGAGCCCCCACATCAGGCGGAATGACGCTACGCTTGATTTGCTCAACCGAGAGCTTTTTGCCTGATTTATTTTGACATTATCGGTTCCACATTTTGTTTTTGCACACGGAGTAAAATAACCAAAGGGGAACAATTGCCGACTATCTGACTTTTTTATAAGCGCAACTGCAATTTAAAATCGCTGTCAGATGCAGTCCTGTTTCACGAAAATTCTTGCTTTCAATTACTTTAACCTAGCTGACATTTGTTCTCAGATTGTTAATATATGACCTGGCTGAATAATTGACATTCATTTTTTTTCTCGAAAAATGCGTTATTTACCGCTCATTAACTTGAACTATTTGGTATTTTTCCTCGCAGAAACTGTATTAGAAGATACCCGTGTCGCATGCGCAGCCGTATCGAGGTCGGTGTCTTAAAGTTAGGAATACTTTCAGAGTGTCAAACAGTGATAACCTTTTCAAAAAATTTTAGTCCAGATCCAGACTGACAGAATGTTGGTCGGGACCTGGGCCCAAAATGCTTGAAAAGTATACCAGCAGGTGACAAAAGTCGCAGCTAGCAAGTAAAAAGTTTACAATCCTTCCATAATTACATATAATTTTGGTGATGTAGGCAAAGTATCCATTTTTAGGTACTTTGAAGTTTTAGTGTGTTTAATTTTGCTTGTTTGAGTTGATGTTTTTAGGCCCAGCTTAAAACAATATTCAATATTTGTCGTGCTGAAGGACACAACACTGCATACATTCATTCAAGCAACCTATAGATACTGGGTCCTGCACTCTCCCAACTTTATTAGCTAGGGTACTCCAGTATAAATGAGATTTTTTCTGAGGGCATTTCATGGACTTTATGGAATAGTTCTAGATAAATAAAAAAACTCATCATAAAAATGTAAATATTTTCTTATCCATCGGTTTTAACCTATATTTTGGGAGCTCCTTTAGATGGCTCTTTTGAATACCCATAACATATGTTTTGGATAAGAAAATCACACTCTTATCTGAAAGCCTGAATACAGCTCTCCATTTCAAAGTATTCTTCAGACTGTATTATTAAACTTTTTGGTTACTGTAAAGGCGGCACCTCATGAATGCGTAATTAGGACTGGTCAACCTTAGACATGGGTAAAAGCTGAAAATGAGGTGTGGTTTTATTCAAAAGTAACTGTATCATCTTACACCATTACCTCAGTATAGACGCAAAACACATTATTTAGTCCTTAAAACACCAGCAAAATAGCTGCATCTGAAAATGTCTATTTAACAATAGCATAGAGGCAAACATTGTGAACCCACATCCTCCTATAGGAGCAGTCTGATCTGGATCCACACTGTTTGTCTATGAGGCTTCAAATATTTTTGTGGGCGACAAAAAACATACATTTTGTGATTATGAGCTTTAAGGGGTCAGTGTGTATACGGTTAAGATTTTCATGAAATGCACACACGTTTGCGCCACCCAAACAACTTATTAATTCTTTACCAAATTATAAATATAACCTGATTTCCCTTGTTTAGCAGATGAAATAGCCAAACCAAGCCCACATATGATTATTAAAGTTACCGCCTGAAAGTTCTATTATACCAGCCATATCTATTTACTCACTTTGTATTTGGTATGGTGATGGTGACATCCACTAAATGTGTCACTGCCCGCTTTCTTCCTTTCAGTCTGCAACTTGATAGCGCTGTAGTTATACCGTTACACGTAGATTGACACAATCCTGTATATCTGTTTCTCTGTTTGTCCATTCCGCCTATCACTTTGTTCCTAATGCTTTGATTGATAAGGGATAGGGAAGTTTCTGAACAGTCTGTTTCAATTGCGAAAACAGCTTTTACTGTCACTGTACTTGTCACAATAACTATTGGACTTGGGACTTGAACTGAAATCAAATACAGTACGATAAATGTTCTAAAATTTGAACACTAGTTGTCTGCCATAAATGCCTAGACATACAATGCAGACCCAGATCAGACTACTTAGATCCTCAACCTAATCAAAGTACGGTAAATAATCTAAAATTTTAAACACTAGTTGCCTGCCAAAAAGGCCTAGACAAACAGTCTTTTTCTGAAGCAGTCTGATCAGGCAGGGTAGGGCTGGCACCATTAATTGAAATATTGGTCAAGTGGTCGATATACACTAGAAAGACAATTATCGATATAAAAATTAAAAAATCGGTCACTTTCAATGGATGTTCTGTTTGTTTATTCCATTAGAATTTAAGCATAATTGTCTCATGTGATGGTTTGTTTAAACCGGTAATGCCTTCTCGTTAACAGTAGGTGAGTATAAATTGCTGTAACGAAGTAATGAAAACGCTGTACTCTGCAAGATATACTCAACAGCTGATAGTAAGAAATATTATACTTGCACCTCTCTGGTTTAAAGAAGCACATATAAAATATTTGTCAGATAAACAATCTAGTATGCAAGGTTTTTTACTCTGCGGAAAATTTGGGTCTAGAAGCTTTCAATTTTACCGATAATTTACAGTGGGTCTTATTTTACACAATGATGTTTGTGTCATGCATTCATGACTTCCTTTTTGCATGACGTTACACAGCGGGACAACAACAATGGCCAACTGTGAGCTTATTTGCCGCCTTTGGTATCAACAGAGTGGATGAAGACATGCTTTGAGCAAAGGTGCCAACTTTTAATTGAAACCTATTGTGTTTGAATAAATAACACACACTACTAAATATTGCAATATAATTTGAAGGGGAAATCAATTTCATTTAACATGCAAAAGTTGTCAAAACATTCCAAGACCTTTCAAGTAATTGGTTATAAATCGAAATTCAAGAACCAATTATCGGTTAGCATTTTGGAGTGGATTAGCCAGTCCTAGATAAGGGTCTTCCCTGTTTGCTATTCTGACAAGCATTTTGTGAATTCCAGCCCTGAAAACCAACATTTTATTTGAGAACAGAAAGAGAAAATTATTTGAAATTTTAGAACATTTACCGTACCTCCCTTTCCATTGGGATCTGGGGCAAAATTTATCTCAAATTAAGACTTACCTGGTTCAGTACAGAGAGCTTTCCCTGTTGTAAAAGTTGTAAATCCTGTTGGGCACAGCCTGCACTTCAAAGGGTTTTTGTCACTTTGGTTGTTATGCCAGCCAACAGCACATGGTGTACACACTTGGGAGGTGGAGCTCTCGTAGATTAATTCTTTGCCAGGGCCACACTCAGCTGTAAATGTAATAATGCTCATAGAAAATCATATACTGGACCATGCTAAATGATAGTCTTTTGATATCAAGTTTACCAGGCAAGGCTTCTAGTATGTTTGTTGAATCACAAGGCTCTACCTCTCTCTTTTTCTGCTTATGTTCTATGGTAGCCAATATTGTAAACAATATGAGCCAGAGCGTGAGATTTCCAACAATGTAGTATGTGCGACCAGCAAAGCCTCAGATCAGCCTGCGCATACACGCAGCCTGATCAGAGCCTTTGCTAGTCGCATGGGTATTCTATGATTGTTAAGCTACTGACTGAACACAATTTGGAGTTTCTTAGCTTAAAGGGAGGCTGCACAGGCTCATTTGAGTCTACACTTGTCAAAATGCCACATTGTTGGAAATCACATGCCACAGCACATATAGAGAAAGATCAGACTGTTCCTTTGGGAGCAGTCTGATCAGGGTTCATATTGAGTGCTTCTATGAAAACAGCTAGTCTGAAGTTATATGTTGGATCCTACAGCACTCAAACACTTCTTCCTAGTGATTGATTCTCTAAAATTTCTGATTCAAGTAGGGCTATTGTCATTAACTCTTAAAGCGCCAATCGCAACAAAAGTCGTCTGCTTTTCTCGTCTGCTGAAATCTTGAACAAGCCTCTATGACAAACAGTGTGAAACAGATCAGACTGCTCCTATAGGAGCAGTCTGATCTGGGTCCACCCTGTTTGCTACTATACTTAAATTAGTCAATAATGTTAGACAATTATTTTCAGCAGACGCCATTTTTCAGATGCATTTTTTCTTGGCGCTTTAAGGGTTAAATGATAAAAGGATATGTAACTCCTGTGGGATAAATAGAATCCATCTTAGGTGTGATCAAAGGTTGACTCAGGCTGTTTACTATAGATATTACTAAACCACTATTTACTACAGATACTTACTAACATATTGTTTGCCAGAGATGATACCCTCATTAACTGTGGTTAAACCAGTGCCTGGACATTTAATACAGTCATCTTGAGATGACTCCAGCTGTTTACTAGAGATTTTGTTTGTTTGTTTGTTTGATTTGATTTTTTATGTCCCATCAACAATCTTTCAGTTAAACAGTGACGGGTCTTCCTGGGTTGAACCAGTACTAAGCTAGGATAAATGTGCCTTGCTCAAAGACCACAATGCAGACGCTGGTGAGGCTCGAACCCGCGGCCCCTCGGTCTCCAGTCAAGCACTCTATCACTTAGCCCCCTCATGTTTTCTAGAGATATTACAAAACTGATACATGCTGCCCTCATTAACTGTGGTTAGACAAGTGCCTGGACATTTGATACATCTTTGTAAAGTCATCTTGAGATGACTCAGGCTGTTTACTAGAGATATTACTAAACAGATACTTACTTACACACTGTTTACTGGAAATGCTGCCCTCATTAACTGTGGTTAGACTAATGCCTGGACATTTTATACAGTCATCTTGAGATGACTCAGGCTGTTTACTAGAGATATTACTAAACAGATACTTACTTACACACTGTTTACTGGAAATGCTGCCCTCATTAACTGTGGTTAGACTAATGCCTGGACATTTTATACAGTCATCTTGAGATGACCCAGGCTGTTTTCTAGAGATATTACTAAAACAGATACTTACTAACACACTGTTTACTGGAAATGCTGCCCTCATTAACTGTGGTTAGACTAATGCCTGGACATTTTATACAGTCATCTTGAGATGACCCAGGCTGTTTTCTAGAGATATTACTAAAACAGATACTTACTAACACACTGTTTACTGGAAATGCTGCCCTCATTAACTGTGGTTAGACCAGTGCCTGGACATTTGATACAGTCATCTTGAGATGAATCTGGCTGGTAATAACCTCGGCTACAGCTGGGGCAAGTCACTTCGTTATTTATGACTTCAATGTGGGTACCTGGTAGGCAATCCTCTATAAACAGAAAAAACATCAACAATTAATCTTTTCTTCTAAAGAAACCAGCTTATCTGTATCTTCACTGTTTATCATTCCATGTATGAATCCATGGTAACTAGAAATTATATCGTGAAACCACAGGGCCTGAAGTTTGGTCTATAAAACTCTGTAAATGCTTTCAGATTTTTGTTTGCTTGTTTGATTTGATTCCTTACGTCCCATCAACAATCATTCAGTTTAACAGGGACAGGTCTTCCTGGGTTGAACCAGTACTAAGCTAGAAGAAATGTGTCTTGCTCAAGGACCACAACGTGGTGACACCGGTGAGGCTGGAATCGGCGGCCTCTCTATCTCGATTCAAGCACTCTACCACCAAGCCACTGCACTCCCAAATGCTTTCAGAGAGAACAATACTATAGCCACATTGAATGTTCGGATTGAGACTATAGAAATGATATAAGGATTAAACTTAAAAGTTCCTGTGGTGAAACACTGTTGCCAAAACATTATGATTGTTAATAAGGGTAGTGCTCTAATCTTTAACCCTTTGTATACTGGAAACACAAGCGAGTACTTTAGCAAACAGTGAAGACCTAGATGAAATGCAGCATTATGCTGCATTTCATCAGGGTCTGCACTGTTTGTTAAGATTAAAAAAAACAGCCTTCATGGCCAGAAAACATTGAAATTTATAAAGTTCTACCTGTGATCCCTTAAATACAAAATGGGCAATCCCATACTTATCTTATAAATATGTATGGAGGGAACGCAGTGGCTCAGTGGTAGAGTCCTTGACTTGAGACCGAGAGGCCGCTAGGTTTTTGCCTCACAGGCGTCACTGCTTTGTGGTCCTTGAGCAAGACACATTTATCCTAGCTTAGTACTGGTTCAACCCAGGAAGACCCGTCCCTGTTTAACTGAAAGATTGTTGATGGGACATAAAGAATCAAATCAAACAAATCAATATGTATGGGAAATTTGATCAGAATACAAAGGGTTAAACAAGGACTATAACTCTGGTAATATGATTCCGATTCCTTCAAGTCAATCAGGCATACCAGTTCACACAGTTTGAACTTGACTGCAGCTCTCATTAAGTTTTTAAATGAGATGTAAAGTGCCACCTATAATTTGCAGCAGACCACACAATTTTGAATATCCCTGCTTTTCAAAAATAACAAATAAGGCATGATATTTCATGAGAATCGTCTGCTGGCATACCTTATTTTTTTTAATTATGAAAGATGGCACAAAATTGTCCCTCTGTTGCAGTGCTTTCGAAAAAAAATAATCCTGGTACATAAAGGGTTAATACTTATTCTCAGACTCATAATAAAGTGCAATGATTGGCTGCTTGCGGACACGTGTCCGCATGCAGCCAATCATTGCGCTTTATTTTGAGTCGGAGACTGTACTCAAGTTTTATAACCTTGAGGCCATGTAGATAAGGCCAAGGGTTAAAACTTACTCTGGTTACAATCAGAAGGGCTCTGGGCTCCTTCCCCTGGCGTTGTAAACCCTGATGGACACTGCCTGCATGAAGCAAAGTTACCCACTGTATCTTTGTAGTATCTCTGGGGACATTGGTCACATGATCTACTGTTACTCATGTATTCTTCTCCTTTCTGGCATTCATCTGCAAGAGAGAGTCCAAGGATCACATTTTTTAAAAGTAAGGGTGCAAAGATCAGGAATTGATACAATCAAGTACCACACCTGACCCAGGATACCATATACTCTTAAAGAGTCAATCCCTGCAAAAGTTGTCAGCTGAAATGTTTTAGAAGCCTCTTCAACAAACAGTGAGGATCCAAATCAGACTGCTCCTAGGAGCTGTTTGGATCAAGACCAACAGTCCAAAGTTTGCAAAGGTTATCTGCAGATGACAAAAGTCCCAACTAGGAAGAAAGAGTTAATTATCCTCACGCTTTTTTAAAAAAGCAAAGGAGATATTGTAATTGCCTCCTTCTGTCCTTTATGCTATCTCCTAAACCATTGGATGAAATTCAACAAAATTTGGTGTGTGAGTTAGATGAAGGGGGTATGCAACCTCAAACTTCTTTTTGCCCCACCCCCTGGGGCCCTGGGGAAGGGTCAAAAGGTCAAATATCATTTAATTTCAATTACAAAGTCATTTTCAAAGATTTTTATACCAAACTTTGTGTGTTTTCTCACAAATGAAAGATACAAAGTAAGTAAGGTTGCAAAGATCAGGAATCGATACAATCAAGTACCACACCTGACCCAGGATACCAATGGGAAAGTGACAAACTCACAGAAGACACCACAAACGAGAGCCAAGAGGTCAGCCCTTTCCCAGCAGGTGACCATGAAGCACATATAAACAGACGCGCACAAAACATAGCAAACACAAGACAGAACAAAAACATAAAAGATCCACAATAGAAGTACCGCCTTGGAATGGTCAGTAAAATATTTTACTGGAGGGCTTAAACCGGTTTAACGGCGCCAACCTCACCCTTAATTCAGATGTGGATCAAGACACATAGATATTTGGTTTGCATGAAAGACCCCTAACTTATCAATGCATCATCTCCTAAAACATATAAATCAAGATATAAAAAGGAGATAAAGCAAGGATAAGGACTCAACAGTAAATTAAACTGAATACCGGAGCAAAAGAAATCCAACAGGTAAACCCCGGTGGGCCCGACAAACAGCAAACATATCAGACAGGATTTTCATTGTCGCCTGGGTCATGCCCCAGGGGTGGGACTTTGAGGCACTGGGGACAGAATGTAAGTAAAATTTTCATCCTAGGGTCAAACTGGTGACCTTGGGGTGAGGTCAAAAGGTCAAATATCATTAAATTTCGGCTACCATGTCAATTCTAAGATTTTCATACCAAACTTTGTGTGCGTTCTTACAAATAAAAGATAGAAGACATATTGAACAGAATTTTCATTCTGTTGCTGGGATGATGCCCCAGGGGTGTGACTTGGGGGTGCTGGTGGATCAAAAACTTTAGCGCTGGGATTTGCAACTGCCCATTCCAGTATGCATTTAAAATTTTAAATAAAATCAATAATTAGCTAAATGACAGTACAAAAAAAAATATCAAATTAGGCTGAAGTTTGTTAAAACTAGCTAAATGGAAACAAAAGAAACTTACTCATTTTGCTAAGTTCTGTTGCCATCCAGAAACCTCTAATCCCTTACTTTGGCTAACTGAAGACACAACATCGCAAATATATTGTATGAAAAAATGAGAATCCTGCGTGTCCTCTTTATATTACATGTGAAGGTTAAGAGTATCCTTTATATGTTTTGTTGTGGGACAAGGAAATCCAACCTGAAGCCAAGATAATTTGTCAGAAATGAGGTTCTACCGAGTTTCTGACGATATAATTCCGGTCAGAGGGTGGGATATCCTTGCCCCAAAACCATAAATCATGATGGATACTTTTTCTCAACCATTTTGTGACTTTTTAAGGCTTTACATGAATTCTGACAGTTCCGTATATTTCTATTTTCTGCAAATTGTCCAATCACACTGGTCCCTCATTACACACAGGCACCAGAAACAACATACAGGTTTCGTAAATCTATCATATAGATTACGAAAAAAATGGAGGAAAGTTGTTTCGGCGATACCAAAAGTGCACATCCAATTATCAATCTTTACTAAATTCTAAGGTTTTCAATTATGCCAATATTCTTACGGACCCTGAAAATTTTGATAGATTTTATTTTGAATATCTGGAAACATCCCTGATGAGGTACACAGGAGAAATGCATGATATAGTGGGACCAGTCAATGCTGATTTCACTATACGAAGTATGACCTGACGTTAAAATATCATTTAAAGCCTAATCAAGTTATCTACAGATGGTAGTTTCATTATGGGAGCAATAGGCTGTATAATCAATTGACCATCATATAGATTTGCTGTGAAACAAATGAAATGTTTAGGCCTTAGTTTTCATCTATACTGTGGATATGCAAGCATCAAAGGTTCTGGTGAGCCTGCAATTTTGCTCAAACCATCAGTGCTCACATATGATACTTAACAATTACTGTAAATTCAGAAATTTTCGTGAGGGTTTTATTTTCGGATTTTCGTGAAAATAGAGCCCTGGCGAAATGGAAAAATCACTATGTCATTAAATGATGTACGTAAATCATGTCCTAGTCGCAATTTTTAACGTCACAAATTTGTCTTTTGACCCTTTTCACGAAAAACATTCTCCTAAAAATTTCCGAATTTACAGTACCCAAATCTCATAGGATGGCTTATTTATGAACTTACCAATACAGTCAGTAGGGTCAACTGTTGCCATGGTAACCTTGCCAACACCACAGTAAATACAGCTGGTTTGATCCCTATTACTCTGTTAGAGGGTGTGAGGACATTCAGTACAGTTAGCTGTCTAAGAGGGATGATGGCTTATCTATGAACCTACTGACATAGTCTGTAGGGTCAACTGTTGCCATGGTAACCTTGCAAACACCACAGTAAATACAGCTGGTTTGATCCCTATTACTCTGTTAGAGGCTGTGAGGACATTCAGTACAGTTAGCTGTCTAAGAGGGATGATGGCTTATCTATGAACCTACCGACATAGTCTGTAGGGTCAACTGTTGCCATGGTAACCCAGTGTTAGAAATAAGCATTTGCCCACTTGCCCCCCACGGGTTGAATTTGCTGGGGGCAAGCTGAGAGCCTCGGAAGGTTGCCCCCTGGGCAATCTGAAATTCTTGAACTTGTAATATTTTTTCATGTCTTACTTTAAGTATTGCATGTTCACTGCAAATTAATAAATAATTAGATGTTGGCATGATGCCAGCTTAAAACAACTTAACAGCCTTAAACTAAAACCTTTCTTTAGAAGTTCTGGTTGCCAACAGTGCAGACCCATATCAGACTTCTCTGGCAAACAGTACAGACCAGATCAGACTTATTAGGGTCTTCACTTTTTGCCACTGTGTCTCCATACTTTGAGCCATATCTGTATATGTTAAAACTACACTGTTTGATTACTGCAATTTTTCACATGGGAGAGCTTCGGATCCTTGATCACAAGATCGCAGGTTTGATTCTAACCTGGAGCCCGGTGTTGTGTCCTTGAGCAAGGCACTTATCTCAGTTGGACTGGTTAAACCCAAGAAGCTGTCCTAAAATTACTGAAAAATTGTTGACGGTGGTAAGCCTCAAACAAACAACTTTTTCATGTATCAGCATTTTTAAGGAATTTTATGAATGAATAAATGATTCATGCAGGGCAAGTTATAATTGTGGGGGGCAAGTTGCATTTGTCTTTAGGTGCCCGCCGGACAAGTTGAATTCTCTGGCTTATTTCTAACACTGGAAACCTTGCCAACACCACAGTAAGTACAGCTGGTTTGACCCTTATTACTTTGGTAGTAGCTGTGAGGAATATTAGAGTCAACCGATGCTGTTGCCATGGTAACCTTGTCAACACCACAGTTAATACTGCTGGTATTACTCTGGTAGTAGCTGTGAGGACAGTCAGTACAGTTAGCTGTCTGAGAGGGACGGTGGCTTATTTATGAATTACCAACACAGTCATTAGGGTCAACCGTTGCTGTTGCCATGGTAACCTTGCCAAAACCACAGTAAGTACAGCTGGTTTGACCTCTATTACTCTGGTATTAAGCTGTGTGGACATTTAGTATAGTAAGCTGTCTGCATATTTATAAACTTACCAACACAGTCTGTAGGGTCAACAGTTGCTGTTGCCATGGTAACCTTGCCAACACCACATTTAATACAGCTGGTCTGACCCCTATTACTCTGGTAGTAGCTGTGAGGACATTCAGTACAGTTAGCTGTTTAAAGGGGACATATCAAGGTTTTTCTTTTTTCATTGCAAATTCCCTTGAATTTGTTACTTCCCTTCGCTATCGGAGTGTCCTGATGACGTCACAGAGGCAGTTTATGAAGGACTGTTAGTATAGAATCGTGTTGACTTCCGATATTTTTTTTAATATTCTCGGATAAAGAAGGGTTTATGTGTTGCAAATATCACTGCAATACGCATTCTGATCAGTGGGTCCGCTCTCAATGAAATTGTGGATAGATTTTTTGTATTATAGTGAATTGAATGCCCTACGATAACCTAAATTAGCAGGCTCAGAGAAATTGAAAATCTCGGAGACAATTGAAATTCAAGCGAATACACGTTTATACGCACGAAACAGTTGTGAAAGGATTTGTAAACCTGAACATCGAATTATCTTCAATTCAAGCAATAAAATCTGCATTTTAATTCCGCAACAAAATGAGTTATAAATATTATTTCAGTCTATGCATCTGACCCTCCTTTGCGTATATGTGTTTATTTGAACTGATTCTTTGCGCCGCAGTCAACATTTTTTAAGTCATGTTAGGTTGGTCTTCCAGGGTTGAAACAGTACCTAGCAGGGATTCATCAGTGTGTCACGCTCAAGGGCACGCCGCAGTGCCGCCGGTGAGGCTCGAGCCCGTAGCCCTTCGATCTCGAACCAAGCCCTCTAGATACCACTATGTCACTGCGCTCCCTATCGAACTCCAGTGGGGATTTATATCAGTCTGTACATAGGGCTCTTAACTTGCTCAGTATTTGATTAGCGAACGCATCAAGATAATGTTGATTACCAAACGCATCAAGATAATGCTGGCTATCTTGTCGAGGTGAATGTTCAATACGGCATCCGAGTTTATTGGAAGAGAGAGAGAGAGAGAAAGAGAGAGAGAGAGTTCTAAGCTGGCTCGTAATTTCGCATTGCAAACTAAATGGCTAGTCTATCTACCCCTCCTGATATGACATCATTTTGCCATGTAGAATTCCCAGGTCACGTGCAGAAACAGCAACAACTGAGATTGAATAAAAAAATCAATAGGTTGTTAATCTTCATGTACAATCCTCGGGCCCTCATGCGCATCATCTATATAAGCCACTACCATGCGCGGATCCAGAAATGTTTGTCAAACTCTGACAACGTTTTTTATGAGGGGAAAGGCTATCCCAATAGCATTTTAAGCCGGCTATCATGGGAGCGGGCTGATGATGGCCCAACATTGAATGCTGGCTTGGTAGCTTTTCAGCGGATCCGGACTAGTATTGCTAAGAAACCCTTTATTTTTGTGATTTTTCAGGGGGGGGTCCGGACCCCCTGTCCCCACTCTGGATCAGCGCATGGGCCACAAAGTTTTGGTATTTAGGCCTATTCGTAAAGGACTCCTTCATACATGGTTGCACGGCCATCTACAGTGGGGCTAGTGGCATGAGCCGTCTTTGACGTCCCCTGTAAACATATAAAATTGGGCCAAATGTGGCCCGATATTGGATGCTGGCTGAGTCTCTACTTTATGTCTAAAGTTGTTGAAGGCTCTTTCGAGACTACATGTGCGCAAGCTCGTCTGATCCTTTGGTGCAAGAATGAAAATTGAATGAGTTGGCTATAATTTGTCAATGTGCTCAAAGAAAGTGTCTTGTCTCAAGAAATGCGTAAAATGATCCCAATTAGCAAGTAATCAAAAATAGAAAGAAAAAAACCCAATGTGCATTATAAATTCAAAAAAAATAATCGATGTTCAAGTCAGTGAACTGACTGAGAAGGCTCGTACAGACTCAACGGGTAGGCCCAGCGATCCTGATTTCAAATTCTTAGAAAACACAAAAATGCAATCCGACAGCCAAAAAAAATGTTTTCGATAGCAAAATATAATTTTCGCGATCCGCAGAATATCACCGTTTGAAAATAAAAAAAGTTGTTGTCGCCGATCAAAAACAAGTTTTAACCAAAGCGTTTGCTATTGTCCCATGCCCGGTGTGATATGACGTCACCCCTTGTTTTTTTTTTATATAAACTTGTGTAATGAGCATTTTGTCGTGTAGACAAATAAATTGGGACATACAATTTTATTAGGCTCGATAGGCCTACTGCTGATGTGAGCCGACACTATGTTTTCAACGGGTCTTCAACTTTCGAAATGCATGCTGAGGGATTCGATTGAATATTGATTAGTGTGCATTGGTCCAGTTTCGTCAATGTCTACCCCGAAACATCATTTAAATCGCTATCAAGCTCGACACCCGTACTGCATTATTCACTGCGACAATACAGAGTCAATACACAGTCATAGGACGAACTCCCCTTATGATGTCACAAATCCAAGGGAAGTGACTCGCCGCTACAGAAATCAAGGGAGATAAGCAGGATAATAAATTATCAGCAGCAATTAATCAACGGTCTAATTAACGAAGATATTATTATTTTTTACCACAAAAAATTATATGTTTTGCTCTTAATAACATTTTCTTCCATATTTTATTGGATTTAGAACTTTAATATGTCCCCTTTAAGAGGGATGATGGCTTATTTATGAACTACAAACACAGTCTGTAAAGTCAACTGTTGCCATGGTAACCTTGCCAACACCACAGTAAGTACAGCTGGTTTGACCCTTATTACTCTGGTAGTAGCTGTGAGGATTATTAGAGTCAACCGATGCTGTTGCCATGGTAACCTTGTCAACACCATAGTTAATACAGCTGGTATTACTTTGGTAGTAGCTGTGAGGACATTCAGTACAGTTAGCTGTCTGAGAGGGACGGTGGCTTATTTATGAATTACCAACACAGTCATTAGGGTCAACAGTTGCTGTTGCCATGGTAACCTTGCCAAAACCACAGTAAGTACAGCTGGTTTGACCTCTATTACTCTGGTATTAAGCTGTGAGGACATTTAGTATAGTAAGCTGTCTGCATATTTATAAACTTACCAACACAGTCTGTAGGGTCAACAGTTGCTGTTGCCATGGTAACCTTGCAGACTACACATTAACTATATCTGAGAAGGATGTTGAGTCATTTAAGTACTTACCGACACAGTCTGTAGGGTCAACAGTTGCTTTTGTCATGGTAACCTTGCCATCACCACAGTAAGTACAGTTGGTTTCACCCCTTTTACTCTGGTAGTAGTTAAGAGCACATTCGGTACAGTCAACTGTCTGAGAAGGATCTCTGTATTGTCCAGCCTCACACACCACTGCAAAAGAACAAGCGGGCCAAGAGGCCCTTAATTGCTCACCTAAGTTTTGTTTAAAGCTTACATATAGGTATCTGTTGAAAACTGGCCATTCCCCTGATAACACCTGGGGTGGGGCCAATTTTGGCACCAGGGGCATAATTTGAACAAACTTGGTAGAGGTCCACTATGCCATGCTACATACCATATATCAAGGCTCTAGGCATTATGGCTTCAGACAAGAAGATTTTTACATGTTTTTCCTCTATATAAGCCCATGTAAAACATGTGACTCTCAGGGGCGGGGCAATTTTTGGCCCCAGGAGGTAAATTTGAGTAAACTTGGTAGCGCTCCATTATCTCTTACTGAATACCAAATATCAAGGCTCTAGGCCTTATGGTTTAAGACAACATTTTGATTTGAACAAACTTGCTGGAGGCCTACTAGGTGATGTTACATAACAAATATCACGGCTCTAGGCGTTATGGTTTCAGACGAGAAGATTGTTTCATGTTTTTTTCTATAAGCCTATGTAAAACATGTGACCCCTCGGGTGGGGTCATTTTTGGCCCAAGGGACAAAATTTTAAAAACTTGGTAGATGTCTACTAGGTGATGCTACATACCAAATATCAAGGCTCTAGGCCTTATTGTTTCAGACAAGAAGATTTTTTTCATGTTTTCCCTGTATAAGCCTATGTAAAACATGTGACCCCTGGGGCAGGCCATTTTTGTCCCCAGGGGGATAATTTGAACAAACTTGGTAGAGGTCCACTAGGTGATGCTACATACCAAATATCAAGGCTCTAGGCCTTCTGGTTTTAGACTAGAAGATTTTTAAAGTTTTCATCTTGAAAATCTATTTTTAGCCTCTGTGACCTAGATATGCATTGGACCAGAACCATTTGAACAATTTTGGTAGAGGGCCACCCAAGGATTATTTGCCTGAAATTATCCCAAAATTGGGCTAGGGGTTTAGGACTAGTTGTCGTTTAAGTCAATTGTTAACAGATGGATGGACAGATGACTGACAAAGACCCACCACAAAAGCTCACCTTGTCACTTTGTGGTAGTGAGCTAAAAACTAACTGTCAGACATATATTGCCAAGGCATGATTATTATTTTTCTTATAGGACTCACCTATGTTGCAGTCAGCTTGTGATAAAGAGCCTTTCCCAGCTGTTGTTCTTATTGAGGAACAATTGGTACAAGCTGCATTCCCAGCATCCTCCTTATATGTACCCACATCACACAACACACATTGCCCACTTAATTCAGTTCTACCAGGGACACAGTGCACTGTAAGAAAAAGAAAAACATTGAGCACTACAGTATGGAATTCATCTTTTGACAAGGCAAATTTGTCGAATTTATATCCCTGACAAAGGGTTACTTTGTCCTGTATATACACAGCTCAAAATATTTAAAGGAACACCTGATTATATTCCATAGGTGAAAATGTTAACCCCTGCCCTATAGACAAGCCATACATTTCACTGGTCAATAAGGTAGAAACTCAGTTTCTTTTGATATCTTTGCAAAGAGAGTCAAAGTATTGGATCAAAAAAATTTTTGACAAAACAATCACTACTCAAGTTCATTGCTCAAATTTTGTAATTTTTTTTATTTTCTTGAAAATGGCGATTTTATCTGTAACTCTGTAGAATCTTCGGAATTTTTCAACAGCCTAACCTAATGATTTATCCAGCATTAAATGGCTATTGAGCGCACAGAAATGATTGTAGTGTGGTGTTTGATTGTAAAATGTCTTTAAATTTGGTTTTGAAAAAGGGGTATTTCTAACAAAATTCCCGTTTCATGGACATTTCTGGAAAGGAATGACTTCATTTTTATCAAGAAACATCATCCTTGATAGGTAACCAAATTTATCACAGGTCAAACATGTTTTTGGCTTATTGATCCAACTCTTGCTATGAGTCAGACAATGAGTGCATTTGTATTGTGATCAATGGCAAAACACGCAGTGTTCCTTTAAATATTTTGAGCAGTGTATAAATATGTTTGCAAAGTTTGATGAAATTCCAGCAATGACTTTTCAAATTTTTAAGGAAACAAAACGTTACGGATGGACACACACACAGACGGACAGACAAAGTGAAAACAGTCTATCCTCCACAAATAAAGTTTGGTGGGGTATAAAAACATTAAACACAAGGTGTTTTGTTTTTGGTAAATAAAGAATTTACCTTTAATTTTTTAATAATATGGAATAAGGGCATTACAAGTTTTCTAAATCTATGAGTAGACTATTGTTTCACCTCACTCATATCAATGTATGTTCCAATTTTGGGCAAAATCAGTCCATAAATTTGCCCTTGGTACATTTCATTTTTTTCAATACATATGCCAATTTAGGTCAAAACAGATCTTGATAAATATCACTAATTAATATCTATAGATATGCCAGAATTTGGATAAAGCCATACCCTAATTGCTCTTGTAATTCATTGCTCAAAATGATAAATGTATATGCCAATTTTGATGAATCCATTCTGAGGAATGGACACTGGATAAATCGTTAAATGAGTATGTAATAGTAACATTAATTCAGCTGGTTTTTCTGTTAACCCTTTCCTTCATTAATGAGGGGGTGGACAGGGGGGGTACCCCTTTCCCAGTTCCCTCCCCCTTTCCCCCCCACTTCCCTCCCCCTTTTCCCCCCACTTCCCTCCCCCTTCTCCCCCACTTCCCTCCCCCTATCAGATTTTTCCCTCCCCCTGATAAAAAATTGTTCTTATTCAAGAACTAAAGCGTATAATATATGTAAGTGAAGAACTAAGACTAGTTCACCATAGACTCAGCTGTCGTATTTTCATGCAAAATTACCAAGTAGACAAAGAACCAGACTATCTCCAGATCAATGTCTTTTCTAGAACCAGCAAAGGAAACATTATTTATACTAGGCAAAACAAAAATCTCTTGTTTATGGTCACTTTTGGCGCCTACTCAATTTTGAGCCTTTTTGGGATATTAAGGTCTATTTTCTAGACTTTTTAAAGGATTCTTGTTTTACTTTTTTCATACAAAAAGTTTATAAAAAAAAGTTTGCCAACCTATCGACCTCTTAACATATTGAAGAGGTATTGGCAAAAACAATATTGATTTTTTTAATTTTTGGCCTTACTTCTAAAATCATAAATACAGGTACATGCTTTGCGCTGCTCTTAAAAATTGTGTGTCGATTAACTCTTTTTGCATACTTGGTATGCTGATTTGTTTTTAAAGCTTACTTTTTCGCAAAAAATAAAAATCGGGAATACCTGGCGCCATCAGAGTGCCAAAAGTGTTGGGTCAAGACCAGGGCCGGCAGAATCAAGATCAGGCCTGATAGAAGCCGATCTGAGTCCAAACTGTTTGCAAAGGTTATCAGCAGACTATAAAAGTGTATAAGTATTAGGATATTCTGCTGGTGTTGATTTATTGTTGATTGTTACTCCAATAGTGGGATTCTGTAATTGTTCTATGTTTTCTTGTATGTTACTTTATGTCAATTCTAGTTTTGCAGCTTTGCTTAGTTTGCCTTCCTGGTGTCTCGTGATTGTTGTGTGGCTCTGCCTCACGGTGCCATGGGTTTGTCTGCAGTTTTTGATGTGGTATTTCCTTATCATACTCACTTACTATTCTTGTAAAAAGTTTGTTTTAGAAGAACTATAAGGGAGACAAAGAAGGGTTCATATGCATGATTTTGAGTTGGCGAGATATGCTCTAAGGAACCTTCATAAAACTCTTTCACATTTGTGGAAAATAGATTCTAGTATGAACATTGTAGGCCTAACTCTTTTGAGCACGAATCTCAATACTTGATTCTTGTGAATGTCACTTTAAAGCTGCATAGTCTGTAACTTTTGATCTTTTAATTTTAGAAATAATGTTTCTATTTTTCAAGAACACAGTAAAAAAACTAAAATTCAGGTAAACATTTAACCAATTTCGTAAATCTTAACAAATTATCAGTATCAAAACAACAGCATTTATGTTAAAAATTAACCGTCTATAATTATTGGAGGGACGCAAATAATTACCAACAAGAGAAAAAAACCACCTGTTTTTATAAGATAATTCACTTTTCCATGCAGTTTTCAGCTATAATGAACAGATTTATTGAGAAAACATGACTTAATTCTACTTTTACAAACACCATTCTTAGAAAAGAAAATTTTTCGAAAAATGTTCCTGTCTTTTTAAAATACGCCATTCATCGATATTTTGACAGATCAAAACACTAGCATACCATGGAGGTCAGTCTATAAGATCGGTGAACCCTTTTTTTTTTTTTTTTACAAAAGTCATTCTCTAGCGCGGACAGGGACGCAACTTGCCTTAAATTAATAGTCTGCACTTAAAAATAGCGTATGCTGATGAATAACCTAGATGAGACGCCGTAAGGATGAGAGTAGTGATGCACGACACCATTTCTACTGATGAGACGTCACAAAATGAAAATGCGGCATCACGTCCCAGCGCCACGATATAACACACTCTGGGTAGTGGTGTACAATATAAAATCTTTAAAAAAATCAGGGCCTCTTTTTTACTTCGATTTTGGGTGCCGAACCTTCAAAGAAAGTAATGCCACCATAAACATGATAACACCTGTCACAATTGAAAACACCTGCCACAATTGGATTTAGGCAGATTAGAATTGCTTTTCTACACACAATTTGTATACGTATTACCAGGAATAAAACTAGCATATAATAATTCACTAGTTTCGGTTTAATATGTACTCTAATGCGTTTTTGCGTAAGCGGTAGCTATATACACGTCCCTGACAAAATAAATAAAAATAGTTATTGACGGCAGCTGAACGCCGTTTAAATGTGTAAATTCCAACGAAGAGAAGCAAAGGGACACAATCCAATACGGAGACTGATAAATATGGACAGACACAATGGATCAAGTTTGCTACTTTTAAGACGCCCGAAATTACTCGAAACCAAGACTCGAAAGTGAACTGCGCCCTTCTAGGCCTTTATATGACTTAAAGGTCTTAAAGGGTATTGTTATGAATCATTTTTTTATGAATTTTCTAGTAAAAAAAAAAAAGCAATTTCGCCCTCCAATTTTTCCAGACCCCCGCCCACAATTGCCCCTCTTCCCGCCCCCTCTACTCCTGCTTCCCGCCCCCTCTACCCCCGATTCCGCACCCTCTACCCCCGATTCCGCACCCTCTATCCCCGTACCCCCTCCCACCCTGTCCACCCCCTCATTAATATTCAAGCTAGGCTCCACCTACTATGAATAATAATATAAATAAATTTTCATGTTGGTACTGTACATAGAACAAAGAAATTACTTGTCAAGTCCACTTGTGTAGGCTCAGATATATCATATTTCAACAAGCAACAGAGTAGACCCTGATCAGGCAGCTCTTAGAAGAGCTGCCTGATCTGGGTCTGCTCTGTTTACAAAAGCATTAGAAGGTGTCTCTATTGGAGTTAAACATGGGTTGCAGCCCTTGGTAACTTAACATTTTACAAAGTCTGCATCAAAGGTTTACTACATCAAACAGTTGATCCACTCTAAAAGTGGGCTAAAACAACAATTAACTTACAAACATCACAGGATTCCTGACCACTCTCTATTGATGTATATCCTGGCTGACAAGGCTTGCAAGCCTCATTTCCTACAGTGTCTTTGTAAGTACCCGGCTGACACTGAATACAAGCTTCTCCCATACTCAGGACTTTGTATTCTTTACCCATACCACAATGATCTGCAATACAAAAGTAAACAATGGCGTAGCCTGAGGACGCTGAAAAAGTAACACACATCAAAGGGAGACTACTGGAACAAGCAGTGATTCTCATCAATTGCGTCACTTTTCAAAATGGAAACTTCTTTTGAAGGAAAGAATTCACACCCATAGGGGGTGAATTCTTTCCTTTAAGAGCAGTTCCCTTTGGTATGGAAAATCCGTTTTACCACATCAGGTGACCTCCCTTGAATGTGTGCTTATAATTTTCATCACGCACAAGCGAAGCTATACCAATGGTAACAGAGCCAATTTATGAGTGTTGGAACTTATCAGATCCTGTAAACCAACAAATGACTTGGTGTGATTTTAGTTAGCAGCTTACTGGGTTAGTGTACTAGCTAGATATTACTAGATCATCATCATACATGCCATTACAAGTTGTAATTTAGATGCTGGTAGATTCAAGTCTTGCCAGAGGTATTTAGTTTTCAAGGATTTTTTGAGGATACGATTGTACTAAAACTTATCACCACAAATATGTTCATGTTAAGAAAACTGGAAATATAGTAGCCGTGAAAGTTTGTTGGTTTAGCGTATCTAAGCAGTGATGGCTCAGACAGGCTTGCTCATTCTGCAGTCTAGCCAGACCCTGAACTGCTTTTACACAAAAAGCAGGGATTTATACAAAGGCTCAGGCAAAAAAATTTAGCCTTGAACTTTGCCAGAGAGCTGTACATACATGGCTAACCCTTTACTTCATAGGCAACTTTTAGATTATGACATCATTTTCTATTTTTAGACAACATTGAAAAAAATATAGAAATTAAGATAAGTTTTGAATAAGCTTGAAAATGCTATGAAAGATGGAGCATTTGCTCCAATGGAGCAAATGCTCCATTGTCCATTTGCTCCATTGTCCATAACATTTTCAAATACATAAAAAATAAAGATGTCAAAGGCCTTACTATAGAGTATATGGTTAAAAATGGCTTTACTCCTATGTACTAGCTCAATTATAGGCATTACTAAATGTTACTCAAACTAATCGGCTAAAAGATTGCACTATGACTGATTAAGAAAAGCTGTCTTATAGGCAAAAACTAAAAGGAATTTCCTTTTCTATCCAAGTGACCTGCTCATCAAATCTGCAAGACCACTTTATACTATCTTGAGTACAAAGAATTTAATCCTTTTTTACTACTTTCCAATGTATGTTAACAGACCTCATAATTCTTCATTTTCTTTGTATTTTTTTATAAACAAACTAACTAACTAAAGCTGCAACTATATTATGAGAGAGCTCAAAATGGTTGACTAAGAACTATACTGAGAAATAAAGCATCTAACATAAGTGCACATTTTACTGACTATATTAAACGAGCTGGGAAAATGAGATAAAATATGAAGCTTGCCATTTATCTCTTTTCTAAAAAGTTTAATAAACCAAAATATCACATACTGGTTTATATGATTTCTTAGATTAAGAAAATATGCATCCTTAGCCCTTTACACTCAAGGAAAAATTTTACAGTTGAAAATGGTGGAACAGAGACTATGTAGTTGATAACTAAAGTGTACATTTTTTCTTGAAAAAGGCCTTTGGCCGAAATATTGAAATAGAGTAAATTTAACATATGTATTCTATAATATCTACTTTTCCTCAAATACCATGATTTTTTTCACAAAATGTTGTCTGCTGCAGTTTTCCTAAGGAGCAGTTAGTTTTGAGTCAATATTGTTTTCAATGTGCATGCTGATGACAATTGTTGTGATTGGTGGTTTACAGGGCTAACAGAGGCACCTCTACTTACAAACAGAACAAGCAGTCCTCTCATCGTTTGAGGTACGACCTGTAGGACAATTGTTGTGAATAGTAGGAGTAAGGCTCAAAGAAAGCCAATACTTACAAACAGATCATGCAGTCCTCTCATCATTTGAGGTACTATCTCTCTTCTCTCTTGAGGTACTATCTCGCACTTCTCTCATTGTTTGAGGTACGATCTGTAGGGTAATTGTTGTGAATAGCGAGAGTAGGGCTCAAAGAAAGCAGATACTTACAAACAGAACAAGCAGTCCTCTCATCGTTTGAGGAAGACCTGTAGGACAATTGTTGTGAATAGTAGGAGTAAGGCTCAAAGAAAGCCAATACTTACAAACAGATCATGCAGTCCTCTCATCATTTGAGGTACTATCTGAAGGACTACTGTTTTGGGTTACAGACATAGGGCTCAAAGAAAGCAGATACTTACAAACAGAACACGCACTTCTCTCATTGTTTGAGGTACGATCTGTAGGGTAATTGTTGTGAATAGTGAGAGTAGGGCTCAAAGAAAGCAGATACTTACAAACAGAACACGCACTTCTCTCATTGTTTGAGGTACGATCTGTAGGGTAATTGTTGTGAATAGCAAGAGTAGGGCTCAAAGAAAGCAGATACTTACAAACAGAACACGCACTTCTCTCATTGTTTGAGGTACGATCTGTAGGGTAATTGTTGTGAATAGCGAGAGTAGGGCTCAAAGAAAGCAGATACTTACAAACAGAACACACACTTCTCTCATTGTTTGAGGTACGATCTGTAGGGTAATTGTTGTAAATAGCGAGAGTAGGGCTCAAAGAAAGCAGATACTTACAAACAGAACAAGCAGTCCTCTCATCGTTTGAGGTACGACCTGTAGGACAATTGTTGTGAATAGTAGGAGTAAGGCTCAAAGAAAAGCCAATACTTACAAACAGATCATGCAGTCCTCTCATCATTTGAGGAACTATCTGAAGGACTACTGTTTTGGGTTACAGACATAGGGCTCAAAGAAAGCAGATACTTACAAACAGAACACGCACTTCTCTCATTGTTTGAGGTACAATCTGTAGGGTAATTGTTGTAAATAGCGAGAGTAGGGCTCAAAGAAAGCAGATACTTACAAACAGAACACGCACTTCTCTCATTGTTTGAGGTACGATCTGTAAGGTAATTGTTGTGAATAGCGAGAGTAGGGCTCAAAGAAAGCAGATACTTACAAACAGAACACGCACTTCTCTCATTGTTTGAGGTACGATCTGTAGGGTAATTGTTGTGAATAGCGAGAGTAGGGCTCAAAGAAAGCAGATACTTACAAACAGAACACGCACTTCTCTCATTGTTTGAGGTACGATCTGTAGGGTAATTGTTGTGAATAGCGAGAGTAGGGCTCAAAGAAAAGCCAATACTTACAAACAGAACACGCACTTCTCTCATTGTTTGAGGTACGATCTGTAGGGTAATTGTAATGAATAGCGGGAGTAGGGGTAAAAAAAATGCCAATACTTACAAACAGAACAAGCAGTCCTCTCATCGTTTGAGGTACGATCTGCAGGACAATCTGTACACTGGTCATAACTGGCAGATGGTTTGATCTTTCCAACAGGACATGGCTCACATGAATCTTCAGATGGCTTCGTCTGCTCGCCTTCTCCACAAAACACTTAAAAATGCAAAATTTAGAAAATATGGACTTTTACCTTTAAATCAATTAAAGTGTTAACAGTCTCACTCTGAGACCCACTGATTACATTACATATCTTAAAAAATGTATAGCGCTATGTTTGTGATTGTCATTATAGGTTTTCAGTCAGATTCTTTGATCAATACCAAATTAATTTTGACTTGGCTAGGCAAACAGTGCAGACCCATGTCAGATGCTGCATAATGCTTCTTCTCATCATGGTCTTTATTTTCTGTTCTAAAGATAATCAAATTTTGTAAATGTGATAGACACAATTATCATATTATATAAGAGGCCCTGTAAAATGTTTCAATAGACTTGTCCAATTGGTAAGGGTAAAAGAATCCACTCAACTTAAAAAATTAATAATAAATTTCAAATTTATCATATAACGTCGCGTCAAGGAGTGAAATAACGCCATGGAATAAAATCCATAAACCACTAGTGGTTTATGGATTTATGGGAAACGTTATAACGTCTATAACAACATGGCGTACATAATGACAAAATTATAACGTTTTTACGCCAGAAATCAGATTTCAAAGTATTTGTCATATGATAAATAGAATCTAATATTCGTGCTCTTGTATTATTGAATTTATTAAACTCGTTGCAAAAAAATGATAAAATGCTCGGCAAGCCTCGCATTTTATCTCTTTTTCCCAACTCGTTTAATAAATTCAATAAAACATGAGCACTCATGTAAGATCCTCTATGTAGTAATCACAATGACATAAATAGTTTCCTTAAAGCCAACTCTTGTTGCATTCCAAAGTTTTAAAGCGCTGATAAAAACTACAGCAGACAGCAAATTGTGTTATCTTTCCGGATTTCCAGGAAAATAAAGCTTGAAGTTTCATGGGAATCATCCAAAGGCAGACGACTCACATAAAATATGAAGCCCTATTTTGTTACTGAAAGCAGCAGCAAAATTTGAAAATGTCCGCTTCAAATTATAGGTGGAGCTTTAGGTCATGTGCTTATGCAACCAACAGAGAACGAAAGGGGGAATGTATACTGGTTGAAGACTGGAATCAGACATGTATGATTAGTCTACAGGTAGCAGGGCTTCAGATTTTTTTCAAGATTGGTGGGCCGAAGTGACCTATGGAGCAAAAAATGGTGGGTCATTTTCTGAAATGATGAGTCCAAGCCTATCAAACTAACCACAGTTGACATTTGGGTAGTATACTTTACCTACACAGTGACAAAGACACTTGCATGCATATATGTATATTGACTGCTGATTACACAGTAAAACCTGTCTTAAGTGGCCACTCAAAAAAGGAGACCAATTATCGCTCAATGCAGGTCAAAAGTATTGCAGAATGCTCCAAGGGGAGCATTCTGCAATCCTTTATACCTTCATTAAGCTACCATTTGTTATTAAGATCTTTGTTTTGTCTTTTTTGAGTAGCTTCTTAAGACATGTTTTACTGTATTGACTACCTACATGTACTTTCTATTTTGTGGAGCTCGTAGAGATGACTATTTCCATTAAAGTGAGATTTTTTCACAACAAAAAAGGATGGGGCCACTGGGTCCACTGCCTTGGAAAGTGATGGGCCATATTTTGTAATCATAGGACAATGACCCGGGCCCACCATAAATCTGAAGGACTGAGGTAGCTTAGGACCTATACTATCTTCAGGTTGACATGATAGTATCTTCAAGCAGACAACAAAGATCAGGCACCAAGGTCATAGAACTTTGTCATACCTTGACATTCATTGATGCTTTTTGCGCCCTGTCTTGAGGTGTTACGGTTCTCACCGCAAGGTTTACATTCACTCTTCCTCCACTCGTTCTGGTAGAAACCTAGGTCACACGGGATACAATTCTCACCATCAACATAGGTACCAGGTGGACAGTTACCTGAAATGACAATACATATGAGCCAGCATATGGGATTTCAGTACATATTGTATATGGGCCAGAATCTTCTTTTTTTTTTTAAAGACCCGTTGTTGAAAAATGATATTTTAATAATTTAAAGAGTTCCATAGTAGCTTTCCTAATTGCCATCTTTCAAGTATACAGTGTTAGATTTAGGCTTGATTTCTATTGGGTCCCTGGGACCCAGGGCATCAACAAAAGTTAAGTCCCATGTAAATTTTACTGAGTCCCAGAAAGTTTCCCAACCTATTTTTTTTGTAATATCAAACACAGAGAAGGTAGCTAAAACTACCAATTAACTTTAATCTCAAACATTTTCAGTTTACACTAAGTGATTGACGATCAATTAAAAAAAGCCAAAAAAAGCAGACTTAGCAGTGATGGAGTCTTTGACTATTAAACTTTTTGCTTTTAAAAAGTCTTTACTTGACGCTCTAGACCAAGATTATTTTACTTGTGCCTGTTGAAAATCGCTGAACTTGTCTGTGAAAGCATTTTTTAACGGATAAAACATCGATTTGTGATAGTATTGGCTTCAGAATACACTTTAATAAGTTATTTAAATGTTTCTAGTGTGATTCCTCGAGACAAACGCCATTTTTACCCAGCAAATCCATTTTGGAAAAACCGTAAATCATTATTTATAGCTGAGCCTTGCTCTGATTTCAACCGTTGCTATGAACAACGGATGTCGGAAAAACACAACTGAATACTATTTATAGCAGTCTCTTTGTGATTTTAAAGCGTTGCAAAGTACAAAAGACCGATAGTCAAGGGTTTTAACTCTCTTTGCTATTGAGCTGGCTTAAATGTGTTGAAAGTCGACTGCTTTTGATCTTGCGTTCCATGGACGCAAGCTACTTGTCTTTTTTGTGTACCATCGATTTTCGTTGCGTATTTAGATATTATTACGGCGTAAACGGGAACACTGAGTATAGATGTTCTTAGATGTTCATATTGATCTAACCAGCAAGGCTAGAGGTCTAAATTTTTCTCAGAGGCTTCATCTAAATTAATCTATCTTCTTGTACTGTAAAATAATTTATATTTCCAGCATCAAAACATGGTGCTTTTAAAAGACACAATTATTAGTGAAGTTTAATGTTGGCGGTTTCTCAATTTAATGTCCTTGAAAGTTATTATCTATTACCACAGGGATTAACTTTTAAAGGAAAGAATATGCTCCCATAGGGAGCATATTCTTTCCTTTAATAGTTGCTCCTTTTAAGACATGGTTTCCTCCTCTGTGAATCACACTTTACTGCTGGAAAGTTACATTTTGGAGAGACAGATACTTACTTACGAAGGGGATGTGTCCGTTTATTGCTTTTTGTGTAAATGTATTCAAAACTGTTTTCTGTGATTTTTAATTTTTACCACCAGTAGCGCCAAATGAAGGTACTCACCAAATATAAGTGTTTTAAAGTATGCATTCAGTGTGGACAATGAGAATTTCACTGTGTAGGCTCATCTGAGAAGTTGCTGCTCATCAATGGTATAAGTAGCAAAACCTCATAAAATCCTTCTTACATGTTTTCTCCGGTTGACCAAAAATATCTTTGATTTGGGGTTTATTCATTTCATATGTCTATGTCCCTTTACTTTCATAATGTTGATACTTTAAACTAGTCCCCTGCATTTCAAATTTATAGATTTGATTACTTATATTGCAGTCATTTTCTAATGTATATTATATAGACTACAGTGCATTTCAAAAAAAGAAACAAATCTGTCTACAGTCACATATATTCAGTTACATAATTCAAGCTTACATAAATTGTAGTTCTGTAATATATCCTACAGTGTTGTCCAAATGTGAACCAAATCTGTCTTCAGTTTGAAATACTTATGGTCATTTTATGCCATCTGTACCCTACAGTGCAGTTCAAACAAGTATCAAAATTGTCTAACGTCAGACATATTCATAAGTGGCCACTCAAAAATACCAACATTGGTTTTGCAGACCGATTATCACTTAATGCAGGTCAGAAGGGAGCACATTCTGCAATACTTTTGATCTTCAATAAGCTAAAATTTGTAATTAAGATCTTTGGTTTGTCTATTTTTCAGCAGCAACTTAAGACAAGTTTTACTGGATGTATATTGCAATCACTTTCAAACAAAACCCAAATTGTCTTCAGTCATGTATATTATACTTACGTATATTGCAGTCACTTTCTAACATTTTGCCTTCACCATCAGTTATATAACCTACAGTGCAGTTCAAACAAGAGCCAAATCTGTTTTCACTAGGTTTATATTTCCCAACAGAACAGGGGACACAACTCTTGGAATCTTCATTGTACTCTTTACCCCCTGGACATACAGCTGCAAATGAAAACGAAAATTTTCAAATTTTACACTCACATGTATTGAACTCTTGATAATTTGAACATGTAAAGCTATAAGAACCTGTTCAACTTTGCCTACTAGTGTCGTCTGCTAATAAACTTTGCAAACATTTTGGATCCAGATCAGGCCCATCAAAATGTCAGGCCTGATCGGGATCCAAACCGTTTGACACTGATGGTATTCCTGAAACAATTTTTCAAAAAAGTTGATTTTGAAAAAAATCAGATTACACAAAAGCATGAAAAATTATCCAGTAGGCAGAGTTAACACTTTTTTTGAAATAATGGATTCTCCCTAACATTCTTACAAGGAAGGGATGGTATATTTGGAGGGGTCACAGGGATAGTTTTTACATTTCTGTTCCTGAAGACTGTTATGTTTTTGCAAACATTGCAGAACCCGTTTAAATGATGCATTCAGCTGCATTTCATCTGGATCTTGACTGTTAGCCAAAGTACCTGTTTACAGATTTCCAATATTAGACCTGTAGCCAGACACAAAAGCTCACCTGATAGCGTACATTTTGTTCTGGGAGTATTTCAGAATATTACACATTTTCATTCCACAGAGTCTAATGATGACAAACCTTTCAGTCCTAAAGAGTACATTGTTCCGCAATAAAATAGTGTTCCTATTATTTTCTTTAGTATGTGTCTAATGACATAAATGTCACTGGAATGCTTTAAAGTCAACACACTTGACAAGAAATAAACAACGGGATGTTTAATCAAATATTATGTCACCGAATAAATTATTTTCAAAATCAAGTACCCCTCAGAAATGTTTGGGCTCGAGGAGCAAAATGGGGATATATGACAAAGAACCCTTGTCATGTCCTGGCCATAGTGATAAGAATATCTCTAATTGGTTAAGAAATACTAAATGGAGTGGTTATTCATCTAATATAAGCCTTTAGTAGGTTTACTATACTGCAAGCCTGTAAAGAACCATCCAAAATAATGAATGTCCCATTTTTTTTGGAAATACCAGATTTTTCTAGACCTACTGAAAGACAGTACCCAAATTAAATGTAATTCTGTGAAGACATACAATGTCAGACACGATTCCAAACAATATAGAGCATCACAAGGAATAACAGGTCCATTGAAAATGCAATTATGTGGCCCGGCTCAGGTATGAAACTAACAACCCATGGACTAGCTATTTGACTCACTACAGGTCACTACAGATTACCCTTAAAGACCAGGCTCTTGTGAGACTGCCCAGATGCCCAAGCTGGTATGAGCCTTCACTGGTTGTTGGTGTAATAATTACCAATATCTCATGAGCTGGCTAATTTTTCTACCGCCACAAACTATGTATGTCTATTCGACATTGTAATAAAAGCAAAATGGTCATTTAATCCTTTATGCACTTGTGGGGTGTTCCTTCTGGTTGGATGCAATATACTTGGGATGGTCCATTGTATATATTGAGGGGTCACATGTTTTATTTTTCAAATACAAATTGTATTTCCTTTTCTGAAGATCATTTTTGTCCTAGTAAACAGTGTAGACCCAGATGATATGTTGCATTATGCAGTATTTCATCTGGGTCTTTCTTGTTTGCCAAAGTGCGTATTTAGGAGTCACTAGCTAGTATAGAAAGGATTAAGCCACTTTATATAGCTAAGTGGGATTGATTAGCTGACCCTTGATGATACACGTTTTGACTTGATTTCAGTTTATGACAGCGCAGTGCAGGCCCCCGCCTACAGCATATAGGGGCACAAACAAAAAGCCCAGTTATTATGCTCCCATAAAGGCTTTGAGAAAGGAGTTCTGGCTGTTAACCGCCATTATCCACGCCTGGCAGTTTTTAATAAAGTGTGGGACATTCGATTAGTTTCAATTTTGAGAGTGATCTAAATCAGACCCAATCACGCGGGGATCCACCAGAAATTCCATCTGCACAATGCCATCCCTGCAGTTTCTGAATGTATAAGTTATATGTCTGCCATAGTATGGAGGTTGATTAAGTTTTTATAAGTTTGCCTCTCATCACACTTAACAACACCAACAGTCATTCCTGGGGACAAATCTCAGTTCTGGGAGACATGAGAGGCTTCAACCATGTGAGAGCATAGACGCCATCATCAAAGATTACATGCTAAAAGAGAAAGCCAAGATATATGGGAATCAACTCGTCTTTCAAGACTTTGCATGTTCAAAGGGCTGGCAAACAGAAGTTTAAGAAGGGACATGTCATTTCAAGCACGTCACACGCGGAGAAAAGGGTTGACTGTACATGTATTTATGTTTTGAATGTGAGTAGCAAAGGCTCTGGCGAGACTGCACAATGCGCAGACTTGTCTGAGCTTTCATTGCTTGTATTGGCAATAAAAACCACTGTCGATTGTGTGTCTACGTTTTCTTAATATACATGTACATGTATACTCATTTGGCGATCCAACACCACTCATTCTTTATTATAGCAGATTCACATTAACGTCACAAACCACAGGGAACAAACACTGACGTTATAAAGAGGGCTGACTGTAATATAAGTACTCACGTTCACAAACACCCTCTGACATAGCTCCAAGATCTCTGGTTCCTGTCTCCACTCCATTTCTCATAGGACATTCTGTGCAGGTGACTCCAGCAGCTGGGTGCAAGTCAGGTTGATATGTATCTACATCACAAGCTGTACAAATCTTATCCTTCACATAATGTCCCACTCCACACAGGGCTGAAATAGATATAAATAAAAAAAAAATATACTGGCTTAAAGATATGAGCTGCAACATGAGATTTCCAACAATGTGGTATGGGCGACCAGCACAGGCTCAGACCAGCCTGCGCATACACGCAGTCTGATCAGAGCCTTTGCTAGTTGCTTGAATATTCTATGAATGTTAAGCTACTGACTGAACACCTTTTGGAGTTTCAAAGCTTAAAAGGAGGCTGCAGAGACATGTCCGAGTCTACACATGTCAAAATGCCACATAGTTGGAAATCTCATGCACAGGCTCAAATACAATATACTGGCTTAATGATATACAAATTGAATAAATTACTCCTCACAGAATCTAAATAAGCAGAGGGTAAACTAATATGGGGATAACTGTATTCAAAATTTTCATATGGGGAGGTATATACTGTAAATTTGGAATTTTTTGCAAGAATTTTATTTTTCGCGAATAGTGTTAAAAGACATATTTGTGACATAAAAAGTTTGTGACTAGGGCATGATTATATTGCCATTTTGCGAGGCTTTTATTTTCATGAAACTTCGCATATGCAAAGTTTCGCGAAAATAAAACTCTCGCGAAAATTTCCAAATTTACAGTAATCGGATATATGATCGGAAATATAGCTTTGCGGCAGCAGAGATGTAAAACATGGTTTCCGACCGTATATCCGATGATATACCTTCACAAATGGAAATTTGAATATGGTTATCCTCATTCTTATGCACTTCTGCAGTTTCCTCTCAAATTGAACCGTTGCAGAGCCGCACGTCATCCAAGGATATGTCATGTAATAAATGACGAAATTTCAACTGCTTATAAACACTAAAATACCGACAAATAAAGAAGTTTCTTGCTTTATGTCTCTCAGGTGATGTATTTATCATGCTAACAAATGTTAAAATGCCAACAATTGTTGGATTTTGTTTGATTTGATTCTTTACGTCCAATCAACAATCTTTCAGTTATATAGGGACGGGTCTTCCTTGGTTGAACCAGTACTAAGCCAGGATTAATCTCGAAGCCAATGTACAATGTATATTGCTTTGAGGATTAATGTGTCTTGCTCAAGGACACAACACAGTGACGCCAGTGAGGCTCTAACCCGCGGTCCCTCAATCTCAAGTCAAGCACTCTACCACTGAGCCACTGCGCTCCCCAACAATTGTTGGCATTTTAATATTTAAGAGCAGGATAAATTTCGTGCTCAGCTGAGTTGAGTATGAAAAAAGTTTTATAACCTCGGGGTCTGTACATGTCCTTCTAGGTAAAGTTGGAAAACGATAAAAGTTTCAAACCGACAGCTGCTTTCTTCGCTAAAACAGTGATTGATACCGGTCATTTATTTATTACCTAAACCCAACGTAAATGAGTTAAATGGTTCCCAGCAACATTGCATATAAGTGCATACCAAACAGGGATTAGATATGAACCATATGGATGGAAAATTCTTCTGGGAATAATTTTTGCCTCAGTGTAGTGAGAAAAGCTGAATTTAGTGCATGCAAACAACAAAGAGCCAAACTAGCCTGCCTAGTCTGATCAGTGCCTTTGTTATTCACTATCTGGAAAGTATGATAGTTTGACTTCCTACTTGCAAAATATATTCCACAGGTTTAGATAAGCAAAAAGTTTCAGCGTAAAATTGTAAATATTTTCTTACCCATCAATTTTAACATACGTTTTGGGTGTTCAAAAAAATGGTCTCATTGAGACGGTTCTTTTGAGTACCCACAACATATGTTTTGGTTGAGAAATAAGAAAATTAAATTTTCGTTACGCACTCCTAACTAAAGTCCTGTATTCATTAGGGCTGTGGATCGTTAGGTAAGTGGCGATCCGATCTGATCCACGATTCATGAGTTACGATTCACAGATCGACCTGCGAGTCACTGGTTAATAAAAAAAAATAAGACTCCTATTGTTGTGTCTATTTACTTAGTAAATCAGCCCTTTATGTTAAACCAGAAGTACCACATGTATACAGTTTGTTATCAAAGAAGATAAGACTACATTTCTACTCACTACTGCCAAGGCATGTAACACAATTTGAACATTTGATTTTATGCCTTCCTGAACTTGGATAACAAGATATTCTGACAAAAGTGTGCTGATTTTCAATATAAGGCCCTTTTCCTTTGTCCTGAAGTTCACACATAGACAACATGACCTGGGTCATATAGGCCTAATCAGCTGTCGCCTTGTCGGCAAGAATAAAAGTTTAAAGAAAAAAATAACCCTTTGAAATTTATTTGATAATTGACATCTGATGATATTTTTGGCTCTGTTTATTAGTATGTGTTTAACAAAACAGATTGGAATATATTATCACCGGATTTTGGAATATTTAGAGGATTTTAATTACCGATAAAGGATGTCACTAACCTGCAAGAAACAAAGGTATTTAAATAAGAGATGTTATCAATTAGAACTGTAGTCAAAGTGAAAAATTTCAATGGATTATTTTGTGAAAAACTTATTGTTTCAGTTAAAAAAAAGGTAAAAAAAAAAAAAAAAAAAATGATCGCGATCCAACGATTTCGGCAGTGACGAATATCCATACTCGATTTTATATTCAGATCCGCAAATATCCGAGTACGCGGATACTCGCAGCAGCCCTAGTATTCATCATATGAAGTGGTGTCTGGGGGTGATATAAGGCCATTTATTAAAATTGATAAACCACTGGTGGTTAACAGATTTTGGTAAAGTTATAAAATGATGACCATAAGGTCGCGTATATTTGGAAAAATGTTGACATTTTCTCTCCAAAAACATGCTTACAAAATGTAATTTTAACGTCATTTGATAAATAGAATCTAACATTCATGCTCCTGTGTTATTGAATTTATTTCACTCATTGATAAAAAGTGATAAAATGCTCTGCAAGCCTTGCATTTTATCACTTCCCTAACTCTATTAATAAGTTAAATGAAATACGAGCACTCATGTAAGATTCCCTACTTCTACAGTCTCTGAGGTTTAGCAGGCTAGATTGAGTCTTACTTTGTCACAAACTCTGAAGACAGGCCCTGAGGTTATAAAACTTTTTTATGCTCAAACTAACTGGGCATGAAATTTCAACTAAATACCAACAAATAAAGAAGTTTCTTGCTTTAAGTCTCTCAGATGTTGTATTTATCATGCCAATAAATGTTAAAATGCCAACAATTGTTGGCATTTTAACAATTATGAGCAGGATAAATTTCGTGCTCAGCTGAGTTGAGCATGAAATTTTTTTTATAACCTCGGGGCTAGGTTTTCTCACAACCAGGCCCATTTGGTTTAGGTCAAGCCCCACCAATTTACTTACGAATATCACAGTCTGCTTCAGATGTCTTCATGTTACCATCAGTGGTAAAGTTTTCACGACAACCAATGCAGGTTCCGAATCTGTCTTCCTCTGGTTTATATGTTCCCACACCACAAGCAACACATTTCATTTCTGTTGCACTGTACTCGTGGCCACCATAACAGATAGCTTAAATAATAAGTTCATACAGTTTTTGTTTGTTTTGTTGCTTTACGTCCCAAGTCAACAGCTATGGTCATTGCGGGACGGTCAGTTCACCTATTCACACTTTTTCCTGGGCAAGCTTGAACAAGCAGTTAACCAGTACTTCGTGCACATACTTTCGCTTGTAACTGACAACAAACCTTCTTGAATGATTCAGCGGAAGGGAGGAGAATGACCGTAGAAATTATTTCATGATCGATCTCCACGAAAGTATGGGACCGGGCCGGATTAACTATTTGACTTCTGGGAAATTATTCTTTCAAGAATTTTTCACATATGATCAGTGTCGCAGTTTGATTACAGATCATTTTTGTTTGTTTTGTTGCTTTACGTCTCAAGTCGACAGCTATGGTCATGGCTAGACTGTCAGTTCACCTAACCACACTTTTTTCTTGGGCAAGCTTGAACAAGCGGTTAACCAATACTTCGTGCACATTCTTTCGCATGTAACTGACAACAACTCTTCTTGAATGATTCAGCGGAAGGGAGGAGAATGACCATAGAAATTATTGCACGATCAATCTTCACGAAAGTATGGGACGGGGCCGGGATCGAACTTGTGACCCTTGGATCTGCAGTCAGACACACATCTGTAGCCAGACACATTACTGACTGCACTACGAGGGCCTGATATGGATTCAAACTTTTTGAAAAAGTTATCAGTAGAAAACATGGGTAGGTTAGGTTGAGTCAAAATCTAACACAACTAGAATTGTTAAACATAAATATGGCTAGAATGCACTTTACTGGACTCTATTGACTTTGGTCACCTTTTGTGGGAGGGATTGTGCCTATTTTTTATCTTGTAGGTGAGGATATCAAACCAACTTTCAATGTTGTGGGGATGCAGGAGCAGTACCCTCCATTATTTCCAAAAAAATGAAACTTATCTTAATCAGTGTAAGGTAGTAGTTGATTCTAATCTTCAAGTTCGCGTTGTGTTTTAAAAGTCTCTTTAGAATTTCTAAGTCTTGTAAATTTCACCAACAACTTTCACAATTTTATAATTTTATTAAATCTTCTTAAGTCCAACTAAAATACTTCTAGAAACTATCTATAACCCAAAGTTCCGAAATCTGAAGCTCTGCCACTGGGTTTCATCTTATATACCATGAAGTCACGTGATAGAAGCTGACCACAGCGCCACCTAATGACATCATCACTAACCAATCATATTTCAAGTTTACTATATAGCGCCCTCTACATAGGTAAGCTTCCATTTATATCAACCAATCAGGAGATACAAAAGTGACTCATAGTCACACCAGTTGCGCAATTCCCCAAAGGTCATATGATTAAATGTATTGCGCAATCCTGCCAATCAATGTCAGAATTGACACAATCTATTTATTGGGCTTATGTAATTTTACTAAACTAAGTAACATCTGTCATCATGACCTTTTGAAAGTGTTAAAACATCCCATCAAAATTGACAGGCTAATAAATATGACATTTGAAAAACAATAACAAACTGGTGTCAGAATTCCCTATAAAAACATAAACATGTCAATCACAGATGTCAACACCGCACCTGGCTGAACACCTGCGTCCTACCCAAACCAAGCATTCACAAATATTGTAAATACCCACAGGCAATTCACAATTATTATGAACCCTCACAGACGAAACCAGTGACTACTTTATACACGCCCAAACCTTAAGAGTTTGACTTAATTTTTCAATTAAGTGAAACTCTCCAAGCTCATCTCTCATACACCATATATACAAATAACATCCACACACACTCTCACACTCACTCACATACATACCACAATATAAATAAAATACTAGCATGCACAAATCATCCTATAACTACTAAACATAATCAATACATATGCATCATTAAAGTACTATTTACAACAAACATCTGCACGTGACAGCGCACTCCAGAGAACCTTGTGTCCACTCAGTGGTTGGCCACCCCATCGAGTGTGCAACTGTCCCAAACTCTCAAGAGCACACAGACGCCACAAGCAAATTTACAATCCAATAAATCCCAAGTGAATTCACAACACAATGTCAAATCTTAACTAATCATATATACACATTACGAATCTCATGCACAATAGGGTCAATTGTCACTCCACTGCATCTTCCCGTCAAGCTAACATATACATGCCTCCCTACAGATTGCAGAGATAGACATATGCATGCCAAGCTTTTCCAATGGAGCACATCATGAAGCAGCCCAATGTCTACAAAATGGTTGATCAGACCACAAAGCAGACAATTGCTTTGAAGACCCCACTATGCATAAAATCTAATATACAAAACCAAAAACATGCACCACACATATAATAATCCTATTCTCCGTCCATCAAGTAATACAGTCAATATACAATAAGGTTCATCTTCACTCCTCCGCAGCTAGTCTATCTGTATTGGATCGTCCTGCTCCCCAGTTCCATGGTAAAATACAAAGTTATTATCCTCCTGTCGGTTACATTCAGTGTGTTCCTCCATAGGAGTATATTTCAAATGAATATTGTTTTCCGCTTGCAATTTCCAAATTATGGTGTCGTCTAAACTCTGTTCAATTTCGTCCAAAAGTTTAATTGCTTTGCTGATATCCAGTATATAGAATTTTGTCTGCTGTCCCAAACACTCTTTTAGTAGCTGAATGTTGTATAGCTTATCCATAACTGTATAATGTTAATTTACTTCTTTAGAATAGCTGACTGATATGTCTCAAATGTATAAAATCCAAAGTTTATTAGCTGTTGTTTACAAAAGTTCACTATGTATAAATGTCATCAATTGTTTGACATTTAAAGGTCACCTTTTCAAAGCTGTCAACAAAATCTTGATTTGACCTTTTATCTGTTATCACTTTGGAAACTGGTTGGATTTTAAAGGTCAATATGTTTCATGTAAACTTGATGATACTTGAGGTGAAAAGGTCCCTTACTGTATTCTTCTTATACATCTCCAAGTCATATACATCCTTCTTATCAGTCTTTACAGTGCATATTTTTGCACACATCATAGTAAGCATATTTATATCTTCACCAGCCACCAAACTTCATATTAAATGACTGGACTTACACACATTATCAATAACTATTTACATATCTTCATGTCATCATATCTTCACCATGGCACTACCATGGACTCATAGTAAAGTTTTGTGTACACTTTAAGTCAAAGTTTCTCTATGTTATTCATGGCCATCTCTCTTTTTCAAACACAACTTATTTCTTCATATCCTACAACGAAGCCAATAACACCCTCGCTTCCTTCTGGTCTGGTGCGGAAGAAGACTACCTTCCCGATTTGCTCCTAACAATCTCGTCATGTTCTGACGACACCAACCCATTCTTAACAACTGACAAGGAACTCGTCACAACATTCTTATCGCCACAACAATCAGCTAACCTCTCACCAAAATAGACTTTCACTTTCTCGTGAAAGCATTTCTTATACATGAAAAGCAGTATCAAAATTCCGGATCAAAATAAAAACGCATGTGCCAAAAATCATCACAACAAATGACCAAATAGAAATCGACCTGCTGTGCTCATCTTCTTTCCTATAAATTTGGCCAAATAAGGGAAATTAGATGTAAAATTTTCCCAAAGAGAAAAGTATGTTATATTTCTCAATTTCAAAAGTGAACCCCAAGCAACCAGAATATGACAAAACCTTTTCTCATAACATAGGGATAAACACAAATAACCATTTGCAGCCCCACAAGTCATATTCAATCTTATCACACCAAGGGGTGGATACACAACCTCATTCTGAATGCCTGACTTATTTTGGCAAACAATGGTAAATTTCGACCATCAGAAGTTCCAATAATCCACACACCTGAGTGTACATACTCTACAATTGACAATCAAGGGTTCAGACAAATTATGATCTCATGCATTACAAAACAAGAGGTACAGCTAATTGATACCTAAAACAAAATAAGAATGCTTAACCACGTTGAAACCACCGTCACAACAACACTACATAAAATCCATAAATTGGTAGCGTAAACCACCTACCTAGCAAATTGCAAGTAAAATAACTTGAAGACTTTTACAATAAAAGCCACATATACAAATTGCTTAAACATCATGATCCCAAGCAAGTTCCCTTTACATTTACCAACTGTAAACTTGGGTCATCGCCTCCACCTCAAACACAAGGAAAATCACCTTGCTAGCTATACAAAATAGCTTTTCTAAATCATCAAAGACCTTAAGTCTTTCCACAACTCTAATCAATATCCAAAAATCATTGTCAATATATTCAATCCAATCATTTCAAGACTCTAACAGCCTGAATTTTGGTCTAACAAACATAAAAACCAAATCACTGTCGTGAGTCTTTTCCATTAAAAAAAATAATCCATCATTTCAATAAATAAAAGCCCAAATGAAAAAAAAGAAAACATTTATCTATTTCAGAAAATCTTCAAAAATTAATCAGACAATGAAGCAGCGTGAATATCAGAATCTCTCATGGGTTAGGGAAACATACAACACCCTTACAACCCCAAATTCATTCACACATGGACCACAGTCTGATCCGCAATGAAGACCTTATAAAAATAAGGTAATTTTGAATTTTATACTATACTGAAAATTTTCTTGCTACATTAAATACTCAAACACCTTATTTGATTACAAAACCATTCAAAACTGATTTACAAAAACATGACACAAGCTCTAACAAAATGCTAATGTCTTCATCATCATCCAGATACATACCAAATGGTACCACACATAAAATAAAAGGGGAGAAGGACAAAGCTCTTCTATTAACACCCCAATGCCATATATAATATGACAAACACCCGAATGATGCCTGAGGACATTCTCAATCTATTGAACCACCTCACATTTGCACTAATTAAATCTTCAACATTTTTAGAAAAAAATTAAAAACAGTTCTCTTTTAAAAGAAAGAAAAATCAAAACTTTATATTCCCTAAATAAATTTCAAGCATGAATTAAAACTATAGCGTTTAAAACAAAAATTAATGAAAGATAATGAAACCCTAATCAATTCCAATTAAATAAACATAAAATAAAACTCTACCAAAATGTCAACGTCTTCATCATAATTCAGAAACGTATCACATGGTACCACAAATAAAAAATAAAGGGGAGAAGAATAACTCTTCCATAACACCCCATGTCATCTACAATATGACAAAACATCTGAATTATGTCTGAAGCCACGACCACATCATAGAATTACTATTCTTTAAAACTCCTCAAAAATAATTTAGTCTGGTCCATAATTTCCATAAAATTATAATCTTTCTCCTACAAATTTTTAATTTAAATAAAAACACAGAAATAAAAAAAATAAATAACAAAAAGAATTTTTGTTTTCCAGTCTACACTAAAATCGACAAGCAAACGTTTGTTTAAAACGATAAGCCAACAGATTGCCAAGTTTCATTTGAATTACCCAATCTCTGAAACACTTTGGATTATAATCAAAACATTGCACAGTCTGTGAGATAGTCTGTGCATAAAATGCAAATGAGACCTCGGTTATTTCCCTAGCCAAATGCTTAAACACATTCTCAGCACCTGCGTCATTCAAAACTGCCATAGTAATTGATTTTAAAAAAATGGTTAGCTGACTGTTACTTAAATAAGAATAAAATGACAAGTCCTACCGTGTCAAGAAAAATCCACCAATCACTAGTTAACTATTTCTTCAATCACAATCTGATCACAAACTGTTCCTGTTCTTTTCTGTTCTTCACAATGTGTCCACGAAAACAAAGTTCGATATCCTGGTCTAGTAGGCACCAAAAACGTCCCAGATGTAAGGTAGTAGTTGATTCTAATCTTCAAGTTCGCGTTGTGTTTTAAAAGTCTCTTTAGAATTTCTAAGTCTTGTAAATTTCACCAACAACTTTCACAATTTTATAATTTTATTAAATCTTCTTAAGTCCAACTAAAATACTTCTAGAAACTATCTATAACCCAAAGTTCCGAAATCTGAAGCTCTGCCACTGGGTTTCATCTTATATACCATGAAGTCACGTGATAGAAGCTGACCACAGCGCCACCTAATGACATCATCACTAACCAATCATATTTCAAGTTTACTATATAGCGCCCTCTACATAGGTAAGCTTCCATTTATATCAACCAATCAGGAGATACAAAAGTGACTCATAGTCACACCAGTTGCGCAATTCCCCAAAGGTCATATGATTAAATGTATTGCGCAATCCTGCCAATCAATGTCAGAATTGACACAATCTATTTATTGGGCTTATGTAATTTTACTAAACTAAGTAACATCTGTCATCATGACCTTTTGAAAGTGTTAAAACATCCCATCAAAATTGACAGGCTAATAAATATGACATTTGAAAAACAATAACAAACTGGTGTCAGAATTCCCTATAAAAACATAAACATGTCAATCACAGATGTCAACACCGCACCTGGCTGAACACCTGCATCCTACCCAAACCAAGCATTCACAAATATTGTAAATACCCACAGGCAATTCACAATTATTATGAACCCTCACAGACGAAACCAGTGACTACTTTATATCAGAGACTTAAAAAGTGCAGTTCTCCTATGAATATATATACTGAAGGACTTGAGAAATGCGTCAATTATATATTCACTGTCTCTTCCACATGGTTGATTTGAGGATGCATTCTTTATCACTTTTTATCTGCTTACACAATTGACCATGATTTTATATAGTTTCGGTTTGCTCATGCGGTTCATTCTGACGTAACACAGAACTTAGTGTTTTTCAACAATTACCTTCTGACAACTGAGAGATTAGTACAATTTAAAAGCAAACACTTTGAGCTGGTAGCCAGATGTCTTAACCAACAGAAAAACAAGAAAAGTTTTGGAAAAAATCGGAAATGATCGTTTAATTACACTCCCAGTCGCAGCGTTTATTTGCTAACGTCAGTCTTAATTTTTAAAACAGCAATAACAGGCGGATGACATTAGTGCATCTTGCGATACTTCTGTCTTTTATGCAACCGGTTGTGGAGTATCTTGTGGCACTAAGCCATTTTGATTATTCCTGTTCCTTACCATATAAACAGCCAATTACATCAAAAATAATAATGACGTCACCTAGACAAAATAAACTTCACTAGAGGCCTAAAATGTCATGATTTGAGTTTGTCTTTCCTTGTGTTTTTGAGAACAAACATCGGTTCGAAAACTTTTTGGCACTCATTATGGAAGGTATTGATACTTTGTGACTTTTTAAATTTGGGATGTCTCAGAATAATCGCGATGTCATGGCAACCATAAGCCACAGCGTTTTGATTTTCTCATTAAATGCAAGCAAAATGAAGGGACTTGTCAATTTTATTTTTCACATAATAAAAATATTACACTTTTGATCATAAATTGGCATTTTAGCAGGTGGTGCTTTTATAAAGTCCTTCAGTATATTATAGTATAAGACTCATAATGGCTTTAGCTAAAATTGCTAAACATTGATAACATTGAAGAAAGAGTTAAGTCTCACAACAGCCGCCTTAGACTCATAACCATCATGTTTCTTGTGCAACAACCAATTTCAGAATGCATTAATACTCACTTTCACAAACCTCCTCTGATTTAGCTCCAGGATCTCTGGTTCCTGTCTCCACTCCATTTCTCATAGGACATTCTGTGCAAGTGACTCCAGCAGCTGGGTGCAAGTCAGGTTGATATGTATCTACATCACAAGCTGTACAAATCTTATCCTTCACATATTCTCCCACACCACACAGGGCTGGAATAGAGATAAATGCAACTTGTTTTGTTTGTTTGATTCGATTCGTTACGTCCCATCAACAATCTTTCAGTTAAACAGGGACAGTTCTTCCTGGGTTGAACCAGTACTAAGCTAGGGTAAATGTGTCTTGCTCAAGGACCACAATGCAGTGACGCCAGTGAGGCTCGAACCAGCGGTCCCTCGGTCTCAAGTCAAGCACTCTACCACTGAGCTACTGCGCTCCCATAAATGCAACTTGGTTGATTTACTGTTTGTCTACTAGTGTGATCTGCTTATATATAACCTTTGCATCTGAATCCAAACTGTTTTGACACTCTGATGGTATTCCTGAAAGAATTGTTTGAAAAAATTTATTTTTTACCTGGTCACAAACCCTGGAAAAAGATTTCCTATATTAAAGGTGTGTCGCAAGTTTGTTTGATTTTGTTTAGAGATTTAACGTCCCAGTCAACAGCTCTGGTGGAAATGTCAAGACAGTTAGTTCACCTTACCACACTTTTTTCCCTGGCAAGCTTGACTAAGTGGTTAAACAGTATTTCATGCACATACTTTCGATTGTAACTGACAACAACTCTTCTTAATTCAGCGGAAGGAGGAGAATGACCGTAGAAATTATTTCATGATCAATCTCCACAAAAGTATGGGACCGGGCCAGGATCAAACTTGTGACCCCTGGGTCCACAGTCAGACTCCCTACCCACTGAGCTACTGGGCCCAGTTATTTTTACTGGAAACAGAAAATTGAATTCACTAAAGCATCCATAAATGGCAAATATAACAGATGAATTTTGTTTTCAGAGGTTCAATTCAGGGTACCCACAAAAATTCAACAACATGACTCCATGATTTTTCCATGATTTTCCACGATAAACAATGTTATTTCCATGACTATTTAATGCATGACCTGAAACCTCCCCTTTTAGCGGCATCTTCACCATGCTGAGCATAAATGCAGAATGCAGCAAAAGTAACATATTTAAATAAGCATGCATTTTGAATAAAACAGCAGCTAGAAACCACCAGTAGCCAGAAAACTAGCTATCAGACACACAATTTTATGTGTCTGACAGCTTGTTTTCTGGCTACTGGTGGTTTCATCAAATTATTTTAAAAATCCCATGATTTCTCCATGATTATTCAGGTTTTTTCAAATTCCATGATTATTCCATGCATGGAACTGTTTTTCGTGATTTTCCAGGTTTTCCATGATTTCCAGAGCTTGTTTGTTTGTTTTGATTCTTTACGTCCCATCAACAATCTTTCAGTTAAATAGGAGTTGAACCAGTACTAAGCTAGGATATTTGTGTCTTGCTCAAGGACCACAAGGCAGTGACGCCAGTGAGGCTCGAACCCGCGGCCCCTTTGTCTCAAGCCAAGCACTCTACCAATGAGCCAGAGCTGGTGGGAACCCTGTTCATGAATGGATGAATGACATGCGTCCAGGTTCAAAGTTAATGTGATAAACTGTCTCTAACAAAATGAAATTCGTTTCTTAACTAAAGTTAGTTGCTTAACAGAATATGGTTACCATTTAGGGTTAAGACTTGTTGACAATAATCTGTTAATCAGAAAAACAAATCAAGAAATATAGGGAACAAATTATCAAGTTTGTTTATTTGTTGCACATCTACAATCGGGAAAAGCACAGCAACAAGGAAGATGGATGCTTACTTAAGATGGTTAACCCTTAAAGCGCCACCTATAATTTGCAGCAGACGACAATTTCAAATTTTGCCGCTTTTTCAAAAATAACCAATAAGGCATGATATTTCATGAGAATCCTCTGCTGGCAGGCAATTCTCATGTAATATCATACCTTATTTTTGTCGAAATTTGGAAAAATGTCGCAAAATTTGTCGTCTGCTGCAGTCGTGATTGGGGCTTTAAGGGATAAGACACTTTGCAGCACATTTTTCCCCCGTTCTAAGATGCGTTATTACCCCCATGTTTTCTTAAAAAGGCAATGGGGATATTGCAATCGCCTCCGTCCATCACATTATCTTCTCTTAGACGGCTCGTCAGATTAATCAAATTTGGTATATAGCTTCCCTATACCCAGAGGGAATGCATCCGTTTGGATGGGGTAAAAATCTGTGCTTCATGACTACAAAGTAGGTTCATTACAATACACATGTATTTTTGTACATGGTGGGAGAGTGTTGGGATTTGCGATGGTCATCGAATTTTCTCTAGTTCAAGTACATGTTGTTGAAAAAGCCGAAGCAAAAGGTATTTAGATAAAAAAAAAAATTATGTAATTCTGTATGCTTTTGGTAGTCTGCATATCGTTTGATAAAATCAATTTTTCTGAAAAAAAAATCAGGAAAAAGTCAGTGTGTCAAGCAGTTTGAATCCAGATCAGATCCCATATAAAAGCCTCAACATGTCAGGTCTGATCTGGGTCCAATTTGATTGCATGGCTACCAGCAGACAACAAAAGTTGTTATTATTGGGAAAAACGCAGTCTATATGATGTCCATTTACTTACGGATATCGCAGTCAGTTTGACTGTATTTCATGACGCCATCAGTTGTAAAGTTTTCAGGGCAAGGCAAGCAGTTTCCCAGTCTGAAAAATCCTGAATGATACGTTCCCACAGCACATGGAACGCATTTCATTTCTGTATCGCTAAACCCATGGCCTCCTTCACAGATAGCTAAAACAGATAAAGAAAAAAATTGAGATTATTTTCTTGTCCATCATTTTCAACATTTGTTTGGGGTACTCTTTGTCTTATTAAGATGGTTCGTCTGAAAACCCTGAGCATATGGATGGGAAATAAGAAAATTACATCTTAATTACTAGGCCTGTGGGTAAAATAAATGAAAAATACAGGATATGAGCCAGTGCATGAGATTTCCAACAATGTGTTATGTGCGACCAGCAAAGCCTCAGATCAGCAGAACCTTTGCTAGTAGCTTGAGTATTCTATGATTGTTAAGCTACTGACTGAACACCATTTGGAGTTTCTAAGCTTAAAAGGAGGCTGCAGAGGCTCGTCCGAGTCTACACAAAATGTCAATTGTTGGAAATCTCCTGCAGCGGCTCAATTATTCAATATTTTGAATCAGCATATGAAATTTTAGCATTTATGGAATTGTCAAGCAATTATTGTTTAGGCAAGCCTGCCGGAAAGCGGAGACTGGCTTGAGCCTTTGCTGCTTTTAAACACAAATTATTGATGTAAATGAAAACTCAAACCAAACTTTCGATCTCTAGCCCTGCTGGGCATAATATGGGCCTCGTGACAAAACCTGTCTTCGGGTTTCCTAAAAGCAAGACTCAAACCAGCCTGCTCAGCTACAGAGACTAGCTAGAAAATTGAAATTTCACTCGTAGCAAGTATAGATATGATAGTTTCCAATAAGCGAATAACAAAGGCACTGACCAGACTGCGCGGATCTGCAGGCTGGTCTGCCCCTTTGTTGTTGGCAAACCCTGAAGACAGATTTTACCACGTCGAGGCGCATATAAAGGAGGCTTTTATGCATATGGGAAAAGTACCTGATCAACTCAAGAACTAGGTCATTTGTTTATTGCTAGGCATTAAAGCCTCAGTTAATATTAACAAATACAAACACAGAACATTGATCTTGTCACATGCCAAACAAGGAGCAGTCATTCTTATATGTGACACACCATCTTGACCTGGTATATAACACTACCATATATTATCAAAATATCTTAAATTTATAAACGTTATAGAGCACACAAGTGGTTCAACCCACACAAGTTGTCTTCTTTTAATTCTTCGCATCCTGGGTAATTTTTCATGCTTTTTTGTTTTGTTTTATTGTTTGTTTGATTTGATTCTTAAGTCCCATCAACAATCTTTCAGTTATATTGGGATGGGTCTTCCTGTGTTGAACCAGTACTAAGCTAGGATTAATGTTCTTGCTCAAGAACACAACGCAGTGACGCCAGTAAAGCTCAAAGCCGTGACCCTTCGGTCTCGAGCCATGCTTTTTTGCTGTCTGATGATTTTTTTCCCCAAAAAATTCTTTCAGGAATACCATCAGAGTGTCAAATAGTTTGGATCCAGATCAGGCCCGACATTTTGATGGGCCTGATCTGGGTCCAAACTGTTTGCAAAAGGGATAAAAAGTTAAAGTACAAAGAGGTGTAAGGCTGATTGTTATGTCCTCCAAAATCAAAGACTTTTTTAAGATTAGAAAGAATTGGCATAAAGAAAGCAATACAGATCCAGGTCATCTGGCTTCTGATTAACCCTCAAAGCCCCAAGAAAAAAATGCATCTGAAAATGTTGTCTGCTGAAGTCGTCTGCTGCAAATAATTACCTAATATTAATAACAAATTATGTACAGAAGCAAACAGCGTGGACCCAGAACAGACTGCTCCTATAGGAGCAGTCTGATCTGGGTCCACACTGTTTGCCATAGAGGCTTCTTAGACATCTCAGCAGACGAGAAAAGCAGACAACTTTTTTTGGGATTGGTTAAGGTTGAGCTTGCTATTCAGTCCCACACTTGTTTCCATTCAGCCTGTGATTCACGTTAATGAATTTAATCATATAATTAGACTAGTTAGAAACCGAGTTAGTTTTGATATTGTTTATTGCACAAAGGTGTGAAAAATTGTAGACACATTTGAATCATCCCATTGTTCTAGCATTAAATTTTACATGGAATGCATGTTATGTCACCAAGACAAACCATTTCTCTTTTAATTTCTTATTGCTCTAATTCCCAAGTGACCTTTTCTGCCTATATCAGGCCCCCAAGATAAGGGTGCGTAACTGAAAATTATTTTCTTATTTCTCAACCAAAACATATGTTTTGGGTACTCAAAAGAACCGTCTCGACGAGACGGTTCTTTTGCGTGCCCAAAACACATGTTTAAACTGATGGTTAAGAAAATCATTGCAATTTAACGCAAATAGTTTTTGCTTTACTGGCCCTATGCTATTTATTTTGAATTATGGTTTCTGGTTTCATAGAAGAATTTTAAAGCTGCATACTCTGTAACTATGAACATTTTTCGAAAATTTTTATTTTCTTTTTAAATCATTTGTAAAAGTAGAATTAATCTATGTTTTCACGATAAAAATGTTCAGTACACCTGAAAACTGCATGGAAAAGTGAATTATCTTATCAAATAGGTGTTTATTTTCTCTTGTTGCTAATTATTTGCGTCCCTCCAATAATTCTAGACCATTGAATTTTAACATAAATGCAGTGGTTTTGATAGTGATAACTTGTTAAGATTTACAAAAATGGTAAAATATTTACCTGAATTTGAGTATTTTTACTGTGTTCTTGAAAAATAAAAACATTATTTTTAAATTTAGAAGATCAAAAGTTACAGACTATGCAGCTTTAAAGTATCTTTAGCCTCAATACTTTTTGTCTCTTAGGGGCCATGTTTATTTGCAAATCAAATTCAATTTAGATATACTTGTAGAGGTTCACCCAGGAACTATTTTTGTGAAGTTTGGTAAAAATTGACCCAGCTGCATAGGAGTTGTCATTTAAAACAAACTGTTGGTGATAACTCACTATTAACAATGTGAGATGGATGCTTGATATTCAGTGATCACAATATATTACATGTTTGACGGAAAAATACCATGATTTATAAAACAAATAAAATCTGTAATTTTGTTCTTGTCTAGAAAGATTTATTCCTCTATAGGCAAGGAACTTTAACCTTTAAGGTTTTGTTTGTTTTGTTGCTTTATGTCCCAAGTCAACAGCTATGGTCATTGCGGGACGGTCAGTTCACCTAACCACACTTTTTCCTGGGCAGGCTTGAACAAGAGGTTAACCAGTAATTTGTGCACATACTTTCGCATGTAACTGACAACAACCCTTCTTGAATGAATCAGCGGAAGGGAGGAGAATGACCGTAGAAATCATTTCATGATCAATCTCCACGAAAGTATGGGACCGGACCGGTCCCATACTTTCGTGGAGAAGGTCAAACTAATTCCTTGAGAAATTATTTTAGCCCCAAATCATAGGGTTGTGTAATGTAAATAACCATAAAAAAGTCCTCAAAAAACATCGGTGCCAAATTCGAGAAAATTAAGATTTAAGATTTTATCATTAGTGGGTGGGGTACCTGAAAAATGGAAATAATCATTTTTGACCAATAATGCTTATATATTTCACATTCTTTTTAAGTAAATGCTGAATATATCAGGTGAGGAAGGTTTTAAGACTATAAGTGTGTAAACCAGGTGGTCAACAGAGAGCATAATCGTTTACATGGCAACCCATAATATCTAAATAATGGGGGCGTGCCAACAAAATTGTGCATATCTCAGCAGCAACTCATCCTAGAATATTAAACTTGGTATCAAATTAATTCTGAGTTGTCGTATGTTCTCCTGACTGTCCGATATGCAATTATCTATTTTGTATATTCATGAATATTTATGAGAACATGAGAAATCAGATAAAAATTGCAGAGAAATTAAGGGGGTATACCTACAAAATAACATATATCTGAGCTGCTAATTGAACAACAGGTCAAAACTTGGTACAAAAATGACGCTGAGACAATGCCCCTTTACTTTGTGGTTTAACATGCAAATTATCAAATTATTATATCCAGCAGTATAAATGAAAATATTAGAAATAAGAGAAAATTCTAAACAAAACTAAAGGGGTATACCTACAAAATTGAATATATCTCGGCTACTAACTTTCCTAGATTACCAAACACCATACCAGATTGATACCAAGATACTATTCTTTTACCCATTGGTTCAACATGCAAATAATAAGCTTTAAATATCCATGACTATTAATACAACATTAGATACTATAGAAAAATCACAGAAAAATTAAGTGGGTATCCCTACAAAGTTACTCATATCACAGCTGCTATTTGCCCTGAGTTACCGAATATGCTTCTGAATTGATGCTAAGACACATTCCTTTTATGCATTTGTTCAACTGAGAGTAATTTTATTTTGATATTTATGATTATTAAAGAGAATATTAGAAATCATAGAAAAATCACAGGAAATTAAGAAGGTATACATATAAAATTACTAATAACTCAGCTGCTGATTGCCATAGAAAAGCAAACATGGTACCAAAACAATGCTAGAGCATTAATCATTTAATCATATGTTCATTATAAGAAATATATGAATTGCCAAATCCCCAATATTAATAAAAATTTTAGAAATGAGAGAAAAATGTTGAAACTTTAATAGTGTTGTACCCACAATAGCCCATAGATCTAACTCAGCTGCTGTAATTCTTAGACTTCTAAAAATGCCTAAATGATTCCACTGTGCCAGCCAAAATGGTCACCAGAGCTCTAGATGAGAAATATTTTAAACATCTCCAAATTAGAAATAATTTCATATTAATGCCATTCCTCGTAAGGCCTTCTACCAAAACTACACATTCATTCAACCAGTTTTGCTCTGCTGAACAAAATAGTCTACAGAGCTAAAATAGAACTCTTTACACAATATCTGATCCAGAATAAGTACAAAGAATGTTTTTGTATGATCTATGTTCCTTAGTTTGCTCAAATTCATACAATTATGCTTAACAAAAGTGCCTCCAGGGCTACAATTCAGGTGAGCGGTCCAGAGCCACCCAAACTTGCCCTCTTGTTTAATATTATATGGGGATTCCCCCTTTCCGGCCATTTTCCCCATTCATCCCATATAAATTCTTTTTAGAAAACAAATCAGACCGACTAACCTTATTTTAATTTTCCATGCAATAGTAAACTCACATATTTATTTTGGTCTTAGTAATTTTTGTATGTTATCTCTCCTATTTTTTCTACGATTTGTCTATAATTTCCAATGATTAATAAATTCATATATGTAAAATAAAATTAGATTATATGCATATTGAACCACAGGGTATAAGGAATATGTCTTAGCAACAATTAGAGCCAAGTTTGATAATTAAGGGCATCTAGCAACTACGATATGAGGAGTTTTAAAGGTAAACCCACTATTTATTTCTGTGATTTGTCTATCATTTCCAATAGTTTTCCAATAATATCCATGAATATTTAAAAGACCTCGGACAGTCTTAATGAGAGATTGCCCATAAAAATGGTCAGAGAAAAGTTTCAAAGAAAATGATATTTTTTCCATGATAAGGATGGTAATTTTAACTCTTGAATAATACGCACAAGTGTTTTTCGCATTGGACAAGTACCTTACTGTTTTTGCTATTCAACATATAGGAAATAGAAAAAAGTTTAACTGAAGATGGGACGATGTCAAAAGTTTTATGCTGCAAACAATATATTTCCGTGTTTTAGATGAGTACCTGAAGAAACCTTGATTTTCTGTGAAATATAATTTGGTCACAAAAATGACATTGCATAACGTTTCTGTCTTCCAACACTGAAGACGCAGGTAAAAAAACGAAAAATTACAGAAAAATACAATAAATTTAGTACCAAAATGTTCCTTGCAATCTAATTAATAAAATGACTATCCCCACTTTATGTTTTCGTTCACTAATAAAAATAAGTTAGACGTATTTGAAATTCTGGAGTGGACTGGATAAAGAAAATTTTCAAAATGGCGGTCTTCCACTTTTTCGACATATTACTACTCTGGTTAAAACTGGACATGTCATGATCCCACTAGATTCACCACATCACATATCGTAGTATTTTTCTTAAATTTGAACAAACAGTTCATGCAAAATGCATGTCATATACAGTTTGTTGAATTGTTCTATTTAAAATGTGGGATTTATAAACCTTGGGAGATGGAAAATCATTTAAAGAAACTTGTGTTTGTGCACTCGTTTGTTTATAGGATTTTTCACCTTCCTCAGTTTATAAATCCCATATTTTAAATAGAACGATGCATAAACTCTATATATCTTTTTTTATCGCTTTGTGCTGAGGTGAGCTAAAAAAGAATAATGAAACCAGGCCCTGAGGTTATAAAACTTTTTACATGCTCAATTCAGCTGAGCGCAAAATTTATCCTGCTCATAAATGTTAAAATGCCAACAGTGGTTGGCATTTTAACATTTATTTGCATGATCTGAGATGCTTAAAGCAAGAAACTTTCCCATTTGTCGGTATTATAGTTTTTATGAGCAGTTGAAATTTTGTGCTCAGCTTCGTTGAGCATGAAAAAAGTTTTATAACCTCGCGGCCTGTATTTGTCCCAAAATGTAAATTGTATGAACTTACGAGAGCATTCACTAACATCTGATGTTCCAAATTGACTAGTTCCCTGTTGGGCCTCTCCTTTGTCAGGGCAACGTGTACATTGAACTGTAGACTTGGGCATTGATTCAGGCTGATAATAATCCTTGTCACATAGCCTGCATCTTGTGTCTACCAGATATTCTCCGGGATCACAGATTTCTGTTAAAATCAAAGCTTGAAAAATATCCCTTGTCATACTGAATATTTTTATGTACTACACTCCTCCAAAATTTATATGCTGTTAACCTACAGCATTCCAGTTGTAAGCATGTATTTTCAATCCAAGTGGAAAACTAAAAATCTTGATCAGATGATTTGTACCTACAGTGATTTTAAAAAAGGATAAGTAATAGTTATACCATGGGATGTCCGCCTGTACGTGGAGATAATCCACGAGCTTTAGCGAGTGGAATATCTTACGTACAGGTGGACAAACATGGTATAACTATTTTATACCATCTAAATCAGTGTAGACCTTGCACATCAAGTGATATTTCATGCTTAAGTCGGTAAAGGTGGTATAAATCCGGGTTTAGCATGAGAAGGGTTAACCCTTTATCACATATGCTATATTTAGAACCTTGCATCATTTTCTATAAATAATTCAAATTTTCAAATATTTTCCAAAAACTATTTTTAACACTTCAATAGTTTTGAAAATATTATAGAAAATGGAACATTTGCTCCTCAGGAGCAAATGTTCCATTTTTCATAATATTTTCAAAAAACTTACATTTCAAAGGCATCCAAAGGGTATATTTAAATGCACTATAGACCACTTTTCTCACGTAAGCAATCACTATGAACCCAGATCAGACTGTTCCTATGGGGACTGTACGTCGAATACGATACTTGGTCGAGAAAAAAAAAAACGCCAAGAGAGACACTTTGTAGAATTTCTTTTGAAAGAAGTACGACACTTGGTCGAAAAAAATCGACCAACTGTCCTACTTTGGTGTTTTGAAACAAATATCAAAATTTTTGGTTATGTGTACCGCGCATTTGATCAATTTCTTATCAGTATAGTTCTAAAAATGGCTGACAGTTTGCAAAATAGACCGTAATTTTACAATAGTAACAGGGGTGCAAAAAGTTGGCTTTCAAGGGTTTCAGTATGGAAAAACAAGCAAGTTGATCGAACAATATATTATCATATGACGTCGTGCCTGGGAGTGAAATAACGCCACGGAATAAAATCGATAAACCACTAGTGGTTGATAGATTTACGGGAAACGTTATGACGTCCATAACAACATTGCGTACATAATGACAAAATTATCAAGTTTACGCCAGAAATGAGATTTCAAAGAATTTGTCATATGATGAATAGAATCTAACATTTGTGCTCTTGTATTATTGAATTTATTAAACTCTTTGCGAAAATGACATAAAATGCTCGGCAAGCCTCGCATTTTATCTCTTTTCCCCATCTTGTTTAATAAATTCAATAAAACATGAGTGACATGAGCACTCATGTAAGATCCTCTATTTGGAAATGGGAGTACGGAGCTTGCAAAGGTGTGTAGTTACTTCTTCTGCCTACACACAATTTACATGGCCCAAGTGTTGCCCAGGTGTTCACACTTTTTTCAGGTGTATGCACATTGCACTATATTGGTAAATTACTTTCGTTTTTGAATTTTCTCTTTTTTCAACAAATTTTCGACAGATCGACATTGGAAGAATTGTTCTTCAATGTAATTTCAACGAATATCGCGTTCGACGTAATGTCGTATTAGACGAGATGTCGCATGCGACAAAAGGTTTTCGAGGAAATGTCATGGAAGCATGGGAGCAGTCTGATCTGGGTCCATATTGTTAGCAATACAGGTTACCAAAATAGAACATGAGATAATCAAGCAGAAAAAAATTGTCATGAATGGTGCAAAAATAAAAATAAGATACTAACTCAAAACAATCAGCCGATCATTCTACAATCTGATAAAGACACCAGTCTTTTGTCTTACACCCTGGTAGTCAACCCAATCACGGTTGGCAACTTTGCTTTCCTCTTTAATTGCACGCCAGTGGGTCGGACTTCAGACTCTATGATGGTTCCGACTTAAAGACTTATCTATTGATGAGATAGTAGGGGCCTGATGCTTTGGCTGTTTGTCCGGCCCACCGGGGTTTACCTGTTGGATTTCTTTTGCTCCGGTATTCAGTTTTATTTACTGTTGAGTCCTTATCTCTGTTTTATCTCTTTGTTATATATTGATTTATATGTTTTAGGTGATGATGCATTGATAAGTTAGGGGTCTTTCATGCAAACCAAATATCAATGTGTCTTGATCCACATCTGAATTAAGGGTGAGGTTGGCGCCGTTAAACCGGTTTAAGCCCTCCAGTAATATATTTTACTGACCGTTCCAAGGCGGTACTTCTTTTGTGGATCTTTTATGTTTTTGTTCTGTCTTGTGTTTGCTATGTCTTTGTGCGTGTCTGTTTATATGTGCTTTGTGATCACCTGCTGGGAAAGGGCTGACCTCTTGGCTCTCGTTTGTGGTGTCTGCTGTGAGTTTGTCACTTTCCCATTGGTATCCTGGGTCAGGTGTTGTACTTGATTGTATCAAGTTCCTGATCTTTGCACCCTTACTTACTTTAAACAGTCTACTTATACATAGCCCTGAGACTACTGATAGCCAGAATATTATAACTATGCTTGTAGCAAGTTAAACTATCATGGTTACCAGTTAGTGAACAACAAAGTTCTTGATCATACTGCACTGAGGGGGGGTGGGGGTGGGGACGGGAGTGGGGGCACTCATACATATGAGACCAAAAGTCAAGTTTTTCAACAAAGGGGGAACTATCACACATTTTTGTCTATCTTTTGTCTGGAAAGGGGTAGGGGTCCCAGAATCCTATTGGCATGTCCCTACCCATTTTGATAGTGAGATGTTTCTTTTGTGCACCCAAAACATATGATTTGATTCTTTACGTCCCATCAACAATCTTTCAGCTAAACATGGCCTTGTCTTCCTGGGTTGAACCAGTACTAAGCTAGGATAAATGTGTCTTGCTCAAGGACCACAATGCAGTGACGCCAGTGAGGCTCGAACCCCTGGCCCCTCGGTCGAGTCAAGCACTCTAACCCTGAGCCACTGGGCTCCCATGAAAAATTATTAAGAGCTCATAAACACACACTATTCTCTAAAATCTAATGTATCTTATATTAAATTCTAAATAGCAGGTCATGTATCAGAGTTCACACTTTTATGTTTTTACTTTATTCTCTGTGTTAATATATATAAACGTGTTTACATGCTGGGTAATTTTGCATGATTTTTTTTTTGTCGTCTGCTGAAGTTTTTCAAAATTATCATTTTCAAAAAATTATTTCGGGAATACCATCAGAGAGTCAAACAGTTTAGATCCAGATCAGGCCCGACATTTTGTCGGGCCTGATCTGTGTCTAAAATGTTTGCAAAGGTTATCAGCAGACAACAAAAATCGCCACAAGTGGAATAAGAGTTGAGAAGGGGTATACAGAATGTAAATGAGCAGCGACATGAGATTTCCAACAATGTAGTATGTGCGACCATCAAAGCTTCAGATCAGCCTGCACATATGTGCAGTCTGATCAGTGCCTTTGCTAGCCGCTTGAATGTTCTAGGAGTGTTAAGCTACTGACTGAACTTCATTTGGAGTTTCCCTACTTAAAAGGAGGCTGCATAGGCTCGTCTGAGTCTACACTTGTCAAAATACCACATTGTTGGAAATCACATGTCATGGCTCAAATGACTTTGATTACCATATTGGCACATATCCACTGAAGTTGCAGCTGTCACATCAGTCGTGCTGTCATCACATGGGTTACAAGACCCAAACTTGTCATCAACTGTATTGTCCTTATAGAAACCTCTTTCACAAGCTTTACATGTCTCTATCTCATCAGTGTTCACTTCATAACCGCTCACACAGTAGACTAAAAGAAAGAAAAAACATACTTATCCTTAAACAAAATGCCTAAAATTTGTAGCAGATGATATAATTAATATTTGTTTTTGCTCAACAAAAAAACAAAAACGCCTGACATTTTATGTGAGTTGTCTGCTGGGAGCCAGCCGACAATGCACATGCTATTTCAAGCATTTTTCTCCCGAAACTTCAGGAAGATATCACACTTGTACTTTGGCAAATTGTGAAGACCCGGATAAAATGCCAAGTCATTCAGAGTCTATAGTGTTTGCTAAGATAAAAACAATATTCAGACACTCACACAGTAGACTGAAACAAAATAACCACATTAATCCTTATTCCTTAAAGCGCCAAGAAAAAAATGCATCTGAAAATGTCGTCTGCTGAAGTTGGCTGCTGCAAATAATTGCCTAACATAACTGACGAATTAAGTATAGAAGCAAACAGCGTGGACCCAGAACAGACTGCTCCTATAGGAGCAGTCTGATCTGGGTTTACACTTCATAGAGGCTTCTTAAACATTTCAGCAGACGAAAAAAGCAGACGACTGTTGTTGCGATTGGTGCATTAAGGGTTGAAGAGATGCCAAATATTTGCAGCAGATGATATTATCAACAGGGATTTTCCTATGCCAAATTTGAGGCTGAATATAGGCCCCTTCTCAATTGAAAATTGAGCAAAAACTTCCCAAAATGATGAATAATATTCCCAATCTCCATTTTGGTGAAACTTTCATGAAAATCAGACCAAAAATAGGAAAATTACAGATGTATTAATTCAAATTCAGAGAAATTGGAAAATTTTGTTATTTGATATGGAGATCTTGTTCATTTAGACAGAACAAACTTTTCCCAATTTTGATTTTCCTAAATTCAACAGGCCCCCGGCACCAACTATGGAAAGGTAGGAAAATCCCTAATCAATTTTTGGTTGTTGCTTAACTAACAACCAAAAAAGCTTGATATTTCATGTGAATTGTCTGCTGGCATTTCACATGAAATTTTAAGCATTTTTCCCCCGAAAATTAAGGAAGATATCACAAGTGTACTTCGGCAAATTGTGAAGGCCCAGATGAAATGCCACTTTATGTGGCATTTCATCTGGGTCTACACTGTTTGCTTAAACAAAAACGATATTCCGAAAAAGACGAATAAAACCTAATGACTCATCAATATGTATGTATGTATGAGCTCATGTTTAACATCCCACCAACAGATAAGGTCATATGGAGACAAAGCCAAGACTGGTGAAGCAGGGAACACAACCCTCAACCCCTTGTTTACAAGGTGAGTGGTTTATCACTACATCACAGCGGCTATTTGACCTCTTGATATATTATATGTAATGAACCATCTCATGTTCATTGTATCAAATAAGAAGAAAGAATCCATTTGTAAACAAAGGGTTAATCCAGAGCTATGTTTCTCATCTACTTACAGACACAATCATTAGATCTGTAACCTATAACCCCTAGATATATTCAATAGACCATCCCAAGTTTATAGTATCAAACAAGAAGAATAAGAACATAAATACATTTAGGAGATAACTGTATTCAAAATTTTCATTTGGGCAGGTATATCGTCGGATATATGGTCGGAAATTTAGTTTTACAGCGACGCGTAAGCAGAGCCGTAAATCGTGATTTCCGAACGTATATCAGACGATATACCTCCCCAAATAAAATTTTTAATATGGTTATCCCCATTCTAATGCACAATTAACATTTTCCCTTCCCTTCAAAAAGACAGTGAAAATGTACTTTGTTGCGCATACGTCCAGCGGCAGCCAGCTGCATATATAAAACCACTTGCCAGCTGCATATATTTACTTGTAAACTAATGAAAAGCGACGTTACGCAATGATGTCGGGTTTGCGACAGTGTATCGCAGGATATACTGTCGCAAATTTATGACGTTATCCAATCAGATGTCGCATTGCATTTGCAAGTGCATTAGAATTGGGGTTATCCTAGAGCTATGGTTCTCATGTACTTACAGACACAATCATCGGATCTGTTGGCTCCCACAGCTTTGGTTGTTTTGTTGCCTTCACATGGCTCACATTTCAACATGGCCACTTCATCCTGGTAACTGCCAACCGGACAAGGTTCACATCTCCTATTTACATCATTCCAATAGCTTCCTACATGACAAACACCTGAAAATAACATTAAAATTGTGTCACATTTTGTAGCTTTATAGCATGGTATTCTTTCTCATGACACAGGTCAGAAACTCATTTTTGACTGGAAACCAAATGATCATGCATGCACTTCTATTCAGAAAGGGTTTTTAACAGATGCCACAAATTATGACAACTTATTGAGTCTGTACTGTTTTTGTTTTTTGTTTGATTTGATCCTTTACGTCCACTCAACAATCTTTCAGTTATGCGGGACGGTTCTTCCTGGGTTTAACCAGTACTAAGCTAAGATAAATGTGTCTTGCTCAAGGACCACAACGCAGTGACGCCGGTGAAGCTCGAACCCGCTACCCTTCGGTCTCGAGTCAAGCACTCTACCACTAAGCCACTGCGCTCCCAAGAGTCTGTACTGTTCAGTGAGGGAAATATAATTTATGTGTGGTCAGCTTGCATGATTTTGTGTATACGTGATTTTAAATAATAAACTCTTTGCAAAATTTTATATCAATTGAGCTGTGACATGAGATTTCCAACGATGTAGTATGTGCGACAAGCCTCAGATCAGCCTGCGCATACAGGCAGTCTGATCAGAGCCTTTGCTAGTCGCTTGAATATTCCACAAATGTTAAGCTACTGACTGATTATCATTTGGAGTTTCTAATCTTAAAAGGAGGCTGCACAGGCTCGTCTGAGTTTACTATTGTCACAATGCCACATTGTTGGAAATCATGTGTCAAGGCTCAATCAGAATATATATCATTCAAAGAGAAATTCAGAATAATCCCTTCAGTGGTTAATGAGAAATAGTGCGGACAAGATTTTGGCTATTTAAGGCATACAACTGAACTGTCTGGAAGCTAAAATAAATGCACCATATTAATTCAAGTTCAGGGAAAGAGTTAGACAAGTGGTCGAAATACTGACCCATATTACACTTTTCTTTGCTGTCTGCTACTTCCCAATCCCCAGTTCTCGTAGTCCATCCTTCGTCACATGGCTGACAGTCGTCTTCAAACAGATCTCTCCAATAGCCCCGCCGACAAGGAATACATATACCAGAAGCATTTCTCTCCTCCCCTGCTGCGCAGTCCTCTGATAACATAAAATTATATAGGCCTTAATGTGACAAAACCTGTCTTTGGGGTTTAGGACAAAGCCGGACTTAAACTGGTCTCCTCAGTTATGTTTGTTTGATTTGAGTTTTTACGTCCCATCAACAATCTTTCAGTTAAACAGGGACGGGTCTTCCTGGGTTGAACCAGTACTCAGCTAGGATAAATGTGTCCTGCTCAAGGACCACAAGGCATTGACGCAGGTGAAACTGGTCTCCTCAGCTACAGAGACTAGCTAGAAACTTGAAGTTTTGCTTGTGGCAAGGTTAAATGTGATATACTTTCCAGTAAGCGAATAACAAAGGTGCTTATCAGACTGCCCGGATGCGCAGGCTGGTCTGCCCCTTTGTTGTTCACAAACCCCTGAAGACAGGTTTTCTTGCATCGTGGCCCATATGATATGGTACATGTTCAAAAATTTCAAACACCTTTCCTTTCAGTTTTCAACTAAATGCTAAATATCAGGACTGGAATTCACAAAACGTTTGACAGAGTAGCAAACAGGGAAGACACTGATCAGACTGCTTCTTTCAGAAGCAGTCTGATCAGGGTCTGCTCTGTTTGGCTAGCCTATATCTATGCCAAGACCATGTGCGTATGAGCTGAAAAGGCTTTAGCAAGACTGTGCAAAAGTGAAGTCTCCCTGAGTCTTCCTTGCATATATGCGATAAGTATCAAACTCTTACAAAATGGCTTAAAAGTACTATTCTAACACTGATTGCCTATATAGCCAGTGATTTTCTTTGTTTGATGCTTTACGTCCCAGTCAACAGCTATGGTCATGTTTAGGCAGTCAGTTCACCTTACCACACTTTTTCCTGGGCAAGCATGACTAAGCGGTTAACCAGTACTTCATGCACATACTTTCGCTTGTAACTGACAACAAACCTTCTTGAATCAGTGGTTGAGAATGGCCAAAGAAATTATTTCATGATCAATCTATGCGAAAGTATAGGACAATATGGTTGACAAATCCCTGCACTGATTAAAGTGACGTCATTCGGCCAACATTTTGATTTCAATAATGTCATTGAACACATACAACTTTGTAACTTTGACATTAGATGGTGTAATGTAGTTTTTACAACATTCAAAACGTACGTAAAAATATGTGCTTCAAACCAAACAAGATTTATTGGAAATTCTCATGCTCTGTTCTGAAGAAATTGTTCATATTTTCAATCTTTTTGTATATGTAAGAATTGATCCAGATATAGATTCTTGTTGGAATTGATTTGCTGCTTAATATATCACTGTCTGTTGGTCAGTTGTAAGTGGATAAATCATCCGCTCTTCACGCTCTTGATTTAGCCATTTTAATGACTGAACTCCAGCCAGTGATATATTAAGCAACAAATCACTGTGAGCGTGAATCTTTTTTTTGAATTTAGCACCAGCACATAATGATAAACATTAGAGGTCTGTTAAACTAAATATAAATGCAGGAACTACAGATTGAGTCTGGTGTAAATCTGAAAATCAGTATCAGAGAAATTGGGCTGAAAACCTTTAATATTAGAAACATCAAGAGATTCAACTCTGCCAAAAATCAGGGACACAGAAATTCCTTTTGATATTCACAAATAAAATTAACTGATTATTCCTCTTAATCACTCTAGCCACTTTCTGAGTTGATGCAATGACAAATAGACCTTAAGAAAGAGATTGTCCTAACTTTCATGAACTGGTTATTTGTCACATGACTTCATGTCTGGGAGTGATATAACGCCACACAATAAAATCAATAAACTGCTAGTGGTTAACAGAATTAGTAAGGTTATGTAATTACATCCCTTATAACATTGTGTAAAATATGGCAATATCTTTGACTTTTTCACGCCAAAAATGTGATTTTTAAGTTATTTTAATATCCTGTGATAAATAGAATCTAACATTCGTGCTCCTGTACTATTGAATGTATTAAACTCGTTGCAAGCCTCGCATTTTATCTCTTTTCCCCAACTCATTAATAAACTTAATAAAACATGAACACTCATCACAGATTAAGATAAACCAAAATTTTCAGCGTAAAATTGTAAATATTTTCTTACCCATCAATTTTAACATATGTTTTGGGTGCTCAAAAGAACCGTCTCATTGAGACGGTTCTTTTGAGTACCCACAACACATGTTTTGGTTGAGAAATAACAAAAAAAAAATTCGTTACACACTCATATTTAAAGTCTTGACATTCATGTAAGATCCTCTATAACTGTGTTTCTTCAATCTTACGTCACGGATGTGTACTACCTGGATAGGAAACTGCTATAGATTTGCTAGTAATTGTTTCCCGATGATTGCCGTGTCGAAATACAGGTAAATCCGATAATTTGACTGACCACTTTACAAATATCGAGATCCATACGTGTTAGGATACTTTTTCCTAATGTTCCAGCAACTTGGGGGAAACGGTAGTACAGTGAATTTAATGCCAATAAACTGAGAATTCCTTCAGCTACAATTTGATACCAAACAAGCTAGTGTTCTCAAGAAAAAAAAACGAAGAAAAAAATAACACGCATCCGGCTTTCCTACACTACGCGGACATGGAAAACAAAGTAAGGAAGAAGGCAAAAACTCTTTTCATATAAGTCTAGCGTCCTTTTTGTGAGCCATAGGCAAACCGTGCAGACCCAGATCAGACACAGCAGAACATGGCGTCTGATCAGGGTATCCACTGTTTGCTTTCAGAATGTTCTATGAAAATTCGTATAAAAATGAAAAATGCCACCTAACACCCCTTAAAACGAAAATGGACTGGTCCAATTGACTGGAGTTGGAAATTCTATCGTGCGTAAATGGGTTTAATAGTGTGATTTAAATAGAAATTTGGTATATTTTGTTAAAATTCTTGCGACATAAATAAAAAATTAGACGGTTTGGTTGAAGAGATATTTTAATGCAGTTGCGGAAATAATTACTGCTCATAGACACCCTACCAACTCCCTAGTTAATTGTTAAACAAACACTTAAGGGAATTAAATGAATAGTATCTATGGTTGACAAAGCAGCGTTTATTATTAAAGATGTTTTCACGCTTTTAAACTCTGCAATGTGTTTAAATTCTAGAGGCAATGTTTAGGTTTCTGACATTTCCGCCATTTTGTTATGTGAAAATACGAAAAAAAGACGAATTTGCCAGCATCTTAACCGCATGGTTTTATTTTGTTTTTGCTAAAAAATTCGATATTCCAGTTAGAAAATATGTGCATTTCATGTATCAAGTCTCAAGTAAATCCAAATTACTCACATTAATTAGCTTTAGAACCGACAATTTCGGTGGTAAAATCGGATGTTTATCATTTTACCTATTTTTCATATCGTCTCTGCAACCTAAGTTCGCAATATAAAGATATTCTCCAAAGAACCAATTAAGGACAACTATATTAACGTTCAGGAATTTAAAGAATTACACTCATTGAACTCTTTACATTGTCACAATTAAAGTGACAAATGCCTCTGTAAAATTCTGATTTCCACCATTTTCAAGATGGCTGAATGTACCTGATTTACGCGTAGGCAATAATATTGGTGAAAAATGGTATGTGCCCAATCCAGGTAGTATACATCCGTGCTTACGTTTACAATCTGATTCCCGTTTGGCGCCCTTCTCCTTTGTTTTAAAGTTGACTTTACAGAATTCACAGTATTGTTGTCCTGTATTGTCCTGGTATCTATGCCTTGGACATAGCTCACATGCAGCAGATGTCTCGTTGAAGAATTCACCTGCTTCACATTCCTCTACAAGAGATACCATTATTGATCACATGACATTGTGTCGGGGTGTGATATAAGGCCATGCATTTAAACCAATTAATCACTAGTGGTAAACATATTTACAACGTCCATAACAGTGTTACCTAACTGTGTTGCATAATGAGAAAACTTTAATGTTTTTCATACCAAAATGCAATTTCAAAGTAATTGTATTGTCATATGATAAATAGAATCTAACATCCGCGCTCCTTTATTATTGTTGAATTTATTGATATATCTCTTTTATCCAATATGTTTTATAAATTCAATAATATATGTGAACTCATTACGGTAAAGATACTGACTTTTTGAACACTCATTGCCTGCCAAAAACACCTAGACAAGCAGTACGATGTATGTAAACTGGGAAGCATTCATTGAAGAATCTATCTACCCTGCACTTCATCAGGGTTCATACAAGCAGGTTTGAGTAAAACTAAAGGGAATTTCAAGGACTTCTATAAGACTACAACAATTTTCAAGTACTATAAGTTCAGGCCTTCAGATTTATGGTGGGCCCGGGTCATTGTCCCATGATTTCAAAATATGGCCCCTCACTTTCCAAGGCAGTGGGCCCAGTGAACCCATCCTTTTTAGTTGTGAAAAATCTCACTTAAATAAAAAATATTCATCTTACAGTGAGTCTATGAACCCAACAAAACAGAAAATACACATAGGTAGTCAAAATAGTAATACATATCTTAAGCAGCCACTCAAAAAAGACAAAACAAAGATCTTAATTACAAATGGTAGCTAAATGAAGGTCGAAAGTATTGCAGAATGCCTAGGAGCATTCTGCAATACTTTTGACCTGCATTAAGCGATAATTGTTCTTCCTTTTTGAGTGGCCGCTTAAGACAGGTTTTGCTGTATAATCAGAAGTCAATATACATATGGCATACAAGTGTCTGTGTCAGTGTGTAGATAAAGTATACAACCCAAATGTCAACTCTGGTTAGTTTGATATGCTTGGTCCCATCATTTCAGAAAATGACCCACCATTTTTTGCACCTTGGATCACTTGGGCCCACTAATCTTGAAAAAATCTGAAGCCCTGTATATTTATGAAAAATACTGATTAAATTGTTTAAATTCTACTTCAGAAATGCTAGACTGAGATGATGGAGAAATTAGTACTAGAAAATGGGTATGAAATTGTTCTGCTTTTATTTGGTGAAGCATATGCTACACCAAATAAAGGAACAACAATTTTATACTGATTTAGACCCCTATCAACAGTGTTGAGTCAAATAGAAAATAGTAGAATTCAAGGACTTTTCAAGGACTTTGAGTGATTTTCCAGTACTTTTTAAGGCAGATTTAATATTTAAGGACCTTTCAAGCAAACCTTCCAAATTCAAGTACTTTTCAAGCTTGTGTAAACCCTGTTCATACTCCTTTGATTGAAAGAGTGATCATTATGGGTTTGGTCACCATAAAACCAGTCTTTGGTGTTAGCAACATGGTCATACCAAACATGCTTACTCAGTTATAGAGACTAGCTAGAATATTAAAAATATGTATAAACCAAGTTTAAATATTACATTTGGCAGTGAGTGAAAATCAAGGATGCTGATAAGACTGTGCAGGCTGATCAGTGCCTTGATCACATGCAAGAAAGTCAGGTTTTCTTGTTTTTGTTTGTTTGATTTGATTCTTTTCGTCCCATCAACAATTTTTCAGTTAAACAGGGACGGGTTTTCCTGGGTTGAACCAGTACTAAGCAAGGATAAATGTGTCTTGCTCAAGGACCACAATGCAGTTGCGCCGGTGAGGTTGAACCTGCGGCCTCTCGGTCTCGAGTCAACCACTCTACCACTGAGCCACTGCGCTCCCCAGGTTTTTCTTGTGTAAAGGCCCAAAGGTTATCAGCAGATGACACTACATGTAGCAGATAAAGAAATAAAAAGTATACAAATTGTAGAAACTCATTATTCTACTTACCCAAACAAAGACTAGAATCTGGTGCCCCTATACGATATGTGGTCCACCCATCATCACAAGGCATACAGCTAATATCACCATCCCCTCTGTAGCTTCCTAGGGGACATGGTTCACAGCTCCCTGATTCACTGCTCTGAACAAACCCTCTGCCACATGGAACTGAAATACAGTAAAACCTGTCTTTAGCGACCACTCAAAAATAGACAAAACAGAGGTGTTAATGACAAATGGTAGCATAATGAAGGTCAAAAGTATTGCAGAATGCTCCCCTTGGAGCATTTTGCAATACTTTTGACCTGCATTAAGCTATAATAGGTCTTGAAAACTAATTTTGGTCTTTTTCAGTGGCTGCTTAAGACAGGTTTTACTGTAAATATTTTAACTCTGTCTACTGGTGAATTTTCCAAGCTTTTTTTGCCCTCTGTTGATTATTTTAAAAACCAACTTTTTTTCGAAAAACTTTCAAGAACACCATCAGAGTGCCAAATAGTTTGGATCCAAAAGGTCGGGCCTGATCTTGGTTTAAATTGTTTGCCAATGTTATCAGCAGACGACAGTCGTAGGTTTAGAGTTATTTAAGAGCAAGGTCACCAAAGCCTAATCAAGTCGTCACCATGGTGCTCGGACATTTCAGCCACGGACATTTCGGCCTAGGACGTTTCGGCCTGGACATTTCGGCCACTGACCTTTCGGCCACGGAAAATGTAGAAGGTGGACGTTTCGGCCATAACCATAAATTTTGGGTTTGGGATGTGTGCATGCATAAAAAAGTGATGTATTTCATAAGCTTTTGAAATCAAATATGCATGTGAATACTTATAGATGATTCAAAGATGCATGATAATAAGAGTATGCTATTTTTCATAGAAACAGGTAAATTATGGTATATATTATACAGAAGTAAATGATAGAGTATAAAGTAGCCATTACCTGAATTAGTTAATATTTTTAGATTACAATAATTCTCGCGTATCTTTGAATCTACTGTACATAACAATTAATAAATGTTAACTTCTTTCATGCTGAATCTTGGTTTATCTTTTTTCTTCAAAACACTGCAGATCCAGATCAGCCAGCTCCCTACCTGATCAGGATCCACACTGTTTTCCTCTCTGCTTGTAAATACATGCAGTTTAATAACTGATAATACAATGTATAGTATATAAGATTATTCCGTCAATTATTTCCTAAGAAATGCATCTCACATTAATTTTATGCATGCACACACCCCAACCCACAATTTATGGTTTTGGCCGAAACGTCCACCTTTGGCATTTTCCGTGGCCGAAACTTCCGTGGCCGAAATGCCCGGGCCGAAACGTCCTAGGCCGAAATGTCCTACATTCGTCACCATACCCCAATGTTATATCCATGCAAATTTTATTCTATTAAGTCCACTAGTCTTGAACACAAGAAAGAGTTCAGTGGCAGATCCAGAGAGGGTTCGCTTGAACCCCACTCTCCACCACCTGTTTTAAATATCCTATAAAGATGAAATAATTTGGTCTCAGTGAGACCAAATTATTTAATTTTCACGGGATATTTAAGAAAAATGAAATAAAATCAGCAAAGCGAACCCCCTCACCATTATACATATGAACCTCCTTTCCAGAAATCCTGGATCTGTCCCTGGAGTTATACAGAGAAGATCTATTTAGCTAAACTCACCACAAACATCATTTATCAGGTTGTCGGTACTTCTTGAACACTGAGTAACCATGGAAACCTGGACAGAGGACACAAGTAGCTCAGCAGATGCAAAACGCTGTAAATAAACAATATATGGTGCTAAAGCCATTAAATATTAATCGATGACAAAGTTTTTTTTAACCCTTCCCTGCCTGTAACGACTTTTGGTCTGCTTATGTGCTTAGGTAGGCCATATTGCAAACAATATGAACTCAGATCAAATCTATTGCTTCCATGAAAAAAAATAATCTGAAGCACACTTGAACATATGCAGCAGACTTCAAAAGCAGATGACAAAAATTAAGGCAGGATAATGGTTAAATATGGAATTAGTCCTTAACCCATATAAGCCTAGCGTCATTTTTATGGGACATCAGCAAACAGTGCAAAACTAGATCAGACGGTGCAAATGCGGCGTCTGATCAGTTTTTCCATTGTTTGCTTACAGAAGTTTCTTTTAAAATTTGAATAAAAATGAAAAATACCGCCCAAAACCCTAAAATTGAAAATGGACTGGTCCAATTGATAAGGATTGGAAAATACATTCGGCATAAATGGGTAAAACATGAAATCTGAGAATTACTAAGACAAGAGTGATTTTCTAGATCTTGTCTCATCATCTTTTAACCCTTTTATTCTGATGGATTATCCCATTTACCAGTATACTGATTCAATAAGCATGGATTTGTCCATTTTGTATTTGAAGGGGTCACAGGTAAAAATTTTAAGATTTTGCTATATTTCTGTCCCTGAAGATTATTTCTATCTTTGCCAAAACAGTCCAGACCCTGATGAAATGCCGCATTGTATAAGATTTCATCAGGCTCTGCACTGTTTAACAAACAATGAAAAGGGTTAGAAAGCCTCGTTTGAATTTTAGAAAAAACTGTGACACAGAGTTATGATATCTAATTTTATAGGGTATTTCAAACACTTTCCTATACATCTTTTTATTTCTAACCATGCTTTATCATACAATGTCACATCTCAGAATGAAATAACGTCATGCAATAAAATCCATAAACCACTAGTGATTTTTAGATTTTCGGGATACATTATGAAATTACGCTTTTCATAATACATCTGGCAAAACCCTAACGTTTTATGCCAAAAATATGAATTCAAAACAATTTTAATGTCATATGATAAATAGAATCTAACATTCGTGCTCTTGTTTTATTGAATTTATTTAACTCATTGCGAAAAAAAAAGATAAAATGCAAAACAAGCCTCGCATTTTATCACTTTTCCCCAACTTGTTTAATAAATTCAATAAAACATGAGCACTAATGTTAAGTCCTCTAATTACCTAGGGCATTTCAGCATCGTTGGCTAGATGACAAAAGGGCCTTTTAGATTGGGAAAATTAGCATGGAAAACCACTAAATTGGGAAAATTGTATATAGCCCAATATTAGGCATTTTTGGTCAATTAAAAAAAAAAATAGCTATCACACATACTATATTGCCATTTAATTGAAGGAGAGATATAAGTTGCAATGGTAGTAAGATAGTAGGATTGTCACAATGTAGCTTGTGTGGTGAATGAATCAAAAATCTTTAAAACAAGACCAAACTCTGCTCTGGACCTGCGTCGCCGGTGCATATCGGTGTGTGAACAGTCGATATGCAAAGTTCAAATATACAGGAATGAAATCAGATTACACCAAATTACACAATGTAATCTACAGTAGGTGACTTAACAATTTCTAAGTTAAACGCTCAAAAATATATTATCAAATGTGCATAAATATAGGGTGTACATGTTCATTGTGTGAACAATCATAATACAAAGTTTGAATATAAAGGAATAAAAATTGCTTGAGTTACATATTACACAAACAAGACACCCCCTAAGCATTTCGGATGGAAAAAAATGTCTAAGTTCAACAGCCCTAAAAATAAGAAAATATTTATTAAATGTGCACAAAATGGGAGGTGCACATCATCAATGTGTGAACAGTCATTATGCAAAGTTTGAATATAAAGTAATGAACACTGTTGGAGTTACAGATTACACAAACTAGGCACCCCCTAAGCATCTATGAAGGAAAAAATGTCTAAGTTCAACGCCCGTCAAAAGTGGAAAAATATTTATTAAATGTGCACAAAATGAGAGGTGCACATTTTTAATGTGTGAACAATCATTATGCAAAGTTTGAATATAAAGTAATGAATACTGTTGGAGTTACAGATTACACAAACTAGGCACCTCCTAAACATTACGGATGGAAAAAACATCTAAGTTCAACACCTGTCAAAAAAGTGAAAAAAATTATGAAACGTGCGCAAAATAGGAGGTGCACATCTTCAATGTGTGAACAATCATTATGCAAAGTTTGATTATAAAGGATTGAATACTGTTTGAGATTCAGATTACACAAACTAGGCACCCCCTTAGCATTTCTGATGGAAAAAATGTCTAAGTTCAACACCCGTCAAAAAAGTGAAAAAAAGTATGAAACGTGCACAAAATAGAAGGTGCACATCTTCAATGTGTGAACAATCATTATGTAAAGTATGAATATAAAGGAATGAAAACTGTTGGAGTTACAGATTACACAAACTATGCACCCTCTAAGCATTTAGGATGAAAAAAAAGTCTAAGTTCAACACCCCTCAAAAATGAAAAAAAAATTATGAAACGTGCACAAAATAAAAGGTGCACATCTTCAATATGTGTACAATCAATAGGCAAAGTTTGAATGAAAAGGAATGAAAACTTTTGGAGTTACAGATTACACAAACTTGGTACCCTTAAAGTGTTGCGGACGGACAGACGGACGGACGGACAGAGGGACGGACGGACGGACAGACGGACGGAGTGGACCCACTACTAGACCTGCTTTCGCTAAAGCGACGCAGGTAAAAAAAAGTAAAAGAAAAAAGTGGGATTTTTTCAAAATTGGGAGTCACATAATTTCCATTGGGACTGGTACCGAATTTCGGCCACTGAGAACACACACAAAAATCATGTTCAAATAGATACAGCCTAGACTCAACTGTGCTCTCTCTTGGCTTTTGAAAACAACTACAAACACAGGGACCAGTCCAGGCAGGCTTTATAGTATGCCTAAAAAGTAAAAGTTTATTTTGTAGTCTATTTCAGTCAAATTAAGTGAGATGGCAAATTGTTAAGCTAAACTAGCCCCTGTGGCTACAAATGAGCGACATGTGTTTTCCAACAATGTGGCATTTTGACAAGTGTAGACTCAGTCGAGCCTGTGCCACCTCCTTTTAAACTTCGAAACTCCAAAAGATGTTCTGTCAGTAGATCAACCCTCATAGAATATTCAAGCGACACGCAAAGGCTCTGATCAGACTGCGCATATGCGCAGGCTGATCTGAGGCTTTGCTGGTCGCACACACCACATTGTTGGAAATCTCATTACACGGCTCAAATGGTTTATTTCTTAACTCTTTCTATGCTGGGTAATTTTTCACATTCTTTTTTTTTTGTTGTCTACTGACTCTTTTAAAAATCAACTTCTACAAAAAATTCTTTCATGAACACTATCAGAGTGTCAAACGGTTAAAAATTTGGATCAAGATCAGGATGTGGGTCCAAACTGTTTGCAAAAATTATGTGCAGATGACAAAAGTGACTGCTAGCAAGCAAGGAAATATGAGCCATGACATGTGATTCCCAACAATGTGGCATTTGACATTTGTGGACTCAGACAAGCCTGTGCCACCTCCTTTTAAACTTAGAAACTCCAAAAGATGTTCTGTCAGTAGATCAACCCTCATAGAATATTCAAGCGACTAGCAAAGGCTCTGATCAGACTGCGCATATGCGCAGGCTGATCTGAGGCTTTGCTGGTCGCACATACCACATTGTTGGAAATCTCATGTAGCGGCTCAAATGGTTTATTTCTTAACTCTTTCTATGCTGGGTAATTTTTCACATTCTTTTTTTTTTGTTGTCTACTGACTCTTTTAAAAATCAACTTCTACAAAAAATTCTTTCATGAACACTATCAGAGTGTCAAACGGTTAAAAATTTGGATCAAGATCAGGATGTGGGTCCAAACTGTTTGCAAAAATTATGTGCAGATGACAAAAGTGACTGCTAGCAAGCAAGGAAATATGAGCCATGACATGTGATTCCCAACAATGTGGCATTTGACATTTGTGGACTCAGACAAGCCTGTGCCACCTCCTTTTAAACTTAGAAACTCCAAAAGATGTTCTGTCAGTAGATCAACCCTCATAGAATATTCAAGCGACTAGCAAAGGCTCTGATCAGACTGCGCATATGCGCAGGCTGATCTGAGGCTTTGCTGGTCGCACATACCACATTGTTGGAAATCTCATGTAGCTGCTCAAATGGTTTATTTCTTAACTCTTTCTATGCTGGGTAATTTTTCACATTCTTTTTTCTTGGTTGTCTACTGACTTTTTTAAAAATCAACTTCTACAAAAAAATCTTTCATGAACACTATCAGACAGTCAAACGGTTAAAAGTCTGGATCCAGATCAGCATGTGGGTCCAAACTGTTTGCAAAAGTTATGTGCAGATGACAAAAGTGACTGCTAGCAAGCAAGGAAATATTTAAAATTGAGGCATGTACTTACAGAAAGATCTATCTTCTTTTCCAAGATAATTATACTCTTCAAGGCATCATCTAGTCTTAAACTTCCCCCATCAGATGTCATCAAAGTGTCACTTGAAAAAACAAAAACACATAGCTTTTATTTACATTCATGCTTTCTACTCAGTTCTCATTGGATAAGGGATATGATTTATTCCCTCATGAATAAAATATAACTACACAGTTTATTGTGGATTCTTAAACCTTTATAGATATGAATCCCCTAAACAGTTAATTTAACACTTAATGCGCCAATCGCAACAAGAGTTGTCTGCTTTTCTCGTCTGCTGAATTGTTTAAGAAGCCTCTATGGCAAACAGTGTGGACCCAGATCAGACTGCTCCTATAGGAGCAGTCTGTTCTGGGTCCACTCTGCTTGCTTCTATACTTAATTCATCGGTAATGTTAGGCAATTATTTGCAGCAGATGACTTCAGCAGATGACTTCAGCAGACGACATTTTCAGATGCATTTTTTTCTTGGCGCTTTAAGGTTAATCAACAGCAAATACCCAGATGAAATGCTGCATATGATTGCGCCATTTCACCAGAGTCTGCAGTGTTTGTTTAGTACACAATATCCATCTTCAGAGACAGAAAAACAAAATTTGGGGGAAATTATAACCTGTGACACCTGAATATAAATACAATGCACCATCCTGACTTTATTGCATATTGTATGAATTTATGGTAAATTCTATAGAGTCAATGGTAAAAAAACGTGATATATCAAACAATAATTAACTTTCACAGTTTTGAAAGAGTGAGGAAAGAGCTTGCTAGCTGATGTCAGTTGTTATTGCAAAATGACATCAATCATAGTGTTAGACAGTGTAACGTCATTTTTATGCTTGAAAGATGTTACAAATACAATTTAACGTATGCAACACAGTCAGACTATTGGCGGGAATTCTTAAGTGCAATGGCTGAAAGTTGGAGGAAGCTGAAGACTTCAAATGTGTTTTCCTCGTTTATTGTGTGTTAGAATCGAAAGAGATCAGCTCTAATGCATCAATTGTTGAGTAATAATTCACTATTTGTAGGTCAGTTGTACGAAGACAAATCACATGCGCTGGGTGCTCGTGATTTGATCTTCTTTACAACTGACCTCCAGTGAATTATTATTCAACAATTCACTGCTAGAGTTGATCTATTTCTTAATTCCATTGGTCTGAAAAGGGTTAAATGAGCCGCGACGTGAGATTTCCAACAATGTGGTATGTGTGACCAGCAAAGCCTCAGATCAGCCTGTGCATACGCGCAAGGATTCCTCGGGCAAGGATTAGGAGTTAATTTACTGTGTGAAAACCCCCATCTAAGCTTATGTTCACCATGAAGGACTTGGGCCATACGCTGCCTGGTCGTCAAAATTGAACATTTGCAAGTAACAGTAGATGTTATTACTTTAAAAAAAAGCCATTCAAACCACAGTGTTAAACAACTGAGTAAATTTGCTGCTAAGTTAGTTTGCTTATACAAACTTATATACAAAAGGGCACAAGACACAAAATTAATACATTCAACATAAAAGCGGTGGTGCTTGACATACCGGGAGCCATCAATGCTGAATTGAGAATGAACATTTGCGCAGGCTCATCTGAGTCTTTGTCGCTTGTTGTAAGTACGAAAACATCATAAGATTATATCTGTCGACAGTTTAATTTCAATTGAGCCGGTCCACACGCACTGCATGCATGCGTGGATCCAGAACATTTTGTCAGAGGGGGTAGTGAGAGAGGACCTAAATGCCACTAAAAATGGACCACCATCAGCCCATCAGCAAAACGCCTTTGAAATGGCGTTTAGCTGGCGTGTCAATGGCCCACCATTGAATGCTGGCTTGTAAGCTTTGTGATTTTTAGGGGATCCGGATCAAAATTGCTAGGAAACCATATATTTTTGTGATTTTTCAGGGGGGTCCGGACCCCCTGTCCCCCCTCTGGATCCGTCCATGGCATGCATCTGAAAGAAGGTACTTGTCTGAAATGTTCCTTGATCATCGGACGCAAAGTCGGTCTAGATTATAACTCTTGGTATGCTTGTTTGCACCTGATCAGGCACGTTGGACGATCTTCTGGATCCAAACTGTTTGTAAACCTTGATAGCAGGTCGTAAAAGTAGAGGGAGGGAGGGTGGGAGGGAGGGGAGAGAGAGAGAGACAGAGAGGGAGGGAGGGAGGGAGGGAGGGGGAGGGAGAGAGAGAGAGAGAGAGAGAGATAGAGAGGGAGGGAGGGAGGGGAGAGAGAGAGATTTTTACTCTGGGAACTCATCTACGTATTTCAAAGTTTTGTGTATATCTTTGCAAAAAAAAAAAAAAAAAAAAAAAAAAAAAAAAATCTGATCATACGAGATGTCTAGCGGTTTCAACTCTTGAGTACAATATTAACTGGAATTCGAAGTCGGCAGCGCGACCGAAAGCCTTTTGGTTTTCTGAAGGAAGAACGAAATAGTGTAGTGATACATCAGTAGTCCGAGACAAGTGAACATAGGAGACCAGGCTTATCGAATAGTTTAAATCCGTGGACTTTATTACTTGTAAGTAAATTGAGTGACATTATATGCACATGCCTGGCTCTCACGCTGGACATTTTACTTACTCAGTCTGCATAAATTGTGCATTTGTGTCCTTGAGCAAGACACATTAATCCTAGCTTAGTACCGGTTCAACCCAGAAAGATTGTTGGCATTTTAACATTTATGAGCATGATAAATTTTGTGCTCAGCTGAGTTGAGCATGGTAAAAGTTTTATAACCTCTGGGACCGTGAGATAACAAGGGCAAAATATAAATTCTTTTCCTTAAGAAAAATCATATGTTCTTATCCTGTGTGTATAAAAAAATTCTAACCCAGGGGAACTTGTGCAAGCATTTCTGACACAAAGAATATTACAGTAAATGTTCTAATTTTATGAACACAAGTCCCCTGCCAAAAAGGCCTTGACAAACAAGGCAGACCTTGTCAGACTGCTTCTGAAGAAACAGTCTGATCAGGGTCTTCACTGTTTGCTTTTCTGACAAGATTTTGTGAATTCTAGCCTTGATGACCAATGATTCTTTTGAGACTATAGTGAGAAAAGTGTTTGCAATTTTAGAACATTTCCTGTAAGTAGAAAAACTGTATATGAACCAATGCCCAAGATTTTAGAACTTATTGCGTATGGGAGCAGCTTAGGCTAATTAAGACAAACCTGTGAGTGGCCAGTCTCACCAGAGCCTGCCCTGCTTCCTCACACAAGAAAGCTCAGGCCATAGCCCCACTAGAACATGCAAGTTTAATGCATATAGGACTGGCATCCTTTTTGTGGGATATGTGCAAACAATGCAGACCTAGACCTGATCAGGGTCTCCCCTGTTTGTTTACAGATTGAATTTGAATAAAAATGAAAAATACCACCTAACAACCCTTAAAACAGAAATAGACTGGTTCAATTTATAAGGGACATAAACCCCATTAGGCATGAATGGGTTAGAGTTTTTTACGCATATCCGTAAAAACCAAAATCTCATGAGTTAGTTCATTTAGACTTCATACACTAGCATGGGTGAAAGTTCAAAATTTCCAAAATCATGAACTTTTGAAACTCCAATCTTAAAACTTGCAGTAAGTCCACTAAATATTCATAATTTCAGGTTTAAATGGTCAATTGTCTTTAGACAGACTGAAAACAAATAAGAAAAGCTAAAACAAGAGAACCCATGGGCCCTGGATCGCTCACCTTAATTCTTGTCAGGAGAAGAGGATGTTTACCACAAGATGTAAATCCCATTCTCCAACATTTAAGTCCATCTTGGGTATCAGGCCTAAATGAAATATATGTGTGGTTCCTGTTGCATACCAACAAAATTTAGGGTAGGTAGGTAGGGAAATTATTAAATTTTGTTATAACATTTAACAAAGAAAATAGTGACTAAATCTGAAAATCTGCCCTTTTTAGGTATTTTTTCTCCAAAGACCATTTTAATGTTTAGGGTAGGGTTAAAACTAGAGGACCTGAAGGTCCTGAGGTGCTCACCTGATCTCCTTAATAATGTTAAAATAGGTCAAGGTCATCTACAGCTTATAATGAAACAAATTTTGTTTTACCATATATGGGGGTTGCAGCCATTTTGGTCAAGTGACCTTAACAATCTAATGAATAATCCATCAAATAGCCCAGTGATTTCTGAGAAAAATATGTTCAGATAGGTGTGTGGCAGTCCAAATGAGGGGCCTTGGATAAAAGGTCACAGGTCAGCTTGACATTTGGTGCTTAATATAAAACCAATGTCTCAATAGGTTTAACTATTATGAATTCGGATTAAACAGTTATAGGAAAATGAATATTTAAGATTTTCTCCATATAAATGCATTAGGATCAAATTTAACCTTGCCATAAAGTAGGTCAAGGTCAACCTAGATTCATCATTTGTGCAAACCTGGTAGGGCTAACATCCCCAATGCTACATACCAAGTCCCAAAGCCAATGGCCTTTTGGTTCCAGGGTAGAAGAGATTTAAAGAGTTTTACCATATATGGGCATGGTGGCCATCTTAGCCATGTGACCATAACAATTTGTATAAGTTTTGGCTTACCAATCATAAGGAGTTGTCATATGAAATTCGGTTTCAATTGGCCGAGTGGTTTCTGAGAAAACTGTTTTGCGACCATGGCTGAAAGGTCAAAGGTCAACCTTGACCTTTGAAACTTAATTATAGACACTAGATTGAACATATCAAGTGAGAATAATGACTTTGGCTTCCACAGTATTCAAAAAATCACTTTTCAAAAAAAATTCCCATTTAATTGCATTAGGAAGCAAATTTGACCTTGACGTTAAGTAGGTCAAGGTCAACCGAGGATCATCATTTGAACAAACTTGGTAGGCCCCACATCTCCAATGCTACATACCAAGTCTCATGGTCACTGGCCTTCTGGTTCTGGAGAAGATGATTTTTAAAATGTTTTTACTAAATATGGGCGTGGCGGCCATCTTTGTCATGTGACCAAAATATTTTGTATAGATTTTGGCTAACTTATCATAAGGAGTCTTCACATGAAATTTGAGTTCAATTGGGCCAATGGTTTGTGAGAAAACTATGTTGTAATATATTGATGGGACCAAAATATGAGTGACCTTGGCTGAAAGAGCAAAGGTCAACCTTGACCTTTGAAACTTATTTATAGCCATTGTCTCATTAGTTTTAACATATCAAGTAAGAATAATCACTTTGGCTTTAACAGTATTCAAAAAATCAACTATTCAAAAAAAATCCCATTTAAGTGCATTAGGAAGCAAATTTGACCTTGACGTTAAGTAGGTCAAGGTCAACCTAGGATCATTGTTTGAACAAACTTGGTAGGCCCAACAACCCCAATGCTACACACCAAGTCCCAAGGTCATCGGCCTACTAGTTCTGGAGAAGAAGATTTTTAAAGGGTTTTTACCATATATGGGCATGGCGGCCATCTTGGTCATGTGACCAGGACCATTTGAACATACTTTCTTTCCCGCGTCCTAAGGAGTCTCCATATAAAATATGAGTTCAATAGGCCAAGTGGTTTCAGAGAAGAAGATGTTTGAAAATGTTGACAGACGACGGACGGACGCCGGAGTCACTGGTATACTATTAGCTCACCCATGAGCCTTCGTCTCAGGTGAGCTAATAATCTGTGGAAAGTCAGCCTCAAAATCCTGAATTCAGGACTAATCCTGTAAACTTCCACCCATGCACTAGTAAATCATCTAAAACTCCAAATGAGCCCAGATATATGATTTTCAACAATGCGGCAATTTGACAAGTGTTGACTCAGACGAGCCTGTGCAGCCTCCTTATAAGCTTAGAAACTCTAATTGATGTTCGGTCAGTAGCTTAACAATAATAGAATAGTCAAGCGACTAGCAAAGGCTCTGATCAGACTGCCCCTATGGGCAGGTTGATCTGAGCCTTTGCTGGTCGCACATACCACATTGTTGTAAATCTCATTGTTGGCTCAAGTACAGTGCAGTCTCTTTATTATAGCACACCTGGTTATAATACTGACTTGGATATAACAGGGTCATAAAGCTCCACACATAATTTACAAAGGAATTATAGGAAAGGTCATTTTCCTTTAATTTATTAGTAAAAATGAGCCTTTATAACACTTATAACATAGTCAAATACTATGGACTCCTAATATAGCTTTATTAAGGGACTGCATAGTAATGAATTACCTGCCAAAGCTGAGTGAGAACTCCACATTGATTATCTTGGGCATCACCAGATCACACTTGATAGAACCGTTACCGAAAAGAAGGTTCATGCAATCTTGTCCAGTACAAATGTTTGGCCAGTCCTGATTCAAGTCGCTAAAGATTTGTCTAATCTCAGCCTCTATATCTTCTTGTATGTTTTCATTGATATCCTTGACTGTTTGACAGTTAATTTGGAACTGAAACTGCATGGAGCTCTTGACAAAACGCTTTGGTGAGGCTCCCACTGAAAACACACAAGTACAACATTGAACTCAGAAAATGCTTTAAAATTTTGACAGTTGTAGACTTTTTGTTTGCTACAAAAAAGACTGAACAGTCAAGACCCAGATCAGACTGCTTCTTTAGAAGCAGTCTGATCAGTGTCTTCCCTGTTTGCTATTCTGAATCTGACAAGAATTTTGTGAACTTCAGCCCTGATCAACAGCATTTTAGTTAAGAATAGAAAGAGAAAATGTTGGAAATGAGAAAATTTACCGTATAACAAATGCCCCTACAACAGTGTTGTAGTCCAAGGGCAAATAACTCATAAATGACTCCACTATGCAAGACAAAATTATTGTTTTACAAACCTTCAAATGAGCCCCGACATGTGATTTCCAACAATGTGGCATTTTGACAAGTGTGAGCTGGGACGAGCCTCTGCAGCCTCCTTTTAAGCTTAGAAACTCCAAATGATGTTCAGTCAGTAGCTTAACACTCATAGAATATTCAAGCGACTAGCAAAGGCTCTGAACAGACTGGGTGTATGCCCAGTCTGGTCTGAGACCTTGCTGATCGTACATACCACATTGTTGGAAATCTCATGCTACGGCTCAAATCATGTGGTGGAGTTTCACTAGGTCTTATTTTTACTGCTGTGAATATAGGCTTAAAAGAGTAATTTACTACAGGAGTTTTACATTTAAATAAAATTGTACTTGTAAACAAGAGGACCATAAGGTCATGAACCACTCGCTTGACACTGATGTGTCACAATAATGTAGATCTCCTTTCTGTAATGTTTTACAATGTCAAGACAGGGTTCATACAGGCAAAATTGTGTAAAATTCAAGGACTTTTCAAGGACTTCTCAAAGCCTTTCCTACTGTTTTCAGGGACTGAAAACTTAAGAAAAATACTGATTTACAATCTAAAATTCTACTTCTGAAATGCTAGAGTCCATTACTAAAGATACTAGTTGAAGATATTTAGTATAAAATTGTGGTGCCTTTATTTGGTGCAGCATATGCTGCTCCAAATAAAGGCACCACAATTTTATACTGATTTAGGTCTCCAAAACACTGTTGATTTCTCCTGTAAATGGTAAAATTCGAGGACTTTTCAAGGCCTTTGAGTGTTTTTCAAGTACTTTTCAAGGCAACTTTTACTTTCAAGGACTTTTCAAGACAGTCTTGTATATTCAAGTACTTTTCAAGCCTGTGCGAACCCTGCAAGATCAACCTAGGATCATTGTGTAGGGCCCATTTCCCCAATGTTACATACCAAGATACAAGATGATTGGCATTTTTAATTTTGTTCTTGAGCTGAGTATTTTCAAACAGTTTTACCTAATCTGGCATGTAAGCAATTTTGGTCATGTCACGTGGACAAGATTGTCTCATCAAAAGGGTGCTCAAAATGACATTCATCTTCAATTGGCCCACAAATTTCTAAGAAATAATTGAGCCGCGACATGAGATTTCAAACAACATGGTATGTGCGACCAACAAAGCCTCAGATCAGAGCCTTTGCTAGTCGCTTGAACATTCTTTGATTGTTAAGCTACTGATCGAACACCATTTGGAGTTTCTAAGCTTAAAAGGAGGCTGCACAGGTTCCTCTAAGTCTACATTAATTTTGTCAAAATGCCACATTGTTGGAAATCACATGTCACGGCTCTTGTATATTTCCAATCCAGCAACAGCTACTTGGCTGAAAGGTCAAATCTCAATAATGACTGACCGACACATAAAGTCATTCTGATGGCCTCTTTAGGTTGTTGGTTTTGTTGCTTTACGTCCCAAGTCAACAGCTATGGTCATTGCGGGACGGTCAGTTCACCTAACCACACTTTTTCCTGGGCAGGCTTGAACAAGCGGTTAACCAGTAATTTGTGAACATACTTTCGCTTGTAACTGACAACAACCCTTCTTGAATGAATCAGCGGAAGGGAGGAGTATGACCGTAGAAATTATTTCATGATCAATCTCCACGAAAGTATGGGACCGGGCCGGGATCGAACTCGCGACCCCTGGATCTGCAGTCAGACACGCATCTGTAGCCAGACACGTTACCGACTGCGCTACGCGGCCCGGTGGCCTCTTTAGGTAAAATACATCCAGTTTAAGTATAATGACTTTGGCTTCAAGGTTGTTGTTTGTTTGTTTTTTCAATATAAATGTGTTAATCAAAATTGGCCTTGCAGTAAAGTAGATCAGTCAACCTAGCATCATTAATTGAATACACTTTAAAGAGCCTACATCTCCAATGCTACATACCAAGGCCCAGGGTCATTAACAATTTGGTTCCGAAGAAGGATTTTTGTAGAGTTTTTAACTTGCTTGTATATGGACATGGTGGCCATTTTTGCCATGTGACCTGGACTACTGTCTCATTTGGGCCTTGTCGCAACAAAACCTGTCTTCGGATGTTTGCGACAAAGCGAGACTCAAACGAGTCTCCTCAGCTACAGAGACTAGCTAGAAAATTGAGATTTCGCTTGTAGTAAGCTTGGATATGGTGCTTTCAAAAAAGCGAATAACAAAGGCGCTGATCAGACTGCGCAGATGCCCAGGCTGGTCTGTGCCTTTGTTGTTCGTAAACCCCTGAAGACAGGTTTTCTCACAACAAGGCCCATTTAATGGATACTCTATTAAGAATTTGATTTTAGTTATACCTTTGTGAAATAAATTGATAGCAGCCCAAAATGAGCTACTATGGCTGAAAGGTCAACACTACATTGTCATCGACCGGAAGCATTTCATCAAATACTGACCTGTCTGATTTGAGCACTGTGGGTACATGTGACATATTTGTTTACCAAATTCGTCACAGAGTCATGTGATTCGCCCGATTGGCTGATTCAATATTGTTTATCAAGCGCGACATCACGTGTCACTGAAACGGTTTCAATGAAAATGCCATGCGGAGAATGTTTTCAAAAATGTTTTACAGTGTCACCAAACCACGTGGTGTGTGACGTAAATTTTTGGTACCACCGGCAGCTAAATCATCAACAAGAAGCATCGCCTCGGAACTTCAATCAATCGTAAGTATTTTATTTTCCAGCCGATTTCAACGACATATAGCCTATTCTAAGGGGAAAAGTGAGTTCTTTACAACGGTGTTAATGGATTTGTCACCAGATTAATACTTTAGGCCTGAAAACGAGGCAAATGTCCAGAAAATGTGAAAAACACCGTGCAACCACGGCAAGCCAGTCCCAAATATTTGCCTCGTTTTCAGGCCTAAAGTATTAATCTGGTGACAAATCCATTAACACCGTTGTAAAGAACTCACTTTTCCCCTTAGAATAGGCTATATGTCGTTGAAATCGGCTGGAAAATAAAATACTTACGATTGATTGAAGTTCCGAGGCGATGCTTCTTGTTGATGATTTAGCTGCCGGTGGTACCAAAAATTTACGTCACACACCACGTTGTTTGGTGTGTAAAATAGTCACTGGTTTCGTCTGTGAGGGTTCATAATAATTGTGAATTGCCCGTGGGTATTTTCAATATTTGTGAATGCTTGGTTTGGGTAGGATGCAGGTGTTCAGCCAGGTGCGGTGTTGACATCTGTGATTGACATGTTTATGTTTTTATAGGGAATTCTGACACCAGTTTGTTATTGTTTCTCAAATGTCATATTTATTAGCCTGTCAATTCTGATGGGATGTTTTAACACTTTCAAAAGGTCATGGTGACAGATGTTACTTAGTTTAGTAAAATTACATAAGCCCAATAAATAGATGTGTCAATTCTGACATTGATTGGCAGGATTGTGCAATACATTTAATCATATGACCTTTGGGGAATTGTGCAACTGGTGTGACTATGAGTCATTGTTGTATCTTCTGATTGGTTGATATAAATGGAAGCTTACCTATGTAGAGGGCGCTTTATAGTAAACTTGAAATATGATTGGTTAGTGATGATGTCATTAGGTGGCGCTGTGGTCAGCTTCTATCAAGTGACTTCATAGTATATAAGATGAAACCCAGTGGCAGAGCTTCAGACCTTGGTTAACATTTGGACATAGACTTGGGTTAGACTTTAGACAGATTTCGGAACTTTGGGTTATAGATAGTTTCTTGAAGTATTTAGTTGGACTTAAGAAGATTTAATAAAATTATAAAATTGTGAAAGTTGTTACTGAAATTTTACAAGACTTAGAAATTCTAAAGAGACTTTTAAAACACAACGCGAACTTGAAGATTAGAATCAACTACTACCTTACATCTGGGACGTTTTTGGTGCCTACTAGACCAGGATTTCGAACTTTGTTTTCTTGGACACATTGTGAAGAACAGAGAAGAACAGGAACAGTTTGTGAACAGATTGTGATTGAAGAAATAGTTAACTAGTGATTGGTGGATTTTTCTTGACACGGTAGGACTTGTCATTTTATTCTTATTTAAGTAACAGTCAGCTAACCATATTTGAAATTAATGACTATGGAAGGTTTGAATGATGCAGGTGTCAAGAATGTGTTTCAGCATTTGGCTAGGGAAATAACGGAGGTCTCATTTGCATTTAATGCTCAGGCTATCTCACAGCCTGTGCAATGTTTTGATTATAATCCAAAGTGTTTCAGAGATTGGGTAATTCGAATGAAACTTGGCAATCTGTTGGCTTATCACTTTAGACATAATTTTGCATGTCGTTTTTAGTGAGGATTGGAAAGCTTTTTCTTTTATTTAAATTTAAAGTTTGTGGGAGAAAGAATATAATTTTATGGAAATTTTGGACTTGGCTAAATTATTTTGAAGAGTTTTATAAATTTGTTTAGGATTTCAGCAATAATTCTATGATGTGGGAGTGTCTTCAGGCATAGTTCAGATGTTTTGTCATATTGTAGATGACGTGGGGTGTTATGGAAGAGTTATTCTTCTCCCCTTTATTTTTATTTGTGGTACCATGTGGTAAGTTTCTGAATTATGATGAAGACGTTGACATTTTAGTAGAGTTTTGCTTTATGCTTATTTAATTGCAATGGATTTGGTTTTCATTATCTATTATTATGTTTTGTTTTATGGCAATAGTATTATTTTATGTTTAAAATTTATTTAAAAGAGTTTCAGAGAGTATAAAACTTTGTTTAAAAGGCAAACTATTTTTTTTAAAATTCTGTTGAAAATGTTGAAAGTTTTATGGGTGTAAAAATGATGATATTGGTTCTATGGATTGAGAATGTCTTCAATCATGGTTCAGATGTTTGTCATATTGTATATGGCATTTGGGGTGGTTATAGAAGAGCTTTGCCCTTCTCCCCTTTTATTTTTATGTGTTGTACCATTTGGTGCGTATCTGGTTGATGATGAAGACATTAGCATTCTGGTGGAACTTGCATATTTTTTTATTTTGTAATTCTGAATTAATTGGTTTTGCAATTAATAAGGTGTTTGAGTATTTAAATAATGTAGTTGGAAAATTTTCGGTATTGTATAAAATTAAAAGGGAAGATTTTTTTTATTATTTTTATAAGATCTTCATTGTGGATAAGACTGTGATCCATGTGTGGATGAATTTTGGGTTGTAAGGGTGTTTTGTGTTTTCCTAACCCATGGGAGATTCGGATATTCACACTGCTTCATTGTCTGATAGATTTCTGAGGGCTTTCTAAAACTGATAAATAGATATTTTTGTATTTTGTATTTTTATTGAGAAGATGGATTTTTAATGGATAAGATTCACAGCAGTGATTTGGTTTTTAGTTTTGTTAGACCAAGATTCAGTTTGTTTGAGTCTTGAAATGACCGGATTGAATATATTGACTATGGTTTTTGGATATTGATTAGAGTTGTGGAAAGACTTAAAGTCTTTGAAGATTTAGAAAAGCTATTTTGTTTAGCCTGCAAGGTGATTTTCCTTGTGTTGGGATGAGGAGGCGATGACCCAAGTTTACAGTTGGTAAATGTAAAGAGAACTTGCTTGGGATCATGATGTAAGAGCAATTTGTATATGTGGCTTTTATTGTAAAAGTCTTCAAGTTATTTTACTTGCAAGTTGCTAAGTAGGTGGTTTAGGCTACCAATTTATGAGATTTTATGTTGTGTTGTTGTAACAGGGGTTACAACGTGGTAAAGCATTCTTATTTTGTTTTAGGTATCAATTAGCTGTACCTCTTGTTTTGTAATGCATGAGATCATATTTTGTTTGAACCCTCGATTGTCAATTGTAGAGATTGTACACTAAGGTGTGTGGATTATTGGAACTTCTGATGGTTGTTATTTACCATTGTTTGCCAAGATAAGCCAGGCATTCAGAATGAGGTTGTGTATCCACCCCTTGGTGTGATAAGATTAAATATGACTTGTGGGGCTGCAAATGATTATTTGAGTTTACCCCCCTATTATGAGAAAAAGGTTAGAGGTCATATTTGGGATGCTTGGGGTTCATTGCTTAAATTGAGAAATATAACACACTTTTCACTTTGGGAAAATTTTACATCTAATTTCCCTAATTTGACTACAATTGAGATTTCAAATGACTTAATGAATTTAAGAGAGATTGCCATGCCTGCTTTTATTGATTATGTGCACAATTATAGGAAGGTTGATGAGCACGGTGGGTCAGTTTCTAGTTGGTCATTTGTTGTGATGATTTTTGGCATATGTGTCTTCATTTTGATACTGATTTTCATGTATAAGAAGTGCTTTCATGAGAAAGTGAAAGTCTATTTTGGTGAGAGGTTAGCTGATTGTTGTGGTAATAAGAATGTTGTGACGAGTTCCTTGTCAGTTGTTGAGAATGGGTTGGTGTCGTCAGAGCATGACGAGATTGTTAGTCGCAAATCGGGAAGGCAACCTACTTCCGCACCAGACCAGAAGGAAGCAAAGGTGTTATTGGCTTCGCTGGAGAATATGAAGAAATAAGTTGTGTTTGAAAGAGAGAGAGAGATGGCCATGAATAACATAGAGAAACTTTGACTTAAAGTGTACACAAAACTTTACTATGAGTCCATGGTAGTGCCATGGTGAAGATATGATGATATGAAGATATGTAAATAGTTATTGATAATGTGTGTAAGTCCAGTCATTTAATATGAAGTTTGGTGGCTGGTGAAGATATAAATATGCTTACTATGATGTGTACAAAAATATGCACTGTAAAGACTGATATGAAGGACGTATATGACTTTGAGATGTATAAGAAGGAATACAGTAAGGGACCTTTTCACCTCAAGTATCATCGAGTTTATATGAAACATAATGACCTTTAAAATCCAACCAGTTTCTAAAGTGATGACAGATAACAGGTCAAATCAAGATTTTGTTGACAGCTTTGAAATGGTGACCTTTAAATGTCAAACAATTAATGACATTTATACATAGTGAACTTTTGTAAACAACAGCTAATAAATTTTGGATTTTATACATTACTTACCAGTCAATTATACCAAACAAGAAAATTAAGATTATACAGTTATGGATAAGCTATACAACATTCAGCAACTAAAAAAGTGTTTTGGACAGCAGACAAAATTCTATATACTGGATATCAGCAAAGCAATTAAACTTTTGGACGAAATTGAACAGAGTTTAGACGACACCATAATTTGGAAATTGCAAGCGGAAAACAAAATTAATTTCAAATATACTCCTATGGAGGAACACACTGAATGTAACCGACAGGAGGATAATAACCTTGTATTTTACCATGGAACTGGGGAGCAGGATGATCCAATACAGATAGACTAGCTGCGGAGGAGTGGGGATGAACCTTATTGTATATTGACTGTATTACTTGATGGACGGGGAATAGGATTATTATATGTGTGGTGCATGTTTTTGATTTTGTATATGAGATTTTATGCATAGTGGGGTCTTCAAAGCAATTGCCTGCTTTGTGGTTTGATCAACTATTTTGTAGGCATTGGGCTGTTTCATGATGTGCTCCATTGGAAAAGCTTGGCATGCACATGTCTATCTCTGCAATCTGTAGGGAGGCATGTATATGTTAGCTTGACGGGAAGATGCAGTGGAGTGACAATTGACCCTATTGTGCATGAGATTCGTAATGTGTATATATGATTAGTTAAGATTTGACATTGTGTTGTGAATTCACTTGGGATTTATTGGATTGTAAATTTGCTTGTGGCGTCTGTGTGCTCTTGAGAGTTTGGGACAGTTGCACACTTGATGGGGTGGCCAACCATTGAGTGGACACAAGGTTCTCTGGAGTGCGCTGTCACATGCGGGTGTTTGTTGTAAATAGTTTTATAAATGTTTTGGAAGTTGTACTTTGATGATGCATGTGTATTGATTATGTTTTGTAGTTATAGGATGATTTGTGCATGTTTTATTCATATGTTTAGTATAGTGTTACGTATGTGAGTGAGTGAGAGAGTGTGTGTGGATGTTATTTGTATATATGGTGTATGAGAGATGAGCTTGGAGAATTTCACTAATTGACGAATTAAGTCAAATTCTTAAGGTCTGGGCGTGTGTAAAATAGTCACTGGTTTCGTCTGTGAGGGTTCATAATAATTGTGAATTGCCCGTGGGTATTTTCAATATTTGTGAATGCTTGGTTTGGGTAGGATGCAGGTGTTCATCCAGGTGCGGTGTTGACATCTGTGATTGACATGTTTATGTTTTTATAGGGAATTCTGACACCAGTTTGTTATTGTTTCTCAAATGTCATATTTATTAGCCTGTCAATTCTGATGGGATGTTTTAACACTTTCAAAAGGTCATGGTGACAGATGTTACTTAGTTTAGTAAAATTACATAAGCCCAATAAATAGATGTGTCAATTCTGACATTGATTGGCAGGATTGTGCAATACATTTAATCATATGACCTTTGGGGAATTGTGCAACTGGTGTGACTATGAGTCATTGTTGTATCTTCTGATTGGTTGATATAAATGGAAGCTTACCTATGTAGAGGGCGCTTTATAGTAAACTTGAAATATGATTGGTTAGTGATGATGTCATTAGGTGGCGCTGTGGTCAGCTTCTATCAAGTGACTTCATAGTATATAAGATGAAACCCAGTGGCAGAGCTTCAGACCTTGGTTAACATTTGGACATAGACTTGGGTTAGACTTTAGACAGATTTCGGAACTTTGGGTTATAGATAGTTTCTTGAAGTATTTAGTTGGACTTAAGAAGATTTAATAAAATTATAAAATTGTGAAAGTTGTTACTGAAATTTTACAAGACTTAGAAATTCTAAAGAGACTTTTAAAACACAACGCGAACTTGAAGATTAGAATCAACTACTACCTTACAGGTGACACTGTTTTAGTGCAAACAATATGATCAGTCTATGGCTGAATACCGCAATACCTATCATTGTTATGATTTGCCTACCCAATATGACTAGATATCTCCAATGAAGGATTATCTATAGGCATATAACGCTTGTTACTTTTTAACGTAGGTGTTTTGAGTAATGCGCACTGCCTAACAGCACAAACCCGACTTTCCAGTCGCGATGTCCCATAGCAGACAGGTCGATCCTTTAGTATCGCACATGCGCAGACAATGGTCAACACTAAACCTTGAACTTAGGTACTTATCTATAGCCATTGGGAGAGCAATCATTCTTGTATGTGACACACCAACTAAATAATTATGCCTACCAAATATTATTAAAAATATCTCAAAGGGTATAAAAGTTATAGAGTGAACAATGCTTTTCCTTTAAAATTCATTCAAGGGAGCTAACTGATATATACACCTACCAAATATTAATTATATCTGATAGGGTATAAAAGATATGGAGCGAACAAGGTTTCCCCCTTTAAAATTTATTCAAGGGAGGAAACTGAGAAACGAAGCAAGCCATACTTACACACGACACACTATCTTTACCTGATATACATGTATACACCTACCAAATATAATTAAATATCTCAAAGGGTATAAAAAATGGAGCAAACTAGGTTTCACCTTCAAAATTTGTTCAAGAGAGATAACTGAAAAATGAAGCAACGGAGAGCACCTGTTCATACACAAGACGCACCGACTTGACCTGATATATATGCCTACCAAATATAATCAAACTACCTCAAAGGGTATAAAAGTTATAGAGTGAACGAGGTATCTATTTAAAATTTGTTCAAGGGCGGTAACTCAAAAATAAAGCAAGGTAAGCATCCAGTTTTATATGTGACTGCCATCTTGACCGATATATATGCCTACCAAATATTATCAAAATATCTCAAAGAGTATTAAGGTTATGGAGTAAACAAGCTTTAGTCTACAGACGGACAGACAGACAGACCAACGGACAGACGGCAGACTGATAACTAAATTCCCTGATCCTTATCGTGTCAGAGGATAAACAGCAGCAAAATTTTAAATTGTCATCTCCAGCAAATTATACTGTAAATTCTGAAATTTTCGCGAGCATTCTTTTTTCGCGAATAGCATTAAAAGAAACATTTGCCATGTTAAAAATTCGCGACTAGGGCATGATTTACCTTCATCAGTAAACGACAGACTGATTTCAACATTTCGCGAGGGTTTTATTTTCACGAAACTTTGCATCTGCGAAGTTTTGCGAAAATAAAAACCTCGCGAAAAGTTCCGAATATACAGTAAGTGGCACTTTATGGATTAAGAAATACTTACCAGCACATGTTGGTAGAACAAGTTTCTGATAGGGATGCTGCCTGTAGAAAACCCCAAGAGCACCGCATGGCCTGTAGCGGGGTGTTGGGGCAGAGATGTATCTGCTTGGGTCCAGACATATCACACTGCAAACACCATCTTGATCAGTGTCATCACAGGGCATGGTGACTACATCAGAATCATCCACATGAGATGGGCAATGGTCATTGTCTGTAATATATAAAACAGAGTTTACCGCCTCGATAGCTCAGTTGGAAGAGCGTTCGCTTTTGGAGCGGGAGGTCGTGGGTTCGAATCCTGGGTGCACCATACCAAAGGTGTAAAAAATAGTACTAGCAGCTCCCTTGCTGACGCTCGCATAAAAGGGGTTGTGCTAGGAAGATAGAGTAAGGCAGGTAAGTATCTGTTAAAAGATATCGTTATGTCACAGTTTAAAGCTTTACAGAGCTTATGTTATCTGTTTCAAATAAGGGACATTTAATAAAGCTTCTTTATCTTTATCTTTTAGGGTCAATAGCTTTTTTGTAACCACAAAAATTATCCTTTTCTTTTCGAGAAAAAGCTTATGAGAATTGCAAGTAATGCAAAAGTACCATACAAGTAAAGCCCACAAACACAGTTTGAGTTACAATAAGAATGCAGGATTCATCCCAATATTTTTCAAGATTTGAATATCATTACAACCAAATTTTCTCAAGTAACTAACAAAAGTAAACCACATGCATTATGTGCAGTCCTTTTGTTTCTTTGTTGATTTTATTCTTAAGTCCCAGTCAACATTTTTTTCAGTTATGTCTGGACGGGTCTTCCTGGTTTGAACCAGCACTAAGCAAGGATTAATGCGTCTTGCTGAAGGACACAACACAAGTGATGCCAGTTAGGATTGAACCCGCAACCCTTTGATCTCAAGTCAAGCACTCTACCACTCCCTTCAGTCCTGTTGTAGTGCTATATTTGGGTTCCAGTGGAAAGGACAGTGTCATAAGTGATTCTTATTATTAAGGGACAATTTTAGAAAGGAGTCATTTCCCTATAATTCCTTTGTCAAATTCCATGGTGACATGTTTGTTTTATTTTGTTGGATTTGTTCGATCTGATTCTTTACGCTGGGTAGGCTCTAACCCACAACCCCACTATTTTGAGTCAAGCACTCTAAGCCAGTATGCTCCCTCCATGGGGAAATAATTTGTGAACCACAGCATAACATCTTTATACCCTTATATGTGTTACAAGACAGTATTTTATAAATATTTACATTTTCAAAGCAAGCCTTTAATGAATCTTTAGATTTTTGCCACCGTTCATAGCATCATGAATGACATAAATTTGATTGACAGATGCCAAGCTCACTTGCCCGTGCAAAACGCTTTGAACTTCAAAATCATTCGCCAGAAGTGACACTGGTGTTGTGATTGACAGTGAGCACACCTGAGTTGCACTTGCAAAACAAGCTTCTTGTTTGCTCCATTGGCTGTCCGTGTTCACACTGGCTGTTCTGCTTTTCCGTTTTACACTCCAACAAAACCGTTCATACAATTACATATTAAATACAAAACTGTGTTGTTTCCTAAATTACAAATAATTTCTATATATTAGATACTTATAATAAAATGTAAATATAAGTAATAAATTCTATTATTGGAATGTTCATGGAATCATTAATACTTCGGGTCTCTTGCAAAGTTGCTTTGCAAGTGACCCGAAGTATTCATGATTCCATGAACATCCAAAAATAGAATTTACTCCTTAAATGGACTGCACTGTAATGAGTATCCTGCTTCTGCGTTTCATCCCTTAACTTTTGGACAGGCCTGTCTTAACAGCATAAACCTCGATCAGTTTGCTGCTAATGGGACAATCTGATTATGTTTTTCACTATATGACATTCCAATACCACAGTTCCCATATCAGGCCTTCAGATAGGTATGTGTAATTGATAATGATTCAAAATGCCATTTGCTCTCCTAGGCTCAAAATTAAAAAAAACTCTCAACCAAAACATATGTTGTGGGTACTCAAAAGAACCGTCTAAATGAGATGGGTCTTTAGAGCAACCACAAGATATGTTTTAATTGATGGGTACATGTAAGTAATAATTACAATTTGTCACTCAAGTTTTTGGCTTAGCCGTTTACTTCAAAGGAACACCTTTTAACACTTTTGCAACAGGGCAGACCCAGAAGAGTTGGCTGAACAAGGTCTACTCTTTTTGTTTATGGAAATATGATGAGATATGATGATCATACATAAGAGGACCTGGCAATTAGTTTCTTTGTGTTTTATGTACAGACGTGAAAGCTAATTTATATAATTATTCATAGTGGGTGGAGCTTAGCATAAATACTCATGCAGGGCCTATGCAAAATGAAGTGGAATTGTCTCCCTTAAATATATGGACACATATAGTAAAAGTTAACAGTGCAAGGCCTTTATCTGTATCTGTATTTATACAGCGCATGGCCTGTTATGGCATTAAATGCGCCGGAGAGAGAGAGTGTTATAATGTTCCAGAATATTAGTCTCTAGAATGTAGGGCTGAAACAAAGCCCTCCACTGAATCCGTGCACACTATAGCTTCTTCTAGGCAGTTCCAGTCTCTCACTGTTTTAATAAAAATAGAACTGCTATATTGCACTGTGTTTGACTGCTCAACAATAAAAGATTTGGTGTTTTTGGATTGATGAATTTCTACAATGTTTTTAAGAGTGTGTAACAAAAAATGATTTTCTATTTCTAAACCAATACATATGTTGTAGATACTCAATGAGCACCAAAAACATATGTTAAAATTGATGGGTTAGATAATATTGACAATTTAACACTGAAAAAAATTGGTTATCTAAACTATTTAGGATTAGATATGGCACTTACATTTGATATAGATCGGGAACCTACACTCAGCATGTCTCTTGTTCTCACCTTCAACACTCACAACAGCACTATGGTAGCCCCAGGTTAAATCTAAAGAAAATAAAATGTTGAATTTAGACACAAAAAGATATATGTACTTTAGCTCTTTGCATACTGGGTAATTTTCATGATATTTTTGTCATCTGCTGCTTTTTTTCAAATTTAAATTACCAAAAATTCTTTCAGAAACACTTCCAGAGTGTCAAAACAGTTTGGAGCCAGATCAGGCCTAATGTTCAGTGGGGCCTGATCTGGCTCCAAACTAATTGCAAGGTCAGCAGTAAACAACAAAATTTCCTGGTAGCAGGCAAAGAGTTTTAAATAATTTGCTCATAAGAATGGGGATTAACCTCATAAAATACTTTCTCACATCACGAGTCAAATTAGCACTGTGTAGCCCTCCTCCTTCCATAAACAAAGGACCATAATTCTGAAAACAGAGTTGTGGTTCTTGCAGTCTGCACAACAGATTTACTTTTACCTCTCAACCAGTTTTTTCTGCAATATGCATTCATGGGGCTTTTTCTGATAGCTACTCAAGCATATGCATTTTATCTCGTACCCCTACGTTTAAATACATGTAACATTTGATAGAGGTTGGTCATTGGGTCATGGAGCTATTCATGTTTGGAAGCGAGATGGACAGATTCAGGAAATGCAGCAATGAATAAAAAGACAAATCAGCAATCATATGAGCCGTAGCATGTGATTTCCAACAATGTGGCATTTTGACAAGTGTAGACTCAGGCGAGCCTCTGCAGCCTCCTTTTAAGCTTAAAAACACCAAATGGTGTTCAGTCAGTGGCTTAACAATCATAGAATACTCAAGCAACTAGCAAAGGCTCTGATCAGACTATGCATATGCGCAGGCTGATCTGAGGCTTTGCTGGTCCCACATACCACATTATTGGAAATCTCATGCACTGGCTCAATTATGCTCTCATTTCAAGAAGCATGTCAACATAAACCATATCTATTCTATACAGGCAATTATAATCCTCCCATGGGTGGATCCTGTCTGACTTATCTTCCTTGAAATTGCCCTCTCCACTCACTGAGGTTTTGAAGGTCAGCATCTCCCATGGAAATCTGTGCAGGTCTCCATGTATAAGACCTTTAGCACAGTGATAAAAAGAGTTGGACTCAGGACTGAAGAAGCAGTCTGATCAGGGTCTTTGCTGTTCCCTGTTTGCTATCCGGACAAGCATCCTGGAAATTCCAGCCTGATAACCAGCATAATTGAGAACAGAAAGTGAAGTGTTCAAAATTTCAGAACATTTACTGTATAGGACATATAATGTATCAGTAATGCCGAAACCCGGCATAAAACCAAACTACATCTCACAGATCTCAACTCGCTGTTTTATCAGATACTGACCAGAACTGGCTTAAAGAGCGCAGTGGCTCAGTGGTAGAGTGCTTGACTCGAGACAAAGGGGCCGCGGGTTCGAGCCTAACCGGCGTCACTGTATGTGTCCTTGAGCAAGAACATTAATCCTAGTTTAGTACTGGTTCAACCCAGATAGACCCACCCCTTGATACCTGAAAGATTGTTGATGGGACATAAAGTATCAAATCAAACCAGAACAGGCTCCAACACCTTCATCACTTGTTCAAACAACTTCAGGACCCTGTACTTTAAAAAACTTTTTTTCTGCTTAGCCCTTTACTCCACACAAGCGCCTTTGGATGCCTTTGAAATGTAAGATTCTTTAAAATATTATGAAAAATGGAACAATTGCTCTTGAGGAGCAATCGTTCCATTTTCCATAATATTTTAAAAACTATTGAATGTAAAATTCTTTTTGGAAAATATTTGAAAATTTGAATTATTTATAGAAAATGATGCAATGTTCTAAATATAGCATAAGGGGTAAAGGGTTAAAATGCTCAGATATTGTGTTAATAAGATAAGGTTTACATACCTTCAGGTATACTATGTTTGACTGTATAATTCCTGGACACTGCTAGAATCCTCTGTGTTAGATGGTTCAAACTACTCCGTCTCATAATTTGATCAGCAGAGGTTTTCTCATAGGCACTCATGTCACAATCTATCTCTGGTAAGGACTTATCCACTGTAATCAAAATACCATATTATCATAAGACGTCGCGTCTGGGAGTGAAATAACGCCATGCAATAAAATCGATAAACCACTAGTGGTTTATAGATTTTCGGGAAACGTTATGACGTCCATAACAACGTTACGTACATAATGTCAGGATTATAACCTTTTTTACTGCAGAAATGAGATTTCAAAGTAATCTTAATGTCACATGATAAATAGAAGCTAACAGTCATGCTCTTGTTTTATTGAATTTTTCATCTTGTTGTGAAAGAGATAAAATGCTCGACAAGCCTCGCATTTTATCACTTTTCCCCAACTTGTTTAATAAATTCAATAAAACAGGAGCATTCATGTAAGATCCTCTATTATAGATAAGATAAGATAAGAAAATTTATTTAAAGATGGCATGACAGTACATAACAGTAAACATAAGCTCTGATGAGCTTTTGACCGGCTATCGAAACATTTTACCTACATAAAGTGCAATTAACCCTTAACTCTTTGTCACCCGAGAAATTTTTCATGCTTTTTTTTGTCTGTAGATTTTTTCAAAAACAACTTTTGCATAGTTCTTTCAGGAATACCATATGAGCGTCAAACCGATTTGATCCAGATAGGGCTCAATGTTTTTTCAGGCCATATTTGGGTCAGCTCTGTTTTCAAAGGTTATGAGCAGACAACCCTAGTTAGCAATGAGTTAGCCCTTTGAAGACCAGAATCCCCTAAATGGGTACTTTGGGAAACAGTGAAGACCCAGATGAAATGCTGCATGAAGCAGCATTTCATCAGGGTCTGCACTGTTTGCTAAGACAAGATCAATCTTCCGATAAATAAATATGGTAGTTTTTTTGGAAGTTATAACCTGTGACCCCTCAATATAGTCAATGGGTCATCCTGACTTAACTGTATCAAACTTAATGGAAAATTCCATTGATCTTAAAAGGGTTAATGTGGCAATCACAACAATGATTATTATTCATCTCCTTTTTTTGTCTTCTGAAATTATTAGAAGCCTTTTCGACAAACAGTGTAGACCCAGAGCAGATTGCTCTATACCTAATACATAGATGGCACCATTTAAATGGCCTTCTTTGAGATACGTCAGGAGACAATAACCTAAGCATAAAATTATGTTTATGTAGAATTATGTGTATTTATTAGACTTACGGACTTATGGGCTAAAAGAAGAAAACGGTCATTTTGCACCAAATTTTGGACTTATGATATGGGCCTCAACCAAGAAAACCTGTCTTCGGGGGTTTGCGAACAACACAGGCGCAGACCGGCCTGCGCATCTGCCGAGTCTGATCAGGGCCTATGTTATTCGCTTGTTGGAAAGTATCATATGTACTCTTGCCACAGGCAAAATTTCAATTTTCTAGATAGTCTATGTAGCTGAGGAGACTGGTTTGAATCTCGCTTTGTCTGAAACTCAGAAGACAGGTTTTGTCGCGAGGAGGCCCAAATTAACATACAGCATAAGCAAATACCCCAAAAATAGTTTAACAGACAAAAAGTATTACTACTATACATAGAATATGAAAATGGTTTGGGCTATCATTCCTAACTCTTGATGTCTATATTTCTTTAAAAAAATGAAGTAAAAAAAATGTTTTGCTTCAGAGGGAGACAAAAATAGCTCTCTTCTACATGCATCCCTTTGGTAGAAACCAGTTGACAAAAAAATGAGTAATTGTACTCAAAAGGGAAAAGGTTAAACCCATTTCCCCCTGGGAAGTTTTTCATGCTTTTTTGTAAAGAGTTAATTATATCAGCTATTTTGGTGCTATCTTAATAACCATATATACATGTACCTCTGACAAAAAACATATTCAAACCTTATTATGGTGATGGATAAATGAATTTAGAAGAAATTGGGTGAAAAATGATTCAGTTAATTCTGACAGAAGTGTGGGTTGTGTCAGTGACTATTTTACTCCCTCCCCTGCCGCACCCAAGTAAAGCATCAGTTACCCCTAAACTGCTCTCCAGGCAGCTCTTGGGTCAACAGCTGAGTAGCTTTAGTGAGTTTAATATTCCACCATCCCTGGATCATGATCCCATCAGGAACAAAGTTATCATCTTCAAGAACTTGAGTATTTTACTCCCCCCCCCCCCCCCCATGTGAAGCATAAGTTACCACTAAACTGTTCTCCAGGCAGCTCTTGCGTCAACAGCTGAGTAGCTTTAGTGTGTTTTATATTCCACCATCCCTGGATCATGATCCCATCAGGAACATAGTTATCATCTTCAAGAACTTGAGTATTTTACTCCCCCCCCCCCCCATGTGAAGCATAAGTTACCACTAAACTGTTCTCCAGGCAGCTCTTGCGTCAACAGCTGAGTAGCTTTAGTGTGTTTTATATTCCACCATCCCTGGATCATGATCCCATCAGGAACATAGTTATCATCTTCAAGAACTTGAGTATTTTACTCCCCCCCCCCCCCCCCCCCCATGTGAAGCATAAGTTACCACTAAACTGTTCTCCAGGCAGCTCTTGCGTCAACAGCTGAGTAGCTTTAGTGTGTTTTATATTCCACCATCCCTGGATCATGATCCCATTAGGAACAAAGTTTTCATCTTCAAGAACTCTAGTATTTTACTCCCCCATCCCTCCACCCGAAAGAAGCTTAAGTTACCCCTAAACTGTTCTGCAGTCAGCTCTTGGGTCAACAGCTGAGTAGCTTTAGTGAGTTTAATATTCTACCATCCCTGATTCATGATATCCTATCAGTAAAAAAGTTATCATCGTCAAGAACACAAGTATTTTGTATTTTACCCCCCCCCTCCCCCCCTTCATCCAAGTGAAGCATAAATTACCCCTTAACTGTTCTCCAGTCAGCTCTTGGGTCAACAGCTGAGTAGCTTTAGTGACTTTAATAGTCCACCATCCCTGGATCATGATCCCATCAGGAACAAAGTTATCATATTCAAGAACTTGAGTATTTTACTCCCCCGTCCACCCAAGTGAAGCATAAGTTACCCCTAAACTGTTCTCCAGTCAGCTCTTGCGTCAACAGCTGAGTAGCTTTAGTGTGTTTTATATTCCACCATCCCTGGATCATGATCCCATCAGGAACAAAGTTATCATCTTCAAGAACTTGAGTATTTTACTCCCCCCCCCCCCCCCCCATGTGAAGCATAAGTTACCACTCAACTGTTCTCCAGGCAGCTCTTGCGTCAACAGCTGAGTAGCTTTAGTGTGTTTTATATTCCACCATCCCTGGATCATGATCCCATTAGGAACAAAGTTTTCATCTTCAAGAACTCTAGTATTTTACTCCCCCATCCCTCCACCCGAAAGAAGCTTAAGTTACCCCTTAACTGTTCTGCAGTCAGCTCTTGGGTCAACAGCTGAGTAGCTTTAGTGAGTTTAATATTCTACCATCCCTGATTCATGATATCCCATCAGTAAAAAAGTTATCATCTTCAAGAACACAAGTATTTTGTATTTTACCCCCCCCTCCCCCCCTTCATCCAAGTGAAGCATAAATTACCCCTTAACTGTTCTCCAGTCAGCTCTTGGGTCAACAGCTGAGTAGCTTTAGTGACTTTAATAGTCCACCATCCCTGGATCATGATCCCATCAGGAACAAAGTTATCATATTCAAGAACTTGAGTATTTTACTCCCCCGTCCACCCAAGTGAAGCATAAGTTACCCCTAAACTGTTCTCCAGTCAGCTCTTGGGTCAACAGCTGAGTAGCTTTTGTGAGTTTGATATTCCACCATCCCTGGATCATGATCCCATTAGGAACAAAGTTATCATCTTCAAGAACTCTAGCAAAGTCACTGTTCAACAGAGGTGTTTCCCAAACTGTGACATCTTTGTATTCAACCACCATGTTTGTGTCTCCAAATATCAGCTGAGCACTGAAAAGAAAAGGAAATAAATTGCTACAACCCTTTGTATACTAATGGATTCTTCCCTCAGGTTAGATGCAATAAAACTTGGGTAAGTCCATTGTACATATCTAGGGGTGTCAGGTTAAAAGTTTTTCTTTAAATTGTCTGAAGATATTTTTGCTTTAACAGTGTAGACGCTGATGAAATTCCACATTATGTGACATTTCATCTGGGTCTTTACTGTTTGTCAAAGTACCCATTTATGGGTTTCCCGAATATAATAGGTTAAAGTTAAGTCAACTACACTTGTAAAATAAGCCAAAGGCCACTATGTTGGATTATTTCCCAACCGCCTATATACATTTTTTGCTATGCAGGAGTCATTGAACTATTGCCTGGGTAATAGTTTTGGATATTGACTGGGACTATACCATGGCCTGGTTTCCCGTTTCACTGCTAATAACAAGAAGGCGATCATTGAATTGCGTGATGGAGATGCGCGTACGGGTGAGATGTTATGTAGCAATGGCGAATATAAGTCATCATTTGGCACCATGCAACACCAATAACTTCGTTTTTTATGGTCAGAAACATGTGGCTACTCATTTTCTTAGAACAAACAAACACTTTGAGACCAAATTTGAGCATATTAGATGAAATGTTTTTATTTTTCAGCAAAACTGCATTGTCTACAGCAACTCCAGTCAAGGAACGCTGCTTTGTACGACATCAAATGAGTTGGGTAATAAAACAGTTATTGCATGCCTGTTTGTAGAATAGTCAAACTATTACCCCTCCGCACTGTGGACTACCTGATGCACTATTGCACTCAGCCTCGTGCAATAGTGCATCAGGCCGTCCACGGCACTTCAGGGTAATAGTTTTGACTATACTACAAACAGGCATGAAATAACTGTATGACATTCCATCACAGATGCTAAAATTCATATCATGGTTTGTGCTATGATAGGTCTTTGGGGTAACAAATACATTTTCTATTTTGAATCTTTACATACCAGTCAACAATTTTTCAGGCATGTCAGGAAGAGTTTTCCTGGGTTGAGCAAGTATTAAGCAGCAGATAAAGTATCTTGCTCAAGGTTACAACACAGTAACTCCGTAAACAAATACAATTAAATAGATGGTTTAACACAAATGTTCATATGATAACTTAAATTCATTGAACTGGATGTAAGAATTTGCTAAAAGAAAAAGGGTCGAAACTATGTGTCTACAATTTTTTATCAAATCTAAAGGCAGAGGTTTCCGTTTGTTTATTTCGATGTTTGTTTGAGCTGATGCTTAAACAATGAGGGCATACCAGTACCAAGCAGAGGATAAAGTGTTGTGTTCAACACCACAACACAGTGCCTTCACTGAGGTTGGAACCAGCAACCCCTTGATCTCGGGTTGAGCTCTCCACCACTGAGCTACCGCGCTCCTACAGAGGTTCATGTAACTTTAGGTTCCATTGAATATATAGAGGATCTTATATGAGTGCTAATGTTTTATTGAATTTATTAAATGAGTTGGGGAAGAGATAAAATGCCAGGCTTGCCGAGCATTTTATCTCTTTTTCCCAACAGGTTTAATAAATTCAATAAAAAAAGAGCACGAATGTTAGATTCTATTTATCATATGACATAAGAATACTTTGAGTCTCATTTCTGCCTCTGCAAAAACGTTATAAGTTTGTCATTATGTACGCAACGTTGTTATGGATGACTTCATGTTTCCTGAAAATCTATAAACCACTAGTGGTTTATCAATTTTATTGCATGGCGTTATTTCACTCCCAGACGCGATGTCATATGATAAATAAAGTTCACAATAAACCCATAATGCTTTGCATGCTGGGTAATTCTCATGCTTTTTTTTGTCTGCTGTCTTTTTTTCTGAATTACCTTTTACAAAAAATACATGTAGTAGAAGACCACTACCACAGTGTCAAACAGTTTGGATCTAGATCTGGAGGAACATTATGTCGGTTCTGATCTGGCTACAAACTGTATGCAAAGATTATGAGCAGACAACAATAGTAGCCACTAGCAAGGAAACAGTTAACCCTTAAAGCGCCAATCACAACTGCAGCAGACGACAAAAGTTGCAACATCTTTTCTAATTTTAGAAACAAATAAGGTATGATATTACATGAGAATCGTCTGCCAGCAGACGATTCTGCCTTATTTGTTATTTTTGAAAAAGCGGCAAAATTTTAAATTGTCGTCTGCAGCAAATTATAGGTGGCCCTTTAAGGATTAATGACACTTACTTGATATCACTGAGATCAATGTCAACATCTGGGAGTTGGATTAGTTCCGGTACTTCAATAGCGTTAACAGTGAACGATAAATAATTGTCCGCTGATAAGGATACCCCTATATGGTTCCAATCGTTATTAACATCAAGGGATGTTTCAAATCGTAGTAGTACAGTGTTATGATCATAGGTCAGGCTAACACCTTGGCTCGTAATCGTCAGTTCAAGAAGGGGTTCAACTTCAAGAGGATATATCTTTTTACTCCTGTAAAAAAAACCACACACAATCTATCACAAGTGAGCCACGACATGTGATTCCCAATAATGTGTCATTTTGACAAGTGTAGACTAAATGAGTTGAGCACAAAAAAAGTTTTATAACCTCGGGGCCTGACATTGTTGCATATGAACAACATAGGCACATATCAGCTTATGCAGTCTGATCAGCATCTTTGTTATTTGCTGTCTCGAAAGCAATAGCTAAACTTGAGGTTGGTGCACCATTAAACCGGTTTAAGCCCTCCAGTTAAATATTTTTACTGACCGTTCCATGGCGGTGCTTCTTTTGTGGATCATTTATGTTATTTCTGTCTTGTTTTGTTATGCTTTCATGCACATCTGTTTGTTAATGTCTTGTGGTCACCTGCTGGGAAAGGGCTGACCTCTTGGCTCTAGTTTGTGATGTCTAGTTGTGACATTGTCAATTTCCCATTGGTTTCCTGGGCCATGTGTGGTGCTTGATTGTATAGATTCCTGATCTTTGCCCTCTTTCTTACTGTCTTTGCTACAGTAACATCTGTGTAATACGGCCACTCTCAAAAATACCAAAATGGTTTTCAAGACCAATTATCGCTTAATGCAGGTCAAAAGTATTGCAGAATGCTCCAAGGGGAGCATTCTGCAATACTTTCGAACATTCATTAAGCTACCATTTGTCATAAAGATCTGTATTTTGTCTATGTTGAGAGGCCCTTTTACACAGGTTTTACTGTACATGCAAAATTTTAATATTCTAGCTAGTCACTGTAGCTAAGCAGACTGGTTTGACCCTGACTTTGTTAGACTCAATATTATAGCTAAACTTGCTACAGTAAAACCTATGTAAAACGGCCACTCTCAAAAATACCAAAAATTGGTTTTCAAGACCAATTAGCTCTTAATGCAGGTCAAAAGTATTGCAGAATGCAATACTTTCGACCTTCATTAAGCTACCATTTGTCATTAAGATCTTTATTTTGTCTATTTTGAGTGGCCGTTTTACACAGGTCTTACTGTACATGCAAAATTTCAATATTCTAGCTAGTCACTGTAACTGAGCGGACTGATTTGAGTCTCACTTTGTTAGAAACCCATAAGACATGTTTTATTGCATCAAGGCCCATACAGAGTATTCAACATGTTAAGCATGATTGCACCTAAAAGCGCACACTGATTACTATATGACCTAACAGTTTCAAAAGACCATATTTTCATGACATAACAGACTGCATGCTTGGTGGTCAACCCAATCACAGTTGGCAATTTTGCTTTCCTCTTTAATTGCACGCCAGTGGGTAGGACTTCAGACTCTATGACGTTTCCGACTTAAAGCTTTATCTACTGATGAGATGGTAGGGGCCTGATGCTTTGGCTGTTTGTTGGGCCCACCGGGGTTTACCTGTTGGATTTCTTTTGCTCCGGTATTCAGTTTTATTTGCTGTTGAGTCCTTATCTTTGCTTTATCTCCTTTTTATATCTTGATTTATGTTCTAGGAGATGATGCATTGATAAGTTAGGGGTCTTTCATGCAAACCAAACAATATCTATGTGTCTTGATCAACATCTGAACTAAGGGTGACGTTGGTGCACCGTTCAACTGATTTAAGCCCTCCAGTAAAATATTTTACTGACCGTTCCAAGGCGGTACTTCTTTTGTTGATCTTTTATGGGTTTTTTTTGTCTTGTGTTTGCTATGCCTTTGTGCGCGTCTTGTGGTCACGGGCTGGAAAAGGGCTGACCTCTTGGCTCTCGTTTGGGAATTCTAGCACTGGTAATTAACATTATATTTGAGAACAGAAAGAGGGATGTCTTAGAATTTTGAAAACATTTACTGTACCAACCCTCCTAGACGCAGAAGAATACCTACCCAACTAGACGCAGAAGAATACCTACCCAACTAGACGTAAAAGATTGCAAGGCTCCATTTCTGTGGATTGGTGTATCCTAGCCCACATCATTACAGAAAAGGTAGATCCTGACATTCGGAATGGTGATCTCAAAGTAGGGACATCTTCATGAAGGGCCAGCCCGGAGCCATGTGAAGACCTTTTTATCATCCTTCTAACCTCAGCCACAATATTATTCAATAGAAGTATAAAGTCAGTTCTAGATACATCAGTACCTATAATAAAAGAAAGAAAAACCCAACAATATCAACCCCTTTTTCCTGCCATTTACAACAAAGTAGGTAAGGGTGCAAAGATCAGGAATCGATGCAATCAAGTACCACACCTGACCCAGGGTACCAATGGGAAAGTGACAAACTCACAGTTATTATTGTCTGTTCTTTCCTCTGCTTATGTACTTTGGTAGCCTATTGCTGAGTAGTCTGATCAGAGTTCATCTGGACTTTAGCAAAGAGTGAGTAACAGAAAAATAATATTCTTATTTCTCAACCAAAACATATGTTGTGGGTGCTCAAAAGAACCGTCTCAATGAGACGGTTCTTTTGAGCACCCAAAACATATATTAAAACTGACGGGTTAGAAAATATTTACAATTTTACGCTAAAACATTTTGTTATCTAAACCAATGGTTCATAGTACTAGCTTCTGTGGTAAAAGTAGTCCAAGGTGCAACAAACTAACAATGTTTATTAGATTTAACAATTAGACAGGACAGCTTCTTAAATATTGACAGCCCTAGTTAGTGCTAAATTTGACATAAGACCAAATTGAGTGGAGTTATGAACGATCCATCAAAAAGAAATAATGAACATCATGAGATACACCATGAAAGAAGGGAAGCCATGTTGTATCAGATATATATATATACTGAGGGACTTTAAAAACGCACCATTTTACATTCTCTGTCTCTTCCACATGATTGATTTGAGGATGTTTCTTTATCATTTTTTATCCTCTTGCAAAATGGACCATGATTTGCCATGATTTCGATTTGCTCATGTTGTTTATTCTGACGTAATATTGAGTGTGTTTTTCAACAATTGTCGTCCGACAAATGTGAATTTGATTCGATTTGAAAACAAACACTTTTAGGTGGTAGCTAGACGTCTTAACAAATGGAAAAAACACAAAAGTTTTCAGAAATAATCATTTTATTACACTCCCACTCAAAGCATTTCTTTGCTAACGTCAGTCTTAAATTTTCAAACATCAATAACAGACGGGTGACGTCCGCACATGTCGCGATACTTTTGTCTTTTATGCAACTGATTGAGGAGTATCTGTTGACAACAAAAAGATTTTGATTATTCCTGATTCTTAGGATATAAATGGCCAATTACGTAAAAATCAATGACGTCATGTAGACGTAATGAACGTTGCCAGAGGCCTAAAACTTCATGATTTGAATTTGTCTTTCCTTTTGCTTTCAAGAACAAACGTCGGTTTGAAAACTTTTTTTCATTCATTATGAAAGGTATTGGTACTCTGTGACTTTTTGAATTTGAGTTGTCTCAGAATTATCGTGACGTCACAGCAATCGTAAGGCACAGCGTTTTGATTTTCATATTGAATACAAGCTAAATGACGGAACTTGTCAATTTTATTTTTCACATAATGAATCGACATAAATTGGTGGTGCGTTTTTTAAGTCCTTCAGTATAGATCTGTACACAACATTGGTCTCTGGTTGAATCACACTCCAGTGTCTAATACAGGGTTCATACACACAAGTTTTGTGTTAAATTCAAGAACTTTTCAAGGACTTCAAAAGACTCTCTTATGGTTTTCAAGGACTACAAGTTTATGAAAAATACTGATTTTAAGTGTTAAAATTCTACTTCAGATATGCTACACTGAGATACTAAAAAAAGTATTAGAAACTTGGTATAAACTTAATGTGCCTTTTATTTGGTGCAGCATATGCGGTGCATATGCACCAAATAAAGGCACAGCAGTTTGATACTGATCTAGGTCTCTGTAAATAATCATAATTCCTATGGAAAGCAGTAAAAAATAAGGACTTTTCAAGGCCTTAAAGTGATTTTCCAGTACTTTTCAATGCAGATATAATTTTCAAGGACTTTTCAAGAAAGCCCTCAAAATTCAAGTACTTTTCAAGCCTGTGCGAACCCTGTAATAAAGTTTTGTCACTTGTTGCTGGAGCTTTAGATATTTGCATGCCAGCTCAAGGTTCTTACAGGTAAGTTTGAGCAAAATCAAAGGTCTCTTCAAGGACTTCTAAAAGATTTTCCTCTAGTTTCAAGGACTACAAGTTTATGAAAATTACCACATGTTAAAAATCTACTTCCGAAATGCTAGACTGAGATAATGGAGACAGAAGTACTGGAAAATTAGTATAAAATTGTTGTGCCTATATTTGGTGCAGCATATGCTGCACCAAATATAGGCACAACAATTTTATACTGATTTAGGTCTCTATCAACAGTGCTAAGTCCTACAGAAAAAGTATAATTCAAGGACTTTTCAAGGCTTTTGAGTGATTTTCCTGTACTTTTCAATGCAGATATAATTTTCAAGGACTTTTCAAGAAAGCCCTCAAAATTCAAGTACTTTTCAAGCCTGTGCGAACCCTGTAGCTAACTTTGCATGCTTTTATGCTGTCTGCGTATTTTTTCTTCAAAATAATATCTTTCAAAGAAATTCTTTCCACAAAACTTCCAGAGTTTTGGACAATTTGGCTACAAACTATTCACATAGATTACCAGCAGATGACACTAGCATGTAATATTAAAATTTACTTCACACAGTCAAATATTTACATTATTAACCCTATTAAGCCAAATGAAATTTACCACCCTTATCAATTGGACCAGTCGATTTCCTTTTTAGGGGATGCTGGTGGTATTTATATTTTTATTAAAGTTTTAATTTGATATTCTAAAAGGAAATAGTGGGGACCTATCAGATGCCGTGTTTTGCGGTATCTGGTCTAGGTTTGCACTGTTTGCCTATATCCCATAAATAGGATATATACAATATATTTTTTTCAAAGACATTTATCATAAAATCTTACGACAAAAACGTCCAACAATTGGCCTTCCCATGGGACACATGCAGATGGACTCTGTCACCGTGGACTGACATCTAGCGGTATCTGGACAAGGATTGTTGGAGCAGGGATTTGCAACAACTTCACAAGTCGAGCCACTATAACCTAGAAAAACAACAGAGAAATATTGACTTAATACAAGATAATTTGGGCCTCATTGCGAGAAAACCTGCCTTGAGGGTTTCTGACAAAGCGAGTTTCAAGCAAGATTCATCAGCTACAGAGACTAACTAGAAAATTGAACTTTCGCTTGTAGCAAGTTTACATATCATACTTTCCAAAACCCAAATAACAGATGCACTGATCAGACTGGGTGTATGTTGTTCACGAACCCCTGAAGACCTGTTTTCTCTTGTCAAGGCCCATTTTATAAATATGTACATTTGCGTGGAATATAGAAAATACAAAAACTGAGCAATTTTGCACAGGTTTTGTATTTTGTACATTTTTTGAAATTGTGACAACTATATGCACTACAAGTATTCAACCCTAAATTGTAGAACAGAAACCCCTAACTAAATGGGTACTTTAACAAATAGTAAAGACCCAGATAAAATGCTGCTATCAGGGTCTACACTGTTTGTTAAGGTAAAAGTAATCCTCAGGGTCAGAAATGAAACAGATTAGAGAAAAGCCAACCTGTGACCCCTTAAAACACAAAATGGACTAACCCATCCTTATTGCTTTAATCTGTAAGAATACAAAGGTTTATCAAATGACGTTGCGTCTGGGAGTGAAATAACACCATGCAATAAAATCGATAAACCACTAGTGGTTTATAGATTTTCAGGAAACGTTATGACGTCCATAACAACGTTGTTGTTACGTTCATAACAACGTTGTGTACATAATGACAAAATTATAGCGTTTTTTCTGAAGAAATGAGATTTCAAAGTAATCTTAATGTCATATGATAAATAGAATCTAACATTCGTGCTCTTGTATAATTGAATTTATTAAACTCGTTGCGAAAAAGAGATAAAATGCTCGGCAAGCCTCGCATTTTATCCCTTTTCCCCAACTCCTTTAATAAATTCAATAAAACATGAGCACTCATGTAAGATCCTCTATTTATATTTGAAATAGGTGTTCAGCTTGTTCTTGAAACTATTTGTAAGATGCTTGTAGATTTCCACTGCATAAAAGAATGCGAGGAATACGAGTAAACTTTTTCAATGCAGCCACACATTTGGGCCATTAGAATTATTTCGCTAAATATTTTATCCTGAGAAAACTGTTAACTCTGGAACAGTCGGATCCGACTCTTTTTGCCATTTGGTCCCTTCCTTTGAAACACCACATTACATTGTAAAATTGTCTTAATTGGAATTCATTTTTGCATGTTGCGAAATGTTTCATGATTTTTTGTAGTCTGGTGATTTCTTTAAAAATATATATTTTCTCAAACAATTCTTTCAAAATCCAAACAGTGTCAAACAATTTTGATCCAGATCAGGCCTGACATTTGGTCTGTTTAGCTTAGATTTAAACCTTTGCATGTTGGGAAAATTTTCACAATTTTCTCTTCTGTTGATTTTTTAAATATTTTTTTTTTCAATATATTCTTTTGGGAATACTATCTGAGAGTCAAACAGTTTGGATTCAGATCAGGCCAGGCCTGATCTGGGTCCAAACTGTTTGTCAAGATTATGGGCAGACAACACTAGCAGGTCATGAGGTAAAGATAAGCATGGTCAGAGTTAAAGTGTCCATATTTTTTATTGAAAACATGATGCTATTTTCTTGTGACAGCGCAGATTTGACAAATACCTTCTTCGCAGACACAACGAAAGCCTCTGGGCTCAAGGTTGATACATGTACCCCCATTCTTACAGGGGTCTGTTGAGCACCAGTCCTTGGTTAGTTCACAGGAGTCTCCAGCATAATCTGAAATTAGTCCAAAAATAATTTTCCAAAATTGTGTTTCAATTTACCCGACTGTGCCTACTGGTATATTGCACCCCAAATGGAACACAGTTTTTCATTTTTAAAATTTTAGATAAAAGTTACTACACACTGAAAGTTTGCATGTCCATAGAAATAGTAAAACCCTAACAAGATTAAAATTTTGGCAGAGACTGATACCTATTTTACGGCTCTGATATCTTGTAAAAATAAATAACTTAGTTTTTGTTAGCATGAAAATACCCTTTCAGTACCTATTTTTGTACTGCTGGTGTAATACACCTGGGGTAGATATACCAGTATTTGCTCATCTATAAAATGTCCCTTAGAGATTACAGTAGACGATTATCTTGTTGAAGGCATCAAATTGTGTGGCTTACAATGCAATCCAAGCTGCTTTTATAGGTCTACAAATAATTGCCTTTCTTTAGGGTCATTATTTTGGTGACAAGGTTGGAAATAATAACTGAAACATTATTGACTAGGCTGATAAACAGCAACGCAAGCCAATATGCTACATTTAAAACCACTGAAGCATTTTTGTAAATTGTCTTATATTAGTATATACATGGTTTTATGTTCAACTGATAGTCATTGATCCGTTTCGCTCAAGGCACTAGAGGGGAATATTATTTGGTCTAAAACATTAAGAATGTTAAAATTCCATCCTATCACAGCATTTATGAAAATGCATGCAAACTTCCAAAAAAAAATATTTTTGATTAGGGTTTTTTGGTTTAAATATATATTTCCAATTAAATATAAAATTCGCATTTTAGATTTGATGTTATTGCCGAAAAAACAGTGTTCCATTTGAAGGGCTGTAATATTTTTGCCCCTGAACCTAATTTTTTAAAGCATTTTTAGGGGATTTCACAGGGATTTCCCAGTTCTGCAATATTGTTTCCCCATGTTCTACATGTAAAAACTTTAAAATAAAAAGACTTTATCGCCTACCTTTCCTATTTTAAAATTTCATGAAAGCACACATATTTTTTCTTTGGCCTAATGTAAAATAAATCTTCATAAGGCTCACATACTAAAATAAGTGTTTTTCTAAGTGTTTGAATTTTTTAATTTAGGTTGCAGAAGCAATGTGATGTATATGTCAGTAGTTGGCTACAAAAAAGGTCTGGACAAACAGTGAAGAACCAGATCAGATTGCTTCTGATGAAGCAGTCTGATCAGGGTCTTCCCTGTCTCCTATTCTGACATTGATTTCTTTTAAGAACAGAAGGCAAAAGTGTTTAAAATCTTAGAACATTAACTGTACAGATAATAATTTTAGAATGTGGTCTTTACCAAGCCCAAACTGAATATCACGGTGACATCCAATCTGCATGCATGTCTGCCAATTCCGAAGAATCAACCTCTGCCTTACATAGAGGGTCTACTTTTTATGGACTTTGATAACACGACGTCACAGAAACCATGCAGACACATTAACAAGTTTGATTGCAGCCAAACAAATGGTTACAACATTCCACAATAAATTTCATGAAAAGGAAGGTGCTATAGCGATATTTTATTTTTAAAAATTAAACTTCATGAATTTTATTCTGCTGATAAAACTTTTCGGATAATAAGATTAATCAATTTAATAGACCTGAATCTATATGTTACAGAACTAATTTTCCATACGCCAGTTCAAGCTGACAAAATGGAGCTTTTTGTTACTTGGTACTACGCGTAATGCTCCTTACATACACCAGAGCCATGATTCCATTCTCGAATAGTGGTGAACTTTCCCGAATGTGTGACTTCCTGTTTTTTCTAGTGATTTTATTAACCCCCTTTGGTAAAATGGAACCAGCTGTATGCTGTAATGCACATACTATCATGCCTTTAGCTAGGAGAGTGATGCAAAAAAATGAAAAAAGTCAATAAGCAATGCTTATTAGATACCCCCACACAGTAAGATTCAGTAAAAAAAACTTGCCAAGTTATAGTTCAAACCAGCAGACCTAAGTTTTGAAAAGAAGATTTCAGTAGAATCTATGCAAACAAAAATTATAAACTCCTTCATGCATATGTTCACTGTGTCTACATTGTATCTGCAAAGTATCAAAATGCTCCATCAAAAGCTGTGGCAGGAGTTGAGCGGCCCATAAAGGCACTATCCATGCATATACAAAAGCCATATAAGGGAATAATTGTCTAAGTTCTCATAGCTGTCCTTTTGTAAAAAAAAATAATTTTCAACCAGACTCCTTCATGCATATGTTCAATGTGTCTATATCGTAAAGGAAAAGTATCAAATTGCTCCATTAAAAGCTGTGGTAGGAGTTGATCGGCCCATGAAGGCACCATCTATGCATATACAAAAGCCCTATTAGGGAAAAATTGTCTAAGTTCTCACAGCTGTCATTTTGTCAAAAACTATTTTTTCTGAACCAAACTCCTTCATGCATATGTTCAATGTGTTTGCATTGTATAAGCAAGGTATCAAATTGTTCCATCAAAAGCTGTAGTAGGAGTTGATCGGCCCATGAAGGCACCATCTATGCATATACAAAAGCCATATAAGGGAATAATTGTCTAAGTTCTCATAGCTGTCCTTTTGTAAAAAAAAATAATTTTCAACCAGACTCCTTCATGCATATGTTCAATGTGTCTATATCGTAAAGGAAAAGTATCAAATTGTTCCATTAAATGCTGTGGTAGGAGTTGATCGGCCCATGAAGGCACCATCTATGCATTTACAAAAGCCTCATTAGGGAAAAATTGTCTAAGTTCTCACAGCTGTCATTTTGTCAAAAATTATTTTTTCTGAACCAAACTCCTTCATGCATATGTTCAATGTGTCTACATTGTATAGGCAAAGTATCAAATTGTTCCATTAAAAGCTGTGGTAGGAGTTGATCGGCCCATGAAGGCACCATCTATGCATATACAAAAGCCTTATTAGGGAAAATTTGTCTAAGTTCTCACAGCTGTCATTTTGTCAAAAACTATTTTTTCTGAACCAAACTCCTTCATGCATATGTTCAATGTGTTTGCATTGTATAAGCAAGGTATCAAATTGTTCCATCAAAAGCTGTAGTAGGAGTTGATCGGCCCATGAAGGCACCATCTATGCTTATACAAAAGCCCTATTAGGGAAAAATTGTCTGAGTTCTCACAGCTGTCATTTTGTCAAAAATTACTTTTTCTTAAACCAAACTCCTTCATGCATATGTTCAATGTGTCTACATTGTATAGGCAAAGTATCAAATTGTTCCATTGAAAGCTGTGGTAAAAGTTGATCAGCCCATAAAGGCACCATCTATGCATATACAAAAGCCCTATTAGGGAAAAATTGTCTAAGTTCTCACAGCTGTCATTTTGTCAAAAATTATTTTTTCTGAACCAAACTCCTTCATACATATGTTCAATGTGTCTACATTGTATAGGCAAAGTATCAAATTGATCCATCAAAAGCTGTGGTAGGAGTTGATCGGCCCATGTATGGCCTATAATAGCATAAGCATAAAACCCTATATTAAAAGCAATTTAGAACTACAAAGGGAAATAACTCCAATAGAATTGGCCCCTAGCCCTTACTTTTTTGTCTAAAGTATTTGTCTTGCATATATGAACATGTTTGCAAAGTTTGATGAAAATCCAGCAATGACACTTCAAGATATTAAAAAAACAAAACGTTACGGACGGACGCACAACGTGAAAACAGTATACCCACCACAAAGTTTGCGGGGGGTATAAAAACAAACATTTTATTTCTCAACCAAAACATATTATATATTGTTGGTACTCAAAAGAACCACTTTAATGGGACGGTTCTTTAAAGCACCCACAACATATGCTAAAAATGATGGGTCAGAAAATATTTATAATTTTACACTCATTTTTTTTATCTAAACCTATGGATACTATGCCAGAAAATGAGATGTGATACTAAATTTTTGCAAATACTCTGCTTTTCCAATACTTATCAAAAATAGGATCCAAGTAGTATTGTTTTCAGAGAAAACAGATGTCCCCCTCACCCCCCCCACCCCCACCCCAATCCTTCAGGAGGTATCTTGCACACTACAAAGTGTTACACAGTCAGGATCCACACTAAAAATAATACGAAATAATGAAATCATCTTTTCATATAACATTTAACCCTTAATGTGCCATTTCATATAACATTTAACCCTTAATGTGCCAATTGCAACAAAAGTCGTCTGCTTTTCTCGTCTGCTGCTAAGATGTTTAAGAAGCCTCTATGGCAAACAGTGTGGACCCAGATCCGACTGCTCCTATAGGACTGGGTCCATGCTGTTTGCTTCTATACTTGATTTGTCAGTAATAGTAGGAAATTATTTGATCGGGCAACTTCAGCAGACGACATTATCAGATGCATTTTTTTTCTTGACGCTTAAAGGGTTAAGATTTGTTATTCAAAATTGGAGCCTAAAGTTGGATATAAACTTATTGCCTCCTGGGAAATTTTCAAACATTTTCTTGTCGTCTGCTAATTTTTTTCAAAATTAAACTATTTGAAAAATGCTTTCAGGAATATCATCAGTGTCAAACAGTTTGGTACCAGGCTTGACATTTTGTCCATCCTGATCTGGTTCCAAACTGTTTGTAAAGGTCATTAGCAGACACACTACTTGTAGGTGAAGAGTTTTCTTCAATTTTCTATTGAATTCTCTCATTCCATATTTAATTTAAAATCCATATTCAACCCTTGTCATGCTGAATAGTTTATTTACTACACTCTTCCCCAATTTTTATATCGTATACCTGCAGCATCCCAGTTGTAAGCATGTATTTACAATCCAAATAGAAAACAGTGTAGATCCTGATCAGCTGGCTTCATCAGAAGCCAGCTGATCTGAATCTACAGTGCTTTCAACAAAGGATAAATCTGGTTCAGCAGGACAAGGAATAAAAATTCAGTCTCTCAGGAAACAATACCTGAAGGGCAGTCTCGTTCAAAATGCATAGCACCATCTTTATCGGTGAGGCTAGCCTCCGGTATTTTTCTATCATATGTTGTACAGAATTTCACCGTGTTCAAAGTGAAGTAAGACAGGCTAAGGCATGCATCATTTTCCAGGCATTTTTCTTTGCAGCCTCTCAGATCATATTCATGGTATAGCTCAATCTTGCCATCATTGCCACCCTCTCTGTCCATGTATACATCACTAAAACAACGTTCAACGTCTGGCACTAAAATATACAAACATGCACATGCTAAACCACACAGGATAGGCAGCAAAGCGCTAAATAATCAATGAACGGGGATCAAAATCACTAGAAACAGTTTTTTTGATTGCCATTTGTCGCCTGACATTCAAAAACTCTGTTTCTAAATATTCTTTATCTACGTCAAAGTTTTAACATTTTCAACTGCTGCCTATCTAGTGTGTAAACTGAGAAAAGGATATACATAGAGGATCTAACATGAGCCCCATGTGTCATTGATACACTTCAATGTATCATTGAAGTGTTCAACACTTTGAGGAAAACAGGCTTATTGAGCAATAAATAAATTAATTCAATAATACTGGCGCATGGAATAATTGGATGTTAGATTCTTTATATTTGATTTGATTCTTTATGTTTCAGTCAACAATCTTTCAATAACGTCGGGACGAGGTTGAACCAGTACTAAGCTAAGATTAATGTGTCTTACTCAAGGACACAACGCAGTGATGCTCAAACCCATGATCCTTCGGTCCTGAGTCAAGCACTCTACTACTGAGCTGCTGCGCTCCCGGAGATTCTTTATATCACATGGCATTAAAATTACGAGGGTTAGTCAAAAATAACTGAGCCCTACCTTATAACATTTATTTCAAGTAAAATGAACTCGTATTTAAATGATATTTCATCGCAGTTATATTTCATCTATTAAATTATCTAATTTATATCTGTTGGTAGGCTTTATATACTGGTTGCTAGGCAACCGAACATGACTTGTCGAACATGAGCGTTCACGCTGTAATACATCAATATCTAAGCGTTGTCATGGAAACAATAATGTCAATGTAATGCTGCATTCACTGTCGTTTGATACCTATTACATGTACCCACTCAGAGCCACAGAAAAGAAAACAACTGACCCCAAATTATAGATGCTGTGGTCGTTTGATTTCAGAATTTAGCAAATTTTTACGTGCCTCAAGTCCTATAATTTACAGCCACCCACATTCATATTAACACAATTTAAATAGAAAACATAAAATAATTGCCTAATAATGCTTATGTGGTACTGCATACACAATCAAACCCATAGAAATATTAAATTCCTTGTTTGGAACAAATGATTCTGTTTCCATGGCAACACAATCCTCATGTATTTGAAAATTAATGAAATTTTGACTTATTTTGTTGCTAGGCAACGGATGCAATCAGTGTTCGCCTAAACATTTACGAAACAAGTATAATGAAAAGACAATATGGCATATGTTATTCAAATAAATGTCAAATATGTCTTTCTCAAAAACTATGAAGCCCACAAGCTTTTTTAAGACATACTGTATATTCCTGGTGGCGGAGATCATGAACGCATTGCTCTGACTGACTATCTTTAGTTGCCTAGCAACCATAACAGAAGCTTTGCCGGGGTAATTATTTTTGATCATAACGTCTATGACATGTTATAACTATAAAAGATAATCACATTTCTTGTCTACGATGTGAGGCTAAGATATAATGAGGTAGGGCTCAGTTATTTTTGACTAACCCTCGTACATGGCAACCACACTTTTGGCATGAAAACTGCAAGATTTGTCACTACATGTATGTAACATTTTTATGGATATCATTACATAATGCAACTAAATATGTAAACCACAAGTGGCTTAGCAGTTTTGGTACACTGTGTTATATCATTCCCAGAAGCGAAGTAAAATTCCTAGTCAAATATGTTCGAGACATTGAAGAAAGAAAATTGTAGATGAAATTTGAATGTTAGGGTAATTGTTAGTTTTCTCTTTCTGATCATGACCTTCCCTATTCGCTAATCAGACAAGCATTTTGTGAATTCCAGAAATGAAAACCAACATTTTATTTGAGAAGGGGAATAAAACTGTTTGCAATTTATTATTTTTATAGAACCCATCCAATATCTTTCAGCTAATCTAAAAACAGGGCCCTGGATCCCTCCCCGGAGTCCTGGCACATAAGATGAAAATTAATTTTTTCACATTAATTGCTGTTTATGGGAAAAGAGACCATTTCTGCATGTCTTCTAACCTAGTATGAATGGTCTGCTTTTTAAATACATATGACATGCAGATTCAGTTACAGTTTTGAAAGGACATTAATTATGCTATCAATCCTCCACCATAATCATAATGGACCAGGCAATGGCCTATTATTACAAATAATTTATTTGCTTTTCACAAATAATCTATCATTAGGCAGTTTCCACAAATAATCTATCATTATTTGTTCTGTTTGCCCAAATATCTAAAATTTTAGTTCCTTTTTCTTTGCAGACTCCCCCCATTTGTGGTGCGTGGCGTGAGGCTGCAGGCTGAGAGGAATAGTCTTGGGACTGGCCCCTGATTGCCAAGATTGTTTCTTGTGTTATTAATTTTTACAATTTTATTTCCATAAAATGACATATTGGCCTGTGAGTAGCAATGGCTAACACTCTAGTACCAGGAGTGACAGTAATTACTACTACTGTATCTAAAAGATATTTCTATTTTTAGCTCTGGTGGCCATGTTGTTCAGATGAGCTAAACATTTTGATCAATTTTGGTAGAAGGCATCATGAGAAACATTTCTTTGAAATTAATTTGAATTTGGACCAGTGGTTAAGGAGGAGAAGTCATTTAAAGATATTTCTTATCTATAGCTCTGGCAGCCTTTTTTGTTCAGTACCTCCTAACCATTTGGGCCATTATGGTAGTAGGCATCAGGCGGAACATTTCTGTGAAACAATATTGAATTTGAAACAGTGGTTCATGAGTGAATGCTGTTTAAAGTCATATCTTATCTAGAGCTATGGTGACCGTTCAGTAGAGCAGAACCATTTGTGCAATTTTGGTAGAAAGCATCATGAGGAACAATTCTGTGGAATCATTTTGAATTTGGACCAGTGGATCAGGAAATGATTTTTTAAGACATTTCTTATCTAGAGCTCTGGCAGCCCTTTTGTTCAGTGGAGCAGAACCCTTTGTGCAATTTTGGTAGAATGCATCATGAGGAAAAATTCTGTGAAATTATTTCAAATTTAGATCAGTGGTTCAGGAGGAAATGCCACTTAAAGATATTTCTCATCTAGAGCTCTGGCAGCCCTTTTGTTAAGCGGAGTGTAACCATGTGTAAAGGAAATGCTGTTTAAACATATTTCTTATCTAGAGCTCTGGCAGCCATTAATTTGTACAATTTTGGTAGAAAGAGTTATGAGGAACAATTCTGTGAATTTTTTTTGAATTGGGCCATTGACTCAGGAGATGTCCTTAAAAATATCTAGAGCTCTGGTAGCCCTCCTGTTTGGTGGAGCTGAACACCATTTATGCAATTTTGAAAGACAGCATCATGGGGAACATTCATGTGAAGTTTTTTGAAATTTGGACCAGTGGTTCAGGAGGAGATGCAGTTTAGGAGGAGATGCATGTAGGTAACCTGGGTAATGGGCACCATGCCAATGCTACATATCTATAGGACAGCTGCAAGCTAAAAGGTTTATGTACGCACGAGGGACGAAGACCGATCACAATAGCTCACCTAGAGCCATTGGCTCAGGTGAGCTTAAAATCAATAATCAGGCCCCAAGATTTGAGTGCATACAGTAATAATAATTAGTTTGCTCATTTCTCAACCAAAACATATGTTGTGGGTACTCAAAAGAACCATCTCAATGATACTGTTCTTTTTAGCACCCAAGACATATGTTTAAATTGATGAGTAAGACAATAATTACAATTTAATGCTAAAAATCGTGCTTCATTGGACCAATGAGTAACTCTACTACACAATGACATAGCCAGAACGCTGAAAAAATTACGCACCACTGGATCAAGCAATGATTCTCTTCAATTGCATCCCTTTTCAAAATGGGAACTTCTCTTAAAGGAAAGAATTTGCTCCCAGAGGGAGAAAATTCTTTCCTTTAAGAGCAGTTCCTTATGGTAAGGAAAATCACTTTTACCACATTAGCTGACCTCCCTTGAATGTTACTATTTTTAGTATACATGTGCATAACCTGCGTAATGGACGCTACACCAATGCTACATACCTGTAGGACAGCTGCAAGCTGCAGATCCTCCCTGGTCACTACACTTCCCTCCATTGATACAAACTTCTGCATGAGACAGAGTATCACAGACTCTTCTTAAACCTTGGCATAGCTCACCCTGTGTCCCTCCATGACATCTGTCAATATAGTCCATGATAATTGAGCCATGACATGAGATTTACCAACATTGTGGTATGTGTGAACATCAAAGAATCAGATCAGCCTGCATATATGCACAGTCTGATCAGAGCCTTTGCTAGTCCTTTGATTATTCTATGACTGTTAAGCTATTGACTGAACATAATTTGGAATTCTTAAGCTTAACAGGAGGCTGCGCCGGCTCCTCTGAGTATATTCATGTCAAAATATCACATTGTTGGAAATCACATGTCTTGGCTCAATTATAAGAATTCATCAGGAGTTTAGGGTGAGATAGAAAATCTGTCACAAGGATTACCCTTTGGCATCACAAGCCTTATTGAGTGAAGACAAACCTGGATCCTGAGGGACAAATTTTTCTATCCAATTTTATTTTAAAACAAAAGCTCCAAGATTACTTCTCAATTAAGCCGAGTTGCAACATAACAGGATTACCTGACATCCGAATTGGTCATTTGCCCATGTGCTGCTGGTTGCTCTTTATCCTTCAAACGGGTTGGTGCAGGGTATGTGAGATAGATTTTGCTCAAATGGGTCAAAACAGCAGAAGCCTCAATCAGGTGTGCAAGAATGTTATACACAGAATAAAAATATTTATAAAATTAATCCAATATTTGTCCAAAAACTTTACTATTATCATTGGTCCGGAAAAACAAAATTTTTGAGTGCAAAATTTAAAGTATTCCTACCCATCAGTTTTAACACGTTTTAGGTAATCAAAATAAGCATCTCATTGAGATGGTTCTTTTGAGTACCAACAACATGTTTAAGTTGAGAAATAAAATTAGTTTTTTTAATTTTTCTATTGTGAGCCTATGGGAGCAAATGACCCTTCTGCATGGTTAATATGAACCTGGGGGGGCATGGTTGGCAGAATTTACATAGAGAACTACAATGCATTGCATAATTGGGCCGCGACATGAGATTTCGAACAATAAGGTATGTTGACATGCAAAGTTTCAGATCAGCCTGCGCATAAACACAGTCTGATCAGGGCCTCTGCATGTCGCTTGAATATTCTATGACTGTTAAGCTACTGACCAAACATCATTTGGAGTTTCTAAGCTTAAAAGTAGGTTGCACAGGCTTGCATGAGTCTACACTTGTAAAAATGCCACATTGTTGGAAATCACATGTCACGGAATTTGGACCCCAAGGAAACGGTTGGCAGGATTTATGTAGGGGACCATTAGACGCTGCAATATACTAAATATATAAGCTGTGGGCCCCATGGTTTCAGAGAAAGAAATATTTAAAAAGGTTTTCCCATTATTGAAGTCTATGAGAGTTACTGTTCCCCTGGCATCTGGCCAGTTTTGAGCACAGGGGCTTGAATGACAGGAAATTTATGTATGGGACCACTAGACACAACACACATACTTAATATATAAGCTGTGGGCCTTACTGTTTCAGAGCCTGAAGGGAAAAAAGCTTTCCCCAAAATAAGTATATGGGTGCTATTGATCCCCAGGGCACGGCCAGTTTGAAAACCAGAGACTTGATTGGCAGATTTATGTTGGGGACCACAAGAACTTGCTCCATACCTTAAATATTAGCTGTGGGCCTCATGGTTTCAGCAGATATTTTTCATATTTTTCCCCATTATTAGTCATTGGAAACTATTGGTCCCCAGGGGGTGGTCAGCTTGGACCAAGGGGCTCCATTGGCATGATTTATGTAGGGGACCACTAGACATTGCTACATACTACATATAGTTGAGGGCCTTATGAGTTCAGAATGGAAGATTTTTTTGTGTTTTCCCTTTATAAGTCTATGAATAAGTGCTTATGTTCCCTGGGGCATTGCCAATTCGGACCCCAGAGGCATGGTTTGCAGGATTTATGTAGGGGCCACAGGACATTGCTACATACTAAACATACAATTTGAGGGCCTCACGAGTTCAGAAGAAGATTTTTAGTGTTTTCTCAATATAAGTCTATGAAAGCTAATGATCCCTAGTGCATGGCCAATTTGGGCCCAGGAGTTTGATTGGCAAAATTTTTCTAGGGGATAACTGGACATTGCTACACACTCGATACATAAATTGTTGGTCTTGTAGTTCCGGAAGAAGATTTTTAAAGAAATTTCTGTTACCTCTATAGGAGCTTTATGTTGCTATGGCAATCAGAATCCTCCTCCAATCAGCTCCAAGATACTATGCAGCTTTTGATTTCCCCCTACCTGATGACATTAAATTTGATCACAATTGGCCACCTAGCTTTAGAGATATACATACTACTCTGAAAATGTGAACAGATAACAATGACAACAGACGGCCGGACGCTGGACCATTGCCAAACTAATACCTCAGTTGAGCCTTCATCTCAGGTGAGCAAAAAAAACTGGTTAAAATCTTTGCCAACTAAGTAATCTTGCATGCTTTTCTTGTCGTCTTGTTCTAAATTCAGCGTTTTCGAAAAATTCTTTCAGGAATATCATCAGTGTCAAACAGTATGGATCCAGATCAGGCCTGACATTTTGTCTGGCTTGATCTGGGTCCAAACTGTTTGCAAAGCATATCAGCCAGCAACACTAGAAGGCTCCTCTATTCTTTGATTTAAACTGACCTGCATATGAAGGTATTGTTGAGACTATAGCAATCTCCTTGATTCTGACACTGGTTAGGTGTACACTGATCATTGCCAGTCTAGAATCTGACTTGGATCTAAAGCTAAGTTACTGACCTGCAGATGAAGATGTTGTTGAGACTATAGCAATCTCCTTGATTCTGACACTGGTTAGGTGTACACTGATCATTGCCAGTCTAGAATCTGACTTGGGGTTTAAGCAAAGTTACTGACCTGCAGATGAAGGTATTGTTGAGACTATAGCAATCTTCTTGATTCTGACACTGGTTAGGTGTACACTGATCATTGCCAGTCTAGAATCTGTCTTAGGGTTTAAGCTCAGTTACTGACCTGCAGATGAAGGTATTGTTGAGACTATAGCAATCCCCTTGATTCTGACACTGGTAAGGTGTACACTGATCATTGCCAGTCTAGAATCTGTCTTGGGGTTTTGAGCTCAGTAACTTACTGACCTGCAGACGAAGGTATTGTTGAGACTATAGCAATCTCCTTGATTCTGACACTGATTAGGTGTACACTGATCATTGCCAGTCTAGAATCTGACTTGGGTCTTGAGCTAAGTTACTGACCTGCAAATGAAGGTATTTTTGAGACTATAGCAATCTTCTTGATTCTGACACTGGTTAGGTGTACACTGATCATTGCCAGTCTAGAATCTGACTTGGGTCTTAAGCTCAGTTACTGACCTGCAGATGAAAGTATTGTTGAGACTATAGCAATCTCCTTGATTCTGACACTGGTTAGGTGTACACTGATCATTGCCAGTCTAGAATCTGACTTGGGTCTTGAGCTCAGTTACTGACCTGCAGATGAAAGTATTGTTGAGACTATAGCAATCTCCTTGATTCTGACACTGGTTAGGTGTACACTGATCATTGCCAGTCTAGAATCTGACTTGGGGTTTAAGCTCAGTTACTGACCTGCAGATGAAGGTATTGTTGAGACTATAGCAATCCCCTTGATTCTGACACTGGTCAGGTGTACACTGATCATTGCCAGTCTTGAATCTGACTTGGGTCTTAAGCTAAGTTACTGACCTGCAGATGAAGTTATTGTTGAGACTATAGTAATCTCCTTGATTCTGACACTGGTTAGGTGTACACTGATCATTGCCAGTCTTGAATCTGACTTGGGTCTTAAGCTAAGTTACTGACCTGCAGATGAAGTTATTGTTGAGACTATAGCAATCTCCTTGATTCTGACACTGGTTAGGTGTACACTGATCATTGCCAGTCTAGAATCTGACTTGGGTCTTAAGCTAAGTTACTGACCTGCAGATGAAGGTATTGTTGAGACTATAGCAATCTCCTTGAGTCTGACACTGGTTAGGTGTACACTGACCATTGCCAGTCTAGAATCTGGCTTGGGTCATAAGCTAAGTTACTGACCTGCAGATGAAGGTATTGTTGAGACTATAGCAATCCCCTTGATTCTGACACTGGTTAGGTGAACAAGTTTATGAGAGCTTTATGTTACCATAGCAACCAGCCTTACTGACCTGCAGATGAATGTATTGAGACTATAGCAATCCCCTTGATTCTGACACTGGTTAGGTGTACACTGACCATTGCCAGTCTAGAATCTGACTTGGAGTTTAAAGCTGCATAGTCTGTAACTTTTGATCTTTTAATTTTTGAAATAATGTTTCTATTTTCCAAGAACACAGTAAAAAAACTAAAATTCAGGTATACATTTTACCTATTTCGTAAATCTTTACAAATTACCTGTATCAAAACAACAGCATTTATGTTAAAAATTGACTGTCTATAATTATTGGAGGGACACAAATAATTACCAACAAGAGAAAACATACCTGTTTTTATAAGATAATTCACTTTTTATGCAGTTTTCAGCTCTAATGAACAGATTTCTTGTGAAAACTTAACTTAATTCTGCTTTTACAAATGATTTAAAAAGAAAATATTTTTTTTCGAAAAATGTTCATAAGTGCAGACCTAGTCTCTTTAAGCTCAGTTACTGACCTGCAGATGAAAGTATTGTTGAGACTATAGCAATCTCCTTGATTCTAGCACTGGTTAGGTGTACACTGACCATTGCCAGTCTAGAATCTGGCTTGGGTCATAAGCTAAGTTACTGACCTGCAGATGAAAGTATTGTTGAGAATATAGCAATCCCCTTGATTCTGACACTGGTTAGGTGTACACTGATCATTGCCAGTCTAGAATCTGACTTGGGTTTTAAGCTAAGTTACTGACCTGCAGATGAAAGTATTGTTGAGACTAAAGCAATCCCCTTGATTCTGACACTGGTTAGGTGTACACTGATCATTGCCAGTCTAGAATCTGACTTGGGTTTTAAGCTAAGTTACTGACCTGCAGATGAAGGTATTGTTGAGACTAAAGCAATCCCCTTGATTCTGACACTGGTTAGGTGTACACTGATCATTGCCAGTCTAGAATCTGACTTTGGTCTTAAGCTCAGTTACTGACCTGCAGATGAAGGTATTGTTGAGACTATAGCAATCCCCTTGATTCTGACACTGGTCAGGTGTACACTGATCATTGCCAGTCTAGAATCTGACTTGGGGTTTAAGCGAAGTTACTGACCTGCAGATGAAGGTATTGTTGAGACTATAGCAATATCCTTGATTCTGACACTGGTTAGGTGTACACTGATCATTGCCAGTCTAGAATCTAGCTTGGGTCTTAAGCTCAGTTACTAGCCTGCAGATGAAGGTATTGTTGAGACTATAGCAATCTCCTTGATTCTGACACTGGTTAGGTGTACACTCATTATTGCCAGTCTAGAATCTGACTTTGGGTTTAAGTAAGTTACTGACCTGCAGATGAAAGTATTGTTGAGACTATAGCAATCTCCTGGATTCTGACACTGGTTAGGTGTACACTGGCCATTGCCAGTCTAGAATGGGACTTGGGTCTTAAGCTCTGTTACTGGCCTGCAGATGAAGGTATTGTTGAGACTATAGCAATCTCCTGGATTCTGACACTGGTTAGGTGTACACTGATCATTGCCAGTCTAGAATCTGGCTTGGGTCTTAAGCTCCGTTACTGGCCTGCAGATGAAGGTATTGTTTAGACTATAGCAATCTCCTTGATTCTGACACTGGTTAGGTGTACACTGACCATTGCCATTCTAGAATCTGGCTTGGGTCATAAGCTAAGTTACTGACCTGCAGATGAAGGTATTGTTGAGAATATAGCAATCTCCTTGATTCTGAAACTGGTTAGGTGTACACTGACCATTGCCATTCTAGAATCTGGCTTGGGTCATAAGCTAAGTTACTGACCTGCAGATGAAGGTATTGTTGAGAATATAGCAATCTCCTTGATTCTGACACTGGTTAGGTGTACACTCATTATTGCCAGTCTAGAATCTGACTTTGGGTTTAAGTAAGTTACTGACCTGCAGATGAAAGTATTGTTGAGACTATAGCAATCTCCTTGATTCTGACACTGGTTAGGTGTACACTGATCATTGCCAGTCTAGAATCTGACTTGGGTTTTAAGCTAAGTTACTGACCTGCAGATGAAGGTATTGTTGAGAATATAGCAATCTCCTTGATTCTGACACTGGTTAGGTGTACACTGATCATTGCCAGTCTAGAATCTGGCTTGGGGCTTAAAGTGATTGTTCGGATCCGATGGAATTTTATTTTGATCAAAAATAAATTCCTCAGTAATTACTAATTTGTTTTCACTGCTCTGAACCTTCATTAGCAAAGGTGATTAAAGCCCTGTTTATTGCTCTGAAAACCAATAACTGTCTGCAGACATCTTTTTCATCTGGTACATTTAACAGCATGCAATCAAGCGTCTATTTACCTCAGTTGTGACTTAATGGGATCAGCTCCCAGAAGAGGGGCATATAATAAGCTGTGCTTCCATTCAATTATTTCATTGAGTAATAATGGCTTCAAGTGATAAGAATGAGAATTACTTTAGACAGGGGCTACCTTACATGTTTACACTACAGAAATAAGCAGTCTGGTTCAGGGCCCCTAAGTAAGTAATAGTTAATAGCATTAATTGAAATTGTAACATTTAGCTCTGTGCATGATATCCTGCTTTGCAAACATTTTGAACCCAGATCAGGCCCACCAAAATAAGGGATCTGATCAGGATCCAAACTGTTTGGTGCTCTGATCGCATTCCTGAAAAAACTTTTTGGAAAAGTGATTTCTTAAAGAAAATGGCAGACAATTAAAACATTCAAAATAATCCTGTGTTCGCAAAGAGAAATTGTATTTTCATTGTTAAATGTCATAATTTTTATCATTCCTATTATCAATTCCATAAATCTGAGTAAATTCTTGAAAATTCAAACCAAGTCCAGTCCAACAAAATGGCTTGAAAGCCTAACAGACTCAGATCAGCCTGCGCATTGATCCATGCAGACAGCAAAGACTCTGACCATACAGTGTCTATATACAGGCTGATCCGAGTCTCGCCTGTTTGTTCATGAATCTGCCAATTCTAGCCAGAGTCCTTGAAGCTTGGATACTTTAGCTACCCATTATGTTGCTGTGAAAACACTGATCAGACTATAATCAAACGCAGATGCGGTGCTTGATGCTCATACCATTTTACTTTAAACCTGTTTGTGTCGTCTGCTGATAAGCTTTACAAAAAAATTGATAAGAGGTATGACATGTTGTCGGGCCTGATCTGAATCAAAACTGTTTGACACTCTTTGATAATCTTTCCAAAGAGTTTAGAAATAGATCAGACCAAACATTATACACTGACTGTAATTAACCTGCTTGACCTGATAACTGCACCTTGTGTAGTGCTGCCTGAGGAATTCTTCTTGGAGTATTCAAGTGGTTAATGGCGATCCCCTGTGGCATGTGGGTGCAATTAAATTATGGGCTAATTGGAGCAGTTTCAACAAAATAAATGGTCATATGGTTCCCAATATACTGTTAGATCTATAATAAATGTATATGAAAAAAAGTCGGAATTATCACTTTAAGCTAAGTTACTGACCTGCAGATGAAAGTATTGTTGAGACTATAGCAATCCCCTTGATTCTGACACTGGTTAGGTGTACTCTGATCATTGCCAGTCTAGAATCTGGTTTGGGTTTTAAGCTCAGTTACTGACCTGCAGATGAAGGTATTGTTGAGACTATAGCAATCCCCTTGATTCTGACATTGGTTAGGTGTACACTGATCATTGCCAGTCTAGAATCTGGTTTGGGTTTTAAGCTCAGTTACTGACCTGCAGATGAAGGTATTGTTGAGAATATAGCAATCTCCTTGATTCTGACACTGGTTAGGTGTACACTGATCATTGCAAGTCTGGAATCTGACTTGGGTTTTAAGCTCAGTTACTGACCTGCATATGAAGGTATTGTAAAGACTGAAGCAATCAATCTCCTTGATTCTGACACTGGCTAGGTATACACTGACCATTGCCAGTCTAGAATCTGGTTTGGGTTTTAAGCTAAGTTACTGACCTGCAGATGAAGGTATTGTTAAGACTATAGCAATCCCCTTGATTCTGACACTGGTTAGGTGTACACTGATCATTGCCAGTCTAGAATCTGACTTGGGTCTTAAGCTCAGTTACTGACCTGCAGATGAAGGTATTGTTAAGACTATAGCAATCCCCTTGCTTCTGACTCTGGTCAGGTGTACACTGATCATTGCCAGTCTAGAATCTGGCTTGGAGTTTAAGCTCAGTTACTGACCTGCAGATGAAGGTATTGTTGAGACTATAGCAATCTCCTTGATTCTAACACTGGCTAGGTGTACACTGATCATTGCCAGTCTAGAATTTGACTTGGGGTTTAAGCTCAGTTACTGACCTGCAGATGAATGTATTGTTGAGACTATAGCAATCTACTTGATTCTGACACTGGTTAGGTGTACACTGATCATTACCAGTCTGGAATCTGACTTGGGTTTTAAGCTAAGTTACTGACCTGCATATGAAGGTGTTGTTGACACTATAGCAATCTCCTTGATTTTGACACTGGTTAGGTGTACACTGACCATTGCCATTCTAGAATCTGGCTTGGGTCATAAGCTAAGACCTGCAGATGAAGGTATTATTGACACTATAGCAATCTCCTTGATTCTGACACTGGTTAGGTGTACACTGACCATTGCCATTCTAGAATCTGGTTTTGGTCATAAGCTAAGACCTGCAGATGAAGGTATTGTTGACACTATAGCAATCCCCTTTATTCTGACACTGGTTAGGTGTACACTGATCATTGCCAGTCTAGAATCTGACTTGGGTCCTAAGCTCAGTCACTGACCTGCAGATGAAAGTATTGTTGAGACTATAGCAATCCCCTTGATTCTGACACTGGTTAGGTGTACACTGATCATTACCAGTCTGGAATCTGACTTGGGTCTTAAGCTCAGTTACTGACCTGCAGATGAAAGTATTGTTGAGACTATAGCAATCTCCTTGAGTCTGACACTGGTTAGGTGTACACTGATCATTGCAAGTCTGGAATATGACTTGGGTCATAAGCTAAGTTACTGACCTGCAGATAAAGGTATTGTTGAGACTATAGCAATCCCCTAGATTCTGACACTGGTTAGGTGTACACTGATCATTACCAGTCTAGAATCTGACTTGGGTTTTAAGCTCAGTTACTGACCTGCAGATGAAGGTATTGTTGAGACTATACCAATCCCCTTGATTCTGACACTGGTTAGGTGTACACTGATCATTGCCAGTCTAGAATCTGACTTGGGTCTTAAGCTAAGTTACTGACCTGTAGATGAAAGTATTATTGAGACTATAGCAATCCCCTTGATTCTGACTCTGGTCAGGTGCACACTGATCATTGCCAGTCTAGAATCTGGCTTGGGTCTTAAGCTAAGTTACTGACCTGCAGATGAAAGTATTGTTGAGACTATAGCAATCCCCTTGATTCTGACACTGGTTAGGTGTACACTGGCCATTGCCAGTCTAGAATGGGACTTGGGTCTTAAGCTAAGTTACTGACCTGCAGATGAAGGTGTTGTTGAGACTATAGCAATCCCCTTGATTCTGACTCTGGTTAGGTGTACACTGATCATTGCCAGTCTAGAATCTGGCTTGGGGTTTAAGCTATGTTACTGACCTGCAGATGAAGGTGTTGTTGAGAATATAGCAATCTCCTTGATTCTGACACTGGTTAGGTGTACACTGATCATTGCCAGTCTAGAATCTGGCTTGGGTTTAAGCTAAGTTACTGACCTGCAGATGAAGGTTTTGTTAAGACTAAATCAATCCCCTTGATTCTGACACTGGTTGGGTGAACACTACTGATCATTGCCAGTCTAGAATCTGACTTGGGTCATAAGCTAAGTTACTGACCTGCAGATGAAAGTATTGTTGACACTATAGCAATCCCCTTGATTCTGACACAGGTTAGGTGTACACTGATCATTGCCAGTCTAGAATCTGACTTGGGTCTTATGCTCAGTTACTGACCTGCAGATGAAGGTATTGTTGAGACTATAGCAATCTCCTTGATTCTGACACTGGTTAGGTGTACACTGATCATTCCAGTTCTCACAGTTTGTACCAGTCCAGCCAGGCGGACATTTACACTCATAACCAGGTAACTTGTCTTCACATGTTCCATCATGTTGGCAAGGTAGGGTGTCGCATTCATTGATCTCTATCTGAAAGAGCGAAAGTGAAAAATACGTTTATAGTTAAATTTTTAAATACTTGACTAGTACTGAAAAATCTTGTCTCACATTCATTAATCTCTATCTGTGTGAAGAAATTGAAAAATTAACTCATAAAGCGCCACCTAAATTTGCAGCAGACAACAATTTCCAATTTCGCTGCTTTTTCAAAAATAACAAATAAGGCATGATATTTCATGAGAATTGTCTGCTGGCAGACAATTCTCATGAAATATCATACCTTATTTTTTTCGGAAATTATGAAAAAATTTGCAAAATTTTTCGTCTGCTGCACCCAGCATGAAGTACAAGTTGGCATTTGAGTACAGCAAAAGATTCAAATCAGTCTGCACATCCACACAATCTGATCAGTATTCATATTCATTGATAAGTTGGGGATCTTTCATGCAAACCAAACATCTATGTGTCTTGATCCGATTCAGAATTAAGGGTGATTTGTTTGTTTGTTGTTTTTGTTGCTTTATGTCCAAGTCAACAGCTATGGTCATGTCTGGATGGTCAGTTCACCTTGCCACACTTTTTTTCCTGGGCAAGCTTGAACAAGCGGTTCACCAGTACTTTGTCCACATACTTTCGCTTGTAACTGACAACAACCCTTCTTGAATAAATCAGCGGAAGGGAGAAGACTGACTGTAGAAATTATTTCATGATCGAACTCCACGAAAGTATGGGACTGGGCAGGGATCAAACTCCTGACCCCTGGATCTGCAGTCAGACATGTATCTGTAGCCAGACACGTTACCGACTGCGCCACAGGTGAGGTTGGGACCGTGCCCTCCAGTAATTTTCTTACTGACCATTCCGAGGTGGTTCTTCTTTCGTGGATCTGATTTGTATTTGTCTTTGTCTTTGCCATACTGCCATGTCTGTTTCTTGCAGTCTTGTTGTCACCTGTTGTAAAAGGGCTGACCTCTTGGCTCTCTTGTATGTGATGTTTTCTTGTGTTTTTGTCACTTTCCCATACAATGTCCTTAGTCAGGTGTGGTACTTGATTGTATAAATTCCTGATCTTTTCCTTCCTTCTTACTTCCATATATCACTCAAAGAAACATTGGACCCTTGGCTACCCATAGAGCGTCCATCAAAAAATCTGATCAGACTGTACACATGTGGACATATTCTACCAGACAATTGTCTGACACATGGGTGAAAGGTCAAAATTTCTTAAATCCTGAACTTTAGAAATTCACATCCTAAAACTTGCAATATTCAATAAAAACTTTGTAATTTCAAGTTTAAATAGTCAATTGGCATTATAGGTGCGTTGCTGAAATTCAAATTTTCGAAAAAACTTACCTCATCGTCATAAAGGATGAAACAGGTCTTATATTCAAGATGAATGACTCCACTTTATTTCTGATTGGGTCGTACGCTCAAAAATTGGTAGCATCATATTAAAAAATGGGGAGATAACTCAATGTTTGCAAAAAACGGAAACGTAAAGTACGGTTTTACAACTGATTTTGTATTGACAAAAAGACGTTCTTTTTCGCAAATTATTTTATTTTCTAAAAGTAAGTTTACTGTCATTTATATTTGTACGAGTTTTATTGATTTTTATAAATTTAAACATTGTTTTTTGGGGGGATAACTCTTACTACCCTATAAAATTTAATATTTTCCTCTATATTATTCCTTGTAATACCGTTATATTTAATCAGAACCCGCAAAACTTCATAATTTCTAAAACAATTGTCTTTTCGCTTTTCAAAAACATGATTTGCCGCATCCTGATATGCATGACGGCTCAGAAATTTGCTTCTTAAGTTGCCACCCCTGTGTGGAAAAACAGCGTTTTAATGCATTTAATGCATATACGAGCATGGGAGATTCGCTGATTTACTTTTGGAGAAAACTTACATTAACTTCCTAATTGATGATACATGGCTAAATTAAAGATAAATATATCTGTACCATCAATTTGTGAGGATTGTACGTTAAAATCGAGTATCGTCATTCATAAATGGGGAAGTAACTCTGGTACTAGAAATAATGTAAAACCAGCATAGATGAGCGTCGTTAAGTACCTCATTGAAATATTGCTTCTCTGCTTTTTTTTACTTTTACTCACACAAAAGTATATCTGTTTGAAATGTCTAGTCCTTCTTTCTTAGATAGATACAATAGAATTTCAGAAACAGCAATATGACGCTCTTATTAGATATTAATATTATCTAATTTGCATATTCAAGAATATTAATGAAAACGTAAGTAAGAGAAAAATTGTAGAATAAATTAAGGGGTGTCACCTGCAAAATTACCTATATGTCGCTGTTTATCATTCCAGACTAAGAATCGTGGTACCAAATTAAAGTTGAGACATTAGCAAAATGACCAACTGAATAGATATACGAATTATCTAATTTGCATACTCATGAATATTAATGAAAACATACGAAATGAGAGAAATTGGCTGAAAATTATGGGGTATATCTACAAAATTACCACTACACCAGCTGCTAAATATCTTATCCTACAAGATTTGGTACCAAACAAGACAAATTCGACGAATTTATATCCCCCGACGAAGGGTTATTTGAGAGAAACAAGTAAATCACAAAACATAAATCCCATTTATCTAACCCTTAGTTCACCTTCAGTATTATTCAGATCATAACAAACACCTGTCAAGTATGTTTTAGTGCTTAGTTTAATAAAAAAATATACTTACATCTGCACAATTTCAATATCTGACCTTTAAACCCAACCCCAGAGGTCAAGGGTGTGTGTAAATTCAAAGTGTTACCTTGCATGTAGGTCTACACTTCTTCCACTTTAATTTGATATGCAACATGACCACTTTGAGAAAATAAAAATAAAAAGACCTTTTGACCCCACCCCAGAGGTCATTGGTGTGTGTAATGACAGCATGTTTGCTTTCATGGTGCTCTGTGCTCAATTCCCTTTAATTTGATATGCAACATGACTACTTTCAGAAAAAGATATAGTTTGACCTTTTGACCCCACCCCCTGGGTCGAGGGTGTGTCTGTGGGCAAAATATTTACTACCATGTTGCTGCCAGCATCGTAAGCTTTAATTTGATGTGCAACATGACTACTTTCAGAAAAATATATAGTTTGACCTTTTGACCCCACCCCCTGGGTCGAGGGTGTGTCTGTGGGCAAAATATTTGCTACCATGTTGCTGCCAGCGTCGTCAGCTTTAATTTGGTATGCAACATGACCATATTCTGAAAAAACTTAATTTTGACCTCGGCCCCACCCCCTAAGTCCATCCAACAGGCTCGGACCCAGGCCTTCAAACTGAAATCCCGTTTGATATGTTTCATATCTATTGCTGCTCTGCCTGTATGCAAAATTTCAGCAAAAAATATTAACAATTGCCTTAGTAATTACGAAATTTTAATATTTGACCTTTGACCCCTTAGGTGGGGTCAAAGGGGGTGGGGTAAAACTTTGACACTGCCATGCTTATCTACAGGCACTTGGCAATCATGGTCTAATAGTGAGAAGTTGTTAAATATAATAGCTTTGATGAAATGTGAAGATCATCACACATAAAAGCTAATATAGATTTTGCCTTATAATTGCATATACTTAAACAAGGGCAATAACTCAAGTGTTAAGAGGTTGATTTTGACCAAACTTATAGGATATTGAGAGTTCATGGTACTTATCATTTGTACCAAGAATGAATCAAATCTGACCAATAGGTACTGAGATATGGTTCCGGACAGACAAAAAGTGTGGACGGACGGACGGACGGAATGGACGGACGGACGGACGCAGCCAAAACTATATCCCTCCGACTTCGTCGGGGGATAATAAAAGTTGAGACAAAGCCATTTGACTAAAATGATTAAATATACGATTTATCTCATTTAAATATTCATGAATATTAATGTAAACGTAAGAAATAAGAAAAAAATTGGTAGAAAAATTAAGGGAGTATACCTACAAAATGCCCTATATGTCTGCTGCGTACTAGCCTAGACTACAAAACTTAGTACCAAATAAAAGTTGAGACATTGCCATTTGACTAAAATGATTAAATGTGCGAATTATCTAATTTGAATATTCAAGAATATTCATGTAAACATAAGACATAAAACAAAATTTGTAGAAAAATAAAGGTGGTATACTTTAAAAATTACCAGTACGCTAGCTGCTAACTATCCTATCTTACAAAACCTGGTACCAAATAAAAGATGAGACATAGCCATTTGATCAAAATGATGAAATATACGAATTATCTAATTTAAATATTCATGAATATTAATGAAAGCATTAGAGACAAGAGAAAATTGGTAGAAAAATTAAGGTGGTATACTTTCAAAGTTACCTATATATCTACTGCTAACTATCGTAGACTACAAAACTTGGTACCAAATTAAAGCTGAGGCATTGTATTTTGATCAAAATGATTAAAGTATTCGAAGAATTTAATTTGAATATTCATGAATATTAATGTAAAAAGTATAAATGAGGGAAAATTGGTAGAAAAATGAAGGTGGTATACCTACAAAATGTCCTATATGTCTGCTGTTTATTAGACTAGACTATAAAATTTAGTACCAAATAAAAGTTGAGACTTTGTCATTTAACCAAAATTATTAAATATGCGAATTATCTAATTTAAATATTCATGAATAGTAATATAAACATAAGAAATAAGACTAAATTGGTAGAAATATTAAGGGGGTATACCTTCAAAATTACATGTACTCCAGCTGAAAACTATCCTAGACTATAAAAATCGGTACCCAATAACAGTTGAGACATAATCATTTCACTAAAATGATTAAATATACGAATTATTTAATTTAAATATTCATGAATATTAACGTAAACATAAGAAACAAGACAAAATTGGTAAAAAATTAAGGTGGTATACCTACAAAATTAACATGACGCTAGCTGATAATTATCCTATCTTACAAAACTTGCTATCAAATAAAAGTTGAGACATAGCCATTTGGTCAAAATGATAAAATATATGAATTTTATAATTTAATTATTCATGAATATGAATGAAAGCATAAGAAATAAGATAAAATAGGTAGAAAAAATAAGGGGGTATAGCTACAAAATAACCTATATTTCTACTGCCAACTATCGTAGACTGCAAAACTTAGTACCAAATTCAAGTTGAGACAATGCATTTTGACCAAAATGATTAAATTTACAAATTATCTAATTTGAATATATTCATGAATATTAATGAATACTTAAGAAATAAGAGGAAATTTGTAGAAATACTTGGTGATTTACGTTCAAAATAACCACTAAGTCAGCCGCTAACTATGATTAACTTCAAAACTAGGTACTAAATAAAAGTAGAGTCATTTTCATTTGATGAAAATGATTAAATATACAAATGATCTAATTCGAATACCCATAAATATTAATTTAAACATAAGAAATAAGACAAAATTGGTAGATTAATTAAGGTGGTAACTCTTCCAAATTACCTCTACACCAGCTGCTTACTATCCTAGACTACAAAACTTGGTACCAAATAATAGTTGAGATACAGGTATGTGACCCTATGACTATGGGTATTCGAAATATCTAATTTTTATATTCACGAATATTAATGAACACATAAAAAGAATAAGTCAAAAATAGTAGAAAACTAAAGTGGTTTGACCTACAAAATAACCTATATTTCAGCTGCCATATATCCTGGACTACCAACCATGGTACCAAATAAAAGTTGAGACCTATGATGAATATACAAATGATCTCATTTGCTTATCTCATGAATATATAAGAAAACATTAAAAAGAAAGAACACAGAATGATAAAATTTAGTTCTAGGCTTTAATTTGAGAATAGGATAACTACCAACTGACATATGCGTAATTTTGTAAGTACACCCCTTTGATTTTTCCAAAATTTTCTCTTATTTCTTATATTTTTATTAATATTTATGAGTGAGAATGTTAGAAAATTTGTTAAATGGACAATTTGGTAAAAGTGCAGTGATTTGGCATTATTTGGTACCAAGAGTGGTTGCCTAAAATAATTCGCAGCTGAGTTGTAAGTATCTTTGTGGGTGCACCTTTTTATTTTTTTATGATTTCCTAATGTATTCATTAATTTTCATGAATATGCAAATTTGCTCACTAGCATACTTTACCGCTGAATAAACTGCTATGTCTTACTTTTGCTTTTTATCGAGTTAGTACTTTAGGATGAGATTCTGCTGAGATATAAGTAATTTGTAGGGACATACCCAACTGTTTTGAAGCGCATTGTTTGTTGCCATGGAAACCACACAATTTCACATAGCTCAAATTGGGTTATTTTGAGGGCAATACTTTTACCTATTGAAGGCGGTCCCACAAAACAATTTGACGCCAATGAGAAGTTGTCCTGAGGACGCAAGGCTGGTCTAATTCAACCATTGGGTACTAAGGAATTTAAATGCTTTTTCTTTTGATATATAGATAGTGTAACACATTTTGTGGGTATTGCTAGGAAGAATGGACAATATGACGACAGTTAAATCAAAGCTGCTTGTTGATTCTCAAAACTTCGAAATTCGTACTTCACAATTCCCTTTTTTGCAAGGATAGAGTTATCTCCCCCTTTTTAGATATGACGCTACCAATTTTCGAACGTACGACCCAATCAAAATTAAAGTAGAGGCATTTAGTTTTGATTTGAGATCGGTTTCATCCTTTATGACGATGAGGTAAGTTTTCTCAAAAAGTAAGCCTCATATGAAATTCAGCAACGCGCCTATTAGATAAAATGAAAGTAACTCAAAGAAACCAATATAATCTTCCTAATTCAGGATTTGGCTGGCTAAAGTCAGCCTCAAAATCCTGAATTAAAGAATAATCCTGAAAATTTTCGTCCATACTGACATGAATATGGTGAAAGAATTAACTCGACCTCCCTATATTTTCTTCTCAAATATAAATTGATCTCAAGAATGACCCAGAGACACTCAAAAACAATGGATATGCAAAAAAAATCACCTCTGATTTTGGTAGCCTATATTGTAAAAGATCGGACCCAGATCAGACATCTTCCTTAGTAGCAGTAATTACAAGTTTTCAATGGCCAAGTTTGATATGACTTTTTGGTTACTGTTTTGTTTGTTTGTTTGATTTGATTCTTTATGTCCCATCAACAATCTTTCAGTTATAAAGGGACGGGTCTTCCTGGGTTGAACCAGTACTAAGCTAGGATTAATGTTCTTGCTCAAGGACACAACGCAGTGACGCCGGTGAGGCTCGAACCCGCGGCCCCTCGGTCTCGAGTCAAGCACTCTACCACTGAGCCACTGCGCTCCTTTTGATTACTGTAAAGGCGGCACCTCATGAATGGGTAATTAGGACTGGTCAAACTCAGGCTTAGGTAAAAGCTGAAAATGAGGTGTGGTTTTATTCAAAAGTAAATGTTTCATCTTGCGCCATTACCTCAGTATAGACACAAAACACATTATTTAGTCCTTAAAACGCCAGCAAAATAATTGCATCTGAAAATGTCTATTTAACATAAGCATAGAGGCAAACATTGTGGACCCAGATCAGAGTGCTCCAACAGGAGCAGTCTGATCTGGGTCTACACTGTTTGTCTATGGGGCTTCAAATATTTTAGTGGACGACAAAAAACATACATTTTGTGATTATGCGTTTTAAGGGTTAATAAATGTGAGTTCAGTGTGTATACAGTTAGGATTTTCATGAAATGCACACACGTTTGCGCTGCCCAAACAACTTACTTATTCTTTACCAAATTATAAATAGAACCTGATTTCTCTTGTTTAGCAGATGAAATAGCCGAACAACGCCCAGATATGAATATTAAAGTTGCCGCCTTTACAGTAAGCAAAAAGTCTATTAATATGCGAAGAGCAATAACTAAAAAAAAAATTACCGTATATTTAAAATTTCACCCAGTAATCTACAGATGAAATAAAATGTACCTGACAGTCTGCTCCTGTGTAACCTGGCTCACAGACACAGTGGTAGCCATCAACCTCATCTACACATTGACCAGTACCATTAGTTACACCACAGTGGTTTGTACAATCATCTATATTCTGCTCACACTGATCTCCTACAAAATCAATCATGTTAACATAAGTCATGATAAGTTTTTTTTTATTTGCATATAATTGTTATTATTTTCTTACCAATTAATTTGAACATGTGTTTTGGGTGCTCAAAAGAACCGTCTCATTGAGACGGTTCTTTTGAGTACCCACAACATATGTTTTGGATGAGAAATAAAGAAAATAATTTTCCAATACGCATTCTTATCTGGAGGCCTGTGTCAAATTGGATCACTTCATCGGAATTTAAACCCTAATAATTGTTGGAAAAGGTTTATTCACTACAAAATTAGGGACAAAATATGGACTCTCTTCCAAACAAATATTAAAACAGTTTCTTCAGAGGAAAAAAATACACCCCACCCCCGAAATTGTAAATTGGATGAAGGATGCTTACCAAATGACCTAATACTTCTATTTTGTGTTAACTTAGCACTAATGCACATGCACTCCAGATTATATTTATCATGGAAGCATTCCAAAGCAAACACTATTAACCCTGATCAGACGCCTCAGAAGCTGGAGAATGGTGGTTGGGAAAGAATTAAAACCGTTGCATGCTGGGTAATTTTTCATTTTTTTTTTTTTGCTATCTGATTTTTTTCAAAATGATTTATTTTAAAGAACCAGATCAGCACTGATGCTTTGTCAATCCTGATCTTGGTCCAAACTACTTGAAAAGAACAACATTCGCCTCTACCGGGAAAAGAGTCAATAAGATAATTTCTAGATGTCTGAGAGTCGGATGTGTTGCCTGGCAAAACCCCAGTCAAAACAGGGCCATAACAAAAGTCAAAGGGGTACATGCATTAAGAGGCTTTTTTGCCCCCCTATGAGGTCAAAAAATAAAAGTTGCTCTTCACAAGTTTCTTCTTATTAGTTTATGAGAACAACAGCCAAAGTGTAAAAGTATAGTATTTATTCGGCTTTTATGGTTGCTATGGTAACAAAAATGGCTGCCAAAATAGGCTGAAAATATGAAAATGACCACTTTGGAGCAAATTTGAGACATGTAACAGAGGAATTAATATAGAGCACAAGCAAATACCATAAAGATATTTTAACAGATGATGAGAATTATCACTGCACACAATATATTAAAAGGTTTTTTTGGTATTCGCTTGTGCTGATATCTAATTCTTAAAAAATCGGTCTACAAAAGCCTTAAATTTGGTCCAAAATGGCAATTTCTCTATTTAAAGCCTATTTTGTCCGCCTTTTTTGCTACCATAGCAGCGGTAAAGGTAAAATAAAAGCCAGGATATTACACTTCAGTTATTCTTCTAATAAACCAACCAAAAGAAATTGGTGAAAAACAATTTTCAGTTTTTGGCTCTAGAGGGGGCCAAAATAGCCCCTTAATGCAAGTACCCATTTAGCAGTTGATCCCCAAACTCTAACTCTGACTTGTATTTTACAATAGTTTACCCATCTGTAAACTTTGATCAAAATTGATGCATCCGTTCAAAGTTATTGATCCGAAACCTAAAAATGTCAATGACACTATCAACGATGATGATGCCGATGGAGACATGATCCCTATCCCTCTACTACCATAGGGCCAGTTAAGGAAACATAACTTGCGTAAAATTGCAATTATTTCCTTATCCATCAGTTTAAACATGTGTTTTGGGTGCTCAAAAGAACCGTCTCACTGAGACGGTTCTTTTGAGTACCCACAACATATGTTTTGGTTGAGAAATAAGAAAAATAATTTTCAGTTACGCACTCTTATCTGGGGACCTGAGTACGCTTCGCACAAGACATAATAAATGAATGACTTCTTTACCATTTTACATTAGCATATTGTAATTCAATAATGGGGCTAAAAATTTGCTTTCAGGTAGGAAATTCTCTTTGAATGCTCAGTAATTTTCATGCTGTATTTTTTTAACCTTTTCAAAAAAATTATTTTCTGGAATAACATTAGAGTGTCAAGCAGTTTAAATCAAGATGAGGCCTGACATTTTGTCTTGCTTGATCTGGTTTCAAACTGTTTACAAAGGTTATCAGCATCTGGCAAAAGTTGTGAGTGAACTAAAAGTACACTGGAGAGTTGTTAAACCGCAGGCCAATATCGCCTATACTATATTCCATATTTCAAAATATTGCATTTTATATGGGCCATGATGCAAGAAAATCTTTCTTCAGGGTTTGCGAACAGCAAAGGTGCAGACCAGCCTACGCATTTGCACAGTCTGATCAGCACCTTCGTTATTACCTTTCTGTAAAGTATCATATATCTAACTTTGTCACAGGCAGGGTTCATACAGGCAAGTATGAGTAAAATTCAAGGACTTCTAAAAGCAACTCCAACAGTTTTCAAGGACTTAAAGCTAATGAATAATACTGATCTTAAGTGTTAAAATTCTTCTACAGAAATGCTAGACAGAGATAATGGAAATAGTACTAGAAAATTAGTATAAAATTGTTGTGCCTATATTTGGTGCAGCATATACTGCACCAAATAAAAGCACAACAATTTTATACTGATTTAGGTCACTATCAACAGTGCTAAGTCCTACAGAAAATAGTACAATTCAAGGACTTTCAAGGCTTTTGAGTGATTTTCTAGTACTTTTCAGGGCAGATTGAACTTTCAAGAACTTTTCAAGAAAGCCCTCTAAATTAAAGTACTTTTCAAGCCTGTGCGTACCCTGACAGGTGAAATTTCAATTTTCTAGCTATTCTCTGTAGCTGAGGAGACTGATTTGTGTCTCAGTCACAAATCCTGACGACCAGTTTCGTCCCATGAAAGAACCATATACAGTAAATCCTGTCTTAAGCAGCCACTCAAAAAATACCAAGAATTGGTTTTCAAAGACCAATTATTGCTTAATGCAGGTCAAAATGAAATTGCAGAATGCTCCAAGTGGAGCATTCTGCAATACTTTCGACCTTTATAAGCCACCATTTTCCATTAAGACCTTTGTTTTGGCTATTTTTGAGTGGCCACTTAAAAGGCCACTTTTACTGTAGACATTTATTTTACCTTCAAATCCTGGCCAACATCTACAAGTAGTGCTCATATGACCATCTACACAGTCGCCATTAACACATGATTGGTCAGTACAGTCATCTATACTGTATTGACAAAGAGAGCCCATGAATCCTGGGTCACACTCACACCTCGCTGTAAGGTCAGCTTCGTTGTTGTGACAGGTGCCGTTCACACAAGGTTTGAAGTCACATGGTTGTACTGATGACCTTGTACACATGTAGTCAGGATGTCCTAAACAAATAAAAATGAAAAAAAGTCAATAAGCAATGCTTAGAAATGTGGCAATCTTATTCAATGTGACATGGATGTCCCTGCCTGAAAGACACATTCTTCCTGAAATGACTGATGCATATGTACTGATATTGATAAAATCTGGGTTGGTAATGCATAGATCCAGATAAGGAGATTTTATTTGCGTAAAATTTTAATTATTATCTTGCCTATTCATTTAAACTAGTGTTTTGGGTGCTCAAAAGGACCGTCTCATTGAGACGGTTCTTTTAAGTACCCACAACATATGTTTTGGATGAGTATATAAAGAAGATAATTTTTCAATACACACTTTTATCAGGTGGAGGCCTGATAATATCCATATTTGAGCCAAGACATGAGATTTCCAACATGGTATGCGCGACCAGCAAAAGCTCAGACCAGCCTGCACGTATGCACAGTCTGACCGGAGCCTTTGCTAGTCCCTTGAATATACTATGACTGTTAAGCTACTGACCAATTTGGAGTTTCTAAGCTTAACATGAGGCTGCACAGGCTAGTCTGAGTCTTCACTTGTCAAATTGCCACATTATTGGAAATCATATGTCGCAGCTCATTTACTAAAGAGTTTGTTAAATTCATTCCATTTATTCTTGGAATACCAAGTGGTGGTCAGTACATGTCATGAGTCAAGGGCAATAACTGTCATCTACTACCACTTGATGGCATCTTGATCCATCTTTAACTTTGGATGACCTGCATCAATTGGCCTGGAGTCACTCTTCTAAACTTTGAAATGGCCAGCCTGGACCTGGCATGCTACCAGACTAGCCTGAACCAAGAATACATTAGTCTAAGGGATACTCAAGACTGATATCACTATAAAGATACTGAGTTACATGGTACAAAGCTTGTCCTAGGATAAATTCACTGTTGGGTCAGTCCCCTTTGCCCAAAAAATAAGATGCATTATTGATCTGTTTGGTTCCTGTATTGTTATGCAGTACTTAATGGTCCTTTCTAGTTTTGCAATCATCTTGCTGAGGAAGAGAGAGCCCATTGCTTTACTTTGTCTTCTGATATCTTGTGCTTACTATTGATCTGTGGCTCTTCCTCACCATGACATGGGTTGGTCAGCAGTGTGTTTGTTTTGTTGCTTTATGTCCCAAGTCAACAGCTATGGTCATGGCGGGACGGTCAGTTCACCTAACCACACTTTTTCCTGGGCAGGCTTGAACAAGCGGTTAACCAGTAATTTGTGCACATACTTTGGCTTATTACTGACAACAACCCTTCATGATGATTCAGCGGAAGGGAGGAGAATGAGAGTAGAAATTATTTCATGATCAATCTCCACGAAAGTATGGGACCGTGCCAAGATCGAACTCGCAACCCCTGATTCTGCAGTCAGATGCGCATCTGTAGCCAGACATGTTACCCACTGCGCTACACGGCCAAGTGGTCAGCATTGTGTGGTTCTGGTATTGTCCGGTCAAACTCACTTTTAGCAAGATCTGACATAACTCTTTTAATAGTGTGTGAAAACTCATATGGGCCTTGACATGTGAAAACCTGACATTGTTGTATGCCAACAGAAAAGGTCCAGACCAGCCTGAGCATCCACACAGTCCTATCAGCGCTCTTGATTTGCTCTCTTTAAAGTATGATACCTTAGCTTGTTACAAACATAATTTCAGTATTCTAGCATGTCTGTGTAGCTGAGAAGCCACATGGTTGGTTTCTGTATCTCCTGGCCTCGAGGTTATAAAACTTGAGTACAGTCTCAAACTCAAAATAAAGGGCAATGATTGGCTGCTTGCGGACACTTGCAGCCAATCATTACGCTTTATTTTGAGTCTGAGAATGGACTCAGGTTTAATAACCTCGAGGCCAGGTCTCAAATCCCAAAAATAAGTTTTCTCGCGTCATGGCCCATATAAACCTTACCTGTCAGTTCATACCAGGGTGCATAACAGAGACATATACCACTGTAGTGATCTAAATTGATAACGCACCCTCCACCATGGCAATCTTTCCCCAAGCAGAAATCAGGGATGTCCTCGCAGTTGTCTCCACTAAATCCAGGGGCACAGTGACATCTATATCCATCAACAAGATCTTCACAGGTGCCTCCATATAAACATGTATCAGCCTCACACTCAACTGTAAACATTTAAAGGTAATACATTGTGAATATATCTCACCCATTTCATTCTGATTGATAATCCAATTTAACCCTTTCCTTCATGAATATTCATGCTAGGCTCCACCCACTATGAATTATTATATAAAAAAAAACTTTCACATTTGTACATAGAACAAAACAAAAAGTACTTGTCAGGTCCACTAGCCTAGAATCAGATATATCATCTTTCCATAAGCAAACAGAGAAAACTCTGAACAGCCTGATCTGGGTCTGCTTTGTTTGCAAAAGTGTTAAAAGGCGTCTCTATGAGGTAGAGGGATAATATTGATCAACAGTTTCAGAGATAATTTCTCAAGTTCAAATTACTTAGCTGCAATTAGCCATGGCACCTGGTGGCCAGGTTTTTATGCATATAATTCATATTACCTGCTAGAATCTATTAGAGAATCACTTTCAAACCATTAGTACCAAATAGTCTATATTTCTGACATTTTATGTTTCTTATAGAGGTACAGATTGGCCAAGCCACCTGGTGGCCATGTTTTTCTATCTTTTTAAGATGGGTCACTTTTAAGCCATTCCTACCAAATTGTTTATATTTCTGACAATGGTATACATGTAAGCTTCTTAAAGACATACATAAGGGGAACTAGCTTTAGCCACCTGGTTGCCATGTTTATTATGCATAAAAATTTGAAAATTTGTTTTCAAATTAGAATTTTAAGAGTCAACAATACCTACCTAACATACACTATGGATTTTAATCTGGGTTGGAGAAGTCCTGGCTTTTAGCTCGCTCTCACTTCCGGAGAAGACTTTTTACCTACGCACTGTGCGGTGTCTTCTTCCGGCAAACCCCACAAAGATATGCCGCTTCCATTTCGGCGCATTTAAGTCGCCTAAGGAAGGACATATGAAAAAGAGGGGTTGGTGGGTGGGTTTGTTGTATGTTAGGTAGGTATTGTTTACTCTTAAAATTCTAATTTGAAAGCAAATTTTCAAATTTCACTTCGTAAACAAACCTACCTAACATACACTATGGATTTATTGAGATTAAAAAGCAGTACCATAGGAGGAGGGTTTTTCTAATGTATCAATATCCCTCAAGATAATATTAAAATAAAAATAAAACAACACACCCTGGTGAAAAATTTATCTCTGTGGTTTTTTAGAAATTCTATTTCCTCCACAGTTTAATAAAACCATTCAGTTGGTTTCATATCTGATTAAATAACTATAGTCTGTACAAAGTGTTAACACCAAAAACTGTACACATAGTTTTCATTATGAAAATATAATGCATTTACTCATCCAAGTGTTAATTTAAATTCAACTGAATCATATAATGTAACACTGTACTGTATTTCTAAATACATGTACTTATCCCAGTATTATTTTCATTGGAACTATCATTCCAGTGTTATATTCTGTACTTAACGACTGAATGTCTATATACACATACGAAGAACTTGGCAATATCACAGCCATATAAGTCTTAAAACAGTATATCCTAATCGCAGCTCGCTGAAAAGTGATTTTTATTATTTATTTATTTATTTATATTTTATGCTCTAAAGATGGGCATTTTAACTGTCTTTTAGTAAATAATGCTGAATGTATCTGGTCTCTATGGGCTAGACTGCATTATATAACCCCAATGCATCTTTGATTGATGCTACTTCAAAAAAGGGTACCCATTCACAACAAAATCATTTATACATCTAGTATGATGACTCTTATTAACTCTGTTAATAACTCCTTTCTTAACCTGATACATTAGATTTGCAATCTATTTTTAGATATACTGAGCTGTAGCCTGTAGCTGGTTATGGAATTGTTTAGTAACCCAAACACAAATTTGCATCATTTAATATTTCCCTATCTGTGATTTTAGTGTTATTGATACATGTATACTGCATAATAAACACACCTCTTGGGATCAAAATGCTTATCTTCTTGATGACATGGAATCAAAATATGACTACTGTTAAGATTAAGATAATTCTGCTTTTACAAACTTGTGCAATTGAAAGTTATGGTTCCTTATCAATGCTGATAATGTCTTTGAATATTTGCAAAGAATAATGAGCACTTGCACCACAGAATAATGTACAAATGTAAATGGTAACACTAACACGTGTCTTTCATGTCATATGTGACAGAGAAAAACATCCATTTGTTTAAAATGGAGATTCTTTCAGACCTTTTAAATCGACAGACAGATACCATTGTGTATGGTAATCAATCATAAAAAGGAACCTTCAGTAAACATCATAATACATGTATATTAATACTGCCCAATTGGCCAGTTGTCTTTCCCATGGTGATACATGTAACAAGAAAAACATAGATAAGATAGATATAACACTATTATGTTTTTGTACTGCATATCCTTTTCAAAAGAGGGATATCAGAAAACCAACACATTCATTTAAAGAGGCATGACAGAGATCCGAATTCCATTCCGCACACCAAACACAGAGCTGCCTGGGCTTACATAATTTCAATGTCTTTCCTTCATTGAGATCTCAAAGACTAAATAGCTCCTTGTTTTTGGGAGCCTAGAGCCGCTTTTGGAGCCGCTTTCCACGATTATATAAAGCACGAATGATTGCTGTTCAGGCATCATTGGACTCACGACCACAGAGTCCAAAACATAGCAGGAAACCCCTGAAGAGTCTTCTTATAGACAAAACCTAGGTCGGGTTAGTCGTGTTCAAGCCATGGACAGAGCCCAGGAGTCCATAGTGGTGGCAGCCCTGGCTAGATTTCTCAGTCACGTCCTTGTACATTTACCACTTCAGTCTGGTCAGGACCTGCCACCCAGTTGTCAAAAACGAGAAACCCAATACATTAGCATGCGCTTCTCCAGTACAGCAGGCATAAGCAGCATGTCTCTGTCCACGGATGTTTCAGTCTCCTATACTTTGCAGTAGAATTTGCAGGGTGGGGCCTTGCTTCTGGAGTGTATTCCTGGGGGTTGGCGGGCTGTGTCTGGCCCCCATCTTACCAGTTCCCATGACAATATAAACGCCAAGAGTCAGGCACTCTACAAATGAGCCACTGCGCTCCCTAAAATGAATGTTAGTAGTACCGTGTCTCAATAAACAATGAATAAACGACTTAAGCATCAGTACTGTGACTGTCCTTGAACAAAATGATGATGTGATAACTATCTTGCAACAAGACTGTTTAATATACTGCAACACCTTGAATATCATCTGTATTTTGAGGTAATGTATACTCATTTGTAAGTTATTAGATATGATCATGTCAAACCCGTCAGTTCACCTAACCACACCTTTTCCTGCACAAGCTTGACTGGGAGGATAACCTGTCAAATACGTATGCTTATACATGCTGCCAATAACCGTTTTAGATTCAACAAAAGCAGGAGAATTACTGTATAAATTGTACATAACAGATCTCCAAGAAAAAATGTTTTTGTATGGGTACAGACTGGGATAAGTTCTTTATCCCTGGATCTGCTGTCAGTCTTGCTACGAACTGCGCTACCAGCAAACCAAATATGGGTTATGAACTATCTGTCTTTAGAGACGTCAAGTCATCTTTGATATGCAAAGTAAGTAAGGGTGCAAAGATCAGGAATCGATAAATCAAGTACCACATCTGAACAAGGATACCAATGGGAAAGTGACAAACTCACAGTAGACACCACAAACGAGAGCCAAGAGGTCAGCCCTTTCCCAGCAGGTGACCACAAAGCACATATAAACAGACGCGCACAAAGACATAGCAAACACAAGACAGAACAAAAACATAAAAGATCCACAAAAGAAGTACCGCCTTGGAACGGTCAGTAAAATATTTTACTGGAGGGCTTAAACCGGTTTAACAGCGCCAACCTCACCCTTAATTCAGAAAAACCATAGTAAAATTGATTATTATAGTTTTAGCGTAATAACAGAAATATTTTCTGCATTAAAATTTCAAAACCATATTTCTTTCTATTTCTTATACATGGTCAGGTCAGAGAAGAGTTCCAGTGACAATGTAGATAAATACTACATTGAAATGACCAGACTGGGAAAAACATATGACGCATAAGGTGACCAAATGTCACGTATCTTTTACCATATGCTCAAGTCAGATAGGTCACTATGTGAAGAAAACAACTTATTGGAAGATAATGTTAGTAGCATCAAGTCTATGTCATGTTCCTGTAAACATCTGACTATTTCTTTTGCCCTAAATACCCCAAAATAGAGGATAGTATTTGAATAATATTCTATTCTTACACCATTCGTTTTCTACATATACAGTTTTATCAAAGTAAACAAAAGGCTACATCGACTGAGGGCTAGTTTGTATACCAGATTAATAAAATGTTTATCTATTTCTTCTGATACTGCCCACGCCCTCGCCAGCATTTCTGGCAGGCACTGCGCGTCAGGGTTATGAAAAACTAGATCGAGAATGAGGCATTTACCTTTCTCTTTAAACTTTCTGACAAGTTCTACGAATGTTCAGATGTCTCACTGTTATTTGCATCAACATGAACAGAATCCTGCTCAGCGAAAAAATACTTACCCCTTGCATTCTGCCATAAATATCCAAGTTCTCAGAAACTGTACCTGAGAAAAAAGATTCTATGTACGCCTTTTGTGGCGTGTTCATATACCAAAGTCTGCATTATCGCCATTGTCAGGAATTCATGTCTCTGCGACTTTTGTTCAATGACTCCTGCAAACTATCATATCTCAAAACGCCTTCTTGCCTTGCTTTCTGGCGTATACCCCACCTCGCGTGGTTTGTCCACGTGAAGTTTAGAAATCGTCTTGACAAAACTTATCCGACTTTCAAGTCATGTTTTGCTACAGAAAAACTAGATAGCAGCTCGGAATTGAGCAACATTCGATAGACGAACTATATCACTAGAGGACTTATTCCAATAAATGACAAACTTCTTGAGAGCTCTAAACAGCTTCCGACTTCAATGCGCCGAAATGTGAAAGTGACATATCTTTGTGGGGTTTGCCGGAAGAAGACACCGCACGGTGCGTAGGTAAAAAGTCTACTCCGGAAGTGAGAGCGAGCTAAAAGCCAGGACTTCTCCGACCCGGATTAAAATCCATAGTGTATGTTAGGTAGGTTTGTTTACGAAGTGAAATTCTAATTTGAAAACAAATTTTCAAATTTTTATGCAAATATATATATAAAAATTCTTTTACCAGTAAATGAGCCATCGTAAGTTAAACCATCGAAATTTTCTATTGAATTTCTTTAAAATATAGACAATTATTGTTATTTACAATAATTGCATTTATTCATGCGAGCTACAGAGTTCTCACTAGGATTTTGAAAATAGGTGTAAAAATGCTGTTTGCCAGAAAAAATTGGATACTTTTTTATTGGCACTTTTGAAAAAGTTGGCGTCAGAATCAAAAAGTTGGAGTAAAATAATCCAAATTTGGAGTTAGTGAGAATTCTGGAACTAAAATGTTTGTAGAGTTGCCCATCCCTTCCTTTTGTCAAAAAGGCCTGGACAAACAGTGCAAATGTTACAATAAAGTGGTCTGGAACTGCGGCATGATTTGTGTCTTATCTGGGGCTACTGTAGTGTTTCTTCCAAATCCAAGATTAAATACCAGCACTTAAAAGTTTTAATATCTGGCAGGTACATTTTCAATTTAACGATAATAGATCAAAGGTATAAAGTTAATACATTTTCAATTTAACGATAATAGATCAAAGGTATAAAGTTAATACTTTTCAATTCACTATAAGAGATTCAATATATTAATGGAGCTAAGAGAAATACAACCTCTTGAAAAGTTAAATTAAGTTTCAATGATTGATAATGTACCTACCAGAAGAGTAATTGATTTTGAGTGAGTCTTCTTCTGCTTTTCGAAGTGGCAGGATGGGTTGTAAGCGCAAACGATATAACTATTAAACAAAAATGCTATACAATCAGAATATAGAACCTGGGAAAAACATCTGCTTTCTTGTTTTACTATTTTTATACATGTAGTGTTACAAATACCAAGATCAGATTCATTCTGAAGAAGCTGTCTCAATGATCAGGGTCTGCACTATTTGCTACTCTGATAAGCATTTTGAGAATTCCTGTCCTGACAAACATCATTTGACTAGAGAACAGAAATAGGAAAGTTTTCTCATCTTTTTTTAAGAACATTTACTGTATAATATTTTACTTACTTGTACTTTGGTTACAGTTCACTCCAGCGTACCCTGTATGACAAGTACATTCATATCTTATATTGTCTAGATTATTGCAGGTTCCATGTTGACAGTGGCTGCTATCTACTTACTTGTGCTTTGGTTACAGTTAACTCCAGCGTACCCTGTATGACAAGTACATTCATATCTTATATTGTCTAGATTATTACAGGTTCCATGTTGACAGGGGCGGCTATCTACTTACTTGTACTTTGGTTACAGTTAACTCCAGAGTACCCTGTATGACATGTGCATTCATATCTTATATTGTCTAGATTATTACAGGTTCCATGTTGACAGTGGCTGCTATCTACTTACTTGTGCTTTGGTTACAGTTAACTCCAGTATACCCTGTATGACAAGTACATTCATATCTTATATTGTCTTGATTATTACAGGTACCATGTTGACAGGTGCTGCTATCTACTTACTTGTACTTTGGTTACAGTTAACTCCAGTATACCCTGTATGGCAAGTACATTCATATCTTATATTGTCTTGATTATTACAGGTTTCATGTTGGCAGGGGCTGCTATCAGACATTTACTATATTATATTCTACTTACTTGTACTTTGGTTACAGTTAACTCCAGTATACCATGTATGACAAGTACATTCATATCTTATATTGCCTAGATTATTACAGGTTCCATGTAGACAGGGGCTGCTATCTACTTACTTGTACTTTGGTTACAGTTAACTCCAGCATTCCCTGTATGGCAAGTACATTCATATCTTATATTGTCTAGATTATTACAGGTTCCATAGTGACAGGTGCTGCTATATATTTACTTGTACTTTGGTTACAGTTAACTCCAGTATACCCTGTATAGCAAGTACATTCGTATCTTATATTGTCTAGATGATTACAGGTTCCATGTTGACAGGGGCTGCTATCTACTTACTTGTGCTTTGGTTACAGTTAACTCCAGTATACCCTGTATGGCAAGAGCATTCATATCTTTTATTGTCTAGATTATTACAGGTTCCATGTTGACAGGGGCGGCTATCTACTTACTTGTGCTTTGGTTACAGTTAACTCCAGTATACCCTGTATGACAAGTTCATTCATATCTTATATTGTCTAGATTATTACAGGTCCCATATTGACAGGAGCGGTTATCTACTTACTTGTACTTTGGTTACAGTTAACTCCAGCGTACCCTGTATGGCAAGTACATTCGTATCTTATATTGTCTAGATTGTTATAGGTTCCATGTTGACAGGGGCTGCTATCTACTTACTTGTACTTTGGTTACAGTTAACTCCAGTATACCCTGTATGGCAAGTACATTCGTATCTTATATTGTCTAGATGATTACAGGTTCCATGTTGACAGGGGCTGCTATCTACTTACTTGTGCTTTGGTTACAGTTAACTCCAGTATACCCTGTATGGCAAGAGCATTCATATCTTTTAATGTCTAGATTATTACAGGTTCAATGTTGACAGGGGCTGCTATCTACTTACTTGTACTTTGGTTACAGTTAACTCCAGCGTACCCTGTTTGACATGTACATTCATATCTTATATTGTCTAGATTATTACAGGTCCAATATTGACAGGGGCGGCTATCTACTTACTTGTGCTTTGGTTACAGTTAACTCCAGCGTACCCTGTATGACAAGTACATTGGTATCTTATATTGTCTAGATTATTACAGGTTCCATGTTGACAGGGGCTGCTATCTACTTACTTGTGCTTTGGTTACAGTTAACTCCAGTATACCCTGTATGACAAGTGCATTCATATCTTATATTGTCTAGATTATTACAGGTTCCATGTTGACAGGGGCGGCTATCACACAAATTTCCTGACTGTACGCAACTGAAAAGTGAAAACCAAATCATTGTTATACACATGTAACTGAATGTTTGTTTGATTTGATTCTTCATGTCCCATCAACAATCTTTCAGTTATGTAGGGATGGGTCTTCCTGGGTTGTACCAGTACTAAGCTAGGATTAATGTGTCTTGCTCAAGGACACAACGCAGTGACTCCGGTGAGGCTCGAACGCGCAGCCCCTCGGTCTCGAGTCAAGCACTCTACCACTGAGCCACCGAGCTCCCTAGTAACTGAATGTAAATAAACACATATCCCCCACTATTGTGTTCATGTTGTCTGCTTTTTACATCTGCTGAATTCAAGTGCCTTCCAGACTAGATTTTGTCATGGAAGCAAACATTATGAACGCTGATCTGGGTCCATATTGTTTGCAATATAGAACATATGCAGATTAGAGGAGCAGACTACAACAGTCTTATGTGACTGACCAGGAAATGGTTGATTTTAATACTATTAGCCAGCTAGCTGGATACCCAGAACTATTTTTTTTTTGAAATACCAGAAACAAAACACTACCATCAATTTCTATTTGAACTGTGTTTACTTAATGAATTTGATTTTTGGAATGTTCATGGAATCATGAATACTTCGGGTCTCTTGCAAAGTAAGAGACCTGAAGTATTCATGAGTCCTTGAACATTCCAAAAATTGAATTTATTGTTTATTTTTACATTTTATTATAAATATCTAAATATATAGAAATTATTTATAATTTAGGAAACAAAACAGTTTTGTATTTAATATGTAATTGTATGTTTTGCTGGAGTGTAAAACAGAAAAGCGAAACAGCCAGTGTGAACACAGACTGCCAATGAAGCAAACAAGAGGCATGTTTTGCACCTGCAACTCAGGTGTGGCTCGCTGTCAATCACAACACCAGTGTCACTTATGGCAAATGAATTCAATGTGAGAAACAAATTGCACTTGCAAGTGAGCTTGGCAGCTGTATATCAAATTCATGTAATTCACGAGGCTTTGAACAGTTGCAAAAATCTAAAGATTTATTAAAGGATTTCTTCAAAAATGTAAATATTATTAAATACACAGAAGTTTTCATATGGAAAAAAACCTTACCCAAGCTATGTTTAAATGGAAAACATTGTGCTTTTTAATGTCTATGATGCCTGAGCATGAAAAACCCTTACGCTCTCTATCATCCAGTGCAAGCTAAAATCTGAATTTCAATCCTTAATTGTTTTTTATTGTCCTAAAAATGTACTGTCCTGCCAGCCAAGAGTGACAGTGATGTCATGTTTTGTTTACAAAGTTATCAGGGACTTAGAATCGATTGATCACTTGTGTATTAATCCTATCCTGCGGATAGGATTAATACACAAATGATCTAGCGATTCACGTTAGCTCAAGTGGAGTGTACAAGTTAATGTTTTACTTGACAATTGTAAACAAAAAATGATGTCACTGTCACTCTTGGCTGGCAGGACAGTAGTTTGACTATTATAATGCTTTCAATATTTACTGTCGTGAGTTGGCTCCCGGTACCGTTAGTTTAACAGGTGACAGGGCCCAGGGCCACGACAGTAAACATTGGGCTTACAGTACTTCTGTTGCTCATATACAAATACACTCCAGAATGTTTTAACTTTGGAAGCAAACACTATCAACCCTGATCAGACCGTTCCTAAGGGAGCTGTCTGATCTGTAGTGATAGTGTTTGCAATATAGGCTGCTAAAGCTCAGAAGCAGATGTGAGGGCAGATGAAATGTGTCCTGAATGACAAGAAAACGGTTATGATATAGCTACTCATATTATAACCTAAATTTCTTGCACACCAGATAAGGATATCTAAGATATCTAAGATTTTACCCTACTAGTAGGACAGAAAATCTTATCTTACTCATGCTATCTTACCCAGGACATCAAGTAACGTCACTATGTGAAATTGCATCTTAGTATATTCAGGGACTTCTGGAAGCATACGAGACCTGTTTCATGTTTATTTGAACAAATTTGAATTTAATTTTTCGAGCTTGCATGTAAATAAATAACTTTTGCATTCCCTTAAATAAAAGACGTGTCCCTTGTATGACCAAATAGACAAATAAGCAATTTTAAGCATAACCATAACATGGCGTCCCAAAATACACGCCCACCCCCCTTTTACTGATTTTAAAAGCTAAAATAGCTGTATTTCTAATGAAAATGCGCATAAAAGTGTTCAATTTTTTTTTAAGTTTAGATTAGTAGTTAGTCTATTATTCAAATGAAAACAGCTTCTGTGCACCTGTTTTTGCTTCACAACTGGGCTTTATAAGTTCTACCATACGAGTACCCGATTTGGCACTCCATGTATAAAATGTGTCCTGGAAGAATTGTGGAAAACAAATTCTAAAAACTCACAGCCGACACAAGTTCTTAAATAGTTCAAGAATATATCGCCGATAAAACTGATCACCAAACATTGCATTCATGTATTTTGCTAACAATTTAGTGTTGCTTTGGAAACTGAAAACCCCAAAATTTGATGTTAAAGCTACTTCAAAAAAGTAAATATCCAACGGAAATGCTTTATTTATTAGCAGAACACACTTTAATCATGTATGAACAATTTACAATTGGTTCCATGAGAAAAACTTGACCCCTTTAAGAGAAATCGTTCAAGAACGATTTTTAACATTTCGTTTCAGACAGCAGTTTTAAACGCTTACATTTTGACTACTCATCTTCAGAGACAGTTTTAATCCAGCGAATAAAGTTAAGAGATATTTTCTTGGTGACTGCGCACTCATGGAGATCTGATTAACCAATGTAAATTTATTATTACTAAATACAATAAGAAATGAATGAGATACGGCAATTTCAAATTTGTTCAAATAAACATGAAACACCTCTTGTATTTATAAATAAAGAAGTAAATAAATAAAAACAGTGTTGAGCAAGATAAAGAATCCATTATTCATGTGAGGGTAGGATAGAAGAATTATTCCCTCGGGATCACCGTTTGTCATCACTCGGCAAGCCTCCTGATAACAAACGGCGATCCTCGTGACAGATTTTTCTATCCTACCTTCACACAAATAATAGATTCTTATAGTTTATACCTATAACTGATACAACTTTAGAACTGTCTGTTTTCTGGCCATCTGATACAGAAAGCCGGATCAATGAACTGAGGTTTTCTGAATCCATATCACTATCCTTTAAAACTAGGCTAACGTCGGTTACCTGCTTTTGCGGCGACATTACGTAAAGTAAATTGCAAGCATGGAACCAGAGAGGGAAAACATGCCTAAGTTGATGTGACGTCAAGAAACGTAAAGTTATGGCAAACGTTCCCGCAATTTTTCAGGATTAATGACCATAACAGGTTTTAAAATCAGAAAGAGTGTCAGAAAAAAGGCATATAATAAACATATTATCATAATGGTAACTTGATCTGGCGTACTGTATCACATCTCGTGGATAAGGCCATACCATTGGATCACCCTTGACGCTACGTGTCTCGGGTGATCCGATGGTATGACCTCATCCACTTGATGTGATACAGTACGCCAGATCAAGCTACTATTATGATAATGTGTATATGTTACGACTTACTTAGGCTTCTGATATCCTCCCACAGTAGGACATAGACATTCGTAGCCTTTCACTTTATCCATACACATAGCGGCATCACTACAGTCTGATGTGGCACAGTCATTTATAAGGTCATTCTCACAATGGGTCCCACTGAATACTGCAAATCACAATATACACATAACTCTTTGTATACTGGGTAAATTTTCATACTTTTGTTGTCGACTGTTGATTTTTTTTCAAAATCAACTTTTTAAAAATATTTGTGCGGGAAAACTATCAGAGTATCAATCGGTTCATTTCTTATGTTAACATTGTTCATGAGAAAATGTTCATGAGAAAATGAATGCAGCTTTCATTTCTTATATTTACACTGTTTATGAGAAAAAAATTGTGAGAAAATGAATGCAGCTTACATTTCTTATGTTTACATTGTTTATGAGAAAATGTTCAGGAGTAAATGAATGCAGCTTTCATTTCTTATGTTTACATTGTTTATGAGAAAATGAATGCAGCTTTCATTTCTTATGTTTACATTGTTCAGGAGTGGAGTAAATGAATGCAGCTTTCATTTCTTATGTTTACATTGTTTATGAAAAAATGAATGCAGCTTTCATTTCTTATGTTTACATTGTTTATGAAAAAATGAATGCAGCTTTCATTTCTTATGTTTACATTGTTTATGAAAAAATGAATGCAGCTTTCATTTCTTCTATTGACATTGTTCATCAGTAAATGAATGCAGCTTTCATTTCTTATGTTTACATTGTTTATGAGAAAATGTTAATGAGAAAATGAATGCAGCTTTCATTTCTTATATTTACATTGTTCATGAGAAAATAAACGCATCTCTTGAAACAAGGTTCATATGAGATACAGGGAAAGTGTTCATACTGAAAGGATGTGATTATTTGCTGTGTAGAAATTCATTGTGAGCATATTATATGGGCATCTTGTTGATCTATCATCTGGGTACAAATCAAGGGAGCAACTAGACACCTGATTATCAGGACTCTTGCTACGAGCCAGGAGCAGGGCCTCTCTTGTTGTTAAACAACTGCAGTTGGAGTTGTTTCTTTCATGCTTTAAGCCCCAGTCAACAATTTTTCAGTCATGTCAGGATAATTTTCAGTCGTCCAGGTTTAACTAAGCAGCAGATAAAATGTATCACTCAAGGACACAACATAGTGACTCTAATAGTAGGAGAAAGGGGTTCTGCAAATCACTTCACTAACAATACAAGCTAGCACATGAGATTTTGGTACATATCAAATTGTTGTCACGGCAACTAAGGCTCAAGCGAGCCTGGGCAATGCCCAGACTCGCCAGAGCCTTTGTTGACTTGTAGACAAACAATGGATGTAAAGGAAGACTCAGACCAAAATTTAGGCCTCAAAAACAAAAATGGAGGGCTCAAAAACAAAAATGGAGGGCTCATAGAGAAGAAAGGTGGCTTCTTACCTGTAGGACAATTTCTGTTGTAGTGGGTCCTTCCAGTATTATTTAACAAGTCGATTTCCAGTATCACAACATCATAGATGATACACATATATACTCCAGAATCAAGGGAGTAGTGGCTCAAACTTTTACATGTTTCATTCATTTCTAAACATTTATTTTGACAGTCTAATAATGAAACAGCAGGAAACGTCTGTGAGCCATTAATATTACCCCCCTCTTTATCTGTAAATTTCTCCTGGAAACAAGTTTCTGCGCTCTTTTCTGAAAAAAAAATGAAAAGAAAGGCATTAATGTTTGAATTAGGACTGCATGCAAGGTAATTTGGCATACTTTTTTGTCTTTTGCTGAAAATGGATTTTTTTCTTCAAAAAAATAACTTTAAAAAAAACTTTCACGGGACACCATCAAACAGTCAGGATCCAGATCAGGACCGACAGTTTTTTTTGTTTTTTTCCGTCTGTTCATTTATTTAGTACTGCCCTGTAACAATTAAACCTTGGTAGCCCAGGGTAGCATATCAAGATTTTTGATCATGCAACTAGCTCATTTAGATCCTTTCATACAATGACATGAAATATATATATACTTAAACGCAAAAGTTTCGCAACTCTTACTAAAATGCTATTTCCTTCTTTTTGAGCCAAACGTTTTACTGCATGATATTGTGAGTAACAAGTCCAATGATTTGCCATCCAAACAACATGAAAATCAGACCAGTGAGACTTACGTTTGCCGATCTTCAACAAGAAGTGTAAGGCAACCCAAATTTGAAAAGTCACAGAGTTACAAATCAAGATAACTATCTTTGTGCTAGACGTAAATTGTTGAAAACCACTGACGTCATTATAATGTCAAAATGAAGAGTATGATCAAAACCGACAAATGGCAAATCATTCCACATTGTGCAGGAGCATAAAATATGATTATATGAATATTCTAACATGGACCATACTGAAGAAAACACGGATATTAAACGGTTGCGAAACTTTTGCGTTTAAGTATATATACTGATGATAATTATGCAATGGTAATTTTGTTATACTTACAGTAACGAAAAAAAAAAAAATTATATATATTTATTGTGATCAGTCTTGCAGGGTTGCCTTCATAGCTGCGTTTTTGATTGGCTTGTGCTATAAATAACCATTATGTGGGGTGGACTGTTATTCTCATTTTTTTATTATTTGATACCGATAATATACTAAACAGGATTACACTATTAACCATTGGTATCGGTACCATTTTTTTTTTAAAGTTGTCAATATCATTATTACTTAAAGCAATCTCTCTTTGAGTTTGATAGAATGTCTTAACGTATAATCTATAAACTTTAAAATTCATTGCACATTTATAATTTCTGCACATGTATATATAGTATTTGACTATTAACATTAAGAGCTGTATTATTTCCGGCATAATGTTTGGATAAAGACTTAAGATAAAAAAAAATTCATTTAGGTCTAATATAATTGATTTATATTGGAACTGCTTTGTTAACTCTGTAATGAATGCTTTTGTGTGTGAACAGTTCCAGAGCAGATGTGAAATGGTTTCATTTTCCTCTGCGCAAAAAGTACATTTGGGATCATCTGAAATATTCATCTTATTTAATAAGTGGTTGGTTGGCAGTATCCTATGATTTATTGATGTTTGGAACCATCTAAGTTTTGTGCACTTTGTTAGCTGATATGGTGATCTATAAATATATCCCCATGATTGATCTGGTATTTCATATATTTGATTCCATTTGATTTTACCTGTAGGGATATCATCATTTTTATTCAAAATTAAGTAGATATTCTGTGATCCTTTTTTCTGTTTTTGTATTACCTCTATTAGTGAAGGGAATATTGGTCCTTGTTTCTTTTCAATTTTTACTCTATTTTCTTTCATGAATTTTGTTATGCATGCAATAACGCCTGTAAAATGTATGAGATTTGATTGTACACCTGTCTCTTCCACAAATTCCTCATATTTGATAAAGTTACCATTACTATCCATTAAGTCAGTGATATATTTCACACCATTTTTAAACCAGGACCGACAGTTTGTCAAGCCTGATCTACCGGCAAACTGTTTCCACAGGTTGTCAGCAGATGACAAGTCATCATTTACAGAGACAGATTTAACCCTTAATGTGCCAATCACAACAAAAGTCGTCTGCTTTTCTCGTCTGCTGAATTGTTTAGGAAGCCTCTATGGCAAACAGTGTGGACCCAGATCAGACTGCTCACAGTCTGTTCTGGGTCCACGCTGTTTGCTTCTATACTTAATTCGTCATTTTTTGCAGCAGACAACTTCAGTAGACAACATTTTCAAATGCATTTTTTCTTGGCGCTTTAAGGGTTAATGCATGATTCCACCTTTGGCAACTAGAAACAAGATCACCTAAGAAATAAATTTTGATTATTATTGGAAGTATGAACACCAAAAAGGACCTCGGACAGTCTTAATGAAGGATTGCCCATAAAACTGACAAGAGAAAAGTTTCAAAGAAAACGATATTTTTTCTATGAAAAAGATAGTAGGTTCAACCCTCGACTTATCCACGAAAGCAGTTTTCTCATTGGACAAGTACCAGTTGAAAAATATGGGTTGAAAACTCTGTTTTTGCTATTCAACATATAGAATATAGAAAACGTTTTACTGAAGTGCTTTCCCCCCCGTGACCAAACTAATCCTTTTGCATACAGTTGTAGTTTTACATTTCACACATCATATAAAAACGGCATGATTGGTCACGGGGGGGAACGTTGTCGAAATGCTCAAAAACACTTTGTCATAAAAACTTATTAGAAACTTATTTTGTAAAAAACCTGTAGGTAAATATCAATTGGCAATGGCATGTATCAGGGCTTTAGTTATGAGTGCTTACAAAGTAATTAATTGTCTCATTTCTCAACCAAAACATATGTTTTGGGTACTCAAAAGAACCTTCTCAATGAGACAGTTCTTTTAAGCACCACATTATAGATTAAATCTGATGTGTAAGAAAATATTAACGCTTTTACGCTCAAAAACTGTGTTTATCTAGACTATGATTTATACAGTATGCAGATAGGATACACCTCAGTGCACACAAACTGGTTGACTTGGAACATTACAGGTAATAGTCAAAAGTAATTGACAGCACACTTCTTTAGATGAAACAATGAAATCTTCTCAACCCGAATTTTATGCAAACGCATCCCTTTCCTCTCAAATTTTATGCTGCAAACATAATATTTACATGTACTTAGGTGAATACTCGACGAAACTTTGACTTTCTTTGAAATAAAATTTGGTCACAAAAAATACCCCCACCCCTTAAACCCTAGAGTCCTGGCATAATTATGCAATATTTTGAAAATATTTTTATTTTTCTAGGTGCACTAAATATATGGGTTTGATTTAAGCCCAAAACTATAGTTGTCAGTTATGCATTATCCTATCCAGAGGCTGTCAAAATTTGGGCAGATTGAATAGAAAACTGTCCGAGGTCCTTAGGTATTTTTGTAGGTCAGATGGGGAAAGTGACTGAGGTTTGCTGGTGTCCTTAAGAGTGGCCACCCAGGAGCTAACCCAGGAGCTGCCACACTTTGGCAACTCCTGGAGCAACCCAGGGGGGCCAGTTCACACACTTCCTAACACAGGAAACCACCCTGCATGCCATAAAACGGCGGGACGGCTTGGGAGCCACTTTTTGGTGCCGGTAGCTGCTTCTTGGGAGCCACTTTTGGGAGCCGCTTTTGGAAGCTGTTTTGGGAGCCGCCGCCTGTAGGCGGCACCTGGAGCCGCCACAATGTGGAGGCTCCAGGTGCCCTCCCAGGGAGCCGGGAGCCGTTTTTGGAGCCGTTTTTCATGACATATAAAGCACATTTGAATGTTTTTCAAACATTCACGGATTCCAAGCCAAAGAATCCAGTTCAACACAGGAACCCCTAAAGAGTCTTACTATAGACGAAACCTAGGTCGGGCTAGCGCATCACCATGGGCCAGACCACGGAGCAACAAGAGGAGGGCCACCCCTCCCAGACTTCACAGTCACTTTCCTCTATTTTTGTAGGTGAACCAGTGAACAGTTCTGCTGTATTGTTTACAATGCTGACCATTGGTTTCAGTGGTGAAGATGTTGAAACCTATGTAGGGTAGTGTTGAGGCTTGTAGCATCATACACCTCGGTTGTTTCAATAATACAGGGGCTGTAGTAATGAACCCTTACATTCCCTGCATTCACAGGTATAGTCCAGGTATGTAGCACCTTGTACACAGGTTGCTCCATTCATACAAGGGCCATAGTGACTCTCACAAATATTGAACCCTTACCTTCCCTACATTCACAGGTATAGTCCAGGTAAGTAGCACCTTGTACACAGGTTGCTCCATTCATACAAGGGCCATAGTGACTCTCACAGATATCTAACCCTTACCTTCCCTAGATTTACAGCTATAGTCCAGGTATGTAGCACCATGTACACAGGTTGCTTTATTCATACAAGGACTGTACTGACTCTCACAGATATCTTACCCTTACTTTCCCTACATCCACAGGTATAGTCCAGGTATGTAGTACCATGTACACAGGTTGCTCCATTCATACAAGGACTGTACTAACTCTCACAGATAGCTTACCCTTACCTTCCCTACATTTACAGGTATAGTCAAGGTAAGTAGCACCATGTACACAGGTTGCTCCATTCATACAAGGACTGTACTGACTCTCACAAATATTTAACCCTTACCTTCCCTACATTCACAGGTATAGTCCAGGTATGTAGCACCATGTACACAGGTTGATCCATTCATACAAGGACTGTACTAACTCACAAATATTGAACCCTTACCTTCCCTACATTTACAGGTATAGTCTAGGTATGTAGCACCATGTACACAGGTTGCTCCATTCATACAAGGACTGTACTGACTCTCACATATATCTAACCCTTACCTTCCCTACATTTACAGGTATAGTCCAGGTAAGTAGCACCATGTACATAGGTTGCTCCATCCATACAATGGCTCTAGTGACTCTCACAAATACTGAAGTCTTACCTTCCCTACATTTACAGGTATAGTCAAGGTAAGTAGCACCATGTACACAGGTGGCTCCATTCATACAAGGGCCATAGTGACTCTCACAAATAACTTATCCTTACCTTCCCTACATTTACAGGTATAGTCAAGGTAAGTAGCACCATGTACACAGGTTGCTCCATTCATACAAGGGCCATAGTGACTCTCACAAATAACTTATCCTTACCTTCCCTACATTTACAGGTATAGTCCAGGTAAGTAGCACCATGTACACAGGTGGCTCCATTTAGACAAGGACTGTACTGACTCTCACAAATATGGAAAGAGTTCTCACATCTCCCACCTCTGTATCCATCATCTAAAAATAAACAGGCTTCTATGTTATTTTTACACCATAACAATAAAGTCAGGATGGCCCATTGTAAAGTAAAACCTGTGTAAAACGGCCACTCAAAAACAGACAAAACAAAGATCTAAATGACAAATTATAGCTTAATGCAAGTCAAAAGAATTGCAGAATGCTCCCTCTTTTCTTGGTATCATTTCATAAACAAGAGGGCCCTGGATCGCTCACCTGAGTCCTGGCACATAGATGATGTATTGGCCTGTGGCTAATATTTCATTTAAAAATATTTCTATTTTTGGCCCTGGTAGCCATGTTGTACAGCAAAGCTGAACCTTCTGATATGTTTTTGTAGAGAGCAACATGAGGACCATTTCTGTGAAATTATTATGATTTTGGAGCAGTGGTTCAAGAGAAAATGGCCCTCCTGTACAGTGAAGCAAAACCATTTATGCAATTTTGAGAGAGGGCATCATAGGGTACATTCTCGTGAAGTCATATGATATTTGGACCAGTGGTTACAGAGATTTCGTTTAAAGACATTTCTTATCTAGAGCTCTTGCAGCCCCTTTGTTCAGTGGACTGGAACTATTTGTGCAATTTTGGAAGAAGGCATCATGAGGAACAATCCTGTGAAATTATTTTGAATTTGGACCAATGATTCAGGAGGAAATGGGTATTTATATTATTATTTATTTAAAGGTATTTCTTATCTGGAGCTCTGGCAGCCCTTTTGTTCAGCAGAGCGTAACCATTTGTGCAGTTTTGGTAGAGAGTATTATGAGAAACAATTCTGTGAAATTATTTTGAATTTGGGACAGTGCTTCAGATGTTGTTTTAAAGATTCTTATCTGGAGCTCTGGTGGCCCTCCTGTTCAGTGGTGTGGTACGATTTATGCAATTTTGAAAGAGGGCATCATGGGGAACATTCATGTGAAGTTATAATCAGTGGTTAAGGAAATGTCGTTTAAAGAAAAAGTATACGGACGGACGCAGAACGGCCAAAGACAGATCACAATAGCTCACCTAGCGCCTTCGGCTCAGGTGGGCTAAAAAAACGTTCTCAGGTCAACATTCGGCCTTTAAACTTGTGTTAATAAATGGTTCTAACCTATAAACTGTGGATGGCTCGAAATTTTGCATAATCTGTTGAGACTGGATCTAGCAACCAAAATACAAAATCCAAAGGCAGCCATTCTTTCAGTGAAATCAAACAATATGAACTCTGATCAGACTGTTCCTTGGTTTGGTTCATATTGTTTGCAATATAGAGATAGAATCATCAAGTTCATCAATAGAAGAAATTGGCCATGCATAACAGTAAAATGGCTAATAGGCACAAATAAAGATGCTTATGTGCTGTAAGCAGTGTTTTATGTTCCAAACTGGTCTCCCCCAATATTTTGAAAATCCCCCCCCCCTATTTTGTAGATGGAGTGGGGGAAATCCCCCCTCATTTTCAGTTTCAATAATAAATCCTAGCAAACCCTTATTCTTGCATAGAATTCATTCAGAGCAGCTGTTTGAAGCCGTTCAAATCCATGTTAAAATCAGGAGATTCACATTCTGTTTGAACATGGCTTTTAAATCTGAGCCCTGAATTGTTTGCATGACGTTACACAGGAAAGAGTGATCCCTATATTAAATCTTGTTTTTATCAGCATTTCATCTGGATCTTTGCTCTTTGCAAAAGTAAAGGTTTCGGAGCCTTCAGTATACAAACAGTTAAACTGGATGTTAAAGTAGAAATCAATTTACTTACCACACGTACAAACTGGTCTGTGATGCTCAAAAATACAGTTACCATGATCACTGCAGAAGGTACGATTACACTCTTCTCCTGTAGCAGAAAAAAAGAAAAATATGACCATATTTAATCCAGGTTTAAGTTGGCATGTGCGTAGAACAATGATTCAAATCAGTCTGCACATCCGCACAGTCTGATCAAACATTGGACCCTTGGCTACCAACAGAGTGCCCATCAAAGACTCTGATCAGACTGCACGGTTGCGCTGGCTGATATTAGTCTTCATTGGGCGCATATGCCAACTTTAACCTTTTGCATCATAAATCATTTAAGGATATCAATAATTCAGGCAGCTGATCAGGATTTACACCTTTTTTATCAATATAATGAATCCAACTCAATAATGAGTCAACCACGTGGGTTCATTAACCACGCCCATCAAGCGTCTCCCGAAATTTTAATTTTGTCGGTATCCAAAATTGAAGAAATTAATATCGAAACCACATGCACATCTTCATACTATGAAAAGAACACCTGTAAAGTTTAAAAAAGATTGGTATAAAACTGTAAAAGAAGTTGCATTTACAAGGCACCCACTATGTTATAGATATAAAATTATGATGAGAAAAAAACAACACAAATTGAAGAAAAAAAGGCAAAAATTAAAGTCAAGATAATGTCCAAACCACATACACATCTTCGTACTATAAAGAAAACACATGCACAAGTTTTAAAAAGATTGGCATAAATTTAGATATTAAATTGTGATGCTGAGAACTGACAGAGTTGATAAGTCAAAAAAAATGAACAAAAAAATAAATGTGACAATACTGTCCAAACAACATGCATATCTGCTAACTACAGTAAAACCTGTCTTAAGCGGCCACTCAAAAGGAGACAAAAAATAGGTTTTCAAGAGCGATAATCGCTTACTGCAGGTCAAAAGTAATGCAGAATGCTCCCGTGGAGCATTCTGCAGTACTTTTGACCTGCATTAAGATACCAAATGGCTTGCAGACCTTTGTTTGGTCTATTTTTGAGTGGCCGCTTAAGACAGGTTTCACTGTATACAAAACACCAGCAAATTTTCAAACGATCAGAATAAGATAATGAGGAGGAGTTGTACTCACAAAGTACCCACTCATTGTTTATAAGATGTCAAAAAATTACTAAGTTCACAAGCTGAAAAAAGTGAAGAAAATAAAAATTGACAATGCAGTCAAAACCACATGCACATCTTCAGACCACGAACAAAACATCTGCAAAGTTTCAAAGAGATCGGAATAAAATTGTAAGAAGAGCTGCTCTCAGAAAGTACCCACTCATAGCGTCAGACAGACCCATTTTAATAGTCTCCCTCAACATATGTCGGGAGACAAAAAATTGTACACCTAAATCAACTGGACATCAGAATTTCATATGGGCCACGACGTAATAAAACCCGTCTTCGGAGTTTCAAACTAAGGGATACTCAAACCAGTCCCCTCAGCTACAGAGACTAGCTAAAAAAAAGAAAATTCTCTTGTAGCAAGTTTAGATATGATACTTTACAAAAGACTAATAGCAAATGCACTGATCAGTTTGGGCGGATGTGCAGGCTGGTCTGCACCTTTGTTGCATTTGCACAACCCCAAAGACAGGTTTTCTCATGTGCAGAAACATTATTAGAGCATGTTTGCTTATTAATTTGAATATGGTACAAAAAAAACTTTAGTTAAGAGAGCTTACCAAAAAATAATTTTTCTTATTTCTCAACCCAAACATGTTATGGGTTCTCAACCCAAACATGTTATTGGTACTCAAAAGAACTGTCTCAATGAGACGGTTCTTTTGAGCACCCAAAATGTATGTTAAAACAGATAGGTAAGAAAATATTTGAGCCGCGACATGAGATTTCCAACAAAGTGGTATGTGCGCTAGCAAAGCCTCAGATCAGCCTGTGCATACGCGCAGTCTGATCAGAGCCTTTGCTAGTCATTTGAATATTTTCATGACTGTTAAGCTACTGACCAAACAGCATTTGGAGTTTCTACCTTTAAAAGGAGGCTGCACAGGCTAGTCTGAGTCTACACTTGTCAAAATACCACATTGTTGGAAATCTCATGACATAGCTCATTTACAATTTTAAGCATTTTTTTTGTTTAATAATATCTAAAGCTTTTGTTTATCTAAACCTGTATAGACATACTTACCTTGCTGGAAGGGGTAAGGTTGACAGCTAGCAAAGGTTCCCTGATCAGCACCAACTGCTGTCACTTGGCCCTGTGGACACTCTGTGCAGGTTGTCTGGCCGCCACTGGGCTGAATAAAGTTTTGGGGGCATTGTTTACATGGAACATCATCATAGCCAGACAGAGAATACTGGCCTGCTGGACATTCATCTGTATTAGAATAATATTCGACATGAGAAAACGACCCTTACAGCTGATACTAGCAGGCTAGGTAAGACTAAGATACTAATGAGTTTTCTAGGCGTTGATTATTCAATAAGTATAAATTCAATTGTATACTTCTAAGTATTGGTATTCATAATGCCTATATTTGTATTCAAAATTCAATTGGTATGTTCCAAGTGGGTGTTGAGCGTTGGTTTGTTTTATCTATCGAGGCTATTTGAAAAAGGTTTTCTTTCTAAGGTTAATAAAAGATAATAAGTTTATTAACTTTGTTCTGTTTCAGCGGTTTAATGCTTTTTGGCAATCTTTAAAGTTCTTAAAACAATTGTGAAATAACGTTAGGATATCCTTATCCCCCTTCAAATAATGGGATGTTCGGTCAATGCGAAAGTGAGGGTTTTTGCATGTACGTGTCTAGGCTATATTCATGATTTAAGTAAATGAGAAGTCGTATTAGATTAGAACACTGTAGATTTTAATTGCTTTTTGCAGAGGTGAATTGTTTTGAGCGCATTCAATCCGTATTCTGTCTTTATACTGTTTTTTATCGGCAGGCCTACCAGTGACCTTGACCGATGACCTACATTCGGCGGCTCCACAACTTCTATCTATTTTAAACTGGGCTTGGCTTTTAAAGTGATCTAAAGTGGATTTTAATTAGTGATTTATTATCGTAAGGAATGTATTTCTCATATACAAAAGGAATGCACTATTAAAAATTGAATTAAAATCGGAATCAAACAATTAAATAGCTCAAAGGGGACATTTTTCGGTGTCAACGGCCATGTGCGTTACATAATCGGTCAACTGTATATTTACTTACTAAAGCGCTCAAAGTCAGAAATACCAGGCTACCGCAATTGGTTGAGTCGCTGACTCTTGATCCGGATTTTGCTGGTTCGAGACCCATTGGCATCACCTATTTTTTTCATGCGAACTATCTTTTTTAAATCTATCTTCCCTACTATTGATATGCATCTCGAATGTTTTTGAATTTTAGTACGTTTTCCCCCTTTTTAAATGGATGTATCTGGTGACATATAGATGGGTCAGGTGCAACTCTCTTATCATAAGTTGATTTACAATACTGAATATGCATAGGTCACGATAATAAAAATCTAACTTACTTACTTTCACAATAATATAAATATACTGACGGGATTTAAAAACGCTACTCTAACTTCAGTCATATATTTCAAGACAGTTGAATGTAAACTTCCTATGCTTCGATGATGTCATCATGAAGTGGCTTCTTCAGCCAACTCTTAAATTCTAATTGTACAGCTAAACTTGACGACGTTATAGAGATTTTAAGTCATCGAATGAACGGGTACGTACAGATTAATGTCAAAAAAGCAAACCTGCCGTATAACAAACCTGCCAATCAAAATGAATGCATTTTCTCGATGACTAACAAAGATCACGGCACACATTTGATGCTTCTCAAGTTTCTAGTAGGAGATCTTTCACTTATAAAATTTTGTCAAATGAAACAGTTGACCTCTATCTTACATTTTACATTTTCAATGCTTTTAATTAATTTGAAGTGGACAATTTTTCATGTGTTATTCACAAATGCATACTCTTTAATATGCAATCAGATTGTTTGCTTTGCATTCTTCTTTAGACAAACATTAACGCTGCTATCCTAGTGTAGCGTTTTTAAAGCCAGTCAGTATATTTTCACAAGCAATGAAGATATGTTATTCAAAGACATGTACATGTTGTCCTGCCGTTAGCATTCTCTTTCCTGTGCAAATTCACAATCTACTTTGAGCATGCTCATTTGTAGGTACAGAAGCTGGGATTTAGCATGATGTACCAATTTTTTTCTTAAAACGAATTTGATGGTTTCGAGCTGACACCGAGCTTTGAACAGGCACTAGCGAATCAGTCAAGTGCAATTTCCATTATATAATTCTATATTTGAACTTTATGTAGCTGGTGAACTAGGGCGGTGCTATGTTTACTGCACATATATAACTGTTGGTGCAGTTTTGGTAGAGAGCATTATGAGGAACATATCTTTGAAATTATTTGAGTATAGGAGATTCAGCGGATGTGGTTTAAAGATGTTTCTATTTTAAGCGCGGGCGGTCATCATTTTCAGTAGAGCATAAACAATTTAGTGCTATTCTGTAGAATACATCACGAACACTTCAGTGATTAACCACACCAGGACCAACTGACAAAGCTCCGGACCGAGAGTCACTAGGGTTAGGTAAAGCCTGGCTTTTTTTTTATAAACCCTTGCTACAGATCAAACATTACTGTGACAACTGGGATATTTTTGACGAGTAAGGTAAAGATATAGCATTCATAAAATTCATTGTATGGGACAATTTTTTCCATGGAGCTTGTGCAATTTTGAAAGAATAACATTTTCGGGAATTTGTGTTTGAAATTATTTTCGTTATGGGTCAGTGTTTCAGAATAAGTTGTTGTTTGAAGATTTATTTTGTTGTTGTACTGGTGGCTGGCTATACCGTTCAACAGTCCATATAGGTTTGTTCAATTTTGGTATCTATGGAGTTATGAGGAACATTGTCTTTGACATTATTTGGGCCACAGATTCAGAGAGTTGCTTGAATATATAATGGCCATTTGTTATCAATTCAGCAATTGGGTAGAGGTGTATCATGAGGAACATTTCTTTGAATTCCGAGTTTGTATCAAAACAGCATGAAGAAATAACTAATAAATTTAAATAACATGTAGCAACGCCTTTATATAACATGTAATAACATGTTATGCTTTTTCTTGTTTTATTTATATTAAAAAAAAGTGTCCATGATGGTTTAGTCATAATTGTACAGTTTTGTCAAAGATGAAACTAAAGTAAAAGTTAATTACTCAGGCCAGTGTAATTTCCTCATTCTCTATATAGAGGATCTAGCTAGAGTGATCTAGTTTTAATAAAACAAGAGAGCCCATGGGCCCTGGATCGCTCAACTGAATCCTTGTCAGGAGATGATGTTTACCACAAAATAAAATGGCCATTCTTCAACACTTATAAAATTCCATCTTGGGTATCACTCAGATCATGACCAAAGCCTATCAAGTCACTAAGTTCAATCAAATTATACTTATCTCCCTACCCAGAATGTCAAACATTTTAATTGCATAATATGGTGTGCACCATACTTTCTTCAGAATTGTTTTTTACCTTTTGTCCCCATACAGGAGTCAAGGGTATGTAAAAGGGCAGAGCATTTGCATGCATGGTGTTATATGCTTCATTCTAATTAATTTGATTGTGCAACATGACTACTTTCAGAAAAGGAATCAAAGTAACCTTTTGACCCAACCCCAGGGGTCAAGAGTAAGTGTAGGAGCAAAATATTTACTAACATATTATTGTAAGCTCCATTCCCTTTAATTTGATATGCTACCTGACCATATGGTTTTAGACAAGAAGATTTTTTTGCATGTATAAGCCTATTGTAAACATGACATTGTGACCCCCAGGGACATGCCCGTTTTTGGCCCCAGGGGTATAACTTGAACAAACTTGGTAGAGGTCCACTACATGATGCTACATACCAAATACCAAGACTCTAGTCTAGGCCTTGTGGTTTCAGACAAGAAGATTTTTTCATGTTTTCCCTATATAAGCCTATGTAAAACATGTGACCCCCGAGGTGGGGCCATTTTTGACCCCAGGAGCATTATTTGAACAAACTTGGTAGAGGTCCACTAGGAGATGCTACATACAAATATCAAGGCTCTAGGCCTTGCGGTTTCAGACAAAGAGGCTTGATGAGCATTTCATTGCCTTTTTACAACAAGTTTAATAGATTCAACAGGACAAATTCAACGAATTTATATCCCGGACGAAGGGTTACTTGAGAGAAACATGTAAATCACAAAACATAAATCCCATTTATCTAACCCTTAGTTCACCTTCAGTATCATTCAGATCATAACAAACGCCTGTCAAGTATGTTTTAGTGCTTAGTTCAATAAAAAGTATACTTACATCTGCACAATTTCAATATCTGACCTTTAAACCCAACCCCAGAGGTCAAGAGTGTGCGTAAATTCAAAGTGTTACCTTGCGTGTAGGTCTACACTTCTTTCACTTTAATTTGATATGCAACATGACCACTTTTAGAAAAGAAAAGAAATGACCTTTTGGCCCCACCCCAGGGGTCGTTGGTGTGACTAATGACATCATATTTGCTTTCATGGTGCTCTGTGCTCAATTCCCTTTAATTTGATATGCATCAAGACTACTTTCAGAAAAATATATAGTTTGACCTTTGACCCCAACCCCTGGGTCGAGGGTGTGTCTGTGGGCAAAATATTTGCTACCATGTTGCTGCCAGCGTCGTCAGCTTTAATTTGATATGCAACATGACTACTTTCAGAAAAAATATATAGTTTGACCTTTTGACCCCACCCCCTGGGTCAAGGGTGTGTCTGTGGGCAAAATATTTGCTACCATGTTGCTGCCAGCGTCCTCAGCTTTAATTTGATATGCAACATGACCATATTCTGAAAAAGTTTAATTTTGGCCTGGGCCCCACCCCCTAAGTCCACCCAACAGACTCAGACCCAGGCCTTCAAACTGAAAACCCGTCTGATATGTTTCATATCTATTGCTGCCCTGCCTTCATGCAAAATTTCAGCAAAAAATATTAACAATGTTATTGCGAAATTTAAATATTTGAAATTTGACCCCTTAGGTGGGGTCAAAGGGGGTGGGGTAAAACTTTGGCACTGCCATGCTTATCTACAGGCACTTGGCAATCATGGTCTATAGTGAGAAGTTGTTAAATATAAAAGCTTTGATGAAATGTGAAGATCATCACACAAAAAAGCTAATATAGGTTTTGCCTTATAATTGCCTACACCAAAGCAAGGGCAATAACTCAAGTGTTAAGGAGTCGATTTTAACCACAATTATAGGATATTGAGTGTCCATGGTACTAATCATTTTACCAAGAATGAATCAAATCTGACAAATAGGTACTGAGATATGGTTCCGGACAGACAAAAAGTGTGGACAGAATAGACGGACAGACAACACCAAAACTATATCCCTCCGACTTCATCGGGGGATAATAATACAGGAGCACTACTGTAGTATTGCACTTCACATGGAACACAGTTTTTCGTTTTTAAAATTGTACATACAAGTTACTTCACACTGTAAAAATAGTAAGAGAGTATGATCAGGAAATACCACAATCACAAACAGCAGACAACCCCATGGCACCGCGAGGAAGAGCCGCTCAACCATCAAGAGACACCAGGAAGACAAATTAAGCAAAGCAACCAGCTCTCTCTGTAAGTTTGCATGCGCATAGAAATAGCAAAACCCTAACTAGATTTAAATTTTGGCCGAGAATGATATCAATTGTACTGCTCTGATATCTTGTAAAAATAAATAACTTAGTTTTTGTTAGTATGAAAATACCCTTTCAGTACCTATTTTTGTACGAGGGCTGTTCAAATATGAATGCAAGTAGCTTTATAACTTTCTTCACATATATGCTACAACAAAATGTCATACCTTTCTGGAAAGAACTATTTGCCTTCTTTAAAATGGCATTAAACATAAAGTAACACTCACTTTATTTCTCGAGTTACAGACGCTTATATAAAAGCCATTCCTGTATACTGAAGTTTTCTTAAGCGAATTGACATACACGTTTTGCTACATGTGCGGATATAGTGTCATATCTTTGTAAGTTTGAGACAAAATGGCACAAAATTTTAGATGTAGGTTTAAGGCACATTGACTAAGCTGCTTGCAGGAAAACGGTTATACAATCCTGTTTCAATCTCGAGTAAACAGGCACATTTGTGACGTCATTAATTTGATGATAAACATCATTTTGAGTTATCTACTGGTGATACAATAATGAACATCACTGTGTTTTGTTTTCTTTGCATTTTGCTTAAAACATGCTTAATATGATATAAGAAAGTTTTCAAAATGCTCCGTCCTCTATTTACGGAATTATCACATTTTATATCATTTTTCAAGCATTTTTCTGCTTCTTTATGACGTGTTTACATTAACTAAAATATGTTCAATCTGTCTAGTCCTCAAGACCTGGTGAGTAATGTTATTGTAAATAATGCCTATTTTGGTAAAACTTAAAGTTAATGTTCAAATTTAGATTAAACCCGCAATGTAATGGCAACAAAAATTAAGTAGAAGTTCTTTAACCCCTTCACTTAAGGCAGTTTTGACTTAATAAAAATGATTTTCAGTGTTTAAAAGTTACCCACAATCCTTCAATGATTTGTAGCAACAACTCAGTATGAGCGATCAACATATTGTCTTCAAGTTAAAACTAGTTTAAATGTTGCTTCGTGCTTTTGTTTGTTTGTTTGATTTAATTCTTTACGTCCACTCAACAATCTTTCAGTTATGCGGGACGGTTCTTCCTGGGTTGAACCAGTACTAAGCTTCGTGCATTTTGTTAGAAAAAATATTGGACTGAAAACTGAAAGGTGGTGTTTTGTTTACCATTTATTTGCAAACATGAGGAGACTTTAGTGAAAACAATTCGATGTAATTTAACAAAAACGTGTCTGATTTTCGCAACTTTCACAGAATCTTTATTTAAGTATATTAGGATTCATTCTTAAAAAATTCAACTTTCAATTTCACCATTTTTATCGAAGAATTATACGCTCGTCTATATCACTGGTATGTTCGAAGCATTGAGTTTATTAGTATACTAAAGTGACCCTCATTCAAAGGGCTATAACTCGATAAGTTTACTGTATTTTTCTTTAGGTCTGGTGCCAGTTTAAAGGAGACAAAAAATCCTCTATAGAAACGTATACCATTTTGTAGTAGCATAAATGTGACGAAAGTTATGAAGCTACTTGCATTCATATTTGAACAGCCCTCGTACTGTCGGTGCAATACACCTTGGATAGATATACCAGTATTTACTCATCTATAAAATGTCCATTAGAGATTACATCAGACGATTATCTTGTTGAAGGCCTCAAATTGTGTAGCCTGGGTTCCAGTCTGATCATTTTTGTTCTTTTTTGTTTTCCCATTTCTTGATCAAAAAAGACAGCCTGGGGAACTTTGATTTCATTCGACAGCGCCACCTGGATTATCCCTCAGATTTTGAGGGGTTGCCAAGAACGATAATACTATCGGATAACTCTATTGTGCTATAAATAGTAACAGGAATCCCAGTGAAAATATAGATAGAAAGGCAAACATTACCACAGATATTCCTTCCTCTGCCCTATCATCGAATGCATCTTATGGACGATAGTTAGCTTCACGATTTAAATTGAAACAGCGTTTTCCGACTTTAGTGTATTTGTTAAGTACTAAGTTTTTGCCTTTGCCAGACATGCATTTAAACACACGGTCGAGATACACACAACACATCCGAGAAAAACGTCATCTTCTATGAATTTTTGCAATATTTTTGACACTCCAGTTTCATCTCTGTGTTTGAAACTTCTAATCCTTTGTTTTGGATCAATCAATCTCGACCCAAGTCAACAAAATTCCATCTTTATTAACGCTTTTACACGGAGTTTCCATGGATGGCATTGTTGTTGCATCCTCATTATCGGATCGGTGTCTCATTATCATCTTTATTATGTCACACTCAAGCAATAGGCTATATTAATAATTAGATCAATCCGCTTATCGGATTATCAAAGGGAAATACTACCAATGTCCCAAGGCGTCAATATTAATCGAAATCAATAACGGACAACCGGTACCTTTGATATTGTATTTTTTAGAATAATAGCATTAGAAAATATTGCCAAAATATTGACACTGGACCCAGACTACAAATTGTGCGGCTTACGATGCAATCCAAGATGCTTTTGTAGGTCTACAAATAACGGCCTTTCTTTTGGGTCACCATTTTTGTGACATGGTTGGAAATAACCAAAACATTATTGACCAGACTGATACCACCAACTCAAGCCAATATGAAGCTACATTTAAAACCACTGAAACATTGTTATAAATTGTCTTATATTAGTATATACATGGCTTTATGTTCAACTGATAGTCATTGATCAGTTTTGCTCAAGGTACTAGAGGGGAATATTATTTGGCCTATAACATTAAGAATGTTAAAATGCCATCCTATCACAGCATTTATGAAAACGTGTGCAAACTTCAAAAAAATATTTTTGATTAGGGTTTTTTGGTTTAAATATATAATATTTCCAATTAAAATTCACATTTTAGATTTAATGTTTTTGCCAAAAAACAGTGTTCCATTTGAAGGGCTTTACTACAGTAATGTTAGTTTCATCATATGACATTAAAATTAATTACTTTGAAATTGCATTTTTGTGTAAAACGTTAAGATTCTGTCGTTGTTGATGAAATTTTGTTATGCACCTCATTACATAAGCTACTAAATAAAATCATGTAAGGCCAGAATTTTTTTATTAGTTGATTTACAGGATTTTTTTTCAGATTTAGGGTCGCAGGGACGAAAAAAAATGAAAAAAGTCAATAAGCAATGCTTATTAGATAACCCCCGCTCAGTAAGGGTCAGTGAAAAACTTAAGATTTGGCAAGTGATAGTTCAAACCAGCAGACCCTAGTTTGAAAAAAAGATGAACATATTTTAAGGTCAAAATTATTCACACCTGAAAGCTCTATATATCAAAGCTTATATGGGAAAATAGTCTAAGTTCTCATAGATGTCATTTTATAAAAAATTATTTTTTCCAAACCAAGCTCCTTCATGCAGATGTTCAATGTGTCCATATTGTATAGGCAAAGTATCAAATTGCTCCATCAAAAGCTGTAGTAGTAGTTGATTGGCCCATGAAGGCACCATCTATGTATATACAAAAGCCTTGTTAGGGGAAAACTGTCTAAGTTCTAATATCTGTCATTTTATCAAAAATTATTTTTTCCAAACCAAACTCCTTGGTGCATATGTTCAATATGTCTACATTGTAGCGGCAAAGTATGAAATTGCTCCATCAAAAGCTGTGGTAGCAGTTGATCGGCCCATAAAGGCACTATCCATGCATATACAAAAGCCATATATACTTAATCGCAAAAGTTTCGCAACCGTTTAATATCTGTGTTTTCTTCAGTATGGACCATGTTAGAATATTCATATAATAATATTCAATGCTCCTGTACAATGTGGAATGATTTACCAATTAATCGGTTTAGATCATACTCTTCATTCTGATGTTATAATGACGTCAGAGTTTTTCAACAATTTACGTCTAGCATAAAGATAGTTATCTCGATTTGAAAACAAACGATGTGATGTGATAGCCAGATGTCGTATCTGGCGGAAAACATTTTAAGGTTTAACAATTAATGTTTATCAACGCTCAAAGACGCTGCGTTTCTTTGTTAACGTCAACCAACTTATCAAAATTGTTCATTTTATTCCGTTATGCCGCGCGATTTTGCTGCCTTCTATGCAATGTGTTGAAGACTTTCACTTGTGACATTAAAAAACTCGATTATTGATATTCAGTTGTGCTTATACGGCCAATTACGTCAAATATTGAAGGCTTTACGTTGACGTAATGAACGTTACCAAATGCATAAAATAACCTGCTTTAATTTGTCTGCCCTTCTGCTTTTGAAAACAGATAACGGTTAAACACCTTTTCCGAATAAAATGTAATGTGGTGTAACACTGTGACTCGATAAAATGTGAGGTATTGTAACTCTGTGACTTTTCAAATTTGGGTTGCCTTACATTTCTTGTTGAAGATAGGCAATCGTAAGTTTCACTGGTCTGATTTTCATGTTGTTTGAACCGCAAATCATTGGACTTGTTGATCACAATATCATGGAGTAAAATATTTGGCTCAAAAAGGAGGAAATAGCATTTTAGTAAGAGTTGCGAAACTTTTGCGTTTAAGTATAAGTGAAAAATTGTCTAAGTTCTCATAGCTGTCATTTTGTCAAAAAAAATTTTTTTCAACCAAACTCCTTCATGCATATGTTCAATGTATCTATATTGAATAGGCAAAGTATCAAATTGCTCCATCAAAAGCTGTGGTAGGAGTTGATCGGCCCATGAAGGCACCATCAATGCATATACAATAGCCTTATTAAGGAAAAATTGTCTAAGTTCTCACAGCTGTAATTTTGTCAAAAATTATTTTTTCTGAATCAATCCTTCATGCATATGATCAATGTGTCTACATTGTATAGGAAAAGTATCAAATTGAGCCATCAAAAGCTGTGGTAGGAGTTGATCAGCCGGTGTATGGCCTATAACAGCATAAGCATAAAACCCTATACAAAAGCCATTTAGAACTACAAAGGGAAATAACTCTAATAGAATTGGCCCCTAGCCCTTACTTTTTTGCTTAAAGTATTTGTCTTGCATATATGAACATGTTTGCAAGGTTTGATGAAAATCCAGCAATGACTCTTCAAAATATTAAGGAAACAAAATGTTACGGACGGATGGACGCACGCACGCACAGACGAATGCACGCACGGACAACGTGAAAACAGTATACCCACCACAAACAAAGTTTGCGGGGGGTATAATAAAATAAAAAAGCTCTGAACATTTTCAGAGCTTTTTTTTTTTTTTTTTTTTTCATTTTCATAGCTTTTTTTTTTTTTTTTAAATCTCCAGAAAAAAAAACAGTAAAACTAGTAAGGTAAACCAACAGGCTGTATTAAATCTTTAAATATTTCATCATTTTCCTGAAAATCTGGACAGGACAATTACTTTTAATTTTGTCACTCTCAAAAATACAGACAGAACCTCAAAAATATTTTATTTTTTTCAACAAAACAAATAATATTTAGAGTCGGCGGATAAAATATAAAAATAATTTTAGAAATTAAATTTTATTTTTTTCTACTTTACGGAAATTACAGTAGGAGGGTTCGTAAATCAACTAATAAAAAAATTCTGGCCTAAATCACTAGTGGTTTATTGATTTTAATACAAGGTGTTGTACCACTTCTGGACACAACATCATGACAGACTAATTTTGTGATAAAAGACGACAATAAACTATTTGCTAGATTTTCTTCCATTTTTTTTATTGGGGTGCATGGGGATGAAATTCTTTTTTTTTATATTTCAGGGTGGCAAGATAAAACTTCTGCTCTTATTTATTTAATGATCTTGGTTCAAACTGTTTGCAAATATTATCAGCAGACCACAAAAGTTGCAACTGGAAGGCAAAGGGTTAACTTTTCCCTGCTAGTGAATACTTTTGTTGTCCCGGGCTCTCAAACCCCTTTTTAGGAATGGGGCTGGGGCCCATGGAATTTGGAAAATTAGCGGCATTTTGACTAAAATTGAGAAATTTTACATCATCCTTCTGTTTGATGTTTCCATTGTTAGATTGATTCCAATAATTAAACTTACCTAAGTGTACTATGAGAAAAGGGAGAGAAAGAAGCAAGTGTGGTTATATTCTGTCATTCTGTGAAATCGTTAATATGTAGCAATATGTTCTGTAATTATATTATATGAAATAAAGATGGAGCAAAAAAAAAATTTTGTTGTCTGAAATTGGGAATTTTGTCTGAAATTGGGGAAAAAACATACTTTTTGACATTGGGAATGGGGCCGAATTTTGGCCCCAAAATTGGGTGATCGAGAGTCCTGTTGTCTGCTGATAACCTTTGCAAACAGTTTGCATCATGTACAATTGGACCAGATAAAACACCAGGACTCCAGGTTATAAAACTTTTTTCATCCTAAATCGAATAAAGATGAAATTTATCCTGCTAACATTTAATTATTGGCCTTTTAAATACGGCTAGTTAAGCAAAAAAAAGCTTAAAATTGCGATTATTTTCTTATGGATCAGTTTAAACATGTGTTTTGGGTACTCAAAAAAGAATGGTCTCACAGAGACGTTTTTTTAGTACCCACAACATATGTTTTGGTTGAGAAATAAGAAAAATAATTTTCAGGTACACACTTTATGGAGGGGGGCTGTTTTTAAGAAAAATCTATATTTGTCAGCATTTTAGTATTTATGAGCAGTTGAAATTTCATGCTCAGGTGAGTTGATCATGCAATCTGTTTTGTAACCACGGGACTTGGCCTTATCAGTATCTAAACATTTTGACATTATAAAGTTTGTCTTGATTTGCTGCATTGTAAAAATTTATTTAAAAACAATCTGCAGCCAAGAAAAATATACCTATAACACAATGAGTAAATACTTACTAAAGCAATGAACAGCTCCATTATGTCCAGCTGTTGAAGTACCCATTGGGCATTGTGTACAAGTCTTCTCATCTGACCAGTATGTATCTTTTGGGCAGGCATCACACGGTAACAGCCCATCATCAGACCAGAAGCCAGGAGGGCATTTAACTGAAAAGGTAGAAACAACATTTCAGGGTTCATACAGTTAAGTTTGAGTAAAATTCAAGGACATTTCAAGGACTTCTCAAGACTATCCTACAGTTTTCAAGGACTAAAAGTTTAGGAAAATCCTAATTTAAGTGTTAAAATTCTGCTTCAGAAATGCAAGACTGAATTAATGGAGACATTAGTACTGGAAATTTAGTATAAAATCGTTGTGCCTATATTTGGTGCAGCATATGCTGCACCAAATAAAGTCACAACAATTTTATAATGATTTAGGTCTCTATCAACTGTGCTAAGTCAAGGCCTTTCAAGGCTTTTCAGTGATTGTCCAGTGCTTTTCAAGGCAGATTTAATTCTCAAGGACTTTTCAAGAAAGCCCTCTAAATTCAAGTACTTTTCAAGCATGTGTGTCTCCAGTCAAGCACTCTACCACTGAGCCACTGCGCTCTGGACTTGTGAGCTGTTGTCAGCTATAATTAAAAGAAATTAAGCGGCCACAGGTTCAGAAGTCTGAAATTCTGCTGCACCATGATAATGCGCAAAGTGATAGCAGCTGCTTTGTGTTGGACACAGTGAAGGGACTGGATAAAGGGCTGCTTCCGCATCCACCATATAGTCCAGATTTGGAAATTTGTGACTTCGGGTTATTTCCAAATCTCAAAAATAGGCTGCATGGTCAGAAATACGAATCAAAAGAGTGATGAGGTGGGTCCTAAACAGACATTTGCGGGAGATGTCAAGTGACTGCCTGCAGCATGTGATCCAGTCATGGGTTGAACGGTGGAATAAATGCAATCTTTGCCACGGATGTTACTTTAAAAGGTAGTTGAGGTTGTTGGATTAATTATACTTGTAGCACAGAATTAGTTTATAAAATTATTGACGGGCCCTCATCAGTTCCAACTGCTTGTTTGCTGACTACCCTGATAACTGGTATACACCTGTAACTGGGTTATTTCGCATAATAAAATTTGCAAACAGTTTGGTCCAAATCAGGCTTGACAGAGCGACAGGCCTGATTATGTACCTAACTTGTTTGTTTGCTTTGTTGCTTTACATCCCAAGTCAACAGCTATGGTCATTGCGGGACGGTCAGTTCACCTAACCACACTTTTTCCTGGGCAGGCTTGAAAAAGCGGTTAATCAGTAATTCGTGCACATACTTTCGCTTGTAACTGACAACAACGCTTCTTGAATGAATCAGCGGAAGGGAGGAGAATGACCGTAGAAATCATTTCATGATCAATCTCCACGAAAGTATGGGACCGGACCGGGATCGAACTCGCGACCCCTGAATCTGCAGTCAGACACACATCTGTAGCCAGACACTTTACCGACTGCGCTACACGGCCAGGCAATGACTGTTTGACATTGATGGCATTCCCGAAAGATCTTTTGAAAAAAATCTTTTGAAAAAATCAGCAGAGGACAAACAAGCATGCAAAATTAGCCAGCTGGCAAAGAGCCAAAGTCAAATATAGTATGGTAACTTACAGATGCAATCTTTGTGTGCTGTGTTTGATGTCTGTCCTACGTCACACTCCTGACAAGTACCATCAGCCCCCGTTTGATAAAACCCATCTCCACAAGGCGTGCAAGACCCATCTTGATAAAACTGACCTGGTCCGCAAGGAACTGAAAATAAGAAACTTCTCATGAAAAAATAAGTAAACCGATAGTTTAACCCTTAATGCGCCAATCGCAACAAAAGACGTCTGCTTTTCTCGTCTGCTGAAATGTTTAAGAAGCCTCTGTGGCAAACAGTGTGGACCCAGATCAGACTGCTCCTCTATGAGCAGTCTGTTCTGGGTCCATGCTGTTTGCTTCTATACTTAATTCGTCAGTATGGTAGGAAATTATTTGCAGCAGACGACTTCAGCAGACGACATTTTCAGATGCATTTTTTTCTTTGTGCTTTAAGGGTTAACAATCATATTAAAACAGTGTTTTCAGAAGAAAACCATGTTCATTCAACCATAAATTGAGTTTTTGTTTGTTTGTTTTCTTGCTTTACGTCCCAGTCAACAGCTGTGGTCATGGGGGGATGCTCAGTTCACCTATCACACTTTTTCCGGGTAAGCTTGAACAAACGGTTAACCAGTAATTTGTGCACATACTTTCCCTTGTAACTGACAACAACCCTTCTTGAATGAATCAGCAGATGTGAGGAGAATGACTGTAGAAATTATTTCATGATCAATTTCCACGAAAGTATGGGACCGGGAGAAACATGCTTACCCAAATTCTAATCAACTCATTACTGCATCGCAATGATACAATATGGGCCTAGCCGCGAGAAAACCTGTCTTCAGGGTTTTCGACAAAGTGAGATTCAAACCAGTCTCCTCAGCTATAGAGACTAGCTAGAAAATTGAAATTTCTCTTGTAGCAAGATTATGTATGATACTTTCCAAAGAGCCAATAACAAAGGCACTGATGAGACTGCGCAGATGTGCAGTCTGGTCTGCCCTTGTGTTGTTCGCAAACCCCAAAAGACAGGTTTTATCGCTTCAAGGCCCATATATACATGTGTACATGTAAATTATGGTTGGAATCCATCGTTTGGTTCAAGGTATAGCAAGCGGAAACACAATTTTGGTAAAAAATTTTGACATGATAAAGTTCTGAAAATAAGGTAAAAGTCGCCAAATTCTAAGCCAAACTTTCATCCTGTCCCCTCTCATCAATGTATCTATGAAGTTTGTTCAAAATCTACTCATTGGTTTAAAAGTTAGAGTGTGGGTAAGGCTGATTTTATAGTCTTTATAAGATGGTGACCATGAAACTTATGTGAAGATCCCCAAAATCTAATCAGGCCCCTAGGTTATAAAACTTTTTCCATGCTCAACTCAGCTGAGCAAGAAATTTATCCTGCTCATAAATCTTAAAATGCCAACAATTGTTGGCATTTTAACATTTATTACCATGATAAATACAACATCTGAGAGACTTAAATCAAAGCAAGATACTTCTTTATTTATCGGTATTTTAGTTTTTATAAGCAGTTGAAATTTCGTGCTTAGCTGAGATGAGCATGAAAAGTTTTATAACCTCGGGCCCATTGTTTTACAATAATATACAAACCAGAGGAGCAAGATGAGCCTGAATCAATCACATGAGATATCACTATCACATTGTTAAAAAAGTAAGTAAGGGTGCAAAGATCAGGAATCGATACAATCAAGTACCACACCTGACCCAGGATACCAATGGGAAAGTGACAAACTCACAGCAGACACCACAAACGAGAGCCAAGAGGTCAGCCCTTTCCCAGCAGGTGACCACAAAGCACATATAAACAGACGTGCACAAAGACATAGCAAACACAAGACAGAACAAAAACATAAAAGATCCACAAAAGAAGTACCGCCTTGGAACGGTCAGTAAAATATTTTACTGGAGGGCTTAAACCGGTTTAACGGCGCCAACCTCACCCTTAATTCAGATGTGGATCTAGACACATAGATATTTGGTTTGCATGAAAGACCCCTATCTTATCAATGCATCATCTCCTAAAACATATAAATCAAGATATAACAAGGAGATAAAGCAAAGATATGGACTCAACAGTAAATAAAACTGAATACAGGAGCAGAAAAAATCCAACAGGTAAACCCTGGTGGGCCCGACAAACAGCCAAAGCATCTGATTTGTTGTCAAAGCCAAAAAGTCTGATTTGTTGTAGCTAATACCTCTGATACAGAAGCCGCGTTTTTAGACTTGCATTTGTCAATTTCTAATGATAATGTTTCTACCAAAATTTATGATAAATGTGACGACTTTGATTTTGAAATTTTCAATTTCCCATTTTTAGATGGTGATGTCCCTCGCTCCACATTTTATGGAGTCTAAATCTCTCAACTCATTCGTTTTGCTAGAGCATCTAGCCATGTAGCTGACTTCAACATTAGCAATAAATTGTTAACTCAGAAACTTCTTAAACAAGGCTATCGGTATCATAAACTTCGCAAAACCTTTTCTAAATTTTATAGACGATACTATGCTTTGAAATTTTAAATTCCAAATTGGACTTAAATCTCTCTTGTCCCAAGGACTTTTGGAATCTGAATTCTATAGTGACAATTTTTTAGCGCAATTCATTAAAATAATTTCCCATTATAAAAAGATTGGCTATAACATTAATGTATTGCCGCAGACTGCACACTTGGTGGTCAACCCAATCACAGTTGGCAACTTTGCTTTTCTCTTTTACTGCACGCCGGTGGGTCGGACTTCAGACTCTATTACAGTTCAGACTTAAAGACTTATCTATTGATGAGACAGTAGGGGCCTGATGCTTTGGCTGTATTCAGGACCACTGGCGTTTACCTGTTGGATTTCTTTTGCTCCAGTATTCAGTTTTATTTACTGTTGAGTCCTTATCTTTGCTTTATCTCCTTTTTATATCTTGATTTCTATGTTCTAGGAGATGATGCATTGATAAGTTATGTCTTTCATGCAAACCAAACATATGTGTCTTGATCCACATCTGAACTAAGGGTGAGGTTGGTGCACCATTAAACCCGTTTAAGCCCTCCAGTAAAATATTTCTACGGACCGTTCCAAGGCAGTGCTTCTTTTGTGGATCATTTATGTTATTTCTGTCTTGTTTTGTTATGCTTTCATGCACATCTGTTTGTTGATGCCTTGTAGTCACCTGCTGGGAAAGGGCTGACCTCTTGGCTCTCGTTTGTGATGTCTAATTGTGATGTTGTCATTTTCCCAATGGTATCCTTGGTTAGGTATGGTGCTTGATTGTATTGATTCCTGATCTTTGCCCTCTTTCTTACTTTAATAACAATGCTTAAAATCATTGTAGAGAACCATATAAAATGCATAATGGCGTGTGATTAATTGAAATTTTTTAGATCTGTGATAAGCCGAGCCCCCTATAGTGACTATTTTAGCCAAATCATTTTCAATTCTGACAATTGGTATCAGAGATGACTTTTAAAGTTTCTTATAAATGTACATAAGGTTTCCTAGGTCAATATAAGCCACACCCCTTGGCGGCTATGTCTTTTGATGGATCAAATTCATTTCAGCTATTTTTGTAGAGGGTAACCTAGTGACCTTTTCTGACAAATTAATTTCAATTCTCACCATTGATTTTAGAGAAGAAGACATTTAAAGTTTCTTATATAGGCACATAAAGGAAACTGGTTGGCGCTGTTAAACCGGTTTAAGCCCTCCAGTAAAATATTTTACTGACCGTTCCAAGGCGGTACTTCTTTTGTGGATCTTTTATGTTTTTGTTCTGTCTTGTGTTTGCTATGTCTTTGTGCGCGTGTGTTTGTATGTGCTTTGTGGTCACCTGCTGAGAAAGGGCTGACCTCTTGGCACTCGTTTGTGGTGTCTACTGTGAGTCTGTCACTTTCCCATTGGTATCCTGGGTCAAGTGTGGTACTTGATTGTATCGATTCCTGATCTTTGCACCCTTACTTACTTCAAATGACCCCGTCAAATTTGTGTCTGTTCATTGCTGCCTTGTGGTCACCTGCTGGGAAAGGGCTGACATCTTGGCTCTTTTTTGTGTCGTTTATTGTGTTTTTGTCACTTTCCCATGTGGTATCCTGTGTCAGGTGTGGTACTTGATAGTATCGATTCCCGAATTTTGCTGTCTTTCTTACTCTTAGCAATTTTTATAGACGGCAACTAGTGACAATTGTCAACTAGTGACAATTTCTGTCAAAATATTTTCAATTCTGACCATTGGTTTCAGGGAGGAAGAATTTAACAGTTTTACTCAGTCACAATAATGCACAGCCCCTGTAGAGGGTCACCTAGTGACAATTTCTGCTAAATTGCTTTAAATCTGATGACAGGCCTCTAGGTTATAATACTTGAGCACAGTCTCAAACTAAAAATAAAGCACATTGATTGGCTGCTTGCGGACACGTGTCCGCAAGCAGCCAATCATTGCACTTTATCTTGAGTTTGAGAATGAACTTGAGTTTTATAACCTCAAGGTCTGGTTTCAGAGGAGAAGATCTCATATTCAGACGAGCAATCTGGGACTTCCAGCCTTGATAATCAGCTCCAGAGGTTATAAAACTTTTTTCATGCTCAACTCAATTGAGCACAAAATTTATCATGCTCATAAATGTTAAAATGCCAACAATTGTTGGCATTTTAACATTTATTAGCAGGATAAATACATCATACAAGTGTATTTAGCAGGAAAAGAACTTGAATTTTCGTCATTTCATTTTTTTAATCAGTTGAAATTTCATGCTCAGTTGAGTTGAGCGTGAAAAAAGTTTTATAACCTCGGAGCCAGTACTTTATTTGCAAACAGAAAAAGAAAGTGTTCAAAATTTTAGAACATTAACCCTACTTACCACATCTATTTCCTATGGACGAAGATATCAAATTATAGGTAGGTGTCACACAATCAAACACAGCAGTGGAGGTATCTAATGATTTAACAACAATTGCAAGAGTTTTGACACCAACTGCACTTTCACAGTATAACAGGTTGTCAGGAAGACTGAAAATATCTTTGGTGCTGGCAATAATGTCAAGGCAACTCTCTATATCAACCTCTAAAGCATCTCTTGACATAAGCTCAATGTTTAGCTCAGACACAAACTGAAATATATCAAGCAAAAATCGACAACAAATTGATATCCCTGTCGAAATTATGTGAGATTTTTTTTCATTGAATTTAAGGCAATTAGGGCAACAATTCATGTATATCTATGGACATTCTAGTTTTGTTTGTTTTATTTGATTCTTTACATCCCATTAACAATCTTTCAATTATAAAGGGACGGGTCTTCCTGGGTTGAACCAGTACTAAGCTAGGATTGATGTTCTTGCTCAAGGACACAACACAGTGACGCCGATGAGGCTCGAATCCGGGGCCCTTCGATTTTGAGTCAAGCACTCTACCACTGAGCCACTGCGCTCCCTAAAGGACATTCTAGTGAATATTCATGTGCATTGCCCCAAATTCATTAATATTTAGGCTCTCAAAGGGCAATAACTTCTCTACAACCAATAACATCCTCATGAAACTTCACATACATCATCATTTCAATAATTGAGCCGTGACATGTGATTTCCAACAACGTGGCATTTTGACATGAATAGACTCTGACCAGCCTGTGCAGCCCCCTTTTAAGCTTAGAAACTTCAAATGATGTTTAGTCAGTAGCTTAACACTCATAGAATATTCAAGCGACTAGCAAAGGCTCTGATCAGACTGCGCATATGCGCAGGCTGGTCTGAGCCTTTGCTGGTCGCACATACCACATTGTTGGAAATCTCATGTCACGGCTCATATATTCTCAGTATAAATTTCATTAAATTCCTTCTATTGCTTGTTAATTTATGGCTGAGGGCAAGAACATTCATTGACATTCTGAAAACGAAAGGGCAATAACTATTCTATTACCTAGAATATAAAGACAAAACTTCATGTGCATTATCATATGGGCCTCGACATGAGAATACCTATCTTAAGGAGGTTGCTAACAACAAAGACCAATTCGCACAGCCTGATCATCGCCTTTGTTATTCGCTTATTGGAAGTATATCTGAACCTGCTACAAAGGAAATTTCAATTTTTTAGCTAGTCCCTGTAGCTGAGCAGGCTGGTTTGAATCTCACTTTGTCAGAAACCCCGAAGACATGTTTTGTCCCGTCGCGGCCCATATTAAAGTCACATATACTCTGAATAAAATTCATGAAATTCGATCAATTGCTTACTTAGTTATGGCTCAGAAGGAAATAAATTATTTAAATTTAAGCAAAGGGCAATAACTCCTATGTGTCTATCCTGACAAAATGTCATAAGCATAACCACACCATGATCATAAACACTCAGTATTAGGTTCATGTGATTCCATCAATTGCTTACTAAGTTATGGCTGAGGTTGGGAAAATCATTAAAATGTAGGCAATCAAAGGGCATGACCCTCTCCTGCAACAATAACTGCATCCTAACAAGGTAAACTCTAATGCAGTAACATTCGCACAATGTTCTTGGGAATCTGCACCCATTCTTGACAGAAAGCAACCTGAAGCTGTTGAAGATTCTGATGAAGCCATCTAATCAGGATCCACAATGGTGTTCCACTCTGATTGATAATATAGGGATCACAAAAGTCATAATTTTCCATGCATTAACGCATTAACATTTGCTAATTCCCGAGGAAGCTGTTTAAACCTCATACGAGGGACCTGGCAAGTGTCAATGCAATGAAACAAAGGTGTGTTAGTCTTGCATATTTTACCCGATTTCAACCTAAACTGCATTGAAAATTTCGCTTAAACATTAACAATTTAAACACTGGATTTCTCTAAACAAAATGGAGTCAGCATCACACTTTTGAACGTCATAATGTCACCCCCGGGGGAATGTCACCACAACGTCATAGAGGGGCACAATGTTTTCGCGAACAAAAGCATCCGCAAAATGATCAGAAAAGGCCGTAACACTTTCCCATGTAGCGTCATGCTAACACATCAGGGTCCAGATAGGCTTTGTCAAGTTAAAAGCCATGTTCAAACAGCACTAGAATCTCATGATTTGAACATGGATTTTTGCAGCTTCAAACAGCTTAGCGTAACTAATTCCTATGCAAAAATGCACGCTTACAACTGGAATGCTGCTGGTCAACACAATCAATATTTGAGAGTGGTACATAATAATATTCAGCAGCGTATGGGCTAAGAACACGCCATTTTGGCAGCAACTTACCTCTGTTGAACCCATCCCATGACCTGCACTAACAACCTGTACAGCCCAGGAAACATTACATAACGCATATATATTAGACTGGAATGTGTTCAGGTTGTTCTGTACAGCTGCATTATATTCATTTTCACATGCTGTGCTGGCATATCCGTAATCATGAGTGACAGTAGCCTGGAACCGGTAAGCTGGGGACTCAGTAGCTGAAAAGAACAAACCCTTTAGCTTATAGAGACAATTTTTAGCACCAATGCAAACGGAGCAGACCAGATCAGGCAGCTCTTGTAAGAGCTGCCTAATTACAAGAGCTGCCTAATCAGGGTCTACTCTGTTTGCTTATGTTATCATAAGTGACAGTAGCCAGGAACCGGTAAGCAGGGAACTCAGTAGCTGAAAAGAACAAACCATACTTTACCCTTTCGCTTATAGAGACAATTTTTAGCACCAATGCAAACGGAGCAGACCAGATCAGGCAGCTCTAAAGAGCTGCCTAATCAGGGTCTACTTTGTTTGCTCATGTAATTATAAGTGAGAGTAGCCTGATACCGGTAAGCTGAGGACTCAGTAGCTGAAATGAACATACCATACTTAACCCTTTAGCTTATAGAGACAATTTTCAGCACCAATGCAAACCAAGTAGACCCAGATTAGGCAGTTTTGCAAGAGCTGCCTGATCAGGGTCTACTTTGTTTGCGCATGTAGTCATAAGTGACAGTAGCCTGGAACCGGTAAGCAGGGGACTCAGTAGCTGAAAAAGAACAAACCATACTTAACCCTTTAGCTTAGGTAAGCTGGGGACTCAGTAGCTGAAATGAACATACCATAATTAACCCTTTAGCTTATAGAGACAATTTTCAGCACCAATGCAAATCAAGTAGACACAGATCAGGCAGCTCTTGTAAGAGCTGCCTGATCAGGGTCTACTCTGTTTGCTTATGTTATCATAAGTGACAGTAGCCAAGAACCGGTAAGCTGGGGACTCAGTAGCTGAAATGAAGATACCATACTTAACCCTTTAGCTTATAGAGACAATTTTTAGCACCAATGCAAACGGGGCAGACCAGAGCAGGCAGCTCTTGTAAGAGCTGCCTGATCAGGGTCTACTTTGTTTGCTCATGTTATCATAAGTGACAGTAGCCAGGAACCGGTAAGCTGGGGACTCAGTAGCTGAAAAGAACATACCATACTTAACCCTTTAGCTTATAGAGACAATATTCTGCACCAATGCAAATCAAGTAGACCCAGATCAGGCAGCTCTTGTAAGAGCTGCCTGATCAGGGTCTACTTTGTTTGCTCATGTAATCATAAGTGACAGTAGCCTGATACCGGTAAGCTGGGGACTCAGTAGCTGAAATGAACATACCTTACTTAACCCTTTAGATTATAAAGACAATTTTCAGCACCAATGCAAATCAAGTAGACCCAGATCAGGCAGCTCTTATAAGAGCTGCCTGATCAGGGTCTACTCTGTTTGCTTATTTTATCATAAGTGACAGTAGCCAGGAACCGGTAAGCTGAGGACTCAATAGCTGAAATGAACATACCATACTTAACCCTTTAGCTTAAAGAGACAATTTTCAGCACCAATGCAAACCAAGTAGACCCAGATCAGGCAGCTCTTGTAAAGGCTGCCTGATCAGGGTCTACTTTGTTTGCTTATGTTATCATAAGTGACAGTAGCCAGGAACCGGTAAGCTGAGGACTCAATAGCTGAAATGAACATACCATACTTAACCCTTTAGCTTATAGAGACCATTTTTATACCAAAATTAACCCTTTAGCTCATAGACTCCTTTCAGTACCAATGCAAATGGAGTAGACCCAGATCAGGGTCAGGGTAAACATCAACCTCAATGACGTCACCAAAAAATATTATACAGTACGTCGCTAAATATAGATTGGTATATGAGAAAAAGAATTGATCACTACTGTTCAGTGGTTCCATAAAACTCCCAACCCTCGAGTCCACCGTCCAGTGGGAAACTCGGCAAGCCTCATTTCCCTCTGGAACGGAGGGCCCTCGGGTTGGGATTTTTCTGTCCCCACTGAACACCAATGATGGATTCTATTTATCTCACATACGCATACCAGCCAATGGGAAAGATAAAACTAGAGGACCTGAAGGTCCTGAGGCGCTCACCTGATCTCCTTAATAATGTTAAAATAGGTCAAGGTCAACTACAGCTTAAAATGGAACGAAATTTGTTTTTACCATACACATTTTGGTCAAGTGACCTAAACAATCTAATGAATAATCCATCAAACAGCCCAGTGATTTCTGAGAAAAAGATGTTTAGATAGGTATGTGGCAGTCCAAATGAGTGGCCTTGGATAAAAGGTCACATGTCAGCTTGACATTTGGTACTTAATAAACCATTGTCTCAATAGGTTTAACTATTATGAATTCGGCTCAGTTATAGAAAATGAACATTTTTAGATTTTCTCCATATAAATGCATTAGGAATCAAATTTGACCTTGCCATAAAGTAAGTCAAGGTCAAACCTAGATTCATCATTTGTGCTTACCTGGTAGGGCCCACATCCACAATCCTACATACCAAGTCTCAAAGTCAATGGCCTTTTGGTTCCAGAGAAGAAGAGATTTAAAGAGTTTTTACCATATATGGGCATGGTGGTCATGTTAGTCATGTGACCATAACAATTTTTATAAGTTTTGGCTAACCAATCATATGGAGTTCTCATATGAAATTTGGTTTCAATTGGCCAAGAATTGTCTGAGAAAACTATGTTTTAATATGTTGTTGGGACTACAATATAAGCAACTTTGGCTGAAAGGCCAAAGATCAACCTTAACCTTTGAAACTTATTTATAGACACTAGATTGAACATATCAAGTGAGAATAATGACTTTGGCTTCCACAGCATTCAAAAAATCAACTTTTCAAAAAATTTCCCATTCAAATGCATTAGGAAGCAAACTTGACCTTGATGTTAAGTAGGTCAAGGTCACCATAGGATCATCATTTGAACAAACTTGGTAGGCCCCACATCCCCACTACTACATACCAAGTCTCAAGGTCACTGACCTTCTGGTTCTGGAGAAGAAGATTTTTAAAAGGTTTTTACCATATATGGGAATGGCGGCCATCTTTGTCATGTGACCAAAATATTTTGTTTAAATTTTGGCTGACTTATCATAAAGAGTCTTTACATGAAATTTGAGCTCAATTGGGCAAATGGTTTGTGAGAAAACTGTTTTAATATATTGATGGGACCACAATATGAACGACCTTGGCTGAAAGAGAAAAGGTCAACCTTGACATTGTCTCATTAGTTTCATTATATCAAGTAAGAATAATCACTTTGGCTTTAACAGTATTCAAAAAAACAACTTTTCGAAAAAATTCCCATTTAAATTTATTAGAAAGCAAATTTGACCTTGACATTAAGTAGGTCAAGGTCAAGCTAGGATCATTATTTGAACAAACTAGGTAGGCCCCACATCCCTGATGCTACATACTAAGTCCCAAGGTCATCGACCTTCTGGTTCTGGAGAAGAAGATTTTTAAAGGGTTTTTACCATATATGGGCATGGCGGCCATCTTGGTCATGTGACCAGGAACATTTGAACAAACTTTCGTTCCCCCATCCTAAGGAGTCTCCGTATGAAATTTGAGTTCAATTGGCCCAGTGGTTTCAGAGGAGAAGATGTTTGAAAATGTTGACGGACGGACGGACGACGGACGCCGGAGTCACTGGTATACTAATAGCTCACCTCGGAGCCTTCGGCTCAGGTGAGCTAAAAACAGCCACATGTTAGCCACATACTGGCCACATGTCGATCCATGACATCATAGTAATGTTAAAATTATGCCACCATGTCGCATCTCAGTGTATTGAAGATTTTTCTGAAAGCCCTTTTAATGTTGGTTTTTTTTTCCAATAGGAAAATGAGGTTTTCAGTGGTGAGCAAGAAAAAGAATCCACAATAGGTGTGAGGGTGGGAAAGTTTTTTTCCAAAATCAAAGTTGAACAGAATCCATTCTAACAGCTCAGTAATAGTAAAATTATGTGCACCTAAGTAACAGCCTTATTTATTGATTGTTTGTAGGAAATGCCTTATCAGAGATGATTCAAGAAATTGACATGTGAGGGGGAACTCCCGCATTGGCATAAAAGTTGCGGGTGGGGGGTCGTCCTAGTCTTTAAATATTCTTCAAGTCGGTTTTAACAAGTAAATTTTGATTGCATTTTACTCTACGGACCAAAATATGATGTTGCCTGATGCTTATCTGTAGCTGGACCTACCGTGGCTCAACTTGAGGTTTTCTTTAGCTCTGACTATCTCTGAGTCATGAGCCTTTTTCTTTGTTTCATCATGGTGTGTTAATTTCTCCATGATGATACATTGCATTAGTTAGATGGCCTCCATGCGAGCTGAACATTTCTTGTACTTCAACAACAGCAGAATCTAGGGCGAAGATTTGGTACCAGTAAAATACATTAAAGCCCCCCGGTGGCTTAGGCTGCTGTCCGTTCTAAGGCGGTGGTTCTGTTGTTGTTGACTTTTTGTTTAATGTTACTCCCATTGAAGGAGTCTGTAATTGTTCTGTGTTTTGTTGTATGTTACTTTATGTCCAGTCTAGTATTGCAATCATCTTGATGGGGAAGAGAGAGCTGGTTGCTTTGCTTTATTTGTCTTCCTGGTGTCTCGTGATGGTTGAGCGGCTCTTCCTTGCGGTGCCATGGGGTTGTCTGCGGTTTGTGATTGTGGTATATCCTGATCATACTCACATACTATTTTTGGTATCCGGAATAAACACTTGTTGGTATGTCAGGGTTATTTTACATGTATTTATACATGTATAGGTTTTTTTTGTTTTGTTTGATTTGATTATTTACGTCCCATCAACAATCTTTCAGTTAAACAGGGACAGGTCTTCCTGGGTTGAACCAGTACTAAGCTAGGATAAATGTGTCTTGCTCAAGGACCACATCGCAGTGACGCCGGTGAGGCTTGAACCCGCGGCCCCTCAGCCTCGAGTCAAGCACTCTACCACTAAGCCACTGCGCTCCCTATGTATAGGGTTTTGGCAGGGACCTTTTTCCAAGTAGGGTTTGGACAAGATGTCGGTATTTCCAATGATCGGTTTCGGCAGTTTTTACTGTAGTAATACTTACGCAGACATAAGACAAAAGGATAATTTAAATCCCAATCATTATTTCCTGTGCAAGTAAATGTCTTTGTAGTTTCACCATCTCCATACATGTAGCCATCATTGCAGGTAGAAGTACAGGAATCATGGCTATCTGAACAGTTTCTTATTGCATTAGCATCGGGATACACAGATTCAGTGAAACACCTCACAGCTATAATAAACAAAAATATAACAACTTTTAATTTACTATGCCAATGCTAAAATACCTCTGAAAGAAGGAAACAGAAAGCGACTTTTATTGTACGCCTCAAATTTTTTGACCAAACACTCATTCTGATATATACTGAGGGAAAAAAGTTTAGCAATATACTTTGAGGATTCACAGTTTAGAAGAAATAGGACTTTTAAGTTCATAGTGTCAAGTATATATGTTGACAAACGTTCACAAGTACAATGACACTAACAGGTTGACATTTGACATAATGTAAAGTCTGATTTTATGCCCCCTTGCTAAAACAGCTTATCTGGCAATAGTGTGAATAGTTTTCGACTAAATGTTTCATTTTCTGTCTGATGTTTAGATCCAAAAATAAGAAAGTAAAAAACGGTTTAAAACTGAATGTTTAGTTCACCCTTTTCGTGCAGTTTTTAGTTGAAAATCGTATTTCTCCAAATTACCTCCCTTTCAATTGAATAACGTTTTAAATTAAAATGCTCAGCAGATCAAATCCTCACTATGAAGTAGGATTTTGCTTCTTTTGACCACTTGCAGGTAGCCATTAGGTCATTTTCAAACAACTGACATGTTTGCGAACCTGCTAATTAAAAAGATCTAATACTTCAAAGATCACCTATGAGAAACCCCATTATAAATAATTGCTAAACTATTTTCCCTCAGTATACATTCCTATAAAATTTTAGTTATGGCAAGTACATGCATGTATATACAAAATTAGCATTAAAACAATTGAGAAGACATGCTTATTAGATACCTCCCGCTTGTAAGGGTCAGTAAAAAAAAAATTAGTTTCGGCAAAAGATGGTTCAAACCAGCAGTTCCTAGTATTGATAAGGCTTTGGTAGAATCTGTGCAATTAATGTGTATGCTGGCAATCTGAAACAGCTGGCAAGATAGACCTGAAGTTATTGAAAATCTGTAGTTTTCATAGCTGCATTTAAATAAATGAATCAAACTCCATAATGCATAAGCCCAATGTGCCTACATTGTGACAGAAAAGTATCAAATTGATCCAAGAGTTGATCCGCCCTATCATTGCATAAGCCCTAATATAAGAAGCCATTTAGAGTTACAAAGGGAAATATCACATAAAATTGGCCTCTAGCACTTATTCTCTTATAGATATGAATATGTTTGCATGGTTAATGACTCTTCAAGGTATAAAGGAAACAAAACATGACGGACAGATGGACATGAAAACATTATACCCACCCAAACACAGTTTACAGGGGGTATAATCATTTTTATATGTGACACATTGTCCTTACACATTCTTATAAAGTTGCATTAAGATATACCTAACGGTTGCTGAATTATGGCATGTACAAGAATTTTTGGGAAAAAATAATCAAAGGGGCATAACTTGGAAACTAAGAAATGAAAAACAATCATTCTTGTGAGCGGCACATTGTCTTGACCAGAATGGTGACTGAGTTATGGAGAGTACAAGGAATGTTCATAGACAGACATAGGAATGGATTGACAGACAGCCACATGCCATAATATGACCATTCTTTAAAAAACAGATGTATATCAAAAGTTGATTCTTGGCCTTGGCCCAACCACTTTAGTTCACCCAAAGCATAGGACCCACGCCTTCACACTAAATATTTTTATATCTTTTGATCCTTTGTCAGTTATGGAGTGGCACATGAAGCGCAGGGGCATTATTTTTTGTGTTCTGTCATGAATATTAGTTGGATTCATTCAATCTGCATCCAAGAAGCATCACTACCAGATTATGAAGTTCTAAATTTTGGATTATCTCCCTTGCCCTCATAGATTGCCCGAGCCGAAAGCTTTACTGACTGAAAACAAAACAAAGTTTAGCAAGCAACCATGAAAGACCCACATTAATGTTTTCATATTTTAAGATTACTCATATCAAAAAATGTCTTCTTTCACTTAGTCACATATCCTTTTTTAAGATATTTCTTGTGGTACAGTAAAACCTGTCTTAAGCAGTCACTTGGATTAAAGAAGTATCTTGCTGGTAATGAGATCTCTCAGTAATTACTCAAAAATAGATAAAACAAGCAAATTCAGAGAATTTATGTCCCCTGCCACTTTATGTTTGTCTTTGAAGTTTGAATATGAACTATCATGGAACAACTTAAGTTCGCAGAACAGAAAAAAGAAACAAAACTTAAGAATTTTATCCAAAGCATATCCATATCTTCAGGCTATGACATAAGCACATACAGATGTTTCATAAACAATTGTAAAAAATGTAGGAGCATTTGCACTCAAAGATACTACATATATGTAGACATTGATAAATAAGATATTGGTAGCACTGAAGGCGAAAAATGCTGGAAAAGTGATAAATGTTAATGTGAGGTTTTATATGATAAAAATAATCTGATGATTATATCCAAACCACATGCATGTCTTCAGAACAGGACCAAAACACCAGTGAAGTTTCGAAAGAATCAGGATAAAATTGTAGGAGGGGTTGCGGCCACAAGGTATCCCCTGTCCATTCACTTTGTTATATTTAATGGTTGAAATATGACTAAGTTCAACTTGCCAAAAAAATAACAAAACAAGAAATGTCACAGTCACATGACAAATGCCCCCAAAGGAACTGGTCCAGCATAAAACACATTTGAGGAAAGTTAGCTGTAATCTAGGAGATATGCTCCAGACACGAAAAACCTAGAAATGAGGCCTGTGAGTGAATGTCAAGGTCAAAGTGACCCAAAATGGTATGCACCATTCCTCCATCCCAAGAAGAATCAACACACCAAATTTGGGATGCCTAAATCAAATAATATAGGAGATATGCTCCAGACATGATTATTCTAGAAACTAGGGTCATAAGTCAAGATCACAGTGACCTAAAAATGGTATGCGACACATCAGCATCCAAAGATGTATCCATACAGCAAATTTGGGATTCCTCCCTCAGTTAATATACGAGATATGCTCCTGACACGATTATTCTAGAAATCATAAAACTGATACATGACACTGCCATCCCAAGATGCAACCACACACCAAAAGTTTGGGATTCCTAGCTCAAATAATATAGAAAAAAAATGCACTGAACATGATTATTCTAAAAACTAGGTCAAGGTCACAGTAACCCAAAAATGTTATGTGACATTTGGCCATCCTAAGATGCATCCACACACCAAATTTGGAATTCCTGCCTCAAAGAATATAGAAAATATGCACCAGACTTGATGCCAAGTCTAGGAACTAGGTCAGAGGTCAAGGTGACAGTGACCAGAAAAAGGAATGGGACAATCCGCCATTCCAAGATGCATTCACACACCAAATTTGGGATTCCTACCTCAAAAAAAATATAATAGATATGCTCCAGGTATAATAATTCTAAAAATGAGGTCAAATGTCAAGTTTAAGGTCACAGTGACCCGTAAATGGTATGTGACACTCCACCTTCCCAAGATGCAGTCACACATCAAATTTGGGATTCCCATCTCAAATAATATGAGATATGTTCTGGATATGATTATTCTACAAAGTAGGTCAGAGCTAAAGGTCAAAGTGACAAAAAAAAAATATGTGACACTCTGTCATCCAAAGTTGCATCCACACACCAAATTTGGGATTCCTACCTTCAATAAAATAAGAGATATGCTCCATACACAATTATTCTAAAAACAAGGTCAGAGGTCAAAGTCACAGTGACCTGAAAATGGTATGTGACACACTGCCATCCCAAGATGAGTATACACACCAAATTTGGAATTCTTCCTCAAAGAATATAAGAGATATGCTATGGACACAATAATTCTTAAAATGAGTTCAGAGGTCAAGGTCACAGTGACCCGAAAATGGTATGTGACACTCCGTCATCCCAAGATGCATGTACGCACCAAATTTGGAATTCCTATCTCAAAGAATATAGGAGATATGCACCAGACTCAATGCAGTTTCTAGAAACTAGGTCAGGTCAAGTTCAAGGTCACAGTGACTCAATTATGGTATGCGACATTTTGTCATCCAAAGGTGCATCACCACACCTAATTTGAGATTCCTACCTCAAATTAAATAAGAGATGTGCTCCGGACACAATTATTCTAAAAACTAGGTCAGAGGTCAAAATCACAGTGACCTGAAAATGGTACGCCGCACTCTGCCATCCCAAGATGCATATACACACCAAATTTAGAATTCCTACCTCAAAGAATATAAGAAATATGCTCCAGACACAATTAATCTTAAAACTAGGTCAGAGGTCAAGGTCACAGTAACCTGAAAATGGTATGTGACACTCCATCATCCCAAGATGAATGTACACACCAAAGGGCTAAGTTCACGAAGGGGTAAAATCGGCCCTGTAAAATCCTATTTTAGAAATGTATGAATATAGTATAAATGACATTATTTCTGGAGAGGACGATCTTCCCTCTCTTCAAATACATACCAAACAATTTCTTGGATGCTTTCCTTATACCGTAAAAATCCATATTATGACCCCCAGTTTCCCCAAAATGGCTGATATTGTGGGGATTTAGTGTAAATATATCCATAGCAAAACATGAGGCCATTATTTCGACACCACAATTTTTGGCTTAGCTGTGCAAATTAACATTGAGAACCCATGACCAAAGATTAAAAGGTGTCGAAATTATGGCTTCATAATGTAATATTACGTAACCTAAACGATCACGTTTGTCAGTGTTTGGTCTTTTCAGGCCATTTATACATGTTCTAAGGCTTAAAATATACAGATATGACTACATTATCTCATGAAAGCAGGGCTGGACTATTTTAGAAGCCGAAAATACGCTTACTTTCTCACATCTTTCATGGCAAACAATGCCGATGCCAAAATAATGTTACTCTCGTCGTGCTACCGTTAGTTTTTGTCTGATTTCGCAGGTATATACTACCGTTTTTGGTTAACGGGATGTGAATTTATTCATAAATAACTATTAGAAAAATACACGGGGTCATTTACAATTAATGAGTGTAAGCTTGTTTATTTTTTGTATATTTCTAAAAGCCTATTGTTGTCATGATTTAGAACCCTAATGCAGTTTTGTTGAAATCATTTTCTCTCTTATACTGACTCTGATGAGAGTATTTAGTAAGTACTTGATACTGATACACCGTTTGTAAAGCAGCGGTATAGGATACATTGACCACTACCGTGATATGGCTAACAATGATGAAAAATACATAGACATAAAGCCTCAAACAAACATGCACATTTCAGAGGGTTGGCGGGCGTATCACCGTGATAGACTGTTTATTGAGGTTTATAATACATTTTGGAACAAATTTGGGTGCGACACACACTTGTTTAACATAAATTTGTTAACCAAACTTAGCGACGTCTTTGGCATTACATTGCAATGTAAATGACGTTACTTTTGCGCAAAATTTACAGAGGGTCCTTGTCTTTAGAAACCCATAGTTTTCACAATTTAAGCACTAGGCAGATAAAATTTCGATTTTTCTCAATGAAATAAACCATATAAACATATTTTAAGTCAGTATGCATTTCTATGGCAGGGCCGATTTAAGCCCTTCGTGAACCTAGCCCTTTGGAATTCCTATCTCAAAGTTATAAGAGATATGCACAAGACTCAAGGCAGTTTCTCAAAACTAGGTCAGAGGTCAAGTTCAAGGTCACAGTGACCTATCTATGGTACACGACACTTTGTTAGCCCAAGATGCATCCACATACCAAATTTAAGATAATTACCTTAAATAATATAAGAGATATGCTCTGGACAAGATTATTCTAAAAACTAGGTCAGTGGTCAAGGTCACAGTGACCCGAAAATGGTATGCGACACTCCACAATCCCAAGATGCATCCACACACCAAATTTGGAATTCCTACCTCAAAGAATATAAGAGATATGCTCCGGACACAATAATTCTTAAAACTAGGTCAGAGGTAAAGGTCAAGGTCACAGTGACCTGAAAATGGTATGTGACATTCCATCATCACAAGATGCATTTACACACCAAATTTGGAATTTCTATCTCAAAGAATATAGGAGATATGCACCGGACACGAAGCGGGACAGACGGACGGACAGTGTGATTACTTTATGCCTCCCAAAGTTCCTTTGGGGGCATAAAAAATCTGAGGATTATATCCAAACCACATGCATATCTTCAGACCATGACCAAAACACCAATGAAGTTTTGAAAGAATCGGTAAAAAACTGTAGGAGGAGATGTGCACACAAGGTATCCCCTGTCCATTCACTTTGTTATAGATGTCCAAAAAATGGCTAAGTTCAAATTGCAAAAAAAGTTATAAAAATAAATTGAGGATTATATCCAAACCACATGCATATCTACAGACCGTGACCAAAACACCAGTGAAGTTTCAAAAGAATTGGTATAAAACTGCAGGAGGAGTTGTGCCCACAAGGTATCCCCTGTCCATTCACTTTGTTATATATACTCAGAAAAACAATTGAAGGATATTAAAAGTCTTTTGACTTTATAACTTTTGGGAATATAATTTTCAAACAAATTATTTTTGCCATTGATAGAATTATCACTACGCAATTCACCAAGATGCAAATTGAAATTTACGGGTCATTAGTTACGATACAGTACTGCACCAAATGTACCGACCATCTCTACCCAAAGTTCACAAGCAAAAATTAAGCTATCTCAATTCTGGCTGCAACCTTTACCAGGTCATTGCTTATGTTCTAATTGCAACCACAGACAAAAGATAACACCAATGTATCAGTCATTGCCCCTAATAATAGGAAAACTTCTTCAACAAATATACACGTATACGGCACACCCCGGCAAATTTGACCAGAAATTTGCAGTAAAACACTGACAACAGCTTCAAAATTAGGTGTCATTTTTAGAGGGAGAGCCATCAATGATTTGGAGCCAGTCATTATGGAAAACAAACGATACAAATGGGTTTCAACCATTTTTGAACGTTTGTGACTTTTCAGTATAGAGGGTTGAATCATTTGGATTTGTACTGTACTTAAACCATTGAAGCGTGACTATTTTAAAGCATCCATTTTAATTGCAGAAGTCTAGAACTATAAAATGCATGCATAATTAGTAAAGTTTTTATTGTATTGATTGTTAGAGATGGGACTGAATCTAAATATCCTTCAATTGTTTTTCTGAGTATATAATGCTTGAAATATGACTAAGTTCAACTTACAAAAAAGTATCAAAAAATAATCTGAGGACTATATCCAAACCACATGCATATCTTCAGACCATGACCATTGAATTTTTTGAAAGAATCAGTATAAAACTGTAGGAGAAGTTGAGCCCACAAGGTATCCCCTGTCGATTCACTTTGTTATAGATAATGCCGGAAAAATGGCTAAGTTCAACTTGCATAAAAAGTAACAAAAAAAAAATCTGAGGATTATATCCAAACCACATGCATATCTTCAGACCATGACCAAAACACCAGAGAAGTTTCAAAAAAATCGGCAGAAAACTGTAAGACGAGTTACGCCAACAAGGTATCCCCTGTCCATTCACATTGTTATAGATAATGCCCGGAAACGGCTAAGTTTAACTTGGGAAAAAAGTGACAAAAAATAATCTGAGGATTATATCCAAACCACATGCATATCTTCAGACCATGACCAAAACACAAGTGAAGTTTCAAAAGAATCAGTATTAAACTGTAGGAGGAGATGCGTCCACAAGGTACCTACTTCTACAGGGGGACAGAAGGACGGACGGATGGAATGACAGAAGGACTGAGAAGCAAAAACTAAGTCCCTCCGCTTTTCTTCGTAAAGGCGGGGGGAACAAAGATCTTAATGACAAATAGTAGCTTAATGAAGGTGGAAAGTATTGCAGAATGCTCCCCTTGGAGCATTCTGCAAAACTTTTGACCTGCATTAAGCGATAATCGGTCTTAAAACCAATTTTAGAATTCTTTTTGAGTGGCCACCTCAGAAAGGTTTTGCTGTATATAGGTTTATGAAAAATCGCATTGGTCTGAGAAGGGTTAACCCATAAAGCGCCACCTATAATTTGCAGCGGACGACAATTTCAAATTTTGCTGCTTTTTCAAAAATAACAAATAAGGCATGATAAATCATGAGAACCTCCTGCTTGCAGATGATTCTCATGAAATATCATATCATATTTTTTTCAAAAATTATGAAAGATGTCATAAAAGGGCTAGGTTCAGGAAGGGGTGAAATCGGCCCTGCCATAGAAATGCATACTGACTTAAAATATGTTTATATGGTTTATTTCATTGAGAAAAATCGAAATTTTATCTGCCTAGTGCTTAAATTGTGAAAACTATGGGTTTCTAAAGACAAGGACCCTCTGTAAATTTTGCGCAAAAGTAACATCATTTATATTGCAATGTAACGCCAAAGACGTCGCTAAGTTTGGTTAACAAATTTTTGTTAAACAAGTGTGTGTCGCACCCAAATTTGTGCCAAAATGTATTATAAACCTCAATAAACAGTCTATCAAGGTGATACGCCCGCCAACCCTCTGAAATATGCATGTTTGTTTGAGGCTTTATGTCTATGTATTTTTCATCAATGTTAGACATATCACGGTAGTGGTCAATGTATCCTATACCGCTGCTTTACAAACGGTGTATCTGTATCAAGTACTTACTAAATACTCTCATCAGAATCAGTAGAAGAGAGAAAATAATTTCAACAAAACTGTACAAGGGTTCTTAATCATGACTCTTGACCCCCCCCCACACACACACACACCCGCCACCCTCAACAGTAGTCCATAGAAGTCAGATTATTATAGAACTCTGCCGACCACACTTCGCGCGTATTAAACTGTATGCACACAATATTACTGATGCGATGGATAACAAAATTGTAACTCATTTTATGCGATTGAATGCAGAGTGGTCATTTTACGGTAGTCTCGTCATTTTCAGACAGGAGCTTGTCTTTCTGACTGACCTTAAATACCCGTGCTTATATATATATAGTTGGTTTCCCGGACGTGGTAACTTATTGTAGAGTGAAGCTGTAATATTTAACCCTTAAAGCGCCAAGAAAAAAATGCAACTGAAAATGTCGTCTGCTGAAGTCATCTGCTGCAAATAATTCCCTAGCATTACTGACGAATTTAGTATAGAAGCAAACAGTGTGGACCCAGAACAGAGTGCTCCTATAGGAGCAGTCTTATCTGGGTCCACACTGTTTTCCATAGCGGCTTCTTAAACATTTCAGCAGACGAGAAAGCAGACGACTTTTGTTGCGATTGGCGCATTAAGGGTTAAGTCAGCTCAGAAGATAATTTTATGTTCTTCATCATTTGTGACCAGCGCAGGTGCAGGCTAGATTGAGCATTCAAACAGACTAGCCAGAACCTTCCCTGATACTGCCGCTCAAATTGAAGATAGGGTAGAAGTTTCATGTGCATGTTTTGTGAAATCATTCGTTTTTGATAAAGTCCTAGAAAGAATGTTACCACTAGCTAACCACTATTGGCCAACGGCGAAAGGTAATTGCATATTGCTGGGCCGATGGTAAGCTGCTATTTTTTATTCTCCCCGCCTCGCTAAAGTGGGGGCAGGCTTGTCAAAATATGATAATGGGACTTACACTAAGCATTTACACAAAACGAACATTTTTGATGGACTGAATTCAATAGTATTAACAGTAAATCCTTGTTTGCCATGAGTCACATCAACAATCTTTCAATTATGTAGGGACGAGTCTTACTGGGTAAAGCCATTACTAAAATAGGATTAATGTGTCTTGCTCAAGGACACAAAGCTGTAGCGCCGGTGAGGCTTGAACCCACGGACACTCGGTCTCGAGTCAAGCCCTCTACTACGACAGTAAATCTCAATTTCTCAATCCTGAAAATTAGTTATTATATGAAATGAAAAAAAATCCAGCTGCTATTATTTCGCAATTACGTTTTTATCTTCAATTTTAACAAAATGTGCTAACGATAAAGCTGTAGAGAACACTTTCCACCAACTTCTCCAAAAAGTCTGGTGTTTGTATCCTATCCTTTGTACGTACAGATTTTGTGTACAGTAAAACCTCAAAAATTCGAACTCAGATTTTTCGATATACTGGCTACTTCGAAATAATTTTGGGACACACTGAATTCAGAGTATAGGACCTATTCATGATCTATTTTAATAACTTTCTATAATAATATATGTTTTGGGCTCGTAAAAGAAACGTCTCCCTGAGACGTTTCTTTTATGCACCCAAAACATATATTTAATAAGCCTTATAAATAATCATTATACTTTCTGGGGGCTATATATCTTTTATTTCTACCTCATTATAATTCGAATTTTCGATAATTCGAAATAAAACCTCTAGTCCCTAGGACTTCGAATTAACGAGATTCAACTGTATTTAGATAAAAATTTTGCAATTAATTGAATTCGTTTAACATTTCAAAGTTTGTTTTATTGACGGGTAAAATTCTTATTGGCGTGACAAAAAGAGGTATTATCAAAAAAATAATTGTGAACGAGGAAAATCCTGTTATTCAAAGGTTGTGTATAACATGAAAGTGATAAAACTGCCATTTGCATGCTCAGAATTTTCAGTGCACGCACATAATCAACGTCAGACAGGCTCATTTGTACCAACAAAGTTTGGGTTTTTGCATAAGGTACCATTTTCCTTTGCACGTGTTCAAAAATGTATGGTTCCGAGATGATCCCACTAGCTTAACGCACGTGCGAATGTGATCACTTTGCATGTAACAGGGTACGACCCCGTCTAGTTTGGGTAAGGCCCTTCCAATTTCCGGAAGTGGGTTCTTTGACGGCAATGTATTCTAGGGGTCTCAGGCACAACCCCTTTTTCATAGGCACCACCTCTTCTTGTGGCTTCCAATACTGCCTTATATCCATACATGCGCTGCCCTCAGTGATGGTACAATAAACATTCCAAATTAAGGCGGTCGATGTAACATTTTGATTGACATCTTTTGACTTGTTATATTTGTGCTTTGCTTAAAATGCTCAGAGTGCATCTATGCACAGATGTAACTTCATCATCTTGTATGTTGGAACCGTTTTGAGAAGTTGGCAGGGATGTTTCTGAATAAATCTACTTTTCATCGGGATAAGGATTTCGTAAAAATGACGTAGTAAAAATCATTGCAAAAACAGGTCTAAAACATTTCAGGTGGAGTTTAATTGTTAGTATAATTCAAACTTCTAAGCTTTACATGGATCTTTATTTTCAAAACGATGTGCCTGACTCCTGAAATCATGATAAATCCTAAATTATATTCTCCCCATGCAAATACAAGTGCCACAAAGTATAGAAAAAATTTCGTTCACCCCACAGATTGCTCGTGCTGATGTTTCAAAGATGCAAAATAATCAGACTACACCACATTGTATTGTTTCCATTGAAACGGGTAAATAACGGTCAATGAAATACTGCAGTTTGAGGCAGTTAATGTAATATACCTGTATAAAATACCCATTACCTGGATTAGTTCATGTTTTTGTTTACAACGATTCTCATCTATCTTTGAATCAACTGTACGTCTTGCCGAAGGTATGTGAAACATGCGTCATAACCGATTATTGACCAAAAATTCCCCAGTTCTTAACAAGTTACAGCTTACACATGGGGTACACGGGGACAATGAGGGACATAAATATAGTAGACCTATCACCTTATCCGAACAGCCGTACATCGCAAATGCCCAATGCGATTTTTCTTTCAAAATGGTCTCCAACTGTGTCACATTTCTAAAGATACGCATGCATCTTGGCGATCGAATACATTATTTTTGCAATAGGAAAATCAGTGCAATACAGACTAAACTTAACTCATGATTAAGACATGAAACACGATCATTTTGTGAGGATCAGTCATGCACGGACCCAGAGAGGAGGTGGGGGGGGGGGGGGGGGGGGGTTACAGGTGGCCCGGACTCACCTTGTAGATCACAAGTTCTATAGGGAATAAGCAATTGAGTTCGACCCCCACCCCTGGAAAATGTTGGACCCCCTTTGGAACCAAAAATTACATTTTTAGTGAGCTTATGGAATACAATGAAGGCATGTCAAATATGCTTGGCGTAAGTATATACTGGACAGTGGAAGATTTCTGAAACAAAACAACCAGTACATGTGGTTAATTGTTCTCAGCTATCAGATAAACCTCAAAGCTTGCAATAATATATAAACTAGCACTTTGAGAGGTATAAAAGAGAAACGAGAAAAAAAGGAAAGAAAAAAAGCTGACGTTGCTGAGGATTGAACCCAGGACCCCTTGCAAAATATAGTATATATTATTGGACTTAACCGTATGGCCACGTAGATGTTTTATTTTAGTTGCAGCGCACTTAAAACTATATACTTTTGAATACGAACAAAACAATAATAGGCTTTTAGAAATATCCAAAAATAAACAAGCTGACACTCATTAATTGCAAAAATATGACACCATGTATTTTTCTAATAGTGATTTATGAATAAATTCGCATCCCGTTAACCAAAAATTGTAGTATATACCGGCGAAATCAGACAAAAACTAACGGTAGCATGACGAGCATCTCTTACTGAATGATAATTTCGGACGTAACATTATTTCGGCATTGGCATTGTTTGCCATGAAAGATGTGAGAAAGGTAGGCGTAATTTCGACTTCTAAAATAGTCCAGCCGTGCTTTTATGAGATAATGTAGTCATATCTGTATATTTTAAGCATTAGAACATGTATAAATGGCCTGAAAAGACCAAACACTGACAAAATATCCAAATGTGATCGTTTAGGTTACGTAATATTACATTATGAAGCCATAATTTCGACACCTTTTAATCTTTAGTCATGGGTTCTCAATGTTAGTTTGCACAGCTAAGCCAAAAATTGTGGTGTCGAAATAATGGCCTCATGTTTTGCTATGGATATATTTACACTAAATCCCCACAATATCAGCCATTTTTGGGAAACTGGGGGTAATAATATGGATTTTTACGGTATAAGGGAAGCATCCAAGAAATTGTTTGGTATGTATTTGAAGAGAGGGAAGATCGTCTTCTTCAGAAATAATGTCATTTATATTATATTCATACATTTCTAAAATAGGATTTTACAGGGCCGATTTTACCCCTTTGTGAACTTAGCCCTTTGTTGTCTGCTGCGGTCGTGATTGGCGCATTAAGGGTTAAAATACAAACCTTTAAAATGAACCATGACTGAACAATAGGATTCAATGCCAAAGTTATTTTCTGCAGTAACATTGATGATGTCATAACTGCCTATTTTCTGGAAAGACCTTTCAACATAGTCTCGGGACAAAGTCACTTCACCATCTGAATTGGCTACAAGATCTATGGTAAAATACTCGTCATTCTGGTCCACCCCAATAGTTTTAGACTCGCATGATAGTGAGGGCTTCTTTGTTCTATCTGCAATGTAAAAGAAATATAGCTCAGACTAATCCTTTCCATGCTGAGCATGGGCTGATCCTAAGAGGGGGGGGGGGGGGTGGACAGGGGGTCCAGACCCCCACCTGGAAAATCACAAGTAGCTATAGGTTTCATTAGAAAGACTGGAAAGGACCCCCTTCGAGAAGCAATTCCCCTTGTGTCTAATTGCTTCTCAAGGGAGGTCCACACATGCTTGGTAATTTTGTATGCTTTTTGTTGTCTGCTGATTTTTTCAAAACCAACTTTTAAAGTAAATTCTTTCAGAAAAAAACAATAAAAATAAGTAAGAGTAAGTGTCCATATTTATTAGTAAACAACTGTTGTTGGAACAAATTGTAAATGCTCTAAAAAGACCCTGACAATCCTCCATGAGTGTCCATGTAGGATAGAGATATCTCACCCGAGGGGTCGGAATTTTAACCACGGACGAGGCTTGCCGAGTCCCTGGTTAATTCTGACCCCGAGGGCGAGATTTCTCTATCCTTCGTGGTCAGACTCATGATGGATTGTTTTTCTCAAACTTTTCCAAGGTTTTTTGTCGGAACATAAAAAGTCCAAAGACATGAAAATTAAACTTTTTACTCATTGGATTTACATTATTTCTGAGTTCAGGAGTGTTTTTATTGGGTATTTAAATGAGTGGAAACATAGTTTGCACCTCGTTATTGATTGGAAAACAGGATTGGAGCATTAGTTAAGTTGGGAAATGCAAAATAAAGTCCTGCTTGGCTCCCTGTGCCATTAGGGTCACATTGCCATTATCGTCATGTGGTGCACGTTTGGTGAAGTCATCAAAGTTATATGACGTCAGTAAGTAACGCTTACCCTTGCTTGGTGCCTTTGAGTTACTCAGGCGCAATATACTTGTCCTTTGAATATCTTTTTTTTTTTTAAAAAAAAAGAATATTTTATTCTGCCCATGTAAGAAAGCAGTCACCTGGTCATGTAAGATAGAAATTTGCTTAGAGGATAGAAGGGATGCTAGTTCGAGACTGACAGGAGACATCATGTAGTGTCCTTGAGCAAGACACTTTATCTTCTGCATTGTAATGGTTCAACATAGGAAGAAAGGAAAACATCCCAACATGACTGAAAAATTGTTGACTAGGATGTTTAGCATCAACACAGACAAACCAAATTTGTTTGGCTTTACTAAAGCATATTGTTAACCCTTAAAGCGCCAAGAAAAAAATGCATCTGAAAATGTCGTCTGCTGAAGTCGTCTGCTGCAAATAATTGCCTAATATTACTGACGAATTAAGTATAGAAGCAAACAGTGTGGACCCAGAACAGACTGCTCCTAGGAGCAGTCTGATCTGGGTTAACACTGTTTGCCATAGAGGCGTCTTAAACATTTCAGCAGACCAGAAAAGCAGACGACTTTTGTTGTGATTGGCCCATTTAGGGTTAACTTACCTCCAGCTTGCCCTGCTCATGTGGCTTCCGACAAGCACATACATTGAGAATACTAGGCGAGTGTCTTTTGATATCAAGTTTACCAGGCAAGGCTTTGAGAACGCTTGTGGACATCGTGAGGCTTGCCAAGATATAGAGAATACTAGGCGAGTGTCTTTTGACATCAAGTTGACCAGGCAAGGCTTTGAGAAGGCTTGTTGACATCCCAAGGCTTGCCGAGCGATTCAACATGCGTTCTTAAAGCCGAGCCTGGTAAAATTCTTTTGATATCAAAAGACGCAAACCTGGTATTCTATTTATCAGTTTACCCACTGATTCACTCTTCAAACTAGCGATTATGACGTAATTTTCGATTTTTGTGTTGATTCAGCGTCATTAGCGACGTCATTCAAAAAGTGCAACATCATCATGACCTGATAAAGGCACATGCCTTGAGATAGACAAAGTTTATCAGGCAACTTGCAACAATGCAGTTAATATGAAAGGTAACTGATAAACATGTATATTGGCCTTGATGCAAGAAAACCTGCTTTCCTGGGTGGCAATGAGGCAAGACCCCACCCATCTCATTTTTAAAGAGATAAAATGCTCAGCAAGCCTACCATTTTAGCTCTTTTTCCTCAACTCACCTAATAAGTTCAATAATAACTGAGCACTCCTGTATGATCCTCTGTTTATCACATATGCATAGAGGCATTAACCCTTTACCTCATAGAGACGCCTTTTAACACTTTTGCAAACAGAGCAAACTCAGATCAGACATCTCTTGTAAGAGTTGCATGATCAGGGTCTACTCTGCTTATTAAAATAGTTTTACATATGATCCTACACTAGTCAACAGAGTAGACCCTGATCAGGCAGCTCTTTTAAGAGCTGCCTGATCAGGGTCTACTCTGTTTGCTTATGGAAATATGATTAGATATGGTTCTACACTAGTTTTGTGTGTTTGTTTGATTTGATTCTTTACGTAACATCAACAATCTTTCAGTTATATAGGGATGGGTCTTCCTGGGTTGAACCAGTACTAAGCTAGGATTAATGTTCTTGCTCAAGGACACATTGCAGGACGCCGGTGAGGCTCGAACCCGCGACCCCTCGGTCTCGAGTCAAGCACTCTACCACTGAGCCACTGCACTCCCCCTACACTAGTCAACAGAGCAGACCCAGATCAGTAGCTCTTGTAAGAGCTGCCTGACCAGAATCTACTCTGTTTGCTTATGGAAAGATGATTAGATATTGTCCTACACTAGTCAACAGAGCAGACCCAGATCAGGCAGCTCTCTTAAATCAGGGTCAACTCTGCTTGCTTATGGAAATATGATTAGATATGATCCTACACTAGTGGACCTGACAAGTAGTTTTTGTTCTATGGACAAACCTGAAAGTTTCCTTATAGAAGGTCAGAATTTTTTTATTAGTTGATTTACAGGAATTTTTTTTCAGATTAAGGGTCCGGGGGGAAGGGGGGGGGGGGTCAGTTTTAACGTAAGTTTTGGGTGCATTAAGACGTTTCTTTTGAGTACCCACAACTTATGATTTGGTTGAGAATTAAGAAAATTAATTTCAATTGACACACTCTAAGTCTCTTATCTAGGGGCCTGTTGTTAGCACCCATAGCTTCCCTAACAATTCCATACAGATGAGCTAAAAATAGAGCAGACTATTTACCAATAACTTCTATAACCACTGTTTGTGTTTCAACATTCCCTTCAAAGTCTTCAGCAGTGTAAGTCACATTCAGGCTCTCACTGATTATGTCATCCAGCTGAATATGGTTACTGGCACTTGTTTTTCTAAGTCCGAAATTGTCGCTGAAAATGGGTAGTGGATAGTTAGCTTTTTCCATCGCATCCATGTACACTATGTCAGTTGGCAGATTTTCTATCACAGGTTTCATTTTGTCTGCAAAAAAAGGCAGTATAACCTGTCTTAAGCGGCCACTCAAAAATAGACAAAACAAAAGTCTTAAAGACAAATGGTAGCTAAATGAAGATCGAAAGTATTGCAGAATGCTCTCTTGGAGCATTCTGCAATACATTTGACCTGCATTAAGCGATAATCTGGCTTAAAAACCAATTTTAGCCTTCTTTTTGAGTGGCCGCTTAAGACAGGTTTTCCTGTACAAATACCAAAAAATACTCTAAAGTTTCAAAAACTATTTACTAATAATCAATCTGTTACTGGTTTAAAGGAGAATATAGTTATCACACATGTTTTAACATGCATTAATAATTGCTGGTTAAGAGGGGAGTAATTGATCACAAGGCAGCTTGGCCGAAAATTCAAACATGTCCAGAGGGACCAGGCAAATGTTAAGGCAATGAAAAAATTATTTATCACATGAGTTGTGTCTGTGAGTGATAAAACACCATGCAATAAAATCAACAAACCATTTGTGGTCATTTAGTAACATTATGTAATGACATTCATTATAACATTGTGTAAAAGATGCCAAAATCTTGACATTTTCATGCCAACAAATCCGTTTTTTACGTAATTTGATGTCATTTGATAAATAGAATCCATTCGTGCTCCTGTATTATTGAATATTCAAGCTTGAACAAGTGGTTAACCAGTATTTCGTGCACATACTTTCGCTTGTAACTGACAACAATCCTTCTTGCATTGTTCAGCAGAAGGGAGGAGAATGGCCGTAGAAATTATTTCATGATCAATCTCACAAAAGTGTGTGACTGGGCCTGGATCGAACTCACAATCCCTAGATCTGCAGTCAGACACACATCTGTAGCCAGACACATTACCAACTGTTCTAAGTGGCCTGGTAATTTTTTCATTTTTCTGGCGTGGCACAAAATCTGTTCTATTATGTTTCTGTCCTACTCTGTGTGCATTAGACTGGCTCTATAGACCCCCCTACCCCTATTTTTTAAAAATCCTTTAAATATCCCATGAAAATGAAGTAATTTGGTCTCAATGAGACCAAATTATTTCATTTTCATTGGATATTTAAGAAAATGAGATGAAATCAGCAAAGCGACCCCCCACCCTTTTATACATATGATCCCCTTTCTAGAAATCCTGGATCCGCCCCTGATAATCCAGCATGACAAGGTATAAGGTCCATTACACAGTGGGTATATCTTGATCTGTTACATAAACTTTCATCTAAGAAACTGTTTTTCTTTTATAACATACACTTTAAAAGATTATGTCTTTCGAATTTGTTTCATGATATTTAAATTAAAAGCCTATAAAGAAAAACATTTTAAGCTTACTTTTAGATTTCACCGAAATTCTAACTCTTTGCCCCTTGGTAAATTGTTAATGATTTTTTGTCTTTTGCTGATGTTTTACAAAATCAACTTTATAGAAAAATTCTTTCAGGCATAGGGCCTGATCTGGGTCCAATCTGATTGCAAAGGTTATCAGCAGACTACACTAGGAGGCAAAGAGTATTTTTTTTTTAATTTGAAAATGTAGTATGCAGCAAAGCTTTGGTTAGAAATAAACTCTGCATGATTAGCAATTTTTCATGCTTTTGCTGTCTTCTGTTTACTTTTATCAAACTAACTTTTTTTAAAAAATTGTTCAGAAACAATAATTATGAGAGTGTCAAACAGTGTGGACCGAGATCAGGACTGACATTCTGTCAGTCCTGATCTGGATCCAAACTGTTTGCAAAGTTTATTAGCAGAGGATAAAAGTCACCGCTAGCAAGGAAAGAGATGAGGGGGTAAAAATCTTGTGATAAGGCCCCCAGATAATAGTGCATAACTAGAAACTATTTTCTTATTTCTCAACCAAAAAATATGTTGTGGGTACTCAAAAGAACCGTCTTTTTGAGACGGCTCTTCTTAGCACCCAAAACACATGTTTATACTGATGGATGAGAAAATATTCAAATTTTTACGCTGAAATTATTTTCTTAATTGGCCCTTTGGTTACATACCTTTACATACAGGCAGATTATTTGCCAGATCAAAGGTCCAGACTGCACTGTTAGTAGACTCATTATACTGGCACGTGTAGGTAAGGTCAGGCTCTGGTTCAAACCCGGTCCAGTCACAAACATACTTCAGCGTCTGACCACCCTCATAGTTTGTTACTTCTTGTCTTGCTTCAGCAGGCGTACCAGGGTCACTGCATCTGGGGGCTGAAAATATTTTTTACGGTAAATGTTCTAAAATTTTAAACACTTTTCTCTTTTTGTTCTCAAATAAAATGTTGGTTTTTGGGCTGGAATTCACAAAATTCTTGTCAGAATAGCAAACAAAAAAAACAGTGATCAGACTGCTTCAAAAGCGGTCTGATCTCTCTGCATGAATGAGCCTTGACATGAGATTTCCAACAATGTGGTATGTGCGACCAGCAAAGGCTCAGACCAGCCTGCGCATACACGCAGTCTGATCAGAGCCTTTGCTAGTCGCTTGAATATTCTATTACTGTTAAGCTACTGACTGAACACCATTTGGAGTTTCTAGGTTTAACAGGAGGCTGCACAGGCTCGTCTGAGTCTACACTTGTCAAAATGCCACATTGTTGGAAATCACATGTCACGGCTCAAATGGTAATTGTGCATGCTTTTTTGCTGATTAAAAAAACTTTTACGAAAAATTCTTTCAGGTATACCATCAAATTGTCATATGGCTGGTATCCAAATCTAGAACAAGGTTCATACAGGCAAGTTTGTTTAAAATTCAAGGATTTTTCAAGGACTTCTAAAGACTTTCCTACTGTTTTCAAGGACTGAAAATTTATGAAAAATACTGATTTACATATTAAAATTCTATTTTTGTAATGCTAGACAGCATTACTCAAGATATAAATCTTAGAAAATTAGTTTAAAATTGTGGTGCCTTTATTTTGTGCAGCATATGCTGCACCAAACAAAGGCACCATAATTTAAAAGTGATTTAGATCTCCAAAGACAGTGTTGAATCCTCCTGTAAATGGTAAAATTCAAGGACTTTTCAAGGCCTTTGATTGTTTTTCAAGTACTTTTCAAGGCAAGTTTAATTTTCAAGGACTTGTCAAGACAGTCCTGTATATTCAAGGACTTTTCAAGTCTGTGTGATCCCTGTAGGATCTGCTGGACATAATGCGTCCTAACTGTTTGCAAAGGTTATCAGCCAGGTGAAGGCTTCGAACAGGGCCTATCCAATCTACTAAAATTCTAAGAGCATATGGCTTTGATAGTGCCTTTTTGACAACTGCAATTTTGTGCTTAAACTAAAATATGGCATTCAGTGCACCTAACAGATTAAAAATATTTGGATATTATCGCATATAAATTCCATGACCTAAGGGCTTAGAGGGTGGTAGTATTTTGTGACTAATCTTTTTTCCCATCAATCCAAGGTTTTGTCAGGTTTTTCATCTAAATACAGGAACATATGTCACCAAGGTGGCTCTTTTGTGCACCCAAAACATATGTCAAACTCGATGGGAAAGAAAGTATTCACAATTTTACACTCAAAAAGTTTGCATATATAGAGCTGTCTTAATAAAACTTGCTAAATTCTTACCTGAACATGTGAGCGTATTTAAGCTCCAGCGGCCATTTTCTTTACATGTGACTGTTGTGTTGTTACTTTCGCTAGTACCCTGGGGAATAAATCCTGTTTCACAATCAAACACAAAGGAAGGCTGGTCAAGGTACTTCAATGATATAGAATTAGGAATGACGGCACCATCAGGCAGAACAGATTCTAGCTCATCACATTCAAGTTCTGTTAAAAGCAAAATTAACCCTTTCATTCATGAATATTAATGCTAAGCTCCACCCACTACGAATAATTATAAAAATAAACTTTCATATTTGTACATATACTGAAGGACTTTAGAAACGCACCACCTGCTAAAATGCTGATTTATTGTCAAAAAATTATATTTTAATTATATCAAAAATAAAATTGACAATTCCCGTCATTTGGCTTGCATTCATTAAGAAAATTGAAATGCTGTGGTTTAGGGTTGTCGTGACGTCGCAATAATAATGAGACAACCCTAATTCAAAAAGTCAATGTGTACCAATACCTTCGGTAAAGAGCGCAAAAAAGGTTTCGAACTGATGTTTGTTCTCGAAAGCAATAGGGAAGGAAAAAACAAATCATGAAGTTAAAGGCCTTTGGCAACGTTCATTTCGTCTACATGATGTCATTTACCTTTGACGTAATTGGTCGTTTAAATATCCTAAGGAACAGGAATAATTAAAATCTTTAAGTGCCACCAGATACTCATCAATCCATTGCATAAAAGACAAAAGTATACTGGCATGCATGGCGAACTTCATCTGCCTGTTATTGCAGTTTGAAAAATAACACTGACCATATGTTGACGTAAGCAAAGAAACGCTGCGACTGGGAGTGAAATTAAACGAATATTTCCGAAACTGTTTGTGTTTTTCCATTGGATAAGACATCTGGCTACAAGCTCAAAGTGTTTAATTTCGAATTGAATTAAACTCACATTTGTCAGACAACAATTATTGAAAAACACTAACGTCGGTGTTACGTCAGAATGAACAGTATTAGCAAATCAAAATTATGGCAAAAAATGGTCCATTTTGTAAGGGGATAGAAAATGATAAAGGAAACATCTTTGAATCAGAATTGTGGAAAAAACAGTGAATGTATAATGGTGTGTTTCTAAAGTCCCTCAATAGAGAACAAAGAAAATTCTTGTCAGGTCCACTAGTGTAGGATCATATCTAATCATATTTCCATAAGCAAACAGAGTAGACCTTGAACATCCATCTCTTGAAATAGCTGCTTGATCTGAGTCTGCTCTGCAAAAAATGTTAAAAGGGGTCTCTATAAGGTAAAAGGGTTAACTGCAGTGTTTTCTGAGCTAACCTCATGCTTACCATATGACCTCTTCTTCTTTTTAGTAACCAAGCTACATATTCACATTTTTAGTAACCAAGTGACCTTTTCTCTGTTTTAGTAAACAAGTGACCTATTCACTGTTTCAGCAGCCAAGTGACTTATTCACTGTTTTAATAACCAAGTGACCTATACTCTGTTTTAGTAACAAATGACATATTCACCTTTATAGTAACCAAGTGACATATTCTCTGTTTTAGTAGCAAGTGACCTTTTCACTGCTTCATTAACCAAGTGACCTATTCTCTGTTTTAGTAACCAAGTGACCTATTCCATCTTTTTAGTAACCAAGGGACATATTCTGTTTTAGTAACATGTGACCTATTCACTGTTTCAGTAACCAAGTAACATATTCTCTGTTTTGGTAACAAGTTACCTATTCACTGTTTCAGTAACCAAGTGACCTTTAGTATTCTGTTTTAGTAACCAAGTGATCTATATCTTTTAAGTAACCAAGAGACATATTCGCTGTTTTAGTAGCAAGTGATCTATTCACTGTTTCAGTAACCAAGTAACATATTTCTGTTTTGGTAACAAGTTACCTATTCACTGTTTCAGTAACCAAGTGACCTTTAGTATTCTGTTTAAGTAACCAAGTGACCTATTCATCTTTTAAGTAACCGAGAGACATATTCCCTGTTTTAGTAACAAGTGATTTATCACTGTTTCAGTAACCAAGTGATCTATTCACTGTTTCATTAACCAAAAGACATATTCCCTGTTTTGGTAACAAGTAACCTATTCACTGTTTCGGTAACAAAGTGACCTTTTGTATTCTGTTTTAGTAACCAAGTAACCTATTCATCTTTTTAGTTACCAAGAGACATACTCGCTGTTTTAGTAGCAAGTGATCTATTCACTGTTTCAGTAACCAAGTAACATATTTCTGTTTTGGTAACAAGTAACCTATTCACTGTTTCAGTAACCAAGTGACCTTTTGTATTCTGTTTTAGTAACCAAGTGACCTATTCATCTTTTTAGTAACCAAGAGACATATTCCCTGTTTTAGTAACAAGTGACTTATTCACATTTTTAGTAACCAAGTTACTTTTTTTCTGTTTTAGTAACCAAGTGATGTATTCACTATTTTCATAACCAAGCGACTTTCTCTTTTCAGTAACCAAGTGACTTATTCTGGGTTTTAGTTACCGAGTGACCTATTCACTGTTTTAGTAACAAAGTTACCTACTTCCTGTTTAAGTAATCAAGTGACCTTTTCTGTTTCAGTACTCAATTAAGGAATAACTGTAATCAAAATTCTCATTCGGAGAGGTATATCGTGGGATATACGGTCGGAAATTTAGTTTTACGGCAATGCGTGAGCAGAGACGTAAAACGTGATTTCCGAACGTATATCCCACGATATACCTCCCCAAATGAAAACTTTGAATATGGTTATTCCCATTCTAATGCACTTCTGCCGTTTCGTCTTAAATTTTAGCGTGGCAAGCCGCGTAATACCGCACGCCATCCAACAAAATATGACGTAATTAATGACGTCAAATTGCTTCCTGCAGTATATCCCAGGATATACTGTCGCAAATTTTTGACATTATCCAATCAGAAGTCGCACTACAAAAGCAAGCGCATTAGAATTCAGTATTATCTCCAGAAACCCTGATCTTGTTAATGCAAACAATGATGACACAGACCAGCCTGCACATCTGGTTAGTCTGGCCAGTAGGTAAGCCACCTTGGTTATTCACTCTTTGGAGAGTGTAGTAGCATAATTTGTTACATACAATGTTTCAATATTCTAATATGACATCACCTACTTTGAAGGTGAGCAGGCAGGCTGGCTTGATTCGTACTTAGTTCCCGCCTTGCAACAAGGCCCATATATCGTTTCATAATTGTTGTAGTAACATTGTACAATTCCTCTACTTAACCCTTAACCTGGACAATATGTGATCTCATAATGCTGGGCAATCATGTGAGGTCTTAAGAATTTACCTGGATAATATGTGATGTGATGAAATCAGGGCTTCAGATTTTTTTCAAGATTGGTGGGCCATGGAGCAAAAAATGCTGGGTCATTTTCTGAAATGATGGGCCCAAGCATATCAAACTTACCACAGTTGACATTTGGGTAGTATACTTTACCTACACACTGACACAGACACTTGTATGTATATATGTATATTGACTGCTGATTATACAGTTAAACCTGTCTTAAGTGGCCATTCAAAATAGAAGACCAATTATCGCTTAATGAAGGTCAAAAGTATTGCAGAATGCTACAAGAGGAGCATTCTGCAATCCTTTTGACCTTCATTAAGCTACCATTTGTTATCAAGATCTTTGTTTTGTCTTTTTTTGAGTGGCTGCTTAAGACATGCTTTACAGACAACCTACATGTACTTTCTGTTTTGTGGAGTTCGTAGACTTGCTGTAAAATGAATATTTTTATCAAAGTGAGATATTTTCACAACTAAAAAAGGATGGGTCCACTGGGCCCCCTGCCTTGAAAATTGATGGGCCATATTATGAAATCTTGGAACAATGACCCGGGCCCACCATAAAACTGAAGGCCTTATAATTGAAAAATAATTAATTCATAGAGAATAAGAAGGTCCTGAAAATGAAGAATAATTCAACTTTTAAAATTAATAGTAGAAAAAAATAATGAGTAATGAATAAGATTTAAAAGAATAAAGCAAATGTGTCAAAAAATAAAGTAAGTTACCATAACTCTTAAAGAATACTGGAGTTTGTTTAAGGGAATAAGCAAAAAATTTCATGAGAATGAACAATGGGCTAAATTTATAATGATTAGTGAATATGTCATGAAACCCTATATATCATGAGAATCCCCTTTGATGTTGTGAGGTCATGAGACTATCTGAACAGTATGCAGTGTTGTGCCTAGAGCGCGGCATTGTGGGATTCCCACAATTTTAGCGTCGTTGTCCCTTAAAAACCAGACCAGCTAGTGCGAGCCTATGGGTGCGCCTTGAAAAAAAATGGATTGTTTTTCGCTTATTGTATTCCATTCAATATTTAGCGGAACCTAACATAAGGAAAATAACTAGCACAATACTGACTGTGCCTGCAGTATTTACTACCGATAGTCACATCGAATTTTGGATAACAGTCTTAATACAATCCAATACTTCAGCATGGCTAAACGTCAGATCCGACTTTATGCTGGAAAGCTTAAAAAATAGGAAATTAGGTGTGAAAAGACAACAGAAACTCCAAGTTCACCTTCGCAGTCAAATGTCGAGCCTGAGCCGTCAACTTCGGGTTAAAAACGACTAAAAAGAGAGCAAGAAATTTCCAGAAGGAATGGCTTGGAAAATTTTCTTGGTTATGTGAGGCCAACGGAAATATGATATGTGAAACTTGTTTAGAATCCAAACTCAAATTATCTAACCCCTTTGTGTCAGAACCTGGCTGTACAAACTGGCGCACTAACACTCTCACTAGACACGAACAGTCAGCAGATCATAGGTGAGCAGTTGTTGCTTGTAGGTTGAAAATTGACATGGCTGTAGCTGTTGAGCGAGCATTCAATGAAAAGTGTTGACATCTCCAGTGGCCTATCTTGGAACTCCCACATTGACCGAATTACTGGAAATGCAAATAGAACTTTGGGTTACATACAGATAAATATTAAATCAAAACACCAAGAAGTGAGAGGAACCGCCTACATTACGCTTATCCGTCCCAAGCTGAAGTATGCAGCCCCCATTTGAGACCCTTACACTAAGGAAAAAACACTCCAGCTTAAAAAAGTTCAAAGAAGGACTGCATGCTGGACAACCAGTAATTATGATTACAGGTCGAGGGTAACAGCTATGCTTGACCAACTCAGTTGGAGATCCCTTGAGCAAAGACGAGCAGATGCCCGCCTTAGCCTCTTCTACAAGATGGTCCATGGAATTGTGGCAGTACCCCTCCCAGATTACGTCCAGCCCACACATAGTGTCCCGTTACTGTCACTCAATGACATTTCATCAGATCCATACAAACAGGAACTATTATAAGTACTCATTCTTTCCACTGACCATTGTCCAGTGGAATGCCCTTCCAGAGTCTGTTGTTAGTTTGCAAGACCTTGAAGCCTTCAAGGTCGCTGTGAGCAAACTGCAACACTCAAAACCCTAGATCCTGACACTGTTGTTTTTAACCTGATTTTAATCTCATCTTCACTGTTTTTAAACTATCATCCATTATTCCCCTTAACTATCTTGCTTTTATTCTTTTTCTTTTCTACTAACATTGCTCGACAGCGCGCAACTGCATAAAATGTCCGCGAGGGCGTATGGAAGAATATGAAGATAGATAGAAGATGCAGCTATTATTAAACTTTCGAATTGCAAAACAAGAGTTGGCCATTTCTAAATTTGAATCTTCAATTGAATTGATGACTCTATCAGATTGTGATCTTACAGCATTAGGCCCTGGTTATCACTCTAGGAAAACAGCTGATGGTTTTTTGGCTTCCATCAATGACTGTGTGTCTGCAGATGTTTACAAAGAAATTACAGACCTTGGGTTTTTATCCGTTTCCTGTGATGAAACAACTGACATCTTGATCAGGCAAATTGATTGTGTACGCAATGGTTGTTGATGGTCAGTCAATTGAGAGCAGTCTTACTTTATTGGTGATTATAACATTGTTCATAAAACTGCAAATGGACTGACAACAAAACTGCCAGAGTGTTTTGAAGAAACTGGAATTGACATTGTAAAGGTAATGGCACTTGGCTCTGACGGGGAAGCTACAATGATTGGGTGTAGAAATGGTGTTAGGGTTCAACTCAGACTTGTCAATCCTTTCATGATACAGTTTCACTGTGCTGCACATAAACTAGCCTTGTGTCCTGCCCAAGCTGCTGATAGTGTTAGTCTGATGCAGAGGTACAAAGCTTCTTTGAGGTCAAATTACAATATTTTAAGGGTTCTCAATGCAGAAATGATAAGTTGAAAGCTATTCAGGACATTCTAGACTCTCCACAGCTAAAAGTTAAAGAAAGTCATGATATGCAGTGGTTTGCTTTTTACGACTCCCTCAAAGCTATTTTCCAGTGCTGGGAGGCATTAGCCCAAACTTTTAATGCTGCTAAAGCTCTAAAGGCTAAGGCATTATACAAAGCAATAACTGCATATTCCTTTGTGGCCCTCACATGCTTTTTGAAGGATGTATTCTCAGTAGTTTCAGCCCTCAACTTGAAATTCCAAAGACAAGACCTTGATACCTCAGTGATTAGCCCAAGTGTGAGACTAACAATTCATGAAATAATTGTTCTGACTAAAAACAGCTCCAGCTTGAAACAGCTTGATGAGGACCTTGTAATTATTGATGGAAAACACTCCTTGAAAGGTGTTGAAATAACAGTAATTGTTATTTATTGTGAAATAAATATGGTTTATATGAAATTTGTAACTATTCTGCAGCCCTGTACTAGGGTGTGCATTTGACATTAGGTCTCTATGACAAATTGTTATTTATAGAATTTATGCATACATCAGCTGTCCCAGACAAAATCTGGGCTCAGTTATCATTCTGCTAGCTAGCTGTTTTGCAGGACTGCATTTGGATAAAAACTGCATGTGGATATTTTATATAACAATTACTAGTTTTGTTTTAAGACCTGGACAACTAACTTAAAGGATAATTCATCTCACAAACTGAATTCAGTTCACAAACTGCTTTTAGTTCAATTATACCCTTGGGGTTATGTGAACATGGATTATATATACATTCTTATGTCTTAGAACCTTCCACTCTGTATGCATTGAGTGGGGCTCTGAGGCACTAATTATTTAGGGGGCAAAGGAACAATGTATGGGATGATCTCAGCTTATAGATTATGCATCAAGAGCATTTTATCAGTAAGCCTTGACGTTGCCATTCTACTTTCATGATCGGTAATTTATTCTCTTTAAGCCTTAAACTTATACGCAGGTCTGATCAACCTGCAAATCAGGGGTCTTTATAGCTTGCTGCTCCCTTCACTTTTCTTCTTGTCAGGCTGGCAATCTCACTTGGGCAGTAGGTTTTTTTTTGTTTTTTTTTCACACTTGGCCCTTGCAGATTTCACGGTCTGGCGGACTTGGTTGCTTTCACCTCCTTTGGGCCGACGGGCTGTCTGTCTCATCAACCTGTATCAGTTTAGGTCTCTACAGACTCTTAATGCTGGACCCACAGTCTACCACCCTGCCTGGCAGGCATATTCTCTGACATAGTGATGCACTAAATGCTAGGACAGACCCAGTCTGGCTGCCTGTATCAGTCAGCAGTCTCCTCAGACTCACACGGCTTGCAGGTCCTCTTGCGGGTTCAAGGTCGGCTGCCTGGAGTCCTGTTTAGTGGTAGGTGCTATGTTGGGCTCTGCAACTGTACAGCACGTGGCTTAAGGGTTCTTTCTAATTAGACTAGCTTAGCAACACCGGCCCTTGTGATGGGTTGTTCTGATCTGATTCTTCCTGATTGTGATACCAGGTTAGGAAGTTTGATGCCAGTCTCAGTTTTAAGGCTACTAAATATGATCTAAATCTGAACTTATTTCCTGTAGCTGAGATTTTTCCATGCGGGTTCGAGGGGTTTCTTTACAGGCTGCAGTTTAAGACAGCAAGATGCACTCAAGATCTTTAACGCCTCCATGGATTTGTTCTTGATGAACTGTATTATCTTCAAAGTCACTAAGACATTTCATACAGCCTTGATGAACAATTTGATATTGCTGTGAAAGATGTGAACTACAACATTCTATACAGCTTTGAACAGTTTGTCTGAGAAGCCTCAGATCTTGAGTTCTGATTTACAGCTTTATGAACAGTTATTCACTTAGCTCTGGGTAACCAAAACACTCTTGGTTTAATAATTGGAGTCGAAGTACTTATAGACATTATACACAGCATTGATGAACATTCAGTTTATTGTCTTGTTCTTTGAGTACTGCCACAGATCTACATATATACATGTAGCCTGGATAAACAATTATTATCTTAAATCTCCAATGAATACAGCCTTGATGAACAACTATTATCTTAGAAGTCTCTGATGGATATATTGTACTATGACATTCTATACACCCTTGACGAATTTCATTTTCTTAAGGCTAAGGATTGTTTACTGTGTATTTACATAGTACCTTGTATTAACATAGTTTTACCAGACAGTCTTTAATAACATATTTGATGAAATTGACTGTGCTTATCCACTGTGAGTTATGATGTGTAACAATGTGGGATTTACTCTTACCTGAAGCTGTTCGTAACTGCTTTCTAGGATATACATGTTGTGCAGACTTATTCACCATTAATGGATCTATTAATACATCTGTGCATCAATGAGTGCATGCTCGTTCTTGGAAGCCTAAAGATCAGACAAACATATTTTCACCATATAGCAATGTGTCGACTACACTTAACTTTCCATGTAGCTATCCACAGTGTTTTGGCACTGGGGGTGTCCAGTTCAGGCTTTTGATAATCACTCAAAGGAGACAGCACTTACATGTATTTATCCTTGCTCAGATCTCATGATGCTACAAATGTAATCTTGATCAGCCTGTTTATAAATTAACAGTTTGATCTTGCTTGCTGCTGATGCTATTGTTGGAGTATTCACTTATGGTTGGACACTTAATTCATAGTTTAGCGATATCAGGTGTAACACTTTTGTGTATAGGTACTTTTTATTCATGTAATGGCATGTATGTGCCCAATTTCAGCAGTTATGAAATACTCAAGTGGACAGCTCATTAACTGAAGATAACAAAGGTCAACCTATTAGAAATATCACGATTCGTTTGATCTTATTTTTAGTGTCTCCCAATAAACACTTATATAGCTAGCTGAAGGGTTGTTAATGGTAGACTATAGAGTTCAGTAAAGGGTTGTATATCCGACCTTGCTGCGCCATACAATATTTCAATACACTGCAGACTCAGAACAGTTGGCTTCTGGTGAAGCTGTCTGATCAGGTCTGCACTGTTTGTGTTTCGAATGGAAACGTTTGCCATAGTTTGGCGTCATTAGAATGACAATTGATAAAAACATAAATTGGTTCAGGTTCTTCGGCGTAGCAAGGGTTTAATTTGACCATGATATTTGTGAATTTCATTTCGACCAATCGAAATGGCTCTACTATCCTAACCTTTACCGATAACCAATAGAAAATACGCTTCTATGAACAGATGGGATTGGAGATACCTCAAAACCGGGGTGCATCCTTTTCCATATCAGTTTTTTGGCTTGACACAAGAGAGTGAAATTTGGAAAGGTTTTGGACAGTCGGGTTTCTAAAAAATATTATTAAATTATAAAAATAAATCACTCCACTTTGGACTTGTAAAATAAATTGACAAAATTCAGGGTTGTTAATCATTGACTTAAGAAAAAAATACACAACGCGGAGGAACAGTATAGACTTTGATCAGTAATCACACTTGTTGATTGGTACCGTGCTCACAGATATTGACAGTATTACACTTGTTATTTTGGATGCCGCTCTCAGGATAGAACTGATCAGTGAACAACGTAGTACTACATTTGTTATTTTGGTGCCGTGACTCAGAATAGTGACTGCGGTACATTTGTTATTTTGGTGAACTGTGACTTCAGGATCAAACTTTGGAACCATACAGACGTCGCTGGAAGTTGCATTGGTAAGTCTTTTGATCTACTTATCTGGGCTTTCTTGTACATTGAATAAATTAAGATATTGGACAGTCATATCAATTGTCATATAGGTTTAATCTGCTACTTGATAAATAGTACCTTAGCAAATTATTTTTTTTTCTGTTATTTACAAGGTGTTAAGAAATAGATCGGTGTTAATTTTTGTTTTTTTTTATTGAAAAATAATAATTATTAATTAAAAGCATTTTTTTTTTTATTACACTTTTATTGTACTCCATTAAAAATTCAATATGGCAGAATTTCGGGACTTAGGAGAAGCCAGTGATGAAAAATCGCCAATTTTTCTAAGTATCATCCTAACACAGGCTGGAAATAAAGATAAACCAGAAAGGGCTAAACATAAAATAATCTTTGAGGGAAATTTGGATAAAGATTTGGTTAAGGAAATTGAAGGAATAGCATTTTCGAGTAAAAAGGTAGTAAAAGCCAGTAATGAGAAAAAGGGCAAAGATTTTAGTGACAAATATAGACCAAATGACAGAGGCAGACATACGGACAGACACTAGGGCTAATAATAATAAAATATTTAATATACTGAAGCCGGTTTCGAGGGCCAATAAATAAGTAACTAAAATTGATAGGGTTGATTTTAATTATAAAATTAGGTTGATTTTTTGGATATAATTAGTTGGAAATTTTATTTTAAAGGAAAGCATGTAAACTATGAAAGGCTTCAGTCAGTTTTGATTTTGAATATTGATCAAGTTTGTTTTAGGACATAAAACTGGGTAGATCATGATCAGTTAGACTTTAAAATAATTATTGGCCGCCTTAAGAAATTTGTAAATAGCAGTATGTAATTGATATTCTGAGAGAGGTAGAATGGTTGTTTACTTTTGTCAAAAGTAATTTGAAGGTGTTGTATACCTTGTTAACCTTGTGAATCTGTGATGCTGATTTTGTGCAAGCTTGTGTTTTGACTTAAGTGGTCAGTTATTATATCTGGTACAACTGTTTTGTATTGATCAAGTACGATCAGCCATTTTGAAGGTCAATGTTTATATTGAGATTGTAAGTTGCTATATAGCAAGCATGATGCCATATTTCGTGTAAAGCGGTAGTTGACGCTTTCTTACTGGAGTCTCTGAGTAAGGATTAGGGTTTGTTTATACATGAGAAGTTGCAAGTTAGCGACGACCCTTGGAGTCCTTGTTATTCTATCACAGGTTGAAACGAGTATGAATGGTGTGTTAGAAGCATGTAGTCTGTTTTGTGTATATAGAAGTTTATATTGGTAAGCTTTGTGGAAAGCAGTGGTATATTTTAGCACTCAGTAGTGCGTTGTTGCAACAATCATATTATTGACTTAGTAGTCGGATATTTTTCCGGTGCTAATGTTTTAGCATTTTGACATTGTTATGGTCAAGCCACTTGAATAGGTCAATGGGGTTAATGAGAAAGAGACTTGTAAGTTGTTAAAGAACAAGCATAATGACATATTTTGTGTTAGACGGTAGTTGACGTCTACTTACTGTAAGGTCTCGCGTAAGGACATGGGTTTTGCATAAAAGTAAAGGTTGATGTTAACGACCGCCCAATTGGGTCCTAATGAGTTATATTATATACTATATTGCAGGTTGAGCAGGATGTTAAGGACTAACATTTTGATGCTCTTCTTATTGACAAGTGCAGGCGCATTAATGCACGAAAATGTATTCTTTCATAAGATTGGGGGTTTCTCAATGTCAAGATCAAAATGGCTTATTTCCTTTATAATAGACCTTAGTACATATGAGCGTTTCCTGGAGCGTCTAACCGGTGACATAAATAAGGTAGCCATTATGACTGATAAGGTGTTGAATGCTGCAGATACACCTGAGCATTCAAGGCTGAGAAATGAATATAAGGCCGTCCTTGATGGTATGCGGGGGGAGATTTCTGTCATTAAAGGAGTTCACGCTGACATTGTAGAAAGTTTCAATGACTATAGACTATTAAAAGAGACGGACGGACAGGGCAGACATAAGCGTAAGGTGTTTGGCTTTATCGGAGATCTAATGAGTGACATATTTGACGTTGCCAGGAATGCTGAAATTTCCAGCATTCAAAGAAATGTGTATAAATTGGCCGCTAATCAAGACACTTTGATGCATATTGTGGAAGAGTCGCTATCTATACTTAATGTATCCAGAATGGAAATTAAGGAAAACAGGCAAAGAATTAATGACTTGTTAATGCTAATTGGGTCAGTTGAGGATAAGGTTATTAATATGTCTAATCATTTAGAGCAAGAAATAAGAGAAGCCAGGACAATAGTGGTATTGTTTTCAAGGCTTAATACGTTAATAGGGGAACTAAAACTTGCCTTGTCAAGATCAATGTACTTCTATGTACATTTCCAAATACAAATACAAGCAGTAGCTATGCAGAAACTGTCACCAACGACAATTCCTGCAGAGCGATTACGCAATATGTTACTCGAAATTAAGGACAAGTTGCCACAGACAGTTGGATTACCACGTGATCCACGTGCACACTTATTTGATTACTATAAACTTTTATCGTGTATACCTATTTTCGATGGTAAACACATTATTATTTCAATAAGGGTTCCCTTGGTGGAATATTCACAACAATTTGATATATTCCGTGCTTATTCCTTACCTGTGCCATTGCTAGGCAGGACAAGGGTTGATAAGGATGATAAAAAACTTTTAGCATATTATAAGCTAGAATCCAATTATTTGGCGATCAATTCAGATAGATCTCAATATATTTTATTAACGGAAACTCAGGTTAAAGATTGTGTTCAATCAGGCTTGCAAATCTGTAACGTAAAAAGTCCTATAAGAAATGCTAATGTTGGGCTTAATTGTCTTTTAAGTAACTTCAATCAGGATAAGGTTCACGTCAAGAAATTTTGCAATGTATGGATACATCAAACCACTTTACCAACTGCATTTTATTTGTCTAATGATGTTTACTTGGTTATTTTGGATAAGCCAACAGTATTTCATTTGTCATGTAAGAAAGAAGAAAGTGGAAGACAGCAAGTTGAGCCACCATTTGGTTTTTTGACATTACATGAGTCGTGTCAGGCTACCTCAAATCTTTTTTCATTGTTAGGGTATTTTGAGGGTCGTTCAACAGAGAACATCGAAAACTTTGCAAGTAATATGTTGAAGGATTATAATATTTCAGACTTGAGGGTTTGGGATGACATAAATCGAATTGTTCCTTTCAGCAATGATACTATTAAAATTCCACCTAAATTAGCTAACTTAGAAGATTTTCCATTGGGTAATTTGATTGAAGACTTGCATAATAAATGGCAGATTGAACCTATAGCAGCAGAACATTTCCCACTATGGGGTTACTTAATAATTGTTATGTCTGTTATCATTATTCTTTGTGTTTTGGCCACATACTTACTGAAATGTAAGTTCAAAATTCTCAAAAACATGCCCTGCCTTGTCATGAGAAAGCCCAAAATAAGGGAAGGTCTTAAGACGAAACCGAGCGTGACAGAAGGTGACGACAACATGGTAGAAGTTGCCACATCTTTACTGACGGACATAGAGCGACCGACGACATCTAACAGAATCATAAAGGAGAAGTTTGTAGTGTTGGACACTAAATAATTGAAAATTACTAAACCAGATGCTTTACCTCCACTTGGTTTCAGGTCATGGAACTCGACGCTAGATACATAAATTGCTGGGACACCTTTAACATGCTGATTGACCTGAATAAAGGGAGAGAAGAGCTAAAACAATGGATAAACTTAAACATCTCTAACTTTCGAGAGAATGAGCATCGTCCGATTATGAGCAAGCCTGAGCAGGTGTTCACAGACATTGTGGTCGACAAAATTACTTCAAACTTTCCGAGGGAAGCTGACGACGTACAGACATTGATTGGCATGTGTATGCATGCCAAGGAATTAATAGAGAAGGCGTTGCCATTGCTTGAGATTCAAGGGGTTTCACCGAGATACCTGTACTGGCTATTATGTTTCCATTTATGTAGTCAGATGTTTTCTGAGACAGAGTATGAGTTTAAGTCATATATAGACCCCTACTTTATAGAGACAAGGGTTATGTGGTCCATGGCATTTCAAGCTATGCATGAGCATCAATGAGTACCAGTGTATGATACCATCAATCTCACTGGTATGAGAAGACTGCCATAAAAACAACAACCTATGATGTTGAACAATGACTATTATTCTTTCAGAAGCCATGTCTCAAGGAATAGCCAGCCCAAGTACGCCTACTGATCCAGCACGTGCTAAAGAATTATTGGAAGAACTGTACCAGCTTTATAATATTGATTTACTACAGCCACTCAGATCGTGTATTCTGGGAATTCATCTGGTGACAGAATTCATAGAACATAAGTTAAACCAGGGAGTGGAGGAATCCACACTATTAGAATCGCTTATCGCATGGAAAACCAGGAATGCCGTTGACAGAGCCACAAAAGCTACATCTACCGAGGACCTCCAGGACAGTGAAACGACAAATGAAGAGACCCCAATGTGAACTTATGTGTATATGTGACTTACATGTTACATGCCTTCCTGAATATTATTTTTGTAGAAAATCGCACGAGGCGTAAATCTTATGCCTCATGCGATTGTCTTGTAGGTTCGGGAGGGATGTAACACTTTTGTGTATAGGTACTTTTTATTCATGTAATGGCATGTATGTGCCCAATTTCAGCAGTTATGAAATACTCAAGTGGACAGCTCATTAACTGAAGATAACAAAGGTCAACCTATTAGAAATATCACGATTCGTTTGATCTTATTTTTAGTGTCTCCCAATAAACACTTATATAGCTAGCTGAAGGGTTGTTAATGGTAGACTATAGAGTTCAGTAAAGGGTTGTATATCCGACCTTGCTGCGCCATACAATATTTCAATACACTGCAGACTCAGAACAGTTGGCTTCTGGTGAAGCTGTCTGATCAGGTCTGCACTGTTTGTGTTTCGAATGGAAACGTTTGCCATAGTTTGGCGTCATTAGAATGACAATTGATAAAAACATAAATTGGTTCAGGTTCTTCGGCGTAGCAAGGGTTTAATTTGACCATGATATTTGTGAATTTCATTTCGACCAATCGAAATGGCTCTACTATCCTAACCTTTACCGATAACCAATAGAAAATACGCTTCTATGAACAGATGGGATTGGAGATACCTCAAAACCGGGGTGCATCCTTTTCCATATCAGTTTTTTGGCTTGACACAAGAGAGTGAAATTTGGAAAGGTTTTGGACAGTCGGGTTTCTAAAAAATATTATTAAATTATAAAAATAAATCACTCCACTTTGGACTTGTAAAATAAATTGACAAAATTCAGGGTTGTTAATCATTGACTTAAGAAAAAAATACACAACGCGGAGGAACAGTATAGACTTTGATCAGTAATCACACTTGTTGATTGGTACCGTGCTCACAGATATTGACAGTATTACACTTGTTATTTTGGATGCCGCTCTCAGGATAGAACTGTATCAGTGAACACCGTGGTACTACACAGGCATGAGTTTCCTTTGCAGCTTATTTGGCCTCTTTACTTTGGAGATTTATGTGTGTTTTCTTAAACTGTGTAGACCCTCTGAGATGCCACAGTCTATGGCTTCTTGTTGGACTCTGCACTGTTTCATGCATGTATGGTGGATTTATATCAGCCTGGATGGAAATTTCTGTGCCGTCAATCATTTAATTGAGAGGCTTTTGATATGTAAAGGTTATTCATGTAATCTTGATACAGCTCATATTTAGTTTTGGTAATACGTTTGTTTTGGTGCTCATTGGAGGCGTCTCCAGATGCTTCCAGTGAGCCCCTCGATGGGTGTTTATACCTGTGTGATAGGTACAGATGGACATACATGTATTTATCTGTGCCTACTGCATGGCCTTTAAGCTTTTCATGCTGTCTGCTGGGTCAACCTGTATCAGGTAGAGATCTCTTCAGACTCTTGGCGGGACCATGTCCACCACCTACTCCTGTGGCTGGAGTCCATGTCCACCACTCTGACTTGCAGGCACAATTTCTGACATTAGTGCTCTACTAAATACTAGGGCAAACCCTTGGTGACATTACTGTATCAGTCAACAGTCTCTTCCAACAGGTCAAGCTAGTGCAGAATCAAGGTCATTTAGTTGCAAGTTCTACAGTGTCAGTATGTGTTATGTTCTGCACAGCTCCGTTATCAGACTACCCGAACTAACACTAAAGAAATGTATGGAGATTTTTTCATGATGAGTGCATGTACGCTCTTGTAGTTGCATATTAACGGCTTAAGAGTATTTTGAGATCTGACAAACTTTCTTAATAGATCATGCTATCTTAACTTTTTCTTGAATATGTAGAACCTGTATAGGATACCAGCTGTGACCTCGCCTTCTCTTAACTCGAGGTTGACTTGCAACCCATGGTATGTGCTCAATCTGCTTGCATTACTCTTTTATCGTTATTATTATCATTATGTTGTTGTTGCAAGATTGTTCAAAGGCTGCCTTGCTGATATTCTGCATAACATCATGGCATTCATATGTTCTAATTAAAAAATAACTGAGAAATCAAGACAGGGCTGCCACCACTATTGACTCTTTGGTTGTCCACAGCGTGGACACGACTTACCTGGACCTTAGTTTTGTCAAAAATAAGACTTCTCAGTGGTTACCTTCAATTTGTTTAGGACTCTGTGGTTAAGAATCCTATGATGCTAGAACAGCGATCATTCATGCTTTATTAGCCGCTGAATGTGGCTCCAAAAAGCGGCTCTGCATGTTCTTACACTGTGTTGTGTATGAGCTTCAAGAGGATAGCACATTGACGTCTGATCTGTGGCCTCTGACGTTGATGTGATTCCATCTTGTTTTATCTTCAATGTAGAATGAGGTCCATCATTCTTACGACGTTAGCATGGTATTAATACCACATGTATAATGCTATCATATGGACACGGTTTCCAGAGTTTTTCCAAAAAGGGTTTTTATCTCTGGTTTTTTCCCGTAGTGACGTCGTAGTGTGAATTTGTTCTTAAAGAACATTGAGTTTTCTAATGCTAGGTCAAATATGAACTAAATATCTCTAGTCATTTTAAACTTATCTGAACATGTGTAGCCATTTATCCTAGCTTAGTACTGGTTCAACCCAGGAAGACCCGTCCCGCATAACTGAAAGATTGTTGAGTGGACGTAAAGAATCAAAACAAACAAACAAACAAATGAACATGTGTAGCAAAGACAATGTTGCTAAACAGTTATCCGGTCAGCTCGGATGGCTCTTCTGACTGAGTTACAGTCTGTCCTGTCATAGGAGGCACCTGTTTTCAGTAAAAATCTGTTTTTCAAATACCTTAGAGCTGCACTGTGCATCTTAGAAGCTGCACTGGGCTAGTAGCAATTCATTTATGCAACTGTGTTGGATAAGCACCTGCCTAAGCCAATCTTTGGTGCTTTTTGTAACAGGTTTGGCTGTGCTCCATATTAGCTTTTAATTTGTTTGTGAATTTGGTTATTCTGGAGTTTTTGCTGTTTTCATTTTCGGTTGTTATTTTTTTTGTTATATGCTTGCTTGCTGTGTGGTAACATTTAAGTGAATGACAGGAATAACAGTTTTAAAAGGTCATCTGCTGCAGTTTCTTAAAATTTAAAAACTCTAACAAGGAAATCATTAGTGTCAAACAGTTGGATCCAGACCAGCCAGATGCTCTGTGTGGCCTGTTCTGAATCTTAGAATCTTAAAACTGTTTGCAAGTTTATCAGCAAGCTAGCAGGCAAAGGATTAATCAACCTTTATGTTGACAACCTGTCAGTGATATGTAATGTGGAATTTTAATTCCCACACTTGAATTACACACTCACACTCCATTGACATTTTGCCTGCACTTATAGGGAGGGATGTATATAGTTACTTATAAGATGTTATGTCATGTACTACCAGCAAATGCTGCATCTTAATTACCAAGTGTTGAACAGAGTGTCCTTTCATTCTAACTTATTAACTTGTGGGGAAACCAACCCAATGTGAACATCTTTCTATCCACATTGTCTTCATTTTGGGGGAATTAATTTCTATCTGAAATCAACTCATTTCCTCCACATTGCAGGATCCAATCATGCACTGACTTGCCTGCTTGTACTTACACCCTTTAAGCCTTCAAGCTGTCTGTCTGATTAACCTGTTTCAGTTAGGGGTCCGCAGACACCAATTGGCTGGATCAAGTCCACCACAGACTCTGTGGCCGCGACCGTGTCCACCACCCTGACTTGCAGGCTCATACTCTGACATAGTGCTCCACTAAATGCTAGGGCAGACCCAGCCTGGCGACCTTGGTGACTCTAACTGTATCAGTCAGCTATCTCTTCAGATATTCGTGGCTATGCAGGTCCACCATGTGCAGGGTCAAAGTCAGCTGGAATCCTATGTAGTGGCTTGTGCTATGCCAGACTGCATGTACTATGCCATGCTGCACCTTATTATCCTCTGAACAGCACGTACTGGGCTTAAAGGTCTGCAATCATACTAGCTGAGCCAACGCTGGCTGTCATTCATATCTGGGTTGGTTCTTCATGGCCAAAGTTATGTTGTAAATAGAATGATGTTAGTTTAATAAATGTAGAATCTGACCAGCGTTTTTACTTGAGTTAAATCATATAAAATGAAAATGAGAAGAAGAAATTTTAGTCTGCAAGCCAACAGTTTGTCACAAAACTGAAGCAAAATCTTGAGACTAGGTTCCCTTCACTTACAACTGCTGCTGAAGTGTTTGCACTGAGGAGAATTTCATTTGTGTCACCGGAGAAACTACCAGAGTTTGGAAATGAGAAACTGAAATTTGCTCTTGATCACTTAGGTATTACTTGACTTTTCGCTTACTGTAAAGGCGGCGCCTCATGAATGCGTAATAAGTACTGGTCTACCTTAGACATAGGTAAAAGCTGAAAAGGAGGCGTGGTTTTATTCAAAAGTAACTGTATCTTCTCGTGCCACTACCTCAGTCATTATTTAGTCCTTAAAACGCCAGCAAAATAACTGCTCTGAAAATGTCTATTTAACATAAGCAGGGAGGCAAACATTGTGGACCCAGATCAGACTGCTCCTACAGGAGCAGTCTGATCTGGGTCCACACTGTTTATCTATGAGGCTTCAAATAGTTTAGTGGACAACAATAAACATACATTTTGTGATTATGCGCTTTAAGGGTGAATAAATGTGAGTTCAGTGTGTATACGGTTAGGATTTTCATGAAATGCACGCACGTTTGCGCTGCTCAAAAAGCGTATTAACTCTTTACCAAATTATAAATAAAACCTGATTTCCCTTGTCTAGCAGATAACATAGCCGAACCACACCCAGGTATGAACATTAAAGTTGCCGCCTTTACAGTAAGCGAAAAGTCTAATAATACACCAAAGACACTTGATGATGGCTCTGTGGTACAGCTGCCCAAAGAGAGTGGAGTCTGCTCAAACAAATGGTTAGGGATGACCCAACTCTGGTAGACCCCAAGCTGTCAGTCATGTGACAGATGATTGCAGCTATACATGGAAAAGAATTTCCAAATTTGGTGAAACTTGCAAAACTTGTCTTGATATTCCCACTTCAAACAGCCACATGTGAAAGAGGGTTTACCAGTAAAATGCATTTAAGCCCCCTGGTGGCTTAGGCTGCTGTCTGTTCTAAGGCGATGGTTCTGTTGTTGTTGACTTTTTGTTTATTGTTACTCCCATTGTGGGAGTCTGTAATTGTTCTATGTTTCATTGTACGTTACTTTATGTCCATTCTAGTATTGCAATCATCTTGATGGGGAAGAGAGAGCTGGTTGCTTTGCTTGGTTTGTCTTCCAGGTGTCTCGTGATGGTTGAGTGGCTCTTCATCGCGGTGCCATGGGGTTGTCTGCGGTTTGTGATTGTGGTATTTCCTGATCATACTCACTTACTACTTTTTTAGTATGCAGAACTGTACATAAACTGTCACCAGGAATAGACTGAAGGAATGCATCTTGCATGCTCCTATATTTACATTTCCACTGCGAGTCTTTAAATGAACCTTTACATTTGAGATGTGGTTCATATCTTCATGAACAAATTGATTTAAGCCACACCCACATACACGCCATTTGAGCGGGCTAACGTCAAGTCCATCCAATAAAGTTGCTTGTTTACTGACGTTTGTGTGACGTTGAACACGTATCACCATGACGTTAAGCGCGGAAATTTGGCGTTTTGGCTATTCTAAACCCTTCGTTATGCCTGATTTAATTAAAAATATCTGGAAAACCTGCCAAGTTGTGTGAAAATTGAAAATTGATACTTGACTGATAATATAAAATGTAAATATAAGTAATAAATTCAATTTTTGGAAAGTTCATGGAATCATGAACACTTTGGGTCTCTTGCAAAGTTAACTTTGCACGAGACCCGAAGTATTCATGATTCCATGAACCTTCCAAAAATTGCATTCATTTCTTAATAGACTGGAGGAAAGCAACTTGCATGCTCTTATGAACATTTGTACAAATGGTCCCTCCCTGGATAAATATGACTTCAAGCTAGTCCTTAGACTTTGGAAAACAACAAAGGACAGGAAACTATACTAGTATTAAAATTTAATAAGTTATCATTATGTTCTTTTTGTGTGTCCCCCAGATTTTGCATATGTCGCCCTGAAATTAAGGTAGGGGGTCACCCAAAAATCTTGACCCAGGCACAACACTGAGTATGGGATGTCATGAAAAACTACCTGGACAATATGTGGATTCCTTAGTCTCTACCTGTACATTATGTGATGACATGGGAATTTACATGTACCTGGACCATATGTGATATCATAAGACTCTTCCTGGACAATATATAATAGGGAGCGCAGTGGCTCAGTGGTAGAGTGCTTGACTCGAGACCAAGAGGCCACGGGTTCGAGCTTCACTGGCGTCACTGTGTTGTGGTCCTTGAGCAAGACACATTTATCCTAGCTTAGTACTGATTCAACCCAGGAAGACCCTTCCCTGTTTAACTGAATATTGTTGATGGGACGTAAAGAATCAAATCAAACAAACTGGACAATATATGGTGTCACAACCCTCCCTGGACTATATTCGATGTCACGAAACTCTACCTTAACATTATGGCCTGTAATGGGACAGGCTTTCAAGTGCCCATCAACAGAAAAGTAGGGAAAAAGTAGAGATAAAAATTTGGAAAAAGGAGTGAAAAAGTAGGGATTATCGGTGTAAAAAAGCAGGGATAGTAGGGCTTTTCCAAATATAAAATTCATTACAACGAGCTGTTTGAAATAAGAATTTTCAGATTAAATGAGCAGGATAACACCTGTGACAATAGCACCAAACAGAGAGACTTTTAGGTAAAACATAAAAAATTGAGGTGTTAAGCGGCGCGCTCCCTGAGTGAACAAAGAAGTTAATTTATAAAACCCGAGCGAGCGAAGCGAGGGAGGAAAAAAAAATTATGCATAAATGACATTTTAGGATAAAAAAGTAGGGATAGTAGGGCATTTTCATGAAAAAGTAGAGAAAAGTAGGAGCAGATCAAAAAAGTAGGGAAAAGTAGGAAAAATAGGAAAAGTAGGGCCCGCTTGAAAGCCCGATGAGACTATCTGGACAATATGCAATGACATGAGAATCTACCAGTACAGTATTTGGTGCTATTACCCTGTACCTGGACAACATGTGATGTCACAAGACTCTACCTGGAAAATATGCGATGTCATGATGTAACAAGGCAAATTCGACGAATTTATATCCCCCGACGAAGGGTTATTTGAGAGAAACATGTAAATCACAAAACATAAATCCCATTTATTTAACCCTTAGTTCACCTACAGTATCATTCAGATAATAACAAACACCTGTCAAGTATGTTTTAGTGCTTAGTTCAATAAAAAATATTCTTACCTCTGCACAATTTCAATATCTGATCTTTAAACCCAACCTCAGAGGTCAAGATTGTGTGTAAATTCAAAGTGTTACCTTGCATGTAGGTCTACACTTCTTCCACTTTACTTTGATATGCAACATGACCACTTTTAGAAAAGAACAAAAATGACCTTTGACCCCACCCCAGGGGTCGTTGGTGTGTGTAATGACAGCACACTTGCTTTCATGGTGCTCTGTAATTTGATATGCAACATGACTATTTTCAGTAAAAGATATAGTTTGACCTTTTGACCCCACCCCTTGTGTCAAGGGTGTGTCTGTGGGCAAAATATTTGCTACCATGTTGCTGCCAGCGTCGTCAGCTTTAATTTGATATGCAACATGACTACTTTCAGAAAAATATATAGTTTGACCTTTTGACCCTACCTTCTGGGTCGAGGGTGTGTCTGTGGGCAAAATATTTGCTACAATGTTGCTGCCAGCTTCCTCAGCTTTAATTTGATATGCAACATGACCATATTCTGAAAAAGTTTAATTTTGGCCTCGGTCCCTTCCCCTTAGTCCACCAAAGGGGCTCGGAATCAGGCCTTCAAACTGAAATCCTGTTTGATATGTTTCATATCTATTGCTGCTCTGCCTGCATGCAAAATTTCAGCAAAAAATATTAATAATTGCCTTAGTTATTGCGAAATTTAAATATTTGACCTTTGACCCCTTAGGTGGGGACAAAGGGGGTGGGGTAAAACTTTGACACTGCCATTCTTATCTACAGGCACTTGGCAATCATGGTCTATAGCGAGAAGTTGTTAAATATAATAGCTTTGATGAAATGGGAAGATCATCACACAAAAAAGGTAATATAGGTTTTGCCTTATAATTGCCTATACTTAAACAAGGGCAATAACTCAAGTGTTAAGTGGTCGATTTTGACCAAACTTATAGGATATCAAGAGTCCATAGTACTTATCATTTGTACCAAGAATGAATTAAATCTGACCAATAGGTACTGAGATATGGTTCCGGACGGAATTGACGGACGGACGCACGGACAACATCAAAACTATATCCTTCCGACTTTGTCGGGGGATAATATCTGTGATGTTTTGAAGCTCTATGGGGGCAGCATGTGATGTCATGAGACTATATGGATATTATCTGATATCCTTAGACTCAACCTGGTCCATGTCTGATGTTATGAGACTACCTGTGCAATATGTGATGTCGGATGATATATAATGTCATTAGACTCTACCTGGGCAACACCTGTCATAAGACCATCTGGATATTATGTGATATCCTCAGACTCAATCTGGTCATTATGTTGTCAATGTGTGATGATATGAGACAACCTGGACAATATGTGATGTCACTAGACTACCTGGATAATATATAATGTCAAGAGACTATATGGAAAATATATGATGTCATGAGACTTTCTGAATATTATGTGATATCCTCAGACTCAATCTGGTCATTATGTTGTCAATGTGAGATGATAGGAGACAACCTGGACAATATGTGATGTCACCAGACTACCTGGATAATATTTGATGCCATTTGACTCTACATGGGTAACATGTGATGTCTAGAGTCTTTCTAGATGTCATGAGACTTTCTGGATATTATGTGACATCCTCAGACTCATTCTGGTCATTATTTTGTCAATTAGTGTAGGCCGCTGTGTAATCCCGTGGGAATTTTTGGGTAAAAGTGTCAAACATATATTTTCTTGCATAGAAATGCATTCTGTTTAAGAAAAAAGATGTTTCCAATTTTTTCTTGCTGTTTTAACGTCACAGTGATGTCACAAAGTGACATACCCATTTTTTGCTTATTTAAGGCTTGAAAATCAAATCCTAATATAATTCCAGCGGGAAAGACATGTACTATTTGATCAGCTGTGATAATATTACTGTCAACATGTTGTTAACAGAAAATAAACACTAATTCAGAGTTATATACGGGTTACATTACCGTCAAAATGACATCAACATCGGAAAAAATGACGTGTAGGCCGCTGTGTAATCCTGTGAGCATTTCTTTGGTAAAAGTGTCAAACATACATTTTCTTGTTGAAAAATGTATTCTGTTTAAGAAAAAAGATGTATCCATTTTTTTCTTGCTGTTTTTACGTCAGGAGACGTCACACAGTGACGTACCAATTTTGGACTTATTTAGGGTTTGAAAATGGAGTACTTTGATTTCCAGCTTACATAAACATGTACTGTTTGATCAGTTATGGTAAAATTACTGTCAACATATTGTATTTGGAGCATAGACTCTATCTCAGATGTTACATTACCTTCAGAATGATGTCAATACAAGAAAAAATGACATCAGTATCAAATTGAAAATTCTGTTATAGTGAAAGCTCAAATGACATTAGATCACAATATGCTTATAGACCCTCCTCTCCCACTGCTGGGATACTGTACACTATAACTTTCTGAAACTACATTGTATTAGATGCAAAATGACACAGATTGGCGCTCTGACTTGTAATATCTCTGTTAGCTGCGTTACCATATTGTAATTTCAAAGTAAGTAAGGGTGCAAATCATATTGTGCAAATACCAAGTTATATCTAATTCTTATTGATCAACTTGCTGATTGCCTTAAACACATTTATCTAAAAGCAACAAACAACCAGTATGCGTTTAAACAATATACTCCTATGTTATTACAGTTATATATGTTACTTACTTCAAAAGCATTACTACTTGATGCAGCACTATCATCAAACAATGGGCTGCCAAAAGACGTCCAAGTGGGTTTTTTTACACTATAATTTTCTAAAACTAAAATAGAAAAGCCACAGAATCATGTATGTTAACTCTATAGCGGTTACAGTGTTACCTTGCAATAGCAAAATTTACTTTGTTACCCTGAAATAACAGGAAATCTTATCAAATTTTTCCTTATTCTTACGTGACAATATGATATTTTAATTGTATTCAAATTATTAGCAGTATGGTTGTATCCAATTAAAGGACCTGTTATTACAGTTATGCACTTTATTTTTTTAAATACATTATGTTAAAGCAAAACAGCACTGCTAGTGGTTTATTTACTGCCATTTAACTGCAATTAACTGAAAATACCAACAAAGCTTTGATGATTATGGGAAGAAATTTGAGCCTAAATCACATAAAACATCATCATATCAAGTGGTTGTATTTGATCAATTGTTTTTAGTGCTTACATGGTATCTTTTATCTTACTGACACTCATGTATTTGCTTCTTTTTATACATGAAATGATATATAAAAACACGATTTTTGTCATTTACTTCACCTCATTTTAGATGGCACAATAAAACTTAGCATGAAGTAGCTTTAAGTTAGCAAGATCTATCACACATTGTGTAAGCCAGCCAGTGATTACAACAACTATATTGATACCATTCAAAGACAAAAACTTACCCAGAATTCGTTAAAAGTGTAAGTTATTTCAGACGTAGGTGAAAATTGATTATCCTTGTCTTTTGAAAAAATAAACTGAAGTGGGTTTTTTAAAACTTAACCACTTTCAAGTCACATATGACACACGGCAAGCCTATTTCTATGGTTATAATCGCTTTATGTCTTAAGGATGTCTAGTTTGGTGAGGTCAGAATCCCATTTATAGCAAGCTAATTTTAAGGAAAGTATTACACTAATCATCTACCCTGGGCCTCCCTGGCTGGTTCTAAAATTGTGTGAAGCATTGAAACAGACCAAAATTAGTTCTTTATGGTTCTTTATAGTCATACATTTGAAAGATATAGGTTTATCACCCAGAAAAACTCCCTGATATTGCTAATATAATATGTTTATAACAGCCATTGCTAAATTCATGGACGCAAATAAAGTATTGGTTAATTAATTTTACATTAATTTATCAATAAGATTTAGCCTTGCAATTCAATTTGGTTGCAGATAATATCATTTTGATATTTAGTCAACCTAATGTGAACATTATTGATACAGAAATGTATCCAATTAATTCTTTGCATAATACCATTAAAACAAAATAAATTAACTGTACTAACATGCATTTGACTGGTACCAAATCTTCATTCTAGATCCTGCTGTTGTTAAACTTTGATTTCTCTACCATCTTATTTGCTAATAAGTATCAAAATATATTATTTTGGGAAAATTATTATTGTAGATATAAAAAGTTAAAAGTTATACTATTTTGCAATCGTTACATGAATAATTAATACGAACTTAATAGGAATTGAAAAATCTTTTTTTTTTTCAGACAAACTGGAATCTGGATATCTATAACAAAAACAATCAGTTTTTCTATGCCATCTGAACAACAGGATCTCGGACGAAGGTGCATTTAAGCCCCCCGGGCAGCTGTCCATTCTAAGGTGGTGGTACTGTTGTTGACGATTCATTATTTATTGTTGCTCCCATTGTTTGTGTTGTTGTGTTTGTTTGTTCTTTTTGTTACGCAGCACTTTATGTCCTTCTAGTGTTGCAATCACATTGGTTTGAAAGAGAGAAATGGTTGCTTGACTTAAATTGTGTCTGATGTCTTGTGACTATTAGTTTTCTGTGGCCCTTCTCCACAGTGCCGTAGGTTGGTGTACAGTGTGTGATTGTATTTCCTGATCATAGTTACTAGCTTTTTCGAAAATGATATAAAATACCATATGGTGTATAATATAAGGAATTAAGCAATGTATATACAGTTGTGAGGGTTGTAATATACGTTACATATTTCACACAAATAACAAAATGATAGTTTACAGCAGAAACTATGTTGAGTACAGCCATTCACTTTTGAATTTCAATATAAAGCTCAAATAAGGTGTTTAAAGGTTTTCCTTGAGGTTTTCTTTAGCTCTGACTATCTGTGAGTCATGAACCATTTTCTTTGGTTCATCATGGTGCAGTAATTTGATTAGAGTGTTTCTCCATGATGATCCATTGCATTAGTTAGATGGCCTCCATGCGAGCTGAACATTTCTCAACAACAGCAGAATCTAGGGCGAAGATTTGGTACCAGTAAAATGCATTTAAGCCCCCCAGTGGCTAAGGCTGCTGTCCGTTCTAAGGCGGTGGTTCTGCTGTTGTTGACTTTTTGTTTATTGTTACTCCCATTGTGGAAGTCTGTAATTGTTATATGTTTTGTTGTACGTTACTTTATGTCCATTCTAGTATTGCAATCATCTTGATGGGGAAGAGAGAGCTATTTGCTTTGCTTAATTTGTCTTCCTGATGTCTCGTGATGGTTGAGCGGCTCTTCCTCGCGGTGCCGTGGGGTTGTCTGCGGTTTGTGATTGTGGTATTTCCTGATCATACTCACTTTCTATATTTCATATAGCATCAGTGATTTTGTTACCTGTGCATCCTGCATCCTTTGCACATAATTTTGTCTCTGGGATGCAAGGTTTTCAATTCAGTGAGTCCCAGAATGCAATAGTATTGCAGACTGATTATTAAAAATAGTGTTCTGGACTCATAAGTTTGCAGTTGAATTCAATGATATGGGAAACAGCGAGTCACAAGACCCATTAGCCCAAAATTGTAAATGAATCACTGTTAGCATTACATGCTAAATTTTAGAATGATAATATTCTTACATTTAACGTGTTATTCAGGGTTTTAATACTAAGTAGTTTATAACTCTTAAAAGTTTTTGTGATAAAAACCAGCTGCTTGAAGTTATGAAATGGCTCAGTACTTGTCATTTGGATATATATTTAAAACATGAATGTTAAATGAGAAGCTTATTGAATGAACCTATTAAAACCATTTCAATGGTTTTACAGGGGGTAGTTTAAATGTAACATAAGTGACACAATGGGCCCTAATAACTTAATAAACATAAATATATGTAGGGAATAAAATGTTCTTGTATATTACATGAAAGTTTAGCCTTTTTGAATATTCAGGTACTACCTTAACAACCTTTTATACATTATATTTGTTTTAAAATGTGAGGGGTAACATAGTTAACATGCTGCAACAGCCAAACTCTACAACCGCCAGAGATCTGACATGTTTCAAAAAGCTTCGCCAGAAACATTTATTTATGCTAGCATTTGATTTTAATCGCAAGGCACACACAATTTTCCTGAATTATATTTCTGTACACAATATGTTTATTTCCTGCATACTGACATCAAACCGACGTCAATTTGGCCTAAAATTGAAGTCCATGTTGAATTAAATTTTCATTTTGTTCCTCCTATAGACTTTTCAACCACTTCAACGCAATAAGCAACACTAAAATGTGATTATTTTAGTTGTATACAGCACTAGCTGATAAAAGCTGTTTGATTCATGTGAAAAGACGGTACGTCACTTTGTGACGTCACTGTGACGTTAATACTGCAAGAACAAATTGGAAACATCTTTTTCCTTAAATGGAATATACCAAAAAATTCCCACGGGAGCCCAAATTTCGACACAGCGGCCTACACTAAATTTGTGATAATATGAGACAACCTGGACAATATGTGATGTCACTGGACGACATGGACAATATGTGATGTCACCAGACTACCTGGATAATATTTGATGTCATTAGACTCTACCTGGGTAACATGTGATGTCTAGAGTCTATCTAGATATTATGTGTCATCCTCAGATAATACGAGACAACCTGGACAATATGTGATGTCACCAGACTACCTGGATAGTATATGATGTCAAGAGAATACATGAACAATATATGATGTCATGAGACTATCTGGACAATATGTGATGTCATGAAACTAATGGCATATTATGTGACATCATCAGACACAACCTGGTCTATAGGTGATGTCATGACAAGCTACCTTGCCAATGTGTGATGTCATGAGACTCTACCTGGACAAGACCATATGTGATGTCATGAGACTACCCTGAAATATCTGTTCTTATGATACTCTACCTGGACAATATGTTATGTCATCTCCACTAAATCTTGTTGTCCAATTATCATAAATACATCCCGCTAATCTTGTCTTGTTGACTGTTTCTGTCCACATACATGTCAGTTTCACCATCTCATTGAAATTGACTGTAGTTCTGTCATAGCTACCATGTGGAGGAGGCGAGCCCGTACTGCAGGTGCGAGCTGATAAAAGTTCAAATATCACAAATGAATTTTTTTTTTCTCAATTCTCAACCGAAACGTATCTTGTGGGTACTCATAAAATCATTTTTTGTTTTTATATTATTAAAACTAATGACCAAAACAGGTTGGTGTGTTGTTAAATTCTAACTGAAGCATCAAATCAAAGGGTCTTAAAGGGGACGGCAACCCTGATAATTACTGTTTTATATGAGAGATCTTAATAAACCACGAATTTTGATACAAGTTTCATCTAAATCGGTTGAAAAATGTAGAAGTTGTGGGCGTTTGTATATTTGCAAAAGGACTGTAATGGAAGCGGCCATATTGTAGACTTAGTGACGTCACACAGCCTAATTAAATATGCGCAATCAAAATAAAAGACAAACCAATGGTTTACTTGCAATTATCTTTAATAAAACATTTTCTTCATGTGAAAAGCAACACATGTGCTGAAACACAGATGCTTTGATAGTATTGATAACTTAAAATTAAGCAGTTGAAAAAATCTGAAAACTAATTAAATATTCAAAATGGCGGCTAAATGTTGACCATATTAAATAGTTTAAATGTCCATAACTTCCCCATTTTTCAACCGATTTTGATGATACTTGTATCAAAATTCATGGATCATAGAGCTGTTTCTGATAAAACATACTTATCATTAGGGTTGCTGTCTCCTTTAATAACCTTCATTAGCTAGCAAATTCGAATCGATCTGAGAGCAGGCTTCCAGATAAGAGTGTGTTGGAAAACTATTTTCTTTATTTCTCATCCAAAACATATGTTGCGGGTACTCAAAAGGACCGTCTCAATGAGACGGTTCTTTTAAGTACCCAAAACACATGTTTAAATTGATGGGTAAGAAAACAACCACAATTTTACGCTCATAAAATTTCTCCTTTTCTGGATCTATGTGAGAGAGTGTGTTTTGAATAAACAAATATCCATCAAAGGAGATGGATAATCCCCTGAAATAGAGTTAACTCTTCCCATGCTGGAAAAATTTGCATGTTTTAGAATGGGGAAAACCATATTCAAAGTTTTCATTTGAGGAGGTGATAACAATATCCTCTTTTTTTTTTTTTTTAAAAGCATGGGGATAACCAGGAGCAGTCTGATCTTGTGTTAGACTGTTTTATTGGGTCGATGAGCTATCTGTCAAAACATTTAGGGCAAATATGATTATATACTAAAGGACTTTGAAAACGCATCACCATATTTTTGCACTTTTCTTGCAAACCGTATATGCGAATGAAAAGCTACTCGCAGGTTTTAATGTGCCACCCAGAATTGGTATGAACCAGTCATTAATTTGACTGCACTATCACGCGACGCTGCTGATGACGTCACATGGGTACATACAGCATCCAGCACCTTTCTGCACAAATAAATGAAACTTTTTGATTATTTTTATGTTTAAACTGTGGCGTATATGATACCATGTCACCAAAAGAGTTTATAGACTTTTTCTAATTAAAAGTAATTGATAACTTCAAAATTTCGAAAATAAACGTCAAATTTGAACATCAATTGATAGCTCCTTTTTAGAAACATCTCCATTAGTTGCCTTTATGAAAGTTTTCATTACTGATATTGATTACATACACTGACAAGCATGTGGGGAAGACGTTTTGATGTAAATCGTTGCAGGAGATCTGCTGTCATGTGATCGAGATCGTCTTAAAAATTGACGTTAACATCACTTGCACAATACAAAAGACACGTGATACAAGCGTAATTTATGCATAATCTGTCATTTGTGTATGCCCTTAGCCTCTCCCAATAAAACCGGGCGTAAGAAATCGAAACGTTGAAAGGCCCAATTTTATTACTAGACTATAGTAATCCGGGTGGGTGGGGTATGTTGGTAACTTTAAAGGGGTGTAATTTTGCGCATACCGAACTGTCAATTCATTTCTAGCCCTTTAAGGATGAATGTGCAATCGTGAAAGAAGCAAAGGACGCAAATTCGTTGAGTCAGGAATTAAAACTAACGCGTGTTAAATTGCAGCTGAATTTGTGTCCTTCAAAATCAACCACCCCTGTCTTAAAACGGATACTTTTTCAATAACTTAAAGTAAATTTACAATCATGAAATTTCTAGGGCACACTACAAGATGGTCAGACTATGATATGCAATAATAATTATCTCGCTGACATTCTCAGGGTTTGTGAAATAAAGGATTTAATCTGGGTGATGCGTTTTCAAAGTCCTTTAGTATATATTTCATGTTTGGCAGGAAAATACTATGATTTATCAAACAAATAAAATCGGTAAATTTGTTTTGCCTAGAAAGATTTATTTCCTCTAGGAAAATAAATCACTTTAGCCGGAACTCCTTTTTCCTGACCACAAGTAACCCAAGGCATCGATGAGATGAAACGCATGTCAAATTCATTTTAGTTTTATTTTCAAATAAGCATAACACTTCTCTGCACTTTTGACGTCATAAACATTAGCTAAATGACGCCATTTACACATGCCATGACGTTGCATAACGTTTCTGTCTTCCAACACTGAAACTGGGGGATCAAGGAACAAAAATGAAAAATCCTAGAAAACCACAATAAATTTAGTACCTAAATGTTCATTACCATTTAACTAAGAAAATGACTGCCCACACTTTATGTTTTCGCTCACTAATAAAAACGTTACAGACGTTTGAAATTCTGAGGTGGACTCGAAGAAGAAGATTTCCAAAATGGCGGACTTCCAGGGAACAGCTAGCTGATGTATTACTACTCGTGTTAGCATTAGACATGTCATGATCCCGCTAGTTTTGTTACATCATATACCTTTGTATTTTTTTTTTATTCGAGCAAGCAGTTCATACAGAATACATGTAATATACAATTTATTGAATCATTCTATTTAAAATATGGGATTTATAAACCTCAGGAGGTGTAAAATCATATAAAGAAACTCGTGCTTGCGCACCCGTTTCTTTATCAGATTTTTCACCTCCCTCCGTTGCGCACTCGTTTTTTTATCAGATTTTGCACCTCCCTCGGTTTATAAATCCCATATTTTAAATAGAAGGATTAACCCTTAAAGCGCCAAGAAAAAATGCATCTGAAAAATGACGTCTGCTGAAGTTGTCAGCTGCAAATTTTTGCTAACATTAATGAAAAATTTAAGTATAGAAGCAAACAGCGTGGACCCAGAACAGACTGCTCCTATAGGAGCAGTCTGATCTGGGTCCACACTGTTTGCCATAGAGGCTTCTTAAACATTTCAGCAGGCGGGAAAAGCAGATGCCTTTTGTTGCCATCGGCGCATTAAGGGTTAATAAACTCTATTTATCAGTTACCTCTCATATTAACTGCATTGTTGCGCGTTGCCTGATAAACATTGTCTATCTCACGGCATGTTGCCTTTATCAGGTCATGAAGACGTTGCACTTTTTGAGTGGCCTCGCTAATGACGCTGAATCAACACAAACATAAAAAATTGCGTCATAATCGCTAGTTTGAAGAGTGTTCAACAATGGGTAAACTGATAAATAGAATACCAGGTTCGCGTCTTTTGATATCAAGTTTACCAGGCTTGGCTTTGAGAACGCATGTTGAATCGCTGGGCAAGCCTCGCGATGTCAACATGCGTTCTCAAAGCCTTGCCTGGTAAACTTGATATCAAATGACACTCACCTAGTATTCTCTATATATTTACCTGTACACGAGACATTGTCTATGTCCCAGCCATTCTCTGTACAATGGATGACCTGATTAATTGTGCGTTCAGATTTTCCAGTGACATGGTAACCATCGTCACAATATAGTATTTCAGTATCTTCATAGTGGTACAAAGTTTTTGAAAAGCTCAGTGTACTATCAGGGTCTGCAGCACAGGTCTTTCCTGAAAACATAATTAATTAACCATTTCCTTCATGAGCTCCTCCCACTACAAATAAGGCCAAAAAAAGGATTGTTTCTCGGGCCATTTTTTTAAAAAACAGATAAGGCAGGCAGGTTTTTTTTTTATTATTTCCCCAAAAACAGATGAGGCCATTCTTTTTTTTTTTGAACAAAATTGAATGAAATTTCTTTGATGCAAGGAAATCTTTGCAAGTAGACAGGACTTGATTAAAGAAATTTGCTTATCTGTCAAATAGCAAAAAAGTGGATCAAATTAATTGATGCAAGGCAATCCTCGCAAAAACACTTGACTTGACAGGACAAAAGTTAAAGTTCCTGTTATTCCCCGGGGGTGGGGGGCCTTGGTTACAAATGACTAGTGCATGAAAGGTATTTGTACTAGCAGGGGTGTCTGAAATGCTAGACTGTTGCACCCCAGTCTGAAAAAATCAATATAGGTGGCACAGGTATTCAGTAACCCCCCCCCCTTTTAGTGTTTCTGCAAGACAAGAATTTTTGGGGGTCATTGATGACCCCTTGTTTGAAAATTTGGGGGTCATTGGCAAATTTAGAGGGTCAGAACTTTTTTAATGTATAATTACCTTTTGTCTGAGCATGGGTCAATATTAAAGGTATTTGAAGAATGTCCCCTATCGTAAGATAAAAGTTCTCGAAACTCGGTGCATGTTTTACTATCAATAGGCTTGTGATCGACAGCTTTTGTTACATTTTCTGTTTCATGGGAATTATTCAATGTTGTGTTGCTTGTAGTTAAAGCCCTATCCTCCAGAGGACAAGTAATATAAGGATCTGCTCAACAATTTCATTACGGGTCAGCCGTTGTTGTTTAACAGTTGAGCGCTTTACCCATGCGCAGACGATCAGTCTAAAAACAGACGTGATGCATTGGTTTCATTTTTTTCAAAATTGTTGTCTTATATATTTTGGTGTATTGGAGCAAAGAAAACTTTCTTTTCTAGACTACTTTTTTTTTAAATTTATGTTGCATAATGCCCCAAAATAGCAGTGAAAGCGAAACAAGTCAAAATTATTTGGAACGAAATCCCATCTGTGGCAATCGCAAATGACTTTTGACATGCGCAGTCGTCGTTTTTGAAATATGGAAATACCCAGCAAAGATATTAGTGCGCAGGTCTATTTTCCACAGGAACACTATATATAGAAGCCTACTGAGGTAAATTGAAGTCCTCAGATCTCGGCACATTAAGAAGATGGAGTTTCGTTCTCGCTGCTGTTTTTGTGTGCGTCACGAAAAACGCACAGACAAACTGTCAGTGCGTCAGCAGTCAATTTATTGAATCAAAAACGCAAGAAACACATTCTCGCCGAAACACTGCCCTTTGAATTCGCTCCTCTCCATTTCATCAAATAAACCTGGACCGAAATGTTCTTTAAGGCAGTTTCTGAGAAGAAATGTCTTATTGCGTTTTTGCCAAATAAAATTTCTAGTTTTGATTACAACCCAAAAACATGTAGACGCTTTACTGAGCGCTTCTTAAACTTTTTATATGATCTTGAAAGACAACAACGAAGGAATGCGGTGTTTATTTATTTTTTATTTTTTAAAGAGAAAAAAAAGTGTATATGCGGGGCATTTCAACTAGATGCGGCGGTGCCTGAGAAACATTTGTATTTTTTTTTAGCCTAATTATATCGAAAACATTTGGGCCTTGTGGTGAGAAAACCTGTCTTCGGTGTTTCCGACAAAGAGTTTCAAACCAGTCTCCTCAGCTACAAAGACTTGCTAGAAAATTGAAAATTCACCTGTAGCAAGTTTACATATGAAACTTTCCAAAAAGCAAATAACAAATGTGCTGATCAGACTGCGCAGATGCGCAGGCTGGTTTGCGTCTGTGTTGTTCGCAAACCCCTGAAGACAGGTTTTCTCACGTCGAGGCCCATTTCATCTTGGTATATAGAGTAAATAAGTTACTTGTCAGGCCCACCGGTGCAGGATCATCTCTAATCATATTTCCATAAGGAAACAGAGTAGACCCTGATCAGGCAGCTCTTATAAGAGCTGCCTGATCTGGGTCAGCTCTGTTTGCATAATTGTTAATAGGCATCTCTTTGAGGTCAAGGACTAATTCATCATTTGTATACTGGAAACTTGTAAATTGACACATTGGTGTATAGTGAAGACACAAAAAAGAAAATTGATACTTTACATCCCAATCAACACTTTTTATGCATGTTAAGACTATTCACTGGGTGGTAAACAGTGCTAGGCAGTTAGGATAACGGGTCCTAATTAAGGATATAATACAGTTTCAGGACTTTAGTAAAGAGCGCGTATCACAAAATAATTTTCTTATTTCTCAACCAAAACATATGTTGTGGGTACTCAAAACAAAAGAACTGTCTCAACGAGACAGTTCTTTTGAGCACTCAAAACATATGTTAAAACTCATGGGTAAAGATTTTTTATTTACGATTTTACGCTCAAAAATGTTGTTTATCTAAACCTATGAGTATACTCCGGTGAGGCTCATACTCATGCCCAGCACTCAACCTCTGAGCCACTGAGCTCTCCTGAAGATATTTAGTCACATTGTATTCTAGGCCCCAAGGTTATAAAACTTCTTTCAAGCTCAACTCAACTGAGCATGAAATTACAACAGCTCATAAAACCTAAAATGCTGAAAAAAGAGCATTGAGCAGGACAATGGTAACCCTTTCCAGACCTTCAGATAAGAGTGTGTATTGGAAAATTATTTTCTTTATTTGTCATCCAAAACATATGTTGTGGGTACTCAAAAGAGCTGTCTCAATGAGACATTTTTTTGAGCACCCAAAACACATGTTTACGTTAATGGGTAAGAAAATAATTAAAATTTTACACAAATAAAATTTCCTTATCTGGACCTTTGCCTTTCAACACTACAGACCCGAAAAAGGTCTGGGCAAACAGGGTAGTTCCAGGCTCATATGAGCCATCCCATCAGGATCTACACTATTTGCTTATTCATTTTGCTTTTTTCTCAATCTCAATTTACAGGGAGTGCAGTGGCTCAGAGGTAGAGTGCTTGACTCGAGACCGAGCTTTCTAGCCTCACCAGCGTCACTGCATTGTGTCCTTGAGCAAGACACATTAATCCTAGCTTCGTACTGGTTCAACCCAGGAAGACCCGTCCCTTTATAACTGAAAAATTGTTGATGGGACTTAAAGAATCAAATCAAACAAATCGATCAATCTCAATTTTTGCATTTTTTTTCAGGATTTGTCTTAAAACCCTTTTAAACACAATGGACTCTTCTACAATTTAAAGTGGAAGAGTTTAACTCAGAAACTTAAGGGTGAAAGGGTGTACTTACTGACACATGTGTGATTGTAGCGATAAACATCATCAGGCATGTTTCCAGTTTCTCCTTCCGGTATGTAAAACCCACTTGTACCGTCTTCTATGAAGAGGGTCCAACCAGTATTGCAGTGGCACTCATAGCTTCCTTCTGTGTCAATACATTTTGACTCGCTGCTGCATCCACCATTGTGTAAGTTGCATTCGTTGATATCTGAAATACAAAATGAGCTGTGACACGTGATTTCCAACAATGTGGCATGTTGACAAGTGTAGACTCAGACTAGCCTGTGCATCCTTCTTTTAAGCTTAGAAACTCCAAATCATGTTCAGTCAGGAGCTTAACACTCATGGAATATTCAATCGACTAGCAAAGGCTCTGATCAGACTGCGCATATGCGCAGGCTGATCTGAGGCTTTGCTGGTCGCACATACCACATTGTTGGAAATCTCATGCACTGGCTCAAATCATAGTTCAATATTAAAAACCAGAAATGTGTCAATTGTGACACAGATGCCCTCGATCTGGGCCATTGTATGAGAGATAAAATCTTCGTAGGGGATTTTAGCTTTTTACAAACATTAAGTGCATCCTGCAAGGATCATTTCTTTGAAGACTGGTCCTAACTGCTTCAGTGGTTAAAATAAACTAGAGGACCTGAAGGTCCTGAAGCGCTCACCTGATCTCCTTAATAATGTAAAAATAGGTCAAGGTTAGTAAGGGCGAAAAGATCAGGAATAGATACAATTAAGTACCACACCTGACCCAGGATACCAATGGGAAAGTAACAAAATCACAGCTAGACACCACAAACGAGAGCCAAGAGGTCACCCCTTTCCCAGCAGGTGACCACAAGGCACATATAAACAGACACATACAAATGCATAGCAAACACAAGACAGAAAAAACATAAAAGATCCACAAAAAAAGTACCGCCTTGGAACGGTCAGTAAAATATTTTACTGGAGGGCTTAAACCGGTTTAACAGTGCACCAACCTCACCCTTAGCTCAGATCAACTTAGGCTTATCATTGAAACATATTTTTCTGCATTTTAAGGAGTCTCCATATGAAAGTAAGTTAGGGTGCAAAGATCAGGAATGGATACAATCAAGTACCACACCTGACCCAGGAGAACAGTATTCAAAAAATAAACTTTTCAAAAAATGTCCCACTTAAATGCATTATGGATGCAAATTGACCTTGATGCTAAGTAGGTCAAGGTCAGCCTAGGATCATCATTTGAACAAACTTGGTAGGCCCCACATCCCCAATGCTACATACAAAGTCCCAAGGTCATCAGCCTTCTGGTTCTGGAGAAGATTTTTAAAGGGTTTTTACCATATATGGGCCATCTTGGTCATGTGACCAGGATCAATTGAATAAACTTTCGTTCCCCCATCCTAAGGAGTCTCCATATGAAATTTGAGTTCAATTGGCTCAGTGGTTTCAGAGAAGATGTTTGAAAATGTTAACGGATGACGGACGGACGGACCACGGAGTCATTGGTATACTATTAGCTCATCCATGAGCCTTCGGCTCAGGTGAGCTAAAAAAGATACTAAGTAAACAATCTATTTATCCAAGCCTTTCTTTGTTTCTTATGCTTGGATGGCATAATGAAATAAAAGAAAATGGCTGCCAAAACATTTCTATCAAATTATGAAACATCCAATTAAGCAGCCAGAGGCTTAGAAAAATTTAAATGGAGGTACAAAATCAAACCACCCTTACGGAAGAGCTGTCTTTGTGCAAATATCTGATGAATATGCTGCGAATATTCTGCGAACTGCATTGTTCACAGTAATTTTTCGCTATATATTCACTTCTTGTCGCGAATACCCAGCAAACAAAGTTGGTCTGACAAAAAAGTAATCGCTGAATGTTTGCAGCTTGTCATATAATTGCTGCATATTCACAGCAAAAACTTAATTATCTCCCCTTAAAACTCTTCAATTAAATGGATGCCATAATTGCCATGATGCAAAAATGACAACATGTTGAGAAGCCTTTTTACGGTATGTAATCTCTTCTCATGTGTTTTTCTGTTCCTATGATGTTTGAGTTGATACCTTTTGAAGTTCTCTGATGGTGTTGCTTGCTGAGGTCAGTGCAAAATGGATAAATTTTGACTATTTGAGTTTAACAAGCTTTGACTTTTGTAAATCATTGATCGCTGCTTGTTTGCAGGATATTCGCAATTATTGTTCGCCACATAATCGCAACAGCTATTTTTACTTTTAATTAAAATGTTCGCAGAATATTGGCAGAAAGAGAAAGAGCCCTGGATATTCCCTGCATATTTAATTTACGTATTTAAATGCATGTTCGTCACATATTCGCAGAATGTTTGCAGGATATTCGCTGCATAATATTTAATTTGCTGTCTTGAATCATGTCTTGAATCATGTTCGCCACATATTCGCTAAATATTCGCAGGCTGTTAACTCAAAGTATTCGCCGCAGACCTGATTTGCATGTCGAATAACGAACATCGCAGAATAATCCAAGAGTATTCGCTAGCTGCTCGCGAAAATTGTTCGCGACGGTGCATTTTTTTCAGTAAGGGCAGAACAGTGGTTTTAAATGCATTACTTCAGGCCTTTAGTTAAAAGTGCATACCAAAAAATTATTTTTTTTTTCTCAACCAAAACACATGTTGTGGGTCTCAATGAGACGGTTCTTTTGAGCACCCAAAACATATATGTTTAAACTGATGGGTAAGAAAATATTTACAAACCCGTGTTACTTGTAAAACACGCAATTACAATACTTTCCATGTATAGCAAAACAAAGTTAAACTGGCACTCATGGATATGCGGTATAAACTTGTATAATTCCGTAAAACTAATTTTATATTTGCAAACATTATGAGAAGTATCCATTTCAGAGTGATGTATTTTCTAATCATTTATCCATCACTGTCACGCTTAGCTCTTTGGATAGAGCGTATAGCTGTCAAGGTTGAGATCGTGGGTTCGAGTCTCACGACATACAATATATTTTTCAAAAAATATTTTCATTTTTTATCATAAATCATTCTTTTGACTTGCACGATTTTTACCAGACTTACATATAAAGTAAATGCAATAGAATTCACTTTACTTTGGAACAGTGGTGTCTACTGATAACTCTTAAACTAAAAAAAATCTGATAGCTAATGTTTCGAACTATTTCGAGAAACACTCAGGGCGTCACAGCTCATCATATATTCAACAGACTTTTCAGGCAACTGGGGTCAGCAGAAGAAGCGTTTTACGAGTAGGAAAAGAACTACAAGAAACCGGTACACTTTCGATGCTGCAACATTTGAAACGGGGACAATACAAGAGGTGTTTCATGTTTATTTGAACAAATTTGAAATTGCAGTATCTCATTTATTTCTTATCATATTTATTAATAATTAATTTACAGTGGTTAATCAGATCTCCAGGAATGCACAGTCACCAAGAAAATATTTCTTAACTTTATTCGCTGGATTTAAACAGTCTCTGAAGATGAGTAGTCAAAATAGATGCGTTGAAAATTGCTGTCTGAAATGAAATGTTCAAAATCATTCTCGAAAGATTTCTCTTAAAGGGGTGAAGGTTTTCTCTTTGAACCTATTATAACTTGTACATAAATAATTTAAGTGTGTTCTGTTAAGAAATAAAGTATTTCCATTGGATACTTACTCTTTTGAAGCCACCTAAAGATCGAATTTGGAGTTTACAGTTTCCAAAGCAACACTAAATTGTAAGCAAAGTACATCAATGCAATATTTGGGGATCAGTTTTATCGGCGATATATTCTTGATCTATTTTAGAACTTGTGTCGGCTGTGAGTTTTGAGAATTTATTTTTCACAACTCTTCCAGGACACATTTTATACATGGAAGGGGCATTTTGGCATTCGTATAGTAGAACTTATAAAGCCCAGATGTCAAGCAAAAGCATGCGTACAGAAGCTGTTTTTCATTTGAATAGTAGACTGAATTCTCCTCTAAACTTAAAAAGACATTTCAACACTTTTATACGCATTTTCACTAGAAATACACCCGTTTTAGCTCTTAAAATCAGTAAAAGGGGGGATAGGCGTGTATATTGGGATGCCATGTTATGGTTATGCTTTAAATTGCCTATTTGTCTATTTGGTCATACAAGGGACACGTCCATTGTTTTAGAGAAAGCAAAAGTTATTTATTTCATTTACATGTAACCTCGAAAAATGAAATTCACATTTGTTCAAATAAACATGAAACAGGTCTCGTTTAATCCTGTGGACGAATTTGATGAGGTTGTTATAAAAAAAATGTGCAGGAGTTTTACACCCTCCACCATCAGCTTCCGACCATAAATAATCTCTTATCAGTCTTGAAAACTGACATCATGTCAACTATCCATCAAAATTAGAATAAACATGAAACAATATCATAACTAAAAACTAGAGGACCTGATGGTCCTGAAGCGCTCACCTGATCTCCTTAATAATGTTAAAATAGGTCAAGATCAACTACAGCTTATAATGAAACATATTTTGTTTTATGAGGGTTACGGCCATTTCGGTTGCGTGATCTAAAACAATCTAATGAATACTCCATCAAACAGCCCAGTTATTTCTGAGTAAAGATGTTTAGATAGGTATGTGGCAATCCAAATAAGTGGCCTTGGATAAAAGGTCATAGGTCAGCTTGACATTTGGTACTTATATAAAACCGTGGTCTCATTAGGTTAAACATTTCTTGCAAGTATTATGATTTCGGCCTAAACAGTTATAGAAAAAAAAATAAACATTTCAAGATTTTCCCCATATAAATGCATTAGGAATCAAATTTGACCTTGCCATAAAGTAGGTCAAGGTCAACCTAGATTAATCATTTGTGCAAATCTGGCAGGGCCCACATCCCCAATGCTACATACCAAGTCCCAAGGCCATTGGCCTTTTGGTTCCAGAGAAGAGGACATTTAAAGGGTTTTACCATATATGGGCATGGTGGCCATCTTGGTCATGTGACCAGTAAAATTGGTACAAATTTTGGCTAACCTATCATAAGGAGTCTTCATATGAAATTTGAGTTCAATTGGTCTAGTGGTTTCTGAGGAAACTATGTTTTAATGTGTTGATGGGACTCCAATATGAGCAACCTTGGCTGAAAAGTTAAAGGTCAACCTTGACCTTTGAAACTTATTTATAGCCATTGTCACATTAGTTTCAACATATCAAGTGAGAATAATGACTTCTGCTTCAACAGTATTCAAAAAATCAACTTTTCAAAAAATTTCCCATTTAAATGCATTAGGAAGAAAATTAGACCTTGACGTTAAGTAGGTCAAGGTTAACTTAGGATCATTATTTGAACAAACTTGGTATGCCCCACATCCCCAATGCCACATTCCAAGTCCCAAGGTCATCAGCCTTCTGGTTCTGGAGAAGATTTTTAAAGGGTTTTTACCATATATGGGCGTGGCAGCCATCTTGGTCATGTGACCAAAATATTTTGCATAAATTTTGGCTTACTTATCATAGGGAGTCTTCACATGAAATTTGAGTTCGATTGGGCCAATTGTTTGTGAGATAACTATGTTTTGATATATTGAAGGGACTCCATTATGAGTGACCTAAGCTGAAAGGTTAAAGGTCAACCTTGACCTTTGAAACTTATTTATAGCCATTGTCTCATTAGGTTAAACATATCAAGTGAGAATAATGACTAAGGCTTCCACAGTTTCAAAAAAATCAAACTTTCAGAAATTTTCCCATTTAAATGCATTAGGAATCAAATTTGACCTTGACGTTAAGTAGGTCAAGGTCAACCTAGGATCATCATTTGAACAAACTTGGTAGGCCCCACATCCCAAATGCTACATACCAAGTACCAAGGTCATCGGCCTTCTGGTTCTGAAGAAGATTTTTAAAGGGTTTTTACCATATATGGGCCATCTTGGTCATGTGAACAGGACCATTTGAACAAACTTTCGTTCCTGCGTCCTAAGGAGTCTCCATGTGAAATTTGAATTTAATTGGCCCAGTGGTTTCAGAGGAGAAGATGTTTGAAATTGTGGACGGACGGACGGACAACGGACCCCGGAGTGACTGGTATACTATTAGCTCACCCATGAGCCTTCGGCTCAGGTGAGCTAAAAATATGTAAATATAAAAATGATGCCTAAAATAACTGTATCCAGCGGGAATGGAACCCTTACAACCCAGATTATGAGTCAATCGTCTTACCACTACGCTACTGCCTCAGCATTGTTAGATCACCTTTCTGATAGATACTTGTACCATACATTAATCAATTAAAATAGCTAATACACACCGAACGTGACCGAATAATGTCGAAGATTAATGAATGCCAGTTTAACTTTGTTTTGCTATACAGGTGAAGTTAATGAATTAGCTATTTATAGATCAGTGTGAACAAACTCTTTGCTTCAATAAACACATTATTGGTCTGTACACAAACTGCAACAGTCATTATCAGACTGAAAGTGTTTATAAGCTGACACATGCTGTTGCTGTCTGCAACTGTTGTGATGGGCTATTTTCTTCCCATCCATTAAAATTGGTGATATTCGCCGCATCAAAAAATTGCGTTTCCCGCCATCTGCTAAAAGTGACACATGCTAGGCACATGTATTAAACCAATCCCAGATTTTAGTAGAAAATATGAGCCACGACATGAGATTTCCAACAATGTAGTATGTGCTACCAGCAAAGCCTCAGATCAGCCTGTGCATACGCGCAGTCTGATCAGAGCCTTTTCTAGTCACTTGAATATTCTATGACTGTTAAGCTACTGACTGAACATAGTTTGGAGTTATCAAGCTTAGGAGGCTGCACGAGCTCATCTGAGTCTACACTTGTCAAAATGCCACATTGTTGGAAATCACATGACGCGGCTCATATTACATTGGTACTGAGTTACTTCACTTACTGGATGTGACGCAAATCGAAAACAAAAGTAGACCTGATTCAGCTTCTGCAATTTTTCGTGATTATGGTCAAAATATGCATTCTGTACCAACTTGGCAAGTTACTGACCCTACAATTTATTTTCTTTTTCTACCAAAATGAGTTGTAAAATGCTTCTGACTCACATGTCATCATATGGACAATGAAATTTACAAGTTAGAATGAGATTTGCTGAAATTCTATGCAACAAGTATTAGCATTCAATAAAGCTCTTGATCATTTAGCTAAAGCAAACTTAAAGCTTACAACTGATATACATGATTGATAGTTAATGAATCTTTTCTACTAATTTAATATTACATTAAACAACACAAACAGACACACAAAAATTGCTGTCATACAGTCTCTCAATCAATCTCAGAAGACAAAAAATCGACTTGTCCGCTTGTAATTACGAGTGAAATCTAGAAAGGATGAGTAATTCTTCCCAAAGCACTCCTCGTCCTGTAGGACGAGTGCTTTGGAAGGAATAACTTCAGAAAGTCATATTACTCACTTGTGTTCTTTATTGCATACGCTTTTAAGGACAAGTGCATGTGTTTGCAGGATGAGTGAAAATCGTAAGTCACTCGTCCTGCAGGACAAGTGCAATATTGAAATATTTTTGTCCCCTGAATCTCCCTGAAATGAAATCCATATCTCCCTCATGGTCACCAAGACCTTATTCAAATGACTGTATGTAGCACATGTATGAATCAATAAGCTTTAAATTTCGAACAATTACTTTGTATGACAAAATGCAGCAGCAAGAAAAAATCTCACAATTTTTTTTAAAATCTGACTAAAATTTTTGTCAGATCTCACAGATTTACGATCTGAGGTTATGGCATGTATTACTTAACTTTTCTCTTACTGTAAAGGTGGCAACTTTAAGATTCATATCTGGGCGTGGTTTGGCTATTTCATCTGCTAAGGAAGGGAAATCAGGTTTTATTTATAATTTGGTAAAGAGTTACAGCACCCTAGATAAGCAGCGTATTTGCGTAAATACGCAATTAAAATCCTCAAAAAAGCAATTAAAATGAAATGTGTGCGTACCGAAAAGCAATTCTAACGATCGGTATGCAATTACATGCGATGTCATTGCGTACCATTTGGTCCATTTCCTTTCCATTCGGCTAATAAACAAATGCCAGTCGGGTATTGATTTTATTTTTACTAGCGAGCGCGCAATATAATCCAGTTTTATGAAAATATCGGTGCCCAGTCCAGTATTTTTCACAGAAAAACACTTAGTCGAAAGTGAAACTTTGCAAACACGCTCGAAACTCGAATCATGCGAATGTCAACAAGGGGATGAGATTTGCTTCAGGTACAATAAAATCGGCTATTTTGATACTTTAGAAAGGCAGACGATGTGCGTGTATAAATATGCAAGCACATTCCCGATGGCTTCACGCAATAAGAAAAGGTGTAATCAGGAAAAAAACGTGACATAAAAAAAATATGAAAATACGCAATTGTTTTTGCAAGTACGCAATTGAGGATAACCAGGTTGCGTAAATACCCAATTGACTCAAAAGCTTATCTAGGGCGCTGGAGTTAATAGGCTGCGCAAATGTGCGTGCATTTCATGAAATTCCTAACATATACTGACTAAACTCACATTTATTAACCCTTAAAGCGCATAATCACAAAATGTATGTTTTTTGTTGTCCACTTAACTATTTGAAGCCTCATAGATAAACAGTGTGGACCCAGATCAGACTGCTCCTGTACGAGCAGTCTGATGTGGGTCCACAATGTTTGCCTCCCTGCTTATGTTAAATAGACATTTTCAGATGCATTTATTTTGCTGGCGTTTTAAGGACTAAATAATGACTGAGGTTGTGGCACAAGATGATACAGTTACTTTTGAATAAAACCACGCCTCATTTTCAGCTTTTACCCATAGCTCCAGATAAGGCTGCGTATTGTGTATTTACACTATTTCGTGGACCTGAAAACGCAATTTAACTAATTTCTGTGTGTACAAAAACACAATGAAAATCCTTGATACTCAATTCCGAATTTTTTCGTAGCGTATGACGCTATTGTATTCTGTTTGCGATTGTAGTTTTTCGCATCACAAGCTGTTGTTTGGTACAAATTTATACATGGCGCAGCGCTGAATCTAGTTTATTAAATTGTAAACCAGTCCAGGAACATTCTTATCGCTGTTTAGCTATACCCAATATTTACACGATTACGACATTCGTCTCGCTTTACAATAACAATGGCGTTACTTTGGCAAAAGAGCCCCAGAGCCGTTGAATATCATATTATAACTAACTCTAATACAGCGTTGGTGGTTCGAAGAATCAAACATGACTTCATAGATATGTTGGATTTTCGAAGTCAGTTGGGAATAGCGATCTTAGATATACTCATATTGCCAGTGCGCTTTCCGAAAGTGAAACCGAAAGTAAACCAAAAATCAGGAGAAACAAGGTCCGGTTTCATTGCTTATTTGCTTTCAGAATTGGATACCCAATACAAAAACTTTAAATACCCAATTTAAAATTTGAAATACCCAATTAAGTCAAAAAGAGGTGGGTAAATACCCAATTGCCTCCAATCCTTATCTGGAGCTATGTTTACCTATGCCTAAGGTTGACCAGTCCTAGTTACGCATTCATGAGGCCCTGCCTTTACAGTAAGCGAAAAGTCAAGTAATAAACTTACCTGAACACTCATTATGACCACTCCTGAGCGTCGATGGTTCGTATCCTTTAAGACACTCACAATGGTAGCTTCCAGGAGTGTTAATACATCTGCTCTTGATAGTATCACAGGGGCTACTCTCACAGTCATCAATGTCTAAAATATATTGAGGATAAAATTAATCCGTTGACTGCTACGAAAAAAAATGCATCTTAAATGTCCACTGTTGAAGAGGATCAAATGAAACCTTCACTTAATACGAAAAAAATGCACCTAAAAATGTCTGCTCAACTCATCTGCTGCATGTAAATGCTTACTTCAAGGACTAATTTCAGCATCATACAGGCAAATAGTGTGGACCCTGATCATTTTGCTCCTAGAGGAGCAGTCTGATCTGGGTCCACACTGTTTGCTACAGAGACATTTTAAAAGGACCAGTAGACGACACACAGCAGATGGGAGTTAACCAGCATGTGATAAAATTGTACTTAATAAATAGTAAGTGAATATGACCACAATCACAAACCGCAGACAACCCCGTGGCAGGGTGAGGAAGAGCCGCTCAACCATCACGAGACACTAGGAAGTCAAATTAAGCAAAGCAATCAGCTCTCTCTTCCCCATCAAGATGATTGCAATACTAGAATGGACATAAAGTAACATACAACAAAACATAGAACAATTACAGACTCCGACAATGGGAGTAACAATAAACAAAAAGTCAACAACAGAACCAAAGCCTTAGAACGGACAGCATCCTAAGCCACCGGGGGGCTTAAATGCATTTTACTGGTACCGAATCTTCACCCTAGATTCTGCTGTTGTTGAAGTACAAGAAATGTTCAGCTCGCATTAACCCTGTATGTATGAATGGATTCTTTCCTCTCGTTTCATACAATAAACATGGAGTGGTCATTGTATAATATCCAGGGGTCACAAGTTAAAATTTCTAAATAAAACTGTATTTCTTTCTCTGAAGATTGTTTTTGTCTTAGCAAACAGTGTTACTTTAGACCCTGATGAAATGCTACATAATGCGGCATTTCATCTGGTCTTCATTGTTTGCCAAAGCAGATTTAGAGTCACTAGTATATGAAGGATTAAAGCATTATGTGTCAAATCTCTCTTTAAACAAGATACACATCTCCATAGTGAGTCAAGAGGTTTAAATTCTTGCACACAGGATAAGGATATCTGAGATTTTACCCTGGGATAGAAAATCTTATCTTACCAAGACTATCTTAACCAGGCTGTCACGTGAGGACTACATACATTGGTTGTATTGGAACTCACGCACATTGTCGTCAAGTTATGTTAAAGTGACGTCATCCTATCAAATTGCATCTTAGCGTATTCAGGGACTTCTGGAAGCTTATTTTAAAATAAACAAGAAATGTGTCCATGAGACACAGATGCCCCCGCTATTGCCAAATTCCCATAAATAGGGCATTGTCATTAACAAAGGGCCATAACTCTGATAATAATCAGTGGATTTTATCCGTAATCGAACTTGACTTGTATTTTATGATTATATACCTGTGTATGAAATATGAATCCAATACACCGATGTATTCAAAAGATATTGCCCGAAAACCATTTTTCATACGGAGATCAAGGGCCATAACTCTGATAATAATTGGTGGATTTTATCGGTAATCAAACTTGACTATATTCCTGTGTATGAAATATGAATCCAATTCACCAATGTTATCAAAAGATATCGCCCGGAAACCATTTTTCGTACCGAGATCAAGGGCCATAACGGTGGATTTTACCTGTAATCGAACTTGACCTGTATTTTATTATTATATACCTGTGTATGAAATATGAATCCAATACACCAATGTATTCAAAAATATCGCCCGGAAACCATTTTTCATTCGAAGATCAAGGGCCATAACTCTGATGATAATCGTTGTATTTTGTCCGTAATTGAACTTGACCTGTATTTTATGATTATATACCTGTGTATGAAATATGAATCCAATACACCAATGTCTTCAAAAGATATCGCCCGGAAACCATTTTTCGTACGTACGGGACAACTGGGTGGATGCTTAAGCTGGCCTGAGACTTCATCAGTCACCCATACCATAAGACTAAAAAACATGTGCTGGCTCATTCCTTGCTTCATTGAAAACGTTTAACTCTTTGCCTATTGGGTAATGTTGCATGATTTTTATTGCCTTCTAATTTTTTTCAACATTTATGAAAAATTCTTTCAAGAATACCATCAGAGTGTCAAACAGTTTGGATCCAAATCAGGCCCAACGTTATGTCTGACCGATCTGGGTCCAAACAGAGCCACAAAACATGATTTCCAAACGTATGTCTGACGATATACCCCCCCCCCCCTCCAAAACCAATTAAAATTTTGAATATGATCATCCTCATTCTAATGCTTTAGAACAGGGTTTATACAGGGAAGTTTGAGAAAAATTCAAGGACTTTTCAAGGACTTCCCAAGACTATTTTACAGTTTTCAAGGTCTAAAAGTTTACAAAAATACTGATAGAAGAGTTAAAATTCTTCCTCTAAAATGCTAGACTGAGGTAATGAGAGAAATGAGAGAAATTAGTACTAAAAATGATTATGAAATTGTTGTGCCTTTATTTGGTGCAGCATTTGCTGCACCAAATAAAGGCACAATAATTTTATACCGATGTAGAGCTCTATCAACAGTGCTAAGTCCTACAGAAAATAGAAGAATTCAAGGTTTTTTCAAGGCCTTTGAGTGATTTTCCAGCACTTTTCAAGGCAGATTTAATTTTCAAGGACTTTTCAAGAAAGCCCTCTAAATTCAAGTACTTTTCAAGCCTGTGTGAACCCTGTAGAAACATTTTTCTTCAAAAAGACAGCAAAATTGTGGTATGTTGCGTCTACAGTCAGCTGCAGAAACCAATTGCAAGCTGAATAAAACCAATTGCCAACCGATGAAAACTGATGTTATGTGATGAGTTTCCGACAGTATATTGCAAGGTATACGGTCACAAACTTATGACCTTATCCAGTCAGACATTGCTTTACATTTCCAAGTGCATTATAATGGCTGTTTGCTGTTTTAAGGATGCCTTCTCCTGTAGTGTTTTACCCTTGTTAAGTCATTCTTTTTTGTTCTTTAAATTGGTATATTTTGAACACAGCTATGAGTTGATATAGAAAATACATTTTATATTTGACGATATGAGAGAATTACTAGGTCATTAGTTTTCTTCAGAATGTTAAGATCATGAGTTATCTTTCAAACTGCAAGGAATTATGTAAAATAGGTCAGACCAAGACCGATCAAATAGCTTACCTTTAGCCTTTGGCTCAGGTAAGTTAAAAATGCTTTAAAGGTGACATATTAAAGTTCTAAATCCATTTAAATAAGGGAAAAAAATATTACTAAGAGGAAAACATAATAATTATTTTTTTTTTTGTGGTAAAAAATAAGAATCTCTTTATTAATTAGTCCATTAATTTTTAAATTAATTAGGGCAGAAAATTTATAATGCTGGTTACCTCCCTTGATTTCTTTAACGACCAGTCACTTCCCATTGATTTGTACCATCACAAGGGCAGTTTGTCTGATGACTATGTATTGACTCTGCATTGTCAGAGCAGGGTTCATACAGGCAAGTATGATTAAAATTCAGGGACTTTTCAAGGACTTCTAAACAGGGTTCCCAGAGAAATTAAAAAACACAATTCCATGATTTTTCCATGATTTTCCATGATCAACGATGTAATTTCCATGACTATTTAATGCACGGCCTCCAATCTCACCTTTTAGCAGCATCTTCACCTCGCTAAGCATAAATGAGGAATGCAGCAACAACAGCGTGCTTGTAGACCATGCATGCATTTTTAAATAATTAAAATTTGAAACCACCAGTAGCCAGAAAACTAGCTGTCGGACAAGTGTCCGACAGCTAGTTTTCTGGCAACTGGTGGCTTCATCAAATTATTTCACAAAATTCCATGATTTTTCCATGATTATTCAGTTTTTTTTCCAAATTCCATGAGTTTTCTATGCATGTAACTTTTTTTAGTGATTTTCCAGGTTTTCCATGATTTCCAGAGCTTGTGGGAACCCTGTCTAAAAGCTTCTCCAACAGTTTTCAAGGACTTAAAAGCTAATGAAAAATAATGATCAAAGTGTTTAAATTCTACTTCAGAAATGGTAGACTGAGATAATGGAGACATTAATACTGGAAAATTAGTATAAAATTGTTGTGCCTATATTTGGTGCAGCATATGCTGCACCAAATAAAGGCACAACAATTTTATACTGATTTAGGTCTCTATCAACAGTGCTAAGTCCTACAGAAAATAGAATTCAAGGACTTTTCAAGGCTTTTGAGTGATTTCCCAGTACTTTTCAAGGCAGATTTAAATTTTTAGGACTTTTCAAGAATGCCCTCTAAATTCAAGTACTTATCAAGCCAGTATAAGCCCTGTCAGAGTGAATAATGCAGCACAGATAATGGGCTTGATAGCGATCTAACCAATATTTTGGTGTAGATGTTGATGAGACTGGATACACACTTATCAATATTCCAACGAGTACCCTCAACATGAATTTCAAGATTTGAAGATCCATTGACCACAATGTGACACATCAGCAGTATAATAATTATTTCTTTGTTGGCTGCAGGATGCCCTTTCTTTGAGCAGAAATCAAACCTCAGTTAATTGTCTACATGACAATCAAAAACAAAAACCGGTGAAAGGCTATGCCTTGTTGTATCACACAGGGCAGGCAACAATAGCGAACACACTGATTAATAACTTGTTTTTGATCGCCGACAACAACCTTTCCGATTTTCAAAGGATAATCGCAGAACACAAATATAATCTATCGATCGCAAAAATTTATATTATTGCTATCTTTTTTTTTTTTTTTGGGGGGCGGGGGGGGGGGGGTGTTTGGTTCTTTATGTCCTGAGTCAACAGCTATGGTCATGTCAGGACGGTCAGTTCACCTAACAACACTTTTTTTCCTGTGCAAGCTTGACTAAGCAGTTTACCAGTACTTTGTGCACATACTTTCACTTGTAACTGACAACAACACATCTTGAATCAGCGGAAGGGAGGAGAATGGCTGTAAAAATTATTTCAAGATCAATCTCCGTGAAAGTATGGGACCGGGCTGGGATCGAACTAGCGACCCCTGTATCTTGCAGTCAGATACGTATCTGCAGTCTGCAGTCAGACATGTTACCGACTGTGCTACATGGCCCGGTTTTCTCGCTATCTAAAATGTCATTTTTGACTGTCGGAAATGCACTTTTGCGGGTTTTAAGAATTGTGATCAGGATTGCCAGACCTACCCAGTGTGTCAGAGTCTGTATGAGCCAATATTAGGTTTTTGGTTTGTTGAATTGAATATCCTTGTAAATTATGGTGCATAAGGGTTTGTTCCTGTTTTTAACAAAAATGCAATTGTTTACTTGCCCATTGGGATCATTAACATCTCTTGAGACAAGACGCTTTGTATGAGCACATAAACAAATTTGAGCCAGCTTATGTGATTTCATACTTGCACCGAAGGATCAGACGAGCCTCTGCATGTGCAGTCTCGAAAGAGCCTCCACCAACTAAAAACACATAGTAGAGACATCAATGATGGCTCAGGCCACTAGCCCCACTAGATGGTTGCGCAACCATGTAGATCTATAAAGGATGTCTTTACAAATAGGCTGTACATTTCAACCAAAACCAAAACATTTAATACCCTCTTATCCTGGGCTTTATGAAATGGGAAATCTTGCTTCACAAGGCAAGAGCACTTCACTGGCAGATTGACTCAAATTTATTTGAGCCGAGACATGAGATTTCCAACAATGTGGTATGTGCGACCAACAATGGCTCAGACCAGCCTGCGCAAACGCGCAGTCTGATCAGAGCCCTTGCTTGTCGCTTGAATATTCTATGAGTGTTAGGCTACTGACTGAACACCATTTGGAGTTTCTAAGATTAAAAGGAGGCTGCACAGACCCGTCTGAGTTTACACTAGTCAAAATACCACATTGTTGGAAATCACATGTCACGGCTCATTTACCTTTACACTTCGCATATGTCTGGTTTACTCCGCATCTCAAAAGAGTTGATTTCCACTCTGAATTGCTGGCTGTGTATCCTTGAGGACAATCACGAATAGCAATACCATCATAATATACTTTCCACTGATATGAGTCACCATCTGCTATAATAGGATCTTGTGGACACTGTATTCCTAAAATTATAAATAGAATCTACATTATATGGGCCTCGACGCGACAAAACCTGTCTTCGGGGTTTCTGACAAAGTGAAGTTCAAACCAGCCTGCTCAGCTACAGAGACAAGCTAGAAAATTGAAATTTCGCTCATAGCAAGTCTAGATATGATACTTTCCCAAAAGCGAATAAGAAAGGCTTTGATCAGTCTGCGCCGATGCGCAGGCTGGTCTGCCCCTGTGTTGTTCGCAACCTCCCGAAGACAGGTTTTCTCGCTACGAGGCTCATATAATACACCCTTACCCAAGAAATAAAGCCGGGGAAACCAATCTGCTATTAAAAGAAAAGCTCCAGATCAAAGTGTTCTTGTAAGAGCAGTCTAGTCTGGTACTATGAGAGTCATTCTGAAAGTTCAGATCTTGGCATAATATATCTGTAACTAGCATCAAAACAAGGCTTGTATCAAATAACAAACATATTATTTGCCGAAACACAGCACCAAAAGGGTATATAAAACTTTGAGGTTAAACAGGAAATCTACCTCAAAACAGTCATACTATAAAAACACTGGCTTAATAAGCAGATAATTAGGGGATAATTGTATTCAAAATTTACATTTGGGGAGGTATATCGTCGGATATACGGTCGGAAATTAGTTTTACGAAGATGTGGGAGTGGAGCCGTAAACGTGACTTCAGAGCGTATATCTGACGATATACATCCCCAATGGAAATTTTGAATATGGTTATCCCCATTCTAATTCAATTTTGCAGTCTAGTCTCAAATTGCAGCGTTGCAAGCCGCATAAGCCTCAAGTTATCCAACGAAATGTGAGTAATTAAAGGCGTCAAATTATTTTCTACAGTATATCGCAGGATATACTGTCGCAAATTTTTGATGTTATCCAATCCAATGTCGCGTTACTAAAGCAAGTGCACTAGAATGCACATTAGAGACCCAAGAAATCATGCAACAGTCTCCCCTATTTGCTTTCATAGCTGATCGAAAATCATCCATCAGCCAATATGACCGTAAATATGACAAAACTTCTATACAGCCTCGAGGTTATTATACCCGCTTTTTCGTTAGAAAAATAGGGTATATTAATTTCGTACCAAAGGCAGTCCGTCGTCCGTCCTTCCGTGCGTCTGTCCATCCGTCCGTCAAGTTTCTTGTAATTGGATCTTCTCCTAAACCGTTGGACATAGCAGCTTCAAACTTTGTAGATGGATAGATCACATGATGTAGAGGGTACTAGGTGACATTTTGTGTGACCTTGACCCCAAGGTCAAGGTCAAAGGTCAAATAATGTATTTTCTTGTAAATGCATCTCCTCATAAACTTTTGGAAGTAGCAACTTCAAAGTTTGCCTGTGCATAGGTCACATGATGTTGAGGGTACTGTGTGACGTTTAGTATGACCTTGACCCCAAGGTCTAGTCAAATAATGTATTTTCTTGTAAACTCATCTCCTCGTAATTTTTGGAAGTAGCAACTTCAAACTTTGCCTGTGCATAGGTCACATGATGTCGAGGGTACTAGGCAACACTTCAGGTGACCTTGACCTTGGGGTCAAGGTCAAATAATGTACTTTCTTGTAAATCCATCTTCTCCTAAACTTAACCACTAGGTCAAGGTCATATAATGTATTTTCTTGTAAATGCATCTCCTCCTTAACCATTGGACATAGCAACTTCAAACTTCACAGGTGCATAGGTCACATTATGTAGAAGGTACTGAAACACATGTTGTGTGATTTGACCCCAAGGTAAAGGTTATAGGTAAAAAAAGCGGGTATTTGGGATGGTGTACCATCGACTGCTGCTCTAGTTAAAAAATTTCATGCTTAACTCTGAACTTCTGAGAGGTCTTTATATTTCAGCATTTTAGTGTGTATATAATGAGCTGTTGAAATTTCATGCTCAGTTGAGTTGAGCATGAAAAAAGTTTTATAACCTTGGGACATGATCTGCATGTCCTAAGACCCTCAAGAATTTTGCTATTTAAGCCAAATATAGTTTCTCGCTATTATCAATCAGACCAGTCCATTTCCACGTTAAGGGTTGTTGGGGTTTTCCCCGTTTTTATTCAAATTTTAATTGAACATTCTGTATGCAAACAGTGAAGACCAGATCAGATGCTTCATTCTGTGGTGTCTGGTCTGGGTCTGCACTGCTTGCCTAGGTCCCATAAAAAGGACCCTATGCTTATATGGGTTAAAATCAGCTAATCAGTGGAAGGACACAACATAGTGACTGTCTGTGGTGAGTCTCGAACACCGTCTCATCGAGATAAACATTTGACAAAAGTTTAATTAAAAATTTTCATAGGGTTCAGGAAATATGAAGTGGACAAGAAAGTTCTACTGACAGATGCAGGGATCAGATTAAGCACTTGCTAACTTGCTAATTGCTAGTAGTTTTCTCCAAAAAGCAAGTAGAAATTGCCGTCACTTGCTATTTTTAGCATGTGGAAACAAGTTGCTCTCATCTCAACCAAATTATGCAACACAGCATATGTTGTATGGCAAACAGTGTAGATTCTGATCAGCCAGCTTCTTCAGAAGCTGGCTGATCTGGATCCACACTGTTTGCAAGGAAGCCTGAATATAGGTTCAGAAAGCTGAAAATGCTAAATTCGTTTTGTCTATCAATTATAATGCTGTGTATGTATACCATGTCATTCAATTTGTTCATTTTCTTATTTGCAATGTTATAAAAATTATAAAATAATATTCTGTGCAGAATTATGACATTTTTCTCAATCTGAAGCAGCGACACTTGTCTTTTTCGACCACCATAAAATAATAGTTCAAACATTTCAGTGAAAAAGCAAGTTGATCAGCATCTTTAGCAAGTGAGAAAGATAGCCACTCGCTATTTTTAGCAAGTGGTTAAAAATCTAAAATTTGATCCCTGGACAGACTGACAGAGAAAAGGCAGTCCTATAATCCTCTCTCAGCTTTGCGGCAGGGGATTATAAAGTACCTAAGTACTGTAAATTCGGAAATTTTCATGAGGACTTTATTTTCGCGAATTGATTTGAAAGACATATTTGCCACGTTTCGAATTCGCAAATTAGGCACGAATAACCTATATCAGTTAATGACAGACAGATTTCAACATTTCGCGAGAATTTTACTTTCACGAAATTTCGCATATCGAAGTTTCGCAATAATAAATCCCTCGCGAAAATTTCGGAATTTACAGTATATAAGAGAGCTGACAGCTTTCTTTGTGAATGATTGGAAAAGAAGTGGTCTGATAAGTGTCTACCCTGTTTGCTTTTCTAACAAGCATTTTTTGAATTCCAGCCATGACAACCAACAATTTATTTCAGAACAGAAAGGGAATAGTAAACAATTGAACTTTTAGAAAATTTACCATAACAAAGGCTCTGTTACTCGAAGCCTTTTTATGGTCAATTTTCTAGTAATTTACGTGTACACTCAGTAAGATCTAATACTACCCTTACTACCATGCAACTACCAGCTTAGCAAAAGCATAGTTCATGAAAATAATATTGGTGATATAGCTGTCATGTAAATATAAACAATTTGCCATATTGTGACAGGTAATTTAATACTGATTGGCAGTTTGAGATGTTTAAAAGAGAAAGCCAATGGACAAGATACTTGTTTAGTGTATATTTCAAAATAAGTTTCCTTAATTTCAGTAACAGATGTTGTTGGTACACATTGGAATTGCCTCATAGAAGCAATTCCAATGTGCACCAACGACATAATATGTCCATTCAATAAATGAGTGTTTTTCATCATAAAACAGGTTTTCACAAACTTTGCAACTACTTTTTATGTTTCAGGGTAATGAGCATGTAGAAATGAACAAGTTTTTGTGTAGATTGGCATGCACCTGGATGACAATAATAGATAGCCAATTTTATATTACTGACAACTTATCTTTAGATGTTTCATTGGAATGAAATGCTAACTTGGTGGTTGCCTGGTTGTAAGCTCAAATCCTGTGTGGTAATAGGATATAACTGGTTCAGCATGGTTTTGTTTTTGTTTCTTTGATTTGATTCTTACATCCCATCAACAATCTTTCAGTTAAACAGGGACGGGTCTTCCTGGGTTGAACCAGTACTAAGCTAGGATAAATGTGTCTTTCTCAAGGACCACAACGTAGTGACATTGGTGAGGCTCGAACTCACAGCCCCTTGGTCTCGAGTCAAGCACTCTACCACTGTGCCACTGCGCTCCCTGTTCAGTATGAGGGGTGTTAACTAGGGCTCCCGATACTTACGTATACACTCAGGTTTAGGGTCTGACCAGCCTTCATCCCTACAGTAAGATCTATAACTGCCCTTGAGCTCATATCCTGTATGGCAGACAAACTTCACAACAGTGCCAAAATCTGCTGAGTTATTGGTAAAACTGTTACCAGCTTCTACTTCAGTGTCACCATGTTCAACATTCTCCACCTCTGCAGCTGGGCATGTAGCAGCTAGAAAGAAAGGGACAAAAATATTTCAATATTGCACTTGTCCTGCAGGATGAGTTACTTACAATATTCACTCGTCCTGCAAACACATGCGCTTGTCCTTTAAGTGTGCAATAAAGAACATAAGGGAGTAATATGTAATATGACTTCCTCGAGAAGTTCTTCCCAAAGCACTCGTCCTGTAGGACGAGTGCTTTGGGAAGAATTACTCGTCCTTTCTAGATTTCACTCGTAATTACGAGTTGAATTTTTGTCCCCTGTCTATGATGAGTGTGAGGGTTGGATAGAAAAATCTGTCCCGAGGATCACCTTTTGGTATCACGAGGCTTGCCGACTGATGACAAACAGCGATTGCGAGGGATGGATTTTTCTATCCCTTCCTAACACAAACTAGGATGTGTCCCATTGCAAAACAGAAGTCAAACAAGGCAAATTTGTCAAATTTGTCAAATTTATATCCCCTGCCAAGGATTATTTTAGAGAAACTTAAAATTCACAAAAACGTAAATCCCATTTCTCCAACCCCAAGTTCACCTTTGGTATTATACAGATCAAATTTAAAAACCTATCAACTAGTTTTCAGTGGTTAGTTCAATAAAAAAAAAACAATCTGTACAATTTCACCAATGTTGCGACCATGATGCTGCATTACGTGATTCCCTTTAATTTGATATGCAACATGACCATGTTCTGAAAAAGTTGACTTTTGACCTATTGACCCCATCCCCAGGGTCGGGGGAGGGGGGATATGCATTATGACCATGTTCTGAAAAAGTGGAAATTTGACCTTTTGACCCCAACTCAAGGGTCAGAAGGGTGGTAGTCTGCAGGTAAAATATTTGCAACAATGTTGCTACATTTTGTGATTCCAAGAAATTTGATATACAACATGACCATGTTCTGAAAAAGTTCAATTTTGACCCCTAGATCAGGGGCTAAGGTCTGCAGGCAAAATATTTGCTACCATCTTGCTACATTTTGTGATTCCAATAAATTTGATATGCAACATGACCATGTTCTGAAAAAGTAGATCTTAGACCTTTTGACCTCTAGGGTCAGGGGGGGGGGGGGGGGGGGTCTGCAGGCAAAATATTTGGTACCATGTTGCTACATTTTGTGATTCCATTCAATTTGATATGCAACAAGACCATGTTCTAAAAAAGTTGAATTATGACCTATTGACCTCATACCCAGCAGGGTCGGGGGAGGGGGGTCTGCTGGCAATATATTTGCTACCATGTTACTGCATTCGTGATTCCCTTTAATTTGATATGCAACATGACCATGTTCTGAAAAAGTGGAATTTCGACCAATTGTAACCCAAGCCCAGGGTCAGGGGGGTGGGGGGTCTGCAGGCAAAATATTTGCGACCATGTTGCTGCATTCGTGATTCCTTTTAATTTTGTTTGTTTGTTTGTTTTGTTGCTTTACGTCCCAAGTCAACAGCTATGGTCATGGCAGGACGGTCAGTTCACCTAACCACACTTTTTCCTGGGCAAGCTTGAACAAGCAGTTAACCAGTACTTCGTGCACATACTTTCGCTTGTAACTGACAACAACCCTTCTTGAATGATTCAGCGGAAGGGAGGAGAATGACCGTAGAAATTATTTCATGAATAATCTCCACAAAAGTATGGGACCGGGCTGGGATCGAACTCGCGACCCCTGGATCTGCAGTCAGACTCGCATCTGTTGCCAGACACGTTACCGACTGCGCTACGCGGCCCGGTTCCTTTTAATTTGATATGCAACATGGCATAGTTCTGAAAAAGTTGAATTTTGACCTTTTCACCACTAGGGTCAGGGGAGGGGGGGTGCAGGCAAAATATTTGCTACCATGTTGCTGCATTTCGTGATCCCAATTTGATATGCAACATGACCATGTTCTGAAAAAGTTGAAATTTGACCTTTTGACCCCAACCCCAGGAGGGTGGGTCTGCAGGCAAAATATTTGCAACCATGTTGCTGCATTTCGTACCGGTAGTATTTGATATGCTACATGACCATGTTCTGAAAAAGTTGACTTTTAACCTATAGGCCCCAGAGCCGGGTTGGGGGGGTCTGGTGGTAGGGGGTATGCAGGCAAAATATTTGGTACCTTGTTGCTAAATATAAAATGAGCCAGTGAATGAGATTTCCAACAATGTGGTATGTTCGACCAGCAAAGCCTCAGATCAGCCTGCGCAAACGCGCAGTCTGATCAGAGCCTTTGTTAGGCGCCTGAGTATTCTATGATTGTTAAGCTACTGACTGAACACAATTTTGAGTTTCTAAGCTTAACAGGGGGCTGCAGAGGCTCGTCCGAGGCCTACACAATGTCATGTCAAAAAGCCACATTGTTGGAAATCTCATGCACTGGCTCAAATTCTGTCAAAATAGTCCATCATGACTATGAGAGGCTGATAGAAAAATCTGTCCTGAGGATTTGTTTGCATTAATGCTTTACGTCAGTCAACAATTCTTCAGTCACTGTGGGATGTTTTCTAGGTTTCCTGGGTTAAATCAATACTTGAGGAGTGCAGTGGCTCAGTTGGTAGAGGGTTACACTTGGAGATTGAAGGGCTACTAGAGTCTCACTGCTGGCTGAGTAACTGTGCTGTGTTTTTGAGCAAGACACTTTGTTTCCTGCTAAGCACTGGGTCAACCCAGAAAGACCCATCAAGACATGAATGAAAAATTGCTGACTGAAAAATAACCAATAGAAAGCAGATGATAAAGTGTCTTGCTCAGGGCTCGAAAATTGTACACGTCCGCTCGTATTTACGAGTGGAAGTTCGGTAAGGGCGAGTGGAAATTACCATTTGCTAGCCCGACAGGACGAGTAGATTTTTTTGGTTTTGTAATTATTTTTGAGGAAAAAAAAAGAACTAACTAGCATGTTTTACAGCCTGCAAAAGCAACGCAAACACAGTGAGGAAAGATCGTTCGGTAGGTTTAAAATGTCACTAAAATGTGAACGGATGTTTACACTAGTCAGCAGTAAATGCAACCTGGTAAAATCTGGTTGATCTTTGAACTAAATACCGGGACACATTGGAAAATCAATTCGGCCTAAGGGTTTTGAAAGTATAAAGCCGACGTTCCGGATATTATCTCCGTATACGAAAACGGGGGTCAGTCTGATTACCGCAGGATACCGCAGGCTGCCACAGGATACCGCTGGATCCCCTGATATTGGCGTTTTCAATGGAATTTACCATATTAAGGGGCACATATGTACTGGTCCGAGGGGTCCAAAGGCTGCTGCACCTCAATCTGATGCAGATGACTGAATAGTCTGATGGCTGAAAGGGGAATAGTGGAAACCACAGTTTTATTTGTTTTGACATATATTACTAGTCAGTTGATGTCACATGTCACCTAAAACAAATTGTAAATAAGTTACTGAATTATGTGTTTTGTCTCTTTTAAAATACCAGACTGAAGGACGAGTTCAACTGGAGTAAGGACGAGTGAAAAATTTAGACACTTGCCCCACAGGACGAGTAGGCCCAAGAAAAAATTTCGAGCCCTGTTGCTCAAGGACACAGCACAGTACCTCAGGTGAGTCTCAAATTAGCAACGCTTTGATCCAAAGTCAAATGCTCTGTCCCGAGAAAATAGAATACTAGGTGAGTATCTATTGATATCAAGTTACCAGGCAAGGTTTTGAGAATGCTTGTTGACATCGCGAGGCTTGACGAGAAATAGAGAATACTAAGTGATTGTCTTACCATGCAAGGCTTTGAGAACGCTTGTTGACATCACAGGGTTTGCCGAGAAATAGAGAATACAAGGTGAGTGTTTTGATATCAAGTTTACCAGACAAGACTTTGAGAACACATGTTGACATTGCAAGGCTTGTCGAGGTATAGAGAATATTAGGTGAGTGTCTTTTGATAGCAAGTTTACCAGGCAAGGCTTTGAAAACGCTTGTTGACATCGCAAGGTTTGCCGAGATATACAGAATACTAAATGAGTGTCTTTTGATATCAAGTTTACCAGGCAAGTTTTGAGAATGCTTGTTGACATCGCAAGGCTTGCCGAGATATACAGAATACTAGGTGAGTGTCTTTTGATATCAAGTATGACTATGGTTCTACTTACAATGACAGGATGGCACATTATGCCAGGTACCATCTGGTCCACAATCAACATCATCTGTATGGGTAAGCCTTAATCCATCATTACACTGGTACTCAGCTATTCCTCCATAGCTAGTTCTTGTCACATTTTTTATGAAGCCATTCTGTATTTCATCAGGAACTCCACACTGCACCTCTAGTGAAAATATATTGAGACAGCTACATGTGATGATGCCAATTATCTCAAACAAGTACAATATTTCTTTTAGGGTGATGTGCATGGGTAGCCATCCCCTGGGGTTAGATATGAGCCACCCCATGTGAAAAAATGCTTATTGTCATTTGCGAAAAACAAAAGAGTAGATCAGCCTGCGCATCTGTGCATACACAGAAATTTAAAAACACAATTCCATGATTTTCCATGACCAATAATGTAATTTCCATGACTATTTAATGTACTGCTTCCAGCCTCCTCTTTTAGCGGCATCTTCACCACACTAAGCATACATGTGGAATGCAGCAACACTTATATATTTATATAAGCATGCTTTTAGGTCATGCATGCCTTTTGAAATAATTTAAACTTGAAACCACCAGTAGCTAGAAAACTAGCTGTCAGACACACAAATTTGGCTATCAGTGGTTTTGTCAAATAATTAAAAAAAATTCCATGATTTTCCATGATTATTCAGGCGTTTTTTCGAACTCAATGATTTTTCCATGCATGGAACTTTTTTGTGATTTTCTAGGTTTTCCATGATTTACAGAGCTTGTGGGAACCATGTACATATCTAGTTTCTGTTCTGAACCTGAGACAATGATCCCAGTTAGTTTACTTGTGACCATAGTCTTCTTTTAGGATGTGTATGTCCAGTTAATCAGTGCGGTTATAAGATTATAAGAATCTATCATGAGTGTGAGGATGGTAGAAAAAAATCCAGCCGTTTGGCATCAGGAGGCTTGACTCGTGATGCCAACCCATGATCCTGAGGTACAGATATTCTTGCCTGGTAATACCAATAGTAAATCCTTGGGGACAGGTTTTTCTATCAAACCCTTACACAAATGACCCATGACATGTGATTTCCAACAATGTGGCATTTTGACAAGTGTAGACTCAGACAAGCATGTGCAGCCCCCTTTTAAGCTTAGAAACTCCAAATGATGTTCAGTAAGTAGCTTAACACTCATAAACTAATCAAGCGATTAGCAAAGGCTCTGATCAGACTGCACGTATGCTCAGGCTGATCTGAGGGATTGCTGGTTGCACAAACCATATTGTTGGAAATCTCATGCTGCGGCTCAAATAATAGATTCTTTTTCGTGTTCACCATTGAATTCCTCATTTTTATTTTGAAATAAGCTTCCAGAAGTTCCTGGATAGGCTGAATTACAATAGTATATGAGCCGCGGCATGAGATTTCCAACAATGTGGTATGTGCGACCAGCAAAGCCTCAGACCAGCCTGCGCGTGCACAGTCTGATCAGAGCCTTTGCTAGTCGCTTGAATATTCTACGAGTGTTCAGCTACTGACTGAACACCGTTTGGAGTTTCTAAGCTTAAGAGGTGGCTGCACAGGCTCATCTGAGTCTACACTTGTCAAAATGCCACACCGTTGGAAATCACATGTCATAGCTCATATGATGACATAACAATGACATCACTTGATCACCATGTGCATTAGTTCCAAGATAACATGGGTAAGATATGAATTTGAGCCGTGACATGTAATTTCCAACAATAGGGCATTTTGAAAAATGTAGACTCAGACGAGCATGTGCAGCCCCCTTTTAAGCTTAGAGCCTCCAAAAGATGTTTGGTCGGTAGCTTAACACTCATAGAATATTCAAGCAACAAGAGGAAAGGCTCTGATCAGACTGTGCATATGCACAGGCTGATCTGAGGCTTTGCTGGTTGCACATACCACATTGTTGGAAATCTCATGCACTGGCTCATTTCTAACCCAGGCTAAAATCTCAGATATTCTTATCCATCGTTCAGGAGATCTATCTCCAGCAATAGTATGTGAACAGAGTGGGCTCTGGAAATACTGCCTTATGCCCAGTGTCACCAGAGTTCTCTGAAAGTACCAAGAAAGCCAGCTGGCCGGGATTCAGGCTGTTTTTTATTTACTCTTTCTCAAATTTTCGGCCTTTGGCCTTCTTGAGAAAGAGTGAATACAATTCATTGACTTTATAGTTATTACTCCCTATGGAATTATTATATGGAATTATAAATGTGTTTTGTTTTTTTGTTTTGTTTTTTGTTCCGCATGTAAATACAAGCTAATAAATGGAATCATGCAAGTAACTAAGGGGAGAAGTGTAGTACTTAAATATCCATTACAATAAGAGCTAACTTGCTGTCAGGGGTCGTGGGTGTGTCTGTGTCCAAAATATTTGCTACCATGTTGCTGCATGTAATTTGATATGCAACATGACCATATTCCGAAAAAATTTCATTTTGGCCTAGGGCCCACTCCTTAAGTTCTCCCCAGGGAACCGACCCAGGCCTTCAAGCCAAAATCCTGTTTGATATGTTTTATATCTATTGCTCCTCAGCCTGCATGCGAAATTTCAGCAAAAAATATTGACAACTGCCTTAAAATATTGTGAAATTTAAATATTTGACCTGTGACCCCTGACCCCTTAGGTCAAAGGGGTGGGGTAAAATTTGACACTGCCATGCTTATCTACAGGCACTGGGCAATCATAGTTTGTAGTGAGAAGCTGTTAAACATAATGATCATTACACAAAAAACTAATATAGGTTTTGCATTATTATTGCCTATACTAAGACAAGGGCAATATCTCAAGTGTTAAGGGGTTGATATTGACCAAAATTTGTAGGATATGGAGAGTTCATGGTACTAATCATCTATGCCAAGAATGCATCAAATCTGACCAATAGGTACTGAGATATGGTTCCGGATGGACAAAAAGTCTGGAGGGACGCACATATGACGCCAAAACTATATACCTCCGACTTTGTCGGGTGATAAAAATGCAGGGAATACAATGGAAGCACCCTGGCTCACCCAACCTAAGAAATTTAAGAGGGCTCCTTCAGCAGGGAAGGTGATGACATCAATCTTTTGGGATAGTCAAGGCGTGATCATGATTGGTTATCTTGAGCAAGGTCGCACAATGAACGGTGCATATTATGCAGGAGAATTGAGGCTGCCAGGAAATAGCAAGAAAGAGGAGAGAAACACTGACTTGCGGTATTCTACTCTTGCAGAACAAGGCCCCTGCTAACAGGTCACAAGTTGCCATTACTGGTGCGACTGAATGTGGATTTGAAATCCTTCCTCATCCCCCATATTCTCCTGATATGGCTCCTTTTGACTTCTATCTGTTCCCAAAACTGAAATCCCATCTTCGTGGCACACAGTAAGGAAGCAATGAAGGCGTCATAGGGTCAATAAACGAGTAATTGGGGGACCAGGAAAAGGCCTTCTATTTTGAATGGATAAGAAAGCTTCAACATAGATGGGCTAAGTGCGTTGCCTTGAAGATAGATTATATTGAAAAGTAATGGTCAAATTTTCATTCCCTGGCAGCCCTAAGTACAAGGGGCCAAGAACTTTTTGATCATCCCTCGTACATGAGTGCTCATGTACAGTTACATGAGTGCTCATGTACAGTAGAACTTCAATGGATTTTAATGCATGGCGTTATTCCACTCACAGACGCTACGTCATATGATAAAGACATGGGTGAAAGTTAAAAATGTCCAAAATCCTGAACTTTAGAAATTCAAATTTTAAAACTTGCAGGATGCCTACAAAAACGAATAATTTCAAGTTTAAATGATTAATTGTGTTTTGGTAATCTAAAAACTAATCAAAGAAGCTATTATAATCTCCCTAATTCAGCATTTTGAGGCTGACTTTCTATGGAAAGTCAGCCTCAAAATTCTGAGTTCAGGATTAATCCTGAAAACTTTCACCCATGTAAAGATATTAAACAGAATACAACAAACCTTCACAATTAGGAATCCTTATGTCTGTTTTTCCCTCATAACTCCACATACCGCCATGGAGACAATATAGATCAATGCTATCGTAATCATAGTACTCTTCAGAATCAAATCTGTAGCCTGTCTCACACGAAAAAGTCACATTAAAGCCAAAGGGTTTATTCCATGATTCAGGGTTCCTCTTTGTTTGAGTTGATATCTGAAGGTCTGGACAGCCTAAAAAAGATGGTTGTGGTTAAGTTAAATGTTCTACAAATTCGAACACTTTTCCCTTTTTATCTCAAATACAATGTTGAATTTCAGGTCTGAAATTCACAATATGCTTGTCATAATCGCAAACAGAGAAGACCCTGATCTGAAAGCATCTTCAGAAGCAGTCTAATCTGGGCTGCACTGTTTTTCTAGGCCGATTTGGCAGGCAACTAGAGTTCAAAGTTTTAGAAGATTGCTTGCCAAAAAAGCCTAGACAAATAACTCTTACATTGACATATGAAAAATTGAACCTGCCCCCAGGCAAAAAGCCTAGACAAATAACTCTTACATTGACTTATGAAAAATTGAACCTGCCCCCAGGCAAAAAGCCTAGACAAATAACTCTGACATGAAAAATTGAACCTGCCCCCAGGCAAAAAAGCCTAGACAAATAACTCTTACATTGACATGAAAAATTGAACCTGCCCCCAGGCAAAAAGCCTAGACAAATAAATCTTACATTGACTTATGAAAAATTGAACCTGCCCCCAGGCAAAAAAGCCTAGACAAATATCTCTTACATTGACTTATGAAAAATTGAACCTGCCCCCAGGCAAAAAGCCTAGACAAATAAATCTTACATTGACTTATGAAAAATTGAACCTGCCCCCAGGCAAAAAAGCCTAGACAAATAAATCTTACATTGACTTATGAAAAATTGAACCTGCCCCCAGGCAAAAAAGCCTAGACAAATAACTCTTACATTGACTTATGAAAAATTGAACCTGCCCCCAGGCAAAAAGCCTAGACAAATAACTCTTACATTGACTTATGAAAAATTGAACCTGCCCCCAGGCAAAAAGCCTAGACAAATAACTCTTACATTGACATGAAAAATTGAACCTGCCCCCAGGCAAAAAAGCCTAGACAAATAACTCTTACATTGACTTATGAAAAATTGAACCTGCCCCCAGGCAAAAAGCCTAGACAAATAAATCTTACATTGACTTATGAAAAATTGAACCTGCCCCCAGGCAAAAAAGCCTAGACAAATAACTCTTACATTGACTTATGAAAAATTGAACCTGCCCCCAGGCAAAAAGCCTAGACAAATAAATCTTACATTGACTTATGAAAAATTGAACCTGCCCCCAGGCAAAAAAGCCTTGACAAATAACTCTTACATTGACTTATGAAAAATTGAACCTGCCCCCAGGCAAAAAGCCTAGACAAATAACTCTTACATTGACTTATGAAAAATTGAACCTGCCCCCAGGCAAAAAAGCCTAGACAAATAACTCTTACATTGACTTATGAAAAATTGACCCTGCCCCCAGGCAAAAAAGCCTAGACAAATAACTCTTACATTGACTTATGAAAAATTGAACCTGCCCCCAGGCAAAAAAGCCTAGACAAATAACTCTTACATTGACTTATGAAAAATTGAACCTGCCCCCAGGCAAAAAGCCTAGACAAATAACTCATACATTGACTTATGAAAAATTGAACCTGCCCCCAGGCAATCATGTTTTTCAACCACTTTGAACAATCTTGTTAGAAGATCACTCAGAAATGTTTGTGCAACATTATTTTCCAATTAACCAAGGGGTTTTTGACAAGAAGATTTTTTAAAAACGTTCCAATATTGTTATAAGAAGATTGGTCTTGCTTGTTTGAAGATGATGCATTGATAAGTTAGGGTCTTTCATGCAAACCAAACATCTATGTGTCTTGATCCACATCTGACCTAAGGGTGAGGTTGGCGCCGTGAAACCAGTTTAAGTCTGCAAGTAAAATATTTTTACTGACTGTTCCAAGGCGGTACTTCTTTTGTGGATCATTTGTGTTATTTCTGTCTTGTTTTTCTCATGCTTTTGCGTCTGTTCTTTGCCGCCTTGTGGTTACCTGCTGGGAAAGGGCTGACCTCTTGTCTCTTGTTGGTGATGTTTTATTGTGTTTTTGTTACTTTCCCATGTTGTATCCTGGGTCAGGTGTGGTACTTGATTGTATCATTTCCTGATCTTTGCCTCCTTTCTTACCTGGCAGCCATGCTTTTTAACCAAACTATATAATTTGAAGTACCTTTGATGAGGGTCATTCTAGGAACAATTATACAACTATTTTCAAATCCGATCAATAATTTTTAGAAAAGGGATTTTTCCCCTTCTGTTACCATGGCAACCTGAAATTTTCATGGAATGGAAATCTTCAGTTTGAAAAATTTTAGTTTGAAAAGGGACCACCCAAAGATCATCCATGTGGATAAGGATGAGATGTTGTTTAACCCTTTTCATTCTGATAGGTATAGTACAATAAGTATAGTACAATAAGTATGGAATAGTCCATTCTGTATTCTTGTGGTGTGCCAGTCAAAATTTCTATAAAATGATGTATTTCTTCTTTTTCATCTTAGAAAACAGTGTAGACCATGATGATATGTCACTTTATGCAGCATTTTGGCCTCAACACGAGAAAACCTATCTTCAGGGGTTTATGAAGAACACATGCACAGACCAGCCTGCCCATCCCTGCAGTCTAATCAGCACCTTCGTTATTAGCATTTAGGAAAGTATCATATCTAGACTTGATACGAGCGAAATTTCAATTTTCTAGCTAGTCTCTGTAGCTGAGAATACTGGTTTTAGCCTCGCCATTTGGGAAACCCCGAAGACCGGATTTGCCACGACGGGGCCCATTTAATCCAGATCTTCACTGCTTGCCAAAGGACCTATGGCCCCCAGGAAAGACTGCGTAACAGAAAAAAAATTATTTCTCAACCAAAACATATGTTGTGGGAACTTAAAAGAACCGTCTTAAGGGGACAGTTCTTTTGAGCACCCTAAACACATGTTTAAACTGATGGGTAAGAAAATAATCACAATTTTAAAAAAAATTACTCAACTGGCCCTATGGTGGCCAGAGTCAGAAGCGATAAAGCAAACTGTTGATTGACAACTGTCAGACACTCAGGCCTTGAGTTAAGAGTGTGTACCAAAAAAAAACTAATTTTCCTACATCTCAACCAAAACATATGTTGTGGGAACTCAAAAGAACAATTTCAATGAGAAAGGTCTTCTGAGCATCAAAAACATATGTTAAACCCTTAATGCGCCAATCACAACAAAAGTCGTCTGCTTTTCTTGTCTACTGAAATGTTTAAGAAGCCTCTATGGAAAACAGTGTGGACCCAGATCAGATTGCTCCTATAGGAGCAGTCTGTTCTGGGTCCAAGCTGTTTGCTTCTATACTTAATTAGTCAGTAATGTTGGGCAATTATTTGCAGCAGACGACTTCAGCAGACGACATTTTCAGATGCATTTTTTTTTCTTGGCGCTTTAAGGGTTAAAACTGATGGGTAAAATAATATTTACAAGTTTATGCTCAAAAACTTTGTTGATCTAAACTTATGGACACAGGACAATGGACATCTTATGATCACAATAGCCAACCTTGATCATACAGCCCAGTCAGTTAAAATGTAACTTTTAAATTTCTAACATATCGATACTTAGGAAAGATTTAAGGGCATATAAATTTTATATCTCTTGAGTGACAGGAGAAAAAACAACATAATTATGTATGATTGTGTTTGTTTCAGCTAAATCTGATGAAAACTGTATGAGGAGTTATCTACACAAGAAATGGATTAAAAGACACACAGATGGGGAGATGTCCAGGATTGCATAAATATGTCCAGTTTTTTTTTCATAATGGGAATATAATGATTGTTAACAAGAAATGTCACGGTCAGGTCAAGGTCACAGTGACCCAAAAATGGTATGTTACACTCCACCATCCCAAGATGCATTTACACAACAAATTTGGAATTCCTACCTCAAAGAATATAAGAGATAGGCACAAGGCTCAATGCAGTTTCTAGAAACTAGGTCAAGGTCACAGTGACCCAAGGATGGTACGCAACACTTCCTCATCCCAAGATGCATCCACACACCAAATTTTGGATTCCTACCTCAAATAATATGAGATATGCTCCAGACACGATTATTCTAAAACTAGGTCAGAGGTCAAGGTCCCTGGAGTGACCCGAAAATGGTATGTGACACTCCGCCATCCCAAGCTGCATCCACACACCAAATTTGAAATGCCTACCTCAAAGAATATAAGAGATATGGACTTGACATAAAGCAGGACTGACGGAATATCTGAGATATGCACGGGACACGAAGCGGGACAGATAGATGCACGGACGGACACTGTGATTACTATATGCCTCCCAAAGTTCCTTTGGAGGCATAAAAATCTTTTTTTGCCTCTAAGTATAGGTAAAGAAGTTGTCTGTACACATACAGACCTTTAGTTTAGAGTGTGTAGCCAAAAAATAATTTTCTTATTTCTCAATCTAAACATATGTTGTGGGTACTCAAAAGAACCGTCTCGACAAGATGGTTCATTTGAACACCAAAAACATACGCTAAAACTGATGGCTAAAGAATATTTACAATTTTACACGCAAAGATTTTGTTTATCTGAACCTGTCAGGGATCAAATTTAGCACTTGCTAACTTGCTAAATGCTAGTAGTTTTTCGAAAAAAGCAATTTGAAATTACTATCACTTGCTATTTTTAGCAAGTGAATACAAGTTGCTCTTTCCAAATTATGCAACATAGCATAAAATGCTTGATAAACAGTGTGGATCCAGATCAGCCAGCTTCTGAAGAAGCTGGCTGATCATGATCTAAATTATTTTCAAGATAACCAAAATGTGCTTTCAGAAAGAAAATAATATTTGAAATATTTTTTTGGCACACAATCTTGTCAGCACTTGCACTATTAAATGAATTGATTCAGTTTTCTAATTAGCAATAGCAAGTTGATTGTCAGCTTTAGCAAGTAAGAAAAAATTTAGCAAGTTGTTAAAAATCTTAAATTTGATCCCTGCCTTTGATATATAAGCAGCTCACCAAGTGAGAAAACAGCTTCAAATCCAATTCCTTTGTTTATGATACGATCTGATTTGAATTCTATTCTAAGACTTGATATATCGGAGGTCCTTTCTACAAGTTCTCTATAAATGTGAATAGATGAAGTATCATCAATTATCTGGAATTAACAAAAATGTTATTACAGTCAAAACTATATATAACGTCACTCGTCACTCGTTATAACAGAATATTCAATAGCTGACATAAAATTGCTGGGAACGGATCTGTTTCCATTAAAATTCCCTCTTTATAAGAATATCCATTTGACGGATCTGTTTCCATTAAAATTCCCTCTTTATAAGAATATCCATTTAACGACACAGACAGTAACTTCTGGGAACAGATATACAATTTCTATTGAAAATAAATTCATTATAACAGAATTGTTACCATGTGTCAGATAATTTTGTGATCAGAACAAGGTCTTTTTGCATGAACAGGTTTCTGTCTAACTTTATAAGTGGGAAGCTTTGTGCATTTTGATGCAATATGAAATTGAACTGATGTATATATTTAGAATGATAACATTTTAATTCATTTGTATAATATTTTCTTTTACCAAATGATTATTGTGGTAATCTGGTAATGGCCAGAAATTCTTTATAACAGCAAATTCACTTTAACGTCAAAGATAGCTTTGAACAAACAGTGTCCTTATAAAGAGGGTTGACTGTATAAATAGGAGTTTATCAGTTACAACTCTTATTTTTGAATTAATTGGTACAAGCTGGTCTGATAAATGTTGTCTCACGGCAAGTGCCTTTATCAGGTCATCATCAGGTTGGACTTTTTGAATGATGTCATCATTGACATTGAATTGACAAGAAAATTGATAATTACGTCATAGTCGCTAATTTTAACAGAGAATCAGCTTGTAAACTGATAAATAGAATACCAGGTTTGTGTCTTTTGATATCAAGATTATCCAGGCTTGGCTTTAAGAAGGCATGTTGAATCACTCAGCAAGCCGCCTGATGTCAAAAAGCGTTCTCAAAGCCTTGCGTGGTAAACTTGATATCAAGAGAGCCTTACCTAGTATTCTCTTTTTATTAATATTTCTAGTTAAAATATGGGATTTGTAATGGGAGGTAGGTGGAAAATCAGATAAAGAATCAAGTGCACAAGTATGAGGTTTGTAACAAAAGTCGTCTGCTTTTCTCGTCTGCTGAAATGTTTAAGAAGCCTCTATGGCAAACAGTGTGGACCCAGATCAGACTGCTCCTATAGGAGCAGTCTGTCTGGGTCCACGCTGTTTGCTTCTATACTTAATTTGTCAGTAATGTTAGGCAATTATTTGCAGCAGACGACTTCAGCAGGCAACATTTTCAGATGCATTCTTTAAGGGTCACATAGAATGATTCATGAACTGTATATTACATGTATTCTGCTTGAATTTATTGCATACTATGTTATGCGACTTAGAAAATCTAGCAGGATTACAACACATCTGAGCTGTGACATATGATTTCCAACGATGTGGCATTTTGACATGGGTAGACTCTTACGGGCCTGTGCAAAATCCTTTTAAGCATAGAAACTTCAAATGATGTTCGGTTAGTAGCTTAATATTCATAGAATATTCAAGAGACCCTGGGGTCTGGATTCAAGATATGAATGCCAACCCTCCAGGGTAGCTATAATCCTAATATAAATGATTTCTGATATGCCTTTACTCAGATACACACCACTTGAGAAACTTTAACCAAAACTTTGTCATACTTTTTAAAGGTGTATTAGATTTTGACCTCCAGCCACACCCAGGGGCATGGGCACGGGGGTGAAGTCATGATGTGAATGCCAACCCTTAAGGGTAACTATGTTTCAAATATGAATGCTTTCAGATCAGGGGTGATTGGGATATACACCATTGGAGAAACTTTAACCAAAAACTTTGACGTTGTTACGGAATTACGAATGAACAAACACACTGACGTACTAATGATCAAACATACAAACACTAGAATGACGAAAAACATAATCCCCTTAAGCATAAATGCCGGGGTTATAATGAAATCTCATGAGTGTGAGAGTGGCATAGAAAAATTATCTGTCCTGAGAATCGCTGGTTGGCATCATAAAGGTTGCCAAGAGATGACCAACAGTGATCCTGGAGGGATTTTTATATCCCATTCTCACACAAACAATGGATTTCTTCTTGCCCACCATAGACTGTTTCTTTAACGTCCCTGAATATGCTGAGCTGCATAGTTACATGATGATGTCAGTTTTATTCAACATTGACTTCATGTAATGATCATGATCATGCCTATGAACCATCCTCTCCTAACAACATTTTCTGACCCAGGCTAAAATCTGATATTCTTTTCTCCCACCTTTGCCAATGTAAGATAGGCTGTCAGCTCATGTAAGAAAATTCTTTCTCCCACCTTTGCCCATATAAGATAGGCTGTCAGCCCATGTAATAAATTTCTATCTTACATGACCATGTGACTGCTTTCTTACATGGGCAGTGTTAAATATTCTTTTATTCCGAAAAAGGATACTTAAAGGACCAATATATTGCGCCTAGGTAACCCAAAGGCACCAAGCAAGGTTAAGCGTTACTTACTGACGTCATATAACGTTAATGACGTCACCGAACGTGCGCCGCGTGACGAAATGGCAATGCTACGCTAGTGGCACAGTGAGCCAAGCAGGAATTTATTTTGCATATTGCAACTTAACTAATGCTCCAAGGGTGTTTTCCTGACAATATCAAGGTGCAAACTGCGTTTACACCCATTTTTATGCCCGATAAAAACACTCGTGAACTCAGAAATAATGTTAACCCAACGAGTAAAAAGTTAGAAATTTCAGGTTTTCATGGAGTTTTTTATGTTCTGACAAAAACCCCTCGAAAAGTGGGAGAAAAACGATCCATCATGAGCCTGCCCATGTAGGATAGAGAAATCTCACCCTCGGGGTCGGAATTTAACCAGGGACTCGGCAAGCCTCGTCCCTGGTTAAACTTCCGACCCCTCGGGTGAGATATCTCTATCCTACATGGACACTCATGGTGGATTGTTATAATCTTACATGACCACGTGGCTGCTTTCTTACATGGGCAGAGTAAAATATTCTTTTATACCGGAAAAGGATAATCAAAGGACCAATATATTGCGCATAAGTAACCCAAAGGCACCAAGGAAGGATAAGCGTTACTTACTGACGTCACATAACGTTAATGACGTCACCGAACGTGCACCGCGTGACGATAAAGGCAATGTGACGCTAATGACATGAGAGGCATAGCAGGAATTTATTTTTCATATTGCAACTTTACTAAAGCTCCAATCTTGTGTTCCTGGCAATAACGAGGTGCAAACTACGTTTAAACCCATTTCAATGCCCGATAAAAACACTCGTGAACTCAGAAATAATGTAAAACCAATGAGTAAAAAGTTAAAAATTTCCGTTTTCTACAGAGTTTTTCGTGTTCTGAAAAAACCCTTCAAAAAGTGGGAGAAAAAAAATCCATCATGAGCCTGTCCATGTAGGATAGAGAAATCTCACCCTAGGTGTCGAATTTAACCAGGGACTCGGCAAGCCTCGTCCCTGGTTAAATTTCCGACCCCTCGGGTGAGATATCTCTATCCTACATGCACACTCATGGTGGATTGTTATAATCTTTTTTGCAAGAAATTAATGTACATTCTTGTACATCACTTCCTTCTCTTTAATACTCGCCAAATATATACATACAAGGTTCATACAGGCAAGTTTGTGTAAAATTCAAGGACTGTTCAAGGACTTCTTAAGACTTTCCTACTGTTTTCAAGGACTGAAAACAAATGAAAAATACTGATTTACATGTTAAAATTCTATTTTGAAATGCTAGACTGCATTACTGGAGATATAAATTTTAGAAAATTAGTATAAATTAGTATAAAATTGTTGTGCCTTTATTTGGTGCAGTATATGCTGCACCAAATAAAGGTACCACAATTATATACTGATTTAGGCCTCCAAAGACAGTGTGGAAAATCCTCCTGTAAATGGTAAAATTCAAGGACTTTTCAAGGCATTTGAGTGTTTTTCCAGTACTTTTCAAGGCAAATTTAACTTTTTAAGGACTTTTCAAGACAGTCCTGTATATTCAAGTACTTTTCAAGCCTGTGCGAACCCTGATATAGCAATGCATCACAACAGAGTGCTTATGTTACACAGTTAAAGATCTATAATCAACCTACCTTTATAGTGTCAAGTGACTGAGGATTTGCTCTTGGATCTTTATCTAAATCAACATTAAGGAAATTTATGTACATCCTTTTCTGCTCCCTAAGACTGGCTGTTAGCACCCAATTACAGGTCAGCTGACTTGAATACTCCCTAGTTGGCCATATCACTGGAGGTGCAATTTTTCCATATTCGGCATCAATCTCCAAGTAGCAACCTAAAAATAAAAATTCAAAGTCGTCAAGTGGACATGGATGTCCCTGCTGTTGCAAAATCAAGACGTTATAATGAATAAAGGGCAATCACTCTGGAAGCCACAAGATGATATGGATAATTTTGAAGCTTGAGCAAAACATTCTGATGTTAAGTATTGTGTCTTAGGTCTAAAGTTCTATTTGAAATTACTTAATTTCTGAGAGTAGAGAGTAATCATCGCAAATAATGGTAAAATTTCATGAACTTAGAGACCGAAAACCATCAAAAATGGTGATTTTTTTTGGTGAATCAAAGGGCAACGACTCCAGAAAGCATGGTACAATATAGACCATTATTGAACTTGAAGAAGACATTATAGTACTGAACAATGTGACAAAGTTTCATAAAATTCTGATCAAAACTATTCAACTTAGAGAGCAGTCATTGTTTCAGACGGTGAATTTTCATAAACAAAGGGCCATAGTTCCTGAAAGCATAGTGCAATATATGGACAATTATCGAACTTGGAAGAAGGCATTGTGGTACTTAACAATGTATAATGTTTCATAAAATTCTGATCAAAACTATTTGACTTAGCGGACATTGTTTCAAATGGTGAATTTTCATAAACAAAGGGCCATAACTCCTGAAGGCATGGTGGGATATTGACCATTATCGAGCTAGAAGACATCATGGTACTTAACATTGTAACCATGTTTCATAAAATTCTTATCAAAACTATTTGACTTGAGAGCAGACGTCGTTGGGTGCAACTTATGAACAGACGAACACACATACTGATGGATGGAAATGGGTAACACTAAATGCCACAGCCATTGTCATGGTGTGGGCATGTTAAATTTGATTTTTTGAATTTTCGTGGAATCATCACTACTTCGGGTCTCTTGCAACGTAAGTGAAGTTTCAGGAATGGACATCATCATCATAATCGGATTTTTGATTAACATGCAGGTGCAGTGGCATCATCCACATCAATGGGCCCCTTTTCAGGTAACTGAGCCAAAAATTGAACTTATTGCTTATATTTACATTTTATTATAAATATCTAAAATATAGAAATTAAGTATAATTTAAGAAAAAGCAGCATTGTATTTAATATGTTATTGTATAAACAGTTTTGTTGGTGTGTAAAATGAACAAGAGGGCCAAGTGGCCCAAAATGGCTCACCTGGGCTTTGTTTAAAGCCTACACATAGGTATCTGTTGAAAGCTGGTCTTGTCCCTGTGACACCTGGGGTGGGGCCAATTTTGGCCCCAAGGGCATAATTTGAAAAAAACTTGGTAGAGGTTCACTAGGTCATGCTACATACCAAATATCAAAGTTCTAGGTATTATGGTTTCAGACAAGATTTTTCATGTTTTTTCCCTGTATAAGCCTATGTAAAACATGTGAACCCCAGGGGGCAAGGTAGCTTTGGCCACAGGGGATAATTTGAACAAACTTGGTAAGGTCCACTAGGTGATGCTACATACCAAATATCAAGGCTCTAGGCCTTATGGTTTCAGACAAGAAGATTTTTTTCATGTTTTTTCCCTATATAAACCTATGTAAAACATGTGACCCCTAGGGCAGGGCAATTATTGGCCCCAGGGGGATAATTTGAACAAACTTGGTAGAGGTCCACTAGGAAATGCTACATACCAAATATCAAGGCTCTAGGCCTTATGGTTTCTGACAAGAAGATTTTTCCATATTTTCCTTATATAAGCTTATGTAAAACATGTGACACCTAGGGCAGGGCCATTTTTGGCCCCAGGGGCATATTTGAACAAACTTGGTAGAGAACCACTAGGTGATGCTACATACCAAATATCTAGGCTCTAGGCCTTATGGTTTCAGACAAGAAGATTTTTCCTTTTTTTTCCCTATATAAGCCTATGTAAAACATGTGACCTCTGGGACGGGGCAATTTTAGGCCCCAGGGGCATAATTTTAACAAACTACTAGGTGATGCTACATACCAAATATCAAGGTTCTTGGCCTTAAGGATTCAGACAGGAAGATTTTTTCATGTAATCCCTATACAAACCTATGTAAAACATGTGACCCTGGGGGCCCAATTTTGACCCCAGGGGGATAATTTGAAAAACTTGGTAGAGGTCAACTAGGTGATACTACATACCAAATATCATAGCTCTAGGCCTTGTGGTTTCAGAAAAGAAGATTTTTAAAGTTTTCATCTTGTAAATATATTTTTAGCCTGTGTGACCTAGATATCAAATGGACTGGAATCATTTGAATTTTTTTTTAAGAGGGCCATATAAGGATCATTCCTATAAAGTTTGGTCAAAATGCAGCTAGTATTTTAGGAGGCGATGTCCTTTGAAGTAATTGTTGACAACACAGGACGGACAACGCACACCGCACGATGTACATCCAACGATTAGAATAGCTCACCATGAGCCAATGGCTCAGGTGAGCTAAAAGTGGAACAGCCAGTGTGGACACAGACAGCCAATGGAGCAAACATAAGGCTTGTTTTGCAGGTGCAACTCAGATGTGGCTAGTCGTCAATCACAACACGGAGTCACTTCTGGGGAATGAATTTGATGGAAGTGTATTGCACAGGAAAATGAGCATGGCAGCTTTCAATCAAATTTATGTTTTCATTAGGCTATGGCAGTTGCAAAAATCTAAAGTTTCTTTAAAGACTTACTTTGAAAATGTAAATTAATAAGTCAAATTATCCATACATCTTTTAGTAAATGGTCATTGTTTTCTTATGTGTCAGTAGCGATAATGTTTTATGTGCCCAAAAGAATCGTCTCAACGAGAAGTTTCTTTTGAGTACCCAAAACGTATGCTTTGTTTGAGGAATGAGAAAAATAATTTACTGTTTATAAGAGCCCCCATACAGTACTTACTTTTTCAAGAATACAAAACCCTTAAAGCGCCAATCAAGACTGCAGTAGACGACAAATTTGGCAACAATTTTCCTAATTTTCAGAAAAAATAAGGTATGAAATTACATGAGAAATGTGTGCCAGCAGACAATTCTCATGAAATATCATGCCTTATTTGTTATTTTTGAAAAAGCAGCAAAATTTGAAATTGTTGTCTGCTGCAAATTATAGGAGGCGCTTTATGGGTAAGAAGATAAATTATGATTTGTGAAGGTGTCAACAATTTACCTCTCTTGTGGCCACTAACAAAAACCAGACACTATTGGGGGGGGGGGGGGGGGGGGTCATAAGGAAGCAACAATTAATTTAACAGGCCACAGAAATTTTAAAACTCAATTCCATGATTTTTCAATGATTTTCCATGATCAACAATGTAATTTCCATGACTATTTAATGCACAGCCTCAAACCTCCCCTTTTTGCAGCATCTTCACCACGCTCAGCATAAATGCGGAATGCAGCAGCAACAGCATGCTTGTTTGTTTGTTTGTTTGTTTGTTTTGTTTCTTTACGTCCCAAGTCAACAGCTATGGTCATTGCGGGACGGTCAGTTCACCTAACCACACTTTTTCCTGGGCAGGCTTGAACAAGCGGTTAACCAGTAATTCGTGCACATACTTTCGCTTGTAACTGACAACAACCCTTCTTATAGACAGACCATGCATACATTTTGAAATAATTAAAACTTGAAACCACCAGTAGCCAGAAAACTACTTGTGTGTCCGACAGCTAGTTTTCTGGCTTCTGGTGGTTTCGTCTTTTTTTTCACAAAATTCCATGATTTTTCAATGATTATTTAGTTTTTTTTCAGCTCAACTAAACTCTCCAGACAGGGTTCATACAGGCAAGTATGAGTAAAATTCAAGGACTTTTCAAGGACTTCTAAAAGCCTCTCCAACAGTTTTCAAGGACTTAAAGTTAATGAAAAACACTGATCTAAGTGCTAAAATTCAACTTCAGAAATGCTAGACTGAGATAATGGAAACATTGGTATTGGAAAATTAGTATAAAATTGTTGTGTCTATGCTGCACCAGATATAGGCAACTGATTTAGCTCTCTATCAACAGTGCTAAGTCCTACAGAAAATAGTAGAATTCAAGGACTTTTCAAGGCTTTTGGGTGATTTTTCCAGTACTTTTCAAGGCAGATTTAACTTTCAATGACTTTTCAATAAAACCCTCTAAATTCAAGTACTTTTCAAGCCTGTGCGGACCCTGCTGGACCTTATCTAGACCTTTCTGGCAGACAACTGGTGTTCAAAATGTTTAGAAACTTTACCGTACCTGTCTTGTAATTCAATCTAAAATTTGATTTTCCATTCCCTGAATTCCAATGGACTTGTAGGTATCTGGCCGCTGATACGAAGTAATTAACTTTCACATGTTCTGTGTCGTTGATTCTTGTGAAGTCGTCTATCATACTGCCTTCTTGAACTTGTAGCCATGACTCATCTGACATAACATAACTATCAACCTAAAAAGTGAGAAAAGAGAAGTGTCTTGTATACATAGTTTTAGATGAACAAATTTTTCCAGGGTAAAATTGTAAATATTTTCTTGCCCATCATTTTGAACATGTTTTATGGATGCTCACGGTCTCATTGAGACAATTCTTTTTAGAACCCAAAACATGAGTACCCACAACATATGTTTTGGTTGAGAAATAAGAAAATTATTGTTTTGTTACTCTCTCTTTAATAAAAGACCTTTGTATATAATTGGGGCCTCAACGCAAGAAAACCTGTCTTCAGTGTTTTTCGAACAAAAAAGGGGCAGACCAGCCTGGGCATCCACGCAGTCTTATCAGCGCCTTTGTTATTCGCTAATTGGAAAGTATCATATCTAGTCTTGCTACAAGCCAAGTTTTACTTTTCTAGCTAGTTTCAGTAGCTGAGGAGACTGGTTTGAGTCACGCTATTACGGAAACCCCGAGACAGGTTTTGTAACGAGGAGGCCCATTCGCAGTGATTGAGGTTTCTTTAAAGACAAATAGCATATTTATTGCAGGCATAGCATGTTGATCCTATATGTACCAACCAGAAGTGCAGCAACAGGCATATTATATCTGTCAAAAGTCCTAACCAGCCATCTACATTTTATTGATTTTCTTAAACCTTAAATGACATTACTACTCTTTTTGCATCCCGAAATAGCTAGACCTGTCATTTACCCTAGACATTAAAGATGTTGACGAAATGTTCAAATGTATGTCACGTCCCTTTTCCCATCCTTTTCTAATGAACTGGCCTTTTGCATTATATTTATCTGTACATGAAAAGCGTGGGGCTTGTTTGATTGAGTACTTATGTACTTCGATTTTTGCTCCATTTATTTGGGTTGACGAGTTTCATCTTTGGATTATTTCCTTATTTGACCTCTGTGGGAGTTCAGATAAGGGGTGCCTTTATGAGCATATTGCAAGCTATCATTGTATCATATTTTACTCTTGATATTTGGGAGTTTTATTTTTGATAGGGCTGTATCCACCACAAAAATTGTAAAGTATAATAGAATCCATCTTTAGAAATGCACGGAATTTCTGCTTCTGCACGCGAGATCGGTGAATACACATGCAAGAGCGGGAACTCTGTCATTATAAAGTGCTTCAGCAGGTTTGACAATTTGCAGTCAATATTATATTCATGGTGCGGTAGCCCAGCGGTTGCTTGTTTGTTCTGGATCGCCGTTTCTCTCCAGGAAGTCTTGTCATGGTAAATATGCCTCTATGTTACTTTTAAAATGTTTTTGATCAAGCCTGATTTTAGTGTATATTTGAAATTTATGTGTCGATTAGCTGCTTTATTCAGTGAATTTTAGATGCTTCGCGATAGCATGTATTGAAAAGTGATTTTCGCGGCGTTATTCGTATGTCGTCTGCTTAAGGTGTCTGCTGCATACATTGATGCGATGTTTGTGATTGCCGTCTGCTGCCGAGCATTAGTGTTGAATGACGTGTTGTATTAGTTTATGTGGGCCAGCGGGAGGGCCTTATAGTTATTTTTGGCTGTATTACCTGAGTGTCGTCTGCTTAGGTCGTCTGTTGATATAAAACATTCATATTTGAATGTTGTCTGTTGGTATGTCTGCGGATTACCCACTTGTCTGGTAGGCATTGCTGTTAGTATATAGCAGTAGCATTGCAGACATTGTCGGTACTGTGCTGATGTATTTAGAGCTAACATTTGCTCATTCTTATAGGTATTGACTAGCATTCACCCATTGTAATCAACTTGTACACACATACTACGTATATCTGCAGTGAGGTTCAGGGAATTGACACATCAATTGAATTTAATTGTACTTGAAGCTATGTAAGTAATATACATGCGGTTCTAGATAAGTACATATGTATACTGTTCATATTAAGTAAGCTATACTGTTCATATTAAGTAAGCACATTAAGTTCATTATGCATCACTGGAGAACACATTTGTATGTGCCAGGGGTACACAATCACGTTTGCTAGCATGTACGTTTATTATAAGGGAATGTGCATAATCACCGTCTGGTCTGAGCATATATGAAGAGATGTTTACTGTTCAACTTTAGTAAGACACCACACTTACTAGTTCTATTTACACTTATGAATCTATTGTAATTATGTCATACTTGTAATATTGTATTACATCACAGCATCATCACAATAATATGTTACTGATACTATCTACTAATGCAGGCATGCATATCCTGTGCGATTTATTATACAATGTTCAATTCAGTATTCTTGATTATATTAATGGTGAAATGGCTTCAACAGCAAGGAGTCATATTGAAGGCGTAGTAATGGTATTCTGCAGTACCTGGTGGTTAATTAGAGTTTGTGGAGAAATCTAGTGTAACCATGGTGGTATTTTGGCAGCTTTTTGGGTTATAGCATTGAGTGCTAAAAGGTGATTTTGTACTTCAAGAACAGGAATTCTTGTTAGTTTTGGCCATCGTTGAGTAGATTGAGGTCCTCCGATGTGGTACATCATAATTGATGTTTTAGGGGTCATGTATGGACTGTGTGCTGTCTGTGTTGTTGTTACATACTCGCATTTGCCATTATAGCATCACTATTGTTTTGTGTCTGATTTCGTTTTATTATGGTCGATTCTTACTGACTTGTATCAAATGACATGGAGCATGCGCATTCAGTATATGATATATATATCAGGTTACAGGATAAAATTGTAGCCTGTGATGTCTAATATCGAGGTACTCAGAGCATGATACTTGATTTCAGGTTCCGCCTGAAGTAAAGCCTGAAGTATGTCCTGAAGTACAGTCTAAAGTACTTGCTGAAAGTTCCGCCTGAAAGTTGGCCTGTGATTATGCCTGAAGTGTTGCCATAAAACATACCGCAACGTAAAACACATGAAGTTGGCCTGATGTGATGGGCGAGGTTGTTCTGATATCCAAGATGTATATGTGGTTACAGAAAAGTTGATCAGCTGCTGTAAACAGACCATGTACTAACCTTGAGGCTGACACATTATGTTATCAAGTGCAAGAATAGTGCATTTTTAAAATTAAGTTTTTTTCTGATTTTCTATTTACCCTAGTTAACAAAGAACATTTCATCATCCTCCCTGTGCCATTTAGACAGTTACCTAGATGTACAAGAAGAAGAAGACATTGAAATTATTCTCAAATATTTTTTTTTTTTTTTTGACGATGTTTTTTTTAAAATTATATTACTATTTTTAAGTTAAACATTGTTTTGTACTTATTTCCACAATTGTGTGTGATCAGTCTTAGTCTGTTGTGGTTTGCGCTTACCTGGGGCTCGTCCGTCCTTGACAATGTACATGCAGGATACGCCTTTAAATATTGGTACCCTCATATGCCAAAATAAGCCAATTCAGCATTATATCTTGATTGAGAGATACATCTTTTTGAAATCAACAACTTTTATCAGCAGAACATTTTCATTTCCAAAGCGAAACTCATATTGAACTCTAAAGTGCTGAAATGAACACTCCTCCTGCATGACGTTTGTCGCTGCCGGTCTTGGTGTTAAAAATGACCATGCCATACAATGCAAACTCTTGTAATTTTTGAAAATGGGGGTACCTGAAATCGGCAGAGCCTAACTGATACAATTTATGAATTATGCTGAGCTGTTGCATGGTAATGTTAACATAATGTCGGGTCTGATCTGGATCCAAAATGCTTGACACAAAGGTATTCCTGAGAGACATTTTTAATGTATATTTGGCAATAAATTTGCTGTAAAACAAATATGCAAATTATCATTTATCAAGCATGCAAGTGTCAAAATTCCTGTAAGTTCAGAAATTTTCGCAGGAATTTTATTTTCATGAAATAATGTTAAATGACATGGACATAAAAATTTCTGACAGGAACTTGCTTTACCTATATTAGTAAACAGCAATGTACTTTTGTAATTTCCTGCCAATTTCATTTCCAGAAAACTTTGCGAAATTGTAAAGTTTGGCTAAAGTAAAATCCAAACAAAAGTTTCTAAAGTAAAATCCAAACAAAAGTTTCTAAAGTAAATCCAAACAAAAGTTTCTAAAGTAAAATCCAAACAAAAGTTTCTAAAGTAAATCCAAACAAAAGTTTCTAAAGTCAATCCAAACAAAAGTTTCTAAAGTAAATCCAAACAAAAGTTTCTAAAGTAAACTCCAAACAAAAGTTTCTAAAGTAAAATCCAAACAAAAGTTTCTCAAGTAAACTCCAAACAAAAGTTTCTAAAGTAAAATCCAAATAAAAGTTTCTAAAGTAAAATCCAAACAAAAGTTTCTAAAGTAAAATCCAAACAAAAGTTTCTAAATTTACAGTATGGCCTGGCCCTGATTTGTTAGATTTGATCCTTTACGTCCCATCAACAATCTTTCAGTTATGTCCGGACAGGTCTTCCTGGGTTGAACCAGTACTAAGCTAGGATAATGTATTTTGCTCAAGGACACAACGCAGTGACTCCGAAGAGGCTTGATTTGTTTGTTTGATTGATTTGATTCTTTACGTCCCATCAACAATTTTTCAGTTAAACAGGGACTGGTCTTCCTGAGTTGAACCAGTACTAAGCTAGGATAAATGTGTTTTGCTAAAGGACCACAAAGCAGTGACGCAGTAACGCCCGTGGTTTCTCGGTCTCCAGTCAAGCACTCTCTACCACTGAACCACTGCGCTCCCTTCCGAAGAGGCTTGAACCCAGGGCCCTTCGGTCTCGAGTCAAGCACTCTACCACTGAGCCACTGCCCTCCCGGCCTGGCCCTGAGGTTATAAAACTTTTTTCAGGCTCAGCTCAACTGATCATGAAATTTCGACTGCTCATAAAATCTAAAATACCGACAAATAAAGAAGTGTAATGCTTTAAGTCTCTCAGATGTTGATTTATCATGCTTATAGATGTTAAAATGCCAACAATTGTTGGCATTTTAACATTTATGAGCAGGATAAATTTCGTGCTCAGCTGAGTTGAGTGTGAAAAAAGTTTTATAACCTTGGGGCCTGGTCCTTCATACCCAAGCTATTTACAAAGAATTTGAAGAGAAAATAACTAACCCTTAAAGTGGCAATCACAAATGCAGCAGACACTACCGCTTTCCTAATTTTTGAAATATATAAGCAGAGCAGAGGATTCTCATGAAATATGTCTTGTTGGTTACTTTTGAAAAAAAAAAACAGCAAAATTTCAAATTGTCGTCTGCTGCAAATTATAGGTGGCTCTTAGAGGGCTAAATGAGCTGGCCAGGGTCTAAGCAGTGTTTTTTCTCTGTTTTAGGGGAATGGTGGCGGGGCCTTTCAAAAGGGGAAATTAGCGCGCGTAGGTGCAAAAAGGGGAAAACTATTAACTTAACACAATAGCATCTTTTATTGAAACATTTGCAGTTAAAAATGAAAAAAGTCAATAAGCAATGCTTATTAGATACCCCCCGCACAGTAAGAGTCAGTGAAAAAACTTGGCAAGTTATAGTTCAAACAAGAAGACCTTAGTTTTGATAAGAAGATTTCAGTAGAATCTGTGCAAACAAAAATTATAAACTCCTTCGTGCATATGTTCAATGTGTCTACATTGTGTTGGCAAAGTATCAAATTGCTCCATCAAAAGCTGTAGTAGGACTTGATCTGCCCATAAAGGCACTATCCATGCATATACAAAAGCCATATAAGGGAATAATTGTCTAAGTTCTCACAGCTGTCATTTTGTCAAAATTATTTTTTGTGAACCAAACTCCTTCATGCATATGTTCAATGTGTCTACATTGTATCGACAGAGTATCAAATTGTTCCATCAAAAGCTGTAGTAGGAGTTGATCGGCCCATGAAGGCACCATCTATGCATATACAAAAGCCTAATAAGGGAAAAATTGTCTAAGTTCTCACAGCTGTCATTTCGTCAAAAATTATTTTTTCTGAACAAAACTCCTTCATGCATATGTTCAATGTTATTACATTGTATAGGCAAAGTATCAAATTGTTCCATCAAAAGCTGTGGTAGGAGTTGATCGGCCCATGAAGGCACAATCTATGCATATACAAAAGCCTTATTAGGGAAAAATTGTTTAAGTTCTCACAGCTGTCATTTTGTCAAAAAATATTATTTCTAAACCAAACTCCTTCATGCATTTGTTAAATGTGTCTACATTGTATAGGCAAAGTATCAAATTGCTCCATAAAAAGCTGTGGTAGGAGTTGATCGGCCCATAAGGGCACCGTCTATGCATATACAAACACCTTAGTAGGGAAAAATTGTCTAAGTTCTCACAGCTGTCATTTTGTCAAAAATTATTTTTTCTGAACCAAACTCCTTCATGCTTATGTTCAATGTGTCTACATTTTATAGGAAAAGTATCAAATTGTTCCATCAAAAGCTGTGGTAGGAGTTGATCGGCCCGTGTATGGCCTATAATAGCATAAGCATAAAGCACTATATTAAAAGCCATTTAGAACTACAAAGGGAAATAACTCTAATAGAATTGGCCCCTAGCCCTTACTTTTTTGTCTAAAGTATTTGCCTTGCATATATGAACATGTTTGCAAGGTTTGATGAAAATCCAGCAATGACTCTTCGAGTTATTAAGGAAACAAAGCGTTACGGACGGACGGACGGACGGACGCACGGAAGCACGGACGGACAACGTGAAAACAGTATACCCCCTACAAACAAAGTTTGCGGGGGGTATAATGAAAGTGTTATATCTTTTGACAGACTTATGGTACAACACAGCCAAACTGGATCCATGTTTTCCATTCTATTTATTAAATAGAAAGAAAAAAATGGATCCAGTTAAGTTTGGCTGTATTGTACCATAAGTCTGTTAAAGGATATAACACTGTAGTATTTAACTTTTATTTAACTAATAAGGTTGATGGACTGATTCGTTTGACTCAATACATGTCCCCCAAATCCTTGTCACAAACATCAAAGTCACTGGTAAAGGCCTTCAGGGAAGGCTGCTTAAACATTAAGTCGACTCTTCTTGATCCCTGCGCCGCCGATTTATTAATTTTCTTCACATACAACGCTTATTGTGCGACATTTTGTTCGCGAAGTCACGATTGGAACTTCTCCCTTAGACGCTCTTGAAAGCGCTCTTGAAAGCGTCTATCGATCACCAAGGGTCGCTACTCGCAAATTCACGGCAAGGCTAATGCATGGAACGAATTATACGCACTTCCGACACGCTGTCGTCACATTTTGCCGATTTTTTTTTTTTTTGAATACTTCATTTTGAGGGGAATTTTCTTTCAAAATAGGGGAAAAAAACATACTTTTTGGCGAGGGGAATAGGGCCGAAAGTACAGTCAAACCTCGATTATTCGAAGTGCCAGGGACGGCGGGAATCCTTTGAATAATCGGTAGTTGGAATGATCAAAAACGGGAGTTTTAGGATATTTTCCGAAAAGCTCGGATGCTTTCATAGAATGTCATTGTTTTGCCAGAGTTTGCAACTTCAACTCGTGTTTTCCGTGAAGTAATAGGAACATCTGTCAAAGCATTAAAGAAAATGAGCTCTTTGGGGGTTGTGGCCTCATTGTCTCTTATGCTTTGCAGGTCTAAGAATGCAGAAAAGAAAATCAGATCTTTATTGACATCAACTATATACATGTAACAACATCGATAACAAAAATGAAAATAAAGGTTAAATGTAAATCGACAAACCATATTTACTGACAAAATATTGTCTCCTTCTTACCCTAATGTCATAAGGTCTCCGCATCCCAGCTAGCACACAATGTTGGGCCATCAACAGCCCACCAGCGATAGGCCATTGAGATGGCATATCACTGACAAGCCGTTGGTGTCCTGACGTTGTGTGCTTTTTGGGCTAGTAACTTTTCTTTTATTTCAGCCAAAACATACGATTTGGGTGTTAAAAAGAGCCGTCTTGATGAGTGGGTCCTTTTAAGAATCCAAGCCTAGGTTTTGGTTGCTTTCCCTCAATCAGAAAATTGTGTTATAGGCATTCAAAAGAAGTGTTTTGATCAGACAGTTCTTTTGAGCACCCAAAACACATGTCTGTGATATTCGTCTATTATGGAAATTGTTAGTTTTGTCGTAACCTGTTTCATCTTCGTCACCTGTTGGTTGTACAAAGTCGGTGTGCATGGTGTGTTCACTTAATGTAAACAGTGGTCAAGAATCAAAGGATGAGAGACGATCAAATTAAAATCAATTTTAGCGCATTTATGCCCCTAATTAGACGTTTAAAAAACATCAAACAAAGCCATCATTGCAGACGACCTTAATAAAAGACACCATTTACTCACTTAACGGTTCATCACGTTATAGTGTGAACGTTAATCCGGTGTCAATTACCAATTGCAAATTTGTTTGCTAAATCACACATGTGTGCAAATCGAATGAACAAACATAGCAATCATGATCACCATGCGTGACATTTGGACTTCGAATCTTGAAGGGTAATTTAATAGCAATTTCTTTAATCGGGACTGACGATTCACCTCCAAAAATTGAATTTTTCCGATAATAGAAATTCCAATAATAGGTAGTTTATTGCAATAGATAATAGAGAAAAAAAGTCGGGACTGTCCGTAGTCTTTGAAAAACTGAGTAGTTTGGGATAACGTTCGGATAACCGAGATTTTACTGTAATATAAAAGGATTTAGCTTTTACTTACATAGTAGGCAATGACTTCTCCCTCTGGGGCCTCAATTAGCCAACTTTGTTGAAGTTGCAAAGGCTGCCAAGGCTCATCAATAAATGGCGGGGTGAGAGATTGCCAGGTATTAGAAGCAAGTATAGTTTGTCTATCATCTTTTATCTCCGGTATTTCTGAAATGAGAGGCATTAAGCCTTTAAGCACCAAGAAAAAAATGTTGTCTGCTGAAGGCGTCTGCTGCAAATAATTGCCTAACATTACTAACCAAATAGGTATAGAAGAAAACAGCGTGGACCCAGAATAGACTGAACCTATAGGAGCAGTCTGATCTGGGTCCACACTGTTTGCCATAGAGGCTTCTTAAACATTTCAGTAGACGAGAAAAGCAGACAACTTTTGTTGCGATAGGGGCATTAAGGGTTAAAATGGTTTACTTTTTACCTGCTAGTTGGGAATTTTGTAGTCTGCTGACGACCTTTGCAAACAGTTTGTACCCAGACCAGGACCGACAAAATGTCGGTCCTGATCTGGATCTAATCTGTTTGATGATCTGATAATGTTCCTGAAAGATTTTTTTGAAAAAATTAATTTTTGAAAAATTAGGCAGACGACAACAAAAGTCCATTACAATGCCAATCACAGCTGCAGCCGACAACTAATTTGTGATAGCTTTGCTTTGGGGCAATGAGGCTTAACTTTTTATCTCCTAGTGTCATCTGCTGATAACTTTTGCAAACAGTTTGGACCCAGATCAGGCCTGACAGAATGTCAAGCCTGATCTGGATCCAAATTGTTTGACACTCTGATAGCATTCCTGAAAGAATTTTTAGAAAAAGCTGATTTTGAAAATATCAGCACACTATAAAAAGGAACTAATTTCCCAGGTGGCGAAGAGTTTACCCTTAGCCACAGCTATGTTTAGCTCCCACATTGTGCCAAGTTTTAAGCACCCCCCCCAGGCATTGACTATGGAGTTCAGGCTGCTGCCCACTTTTGTCCATGGTAAATGTAATTGAAGGACCCAATATATCTATTTCACAGGCTATCATGAAGTATGAAATAATGCAGCAATACAGTGGTCTGTTATCTTGTAAATGTTATTAAAGGACCAACAGTAACCCTTTAAAGTATGAAAATGTGTTGGAATACAGCAGTCTGCTAACATATTGTCCATGTCAATGTAAATGTAAGACCAGAACAAGAGAATCTCTAGTTTCCAGTTGCCCTACCGAGTCCCAACCTTAATACTTTGAGGTGAACTCAAATCTTTTTGAAGCCTTTGAGATGTTAGAATATCTTTTTACACTTTGTCAAAGAATTTTAAACTTATCCCATACAAAACATTTTTTATATAAAAATATTCCATACCTACTGACCCTAAAATATTAGTGAAGTAATCAGAAGCTAGACATTTATCCTTTTTCATACTAATTGAAGAATCAAAATGTTATAAAAGGACCAAAAGTAATCATTCTACAAGCTATCTTCAAGTATGAAATTATGTTGAAATACAGTGGTCTGTTTACCTGTTCTGTTGTCCATGTAAATGAAAGACCCACTGCATTTATATCACAGTGTAGAATTATGTAGCAAATCAGAGGTTTGTATACTATGTTGACCATGTTAATGAGGGACCCACTGTATTTATATCACAGTGTAGAATTATGTAGCAAAACAGAGGTTTGTTAACCTGTTATCCATGTAAATGAAAGACACACTGTATTTATATCACAGTGTAGAATTATGTAGTAAATCAGAGGTTTGTATACTATGTTGACCATGTTAATGAGGGACCCACTGTATTTATATCACAGTGTAGAATTATGTAGCAAAACAGAGGTTTGTTAACCTGTTATCCATGTAAATGAAAGACACACTGTATTTATATCACAGTGTAGAATTATGTAGCAAATCAGAGGTTTGTACACTATGTTGACCATGTTAATGAGGGACCCACTGTATTTATATCACAGTGTAGAATTATGTAGAAAAACAGAGGTTTGTTAACCTGTTATCCATGTAAATGAAAGACACACTGTATTTATATCACAGTGTAGAATTATGTAGCAAATCAGAGGTTTGTTAACCTGTTGTCCATGTAAATGAAAGACACACTGTATTTATATCACAGTGTAGAATTATGTAGCAAAGCAGGAGTCTGTTAATCTGTTGTCCATGTAAATGAAAGACCCACTGTATTTATATCACAGTGTAGAATTATGTAGCAAATCAGGAGTCTGTTAACCTGTTGTCCATGTAAATGAAAGACCCACTGTATTTATATCACAGTGTGGAATTATGTAGCAAAGCAGGAGTCTGTTAACCTATTGTCCATGTTAATGAAAGACACACAGTATTTAATGGCAATTATATTATAATTGTAGTTAATAGACAGAACAAAGGCCCCTTTTCCTCGCCCTTTTTTCTCAACACTGGCTGACTGACCACCTGCAGATGTGTATTCTGTATGGTCAGCAAATCATTAGCTTGGTGTTATTAGTTTACTTCAGACTGGAGAGTAACACAGTGGTTATTTACACAATAATGAGACAGGAATGTGCCTATTATTATTTTGCATCTGTGACTTTACTTAGCTCTTATTGGACTTGTATATTATCTGGACACAGGCAGAAGTTTAAATGTTCTTTGCTTTAAGAGACAGTATTTATATACAGTGTTAATTGTTCTACATGTGTGGGCAGTGTGGTCCACCACAATTGATAGTTCCCACTCAACCAATAATTACTTCCCTTTGAAAAAAATGGTCAGCCATGTTGTAGGTCAAAAATCAATAGACCACATAGTGGAAAAATAGAAAATCTATTTTTTTAATTAGCAAAACTATTTTTTCATGCTAAACCAAACATGTTTACTTTTTAATTCCATTTTTGCATAATTCATTGCAACTGTCACGGCACAAAAATACAGAGGTTTTTCGAAAAATAGGTTTATCTATTATTTGCCTATTTGTCTTATTGATTTTTGACCATCAAGATGGCTGACCTATATTCCAAAGGGAAGCAACTATCGGTTGAGTGGGAACTATCAATAAGGACGACATTATCTTCAGTGTGGTCTGGTCACAATCACAGAATGTGCAGACAGCTTGCTTAGCCATACTTGGTTGGGGGGGGTAACCATCTGATCATAGGCATACTTAGGGGCCATCAGCATTATCCACACTCTCTTAAAGAGTGCTGCTAATCACATCCCGCTGGATCATCGAGGCGCTTTACGCACTCGGTGAATACACAGGTAATTCTCCGTTATCCCTACGTATTTTGGTGAATTTATAACCTGCAATATCTTTAAAACTACTTCTTTCTTCTATTACTGGCTGGATCAAATTTCATAATTTTGCGTTGAAATTTTCAGTATCGATTGAAATATGTTTTTCTATCGATAAAGAAAGTGTTTATAAAATAATCGGGCATATTTATGGACACATTATTGATAAAAATTTTATGATTTTGAACACTTCTTAATAAGTGTCTGGCATTATTTTCACCGAATATCTCAGCGGAGCTCTTCAGCGTGAAGTTACATACAGCCTAAAATACATGTACTGGGATGACTTAACAATAGAATACGCTCTCCTATCCCTGATGCCAAGCAGATCAGTACCAAGCGCACCATTGCTTGCATCCTCGTTATACTTACTCTTAGCATCTGGCTTGGCCTGTTGAACTACAGCCTTACAAGCTGACCTGCATGCTTGAGGCTATTTCTTTAAGCTTTACAGCATATGCCGTAAACATGATAAGAATTTATGGATGGGATAGACCCATTAGTCACATCAGGTTAGGGAACATACATTCTAGTTGGGATTATGTGCTGGCCATCATTGCTCACCACCCCTTAATTACTAAGCACTCACGGTTGATCCACATATTATTTTGTGGTTCACAATCATGATCATCACTATGAATTAGGGGCATAATCTAAGATATTACAGCTTGCCAAGATCTTGTCTGCACACTCTGGTCTGGGCCAGGCCTTCGAGAGGTCCAGGCCTTCGAGAGGTTTCTTTTCAGGTACAATCTATGGTGGGCTGACAGAAAGATCTTGATGTACTGTGACATTCTATTGTCTCCACCCAACAACAAACTGCACTTGGGTGGATGTCAGTGACTTGGATAAAACAGTCTTGAAGTGTGTGGTCACTTTGAACACTTGGAATTACGGTGATTGGGAACTTTAAAACCTACTTACTACATGTGCATCGGACATAGTATCAGATAGATCCAGTAAAGGATAAAGAACTAGTTAGCTCTTAATTTTCATTCCATGTGGCACTGCGGCTAGTTCATTCTTTTCCTTCCAATGAAGATAAAATTTGGTGTTACACAGAAACAAGGACCTAAAAGTGGACATTTACTATACATAGAGAGGACCCATTCTTGTGAGACAGTCTTGTCTTAGAAGATACCCCAAGGCATGGTGTAAAACACTGACTGGATTTGACTCAGGTGATAAGATGGGTTCAAGAAATATCACCCTATAAATAAAACTGCAGTGGTGACAGTAATCAGCCTTATAGGCTTAACACATTGTATTCCAAAGTGACAAAGTGCTGACTTTGAGGATTACCCAGCGCCTTTACGGATTAAATATAATGACACTATGGTACCTTCTGATATCAGCTGGCTTATAATCAAATACAATTGCACTACCTTGAACTGTGGTTGAAGAGATTTTACTCAAACCAAGGATTAAACATTGAACAAGATAGAATATAGGGAGCTTACTATTCGAGAACATAATGTGTGTACACTGCGGAGATTGTATTAGCAGTCCACCATTAAAGCTAACATGGAATAACTGGTTTTATTTTCAGTATTTACCATCATTTCTACTTTGTCCTAGTAATTCAAATGGTTCATCATATTCGAACTCTTATTCTTGGTAAAGGAATATGTACATTGAAATTGGATATGTTGGAGAAAGTGGATCTAGTTCTACCTATTTGTTAGAAAGCACATAGATGGAACCCAATACATGTGAAATTCCATCTGCATGACGTCCAACCTGTGAACTGGTTGGTTAATTAACTCAGAATGTTGACAATCTGTGTAACTGACTTCAATATAGGAAAGCCCATAAAAGAAGTGTCCAAAAAATTTTATATTCACCTTTAGTTAGTGCTAGTTCAGATAGTATATTAAACCTTCGTCCTGCTGGATAGTTAGTGTCATTCACCAGTGGCTTTATAATTTTCGTTTTGGCCATTCATTTTCACCCTAATATTGAATACCTTCCTGCTAAAACATTATATACGCTCTCACTCTTCAGCAGGAGGGTCAGACTTTCTTCAAAGGTTGACGCTTTCCAACTAGATTAGAGAATTTCCATTAGCCTCGAGAGTAACTGACTTGAATATAAGTCATGGGGTTGACGCATATTCCCCCAAAATATAGTTCATGGGGTTGACGCATATTCCCCCCCAAAATATTGTCATGAGGTTGACGCATATTCCCCCAAAATATAGTTTCATGGGGTTTGACGCATATTCCCCAAAAAAATCAAGTTTCGCGGGGTTGTCGCATATTCCCCCCAAAATATAGTCATGGGGTTGGCGCATATTCCCCCAAAATATAGTTTCATGGGGTTTGACACATATTACCCCCCAAAATATCAAGTTTCACGGGGGTTGACGCATATTCCCCCCAAAATACAAGTTTCATTGGGTAAGTGAGTAAGTAAGTAAGTATGGGGTTGACGCATATTCCCCCTTAAATATAAGTTTCATGGGGTTGACGCATATTCCCCCTCATGGGGTAAGTAAGTAAGTATGGGGTTGACGCATATTCCCCCTAAAAATATCATTTTCATGGGGTTGACGCATATTCCCCCAAATAGGGTAAGTAAGTAAGTATGGGGTTGACGCATATTCCCCCTAAAAATATAAGTATCATGGGGTTGACGCATATTCCCCCACATGGGGTAAGTAAGTATGGGGTTGACGCATATTCCCCCTAAAATATTAGTTTCATAGGGTAAGTGAGTAAGTAAGTATGGGGTCGACGCATATTCCCCCAAAAATATCAGTCATGGGATGAGTAAGTAAGTTAAGTAAGTATGGGGTTGACACATATTCCCCCCTAAAATATAAAATTTTATGGGGTTGACGCATATTCCCCCAAAATACCTCTTCCGCAGAAGAGCCAGTCAGTAAATCAGGTACTCTTCCGCAGAAGAGCCTGTCATTATATCAAGTACTCTTCCGCAGAAGAGCAGTCATTATACAGCCTCAGGGGTTGACGCTTTCCCCCTAATCTAACAGCTGGCTAAGGTTTTCCAATGTGGGGTGTTCATGATGGTATACAGTCCCAAGAGATAGCTTTCTCCCTAATCTGAGAAATCATGTGATCTAAGGTATTTTCTATGTCGGGATGTGCATGATGGTTTATAGTAGCCTTTTTGTGTGCTTTTATTGATTCTTATTTATTTGAGTGGATATATAACAGACTAAAATCTATCCCCAAATCTTCCACTGACCTATAGCTCTGAACAAACTCATAAAAAGTCTTGCATTTCAGTGTACTGTTTATACACAGCTAAATGACAGATAAACTATCTAACCTAAGCATGAAAAATAACTTAATTATGAACTGTCTTATAAGTTTGATTGCAGACTCCCTTGCCCACTGCAAGAAAAAGCAATTAAATCAAAGTTAATGTGTTTTCCAGGCGGACGGTTCGGAGCTGATTTTAGGAGGATAGATTCTGGTCGGATAAGGGTTTTTAAATGTATATTTTTCTCATACATTTAGTTAAGTCTAGAATGCTGCTATAATACTCAAACATTCAGAAGCGAGCTTCTTCTTGCGTTGTCTATTAGGTTGCAGTTATATAAATAATTGCAGTTAAAAGACAGAGCAAGATAACCCTTTTTCCCTCTGCTGAGCTGTTAGATAAATGAGGACCCTTTTTCCTAAACTAGTTTGTTTTCTGAAGACTGGACACACAAAGTGGGTGGTCTGGATTTTCTTTGTGTGTATTCTGGCTACTCTGTGTATTATTTACTAATGACCAGTCAGACTGGTTCTTATCAAGCTGTTATGTAATTATTGGGAGCCGGACAAAACGTCCCGGGACAAAACATCCCATGCCATTTTTTTACACCCCGGACAAAACATCCCACAAAGATTTGCCACCCCGGACAAAACATCCCACGCTGTTTTTGTCACCCCGGACATAACATCCCATGCCATTTTTGTCACCCCGGACATAACATCCCATGCCATTTTTGCCACCCCGGACAAAACACCCCATACTCAGACTGCTTCTTCAGGCTAAGTCTCATTTGTGACCTTCATCTACTATGACATGTACTAGCAGTGAATGCCCTAAAATGACTGTCCAAATGATATAAACTAGATCTTAAATTGATTGAAAGGCAGTTTCACAATGTAAATAGAATTTGATTAAAGATAATTATATCTTCTTGTGACAAACAACTAAATTTGTGTGTTAAGAAGCCAATTACATCTTAAAAGAAATCATTTACAGTTTGGGTCAAACAAACTATTATAATTGAGAAACATATGTCTCATTAAGTCTAATTATCTATCTACCTTTGATCTCTAATCATTTCAATAGGTATGGTACATTAAGAATATCAATAATAATAGTGACAATTAACTAAATGGGATGTTTTATGCACTTTCATAGGCTTTAAACAGAGTGTGGGATGTTTTGTCCGGGGTGGCAGAATTAGCATGGGATGTTTTGTCCGGGGCGGCAGAAATGGCATGGGATGTTTTGTCCAGGGTGACAAAAACTGCATGGGACGTTTTGTCCGGGGTGGCAAATTGATGCGGGATGTTTTGTCTGGGGTGGCAAAAAATGGCATGGGATGTTTTGTCCCGGGATGTTTTGTCCTACATTCGTAATTATTGTCTCTTTGATGTGGTAACTCGGTAGCAATAAGACATTCAAGAGATAGCCAAAACCTTTGTTACATACATCTATGTAACATCATTGTATAAGCCCTATGACTGTGTGCTGTCATATCATAATTATTAGTTAAGCAAGTAGTAAGTCTTTCTTTTAATAGCAAAGAGACAACTTATTGTTCCATGAGGCCCACAGATTAATATCTACAGTATGTTAGTAAACAATACAAGTAGCAGCATTCTATGCTACACAAAAAGGAATGTAATACATGATCTTTTGACTGTATCGGATACGTACAGTGTCGAACAGTAAAGGTTTGGATGAGATGCCATAGAATACCATCACATCAGGGTCTGAACTGTTTGCTATGTGATTGCCTGGGACAGTAAACAATACTTTGGGTATGTAATATATCTATATGCCAGACTTTGGCTGGTAACAAAAGGAAGTATAAGGGACCATAATGTATCCGCATAGAATCACGCAAAGGGAGAATATAGCAGCCAAGACAGGGTTGATAGCTTTATTGATGTTATAATTGCAAGATGCATAAACATAATAAGTAGGAAATGGAAGGGAAAACCTATAATATTGTATTTGACCTGATGGGCGTTTAAATTCCATTAGCACACTAATGAATGAAATCTTCCAGATTTGTAATTAGTATATCAAGTTCTGACCCTCAGCTAGGAGGGAGGTGCAACTTCTGACTATATGGATCCACATGAGGATATCAGCGAACAGTGCGCTTATTGGGTCAAATACTATATTAAATGAAATTTCAGTAAATCATTGTATAGATATTGTTTCTTTTTCTTTTATATTGAAGTAGCCACAGCCTGGCAGCTATAGAAATGCACAATTACATGTTAAGGTTTTGTAATATACTTTTCAATATAATTAGGATTGAATTATATGTCCAAAGGGTGCATGCTTACTTAAAATTGCATGTCAGGTAAGGTTCGGCTACCTGCCCTGGAGGTTGTTACAGTGTACAATATATATGACGCCGAACACACGTTTCCTCCGAAGTGGGTATTTTCGTGGGCGATGCTGGCAATCGAGGACGGGTGACCTTGGTATTAACAATATGGTGATCATAAAAACAAATAGTCATATTATTCACAGGGAATGTAAATCATGTCACATACATGTATGTAAACCATGTTCATCTAGTTAATCACTGAATCATGTTGTTTTATCTATAGCTGTCAGGTTGTCGAGTTGCACAGGGGTACATAAGTGCAGATTATTTTGTTCTTAGAAGACTTGTAATAAGCTTATACATGCTGAATTTATGTGAGGCAATATTTAGGATATTGACTTCTGTATACTGTTATGTACATTCTGCATGTGACATGTTTACAGTGATCTCATAGCCAGCTATATGGTACAAGTTATGTTCAATATTTATGATAACTTTTCTTTACTTGTCCTTTATACAAAGGTACAAATTAGAAACCTTTCAAAAGTTCTGCTGTAGTAAACAACCTATCCTCTTTGGGGTCTCTCATTTATATGCCAGTCATTGTGCACTATAAATTCGTTTGGCCTATCATTTTCACCCCAATATCGGATGCCTTTCAGAAAAAATCAAGAAATACCAAGTGCTCTTCCGCCGAGGAGCCAATCATTATACAGGGGTTGACGCTTCCCCCCTAGTTTTAAGAACTGATCCAAATTAAGCCTAATCATCATGGAGTTGACGCTTTCCTCCAAGCTCAGTTTTACGAGGTTGACGCTTTCCCTCAATCAACTTTACATGGGGTTGACGCTCTCCCCCAATTCACTGCTATTTAAGGTTTTCTGATGTTGGGTGTTTATGATGGTGTACAGTCCCAAAGAGATAGTTTTTGTATTTGTTAAATAATGATATTTCTTTATAGGTTTAAAATGATCATAAAAATAAATATAAAAAGTTGAACTGCTCATTGTGTTGTCTATTAATATCACAGTGTGGAAATATGTAGCAAGATAGGGATCTATTTACCTGTTGTCCACGTAAATGAAAGACCCACTGTATCTATATCACAGTGTGGAATTATGTAGCAAAGCAGGAGTCTGTTAACCTGTTGTCCATGTTAATGAAAGACACACAGTATTTATATCACAGTGTGGAATTATGTAGCAAGATAGGGATCTATTTACCTGTTGTCCATGTAAATGAAAGACCCACTGTATCTATATCACAGTGTGGAATTATGTAGCAAAGCAGGAGTCTGTTAACCTGTTGTCCATGTAAATGAAAGACCCACTGTATTTATATTACAGTGTGGAATTATGTAGCAAAGCAGGAGTCTGTTAACCTGTTGTCCATGTTAATGAAAGACACACTGTATCTATATCACAGTGTGGACTTATGTAGCAAAGCAGGAGTCTGTTAACCTGTTGTCCATGTAAATGAAAGACCCACTGTATTTATATCACAGTGTAGAATCATGTAGCAAAGCAGGAGTCTGTTAACCTGTTGTCCATGTAAATGAAAGACCCACTGTATTTATATTACAGTGTGGAATTATGTAGCAAAGCAGGAGTCTGTTAACCTGTTGTCCATGTTAATGAAAGACCCACTGTATTTATATTACAGTGTGGAATTATGTAGCAAAGCAGGAGTCTGTTAACCTGTTGTCCATGTAAATGAAAGACCCACTGTATTTATACAGTGTGGAATTATGTAGCAAAGCAGGAGTCTGTTAACCTGTTGTCCATGTAAATGAAAGACCCACTGTATTTATATCACAGTGTGGAAATATGTAGCAAGATAGGGATCTATTTACCTGTTGTCCATGTAAATGAAAGACCCACTGTATCTATATCACAGTGTGGAATTATGTAGCCAAGCAGGGGTCTGTTTACCTGTTGTCCATGTTAATGAAAGACACACAGTATTTATATCACAGTGTGGAAATATGTAGCAAGATAGGGATCTATTTACCTGTTGTCCATGTAAATGAAAGACCCACTGTATCTATATCACAGTGTGGAATTATGTAGCCAAGCAGGGGTCTGTTTACCTGTTGTCCATGTAAATGTAATTGAAGGACCCACTGTAGTTATATCTCCACCTATCACAAGCACAGTGATATAGTTATGTAGTGATATAAAGGAAGTTTGACTAATTTCTCCTGTCAGTCGAGCAAGTAACTTGGAATGTCTTAAATCTGGTCCACCTGTCCATACTTCAATAAAAGCTGTATTTTCTTCAATAGTGGCTCCAGTCATCTGTAAGTAGATAAGGCCAAATAAAAAAAAATAGTGTGTTTCGGGTAACAGGTTGGAAAATTTTAGGTAGGGTAGGCACATATATTTTTTACTGGAATTTTATTTATGCATTTTGAAAGGCATAATGCCTTTCAAAATACATTAAATTAAATTTTTTCGAGAAAACCTGAAACAAATTCTAGGATGCACAATAAGGATCACACATGTTTTTTCATGCATTAACATTTGCCTGGTCCTGAGGAAGCTGTTTGAACACGAGGCTGTTAGGCCAAGTGTTCAAACAACTTCTGAGGGACCAGGCAAGTGTTAATGCAATGAAAAAACCGTGTGATTTTTATTCTTGCATATTTTACCTGATTTCAGCATAAAGCCCGCTGAAAATGTTGCTTAAACATTGAATACCCCCTTTCTTACACTTGATTGCTCAAAACCAAATGGCGTCAGCGTCAAACTTTCGAACGTCATTATGTTGCCACAACGTCATATATATGCTTGCAACGTTTTCGTGAACAAAAGCATCAGCGAAATGATCAGTCACGGTCGCAACGCTTTACAGTGTAACGTCATGCATGCAAATCAGGGCCCAGTTAGGCTTTTTCAAGTAAAAGCCATGTTCAAACAGCATGTGAATCTCATGATTTGAACATGGATTTTGCGGCTTCAAACAGCTTGGCGTAACAAATTCCCATGCAAGAATAATAAATTAAGGTAGATTCAGGTTATCCTAAACACAGGTACAGTCGAACTTTGGTCGCTCGAACTCGCCTGTCTCGAACACCAGTGATCGCTCGAACTCGTTCGTCGGTCCCGGCAAACTCCCTATACATTTAATGTTAAAATACACCCATGGCTCGAACAGCCATGGCTCGAACTCTCGAACTCAAAGCACGGTCCGCAGGGCGATTTTTCATGTAAAACCGCTATGATGGCTCGAACCAAATATTTCTTTACACGAATCAATCACACGCTTGATTTAAGTTCATTATTATTTCCATAAGCGCTCCGTGACAGTGATGATTTCACCCTTGGGTTACCAAACTGACGAGCGGAACGTGTTAAGCAGTTAGCGGCAATTAACCAGATAAAAGATTTGAGTAAGTTCTCACTTGTCACCACTTAGTAGGGCGTTCGAAAATGATTAAAGACAATTAATGAGATGTTTTGTAATCAAGAATTCGCGTGCTAAAATGAGTAAAACACGCCTGGCTGGATAAAGACAGGCATCGGATTGTGCGGCGGAACAGTCTGATCCGCGTCTTTGTTGTAAACATCCTGAGGAGTTTGTCATTTTTTCATGTTTTTATTCGTTGGTGTTTGTTGAAACTTGTACATTGTGAATAAATAATAAGAAACAAACTTGTTTGTTTTTTCTTTTATTGTTCTTAAGGAAACGATAAACAACCGCACATAAACTGTAGCGACACATAAACAGTAACATTCACCCACCTAGAAGAAAAAAAAACAGTAAAGCTTACTCGATAGCAAATGCATTGATCAGCCTGCGCATATGCACATGCTGATAAATGTATTTACTTTCAACAGGTTCATATGCTAACACATGCGGCTTATCATTTTAACTCTAGCGTGCAAAGGGTTTGTGATCAGTGACATGTGTCACGTCCGCTTTGCAACTTTGGTCGATAAAAAACGTGATGTCCGTGATGGCATAAAGTACACATGAACCAACTTGAAAATTGTCAGGCTTGGTATCGCTCGAACACATGGATGGGTCGAACTCGCACCGACGGTCCCGACGAGTTCGAGCCAACGAAGTTCGACTGTATTTTTTATTTGGCCTAATGTATCATGTAACTCCCTCTTAAAGTGTCTTAAGGATACCAGATTTGGTATGGCTAAGCATGCTACTCAAGCACATTCTCTTAAACAAGATGATGACATACTTTTGTCAAAAAAACAGGAAATAAATGATCACATGGAACAGAAAATAATGCAGCAACACCTCATATCAAATAAACTAGAATTCTGAGAATTGGATGTGTCACCAGGCAAAACCAAAGTCAAACAAGGTAAAAATTCATTGACCCCAAAACGAAGGGTTATTTTAGAGAAACATGAAAATCACATTTTTGACATAAATCTCATTTCTCCAACCCCTAAGTTTTACTTGGGTATCATATACATCATAATTTAAAGCCTGTCAACTGTTTTAGGGCTTAATTCAATAAACAATATGCTTATCTGTACAATTTAAATGTCTGACCTTTCAACCTGACCAAGAGTCAGGGAAGTGTGTGTAAGGTCAAAGTGTTTTTCTTCTATGTTGGTCTTTACTTCTTTCCCTTTAATTTGAAATGCTTTAGAAATAAAATGTTTTGACCCAACCCCATGGGTCGAGAGTGTGTGTGAAGAGCAGATGTGCTTGCATGGTGCTCTACCCCTATTCCCTTTAATTTGATAAGCAACATGACAAGGTACTTTCAGAAAAAAATGATTAGATCTTTTGACCCCATTCGAGGGGTCGAGGATATGTTTTGACAATATGTGCTACATAGTGCTCTATGCTCCGTTCCAATTAATTTGATATGCACTGACTACTTTCAGAAAATAAAAAGTTTGACCTTTGACCCAGGGTCAAGGGTGAATGACAGGATAGAATGTGCTTGCATGTCTCTGCAATGCTCCATATTTATTGTGCCTCTGTCTGCATGCCAAATTTCAGTAAAAAATATTGACAACTGTTATTGCAGGGGCGCAATGGCTCAGTGGTAGAGTGCTTGACTCGAGACTGAGGGGCTGCAAGCTCGACGCTTTCAACTGCATTGTTAAATATACTGTTTAACATTTTAAACATCACATGCATCATCACACAATGGTCATATATAATCAGTATAAATTTCATGAAATTCTATTAGTTGCTTAAACACCTGTCACACCAGGCGGCGTTTCCACTGTGTTGCCACGGAGTTGTTTAATTCTCAAGAGCACCGTGAGAACGCAAGAAAATCATGATATTTTTCGTGAAAAATTGTCTGTCACAGCGTCCTTACAGCAACCAAGGCGTTGCCATGGAGCTCTCATGGCGTTCTATTGTGTTCCTACGGTGTTCATGGTGGAGATTCTCTGCGCTCTCACAGTGCTTTCACTGCGCATCCACCGCGCTCACAGCGCATGGGCGGAGCTCTCAGGGCGTTGCCACTGCGTTGAGGACGCAGTGACATCTCCAAGAACGCCGTGCAGTCTCCATGCAAACGCCACAGACGACAACGGCGTTTGCACAACGACCCTTGTGTGCGCCCACGGAGCTCCTATTGCATTGTAGGAGACCTTACTGCGTGGCTATGGTGACCTTTCAGCATTCCCTCAGCCCTCTATTAGGACGCTGAGTGAACGCTGAGTGAACGCCAAGTGACGGTGTTTGTTTTGAGTATGCTCAAAGGGCACACCGTCGCTCGGCGTTATATGCGAGCCCACAGTGTCCAATGGCGATGCCACTGCATTGCTGCGGTGATGCTTGCGTTCGTACTAAGCACATCTCGGCAATCTTTTAGGACACTGTGGGATCACCGTGAGGACGCTGCCCTGGTGTGACAGGGGTTTTACTTAGTTATGACTGAGGACAGAAAAATTCAATGACATTTAGGTATTCAAAGAGAAACGACTACTCTATTACTAAAGCTTCATATGCATTTCCACACCCTGTTTGCATATGCCACTGGTAGAAAAAATAGTTCATACACCCTGCTTTTGATTTTACTTGGACAAAGTTTGCTCAGAAATATTTCTTATATTTTGAAAGCTCCCTTCAAGATGAACTTTTACTGTAAATCCAGAAATTTTCACGCTAATTTTATTTTCGCGAATAGCGTTAAAAGACATATTTGTGACGCTAAAAATTCGCAACTAGGGCATGATTAACATATATCAGTAAACAACAGAGCAATTTCGGCATTTCGCGAGGATTTTATTTTCATGAAACTTCGCATATGCAAAGTTTCGCGAAAATTAAAACCTCACGAAAATTTCCGAATTTTCAATATATACTTACGCTTAATCTGATTCTATCTCTAATGGCAGATTCCAGCATATACATACACTTTGTTCCATGGAATATCCTTCCAGAAGTGAAGGATCCCGATACTTCACTAAGTTTGAAGTAATTATTACAGTACTTGGCTGAAAAAAAATGGAACTCATACAATGCAGTACCCTTATGACACATCTTGTAAGGCCTAAAGAAAAATACCTTGTCATAGGTCCAGATAAGGAAATTTTATGAGCGTAAAATTATATTATTTTCTTACCCATCAATTTAAACATGTGTTTTGGGTGCTCAAAAGAACCATCTCATTGAGATGGTTCTTTTGAGTTCCCACAACATATGTTTGGATGAAAAATAAAGAAAAAAAAATTCCAATACACACTATTATCTGGAGCCCTGCCTTGTTCCTGGTTACTTCTCAAAAAAAAATTAAGGTTGGTAGGTAAGCAAACTTTTTTTTTGTAAAAGTGTTCTTGTATGGAAGAAGTTTAAAAAAAATCCGATAAAGTCTAAAAATAGAATTCAGTATTCCAAAAGGCTACAAAAAAGTTTGAGTAGGCCCAAAAATATTAGGGTTGGTTAGGTAACGGGAAACAAGAGATTTTCTTTTTTTTTGCCTTATACATGTAACACTGCTTTGAATATAGCACTGTCTAGGTGAAGAATAACATAAGCTTCCAGCTTTCGTTCTAATCCCTTTACATTCTGTAACTTGTATATATTTCATTGGTTTAGAGAAACAAAACTTTTCAGTGTAAAATTGTAAATAGTTTCTTATCCAATTTTAGCATTTGTTTTGGGTGCTCAAAAAAGTACACATAAAATTTGTTTCGGAAAAGAAAAGGAGAATTATTTCCCTGCTACAGACTCTTAACTAAAGGCCTGTATTTGCAGTGACTCTAAAGTGTGTAAAGGACTCCTTTTGCGAAAAGGAGTTTGTTTTTTTTTGCGAAAAAGACTTTCATTATTTCTAAAATGTTTCTAAGGGCTACTTATGTTGAATAATATTTTCAAAAAACGAAGTTTAACGAGATAAATCTTTCAAAAGATGTTTGATAATTGAGCCAGTGCAAGAGATTTCCAACAATGTGGTATGTGCGACCAGCAAAGTCTCAGATCAGCCTGGGCATACGCGCAGTCTGATCAGAGTCTTTGCTTGTTGCTTGAGTATTCTATGATTGTTAAGCTACTGACTGAACACCATTTGGAGTTTCTATGTTATGAAGGAGGCTGCAGAGGCTCGTACGAGTCTACACTTGTCAAAATGTCAAATTGTTGGAAATCTTATGCCGTGGCTCAAATAGTTTTTAGACTGATATTGGACAGAAATGGCAGCTGAACAGGGTAGCTAAGAGGTCTGCAGTCTTTCAGATAGAGGTTTCATTGTTGCGTAAAGGATTTTAAATATAAAAAAAAGACTCATTTATAAATTATTATCCATTCATTTGTTTGTTTGTTTGTATTGCATCATGAATAGTTAGTAAGCAGATGTTTAAAATCTAGTGTTTCTAATGACATTGTAGGAAAAATGCCAGTTATATTTACAAGAATATGGATCCAGAGGGTGTTCCAGCTCGCCTCAGCAGTTTTTAAACATCCCATGAAAATGAAAATAATTTGGTCTCATTAAGACCAAATTACTTCATTCTCAAAGGATAGATAAAATCAGCAAAGCGACCCCCACACTTTTATACATACAAACCCACTTTCCAGAAATCCTGGATCTGCCCCTGAACATAGTAATGTTTACTTATGGCAAAATCTTGATGCCATCTAGCCAAAAATGCAATTTCAAGTGATTATAATGAGAGGATTAACACATTCAAGTTTCATTTGGGGAGGTATGTCTTTGATATACATAGGGAAATCATGTTTCATGGCCCCATATGAAGACATAAAACGTGACCTAACAGTTATATTATGATATACCTTCCCAAATGAAAATTTTGACAAATGAAAATTTTGAGTATGGTTATCCACATTCTAATGCACTATTAACATTCTTTCTTAACCCTTTACTCCACACAAGCGCCTTTGAAATGTAAGATTTTTTAAAAATATTATGAAAAATGGAACATTTGCTCCTAAGGAGCAAATGTTCCATTTTCCATAGTATTTTCAAAACTATTGAAATTTAAAAAAAAATGGAAATGTTTGAAAATTTGAATTATTTATAGAAGACAATGCAATGTTCTAAATATAGGATATGGGGTTAAGGGTTAAAAATACAGTGAAAATGTACCGTAAAATATTTATTTGGTGGCAGCAAATTTTGATATTTTTTACATTTGGACGGACCATTTTGGCAGATTTTAAATTTCCGAAAAAAAATCCATGATCTCCGGTGAAGTCCTGTGTTATGTATGCAAGCTCTACATGGTGATTTGCTATTCGTTCACAGTGATTTTAGGCTGTTTTCATTAAAGGGTTCCCACAGAAATTCAAAAAACACAATTCCATGATTTTTCCATGATTTTCCATGATCAACAATGTAATTTCCATGACTATTTAATGCACGGCCTCCAACCTCCCCTTTTAGCAGCATCTTCACCACGCTGAGCATAAATACGGAATGCAGCAACAACAGCATGCTTGTAGACCCTGAATGCATTTTGAAATAATTAGAACTCGAAACCACCAATAGCCAGAAAACTAGCTGTCCGACACACAAGTGTCCTACAGCTAGTTTTCTGGCTACTGGTGGTTTCGTCATTTTTTTCTCTCACAAAATTCCATGATTTTCCCATGATTATTCAGCTTTTTCAAATTCCATGATTTTTCCATGCATGGAACTTTTTTTAGTGATTTTCCAGGTTTTCCATGATTTCCAGTGCTTGTTGGAACCCTGTTTCAACATAGTTCTTGATGTGTAAGTAAATACGCTATAGTCTTTTTGTTATTTAATCAGGTGAGCTAAAAATACACTTACTTGGACAATCTCTCTCATCTGATTGGTCCTCACAATCAAACCTCCCATCACACCTGTCAGCTTCAGTATAGCACTTTCCTCCTGTTGCACACAAATGCTCCCCTGTAATCAAACCATAAATCTTGCATGGGAATTCGTTACGCAAAGCTGTTTGAAGCCGCAAAATCCATGTTCAAATCATGAGATTCAAGTGCTGTTTGAACATGGGTTTTACTTGGAAAAGCCTAAACTGGGCCCTGATTTGCATGCATGACGTTACACTGGAATGCGTTGCAGCCGTGACTGATCATTTCGCCCATGCTTTCGTTCGCGAAAACGTTGCATGCGTATATATGATGTTGTGGCGACGTAATGACATTCGAAAGTTGACACTGACGCCATTTTGTTTGAGAAATCAAGTGTAAGAAAAGGTATATTTAAATGTTTAAGCGACGTTTTCAGCGCATATTATGCTAAAATCAGGTAAAATATGCAAAAATAACGATCACACATGTTTGTTTCATTGCATTAACACTTGGCGGGTCCCTCGGATGATGTTTGGCCTAACGGCCTCGTGTTCAAACAGCTTCCTCGGGACCCGGCAAATGTTAATGCATGAAAAAACATGTGTGATCCCTATAGTTGAGCCATTGTACTCCAGGCCTCAAGGTTATAAAACCTGAGTTCATTCTCAAACTCAAAATAAAGCGCAATGATAGGCTGCTTGCGGACACGTGTCCGCAAGCAGCCAATCGTTACGCTTTATTTTGAGCTTGAGACTGTGCTCAAGTTTTATAACATCGAGGCCTGGATTTTCCTTTGATTAAGACTAAAACCAGTCTGCACAACTTAATAGACTAGTAAATAATTAAGTAAAGTCCTTTCTGATTTTTTTTCAGTGTAACAACATTTCAGGCAAACATAAATGCTGGTTAAATTTTAACAAAGCATGTATAGGTATTAAACTTTGCAGACAGTGAATTACAAAAGTACAGGCTCATATGTACCTTTGTTGTTGTTGGTTTGGGTACAAAATATGTCCCCTTTGATAAAATGTAGCTATTGCACTTCAAACTACTAATCACCCCTTTCTATGCTATAAACCCCTAAATGAGTACTTTGTCAAACAGTGAAGACCCAAATGAAATGCAGCACAATGCTGCATTTCATCAGGCTAAGATTTTAACAACCTTCAGGGACAGAAATACATTCGTGAGAAATTAGAAAGTTCTACCTGTGATCCCTTAAAATACACAATGGACAGTCCCTATTGTATCAATATGTATGGGAAAAATCTATCAGAATACAAAGGGTTAACTGGCGTCAGTTGTCACGTTCAACAAAGCACAGTGACTTTATGCAGCAGGTAGCAGTTGCAAATTTTGGACAAGCTATGGTGCCCATCATAAAGGCTTTGGAACTTATGCAAAGCAAGAAAGACCCAGAGCGCATGCAGACATACATGATGGATGCGTTCAAGACACTCTCCTTACTGATCAAAACCACTAATACTGCCAGATTGGAGAGGGTAAAAAAGGAACTTAACCCTAGGTATAGAGAAGTGTGCCAAGAAGGACCTTCAGCCACAAAACTCCTTGGCGACAACTTCCATGAGACAGTGAAGAAACTAGATCAGGCTAAAGGAAACCTAACTGTACAAATGGCTCAGCCTTTTTTAGGGAGGAGAGGGGGCGACAAACCCAACATGTCGTCCCTCAGACCAAATATGTCATCCCCCAGGTACCGACAGAACCAACACTCCCAGCGACCGTTCAACAGGTCAGCACCACCCAGATATCACCTCAACCACCAAAACAAGGGACCTACAACCTTCAAAAGGAAGAATCCTCCACCCAGAAGGAAATAAACTCAGTAGGTAAAATTTTGGTGAACACTGATCAGAAAAATAATGCAGACATGTATAAATCTTTTGGTCTTAAAAACACACCAGAAAATTTCATAGCTGGGAAAACACAATTGTTTAAAACAAACTGGGCAAAAATTACAAAGGATAAATGGATAAATAGTGTTATAATGGGTTACAAAGTGGAACTTGAGGAAATTCCTATTCAAAAGTGTATACCCAAACCTATTCAATTTACTAAGGAAGAGCAAGACAAAATTGATATTGAAATCAGAAGATTTTTAGAACATAATATTGTTGAAGAAGTAACAAACTCAGACCCTGATGAGTTTATCTCAAACATTTTCTGCAGACCAAAAAAGGATGGCAAAGTCCGGATCATCCTGAACCTTAAAATTTTTAATGAGTTTTTCTTGGAAAAAATACATTTCAAGATGGAAACATTACAATCAGCCATCGATGCGATGAGAAAAGATTGCTTTTTTGGGTCAGTCGATTTAGCCGAAGCCTTCTATTCTCTTCCCATTCGGAAGTCTGACAGAAAATTTTTTAGGTTCTTTCATCAGGGGAAAAAATACCAGTTTACGGCCCTTATTATGGGATTAACTCACAGCCCGCGGGTCTTCACTAAGATCTTGAAACCAGTGTTTGCAGCTTTAAGGGCCAAAGGACATGTTAGCTCTGCTTATATAGATGATTCTTGTCTACAAGGCTCATCATACAGGAATTGTGTGGAGAACATTGTAGACACGGTCTGTTTGATGGATTCTTTGGGTTTGACAGTTCATCCCCTAAAATCCGTTTTCGTTCCAACTCAACAAATCGTTTTCCTAGGATTTGTACTTTGTTCTGTGACTATGACAATCAGACTCACGCCTGAAAGATGCATAGAAGTTATAAAATCATGCCAGGAGATACTAGTAGCTAAACGAGTGACAATCAGACTATTTTCCAAACTTATCGGGAAATTAGTGGCTTCTCAGCAGGGGGTGGAGTATGCACCACTATTCTATAAACCACTTGAGAAATACAAAGACAAAATCCTAAAACAACATAGGGGAAATTACAACAGTTTTATGACGGTTCCCCAATCAATAACGCCAAATATTCAATGGTGGATTAAGAACATTTCTACCAGCTTTAAAGTGGTTTCACATGGACCACCAAAATTGGTCTTGTTTACAGACGCATCACAAAAAGGTTGGGGAGCCTTCAACGAAACTGACAACATTCGCACAGGAGGGGTCTGGTCAGTCACAGAACAAAGCGCACATATAAACATTATGGAACTTAAGGCATGCCAGCTGGGGTTAAAATCTTTTTGTAAAGATATTACAAACACTCACATCAGAATATTTATGGATAATGTCAGCAGTTGTGCCTATATAAACAAATTTGGGGGAAAGTCTCCAGAATTAGATTCTCTGGCCAGGGAAATTTGGTTCTGGTGTCTGGATAGACACATTCACTTGAGTGCTGCACATGTGCCAGGCCTGGAAAATTCCGAGGCAGATGAGGAATCGAGGGCAGGATCTGAGAATGAGGACACTGAATGGTCATTAGATGCGGAAGTGTTTCATTCAATTCATGCCCTTTACCCGCACCTTAGTATTGATCTTTTTGCTTCACGTTTAAACTATAAATTAGACAAGTTTGTTTCTCGAAGACCTGACCCAAATGCGTATGCCATAGACGCTTTTTCACTAACATGGACTAATGAAGGATTTTTCATTTTTGCTCCTTTCAGCCTCCTTCCCAGAATACTGGAGAAAGTGGAAGAAGACAAAACATCAGCTGTTCTCATTGCCCCAATTTGGCCAACACAAAGTTGGTGGCCAAGCCTACTGCACCTGATTTGCGGGCAGTGTTATCAACTCCCAAACACCCAAGACATTCTGAGGCTTCCACACAAGCCCAGCATAAGACATCCATTGAAGAAGATGACCCTAGGGTGTTTTCATATATCCGGGCATCCCTCAAACAGAAAGGGATTCCAACACAGGCTCGTGACCTCATTCTCAAGTCCTGGAGAAAGTCCACCAAAAAACAATATAACTCGTACATCACGAAGTGGTTTTCTTTCTGTGGACAATCGGTTAACCCCTTTCGACCCGGTATCAATAATGTTCTGAAATTTCTGTCGGAATTATATTCTAAAGGGTTGCAGTACAGGTCTCTGGGCACGGCTAGATCCGCAATCAGCACATTCGTTAAAATTTGTGGAAATATGGATATTAATCAATATGATGAACTTTCGAGATTCATGAAAGGTGTGTTTCTGGAGCGGCCAGCCTTGCCCAGATACACTACGACATGGTCAGTAGATACTGTACTGCAATTCTTGAAGAATTCACCTGATAAAACTTTGCTGCAACTATCATGTAAATTGTCAATGTTATTTCTGTTACTATCGGCACAGAGATGTCAAACGCTGCACTTAATTCATCTGACAGATATAAAAATTTCCGACAGTGAAGTGTGTATTGCGCCTAGACACGTTCTTAAACAGTCAAAACCGGGTCACCATTTAGACATGATGCGGTTTAAAGCATTTTCTGATGATAACAAACTATGCATTGTATCTGTGTTTAAGGAATACCTGACTAGAACCAAACCATTACGAAATACAGAAAAACTGCTGATTAGCACCGTTAAACCTCACAAAGAAGTATCTAAAAGCACCATTGCTCGGTGGATCAAATTAGTGATGTTTAAGGCTGGAATTGACACTGCTTTTGCACCCCACAGCACCAGGGCGGCAGCAACATCAAAAGCAAAGTCACATGGAATTCCTTTAAATACTATCATAAGAACGGCCGGATGGTCCTCTATGTCGGTATTTGGGAAATTTTATGATAAGCCTATCAAAGAATCTTCCAAAACTTTGCAGGAAGCAGTTCTGGAAGGGCTCTAGTCAGGAAATAATAGTTGGGTTAAATGGGAATGTTACATGTAATTATAACTGACTCAAAAATGAGTATTGCTTGTTATTTATTTTTATTTTATGAAGAATCAAAATTTTCTCTAAAATCTCTGTGAGGCCCATTAAGGAGTTATGTGGGAGATGAAATTGGAAAATTAAACAAGACTTACCTTTGAAGAAGGGAAGGTGAAGTTTAGTTGAAATTTCATCGACCACAAACTCCTTAAGGGGTTTCACACCCACCCTCCCATGCCCGGTTCTGATGATTCTTCATAAAAGATCAAGTCAAGATGTTGCTTTATCCAAATAATGCAACATCTTGACTAAAACTCTAAAAACTGATGAGTTCTCTAAGCTGAGCTGCTGCGTCATCTCTGTGAAACCCCTTAAGGAGTTTGTGGTCGATGAAATTTCAACTAAACTTCACCTTCCCTTCTTCAAAGGTAAGTCTTGTTTAATTTTCCAATTTATCAATACTACACTATTTTAACCCTTAAAGCGCCAATCAAGACTGCAGCAGACGACAAATTTTGCAGCAACTTTCCCACTTTATGAAAAAAATAAGGTATGATATCTCATGAAATATCATGCATTATATGTTATTTTTGAAACAGCGTCAAAATTTGAAATTGTCGTCTGCTGCAAATTATAGGTGGCGCTTTATGGGTTAATACCTATCCCAGCATTCATGACAATTATTGTTGTCTGCTCTCTCATATTCTTTATGTTCTTTGGTGGCCTATCATCATTTCATATCATTTATATTTTTTTATTTAAGTGCAGATGCACATCATTTTATATCATAATCATATTTTTGATTTACGTGCAGATGCATCATCAACATCAGTGGGCCCTCTTCCAGGTAACTGGCTAGTTGCACGCATAATTTTAGCGGATCTCACACCTGATCTCCGGGTGATCCTTTCTTGAGGGTCAACTTCTCTGTATTGTTTACTAGAATTCTGAGAATTGGATGTGTCACCTGGCAAATCAGAAGTCAAACAAGGCAAATTTGTCGAATTTATATCCCCAGCGAAGGGTTATTAGAGAGAATCTTATAAATCACAAACATAAATCACATTTCTCCAACCCCTCAGTTCACCTTGGATATCATACAGATCAAAGTTTAAAGCATATCAGCTAGTTTTCAGTGCTTAGTTCAATAAAAAAAAACACTTATCTGTACAATTTCAATATCTGACTTCAACCTGACCCAGAGGTCAGGGGTGTGTGTAAGGTCCAAGTGTTTGCTTGTATGTTAGTCAATACTTCTTTCCCCTTAATTTGATATGCAACATGACCATTCAGATTTTTTTTACCTTTTAATCCAACCCACAGGTTGAGGGCGTGTGCAAGGACAGAATAGAGGGTGCATTAAAAGTTAGAACAAAATTAAAAATTATTGCTTGCATGCTTTTGAAGGTTTTATTCTCTTTAATCTGATACCGATATGACCATTTTCAGAAAAAAACTAGAAATGTGTCCATGGGACACGGATGCCCCCGCTACTGCCAAATTCGCATAAATAGGTCATTGTCATTTAACAAAGGGTCATAACTCTGATAATAATAGGTGGATTTTATCCATAATCAAACTTGACCTGTATTTTATGATAATATACCTGTGTATGAAATATGAATCCAATACACCAATGTATTCAAAAGATATCGCCCGGAAACCATTTTTCATACGGAGATCAGGGGCCATAACTCTGATAATAATTGGTGGATTTTATCCGTAATCGAACTTGACCTGTATTTTATGATCATATACCTTTGTATGAAATATGAATCCAATTCACCAATGTATTCAAAAGATATCGCCCGGAAACCATTTTTCTTACCGAGATCAAGGGCCATAGCTCTGATAATAATTGGTGGATTTTGTCCGTAATCGAACTTGACCTGTATTTTATGATTATATACCTGTGTATGAAATATGAATCCAATACACCGATGTATTCAAAAGATATCGCCCGGAAACCATTTTTCGTATGTACGGGACAGGACGTACGGGACGTATGTATGTACGTACGGACAAGGGTGATGCTATATGCCCCCCCCCCCATTATAAATGGCGGGGGCATAAAAAAAACTGATTTGACCTTTTGACTGGGGGTACATGTAAGAGCAAAACTTTTGCTTGTATCTTGTCGTACATTTCATTCCCTTTAATTTGATTTGCAACATGACAATATTCTGAAAAGTTACGATTAATTATTCTGGAAAAGAGGACAGAGGTCAAGGTCAGGGTGACCTGCAAATGGTATGGGATACTTCCCCATCCCGAGATGCATCCACACACCAATTGTGGAATTCCTACATCAAGTTATGTAGGAGATAGGCTTGGGTTACAATTATTCTATAATCAAGGTCAGAGGTCAAGGGTCAACAAGGTAACAGTAACCCAAGAATGGTATGCTACACTCCGCCATCTCAAGATATCCGAATGTGCATCCACAAATCAAATTTTGGATTCCTACCTCTAATAATGTAGGAGATATGCTTCGGACACAATTATTCTAGAAATGGAGTCAGAGGTCAAGGTCACATTGATCTAAAAATGGTTTGTGACACTCCCCCATCACAAGATGCATCCACATACCAAATTTGGGATTTCAACCTCAAATTATACAGCCTACCTCAAATAGTGCAAGAGATATGGCCCTGACACAAAAGCGTGACTGATGGACAGACCGATTAGTCCCCCAAACTGGTCAAACCAAACTGGTCTTTGACTGTTATACCAAATTTAGAATTCATACCTCAAATAATGTAGCAGATAGACTCTGGACAGGATTACTATAGAAACATGGTCACGGTCAACAAGGTCACACTGTGACCCAAAAATGATACACAACTCTCCTACCTTAAATAATATAGGAGATAAAAATTATGGCCCAGACACAAAAGCGTGACTGACGGATGGACAGAAGGAATTGAGCAAACCTATAGTCAAGACCAGTATGTGAGTAATTACCCAGCATGCAAAGAGTTAATTCATTCTTCTTTTTCAGGACTTTAGTTAAGAGTGCGTAACGAAAAACTTATTTTCTTAATGCTCATCCAAAACATATGCTGTGGGTCCTCAAAAGAACCATCTTTTGAGCACCCAAAACATATGTTCAAATTGATAGGTAAGAAAATATCTACAGTTTTACACTCAAAAATTTTGCTTATCTAAACCTGTGTCCCTGTATAAAGTTATAGTACTGGTGCATCCAGAAATCCCTGTTGGGGCACTGTCATTCTGAAATTCTGGGTACAAACCTGCAAAATCTTACCTTTTAAACATGCATGGTACTTGCACACAAAGGGCAGGCGGTGGTTACAGGATTTTAAGGCCAGTCCATTCTGTCCCTTAGCCACAGCGCAGGCAGAAGACATGCTTTCTGAAGGCTCTCCATTGTCCCATAGCGGAATCATTCTCAGATCTACAGATTCATATTTTTCAGACCAGGATGCATCTCCATCGTCAATTTCCAAACCTAGCAAATATTAGGTTGATAAATCAGACCTTAACTTTTAAAGTCCCAATTAAAAAATGCTTATGAAAAATGACGTCTGCTGAAGTCGTCTGCTGCAAATATTTGCCTAACATTACTGACAAATTAAGTATAGAAGCAAACAGTGTGGACCCAGAACAGACTGCTCCTATAGGAGCAATCTGATCTGGGTCCACACTGTTTGCCATAGAGGCTTCTTAAACATTTCAGCAGACGAAAAAAAAAGCAGAAGACTTTTGTTGCGATTGGCGCATTAAGGGTTAACTCTTATATTGCCTTACAAGTACATTGTCATCTGCTTGTTAATCACATCTGGAGCCAATATTGCGAACATATATTAACCCAGATCAGACTACATTAATCAAGGAAGTAGTAAAATGACTGCAAATACTGCCGTCTTACCAAACATGTGCTTTACCATACTAATATAACATCAGAGCATTTTGGGGAAGTGCTTCCAGTCCGGCTTTACAGACATTTACCTTTCTAATCAAGGAAGTAGTCTGATCAGGGTTAATAGTGTTTGCTTTCAAAATAAATGTTGTCTGGAGATCATTTGCATATATGCAGCAGACGTAATGAGCAGACAACATTAAAGCACCAGCAAATGATTTAAGAAGACAGCATTTTTAAGTTCGTATTCTGCTTTTAGATACAAAAATAAGACTTTATTTCATCTGAACTGGCAGACAATTCATGAAATGGCAATCTAAATATTTAATATTCTGCTGCTGTTATAAATGTTAAAGATGCATAGTCTGTAACTTTTGATATTTTTTGAAATTTTTTATTTTCTTTTTAAATCATTTGTAAAAGTAGAATTAAGTTATGTTTTCACAATAAATTTGTTCACTATAGCTGAAAACTGCATGGAAAAGTGAATTATCTTATAAAACAGGTGTGTTTTTCTCTTTTTCTCTTAATTATTTGCGTCCCTCCAATAATTATAGACAGTTAATTTTAACATAAATGCTGTTGTTTTGAAACTTATAATTTGTTAAGATTTACGAAATTGGTAAAATGTTTACCTGAATTTTAGTTACTTTACTGTGTTCTTAAAAAATAGAATTATAATTTCTAAAATTAAAAGATCAAAAGTTACAGACTATGCAGCTTTAAAGCTGATGTAACCTCCAATCAATTATTAACAGAATTTAAAAGAAATGTTTTTTGGAGATGTTTGAAGGATTTCAACATGGCTGCCATGAATGGTTTTATCAATTTCAATTCTCAATGTTGTCCTGATGGCTCCCGCAAAAATTCGGTGCAATCTGAAATACTGTTTGGAAGGATATGACATTTGAAGAATTTCAAGAGGGCTATCACAGCAGCCATCTTTGATATGGTAGTGGCCATCTTGGATAATTGAGCCACAACATGAGATTTCCAACAATGTGGTATGTGCAACCAGCAAAGGCTCAGATCAGCCTGCGCATATGCGCAGTCTGATCAGAGCCTTTGCTAGTCGCTTGAATATTCTATGATTGCTAAGCTACTGACTGAACATCATTTGGAGTTTCTAAGCTTGAAATGAGTCTGCACAGGCTTGTCCGAGTCTACATTTGTCAAAATGCCACATTGTTAGAAATCACATGTCGTGGCTCATATCTAAATGGTATTATTTTAGCCTACTTTAACTATAATGGCCTACCGTTTAAACGAACTTAAACATGTTACGAGCTTATTGGTTTATTCATAGCATCTTCAAATGAAAAAAGTGCTGTTTTTTCCAGATTCGGATGTATTTGATAAAGTTTCTAACAATAATTAATTATTATTCTTATTAGACCATAACCTTCATTTATATTGACTGTCCGCCATTTTGTTTCCGGCATAGAAACAACCAGACTATTATTTTATTCTATTCTATTCAATTCACATGTACCGTTTTTTTGTACTTCAGTAACCATATTTTCATGTTATTTATGTCCTGACGAAGGTCTTTGTAAGACCGAAACGCGTCGACTTTAAATAAATTATGTTCCACTAGCCGTTGATTATTGTTGGTTCTGTTTTCTCCTTACTTTCCTGAATAATTAATTATTGCGATGAGAATTACGGCGGACATGCTTTGCGGACACAGTGACCGATGTCTCATTGTGATAGAAATGTCCTTAATTCTATCTCATTGCGCTAGAAGCAATATTCATGCAGTTTCATCAGTTACGAAAATACACGTCTTAATATTTATCGTACACGCAAAAAAGCCATGTCAAAGCACATGGCTTCAAACTGTGTTGTTGTTTTTTACTTCACGTCGGCGTGTGTATTGTTGTTAATTTCATTCTGGCCTACCTGACAATTGGGAGTTATGTCACACGGGTGTTAACTCATTACACATTTGCAACTGTTTACAAGAAAAGACACTGTCACTAAGGAAATGTCGTAATCGATGAGCTTGTGCATGTTGCAGTCAGGTTGCAATTATTTGAAGTGAATACTATAACAACACTTAACCAAACAATTTCGAATGTTTGCACAAGGTACATTTTTCAAAGAGTTCTTTTTTAGGAAAAATATTGGCGATTTTAGCGATCTGCTATAAAGAAAAAAATTTAGTACAATAATTGCGTGTAAACTGAATCGTTTCGATTTCCGGAACTCGTGTAAACGTTTACAAACTTTTGTAAACATGGAAGCCATACTTGATACCAAAGGTTCTCATTTCATTAACCCTTACAATGCTAAACATTTGTATGTATTGCACTCCTACCCAATTTTTATCCAGTTAAACTACAGCATTCAAGTTGTAAGCATCTATTTTTAATCAGAGTAGAAAGACAGTGTAGATCCTGATCAGATCTGATCTGGATCTACAGTGTTTAAAAACAAAGGATAAATACAGGTTCAACAGGCTAAGGGTTAATTAAAACTTGACCAATATACCATAATAATTATTTTACTAATCTTTGTAAAATGCTATACATAAAATCATATCTATTAGGTTTGTTTGTTTGTTTTGTTTGATTCTTTACGTCCCTGTCAACAATTTTTTTTTTCAGTCATGTTGGGATCGGGCTTTCTGGGTTTAACCAGTACTAAGCAGATGAAAAAATGCCTTGATGAAGAACACAACCCAGCAATCCCTCAATCACGAATCAAGCACTCTACCAGTGAGTCACCACCCTAAATGGATTTAATTAATTTAGGTGGCAGGTTAACCTAATTTGAGCCTTGACATGAGATTTCAAACAATGTGGTATGTGTGACCAGCAAAGGCGTAGACCAGCCTGCGCATACATGTACTGATCAGAGCCTATGCTAGTTGCTTAAAGATACTGACCGACAATCAATTTCTCAGCTTAAAAGGAGGCTGCAGAGGCTTGCATGAGTCTACACTTGTAAAAATGCCACATTGTTGAAGATCACACACATGTCGTGACTAATTTGACTTTTTCCACTCACCTGTCCAGAACATGTCCCTATCTGGAAACAACTCAAGAAGTTTGTCATATTCTATCTCATCCCTGAGCCACAGAAGAGAACTGCCCTGTCTGTAGAAAAAAAAAATACTGTAAATGTTCTAAAATTGCGAACACTTTTCTCTTCCTGTTCTTAAAATAAAATGGTAATTATCAGGGCTGGAATTCACAAAATGCTTGTCATAACAGCAAACAGAATGCTTCTGAAGAAGCAGTCTGATCTGGTTCTGCACTGTTTGTCTAGACCTTTCTTGTAGCCAACTGGTGTTCGAAATTCATGGCTTTTTCCAGCAATTTTGGGAAAAAGCCCCTGGCCAAAACTGGGAAAAAAATGATCCACTTAACAGCAAAATTGAGAGAAATTAAGGACATAGAACATAACAAGGGTAATAAAATATATCCTCAAAATCAAGTTATTTTAAATTGTATAATGCCAATTGTGTTTAAGTAGCATTCTGATATGGGTCAGTGTTTCTCATAAGTAGCAGGGTTTTACAGGACGCAATATCCTGCGTCTTATACGCATAAATCATTAGGTAGGACCCGTCAATTCACCTTACCTGCGTCCGCTGGGACGCAGATGTGTTTGTTGTGCCCAAATTCCAAAGTTATTTCGCAACGATTCGGGTTTTCCCATATTTACAGGCTATCTATAAATAAATAGGACAGGTGCTCTTGTTTTAGACTGCTGCACTTACCTCGTAGGTAAACGAGCAGTTAAAACATCCATGCAAACATCGGCCGTGAAAAAAAGTCGTAAAATACCATGCTTTCTCTCAGGTCCGCTCTGCTAAAAACACACTGGTCAATGTAAAAGCACCGGTGGTTGCTACAACGAACTGGTGGTGGCTTATTTCGGCACTGGTGGTGGCGTAAAATGGCGGAAAAGGTAAACAAAATCTATTCCTGTTGACTTTATGATTTATTTATAAGCTTGCATTTATTTTATTTGTGATGACATCAGGCGCACAGACCGTCGGTAAGATTACAGTTTATGGCGCTGCCAAGCAATTGGTGATTTAATTCTTGGTTTGAACGGCAAATCCAACACAGTTCTGGAGTTTTGCCGTGACAGGTGCTTTTTTCTAGTGTAACTGCCTAAATTGAGTGAAATCTTAGACATGCAGATTTCACTCAATTTAGGCAGTTACACTAGAAAAAAACGCCTGTCACGACAAAACTCCAGAACTTTGTTGGATTTGCAGTCCAAACCATGAATTAAATCACCAATTGCTTGGCAGAGCCATAAACTGCAATGTTACCGGTGGTCTGTGCGCCAGGTGTCATCACAAATAAAATAAATGCAAGTTTATAAATAAACTAGAGGACCTGAAGGTCCTGAGGCGCTCACCTGATCTCCTTAATAATGTTAAAATAGGTCAAGGTCAACTACAGCTTATACTGGAACAAATTTCGTTTTACCATATATGGGGTTGCAGCCATTTTGGTCAAGTGACCTAAACAATCTAATGAATAATCCATCAAACAGCCCAGTGATTTCTGAGAAAAAGATGTTTAGATAGGTGTGTGGCAGTCCAAATGAGTGGCCTTGGATAAAAGGTCACAGGTCAGCTTGACAGTTGGTACTTAATATAAAACCAATGTCTCAATAGGTTTAACTATTATGAATTCAGCTTTAACAGTTATAGAAAATGAACATTTTAAGATTTTCTCCATATAAATGCATTAGGAATCAAATTCGACCTTGCCATAAAGTAGGTCAAGGTCAACCTAGATTCATCATTTGTGCAAACCTGGTAGGGCCAACATCCCCAATGCTACATACCAAGTCCCAAAGCCAATGGCCTTTTGGTTCCAGAGAAGAAGACATTTTAAAGAGTTTTACCATATATGGGCCAGAGTTGGGGTAATTAAAATTGTAATTGTAATTAATTGTAATTTAATTACATTTTCTAAAGTAATTGCATGTAATTGTAATTAAGAAATTTCTTTAATTACAGTAATTGAATGTAATTAATTACAGGGTCAAAAATGGGAGTAATTAACAATTACTTTCAATTACTTTTAAATTACTTTAAAGATCAGTTATGAACTTCAGTTATCTAAGAACATCATAGATATTTAAAATGCTGCTAAATGGTTCTTGGTCTTTGTAAATGCATATACTCAATATATGAAAAGTTGAAAGCAGCATGGAACAAATGAGAATTGGAACTAGTCATGCTAGTATAAACATAAGATAGCATATAACAATTTTACCTCAGACACAGACTGTATGTTACTGCTACTATTTTGAAAGCACCCTTTCTAAGCAAATAGTATATTCTTTGTTCATCTGCTTATAAAAGATAAGGCTTTGAGATAACCAACCTTTAATAGTTAAGCTACCAAAACAATACAAAAACAAAGAAGGTGTGAAAATCTGGTGTGAAAATCTCAACAATAGTATTTACTCAAACAATAGTGATTGTTAGTGAATTGACTCCTTGAAGGCAATTTGTTAAATTTTCACACTTGGTATCAACACACTCATATGCTATGGTGCATGACACAATTGTGAGCGTAAAATTGTGATCATTTTCTCACCCATCAATTTAAACATGTGTTTTTATTGCTTAAAAGAACCGTCTTGATGAGATGGTTCTTTTGAGTACCCACATCATATGTTTTGGACGAGAAATAAAGAAAATAGTTTTCCAATATGCACTCTTATCTGGAGGCCTGATGATAATAATAATAATGATAATAATAATAATAATGATGATAATAATAATAAAATGTGATTCAGAAAATTAAATTGGATTTCACTTGTTCAGTGAACCTGGAACCTATCATTGTTGATATAATAACAAAAAAGAAAAACTAAATAAAATAGATGTTCCAGTGGGGACAAAAATAGCAACCTCTTGCTTGCAAATCCAGCATTTTACACACAAGTAATACTTTAGTTCATCACTATCTGATATTCCTTTTTGTACTTTTTTTATGCCAACTTTCATGTCCCATAGGGCAACATAGATTTCTTAATTATCAACACTTTTTGAGAACAGAAATTCTCTGCTTTTAAGCTAGTCTTACGAAATCATTTCCATGGTTTATCTTCCACAATTGGAAGACTTTTCTCCGGTCAATGTGTATTCATTTCTTTTAAGTTGCATCACTTGACAATAATACAAAAAGTCCTAAAAATGAAATCAACCTAATAGACATATATTTAATTTAGAATTCCAAGTTTACTCAGACTTTTTAGGGAGTTTTAACTCATGAATTTCATATATCTCTGAAATTAAAATCTGATGAAGCTATCTAAGTGGCAGTGAAATGTAATTGTAATGTAATTAATTACATTTGGCAAAGTAATTGTATGTAATTAATTACTTTGCTAAAAGCCATGTAATTGTAATTGTAATTTAATTGAACAATTTCCAATGTAATTGTAAGTAATTAATTACATTTTCAAAGTAATTGACCCCAAGTCTGATATGGGCGTGGTGGCCATTTTAGTCATGTGACCATAACAATTTGCATAAGTTTTGACTAACCAATCATAAAGGAGTTGTCATATGAACTAAGGTTTCAATTGGCTAAGTGGTTTCTGAGAAAACTATGTTTGAATATGTTGATGGGACTCCAATGAGCGACCTTGGCTGAAAGGTCAAATGTCAACCTTGACCTTTGAAACTTATTTATAGGCACTAGATTGAACATATCAAGTGAGAATAATTTCTTTAGCTTCAACAGTATTAAAAAAATCAACTTTTCAAAAAAATTCCCATTCAAATGCATTAAGAAGCAAATTTGACCTTGACGTTAAGTAGATCAAGGTCATCTTAGGATCATCATTTGAACAAACTTGGTAGGCCCCACATTCCTAATGCTACATACCAAGTCTCAAGGTCACTGGCCTACTGGTTCTGGATAAAAAGGTTCTGACAAGGTTTTTGCCATATATGGGCATGGCGGCCATCATTGTCATGTAACCAAAATATTTCATATAGATTTTGCTTTACTTATCATAAGGAGTCTTCACATGAAATTTGAGTTCAAATGGGCCAATGGTTTGTGAAAAAAACTATGTTTTAACATATTGATGGGACTCAAGTATGAGCGACCTTGACTGAAAGGTCAAAGGTCAACCTTGACCTTTGAAACTTATTGACACTAGATTGAACATATCAAGTGAGAATAGTGACTTTGGCTTCAACAGTATTCAAAAAATCAATTTATCAAAAGTTTTCCCATTCAAATGCATTAGGAAGCAAACTTGACCTTGATGTTAAGTAGGTCAAGGTCAACCTAGGACCACCATTTGAACAAACTTGGTAGGCCCCACATCCCCAATGCTACATACCAAGTCTCAAGGTCACTGGCCTTCTGGTTCTGGAGAAGAAGATTTTTAAAAGGTTTTTACCATATATGGGCATGGCGGCCATTTTTGTCATGTGACCAAAATAGTTTGTAAAAATTTTAGCTATCTTATCATAAGGAGTCTTCACATGAAATTTGAGTTTAATTGAGCCAATGGTTTGTGAAAAAAACTATGTTTTAATATATTGATGGGACCACAATATGAGTGACCTTGGCTGAAAGGGCAAAGGTCAACCTTGACCTTTGAAACTTATTTATAGCCATTGTCTCATTAGTTTTAACATATCAAGCAAGAATAATCACTTAGGCTTCAACAGTATTCGAAAAATCAACTTTTTAAAAAATTTCCCATTCAAATGCATTAGGAAGCAAACTTGACCTTGACGTTAAGTAGGTCAAGGTCAACCTAGGATCTTTATTTGAACAAACTTGGTAGGCCCAACACCCACAATGCTACATACCAAGTCCCAAGGTCATCGGTCTTCTGGTTCTGGAGAAGAAGATTTTTAAAGGGTTTTTACCATATATGGGCATGGCGGCCATCTTGGTCATGTGACCTGGACCATTTGAACAAACTTTTGTTCCCGCGTCCTAAGGAGTCTCCATATGAAATTTGAGTTTAATTGGCCCAGTGATTTCAGAGGAGAAGATGTTTGAAAATGTTGACGGACGGACGACGGACGGACGGACGACGGAGTGACTGGTATACTATTAGCTCACCCATGAGCCTTCGGCTCAGGTGAGCTAATAATAAAGTCAACAGGTATAGATATTTTTACCTTTTACGCCACCACTGGTGCTGTAAAATGCAACCACCAGCTCGTTGTAGCAACCACCGGTGCGTTTACATTGACCAGTGTGAAAAAGCATGGAAAACGTTGTCCATGACTGACTTTGTGTATTGATTTTTTCATAGTGTGAATAATCCTTGACAACTCAGCCGACCGCTCAAGCGTGAAGGGCAATTATCTTGACAGTTTACATTCTTTTGTATATGCCAAATTATGTAACATTTTCACTTGGAAAGGCTCAAGTCGGCAAAGAGATCAAAGATACCAGAGACTTCAGATAAGTGGAGACTTGTAGACAGATAGATAGAATACAATGTGTATTTCAAATTTACCAACCAAATTCTCAGAATGGAAAGCAAGTAGCAGTCTGATCAGTGACTGTTTTGTGTGTGTGTGTGTTTGTTTTTTTTATCTCAATTCGAGAACAGTCTGGCCAGAGACTGTTTTTTTTCTGTCTTCTGGATGCAGCAATCTATCACTTCTCTCTATTTTCTGAAACTTCTCCCTATTTGTACTGGAGAGAGAAGTCACTTCTTCTCCCTAAATTTAAGGGCTAGCTTGGTCCTGCGTATTTTAGGGACAAGTTCAGCTTTTGTAAAAAAAGCGTATAGGATTCTGTTTCACTGATGGTAATATGTGGCCCTCAAAAATTTCAAATGCCCCCCCCCCAAAAAAAAAATCGGAAGGGGGCCAAACATGGCCCTCAAAATTACTGACCTTGGGACAACACAGTTACACTGAGCCTTCACGGAAGGATGTACTACCTTCCAAAATTCAAAGCTTATATAAAAAGATGGGACCCCCATCATATTCAAAGTTGAGTCCCAAGGACCCCCGCTTGGACGTCCGCTCAAAAACAAACAACTTTTTTAAACGTTTCCTAATTTTTAGGCCGAAATTAGCCGCACACTAGGGATACAGCGCGGGCACAGTGCTTGACCCACTTTTAGACCACATAGGAAACGTACTAAATTGGATGTGCAGAGAGTGTTCAATTCTTAATTCAGTTATGAAGGCCCTGCACGTCCGTAAACGAACTGGAAATAATCGAATCGAATGGGGCCGAAATTCGGCCCCTAGAGAAGGGCAGAAAATGCCCTGAAACTGTATTATTTTAACCTATGTTCTAATTTATTCTTTGGTATAATTTGATGCAATGAACCTTGGAGGGTTCAATATACAGTAAAACCTGTACAAAACAGCCACTCTCATAAAGACCAAAAACGCTTTTCATTACCGAGTAACGCTTAATGTAGGTCAAAAGTATTCTGCAAAACTTTCGACCTTGATTAAGCTACCAGTTGTCATTAAGACCTTTGTTTGAGTGGCCATTTTACACAGGTTTTACTGTATATAATACAAGTATCAAGGGGTCACAAGTAAGAGCTTCAAAATTAAGATGTACCTCAGTCCCTGAAGATTATTTGATCTAAACGAACATTGCAGACTCTGATCAGGGCCTAATGTGTAAATGCAATGTGTATATTTCCTGTAACTGTGGCAGCAAAATGGATGTTCCACATACAATTGAACTTTTTCCTTGTATTTATTTGACAGGAGGGACAAAACATTCATACTGTCTTGATTTTTTTGTATTATTTAACATTTTCAAAAAATTATCAATGTACAGAATGAGGGATATTTTTGGGGGTTGCTAAAATTTCAAATATTTTTTGAGGTGCTTGAAATTCCTAATATTTTTTTGAGGTGAAAAGTAGATGCTGGGCCCGAGCCTATGTATCAAGAAAAGAAGAGAGTACCCCCTCCAGGTAGAGAGTCATGTTGTTTTTTTTAACTAGATGTACTGCCAGTCAGGTGTAATGGGAAGATAGGAAATGTTTTACCTGTGACAAGCTTGGCTAGCATCATGCCATGTCATTGGAACATTCACATAGTTATAACAGTCTGACTGCAATATCTTCCATCCTGAAAGTATAGCAAAGAAAAAGGTCAATCCATTAACCCTTATCATGCAGAAATCTTTCATGTACTACATCCCTCCCCATTTTTATCAGGGCTCCTCTCTCCTCCTCTGAAGCCATTATTTCTGCTTGAAAACTAAATTGAAGGGTGAAAGTACCCTTTGCAGTTTGAGGTTTCAGCACTGATATTCACTTTTTGTGGTGAAGTCTTTTATCCTTAGTAAGAAAAACACCTAGTAATATACACCAATTGTATAAATCTTGGAAGTTTTCCTAAAAATGTAACATGTATTTAATAAATTAATACAATCAACTTTTTAAGCAAATAAAATGAGTCTTTTCACAAGGCTTTGCAACAGAACTGATGCTTCTAGGACTTAGTTTCTGCAATTTGATACTTTAACCCTTAAAGTGCCAAGAGAAAATGCATCTGAAAATGTCGTCTGATGCAAATAATTGCCTAGCATTACTGACGAATTAAGAATAGAAGCAATCGGCCTGGACCCAGTATAGACTGCTCCAATAGGAGCAGTCTGATCTGGGTCCTCACTGTTTTCCATAGAGGCTTCAGACGAGAAAAGCAGACAACTTTTGCAGAAATTGTTCATGTACTACATTCCTCCCCATTTTTATCCACGTTCCTCTCTCCTCTGAAGCCATTTTTTCTGCTGGAACCAGGGACAAATGAAAAAAAGTCAATAAGCAATGCTTATTAGATACCCCCCGCACAGTAAGAGTCATTGAAAAAACTTGGCAAGTTATAGTTCAAACCAGCAGACCTTAGTTTTGAAAAGAAGATTTCAGTAGAATCTGTGCAAACAATAATTATAAACTCCTTCATGCATATGTTCAATGTGTCTATATTGTATAGGTAAAGTATCAAATTGCTCCATTAAAAGCTGTGGTAGGAGTTTATAAGCCAATGAAGGCACCATCTATGCATATACAAAAGCCTTATTAGGGAAAAATTGTCTAAGTTCTCACAGCTGTCAATTTGTCAAAAATTATTTTTTTCTGAACCAAACTCCTTCATGCATATGTTCAATGTGTCCACATTGTATAGGCAAAGTATCAAATTGTTCCATCAAAAACTGTAGTAGGAGTTGATCGGCCCATGAAGGCACTATCTATGCATATACAAAAGCCTTATTAGGGAAAAATTGTCTAAGTTCTTCTCACTGCTGTCATTTTGTCAAAAGTTATTTTTTCTGCACCAAACTCCTTCATGCATATGTTCAATGTGTCTACATTGTATAGGCAAAGTATCAAATTGCTCAATCAAAAGCTGTGGCAGGAGTTGATCGGCCCGTGTACCGCCTATAATAGCATAAGCATAAAACCCTATATAAAAAGCCATTTAGAACTACAAAGGGAAATAACTCTAATAGAATTGGCCCCTAGCCCTTACTTTTTTGTCTAAAGTATTTGTCTTGCATATATGAACATGTTTGCAAGGTTTGATGAAAATCCAGCAATGAATCTTCAAGATATTAAGGAAACAAAACGTTGCGGACGGACGGAGGCACGGACGGACGCACGGACGGACAACGTGAAAACAGTATACCCCCTACAAACAAAGTTTGCTGGGGGTATAATTAATGTGGTAATGCCAAGTCTCTCAAACAATCCACACAGGAAGAAACTGATAAAGTTTTGCAGCTAGGAACAGAATTTTAGGTGTTGATCTCATATCATAGAAACTGAATTTTAGAAACAGAATTTAAGGTGTTGATCTCATCTTTTACCCAGTCATGTAATGTGTAGATCAACACAACAAACAATATGAAAGTGGGGCCTTGATAAGGCGTCCAATGAAAAACATGTTTGAGCTGCCACTCCCCAGACTGGCCGTTAAATTAAACATTATGGAACATAATCACACCATTTTAATCCTATGAACATTTAGCATTTATTTAAAAAACATGTATTTACAAGCAGAATGGGAAACATTGTGGATCCTGATCAGCTACCTTCATCAGACGACAGCTGATCTGAATCGACACTGATTTCCAAACAGGTTATAGGATATATTTGTGTTCAGCTCAACGTTCACTGAACCTAGCCTTTTCAGAAAAAGATCTAAATGTAGTTTGCTAATTAATGTCAATGGTGGAGATACGTTAATTAGCAAACTTGGCCGTTAGATTGGCAGTAAAGAAAATATGTTTGGCTTACTCACACGAAAGTTAACACTACGGAATTGTAGACAGCTACACTGATTAAAACACAGGCACCAATGAATGAAAAAATGTTGTGTACAAACTAATAAAAATTACAGATCAGAAAAATGACCACGGTACAAACTTATACATGACATTTTGAGCTGACAGGTTGTGAATAATTTATGGTGTACGAAATGTTCGAGTGTACGAACTAATAGGAGCTTTTATCGTGACGTACTTCCGGTGCTATAAATAGATTTGGGATATACTGGCTGTCAAGTGTGGATGGTCTGTATAGGGAAAGCAATAGAATTTTCAATATCGTCCACCGCTTTTTAAGTTCCCTTGTTACAATGTGCTGTATATTTTATATAAATGCGATTTGTAATGCATCTATAAATACTTCGTCAGACAAAATTAACATTTATTGAGATAATTTGTCAGTCGGTATGCCGTTTGAAATGAATAAAACGGGTAACGTTTAAAACATATGTTGCATTTTTTCATTGCATGTACAAAATTTCACCATGTCACATCGTGTATGAATTCATCTCCGGTGCAGGACAACTAGGCCCAAAAATATATTTTAACTAGAGCGTGCAGTCGATGAGGCGCCATCGTAAATCCCCACGCTAAAGTTTTTGACTCCCCCCAGTCCCACCCCGGGGCATGAACCTAGCAACAGAATGAAAATTCTGTTCAACTTGTTTTCTATCTTTTATTTGTGAGAACACACACAAAGTTTGGTATAAAAATCTTTGAAAATGACATATTAATGATATTTGACCTTTTGACCTCACCCCAAGGTCACCAGTTTGACCCTAGGATGAAAATGTTACTTGCATTCTGTTCTGCTCATCATCCCGGTTGATTTGTTATGCCACATGACTATGTTTGAAAAAAATATTTTGACCCCCTGTGCACCCCCATTGCCCTAAAGTCCCACCCCTGGGGCATGACCCAAGCGACAGAATAAAATCATGTTTGATATGTTTTGTATCTGTCATTTGTGAGAACACACACAAAGTTTGGTATAAAAATCTTCCAAATTGACATAGTAACCGAAATTTAATGATATTTGACCTTTGACCTCACCCCAAGTTCACCAGTTTGACCCTAGGATGAAAATTTTACTTGCATTCTGTTCTGCTCATCATCCCCTTCGATTTGATATGCCACATGACCATGTTTCAAAAAAAAAATTTATGACCCCCTGGGCACCCCAAAACTCCCCAAAGTCCCAACCCTGGGGCGTGACCAAGGCGACAGAATGAAAATCTCATCTGATATGTTTTGTATCTTTCATTTGTGAGAACACGCACAAAGTTTGGTATAAAAACCTTTGAAATTGACTTTGTAATTGAAATTAAATGATATTTGACCTTTTGACCCCTCCCCAGGGGGCAGGGCAAAAAAAAGGTTGTGTGATTTTTCTGCTTGTTGCATTGCCTCAGGTGAGCCTGCACAAAAAAAAAAATTTGACGTTGCACGCCCAATTTATGTGAGTAACTCACCAAATTTGTTTGAATTTCGTCCAATGGTTTAGGAGGAGATAGCATAACGGACAGACGGACTGACGGAGGCGATTACAATATCCCCTTCGCTTTTTTAAAAAAGCCTTGAAATAAAAATCCTCTCGAGCAGCGAAGGCTCATGTGCCCAGTCTCGCAAGAACACATGTATATATATTGCTATAACAAAAATGGTCAGATGATTGTGGATAGAAAGGAACTAAGCAAAAACAGAAGATGGTCGCTGAAAAAAAGGGAAATTTAATGCTTTCCTCTCAAGCTGAGAAGGCATATATGAGACTGCACATAAGCGCATTGCTGCAAAAACACTCACTGCTATAAAAAAAAATAACCACCAAAAGCAGGCAGATGATTAAGGAAAGAAAACGTGCGCTTAAAAAATAAACCACTTTTCTCTCCAGCAGCGAATTTGGCTCATATGAGACTTCATAAATGGACATTCTCGCAAGAAAGTTTTGCCGGGCCTGAACTGTGTCCAAGCTGTTTGAAAAGGTTATAAGCGGACGACACTAATAGCAGATAGGCGCTGTAAAAGATTACATGTATAACACTTTCCTCTCGAGCAGCCAAGGCTGATATGAGACTGCACATGCACGCATTCTCGCAAGAACATTTTGTCGGGCCTGAACTGATTTCAAAGGTTATTAGCAGAGGACACTTGGACAGTAATTGTGAACATAAACTGGGCGCTGAAAAAAATTTAATGTTCACTTTCTTCTCGAGTTGCGAAGGCTCGTGATAATACTCACTGCTCTACAATAACACACACACACACAAAAAAGCGAGCACGAGATAATACAGATCTGAGTGTTAAAATGTTATAACATTTTCCACTCTGTTCCAGGGAGGGTTCATTCTAGACTGCAAAAGGTTGTGTGATTTTTCTGCTTGTTGCATTGCCTCGTGTGAGCCTGCGCAGATTCGCAAGATCATAAGTAAAATGAAGATGGAGATTCAGAAAAAGATATGGACCTCTAGATACAACGAAATGGGGTCCGGACCCCCTGGAAAATCACAAGTTATATGGGTTTCTATAGGGAATAAGCAATTGGACCCCCCCCCCCCATCCCCCTGGAACCTCGGAAAAAGATAGTTTTCTTTGAAAGTAACCATTGGACTTCTGTAAAATAAGTTGATGACCTAAAAAAAACTCGGCAGTCACAATTTCAGAATAGATCGCTCGCATTGCTGGTTTGAGCTCACGTAGGTAACCAAATATGAGCCGTGACATGTGATTTCTAACAATGTGGCATTTTGACAAGTTTAGACTCAGACGCACCTGTGCAGCTTCCTTTTAAGCTTAGAAACTCCAAATGATGTTCAATTAGTAGCTTAACACTCATAGAATATTCAAGCAACATGTGAAGGCTCTGATCAGACTGCGCATATGCGCAGGCTGATCTGAGACTTTCCTGGTCGCACATACCACATTGTTGGAAATCTCATGTCACGGCTCAATTATGTCTGAAAGTTTGATTGTGCCACTGCCTTCATTTTTCTAGCTAGTCTCTGTAGCTGAGGAAACTGGTTTGAGTCTAGCTTTGTCGGACAAACCGAACACAGGTTTTGTCGCGTCGCTGCCCAATTATAATTACTGTCTTTAACACACATTTCTTAATTGTATTTTTTTAACCACTGTCTTTCACACCCTGAAGCAGGCAGACGAAATATTGACCAGCACACGGTTTATCATTTAATATTATTAATCTTTGATCATCGCACAATCGGTCATTAAAAGATTTCTAGAAGGAAACGTGAGGAAATGGCCCTGCAAAAAACATATTTGGCCAAAAACGTGGTCCGACTAAAACCATTTCGGGCAAAAAAAAGTGGTAGCCGGACCGCCAACGACGGCCTTGCTATTTAGAATTGAATTTCCACTCAACAGTTGGTTTAAAGCTGCGTTGAATTGTTGAATCTATGTCTTCACGACAGAATTAGTCTCTCTTGTAATATCAGGGGACAAAAATTCCACTCGTCCGCTCGTAATTACGAGTGAAATCTAGAAAGGACGAGTAGTTCTTCCCAAAGCACTCGCCCTACAGGACGAGTGCTTTGGGAAGAATTACTTGAGGGAAGTCAAATTACATATTACTCCCTAATGTTCTTTATTGCATACACTTAAAGTACAAGTGCATGTGTTTACAGGACGAGTCAATATTGTAAGTCACTCGTCCTGCAGGACAAGTGCAATATTGAAATATTTTTGTCCCCTGAATATGCATCATCTATGGTATGTATTCTCTTGGTTTTCTCAGGTATTAGTTGCAGAACTGCGACTTTAAATTTGTTTAACTTGGACTCTATTTAAAGTCGCAGGCAATTGCCTCGTTTATTCAATCGCTTACAAATTGTTTTTGTTTTGTTTTTACGTGTCACTGGCATCAGTAGAGGTCAACTTCCGGCGGTCTAACCTTAAGTCCGAATGGAAAAACTTTTCGCGAAAAAATCATTTTCGCAAAACCTTTCGTAGGCTGAAATTTCTTGTGTACAGAATTTTCAACATATCATAAAAAGCTATGTCAACGTTTTTTTGTACTCATTTATTTTACAGAAGTCCAATGGTTATTCCAAAGAAAACTAATTTTCCAAGGTTCAAGAGTGGGGTCCAACATTTTCCAGGGGAGGGACCTGGAGGGTGGTCCAACATTTTCGAGGTGGTTGGGGGGGGGGGGGGGGGGGGGGGGGGGAGTAGGGTCCAATTGGCAATACCTATAGAAACCCTTTCTTTCTTTCTTCCATTACGTCTTAACCCCCTAGGGGACATCAGACGGGTATTCAAGAATACCAAGTTCTGAGGGGGTTAGTTGAAACAAAGTGATAGAAAAGGTGATAAGATGAGTTTGTACAGTGCAAGAAGGAGTGTTAGTTTAGACAAAACCAGGGGTTGGTATTTAGGGGACACATAGATCACCCGGCAGACAGCACTGCTAAACTGTGCCAGGGTGGGAAGGGTACGTATGTTGGCAGGGAGGGCATTCCAATGGATGATAGTTCTGAGAAAGAATTTGAACCTGTAATAGTCTTTGAGAGTCTGGATCTGTCTGTATGCCAGTGAAGGGATGTGTCTTGATGCTCTGGTGTTTCGAACAAGATAAAGTGATGCAGGGATAGCTACGAGGTTGTATGTGACCTTATACATCATCATGAGTCGGCTATCAATGCAACGTTGGTCTAAGGGGCCCAGTTTAGGTCCTTCAGCATAGCAGTGACACTAGAGGTGTATCCGTAGTCTCTTGTAGCCCACCTTGCAGCCCTTCTTTGGACTGCTTCCACTTTATTTACATCTGTAGTGGTGTAAGAATACCATACTGTTGAAGTGTACTCCAACTGAAGCCTTACATGAGTTTTGTAAGCGACTGATTTTAGGGCCTTGTTATGGACCCGGATATTTCTTTTAAGGAAGCCAAAAGTTTGGTTTGCCTTTCTTGTGGTAATATTGATATATGTTTGGTCCATGAGAGGTCGTCCTCAATTGTGACCCCTAAGTATTTTGCTGCGGAAACACTTTCCATTTCTACATTATGTAGAATGTACTTAGTGTTTCAGGGTTTTGCCCTTTTTGTAATTTGGAGGACCTGGCATTTAGAAGGGTTTAATTTCATATCACACATCTTTTCCCATTGTTCGAGGCATGCTAGGTCTGTTTGTAGACCTGGCTTTCTGTAGTTGAGCTGATTGAAAGGTACAAAGCGGTGTCATCTGCAAAAAGTCTTACTCTGGATTTTACCTGCTCAGGCAGGTCATTTATGTATGCAAGGAAGAGAATTGGGCCGAGAACTGAGCCCTGTGGGACCCCAGAGGAGATTGAGATTTTATCTGATTTATCCCATTAATTACAGCTGCCTGTTTTCGATTGTCCAAAAAGTCTTTTATCTTAAGAGTGTCTCTTCTGATACCATAATGGTGTAGTTTAAGGAGGATTTTTTCATGGGCAACTTTATCAAAAGCTTTACTAAAGTCCAAAAAATTAGACCAGTCTGCTTGCTAATCTGCATGTTTTCATATAGTTCATTAATTAACATTATAAGTTGTGTCTCGCAAGATCTCTTGTCTCAGAAGTCATGCTGCATTTCATAAAATATGTCCAGTTCAGTAAAGTGTTTAGCCAGGCTAGAAGCAACACTATGCTCATAATTTTTCACAGGACACATGTCAGTGAGATTGGCCTGTAGTTGGATGGCTCAGATTCTTCGCTTTTTTGTAAATTGGGGGAATATTTGCTTCTTTCCAAATGTCTGGTATTTTTCCAGTATCAATTGATCTCTGGAAAATAAGCTGCAGGATGGGCGCTAATTCCTTGTGTAATGTTTGTAGGGCAATGGGTTTGAATTTGTCGGGTCCTGCAGCCTTGTGTGGGTTCAAGCATACAAGTAGCTTGTCAATGCCTCCAGCAGATATGCTTATATCAGGCATCTTTGGGCGGAGACTGGGCTGGAACGGTAGTATGGCCCCAGAGTTGTGATATAACCCATATTACTTGTGCTTTTTGCAGGGTTGGGGGTTCGAATGATCTGCCCCTTTTGAAACTGAAGCTAATCTAACTTAATTACTTTATGAAAGTGGAATCCATTTTCAATATAACATGCTTCAATGGTGTAAAATTTTGGGTAGAACAATCCGTTTTTTAATTAATATATATACATGTATATATATGTTCAGCGCAAAGTGAGAATCGGTACAATTCCGGAATTGTACCTGCGCATTGTGAGAATTCCTACTTTGTCCGCCGATTCCGGAATTGTTCCGGACAATTCTAGAATCGCGCAAGGGGTATTTTATCGATTTTTGCTATAACCAGGCCCTGCCCAAAGTAGGAATGGGCTGGGCAAAGTGAGAATTGGGTGAACATGCATGGGAGTCCCATTTTAATTTTGACCGTTTGCAGAGAGGTGTTTTCTCAGTTTTAAACTCGAATATAATCCGACGACAGCCACTTCAAACACATTACATTTTATTTGCACTGTTTGCATGTTCTGCATTACCGGGATTATCCTGTATGTGACTTTTTTGAGAGAGAGAGAGAGAGAGAGAGAGACAGACAGACAGAGAGAGAGAAAGAGAGAGAGAGAGAGAGTGAGAGACAGACAGAGGATATATTGAGTAAGGTTAATCCGGGTATCGCTTAATATGTATCATTTTCGCCAGTTTTGAGAGAGAGAGAGGGAGAAAGAGAGAGAGAGAGATGGGCAATTAACACTTTATTATTTAAATAAACAGTCTAAATGTGAGTGATGCCCGTAAGTCCCTTATTCAACAGTTTTCCGGGCATCACTAGTTTATAAATGATGTCAGCAAAATTTTGGCTTAGAATAAAACAGCTGTCCTTGAGAAGAATCATAACAAGTTACAGCCCAAGAGAGAGAGAGAGAGAAAGAGAGAGAGAGAGAGAGAGAGAGAGAGAGAGAGAGAGAGAGAGAATGATTATGGTAAGGAAAACAGCATGCCCTTTTTTTAAAAAGCGACAAATTTTGATGAAAACATAAATATCATTTATCCGAGAAGTCAGTAAATTTAATAGAATTTGAGTGTTTGTCTAAGACGGACGGATGGATGTACTGGGCAGACGAAATGGTGCCGAAAAGAGAAAAATCGCAGGTTAACTCGATACATAACGTTGGCTTCATTATTTCATTTATCATAATATATCACGCAACGGACACAGTGCGTGTCAATGCCGGTGCAATTACGCAAGTTTATGTGTGGTTTAATCGCATGTACGAGCGATAATCCTCTCTCTTAGGCCCATGAGTTGGCTTCCAGAACACACGCACACCCCATAAAATAACCATAACTTATACACAATGAAATCGTCACAAGAAAAATATCAGATTTTAAATCAAATATTACTTTGAATTCAGAGACCGAGAGGCCGCGGGTTCGAGCCTCACCGGCGTCACTGCGTTGTGGTCCCACATTTATCCTACCTTAGTACTGGTTCAACCCAGGAAGACCCGTCCCTGTTTAACTAAAAGATTGGTGATGGGACATCAAGAATCCAATAAAAACAAACAAATCTTTGAATTAAACTCACATGGATTAGTCTATCCTGTTTGTTTTATTATACATGCGTAGAATTGTCCATTCATGTTTATCGTCACCCATCGCCATAAATTAGCTTGTTTTTATTTGATATATGATCCGAGAGTAAACCCAGCCAGAATCCAATCGCGGGCCACTATCGGCCCACCAGCGAAACGCCATTCGGATGGCGTTTCGCTGACAGACCGGTAGTGCCCGATTTTACGTGCGTCCTGGGAAGTTTGACAGAGATTACCCCATTCTATTGTATACATTGAATGGAAGTTGTGTCGCCGCTTTTCAATTTCATTTTCCTGACGCCCCAATTATTATGATATTGAAATGAATTTTGCCCAAATATGTGCCTTTCAATCGGATAAAATTAAGCGATGCTTTGAAATAATTTTCTATCACTTCACGATTTTTGGGTTCAAAAATGTTAACTTTTTTTAAGACAATAAGCGTTTTGAGTGTAGTTTTATTTAATAAAAGTACAAGTGATTTCAAACCCATCTAGCTGACCTGAAAATGCCAACCAGCTGAAATTTTGCTTATGACAGATTGTTTGTGATCAGTTATCGCATTTACCCTAAATATTCCGATAAATATGCCTTATCATACAGTCTAAGCGCAAATTAGAATGCAATTTGATCAGGGTTTACACTGCCATTTCAATCACTATAGGGGACTCAAAATTTATTCACCCAAGTTTTAGATACAATGTTGTTAGATTTTTTTCTTTTATCTTATTACATTTTTCAGTAAATGCCAAAAGAATCGAATAAATAAAATCCTAAAACTCTTCAAAATAATTTTAGCACGAATATATCGACAATCTGTACAGCTTGCTAATTTGGCATTAGACTAGCTACTAGTCTGATATCATATTCTTTTTTATAAATGATAATTTCATTTTGAAATAATTTCTTTAATCTCCCCCTTTTCTATATGATAGCAATATTTGTGAAAGAGAGAAAGAGATGAGACTGGCTATATGAAATCAATTTATAATGAATGAAACGTAAAGTAAAATTGACAAACACATCAAGGTCTAGGAGCTAGACTAATTTGGCATTTATTTGTCTTTATTGCTTATTTAGTTTTTTGAGACATGAATAAAATAATTTAGGTGTGAAAATGAAATAAATGGAACCAATGAAACGATGCTTAAGGCGTGGCATGAAGGTCACATGGTCAGTTAATCTCTCTATAGTGGGCGGAGTTTCGGTATTGTCTCCAAATGTTACCTGTTAATCGGTGTTTATTAGAAACTACCAAATTTACCCAAACACCTGTGAGGCCAAGGTCAGCCGGCACTCTGAGTTGGGCTGCTCGGGATCTTTGATAACCTTTAAACGTAATGTAATTTAGACCCAAGCTAGTCATCAGCCCCATGTATGTCGGACTGATCAGGGTCTTCGTTATCCTTTTAGAGATGTACATGTATTAGAAAACAAATCTAAATCCTGTTTAATCAAAATTGGTTTGATAAAGATTGGATAAGATTGGATATTCTGCATTCAAAACTTGAATGTTGAATACCGAACATCAAAAAAGTGTTTGTTACTCAGTTTCTACCGGTTTTTTAAAAGCGATTTTGATAAGTCAGCTAATCAGGATCCACATTCTGTTTCACTTTCAAATGGGCCCTTCAGTCGACATAACACCGCACGGAGACCCCAGGAAGGGGGGTCGCTACTCTGATTTGTTCTTCATACGTAGACTCGGGCCCCGCATCTACCGTTCACCCCAAAAAATATCAAGAATTTTAAGCACCCCCAAAAAATATTCTTTATACCCCCCCCCCCAAAAAATCATTCTTCTGAAAACCCAAAAAAAATATTGAAATTCTAAATTTTGAGCCCCCCAAAAATGGCCCAAGTCTACGTATATATGAAAATATGAGAGTACCCCCACCCCCCTCCGCCTGGGACGGAGACGATCATTAGATGAACATTTCCGTATGGACAACGTATGAAGAATCCAAACAGCGTTTTCAACGTAAAGCTCATATTCTATTAAACAAGGAGGGTCCGACAGTGAGGTCATAATATGTTTTAGTACAAAGTTTGAGGTATCAGCAGATCTTACAGTTATAAAAAATTATAACGGGTTTGGGATTTACCCGGGGATTTACCCTTCGTCACTGTCATAAACGACTTGTGGAATAGTACAATATTATTGCTCACAAATATAAGGGTACTTTTTTGGCGATCGTAAACATAGTTTTTGCATAAAAAGGTGCACATACCGGCAATGCCGTCGTTTGAACCACGACACGAAAAAAACAAAACAAAAAAAAAACAAATGAAATGAGTGTCCAGTGAAGACTCAAGTCAATTTTCGATGACAACAGTACACACACTAGTACGTTCGTCTCTACGTAGGTACATGTGAACAAACATGCAGACAGACGGAATATCAGACAAATGGACGGACGGAAGATATAACGACAAGCACAATGATATACAATCATAAGACGAACAGACAGACGAGCAGAAGAAACGGATTGACGAACAAAAGGACGACCAAAACACGCTGACATGCCCACATGTATGCACAATGCCGATGCAGACATTAGTATGTACCCACAACATTCGGCATACATGCATCGAAGTTGGTAGTCAGACCTACCGTAAATATTAACTCTTTTCTCATCAGTCGCATGCTTCAAAGTGAGCAGTCTGATATTTTACACAACACTTACCCTCTACATATACTTTTAGAGTTCGACATCGCATAAAGTGCATAAAGAAAGAAGATAAATAATGATTATAATAATTAGCACTGCGAGTGTGAAACAAATCAGGCTTTGCTACAAATTTTCTTTGTTGATCATCATTTTAATAGACTAATGATTTTCCCCTTCTATTTTGACACCGCAGCACCCAGAACACAGTAAAGTTAGAATTTGTACCCTGTCCTCCTGTCATAATACAGTTTACCCCTCCCTCATCTCATCTGATAAACGATAACCTTACCCTTCAAGGCGAATATGCAATTGAACTACTTGTAAAAGTTTGGAAACCTCTGTTCCATATCAATTTTACCCGCAAAACATATTACGAATATACGATTCTCACTTTGTCCCGATTCTCACTTTGCGCACGGACAATTCAGGAATTGCACCGTGCAAAGTAAGAATTCTCACTCTGTCCGCCAATTTAGGAATTCTCACTTTGCGCAGAGCGATTCCGGAACTGTCCAGATTCTCACTTTGCGCAGAACATATATATCAGAAACGTTTTATGAAATATAAAACAATTCAATAAAAACAGGACTCTTACCAGAAAAGGCAAGATACACAAGGTTAGGATAGACTAAAAAGCCCCTTCAAATTTGCTTAATGTGATGCTTATTTCATCCTCTCAACAGGCCAAATTTTTAAGGTCCATCTCTCTGAAAGCTGCAGCACACAGCACACCACCCTAACACCCTTGAAAATAGGACATTTTATGGAATATATTGTTTCACGAATAGATAAGATATTAAACACTCAGAAATTCAAACTGTCTCTAGACTTGGCCTCTATAGTTGTAATTTGCTGTTGACAACCTGTTCACAGTTTGTAAGGTGAAACTTTTATTACATTTCAATGGGTGAGTCTATGAGTGAGGCATTTTCTGGTCATTTATAATTGCAGTTTTACCTGCTTTACTTTTTCCATTATCTTCTGGACTCACTCTCATTCACATCAGACCATGATCAAGCTTCTTCAATAGAAAGTTTATAAACATGCAGTTTGACCATTTTGTTCCTGATACTTTAATCATGGCTGCAGACACACTTAACCATGTTTAATGTATTGTGGTCACTTAACTAGTGGTGTCTCACTATGATTTGCAACCGGTACAAAAAGAGTCTAAAACCACAATGGAAATAAGAGAAACCACTTTCTCTTTTTGGTGTTATCCTTGGTATTGGTTAGCAAGCCATGGAACATTGCAATTTGAGTATTTTAAATGTATATTTTATGTGTATATTTAACATCACTTTGTGCTGTTTTTATATTTAATTGCTAAGCTGTAAAACTGAAATAAATAAATCAATCAAATTGAGCATTAGCTGTTTAGCCTGTATAGGCTTGTTCCCTTAAACAACAACATATGACACGTGCATACGCTGTACTCTAGGGGATTGCAGGATAAAGTAACAATTTCTAAATTGGCGTATGGTTCTTTAATATAATGAACAGGGGGTGGTGGCCTTCCCTGCATAAGTTACTTCCTTCCCTGCACAAGTAACTTCCAGTTAACATTATTATCTGATTGCAGTTGTTGGCGCACTGAGCAATGAATCAAAAACGCCAGAGCCAGTACCTTGGCATGGAAAACAGCCATATGCATTGGATAGATAGACAGAGAGATAGTGTATGGTGGTTGATAGGTAAGGAAGGTACGAGGTAGGGAAGCAGGTTGGGAAGGAGGGTGGCAGTGATATTTTATCTGCGCACCCTGCATCTTTTAATCAAAATTTTGTCTCTGAGATGCAAAGTTTTTATTTCAGCAAGTCCAAGGGTGCAATGGTATTGCAAACTTATGCTGAAAAAAGTGTTCTGGACTCATAAGTTTGCAGCTGGGCCTCATTGATATGAGAAACAGCGAGTCACAGGACCCATAAGCCCAAAATTGTAAATTAATCACTGTGGTGGTATGCAGAGGTTGGTAGGGGAGGAGGGGACAGGCACGCACAGGCAGGTAGGTCGGTTAACACCATGACAGATGATAATCCCCATCATATAAGTTTGTCTTCAACACACAAGGATCACTTTGACTAATGTTCTTAAGCTGGTAATAAGTAGTTATTGATTGTATGATATGAATAGCTGGATGTCTAGTTACAACGTGACAGGTATATTCTGCCCTGACAATTTGGGCCAACAGAAGTAAAAAAGGACCATTAAAAGTGGTTAATCTGTTAATCAAGGTCGTCAGGATGGTAAGAAATGGTAAGAATTGGTGAAAAGAAATGCTATAAACATGAATACTCGACTTACGGTTGAAATTGAAACCTTATTAAAGATGAAATATGTCTTAAAAAGAAGGTTGGTGACCTCTCTTTTCAGTGAACTGCTTCAATCTGTGATTCTCTTTTGTATGATGAACATCTACTATCAAAGTAATAAAGAGGGCAACGATCAGGAATCGCTACAATCAAGCACCACACCTGACTCAGGATACCAATGGGAAAATGACAAGGCCACAACTAGACATCACAAGCGAGAGCCAAGAGGTCAATCCTTTCCCACAGGTAACCACAAGGCATTAACAAACAGACGTGCATGAAAGTATAACAAAACAAGACAGAAATAACCTAAATGATCCACAAAAGAAGCACCGTCTTGGAACGGTCAGTAAAATTATTTTACTGTAGAGCTTAAACTGGTTTAACGGTGCACCAACCTCACCCTTAGTTTCGGATGTGGAACAAGACACATAGATGTTTGGTTTGCATGAAAGACCCCTAACTTATCTATCTATCTCTTCATGCGGCATACACCCTCAAATGAGTATTACGTTATCAATGCACCATCTCCTAGAACATATAAATCAAGATATAAAAATGAGATATAGCAAAGATAAGGACTCAACAGTAAATAAAACTGAATACGGGAGCAAAAGAAATCCAACAGGTAACCCCCCGGTGGGCCTGACAAAAATTATTCTATTCTATTCTACAATATTCCCTTCAGCTTATAGACATACCTAAAATAATTAACATGTGAGAGCCGGATTGAAAAGGTAAATAAACAAGCAAATGATTTTAATTTTACAGTTCTAATTAATCAACAACAACCCGTCAGTGACAAAATTTAGAAGCAATATTCAGAAAACACATTTAGTTCACAGGAGCAATAAGGCTTGAGAGATAAAAACAATTGGAGTTATGATTTTGGACCAAATTTGAAGCGGTTTGCATCCATGCAAACATTGGGATTCAGTTAGCCAGCCGAAACATCAGGGCTGTAAATGATAAGATAAAATAAAAATCCATCATACACTAACAGCCCTGAATTCAGTGCTACTCAGGTATTATCTTCTTAAGTAAATTGTCTCTCGTTATAACTGTTAAACTGGAGGTGCACATTAAAACCTAGCTGTCCGGGTGATGAAATCACCCAGCGCGGAGAAAATGTTCATTTCATGGATTTTTCTGAAGTCACTTTTTGTACAGCTGAGTAAGAACTCACACGAAAGGTTTGAAATTCCAGTGGTATTGAAGATATGAGTTCTTAAGGCCTCTCTTTCGTTGAAGTACTTTTCGCAGTGTAGAAGATAATGTTCAACTGTTTCTATTTTGTCACATTCACATAAGTTGCTGTCAGAGTTGCTGTCAGAAATATGTTGCAAATTCTATCCCGGTTTTGTCTACTTTCGTTTTCGGACTTTTGGCGGGGAAATGGTAAAATATGCAACTGCAGTTTGATGATTTAACTCCCCAACAGTTATCTTGCGGGCTAAATCCCAAACTCCCCGACAGTGGCAATGTATGTATGTATGTATGTATGTATGTATGTATGAATGTATGTATGTATGTATGTATGTATGTATGTATGTATGTATGTATGTATGTATGTATGTATGTATGTATGTATGTATGTATGTATGTATGTATGTATGTATGTATGTATGTATGTATGTATGTATGTATGTATGTATGTATGTATGTATGTATGTATGTATGTATGTATGTATGTATGTATGTATGTATGTATGTATGTATGTATGTATGTATGTATGTATGTATGTATGTATGTATGTATGTATGTATGTATGTATGTATGTATGTATGTATGTATGTATGTATGTATGTATGTATGTATGTATGTATGTATGTATGTATGTATGTATGTATGTATGTATGTATGTATGTATGTATGTATGTATGTATGTATGTATGTATGTATGTATGTATGTATGTATGTATGTATGTATGTATGTATGTATGTATGTATGTATGTATGTATGTATGTATGTATGTATGTATGTATGTATGTATGTATGTATGTATGTATGTATGTATGTATGTATGTATGTATGTATGTATGTATGTATGTATGTATGTATGTATGTATGTATGTATGTATGTATGTATGTATGTATGTATGTATGTATGTATGTATGTATGTATGTATGTATGTATGTATGTATGTATGTATGTATGTATGTATGTATGTATGTATGTATGTATGTATGTATGTATGTATGTATGTATGTATGTATGTATGTATGTATGTATGTATGTATGTATGTATGTATGTATGTATGTATGTATGTATGTATGTATGTATGTATGTATGTATGTATGTATGTATGTATGTATGTATGTATGTATGTATGTATGTATGTATGGATCGGTCGGTCGGTCGCTCTGTCTGTCCGTCCGTCCAAATCTATCTATCTATCTATCGTCCGTCCAAATCTATCTATCTATCTATCTATCTATCTATCTATCTATCTATCTATCTATCTATCTATCTATCTATCTATCTATCTATCTATCTATCTATCTATCTATCTATCTATCTATCTATCTATCTATCTATCTATCTATCTATCAATCTATCTATCTATCTATCTATCTATCTATCTATTGGCACGATCGAATACGATCATTACGCCAGGGAATGCGAATTTGGAATTTTGAGGAAAAAAATCAAAACAAAAAATATTTCGGCTGTGTTTTTGACTAAATGAGGAGTGAATAGTTCGGGGGAAAATGAGTTCTTCAGGGAATCACTGTATGTCTGGTATCTACAATATTGGGCACTTGTGTGATGCCCTGGTAGATTTCAAACTGTGAGCAGGGGTCAGCTACTTGTCTTTTTCTATAGACACAGCAAAAAAAAATGTATCTTATGAAAGAGCAGCAGGGAGGACCTATCCCTACGGACCTTAAGAGATGGCCACTCAAGCTCGTCAAGCATCTCGCCAACACTAATCCTGTTTCGCCATCTCCCTGCAGGTCCAGCGGGCTGCTGTCCTCTGAACTTTCCCTACCTGGTTAATCTGAAGTTTCGAGTATGGGCTCCAAATGGGTGCTGCATACTCTAGTTTAGGTCGAACCAAAGTTTTGTATGCAACTTCCTTTGTACTCTTAGGTGCAAAAGTAAATGCGTAACTATACTCAGGAAAACAATTGACTGAAGATATTTATATTCAGTCCCATCACTAACATTAATACAATAAAAACTAAACTAATTATGTATGTATTTCATGGTTCCTGATATATGCAATCAAAATGAATGTTTGATTTAAGTCGCGCTTCAATGATTAAAGTACAGCACATGTCCAAATGTTGGAACCCTCTATACTGAAAAGTCACAAGCATTCAAAATGATTGAAACCCTTTTTATCGTTTGTATTCCGTAACGGCTGACTCCAAAATCATTGCTGGCTCTCAGCCAAAGGTATGGCACCAAATTTTGTAGTTTTCGTTAGTGTTTTACTTCCAATTTGTTGTTATATTGGCTGGGTATGCCATATATCTGTGCATTTTTGTTGAAGAAGTTGTCACGTTATTAGGTGCAATTACTGATAAATGGAGGCGAACACTTGTCTTTGGTCAGAATTAGAACATAAGTAATGACCAGTTAAAGGTTGCAAGAAATATAAACCCTAAAGTTTTTGCTTGTGAACTTTTGGTAAAGAGGGTTGGTGCATTTGGTGTAGTACTGTATCTTAACCAATGACCCATAAATTTTAATTGCATTCTGCTGAATTGCATATTAGTAGTTCTATCAGATACTAAAATGCCTTGTATGGAAATTATTTTCTCAACTGTTATATAGTCAAAAGAATTTTAATATCCTTCAATTGTTTTTCTGAGTATATTTGACTATTATACATCAGGGCGGAAAGGCGCTAGGGCTATGCAAAAAAGTTAACTCTCCTACCCTATCCGCTTGGGCAACTATACCATTAAACTAAACAAACTTCTTTAAATACTAAGTCTATTTTCAATCAATGAATCATCTTCTCACATCTTCCGCATAGGATAGGAACCCTGGATCAACTTACAACCTGTACTCAACAATATTAAAGATTCAGCATAAGATAGCTATAGCCAGAGTCCCTTTACAATATCGAGATTGGAAAAATTGATGACAATTACTGAGAAAAAAACACTCAGAACCTGTGATAAAGTGGAGTATTAATGCATATTGACCTTATACAAATTACCTAAATAGAGAATACTAGGTGAGTGTCTTTTGATATCAGGTTTACCAGGCAAAGCTTTGAGAATGCTTGTTGACATCGCGAGGCTTGCCCAGCGATTCAACATGCGTTCTCAAAGCCGAGCCTGGTAAGCTTGATATCAAAAGACGCGAACCTGGTATTCTATTTATCAGTTTACCCATTGTTGAACACTCTTCAAACTAGCGATTATGACGTATTTTTTTATTTTTGTGTTGATTCAGCGTCATTAGCGACGTCATTCAAAAAGTGCAACGTCATCATGACCTGATAAAGGTAACATGTCGTGAGATAGGAAACGTTTATTAGGTTATGTTGAAACAATTCAGTTAATATTATGGGTGATTGATAAATATTTATATTAATCTGGTTCAGAACTTTCTTTCACCTTTGTATTAATTATACACCCACAAGTGGATCAACTCATGACTCTCTGTGCTTAATGTTGCCGTTTTTTTGTTTACAATGAGATTTACGCTTCTTACATTCCAAAAGAGAAAAAAAACCAGTCGAAATCAGTCATTTTTTAAATAGTACCTTCTTGGTATATATATCTTTATCAAAACCTAAAGGAAAATGTGATTGCAAAAAAAAATCCATTTTAGTTCATTTTAATGTCTTTTTATATTTCATTAATTTAGACGATGAATTCGGATCATATATGATTTATTCAACTGCTTGAATTAAATCTTTATTAGGTGAATGACCATTATTTTTGAAATGGCGATAAAAAAGTGTCAATTTTTAGGCATTTTCATTTTATGGAAGTGTTCACGAAACTTAGTCTTAAAGCTGCATAATCTGTAACTTTTGATATTTTCATTTTAAAAATAATGTTTCTATTTTTCAAGAGCACAGTAAAAATACTAAAATTCAGGTATACATTTACCTTTTGGTTAATAATTAACAAATTATAAGTGCCAAAACAACAGCATTTATGTTAAAAATTAACTGTCTAGAATTATTGGAGGGACGCAAATAATTACAAACAAGAGAAAATACACCTGTTTTTATAAGATAATTCACTTTTTCATGCAGTTTCAACTGTAGAAATTAGATTTATTGTGACAACATAACTTTATTCTACTTTTGCAAATGATTTAAAAAGAAAATATTTTTTTTAAAAAAATGTTCATAGTTACAGAGTATGCAGCTTTAAGGGATCGATCAGTTTGTTCTTGCGGATTTAATGACGTACACGTTTTACCAGTTATAAATCTGGCCAACATTTGGTAGTCTTTTTCTGATCAATGACCATATCCCCCGCCCCCCCCCCCACAACCATGCAAGTGAGCGCCAGGGGAGGGGGTGCTCTCAATGTTTCTTGTTACAAAGGCTTAGTCCCCAGCATATGTTGCTTACCCATGCGCAGATCCAGAAAGTTTTGTCAGAGGGGGTCCAACTTTGACAACGTTTTTTTTTTTTTATCTTTTTTTTATTTTTTATTTTAGTTTGATGAGGGGATAGGATCCAAATACCACTATAAGCGGGCCATCAAATGGTGTTTCGCTGGCGTGCCGATGATGGCCTAACATTGAATGCTGAAATTGGTGGCTTTGTGATTTTAAGGGGATACGGATTAGTATTGGTAAGGAACCCTATATTTTTGTAATTTTCCAGGGGGGTCCTACCCCCTGTCCCCCCTCTGGATCCGCACATGTTACCCCCAGGCATAACATGTATACCCAAAACAATATTCCCATTCAGTACATTGACTTCTTGCTTGTAACCAGGAAATTAATATAAGACAATATAAACTTGACGGCTTTTATTTCATTATTAAAGTTGATAAACATTTCGTTTGAAGTTGAAAAACAACATCAAGACCATAAAACAGCTGACTTTAGAATTGACCAAAAATAATAGTCCACATTTAGGTCTGATCCCAAAAACTAATTACAAAAATCTGCAAAATAATCAGAGTACCCCAATCCCCACCCCCACCCCTACCCCAACACACACATCCCTTGGAGGTAAGCCGACCGATGGCCTTGATATTATGGCAGTATGAAGGGTGGTATATCATGGTGTATGCAAGGGCGTCGTAGCAGTGATATAAAATAGCCGCGACATGAGATTTCCAACAATGTGGTATGTGCGACCAGCAATGGCGCAGACCAGCCTGCGCATATGCGCAGTCTGATTAAAGCCTTTTCTTGTCCCTTGAATATTGTATGACTGTTAAGCTACTGACCGAACATCATTTGGAGTTTCTTAGCTTAACAGAAAGCTGCACAGGCTCTTCTGAGACTGCACAAATCAAAACTCCACATTGTTGGAAATCACATGTCGCGGCTCAAAATATCTACATAGTATAAAAGGTTCACACCGGGTAGGCGGCAATCGAAAACGCTCTTCACAATCGAAAAAACGCGGATCAAAAATCGATAGGAACAGTGTTTTCGATTGCCATTTGTCGCCAGTCGGGCGACAAATGACAATCGAAAACTCTGTTTCTAACGATTTTTGATCTACGTTTTGATCTACGTTCGTCGATTGTATTGACATTTTCGATTGCCGCCTACCCGGTGTGAGATTGGTTACTTACCTTCTTGACACACGAAAGTAAGGTCACCCAGCTCATTTTCTTCCGGGTCTGGATCGCCATTGGTCTGAAGGAAAAATGAAATGCACCAACAAGTATTAGCTTTTCAAAAAAGCTGGCGGTCGCTTAGCCCTATCGTTGTATGTATTCTTGCCCACTGCATTCTTCCATTTCGAACTTCTAGAGCTTGTCCATGTAGATTTATTCTAAGTCCTGGTTATTAACATCTGAACTGTGATTTGTTACCATTTAACACATGCTTCCAGCGAGTTGTTGCTTGATCTTTTGAAAGCACCTGGCTTAATCATGGTATGTTATGGTAATGTATCTAGCATGCGACACATTTATGGAAAATCATTTGACAACACTAGACAGCACATTTTTCTTAAAACTAATGCAAGAAAATCAAGGTCACAGTGGTCGCTTAACTGTATATGTACAGACTCCGTGACCCCAAGATGTGTTCACAAATCAAATTTGGGATTCCTAGGATGTATGCTCGTGGACACGATTTTTCTAGATCTGATGGCAGTGGTAAAGGTGCGTGACGCTCCATGACCCTAAATGCATTAAGAAACGAATTTTGGCATTCCTGCCTAAAATAATATAGGAGATATACTCCACATATGATATGAACACTCAAACACCTAGGACACTAAGGACAGTCAGTTTTATTACTATATGCCTCCCTTTGGGGGCATAAAACCTGTTTGTCATGACCGTCATAAGACAGTGCCTGAATTCATAGTAATTCTATGTAATCAGATGTGGATGACGACCACAGAAGTACGTTTACTGATGTGAAGTTCGCTTGCACTCTTTGCCAATCAAGGACGCTTTGACTTTGGGACGTTTAACTTTCGCCAGCTCTTTTGAAAAGCTAATACTTATTGCGTTTATATAAGGGAAAGGGCAAATTGACGCCTTCTTTGACGAGCTTGCCTCGCTCTATAGATTTCACGGACAGTTTACTTCGCGCTGTAGGTCAACCCACGATATTTGGTACCCCGCTCGTTGTTCGGCAGCGAATAAAATATTGCCTCAGCACGGCATAAAGCTTCGGTCAAAACCTGAATTTGATGTGTGTTTTGAATGATGTTTATATAAGCGGCCGGCCACGGCCGACCGCAATTAGTGGTGAAAACCCTATTCCGTCAGTATGGGGTCTAGGCGATTTAGACAGCGACCTTTTATAAAGGCCACTTGTTTGGAAATACGAGTGACTCGAGCGTCCACTCGCCTGTCCGCACATCAACATTCTCAAGCATCTTCTCCTCTGAACCCACTAAGCCAATTTAACTCGAATTTCATATGGAGACTCCTCAGGATGCGGGACGAAAGTTTGTTCAAACACACGCCCATATATGATAAACATCCTTTAAAATCCTTCTGCAGATCCGAATGCCAATGTCTTTGGGACTTGGAATGTGGGGCCTACCAAGTTTGTTAAAGTGATGACCTACTAGTACTTAACGCCAAAGTCAACTTTTACTTGCCCCCCCCCCCCCCCCCCCCCCCCCCCTTATGCATTTAAATGGGATTTATTTTTTGAAAAGTTGATTTTCGAAAAAAAACTGTTGAAGTCAATGTCATTATTCTCACTAAATGAGACTATGGCTATAAATAAGTTCCAAGGGTCAAGGTTGACATTTGACCTATTAACCAAGGTCGCTCATATTGGAGTCCCATCAATATATTTAAACATAGTTTTCTCAGAAACCATAAGGCCGATTGAACTCAAATTTCATATGAAGATTCCTTACGATAAGTTAGACAAAGTTATTACAAATTGTACTGGTCACATGACCAAGATGACCGCCATGCCCATCATGGTAAAAACAATTTCAAAATCTTCTTCTCCAGCACCAGAAAGCAGATGACCTTGGGACTTGGTATATAGCAGACAAAACTTTATATATATGTTGCTTGACCAAATGCAAGTCGGCCGACAAATGGCAATCAAAAATACTGTTTCTAACTATATTACATGTATATATCTACGTTTCGATTGCTGCCTATCTGGTGTGGGCTTTGTGTCTTAATTTTGCTGAGAACGCCTAAGGCTGACGTGCAGAGAATGTCAATTACATTTTGGTGACCTTGAATGCATATAAAACTAGAACACGCAGTCGATGGGGCGCCATCGCATATGTCCACGCTCAAACTTTTGCCCCCAGCACCCCGCAGTCCCGCCCCTGGGGCATGACCCAGGCCACAGAATGAAAATTTCCTGCGATATGTATTATAGCTTTTATTTGTAAGAACAAATAGTATTACCACCACTGTATCTCGAGGTATGAAGTCACTTGGTAAACACGCCCCACCAAAAATTAATGGTAACAATGATATAGTACATGGCGCCATAACAACGTTGTATCAACCTCTAGGAATACGACGTTCTGCCGGAGTCTGCGTCGAATTACTTTTAAATAAAGTTTCCTTTTTAGAAGGAGGTCTTGCCTAGTTGAAAAAAAGTGCAAAACTCCTTAGTCTTATCTATCTATCATATCTTCGTATATTATCATAGCATGCATGTATTCAGAAAAAGTGACAGTGATCAGGAAATACCGCAATCACAAACTGCAGACATACCCATGACACCACAAGGAAAAGCCACACAACAATCACAAGACACCAGGAAGACAAACTAAACAAAGCAATCAGCTCTCTTCCCAATCAAGATGATTGCAAAACTAAAATGGACATGGGGCGCCCGGATAGCTCATTTGGTAGCATGTTTAGCTCTGACTAGCTAGATACCTCTTTCACGCAGATCGGCGCTAGCAAAAATATCGATTAGTGATTGCTCCTGCAATTGTTTGTAACTCAAGGGTTTGACTGTCACCTTCCGGGTTGCAGTGGTTTCAGTGTTCATTTCCCAACCAAACACCGAGAACTGCACTGTTTTCCCAAACACTAGACAGTTGGCGTCCTAGAAGCAGAATTGATTCAGCCTTCCGTCTATCTCCAGTAAGTAAGTTAGTAAGTAAGTTAACAAGTAAGTGAATAAAGTCACGCACAAAAACATAAAACAATAACAGAATCCCACAATGGGAGTACTAATCAACAACAACAGAACCATCGCCTTAGAACGTACAACAGCCTTAGCCAAAAGGGAGGGGGCTCAAATGCATTTTACTGGTACCAAATGTTCGCTCTAGATACTGCTGTTGATGGAGCACAAAATTGTTCAGTCGGCATGGAAGCTTCAGGCTGCCAATACCATAGTAACAAGACACAAAGTACGAAAAGGTGGCCAAGGTCAGGAATTGATACATTGGAGAACCACACCTTACCCAAGATACCACATGGGAAAGTGACAAAAACACAATAAAACATCGCAAACGAGAGCCAAAAGGTCAGCCCTTTCCCAGCAGGTGGCCACAAGGCAGCAATGAACAGACAAGACAACATGACAAACAGGAAACATAAATAGCAAAAATGATCCACAAAAGAAACACCGCCTTGGAACGGTCAGTAAAAATATTTTACTAGAGGGCTTAAACCAGTTTCATGGGGCTAACCCCACCCTTAGTTCAGATGTTGATTAAGACACATAGATGTTGGCTTGCATCTTGTTACCCCTAACTTATCCATGCATCATCTCCTAGAACATATAAATCGAGATATATAAAGGTAAGGACTCAACAGTACATAAAACTGAATACTGGAGCAAAAGAAATCCTTTCTGGTCTTAAGTTAGAAAAATAGGCCTATATTTCTTTTTTTTTTTTTTTTTTTTTTTTACAGAAGGCGTCTCTTGAGTGAACACAGAATATGTTTTGTTTATGGTTTATTCCATTAAGGTTGTGGTGGCCATTTTGTTGGTGTAACTTTGACAATTTATGTTAAACTTTTGTGTCCTTACGTCCAGGAAAATGAGCTAAATTGGCTTTTGAGATTTTTTTATGTACATTTCTTATGTCGTAATTTCTGTTTTAAATGCATTCCAAGTTGCAATTGTCCTGAAGAGTATACAGTATCTTAGACTGATAGTTTATGCATTTGGACAGTGATGATAAAAAGGATGAGAAAAAGTCCCGCTTGGGCCTCTAGCAAGTACCATACTCTTTTTTTGTTGCTGGATCCTTAACCTCAGGCTAATGCGTGACCAATTGTAGTAGGGAGTTGTCAAATAACTTTTCCACAAATGTCTTGCATTGGTCACGTAACTGTGAAATATCTTATTTACGAAACGTTTAGGAAAAGTTTTGTTATCATTAGGGTAACGTTTGATTTTGACGTTTAGAAACCCCATTTTTGCAATCAAATTTTGGTTCCTAAACGTTTTTGACAAATGTTAGAAACGTTGAGGAAACGTTTTGTTTACGTAAGGGGAACGTTTGATTTTTACGTTTAGGAACCCTATTTTTACAATCAAAATTTGGGTTCCTAAACGTTTTCGACAAACGTTTTGAAAAAAACCCGTTCTGAAACCTTCAACCTACATGTAGTTTTTCCTTTTCCTAAAATTGTGTTTCTAATGTTTGTTGTGTCTCAAACTGTTATTCATAACTAGAGCATCCGATCTGCTAGTAACTGCAAGTACTTATCATGCACTGATTTTAATGTTTAGAAATCCTAGTGTTGCAATCAACTAGGGTTTTGTTTACATTAGGGGAACGTTTGATTTTAAAGTTTAGGAATCCTATTTTTGCAATCAAATTTTGGGTTCCTAAACGTATTCGTCAAACGTTTAAAAAAAAAAAACCTTTCTAAAACCTTCAACTTACATGTAGTTTTTCATTTTCGTAAAATTGTGCTTCTGATGTTTGTTGTCTCTCAAAGTGTAATTCATAACTACGGTACCCGATCTGCTAGTAACTGCAAGTATTTATCATTCAAACTTATTGTATGACTCTTTAATTCCAAGTGTTTATTAAAATATGTAAAATTTGTAATTTTGAAATAAACTTTTTAGATTTTTATTCTGTAATGTCCACTTTCTTTATTGTTCATTATATTGAAATGCACAATTAAAAATATACATAACAAATGATAAACAACAAATAATTATTTATTATAATCTTTAATCAATAAACGTTTTCGCCAAGGCACCAATCAATCTTTCCCTACTTATTCTTTGGTCTTTCCAGTATTTTGGCGGTCTTTCCAGTAATTCAAGTCTTTCGGTAAATCTAGGTACCCCACTGTTTATGTAACGCCACAAAAAATGTGACAGTCACAAAAACTAAAATTTTGGTTATACAGTAAATCTATTGGAAGCAAGCAGTTAAAAGGCATATCAAACTTTCTTCTAACTATTGATATTATGCATTTCGAATCAAACCCTATCGAAAATACCAATTCTAACCTGATGAAGTGCTTATGTAAGTTTCTTTGTTTGGAATCACGTTGTTTAAGCACTATATAAACTAATTGCGGTTTCGTATGAAATATGTTTTGTTCAATTAGAAATTAGATAAGCATTTATTGTAAAAATAACTAAAAATGAAACATTCATTCAGCTAAAGCAGTAATTTTAATTCGAGGCCTTTGTTTGCAATCACTACTTGGTTGTGATAAACCTTTATAAAACGTTTATGGAACTGCATCAAGCGCTTCTTTCTAAATTGAGCTTTACTTTGTAAACGGTTAATTTATTTACAGATAATTGCCTACATATTAGAATTTGAATATTTTTCAATAAAAACTTTTTGTGGCTGTTCCTTGGCAGAAACCAGTACCAATGTGAAAGGTTTATATAACGTTTCTGAAAGGTTACGTTTAAACAAACCTTCATACAACCAACCAAACACAAACGTTTCAGAAACGTTTCTTGGTACCTGGGTCATCCTCGATTTTCTTAAACCAAGACCAAAGGCCATGGTCAGTGTGACCCAGAAGCAGTATGCAACGCTCAGCAACCCCAAAATGTATCCACACACCAAAGTTTGGATTCCTACCTCACATAATATACAGATATTGTCCTGGCTCTACCTATCCAGAACTGTAGCTAGAGGTCAAGGTCACAGCGACCTGAAAACAGTGAGTGGCACATCTTGGCCAATAGATGTATCCACATACCAAATTTGAGATCCTATGTCCTATAATAAAGAGGATATGCTCAGTACACGATTTTTATACAACTGAGGCCAGGAGTCAAGGTCACAGTTGCCCAAAGTAGTACGCTACAATCTCTAACATCCTGATGCATCCAAACAAAAATGAGATTGTTGCCCAAACAAATGTGGGATATATGTTGGGGATATATGTTGGGGATATAATGTTTTCAAGTTTTGAGGCCAGCGGTCAAGGTCACAGTGACCTAAAACAGTTTGCAACATTCCACTACCCCAACATGTATCCCTAATATGGGATTTCTATGCCATGTAGTATAGGAAATATGCTCCACACATGATTTTAAAAGACCAAAGTCAGAGTTCAAGGTCACAACGACCCCAGTATAGTACGCTACAATCAATAATACCATAATGCATCCAAACACAAAATTTGCTGAGATATACTGAGGACACGATTAATCTAGGACGACTGAGACAAGAGGTCAAGGTCAAAGTGACCCCAAAAATGGTACACAACACTTTGCACCCTAACATTCATCCACATATCGATTTTGGAATTCCTACCTTTAACAGCAAAGGAGGTATGCTCCAGACACGATCTGAAGACTCAGGCACTTTGAATGGACAGTGTGATTACCCTTTTGGCGCATAAAAACTGTCTGTCATAAGGCAGTGTCTTAATTCATGTTAATTTTTTCACGATGTGGATAATAATCAGATAATGCGAGTCTCGTTTAGATGGCTTTTTTTTCAATTGAAGGTGTGTTTACTTGGGGACGTTTTTTATCTCTTAAAAGTCTACGCCCAACGTTTTGTTAGCAGTATTTCCATTTTCGATAGTTATCTTTACTTGCGGTTTTAATATTGGTTCTTTACACGTCATCTTTAGATTGGTTCCCCTCGTTGATAAAGCTCCACTTCCGCTACGCATATAACGTTTGGTTAGATTGGTTCCCCACGTTGATAAAGCTCCACTTCCGCTACGCATATGACGTTTGGTAACTAGTAATTTTTTACAAGTAGAGAATCCCACTCATCCGACTGCGCATGCTCCAGAAAGAGCATCTGTTTACATCCTGGGTCAATTTCGCACACCAAACAGAGAAATGAACATGTACTGAAAACTGAGAAAATTTGCCGTACTTTCTTTTCGATACAAAGCCTTTCAAATATTGCTGTTATTAGTAATTTCGATTTTAATAATTTTTTCAATGTGATTTATTTTAATGTGAACATTTGACGGTGTCTGTCCAAATAGCGCAAGTGGTAGCACTTTAGCGTAACGAGGTAAGGGTCTAGAGATCGAATCCCACATACCTAATTTTTTTCTTCCGCATATGGTATTTTTTTCAAGTAGAGAACCTGCGCATGCTCCAGAGAGAGCGTCTGTTAACAAGCAAAGGTGTTGAAAAAGTTCATAAAAGGGCCAGGTATTATATGAATCCAGTGTGACCCAAATTCAATTAAATTTTTTACTATATAAAAGGCACAGAAAGTGGACTGGGTGGGCCAGCTCATACTCACTTACTATCCAATGATGCAAAGCATGTTTCAAGGTCACCAGTCTTGTGGTTCATGCAAAGAAGGTTTAAAGGGTATTCACTACCTAAAAATAGTATGTGAGCATGATCAGGAAATACCACAATCAAAAACAGCAGACAACCCCATGGCACTGCAAGGAAGAGACACACAACCACCAAGAGACACCAGGAAGACAAACTAATACATCCGTGGATCATCGTGGCTACAGCATGGGATAGAAATGTATAGAACTCCCGTAAAACAAAAATCTGCACCCTGCAGAACGTGTCTGCATGGTCTGTGGAAAGAGCGCACAAGAGGTCCGAAGGATCGAATCCACAAAAAGATCAGACATCAACGTCAAAGCATTTCTCGCCAAATATAGGGGCATTAATGTAGAGAGTGGCGTTAGGCTTAAATGAAATATATGTGCGTTCCTGTTGCCTACCTACCCTAAATTTTTTTAACCCTATATACCCTAAACAATAAAATGGTCTTTGGAGAAAAAATGGGCACTTTTTCAATTTCTGTCACTATTTTCTTTGTTAAATGTTATAACAAAATTTAATAATTTCCCTACCTACCTACCCTAAATTTTCTTGGCATGAAACAGGAACCACACATATATTTCATTTAAGCCTTATGTGTAGAAACTGTTACTCGAAATTACAGAACCTCGATCAAAGATGTAGACTTTTTTATGAGGAGTGCCAACGAAATGCAAGGATAGTGATGCGTGCTAATACTAAAAGAATGATGCGCTCCTCTCCTCTCTCTGGACCACAAAAGAGAACTAACTTCTCAAAAACACCAACAAAAACACGCAAAACACAACGCAAAACACAATTGTTTAAAGAGAGTGCCACCCCTGAAAGTACCACACCCGAGGAAATTGGCCTTAAAGTGGATTTTGTTACTGGTAGGATGTGTTTCCAGGTTTTAAGTGACCCCCGTTTTTCTTTTTTAAATAGCTTTAGAATGATCTTAGAAGAATGCACACCGCGTAAACCGGAGCCCCCCCCCCCCCCCCCCCCTTCCTAAAAAATCACAAGTTATTGTGATAGCAATTAGGATCCCCCCTTGGATGGACCTCCCCTGAAAATGTTGGACCCCCTCTGGATCCTTGGGAAAGTATAGTTTTCTCTGCAATAAAACCATTGCCCCCCCCCCCCTCTGTAAAATAAGCTGAGGACTAAAAAACGTCTCAGTCTGGACTTCCCCCCCTGTCAAAAATTCCTGGATCCGCGCATGATATTATACATGCTTTAAAGTCATATTACGGGGGTCGCGCACATGCGTTCCTTTTTCGCCACGCTCCCTAACTGTGAATGATGACCATCCCGCCCCCTCCCCTAAAATATCCACAATTTTATCATAGATCCCATAAAATATTTATTCAATCTGAACCCCTAAAATTATTGAAATTAAAAGTTAGACCCCCTCCTTAAAAAAGGTCCGAGTCCACATAGGCTACGAAATATCAGAGTAACCCCCATCCGATCGGAAATCCCCGACACAGGCATGCACGGACCCAGAAAGTGTTGTTAGAGGGAGTCCAATTTATCTTCAACAACTTTTTTATAGTGAGAATCCAAATACCTTTCAAGGTGTATCATCATCGGCCAATTTCAATGGCGTTTCGCTAGCGGCCGAATTAATGGCCCAACATTGAATTCTGGCTTGCCTTTGAGATTTTTAAGTGGATCCAGACGAGTATTGCTAAATAAATCCTATAGCTTTGTGATTTTGCTGGGCCCGGAGCCCCGGTCCCCTCTGGATCCGCGCATGGATAGTTTTCCTCGTAACCTGGCTTATTTAATGAACATGAGACAGAGGGGCCGCGGGTTCGAGCCTCACAGGCGTCACTGCGTTGTGTCCTTGAGCAAGACACATTAATCATAGCTTAGTACCGGTTCAACCCAGGAAGACCCGTCCCTACATAACTGAAATATTGTTGATGGGGCGTAAGAATCAAATCAAACAAATCTCCTTCGCAATGCTGGTCCAATGTCATGTGCTCCGGAAACATAAACTTCTTTTAACACCAAACACATTATTCAGAATACAGGCACAGAGGATTTTGTAATAATATAGTGGTGTTTAATAATGAGAGAATGGTCGACATTGTTGCGTTGGTTCGATGTTGGTACAAGGTTGGTATGCGGCGACGCCCACATTTCCACCAACTACCAACGTGGGCCCAACGTATCTTTGCTATCTGTGTAGTGACCCCAAACACAAAATATGACGTCCGCTGATATTGTTCACGAATTCCAAGCATACTCGCACCTGGGTGAGAAAGGGGGGGGGGGGGGGTACTCTGATATTTTCATACATACGTAGGCCCGGACCATTTTTGGGGTTAACTTTTTGGTGTTTTGTGATGACCCCAAAAGTTATCCACAAAATCTTCATACCCCCAAAAATATTCATTTTTCTGAAAACCCTCAAAGGTATTGAAATTCAAAATTTTGAACCCCAAAATGGTGCGAGCCCACGTATGAATGAAAATATTAAAGTACCCCCCCCCCCCCTCCACCCTCTCCTCGCAGATAGAAACAGGGGCCGGGGGCGTCCAGACTCAAATAACAGAAAAAAAACTCTGATAAGGGTGTTTATGTTGGGTTTTTTTTGCAACTATATTTTTTTACGGTTCAAAATGGTCGAAACATTTATCGGGGGGGGGGGGGGTGCAACTTTTTATTATTATTATTATTTTTTTTTTTTGGGGGGGGGGGGGGGGGTTGGTGGGATGCAAATCCTTATTTCTATAGAAACCTATATAACTTGTGATTTTTCGGGGGGGGGGGGGGGGGGTCCGGACCACCTATTCCTCTCTGGATTCGCGCATGGACAAGAAATAAGTAATTGCCCACTTCCCTGTCACGGATTGAGTTTTCTGAAAGTCTCAGAAGGTTTACCGGCCGGCGCAGTCGGTAACATGTCTGACTACTGTTTTTTTTTTTTCGGGGATGGGGGGGGGGGAAATGCTTATTTCCAACGAAACTTAAAGAACTTGTGATTATTATTTATTTTTAATTGGGGGGGGGGGGGGGGGGGTGTCCAGACCACCTATCTCCCTCTGGATCCGCACATCGGTTAGAAATAAGTAATCGCCCACTTCCCCGTCACGGATTGAGTTTTGTAGGTGCAAACTGAAAGTCTCATAAGTGTTTCCCCTGTGAACATTTGAAATTCCAGAAAATAGTTGTACCGGGCCGCGTTGCGTCTGACTAGATGCGGGGTAAATGTCTTTTTGTTTATTTTCGGGTGGCGGGGGATGCTTATTTCTATAGAAACCCATAGAACATGTGATTTTTAGGGGGATGGGGGGGGGGGGGGTGGGGGTAGGGTCCGGACCACCTAACCCCCTCTGGATCCACGCATCCAGTGTTGAGTTGGGGATGCTTATTTCTATAGGAACCTTTTGAACTTGTAATTTTTCAGTTGCCATATTCCTGATAACTTTATAAAAAAATCCAATCCGCACGTACAATTGGGCCACTATCGGCCCGCCAACGAACCACCATCCGCAGGAAACGGTTCGTCGGCGGGCCGATAGTGGCTCGTGATGGGATGCTAGCTGGGAGCAGTTGTTTAAAAATCGCAAATGCACTTTTTATTCAATACCGCAGATGGACTCAAGACGTCACAGGTATTTTCCAATACTACGTATTTTTCCATTACTACGTCAGTGTATATGCTATAAATAGACGCAATGGCGTTTAGTAGTTACCTGTCTTAATATGCTGACAAGCTATTAAAGGGAGAGAACCAGTCTAACGTTTGGTAACTAGTAATTTTTTACAAGTAGAGAATCCTACTCATCCGACTGCGCATGCTCTAGAAAAGATTTTTCAACACAAACTTCAGTATTTTTTCAGTAACTATAATTTAATGATTAAGTAAAAGAAAAAAATTAAACCCCCAGAACAAAATAAACATAATAAAACGGCTTGTTTAAAAAATGCACTTTATGTCAAGGGTATTTTCCAATACCACGTCACTCATGACGTCAGTGTATGCGATACGTAGGCACAATGGCGGCTAGTAGTTACCTGTCAAGCTATTAAAGGGAGAGAACAGTCTACTTCCGCTACGCATATAACGACTGGTAACGCCTATTTATTTACAAGTAGAGAATCCTACTCATGCGACTGCGCATGCTCCAGAAAAGATTTTTCAACACAAACTTAAGATTTTTTCAGTTGCTATAATTTGATAATTAAGTAAAAGAAAAAATATATAAACTCCCAGAACAAAATAAACTTAATAAAACGGCTTGTTTAAAAAATGCACTTTATGTCAAGGGTATTTTCCAATACCACGTCACTCATGACGTCAGTGTGTATGCTGTACGTAGGCGCAATGGCGAATACATGTTACCTGTCTTAATATGCTGACAAGCTATTAAAGGGAGAGAACCAGTCTACGTCATCTTCCCACAAGTCCGTAGATTGGTTCCCCTCGTTGATAAAGCTCCACTTCCGCTACGCATATAACGACTTGTAACGCCTATCCCATTACAAGTAGAGAATCCTACTCATCCAACTGCGCATGCTCCAGAAAAGATTTTTCAACACAAACTTCAGTTTTTTTTTCAGTAGCTATAATTTGATAATTAAGTAAAAGAAAAAATATAAACTCCCAGAACGAAATAAACTTAATTAAACGGCTTGTTTAAAAATGCACTATATGTCAAGGGTATTTTCCAATACCACGTCACTCATGACGTCAATGTGTATGCTATACGTAGGCGCAATGGCGACTAGTAGTTACCTGTCTTAATATGCTGACAAGCTATTAAAGGGAGAGTCTAACAAGTCCGTTGAAGTTAGTTTATATAAATAGACAACCAGCTAGAGGGTATCACTATTCCAACACAAATGCTTGCCGCGAGAGCGCCGCAAGCAATAATGACGATACAAATCAGGATAAAATAGCTTAAGATTGTAACCATTTTTCGAGATGAAGAGTGCTATTCGGTACCGAATCCGGATATACACGTATATTTTTTCAAAATCACTGTAGATCCAGATCAGATGGCTTCTGACAATCCCATCTGGTCAGGATCACAACTACAACTTGTTTTCCACTATAGAAAATAGATACAGGAGGGTCTAGATGGGGTATAATGATTAGCGAATAATGACCTTTTTTTAAATAGTGAATAATGAGCCAAAAAAATAATGAATGATGAATAATGAGGGCCTAAAAATTAATGAATAACCCAATTTTTAAATGAATTGAAGAAAAAATAATGAATAGTGAATAATCAGATTTCTTTGCCACCTTTCTTACTTTTAATGAATAATTGGTGTTATTTTAATGAATACCCCAAAATTTCAATGAGATGAATAATAGGCTAAATTTTTAATGAATAGTGAATACCAGACCCCCCCCCCCCCCCTCATCCAGACCCTCATACAGCTAGAGATAAACCGAGGAGAGTAATACAGAAAGATATAAATATGCACAGACAATGCTTCGACCATCCTTGGCATAAATTCTGTTAGAACAGAACAGAAGCTGTTCACTAAATAGCAGGCACACAGCCTTAAACAACGTCATCAACGTCGATGCTACGTTATATTGACTCCATGAGCCTGCTGGGTTAGTGTCCTGGTCCCTCCATGCGGATAACCCGGACTCAATTCAGACTGGGTGGGCTTTCATGCCGAACATCATGTACGCAGAGGTCTATGTTTTTTTTCTGGTTTAGCAATGCACTTGATCCATTCAATATTAAAGTACACAACGTTTGTGCAGCATGACTTATTTGTCAAAGTTTTTGTTGACACTAACCCACGGCGCACGAACCAGGAAGTATCGACCTTGACGAAATTTTGTAAAAATTATCAATCAGGGCCAACAATAAAGTCAAGGTAGATTTTTTTAGGATACGAAATTTCACATTTCAAACTCATCATAGTAAAATCAAAGTAATGGCTCCATACAATGACATTTTGCACTCATTAAACAGTGTAGAGCGTAGGCTCAGAAGAGTCTGCCAGGACTTCAGTTAAGAGTGCGTAACGAAAATTTAATTTTCTTATTTCTCAACCAAAACATATGTTGTGGGTACTCAAAAGAACCGTACGCGTCTCAATGAGACGGTTCGTTTGTTTATCTAAACATGTGGTCTGCGCATTGTAAGTATGGCGCACATCCACAACTCGAACATGGCTTGTGATAACATATTCACAGTATACGTGACAACCATTTGTCCTTCAATTATCTACGCGAGTATGCTTCTAATACATTTCTGTCTTTTTTCTTTTTCTTTTTTTTATCTTAAAATGTAAAATAATGTGAAACTGTTCTTCAGAAATAGTGATAACCGATATTAATTTCATGGAAAGTAAAACAAACTTCACGCGTCCTTTACCGGTTTAAGCGGTATTCAATCCAATATTCCAGCTGTCTCCACATCAGGTGTGATACGGAATTTATTTTAGTAGTGCTACTTTTTCAAGGGCTGATATTTGATTAGCCAGCATAAGTTTATATGATCAGCCAATCACAACTACTGCATGGAGACAAGGTTCATGTATGACGTCTTCTTTATTTTCAAGGAAAATAAAATCTTGGTGACCGTCTTGAGATTATGATTCAAATGCATTTTTTATTTGTCTGATGTATCTAAGAGGGGTACGGGTATTATATTAAACATTTTTCCAAGTGCCTTACTGCTTTTTTGAGATTCGCTTGAACGCAGTAAGTATTTATGAGCAAGGTACACTATAAGCCCACCAACGTAACACCATTCTAATGGCGTTACGCTGGTGCGCTGAATGAGACCCGAAACAGTATGTTAGTACTGAATACGATCCCAGTTTCTAGAGAGAGAGAGAGAGAGAGAGGGAGAGAGAGAGAGAGAGAGAGAGAGAGAGAGGTGAAATGCCGAGCTGCATGTAAGCTGAATCTTGATATCACAAATTTGTTTTGTTGAAAGCTCATAAAACCTTCCATAAATATATGACAACTATGTATCAGGGGCGCAAAAAGTAGCGAACAATGGATGAAATGGGACACCATAAGATCGTGTTGATTGAAAAACAGCAGCATCACATTGAAAACAACAGTTGAAGAAGTGTCACTTTACCCATAAAGCGCCACCTATAATTTGCAGCAGACGAAAATTTCAAACTTTGCTGCTTTTACAAAAATAACAAAATTTTGAGCCGTGACATATGATTTCCAACAATGTGGCATTTTGACAAGTGTAGACTCATACGAGCCTGTGCTGCCTCATTTTAAGCTTAGAACCCCCAAATGCTGTTCGGTCAGTAGCTTAACAGTCATAGAATATTCAAGCGACTTGCAAAGGCTCTTATCAGACTGCGCGTATGCGCAGGCTGGTCTGAGCCTTTGCTGTCGCACATACCACATTGTTGGAAATCCTATGTCACGGCTCAAATAAGGCATACCTTATTTTTTAAAAAATTAGGAGAGATGTTGCAAAATGTGTCATCTGCTGCAGTCGTGATTGGCGCTTTTTAAGTGTAAAAAAAATGACTCGTAACATGCCGCAACAATAATCTAACTGAACCTACAACACCGAAGTGTGTGTGTGTGTGTGTGTGTGTGTGTGTGTGTGTGTGTGTGTGTGTGTGTGTGTGTCAAATGTCAAATTTGGCCTGTTCAGCTCAGATATGATAATTTTACTGATACAATCAGTGCATATTGTGCAAAAAAGATATAAAATCAACTGACAGTAATATGCACAAACCACATTGAATGTTTGCTAAATTAGATTGAAACTCTAGGTATCTAAGTCGGGTAGCCAAATAGTTTCAACATATCTTCTATGACCATCTATCAAGGTGGACGGATTGCAGTTCTGAAAAAGGCTCCATAAAAGCGGTTGCTAAAACATTTTAACATTATATAGACACAGGTATGCAAAACGGTGGCTAGGTTTTGCAAAGAAAGGTATGCAAAATGGTAACAGGGCTTTGCCGAAAAAGAAAATTCTCAGCAACGCCCCATCACCGTTTACATATCAAATGCTGGACATAATTAAAATAGATAAGTATGTAAACTTTGGTACAAATATCCCATAAGGTTCCAGAGTTATGATGATTTTCACTAACAGATAATGGACGGAGTGATGGGTGGTTGGATGGACTCTCTTAGTGATTATAATGCAGACCCAAGGGTCGTGCAACCAACACTTGCTATATGTTACATAACTTAACATTGACTGCCGAAAATCTAATACAATTCTGCTAACTTTTTTCAAAACTTGCTTTGTCAATTTTTGTATCCAGTCAGGGCCGATACTCTGTTTGCAAAAGGTATCAGCAGACGGCAAAAGTCGCCACTAGCAAGGAAACTATCTATTATGCAACTAAATAGTTTAAGCTTACATTGCAATTTAAGCAATTTGGGATTTCTACCTCAAAGAATATAGGAGATATGCACCGGACACGAAGCGGGACGGACGGACTGACTGACGGATAGACAGTGCGGTTACTATATGCCTCCCAAAGTGTCTTTTGGGGACATAAAAATACTTATCATCAAATTCCTCTAATTTGTTTATTAAAACAATAGACCAAGTGTGAAAGTCTGGTACTTTAACCACTGCTATGGTAACAAAGATTGGCCGCCAAAAATAGGCTGAAAATAGATAATTTACCATTTTGGAGCACATTTAGGACATTTGACAGAGAAATTAACATACAGCACAAGCAAATACCAAAAAAGATATTTATCACGGCACACAACATATTAAAAGTGTTTTTTTTATTTAGCTGTGTTGATATCTAATTCTTTTAAATTGGTCTCCCAAAGCCCAAAATTTGGTCCAAAGTGGCACTATCTCTATTTTAAGCCTATTTTTGCAGCCATTTTTGTTACCCTGGCAGGTAAAATGTTAATAAATGCCAGAGTTTTACACATGGTCTATTCTCCTAAACAACCAATCAGTAGAAATTGATGAAAAGCAACTTTCAGTTTTTTTGGCTCTAGATGGGGTCTATTTAGCCCCTTAATGCACGTAGCTCTTCTTTCAAGGTCAAGGCAGAGCTTGATCTAATAAACTGCGACCCAGGCCTCCAGAAAAGAGTGTATAACCAAAAATCCTTTTTCATAGTTCTCAACCAAAACGTAGGTAGCCGTATCCATGTAACAGTTCTTTTGGGCACCAACAAATATTTAAACGGATGGATAAGAACAAAAAATAACAATTTTCCACCGAAACGTTTTGATTAAAAATCTGGATGCCTGAATGCTGGATTGATACATTTGTAACCATGAAAAACCAATTTGGTGACCTTGACCAATCACTCACTCGTTTGGATGGTTGGTAAGGTTTACCTCGGAAATAGGGCTGGTCTTGGCTGCAATGTGGCATATTATATAGATGCTAAAAGAATGCAATTCGTTAGTTTTGTTTGTTTTACAGATGTCGCTCTCTCGGCCCTCCTCAAAACGGTTCTTTAGAGGACCTACAACATATGTTCTGGAGGAGAGATAAGTAATCCTATGCAGAGGTCTGGTCACTCTTTCGGAAGCGTCCTCACAGAGCTCCTTAAAATATACTCTTGGATGATTTTATTCGTGGATGGAGGAAGGGGACACTCGCTGTATGAGTATTCGAAGCGACTAGCCAACCCAAGGGTTCTTATTTTCAGAGACTTCCTGAAACGAGGGTGTTTTATAGTTAGGCTAAACATCTGTAAAAAGATAGATTCAAAATCTGACTGGAAAGCGGTTCATGCGTGTCTTCAAAGGGTTTGTTAAATATTGAATAAAGAGAACTGAAATAAACTTAAAGATGGCACTGTTAATTCGAAAATGGACATGGGCATAGACTAACATTTGAGTGTTTGGAGAATTTTTATGAGACCAATTCAGGGCACATTTTAATGACTTTTCATTAATGAAACAGTTGTTTGAAAATGTGCAATCTATTTGGATATGCTTTATTATATGTACATTGCAGCCTGATTCGAGTCTTGGCTGTCAGCACATGTAAATTGTACGAATTGCTGTACCGCTTAATCAAATAATATTCTAGTTGCATTTCAAAATGGGTAAAAAATCAAATTGGGTAATTATACCTAAGTAAAGCTTTATATGACTATTGTGATATGGCACGATTTCCGAGAATAGCTAACTAAACAAGGAATCAATCAATCAATTTATTACTCTCAGGTTACATAATATAACAACATAAGGAGCAATATGCATAATGTCACACATATATTGTTATGGCGGCACTGTGACTCAAAGAGTTTTACAGTGGTCTTAGTAGACATTTTTCAGTTATACCTTACATTACGATTTGTCCGTCAACGGAGACTTACTTTGGACACTATTTAAGAGGGGCGATGTCAGCAGTAACTGGAATCTATCTTTATCGTCTGCTACTAAATATTATATTTTTTGTCCTGAGATCTTTTTTACCTTAACAAACAGTGCATACCATGATGAAATGCCGCATGCTTGCATTTCAGCAGTTTACAAGTGTAAAAAACATGTACCAAAAATATATATTTCACAATTGAAATGCAGCCGGATATCGTTTTTAAAGCTATTTCTTGTTCCATGCATGTATGCATTCACTGGTTGTAACTTGCGAGTAGGTAAATTCGATGTTTTTGCGTCCAATATGATTATTTTTTGGCGTAATTATTTCACCAAGCTAAGGTTAATGGGCAGTGGAAATGCATAAGTCTTTCACAACTTGTGCAAGCCAATATAGCTGGACCACAGTAATTGAAAATCCTTCGAATGTAAAGGAGGTATAGAGTGGACATGGAATTCAAGCATAAACGTCCATATCTTGTTATGATGATTCATGTACCAAGCTACTAGGGAATTTGGGTTTCCCCTTGACCCTTAAGAAGACTTTGTGCTTTGTGGTCACCTGCTGGGAAAGGGCTGACCTCTTGGCTCTCGCTTGTGGTGTCTTCTGTGAGTTTGTCACTTTCCCATTGGTATCCTGGGTCAGGTGTGGTACTTGATTGTATCGATTCCTGATCTTTGCACCATTACTTACTTTGAATATATGCACTAGTCATTTCTAACAAGAGAACAGTGGAGACTTTGACTTGGCAGTTTTCAAGACTGTCTGTCATGTTCATATTTGCCTTTGTATATCAATTGCCCCACATTTACCCACACTATGAGGACAATGCAAAAAGTTAAAACATGGTTCATTTGCCCCGCTATATCCCCGCCATGTCAGAGGATAGTGTGCATGGTTAAAACCGACTGGTACATTATACTAATTGGCAGAGAGCTCACTTGCAGCAGAAAGCTGATGCTTGAGATATAAGGATCAGGCGCGTTCTAAGGGCATTTTATAGAGTTTGCACTCTGGATAGTCCGCCTTTATGAAGCCAGGGGTTTGGCCCTTTTGCGGAAAATGGTTAAAGAGAATTTCACAGGGCTAAATGAGCTATGAAGACACGCAGCATAAACACAATAAACTGGATTTTTCTTCCAAAAATCAAATTGAATGGCTAAAACCCTATACTTACATCATCAAGTTGTTGGCTCTTGCGTATTTTCGTACACTTAAGTACGCCCCTGAGTATGCAAAAAGCTTCCGCCAGACTTTCAGACAAAAATCTAGTTTCCTATGTCTCAGAATCTAAGAAACCATGATGCATACTGGGAAATTGCTAATGTTAAGTTAAATCAGTGGCTGATCCAGATGTGGTTTGCTCGAACCCCCCCCCCCCTCTAGTATTAAATATCCTATGAAATAATTTGCTCTCAGTAAGGCCATATTATTTCATTTTCATGGGATTTTTAAGAAAAATGAGATAAAATCATAAAAGCGAATCCAGCATCTTTATACATATGAACACCCTTTCCAGAAATCCTGGATCCGCCCCTGTAAATACACCAAAAGTCAATATAGTCTAAATCAGTTGATTCTAGTAATTCAAGTGTCATTATCCTGCATCCTATCATATCAAGCTCATTATCTTCAACATACTGAAGGAGTTCACCAATCTATTATAATTATTATCAATATTTCCCACCTAGGAAATGATAAAACTGTTAAATTCAATACACGCTTAGTTGACCACCCTTAGAAATTCAGAAGGAGTAAAATAATTGAAGACAATAAGTAAAGCTTTTTACCTCATGTTATTAATTTGGTGAAGTGGGTTAGGGTGGCACCACAGATTTTTATGACCAGCTTGTCTAAGGGGTTTAATAGTACTTCGTGCACATACCTACGCTAGAGACTGACAGCAACCCTTCTTGTACCAGCAGTATTCAGTTCCCATCAATTAAAATTCCCTTAGAGTAGAGCTGTAACGAGGCCTTGATTTAATGTAGCTCAATGCAAGGGTAGAGGTTGTGCCTTCTGGTAAACTATTGCTACCATGTTGTTGCATATACCATATGTATCCTGGGTCAGGTGTGGTACTTCATTGTATCGATTCCTGATCTTTGCACCTTTACTTACTTTGATTATCAGAGTTGTTTTGTCTGTGCTGCGTGGCAGCCCTAAAAAGTATCCCCACACGTTAATTTAATGCTCTTATTATTCCAATTCTCAGGATTGTGTGTAAAATCTCCTTCCACTATTCCTGTTCCTGGATATCCTCTATGTGCTGTATCCTGGGTCAGGTGTGGTACTTGATTGTATCGATTCCTGATCTTTGCACCCTTACTTACTTTGATTATCAGAGTTGTTTTGTCTGTTCTGCGTGGTGGCCCTAAAAGTCTCTTTGCACCCTTACTTATTTTGGCCAACGCCCTACCCCTAAGTCCACCCAAAGGGTTGGACCAAGGCCTACAAACTAAACTTTCACTTGATATGTTTCAATATCTATTGCACCTCTGCCTGCATACTAAAGACAGGTAAAAATAATTACAATCTGACTTATTTATGGCAAAATTATTTCATGATCAAATTCCCCAAAAGTATGGGGCCAGGTCAGGAGCGAGCTCATAACCCCTGAATTATAGATCTTCAGTCAGACTCAATAGTTTGAATATAATTTCGGCTTCTAGTGCAGAAGTGGAGGTTGAAATCTTTCTCTCTAACAGAGCCAAATCGTTGCATGAGTTGCAGTCTGTTCTGGATTCATTATGTTTACTTCCATCATGAAAGTAGTCCAGAGTCCATTTTAATATAATCAGCAGAAATAAAAAGCATGCAACATTTTCACAACTACAATATATCAGCACTTTAAAAGAAAATATTAGTTTGCTGAAGATGACTTTATTAAAGCACTTCGTATGATTTCCTAACAAGAAGTTAACAGAGTCGCAAGTTACACCTAATGAAGTTGTTAAACGTTTCTGAATTACACTGCTGAGATCGCCCCTCTTAAATAACGTAAGTCTAAGGTGTGCTACATCTTACAAATCCTAAGGTCCACGGTAACTGAAAAATGTCTAGTAGGAGGACAACGGTTAATTTCATTTCCTAATGATTTTCTACTCAACGGGTTTTGCACGAATTAATCGTGGGATAGCGTGGTTGTTTTGAACGCTTCTTGAAAATGATAGTTTTTGTTTCATTATTTAATGACTGTTTTGGATTTATTTAGCTTCATGGGATAGCAAGGTAGGCTATGATCATTTGATCTTTGTATAAATTTCCAACTGGTTACTCAGCGTACGCTGCACGTCGTATCAATGCGAAAGTCGTTGATACGGCGTTAGGCGAACTCCGTCATCAGTAACGAGGTTTCGGTAAGTAGTTAAATGGATGGATTAGAACTTGGTTTTTATGGCCTTTTAGTTGTCTTTGAGTCATTTGGGCCGCCATAAGAATACAAGCAAATCGTAAGGTTATTTAGTCTTATCCCTTTATGTGATGAGTATTTGTGTTGAAATGCTCTTCAATTTGTGCAGACAAGTAGTCCCAGATCAGACTGCTCCTCAGGGGCCAGGCTGATCTGGGCCCATTTGTTGCTGATGCTTTTAGAAATGTCTCTATCTCTCGAAATGTTAACATTTAACAAAGGCAGTTTCAGTCCTCACGTTTCAATTTATCGGACAAACCATATGTAGTGGGTACTCAAAAGAACCGTCTCAGTGAGTCGTCCTTTCGAGTGCCCAAAATATATCGGAGCTAATGGTTAAATGGAAAATGCTAAATAAATGGTATAGGATTATTCCATTCGCAGATTTTTGGGGCTAAATATGTATACATCCTTTATTTATACACAACGCAAAATACAACAAAGTATTACGCTGTGTTGCATTGCGTTGTATATCTATAAATAGTACACGTACATGGGTTATTATGTACATGTATGCTCGTATAAATATTTTTCGGAGTACTTCGTCTAATCACGTCCTGATGTATGTTATCAGGATCGCACCATTTCAATAGCACTGCCAGTGGGGCCTTTACCCCACTGACACTGCTAGTGAAGCTGGACATGTTTAAGTTCTGTTAGGCAGTCGCCTAGATGTGATTATTTGTCTCCCGGGGAGACTGCCAGTATGTTTTCTATTGGTATATATCAATTTTATACCTGCTGTTGTTCATAGCCACAGAAAAGCTATAATAGCCTAACTGAATAGAAGAAAAGCATTTTAAGACAAAAAAAATACTTGTCATGGGTTATCATGGAAATCGTCTCAGTGGGACGGGTTCCGTGGTCGCCATGCCAACTATTTTGAATTGAAAAACGGGGAAATACACTTCCCATGGTCCTTCTCTACATAGTTGCCATACATATTTTCATGTTTTGATTTTTTACGCCCCAGTCAACGAATTTCTTGTCACGCTGGGACCATTTTCTGTCTTCCTGGGTCGGACCAGTACTAACCAGCGGTTACATATCATACACATGCACTATAATCGTACGATCATTACACTAAACGTACAATACACTATCGTACCTGAATATGCAGCATGCTTGGTATATTACGAGAATGAATAAGAGCCGATCAAATGTGTAAACATTGAGTCATTGGGCGACGATTTGATGGTATAGTAATATGGTAATTTCTTACTATAGATCAAGGACGTAAATGCAGGAGCAACAGGGTCAAAGACACTGTCTCGAACCTGGGCTCCCGCGGTCTACGCCCAGCATTCTAATTCGAGCTGGTATTTCAAATGTTTAAGAATTTGGTCTGAATAGGACTTTAGTGTTCAACAGGCGGCCAGTTTCTCACTGTTTTCATGATCACCTCGATAAATCGACACAACTTGTGGATTGCAGATTTATTTTGTTCATTCATTAATGACTGGAATTTGAGAGTGTTTGGGTATCTTGTGTAGTATGATTTTATGTAGTAGTTTCGATGGGTTTTTAGATAGTCACACTGTAATATATAATGAAATTCGTCCCCTATGCTGTTATTACAGAGCTTGCAGGTCCGTTCAAGTAAAGGGATGCTGGTCCACCGCCCTGTTTCGATCGGTAGACGGTGATTCCGTGTTCTAAAAGCTGTTAGAATTCTACATTTATCATTGGGCAAATATTGGAAGTAAGAGTTCATTTCGAACGTAGTCTTGAAGGTACGATAATTCAGGGCACTTGACGACTGGTCGACCAAAGCGTTCCATGTTTGTAAATACTGATCTTTGACCTTTTGTTTGAATGATTTGGTAAACCAGTTTAAGTTAAAGTTGGATTGGTTGTCCCAAATGTTACTATAACCGTTAGAACAGATAAGTGTTTTAATATTTTCTAGCCATTTTGATTTTATTTTGCCCTGCTCGTTTAAGCTGTAAATAGCATCGTAGACGATAGCGGCTGTATCGTTTGTTCTGTTAATGTTCAATTTTGCCCAATAGGATATAATTCTGCTTTGGATGTCTATTTTGAGTGGGTATGCACCTAGTTCACCGTAGACCATGAAAGATGGAGTTGACTTTTTTAGGTTAAGGATATGTTTGTAAAACTTTAGCTGGACTCGTTCAATTGTGTCTATGTTGCCAAAACCCCAGATCTCACAGCCATATAGCAGTATGGGTTTGATGACCTTGTTAAATAGGTCAAATTGCAATTCGAGTGGTAAATTTAGGATTCTAATTTTACGAAGTAGTGAGAAAACAGCAATATTTGCTTGGTCGGCTATATGTTTTTTTGCACGTGTGAAAGAACCACTGCGACCTAGAAATACCCCCAAATATTTGTATTCCTTTACAATTTCTAATTCGCTACCCTTAAAGAAAAACTTGAGATTCTTGGGTAGTCTGCCACCTGAAAATACAACAATTTTAGTTTTACTTATGTTCACTGTTACCACTCGGTGCAATACTTTTCAAAAACGTCTAATGCTAATTGCAAGTCTTCTTTGTTGTTTCCAAATATTATTGTGTCATCTGCGAATAACAGGACAAGCAGCTTTATGTAAATGTAAACATCTTCTTCGTTTACTTCACATTTAATTCCAGGAACTTGATTTCTAACCAAAAAGCTTTTTAAATCATATAGGTATATAGAAAAAAGCATGGGTGACAGGATTTCACCTTGACCCACTCCAATTTGGCAGGGGAAAAAAGCAGTTGAACCCTCGGATGTGGAAATTCTAGACTTTAGGTTACTATAAAGATTTCTAATGAAGTTGTGGAATTTGCCATTCACGTTATTTTCTAGTAATTTTTGCCATAAACCAGCCCTCCAGACTGTGTCAAACGCTTGTTTGAAATCAATGAATGCGCAAAAGAGTTTCGACTTATTTGCTTTACAGATCTCGATCAGACTTTGTAGTATGAAAAGATTATCTGTTGTTGAAAAACCTTTGCGGAAGCCTGCTTGCGAAGAGTCGACTATATCACATTCCTCAATGTATTTGTTCAGCCTGTTATTCAGTATGGATGTGAACAGTTTGCCAAAGCAACTTAATAGCGTTATCGGTCTGTAATTTTCTGGGAGATTTTCACTGCCTTTGTTTTTGTAAATGGGGAAAATACTGCCCTGGGTCCAGCTGTCTGAGACGATGCCTGTGTCGTAAATGATGTTAAAGAGTTTTACGTATATAGGTGACATGACATTTATTGTGGTTTTTAAGTGTTCGTTCAAAATTTTGTCGATTCCGTGGCTTTTGTTATTCTTTAGGTTTTTGATAGCTTCTTGTATTTCTTTTTCAGTGAAAGGTTGGTTTATATAATAATTGAAAATAGGGGTTGTATCAGGGGTTGTATCGGACGTGTTGCTGGTTTGGGTTTCCGCATTCTCGTCTATTTGGATTGTGTTAAGATTCTTAAAGTACTGAAATAGGTCATCAAGTGGTGCATTCTTTTTGTTTGTTTTGGTAGCAGAGTTGATTATCTTCCAAAAATCCCTGGGTTTTGCGTGCTTCATTTTTTTTAGTTTTGCTATGTTTTCGCTGTTATGCTTCCGTACATTTTTTGAGATAACTTGTTTGTATGCTTTACTGACGTGTTTTAATTGCTCTTTGTTGTGGGTATTTTGTGCCTATTGTATGTTTTGCGTGTGGTGTGGTAGAGGTTACGAGCGCGACGGCACTCATTATTGAACCATTTCTTGCGCTTGGCATTACGTGGTTCACTGCCGTGTGGTGGTGTACTTGCCCGGGTGTGACCGAATGTTGATTCTGATGCTGTCAAAAAAATATTACCAATTTGGTTTATTATATCATTAATATTCCTTGCTGTTGTGTTATGCCCCTCGGACATAGTCTCGAGTGTAGAGAGAATTTTAAGGATTTCTCCGTAGTTTAGATTTTCGCAGTAGGAATCCTTCATTTCTGCATTCCATAAACGAATTCGGGGTTTTGTTTCTTGCAGAGGATTTGTGCTGGTAATAGCTTTATGCGTGGATAAAAGCTCAACGGACAGGGGGCAGTGAGCGTCTGAGAATAGGCTATCAAATTCATGAATGTAGAGTGATGCTAATATTTCAAAGTTATGTGCTGTGGATAAGATATAGTCTACTGTACTACTGTTTTTACAAGTCCATTTTGGTTGTCCAGTATCCAGCCTACCATTGAGGATAAACATATTGTTATTTTTTACAGAAGTCTGCTAATTGGTAACCGTATGCGTTTGTGCTTGGGTCTGCGTTTTGTCGATTTAAGGGAATATTTTTGGTTTCAAAATAGTGCAATATTTCTTGTTTCTCATTCTGTAGGTCCTCATTTCCGTTTATCTCAAATAAAAACGCATCACAATCGACAAAGTCGGTTAAATTTGCTGTTCTAGAATTGAAATCCCCGAATAGCAAAACATGTTTAGAATCTAGGCAGAACTGATCAAATTCTTGTTGTATTTCAAGGTATGGATCTGGGTGTGCGTATTTTGACCCATGCGGTGGGATATAAACCACGCCACATGTAAGATTTTCCTGGATCGAGAGAATTTCTTTCGATACAGAAAACCACAAAATTAGCTTACTGTCGTTTTTTATTAAATTGATGTAAGGTGCGATGGTTTCTTGAATCAGGAGAGCAATGCCGCCAGATCTATACCTTGAAATGTGTTTTCTATTGCTCATGATTATTTTGTAGTTTTCCAGAGTTATTTCGTCTATATCGTCTAGTTTTGATTCTTGAATGCCTATAATGGCATGCCTCGATAAAAGTTTAATAAACTCAGGGCAGTTAAGCTTTGTTTTTAGACCACATGTATTCAATGACAGAAATGTTATTGGCCGAGAATTGTCCTGATGAAAATCTGCAGAATGACTAACACACTTGTTTATGTTATTATGATCGTCTGTACAGTTTTGTTCAGGGGGTCCGTTGTCCTCTGCGCGCCGCTATGCTTCATTGGCTGATTGGTTTTCAGTGACGTCATTATTATTGCTGGCTGTCGGAAGAGGGTCGTTCAATAAATGTTTATCATTTGCTAACTGTTGGGAAACGATAGGATTCAGTTCTTCCGTTTCGAGACTTTTGTCTGGATAGCACGTTAGGTCCATTTGTTCGCTTACGGTGGACCTGATTTGATTGTTCTCATAGTTGTTTGGTACATTAAGCTCATCTTCTGAATTTCCGCTATCAAGCTCCCGTGACTTTTTAAGTGTTACTTCAGAGTCCAATGGGGAGGATGCTTTGTTTTTCCGCGATTCAGAACGGTTTGATTCAAAGTTTTCATTGAGCAGAGCACCGAATCGGTTGGGAGTAGTGAAATCTATGGGTGTATCACTGAAATTTGATCTTGGTTGTTGATAGCTCCCCATATTATTTGTACTTGTTTTGGAGCGTTCAAAGATTCTACCTCTTGTATAGTTCTTGTTTGGGGACTGTGGTTTGTTATAGTCCTGGTTTCTGTAGCCCGTGGTATAGCTTTTTCTGAACTGATAAGTTTGGTTTTGGCTTTGGTAATCAGTTGAAGATTTCCTACTTTGATTTGGTTTTGGTACATATTGTATATCATTGATATATAATTTGTCTTTTACTAGCCGCACTTTGTTTTCTTTGTTCAACTTGGCCCTCTTCATTTCAGGGTACAGTAGTTTCCGTTGCTCTTCAATCGGTTTGGGAAATTGTTCTCTTATACTGTACGGTTTTCCCTTGAGTGTTTGTGGGGCCAGAGTACGTACATATTCCCTATCTTTGAATCGTTCAAATTTGGCCACAATTGGTCTTGGGTAGTCTGTGTACCTATGTTTACCAAGGGGTTTGATCCTGTGTACCCTATGAAAAGGAATGGAGTAGCTTATTTGCATTTCTGTTTCTAGGAACTCATTTAAGACCTTTTCAGTGTCTTCCTGGACGCCATCTCTCTGTTCGGGTTCCTCAATGCCAAAAAATAATAAATTGTCTCTCATGCTCCTGCATTGCAGGTCAGTAACTTCTGTTTCGCATTTAGATAGTTTTGGGTGGATTTCGGACTGTGCCATTTCTAGTTTATCAACACGTTTGCTTAGCTCACTGATCGTGTGTTGAGATGCGTCCTGGTCGCAAATCGCTTCGTGGTACATATCTTTGCACTTGCTTATATTTGTGTCATGCTCATTCATTTTCTGGGACAGTTGGGATACTTTCTCATTAAGCGAGATGACGTTTAATTGTACTTTCGTCATAGTTGGTTTGATACTGGCTAAGGCATTGACTTGATGCTCCATATTTGACATACGGTTGTTTTGATCTTGTAGTTTCGCGTCAACGTTTTGCCATTTCATATTTTGGTTTAACAGATGTGATTCAATCTGGGCTAATCTGAACATCATTTGGGAAACCCATGGCGGCGGTTGAGGCTGTGTCACCATAACATGCTCGGTTTGCTGTGTCATCATGGCGTTGTTATTCGTGGCATTGGTAGCCGTGTCGTTAGTAACACCGGTGTACGAATTACTACTACTCGCACATTCCATAGTAATCTGTTGTTGTTTTTGTTGTTGTGTGTACTGATGCTCGCTGGACTGTGAATGAGTCACGCCATGTTTGAAATTGTGTTCAAAGTTCGAACTGTGCTGGCCCAATCTTGGTCCTTGCGGGTTGTTGGGATATAGAACATCCCTGGCTTGGTTTAATAGACTAGATGTAGGAACGAAAGCTGAAGCATTTGCCGATAAGCTTGGCGGACTTGAAGGTGGTGGTGGCAGTGGCAGGTCGAAGGGTGGGGTATCGGTACCTGAAATCACGGTTCTCGCCTCCATATCTCGCCCTTTGTTCTCGGTTTTCCTAGTGAATTCCATCACTGTCTGATAATATAGTTCATATTCGTATTGTAGCACTATATTTTAACACTTTGTCCACTTTCCTGGTTAGTTTACTCGTATTTATAAAGTAATTTGTCCTCCAGTGAAAAAACTCGTGTGCCCGCCATAACTCGCGCATGCGTAATAAAAAAGCGTAATAAAAAACACCGAGGGGGCAAAACAATCCCCTAAAATTACCGAGGTAACCACATTAAACGTGTGCAGTCACGAACCATAAATTATGACCGCAATGATAGGTAGTGACAACGCCTTACAGGAGGTATTACGTGTCGACTTTGTGCAAACGTAAATGACACCAGACATAGTGTCGCCGCACTAAGAGGAGAGAAGACGCGCGAATTATTGAAGGATATTTGGTAGTATCGATTCTTCATTAAACTTTTATACCAAGCAACGTTAATTCAAGGATCAATTAATGACCCCCGCCCCATTTCTGAGGCCACAATTTTTTCCCTGTTTCATGCTAAACATGCCTGTCAATTCGACATCCAATGAATTTTACAGGTTAGTTACTTTAGGCTGTACTTTCTTAAATAGATTATATTAGGCACTGGCCTGCACCAGTGACGTATCATATATAAGTCACTGCCTGCACATGCCATGTACCATGGCGATCATTTTATTACATCCGACCAGGTTCGCTTTAATCCCAGGGGGCGGGGTTATTCTCAATTTTTCTGCATACGTAGGCTCGGACCCAGCATCTACTCTTCACCCCGAAAAATATCAGGAATTTCAAGCACCCCAAAAAAATATTTGAAATTTTAGCAACCCCAAAAAATATCCCCATTCTGTACATGATACCTTAAGAAAAGACCCTAAAATACATAGAAATAACCCCTAAATATAGTCCAAATGTCCACCATAACAAGACAATGTGCTGTATAAAAGCCATAAGGTAATATGTCTTAAGTCAAGGTCATAGCCATGTTCAAACTGAGAATGTATGTACCATGCATAACTAATACGCAGCCAGGACATGGTTGGCAGGAATTGTATAAGGGTACCACTAATATGCCTTGAGCTAGCTATAGACCTCCCTCCCCAAGGGGGGATTTTGTAGACTATGATTTCCTGAAACTACATTATATAAGCCACGAAATGAAATATGTTAGCCCTTTGAGAGTGGCAGCGTTAACATGTAAGCAATACAACAGAAATATAAATTGATCATTGGAGCATGACCAATATAGTTTCAAGGGGCACGGTTGGCAGGATTTATGAAGGGCTAGATATTGCTAAACATTAATTATCTAAACTGTGGGCCTCACTAAAGCCTGTCTGACACAGAACACACGGCTTATACGGTTGGCCATCCGTATAAACCGTACATACAACCGAACCAACCGTGGCCTTATCCGAGTTACACTCGGGCCAGTTGAGTGTAATTGTAAAAGCCGTGTATGGTTTTTAAAAGTTTTAAAAAAACTGACACGGGTGCCATGTCCGTATATAATCGTATTAGCGATCGTACAAGACCATGAGAGACCGTGTGAGGCCGTACGAGACCGTCTGAGATCGTATGAGACCATATATTCAACCGCCCATGAAGTCCATTCCACGAAGCCAGGCCATCAAAACGAGTCAATTTTATTTCAAAACATACACGAATGTGTGATAATTCGAGCATAACTCGAGCAAAAGTCGGAAAGACCGTATGTAAACCATGTAAATGTCCAGTTAATCGAGTAAAAGTCGTGTTTAATCGTACTAGGCCGTAACAGACTGTACTAGACCGTCCTTGGAACCGTACAAAAATCGTATGAAATCGTTTTGCAAATCGTGTTCAAACCGTGACAAACCTTGCTTGATCGAGTATATCCGTGCTTTGTTCATACATAATCGTGCTGCATTCGAGTCTAAATCGTACCAACTCATCCCTAGGCACGGTTGGAGCTCAATACTCGTACATGTAAATCTGTGTATAACCGGGTATACTGTATAGGAACCGTGTGCCCAACCGTGTTCTGTGTCAGACAGGCTTAAGTTGTAAGTTATTTCCATTCTAAGCTTATCGAATAGACGTGGCCAATTTGGACTCCAGGGACATGATTGGCAGAATTTATGTAGGGACCACTAAACATTACTATAAAGTAAATAATTATGTAAGTTGTTTTTATTCGGATTTGTTTAGTGATTTTACGCCCCAGCTATGATCATGTCGGGATAGTCAGTTAAAAAATCACACTTTTCCTGGTCAAGCTTGACTAAGGGGTTGGCCAGTACTTCGTGCACATACATTTGCTTATAACTGACACAACCCTTCCACAGCGCCTCCAGGTTTACGATAAGCCCCCTTTTTCTAAGAAAAAGAATATGGCTCACCCAGTTTTTCATCATTGTTATATGAATGGTCCAATGGTCCCATTTTCTGACAACCCTGTTTGATAATACTCATATTTTTGCTCAGATATTCAGCTCAGAAACCAAAATTGTAATATTTATTTGTAAACTTTGTTTACAGACAGCAAAGAAGGTATATAAAAATCAAAGAACAGTATATGAACATGTAAACATTTTGTTCAATCAAGTATATGTATAGGTCATTTTTTCAAAGACCAGGTATATGATGGTGGTAGGTTTCAAAATAACTTGGCTGCACACCCGTACCAAAATCACCCTCAAGTTTTTTTTCAAAGACCAGTATGATTGGGGTAGGTTCAAAAAACTGGGCTGAACATCCGTACCAAAATACCCCTCAAGTTACCCCCCCCCCCCCCCCATCGGATCATATGAGCTTATAAGATCTTATAACTGTAAGGGTGATATACTGCAACTGGAGGCAGACATTTTGAGGTAAAAAAAGATGACCTAAAGTGTCTGTTTTGCGAACTTGAATATGTATAAGCTAAGTCGATGAAATAAGTAGAACACTCAATAGCAATTAGAATGCGCAAAATTATAAAACAAACCATTACATGAAGTATGTGCTTGACAAAATGTTCCTGTACTCGTAGTTTTATTTTGTGTTGGTAATTTCAGGGATATTTTTTGTTTATTTCCAGGGGTACAGGATATTTAGGAAATTTAATTAAGGGGATATTTTCCAATTTACTTAAAGGGATATAGGAAACTTTCCTGTTTACTTCCAGGGATATAGGATACTGGTACCCCCCCATACAAGCCTCAAAGGTAGAATATTCGATATACCTAGGCAAGTATGGGGTTTATAGCAGAGAATTCCAGACAAAGGGTCAAAGTCCCTGCTGTTCCAGGGGCTGGGGGCAGTGGTTACAAATGACTAGTGCATAATTCTGGTGTTTGTCAGATATAGGCTTCATTCCCTAACCAACTTTACCAAATAGTTCAAACGTAGGAATGACCAGAACCACAATAAGATTCACAGCTTAATGTCAGATCCTACTTCTACTATATATGTACTTTCATAACATGTCTTGTGATTGATTGAAAATCAAATAGTTAAACATTTATTGACTTGAAAAAAGCTACACACTTTTCATTAAATTTTACAATTCGCCAACGATATGATACGGGAAAAGGGGTATGTGCATTAAGGGGCTAGTTTAGCCCCTTCTGGAGCAAAAAAAATGAAAGTGGCTTTTCACCAATTTCATCTTGTTGGTTAATTAGAAGAATAGCCCAAGTGTAAAATTCGTGAATTTATTTTACTTTTACCGGTTGCTATGGTAACCGAAATGGCCGACAAAATCGGCTTAAAATAGAGAAATTGCCATTTTAGGCCATATTTGAGGCTTTAGGAGACTGATTTTTTAAAAATTAGATATCAGCGCAAGCAAATACAAAAAAAAACCTTTAAATATATTGTGTGCCGTAATAATTCTCATAATCTGTTAAAGTAATTTTTTGGTATCTGCTTGTGCTTTATATTAATTCCTCTGTTACAAGTCTAAACTTTGCTCCAAAATGGCCATTTTCCTATTTTCAGCCTATTTTGGCGGCAGTTTTTGTTACCATAGCAACCGTTAAAGTCGAATCAATGCCAGACTTTTACACTTTGGCCATTGTTCTTATAAACTTGTGAAGAGCAACTTTTATTTTTTGACCTCATAGGTTGGCCAAAATAGCCTCTTTAATGCACGTACCCCGGTACTGATTTTTTGCAATAAGAATGTGGAATTACCTCTGCCGAGTCTATTAAGGTGAGGAACACTATTCCAAAAGAAAAATTAAGTAGGTCAGACAGATAAAACAAAGATCATCAGTACCCAACAACACTTTCTTATTGGAATGGATGCATAGCGTATATGGGAAAAACATGCACAGAATGTAAACGGAATAAGCATTAGAGAATTAGATGTGCAGGCATCTTATGTGACAACAAGTGTTGGCTCCCAAGCAAAATACCCGGCCAAAGGATACAAGACATAATACAAATCTTCGATACTGTACAATCATGGCTGAATATATAATGATTTTTAATATGAAGTCAATATCCATTTCTTTTCCTAAGCATTCAACTTAAGGTGATATCCGCATTATCAATGTATTCTACCAAGTAGTCGATGAGGGGAGAGCTATCCCCTCTCCCATCAGCTCGGTCATACCAATGCATTAACAGGGGCTTATGATCTGTGTCATTTGAGTGAACATTTCAAAGGGCCAATTTCTAAATGATCCTATCAACTACAGTTTTATATGACTTTTTGGTTATTGTAAAGGCGGCACCTCATGAATGGGTAATTAGGACTGGTCAAACTTAGACATAGGTAAAAGCTGAAAAAGAGGCATGGTTTTATTCAAAAGAAACTGTATCATCTTGCGTCATTACCTCAGTATAGACGCAAAACACTATAATCATAGATCTAGAGCTAAACATTGTGGACCCAGATCAGACTGCTCGTACAGGAGCAATCTGATCTGGGTCCACACTGTTCGTCTATGAGGCTTCAAATATTTTAGTGGACGACAAAAACATATATTTTGTGATCATGCGCTGAAAGGGTTGATAAATGTGAGTTTTCATAAAATGCACGTACGTTTGCGCGGCCAAAACAACTTATTAATTCTTCACCAAATTATAAATAGAACCTGATTTCCCTTGTTTAGCAGATGAAATAGCCGAACCACGCCCAGATATTAATATTAAAGGTACCGCCTTTACGGAGAGCAAAAAGTTCTATTATACTACAAGATGCTTTTGGTAGACCTTTTTAAAATCTTTAATGATCAAAACACAATGCGATCCTAGAATTTCAGTCAAGCAAAGGCAAACAAGGCAGACCCAGATTAGACGACTCATTGATGGACAGTCTGATCAGAATAATTGTGTTTGTGATACAGTCTGCACACTTTTGAAACAGCAGAATTTAGGCTACACTGTATGAAATGGATATTAGTGAAAGAAAGGCGGCAAAGATCAGGAATCGATACAATCAGTTACCACACCTGACCCAGGATACCACATGGGAAAGAGACAAAACACAATTAAACATCACAAACAAGAGGTCAGCCCTTTCCCAGCAGGTGACCATAAGGCAGCAATGAACAGACGCGAAAGCACGACAAACACAAGACATAAATAACACAAATGATCGACAAGAGAAGTATCGCCTTGTAATGGTCAGTAAAAATATTTTAGAATCCATACAGTAGTTGTGTCTCATGAAGCTGATGTAGTCACATAACATGAAAATTGTTTGAAGTCAATATTGCCAACTATATTTTTCTACCCAGATATACATTTATTTGGGTGATAATTCTTTCATTCATTGTAGTGTGATGAATGTAGTTAATATTCATGTAAACATTTTTGCCTAACAGAACCAAACTAGGAAGTAACTCAAAAGGACTGATTATCACGCTGCATAGTACTCAAATAATGTGAATTTGGGCGTAAATGAATCTGAGTGATTTTTAAATAACTCATACAACATTAATAGCCAAACTATCAGTCTTCCAAACAAGAATGCCATTCTTTTCAACAGGTAAATTCCATTCAAGCAAAGCATTTGCAATTACCAGCCACTTAAGCCCATTAACATTGTATGTGAATGATTTTCCTATCTAGACATTCAGTTAGGTAATATCCCAATTTTCTTAAAATAGTGGACACACAAACAGAATTGATCCGTTGTTTGGTGTGCTTCCCATTGGTTGTGGGGGCTCTGTGTTTGTCTTTGTTTTGTTTGGCATTTCTTTGTCTCCTTTCTATTTTTGTAATCTTCTTGAAGAGGAAGAGAGAGCTGGTTGCATTGCCTTTACTGTCTTACATATGTCTTTTTACTGTAAATGTTCTGTGACTGTACCTCATGGTGCCGCGGGTTGGTCTGCGTTGTGTGATTGTGGTATTTCCTGACCATACTCACTTACTGTTTGCTTTGAATATTACTCTTAAATTCAAATAAATGTTTAACGGTACTAAGTGTATTGTTTCAAAATTGCGCAGACTGTATTATGAACATGACACCCTGATAAGACTGCTCACCAAGGATACTCAGCAAGGATACGTCTTGTTTGCCTTGTACGACTGAAATTCTAGGATCACATTGGTTATTTGATCATTAAAGATAGAAATTTCGAAATGGCCTGCCAAAAGCCATTTGCTTTACTGTAGCTGAGCTAATAGAATCATTTATTTATTTATTTATTTTTTTATTTATTTATATACATTATTTAATGAGGGTAAAACACATTTAGCTAATATAAAGCTATTCTATCATGTGGCCCTCAGTAACACATGCAACATACATGCATGAAAAATTTAATTCACATAACATATCTAAAATGATAAAACCTATACTACCATAAGCACAGTCATTAATGAAATGATCAGCATGCACATAGGGAAGTGCCAAGCTTCTGATCTCAGCAGATGGATGCAAAAAAGGCAATGAGTTTGGGTCCAACCCTAGCCTGGGCCCGAGCCTGAGCTGTGCTTTTGGTATAAAAAGGCAACTTAAAATGGAAGGGCGTATAAAACGGAAATATTTAAATCTTTGCATTGGACAAATTATTATTTAGTTAAGAATTAAATGGACTATTGGTATAGAAATATCCCAGTAAACTATTCATAATATGGATTTGATCCTGTTTTTAAAACTTGTAAGAGATGATGCATTGCGAATGGAATCGGAATCGAATTCCACAGTTTGGGTGCTGTATACGAATATGACCTATCAAGCAAGGAAGAGTGAGACCTTGGAACCGCAAATGCACCATTGACCGACGATCGCAGTGTACGATTAATGGTTTCTGCTACTGGCTTCAGTAAATCTGTGATATACTGAGATGTCAAATTGTTCATCGCTTTGTATGTAAAGACGGCCTTGTTGTAGTTTAATCGTTTGACTATCGGTAGCCAATTGTATTCTTTGAACATGTCCGCTGATGAAGTTTTGAAATCTGCATGTAATATTATTCGTGCTGCACGTTTTTGGAGTTAAGATATAATGTCAAGGTTTGATGAGGAAGTAGTCCCCCATACCACTGATTCATAATCAATTAAGGGCAAAATGATAAAACTTTTTTGAACATCAGTTGTAACATATTTTGATAACTGTCTTAATAAAGATATCTTTGATGAAATTGAAAACATAAATGGTCTACATGGGAAGTCATCAATATGTATGCCTAGTAGTATATGGTTTTGCGTCCTTGTTATGTGTTTGTCGTCTATTCTAATATCAAACTCTTGAGATACGTTCTTTTTATCTGTTCTGCCTAATATCATATGATTCGTTTTGTCACAATTGATGTGCATATTATTTTGTCTACTCCAATCATTTGCATTATTTGCGCCACATTGTAATTTCTCTTCTTAATTGGGTTTGTTATCATTGGTGTGGAGGGTTGCGTCATCTGCAAAGAAATCGGAGTAGCAATAAATCATGAAGAGGGGTAAATCATTGATAAACAATAAGAATAGGGGTGTCTAAGAATACAGCCTTGGGGAACACCAGAGTTCATATACGTGAATGCAGAGAGACCATTTCCGTGGACGACTGCTTGTTGCCTATTGCTAAGATATGATGTGAACCAGGCCATATATTTGCGGTTAAATCTATAGTTAATGAGTTTCTTAAATAGAATGGAGTGATCAACGACGTCGAAAGCTTTTTTGAAATCAACGAATAAGCAGCCTACAAAGCACCATTATCTAAGCACTGCATCCACTAATCAATAAACTTCACGAGCGCAGTTTGACAACTGCGTTTTTGGCGGAACAAGATGTTTATTTACGTGTTTTCAAAGATTTTAGATATGGTAGGCAAGATTGAGATTGGCCTGTAGTTTGACGGATCAGATTTTTGTCCTCCTTTGTATATGGGAAACACTTTAGCACTTTTCAGTTGACTCGGAAACAATCCAGAGTATATGCTTTTATTTATTAAATCAGCAATCACTGGAGAGAGACAATTTGCTGCTATTTTTCTTATCTTCGGGCCAATGTCATCTAACCATGTTGCTTTAGAGGTATCTAGCGAATTTATGACTGAGAATACTTGCTCAGTAGTAATGAAGGGTATATTAAAAGATGCATTATCTTGAACCTTATTGTTGACATACTCAATGAGTTTTGTAAGATCTTATTGGTTTGTTCCAGTATTATTTCTGTTTAAGATTTGAGCAATTGATGAAAAATGTTCATTTAATTTAGATGCGATTGTGTTAGAATCTAAGATGTGCCCATTGTTAATTATTAGTTAATCAGACATGCTGTTGGCTTTAGATGTAGAGCCCTTGTTTACAGCGCTTAAGTGCTTCCAAATGCTGCTTGTGTTTTTTTGAAGTATACTTAGAGGTAGTTCGATCATTCAACTGAACTTTAGTCCGGGTAAGTCTGGTTCCCGTCACATGTTAAACATTAAATCGGCAGCCAATCACTGCCATCGAAACAAAATACTGGTTTCTTAATTTTTAAGAGTTTGGCAAATGCGGAGAACCAGTATCGACCAAAGTAAAAGGTATGGGCGGAGTTCGCGCGTTAACCATAGAGACTATAGTTGCTCTTCCGACTGTCAGCGTTCCTCCCCAGTAAAACAGTCAACCAATCACAGCCATTGATACAAAACATACAGGTTTCCGGCAATTCCGAGTTTGCATTGGAGGATGGGAACCAATCAACTATGGTCCGACCACGGATTTGGTCTGGTTTCTCTAGTGAAACCAGACATGCGCAGTGCATAAAACCAGAGAGAGTTTTATCGCTCTATGGTCCGACTATAGGGACTGGACTATAGTCTGGTTAACGCACGAACTCCGCCATGGTTGACCAGCAGGAACTGGACATGTGCAGACAAGGGCTAAACAGGAACAGGACATTCTCGCGAGACCTGACGATACCTCATCTAGATCTCTCGCATTTCGCCCTTTGAGTCATGGGTATTTAGCGATATTTGGCTAGTCTCGTTCAATTCTCGCACTGCTGTAGTGACCGAATTTATTGTTTAAAATAGCAAAAAGTTAAATTTTTGACAGTTTATCATTTCTCTTTTAGTCAATATTTTCTGGATGTAAAGCCCCGAGTCATGCAAGCAGTGATCGCATAATATATTTTTAATAAAAATGGCGGCTCAATCCCAGTGTGCACCGAGCGTAAGGCGACAGGTTTGTTCGCGCTAACGAGCTTCCGGTGCGACAATGGGAACAGGAAGATAGATAAGTGATCACGTGACACTAAACCAGAGTGAGTTTGATCAACTTTAGTCTAACCGCAGTACCTGCAGTTGAATGATCGAACTACCTCTTACGCTTTGCGTTTCTTATTAGATTCTAAGTTTTGTCTCTGTACTTTGTATATTCTGGCCATTCGTTTAGGTGCTTGAATTTATCTCGTAATTTGCGAGCTTCACCTATCTCAGGAACATACCAGACAGGGAGAGGAGAAGATTTTACCCGTTTGTGTTTAATGGGGCGTGCCTGTCTAAGCATTGTATAAGAACAGAGTGCCATGCCGCAAAATCTTCATCAACTGACCCCCAGTCAGATTTAAAGTACTCAAGACAACTGGAAAGGTCATTCAGAAACAAAGTTTCATCAAATTTCCTGAAACAGCGATAAGAGGTGGTGGTATGTTCAGGTTTAGATATTTTTGCATTTACTTTTCTTAAAAGACAGACTGGAAAATGATCACTTATTGCATAGTAAGGTACAAAGGTCTCCGTAATGTTTTCTGGATTGCTTGTATAGACATGATCAATGATTGTCGATGAAAGTAAGTAATGGTGCAAAGATCAGGAATCAATACAATCAAGTACCACACCTGACCCAGGATACCAATGGGAAAGTGACAAACTCACAGAAGACACCACAAACGAGAGCCAAGAGGTCAGCCCTTTCCCAGCAGGTGACCACAAAGCACATATAAACAGACGCGCACAAAACATAGCAAACACAAGACAGAACAAAAACATAAAAGATCCACAAAAGAAGTACCGCCTTGGAACGGTCAGTAAAATATTTTACTGGAGGGCTTAAACCGGTTTAACGGCGCCAACCTCACCCTTAATTCAGATGTGGATCAAGACACATAGATATTTGGTTTGCATGAAAGACCCCTAACTTATCAATGCATCATCTCCTAAAACATATAAATCAAGATATAACAAGGAGATAAAGCAAGGATAAGGACTCAACAGTAAATTAAACTGAATACCGGAGCAAAAGAAATCCAACAGGTAAACCCCGGTAGGCCCGACAAACAGCCAAAGCATCAGGCCCCTACCATCTCATCAATAGATAAGTCTTTAAGTCGGAACCATCATAGAGTCTGAAGTCCGACCCACCGGCGTGCAATTAAAGAGGAAAGCAAAGTTGCCAACCGTGATTGGGTTGACTACCAAGCATGCAGTCTGTTGCAATACATTAATGTTATAGCCAATCTTTTTATAATGGGAAATTATTTTAATGAACTGCGCTGAAAAATTATTAGAGCCAACAATCTTCTTAAACTTATACACCAAGTCACCATAGAAATCAGGTTCCGAAAGTCCTTGGCGCAAGAGAGATTTAAGTCCAACTTGGAATTTAGAAATCAAATCATAGTATCGTCTATAAAATTTTGAAAATGTTTTGCGAAGTTTATGATACCGATAGCCTTGTTTAAGAAGTTTCTGAGTTAACAATTTATTGCGAGTGTTGAAGTCAGCAACATAGCTAGATGCTCTAGCAAAACGAATGAGTTGAGAGATATAGACTCCATAGGATGTAGAACGAGGAAGTCTGTGTAACACGGGTAGGTGAAGTTACAAGCTCTGTGAGATAAAAAAGCTGAATAAGATTCATCCATAAATTTTATTATTCATACCATGCGTAATATCGATATTTAAGTCTACATATGGATGAATTCTAGCCCTGTAGTCTGTGCAATTGAGAGTTCTTCTTCAAACGCGCGCGTCAATCCAGTCTGAACTTGCACTGGGCGGGCGATATACGCTACAAAACAAAAATGGCTTGGCATTTAGCAGGGAAATTTCTGTCCATAAAATAGAAATTTAGAAAGAAGCCTAGGCACTACTGCCACTTGGAAATGTTTTTTTAAAAATACAGATCCCAAACCCATGTAAGCCTGGCCGATTTGATGTGAGATCATTGACTACTTGGTAGTATACATTGATAATGCAGATATTACGGTAATGTGTATGCTTTAGGAAAAGCAATGGAGTTCAATGGATATTGACTTCATTTTAAACATCATAAACAAGATGGGCCTTGGCGAAACACATATATCTTTTTTTCTTTTTTTTCTTGTTTTTTTTTTGTGGGCTCCTCCTCCCCTACACCCACTCCATTGTTTTTATTTTCCTCTCAATTTTTTTTTTTTAGTTAATTCTTTCTGTTATGCGGACGTTATACAAAAACATTGAGACAGCAAGACAAGATACCCATGAAGACAAGTGGGAAACCACCTGGATATTTGAGGCCTTTGGAGCTCCCTCCAACTACCCCAAACATCCATACACTATCCCTACAAAAAATACATAACAACAGAAAAAATCAACCATAATAAAAACATTTATATTGTTTGTCAAAATTGACCCGAGACATATGCATATTCAATGACCTTTTACTCAGTCTTCGTGAATCTTCGTAAAAAGTGCGTTTTAGATTGTTGTACAATTACTAATCTGAATGAAATTAATCACAATTCCCCGATAGCCTAGTGGATAGTCGAGTGTTTTTAGCACTCAAAAGATGTGGGTTCGAGTCCAGTAGCATTTAAGTTTTTTTTTTCATTTTAATTTTCGATTTGCTAGTTTCTTTGTTTTTTTTTCTTGATTTTGTGCACAACTGGATACATTTTATTTGAATTTGACATGCGTATATGTAACAAATACAGCACCGTGAACAATTTCAATAAGCCTACATGTGAATAACTCTTTGCACGCTGAATAATTTTTGAGACTTTTGTTACCATCTGCTGACTTTTAATCAAAATTAACTTAAATTCTTACAAGAACACTATCAGAGTGTAAGACGGTCTGTATCCAGATCAGAACTGAAGTTCTGTTGGTACTGAGCTGGGTCCAAACTATTTGCAAATAATAGCAGCTGACAAGGAAAGAGTGGGGAACTTAGGGAATAATGATTGCAAACGCGGCTAAATACAAATAAAAGATGTAAAGTTCATCACAAGATGATGTAAAATATACAAACAATATTAACTTATAAAAGAAAACGATTTGACAATTATATAAAAAAGGTTCCTTCCAAGTTTCGATCAAGGTATGCTTGATCTGTAAGTAGTCAACTAACCACTAGGCTATCAGACCATTTGCATTATCGAATTGACATTATCTTAAAATTCTCTGTAAAAGCGTGACCAAGGTCGGAGTACTCTACGAAAACGCACGAATATCACGAAGATTTTGACGAAAATTAATCAGTCTAAGGTCAATTTTGGCAGACTATACATAGAATTATATGAGATATAAACAGGGTAGGTCAACCAACTTCTGTGCAAAATTTACACAAAAGCGGATTGACCTACTTAAACAAAAGCGAATAGAATCCTACAATAGAAAAAGCTCTTAGCCAATCAGCGATCGGCTTTTATCTCGCTGTTCGGTAGGTATCCTCCCAAGAGAAGACACCCAAAAAGCCATATACTAATTTACAAGATGATTTAAGGTTTTAAAAGTAAATTTTGTTGTCTGCTGACTTCTTTTTTAATTTTTTTTCTGGTCAGACAACATATGTTTGGATCAGAATTCTAAATATGGAGAATATTTCTCTTTTTAAAGAATTTCCAGACATCTAAAGTATAATTTTGTATCTTTTTGAGTATTTTCTTATCTATTATGTCAATATCTTTGTGATTATTACCAAATCTAAAGAGTAAAAAGTTAAAATTTATGTCCAGCTTAATTTCTTTTAAATCTCTTTGTAATTGTTTTCTTAAGTTTTTGAATTTAGAGCATTTGCCAAAAATATGTCTACTTGTATAATCAAAGTTCTTACAGGCTGGACATTTTGGGATCACCTGTACAACTTTATGTTTGAACAAATCTTCCCCTGTAGGGAGCACTCCAAAAATTGATTTATATAAAATATTTTTATCTGAAGGACTTTTTGTTGTTGCTATTGTTGCCCAAATCATTTTCCAATTTAAATGAGGATTTCTTATTTCAACAATAGCTTTAAAATTTTGCTGATCTATTATCATATTATAAATTCCACCTAAGTTACATTTCCAAATAAAATCCGCATTTTTGAAATCTAATTAAATTCTTTTTAAATATTGTAAAGAATATGATATATTTAAGGTGTGCACCCATTTTTTTTTGCATGGTCAGCATTTAAAGATTCTAAATTGAAACCAAACCAATATATATAAAGGCAAGCCCATGGCTGTATTAAATTTTGGTCTATTAGTTTAAAACTCTGAATGAAATTTGCTTTAGATCTTATATAAATATTAGGAATCCCAATTCCTCCATTATAAATATCTCTAAAAAGTACATTTCTGGCATTTTTTTCTTTTCTCTGGTCCCAGAGAAAACCAAAAATATTCTTATTAAAGACTTTTAGCTTGTATGTTGACATTGGAAAAATTTTCATGTAATATTGCAAAATACTAATGATATATGTTTTCAAGATTATTGTTTTTGTGAAGATATTTAATTTGAATTTTGTCCATTTTTGAATTGTTTTTTTCCAATTTTTCCAAACGATTCTGAAAATTCAAATTTAGATCATTTTTGCCTAGATAAATACCAAAAACTTTTATATGGTCCTTGACATATTCTTCTGGTAAATTTTGAAAATTTCCAAATTTTAAAATTTCTGTTTTATTTGGATTAATTTTTGAGCCAGAAACTTTACTATATTCTTCATTTTCACTTTTTAGTTCTCTATAAGAGGCATCATTTATGACTATGTCTGTCATATCATCAGCATGTTGTATTGATTTGATTTCATGTATACAATTTGGAATTTTAATACTTTTGATATTTTGATTTTTATTGATTTTAAAAATCAAAGGTTCTAAACTCATTAAATATAAAATCATGGATAAGGGACATCCCTGATGCACTGATCTCATTATATCAAAGGAGGCCGTAAAAGCACCATTTACCATCACCTTCGATCTAATGCCTGAATACAAAATATTAAACCATTTTATAAAATTTTTATGAAAGCCATATTTTTCCAAAACTTCTCTTATAAAATTGTGCTCAATACGATCAAAAGCTTTCTCATTGTCAAAAGAGATTAAAGCAGCATTTAAATTATTTTGTTGAATATAGTGTATTATATTTTTCAAATTTAAGGCATTATTTAAAATATTTCTCCCTTTAGGGCCACTGCTTTGAAAAGGATTTAAGATTTCATTTGAAATTGATTTTAATCTGGAGGCCAAGATTTTTGTAAGAATTTTATAGTCAATATTAAGTAAAGATATTGGTCTCCAATTTTTTAGATCTGCAGTGGTGCCTTTTTTTTTGAATATTAATGATATAATGCCTATTTTCATGCTTTCAGTCAAATTTTGGTCTAAAAACATATTATTATATAGTTCTGCCAGAACTGGAGTAAGTTCCATTACAAAAGTCTGGTAGAACTCTGGTGTGATTCCTTCACTACCTGGTGATTTACTTTATTCAAATTTTTTATAGCTATTCTAATTTCCTCCTCTGTAATTGAGTGGCCTAAAATATCATTATTATCTTCTCCTAAAACATTTGGTCTAAAATCTTCTAAGTCCTTTTTGATTTTTTGTGTTTCAATCTCTTGTGATTTATATAAATTTCCATAAAATTCTGCCACATTTTCTAAAATTTCCTCTTTTTCATATGAAATTTCCCCATTTTCTTTTTGAATTTGATACTTAAATTTTGAATTTCCTTTCTTAATCTCTTCTTTTCTTGAGAGTTCTTTCCCATCCGAATAAATATTTTCTAAAGTTTGATTTTTTGCTCTTATAATATTCCCTCTTAGATTAAAATTTTGAATTTCTTCTTCTTTTTGTTTAATTTTTTCTAAAATTTCTCCCTCAAAATTATTTTCCTTCATCTGTTTGCCTATCTCAATTGTTGTTCTCCTTCTAGATGCCTGCATTTTACCATATGACTTGGATATTTTTGCCACTTGTATTTTAAAATCTTCCCATGCATCTAAAATATTTTTGAATTTAGCTATTTTTGAAAAATGAAAATCTGAAATTAAATTTTTTATTTCAATTTTGTAAAAATCATCTTTTAAATAAGAATTATTTAGTTTCCAATAAAGATAGCCACACATTTTTGTCCCATCTAATTCTATATCTAAAGAAACAGTTTTATGATCTGCTAAATAGTCCAAATGTGTTACACTTTTAATTTTTGGTGCTAAAAAGTCTGAAATATATATTCGATCAATTCTAGAATTAAGTCTGGTAAAATTTTGGTTTAGGCCATGCTTATATTGATATGCATCTCTTAATTTAAATTTTGAGATTTGAATTTTTTTTGTAAATATATATCATAAGGTCTTAAAGCTCTTAAACGGTCCAAATTATTAAATCTCCTAAAATAATTACATTCTGACCAATAAGATTTTCCAAATATTGAACAAGTTTCTTATAAAAATTTTGTTTTTGTAAATCTTCTTGTCCTGAAGGAGCATAAATAGAAATAAAAATTATAACATCTTTAGCTATTATCTTTATATGTGTTACACGATTTTGAAAAATATTTTCTTTAATTTCAATATGTTCAGTTTTTAGACTCTGTAAATTATTTCTGATTAAAATTCCTGTACCTTTAAATATTTCTTTTGAATTTATAAAGAAAGTACCTTTTACTTCTTTTTCTAAATTATGAACGAAATCTTCTTCCAAAAAATGTAGTTCCTGAAAAGCCATTAACTCTAAATTTTGCTCTACAATAAAATTTTGAATTTGAGAGGCTCTAAGCTTGAAGCCATTAATATTCGCACTTATTATCTTCATAATTACAGAGTCCAAAGTGCTTGCCTAAACCAAAGCAGACATCTGAAGGAGAAATGGAGGAAAAAGATACAAAAATACAAAATATAACATATATTGTAACATATATCACAAAGGAATTTTAATGGCTATATATACTGACCCACACTTCCAACGCAAAATTTTTCAGGGATGTATTTTTAATTGATATATGAGGTCTTGCCGTAATTATTGTACCGTTCAGGGGTTATGACAGACTTTAACTCAATCAGGTTATTATTAAAAGGGAGTGATTGACTGATGAAGTTCTACTTTCATTTTCATAAATAAATGTTTTAATTTTTGATAAAATTGCATTACAGTGGACGAACCAATATATATGTAAGTGTAATATTCTAGATATATTATTTTGGTGTTTTAGTTTTATAAATTGTTTTGGATTCTCAAAAGAGCCATCTCAAGAAATGATTCTTTTGAGTGTCTTCAACATGTGTTTTAGATGTGAGGTAGAAAAACGCATACCATTTTAAAGACTTGATCATTCTTTGCCAAAAACCCTTTTATACCAATTTACACCAATATACTGCTGTGATTTTACAATTTTACTGGCACAGATACAGGTGTTTATGGAACTGCACACCTGTTTACCCTTTGGATTTGTGTGTTTGTGTAAATAATGTGTATTTGGGACCCATAAACTATGACGTGAGAAAATCTGGCTGTACGATTTGGCACCAGTGCGACTGATATTGATTTCATGTGCAACTTAATATTGTCGTCTTTATAGTTTAACTTATAGTTCACTATAAGGCTAATCTCTTTGACAGTTTTTCTCATGGCAGGGCTCATGTATATGTTTTTTAGAAATAGTTTTAGAATTGTAAATATCTAAAGAACTTAAATTCTTACTGTCTCTCACAATTCTTTTAGAATGGCAGTTGTATATGTACCTATGTATTTTAAATGTAAGTATCGAAGATTTGTATTATCTCTTGCATTCATTGGCTGGTATTCAGTTTGGAAGTCAACACTTGTTGTCTCATAAGATGCACATTTATTTCTCTAATGCTAACATTATTCTGTTTACATTCTGTACATGTTTTTCCTCATACGCTATGAGAAATTGTTGTTGGGTACTGATGATTTTTGTATAATATGTCTAAAATAGTTAATGTATCTTTTGGAATATTGTTCCTCACCCTAATAGACTCACAAGAGGCAATTCCCCATTATTGATGTAAAAAATCAGCCCCCATTTTTTTGCAAATTTCCCCTTGAATCCATATCATATTTTTGGCGAATTGCAATATTTTCATTAAAAGCTAGTAGCTTTTTTCAATGTAAATGGTAAAGTTAATTAACGAATGAAGCCTATTCTGACAAACTACAGAATAACACTGACAGATATTCTTTTGTGAACCAAAAAGAGGATTGGATCAAAATGTCCAAAAATATGCAAGCTGTGCCAGGGAGATCCCCCATTGGGGTAAAAATGTTTACCTCCCCAAATCGGGAAAATGACTAGATTTTCTTGCAAAAAAGAAAATCAATCAATTTCAGTGATCAATAACTGTTTTCTAGATCATTTAAAAATTATGCCTGAATTATTCTTCTTGCACAGGTCCATTTTTACAAACATACCCAAAATGGCCCTTTTAACCCCAATTTCCATATATGGTAATAAATCGCGACAGGTTAAAGGGGATTCCCCTTCCCCCAAACGAGGGAGTGTACTCTACTGATATACGCACTCTGATCTTGATCACGTTTATCTCTAATTAACTAAGCTTTAAGCAGGTTCTTTGAGCAATCAAATTTCGAGTTATCGAGAGTGGACTGTATTTGAATGTTACACACTTACTATACTGATGGACTTTAGAAACGCACCACCAGCTAAAACGCTAATTATTGCCAAAAAAATAATATTTTCTAATATCCTGAAGAAGGCCCATGGTCGAAAATTTGAGAAAGAGTGATGACAATTCATTTACTTTATAGTTATTATTCTCTTTGGAATTATAATTTGGATTTATTTTATATTTTCATCACGTTGAAAACAAAAGTGACTAATCCAAACGCCGTGTCTTATGGTCGCCGTGACCAGTGACACATATTAAATATGTCACTGCCGTGACGTCGCGATAATTCTGAGAAAACCCAGATTTTAAAAAATCACAGAGTATCAAAACCTTCCATAATGAGCACAAAAAGGTTTGGAACTTATGTTCGTTCTCGAAAGCAAAAGGAAAGACAAAATCAAATCATGAAGTGGTAGGTCTCTGACAACGTCCATTTCGTCCACGTGACGTCATTACCTTTTGACGTAATTGGTGGTTTATATCCTAAATAAGAGGAATAATCAAAATCTTTAAGTGCCACTAGATGCTCCTCGACCCGTTGTAGAAAAAGACAAAAGTAATGACGACAGGCGCGACCGTCGCCCGCCTGTTATTGCTGTTTCAAAAGTTAAGACTGACGTTAGCAAAGAAACGCTGCGACTGGAGGTGTACGAGGGCTGAGCAAAATTTCGTTGAATTTCTTCATACCTTTTATTCGAGGTTCGATTGTTGTCAGTTTTTCACATGCGTAAACAATTATTTTCGATAGCTTTCGTGTTTTCCCATTAGTTAAGACATCCGGCTACCAGCTCAGAGTGTTTGTTTTCACATGTTTGTCAGATGGTGATTGTTGAAGAAAACTAACGTCGGTGTTACGTCAGAATGAACAGAAAGAACAATCGAAATAATGGCAAATTATGGTCCATTGTGTTAGAGGATAAAATGTTAATGGAAACATCCTCAAATCGGTCATGTGGAAGAGACAGTGAATGTAAAATGGTGCGTTTCTTAAAGTCCTTCAGTATATTATAAAATACCGTGACCTATAATTGAGCCAATTTGTGAGATGTTGCAACTTATCGCATTTGCGAACAGAGAATTTTCAGACGAGCCTGCGCATGCGCGCAGTCTCGACAGAGTCTTCGATGTTTGCATACACATAGTACGGATGTAGATGAAGCCCAAGGCTAATACTCAGGCCTCTCTTCACACTAGGTAGCTATGCATAACTATGTAATTGCATTTTGCTTTCACGACAAGTACACAAATCTCATATGCTGGCCCAAGTAATTTATTCATTTACCATTTAATAGATCGGCGTGACTTGCGATAAGAGATAGGAATCAGTTCAAGTTATTTCAATCTAAAGAAATTGAAAATAAGTGTCAAGATCAATTGATATTTTGGTTATGTCAACCGTAATATTACAGTAAAAAATATGTCTTGTCAAATATTAGTCCAGTTTATGATATACAGTGTTTTGTAATGGTTTACAATTTAAAGAGCATAGCTATCACGATTGATGCACTAAGGACGCACAGCTAATGAGACGTTGGCACTTATCGTACATAGGCGGATCCAGAGGAGGGACAGTGGAGCCGGACCCTTCCCCTGAACAATCACAAAAATATAGGGTTTTTTTTTGTAATACTGGTCCGGATCCCCTGAAAAATCGCAAGCTACCAAGCCAGAATTCAATGTTTGGCCATCATCGGCCCGTTAGCGAAACGCCATTGGCATTTCGCTGGCGGGCCGATTATGGCCCATTCATAGCGATATTTGGATCTTCTATCCCCTCACCAACTAAAAAAACGTTATCAAATTTGGACCCCCTCTGACAAAGCTCTCTAGATCCGCGCATTTCGCATGTGCGCAATAGCTTCCTTTAACCGCTTATGCATTGAGTCTTATTTTGGGGTCTGACGCGGCTTTTTTCTACAAAACATACTTACAAGTTTACGCAGGCTCTCCTTGGCCATCGTTGCTCGACAATGTGCCAATTACCAAAATATTGGAATAAGAGACACGTCTGATCTGATATTACACTGTTTATGATATCGATACACTTGTGAGTTTGATCCCATGGTGTTTTCACTTTCAATGAATCAATGACATTAATATTTCATGTCATTGTGCAAGAAAATATGTTTCTCAATAAAGATAAATAAATAATTATGGCTGTACAGTGATGCTGGTAAAGCGTGTACCATGTTTACAGCGTAGATTACATGCTCTTTTCATAGTTCGAATATCAACTTGTGACAAGGCTTACAAAACAATCTCTTTATCTACATGTATCAGTCAGGTGCCCTGATATTACAATTGTTATGTTTAATATATATGTGTAATATGTTGTATGCCCAGTTGGGACCCATGCACCGGAGAAATAATAAAATATTCTATTCTATTCTATTCGTCTGACGTGGGCCGATAGCTGACGTTTAAAGCGACGCGGTAGAATGTTCGGACCCCATATTTGATTTCGAATAAGCGATCATATCAGTTATAAAGATGAAACCTATCTGCTCAGCTACAGAGACAAATATATATTAATGAAACTTGAGACACGTTTACCTATTACGCTTAGTTTTTGATAGCAAATAAAGTGTGTGTGTGTGTGTGTGTGTGTGTTTGTGCGTGCGTGCGTGTGTGAGTGCGTGCGTGCGTGCGTGCAGGATTATCGTCGACATTGTCACACAATCACGGTTGGTCCAGCCGCTGTCAATGAGTGTCATCATGCAGTTGAGGTTCATGTACCAGTTTTGGCCTAAAACGCACCAATCACAACAAAAGTCGTCTACTTTTCTCGTCTGCTGAAATGTTTATGAAACCGCTATGAAAAGACAGTGTGGACCCAAACGACAGTGCTCCTATAGGAGTGGTCAAATCAGGATCCATCACTGCTGTTTGCTTCTAGTGATCTTCATGCCGGGATCAAGAATTTTTTGCCAGAGGGGGTCCAACCCTGACAACCTTTTTTTTTTTTTTTTTTTTTTTTTATGAGGGGAGAGCGGATCCAAACCGCACTAAAAGCGGGCCATTATCGGCCCCCCACCGAAACGCCAGGCGTTTCACTGGCGGGCCGATGATGACCCTACATTGAATTCTGGCTTAGTAGCCTTAATGATTTTCAGGGGATCCGGGCCAGTATTGCTAAGAAACCCTATATATTTATGATTTTTCAGGGGGGGGGGGGGTCCGGACCCCCTGCCCCCCTGGATCCGCCCATGATCTTCTAGCTGATCTTGACACTTTTTTCAATTGCTTTAGATTGAAATAAGTTGAAAACTTGTTCCTATCTCGTATCGCAAGTCAATCCGTCAGTAAGGTTAGGCAAATTTTTGCAGCAGATGGCTGTACCATCGTTGAATCCGGGCCCTGTAGCGCGATATCGGGGAGACTTTATACTGCGGCTGATTCAAGAAGTGTCGTTTAGGTTAATTGACAATATCGACATGACCATATATATATAGCTGTTGACCATAAACAATCGATGATCGCATACATCACTGAAATAGGCCTCGACGCGAGACAACCTGTCAACAACAAAGAAGCAGATCAACCTGGGCATCTGCACCATATCTAAACTTGCTTTAAGCGAAATATCAATTTTCTAGCTAGTCTGTTTAGCTTTGCAGGCTGGTTTAGGTATGACCTGGTCGTAATCCGCGAAGATAGGTTCCCGAACACAGAAGTAGTGGTGACATCAAAGGCATCTCTCGAGGGGGTCCATACTAACATTTGTAAGGAAACATATAGCCACTTGTAATTTTCCAGAAGGGGGATGAAAATTGAAATTCAAGCAAGCAAAGGAAAAATAAGCGACAAAACGATATATGAAATGATTAAGACATCTCAAACGAAACGCAGCCAGTTTGCAACTCTCATCGATCGAGTGCGGAAACAGATGAAGATTCTATGCAATGCCTCATTGAGTTGCTAGACACGCAACTGTATAGTGTGAGTTTACACCTTTCTGAAAGCTTAATGCCATTAAGATTTGTTTTTATTATTTCCCTGCCTTCATCGATCACATGTTGAAGATATTCGAAAATTAAATCACGCTCGTCGATCATCTTACCGTCTCGTACATACGCACAAACTATACAATAACTTTTATGCAGTCTAATGGTAACTGTCTGCCTTTTCTGACCTTGTTTTATTGAACTGAAAATAGTGCTCAATCACATTTGTATACAAAATAGCAATGGTCTTATTTGTCTGACAAATTGAGTATGTCTGATTGCACCATTAATCAATAAATCTGTAAACATTTAATGTTGGCGGAAAAAAATAATATTTTATAAATGAAATAAAAAAAAACATACCTGGCAAACGACCACAGACACGGACAGGAATAAAAACAAAATCCTTTTCATACCCATTCCAGCCCTGTACTGGGTATGCGTCAGATAAGATAGACGGCTGGTGTAGGCGCGGTTAAGTGAAATATCAAATTACGACATACCCGTTTTACTACTATAGTTCGCTATTGTCCTGTTAAAATTTATTCTTTTTTAGTCAGAATTCACAATAGAAAATTATTGAGTACGGTGGTACGTAAGTACCAGAAGAATGAACTACAAGGTTACTGCACTGACATTCGTGAATCATTCTCCCGAGGTAGGGAGCGCAATGGCTCGGTGGTAGAGTGCTTGACTCGAGACCGAGGGGCCGCGGGTTCGAGCCTCACCGGCGTCACTGCGTTGTGGTCCTTGAGCAGGACACATTTATCCTAGCTTAGTACTGGTTCAACCCAGGAAGACCCGTCCCTGTTTAACTGAAAGATTGTTGATGGGGCGTAAAGAATTAAATCAAACAAAACAAACACTCTATATCTGGCCCTTCATCTACCTCAAAACTTCATGTATGCGAGCAGCCTTACCAGCAAAAAGTCTCGGCCACTATCGGTCCACTAGCGAAACGCCATTTAAATGGCGTTTCGCTGTTGGGCCGACAGTGGCCCGCTTTAATGTGCATACTGAGAAAGGAGGCTCTGTCGAGACCATGCTAATGCATAGACTCATTCTGAGGTTTCGCTGTTCGCATACATGCGATAGGCAGCAAATTCCTAAAAATGAGTGATTGCCATGCATAGACATCATGTTCAGATCCAGAGGTAGTGGGAATTATCAGGGGCCCTTGAAATTATGGCTAGTTAAAATTATGCTGGATTATTAAAATATTTAATTCCAAGCAAAAACGTTCTAAACAGCAGAGAGCCGTCCCCATGAATATACCATGGTGAGGGATATCGGCACAATTGTTAATGCCGCGGCTCGACAGTAATAAATATTCCGACAGTGTTATGCCTGGTTTCAAACCCATAGAATAGAAAAGTAGGCCTCTATCTATTTTACAGACGCTCGCCTACTTTTTCTTTAAAAAGTTTGTGACAAGTTCCTGTGGTCTGAAGATGTGAAGGTTTTTGTGTTTTTGGATGTTATCCTCATTTATTTTCACAAGTTGAACTGATTCATTTTCTGGCGTTTTCAATATCAAGTGTAGGTATAGTCTGTCAAAATTGACCTTAGACTGATTAATTTTCGCCAAAATCTTCGTGATGTTCGTGCGATTTCGTCGAGTACTCCGACCTTGGTCACGCTTTTACAGAGAATATGACGATAATGTCAATTCGTTAATGCAAATAGTCTTATAGCCTAGTGGTTAGTTGACTACTTACAAATCAAGCATACCTGGATCGAAACTTGAAAGGAACCCTTTTTTATATAATTGTCAAATTGCTTTCTTTTTTTAAGTTAACATTTTTCGTATATTTTACATTATCTTGTGGTGAGCTTTACATCTTTCATTTGTATTTAGCCGCTTTTGTATTCATTATTCCCTTAGTTTCCCACTCTTTCCTTGTCAGCTGATAACGTTTGCAAATAGTTTAGACCCAGTTCAGTACCAACAGAACTTCGGTTCTAACCTGGATACAGACCATTTGACACTCTGATAGTGTTCGGGTTAGTATTTTTGAAAAAGTTAATTTTGATTAAAAGTCAGCATATGATAACAAAAGTCTCAAAGAATATTCAGCGTGCAAAGAGTTAATCACATGTAAGCTTATTGAAATTATGCAAGGTGCTGTATTTGCTACATAAACGCATGCCAAATTCAAATACATGTATCCAGTTATGCACAGAATCGAGAATAAAGACAAAGAAACTAGCAAATCGAAAAATAAAACGAAAAAAACAAATATTCAAATGCTACTGGACTCGAACCCACATCTTTTGAGTGCTAAAACACTCGACTATCCACTAGGCTATCGGGGGATTGTCAGATTAGTAATTGTACAAAAATCTAAAGCACACTTTTTACGAAGATTCACGAAGACTGAGTAAAAGGTCATTGAATATTCATTTGTCTCGGTCAATTTTGACAAACAATATAGTGCTGCCAAGATCTAATGACCATGTTTACATTTGCTGGTTTGTAAACATTGAAATCAAAACATTAGCCTGTCATATTCAGCAGTCAGGTGTAGTTTTGAAGACTATTTGATATCAGCTTATACAGCTCAATAGGTAAAGCCGCTGGCATCAGAAAATTCATTTATTTTCCATTATGCGCAGGGTTCGAATCCCACCGATGCCTTCATTTTTTTTAACTTTTTTATATCATAATTTCACGAGTATCCTTTAGCACGTTTAAGCATGATTGGAAAGCAGATTTTACTATTTATACAAAGTGTCCATCAAATGGGCCATAATAAAACACGAAAACGAATATGCGATATGCCACTGAATGCATAAACTCAATAGGGTTTGCATTGTTTGCAGTCATTAAAGGGATATTCAGCAAACAAAATGGTTTGGAAATGATTATGAATTATATCTTTAAATAAATAAATAAATTAATAAAAATATAAAATCGAAAAAGAAACGAATAAAAGTTACGGTGAAGGGGTTCGAACTCGCAACCTCCATGACAGTGGACAAGCGATCTATCCACTATGCTACGATTTCTCTTGTGATTTGCTTGTGTATATAATATTTTAAATGTAATAAATAGATGTATTATTTTAAAAATAGTGTTCCTGGTGTGAGCAACTCATTATACAGATGTTTTGGCCATGGAGATTTGCATGTGGTTTGCACCTGATCCTAAATTATTTTTGTTATGAACTTAGCCTACGTTATTATATGGTTTGCTAACTGGGTGTTTCGTTCAAATTTGAATAAAAATATAGAAAAAACACCCAACAACCCTTAAAACAAATATATACTGGCCCAATGGATAGAGTGGGAAATTTCATTCGGCATAAATGGGTTGATTTACAAGATCGGCGTGTGCTATGCTGTCACAGTTGGGCGCAGAAAATGCTGGCTCGTTTCGCCATCATGGTGCGTATCAATATTGCCCGAGGATTTCCGAATGCCGCAAGCAGAAACCATAAAGGTGGGAAGTTTGGGCTCCGCTCAGCTATATTTTTCCTTTAGACGTCATAGACAGATGAAAGACCCTCGTACGATTTCCTTATCAGAACCGATGGCTCTGTCTATGTAGTAGCTACCAGCGTGAATGAGCCTTTAAATTCAATCGTTGAACGGTATTGATCACTTGTGAATATCATTTTGAGCACTCTCTTCGAATTTAATCTGCCAACTTCGGATTGGACAAAATGAACTCTTTGCAAAATGTTCATTTATGAACGCAAAAATCTGTTCGCAATACATTTTACAGGATTGGGACATTTTGGAGAAGTTAGCGCTAAGTCCGAAGTCTTCTCTACAACTTTTTGCTACAATTAACCCTTAAAGCGCCAAGAAAAAATGCATTTGAATATGTCGTCTGCTCAAGTCGTCTGTTGCAAAAAATGCCTAACATTACTGACGAATTAAGTATAGAAGCAAACAGCGTGGACCCAGAACAGACTGCTCCTAGGAGCAGTCTGATCTGGGTCCACACTGTTTGCCATAGAGGCTACTTTAAACATTTCAGCAGACGAGAAAAGCAGACGACTTTTGTTGCGATTGGCGCATTAAGGGTTAATGATAAAAAGTGATCCCAGAAAATCAATCTGAAATAAAAAATGAGTTTGACAGTGTTTGTGATATCTCTATTAGGTTATGTACGTACACAATTACGCGTGAAGCGTATAGATGTAAAATCGTACAAGATCCAATCAGCCTCGTTATGATAAAATCTGTTAAGTTCTGCGTAAAAATCTATATTTTATACGTAAATTAAAAGCCCATTCACAACAACGATATCTTAAAGCTGCATAGTCTGTAACTTTTGATCTTTTAATTTTAGAACTATTGTTTCTATTTTTCAAGAACACAGTAAAAACTAAAATTCAGGTATACATTTTACCAATTTCGTAAATCTTAACACATTATCAGTATCAAAACAACAGCATTCAAGGTAAAATTACCTGTCTATAATTATTTGAGGGACACAAATAATTACCAACAAGAGAAAAACACACCTGTTTTATTAGATAATTCACTTTTCCGTGCGGTTTTCAGCTATAGTGAACAGATTTATTGTGAAAACATAACTTAATTCTACTTTTACAAATGATTTAAAAAGAAAATAAAAAAAATCGAAAAATGTTCATAGTTGCAGACTAAGCAGCTTTAACGTAGCAATCACATTAGCGCGAGCTATAATTAAGGGTCTGGTTTTTTTGGGTCGAGGTCGGGGGCGGGGGAGGGTCTGCTATTCTCTAATCCTTAAATTCAGCATTTAGCCGATAATTCACTCTTCGCAATTTACTTAAAGATAGTTTCATTCAACGATTCTGATTTTACACTGACATCTTATACAGTAACGTCCTTTTTTAACAAAAATATATACATTTTTGTATACCGATCTCGGGCCACTAGGGTTGGTTCTTTTCTCCTGCTGTCAAACTTTCTAAATGGCGCTTAAGATTATCCTCTTATGCCCAATAGCCTCAATGAACAAAGATGTGTTATTTCGTGATAAATGGCAGGAATGGCCTTTTTGTTTAGTGTGTGTGTGTGTGTGTTCGTGCGTGCGTGCGTGCGCGCGCGCACACACACGCGGGGGCGGGGATTCATTAAAAGTAATGTGTATTTAAGACTTAATAACTTATTGTGTTCTGATAAGAATTTTATCATTTGGGGTGGCTGAATCATAAAGCACTCTACAGCCCAAGTTTATAATGCGATATCTCGTCTTCGAATCCTTTCTAGAGCCAAATTGTGCTGTTCACTGACAGAGCGTTGTTAGCTACTCTGTTATTTTCATATATTCGTACGCCCGGACCATTTTTTGAGGTTTAAAATTTTGAATTTCAATATGTTTTTGGGTATTTTAAAAAAAAAAAAGAATATATTTTGGGTAATGATGTAAATTGTGGATATTTTTTGGGGGTCATCACAAAAACTTTACTATTTTGGGGGGTTATTTCTACATTGTTATCTAACACAGAGTAGGCCTAACGAAGATGGCGAAGGTCAGTAATGGCTCATTTTCATATGGGTAAAGATGTCGTGGGAACGACATTATTTTGTCGTGGGAACGAGATCTTATGTTGTGGGAACGAGTCGTGAGAACGAGATAATTATCTCGTGGGAACGAGATCTTATGTCGTGGGAACGTTATTATGTCGTAGGAATTAGATAATTATGTTGTGAGAACGAGATCTTATGTCGTGGGAACGAGATCTTATGTCGTGGGAACGAGATCTTATGTCGTGGGAACGAGATATTATGTCGTGGGAATGAGATTATTATGTTGTGAGAACGAGATTTTAGGTCGTGGGAACGAGCTAAATATTATTTTTCGCATGTCCCCTCAGTGCTGCCGTACATTTCTATACATTTTAGGGATTTTTCTTAAGGACAAGATACAGAATTGGAATATTTTTGGGGGGTTGAACATTTCAAATATTTTTTTTTGGTATGCTGATATTCCTGATATTTTAGGGGGTAAACAGTAGATTCTGGGGCCAAGCTTGAGCATGAAGAAAAAAGAGAGTAACCCCCTGGGGCTACCCCACTGAACTTGTTCATAATACTCTCTGAGAATAATTGCCCTAGCAGTGTTAGCATAAGGGGTGGAAAGTACAGCAACATTTTGTCATGGCTTGAACACTCTTCTGTAACAAGGCATATCAGAGCCTGTATTTTATTGCGACTTATTTTATGAGTTTAAAAGAATCGTTGGAAAGTCTACCTTTCCTGATCAGTTCTAAAAGATGATCAAGTATCATAAAAGTGGGATATATGCGACAGTCTGTATGCCTGGTTATACACCCAATTAAGGTTTTCCCTATTAGATGATCGATGGTTAAGCCTCAGACTCAATGTCGACCCTGGCATATGACTTTCATCGGTGAATCAGTGTCTGATGTTTAATTTTGGCTGGCTCAACTGGTGGTTTTCTTTAGCTCTGAGTGAATGTGAGTCGAGAGCTCTTTTCTTTGTTTCATCACGATCTGTTAATTGATTTTATTGTTTCCCCCTTGATGCATAACATTCAATAAGTTAGAAAGCCTTCATGGGAGCTGAACTTTATTTTTTGAAAACAGCAGAATCTAAGGCGAATATTTGGTCAGTAAAATTAATTTACCCCCGCCCTCCCCTGGCTCTGGCTGCTGTCTGTTCTAAGGCAGTGGCTCTGTTGTTGTTGATTCATTGTTTATTGTTGCTCCTGTTATTATTTTCTGTGGGGGGGATGTTTGGTCATTGTTTTCTTGTACGTACAGCACTTAGTGTTATTTCTAGTAGAGCTGGTTGCTTTACTTTGTTTGTCTATTGATGTCATGTATTTGTTAATAATCTGTTTCTCTATTCGCGGTGTCGTGGGTTGGTCTGCAGTGCTGGATTATGACATTTCCTGGTCATACGCGCTTCTTTCTTTTTTATATATAAATATCATACACAGGCTTAAGATATGTATATTTTGAACAAAAAACACGGGCTTCATTGGAGAGCATATCTTTATTGAATTCTAACATGACTGTTTCAGTATAGTATGTCTTATTTTGATTGCACTATGTTGATACTCTTAAACGTGAGTTTATTAGCACTGACGCCTATAAACTGCAGGCTTCTTTGAGTGAGAGGGTTGTTGTTGATGGGCATGGTTTTGATGGGCATGGTTTTCATAAAGCCCTAAATGTTTGGAGTCAGAGTAAAAGAAAACCAAGACAAGGTTCCTACGTTATACTGGTTGCCTGAACTCCATATAAACCCTAAAAGCAAGATTTATTGCCAAAAATAGTGAGTACGATCAGGAAATACCAAAATCACAAACAGCAGACAAACCCATGGCACCACGAGGAAGAGCCGCACGCATGTACACCAGGAAACCAAGAAAAGCAACCAGCTCTCTCTTCCCCATCAAGATGATTGCACAAATAGAATGGACATAAGGTAACGTACAACAAAGCATACAACAATTAAGACTCCCACAAAAGGAGTAACAATCAACAACGAATCAACAACAACAGAATCACCGCCTTAGAACGGACAGCAGCCTAAGCCACCGGGGGGGGGGGGGGGCTTAAATGCATTTTCCTGGTACCAAATCTTCGCCCTAGATTCTGCTGTTGTTGAAGTACAAAACATGTTCAGCTCGCATGGAGGTCTTCTAATTATTACAATGTATCATCATGGAGAACACTCTAATCAAATTAACACACCATGACGAAACAAAGAAATGGCTCACGACTCACAGATATTCTGAGCTAAAGAAAACCTCAAGTTGAGCCACGGTGTGTCCAGCTACAGATAAGCATCAGGCACCAAGCCACCGATAAAAGGTTTACGTCAGAGTCGTCGTTGAGTCTGAGGCCTGACCCTCCGTCGTGTAAAGGAAGAAACCATAGCTAGAAACTGTGATTAAAACCAGGCATGCAGACTGTCGCATGACATCCAAGTTATATCCAACCTTTAAAGTTTGATAATCTTTTTGATTTGATCACTAAACTTTGGTTTTCCGACAATTCTTTTGAATTTATAAACTATATCACTATAAAATATAGGTACTGATATGCCTTGTTGCGGAAGAGTTTTTAACCCAATGCTGTATTTAACAATTACCTCTGAGTGTCTGTGGTAGAATTTAGTAAATGCTTTTCGATTTTTATGATGCCTATAACCTTATTTAATAACTAATCAGTCCAAAAAAGTGGGGTTCTGTTGTTGAAATCATCAACATTAGACCACACTCTTGCAAAACGAATAAGCTGAGAAATATATACACCATAGGGAGGAGAGCGAGGAACATCTCCATCAAGAAATGGGAAATTTATTATTTCAAAATTAAAATCGTCCTGATTATCATAAATTTTAGAAGAAACTATGCCATTTGTTATGGACAAGTTCAAGTCAAAAATCGGAGCTTCAGTATCAGAAGAATTCGCTTTATTTAACTGACTTTCAGTAGGATATATCTGACCTACCATTTTTTCATAACAAGGGTTATCAATATTAAGTAAGTCATCTAAATATCTGAAGGTGGGGTGAAAAGCTTTAATAATATCCATTTGATTACTGACAGAGACAACATGAAGTCTCTCTCTTACATCTGCAACAAGTGGAGCACAATTTAGTACCCATTGGAATACCTACAATTTGTCTATATAATTTCAAGCCAACATCTTATAAAAATATTGTCCAAAAGATAATAGAGAGCATCAGACATTTTCTGATATGACCACAGCTTATATCGTTTAGGTTTTTCAGAAGTAAAATGCATTTTATCATTACAATCCAAATAAAGTGAACCCTCATTCAATTCTAGTTCTTGTACTACAACATGACTTTCTTAATGTTAACCTCATGTCTTACTGCTATCAAAAACATGCTATCAAGTACTGCGAAAAGGTATATGAAAGATCTGGTAAGAATCTATTTTGTCTGTTAATAACTCAGGTGAATTATTAGATAAACTTAAAACTAGTGACTTCAACGCCACCATTTTGTCTGCATACTGATATAATTTTCTACTCTTTACACTACTCTGTCTCATAATTTAATTAAAGATAAACCTATTGATCTTATTGAAAGAACCTTCCAAAAAGAATGATCTCCTTACTTTGCATGTAACGACAGAAATGCGTTTTCCACTTCAGAACAGCCAAAATATCATGCATACTCTTGTCAAAATGTGTGATGCGCTTACCTTATTTTTTATGTTGGACAACATTTTTATACTAATTTGCACCAAAATTCATAGACATGTTCTAGGGGGTTCTAATGGGCACTAATTGTGCTCCCCTGGTTACCGATTTAATTTTATTTTGATAAAAGAATGACTTTATGATGTATCTTTCTGATGATTTAAGCAGGCTGATAATTCTGACGTTTTAACACTACATCCAGATATTTGGATGATATTTTAAACATAAATAATATGTATTTTGAAAATATGGTTAGTCAAATATACCCTGCAGAGCTTCAGCTTAATAACGTCAATACCTCTGACACTGAAGCCTCGTTTTTGGACTTGCATTTGTCCATTTATAATGATATATTGTTCCTACCAAGTCCCGATTTTGATTTTGAAATTGTCAATTTCCCATTTTTAGATGGTGATGTTCCTCGCTCTTCACCCTACGGAGTTTATTTTTCTCAACTGATCTAATTAGCTAGAGCATCTAGCCATGTTGCTCACTTCAATACTTGCAATAAACTGTTAACTCAGAAACAACTTAACCAAGGCTATCCGTATCATAAACCTCGCAAAACTTTTTTATAAATACTATCGATACTTTGGTTTGATATCTAAATTCAATGCCGGACTTAAATCTCTCTCGCGCCAGGGACTTTCTCAGGGAACCAGCTTAGTGTATAAATTAAAGAAAATTGTTTGCCTAATAATTTTTCAGCACAGTTTATTAAAAATAATTCCTCATTATTAAAAAGATTGGTTATAACATAAATGTATTGCAACCGACTGTATGCTCGGTGGTTAACCCAATCATGGCACGCCGGTGGGCCGGACCTCAGACCCTATGATGGTTCGAACTTAAAGACTTATAAATAGAAGAGAGGTTAGGGCCTGATGTTGTTCTGTTGTCGGGCCCACTGGGGTTAAACCGTTGGATTTCTTATACTCCTGTATTCAATTGTATGTATCGAGTTGTTATCTTTGTTTTATCTACTTTCTTTATCTTGATTTGTATGTTCTAGGAGATGATACATCGATGAGCTAGGGGTCTTTCATGCTAGCCAAATATATATTTGTCTTGATCAACATCAAAAATAAGGTTGAGGTTGGTACCGTCAAACATGTTTAAGGACTCCAGTATTTCTTTACTGACCGCTCCAAGGCGGTAATTTTTGTGGATCCGTTTTGTTATTTGTAATTTGTGTGTGTCTGTAATACTGTCTTGTCTGTTCCTTGTAGCCCTTTGGGCACATGCTGGAAAAGAGCTGACCTCTTTAGTATGTTATGTTTTCTTCTGTTTTTGTCATTTTCCCATATGATGTCCTACGTCAGGTGTGGTATTTGATTAAATCGATTCCTGATCGTTTCCTTCTTCCTTACTTTGAGGCATGATACTCTCAAATGTGTAACAGTCTGCACTGATTTAATTGGATGCATGTGAGAGGCAAAGTATGCAATGTGCCAGGACTGATACAATCAGAACCAATAACCAGTATTGTAATGTGATCTGTGCAAATTTAAATTGATCAATCCACTCAGAGATGCATGCTATCACCCTGCTCTACTATTCAAGGATCAAGTTGATGCATCTCTCTACATCTCTAGTCACCAGACTCTGGAAGATGCTAAGGAGGTTTAACAGTTATTACTTGACTTTTCGCTTACTGTAAAGGCGGCAACTTTAATATTCATATCTGGGTGTGGTTCGGCTATTCCATCTGTTAAGGAAGGGAAATCAGGTTTTTATTTATAATTAAGTAAAGAGTTAATAAGCTTTTTGAACCGCGCAAACGTGCGTGCATTTCATAAAAATCCTAACCGTATACACACTGAACTCACATTTATTAACCCTTAAAGCGCATAATCACAAACTGTATGTTTTTGTCGTCCACTAAACTATTTGAAGCCTCATAGATAAACAGTGTGGACCCAGATCAGACTGCTCCTGTAGGAGCAGTCTGATCTGCGTCCATAATGTTTGCCTCTATGCTTATGTTAAATAGACATTTTCAGATGCAGTTATTTTGCTGGCGTTCTAAGGGCTAAATAATGACTGAGGTAATTGCGCAAGATGATACAGTTACTTTTGAATAAAACCACGCCTCCTTTTCAGCTTTTACCTATGCCTAAGATTGACCAGTCCTAATTGCACATTCATGAGGCGCCGCCTTTACAGTAAGCGAAAAGTCAAAGAATACGGGGTAAGCCTTAAGGCCAGATGAGAAATCAAATACACTCAAAACAGAACAGAATTTAATTGATAACTATACAGCATAGGTCGCCTAAGAGATTAACGCATACATATCATGCAGAATAAAGACACAGTACATTAATACAGTGTACTTAGAAATACAATTTTATTGAATTGGCATTATAATAAATGACAAAAACTTGACCTTTACTTACTATGGATATCCAATTTAGCTTCATATAAGGTGGGAACATAATTTGCTTCAGTCATTGGGAAAAACAATCAACAAAGAAAACTTTTTCATCATAATTGCGACAAATTTTGATAGTTTAACGGGCGTTGCTTCGTTGATTAAGGTAAAAAGCTCCATATACTTGCGTATATTTGGATTTATTTAAAAGCACCATTTCAAATACAATGTTTTGTCACTCTTAAAAGTTGCATGTGAACAAATAATGATACTCATCACCAATGTCGTTTATAGTGCAAATAGTACATTTTCGCTCGTTTAATGCTGTATCATCCCATCGTCCAGTCTCAGCTAGGAGCCAATGATTGCCAGTCCTTCATTTGATAATTTAAGAATAATACAATATTGAGACACTGATTTTTTTTCAAAATTGAGATTGCCTTTGAATAATAGATATTGTTTTCCTTTCGAGTAAATGTTAGCCTTCACATTCCATTCTTTAGCATACAGATCTGACAATGTTGGTGAAACACCCATTTTTAATATATTTTGGGTTGTTGACTGAATCAGTTCTAGAAGGACCTGGTCAGCCGACAGAAACAGTAGGGGTCTGCGGGTGAAAATATTTGCTACCATGTTGCTGCATTTAATGACCATATTCTGAAAAAGTTTAACTTTGACCTATTGACCCACCCTAGGGTTGGGGAAGGGGAATGTAGGGGTCTGGGGACAAAATATTTGCTACCATGTTGCTCAATACTGCATTCTTGATTCCATTTAATTTGATATGCAACATGACCATGTTCTGAAAAAGTTGAATTTTGACCCACCCCCAGGGTCATCGGGAGGGGGTAGGGGTCTGCGTGCAAAATATTTGCTATCATGTTCCTGCATTCGTGATTCTATTTAATTTTAAATGCAACATGATCATGTTCTGAAAAAGTTGAATTTTGACCTTTTGACCCCACCCCCAGGGTCGGCGGGAGGTGGGGGTAGAGGTCTGCGTGCAAAATATTTGCTACCATGTTCCTGCATTCGTGATTCTATTTAATTGTATAGTCAACATGATCATGTTCTGAAAAAGTTGAATTTTGACCTTTTGACCCCACCCCCAGGGTCGGCGGGAGGTGGGGGTAGAGGTCTGCGTGCAAAATATTTGCTACCATGTTCCTGCATTCGTGATTCTATTTAATTGTATATGCAACATGATCATGTTCTGAAAAGTTGAATTTTGACCTTTTGACCCCACCCCCAGGGTCGGCGGGAGGTGGGGGTAGAGGTCTGCGTGCAAAATATTTGCTACCATGTTCCTGCATTCGTTATACCATTTTTATTTGATATGCAAGATGACCATGTTCTGTAAAAGTTGAATTTTGACCTTTTGACCCACCACCAGGATCGGCGGTGGGGGTGGGGTCTGCCGATAAAAAATATTTACTACCATGTTGCTGCATTCTTGATTCTATTTAATTTGATATTCAACATAAACATGTTCTGAAAAAGTTGATTTTTGACCACTCTGTCTGAACGAGAAATTTCAGTAAAAATATATTGACAACTGACTGAGTTATTGCGAAATCTATATATTTAACCTTTGACCCCACCTAAGGGGCCAGGGGGTGGAGTTAAATTTTAATCAATGTCATTTTTATCTACAGGCACTGGGTTATCATGACCTTTTGTGAGAAGGTGTCAGATTTTATAGTTTTGGAAAAATGTGAAGTTTATTCCACAAAAAACCCAATATAGATTTTGCATTAGCCTAAACCTAGGTCAAAAAGGGCCATGACTCAGTCAAAAGTTTGCGATTAGTCTCGCATGCGTACGAAATACACATAAAATGTTAACATTTGCCATTGGAAAGATGAAACTGTTGTCTTTAGGGCTCCCCCCTAGACCCAAAATGCCCTTTGCATATGTTGTAAATGTTTATAGCGACATGTCGCAGTCCAAAGGGCATCTTGGGTCATTGGGGGGGGGGGGGGGTGGGGGGGAAGCATCTAAAATAAACTGAAAGACATCAGTTACATCTTTCCAATGACAAACGTAACACTTTTAGGTGTATTTCGTACGCATGCACAGAAGGAATACGGTAAGGTTTTGGAGATGAAGAGCACTTATATCCTTATCATTTTAGCAATTTTACTTTTTTTTAAACTAGCCATACATTTACTCAAAGTCTGGTCTACACGGCACCAGGTATAAAGACGTAAAATGAGGGGTGGGGGTAGGAGGTGCACGTTTTTACGGTATTGTAAATGGTGAATTGCTTTGAAACGTATTTTGTTGCTTGCTATGCATATTTTACTGCTGATTTGCACACGGTATTGTAAATGGTGAATCGCTTTGAAACGTATTTTGTTGCTTGCTATGCATATTTTACTGCTGATTTGCACACGGTATTGTAAATGGTGAATCGCTTTGAAACGTATTTTGTTGCTTGCTATGCATATTTTACTGCTGATTTGCACACGGTATTGTAAATGGTGAATCGCTTTGAAACGTATTTTGTTGCTTGCTATGCATATTTTACTGCTGATCTGCATCAATTTTAAAAACAGCAGGGCGATTTGAAAATTTGATGTCTGCAATCATGTCAACTAGGGAAAATATGAGGGTCTGGATGGGGTAGAATGATTAGTGAATAATGACCCTTTTTCATAATGAATAGTGAATAATGAGCAAAAAAAAAAATAATGAATAGTAAATAATGAGTGCCTTAAATTAATAAATAATACTATTTTTAATAGATAGAAGAAAAAATTAATGAATAGTGAATAATCAGATCTTAATGAACTATGGGTCTTATTTTAATGAATAACCCAAAACTTTAATGAGATGAATAATAGGCTAAATTTTAAATGAATAGTGAACACCAGACCCCCCATCCTGACCCTCAAATATACGCCTTATCGCTAGAACTTCTTCAAACTTGACCTGTATTTTTTATGATTTACCCTTCTGTAAAATTTGAATGAAACTGTTGCATCCCTTCAAAATTTATTTATCGGAAACCACAATTTAGCAATAATCTAAGTAAAAAAAAGCCATATCTCAGTCAAAATTTTGCGGATTACCCCCCTTATCGAACTTGACCTGTATGTAATGATGCTTGACCATTCTGTAAAACTTAAATAAAAATGATGTCTCCCTTCAAGAGTTATCGATTTGAAATCAAAAGTGTGACAACACCGAAGAAGACGCGGCCGACGACGACCACGACGACACCGCTGGAGTCATGATCCCTATGTGTCGACCAAGCTTCGCAGGCGACACAAAAAAGCTTTGCAAGAGCATATATGTAATTTACTAATTCATTGTTACCAGTATATATGATAATGGTATTTCCCTGTCCTCTAGAGATATTTCAATGTTGACATTGGTGTTGAGCCATTCTCTTAATTCTCTCCAGAAGTTTTTGACCTTTGGACATGACAAGAACAAATGGTGTATTTTTTCTGGTTGTTCCTTACAATAAGAACATACTACACTATCAATTTACTAAATTTAGCCGGGAAGCAATTTGTAACTAAAATACTCTTATTTATCTTATATTGGAAATCTCGAAAGTTAACTTCATGCCATTTTTTGGTATAAAGAAAGTAAGATTTCCATTCATATTCACTTATGTCACCTATTTTAGCTGGACATTTGTTCTGTGGCACATATTCAAATATCATTAGAACACTCTACTACCTACTTTGGCCTTCATTAGCTTTTTAACAAAGATATTACATATCACATTTATTTTGTTTTCAAAGATAAAAACGTGGTTATCATTAATTTGGGTTATCCATGACTGGGATATTTTGTTTAAAAGATATTGATAATCTAAAAATGTACCTTTGATATTATACATTACTTTTAATTGTTCAAACATGTAAAATTCGCCATTTTGACCAATACTATCAAAGACTACTCTGATGCTTTTTTCATGCCAGTTTTTGTTATGCCATAAAGGGGAGTCAATGGTTTGGCCAATGTTTTCAACAGGTAAAGTTTTGCTAAATTCCGCCAAATTAAGCATTAGATCTTTCCAAAAGGGGTTTTGTTTGTTTGTTTGATATGATTCTTTACCTCGCAGTCTTTACCTTCAGTTATGTTTGGGCTGGTCTTTCCTAGGTTGAACCAGCACTAAGCAAAGATAAAAAGGTATTTTGTAAATCACTGCTTAGTTTAAACGCGTATGAATCACCTATGGAAAAAAGAGTATCAAAATTGAAAAAATATAAGTATGCCCATTCATTTGGTTTTGATTGTTGAAGTATTCTTCGAAGGCACTAGACCTTTATGGCTTTAATAAATTAAGTTCTATCATCCTGAGACCTGCACAAGCGATATTCTTTACTATAATTTTTGTTTTTATTCTGTCGGGACCAGAATTCTATAAAAACTTATAACATAGTTTTTCTAATTCGAAGAAAGAATAGATAGAATTAGTTTTCTTTTCGACCAATGATTAAGTAAAGTTTTAATTTTTAAAAATATTTCTCGGGAGTTTAAGTCCCATATGTTGAAGACAAGGAGAAAAAATGTGGTTTCTTAATTTTTAATGGATCCTGGGACCAATCTAATGTAAATTCTTCACATATAGTTTCAAGAGAACGTGTGGTTTGAATTTATGGATTGGTTTGTCCACACGACAAACCAATCCATAATGCCCTTGTTTTGTCAACATTTATTTTTAATCCTGACATTGTGTAAGATTGTTTAAGCAAATAGCTGCTCTTAAATATTTTTCTGTACCATCCAGAATCAATTGAGTATCATCAGATTATAACACATCTTTATCAGTCACCTCTCATATTAACTGCATTGTCGCACGTTGCCTGATAAACGTTGTCTATTTCACGGCATGTTACCTTGATCAGGTCATGATGACGTTGCACTTTTTGAATAAAGTCGCTAATGACGCTGAATCAAAACAAAAAAAAAACGTCATAATCGCTAGCATGAAGTGTGTTCAACAATGCTTAAACTGATAAATAGAATACCAGGCTCGGGTCTTTTGATATCAAGTTTACCAGGCTCGGCTTTGAGAACGCATGTTGAATCGCTCGGCAAGCCTCGCGATGTCAACAAGCGTTCTCAAAGCCTTGCCTGGTAAACTTGATATCAAAAGACACTCACCTAGTATTCTCTATTTATATGACTCAAACCGACGTCTTTGGGAATTTTCTGAAATCTTTTTACTGGAATATATAGCTTTGTTATGGTAATACATGTATAACACTAAATTAAACATTTTAGAAGTAAGTTGAATTGTTTTGTTAGGTAAGATCTTTCTCCAGTCTTTGACCATTCTTGTTTTTACATGACTATAAATGGGAACTGTCCACATTCATCGTATACCAGTATCAACAGGGTTCTGCTTTTTATTTTCATGATGCTTTTTAGAATTTCTAAATCACGTTTCCAAACGTTTCGCGCACATACAATAATATTGTCACAATTGGATGGTACTTTTTTTTAAAACTGGCAATCTACAAACAAACAGTTTTTTTTAATAATTGCATTTATTTTTGACCAGTGTTGATAAGCAGCTTATATGCTGAACGAATCGCACATTTTTTTTTATTTATTTACTTTTTTGTAAAGAGAACCACAAGGTACTAAAATTCTTTGACTATTTCAATTTCATTTAGTCCTGAACTGTTAAATGAGATAGCTCTGTTTCTTGCATAATCGCCAAATGTTTTAGTGTGTAGCTTCCATTTTTCACAATATCTGTTGAAAGTGAAACTTTGTTACTTAGCGCATACGCCTCTCTAATAAACAACAGTAGTAATGGGAGTGGCGCCCATTACTTTCAACGCCCATGCTAAGCCAGATGTCTAAATAGTGGTCTCAGTCTTCATCTACATCAATACTTTGTGTTTGTGAGCAGCAAAGGTTCAGTCGTGTTTGTGCATGTGCATATGCACAGACTTGACAGAACCTGCGCTGCTCGCCGATTCCATAAGTTTTAAAATCTCGTGCACTTGCCCAAAAAGTGCTGTGTCTGTCGCAAATAGCCAATTTCATGCCGAGTTTTTCGACACGTTACCATTAGCTCCGAGTCCTCCCGAATTGAAAACAATCTGGCCATTCAGCAAACATCCCAACAAGGTGACCTATATTTTAACATGCATTGTAGATACACAATGTCGGCAAGTGAAAACGTGCGAGTTTATGTAACTTTCGTTTACATTAGGAATTTCTATCACTAGATTGGCTTGATAGCTCGATGCCACACTGCCAATGATGTTTTGGCGAGATTTTGAGCCATTCTTCAAACGGTGAAATGTTTACATGAACACCGACTCAGTCACGTGTCACCGGTCCTATGATGTTCTTGATACTGACCTCGGTTTGTAAACACAACGGCGCTGTTTGAAAATTCATTAAAATTGGTTTTCCATGTAAAAAAAGAAATACAAAACGGCGCTAAGTGCCCCTTACAACTAATCTTCACTTCGCGTACAATTTATACAAGCCTGTTTGCTCAGAAAACAGAATTTACTTTTGTATTTTGATGCACGCCTCAAGCACATGGCTACTCGGCCTCGTGGTAACGGGAGTTATATTGATTGGCTGATTTAGTCATGTGATACAAGTCCTTGTGACTTGAGTCCCAAAAGCATTCCGGAAAAGTACGGAAGGCCTGTGAAATCAGCTGTACTGTAAATTCAGAAATTTTCGCGAGAATTTTATTTTTACGAACAGCTTTAAACTAAAATATTCGCAACTAGGGCATACTTTACCTATGTCAGTAAATGACTCAGTGATTTCACCATTTAAAGACTGATGAACCACTGAAACGCTGATACTATTATCTAGATTGTTAGCTGTTCCAAGATTTCCTCTTATATATAACTGCATAATCACCCGACTCATTGGTTGGTGCCGAATCTTCAATTGATTTTAAATGCCACAGGGCTGCATTGTGGTTAGGTAAAATGTCTATTGAATCACAAAAACACCTGAGTGCATTTTCTCTCTGTCCATTTTCCTTATATATCCAACCAAGGAGATTTAGGGCGGTTTCACAATGACTAATTTTGGACGATTTTACAAGTAGTTCCATATTATTGATATCCGAGACTGTCTCTTGGTGCATGTTCAGTTCCTTGTGGTTTAAATACTTTAAAAACAATGAAAGAAAATTTCCATCCGCAACAGCCCAATCGTACCAGTAGCAGACACAATGTCTAGAATTGGACGGTTGACTCCAAGACCGTATCATTTCATAGCGAAGTGGCTGGGGTATTAGATCTGCCTCTGTAGGTAAAAATATGACACAGGCAGTTAAATACCTGCTAAAGAGCTCTACTACTGTAGTTGCCTCAACTTCTGCGCATAGAAGCGTTTCTGTATCAGGAATGACCTTCTGGTAGGGTTCACAAGCACAGATAGGTAGGCAATTGCGTAGAGGGTACTTGACTTCACAATCAGACTGCTTTGACGTAGATACATTTGCTTCACCACTTTCACCACTCGACGTCGTACCACTGTCAAAATAAAGACCAGATGGCGAAATATCACCATGTGGATGTTGTGGGCTCACTTGTCGAAATACTTTCATGGCATTTAAGATAATTAGCGCTTCCTCAAAGTATCCCAACGTATATAGGTAGGTGGCCTGTTTGAGTCGTGAAGAAAATGGGTCTGTTCTTCTAGCGATTTCATTCCAATTTTCACAAAGTATGTACTTTCTCATTACAGATCGTGAGAGGTTTTGTTTGTGCGACACTGCTACAAACGTCGACATGATTGCTAGATCAATAAACGGTAGCTTCGGAGCTATGACCTTCTGTAATTGTTCCTTTGTGTGTCCAAGCATCGTGTCTAGTGATTGGAGGTCTTGTTTAGCTAGAACTAGATCGGTGAGGAACTCCTCGCTAAGGGTCTTGAAATGTTGTTTCAGAAACACATTTCTAAATGTTAGGATATCTATTGCTTTATCTAAATGAAAACCTATAATGCGCTCTATCCTGGTATCACCATCTTCTATAGAAATACATGGTAGCTTTTGTAAACGCTGACCAATATCATCCGAATGAATTTGTAGCAATATTTGCGTCATATTGGCGACGATTTCCTGCAACAGTTTAATACAATTAAAACGTACTGCTCCGTATATTCTTCCATGCATTAAATTTGCACCAGGAATAAAGTAGCTTGGAAATATACCACTTTCAATCCACAAAAACATCATGTTCAGAGAAGAACTAAGGCACAAGACCAAGTTAGTTGGGATCCACAATGTCTCTGGTGTATTCGCTACCATATAGAGCATGCATACTTTACAGTGGTACGATGTAATAGATTTTTGTTTCAAACGTTTTTCTATGATATCGTTTTTGATGAGTTTAAGAAGGATCAGGCATTTCAACTGGACAGAATTGAAATGTGTGACAAGGAGTCTCTCTTGATGGGTAAACGATTTTCTCCATTCTAGTAACTGGTCAACACTCCCGGAGTTTCTGACTGGAACATACAGGCAACCTAAAGACTTGCACTGTTCAACCAATTTGGTTGATGGCCAGTTATATAAGCTTCGCCTTCTAGGCCACTCATCCTCATTTTCAGGCCACGACTTACACCTTACGGCCATAACAGTATCACTGTTTCCATATTTATATGACGTCAGAGCAGGGCCATTAATTTCATCAAAACTTCCATCATTTTGCGGTTGACAGACATAAAGAAGTCTATTTTTGGAATCTGTGAACAAGGTTTCAAACCAAAACGGTGTTGATTGGACCACTTCAGCGACTATATCATAATCATCAGCATACACTGGGGTTCCTCTGGAAACAACCTGCAATAAACATTTTTATACATGAATGCTTTCACTGCAATCCGAAAACGACGTCATCGGATGTCGTCTGCTGCAATACTGATTTTAAGTACATGTAAACAGTATAGACCCAGATCAGTCTTAGTCCACACAGTTTGCTTAAGAGGCTCGAAATATACGACAGCAGACGATACAGGGAACTATTGTTTGTCAAAATTGACCCTAGACATATGAATATTCAATGACCTTTCACTTAGTCTTCGTGAATCTTCGTAAAAATTGCGCTTTAGATTGTTGTAAAATTACTAATCTGAATGAAGTTAATCACAATTCTCCGATAGCCTAGTGGATAGTCGGGTGTTCTTAGCACTCAAAAGATGTGGGTTCGAGTCTAGCAGCATTTAAGTGTTTTTTTCTTCTTTTTTCGATTTGCTAGTTTGTTCGTCTTTATTCTTGATACTGTGCACAACTGGATATATTTATTTCAATTTGGCATGCGTTTATGTAACAAATACAGCACCATGAATAATTTCAATAAGCCTACATGTGATTAAATCTTTGCTCGCTGTATAATTTTTGAGACTTTTGTTATCATAGCTCAGTTGGTAGAGCGTCCGCTTTCGAAGCGGGAGGTCGTGGGTTCGAATCCCGTGGCCGCACCATACCAAAGGTGTAAAAAATGGTACTAGCAGCTCCCTTGCGACGCTCGCATAAAAGGGGTTGTGCTAGGGAGATAAAGACAGGTAAGTATCTGTTAAACATATAATTGTTATGTCGCAGAATAGCTCATGAGCTAATGTTGTCTGTTACATTATAAGCGACGTTAAATAAGGCTTCTTTATCTTTATCTTTATCTTTATCTTATCATCTGCTGACTCTTAATCAAAATAAACTTTTTCAAAAATTCTTACAGGAACACTATCAGAGTGTCAAATGGTCTGTATCCAGATCAGAACCGACGGTCTGTTGGTACTGAACTGGGTTTAACTATTTGCAAATGTTATCAGCTGACAAAAAAATAGTTGGGAACTTAGGGAATAATGAATTCAAAAGTGGCTTAAAACAAATGAAAGATGTAAAGCTCATAACAAGATGAGGTAAAATATAAGAACAATTTTAACTTAAAAAAGAAAGCAATTAGACAATTATATATAAAAAAAGGTTCTTTCCAAGTTTCGACACAGGTTTGCTTGATCTGTAAGCAGTCAACTAACCACTAGGCTGTCAGACCATTTGCATTAGTCCGGCAGCATAGTGGCCTGTTTCTGATGGACCTGGAAATCGGGTATAAAGTTTTTTTCTTGATGGATTCTTCAAGTATAGACATTGCCATCCACGATTCTGGATGATGACACTCTGTCATCATTTGAGCGTTTTGAGAAATTCAATATGGCGTCCAATATGTCTGCCAGATATACATTTTCAACTATAATCTTTAATTAAATGGTCTGAAAAGGCATTTTTCTGCGTATATGATCATTATTCATTAAGTAAAGTTAAAAGTGAAGCTATTTGGTACTTGGACAGCTGACAGCATAAAAAAATCCAAGATGATGTCCAAGGTGGCCGCCTGAAAATTGCATAATTTCTGTTTTTAACCTTTTTATTGTAAAATTGACAGAAATGATAAAACAAATACCATTTTCATTGTTAAGCAGATATTGTGTTGTCATTTCAACACCATATTTAAGGACTTTCAAAATTTCAAGATGGTGTCCAAGATGGCCGTCTGAATATTACATGAGGTCTGTTTTTTACCCCTTTTTGATGTAAAATTGACATAGAAATGTCACAAGAAATATCATTTTAGTAGATAGGCAAATTGTTGTGGTGTCATTTTAATAATTTTTGAAGGCACTGTCAATGCTGGTTTTAACACAACTGAAGGCAATATGTTAACACTGCAATAATATTATATTAAATGCACTTGACATAGAATCATGTAATGGCTTCCATTGATATATGGACATTATGTAAACAGTACACGAAAATAACAAAGAAATGACCATTGAGTAATAGGTTGACTCAAAAGCAGCTTGATAAAATCAACAAACTTGCATATGATTATGCATTGGTGATGACTTAGATGTGCTTTGACATCTGCACAGTCTTATCTGAGTCTTTACTGTTGGTTAAGCAAACAGTGCTGGTATTTATTAGACTGGACAGACATACTGCAGCTTAATTTGTAATGCTGAATGAAGACTAAACGAGTTTTAGTCAAAACTTCTTGAACACAAAACATTGTCTTGCTGGTGTAGACCCTAAAAGATAATAAAAGTAAGTGTCATTGGTAGTAATGACACAGTACACAACCAAAAGCAGATATAATGCCGTACATAAACCGGATGAAGATTATGCCACAAACTATAGTTAAACCCTTCTGTCAGACGTACATGTATTTTTTACTTTAAACACTTATGTGTCTTTTGTCTGCACAATCATGCATAAAATCCGTCTTTTGCAGACACAAAAAATGGTGCAACCTAATTTGCTTTGTTACAGCCAAAGCTTAACGAAGAACATGGGCTCTCACTTTCTCGTTGGCACTTTATTAATTTGAGAATATCTTCTGGTGCAAATTCATCACAACGAGGTACAGTTACTGGAGATAAAGTTTTTTTAATTAAGTAGTCATCTATATGACTTGGATATCAAAACAGGAGGGTCTCTATTCAAAGCATGCATCCAGGTGCAGGCTTGCAAATGAGCATGCTTGGCATTTTTGGTAAATGATTCTGTCATTGGTGGAAGTTTTGATCTTTAATTAAGTTATGATCTGCCTCTTCATGAATTATTTCAGATCAACCCTTTTGATAGTAACACTTTTGTGGATATCAATAGGTGATTCAGTTTTAACTGTCACAACAAGTTTTGTTTACACTGGTGTTGCGGTTATGAAAATCAGCATCATGAGTAGGTTCATCACATATCAACATTATAAGCTGCCGCTTGTTCTTAGTAACCATGGACACAGCGTTCCTTGCAGGCAGTTGCATTGCTGGGTTAATTTGATGGATCCTGCTAGTGATTCTTCCTGATCAATGATCAGGTGACACATTTTGTACTGTAAGGTTTGTACCTGTCAAAAACGAGATAGACGTCTGCTCTCTTAAGAAGTTTGCTGACATAATCTTTGAAGCTTATTATATACTCATTCAATACACCTTTATCATGCCAATTTACTACATACAAGATTGCAGAGTCATCTAGAATATAGCATATGATATCTTTTTCTGTTAGTCGGACAAATATAACTGACTGCAATTGCTTCTTCAATTCAGATTTAGCTTAACAGATTTGTAGGTCACCAGAGTCCGAAAAAAATATGCCAACTCATACAATAACAATGTCTTGATATCTACACTATCACAAGTGCTATCTTGCTGTCCTTAGACCCATTAGAAGATCAGAGAAGTATCAAAAATCTTTGTTTCACCGACATTTATATATTTTTTACCTTCTGACTGAGTCACAACTGTTTTTGATACTTTGTTATCAAAACCATGAGGGAGCATACTTTGAAATTAATTAATGGCTTCAGAATAAAGTTCGATAGCAAGCTCTACATTTACTGAATCTGCAGCTAATTGGCCACTCACAACATTTATTATTTCCAGGGTCTAGTGAATCTATGCATATATCCAGCTTCTTTCTAATACTTTCACGACCCTTGGCATCAGTTGTAATTCGACCTTTGAGTTCTTTATGTTGCTTTTGACCGTAAACCTTTTCTTGACTAGAGATATTTGTAATGTCCTCTTCAATTTGACTACAAATATGAAGGCTCAGTTCCAAGATTTTCAGTGTTTCTGGTTTCAGAGTTACATACACTGCTATTGTCCCTCATCTTGTACTTAATGCAAAATAAGACTTATCTTGGACAGGCTTATGTCTCCTCAGCTACATAGCCGAGAAGGCTTATGACTGCCCAAGACAAAAGTTATTTTATGAGCCAGTACACAAATTTATGCTTAGTCAGTGTGCAGCTTAGCAATCCTCGAAACCCCACTGGGCAAGGACCTCTTGATACCATTTTTACAGAGCTTTAAATGATTTGACTTAAAATAAGTCACACACTTTATATTGCACCATAAATCTGAAAACAGATAACAAGTTAAACATTTGTGTTTTGTTGAAATGAATATAATGTTAGAATACTCATATTCTGACAGCCATCTTGGTAACCATTTTGATATACAAGTCTAGAAAAAACAGAATAGGTTATATATGTTAATACTTAAAAACATTTGGTGAAAAGCACTGTTTTTTTTTATTGTTTTAGGAGCAAACAAGATAACAAAACAAACACATTCCTTCATATGCTTGCCCTTTTGGACGCCATTTTAATTTTCTCAAGTTGCCCAATGATAACAGGGTATCACCAATAAGGTTCTCCATTGACAATGCCTAACCTACATAGCTCAATAAAGATAAAGAACTCTATGTGCCATTTCGAAGTTAAACCATTTTTGTACTATGAAATATGGGTTGAAATCTTAGACAAAATTGTGTTTTGGCAGCCATCTTGGATACTATCTTTGACACCATCTTTAATATATAAATCTAGATTAATAAGCAAAAGTAAGAAATGTTAATGCATTCAAGAATTAGGTGGAAAACTATCCACTTTTAATATTTTTGGGGTGATCCAGGCAACAGAACAAGCATTTTTCTTGTATGCTTGACCTATTGGACGCCATCTTGATTTTCTCAAATTGCTCAATGATGACAGGGTGTCATCAGTTGGATTCTTTATTGGCAAGGTCTTACCTACAAGAATTACTAGAGACAAAAACTTTATATGCCATTTCCAGGTCAAACTGGTTTTCTGCCGGACTACATTAACGAATTGACATTATCTTCATATTCTATGTAAAAGCGCGACCAAGTTCGGAGTACTCCACGAAAACGCACGAATATCACGAAGATTTTGGCGAAAATTAATCAGTCTAAGGTCAATTTTGGCAGACTATACAAAGTAGATGACATAACTAAATAAGATTGATGTAGCTAAACATGGTTAAGTTTATTACTTGTGTCAGGTTTGTATAACTTGACTTTTCGCTTACTGTAAAGGCGGCAACTTTAATATTCATATCTGAGTGTGGTTCGGCTATTTCATCTCCTAAGGAAGGGAAATCAGGTTTTATTTATAATTTGGTAAAGAGTTAATAAGCTTTTTCAGCCGCGCAAACGTGCGTGCATTTCATGAAAATCCTAACCGTATACACACTGAACTCACATTTATTAACCCTTAAAGCGCACAATCACAAAATGTATGTTTTTTGTCGTCCACTAAACTATTTGAAGCTTCATAGATAAACAGTGTGGACCCAGATCAGATTGCTCCTGTAGGAGCAGCCTGATCTAGGTCCACAATGTTTGCCTCCCTGCTTATGTTAAATAGACATTTTCAGATTCAGTTATTTTTGCTGGCGTTTTAAGGACTAGATAATGACTGAGGTTGTGGCACAAGATGATACAGTTACTTTTGGTTGAAACCACGCCTCCTTTTCAGCTTTTACCTATGTCTAAGGTTTACTAGTCCTAATTACGCATTCATGGGGCGCCGCCTTTATAGTAAGCGAAAAGTCCAGTTATATCCAATCGTTTTGTTTTAAAATCCAATCCCTTTGTATTAACCCTTATCCCGCCAGTACTTTTTTGTTCAGAAAATGTTGTCTGCTTCCAATGTCTGTTGCAAATATTTGAATGCAGTTCTGACTACTTTTATCATGGCAGCAAAGAGTATGAATAGTGACCCGACTGATCTTAGTGATCACTCCTGTCTGGGTCCATATTGTTTGTAAAATGGACTACCACTATCGGCCTTTTTATCTGTTACTTTGTTTTTCGGCGTCTTTTTATGAGGTCAGCTTAACCGTTAGGAAATTTCCGCTAAGCGCAAAACGTTGCACCTGCAAGGAAAATCGTAAATAGCCTGTTATTATGATTACCTTATGATTACTTTTATTTTTTTTTACACACAAAAAAATTAAAACTGGTCTAGAGTAGATCTACAACCAATAGACCAAAAAGAATGGGCGATACACAATGGGCTGATTTGCAAGATGGTGGGGCTAAAAAAGATACGATGGGGCTAGAAAAAAGTATAAATGGGGCTAATTTACATGTATTTTTATAGCAGTCAATGGGGCTAATCCGGGTGTTTTTACCAGTTTTTTCTAGCAGAAAAGGCAAAGATTGCTAAGAGTTTCTACTTTGTAGTATACAGCTAAATATAGAATATTAAGAACGTTTTGAGTTAGAATTCACATTAAAACATTAAAATGCATTAAATCAATAGTACGTATATACAGCTAAACTCATGCAAAATAAAATATAAAGCACATTTTGAGTTAGAATTCAGAAAACAGATTGCATCAAGATCAGGCCCGACAATTTTATTGGCCTAATCTGGATCCAAATTGTTTGCAGAAGTTTCAAACATTAAAATTGCCGGGCCTGATCTTGGTCCAATCTGTTTACAGAAATTTAAAAACATGCATTAAATCAGCACAACATGTACGCATGTGCATGTACATATCCTCAAAGTTTCAAATGCAGCCCACTTTAGATGTTTATTATACTAGGTCAGTTCTTGCACTGAATTTATACCAAATACTTTTAACAAAGTCGAAACGACTGATTTCATCAGCCTGAAATTTGTAAAACTATTGCTCAATAAAACTACGCGTCTCGGGTGATCCGATGGTATGACCTCATCCACTCGACGTGATACAGTACGCCAGATCAAGTTACTATTATGATAATGTGTATATATTATTTGCATGAGACAGCTGACACCCATTCGTGAATAGCGAAAAAAAAGTTATATGTACCTGTAGTTTTACGTATCCTGGTGGATTAACCTCATCGTGGACTTGCAACAGGTTCAGTTTATGGCTACTCTTATCCAATCTGTCAATGACAAGGGGATATTCGCGGACGTAAACGATGTCAACGTCAGACTGAGAACCTTGCGTTACTGTTCCCTCGTAGCCACTACCTAGTATATAAACGGAACGTTTTGGGTGATTGGTGATTGAAGCAAGTACTTCTCTGGTCGTACTTCGATCAATTATCCGTTTCCTCATTTCAGTTGATGCGCCAATACTTTCTAATACATCATATAATCTCAATGACAAGCTTGTGTAATTCTTCTTAGGGTCTGAAATTAATATAAAAGTAAACAATAACGATCCTGCATAGAAAATTTTGGTACATATTGTATTGTGGAGCAGCGACCACTTCGGTAAGTCTGATAAGCCAGAGACCTTGTTGCTCGCATACATAAAAATGTAAATAGTCTTATAGAGGAAATCTCATGCCTTTTACTTTGCGCAAGTTAGTTCAAAGAATTTATATCTCTTGCCATTTAATGTTTGTCTGTTATTATAACGAGCCAAACTGAGTTTACAAACTAAAATGACTACGTTCACAAAGCAGAAAAAAAAAAACGTTACAAAAATTAACCTGAAAATTATTATCCTAAGGCCAGATTTTTTTATTAGTTGATTTACGGGAAATTTTTTTCAGATCTAGGGTCGGGGGGACGAATAAAAATAAATAAAAAAGCTCTGAAAATGACCAGTTAACTGGTCAGTTAACTGGTCATTTTCAGAGCTTTTTTTTATTATTTTTTTTTAATATCTCCAGAATAAAACAGTAAAACTAGTAAAACTAGTGAGGTAAACCTTAATCTTTATATATTTCATCATTTTCCTAAAAATCTGGACAGGACAATCACTTTTAACAGTGTCACTCTCAAAAATGCAGACAGAACCTAAAAAAAAATATTTTTTTAACCAAACAATTAATATTTAGAGTCGGAGGATAAAATAAAAAAATTTTTTTAGAAATTAAATTATTTTTTTTTTTCATTCTTTCCGGAAAATTACAGTAGGAGGGTTCGTAAATCAACTAATAAAAAAAATTCTGGCCTAAACACATTCACATTTTCAGGCACATGCAAAGTTCTTGTTTAAAGGTGAAATCCTAATTTTTTTACTTTGCTTTGTTTTTTCTTTCATGTCTTGGATTTTATGTGTTTGTTAAGAATTCAGTTCATTTTCCATAATGTTCTGTGATAAAATAGGTTCTGTCCGTTCTAAGGCGGTGGTTCTGTTGTTGTTGACTTTTTGTTTATTGTTACTCCCATTGTGGGAGTGTGATTGTTCTATGTTTTGTTGTACATTACTTTATGTCCATTCTAGTGTTGCAATCATCTTGATGGGGAAGAGAGAGCTGGTTGCTTTGCTTCATTTGTCTTCCTGGTGTCTCGTGATGGTTGAGTGGCTCTTCCTGGAGTGGCCGAACTTGCCCGTGACAGACTGTTTCCAAATACCATGGGGTTGTCTGCGGTTTGTGATTGTGGTATTTCGTGTTCATTGGACAAAGGACATAAAGTAACGTACAACAAAACATAGAACAATCACAGACTCCCACAATGGGAGTACACAATGTAACAATAAACAAAAAGTCAACAACAACAGAACCACCCCAGAGGCAAACTTGCCCCACACTTACATAAATATTTGCCATCGTATTTTAGGTCACCTATTTTGTAAAGGGTGTTCATATCATTGATCCTTAATACCCCCGTGTTCTTTTATTAGCACAACGACTGGCTGCACAATGATTACTTACCTGGCGGTTATTATATCGAAAGTTTCAGATCGCCATTTTTAAATCAGGTCAAAAGTAAAAAAAAACTTTCTAAGACACGTAATGCAAACTTTTCCTTTTCTTCTTCTTCTTCTTCTTCTTCTTCTTCTTCTTAATATTATTATTATTATTATTATTATTATTATTATTATTATTATTTTGTTTTGTTTTACAGTGCAACAAATAAAACGAGATGCAGAAAGAAATAAATTAAAAAAACTGTTAGCCCATACAAACCTAGCGCCTTTCTCTGGGTCATTAGTACACAGTAAAGACCCAGATCAGACGATCTGCCAGACTTATCATTGGCAAAAATAGTGAGTATGATCAGGAAATACCACAATCACAAACTGCAGACAAACTCATGGCACCGTGAGGAAGAGCTACACAACAATCATAAGACACTAGGAAGACAAACTAAGCAAAGCAACCAGCTCTCTCTTCCCCATCAAGATGATTGCAAAACTAGAATGGGGATAAAATAACGCATAACAAAACATAGAACAATACAAACTCCTAAAATGGAAGTAAGAATAAACAACAAATAAACAACAACAGAACCACAGCCTTCGAACGGACAGCAGCCTAAGCCACTGGAAGCTTAAATGCATTTTACTGTCATTGTCACCGTTTTGCATACCAGTGTCTTGACAATGTTAAAATATATAATTATGCAAATTTGATCAAAATATATCGTGCGGTATAAGAGTTATGAGCATTTTTACTAAAATGCCTAGACCGGCCAAAATGATGCTCAGCAGAGCCTTGTCACCATTTTGCATACCATTGACTGGACAATGTTAAAACAAGTAAGTATGCATTTGATCCAAAATACCATGCAGTTAAAGAGTTATGAACATTTTACTAACTGACCACAACAGGCTGAAATGATGTTCAGCAAATCCTCGTCCTTCAATAAAGGTTGTTACACACGCCAGTGATTAGATAATATTGACATGTATTTGTATTAAAATTGATCAAAATATACCATGTGGTTCAAGAGTTATGAGCATTTTCACTAACTGACCATGGACGGACGGTTGGACTTATATTGTGATTATAGTGTAGACCCAATGGTTGTGCAATATATGTAGAGTTTCAAAAGAATCAGCATAAAACTGAAGGAGGGTTGTGCACACAAGGTACCGACTATCTATTCATTTTGATAGTAAGATCGCCTGGATTTCTTAATAATTATTATTTTTATCTATACAAAAATTTAAGATGGTACATAATTAGTTAAATGCAAACAAAACAGTACATAGAACATATACAGTATATATACAATATTTACCATAAGGTGCTATAAGCTTTCTAATGTCAGAGTAACTTTTAAATAACTCTTAGAGCACATAAAATCACCATCACAGCCATTGTTTAAAATTAGTAAAATTTTCACAAGCAGACGTGTACGTCATTCAATCCGCAAGAACCAGCTTTGATATGTTGCGTTTCAATTATTAAGTCTTAACATAAAGACTAAACATTAGTTTTAAGAGCATTTAGAGACTAGCAATTTCAGATATACAGAAACAATGAGTTCCATAGTCGTGGAGCTGAGCAAAAAAAGGTCACTTACAATACACCGTTTTCGCCAGATCGCAAATTGTGAAATCGATATTACTAAAAAAATAGCAACCTAGTTATGTAATCTGGTGTCCTATTATTGAGTGCTTTATGTGTAAGTGCAGCTTTGTTATACTTAAGTGTACTCTCCAGAGGCATCCAACTAAGTTCCTGAAACAGCCGATGGAGTGTCAAAGTCAGATTTGAGAATTATACGCGCTGCTCGTTTTTTGAGTTTTGATAACCTGTCACGTGTCGTGATTTCCAGAAGATGTTGATCCCCATATGACGGAGCCATATACTATCAGACCCTGATAGAATTGCTTCTTTCACCACTGATAAGGATGTCTGAGATTTTACCCTGCGATAGAAAATGATATCTTACCCATGCTATCTTACCCAGAACGTCAAGTAACGTCATCATGTAAAATTGCATCTTAGCGTATTCAGGGACTTCTGGAAGCGTGTTTTAAAATAAATAAATAAATAAATGAACAAAAACAGTGGTTAGCAAGAAAAATAATCCATTATTCGTGTGAGGGTAGGATAGAAAAATCCGCCCTCGGGATCACCGTTTGTCATCACTCGGCATTCCTCGTGATGCCAAACGGCGATCCTCGGGCTGGATTTTTCTATCCTACCCTCACACTCATGATAGATTCTTATATTCTGGACATATATTGGGACATACTCTGATAACTGGAGTAGTTGTGAGATTTTAGATGAGGCACGTAATTTTGCAAAGATACTCTTTATGGTACTCTAGGGTAAGTTTTCGTCAATGTAGATTCCTAAAATCTTTTGATTAGAGACATGCTTAATACTTGTGAAAAAGGTGACAAAAATAATCTGTGGATTATATCCAAACCACATGCACATCTTCAGACCATTACCAAAAACGCTTGGCGTAAAGTTTTGAAAGATTCATCATTTTAGAGGAGTTGCGTACACAAGGTAGGGAATGGATGATGGGATGCGGAATACTATGTCCTCTCGCTTTTCTTTGAAACGACGCGGGGCAACAACAGGTTCCTAAATCAACATGCAAACTCAGAAAATATATGTCCCCCACCACTAAATGTTTGTCTTTGAATATCATGAAACTAGTAAGTTAATATGACTAAAAAAGTTCACAAAACAGATAAAAAAGAAACAAAACTTAATCTGAGAATTATATCCTAAGCACATTCATATCTTCAGGGCATGACATAAACACATGCAAATGTTTCATAAAGAATTGTATAAACTGCAGGGTACTACGTATTTATAGACATTGTTAAGACATTGATGGCACTGAGGGCCAAAAAATGTGTAAGTTCTCATCCTAGAAAAATTGACAAAAAATTATCTGAGGATTAACATCTTCAGACCATGGCAATAGCACCTGTTAACCCTTAAAGCGCCAAGAAAAAAATGCATCTGAAAATGTCGTCTGCTGAAGTCGTCTGCTGCAAACAATTGCCTAGCTTTACTGACGGAATAAGTATAGAAGCAAACAGCGTGGACCCAGAACAGACTGCTCCTATAGGAGCAGTCTGATCTGGGTCCACAATGTTTGCCATAGAGGCTTCTTATTCATTTCAGCAGACGAGAAAAGCAGACGACTTTTGTTGGGATTGGCGCTTTAATGGTTAAGTTTAAAAAGAAACGGCATAAAATTGTAGGAGGAGTTGCGCATTTAAGTTATCGATGGTCCCAAGCTATCGAGCTAAACAAGTTTGTCGCGAGATTTGGAAGACAGCGCCACCTATCGGTTGTTTACATCATCGCTTCGGCAACCTGAAAGATCGCCCTTCCGTATCATTGATAAACATTGGACAAATGTCACGATTCTTGGTGAGTAAAGTATTTATTTTATAAAACTCGACTATTTGATAACATTCTGTATCGGTTCCCACCCCCTCCCCCACAGAAATGCCCCTAACTTTGGAAAAACTGACCGAAATGGAGAAAAAAAATCGAGAAGTGTCGTCTGACAGTTCAGTGCTAGCGCGTGAAAACTAAAAGTCACGTGATTACCTTATTGGCGGGACAAAGTATGAGCCGCCGTTTAGCCATTATTTAGCTTATTTATTGCTATTTGATTTTCCTTAGAGTTTATGGTTCCTTACTATCACTTTGAAGTTTATTTTGATTTTGAAGTTAGTCCTTTCTATTCATACAGCATATTATAGCTCATTTCACTTATAAGCTGTAGCATTTCAAAACTAAATAAGTCTGGTGCCAGGTCTCTTGTGCAAGATGTTTTGCAGGTCAATTTCTGGCTTTTTATTTCAAAAAAATATTTATTAGTTGTCTTTTTCTGTCTTTCAGGATACCGGTGTGAAGAAGAGAAGGCTACAGTATAACAGGGCCAACCTTCAGATAGCTCTAGAGGCAACACAGAGGGGTGTGTCAATCTACAGGGCAGCAAGACAGTACTGTGTACCAGAGACTACTCTGAGAGACAGAGCCCGTGGTCGAGTTGAAGTTGATGCAACTATAGGGTTTGATTAACTTTTTTCTAAAGATGCAGAACAGAAACTTGTTGACCACATAACTTATATGGCCGACATTGGCTATGGTTATAATAAGGCCAATATTCAGCATATGGCAAAGGATTATGCAGACTCTCTGGGTAAAAATGTGAGGGCAGAAGAAAAACTCAGCAGCAATTGGTTTTATGGGTTTATTGACAGATGGCCCAATCTGAAGCGTGTTAAGCCTCAAAAGCTTTCAATATATCGTGCCAAATCAGCATCTAGGGAAGTGTTAGACAAATATTACAAGGAGTTGGCATCAGTACTTACAAATAACAATTTACATGATAAGCCGGGACAGATATACAATATTGATGAAACGGGGGTTAGTTCTGAGCATAATCCACCTAAAGTTATCTGTCATAAGAACACTATTCCACAATGTATTACATCGTCAAGAGGATCCACTGTTACTATTATTGCTGCTGGCAATGCTTTGGGCAATAGTATTCCACCTTATTATGTATTTCCAGGTGCCAGGTGGAATGTTGACTTCTTGAAGGATGCCTGTCCTGGTTCAGATGGGGAAATGTCCAAAACTGGTTGGTCGAACACAGATGTTTTTCACAATTATATTACCAAGCATTTTGCCAAGTATGTGAATTTGTCAAAGGAAAAGTCAGCTGCCCCTACCTTAATATTGTATGATGGCCACAAGTCCCATATTTCCTTGACATTAACAGAATGGGCTAAAAAGTACAATGTTGTGTTGTTTGTTCTACCGCCACACACCAGCCACATTACTCAACCATTAGATGTAGCTGTCTTCGGCCCATTTAAGTCAATGTATAACAGTGAGTGCCAGGCATATATGAAGAGAAACCCAGGTCTAAGTGTAACAAAGTATGAGGTGGCCCAATTAACATCAACACCATATCTTAGAGCTTTATCTGCAGAGAATCTGATTTCAGCTTTTCGTAAAACAGGCATCCATCCTTTCAACAATAAAGTTATAACTGATTCTCAGGTTGCTCCATCAGTTATATATCATAAACAGGACCCACCAGCTGAGGAACAGGACCCACCAACTGAGGAACAGGACCCACCAGCTGAGGAACAGGACCCACCAACTGAGGACCATCATTCAATTGAAACTCTTGAAATTACATCTAGTACAGCCAAAACAACAACAAATGGTCCGGAAAATGAATCACAAAAAGAAATAACTACACCTGAGAAAGAAAGCAGTTCCAGTTCCACTGTCGGTGACTTTTTTCAGTCTAGAACCATTACCAAGGCCGTTGTCAATAAACCAAAGAGGAAGTTCATACCCCCATTTTTATCAGGGAATCTACTCAAAAACTCTAATGCTGAGGTCCTTCAGTCTTCTGCTAAAAAGGCTAAACTGTTGTCAGAAAAGGTGAAATCTTTCAGTTCTAATGACTCAAAACTCATTCAGAAAACTAAAGGTAATCCTAAACCTCAGAGGGATAGTACACAGCCACAACCAAGTACATCAGGGACCAGTAGAAAGGGGAAAGCACTTGACATATTGTCAGAGGATAGTGAAGGAAGTTTAAGTGATGAGGATATTGGAGAGGAAGAGAAGTGCTGTGTTTGTAAGAAATGGGAACCTGATGAAATAAGAGGGTCAGCTTACATTTCATTTGTTAACTGGGCAAAGTGTGATTTCTGTCCACACTGGACACATCTGAAGACATGTACAGAAGTAAGGGTGATAAGAAGGGACAGTGTGTTTAGGTGCCCACACTGCCCCTCCACAATGTTTTAAACAGTCCAAATGAAAATGAAACTGTAAATATGTTATTGTTATGGTTAATTTCTGTTGAAAATTAGTTAAAAACGGTATTTAGTGTTTTGAATGACTTCAGTAGGTCCCCATTACTCTTACTTTAAACACTGTGAAACAACCAGACTTATGACAGCACTGGCTTCTCATACTTCAGCCTCTTTCTAGATACCTCGATAGCATGGTGCTCTCCCTTGACCGATGATGCAACAACATGGCTGGATTTGAACATCGACCGGCGGACAAATAGAAAGCATTTCAGATATTCAACTTTTGGGCGGTATTGAAGGAACACAAAGGAAGTATTAAAGATGTAAAAAGATCAGGTAATATTTGTTGTTTAATCGCATGCATCTGTTAAACGTTAACTACCTCGATAGCATGAAGCAACAGGCTAATAATGTCTGGAAAGTGACTTAGTTCAACTTATGAAAAAAGTGACAAAAATAATCTGTGGATTATATCCAAACGACATGTACATCTTCAGGCCATGATCTAAACACCTGTAAAGTTTCAAAGGAACCGGCATAAAACTGTAAGAGAGGTTACCAACACAAAATACCTAACATCCATTCACTTTGGCCATAAAAATGCCTACGTTCAACTTATGATAAAAGTGACAAAAATAATCTGTGAATCACTTTGAATGATATAATGCCTGGAAAGTGACTTAGTTCAACTTATGAAAAAAGTGACAAAACATTATTTGAGGATTATATCCAAACGATATGTACATCTTCAGGCCATGGACTAAACACCTGTAAAGTTTCAAAGGAATCGGCATAAAACTGTAAGAGGGGTTACCAACACAAAATACCTTAAATCTATTCACTTTGGCCATAAAAATGACAACGTTGAACTTATGAAAAAAAAGTGACAAAAATAATCTGTTGATTATATCCAAACGATATACACATCTTTAGACAATGACCCAAACACCTGTAAAGTTTCAAAGGAATCGGCATTGTAAGAGGAATTACTAACACGAGGTAGCCTACCCACTACTTGAAGGGCGACTGAAGAATGCCAAATACTATGTCTCCTTGCTTTTTTTGAAACGACAGGGGATAAAAACAGATTCCTGTAACAACTTGCAAATTCAGAAAATGTATGCCCCCCACCACTTAATGTTTGTCTTTGAAAAGGGGAGGGGGCAAGAAACTAGATACAAACGTTAAGGATTCGGGTTACATGCATACCTGACATCTTGAATGGAAATGTTAAGACGTCCTCCTAAACGGTCCATGTAATATGTCGTTGTTACAATGTATTTTGACGGTTGCTTCCTTTTTCGTGACATGACTAATTTTATTCAGAAAAATAAGGGGAATTTTAACAGGTAATGAATGTTTGCTTTTTACGACACATTGAAACGCCCACATATTCTCATCCACACACAGGTGAAACAACCCTTAACCCTTTATGCGCCATTCACAACAAAAGTCGTCTGCTTTTCTCGTCTGCTGAAATGATTAAGAAGCCTCTATGGCAAACAGTGTGGACCCAGATCAGACTGCTCCTATAGGAGCAGTCTGTTCTGGGTCCACGCTGTTTGCTTCTATACTTAATTCGTCAGTAATGCTAGGAAACTATTTGCAGCAGACGACTTCAGCAGAGGACATTTTCAGATGCATTTTTACTTGGCGCTTTAAGGGTTAATACTTCCTATATTTGGCAGCTGACTATACGTATTTTAGCTCACCAGGTCAGCTTATGGCATACACCGTTGTCCGTCGTAACGTAAGCTTTTTGTCACCCGACGTATGTCGATGGAGACTATTAAAATGGATTAGTCCGTCCGTCTGTGTCTGTACACACCCACAGGTACTCATGTGGCTACACATTACGAACAGTTACAGTGTATTTAAATGGGATTGATACTGTAGACACTTAAAATCGGGTGTTATATGTGGCTTAGATCTCTTTGCGTGTCTAAAAATTAGCCACATAAGTATCCATAAGCTATGATAGCCACTTAACTAGGACGCCCGACGCCCGTCCGTAGACGCGATATATGGAAGGGATTTCCCGACGAAATTCTATGTGTCCAATTTAGTTTCTGTTTTTTTAAGATTGCAATTTTATTTCGTAAATTATGTCATTGTATCGTGTGAATTGCCTAATGATAACAGCTTGGATCAACGGATGTTGCTGAAGAATTAAAAAAATAATAAAAAGTAAACTATAAATAGCACCAACAACACAAGAAAGTGACATGAAGCATTGAATATTGCAAGTAATACCGCGCTTCTTTCTATGCTATATATTTTGACGCTAGAGGGCGCGCGTTCAGTTATAATTTATAGAATATCCCTTTTCAGAACTTATTGAGTATTTTCGGAAAACAGTGTCAGGAGTCATTTTGACTGAATGATTATCCAAAAATGTGGTACTTGGTTGTATCGATTCCTGATCTTTGCCATCTTTCTTACTTTGCTTGCTTTTCAGTTATCTTGACGGTGTGCCGTAGCCCCTCGCAACTTTACATACACACCCAGTTTTATGCACCCTCTGAGGCTTCAAAAAAGGAATTCTGGCATCCTACGCCTGTTCGTATTAAATAAAGGTGTGGGGCATTATTAGTTTGAATTTTGATAATGTTCTAAACAGGTATCAATCTTGTAGGGGTCGACGTGACAATTACGTCTGCACAGTGTCATCCCTACTGTCCTTCTTTCTTACTTTTTGCTTATTTTCAAATAAATATATCGAAAAATTCAAGAGCTGTTGGTTTTAATTTTTGTCCTCTTGTAAAACGTTTGTTATAGGATTCAAGATAAATTTCTTGTTAAAACGTCCATGCAGAATATCAAAAATATAAACTCATTTAAACCTTAGTAAAAAATGAATATCAACGAAAACATTACAAAGATGAAAATGTCTTAAGTTTAAAGGAAAGCAACCTAGTGGAAATACAAGCTAAATTTTTGAGAAAAGATTAGAAATTAGCCCATAATACCAACTTTAGCACAATATCTCATTATGTTTGTTTGTTTGTTTGTTTGTTGTACCATACACTCTAACCCCTGTCAAGGCCGCATCCAAAAAAACAAACATTATTTTTAATATGACGTCGCCATTTGATGTCCATTGAAATTAGAATATCTAGATATATTTTCTTTCAGTTTCATTGCGTGGGGCCTTTAGGCCCACGCAGTAAGAGAAACCAGCCACATTCAGACTTTCCCAAATATTTTACTGTTGTAGGACTATGTCTGAAAGACGCTTTCTCAATATTGTATTCTAGGTTGCGAAACGCTTGTGGGTAAAACAGGTAACCATTTGACTCAAACTCCCGCAACGGTGTACTTCAGAGACTTTCAGAAAACCGCTCCTTTGCTGTTAGATTGCTAGACTGCTACACTGACCTCGTAGGTAAACAAGAAACCGTTTAAAACCATTTTTTACCATGGCAAATTCGCTACCAAGCATCTATAAATAGATGACTTTCCCTCATGATAAAGCAGAACTGAGGGTGTATTTTTTCTATACTTTCAACTTGGGTCATTCTTCGCATGATAACACAGTGTATTAAAGAAGTGAGTTACATGTTATGACATGTATTTAGCCTCAGAATTAGTACAATATTTTTGGGGCAAAACTTTTTGCAAAATCTATCAGCAGACGACAGTAAAGTGTAATCTATGCAGGTGGCTATTAGACACTCTAGTGGTTCTATAAATACACTGTGTGATTCTGAATACTTCTATGACGTGTAGTTATCGTGGTGGAATAAAACATCAGAACCTACAAAATACTGAATCTGATCTTGGTCCAAAACGTTTGAGACTCTGACGATAAAACCGAGAGTATTTTGATAAAAGCTCGCTTTAAAAAAAAAAAGAAAACCACGAAAACTAGCAGATGACAATTTCCAAGCATGCTAAGAATTAAGCCATATTCTCCAGAGCACTGATAGATTTTTTTTCATCCTGCATTTCGTCTGCTGCGAACAGTCTGGCTACAAAGTCATGCACGTTTGGGCGCTACAGAAATAGAATCTTCTGAATATTACATTTTGTAATTTTAATGCTTCATATATCGCTTTTCTTTCATAAATAACGTAATAAACCCAATTTCGTCAGCTCCCCTGAGACTAACGCATGCAGAGTTCACCATTTAGCCAGTTCATGAAATTGAGGTATTTAACACTTACACACACACATTGCCCTTTGACTTCATCTATGTTCCTAACGATGAGACTCCTCTGCACGCATATGTCTGGACTGGATCGATCATCATGGTTAAAATCATCTTTATACACCCATGCGCAGCTACCGAGGTGGGAAATACGCCTTTAGTTTGTTTTGGAGCCTGCATCTATATTTGAAATTTGTGTGTGTGAGCAGTGAAGCCTCAGACAAGTCTGCGCTGCGCGTATATACTAGAGGTCCCAAACGTTATGAATTGGATAAATGTGCACGCGTTAAGCCATTTTTATACATGCATGCTTAGCTATCTAGTCGGAAAATAAGCCTTAAGTTTTTGTCACAGTGTGTCAGAAGTGAAGGCTCAGGTGAATCTGCGCTGCTCGCACGTGCAGTAAGTTAGGACTTTCATGAAATGGGTGAATTGGCTAATGAGAACTTAATACTTTTTTCTTAGGCGAATAGGGGCCGTGAGATGTCCAGGCTAGCCTTCACATCTGCACAGTCTCAACAGAGCCTTCTCTTCTACATACATGTACACAAAGCATGTTGTCGATTGCTCAATAGCTGTATGTTTGGGCGTAAAGTGATCTATGTGAGAGGTATAAATTGTTCATACAACAATGTTTCCAAAGGTATCCGTCTCCTTGATAAAAAAGCAATTTTTGTTTAAACAGAAAAATTTCATTCAAGTAAGAGCTTTTGAAAGATATACCCTTATTACTGGAAAATTGCAAAAACAAATGCTGCCCCACGTATTGGATTCCTTTCTTGAAGGAAGACAACTTTTTTTTTCTTATAATTGACTTTTTGATCCAATTGTCACGAGTTTGACCCCAGCCCAGACCCATACCATTAGGGAGATTGCTCATGGAATAATTACTCTGATTCTCCTCCCTTCCACAGAGTCAAGAAGGGTTTTTAGTATGTGCACGAAGTTAACAGCTTAGTAGAGCGTGCCCAGTAAAAAGTGTGGTGTACATGTTTTGCGTCTCTTAAAGCTGTCTTTCGGGTTAGAGACATTTTAAAACAGTCTGTTCAAATACAGAGACTAGCGTATAGGCTGGAATTTCGCTTGGTGCAGGCTACGATATGATACTTTCAAATAAGGGAATAAAAACGGCGCTGATCTGCTAGAAACAAAATTACAATCTTCTGTAGCTGAGCAGGCTGATTTGTGCATGCCTCCACGCGAGAAAACCTGTGTTCAGGTTAGAGACAAAGTAAAGCACAAACCAGCCTGTTTAGCTACAGAGAATAGTAAGAAAATTGAAATTTCGGTTATGGCAACTTAACATATGATACTTTATAATAAGAGAATAACAAAGGGGCGGATCAGACTACAGGATGTGCAGGCTGGTCCGCACCTTGGTTGTGTGCGCAACCCGATGACAGGTTTTCTCGCGTTTAGCTAAGGTAAGTGTTTGGTCATGGCACGGTAGCTAGGTGTTGTTCGCCGCACACTTTCATGCTAAGGTTATAATCCTGTAAGATTGTTATGAATTCCGTCTAATCTTGTATAATGGAGCGGGATACTGAGAAAATACTTCACTTGATGATACAAGCATGAAAATTTCACCATATGTTCATTACATCTCACACTTTTAAAAACAATTCCTGGCCACTTAAAATTCGGCCAGTTTCAAGATGGCCGCCAAAAAAAAAATGGCTGACATTTCTTCGGGAGTGTATATGGTAAATTGATCGTAGAACAACAATTTTGGTATCAAATTAAAGCTAAATCATTGCCCTCTTCCATAAAATTGAAATATGCAAGTTAACTGATTTGCATATTTATGAATATTAACAAGTTCTAATTCTTTGGCCAAAAAGTCGGTAAAATGTTTAAATTATACATTTCTTCACCACTGGTCAATGTAGAATGTCAAAAGTGATACATTAACTAAAGCTTAGACTTAGCAAATACTATAAATCACCATAATTGCACTGCAGCTCGTTAGCATATTCATGAATATTCATTTACAATTACTTTATAAATCTTCTTTGTAGTATGGCCAAGTTGTAAATGATTCATTCTAAGCTTCTATTCTACATAAGATCATATATACAAAATTAAAGGTCCCATCATTGCCCTTTCTTTCACGACTCCAATATAATATGCAAATTAGGTAATTCTAATTAAATATTAATGAATGTTATTTACCTGTTTTGTTTTGCTAAAAATCTAGATATTAAAAAGAAAATTAATCCAGTCACAGGTTGTGATGATTTTCCACTGATAAAATTTTTTCCAACCAAACGTCTGGTCCACTCCTAGGTCTATTTACCCTTATTTATGCAAATTAGCTCATCGATATCATGATTTTAGTGCTGCGTATTTTAAGCATACTGAAATGTTGAAATATCTTTGCTGAATATTTTTGCTAAAATTATACCTGGAAACAGTCGAAGCATAATAACCAATAATTAAAACATTTACATGTAACTACCTATCTTCTTGACAATTGCGTGAACACAGTGCCTGAACGATTGCATTTGCAGTTTCTCCTACATTTGGACTTTTAACAACCACATTTTTTGGATTTTCTTTCAATATTTGGCTATACTTTGCTGCAGACAACTGTGTCTGTTTAGAAAACCAAACATTGTTCTGCTTTGACCATCCCTAATTCGAAAGAGTTGGTGATTGCTGTTCAGTAACAATCGATTGTCTTCATAACATGTCCTGACTGGAAAACTGCTAGCCTACCTTGCTCTTTTAGAGCAGCTTGTGTTGGTGGATAGCATCATAAGCGTTTTGTTTTCGTGCAAATAATAAATCAAAGTGACTCATCCATCTTGCAAGAAGGGCTTGGCTAGTCTTACATAAAAACAGCAATCAGTTCTTACCATTTCCGACTGTGATATTGTGTCTGCAGCAATACTGAGGCACGAAAAGCTTATGCTGTTTCTTCATTCACATTGCCAGCAGATGAAGAAGCAGTATCACACCCAATAATTTAACACATGCAAAAAAGGCAATGACCTTGCACAAGGACCAAGTGATTAGTCGGCACCCATCAAAAGTTGTTTCCTTTTCCGAATGCTATCCACAAAGCGAAGATATTCAAATCAGTAAACCTGCTATTTCTAGTACAACAACATCAGTGGGAAATAACCATAGTTAGAGTTCGGCTTCCTGTCAAAGAGGGGTGCTTTATTTGGACAAACATACCAGTGTCTGCTTCCTCTGATTGCATGGAGCAAGCTTATCCTTATTGTAAGCTTAAACAATCCCATCACCTTTTGTAACTTTTATTTTTGCGCTGGTTTGACCAAGTATGATTTAAACTGCTAGAAGCCCAAATAATTCAGCTTTTGCTTTCATCACATCTAAGGAAGTTGTTCCATGATTTTGGAGGTCTGATGTTACCATTTTTGGCGAACTTTTCAAATGATTTTGGTGATATATATCAAATACCACATCATATTTGTAGTATTTCCAAGCATAATACTCAGTATGAGGTACAATCACCCCTGCGGCATAACCATCAGACTTATTTGCTGCTTTGGGCTTTTTTTTACTAAATCATACATTGATCAGGGTTATGCCACCCATTATCACAGTGTCTGCATTTGGTTGTCCATATGTTGTATTTGTACCTTGCTCAATGCTGAGCGAAGCACGCCTTTTTGTGATAAGGACGGAGGACAGTTTTGATTTTCATGTTGGAAAGGGCCAACAAGTCAACTTTTTGGCTTTGGCATGAGATAAATAATATCTAATATCAAAAATAGTCATCAGTCATCCTTTAAACTGTCAAACTTATTCTCAGCTGACGAAAGTTTGGGTTTAGCTTTTAGCCTGAAAGGGGAGCATATTTGTTGTCACTGGCTCATTTAACGAAGAAGGCATCTGATTATCTGCCTTGTCCTTAACAAACTTTTGATATTGCTTTTTACTAATGGGAGTTAACTGCTTCATGTTTTAAATATTACAACTGTCCGCTACTTATTTTGTATTAAGTATGTGCAAGTCAGCTCAGACTTCTCTTTGAAGGGATTCACTTAACTGCTAGAAGCCCAAATATGAGCAGATACCCACCTCTACCAACTATCATAAATACAGATTCTTCCCTAGAACAGTCATATACTGTTACCAACCTGCGCTGGCTTGCTTCCTACCGTGCACAGTTTAGTCACCAGGTGCATGTATCCCACTAAATCACCATAAATTCAGTTTTTTATCTTTTTGCAAAACAAACTCACACTGAACAAACTCATCCCATCCACTTTGCTTATCTTTTATTTAAGCTAACACCCTTTAGCACTTGGTAACCGGAATACCCTTCTGAAAGTAATAAGGTTGCAAAGATCAGGAATCGATACAATCAAGTACCACACCTGACCCAGGATAAAAATGGGAAAGTGACAAACTCACAGAAGACACCACAAACGAGAGCCAAGAGGTCAGCCCTTTCCCAGCAGGTGACCACAAGTCTTCCTTGTGGTTTAGAAGTATTGATAGAAAGAGAAAAAAAGAAAGCTTTATATTGATCTTCAGTTGTACCAATAGCACCTCTGTCACCTTTTATGACTGCAATATTTTGCTTGTGGGCTTGGTCTATGGCAATCATAGAGAATGTTTTTCCAATTTTACAAATGGCAAAAGATCTCTGGACACTTCTGTGTATACACTATCAGAATACATTTGTTCCAGGACAAGCTTGTCGCAAAGATTGACTGGTAGCCATCAAGCATAATAAATATGATCGAGGGCAAGGCATAGGGGATGAGTTCTAAAATTGCTTCTCTACCCACCTTAAAGAAAGTGAGTATGGCTAGAAAATACCACAATCACAGACCACTGTTAGCACCGATTTGTTACCCCAACGCATTTTGTTACACGGTAACAAAATACATTAAATAGGTAACACAATGCGAGTCTACAGTGCAACACAAAAGTCGCCAGAAGTTGGTAACAAAATGCGTGTATAATGTTGACTACAATGCAACGTTCACAGCTTTTGTAACCCATTTGGTTAGCATTTTATATGTTCATACTGAAAACCACCCAAGCCCTTCAAAGACCAATAACCACCAATCTACCGAATCACCCACAACACCAAGTCAGTTGAAACATTGTCGGTGGTAGGGTGGTGTACTCTCTGCTGCAGTATCAGAGAGATTGCCCTGTCACATACCAACTTATAGCACCATAAGGAACAGAGCACAATACAAGTAAAGAGCCAGATATCTCTTCCTCAGCCACATTACTGCAAAACGAGAAGGGGCGCTAAGTACTACATTACAAAACATGGACCAAACACAAAATCCCACAAACTATGGGAACAACAATGAATAAGCAACAACAGAACCACCGCCATAGAGGGGACAGCAGCTGAAGCCACTGGGAAGAGAGGGGCACTTAAATACATTTTTCGGGCCTAATCTACGCCAAAGAAAACCATTTTCTGTTAACAAGCTCTGACTTTAACAGAACCGACAAACATCTCATGGAAATAAAAACACAGTGTCAAAAACTGCTTGAAAACAGAAAAAACCTCAGCCTAAATTGGTATTAGAATACAAAATAATTGTATATGAATATTCATAAATATGGTAATGAGCTGATGTGCACATATTGATAAGTATAGTTTGGTAGCGAAGTTTGAGCCTCAATTATGTATCACTTTGACAATCTGCATTGGCCACAGGTTGTGATATAAATCATGATTAATTTGTAAGATTTTTTTAAAGATTTTGGGGCGAAAAGGAATAGCTCATTAATATGCATAAATATGTAAATCAGTTAATTTGCATCTTTGAACTTTATATCAAAGGGCAATGATTAAGCTTCAACTTCATAACACGTTTGTTGTTCTATGATGAACAGAAACCGAGATACGATTAATTTACTACATACATCCTCGTGAGATGTGTCGGCCATTTTGTTTTTTGCGGCTATCTTGAAAATGGCCGAATTTGAAGTGGCCAGGAATCGTTTTTGAACGTGTGTCATGTAAGGAACATATGGTGAAAATTTCATGCCTGTATCATCAAGTGAAGTATTTCCCTCAATTTGCTCACTAAGCAGCTCCATTAGTAGGAGATATGGCTCAGACACAGAAGCGTGTCGAGCAAACCTATAGTTCGCAAAACGTATTCTGCACAACAATGTTTATTTCTCTATTAAACATATTTTAATGGTCATAACCCCATTGAAGACTAGCGCGGATCCAGAGAGGGCAGCAGGGGGTTCTTACCCCGCCCCTTTGAAAATCACTAAACTATAGGATTCATTAGCAATACTGGTCATGAACCCCTGGAAAAATCACAAAGCATTACATGTTGGACCATGATCAGCCCGCCAGCGAAAGGTCATAACGCCATTTAAATGGTGTTTCGCTGGCGGGCCGATGATAACCCACTTAAAATGGTACTTGGATCATCTCTCTCTCTCTCTCTCTCTCTCTCTCTCTCTCTCTCTCTCACCCCTAATCAACTGAAAAAAGTTGCCAGAGTTGAAACCGTATGACCCCCTTTATGGATGCGTACATGGAGGAGGTACCAACAACATATTTAGAAGACGGCTTGTATGTCATATGATCTGTCTTAAAACAATGAAGCCAAATCTTTTAACACCTTCGTCACAAAATGCTCTTGCATTTAATTATATACCGACACCAGGATCTTTTTCATTAAATTTCGAACTAAGCACAATAGCGAGCGAAGAAGGCTCAGGCGAGTCTGTGCACATGTGGAATCTCGATAGAGCTTTCTCACCGGATGGACGCCGATGAAAGCTCTAGACAAACTAAATATTGTAGATGGCTCATCCCTAAGATGAAGATGGTCATATACTATTTACAGTTATGAATTTAATTCAAACTATTGAAAAAATGAAGAAAAAAGTCCCGCATGCGCAGATCAAGATTTTTTTCAGAGGGGTCCATCTCTGGCAACTTTTTTATAGTTGATGAGGAGAGATAGGATTGAAAAAACTATTAAAAGTGGGTTATCATTGACCCACCAGCGAAACGTGATTTAATTTGCCAGCAAAACGCCATTTAAATGGACCAATGATGGCCGAACATGATGAATACTGGCTTGTGACCAGTATTGCTAAGGAGTCCTATAACTGTCTGATTTTCCAGGGGGTTCAGACCCCTGTCCCCTACCCCATATCCCCCCCTCTGGATCCGCGCATGTCCCGAACTACCGAGAATAGACCTGTTTCTGGAGCCTAATGAGCCAGCACATGATATTTTGGAGGGGCTAAATGGGGTACCTCTAAATTCGCTAATCAGTAAAATTTGTGCCCACAATTCGCTAATCAGTAAAATTTAGGCCCGAAAATCAGCAATCAGTAAAATGTAGGACCAAAATCGCCTATCAGTAAAAAAAATAACCCCATAATAAGTAATCAGTAAAGATTTGACCAAATCAGTCAAATATCTTAGAAAACATGCCATTTGGGCGATAAAAACTAATTATGAAGACTACTTGATGCAAATGACATGCAGATATAACAATCAATTCTTTGTCAGCGATTGTGGCTTTATTATATACTGAATGTTATTATGCAAAAAAGTGTTTATTAGACACAAAATAAGTCAAAATATAAGCATTTATGCATGAAAGCGTCAATCGCAACAAAAAACTAGAGGATCTGAAGGTCCTGAAGCGCTCACCTGATCTCCTAAATAATGTTAAAATAGATCAAGGTCAACTACAGCTTATAAAGAAACCCAATTTGTTTTAACTTTTATGGGGGTTGCGGCCGTTTTGGTCAAGTGACCTAAAACAATCTAATGAATACTCCCTCAAACAGCCCAATGATTTCTGAGAAAAAGAGTTAAACATTTCTCCAAAGTATTATGATTTTGGCTGAAACAGTTATAGAAAAATGAACATTTCAAGATTTTCACCATATAAATGCATTAGGAATCAAATTTGACCTTGCCATAACGTAGGTCAATGTCAACCTAGATTCATCATTTGTGCAAATCTGATAGGCCCTACATCTCCAATGCTATATAACAAGTCCCAAGCCCATTCGCTTTTTGGTTCATGAGAAGAAGATATTTAAAGGGGTTTTACCATATATGGACATGGTGGCCATATTAGTCATGTGACCAAAACAATTTGTATAAATTTTGGCTAACCTATCATAAGGAGTCATCAAATGAAATTTGAATTCAATAAGCCTAGTAATTTCTAAAACACTGTTTAATATGTTGAAGGGACTCCAACATGAGCGAACTTGGCTGAAAGGTCAAAGGTCAACCTCGACCTTTGAAACTTTTCATACCCATTGTCTCATTATGTTTAACATATCCAGTGAGAATAATGACGTTGGCTTTAACAGTATACAAAAAATCAACATTTCAAAAAATGTCCTATTTAAATGCATTAGGAAGCAAATTTGACCTTGACGTTAAGCAGGTCAGTGTCATCTTAGGATCATTATTTGAACAAACTGGGTAGATCCCACATCCTTAATGTTTGATACCAAGTCCCAAGGTCACCGGCCTTCTGGTTCTGGAGAATACGATTTTAAAGGGTTTTTACCTTATATGGGCTTGGCAGTCATTTTGGTCATGTGACCAAAATATTTTGTATAAATTTTTGCAAACTTAACATAAGGAGTCTTCACATGATATTTGAGTTAAATTTGGCCAATGGCTTGTGAGACAACTATGTTTTGATATATTGTTTGGACTCCAATATGAGCGACCTTGGCTGAAAGGTCAAATGTCAACCTTGACTTCCGAAACTTATTTAGAGCAATTAGGTTTAACAGATGAAGCAAGAAAAATGACTTTGCCTTTAACAGTAATCAAAAAATTAATTTTTCAAATAAATTCCCATTTAAATGCATTAGGAAGCAAATTTGGCCTTTACGTAGAGTAATTCAAGGTCAACATAGGATAATCATTTAAACAAACTTGGTAGGTCCAACATCTCCAATGCTACATACTTAGTCCCAAGGTTATCGTCCTTCTGGTTCTGGAGAAGAAGATTTTTAAAGGGTTTTTAACCTTTTGTGGGCATGGCAGATATATTGGTCATGTGACCAACCCCTTTTGAACAAACTTTGGTTTCCCATCCTAAGGAGTCTCCATATGAAATTTGAGTTCAATTGGCCAAGTGGTTTCAGAGAAGATGTTTGAAAATATTGACAGACGACGGACAGACGGCTTCAACTTCGGTGAGCTAATGAGTACCATGTTCGAAGTGTATTGTACATGCAAATGAGCATAGTTATATTATATGTCAGCTATATTCTTTAGTGCATGAGGTTTTAAACGGTTTTCAAGATCTAAAGATTCATTAAAGGCTTGCGTTAAAAATGCAAAATATTACATGTAATACAGGAAACAAAAGTGAAGTAAGCACAGCAGCGTAAGTTATACCAATGTAATAATATAACTTAAATTGTTATATGATTGGAGAGAATCCAGTCTCCTGATTTGCTTAATCCGTTACTGTCTCCTGATTTGCTTAATTTGTTTTCATAAATATCTATGTCTACCTGGAAACTGGTCTAAACCGATCCACAAGTTAATTTAGCATGAAAACCAGCTCGAACGAGTTTCCAGAAGTTAATATTTTTGAGACTTCTGCAATATTACCCTCTAGAGAGCTAAAATAGCATGATTAGTGTGAAACTAGCATGTGCTGCATAAAATTGACATGATTTGCTGTTTCACCTCCCAACAGGTAAATTAAAGACTTTCGTGAACTTTAACAACATCTTTGTTTTGTTTTGTGTGCTTATTTATCTTTGTTTGAATAAACAAACTGCAAGGACAGTTTTATGATAACATTTCATATTCCCAATTAAGAGAATTAATATACATTTGAAAATACAAAATACTAAATTATAATAGTCTACTAAAAGTTGCTTAAACTTGTGAGAAGGTCCTTAGATGTCTTAGAAAGAAGGTTGAACATGTCGTGTACAACAAAAGTGAACGTAGCAAAATTTCCATTCTTAAATGAAAAGACGTATAACAAAACAGTTATTGACTTTAATTTCGGTAGACATGAGGATTTATCTACCCTTATAAGTGATATTCACATAAATTTTTCGAGTAAATAAATCCTTATACCTACCTCATTGAAGTAAATTATTGTTTAATATTGACTACTGCCCGATAGTGAAAATGGCGGAACTCTGACAGTTGGGATGTCAGCCAAGAAAGGTGATCCTTAAAAACTTTGTTCCGAAAACAAATGGCACTGAAGTGAAGGATGCTCCTGCACATGATGATGATGATGATGATGATGATGATGATGATGATGATGATGATGATGATGATGATCAATTCTTGTACTAAGTTTGACCAAAATCTGCCATCTCAAGCATACACTTATCTTTATTATCAGCAATGCATACGAATTTGGTTGGTCTACACCAATCCATGGATTTCATCTCAAGTGTTTAGCAGATAAAAGAACTTGAAATTTGTCCACACTGCTCAGATCTTCACACCTTCTCAGCAAACAGTAAATGTCGATTCGTGAAAAGTGTAGACAGTGCAGAAATTCACTTACCTGACTTCCTACATTAGACTGGGTACCAGCTGGACTCAGATAAGATGATATATCAGTCACCCCTAATAATAGCTGAATCGTTTCAACATGACCTAATAAACGTTTCCCATCTCACGACATGTTACCTTTATCAGGTCATGATGACGTTGCACTTTTTAAATGACGTCGCTTATGACGCTGAATCAACACAAAAATCAAAAATTACGTCATAATCGCTAGTTTGAAGAGTTTCAACAATTGGTAAACTGATAAATAGAGTACCAGGTTCGCATCTTTTGATATCAAAAGACACTCACCTAGTATTCTCTATATATTTGGAGTGGAAAACTTGTCATGTGATGGAGGGGCACCACCCCTGAAAGGATAAAAACAGACTGATTTAAAGATTAAGTAAGTAATAGAGGCCCAAACACTAAGTTAACAACGCTCAATTGTCATATTCAACTCTAAACCGATTGGGCTTTCAGTGAAAAACCCTTTTCCTTGACAAACATCAGTGATTCCTGGGTAATTTTTGTCATGTTTTTTGTCGTCTGAAGATTTATTAAATTTCAAAACTGTCTTTTTCGAAAAACTATCTCAGGAATAAGATTGTCACCGTTTGTATCCTAATCAGACTGGAACTGTTCCTGTCACTGTTTAAAAATATCAGATGACAAAAATGCAACTAGCAGTGAAACAGTTAATGAACAGCTACCTGTCAATTTTAGGAAGTTCAAGTTACATTTTACAGCAGCACAGTGTCAAATCATCAACCTGGCTTGGGTAAGAATAATGCAATTAAACTTAGCTGACCATAAAATCACTTATGTGACAAAACTTGATAACAAATTTTGGTAGACATTGCATTTTGAACTCCATTAATTTGAACCCACAACTACATGTTAAACTGACATAAAAACGACAAATATTCAGCAATCTTTGCAGCTGTACTGAAAATAATTGCATTCAGAATATACTTCTTGGGCATGAACCTAAGTCAAATATAGTTGATTTTGTCTATTTGTTTACAGCAAATAGCAATTGAATGTATGTACTGTAATTGTTTACTGTCGTCGCCCTGGACCCTGTCACCTGTTAAACTAATGGTACGGAGAGCCAACTCACGACAATAAACATTTAAGTCGTTATTGCTGTTGTATGATATATCATTGTAACATGGAACAATTAGAAGTCTACAACAACCTCAAAGTTCAAGGACATGCATTATGATAAACCATCATCAAAATGCATGGGGATGGCTCTAAAAGTATAGACATACACTATCACGCCACATATTAATAAAACTCCATCAAATGACTTTTCAAAATTTTATAGACGATACTATGATTCGATTTCTAAATTCCAAGTTGGACTTAAATCTCTTTTGCGCCAAGGACTTTCGGAACCTGATTTCTTTGGTGACTTGGTGTATAAGTTGAAGAAGATTGTTGGCTCTAATAATTTTTCAGCGCAGTTCATTAAAATAGTTTCCCATTATAAAAAGATTGGCTATAACATTAATGTATTGCAACAGACTGCATGCTTGGTGGTCAACCCAATCACGGTTGGTAACTTTGCTTTCCTCTTTAATTGCACGCCTGTGGGTCGGACTTCAGACTCTATGATGGTTCCGACTTAAAGACTTATCTATTGATGAGATGGTAGGGGCCTGATGCTTTGGCTGTTTGTCGGGCCCTCCGGGGTTTACCTGTTGGATTTCCTTTGCTCCGGTATTCAGTTTTATTTACTGTTGAGTCCTTGTCTTTGCCTTATCTCCTTGTTATATCTTGATTTATATGTTTTAGGAGATGATGGATTGATAAGTTAGGGGGGTCTTTCGTGCAAACCAAATATCTATGTGTCTTGATCCACATCTGTTGGCGCGCCGTTAAACCGGTTTAAGCCCTCCAGTGAAATATTTTAGTGGCCGTTCCAAGGCGGTACTTCTTTTGTGGATCTTTTATGTTTTTGTTCTGTCTTATATTCGCTATGTCTTTGTGCGCGTCTGTTTATATGTGCTTTGTGGTCACCTGCTTGCAAAGGGCTGACCTCTTGGCTCTCGTTTGTGGTGTCTAACTGTGAGTTTGTAACTTTCCCATTGGATTCCTGGGTCGGGTGTGGTACTTGATTGTATCGACTCCTGATCTTTGCACCCTTACTTACTTTGATAATTAAGAGCGATTCTCTGTAAATATGGAGCAAAGTTTTTCACGCATAGTCTCAGATTTCAACGAAACTTTCTGTACTTGGTTGTTTTCACCCAAAACGAAATCATTCATGCTTAATTCTTTAGATTTTACTTCCGTTGCCATGGTAACCGAATCCAAAGTTTTTGGCCAAAAAGTGCCCCAAAATCACTGAAAATAGACATAAATTGCACAGTTGCAACTTCTAGAATAAGTACGTTTTGAACTTTTGACAACTTGTACTCCACAGTACTGCTTTATGTAAATTTAAGGAGGGTCTTGGAATTAAATTTGGTATTTCTGTCTTGTAGCAATTGTGTCGGAAAAGTGGGTGGGGTAACAAGGTACTCAAATTTGTTGTTTTTTGACATTTTTGAACTCATATTGTTGCAAGCCGCGGTTACTCAAAAGAGTGTACATGCCATAGTAAGACAAAGCTAGATATGATATATAATAAATTGGAAAAAAATGTTTGGGAAGTTACAGTCTTCTTATCGTAACCATGGCAACTATAATGCTACCGCCTCAAAAAGCTAAAATGTGCAAATGCAGCTTGTAAGGCGTTTTTGTATTGCAGAACATGAAGGCATCTGACACAATCAACAATAAAATGTTTAAATAATACTTATATTTTGATTTTTTGACAAATTGATGATGAAAGGCCTTAAAAGGGACCTAATAATAGCCCTTTTAGAGGTCTACATAGGAGAAAAACGCTATTTTTTAAAAATAAAAAATGCAAAACTGATGTATAAGTAGTGTAAAAATAACATAATAATATTTTCAAGTCATTGATCTTATAGCTAGTATTTTATAAAAGAAAATGTAGGGTGTTATCTCAATATAGGGTCCCAAAAGGGGTCCAACAGGGGGTAAATAAGGCGTCAAATTTTTTGACCAAATAGTGCCCTAAAATCAGTAAAAATAGACATACATTGTGCTAATGCAACTTTTAGAATAAGAAATTTTGACCTTGTGATTACTTGTACTTAGCAGTATTGTACAATGTGAATACAAAGAGTGTATGGTTAATAATTTTGGTAATTCTGTCATATAACAATGGTTGCAAAAATGTGGGTGGGGTAACAATGTACTAAAATATGGTAGTTTTCGACTTTTTTGAAACCATATTGTTGCAAGTTGGGGCTACTTGGAAAGGTTTGCACACTTTAGTAAGACCGAGCTAAATATGGTCTGTAATAAAATAAAAATATTTTGAGGAAGTTACCACTTTCTTATCGTTACTATGGCAACTCTGATGCCACCATCTCAAAAAGCCAAAATGGACAAATGCAGCTTGTAAGGTGTTTTTGTATTGCAGAACATGAAGACATCTGACACAATCAACAATTACATGTTGAAATAATACTTATATTTTGCTTTTTGATATATAATTGGTGCAATGCCTAAAAGGGACCTGATAATAGCCCTTTTAGAGGTCTCTGTAGGCCAAAAAACCCAACTATTTTGTAAAAAATGCCAAACTCATGTTTAAGTGGCGTAGAAATTACATTAAAATATTTTCAAGTCATTGATCTTATAGCTAGCTTTTTATGAAAAATAAATATAGGGCGTTGTCTCAATTGAGGGGTCGAAAAGGGGCTCAAAGGGCAGTAAATGAGGTGTCAAACTTTTTGACAAAATACATGTAGTGCCGGAAAATCAGTCATACAATGCAACTTTTAGAATGAAAAATTTTGACCTTAGGTTAACTTGTACTATGCAGTATTGCTCCATGTGAATACAAGGATGGTATGGTTAATAATTTTGGTAATTCTGTCAGATAGCAATGTTGTAAAAAAGTGGGTGGGGTAACAATGTACTAAAATATGGCAGTTTTTCGACGGGTTACATGGAAAGGTTTACAAATTTTAGGTAGACCAAGCTAAATATGGTATATAATACATTGAAAAAAATATTTTTAGGAAGTAACCATCTTCTTGCCATAACCATGGCAACTATGATGCATCCATTTCAAAAAGCCAAAATGGACAACAACAGTATGAAGGTCTTTTTGTATTAAAAACATAAAAAAATCTAGCACAATAAAAAAGTAAAATGTTAAAACGATACATACATACATGTTACTTTGCTGACAAATCTGTGGTGAGAGGCCCTAAACTGGACTTGATAATAGCCCCTTTCGAGGTTTACATGGGTAAAATGCTATTTTTTAATCGAAAATGCCTAACTTGTATATGTGTAGCATACAAATATCATCAAAATATATTTTGGGCATTGGACTAATAGCTAGCAGTTTAGAAAATAGACATGTGGGGTTGATTCAATCTAGGGTTAGGGAAGGGGCTCAAAAGGGCGTAAATGAGGTATATTTTATCAAAACATGTTTTAGGACACTTGAATCAATTTCATTGTGAAAACCTGACTCCTACTGCTACATTTATCAAGTAAGTAAGGAAGAAAGCCTTTTGACCAATTAAGTCTAAACAAATGTTAACAGCCCGCGATTCGGGAAATTAGTGGATGTCTCAAATGCACCATAAGAAAAGCATATTTTTAGGTCAATGGAAAAGACGAAATTATTGACAAAAAATCAGGAAATTCTAGACATATAAACCCTAGATAAATGAATGAATGCTAGATTTTGCATGAAACTTCTCATTTTCAGCTAAAATATGAAATTAAAAGTCCCTATAGTACATGTATGTATATAAGGAGGTTATCTCAAAAGTAGCATTTTTACCATGAAATCAGTACCTTTGATGCATTTCATGTACCAGTTACATTGACTTATCCAATATCTGTAATTATATACTGTGTTAGTTAGGACTTCTTAATCATGAAAGACTAAAAGACATCTGAAATAAAATCGTTATCAGATGAAAGGGGTCTTTTATAAGTAGCTATTTCTGAAAATATTTAGAATAATAGAAAACCAGTAAAATTTGATACGAAAAATGAAATGAATAAAAAAATTAACCTGCCATAGAGAAATTATTGACTTTCAGTTGTTTTTTGTATATGATCATCTTCTGGGGGAATAGCGAATGAAAATTGGAAGTGGCCATAGTATGAAAATGGTTAAAGTTGAAGTTTAGTTTAAAATCTCAGGTTTATAAAAAACACTAGAGTAACACAGTGTATTATCATTTAGTTATCAAAATCTATACTAGACGGTCACAGCAATCAATTAAAAATCAATAGAGATTTAAAGGGGTGGTTGCAAAAGTTATTTTGTTTTTCTATGTATTACCTGGATTTTAACCAAAAAGGATAATCTAGTCATTTTTTTTTAAAAATCTTCCATAGAGAGATAGAAAAAAATAAGATGTAAGGCCTACAGTTACATGCCCTACTAAAATATTACATTATAATACAGGATGGCCTTTGGGCCCTTGGGGCTCACCTGAGAATGACTGTTTATATGGTAGAGGGAAAGCAAAGCACCTACCCAAATCCAGCTTTTATGTTGGCTAAAGTAACAGAGTGTAATACTTTACATGTGTCATATAAACCAATCATAAGATTGAATCAAACTTGATCAATAACAGTTGCAGTTACTGACTCTGAGACAAACAGATAAATAGACATGCAAATGTCCCCTGGTGGCCATTTTTGATAGATTTACATAGTTTGAACAATCATGGTAGAGGAGCACTAAGGGTCATATATGCTGATTTTTTTCAAATAGCCCAGAAATTTTTGACATGATCTTTTAACTCTTGCTAGTGTCTTTTCTACTGATAACATTTGCAAACAGTTTGGACCTAAGCTGTTTGGATCTAAGCTGTTTGACACTTTGATGATATTCCTGAAACAATTTGACCAAGTAGTATTTTTACAAGAAGATTTGTAGCAAATTTTTCCACATAAGAACTCCACCCCTGGCAGTCATGTTTTCCAACAGATAAAAATGTGAACAATCTTTGGTATGTGGTCACTCAATGACCACAAGTGTTGAATTTTTTTCAATCGACCAAATTGATTTTGACAAGAAGATTTCTAAAGTTATCCCTATATTTACATAGGAAAAAACTGGTCTCATCCCCTGGTGGCCATGTTTTTCAACCTATCAAAACTATTTGGACATTTTTGGCAGTGCGTCGCCCAATGATCATTTATGCCAAGTCATTTTCAAATCCTTCTGTTAGTATTTCTCAAGATGCCACGGGTTTGTCTGCAGTTTGTGATATTTCCTGATCATACTCACTTACTATTTTTGACAAGAAGGCTTATTTGAAGTTTTCCTATACATTAATAGGATAAACGGTCCTACTACCATGGCGGTCAGGTTTTTTCATCAATTTAAATAATATGAACAACCTTGGACGAGAGTCAGCAATGGACCATTTGTGCCAAATTATTTTCAAATCTGACCATTAGTTTTGGACAAGATTTTTAATCTTTTTTCCTTTTGGTTGCTATGGCAACCAGATTTCTGCCTGGAATATAATTTTTTGAACAACTTAAAAAGAAGACCACCAAAGATTATTCATGTGTAGCTTGGTGACATTCCACGCAGAGGCTTAGGAGATGTGATTTAAAGGAAATGTTGACTGACGAGGACGGACATCCTATGATCACAACAGTTCATTTTTAGCCGCTAAAAAGGGTCGTCTCAGAAGTAGTTTTTTCACTATAAAACCAACAACTCTGGGGGGGGGGGGGGGGGGGTTTCGTGTAATTCTGAATAATTTGAGTTTGATTAACTCAACCAATAACTATAATTGTACATTATTATATTTGTGTTGGTTGGATTATAAGAGACTAAAAGGCTGTTTCAAACTACTTAGCTTTACTGAAATACTGTTGTATTTGCATTTGAAACTACATTTTTAAAGACTGTTTGTAAACAAGCAATACTGATACAAGCTTGACAATATAATATGTATATTTTATACCATTTTCAGACTGGAATCTTAAGACTTTCCCATAATTTTCGGTCTTTCTAGTACTTTTATAAGTATGATGATAAGTTTTAGAATGAAAAGGGTAAGCAGAAAGGGTATTTATGATATAGCTGCATGCAGAACCAACTGTCAGTTACCATTTAAACATGTACGATAACCTGCAAAATAATGAGAAAAGTAGATCTATCAGGTTCTGCATGCATAAATGTATGCAAATAAGTCACAAAGAGCATGAGGGTGTTTAACTTTTGTTTAACCATAGACTCAGTGTTAAGAGTACCTGATAGTATCCATATTTTTCTGTTTTAAAGCAATGAAATTAATGTTATTGGTAATTGAGTAGTTATCTAAATAGAGGGATTGTAAGTTTTTTTTTCTATTTATAGCCCTGGACCTGGTAGAACGTATAATATCTAAACTTAAAGGAATTTAGATTGATTTTATGCCAAAATATTTGAAAGCTGTCGCCATGAAAACCGAAAAATCAACAGCTGAACATACATTAATGTGGTTAATTTTACCAAAATACATAAATTGTCATAGGGAACGCAGTGGTAGAGTGCTTGACTCGAGACCGAGGGGCCGCGGGTTCGAGCCTCACCGACGTCACTGCGTTGTGGTCCTTGAGCAAGACACATTTATCCTAGCTTAGTACTGTTTCAACCAAGGAAGACCCGTCCCTGTTTAACTGAAATATTGTTGATGGGACGTAAAGAATCAAATCAAACAAAACATAAATTGTCATTATTTTCATACAAAATCCGAGACCATGTGTGAAACACTTCTATGAGAGATTGCTGCATGATTAAGAGAATTCGAGGGTCCTACTTACCCCACCCACTTCTCATGCAAGATAAGTATATTGTAACAATTTAATAAGGCTACTGTATTGAATTATTTCCATCTATTGAAATAAAAATTTGCATTTGCTGACACAAACCATGTTAATTATGATGACGATGGGCGATTTCAATAAAAGTGAGAAGGCAAGTTTGCCTAATTTTTTGGTCAGAATTTGTAACGCTAAAATTATATTAAGACTTCATAGGCAGCTTTCCTATTGGCTATTTTATTGTTATTTGTAAGAAATGTGATTAAGTAATTATATAAAGAGATTTATAATGGATACTATCATTTCTTTTAAGAATAAATTAATACCAGTGTGCAATAAAGTCATTTTATAGTTATCCAACAGTGAAACTTAGGTTGCTATGGTTACGATAAGAAGCTGATTACTTCTGAAACATGTTTTTCATAAAATAAAAACTATTTATCCTGCTCTAATATATATAACCATGCATATATGTTTAAATGCATAGTTTAGGTTGTTGATTGTGTTTAAAAATGCCTAAAAGGCAAGTTTTTCAGGTCCTACTTACCCCACCCACTTTTCCTTATAAATAAGCATGTTTAGATAATTTAATTAGAATGAATTGATCTTATTTCTTTAATTTGAGTCTACATTTACACAAATATCGCACATTGGTGACAAATAATAGCAATTTTGAGGGTATTGGAAGGGCAAATTAGCCAAATGTGTTGGTTTTTATTTTAAAATTCATAATTTTTACCCCTTATGATGCCCTTAAAAGTCTAAAAATAGCTTATCTGTAGCAGACTTTAATGTCATATATAAAAGCAATGTATGAGTAATGAAAATATTTTATTTACAATAGACTATATAACTGTGGTATAGCAATAAATGAATTGTTTATGCAATATCTATCTTTTTTAGTTTTTCTACAGGGAAACATTTGTTACCATGGTAACGACAAGAAGACGGTAACTTCCCAAACATTTTCTTCCATATTCTAAAATTTCATACCCTGGCCTATTATATATTAGCATGAGTGTATGTGAAAGTAGCCGCGCAAAGTTGTCGTGTTTGCGCAAAAATGCCCCAAAAGTACAATTTTCCGGTCCTACTTACCCCACCCACTTTCAGTGAAAGATTAGTATATCTAAGCTTTTTCGTAAAGCTGCTACCATTAGCTAAATCAGTTATATTAAGTCTGTTTGTTCAAAATAATTCCATGTTTGTGCTTGGTACAATCTATTTTTAGAGTAGTTTAATGGTAAAAATGTCATTTTTCATGTGTTTTTTTGGTTCTTTTTTGGCCTAAATCTTTGGATGCTGTTGCCATGGCGACGGAAGTTGAATTGGATGAACTTACATTTGATTTGTTGTTTTTACATGACCACTAACACTGTCAGCAAGTTTCATCAAAATCCGAGTCGGAGCGTGAAATGGTTCCTATATAACTCGCTCCATATTTACAGAGAATCGCTCTTAAACTTTAATGGAAAAGATTTTTGCTTTCTATAATTTTTTAATTCCATGACCTTGGCCTCATTGCCATCATGGTCAAACTAAATGAAATCTTTCCAAGGATGTGATGACACAATCATGCACGCACAGGCAAACATTTTTATATTATACCAGACCAAGGTTCGTATGTCAATGGGTTCATGGATTTTGGTTTTCTATTCGTTTGTTTGTCTTTCTGTCCTATCCATGGACATGGCCAAAGTTTTTGCATCAAAGTTTAAAAACATGTTTGTGAATGTGACTGTGTAAGTGTGTGAGGTTTTCTCAAGTGATAACCTGTGCAGTCCACAGAAAGTCGATGAGTCTTCCTGACTAAGGTAGAAACTGTGAAACATCCCTGCTTGGACTGACTTATCTATCATTTGCTTCAATGACCAAACACTAGCGATCACTAGCCAGCAATAATTTGTCTGTTACCTTATATCTCACCCCCTACAACCAGATAAACATGAAAACAATGATAACATAGGTGTAGATAAATCATTTTTTATCATGATAAAACCATAACACCCTCTCAATGAATAAAGACACTGATCAGTCTGTGTAGCTACACAGCTTCAATATCAGCTTCACCTTTTGGCTTCTTCTAAATGTATTGTACTTTCAAAGATAGATGAGAATCGTTGTAAGCAAACAGTGGCGAGTTTACCTTGATTTTGGGCGTGCAGGTAGTCTCCGTTTACAGTTATATTGAACCTACCACAGATTACTGCATATGCGCGTGGCAGTGAATAGTCATGCTTTACCTATTTATAAGAAAAATAGCATTGCCTCATTACTATGCATCTTTGAAACAACAATATATACATATAGTTGGAGTAAATACAATCTGATTTACCTTTTGCATGCTACTTTAGTAGAAGTGTCCAATCTTTCAGAGGTCAAAATCGGACAGTAAGGCCTGCTTGTTGATATGGTTTTAGAAATGTCTGGATCCACATGAAAATAGTAGTTAAAAACTCAGTCCTCAACACAAATCGGTACAATATAAATAGTTAGAGAAGATGTTTTGCATACAAACTTGCTGCAACCACATTTTATCAGCTGCAGAGGGGCTTCGAGGCAGGAGGTAATGTCGTCATAACGGATATATATTTATCACAGTCCCGCTTCCAACCATAATTGTCAGGCATTGGTTTGTCAGGATTAATGTCAGGTGCCGATTTCCAAATGATGAATTGATATTGCGCACGTTTGACACCTTCGAGAAACGTAGCTCTTGAAGGTGGTAGGTTTCGCAATTCAGTTTTTTCTCTCCGAAACATCCACCACCTGCACTCAGTGAGTCAAACAATATCGGCGTCTGGCTGATACAATTTACCAACGTATTCCTCTAGCGCATCCGTCAAACTACTTTTCAATGACACTGGGCGGAGGTAACAGAATGCTTCTTGGATCTTCTCTAGCATTGCTGAATTGCCTGACAATATGATATCTTGCCGTTTCCTGAAAATGAACCAGATAATTTCAGCACCCGAAAGTATATGGAATCCGATCAGAAAAGTAAGTAAGGGTGCAAAGATCAGGAATCGATACAATCAAGTACTACACCTGACCCAGGATACCAATGGGAAAGTGACAAACTCACAGTTAGACACCACAAACGAGAGCCAAGAGGTCAGCCTTTTCACAGCAGGTGACCACAAGGCACAAATAAACAGACGCGCACAAAGACATAGCAAACATAAGACAGAACAAAAACATAAAAGATCCACAAAAGAAGTACCGCCTTGGAACGGCCACTAAAATATTTTACTGGAGGGCTTAAACCGGTTTAACGGCGCAAACCTCACCCTTAATTCAGATGTGGATCATGACACATAGATATTCGGTTTGCAAGACCCCTAACTTATCAATGCACTATCTCCTAGAACATATAAATCAAGATATAAAAAGGATGATTGTGGCACCACTAATGGCATGACGAACGGCTGATAAATTGCCATATAAAATAAGCGTCTTGATCTTAGAAACTGGGTGATATGAGCAAGACTGTTCAAGAAAATTTAAATTCTCCACACGCTGCTCCAACAAAAACAACATTTGCTCCTTTGAAAACTGGCGGTAGGGCTGTGCATTAGCTCATATAAGACAAAAAATTTAAGATAGAAAAGCAAACTTTGTTGTTATTTTTTTTTTGTATTCGTCAATTGAGTATATCTTTGTAAAACCTAATCTCAAACGAGTTGAAAGCAACACAGAGCAGTTGTTAAACTAAATGACCATAGCCAGAATTACCCTTTTTGAATAATAATTCAGTTCATGTACGCACATAATACAACAAGTAGCCGCATTAAACAGCTTTCATATGTAGTAAATACATCCAGTTTGCAGACCATTAGAATATAAATTGATCAGCAAGTTTTAATGCCTTCCTTCTGTATCTCAAACATTCAATTTTCTTATTCTCAAATTGATATAGTAACATATGTAACACGCTGTTTCAGGCTAACGTCCAGGCTTTCAGTATGCAAACATCTCTTATCAGGTGAACATTGATTTTTTACATAAGATAGAATATGACTGTTGAATTCAATTATTTTACCAGAGAAGCAGAAATCATGGATATGTCTATGACTTGGATAATAATTAGTTCAGAATATTTACATTATATAGGAACATTTACTAAATTGTGCTGATTAAATATGAAGCTATTAGTTTCTATGCCCCTCTAAGCTCTATCTATATTTTAGTATTAAATTTTACATATTAGGAACTATTGAAAAAGTTTATTTATAACATCTGTAACAAAGGTACAGGGGCCTAATACTCACCAATGAATTAATGCCTAAAGTTTAGGCACTAGAGGATAGAAACTTATAGAAAAATATGCGAAATATATTCATTTTTTCCTGAAATGTCATCTTTTACATCACGTTAATGTCCTTGCTCATTTATTATGCCATGTAACTTATGTTACAACCTTTAAAAAGTTCCTTCGATTGTGTTGTTAAACCTGCAAAATCTATAGAATTCTTTCTTACGAGGGTCAGTCAAAAATAACTGAGAGTTGATTCATATCTCTTACGTAGGCTAACGTACACTAGTGGAATTTGGCATATGAATGCAATGAACTGTCCTGCGTCAGAATATGCAATATACAAGACCTTGCAAAGTATAGATTGTTGTTGCTTAGCAACCGTAGAATGTGAAATAACGTCATGCGTTCACGCTGGAATATAGCGTTGCCATGGAAACACTATACAAAATTTAAGTTATATCAACTTGTGCATTTGTTGCAAATACAGTATGTGAATGTATTTTGTAAAATGCAACAACTGAGATTGAGGCGTTGGAATTTTATTACATAAATAAGAGGAAAATTAACTAAATTCTCTAAAAATTTCACCCCAAAATATACCCCACCCACCAGTTACGGTTCATTTAAGAGCAATATTATCAGCTAAGTATCATATCATATGACCATTTCATTATATTTAGTAATTGGTTTTGACATCTGAATGAATATCTTGAATACTCCCAGGAATAAACGGTTGCCATGGCAACAAAATCTGGTATTTTAGTTAAAATTGGAATTTCCATTGATTTTGGTTGCTAGGCAACGAACATTGCATGTATTGTATTTTCTATCTATTACACTTCTTCAAAACATTGCTAACACATTGTTTGATACAATTGAAGAGATAAAAGGTCAGTTATAATACTGTTTTAGATTTGAAATGATTTTAAATTCATGGCTGCTTAGTCAGAAGTGTCGTCAGCGCGAACGCACATCGCTAAGAGAGGTCCTTCGGTTGCTTAGCAACAGCGCATTGAAGATAATAAGACGTCAACTTCTATATGTGATGTAGCCCGAAGGTTCATTCTATATGTGTATGAAGTTTCAGCCAAAACTGCTGACCCAGTTAAAAGATATTAACCAACTCTTAGTTATTTTTGACTGGCCCTCGAATGTGAACAAGACATTCCCAAATATGTAAGGTGTCTAGTAGCAGGAAATGCGTTCATATATATTTACTTAAATAATACCTACCAGGTTTGCCTCCTTAAAACTGGGTGTATGGGTTGTTTAATTGCTCATATAAGACAATACATTTAAAGCAGAAATGCAAACTCTGGTCAAATGAGTATGTAAGTACAAAATAATCAAAACAATTTGGAAAAATGCACAGATCAGCTATAAAAGTCAATGATATTGGTCACAATTTTCAATTTTAATGGATAATCTAATTAAAGTAACACGCGTGACACAGTAGGAAGCTATAATTTTGCTCCAAAAGCTTTTATATGTAGCTTAAGTAGCCAACATGCAGAGTGTATGAGTAATTTAAATAGTTAGACAGTTTAAAGCCTATAGAGGCCTGATGCTTTGGCTGTTTGTCGGGCCCACCGGGGTTTACCTGTTGGAATTCTTTTGCTCCGGTATTCAGTTTAATTTACTGTTGAGTCCTTATCCTTGCTTTATCTCCTTGTTATATCTTGATTTATATGTTTTAGGAGATGATGCATTGATAAGTTAGGGGTCTTTCATGCAAACCAAATATTTATGTGTCTTGATCCACATCTGAATTAAGGGTGAGGTTGGCGCCGTTAAACCAGTTTTAGCCCTCCAGTAAAATATTTTACTGACCGTTCCAAGGCGGTACTTCTTTTGTGGATCTTTTATGTTTTTGTTCTGTCTTGTGTTTGCTATGTTTTGTGCGCGTCTGTTTATATGTGCTTTGTGGTCACCTGCTGGGAAAGGGCTGACCTCTTGGCTCTCGTTTGTGGTGTCTTCTGTGAGTTTGTCACTTTCCCATTGGTATCCTGGGTCAGGTGTGGTACTTGATTGTATCGATTCCTGATCTTTGCAACCTTACTTACTTTGTTTTTGTAGCTTAAACAGTTAAGCTTCTTTTTCTAACTTTAATAGGCCTATGGTAACATATGTAACAGGCTATCAGAAACTAACGCCTGAACTTACAGAATGCAACAATCTCTTAAAAGACGCAGCTTGAAATTTTCTTTAAGATAGGGCAAGTTTGCGAATTTATCTAGTGGGGAGCAAAAACATTTACAGCCATCAGTCTAAAGGTGGGCCCTCAGAAAGTTAAACATTTCAAAACCTATAAGTATCCTCTGTCATTTTGAATTGTGTTGTTTGTAGACGATTGCGTGGTTCCATACAAGGCCAAAAGATGGCAGACTTACCATTTGATAGGCTTGAACCTTCTCCCCCTTTTACCTTTTGTGCTGTTGATCTGTTCGGTCCTTGGTATACCAAAGAGGGACGAAAGGAATTGAAGAGATAGGGTGTTCTGTTTACTTGTCTTGCATGCAGAGCAATTCATGTGGAAACTTTAAATTCTCTCGCCACTGACTGTTTCATATATTCCTTGCGACGTTTCATTGCAATAAGAGGTCCAATAAGGCAGCTCAGGTCGGACCGTGGTACAAATTTTGTTGGTGCAGAGTTGGAGCTTAAAAGGGCGTTCATGGAGCTAGATGAAGAACGCATATGTCAATTATTTTGAAGGAGAACTGTGACTTGGTTGATTTTAAAGTGAATGTCCAATCAGCATCCCATATGGGCGGGTTTTGGAAAGACAGATTCGTTCTGTTCATAATGTTATGGCTACCCTATTGCATCATCATGGATCTCAGTTAGATGATGAAAGCTTGAGAAACGTCTTATATGAAGCCGCAGCCATAGTAAACAGCCGTCCCCTCACTGTTGGTACACTAAATGACCCTCTGACCACTCCTCCCTTAAGCCCAAACCTCTTGCTTACCACGAAAACAAATGTTGTACTTCCTCCTCCAGGAGACTTCCAGAAGCCAGATTTGTACTCATGTAAGCATTGGAGACGCGTACAATATTTAGTTGATCTGTTTTGGGTCTGATGGCGGTCAGAGTACATTCAAAATTTGCAACTCCGAAATAAGTGGAACTCACCTAAGAGAAACTTTACCATTGGCAATGTTGTGCTTCTAAAAGAAGACAATCAACCGCAAAATGAATGGTCATTATGTCGCGTTGTTGAAGTAATGACTGGTGATGATGGTTTTGTCGGTAAGGCAAAGGTGGCAATTGGTCTGCCAAATCTTGACAATAAGGGTAGAAGAATAACATCAATTGCTTATCTTGAAAGGCCAATACATAAGTAAGTTCTCCTTAAGGAGACCGAGGAGATCCGCGTGGAGGAGCCTTAAATATATTGTTTGTTTTAATATTTGGCAGCACATGTATTTTTTTTGTCTTGGTGCCGTGCCCAGGATATTTGGGTTTTTTCCTTTTTGTAAGGTGCTTGCAGAATGTCTTGTTGATCAAACTACTTGTTTTGAAATTAGTTAAATAACTAATTTGGGGAGCCATGTTACAGAAGTCACTTTCAATGTTGAAGGCAGAGTACCCCTTTGGGGGTGACATCCTCGTCCTGACAGAGTTTGACCTATTTTTGATGGTACTTTTGACGGTGTTATCCATTAAAGATTCAATAACTCACTCAAGCCACTTCATTACTTCCCCTCAGTCCAACAAAAGCAGGAGCAGTGACATTGAGTTAAGATCCTGATAACTCCTAATCAACTATTTACCCAGGAATGGGGACACTGCGCTTCGTCTACCGTTACATATATATTAAATACCAACCAAACAGATTCCTTGGATATCAAATTATTTGTGACCACTGCCATGTAAGACTCATCAGTATAAGTGATTTCCGTCACATTTTTACAGGAATGTTACATTTTTGATAAACCATTCATTTTTTAAAATTTACTTTGCTTTAGCAACTGATAAGTTGTACTAAGTTGATACCATTATCAGTTTCAATTAAACAATGGAAGCAAGGTTAGAAATAAACTTAAATCAAATTTTAAAGCTAGAATAAAGTAAAGAGTCAACATCTGAGTTTTGATATACAAAAATATATGTTATAGGAATGAAATTTTATTTTTTGGTTTTTATGGATGTGTAAACTCCGGCGAATCACTCACAAATTGAATAAAGCCGGAAGGGCTTTATGTTAAATTTGTGAGTGATTCGCCGGAGTTTACACATCGATAAAAACCAAAAAATTAAATTTCATTCCTTATAATTCCAACTATGGAACAAAACAGCACATTTGTAAAAGGTCGTTGACAAAATTTCAAATTTAAAAGTCCACTGAAGAAAAATAGTTCATAACCGCTGTCTATGAACGATCGGGCATCCATCTTGAAAATTCTGTCAGTTCAAACTTTGTTTTGCTAAATAATGATTAAAATTGCACCCTAATTGGGGCGAATATGTGAGTATGAGTTGATTGGGCTCAAAATAACTCCATTTAGTTTGGGAATGTTTTCCTATGTCAAATATACGTAGAGCTTGCTGGGCTCATTGAAAGGCCCTACCACGGCATGGATTGGGCCTCGGATCGAAGCACTTACCTTCACAGGTCCTGCCTTAAATCTCCGAAGTAGATCTAAGATCTTAGCGTCAATTTTAAAAGTGCGATTTGACAAGTTCAAACTGCGTTGAAACATTTCGTTGTTGATGTGAGACTTGACATTGTTTTGATGATGATTCTTTTCAATGACGTGACCGTTTTTAAGTGACGTCACATAACTCCCCATCCTGTTCATTTCTTAGAGTTCCCCCGTTGCTTTGAAGGTGCACAACCATGTTCAGCGTAAGGGCTTTTAAATAAGCTTTAGAACACGCTTAACTATATTTAATCTGGTGAAAGTTATATAGTTTAATGTACAGTTCGTTATTACCAACACAATCTATCACCGTGATATCAAGGCAGTTATCAAATATTCCTACGCATTGGCTTTTATCGAAGTGTAAAAACAATTTAATTTTGCTAATGGACCAATCAAAATCTCCGAAAAAACGATAAAAGCATTGAGTTGGAATTATTAGAAAATAATTTGCATTAGAGCCACTCTCTTTTAATTATGAACAAAAAACAGATTACAGACAAACGTATCACATTTTATATAATGTAACATATATAACGTTTTACTACATATATTTATATTAAATCGCTTGATGCAATCTGGATTCCCAGTAAACTTTTTTCTTCTACAAGTTAGTATAACAAGTAAATGGCACAACCACAACCACAGGCTGCAGACCAACCAATGGCACTATGAGGATGGGGCACAGAACAGAGACAACCACTTCACAATTAAAGTAAAGCAACCTGCCCTCTCGATTGATAAACTAGAAAGGCCACCAGGAACCAAATTACAAAATAAAAGCCCAATACAAAACCCCACAACCAACTGGAGCAACAACAAATGAAGTTTCTACCATCTTCACAGGATTTCAATGATCCATAGATTTTTTTTAAATTTAAATGAGCCTGATTTGGAAACGTATGTCATTTACTATTTTCGTATAATGTAAACAAGTGTGAACTTGGTCGACATAAATCTTTGGTTTCTTTTAAATATCTGGCCTTGATTAGATTTTTTTCAATTAAAGGAAACAATAAGGCAAAATTCTAAATCTATTTTGGCTGTTCAGGCTAAGTTGCTATCCGAAAATAGTTAAGATAAATATATAATCCTGATATATTTCTACAGTTATATATATTACTTAAACAAGTTGCACAGAAAATAGGAACGAACCCTAATTGAGTAATTGCATCCGACCTATTATTTTCCTACTTCATGAATTTTAAATAAATACCCGAGAAACAAAAATAACGAGCAATGCATTGTTGATGAATTAAGCTAAGACATGTATCATTTCGAAAAAAGAAAATGTATACCCATATACAAGTAGTCTTTTAATCAGTTCTGATACCTTTTTGAAAAATGATAATTTGATGCCTATCAAATACAGCTTCAATTATAGAGGGAATAAACTACCCAGTGATGTTTACTTCAAAAAATTGTTCAATATTTGTTTGTCTTTAACTTTGTTATATACGTGACCTATTGGAAAGCGAACAACAAAATTATATTTTACACTGGGAATCTCTTAAGTGGGATGATAACAAAAAAATTATTATTAGGTGTTTAAGATATATCACATATACTGACCTATCTGATTTGAGCATTGTGGGTACACGTGATATACTTGTTTACCTGATCTGTAGTTGACTGTTCATAACTCAGGTCGAACGGACATCAGCGGATACATACAGGATACCTACAGGATGTCGAACCCATGGGAACCGGACAAACCGCACGAGAATCGGACAAACCGCACACCAATGCATGAGTGACGTTCATCCACCATACATATTTATCCAGTGGCGTCCGTTCGAAGTTTTGAACATGTCCAAAACTTGCCAACGGATAGGACCGGACAAAACGGATATCACCTGATACAGAAAGCATTCATCGCATGGTGAACAGACAAGAAACGCATGCAAACGGACACGAATGGACAGAGAATTTTACTGTCCGTTACGCATCCGTAAGTGCTACCGGTAAAATTTCGATAAGTTCAGTGTATTCCTACGATTAACAAAAGCATATGGTAGAGCAAAAACAGCGAAAATTGACCGATAACCCCTCCCCATCTGTTAAATGGAATCTGATTGTATGAATGATATTGCAAGATGTTGAAGTTTCATGGATCGCCGGAATTACTTTTCAAAAGAGGGGCAGTGATGTTAAAAATTGGCAAAAACTTCAGTTTTAGAAATGAAAGAGCAACAGATACACGGAATCAGGAAAAAAAACATGTAAAATGGTTGACAATTCTGATATAATCTCACTCTAGGTTTGTCATCAAGTCAAAACCAGAATTGTAATGCCTTGTTTTTTGGATGAAAATCGTTATTTTTTATTAACAAAGGCGTGAATTTTTGTAATCTGACATGAACAGTTTTTAATGGTAAAGTTATCATTTAATTTTTTTCTCCTTTGATGCTGAAATATTAAACTTCTTCATATTTTGTCTTATTTGCATATAAAACCCGTCATATTTTTCGTTGCTTTTGTCACAAATTCTGACATTTTTATATCAAGGTAAAATTTAGAAAGTGCGTGTTTGCTAACACTCGTATATCTGGACAGTACAATATTAAGAATTTGCAGTGCATATAAAAAGCATTTCAAATGCTATAACATTAATGAGCTAGTATGAGCCGGGAGGCAATTGGCAGGGCTAACAATATACCAATGAATCCAGCGCCTGTCGTCTTTGCGTCCGTCCGTCTGTCTGTCACATTTGAAACAGCTTCTTCCATGAGACGACAGTGTCAGTTTATCTTTAAAGTAATTTGGAGAATTTTTAGGACAGTGAAACAAAAGTTTGCTGAAATAATCCTGGTCACATGACCTAGATGGCCGTCACGACCATATATTGTAATGGTAGAGTAAACATCTGACAAAAGGTCGGTAAGATAAAAGCAAAAGCCCTTCCCACCTGTAAAGTATGGTTGGTAAGGCAATATCGTAGGTCCGATCTAGCTGGGCAACTGTTTGTGTGCAACTGTGATTTTTTTGTCTTTTACGAGATATAAAGATTTACAAATATGAGGTGTAGAGTGTAAACGCATCTGTAAAGAAGTATTACACAATTTACTTTATTTGCTTTTTCGAAGGTTCATTTGGAATCATATTATTGTACTGGGTATCTTAAGCAATTAGTATTCTTTTAACCATTTCTTATACAATACTTAAGATACATATAAGCCAGGGTCCAACTTCCTACTCTCTAACAAGTCTATATATCATTACGTTATATTATTTTTTTATTTTTTCTTTGGGAGGGAGGGGAGGTTGTCCTCAGAATGTTAATGAAAAGCAGGTCAACTAATTTAATCGTTCGCAATAGCTTCATTTCGTACGAAGTGGCACATAAGAGTTATTTTCTACATTGAAAACACAAGTGAACAAATATTATCGCCCTATTGTATTCCTGCTTCACTAGTAGTTAAAACGAACTGCTAGAGGGTTTGAAATGAAACTGAGTACACTGCTTTGCCGGTTATAAAAAGTTCAGGCAAGAGGATTTTATCATTCATAATCTACTTTTATTGTGCTTAAGATTTTATCGACAACAACAAATCTAGAATAGATAATATCATCACCTGATGGAAAACTGCTTAAGTAGAATTTAGAAAATCGAAAGTTCAGTAAAATTGATTTCAAGACGGTAATTGCTATTTTTTGTTAGGTAGAAAATCTGTCCTTAATATTTTTAATGTTTAAACTGGGCGACTTCTTCCACATATGTCATGAACTCAACAGTTTAATTTTAAAGAAAAAATACACCGCACATAACTTGGAAAGAGAAGTTCAACCAACTGCATCTATCTTTCTTCTCATTTTTGGACACTGGCAGGCATCAGAGTCAACAGCCTTTTAACGTTCTCTGCTTTTGCTGTTTTAACAGAACGCGCTTGTCAATACATACCCAAGTAGTAACCAAAGAAATATGGTTTTATTATTTGCTTTGAAATACAATCTCTACGTCTGATAATTTTATCAGCTGCTTAGAATATGATCAACAAAGGGAGACAGTAAATCTTACCAGCGTAAATATAATCGTTGCCTGATATGTGAAGCATCAAAACCACCAAACAAACGCCTGATAATGTAACATCTCTGCCTGATAAATGTTTATAATAGCTTCCCTGCAATTAAAACTTCAGCATACTTGAAATTTAAAGTTTATCGATCCACATGAATTAGACAAAGTTTCTTTACCATCCCTTTTTATTTTCTATTTTCTTATTTTACACATATTCATTGGTGAAAGGAATGTTAGGCAGGGCTTATATTAATTAGGCAGCAAAGGACACAAATATTGCCGAACAAAAGCTACTCTCTATTTTGTTACATATTCAAAAAATGGCTGTTTGATTTTTAATACACTGAAATCGCATCTTATTAATGTAATATGGATAAAGCAGGTTCGCCATTGAAAATACTCCATCAAAAAAAAGAAAGAGGCCTAGCAGTGACTTATCACTTTGTATCATTTGTCAAACGCCCAAAAATATTGAATTGATGTGTGCTACAGCTGAAGGAAAAGAGAGTTTATGGGATGCTGCATGTATTAGAAAGGATGTTCTATATCAAAGAATTGTAAGTAAATTTAATACCACCATTCTAAAAGCAAAACGTGAAATATTTTATCACAAAAAATGTATTGCTCCATATAGAAGCCAAACAAATCTTTCACATAAGTTAGGGTAACAGGTGGCTGAGAAAGTTGGAAAAACGGAAAATAAAAATGGTGTCGAGAATGAGATAAGTTGGAAATATGTATCATATGTCAGAAACAGAAGAACAAATCATTAAGAAAAACACATAAGCTTGTTAAGCATTCAAAATGTCAAAATTGCTAGATGCTGTACGGATAGCTGGTGACCAGAACACGTTTCAGCGTTTCACGGCTGATGATCTTGTCAACAAAAAGCCAGGGTATCATGCAGCTTGCATGCAGTCTATCATCCACAGATCTGAGAATAAGGAGAATAAGAAAACTGCATGTGTTGACACTAATCATGACAAAGCATTTCAGCTCCTAGTTGAAGAAATTTCAGAAGATCTTATCAACAGACATAGGATATTTAGTGCAGCAGAACTGCTCACTTAATATAAATCTTACCTGCCAATTGAACAACGTGACTCATACACAACATGGAAGCTTAAACCTAAGTTGGAAGCATGGTATGGTAAGAATATACAAGTTCATTACTTGAAAGGTGATGAGGCTACCATATTCAGTAGTGAGGTCACTATAGCTGATGCAATTAGGTTAGCCACCAAGCTGAAAGAAGACGCTACACATCAAAATGTCATATTTGATACCAAACCCATGTTTGATACTGATCAAGTGATATTGAAGAAAGCGGTGCAAATTTTAAAAGACTCAATGTCTGATATCATGGCTTCAGATCAATATCCTGGTCCTAAAGGTATGTCTAAATCTTCTTCAGTTAGATTTATACCAACCATACTGTTAGAGTTTGTAAAGGAGCTGATCAACTGCTCAGATAAGAAGTAAGATAGTACATCCACAAGGGCTATAGCAATATCAGAGTGCATTATATATGGTGGTAAAGGGGTGTTACTAATATTAAATTTAGGATTTGGCATAACATTACATCAAGATTATGGATCCAGAAAGCTTATCGATCTTCTAAATGCATTTGGCTTTAGTGCAAGCTACCCAGAAGTTCGTCAGTTCGTGACCAGCCTTGCTGCAAATGAGCTAGATAAAATAAAAGATGGTGTTTACTACCCAGCTGGTATAAGAAAGTTATCTGAAGGTGGAAATCTGATTCAAGAATATGTTGATAATATTGACATAAACACAAACACAATAGATGGGAAAGATACATTTCATTCTCTTGCTAGGGTCTGCTTTCAGCAAACTGGGGATAGTGTGTATGCCTCAGAAGATCTCAGTATACCCAAGCGTAAAGAATATGCACTTAAACTAACACCTGAAGTGGAAAAGACAATGAAACCTATGCCTTTTTCAAAACCCAAAGTGAGACCAGTGTCTCCCAGGTATAATATAGCCACAGAACGAATCGATAGCATTATGAAGGACAGCTTAAATGTCAAGGATTTCATCTGGATTGTTCAGAGATCGTTTGCTAGAGAGCCTTTGCAACTAAACGTTGACATAACTACAGACGTTACCCAGATCATACCTTTCTGGAGCGGCTTTAATAAGTCTACATCTCCAGTGTACGGGTTAAATACTCTAGCATCGTACAGCCCAATCATACATTCGAATCCGACAGAAATGGACACGATTTACACATCCATGGTCAACTGCAAAGCAACAGCCAACGTACTTGGGCAAGATTACTCTGTCCAAACCATGGATCAGCCGCTTTATGCCATAGCACAGCAGGTTAAATGGGCATGCCAAGAAAGTTTTTTTCCCCATCACAATCGACTTGGTGGTTTCCATACAATATGTTGCTTTGTAGGCTGTATTGGAAAACTGTGGGGTGATGGAGGACTAAAGGATCTGTTGAAAGATTCAAACGTCTATGCATCATGTACAGTGGACAGTATGCTTGATGGTAAGCAATATCACAGAAACGTCTGGGCACTGACTTTAGTGTACGAAGCACTAATGTCTACACTTCTACAAACCTTTTTAGAAATCTCTGGTGGAAGGGAAGTTTTAACATCAGAAGGCCAGGAGACTATTAACACCATGTACTCTTCGTTGACAGAATCTGGAGGACTCTCAAAGGGTGCATCAGATGTATTTCAAAGCATCAACATTCTGCAACCAAATCTGATATCTAAAGATTTCTTAGCCTTCTTGGCGTATGTGTGTTCGAAATATCCAACCTTCAACTACTGGTGTATGCTTTTGGAAGCAATACAGATAATGCTTGAAAATATACGTGCTGAAAGAAGCGGTGACTGGAAAGGACACTTGGCTTCACAAGCTAACATGCTGCATTATTTCATCTGTACGAATAAACAGATTTTCTCCAGATGGTTGCCTGTTTATCTGTAAGAAATGCCTGTTGACCTTCCAGAAGAATTGGACGCAAAATTTGAAGCTGGGGAATTTACGTTCAGGATTTGTCCCAATGCGTCATTTAATGAAATTCGGACTGATATGGCTATAGAAAAAACAGTCATACGTTACTCTAAAAGTGATAGTGGGATAGTGGGTGTTACCAGACGTAAAGGGGCGCTATTGCGCTGGTACTTATCAAGACACATAATGGGAAATTATAGTGAGGTTGTAAAGCACCGTGCAGGTCTCATTCATTCTGAAGAAGATCCAGTAATAAAGGTTTCTGACCCATCTCTACAGAAAGATGAAAATGACGTCAAAGCCCTTATGAACCATATACATTCAAGCATGAGTAATCCCTTTGCATTGGACACTGACAACGACGGGGTTCTCATCAATATATCAACAGGACTTTAAGCTACAGACGAAGCGAAAGATTCCTTATTGGAGGCTGTAGAAACAGGCAAAGCAAAACTGGAGTCTTTTGTACGCTCTAACCTTTAACTTGGTTCAAATGGAAATTTCTATTCACCAATATCAAGATTGAAATTGAAGACATTTCAGAGCATGACTATTCCAACTAAGCTAAGTACTAAATCAGAGGGTATTAAGCGGGCTAATGTTAGCCCAGAAACAATCTTTCGTATGGGCCTAGCACTAGCTGAGTTTAGGGAGATATAACAGTCGAGGCTCTCATGAGCCATCCTATTGGATCTGTTCCTCTTTTCACTTTTCAATGAGGACGGCTCTCTGCGAAAATCAAATAAATCAGATCTGGCATTATATCTAGAGTCGCTCGCTGACATCTCATACATGGATGAAACGACCACATCTTATGTTATATACATTCGTGATAGTATGGCAGTACTTCACTCTTTATCAGCAGAGCCATGTACAACGTTTAATGACTTGGTGTTCAAATACGTACGTGGCGTCATTTCTGATATAAGCATAGCAGATATAGTCATAGATGTTTTTGATAGGTATGATGTTCAACATTCAATCAAGGAAACAGAACGAAAACGACCGTCAAGAACACTGAAGTCTAAGACATACAGTGTAAATGGATCTAGGCCTATTCCAACTTGGAAAGACTTTATGAGCGTCAGTGCAAATAAAACTGCTTTATTGCAGTTTATGTCAGAGGCAGTTCCCAACGTAGCAAAGACATACTTCAGAGATGAAAAAATGTTGTACTTGTCAGGGTGTATGAAAGATCCAATACAAGTAGTGTCTGTTACAAATAATGAAATCTCTGGTTGGCCTGACCTTCAAAACACGCACGAAGAAGCTGATTCAAGGATCATATACCACATGATGGCAATAGACAAAATACCCAGCTCTTATAAAGACCCTAAACGAATCATCATTAAAGCTACAGACACTGATGTATTAGTACTGGCAACATACTTCTTCCCACAAATCAGTAATATTTCTGAAGTTTGGGTTGCTGCTGGTCATGTTACAAAAACTGTGGATAAGCGACGTTGAATGCCTGATGAATGCTAATAAACGAAATCCTGTGGATGAGTCACCACCACTTGAACATGGATGGGAAGAGGATAACAGCGGACTTGCTCCCATATACTTTGAAGGACAAATAGCTGTCGATATCCTTTCTAAAATGAACTGCAGTTGTTCATCAAAGAAGCCATGTTCATCCGAAGCGTGTATATGCAAGGCGACTAACTTGGCATGCATAGGTATTTGTGGCTGCAGTAGTACTAATAAATGTGGCAATCAGCAATATAATGAACAGGAATAATAAGTATTTAGCATAATGAATCAATTCGATGCACAAACTGATTCATTTATTGGTACACTGGTTCTCGGTATGTCAAATTTGATATAACACAAAGCATATTTTAACATCTGGATTTGTTTCCTAATTATGTGGGTACAGGTATTTTAAAAATACCAGAATCAAATGGCCATTAACAAAGTATGCAAACACATGTAACTTGGCACAATGGTTTTAAAGTATAGATATACTTTGGTACATGTTCATATCAGAGACCAACTGGATATATCAAAGAGTCAAAATCAATTAAAATGTATAAAAAGATTTATAAAAATAAAAATAAAAATAAAAAAATAAAAAAAATATATATATATAAAAATAAAATAAAAAATAAACTATCGTGGGGATATCTATTGCATATTTCATGGTTGTAACGTACATCTTATCCTATAAGTTATGCTTTCTAATTAGTGTACCTTTATTGCGGTCGGCCATGGCCGGCCGCTTATATAAACTTCAATCAAAACATACATCAAATTCGGGTTTTTACCAAACCATTATGCCGAGCTCAGGCTATACTTTATTCACTGCCGAACAACGAGCGGGGTACCTATATCGTGGGTTGACCTTCAGCACAAAGTTAACTGTCCGTGAAATCTGTAGGGCTACCTATAGCGCGAGGCAAGCTCGTTTACGAATTTAATTTTTGCGGTCGGCCATGGCCGGCCGCTTATATAAACATCATTCAAAACACACATCAAATTCAGGTTTCGACCAAACCTTTATGCCATGCTCATGCTATATTTTATTCAAATCACAGTTCAGATGTTAATAATCAGAGCTTAGAATAAATCTACATGGACAAGCTCTAGAAAATTAAAATGGGGGCATGCAGTGGGCAAGAATACATACAATGATAGGGCTAAACGACCGCCAGCTTTTTTGAAAAGCTAAAACTTGTTTCTAATATCTATTCATGAAATCTGCAATCTCCACCTGATGATGACTCATGGAGGAGTCGAAATAGTTTTTGTAAAAGTCAACTACAATTAATTTATATAATTAACAGTGTTCATAGCCTGGTATAGTACATTATTTTAGTGATTTGCTCTTCAGGTTACTTAACTTAGCACGGAATACATTTTCGTCGTGTGCATGGTCAATATTGTTCTAATTATTTAAGTTTCTTTTTAACGCAAAACATGCTCCCGATGTAGTACGTTATTATGCAACCCTCTGATTTCGGTAAAAATGCTCCCAACCCAACGAGAACTAACTTGGCTGAAGGTCAATGGTCAAATATGACATTTTGTGGTAACAAAAGTATGTCTTATTAGGGTAAATATATCAATAAGTATCATGACTTTGGCTTCAACAATTATAGAAACTTCATCTGTTTAATGTCTAGTCCAATATAAATGAATTCAGATACACTAGCTGGTATAGGCTTAAAGAAGATTAAATTTAAAGGAGATTAAATTTAAAGGCACTATTCGAAAGACCTGGTAGGTCCTAAATCCCAATACTACATACCAAGTACTTAGGTCATTTGACGCGTGAGGTTCTGACAAAGAATATTTTTCAAGGGTTTTTTTTCACTATGTGACCAAAACATTTTGTGCACAATTTCGTTCTCTTGTCCTAAAGAAATAAGAAATTTACGTTCATTTGGCCTTTTGGTTTCTACAGAATAAACTTTTAAATATATAGATGCGAATCCAATGTAAGTAACATCAGTTTCAAGGTCAAAGGCCAACCTTGAACCTTGAGACTTATAAAAGAATCATTATGATAATTTATTAGGTTAAAACCATATAATAAATAATATGGCTTTGGATTCATTATTTTATCAAAATTTACTTGTGAATACTTTTCTCGTTTAACTGTATTAGTAAGAATACGTGACCTTGACGTTAAGTAGGTCAAGCTAAACTTAAATTATAACTTGAACAAATACGGCAGGCTCTATATCCAAAATATAATATTAGTTCACACATCCTAAGGATTCTCCATAGGTAAGTGTATCAAAAGTTTCAGGGATGAAGATGTTTACAATTTATGACAGACAGACAGACACATGCAAGACGTTAGATGCTGACGTCATCGTTATACTATTAGCTCAGTCATGAGCATTCTGCGCCCGTGAACTAATGTATGTTGTTTTCATTTGAAATTTTAACTATATGTACTCCAGTTTTCTAAATATGTTAATTCTAATATATACAAGTAAAAGGAATATCCCCATTTTCCAAAATACACATGGGTATTAAATGGTAGGATTTTGGGACAGAAAACAAACAAAAATGGCGAATTTTGGAATTATACCCTACAAAAATGATGTAAGTTGAATATTGCAGCGTCAAATTTGAAACAAGTTAAATGAAAACTCTAAATTTAAAAACTTTACCAGTCAAAACACAAAAAATTGTGATTTTGTTTATAAAAAACACCAATTTTCACCAAAAAACATGGCCTTGCAATTTTGGTTTTGAGTTAGGGGTCTTTCATGCAAACCAAATATCTATGTGTCTTGATCCACATCTGAATTAAGGGTGAGGTTGGCGCCGGTAAACCGGCTTAAGCCCTCCAGTAAAAAAAATTACTGACCGTTCCAAGGCGGTACTTTTTTTGTGGATATTTTATGTTTTTGTTCTGTCTTGTGTTTGCTATGTCTTTGTGCGCGTCTGTTTATATGTGCTTTGTGGTCACCTGCTGGGAAAGGGCTGACCTCTTGGCTCTCGTTTGTGGTGTCTGTTGTGAGTTTGTCACTTTCCCATTGGTATCCTTGGTCAGGTGTGGTACTTGATTGTATCGATTCCTGATCTTTGCACCCTTACTTACTTTGACTTCATAATAAAGCATGAGGTGGGTTATATACAACTAAATAATCATTTTTAATCTTTCTTTGCTGGTTTCATATATCTGGTGCTGGAAATAGATTTCAGAAATTCGTATTTTTACTTCTAAAAGTGGTGTTTTTGCCCAATTTTAACACCACTTCCCCTCTTTGCGCAAGTAATTCCAGCGATTCAATACTGTACAGTTTATAAGCTTTAAATTGATATATCACAATCCTATTTTACGGGTGGGGAGGGGTTCCTCCTTAACTAAGCGACTTTTTGCCAGTTTTTTGCTCTACCAATAGCCAGGATGACATCAAATGGACACTAATGAAACGAACATTGATCACCATCTGATGCGTTCCTTTATATAATTGTGACTTCTCTTAACATACTTCTATTAAAGGATTGTTTTCTTATAAATGCAGTCAAAACCTTATGATTTGGAAAACGTCATTTTCCTCATTGTATTATGATTTCCATTGAATGTCTGCAATTATCATTACGCACGTGGGTAAAAAAAATATATAACTGCATAATGGTGGCAACACATATAACTTTTTTTTCAAAAATTTACACATGAATCTTTAATCTGACTGTTCCCAGCAGTTTAATATTTGAGAATGTACCTTAAATTGCACATCTAATTGAGTTTTTGCCTCTTCTAGATACCACATAATTGTTCTGCTAACACAGAATGCAAACGGAACTGCCTCGGCCAATTCCGTGGAATCAGACCTCGGATGTACATCGAGGATCTACTTAGATAACTTGGCGCTAACATTGCATTACGTGACGCTGACGTTACAATAAACCATGACAATATAATTACAAGTTCGATTGCAGCGAAACAAAGGGTTACAACATTCCACAAGATACTATAAATGAAGTCTATGTTTTTTTTTTCAATAAAATATCGCTATAGCGATTAAATTTCGCTATAGCGATATTCTATTGATATTTTATTGAAAAACAAAAACTTCATTTATTCTGTTGACAGAATGGTGGATTTTAACAGAGCTGAACCCACATGAAGCAGAACTAATTTTCCTTACGCCATTTCTGGCTAGCAAAATGGAGCGTACTGCGCATAATGCGCCTTACGTACACGCGGGGCTTGATTCAATTCTCGAATTGTGCGAACTTTGCCGATTGACACATAATGATGCTATTTGATCATGCCGTGGCTCATGATATATATGACACACATATATCACTGATATGGCTAACTGACAATTTTACATGTAAAAAATGAAATATGAAACTATGAATCATACATTCATTCGAACATATGCGTGTGAAAAGAGAAGTTTTATATACACTGAAACTTTAGTCCTATTTGCTGGCGTTGTCTTCTGCTTATAATGCTTTCATGCAACGTGCAGAGAAGCAATTTGAATCATGATATGAGCACTCCGGTCTGCTTCCGCGCAATTTTGACTTCCAGAATGCAACCACAGATGGCACTGCAGGTGGCTTTACTCAATAATGGCGATGGATGAGCCCAGCAGGCACGCAACGTTGACTCAACATTGATTCAACGTTGATTCAACGTCATCACGCAACGTTGACTCAACATTGATTCAACGTTGATTCAACGTCATGACGTTGAATCAACGTTGAATCAATGTTGAGTCAACGTTGCGTGCCTGCTGGGCGGCAACTGAATTCGCCGCTAATAACCCAACATTAACAGCCCAACAGGTTTTCGATAACACAATCAAAGAAAAACTAACTGAATAAATCGAACCAACTTTTCATAGAGATGGCTCACGTTCGTTGGCTTCCGACTTAGAGACGTATCTATTGATGAGATGGTAGCGGCCTGGTGCTTTGGCTGTTGTCAGGCCCACCGGGGTTTACCTGTTGGATTTCTTTTGCTCCGGTATTCAGTTTTATTTACTGTTGAGTCCTTATCTTTGCTTTATCTCCTTTTCATATCTTGATTTATATGTTCTAGGAGGTGATGCATTGATAAGTTAAGGGACTTTCATGCAAAACCAAACATCTATGTATCTTGATCCACATTTGAATTAAGGGTGAGGTTGGTGCACCGTTAAACCGGTTTAGGCCCTCCAGTAAAATACTTTTACCGACCGTTCCAAGGCCGTGCTTCTTTTGTGGATCATTTATGTTATTTCTGTCTTGTTTTGTTATGCTTTCATGCACGTCTGTTTGTTGATGCCTTGTGGTCACCTGCTGGGAAAGGGCTGACCTCTTGGCTGTCGTTTGTGATGGCTAATTGTCACTTTCTTTTTGGTATCCTGGGTCAGGTGTGGTGCTTGATTGTATCGATTCCTGATTTTTGCCCTCTTTCTTACTTTGTAATGATAAATGCGCGTTTGTTTTTTTTTACTTTAAATAATCTGTGGTCATGTCAGAGAGTTTGCGATGCTCTCCGTTATCTTTTGGACAATATTATTTATAAGATTTGACTCGAAACTGTATGGACAAATTGTAGGTATTACAATGGGTACTTTTTGTGCTCATCTTGTTGCAGATTTGTTTTTGTTTTGTTATGAGAGACTTCATGTTGTCTCTTTCTGACAATAATCAAGCTGATGTTATTGAAGCATTTTTAAAATAAATTCTACCTCAAGATATCTAGATGACTTGCTTAATATTGATAATCAACTGACCGTAATGTGCACGACCCGTGGTGAACGTTAATCTTAGACTCAAAATTTTTTAAAGTTAAAATCAGTTTCTGCACCGAAACTGAAGAAAGGACGACCACCATTTTTTTGTCTGCGGTTATAGATATCATAAACTACGTAAAGCATTTTCTAATTTTTAAACAGACTCTCAGAGTTGATTGTTAAATTAAAACTCTCATCGAGCCAGTATTTTATGATGATTCAGTTTGAAAATTTCACTGAATTATTGGAAAGCCTAATTTTAGTGATCAAATTGAAAAGATAATTAAATATAGTAAAAAAAAAGGTGGGATACAACATGGATATCATGTGACAGGGTGCATGGTGTAGTGGATAAGCGCTATGCCTTGTAAACCAGGGGTCACAGGTTCGATTCCCGGCTTCTCCATAAAACCACTTTCGGTTGAGCCTTCGGGAGTTCCCGTCATATAATAAACACACAAATCATAAACCCTCCCGGCCCAGTACTGGTTTCTACCCATGGAAAAGCCACAAAAAGTTTTTTTTTGCAAGGTTTATAGCTATGGTTTCCTCTTTAATTGTACGATGGTGGTTCAGGTATCAGACTCAATGGTCTGATATTTGTCCTTGGCTGGGCCCACCATGGCTCAACTTGGGGTTTTCTTTAGCTCTGACTATCTGGAGTCGTGAGCCCTTTTCTTTATTTCATCATAGTGTGTTCATTTGATTAGATTGTTTCTCTGTGATGCTGCATTGCATTTGTTACACGTAGCCTTCATGCAAGCTATTTTTGAGTGTTTTAATAACAACGGAATCTAGGGCAAAGATTTGGCGCCAGTAATTGTTTGTGGGGGGTTCTGTGCTTGTTCCATGTTTTGTTGTGCACGGCTTTTTGTCCTTTCTAGTTTTGCAATCATCTTGACGACGAAGAGAGCTGCTTGCTTTACTTAAGTAATGGTCTTCCTGGTGTCTTGTGACTGTTAGGGTTCTGTGGCTCTTCCTCACTGTGCCGTGGGATGGTCTGCAGAGTGTGATTGTGGTGTTTCCTGACTTTTAATCTATAAGAATACTGGATAATAAGACTCAAGCTTAGGCACTCACAGATAGTTATACTGTTTCTAGATTTACCAATGCACTGGTAAATAATATGCAAATCTGTTATGGAAGAGATTTTATCATGGTTTTCCGGGTTAAGGGCCGAAAATTATAGAAATAATAAGGAAATATAGATGAAGTTTCAAAAGAATTAAAAGAAAACAGTTTGGTCACCACTTAAAAATTGTCTATATAATAACAGACCGACATCTATGCAGCAATGAAAGTAATAGTTTTTTTTTTTTTTTTTTTTTTTTTTTTTCAAGCCACATAACTTCCTGTTTTATTCTGGCCCGTTGCGTTATATAGTCAAAAAGATGGATAAAACGAAACATCTACCTAGTGTGCTCCGTCCAGTTTGGATAGTCTTTTCAGCTTCCTAAAAAGGACGCTCCGGAGCTTGGTCCAGACATTTGTTAAACCCCGTATGTCTTATAGTTAAATAGTGCATAAGTAAAGGTTTGATTTAGCCCGCAATAATGGCGATTTCTGAACGGTGTGTTGGTTTCAAATTCAATCCAAAAGTATCCGATGTTCTATATTGGGCGTGCATGTTACTAGCCTTCTAATTTTTCGCATACCCGACCCAACATTACAATGGGTACGTGGTGGACTACTTGCAGGATTCTGCTTGTTTATGTGTCTGCGGTAAGTTTAACTCTATTCGTGTTGGTTAAATTCCATGCTTTTTGCAGTCTGCTGATTTTTTTTTCAAAACTATTTTTTTTTCAAAAAAAATCTTTTAGGAACACTAGTAGAGTGTCAAATGGTTTGTACAGATCTGGGTCCAAACTGGTTATCGGCAGTGGACGAGTTAACGACTCTAGACTACAATATGTGTATGTGTTATCAGTGCTGACCGTTTGTTGTGCCAGTGCAGATGTCATTTTTTATCGCTGTTGAATCACCGCGACTCCGACGTACCATATTGGATGTACTAAGTCATCCCCCTGATTCGTCATAAATAAATAGAAGCACTATAAGATACATGAACAGCCTTGTTTTTCGAAGTTTGATAATTAAATTCTAGTGATTAATGGCCAAATTGTTACTATATAAAAGGGTTTGGATGGGTTTTAATGATAAGAGCATGTTGGCCTTATTTTATAAATGATTAGAGAATAAAGAGCAAAACAATATGAGCAGTGTCATGTGATTTCCAACAATGTGACATTTTGACAAGTGTAGACTCAGACGAGCCTCCGCAGCCTTCTTTTAAGCTTAGAAACTCCAAAATGTGTTCAGTCAGTAGCTTAACGATCATAGAATACTCGAGCGACTAGCAAAGGCTCTGATCAGACTGCGCGTATGGCTGGTCTGAGCCTTTGCTGGTCGCACATACCACGGATGTATACTTGATAACGTCCATGCACATACCAAGTTGTTGGAAATCTCATGCCACGGCTCAAATTAGAGAAAAACCAGCCCCACCCCAACCTTTCAAAATAAATAAATAAATAAATAAATAAATAAATAAATAAATAAATAAATAAATAAATAGAGATTAATCGTTTTTTAAGAATACTGAGGAGAAATATAACAAGCTAAGATAAAAAAAATAATGTTAATTTTCAATACAATAGGTCAATGGCTCATGAGCATATACTACAATTACAAATATAACTATAAGCAAAGTGAAGCATCTATTATTATAAACATCTACAAAATTATCCATGTCGATAATATATTCTGTAGGGAGATGCACAATTTAATGGAGATCCATATGTATCATACTACCGCTTCCTTTCCATGTCTTAAATGAAATGGGAGTTCGACTTTTAATTACCGAAATTTCATAAATATCCATACATATGTATAAAGACTATACATCAACCATGGTATTAAACACACACATGGTATACTTATGTTAATATTATAATGCATTTCTCATAGTAAAAGCCTTATAAATATAAATTGCTAAATCTTTTATTTGTTTTTCAGATGTCCTTTGAAACATTTTTTAATCTGAAATGACTTGGGTTTGTATAAAAGTTATTTTCCATATATTGCATTCTTAAATTATTATACAAACTATATTCAAATAAGAAGTGCAATTCATTTTCAACAACATTGCATTTTTACATAAAATTTCATCAATAGGTGTTCTTATTGGCTTGTATCTCCAATCTATATGGAGAACATTTTATTATAAAGCATTTCTATATTTATTACCTTTGTTACGGGCCTGGCATTCTCACCTATATATCTACATAGGGTAGATTTCGCATAGCTTCTTGTATATAATCAATCTCTGACAACTGCGTCAGGGAGTCGACTCTTTGGCTCAGTGGTTAGAGCATTGGTCTTTTACCGGGGCGACCCGAGTTCGATTCCCAGCGAAGGCACGGGAAATTTTTCAGCTATGCTTTACTTTGTTATGGCTATTTTGTCGTAAGATGGGGGCTCGTCCGGGATTGGACCTTTGTTTCGCCTAAAATGGCTTTCAGTCATCATAAATGATGCCTTCTATGAAGAGGGGGAGTGTTACGGGCCTGGCATTCTCACCTATATATCTACATAGGGTAGATTTCGCATAGCTTCTTGTATATAATCAATCTCTGACAACTGCGTCAGGGAGTCGACTCTTTGGCTCAGTGGTTAGAGCATTGGTCTTTTACCGGGGCGACCCGAGTTCGATTCCCAGCGAAGGCACGGGAAATTTTTCAGCTATGCTTTACTTTGTTATGGCTATTTTGTCGTAAGACCTTTATAACATTTAAATAACATAAAACAGCTTATACACATATAAAAAGTTGCTCTGTTTGACTCTTCAAGTCTTGAACCCAAATTCTGAATAAATTAATCCTGCAACATTTGCTTGACAAAATAAAGAAAAATATTAACGTTCCCTTCACCATGTAACAACCAAACATCATTTAAACCCAAAGATCCCAAAAGCCGTTTAACTAAGGCTGTCCAATTTTCTTTTTCTGGCATAACAGTCAAACATGTATCATCATATTGTAAATGTGTTTAATCTATCTATTTTCATTACGGAAAATGATTTTAACCAGTATTTAATTATCACATAATACATACTTCTTTCAAAAGAAGTCTGACCTAATTTACCGTAAACAAAATCATTTTGTGTACATTTCTTAATTGACGCTTTTAACACAACATCCCAATATTTGGATGATATTTTAAACATAATAATATGTATTTTGACAATATGGTATGTCAAAATACCCTGCAAAGCTTCAACTTAATAAAGGTAATACCTCTAAAATAGTAAGTGAGTATGACCAGGAAATACCACAATCACAAACTGCAGACAAACCCATGGCAGCGCGAGGAAGAGCCACACAACAATCACGAGACACCAGGTAGACAAGCTAAGCAAAGCAACCAGCTCTCTCTTCCCCATTAAGATGATTGCAAAACTAGAAGGAACATAAAGTAACGTACAACAAAACATAGAACAATTTCAGACTCCCACAATGGGAGTAACAATAAACAACAACATGACCACCGCCTTAGAACGCCACCGAGAGCTTTAAATGCATTTTACTGGCACCAAATCTTCACCCTAAATTCTGCTGTTGTTGAAGTGCAAGAAATATTCAGCTCGCATGGAAGCCTTCTAACTATTGCAATACTGAATACTAATACTGAAGCCTCGTTTTCGGACTTGCATTTGTCCATTTCTAATGATATTGTTTCTACCAAAATTTTTCATAAACGTGACGATTTTGATTTTGTCAATTTCTCATTTTAGATGGCGATGTTCCTCGCTTTACATCCTACGGAGTTAATACTTCTCAACTGATCCGATTTAATTTGCTAGAGCACCTAGCCATGTTGCTGATTCAAAATAAACTGTTAACTCAGAAACTTCTTACACAGGGTTATCGGTATCATAAACTTCACAAAACTTTTTCTAAATTTTACCACCGATACTATGATTTGATATTCAAATTCAATGTTTGAATTCAAGTTGAATGTACTTATATCTCTCTTGCGCCAGGGACTTTCGGAACCAGAATTTTATGGCGACATAGTGTATAAATAAAGAAAATTTGTTGTATCGAATAATTTTAGTGCAGTTTATTAGAATAACTCATCATTATAAAAAGATTGGTTATAACATAAATGTATTGCAGCAAACTGCATGCTTGGTGGTCAACCCAATCACAAATGGAATTATCCTAGCCTAGCTTAGTACTGGTACAACCCAGGAAGACCCATCCCTATATAACTGAAAGATTGTTGATGGGACGTAAAGAATCAAATAGAACAAAACAAAACAACTGGAGACTTTGATTTCCTCTTCAATTTTCACGCAGGTCGGTCAGAGCGGGTCCGACTTAAAGACTTATCTATATATATGAGAAGCTGGCCTGATGTTGTGTCTGTGGTCAGGTCCACTTGGGTTTAACTGTTGGATTTTTTTACTCCAGTATTCAGTTGTATGTTCTGATGAGTCGTTATCTTTGTTTTATCTCCTTTTATGTCTCGATTTTTATATACTGGAGATGATACATCGATGAGTTAGGGATCTTTCATGCGAACAAAACATCTATTTCTCTTGATTCACATCTGAAATATGGGAGAGGTTGGTACCGTCAAACATGCTTAAGCCCTTCAGTATTTTTTACTAACCGTTCCAAGGCGGTGCTTCTTTTGTGGATTATTTTTGTTAATTGTGTTTTGTGTGTCTGTCGTACTGTCTTGTCTGTTCCTTGCAGCCTTTTGGTCACCTACTGGGAAAGAGCTGACCTCTTGGCTCTCTTGTATGTTATGTTTTCTTGTGTTTTTGTCACTTTCCCATATGGTGTCCTGGGTCAAATGTGGTATTTGATTGTATCGATTCCTGATCTTTGCCTTCTTTCTTACTTTGCAGAATTGCAGATGGACAATTTCTATTTTATCTGCACTACAAAATCCCCACACTTGTACTGAATAATTTACTGCAGTTGCAACTAATTTGTCAAATAATTCTTACTTATGATATGTGGAAATATCTGAAAACATAGAAATGACTGCCTAAATATGGCTTTTTGTGCGTGATCCAGTTCAGGTTTGATGAAAGATGTTTTATTAGCTAGCGAACCTGCATGTCAAAGTGACACCAACGGAATTAAACCAGGAAGTAACCAAAATGACTGATAAGCACGCTAACTATTCACCAAACAGGTATAAAATAACTATGAGCCGCGACATGAGATTTTCAACAATGTGGTATGTGCGACCAGCAAATGCTCAGACCAGCCTGCGCATACGCGCAGTCTGATCAGAGCATTTGCTAGTCGCTTGAATATTCTATGACTATTAAGCTACTGAGTGAACATCATTTGAAGTTTCTAAGCTTAAAAGGAGGCTGCACAGGCCCATCTGAGTCTACACTTGTCAAAATGCCACATTGTTGGAAATCACATGTCACGGCATATACACTATACACCAGTACAGTCCCTCCCACAATACTTGATCATGAAAAGAGTGGCTTCATTTAACAGAAACATTTTTCAGTTTCAACGAAATGAAAATAGCTTCATCGAATTGGCTAGTAACATTGCGCAAAGATGCCAATGCATTATGCAGAGATTTCTAAAGGCTTTAAAAAAGATAATTTTAGATTCTGGAAAATTCGGATATTTTTCTTATTTTTGATCAAAACATAGACCGTGGGTACAGATTACAATTGCCGTATTGATGCGGTTCTAACGAATGCCTACAATCTACGTTTTATAGCAAATAAAGAAATAATATATACCACAGAAAACTTCTATTTTACCTTATAAAATAGGGGTGTAAGCAAGTGCATTTTATAGGGGCATGCTATCTTGATGATTCGCTGTTTTATGAACTTGGAAATATTCAATTTTCAGCTCACAAATTGAAATAAAATATCACTATAGCCCCTTTAACGTGGACAAAATTTACATATATGCACATTTTGCACTTGTGTGCACATGTCGTTTTACTACCTCAAATAATCTGTAAAACGGATCCTTCAGAAATAGAGAGAACCTACAATATTAGAAAACAGCAGACTCGGTTTTATTGAGTCCATTCATGAGAACTAATGGAAAGTGCAACAATTCTCACACCCCATAGCACCTGCCTAAGCGGTATTCTGCTTTCCGTCAGAACCCAATATTCCTGAAGGACCAGAACGTGTAAAAAATCAACACTATATCGATGCACGGGAGAAGTTTTACCAACTCCACACAGACACAAGGACAGCTGTTGCGACCTCTAAATAATCTGCAAAAACGGATCCTTCTGAAACTGAGAGAACCTACAATATTAGAAAACAGCAGACTCGGTTTTATTTAGTTTGTTCATGAGATCTAATGGAAAGTGCAACAATTCTCACGCCCCCTAGCACCGGCTTAAGGGGTATTCTGCTTTCTGTCAGAACCCAATATTCTTGAAGGACCAGAACATGTAAAAATATCAACACTATATCGATGCACGGGGAGAAGTTTTACCAACTCCACACAGGGTTTCTGAAATCATTGAAGTTTTGATCGGGTTTGCGAATATGTAAATAGGATGAGTCTGCTCAAGACATTGGTAAAATCAGAAATGAGGTGTGGTTTCTTAGCAGGAAACTTAAAGAGGAGCGGCATTTTAAACATAAGTCAAATGGCAAACAGTGTGGACCCAGATCAGACTGCTCCTACAGCTTGATCTGGGTCTACGCTGTTTCATAAGAATTTCTGCAGGAGGCAGAGCAGATGTCTTGTGTTGTAAATGGCGCTCCAACTGTTAAAGAATGTGAGTTACAATTTTATTCGGCAACTATTTTCATAAAAAAACATGCACGCCTGTGCATTAACTCATATAACTTACCAAAATATTATTTTACCTGGTTTCCTATCTTGAGCAGATGAAATAGTCGAACCATGCCCAGATATAAAATGGAAAGTTGTCGCCTTCTACGGGTAGTAGGAGTGTTTGTTCTACACTTATATTGATGGAGTTATATGGTATTATATTGCGGTGGAGACTGACACTGTTATCAATTTATATTTTGATTATCTAAACTATACAGATGTGTTTGTTCCTCGACTTGTCCAACAATTTTCCTATTAGACCTCTTTTCTGGAGTGAAAAATGAGGGTGCAATGCAAACTGCGCTTGTGCTTATTGCCCAGCCTGTTCATTATCATAGCAGTTTGCTGTCTATCTTATATGAAGGTTTGGCTTCCAATATCTAAATCTCAATGATTTCGGTTGGTCGGTAGAGTTAATGAAATACTAGGAAGTTTTGATTTCATGTGAATTGCCAAATGTATTACATGTAATATTACTTGACCTTATTTTTGCATATTTACTGTACATCGAGAAAAAATTAGTAACCATAAACCCGCTGAATTATCGTCCGACAAAACGTGCATGTAGGCTAAGACATATCTGGAACAAGGCTGCCCTGCACAGTTTGGTCATTTATATCGATATTTCGATTTTCCAGTGAATAATGTAACAAGCTATTCCGTGGTATAAGGGATCTTGATTGGAATTTCAACCCTTGGAGTACTTCAACCCTTGAAGTACTAGTCCCCGAAGATTGTTGAGTGCAGACTCTGATGGAACACCACTCTAAGCGATTTTCACCTGGGTCTTCGAAATTGACTAATTAATACTAATTCCAGAGTGGAAAAAAGGTGATTTATTGTAGAAACACTTTATCCTTTTCAAATTCCGATTGAGTGAGTGTATTGTTTACTGTCCTGCCAGCCGGGGGTGACAGTGACGTCATTTTTGTTTGCAAAGTTATCGGGGACTTTCAATCGATAGCACACTTGTGTATTGGTCCTATCCGCAGGATAGGATTAATGCTCAAGTGATGTTTCGATTCGCGTTGGCTCAAGTTTAGTGTGCACTTGGCAATTGTGGACGAAGTATTCCGTCGCTGTCACTCTTGGCTGGCACGGCGGTAGAGACCCAATCCCTAACTGAGACACTCATAAGAGGTTCTCATCTCAAAAGTTGTTTACCATTATAAATAGGTATAATGTGACTTTTTGGTTGCTGTAAAGGCGGCACTTCATGAAAGCGTAATTAGGATTGGTCTACCTAAGACAAAATGAAGAGCTGAAAATGAGGCGTGGTTTTATTAAATAGGTAACCGTATCAGCTTGCGCCATTGCCTAAGTATAGATGCAGAACACATCATTTAGTCCTTAAGGCGCCAGCAAAATGATTGCATCTGACAATGTCTATTTAACATAAGCATAGAGGCAAACATTATGGACCCAGATCAGCCTGCTCCTACGAGCAGTCTGATTTGGGTCCACACTGTTTGTCTATGAGGCTTCGAATATTTCAGTGGACGAAAAAAACATACATTTTGTTATTATGCGCATTAAGGGTTAATAAATGTGAGTTCGGTGTGTATACGGTCAGGGTTCTCATGAAATGCACGCACGTTTGCGCGGCTCAAACAACTTATTAAATTTTTTCACAAAAATATAAATAAGACCTGATTCTTATTGTTTAGCAGATGAAATAGCCGAACCACGCCCTGATATGAATACTAAAGTTACCGCCTTTGCAGTAAGCAGAGTGTCTATTAATAAACCATTTGATTCAGACTGTGCATTAAGGTCTAGAGATTAAGACAAAATGTTAAATTTGCATTTCCTTCAGGCTTATGTTTTCTTTTCTTGTATTATTATATTCTTTAGGATGAACTTTATGTATTTTGTCAGTCTATGCCATGTCACCCAACGTCTTCTAAGTTCCCTTTACATATATATCCGAAATGAAATTAACAATTTGTTCCTTTAATGTCAGAGGATTGGGTCAAAAGTTAAAAAGGACACAGATATTTACCTTTTTGAAATCTAAAAAACTTCAAATATGTTTTCTACAAGAAACACATTCGACAAAAGAAATTGAAAACACATGGGCAGTGGATAATACTTATGATTTCTATTTTAGTGGTAGAAGTAGTAACAGTGGTGGTATATGTATAATGGTGGATAAAACTCTGGACTATAATGTTAAAGAACATACAGAAATAATACCAGGAAAGCTTCAAGCACTGAGAGTAAAAATGTTTGATCGTAATATTACATATATGAATATATTTATGGACCCAACAACGATGACAAATCTTTTTTTGAATTATTGAATAAATATTTAGCAGATAATGAAGAAGATGAGTTTATTATTGGGGGAGACTTCAACACAGTATTAGAACCAGATGTCGATAAAATAGGAGGTATATCAATAACTCATGCAAAAAGTAGAGAAATAATAAAAACAACCATGGAAAGTTTTGAACTAAATGATATATGGAGACTATTGAATAATAATACAATGCAGTTTACGTGGCATTCATCAAGTAAACCTTACATATTTTCGCGTTTAGATTATTTTTTAGTCTCAAATTCTATTGTAAATAGCGTTTGCGACTGTACAATCATACCAGGATTTAAATCTGATCATTCAATTGTCACAATGAATATACATCTAACATCTGAGCAGCGTGGACCAGGCTATTTCAAAATAAATAACAGCTTACTTTTACAAGACAATTATCAAGAGAAAATAAGGAATGCAATTCGAGAAACTGCTGAAATTAATAGCTCAGCTAACCCAAATGTACTATGGGAAGTTATAAAAGGCGCAATAAGGAATGAAACAATACAGTATGCAACCAGAAATAAGAAAGAAAATAAGGATCAAGAAAACAAATTGATTAAAGACATAAATAACATACAACAAAACATCTCAAATGGAAACAATACACAAGAAAATAACAATTTACTAAAAGACAAGAAAAACAAATTGGAAGAAATAAACGAAAAAAAAGTTAATGGATATATAGTAAGGGCAAGGGCAGAATATATAGAAGGGGGAGAGAAAAACACTAAATTTTTTGCTAATCTAGAAAAGAAAAGATCAACAGCAAAAACAATCACAAGACTAAGTAAAGATGATAAAGAAATTATTAATCCTAAATACATATTAAAAGAACTTGAGTCCTTCTATGCGCAATTATATAAATACCAAAAAATAGATACTAAAAATACTGAACAATTCAATAAAAATATTAATACAAAACTTACAAGTGATGAGAAAAACAGTATAGAAGGTCCAGTAACAGAATATGAATGTGCATCAGCTCTTAAAGCAATGAAAAACAACAAAAGTCCTGGTTCTGATGGAATAACTACAGAATTCTACAAAATATTTTGGAGCGAAATAAAAAGTTATTATGTAAAGTCACTTAACTATTCATTTGAAATTGGAGATATGACGGTTATGCAAAAGCAAGGTTTAATATCCTTGCTTCCCAAAAAGAATAATGACCTAGGCAACTTAAATAACTGGCGACCTCTAACATTATTAAACACTGACTATAAAATAGTAACAAAAACAATTTCAAATAGAATTAAAAAATACATATCTAATATTATAGAAAATTCACAAACAGGTTTCATCAAGGGAAGATATATTGGAGAGAACATTCGTCTCATACAAGAAACGATAGAAAAGTTAGAAGAAGAAGAACAGCCAGGGTTATTACTCTTTGCAGATTTTGAGAAAGCGTTTGATAGTATTAGCCATGATTTTATGTTTAACTGCTTGAAGTGTTTTAATTTTGGCCCTGATATTATTAAATGGGTCAAATGTTTTTATAATGACGTAAAAAGTTCAGTAACAAATTCAGGGTACATGACGGAGTTTTTTAATATAGAAAGGGGTTTAAGGCAGGGATGTCCACTATCTGCTTACCTATTTATAATATGTATCGAACTACTTGCCGCAACAGTGAGAGAAAATAAAAATATTGGAGGTATTCAATTAATTAGGAACGAATTTAAAAGTACAATGTTTGCAGATGACGCTACTTTTGCATTGGATGGGACTTTAAATTCATTCCGTGAACTCATCAATGTTTTGGAAGCCTTCAAATCTGTTTCTGGATTAAAACTAAACAATAAAAAAACTACTGTCCTAAGAATTGGGTCTTCAAGAAACACTGCTGTTGAATATCTGAAACATTTAAACTTTTTATGGTCGTCAGAATCTGCTAAAACTTTAGGAATAATCTTTTTTGCTGAAACCAAAAAAATGCAAGAACAAAACCTGTATCCAAAACTAAATGATTTCACTAATTGTTTAAAACGATGGCAGCACAGAAAATTGACGTTGATGGGTAAAATTACCGTTATCAAAACTTTTGCTTTGCCAAAACTAATATACCCTTTTACAGTATTGTTAGACCCCCCGAAAGAAGTCATACAAAAATTAAACTCAGAAATATTTTCCTTTATTTGGGACTCTAAACCTGATAAAATTAAGCGAAGTACCCTTTATAGAGATTATAAAAATGGGGGTCTTAGAATGATAAATCTTGAATGTTTTTTAAACTCATTAAAAGCAAGTTGGATGAAACGCATTTTCGACGATGAGTCTACTTCTACTTTATGGAAAAGCTTTTATAAACAAAAACTCGACAGCTTTGGGAATAAACTAGTACTAGAAAGTAATCTTAAAGAAAATGACTGTACACAAATAAGTAAAATAATAATTTTTTGAAAAATATCTTAAGTGCATGGTGTAAAATTAATTACAAGGAAACACCTAGTACGTGCATATCAAAACAAATTATTTGGAATAATTCTTATATCAAATGTGATAATAATATAATTTACTATAAAGAGTGGCATGAAAAGGGGATCAAATACATAGAGCATATTTATGATTATAGATCAAATACCTTTTATAATTTTGATATTTTACAAAATTTATACGATCTAAATACCACTGACTTTTTGAAATACCATCAAATCATTAACAATATAATTGAAGGTTGGAAGCGTTTACTCAAACGAGAAACTGCTATGGAACAAGGAATAGATAGGAGAAAAACAAATATAGACATAATTTCAATGAAACATAACATCAATAAAACTTTATACAGTGCACAATTAAAAGATACATCACAGGAAAGGTTAAAATCAGAAGTAAGATGGACCAATGATTTTCAAAATTATGATATTGTTTGGGAAGTAGTATATCAGATGGCACACAGATGTACAATTGATATGAAATTAAGAAATTTTCAATACAAATATTTGATGCGAATTGTACCAAACAATAAATACCTATTTAAATGTAAACTAGCTCCAACCGTATTATGTGATTTTTGTGCAATGCAAGAAGAAACAAATGCACATTTATTTTGGGAATGTTCTTATGTGCAAGAGTATTGGTCAAAAATACAAAAGTTCTTAAAGGATAACAATTTAGAAATAGAGTTAACGTATTATAGAATTAGTTTTGGTATCTTAGATAAAAACAATATAAAAACGTCAATGATTAATTTTATCATTCTAATAGCCAAATATTGGATATTTGCATCAAAGTATAAAATGCAAAGGCCATCTTCTGAAGGTTTTTTAAAAGTATTACACGAAAGAAAAGAAACACTATATTGCTTTAACCAAAGACAAACTTGAACATCATAATCAGAAATGGGGATTTTTGAGAAGCTTTGAATAGGTTTTGTTCTTCATTTTGCATTTTTTCTGACTGCATTATTTAAATAAATATATTAAAAAACGATAGACCTAAATAATACCTTCTTCAAATATACTCAACAAAAAACCCAATACCTCTTCTTTGCTAGCATTTTGAATACTTTTTTACAAACTGAAAAAGACGTTGAGAGACAGGCGTATGAGACATATTTATTTATTTATTTATTTATTTATTTATTTATTTATTTATTTATTTATTTATTTATTTATTTATTTAATTTGTTATTAGGACAGTATTTAGAGTTGCATTTGAACACAACTATGTACTACATGTTATAAACTATTTGATTGGCAAGTCACTTTGTATGTGATATTCTAATGAGTACCAACATGATTGAAGAAATTGAAAACGCTATCACCAATACAGTTTAGTTACTTGGTAATAAAAAAAAACAAAAAAAAAGAAAACAGCAGGTATAAAGGTGTCTATATATCCGTATTTATTTTAAAATAAAATACACCAATCAAAACCTATCGATAAGGTACATTCAGTTGTACTTCTATCTCCTCTGTCATGTTGGTTCTCGTTTCTGATAAAATATTGTGCCATCGTTAGATATTGTTATGCTTAAATTGTGATACATATATTGTACAGATGTAATTCTGAATAAAAAGTAAATAACAAAAAAAACTCCACACAGAAACAACGACACGGATCCTTCAGAAATAGAGAGAACTTAAAATATTAGAAAACAGCAGACTCAGTTTTATTGAAACCTGGCCCTGAGGTTATAATAAATTTTCATGCTCAGCTCAACCGAGCACGAAATTTATCCTGCTCATAAATGTTAAAATGCCAACAATTGTTGGCATTTTAACATTTATTAGCATGATAAATACAACATCTGAGAGACTTATAGCAAGAAACTTCTTTATTTGTCGGTATTTTAGTTTTTATGACCAGTTGAAATTTCGTGCTCAGTTGAGTTGAGCATGAAAAAAAGTTTTATAACCTCGGGGCCTGTTTCTCCTGTACATAGGTATATCAGCAACAGTAATGTGACATTTTCAATTTTGGTGAAAATCAATTGCATTGCCTAAAGAGATAAACGTAAAAAAAATCAACTACAGAAGAAATCTGCCAGTTTTCAATTTGTCCCAGGTTCGCATATTATTTTAAAATTCAGAAGTTGGCCGTCACTCTGGCGTTCATGCATTTTCACATAATTAATATTGGGCGAGAAGCTTGATTGTTTGGAAAAAAGCAAACCAACAAATGTCCCTTTACACCGCGTCACAGCTCTGAGTTGGTATAAGACTGGATTCCAGTAGGCGGATCTAGCCGTACTATAAATTGGGTAGAGTGCTGGCGATATCTATCCTGAATAGTGACTTAGATTGTATACCTTTACATGATTGGAACATCAACAATAACATTTTTGCCTTCTTTATATATAATATTTAATGTACAAAGTAGTAGTTATGCTTGACCAGTCAATGTGATATAGGTTGTAGAGGGAACACACATGAGCGACTGATGCATTCAAACACGGGTGCTAAATGAATATACCCTATACTGCAGAAAAACTAATATAAAAGGGTTAATTCATTGTATTTAGAAATAGTTGCTAACAGATTGTCTATCTGAAATAAGATAGTTTTCGTTATAAATAAACAGTGCGAACCAAGAGGAGATGTCACACTGTGTGACGAATCATCTTGGCTCCCACTGTTCTACAAGCATAGACATTTGGCCGACAAAAACATTTGCAGTATAGTACATATTCATATATTCACACGTATGTGTATATCAACATATGTAAAACACATGCGAGAGTATATGTGATTATTAACGTAGAAAATGAATCTTCATATTTTGAACACGGGAACAAACACGGACTCAATGAAAAATAGTCCTCCCGAGGATAGAGCTAAATCCTACGTTTCCATTTTTTTCTTTTTCCTTTTCTCTTCTTCTAAAATCAACTCGCCGCTTTGTTGTTGTTGCAGAAGTAAAATATGTATGTAAAATTATGCACCTCATGCTGGTTACATTGTAATCCTGAGTGAATAAAGAATTTGTATTATTGTATTTGTATAGAAGTATTATGTGAAGGTTGGCAAACAAATTGCAGCCCAAAATGTCCTCAGGATAAAGTTAATTTGAAAACTCAACTCAAATATGGCAAAATCGATTTTCTCTGTCAGTACATAACCATTTGTCAACATCTCTTAGATGCACTATTTTCTTGGTCAGTTTTTCTGCAGCAGTTCAAAATGCAAAAGTATTTTATTTATTGGCCGAGAAATAGCCTTTCAAAATTGGACGATTACGCCCTCATAACACAAGCTTTGAAGCATGTTCATGATAAAGATAAAACTTGATTTCTTGAGCACATTAGTTTTGCTATACATGCTCATTATTTCATCAGAATCTGGTACAGAAAGAAAAATCAAAATTACCATTGGAATATATGGCCGGTTATTTCTATAGATCAGTATATCTCACTATAAGTGTAGAAAAGTCTTATATTTCCATCCAACATAGCCATATGATTTTCCATCAAACCCATTGCAAAGAACTTATGTCATCGTGACAAGTCAATGTGGCAAGATGCTCTACAGGGTTTAACAATTAGCTTACGATTAGCTTAGGAATTAATGGTTTTAGACAAATTTCTGTAATTCACCGGTACATAATTTTAAAATATTTTTGCTGTACATTACGTGAACATCTCTGTACTTATAATAAATATTTCACAAAATAACAGATTATAGTAGTTTTTACCTTAATTACCATCAGTTCTCCATAAATCATATGTTGTGTCGCTGAGGCGATTCTAATATACACCCACAACATATGATTTTAAGGAGAAAAATTGAAAATTGTTACTATTTATCCAACCCCAGATTTCCCCCATTTTTACTCTATGTAAGGTGCAAATTCGTGGTCACTTTTGTACGGATATGTTTCTGTGATGAAATTTCGCATTTGTCAGATATAATGTTATTTATTCTTATTTTCGCTCAAAATGCAACCTGTTTGTACTTCATTCAGGCAGTTGTAATTGGTATCCTAAATCTATGGTTTAAGCGAAGAAAGAAGAAAAAAATGTATTCCATGCAAACAATAGTTTTACAATATAAATTCGGGTATGGTAGGCGTATGAAGTTTCCGGCAATATGCGTATATACAGGTGTAACGTGGAAAACAGAGACCGTGGAAAAGGGAGACATAAAGGCTACTGCGCATGCACCAGTGTGAGGTCTACGTCGCATCACCTCGTCGGTGACAATTTTATTCTTTTCTTTTTTTTTCTTTTTTTTCAAAATTAACGTTTTCAAAAGATTACTATGGTATTACAGACAGCGTGTCCAAAAGCTTGCATCCAGATCAGGCCGACCTTCTTTCTGGTCTGAATTGGGTCCAAACTGTTTGCAAAGGTTATCAGCAGATGACAAAATCCGTCGCTAGCAGACATTGGAACCAAATGATTCCAGGATCTACTATATATGCGACTAAAGCATATCCTGGAATCATTTAACTCTTTGCCTCGTTGATTGAACTGTCTAATAAATACTTTTTTTTCTACTTGTAGATTTACAGTCATGATACACCGACAGAAGAGCTTGGTTCTCTGAAATTAAAGTGCCGACAAGGTATGTTGGAAGCAAAATATTTGAACAATTCTTTACAAAAATAGTTTTACTGTAATCTTCCTTGAAATTACCCTAAGAGCGGTAGGGTAAAGTCGGGTAACTTCGGACATCTGGTAAATTCGGACATGCATTTGCAAACAGTGGAAATCCATATGAGACGGCTCAGGATTTTCACTGTTTGGTTAGTTAGTTTATTTTTTATTCAAATAATCAAGACTGCGTTCTGAATTTAGCTGGCCGTCCGATTATATGCGACTTTAACATGAACTAGACCCGTGCTTGATGTTTCGGTACTTATCGCATATGCTCAAATATGGGCATACCTAATAAACGCCAATGCTGACGTACCCAGCGATGCCCGAGGTCTTAATTTTGGTCTGAGCCTTCATCTACGCCCATACTTCGTGTATGCGAGCAGCAAAGACAATTTCCTGTCCAGTTCAATCTAAGAGCTACATTCTTTTAGCCAGATATGATTCCTTCTAAATTGTTTGTCTGGGAGCGCATTGGCTCAGTGGTAGAGTGCTTGACTCAAGACCGAGGGGCCGCGGGTTCAAGCCTCACCGGCGTCACTGCGTTGTGGTCCTTGAGCAAGAAACATTTATCCTAGATTAATACTGGTTCAACCTAGGAAGATCCGCCCCCTGTTTAACTGAAAGATTGTTGATGGGGCGTAAAGAATCAATTCAAACAAACAAAAAATCTTAAGAATTGGACATACTTTATCCAATAGGACATCTGAATGCAGTATTGAAATAACTTCAGAAGACAGCATTCCAAGTGCGCCGACACTGTCTATTGACTGAAAAAATCCAAGAGGTAGTAAATAAAATGCCGCCTAACATAATCTAACATGGTTAGAATTATGAAAAAAGGCTTGTGATTCTGGAAACCCCACAGATCCACATTTCATAAAAATGAAAAAAGCAAACAAGTGTATAAAAGGAGCCGATGAGAGAGACAGAAAGAGGAGAGAGAGAGAAAAATGGAGTCCATCCATGTTGGCGGAAAATGATCCAAAATCTAGGCTAGTGAATACAGTCCAGAGGAAAACCGCTCGCGAACAGACAGATAAGTTTATTGTATACAGTATAGATAGAAAGTCTTGTGAACCTTGTGAGGAGATCTGTCTAGCACGTGCCTTTCATTTTCAGAAATTTCCCATGCGGTGTCCTGGGTCAGGTGTGGTACTTGATTGTATCGATTCCTGATCTTTGCCTTCTCTCTTACTTTACCCTCCCTTTGGACAACGAGAACTTCGATAGTGACTACAAATAGCTGATTGACATGGCTATTGAACGTGGCATAACAATATGAGAGGCTGAGAGTGGCAAGGTTGGCCCAGTAACAGACTTTATCAGTCACCACTAATATTAACTGAATTGTTTCAACATAACCTAATAAACGTTTCCTATCTCACGGCATGTTACCTTTATCAGGTCATGATGACGTTGCACTTTTGAATGGCGTCGCTAATGACGCTGAATCAACACAAAAATCAAAAATTACATCATAACCGCTAGTTTGAAGTGTTCAACAATGGGTAAACTGATAAATAGAATACCAGGTTCGCGTCTTTTGTTATCAAGTTTACCAGGCTCGGCTTTGAGAACGCATGTTGAATCGCTCGGCAAGCCTCGCGATGTCAACAAGCGTTCTCAAAGCCTTGCCTGGTAAACTTGATATCAAAAGACACTAACCTAGCATTCTCTATGTCAGTTTCCGGGGCGACCAAAAATTAGGAAGATCAGACCTCATGGAAGGAACGAGTCACAAGAGATATCAATATCGTCATAACAGCAGAATATAGGGCGATGATTTGGTATCAGTAAAATGTAATTAAGCCCCCCCCACCCCACCCCCAGTGGCTTATGCTGCTGTCCATTCTTTGGCGGTGGTTCTGTTGTTGTTGATTCATTGTTGAGTGTTGCTCCCATTGTGGGATTCTGTAATTGTTCTATGTTTTGTTGTGCGTAGTTGTTACTTTGTGTCCACTCTAGTTTTGCAATCATCTTGATGGGGAAGAGAGAGCTGGTTGCTTTTTTTGTCTTCCTGGTTACTCGGGATTGTTGTGTGGCTCTTCCTCGTGGTGCCACGTGTGTCTGCTATTTGTGATTGTGGTATTTCCTGATCATACTCACTTACTTTTTTCTGTATCTAAGATGACGGCTATCTACCACAGGTCTTGCTTAATCTTCGTTATTTTAACGCAGAAGCAACCTTGGGTTTTGTGGTAGATAGTTTATGATGGGCGTACATAGAACAGTCCTTAGCCCTCTGGTGTTGTGTTTTATGTCAATGCCTTCTCCACAGACTTAGATCAATTTGTTTGCTGATGACTGCCTACTATTCAGGACCACCAACAGCAATGCGGATGAAAGACAGCTTCAAAAGGACTTAGGCATCATGATTGAGTGGTCCAATACATAGTTAATGAGGTTCAATGCTGCTTAAGATCACCAAACAACGTAAATGCAAATACCTCTGAACTAAGTATAACATAAATGGTTCTTTTGTGGATCTTTTATGTTTTTGTTCTGTCTTGTGTTTGTTATGTCTTTGTGCGGGTCTGTTTATATGTGCTTTGTGGTCACCTGCTGGGAAAGGGCTGACCTCTTGGCTCTCGTTTGTGGTGTCTACTGTGAGTTTGTCACTTTCCCATTGGTATCCTGGGTCAGGTGTGGTACTTGATTGTATTGATTCCTGATCTTTGCACCCTTACTTACTTTTATACAAATTCTTATTATTTGAAAAAGTTCGGTAAAACATGTAATATGTAGGAAAGTTTTAGCCTAAAGTTTACACTTGCATTAGCTAAGGTGATGCTTAACTTTTTCCGAGTGTATATAATGAGACAGACTATATTCCTTGGGATAAAAGAATACTTCAGGGCATCACTGCAATACTGTGAGTTGTGTAATTACCTGGTAGGTCTTGTTTTCTGAGACGGGGTCAAGCACTTGTCTTTATCAATAGACATAGTCCCACAATAATCTTGTGGAAGAGAAGAAGAGAGCGAGGGGCCTCCAGAGTTGACATTGTAGCTCATCAACACTACTAGTGTTGCTCCCCCTCCTGTAGTTACAGCGGGCTGTCGTACTATGTACCTTCTCCAACATGTTGAATCTGTGAGATTTACATTATGGGCTCCAATTCGGTGCTGCATACTCATGTTTAGGGAAGGCAGATTGGAATCGCAAGTGGCAAATTTCAGCTTTTTCCTTGGCATCAGTTTTCAAAATTCCATTTTCCCTTGATGATGTGATCCCAAACGCGTCTTTCTTAAATTTGACAAATGACCAAATATTCTTAATTTTCCATTTTCATTTGAATCGGGATCGGAAGAGTCGTTCTCAAATGTTAAAATATTGTAAATGTGTTTCCAATAGACATCTTTACGTGTGCCCTAAACGGTTTAAAATGGTTCTTCACGTCAGGATCGATTGTATTTCGAGCACGAATGCAGAGTTTTTGTCGCTTTTCAAAGACAAATTGTGAGTTTTTAGTTTTGAAATAAGTTTTAAGTTGTCAAATTTTATATAAGGGTAATAGCTGAATGAGATCTAGTGCTAATTGCTGCACCGGGACTTTATGATGGGCGTACATAGAACAGTCCTTAGCACTCTGGTGTTGTGTTTTATGTCAATGCTTTCTCCACAGACTTAGATCAATTTGTTTGCTGATGACTGCCTACTATTCAGGACCACCAACAGCAATGCGGATGAAAGACAGCTTCAAAAGGACTTAGGCATCATGATTGAGTGATCCAATACATAGTTAATGAGGTTCAATGGTGCTTAAGATCACCAAACAACGTAAATGCAAATACCTCTGAACTAAGTATAACATAAATGGTTCTTTTGTGGATCTTTTATGTTTTTGTTCTGTCTTGTGTTTGTTATGTCTTTGTGCGGGTCTGTTTATATGTGCTTTGTGGTCACCTGCTGGGAAAGGGCTGACCTCTTGGCTCTCGTTTGTGGTGTCTACTGTGAGTTTGTCATTTTCCCATTGGTATCCTGGGTCAGGTGTGGTACTTGATTGTATTGATTCCTGATCTTTGCACCCTTACTTACTTTTATACAAATTCTTATTATTTGAAAAAGTTCGATAAAACATGTAATATGTAGGAAAGTTTTAGCCTAAAGTTTACACTTGCATTAGCTAAGGTGATGCTTAACTTTTTCCAAGTGTATATAATGAGACAGACTATATTCCTTGGGATAAAAGAATACTTCAGGGCATCACTGCAATACTGTGAGTTGTGTGATTACCTGGTAGGTCTTGTTTTCTGAGACGGGGTCAAGCACTTGTCTTTATCAATAGACATAGTCCCACAATAATCTTGTGGAAGAGAAGAAGAGAGCGAGGGGCCTCCAGAGTTGACATTGTAGCTCATCAACACTACTTGTGTTGCTCCCCCCTCCTGTAGTTACAGCGGGCTGTCGTACTATGTACCTTCTCCAACATGTTGAATCTGTGAGGTTTACATTATGGGCTCCAATTCGGTGCTGCATACTCATGTTTAGGGAAGGCAGATTGGAATCGCCAGTGGCAAATTTCAGCTTTTTCCTTGGCATCAGTTTTCAAAATTCCATTTTCCCTTGATGATGTGATCCCAAACGCGTCTTTCTTAAATTTGACAAATGACCAAATATTCTTGATTATCCATTTTCATTTGAATCGGGATCGGAAGAGTCGTTCTCAAATGTTAAAATGTTGTAAACGTGTTTCCAATAGACATCTTTACGTGTGCCCTAAACGGTTTAAAATGGTTCTTCACGACAGGATCGATTGTATTTCGAGCACGAATGCAGAGTTTTTGTCGCTTTTCAAAGACAAATTGTGAGTTTTTAGTTTTGAAATAAGTTTTAAGTTGTCAAATTTTATATAAGGGTAATAGCTGTATGAGATCTAGTGCTAATTGCTGCACCGGGACTTTATGATGGGCGTACATAGAACAGTCCTTAGCCCTCTGGTGTTGTGTTTTATGTCAATGCTTTCTCCACAGACTTAGATCAATTTGTTTGCTGATGACTGCCTACTATTCAGGACCATCAACAGCAATGCGGATGAAAGACAGCTTCAAAAGGACTTAGGCATCATGATTGAGTGGTCCAATACATAGTTAATGAGGTTCAATGCTGCTTAAGATCACCAAACAACGTAAATGCAAATACCTCTGAACTAAGTATAACATAAATGGTTCCAAGCTTCAAGAAGTCAGTCATCACTTTTACCTCGGTGTTGAGTTATCACCAGACCTTACCTGGAAAGCCCACATCTGTATTATTACAAGCAAGGCCAACAGAATACTCAACCTTCTCAGGCAACATCTCGGTGGCTGTAACCAGTGCATAAAAGAAAGAGCTTTCACATCACTTGTCCAACCACACCTTTTGACACCTTTTGACCAGTCTGTCTACATATGATTTTACTCTTTACAATACTTTGCCTCATAATTTGATTAAAGATTAACTTATTGGTCTAATTGAAAGAACCTTCCAAAGAGAAGGCTCTCCTTACCTTGCATGTAACGACAGTAACGCATTTTTCACTTCAGAACAGCTGAAAAATATCATGCATGGTCTTATCAACATGTATGTGAAGCGCTGACCTTTTTGTTGGACACCTTTTTATATACGATTTAGCACTAAGTTGTATAGACAAGTTGTAGGGATTCCTATGGGCACTAACAGTGCTCCCTGGCTGCTTATTTATTCTTGTTTTGCTATGAAAGGGACTTTATGATGATAGGCAGTCTGATATTATTGACACTTTTAACACTACATCCAGATATTTGGATGGTATTTTAAAATGAATAATATTTATTTTGACAATAAAGAAAGTCAAATCTACCCTTCAGAGCTCCAAGTTAATAAAGTAATTACCTCTGATACCGACGCCCCGTTTTGGACTTGCATTTGTCAATTTCTAATGATATTGTTTCTACCAAAATTTAGGATAAACGGGACGATTTTGATTTTGAAATTGATAATTTCCCACTTTTAGATGGCGATATTCCTCGCTCTATTTCCTATGGAGTTTATATAATATTTCTCAACTGATCCGATTTTTTTAGAGCATCAAGCCATGTTGCTGACTTCAACACTCGCGATGAACCGTTAACTCAGAAACTTCTTTACACAGGGTTATATGATTTGATATCTAAATTCCATGTCGGACTTAAATCTCTCTTGTGCCAGGGACTTTCTGAACCAGAGTTTTATGGCGATTTAGTGTATGAATTAAAGAAAATTGTTGGCACTGATATTTTTCAGCGCAGTTTATGAAAATAATTTCACATTATAAAATGATTGGTTATAACATTAATGTATTGCAGCAGATTGCATGCTTGGTGGTCAACCCAATTACAGTTGGCAACTTTGCTTTCCTCTTTAATTGCACGCCGGCGGGTCGGACCTCAGACTCTACACTGAAACGAAGTTCTAAGTGGCCACTTTTCAATTTCATTTTTTCTGACTTAGCTCTAATGTTATTGAAATAATTTTTTTCCAAATTATGGGCCTTTCAATGGACGAAAGTTTAGTGGTGCTTTGAAAGAGTTTTCTATCACTTCACAATTTTTGGGTTCAAAAATGCAAAAATCAAATTTTTAAAGAAAATAAGGGTTTTGAGTGCATTTTTTCGAATTGAAGTACAGGTAATTTCAAACCCGTCTAGCCTACTTGAAAAAATCACCAAACCCCTGATTTTTTTGCTTATGGACCGTTTTTTTATGAATTTTTTTTTTTAAAGAAAAATCTCCATTTTCCACACTTTCCGATATTTTCCAAAGCAATCAAATGCACATACTAATATCATTGTATGCGTTTTACTTTATGTAAACATGTTAGACCAAACACAATACAGCTTGATCGGTTCATTTTTACAGTTATTCTTTCAAGACTGGTGTCCACCTCCAGTTTAATCGTGATATAAATGGCATATGCCAAAGATATTTTTTATTTATTTTTTTTATTTTTTCACTTTCAACCGGGTTCCAAGGGCACTTGTTTCGCATTGGGGCTAGTAGTTTGGCATTTAAAAGTAAGTAAGGGTGCAAAGATCAAGAATCGATACAATCAAGTACCACACCTGACCCAGGATACCAATGGGAAAGTCACAAACACACAATTATACACCACAAACGAGAGTCAAGAGGTCAGCCCTTTCCCAGCAGGTAACCACAAGGTACAAAGAAACAGACGCAACAAAGGCATAACAAACACATTACAGCAAAAAAACACATAAAAGATCCACAAAAGAAGTACCGCCTTGGAATGGTCAGTAAAATATTTTACTGGAGGGCATAAACCGGTTCCACAGTGCCAACCTCACCCTTAATTCAGATGTGAATCAAGACACATAGATATTTGGTTTGCATGAAAGACGCCTTACTTATCAATGCATCATCTCCCAGAACATATAAATCAAGATATAAAAAGGAGATAAAGCAAAGATAAAACTCAACAGTAAAACAAACGGAATACTGGAGCAAAAGAAATCCAACAGGTAAACCCAGGTGGGCCAAACAAACAGCCAAATCATCAGGCCCCTACCATCTCATCAATAGAAAAGTATTTAAGTCTGAACCGTCATAGAGTCTGGAGTCCGTCCCACAAGCGTGCAATTAAAGAGGAAAGCAAAGTTGCCAACCGTATTTTCACTTTTGATGGCAAAATTCAGTAGAAAATAGTAAGTGAGTATGATCAGGAAATACCACAATCACAAACGGAAAACAACACCATGGCACCGCGAGGAAGAGCCGCTCAACCATCACGAGACACCAGGAAGACAAAGTAAGCAAAGCATCCAGCTCTCTTCCCCATTAAGACGATTGCAATACTAGAATGGACATAAAGTAACGTATATCAAAACATAGAACAGTTACAGACTCCCACAATAGGAGTAACAATAAACAAAAAATCAACAACATTAGAACCACCGCCTTAGAACGGACAGCAGCCTAAGCCACCGGGGGACTTAAATGCATTTTACTGGTACCAAATTTTCGCCCTAGATTCTGCTGTTGTTGAAGTGCAAGAAATGTTTAGCTCCATGCTAATTATGTTTATATATGTGTAGTAACACGATAGGGGTGGATGTCAAGTCTGGAAATGTCCCGGAGACTCAGAATTAGGTCAAAAGGTCAACTGGCTGCAAAATAACAAGATAATAGACAAATCACATCTTTCTATATCATCTCCCGCCTATATAGCATCCATTAAATTCACGGACACTATCCAGGATGTACTTAAGATACTTGTTGCATGTATTACATGACCTAGACAACAACTGAGCGTATCTCCGTGCAATGTTAAAGGTCATTTAAGTGCAAATTTTGCAAAATAAAAGTATGCAATGTTAATGCTGCAATTTTTATCGATGTCATACCACTCTAACAATACAAAATTATCAAAAACTGCATGTGAATTGCTTAGAAGCCATGCATACAAATGTACCATGAAACTAGTTTATGTCTTGCCTGGAGATTGCAGTCTTGTGGTCACCTGCAGGCAAAGGGCTAACCTCTTGGTTTTCTTGTATTTGTTGTTTTCTTGTGTTTTTTACACTTTCCCATGTGGTGTCCTGGGTCAGGTGTGGTACTTGATTGTATCGATCCCTGATATTTGCCCCAGGGGCGGGGGGTGCTCTCATTTTTTCTTCATACGTAGGCTCAGGCCGAACATCTACCCTTCACCCCCCAAAAAAATTCAGGAATTCCAAGCACCCCCACAAATTATTTGAAAATATAGCAACCCAAAAAATATCCCCATTCTGTGCCATGACCTTAAGAAAATACCCTCAAATGCATATCTACATCTACATCTTGTCATTAAACTGTCAAACTTGACATTTCTTTAATGGTGCGCAAGAGAAAAACTAAAGAGAAAAAGGTGAAAGTGAGAAGTATAGGTGCAGTCAGATAAGGAGAATGCAATCAAGTAAAAAGGAAGAAGTAGTAGAAAGTTGTACCCAGCCACTTTTCGCCTATCTGAGTGTGACCAATCCGCCTTCCCTGGGGGTACCTGGGCACCAGGCCCGACGGCACAGCTCAGCACTCGTCATTTAGGTTTACTTCATGGCCAGGCGGAAATCCCCATTTAGAAGGTAAGGCTCCCCAACTCCCCCTTGAATGATACCAGAGAGGGAGCCCCAGCAGCAGCTGCTGGCAGTCTGTTCCATACTGGGATGGTTCTGGGGGAAAAGCTGAATTTGAAACAGTCTGTAAATGTAGGGTACTGTTGAAACTTGAAGGAGTGAGCTGCTTTTGTCTTCTTGCTGGCTGGTATCAAGCATCTTGAGTGTTGTATGGCTCTCAGGTCATGAAAGATTTTGTAGAAGACAGTAAGTTGTAGCTCTGTTCTTCTGGATTCATGTGTCTCCCATCCAAGGTAGTCCAACATATCCATCACGCTACTCGTATTTCTGTATCTGCCTACCACGAATCGGGCCGCCCTACGCTACACCATCTCCACTTGGTATTCCTGGTCTCTTTGATGAGGGTTCCAGACGTACACTAACGGTGCTGCAGTAGTCGATGTTTGATCTGACCATGGACATGTAAGCTTGAGTCTTGGTTTCTTCACTGGCCTTTCGCAGATTACGGCGTAGAAATCCGAGCATGCTGTTTGCCTCTTTTGTCACTCTGCTTACGTGATGATTCAAAGATAAGTTGTTTTGCAGGTCCACACCAAGGTACTTGGATGTTGCCTCCTCGGCTAAGACTGTGCCTTTGAGTCTGTAGCTGAATGTCATAGGTGATTTATCTGGGGAAACACGTAACACATTACATTTCTGAGGGTGAAAGTCCATTCCCCACTTCTGTTCCCATGCTTCAAGTGTGTCAATGCCCTCTTGTAGAGTAAGTTGGTCTTTGTTAGACTTTATCTCTCTGTAGACGATGCAGTCATCAGCAAAAATTCGTGCCTTTGAGTTTAGGTTGTCAGGTAGGTCGTTGATAAAAATCAAAAATAAAACGCGTCCTAACACTGAGCCTTGAGGGACACCACTTATCACAGTTACTTTCTCTGATGACTGGCCTTCCACTAAAACTTGCTGTGCTCTCTGACTGAGGAATGAAGCTATCCACCGGTATGTGTTGTCACGTATCCCATTGTGATGGCTCTTCTTCAGTAGTCGCTGGTGAGGTACGCGGTCGAAAGCTTTACTGAAGTCAAGGATCACCATGTCAGCCTGTGTCTTTTTGTCGAGGGATGAAGCCAGTTCATGATAGAGTGTGAGAATCTGGGTTTCACAGCTCTGCTTGGCCCTAAATCCGTGCTGGCAGTCGTTGAGAATGTCATGTTTCTCCAGGTGTTTTACCGTGTTACCCACAATGACATGTTCAAGGAGCTTACAACACAGACTTGTAAGGGAGACTGGTCTATAGTTGACAGCATCATGATGGGCACCCTTTTTATAAATAGCTGTTACGTTGGCATGTCTCCAGTCATCTGGCATGGTGCCTTCTGTAGCGACTTATTATAGATGACAGTCAGGATTGGTGCTATCTCGGTGGCGAAGTCATTCAGGATGCGAGCAGGAATAGAGTCAGGTCCTGTTGCTTTCCTTGGATTCATCTTGAAGAGCATCTTCCGAACACCTTCTTCTGTCACTTGTATGGCGTCCATGTCAAGAAATGGTGTGCCTGAAGGACTGGGTACTTGGTCTTGATCTTCATGGGTATGTACTGATACATATTGTCTGTTGAGTATGTTGCCCTTGTCCTTTGGGTTGTTGAAAAGTCTTCCTTTATCTTTAGTGGTGAAATTTCGGTGTTGTCTTTTCTTAGAGATTTGATATAATTCCAAAAGCGTTTCTGTTTTGTAGGTTTCTCGTCTTCTGAGTCCCTCACTTCGATGATGGTATTTATGTAATGGTGGTAAGCTTGCCGTTCCAGTTTCTGTGTTTCTGACTTGCAGTGCGTTATAACCTTTTCATTCTTGCTTCTCTTCATTCTCGTGTAAAGTAAGTAAGGGTGCAAAGATCAGGAATCAATACAATCAAGTACCACACCTGACCCAGGATACCAATGGGAAAGTGACAAACTCACAGTAGACACCACAAACGAGAGCCAAGAGGTCAGCCCTTTCCCAGCAGGTGACCACAAAGCACATATAAACAGATGCGCACAAAGACATAACAAACACAAGACAGAGCAAAAACATAAAAGATTAAAACATTAAAGTCTGGCTTTCTTTCTGATTGCGGCTTTCACTTTCTTGTCGACCCATGGCTTCCTAACTTTCTATCCTTTAAGTATCTTTGAGGGTATGTGTTAATCCATTTAGCAAGTTATTCGTCTCTTAAACAGGTTCCAGAGGCTGTCAGTTGTAGGTGATGGTAACTCTTGCAACTCTTGGTGTCTACAGCTTATGTAGGTCTTCCTTCATGCTAGACTTGTAGCAATATACTTTCCGCAGTTGGATAGAGTTAAAATGCGGGCGTAGGCTTCATGGGCTGGCTTCGATGTATACCGCCTCATGATCAGAGATACCAGAAAAAACATTCATATTACTAATAAGGGAACTGTTGTTTGTGAAAAACGGGTCTAAGATAGATTCAGTAGTTTAGTGATTCTGGTCGGTTCTGTGACTAGCTGCTGGAGGAACCAGTCGTTAGTAATGTCAATAAGCTGTGAGCAGAGTGCAGGTTTTGACGCTGATGGGCAAACACTGTTATCTGTCCAGTTGATATCTGCCAGGTTAAAGTCCCCACCAATCCATACATGTGCTCCTTCAGGTATCCGAGACGAGCTAGCATCTAAATGGGATAGATAATCTGGGTTGTCAATGTCCGGTGGTCGGTTAAAGGCACCAACGTACAGATGACCCTTAAATATATCCAATAGTCCAATTATTGTGATGACCCACAAAAAAAATATCCACAAAACTTCATGCCCCCAAAAAATTATTTTTTCTGAAAACTCCAAAAAATTATGAAATTCAAAATTTTAAACCAAAAAAAGATGACCTGAGCCTACGTATGCATGAAAATATCAGAGTACCCCCCCCCCCCCCCCCCCGTCCCCTGGGATATTTGCCATCTTCTGTGACGGACGCCGTGTAAACCATAGATGTAGGCTAGATGTACTTTGGGCACGGATCATAAATCTACCTAATATAATTGGAATCGAGACAGTTCACCGACAAGACAGTTCACCGACACGCATTTTGTAGACAGTTCACAGACAGAATTGAAGACAGTTCATCGACAAATTTTATATTGTATTTATAATGAATGCCACAATTTTTACTATCAATTGAGATACAATTAAACGAATGACTAATATAAAGCTTATGAAGTTGTATGATTGTTATTGCACTTCATTTTTTTTATTAACCACACCAGTGATTGACCTAATATACGTCGCTGGACACGCCCATGCCTGATGCATATATGGCGATCATAACATTGCCTGTATGAAAACTCAGAAAAAAAACATAAACTGGGGAAGAAATAATAAACGTAAAAATAAACAATAATAGACACACAGCCTATCTATTTCTATAAATATCAAGCAGAATACTTTGTATTGTTTGCGAATTTCATTCTCTTTATTAACCAACAATGATTCAAAGTCCATGATCCAACTGCTGCGTTACACAGGGCCGTCGTCGGCTTTTCGAAAGTGGTACGGCCATTGAAGACCGTCGTTTTTCATCGAGATCTGATGGCACGAAGGGAGAGAGGACGAGAGGGGGGGGGATTTGCCACCTCCTCCCCCCCATGAAAATTTTGTAATTCAAGATGACTAAAGAAGCGATTCTGTTGCACTTTGAGACCAGTTTTGCTAGTGAAACTCAGCTTATTTTACAGGCATTATAGCTATATTTCAAATGCCTACAAAAATCAAGATGGCTAAAGAAGCGATTCTGTTGCACTTTGAGACCATGTTTGCGTGTGAACCTCAGCTTATTTTACTGGCATTATAGCTTTATTTCAAATGCCTACCACAGCCTCTTTCGACTGCCACACAAACCCTTTGATTCTAGCTCTTATATCGGCATCCTTGGAATCTGAATGCGATTCTTTCTTTCTTTCTCTATATACTGCCAGACCCTCTTTCGAGTATTATCGGCAGGTGTACTTTGTACACTCCGGGTAGCAGGATGAAAGCCTACAAGTAACCATATCTAAATTACCCTAGAGTTCTTTAACCTGCACAGGGTGTGACTTTCCCTGCACAGGGGACATCCAGTAAACGTCCCGATCCGAAAGACGATGCACTTATCTAGCGTCATCCCTACCAATGACACTAGAGAAAGCGTGTTCGGACACCGAAATTCTCCTTCCCGCTAGGAGGGATCGAACCTAGGACCTCTAGCACCAGAGGCAAGTGCCTAACCACTGAGCTACCACGCTTTCCAATTTTCCCAGAGATCCTGCAACACGACGTAATTGTCCCTTCAAGAGATAATCCTTTAATTGCGCCTCGACGTGAGAAAAGCTGTCTTCGGGGGTTTGCGAACAACAAAGGCGCAGACCAGCCTGCCTATACGCGCAGTCTGATTAGCTCCTTTGTTTTTCGCTTATTGTAAAGGATAATATTTAGAAATATTATGAGCGAAATTTCAATTCTCTAGCCAGTCTCTGTAGCTGAGGAGACTGGTTTGAGCCTCGCTTTGTCGAACACCCCGAAGACAGGTTTTGTCGCGTCGCAGCTTGATTATTGCATGTCTTAAAACAGGTGTCATTTTCTTAATCCTGTTTGTTTAACCACTGTCTTTCACACCCATAGGCAGCCGAAATATTGACCAGCGCACGTTTAAGTTATCATTTAATAATTAATCTTTGATCATCGAAAAATAGATCATTAAAGAAGGTTAAGAAGAAACGTGAGAAAAAGGCCCTGCAAAAAACATATTTGGCCAAAAACTTGGTCTGGCTAAAACCATTTGGGGCAAAAAAAGTGGTCCGGCCATAGCCGGACTGGCCGGACCGCCGACCACGGCCTTGTTACAACAATCAAATAAATTTACTTTCTCATAAGCGGGAAGAAATATCCATACTATCTTCTATACTGGCAGCATTCGCCATTGTTGTTGTTGTTGTATCGGTTACCAGCCTATGAAAGGCTCAACTCCCATATAACCTGAGAGAGGCCCACCACTACTGGCAACTGACACCCCGAGATCATTGTACGGTCAAAAAACTCCCAAAAAACTAGTGGGGGTTTAATGTGAGTTTCCGAACCGTACACTGGACACGAAGAGGTCATGCCAGCGTAGCGGTCGCCATTATTCTCTACCAATTTAAATATCTACTTTTTACTTCAAATCATAATTGGTCCATAATTCTTCATAGTTGACAGTTATATTTTCGACCATTTGTCATTTCAGCATAAAACATATGTGTCGGCATCTTCACCAGCGAAGGTTTCGTCGTATCTACCTTTCGACAAACCCTTCGCCTCACGACCCTCAAAATTTATTATTAGCGCAGGCTAATTGACCAATGAAAACGCCAGGAAGGATTTTTTCGATAATCCCTTCCTGCCAATCAGATTTAATGTAGCAGTTTAACGGCATCTAATGTGCACCGCCTGCTAAGTCTCCATAAGTCCAGATAAGCAAAGATTTTGGTCGTAAATTTATCTATTTTTCTTCTATAATTAAGTTCAAAATTATGTTATGGGTGCTCAAAATAACCATCTTAATGTGACAGTTTTTTTAGCATATTAAACGTACATTTGAGTTGTTAAATAAGAAAACTGAATTTAAATTAATCACGCCGTCTTATCTGGAGGCCTTTTGTTTATCGATTTTTGCACCGCTTTGTGATTGATCATATTAATTGTTAGCAACCAACCATCGAGTGTTGGCAGCCGAAGGCTGCCAACACGAGAGTTGGTTGCTTTTACGATTAGACATGCTTTTTTCAGTGACATACCCCACCCACTTCTACATACTAGGCCATAATTTTTCGACCGTCAAAGCAACTTCCGGCTACTGGAGCCTGGAGGTTGTTTCCGGTGTATTTCCGCACTGAATACAACTATCTTGCTAAATTAAACACTCAGAGCAATGCTTCCATCGCCACTTGTTAGAAATAAAACTAACCTTATTCTCGAAGATCTGCTGCGATTTTTTTCCAAACGTAAACCGCTCCGACAAACTTTTCATTTCCATTTCGACGGATCATAACACATGAAATAAGTCACATCAATACTGCAGTCTTTTTTGCGACAATACCCTTTCCGTCACAAACTCTTTTATTTTCGTTTGATAAAACGTCCGATAAAACATGTGGAAGCGATTTCCTTAACATGTCATTGTTGTTGTTTTTGCAATCCATTGCGTCATTTAAAATGTAAATGACGTCACGTCATTGTAACACAAAAGACAAACTCCCCAACAGTTGCCAACGCCCCAGACTCGGGACCAAATTCGGGGAGCATCAAAATCGTATCTAAAATGCAAATATCAACCTGTAATTGGATCACAAGTTCATTAAAAAATGTCAGAGAAAATAATTTGATGATAATGTCCAAAGCACATGACATGCACATCTTCAAACCATGAGCAAAACATCTGAGGAGTGAGTTTTCATGCGAGGATCCAGAGGGGGAAAGGGGGTCCGAACCCACCCCCAGGAAAATCACAAGTTATTTGGATTCTTATACTTTGACCCCCCCCCCCCCCGGGTAAAGTTTGACCCCCCCCCCCCCCCCCCCCCGGAAAATGTTGGACCCTCTCTGGAGTCTTGGAAAATTATAGTTTTCTTTTTTAAAAAAGAACCGTAAATTAAGTTGATGACTGAAAAAACTTGTGGCGGAAGGGCCTGGACCCCCCCCCCCCTCCCGCTCCCCGACAATATTTTCTGGGTCCGTGCATGCAGTATGATCAGGAAATACCACAATCTTACAATGCAGACCAACCCACAGTAATGTTAGGAAGAGCCACAGACCAAAGCTTAGACATCGGTAGGACAACTAAATAAAGCAGCCATCTCCATCTTCCTCGTCAAGATGTTTGCAAAACTAGAGAGGGCACAGAGGTATACATAACAATGCAAGAACCAAAGACGAAGAATAAACAAATGGGGGGAACATTGATTAAATTGTGAATCAACAACAACCGAATGACTGTATGAGGAGTTGCGCTCACAAAATACCCATGTATTGTAGAGGCTTGTTTAGAGGGGGGGGGGGGGGGGTAACAATATTCCTTAGCATCCCTCATGAACTGGCAAATATCCCAATATTTTTTTCTGAATATCCAATATCCCTGACAGTAACAAAATTATTGGACATAGTAGTAGGTCCTACACCATTATGGCATATCCATGAAGGTAAAAAGTATAGAGTAAAGTCGGGTATATTCGGACAGACGGCTAATTTCGGACAGCAACCTTGTTTGTCTCATATTTCAAATACTGGAATAAAAATGAATTACCTAAGCAAATGATGCGACGGCTCATAAGGAGCTGTCTCATCTGGATTAGCACTATTTGCAAATAGTGTCCGAATTTACCCGACTTTACCCTACCGGGTAGTTTACACATGTGAGATAGAGTTATCCGGCGATGAGACCATGTGCGGATCAAGAGGGGGTTATAGGGGGTCCGGACCCCCCCCCCCCACGGAAAAATCACAAGTTATATGGGTTTCTATAGAATTTAACACTTGGACAACCCCCCCCCCCCCCCCCCCTAGAAAAGTTGGACCCCCTCGATCCTTTGAAAAGTATAGTTTTCTCTGTAATAAAACCTTTGGACCCCCTCTGTAAACTGTAAAATAAATTGAGGACTAAAAGAAAACAAAAGAAAGCGTTGTCCAGGCTGTTTTTTGGCCGTTTTCTACCCCCCCCCCCCCCCCCTGACAAAAATTCCTAGATCCGCGCATGGAGACTATGCATTCTACCATCAGTCGATGTGCGTTCATAGACGTATACGTGTTTTGCATGCCCAAAAACTTACTCTTAGAGGCCATCTAAACAAAAAACATGCCATGTAATGGTGTTAACATAAGGTCCTCAATGCAAGAAAACTTGTCTTTGGGGCCGAGGGTGCGAACAGCAAAGGCGCAGACCGGCGCGGGCCGATCTGCGCCTTTGTTATTCGCCTTTTGGAAAGCATCATATCTGAATTTGCTTCAAGCGAAATTTTAATTTTCCAGCTAGTCACCGTAGCTGAGCAAGCTGATTTGAATCTTAATAAGACCTTGTTTGTCGCATCGAGGCCCATATATTTTCTATTACATTTCCTGCTAGGGTGATAGTCGAAAATATCATCCCTCATATATTATTATATACGGCTATTCATGAACACTCACATCCACTCCTAGAAACACTTGTCCGGACACCCTGGAAAATCATATGACGAAACTGCAGATGCCAAAATATATTTAAGAACAGGGGCTAATATGTGTCCACCAGAGATACGAAATGTACATGGTAAGCATAACTCTTTTGTTACCGCTAAACGGGATTACTGGTACAAACAGAGAAGACCAGATTCAAAATTGAAAAGCAACATCATGCTGCATTTCACCAGGGTCTACACTGTTTGCTATGGTAAAAAAGAGCTCCAGGTACAAAAATACAATATTTTAGAAAAGTTTACCTGACACCCTTTTTCCATACAATGGACTATCCCAAGTTCGTAATTGTTTTAAACCAGAAAGTAAAAAATCATTAATTATTATGCAAAAGTTAAAGTTAAAGAGGATGTGCTGCGAACTTTGTTTGCCGGTTTGATTCTTTAAGTCCCATCAACACTCTTTCAGTTATCTACGGACGGATCTTCCTGGGTTGAACCAGTACTAAGCTAGGGTTAATGTTCTTGCTCAAGGACATAACACAGTGACGCCGATGAGGTTCGAACCCGCGGCGGCCCGTAGTCTCGGTTCAAACACTCTACCACTAACCCACTGCGCTCCCATGAGCTGCGAACTAACAAAGAAGTGCAAGAACATAGCATCGTCAGAGCTCTCACTAACTGCTGATTGGCAGTCCAAGGCTAAATTCTTTAGTACGGCGGCACTCCCACTTTTTGCAAAGAGGGCTATGGGACTATTCATATGTATAAAAATATATGAGTACCCCACCCCCTAGAATCAGCCTCTCGGAAGTATGGGGGCATGCACGGATCCGGGACCTCCTCTCTATAACTGTAAAATGTAAAATATTAAAGTTGAGTACTAAAAAAATGCCAGGGTTGTTTTCAGGCAGCCCCCTCCCCCCCCCCCCCCACAAAAAAAAAAAAATAAAAATAAAAAAAAAAATCCTGGATCCGCGTATGGGAGACTGACTATTCATGCATTGATTCCCTGCATGGACCTCCTTTTAATCGAATAACAGCCTGCATCACAAAAATGTACAAATAACACCAATAAATCTTGAGCTTGCAGCATTTCAAAAACATGGGGGTCCCAGGATTTCTTTCTTTCGTATAGTACTGACACGACCAAATTTTGATCATTACACCAGGGAGTGCGGTTTTGGAATTTTGAAGAAAAAAACAAAACATGTAGTTCGTCCAACAGCTTGGCGACCCCTTTCGGGTCAACTGTTATGTCCCCCATGGGGGAGAACGGACTAGCCCCTGGGCGGGTCAGAGTCGCCTAACTGATTAAAACTGCCTATAGCATATATTGGCTTTTTCCTTTGTATCTGTCTTAAGAATTCCATTTTCTCTGAGTGATGCGATCCCAAACGCGTCTTTTTTTAAGAGATTCGACAAATGACCGTTTTTTTTTATCTTTATTATGTCTCCCTGTACTAAAATGAGCAGGGGTGTCCAGGGGATTTGTCGTACACTTACACAAAGTAAGTAAGGGTGCAAAGATCAGGAATCCAGTGGGACAGTGATAAACTAACAGTTAGACACCACAAACGAGAGCCAAGAGGTCAGCCCTTTCCCAGCAGGTGAATCATTAAAGCCAAATGCTATTAACCATTGGTTGGTTGCAGTTAGGTCGCACCTATTTCATATTACTATTATCGGCTTATGACGTATTCAATCGGAGAAAATCAAAGCTCTGAGGCCAAGGGTTAGATTAGACAATCGCAACCCTTGGTAGGACAAGATGATGTGTCGGTGAACTGTCCTCAAAAAGTGTCGGTGAACTGTCTTCAAAAACCGTGTCGGTGAATTGTCTTGTCGGTGAACTGTCTTGTTCCCATATTCACGTCCCTGCTTTGGGGAGTCATAGTTTACCATTTTCCCGCCAAATGTCGAATTAAAACGAAAGTAGAAACAATTTCTATGCAAACCAAGAATGCAAATGAAAGTGTATCTCAATGTTCAAATACGGGGTAATGCATAACAGTAAATGTTTTACGGATGTTGTCACGAGGAAACACATGAAAGCCATTTAAATGTGGCAGGGGTCCGATTTTTCAGGTTGCAAATTTGAACAGAAATCTCGCACAGTTAAGGTCTTCAGAAATCCGCTATAGACAATACCTACGAGATCCATCATCCGGCTGCACGAAATTATAATCTTAAAAAGCCGGTTTTCCATGAAATAACAGAGTTTGAAATTTTAACACTGAAATCTCCATAGGAAAATCAATGTGTTGTTGCATCTTAGTATGAGGACATTACAGGTGCCTAGATTTACCGGAAAGACTCGAATTAGCGGAAAGACCGCCGAAATACCGGAAAGAGCAAAGAAACATAGTGGGACCATTTTAGGTACAAGAGATCAGACATACTTTCGTTTTACCAGAGCTTTTACCACTGCAATAAAGACTCGGGGCAGTTAGCATCTGCCACATGCCCCCTCCCCAATCCACAGCGCTATTTTTCTTTTAATTCCGTAATTGGTTCATCCAAGCCACTGATCAATTCATGGTCAATTAACAATGACAGATTAAATCAATGAACGGATTAGATTATGACCAGCAAAAGCGCAGCCTAGCTATATTGTTGGTCACTGCAGATCCAGGGGTCGCGAGTTCGATCCCGGCCCGGTCCCATACTTTCGTGGAGATTGCTCATGAAATTATTTCTTCGGTCATTCTCCTCCCTTCCGCTGAATCATTCAAGAAGGGTTGTTGTCAGTTACAAGCGAAAGTAAGTGCACGATGTACTGGTTAACCGCTTGTTCAAGCTTGCCCAAGAAAAAAGTGTGGTTAGGTGAACTGACCGTCCCGCAATGACCATAGCTGTTTACTTGGGACGTAAAGCAACAAAACAAACAAACAAACAAAACAAACAAAGTAATTCGCTGATGCATTCATCAGTATTTCCCTATTATTCTTTGGTCTTTCCGGTATTTCGGCGGTCTTTCCAGTAATTCAAGTCTTTCCGGTAAATCTAGGTACCGGGACATTACTAGTCGAAAAATGGTAGAAACAATGTGCTGAGAGGTCTACCTGATTTGGCAAAAGAAAATTATCGAAAATCGCGATAAATCGAAGATTACAAAACATTTAATTTTCCCTATTTGTTTTTGTCAAAAAGAGACAATTTTCATTTTTTTACAAATTCATTAAATTCTAAATTGATTTCTGAGCTTGTTTCAAGCGATTAAGCAGTTTTTTTGTGTTTTTATGCAAGACAATTATGGCCAATTGGTTGGTTGGTTGGTATAAATTCCGCCGTAGTCGACGCACCTCTTGAAGAGTAGAGTTGTCTTGTTATATGTACACATCCAAGGATAAAATGATGAAAAATCCACCACCCTATTTACACTCTAAAATATCTTGTAAAATAACCTTAATCAAGGTGAGCCACGGCTTCCACATTATATATCGTTAAAAAAATTTAAAAGTTTTTTTAAAATCAGATTTTAACAGCCTTTTTTCTTAGTTTTTGCTTTTCTTTTCCTTCGTGGTACAATAGAAAGTCTCTGGTACCTCTCAACGTGCAAAGCATGACACAATCTTCTGACATGGAAAATGACCTCACTAACAGTTTTTGTATCGAGTATGGTTGAACAGTCAGTTAACAGTTGGAGCAATATCTCACTATTATTAAAGTCTATATCACTATGTCTTAGTATGTATTTAATGTCCTTAAGAAAAGGCTCTTTAATGCTTTCTAAGATTGCACAATGTAATAGAAAATGGGTCAAAGTCTCTGCACCAGTCTTGCACAGTAGGCATGTTGGATCAACCTCATTCTGGTTAAAGGAAGCTCTGTTTGATTGTAAGATATACGTCCCTGTAACGATCTTGAGATGCACTGCTATACGTGGTACTTCTCGCAGGTTTCCAGCAGACATAATTAAAGGATGCAGGGTTCTATTGGGTTTCTTGGTCCATGCTAACCATTTAAGGCTTGGGTATAATGGAACCACTGACTGTAACCGATCATTCCAATAACTATTGATAGCTGCTTCAACTGTAGCCTTCCATGAGTGTTTCGACCGTGGCTTTTCCAAATTTCTGTACAGTCTGGTAGCCCATATCTGATGCATAACTTCTTCACCCCGATAAACCAACTGTGACTGTCTAATGATTTTACTGCCAATTGTCTCTCAGCAAGCCGCTTCTCGATAGAAGAATCAGATAGTCTACTAACATTACCAAAGAAGGTCAGCACACGATGATGGATCATAGTTTCAATAGGGAGTGTTCCAGACAGCAGATAAATTACTGGATCAGCCACTGTGACTGGGAGGGACAACATATGCTTTATATTATGTTAAACTTGTCAAGTACTTCCATGAACTTTGGTTGAGGGAATACCACTTCCATGCCATACAATAGAACTAGCAGTACATAGATTTGATACAGGTGGAGTGATGTTTCGGGATCAAGACCGTTCTCACCATGTAAACCAGCAGACATCAGGCTATACAATTTTGATAAGCATAACAATTTTAATTTGCGCATGCGCAGTAGCAAAATTCAGTGAATAAAGCTTTAAACACTTAAAGAAGCATAATTACAATACAAAACAATACAAAATTTATTTATTGGCAGATACAAACAGTATAACATTAGCTATGAATAGCTATTTACCAACTTAAATTCAGACAGCAAACGAGACACATTGATGGAGTTTCAACAAATCGTTTGCTGGATGTCTGCATGGGAATTATTAAGCTTTAGTAAATACTTTTTGTTCAATACTTTCTCACAAAATACAGTTAATTGTAGTGTAGCATTTTCACTTTTGTTCAGTATAATTTTCTCATTTCTCAACCCAAACATATGTTGTGGGTACTCAAAAGAACCGTCTCAATGAGACGGTTCTTTTGAGCATGCAAAACATATACTTAAATTATGGGTAAGAAATATTTACAATTTTACGCTGTTGAAATCTTTCTTCACAGGATGGGATATACATATGGGGAACTGCTATCTTGACATCGTCGAAGCAAGCATGACCTTTGATGATGCTAACGAGACTTGTGTGAAGTAAGTTGTTAGCTTTTTGCATGCTGGGTAATTTTTCATGCTTTTTCTGTGGTTTGCTGACTTCTTTCAAATTAACTTTTTCAAAAAACTCTTTCAGGAACAAGTTGATAGGTAGGGTTAACAGTAGAGGACAAAAGTCGCTGCAAGCAAAAATGAGTTAAAGTTTATGCTTTCAGGTCAAGATTTATATTATGTCAAAACATATGCTTTTTTTTAATTGTTGTCATTATGAGTAAACTCATTGTCTAAACAAAGTTGACTTCCCTCAGCTTGGGCATGAATGAAGGGCTATAACTCAGTTGAAACTAAATAATATGTATAACAGTTTATTATAATAGTAAGTAAGTAAGTAAAGTATTTATTTAAAGAGGGTGACAACATTTAGTAGAACAACTTATCTTCCATGAGGTCCTCGAAATACATGTAGATGATATGTACACACACAATATAGAACAGGTTTAACCAAACTATCAAATTTAAATTGTTAAACCCTGTACTACTGAGCAAATCAATCCCAAAACTTAAAGCTAAATGTTGGCTAGACCAGGAACTGAATGCACAAAAGTGGATCCTGGTCAGCTGATCAGTTTCCACACTATTTCCAAAAATGGGATATATCTAGGTTCAGCAGGACAAGGGTTAATTTGATATATACAAGATTCCTTCTTTAACACCATTAGAGAGTCAAACAGTTTGGTTCAAGATTGTATGTCCTGATCTGGTTCCAAAACCGTTTGCAAAGGTTATCTACAGACAACTATTGAAGGCATGACAGTCACAAGCTGGTTAAACTGCACTCAATAAATGACCAAAACTACATCTTCTTCAACACTTTAGAATGAATATGTGAACTAACTTCTTGCAATTATCTGCTTATAGTCTAATGAATCTTTTAAAATTTTACCAAAACGAAATGCAAAGGTTTTAGTAAAGACCTGGTAAGAATGACAAGTGTAGCAGAAATTATAATGGTACTAGAGTAGCATCAAGTGTAAGTCAATTGTAGTATTAATTAAACATATCAATTTATACAAACAAGGCAACAAATGCTGAACCCTAATACCATGCTTTACTACAGTTTGATCTGGCATACTGTATCAGGACTGGATGAGGTTATACCATCAAATCACCCTCGATGCTTTGTTCCTAAAGGAGCAGTCTGTTCTGGGTCCAGAGCTCTCACTAGGATTTTGATAACAGGAGTTCAGGACTCCCATCTGGCAAAAAGTAGGAGTCCCACTGGAAAAAGTGGGAGTCCCACTCAAAAAAAGTTGGAGTCCCACCGTATATCTTTTCCATTTTAGCCGGAAGTAATACATTTGAATAATTTTTAGATCGACTGATTTTAACCCTTTAAGCATGAATGGATTGTTCCAAATATTTTGGAATATGTTTTCATGTAACCTGAACACACATTTATTTGCTTGGCCTTATCAAAATAAAAGATTAAACTGTTGGTTCTTGTTTTATTCATTAACAAGACAGACAGACAGGCAGGCAGGCAGGCAGACAGACAGCAGTCCTCAGTTTTTCTTTTCTTCTAAAAAACGCATCTCGCAAGTGTCTACGGCGATTGCAATGAATAGACTAACATTCCTTAGCCATTTAACATGTCTTCCATGATTTAGAATGAACGATTTTACTTGCTGAAAGTGATTTGTGGAGTGATTTGTTTGTGTTTATTCATCTAGACACTCGGCTTGAACCGATGATACATTGCAGTGTAGTTTCATTTGGATCTTTTGTCAGTCGGACGTTAACGTATACGGCTTACCGCTGTACCGTTTTTTTTCAACAATTCTCAGGCTCTTTTGTTTGCCGTAGCAATGAACGAATGTAGAAATGCAAATCCGTAAACTTATTGTGTTTTTTTTTCTCGATATTTATGTTGCTCAAATCGCAAACGAGTGCAATTAAATATGTTTTCTCTTTCATCCCTAATCAGTCGAATTAGGAAGTCGGTAGTACGATGTTGTTTACAATACCCTATTAGTTTTTCTCCCTTTAATTAACGGTTTCGATAGCGCATCTGTTTCAAACAATTATCGATAATCCTTGCTTAATTACTTTAATAATCACCTCGTAATAATCACACTGTCCCGCATCGGTAATCCTGTCAATCACCTGTCAGAATTGCTACACTGCAGTCCGAGCCATACGATTGGTCAACAGAGACAGGAAAGCGTGTCGCGATCGATAATATCAAAGAGCTTTTGATCTCCCGGTGTTATTTATCTCTCACCTACTGGATTTTTAGTGTGTGCCGAACAAAAAAAACATGCGTACGCAGAACTCCCGCCTTGCGAAAATCATGCGTCCCAGAGAAAAAACGTGCGTACCAATACGCGTAATTCTGCGTTTCCGAGAGCTCTGTGGGTCCATATTGTTTGCAATATAGGTCACAAAAGTACATAAGCAGAGGAGACAGCAGATGCCAATTGTCATGAGTAGCAAGAAAAGGGTTAACCCTTAATGCGCCAATCGCAGAAAAAGTCTTCTGTTTTCTCATCTGCTGAAATGTTTAAAAAGCCTTTATGGCAAACAGTGTGGAACCAGATCAGACTGCTCCTGTACAGCGCCCTAGATAAGCTTTTGGGTCAATTGGGTACTTACGCAACCTGGTTATCCCCAATTGCGTACTTGCAAAAACAATTGCGTATTTTCATATTTTTTTTACGCCACGTTTTTTTTCTGTGATTACACCTTTTCTTATTGCATGAAGCCATCGGGAATGTGCTTGCATATTTATTCACGCCCATCGTCTGCATTTCTAAAGTATCAAACTGGCGGATTTTATTGTTCCTGGAGCAAATTTCATCCCCTTGTTGACATTCGAGCGTGTATACTTTGCAAAGTTTCACTTTCATCTTAGTGTTTTTCCGCGAAATACTGGACTGGGCACCGATATTTTCATAAAACTGGAGTATATTGCGCGCTAGCTAGTAAAAATAAAATTAATACCCGACTGGCATTTGTTTAATAGCCGAATGGAAACGAAATAGACCAAATGGTACGCAATGACATCACAATATATTGCATACCGATTGTTAGAATATGCTTTTTGGTACGCACACATTTCATTTAAATTGCTTTTTTGATGATTTTAATTGCGTATTTACGCAAATACGCTGCTTATCTAGGGTGCTGTCCTGTAGGAGCAGTCTGTTCTAGGTCCACGCTGTTTGCTTCTATACTTAATTTGTCAGTAATGTTAGTCAATTATTTGCAGCAGACGACTACAGCAGACAACATTTTCAAATGCATTTATTTCTTGGCGCTTTAAGGGTTAATTGAATTTGTGTTTTATTTTACAGTTATGGTGGATTCTTGTATTGGATTGACAATGAGATAGAGTATGATTATGTGGTGAACAATTATATCCCAGTCGACATGTTCTGGACAGGTGGGTTCAATGCTAAAATTAAAACCCATTTAATCCTTGTAATCCAACATTTTTTATGCTCTTTGCTCCTTCACAATTTTTATGCACCCAAAGGGACTTGGGGAGGCATACACGGGGGCATACAGTAATCACATTATCCATCCCAAGTGGCCGTCTGTCCAACCGTACCCATGCATAGGCACTTGTTGGCTAATTTAAATTTTAGAAAAATCTATTTTTGCAAGCCTCCCCCGAGCCTACCCAGGCCAACAATATCTTTAAATTTATAGTTTTTAAAAATCAATTATGGAATAAACCTCATGCATATTAAGGGATCTAATAATGTCAAAATGAGGTTTATTCCTAAGTTTGAACAGTACTTGTTGGGTACTGTACTTTTTGCTTTACTGACTCCTTTTTTAACATAGAAAATTTCAAACAAGAATCTTTTCATGAGAATGTCCGTCTGTATCATCATGTCAGGTACAAATTTCCTATATTTTTTAAGGTAGGAATCCCAAATTTGTTTTGTGGATGCATCTTGGGATGGTGGAGTGTAGGGTACCATTTTTGTGTCACTTGACCTCTGACCTCATTTCTAGAATACAGTGTCCAGAGCATATCCTATATTATTTGAGGTAGTAATCCCAAATTTGGTACCTGGAGGCAGTGTCACATACCATTTTTGGGTCACAGTGACCTTAATCTCAGACCTCATTCCGGAGCATATTATTTGAGGTAGGAATCCTAAATTTGGTGTATGGATGCATTGTGTGGTGGCTGAAAATCACATACCAATTTAGGGCCACTGTGACCTTGACCTCTGACCTTGTTTCTACAAATGCAGGGCTCTCACAACCCTTTTTGGGAATGGGGCCGGGGCCCGTGGAATTTAGAAAATTTGTGTCGTTTCGACCAAAACTGGGAAAATCAATAGCTAGATTGATTCCAATAGTTAACCTTACCTTGTTTCTTGATATATAAGCTTTAACACTTAGACAGTATCATAATTCAGGAATGATGTTGCATTATATTTTTCACATTTATTCCATTGGTACTGGTATTCAGTATGTGCATGGCGATTTATGTAAGCATTTAGGAATAGATTCGAGTACCGATCATCCAGATCGGTACTCGAATCTTTTCCTAAATGCTAACATAAATCGCCATCTGCATGCCGAACACCTAAAAATGATCTAATTCTATTGTCCTTTAGGCATATGGCATGTTTTTCCACATAGTATTAACGCCAATATCTACCACTTACGGTCTTTAAGGTACCAGCAATACACGTAAATACCACCAAATCAACGTATACATTTACCAGTGTGAAATAGAGCTTATAAGAATAGAAGAAAATAATTCCGTGCCTCATTGAATTTCTGAAATGCAACAGAGGCAAACATTGCAGGATAGAATTTTTTTTTTGAGTGAGTGACTGATAATTGAATCCTTTTCTCAATAAATTTCTGAAACGCTAAGGCCAGAATTTTTTTATTAGTTGATTTACGAACCCTCCTACTGTAATTTTCCGGAAAGTAGGAAAAAAATAAAATTTAATTTCTAAAAAAAAATTGTTATTTTATCCCCCGACTCTAAATATTATTTGTTTCGTTGAAAAAAATAATATTTTTTTGAGGTTCTGTCTGTGTATTTTTGAGAGTGACAGTGTAAAAAGTGATTGTCCTGTCAAGATTTTTAGGAAAATGATAAAATATTGAAAGATTTAATACATACTGTTGATTTACATATTACTAGTTTTACTGTTTCTGGAGGAAAAAAAGCTCTGAAAATATTAGAAAAAAAAAAAAGCTCTGAAAATGACCAGTTAACTGGTCATTTTCAGAGCTTTTTTGTTTATTTTTTTTCGTCCCCCCGACCCTAAATCTGAAAAAAATTTCCTGTAAATCAACTAATAAAAAAATTCTGGCCTAAAGCTAAAGGTTTTTGATGTATCTTAATAGGATTGCAGCAAGATGACAGTGATGTTGCGAAGTGGTCCCATAGTGAAGATGTGGTGGATCAAAAACAGATAGCAGTGTGGGGTGATAATGAACCTAGTTCACACTCAAAGACCATGTGTGCAGTATCTCATAAGGATTATGGTTTGGAGTTGAAGTTCTGTGCTCACAAGTTACCTTTCCTCTGTAAATACAGGGCATGCTTGGAGGGTAAGTTGTTTTTGTTTTTAGCTCAATTGAGTGTCATACGGCCAGAATTTTTTTATAAGTTGATTTACAAAACCTACTACTGTAATTTTCCGGAAAGTAGAAATAAAATAAAATTTAATTTTTGAAATTATTTTTATATTTTATCTGCCGACTCTAATTATTATTTGCTTCGTTGAAAAAAAAAAATATTTTTGAGGTTTTGTCTTGGTTATTTTAGAGTGACACTGTTAAAAGTGATTGTCCTGTCCAGATTTTTAGGAGAATGATGAATTATTTAAAGATTTAATACAGACAGTTAGTTTACCTTACTAGTTTTACTGTTTTTTTCTGGAGAAATTAAAAAAAGCTCTAAAAAAAAAAACTCAAAAAAAACACTCTGAAAATGGTCATTTTCAGAGCTTTTTTTTTTTTTTTTTTCTCCCCCCCAACCCTAGATCTGAAAAAAATTTCCTGTAAATCAACTAATAAAAAATTCTGGCCTAAACTCAAAGGTAAGCTTTTGTGATCAGTCTTTGTCCTACATGCGCCATCAGCTTTGCATCATCCTGCATTTATAAACTTTACTCCATAATAATGCCTTTTGAAGCATTTGAAATATCATGTATTTAAAAATATGGAAAATTGAGCATTTGCCATAATATTTTCAAAAGTATTAAAAGCTTTACTTAAGTGTCTCTTGAAAATTTTCAATGTTATCTTAAATAGAAAATGATGTCATGATCTAAAAATAGCATATGGAGTAAATGGTAAAACAATACTAATATCTTCTAAGCCACTGGCCAAACTTACCGGGCCATGAGCGCAGTCGGTAACGTGTCTGGCAACAGATGTGAGTGGGACTGCAGATCCAGGGGTCACGAGTTCGATCCCGGCCCGGTCCCATACTTTCGTGGAGACTGATTATGAAATAATTTCTAGGTTCATTCTCCTCCCTTCCGCTGAATCATTCAAGAAGGGTTGTTGTCAGCTACAAGCAAAAGTATGTGCACGAAGTACTGGTTAACTGCTTGTTCAAGCTTGCCCAGGAAAAAGTGTGGTTAGGTGAACTGACTTGCCAACCCGATCTCTTTCGATAACAATATAATAAAAGACAGATCTTGTTTGGTTGTAAAAATATCATAATCAAATTCAATGACTGGCTGATCCATAGCTGTTGACTTGGGGCGTCAACCAACAAAACAAACAAAACTGGCCCAAATTAAAAGTAATTTCTTACACATGTTCCTGAATAATCCTGCCATCTTTTAAAATTGCTAAGAGCTATTTTAGCCCCGACACGAGAGTTCCAACAATGTGGTATGTGCAACCAGCAAAGCCTCAGATCAGCCTGGGCATACACACAGTCTGGTCAGAGCCTTTGCCAGTGGCTTGAATATTCTATTACTGTTAACTACTGAGGGGTTTCTAAGCTTAACAGGAGGCTGCACAGGCTGGTCTGTGTCTACACTTGTCAAAATGCCACATTGTTGGAAATTCCATGTTGCGACTCATTTGGCTCTGTCGAACAAAATGGCTGTAAGAGTTAAAAAAAGGACAAAAAAACAAATGAGCTGTGACCTGAAATTTCTAACAATGTGGCATTTTGACAAGTTTAGACTCAGACCAGCCTCTAAAGCCCCCTCTTAAGCATAGAAACTCCAAATGATGTTAGATGAACACTCATTGAACCGGGCCTTTTCTGCCTATCACCAGGGGCTGAAAAAAGGCCCCATTCCCATCCAAATTATCCTCCTTTTTTCCCAATTTCCAAAAAACAATTCCCAATCTGAAGCTAAAAAAATCTTACCAGGGAACGAATTCAATGGAAAAATAGCCGCAGAATTGCTCTCTGAGCGGCGCTGTAACTTTGACCTTGATATAAAATCATGCACATGTTAAGTGTTGCTTTTTTTACTGTTTAACATTGTACACCTCTAAAAAAATTCCAAAAATAACCCAGAATGCCGCATATTTTTTCCCAATTCAAGCCAGGGGCCTTTTCCCAAAATAGCTGGAAAAGGCCCTGTTGAATATTCAAGCGGCTAGCAAAGGCTCTGATCAGACTGCGCATATGCACAGGCTGGTCTGAGCCTTTGCTGGTTGCACATACCACATTGTTGGAAATCTCATGTCACGACCAGAGCTAAAAAAAGATTTTTTTTTAAATGATATCTAGCAACGGGCCATGTGCCAGGATCGGGGTAAGCCGCCCATGACCCTCTTGTTTAATTTATTAAACTTGTTGTGAAAATGCAAAACAGTACTCAGCAGGCCAGGCATTTAATATTTTCCCCAATTGGCTAAATAAATACAATAAAGCGTGAGTACTCATAAAAAATTGAGCCACGGCATGAGATTTCCAACAACTTTACATTTTAACAAATGTAGACTTGGAGGAGCCTCTGCAGCCTCCTTTTAAGCTTAGAAACTCCAAATGGTGTTCCATCAGTAGCTTAACAATCATAGAATACTCAAGCAATAAGCAAAGGCTCTGATCAGACTGCGCATATGCGCAGGCTGGTCTGAGCCTTTGCTGGTTGCACATATCACATTGTTGGAAATCTCATGTGGCGGCCAGAGCTAAAAAAAGAAATTTCTTTAAATGATATCTAGTAACAGGCCATGTGCCAGGATCGGGGTAAGCCGCCCATGACCCTCTTGTTTAATTTATCAAACTTGTGAAAATGCAATACAGTACTCAGCAAGCCAGGCATTTGATATTTTCCCCAATTGGCTTAATAAATATAATAAACCGTGAGTACTAAAGTAAAATTGTTTATTAACAGGAGAGGTACCTTGTCATATAGGAGGTAAATGTATCTCAGAGAGTGATCTGTGTGACGGCCAGTACTCATGTAAAATTGTTTATTAACAGGAGAGGTGCCTTGTTGTATCGGAGGGAAATGTATCTCAGAGAGTGACTTGTGTGATGAGTACTCATGTAGAATTGTTTATTAACAGGAGAGGTGCCTTGTCGTATCGGAGGTAAATGTATCTCGGAGAGTGACCTGTGTGATGAGTACTCATGTAAAATTGTTTATTAACAGGAGAGGTGCCTTGTCGTATAGGAGGGAAATGTATCTCAGAGAGTGATCTGTGTGATGGCCAGTACTCATGTAAAATTGTTTATTAACAGGAGAGGTGCCTTGTCATATAGGAGGGAAATGTATCTCGGAGAGTGACCTGTGTGATGAGTACTCATGTAAAATTGTTTATTAACAGGAGAGGTGCCTTGTTGTATCGGAGGGAAATGTATCTCGGAGAGTGACCTGTGTGATGAGTACTCATGTAAAATTGTTTATTAACAGGAGAGGTGCCTTGTCGTATAGGAGGGAAATGTATCTCAGAGAGTGACCTGTGTGATGCGTACTCATGTAAAATTGTTTATTAGCAGGAGAGGTGCCTTGTCGTATAGGAGGGAAATGTATCTCGGAGAGTGACCTGTGTGATGAGTACTCATGTAAAATTGTTTATTAACAGGAGAGGTGCCTTGTCGTATCGGAGGTAAATGTATCTCGGAGAGTGACCTGTGTGATGAGTACTCATGTAAAATTGTTTATTAACAGGAGAGGTGCCTTGTCGTATAGGAGGGAAATGTATCTCAGAGAGTGATCTGTGTGATGGCCAGTACTCATGTAAAATTGTTTATTAACAGGAGAGGTGCCTTGTCATATAGGAGGGAAATGTATCTCGGAGAGTGATCTGTGTGATGAGTACTCATGTAAAATTGTTTATTAACAGGAGAGGTGCCTTGTTGTATCGGAGGGAAATGTATCTCGGAGAGTGACCTGTGTGATGCGTACTCATGTAAAATTGTTTATTAGCAGGAGAGGTGCCTTGTCGTATAGGAGGGAAATGTATCTCGGAGAGTGACCTGTGTGATGAGTACTCATGTAAAATTGTTTATTAGCAGGAGAGGTGCCTTGTCGTATAGGAGGGAAATGTATCTCGGAGAGTGACCTGTGTGATGAGTACTCATGTGAAATTGTTTATTAGCAGGAGAGGTGCCTTGTTGTATAGGAGGGAAATGTATCTCGGAGAGTGACCTGTGTGATGAGTACTCATGTGAAATTGGTTATTAACAGGAGAGGTGCCTTGTCGTATAGGAGGGAAATGTATCTCGGAGAGTGACCTGTGTGATGAGTACTCATGTGAAATTGTTTATTAGCAGGAGAGGTGCCTTGTTGTATAGGAGGGAAATGTATCTCGGAGAGTGACCTGTGTGATGAGTACTCATGTGAAATTGGTTATTAACAGGAGAGGTGCCTTGTCGTATAGGAGGGAAATGTATCTCGGAGGGTGACCTGTGTGATGAGTACTCATGTAAAATTGTTTATTAACAGGAGAGGTGCCTTGTCATATAGGAGGGAAATGTATCTCAGAGAGTGATCTGTGTTGAGTACTCATGTGAAATTGTTTATTAACAGGAGAGGTGCCTTGGCGTATAGGAGGTAAATGTATCTCAGAGAGTGACCTGTGTGATGAGTACTCATGTAAAATTGTTTATTAACAGGAGAGGTGCCTTGTCGTATAGGAGGGAAATGTATCTCGGAGAGTGACCTGTGTGATGAGTACTCATGTAAAATTGTTTATTAACAGGAGAGGTGCCTTGTCGTATAGGAGGGAAATGTATCTCAGAGAGTGACCTGTGTGATGAGTACTCATGTGAAATTGTTTATTAACAGGAGAGGTACCTTGTCGTATAGGAGGGAAATGTATCTCGGAGAGTGACCTGTGTGATGAGTACTCATGTAAAGTTGTTTATTAACAGGAGAGGTGCCTTGTCGTATAGGAGGGAAATGTATCTCGGAGAGTGACCTGTGTGATGAGTACTCATGTAAAATTGTTTATTAACAGGAGAGGTGCCTTGTCGTATAGGAGGGAAATGTATCTCAGAGAGTGACCTGTGTGATGAGTACTCATGTAAAATTGTTTATTAGCAGGAGAGGTGCCTTGTCGTATAGGAGGGAAATGTATCTCGGAGAGTGATCTGTGTGATGAGTACTCATGTAGAATTGTTTATTAACAGGAGAGGTGCCTTGTTGTATAGGAGGGAAATGTATCTCGGAGAGTGATCTGTGTGATGAGTACTCATGTAAAATTGTTTATTAGCAGGAGAGGTGCCTTGTTGTATAGGAGGGAAATGTATCTCGGAGAGTGATCTGTGTGATGAGTACTCATGTAAAATTGTTTATTAACAGGAGAGGTGCCTTGTTGTATAGGAGGGAAATGTATCTCGGAGAGTGACCTGTGTGATGAGTACTCATGTAAAATTGTTTATTAACAGGAGAGGTGCCTTGTTGTATAGGAGGGAAATGTATCTCAGAGAGTGACCTGTGTGATGAGTACTCATGTGAAATTGTTTATTAGCAGGAGAGGTGCCTTGTTGTATAGGAGGGAAATGTATCTCAGAGAGTGACCTGTGTGATGAGTACTCATGTGAAATTGTTTATTAACAGGAGAGGTGCCTTGTTGTATAGGAGGGAAATGTATCTCAGAGAGTGACCTGTGTGATGAGTACTCATGTGAAATTGTTTATTAACAGGAGAGGTGCCTTGTCATATAGGAGGTAAATGTATCTCGGAGAGTGACCTGTGTGATGGCCAGTACTCATGTAAAATTGTTAATTAACAGGAGAGGTGCCTTGTCGTATAGGAGGGAAATGTATCTCAGAGAGTGACCTGTGTGATGAGTACTCATGTAAAATTGTTTATTAACAGGAGAGGTGCCTTGTCCTATAGGAGGGAAATGTATCTCGGAGAGTGACCTGTGTGATGAGTACTCATGTAAAACTATTGTTTATTAACAGGAGAGGTGCCTTGTCGTATAGGAGGGAAATGTATCTTGGAGAGTGACCTGTGTGATGAGTACTCATGTAAAATTGTTTATTAACAGGAGAGGTGCCTTGTTGTATAGGAGGGAAATGTATCTTGGAGAGTGTTCTGTGTTGAGTACTCATGTAAAATTGTTTATTAACAGGAGAGGTACCTTGTTGTATCAGAGGGAAATGTATCTCAGAGAGTGACCTGTGTGATGAGTACTCATGTAAATTGTTTATTAGCAGGAGAGGTGCCTTGTTGTATAGGAGGGAAATGTATCTCGGAGGGTGACCTGTGTGATGTGTACTCATGTAAAATTGTTTATTAACAGGAGAGGTGCCTTGTCGTATAGGAGGGAAATGTATCTCAGAGAGTGACCTGTGTGATGAGTACTCATGTAAAATTGTTTATTAACAGGAGAGGTGCCTTGTCGTATACGAGGGAAATGTATCTCGGAGAGTGACCTGTGTGATGAGTACTCATGTAAAATTGTTTATTAACAGGAGAGGTGACTTGTCGTATAGGAGGGAAATGTATCTCGGAGAGTGACCTGTGTGATGAGTACTCATGTAAAATTGTTTATTAACTGAAGAGGTGCCTTGTCGTATAGGAGGTAAATGTATCTTGGAGAGTGTTCTGTGTTGAGTACTCATGTAGAATTGTTTATTAACAGGAGAGGTACCATGTCGTATAGGAGGGAAATGTATCTCTGAGAGTGACCTGTGTGATGAGTACTCATGTAAAATTGTTTATTAACAGGAGAGGTGCCTTGTCGTATAGGAGGGAAATGTATCTCGGAGAGTGACCTGTGTGATGAGTACTCATGTAAAATTGTTTATTAACTGAAGAGGTGCCTTGTCGTATAGGAGGTAAATGTATCTTGGAGAGTGTTCTGTGTTGAGTACTCATGTAGAATTGTTTATTAACAGGAGAGGTACCATGTCGTATAGGAGGGAAATGTATCTCTGAGAGTGACCTGTGTGATGAGTACTCATGTAAAATTGTTTATTAACAGGAGAGGTGCCTTGTCGTATAGGAGGGAAATGTATCTCGGAGAGTGACCTGTGTGAAGGCCATTACTAATGTAAAATTGTTTATTAACAGGAGAGGTGCCTTGTCGTATAGGAGGGGAATGTATCTCAGAGAGTGACCTGTGTGATGAGTACTCATGTAAAATTGTTTATTAACAGGAGAGGTGCCTTGTCGTATAGGAGGGAAATGTATCTCGGAGAGTGACCTGTGTGATGAGTACTCATGTAAAATTGTTTATTAACAGGAGAGGTACCTTGTCGTATAGGAGGGAAATGTATCTCGGAGAGTGACCTGTGTGATGAGTACTCATGTAAAATTGTTTATTAACAGGAGAGGTACCTTGTCGTATAGGAGGGAAATGTATCTCGGAGAGTGACCTGTGTGAACTGAACTGAAATGAACTGAACTTTATTAAATATAATATTTTGCCCAGGCCATACGCAGATGGCATATTAGCCATAATATTACTATAAAACATTTGTAGTGACATTTTAACAGTTAACGTAAACATGGGAGCATGAAGCAAATTTTTATAAAAAGTATGGTTAGTATGCGCTGTAGAATGCAATGTTATCGTTGACTTCATGGAGAGAACATTATCAATTACATAGGTTTCGATGCGCGACAGGGTGAAGAATGGTCCGCTACTAACGCAGAGCCCCGAGGCGGAGTCGAGTCGGGTTGCTTCGAAACCGGATCGACGCCCCCCAGCGCTAAGCATTAGTCTTTTATTATAGAAGGCTAATTTCGACAGTTGGTTTGATGGTTGAATGTTAAAAATATCGTAGTCAACTTTCACGATACAGTTGTCAAATGTGCTTCTATGCTCAAGTAGATAATAATTAATAAATATATATATATAAATACCAGCATGTGATAGCCAACGGTGTTCCGGGATAGTACATGGGCAGTGGGGACCAAGCTGCGACGCCTCGAATGCTGCGTCGCATCGAGGTCCTCACTGTGCCACTGCCTATAGTTTCAGAATCAGGATACCTCACGTGACTTACTATAGTAATAACAACACGTAGTAAACTTGACCCAATTTAACCGTGGCCATTCATCCACAACACTGCATAGCTCCACGTGGGAATCGTGGAGACCTAGTTTATCCCACTGGGTAAAGACATGGATTTAAATGTGGTTCAAGTGATTTGGATTACATTTAAACGTAAGAATTTTACTTTTTTCTGCCCATATACTATGAACAGCAACGGTGTTGATCGGAATGCGCACAAACACAAGCCGACCGCCACCCTTGCTCTTCATGCACAAAATTGTCTTTGCATGTCATGATGGTTTTGGGTTGTTTCAACTTATGTTTATTTCATTGACTTTTACCATCGTGTCGGCCAGATGACACAACAGCGCAGGCCGAACATGAACTGGCTGTATATAGCAAATAATGCGAACAATATGGGCCAGGACCAGACTAGCCCATTGGGAGCAGTCTGGCCAGGGCTCATATTATTTGCTTCTTTGATAAATTTGTATGACAGCAATTGGATTTATATTCCCTTAGGGACGGCCTTGTCGGGCCCGCATGGTTTGCTTGCTCACTGGGCCTATATTGCTAAAAATATGGGCCAGGACCAGAGTGCTCCCTTAGGAGCAGCCTGATCGAGGATCATAATTTTTGCTCTCCCGATTGCATTATATCACAGACGTATGAACAAGCAGTAGGACAAAGATTAATAGTACAATTATTTCAGAACCACTACCATGATGGTCAGTTACAAACAATATGGGTCCAGACCAGACTGCCCCTTTAGAAGAAGTCTGGTTAAAACTCTTAGCGTTTGCTACCGCGATCAAGTTTATAAGGTGGCACAAATCTCCTAGACGCCATGTGATCGTGAATATGATTTGCATTCTCCTGTTGGAGTTACTGTCCCTATTGAAAAAGGGGGGAATTGAAAATTACCTCAAATATTTGCAGTAATTTCCCTTGGTTGTGCATAAACCGGCTAATCACCCGGTATCATGTTGTCATATAGGAGGGAAATGTATGAGTACTCATGTAAAATTTTTTATTAACAGGAGAGGTGCCTTGTCGTATAAGAGGGAAATGTATCTCGAAGAGTGACCTGTGTGACAGCCAATACTAATGTAAAATTGTTTATTAACAGGAGAGGTGCCATGTCGTATAGGAGGGAAATGTATCTCGGAGAGTGACCTGTATGATGAGTACTCATGTAAAATTGTTTATTAACAGGAGAGGTGCCTTGTCATATAGGAGGGAAATGTATCTCAGAGAGTGACCTGTAGTTGAGTACTCATGTGAAATTGTTTATTAACAGGAGAGGTGCCTTGTCATATAGGAGGGAAATGTATCTCAGAGAGTGACCTGTGTGTTGAGTGCTCATGTGAAATTGTTTATTAGCAGGAGAGGTGCCTTGTTGTATAGGAGGGAAATGTATCTCGGAGAGTGACCTGTGTGATGAGTACTCATGTGAAATTGTTTATTAACAGGAGAGGTGCCTTGTCGTATAGGAGGGAAATGTATCTCAGAGAGTGACCTGTGTGATGGCCAGTACTCATGTAAAATTGTTTATTAACAGGAGAGGTGCCTTGTCATATAGGAGGGAAATGTATCTCGGAGAGTGACCTGTGTGATGGCCAGTACTCATGTAAAATTGTTTATTAGCAGGAGAGGTGCCTTGTCGTATAGGAGGGAAATGTATCTCAGAGAGTGACCTGTGTGATGAGTACTCATGTAAAGTTGTTTATTAACAGGAGAGGTGCCTTGTCGTATAGGAGGGAAATGTATCTCGGAGAGTGACCTGTGTGACGGCCAATACTAATATAAAATTGTTTATTAACAGGAGAGGTGCCATGTCGTATAGGAGGGAAATGTATCTCGGAGAGTGACCTGTATGATGAGTACTCATGTGAAATTGTTTATTAACAGGAGAGGTGCCTTATCATATAGGAGGGAAATGTATCTAAGAAAGTGACCTGTGTGATGGCCAGTACTCATGTGAAATTGTTTATTAACAGGAGAGGTACCTTGTCATATAGGAGGGAAATGTATCTCGGAGAGTGACCTGTGTGATGAGTACTCATGTGAAATTGTTTATTAACAGGAGAGGTGCCTTGTTGTATAGGAGGGAAATGTATCTCAGAGAGTGACCTGTGTGATGGCCAGTACTCATGTAAAATTGTTTATTAACAGGAGAGGTGCCTTGTCGTATAGGAGGGAAATGTATCTCGGAGAGTGACCTGTGTGATGAGTACTCATGTAAAATTGTTTATTAGCAGGAGAGGTACCTTGTCGTATAGGAGGGAAATGTATCTCGGAGAGTGATCTGTGTGATGAGTACTCATGTAAAATTGTTTATTAACAGGAGAGGTGCCTTGTCATATAGGAGGGAAATGTATCTCAGAGAGTGATCTGTGTGATGGCCAGTACTCATGTAAAATTGTTTATTAACAGGAGAGGTGCCTTGTTGTATAGGAGGGAAATGTATCTCGGAGAGTGACCTGCGTGATGAGTACTCATGTAAAATTGTTTATTAACAGGAGAGGTGCCTTGTTGTATAGGTGGGAAATGTATCTCAGAGAGTGATCTGTGTGATGGCCAGTACTCATGTAAAATTGTTTATTAGCAGGAGAGGTGCCTTGTTGTATAGGAGGGAAATGTATCTCAGAGAGTGACCTGTGTGATGAGTACTCATGTAAAATTGTTTATTAACAGGAGAGGTGCCTTGTTGTATAGGAGGGAAATGTATCTTGGAGAGTGTTCTGTGTTGAGTACTCATGTGAAATTGTTTATTAGCAGGAGAGGTTCCTTGTTGTATAGGAGGGAAATGTATCTCAGAGAGTGACCTGTGTGATGAGTACTCATGTAAAATTGTTTATTAGCAGGAGAGGTGCCTTGTTGTATAGGAGGGAAATGTATCTCAGAGAGTGATCTGTGTGATGAGTACTCATGTGAAATTGTTTATTAACAGGAGAGGTGCCTTGTTGTATAGGAGGGAAATGTATCTCAGAGAGTGACCTGTGTGATGAGTACTCATGTAAAATTGTTTATTAACAGGAGAGGTGCCTTGTTGTATAGGAGGGAAATGTATCTCAGAGAGTGACCTGTGTGATGAGTACTCATGTAAAATTGTTTATTAACAGGAGAGGTGCCTTGTTGTATAGGAGGGAAATGTATCTCAGAGAGTGATCTGTGTGATGAGTACTCATGTGAAATTGTTTATTAACAGGAGAGGTGCCTTGTTGTATAGGAGGGAAATGTATCTCAGAGAGTGACCTGTGTGATGAGTACTCATGTAAAATTGTTTATTAACAGGAGAGGTACCTTGTTGTATAGGAGGGAAATGTATCTCAGAGAGTGATCTGTGTGATGAGTACTCATGTGAAATTGTTTATTAACAGGAGAGGTGCCTTGTCGTATAGGAGGGAAATGTATCTCAGAGAGTGACCTGTGTGATGAGTACTCATGTAAAATTGTTTATTAACAGGAGAGGTGCCTTGTCGTATAGGAGGGAAATGTATCTCGGAGAGTGACCTATGTGATGAGTACTCATGTAAAATTGTTTATTAACAGGAGAGGTGCCTTGTCATATAGGAGGGAAATGTATCTCAGAGAGTGACCTGTGTGATGAGTACTCATGTGAAATTGTTTATTAACAGGAGAGGTGCCTTGTCATATAGGAGGGAAATGTATCTCAGAGAGTGATCTGTGTGATGAGTACTCATGTGAAATTGTTTATTAACAGGAGAGGTGCCTTGTCATATAGGAGGGAAATGTATCTCGGAGAGTGACCTGCGTGATGAGTACTCATGTAAAATTGTTTATTAACAGGAGAGGTGCCTTGTCGTATAGGAGGGAAATGTATCTCGGAGGGTGACCTGTGTGATGAGTACTCATGTAAAATTGTTTATTAGCAGGAGAGGTGCCTTGTCGTATAGGAGGGAAATGTATCTAAGAAAGTGACCTGTGTGATGAGTACTCATGTGAAATTGTTTATTAGCAGGAGAGGTGCCTTGTTGTATAGGAGGGAAATGTATCTCGGAGAGTGACCTGTGTGATGAGTACTCATGTGAAATTGTTTATTAACAGGAGAGGTGCCTTGTCGTATAGGAGGGAAATGTATCTCGGAGAGTGACCTGCGTGATGAGTACTCATGTAAAATTGTTTATTAACAGGAGAGGTACCTTGTCATATAGGAGGGAAATGTATCTCAGAAAGTGACCTGTGTGATGGCCAGTACTCATGTAAAATTGTTTATTAACAGGAGAGGTACCTTGTCATATAGGAGGGAAATGTATCTCGGAGAGTGACCTGTGTGATGAGTACTCATGTAAAATTGTTTATTAACAGGAGAGGTGCCTTGTTGTATAGGAGGGAAATGTATCTCAGAGAGTGACCTGTGTGATGGCCAGTACTCATGTAAAATTGTTTATTAACAGGGGAGGTGCCTTGTTGTATAGGAGGGAAATGTATCTTGGAGAGTGTTCTGTGTGATGAGTACTCATGTAAAATTGTTTATTAACAGGGGAGGTGCCTTGTTGTATAGGAGGGAAATGTATCTTGGAGAGTGTTCTGTGTGATGAGTACTCATGTAAAATTGTTTATTAACAGGAGAGGTGCCTTGTCGTATAGGAGGGAAATGTATCTTGGAGAGTGACCTGTGTGATGAGTACTCATGTAAAATTGTTTATTAGCAGGAGAGGTGCCTTGTTGTATAGGAGGGAAATGTATCTCAGAGAGTGACCTGTGTGATGAGTACTCATGTAAATTGTTTATTAACAGGAGAGGTGCCTTGTTGTATAGGAGGGAAATGTATCTCGGAGAGTGACCTGTGTGATGAGTACTCATGTAAAATTGGTTATTAACAGGAGAGGTGCCTTGTTGTATAGGAGGGAAATGTATCTCGGAGAGTGACCTGTGTGATGAGTACTCATGTAAAATTGTTTATTAACAGGAGAGGTGCCTTGTCGTATAGGAGGGAAATGTATCTCGGAGAGTGACCTGTGTGATGGCCAGTACTCATGTGAAATTGTTTATTAACAGGGGAGGTGCCTTGTTGTATAGGAGGGAAATGTATCTTGGAGAGTGTTCTGTGTGATGAGTACTCATGTAAAATTGTTTATTAACAGGAGAGGTGCCTTGTCATATAGGAGGGAAATGTATCTCGGAGAGTGACCAGTGTGATGAGTACTCATGTGAAATTGTTTATTAACAGGAGAGGTGCCTTGTTGTATAGGAGGGAAATGTATCTCGGAGAGTGACCTGCGTGATGAGTACTCATGTAAAATTGTTTATTAGCAGGAGAGGTGCCTTGTCGTATAGGAGGGAAATGTATCTCAGAGAGTGACCTGTGTGATGAGTACTCATGTAAAATTGTTTATTAGCAGGAGAGGTGCCTTGTTGTATAGGAGGGAAATGTATCTCGGAGAGTGACCTGTGTGATGAGTACTCATGTAAAATTGGTTATTAACAGGAGAGGTGCCTTGTTGTATAGGAGGGAAATGTATCTCGGAGAGTGACCTGTGTGATGAGTACTCATGTAAAATTGGTTATTAACAGGAGAGGTGCCTTGGCGTATAGGAGGTAAATGTATCTCGGAGAGTGACCTGTGTGATGAGTACTCATGTAAAACTATTGTTTATTAACAGGAGAGGTGCCTTGTTGTATAGGAGGGAAATGTATCTCAGAGAGTGACCTGTGTGATGAGTACTCATGTAAAGTTGTTTATTAACAGGAGAGGTGCCTTGTCGTATAGGAGGGAAATGTATCTCGGAGAGTGACCTGTGTGACGGCCAATACTAATGTAAAATTGTTTATTAACAGGAGAGGTGCCATGTCATATAGGAGGGAAATGTATCTCGGAGAGTGACCTGTGTGATGAGTACTCATGTAAAATTGTTTATTAACAGGAGAGGTGCCTTGTCATATAGGCGGGAAATGTATCTCAGAAAGTGACCTGTGTGATGGCCAGTACTCATGTGAAATTGTTTATTAACAGGAGAGGTACCTTGTCATATAGGAGGGAAATGTATCTGGGAGGGTGATCTGTGTGATGAGTACTCATGTAAAATTGTTTATTAGCAGGAGAGGTGCCTTGTTGTATAGGAGGGAAATGTATCTTGGAGAGTGTTCTGTGTTGAGTACTCATGTAAAATTGTTTATTAACAGGAGAGGTACCTTGTTGTATCAGAGGGAAATGTATCTCAGAGAGTGACCTGTGTGATGAGTACTCATGTAAAATTGTTTATTAGCAGGAGAGGTGCCTTGTTGTATAGGAAGGAAATGTATCTCAGAGAGTGACCTGTGTGATGAGTACTCATGTAAAATTGTTTATTAACAGGAGAGGTGCCTTGTTGTATAGGAGGGAAATGTATCTCAGAGAGTGACCTGTGTGATGAGTACTCATGTGAAATTGTTTATTAACAGGAGAGGTGCCTTGTTGTATAGGAGGGAAATTTATCTCAGAGAGTGACCTGTGTGATGAGTACTCATGTGAAATTGTTTATTAGCAGGAGAGGTGCCTTGTTGTATAGGAGGGAAATGTATCTCAGAGAGTGACCTGTGTGATGAGTACTCATGTAAAATTGTTTATTAACAGGAGAGGTGCCTTGTTGTATAGGAGGGAAATGTATCTCAGAGGGTGATCTGTGTGATGAGTACTCATGTAAAATTGTTTATTAACAGGAGAGGTGCCTTGTTGTATAGGAGGGAAATGTATCTCAGAGAGTGACCTGTGTGATGAGTACTAATATAAAATTGTTTATTAACAGGAGAGGTACCTTGTCATATAGGAGGGAAATGTATCTCAGAGAGTGACCTGTGTGATGAGTACTCATGTAAAATTGTTTATTAACAGGAGAGGTGCCTTGTCGTATAGGAGGTAAATGTATCTCAGAGAGTGACCTGTGTGATGAGTACTCATGTGAAATTGTTTATTAGCAGGAGAGGTGCCTTGTTGTATAGGAGGGAAATGTATCTCGGAGAGTGATCTGTGTGATGAGTACTCATGTAAAATTGTTTATTAACAGGAGAGGTGCCTTGTTGTATAGGAGGGAAATGTATCTCGGAGAGTGACCTGTGTGATGAGTACTCATGTAAAATTGTTTATTAACAGGAGAGGTGCCTTGTCGTATAGGAGGTAAATGTATCTCAGAGAGTGACCTGTGTGATGAGTACTCATGTGAAATTGTTTATTAGCAGGAGAGGTTCCTTGTTGTATAGGAGGGAAATGTATCTCAGAGAGTGACCTGTGTGATGAGTACTCATGTAAAATTGTTTATTAACAGGAGAGGTGCCTTGTCGTATAGGAGTTAAATGTATCTCAGAGAGTGACCTGTGTGATGAGTACTCATGTGAAATTGTTTATTAGCAGGAGAGGTGCCTTGTTGTATAGGAGGGAAATGTATCTCGGAGAGTGATCTGTGTGATGAGTACTCATGTAAAATTGTTTATTAACAGGAGAGGTGCCTTGTCGTATAGGAGGGAAATGTATCTCGGAGAGTGACCTGTGTGTTGAGTACTCATGTAAAATTGTTTATTAACAGGAGAGGTACCTTGTCGTATAGGAGGGAAATGTATCTCGGAGAGTGATCTGTGTGATGAGTACTCATGTAAAATTGTTTATTAACAGGAGAGGTGCCTTGTCGTATAGGAGGGAAATGTATCTCGGAGAGTGACCTCCGGATGGCCAGTACTCATGTAAAATTGTTTATTAACAGGGGAGGTGCCTTGTTGTATAGGAGGGAAATGTATCTCGGAGAGTGACCTGTGTGATGAGTACTCATGTGAAATTGTTTATTAACAGGAGAGGTGCCTTGTTGTATAGGAGGGAAATGTATCTCGGAGAGTGACCTGCGTGATGAGTACTCATGTAAAATTGTTTATTAACAGGAGAGGTGCCTTGTTGTATAGGAGGGAAATGTATCTCGGAGAGTGACCTGTGTGATGAGTACTCATGTAAAATTGTTTATTAACAGGAGAGGTGCCTTGTCGTATAGGAGGGAAATGTATCTTGGAGAGTGACCTGTGTGATGGCCAGTACTCATGTAAAATTGTTTATTAACAGGAGAGGTGCCTTGTCGTATAGGAGGGAAATGTATCTCAGAGAGTGACCTGTGTGATGAGTACTCATGTGAAATTGTTTATTAGCAGGAGAGGTGCCTTGTTGTATAGGAGGGAAATGTATCTCAGAGAGTGATCTGTGTGATGAGTACTCATGTGAAATTGTTTATTAACAGGAGAGGTGCCTTGTTGTATAGGAGGGAAATGTATCTCAGAGAGTGATCTGTGTGATGGCCAGTACTCATGTAAAATTGTTTATTAACAGGAGAGGTGCCTTGTTGTATAGGAGGGAAATGTATCTCAGAGAGTGACCTGTGTGATGAGTACTCATGTAAAATTGTTTATTAACAGGAGAGGTGCCTTGTCTTATAGGAGGGAAATGTATCTTGGAGAGTGACCTGTGTGACGGCCAGTACTCATGTAAAATTGTTTATTAACAGGAGAGGTGCCTTGTCGTATAAGATAAGATAAGATAAGATAATTTTATTATAGTGACATGTGTATAGCAAAGCAAAGAACATAATAATTTAATGTTTAACACCCGGCCGCATTGGGCCTATATGTCACTTCAAAAAATATGTGGTATATGCTATTCCGTTTACATATATACAACATTTACATGTAAAGCATCAAATTGACACAAGTAAACAGGATAAGTGATAGTGGAGAATAACAATGGCATGTCGGTTCAAAATGTGGTTTATGTACTCAGAGGAAGCAGTTACTTCCATATAGCATTATTTTGTAGTACTAGCCTTTCCCACGATAATCTGCGAGGATGATTCTGTGTGACACCCCCGCAGTTCAGAGTAGGGAAAGCTTATTCACAATATCATTGCTGATGGTTGTCCTGTAGTCTAGTTTTGCATTTTAATGGCATTCGAAGCAATCAATGTGGAGCCAGATCAGACTGCCTCACATTAAGCAGTCTAGTCAGAGTCCACATTGTTGGTTCCAATGCTCAATATTTATCGACAGACGAATTTCTTTATGTGTTTTAAAACAGAGAAAGAGTTGAAAATACAATTATTTAACGATATAATACCGATTTTCTTCTTTGCATTGCACTGAATATAAATTTTGCACATTGCCTTTCTTCATGTTTTACAATAAAAGTGAGTTTTTCTGTCTCTGTCAATGTTCTAAATCCAATATCCCTTCTTTCTGACTTGACGATCATAGTTCTTCTCAAATCATCATATAAAGTACAATGCAACAAGAAATGGATTTCATTTTCAACTGCATTTTGGTCACATACTTGACAAAGCCTGTCTTCCACGTTTAATCCCAAAAATCTACCAGTCTCAATTTTAAGTGGAAGCACAGCACAGCGAAATTGAGCTAAATGAGATCTTTCAGCTTTGCAAATATTTAGTTTTAAGTAAGTTTCAGTCTCGTAGTTTGATTTGAAGGTTACATTGGTTCTGAGTTTTGATACAGTATGCAGTTTTTCATTCCATTCTTGTTGGTGCTTATTATTAAACAAATTTTTAACATGCTCTAAATTAACAATTTGTTTGTTTTCAAAACTTTGTTGCATATTAACCTGATGTAGAAGATTTTTCATGTCTAAGCACCAAGTTTTACCTGTAGCAGTATAGTCAGAATTAAATACACATTTTGTTAGGCGGTTATCATCCATACTAATCAGACGGTTCCACAGTCTAATCATATTGACCCAACGCCTATGAATTGATAATGTCCAGCCCATTTCCCCATTTATGGCAAGTATTGGAGTAAATCTATGGACCCTAAGAAAGTATCGTATAGCTCTGTTTTGCAATGTATCTATTTTGTTAAATTGTTTGAACCCCCATATTCCTGAACAGTAATCAATTACTGGAACCACACAAGAATTGAACATTTTAGTGTATGTATTGTATCCGACGTCCTTAAAACCATGTATTTTGGATATCATTGCACCCAAAGCTCTGCCGCCAGCCTGGGACAGTACTTCGGCTGTTTCAGAAAAATCTAAGTTCTCATGCATATGAATGCCCAAGTAACGGTAAACTTTTGTGTACTCAACCATCTGGTTCCCGATATGAAAATTAAAGTTGCTGCAGTCTTTTCCTTTGTTTCAAAAATGCATTACACTGGATTTGGCATAATTTATTCGCAGTCGCCATTTATGACACCATTCGTGGACAAAATCGAGCATGATTTGCAGATCTTCTTCACTTTCTGACATCAGCATGATGTCATCAGCATACAACAAGCAGCAGATTTCATGGTTATTAAAATTAACACCCTTGTGCAGCCTTTTTAAACCCTCTGCCAAATCATTGATGAAAAATGCGAAAATTGTTGGTGAAATACTATCACCCTGTCGGACTCCAGATGAGACTGGGAACCAGCTGGTAAGCATACCGTTTAATTTTATACACGATGTGGTGTCCAAAAACATTGCTTTAATGGAGTTGTAGAACTTACCATCTATACCGTTACTGATTAACCTATACAACAATGCATCTCTATCAACAAAATCGAAAGCCTTTTGTAAGTCTATAAACGTGGCAAATGTACTCTGCTTATTTAACATTCTATTTCTTATAACGGTACAAGCGGTGTATACATGATCCTCGCACGACCTGTCAGGACGAAATCCGTTTTGTTCATCGACCAGCATATCTTCTGATTCAAGATAGTTTAATAAGCGCTTATTTAATACAGAGGAATATAATTTGCTGCCCACAGATAGTAAGCTTATACCGCGATAATTTAACGGCAACCGTTTGTCTTTCGTCAAATCTTTAGGTAATGGCGATATAATGGCTTTTCTCCAGATACTAGGTATTATTCCGGTGTCAAAACAAAGGTTGAATAAGCTATGTAATGTATCCACAATAGACTGGTTTTTTAAGACCTCGTACGGTATTTTGTCTATTCCCGACGCTTTACCATTCTTGGCACGGAAAACAGCATGTTCGGCCTCATTTCGATTAATAGTATGGTTCAGCGAGGTATTTTCTTCATACAACGGGTCAGCATATTTTCTTCGAGTAATCGCTTATGTTTGAGTGTTTCGTCATAAAATTGATTATCAAACTGGGCTTCCGTATCTCGCTGATTGTATAAAGAAGAAAAATTGGTTGACCATTTTTCACAGACAATATCAGGGTCCGATGTTACATTTCCTTGCTCATCGTAAACTTCGAATGGTGTATCTTGCTTGCGTTTTGGTCCGAGGGATCGCAAATGGTCCCAAAATTTACGAGGGTCATCGGTACAGGCAGTTTCTATGTCAATTGAGAGGTCACGTCTATATGCTCTTTCAGTATTTCGCAGTACTTTATCAAAAGTGTTTCGCGCAACCTTAAATCTGCATAGAAGATTCCGTTTTACATAATTGTTTTGAGTGTATTTGGTGAAGGCGCGTTCTTTCTGTCGCATATCTTTCCAAAGAGCCTCTAGATGGTCATTCCAATATGGGTTGTATGTTTTATAGCGCTTTCTTACCCTTTTGGAACAGTCGAATGACGGTATAGTCTCGTTCATTTCTCGAATCAGTGTGTCGCAAAACTGATCATAAACTGAGTCAATATTTTGCTGCGTTTCCCTACATGTTTCGATGCGTCTGATCAAGTCAGATAGAGCCCTGCGCACTAAGTCAGAAGACAAGAAGTCTTCAGGAATCGCTTGAAGTTTATATTTACGATTTTTACATTGTGTTTTGCCCGTCGGTGTTGACGTTTGCGAGTCAACGCACGTTTTAGCCCGATATTGAATTTGGCATTTCAGCATATAATGATCCGGTAGCTTACTACGTTCTCCGACATATTCGTACAGACTATATTTATCGACCAGTGAAGACGGTGATATTACCTGAAAACATTTGCAATCGACATAATTATCTTGGGGAACGCATATATAATCGACAACAGATTTACCTTTACACGAAACAGATGTAAAATTGTCATCGCTCTCATGGAATCTTCCGTTCAGAACACACATCTTGGAGTCATTAAGAAAATCTAAAAATGTATGACCGTGCTGGTTGACGACTGCATCAAGACATTTTCGAGATGGAATATTATCCATATCGATAATCGTGTCATACATTTTGCCAATTCTTGAGTTTAGGTCGCCAGCAAGCACTATCATATCAATATCGGACAAAAGATACATTTGACCAAGCAAATGCGAAAAGAAGTCAGTTGCATTTCGACCCCAGGGTGAGTTTTCCGGCGGGAGATACGCTGCAAAAACAACAATCTTGTACAAAGTTTCTTTACAAGTTAAAAGTAAACCGAGAATACCATCATATGCTCTATCAATGACTGAAATATCAAACACACTGTTCAGTTCATTTCGTACAAATATTCCAATTCCCCCAGAGCCTTTGGGTGCATTTACATGAACAGATAGACGGTTATGACCATAGAATTGATAGCCTTCAAGTTCAATAACTTGTGTTGTTTGTAAATGGGTTTCATTTATGCAAATTATATCAGAGTCAATGTGTTTTAATAGATGTACTCTCAAAGCTTCGTTGTTATTTGTCCAGCCACAAACATTCAGGTGGGAAATGGATAGGGTTTCGTCATATTGCCGGCTGTAGTCCTAAGCACTGTCCGTTCTCGTCGCAGTTGACTGACGCGCATTAGAAGATCCTGAGGCTCTCGCTGGACTGGTTCCCGTATCTGGCTGCTTTTTAACTATGCGACCATTCGCAGTGACACGATACTGGTTACCGTTTGGAAGCTCAGACAGTAGATCGTTCCATTCAAGTATACGCTCGGTGTGGGTTTTACTCCCGTGCATGTAGACATTTTTATACGACTGTGACTGTTTAAGTTTTTGTTTTGCACGAAGAACGTTCACTTTTTGTTTAACAGACTCAAAAGCTATTTTAAGTACTGGAGGTTTGCCATGGGCTCGTTCGTCACACCTTTTAACATCCGTTATACTAGTATTGCAAAATATGTCGTCACCAAGTGCCCTGACCAGTTCTTTAGCAACGTCTAACGGTATCTCACTGGGCCTTTTGCGAAGATTAGACACAATCACAGTGACGTCACAGTTGTTAACTGTATGATCGCTCAATGGCATTCCATCGGTGGACAAAGAACTCAATGCTCGTTCAAGCTGAACAATTCTGTTGTCTAGCGAGGCAAATTCCAGATCAACATCGACCTTCACTGCCTTTATTTTGTCATCTTTTGTGGCCATAACATCCTTTCTTAGTTTATCTATCTTACTATCAAATGTTTTTTGCACTCTCTCTTGGCCTCGTTTAACAGCTAGCAACACTTCCATAATATTGTTCATTCTATCGTCCATTGACAAACTTTCATGAGAATGTAAGTTCAACTCACTTGTGTTTTGACTGCAATCCGCCATCTTTGTCTGTTTATGTATAGGGCTGGGCGTGCCAGGCGATTCAAGTGGCCTTTTATCAGGTACTGATGAAGTTGCACTCATATTTATGTCATCATTAGTTCAAACAAACATAAACTCACATTTTGTTCATAAGTTTAATCAGATCCAAGTCCATAATCATATTGTAAATAAATATTTTCCTCCTCTGTAAACTCAAAGACAAAAAACAAGTCCATTGACCGCGCATGCGCATTATGTATTACATATAGGAGGGAAATGTATCTCGGAGAAGGACCTGTGTGATGAGTACTCATGTAAAATTGTTTATTAACAGGAGAGGTGCCTTGTCGTATAGGAGGTAAATGTATCTCGGAGACTGACCTATGTGATGGCCAATACTCTTGTGAAATTGTTTATTAACAGGAGAGGTGCCTTGTTGTATAGGAGAGAAATGTATCTCGGAGAGTGACCTATGTGATGAGTACTCATGTAAAATTGTTTATTAACAGGAGAGGTGCCTTGTTGTATAGGAGGGAAATGTATCTCAGAGAGTGACCTGTGTGATGAGTACTCATGTAAAATTGTTTATTAACAGGAGAGGTGCCTTGTTGTATCGGAGGGAAATGTATCTCGGAGAGTGACCTGTGTGATGAGTACTCATGTGAAATTGTTTATTAACAGGAGAGGTGCCTTGTCGTATAGGAGGGAAATGTATCTCGGAGAGTGACCTGTGTGATGAGTACTCATGTAAAATTGTTTATTAGCAGGAGAGGTGCCTTGTTGTATAGGAGGGAAATGTATCTCGGAGAGTGATCTGTGTGATGAGTACTCATGTAGAATTGTTTATTAACAGGAGAGGTGCCTTGTCATATAGGAGGGAAATGTATCTCAGAGAGTGACCTGTGTGATGGCCAGTACTCATGTAAAATTGTTTATTAACAGGAGAGGTGCCTTGTCATATAGGAGGGAAATGTATCTCAGAGAGTGACCTGTGTGATGAGTACTCATGTGAAATTGTTTATTAACAGGAGAGGTGCCTTGTTGTATAGGAGGGAAATGTTTCTCGGAGAGTGACCTGTGTGATGGCCAGTACTCATGTAAAATTGTTTATTAACAGGAGAGGTGCCTTGTCCTATAGGAGGGAAATGTATCTCGGAGAGTGATCTGTGTGATGAGTACTCATGTAAAATTGTTTATTAGCAGTAGAGGTGCCTTGTTGTATCGGAGGGAAATGTATCTCAGAGAGTGACCTGTGTGATGAGTACTCATGTAAAATTGTTTATTAACAGGAGAGGTGCCTTGTCGTATAGGAGGGAAATGTATCTCGGAGAGTGACCTGTGTGATGAGTACTCATGTGAAATTGTTTATTAACAGGAGAGGTGCCTTGGCGTATAGGAGGGAAATGTATCTCAGAGAGTGACCTGTGTGATGAGTACTCATGTAAAATTGTTTATTAGCAGGAGAGGTGCCTTGTTGTATAGGAGGGAAATGTATCTCGGAGAGTGACCTGTGTGATGAGTACTCATGTGAAATTGTTTATTAACAGGAGAGGTGCCTTGTTGTATAGGAGGGAAATGTATCTCGGAGAGTGACCTGTGTGATGAGTACTCATGTAAAATTGTTTATTAACAGGAGAGGTGCCTTGTCATATAGGAGGGAAATGTATCTCGGAGAGTGATCTGTGTGATGAGTACTCATGTAGAATTGTTTATTAACAGGAGAGGTGCCTTGTCATATAGGAGGGAAATGTATCTCAGAGAGTGACCTGTGTGATGAGTACTCATGTAAAATTGTTTATTAACAGGAGAGGTACCTTGTCGTATAGGAGGGAAATGTATCTCGGAGAGTGATCTGTGTGATGGCCAGTACTCATGTAAAATTGTTTATTAACAGGAGAGGTGCCTTGTTGTATAGGAGGGGAATGTATCTCGGAGAGTGACCTGTGTGATGGCCAGTACTCATGTAAAATTGTTTATTAACAGGAGAGGTGCCTTGTCATATAGGAGGGAAATGTATCTCAGAGAGTGACCTGTGTGATGAGTACTCATGTGAAATTGTTTATTAACAGGAGAGGTGCCTTGTCGTATAGGAGGGAAATGTATCTCGGAGAGTGACCTGTGTGATGAGTACTCATGTAAAATTGTTTATTAACAGGAGAGGTGCCTTGTCGTATAGGAGGGAAATGTATCTCGGAGAGTGACCTATGTGATGAGTACTCATGTAAAATTGTTTATTAGCAGGAGAGGTGCCTTGTCTATAGGAGGGAAATGTATCTCGGAGAGTGACCTGTGTGATGAGTACTCATGTGAAATTGTTTATTAGCAGGAGAGGTGCCTTGTCGTATAGGAGGGAAATGTATCTCGGAGAGTGACCTGCGTGATGAGTACTCATGTAAAATTGTTTATTAACAGGAGAGGTGCCTTGTCGTATAGGAGGGAAATGTATCTCGGAGAGTGATCTGTGTGATGAGTACTCATGTAAAATTGTTTATTAACAGGAGAGGTGCCTTGTTGTATAGGAGGGAAATGTATCTCGGAGGGTGACCTGTGTGATGAGTACTCATGTAAAACTATTGTTTATTAGCAGGAGAGGTGCCTTGTTGTATAGGAGGGAAATGTATCTCAGAGAGTGACCTGTGTGATGGCCAGTACTAATGTGAAATTGTTTATTAACAGGAGAGGTGCCTTGTCGTATAGGAGGTAAATGTATCTCAGAGAGTGACCTGTGTGATGAGTACTCATGTAAAATTGTTTATTAACAGGAGAGGTGCCTTGTTGTATAGGAGGGAAATGTATCTGGGAGAGTGACCTGTTTGATGAGTACTCATGTGAAATTGTTTATTAACAGGAGAGGTGCCTTGTCATATAGGAGGGAAATGTATCTCGGAGAGTGACCTGTGTGATGAGTACTCATGTGAAACTGTTTATTAACAGGAGAGGTGCCTTGTCGTATAGGAGGGAAATGTATCTCAGAGAGTGACCTGTGTGATGAGTACTCATGTGAAATTGTTTATTAACAGGAGAGGTGCCTTGTCATATAGGAGGGAAATGTATCTCGGAGAGTGACCTGTGTGATGAGTACTCATGTGAAATTGTTTATTAACAGGAGAGGTGCCTTGTCGTATAGGAGGGAAATGTATCTCAGAGAGTGACCTGTGTGATGAGTACTCATGTGAAATTGTTTATTAACAGGAGAGGTGCCTTGTTGTATAGGAGGGAAATGTATCTTGGAGAGTGACCTGTGTGATGAGTACTCATGTGAAATTGTTTATTAACAGGAGAGGTGCCTTGTCATATAGGAGGGAAATGTATCTCGGAGAGTGACCTGTGTGATGAGTACTCATGTAAAATTGTTAATTAACAGGAGAGGTACCTTGTCGTATAGGAGGGAAATGTATCTCGGAGAGTGACCTGTGTGATGAGTACTCATGTGAAATTGTTTATTAACAGGAGAGGTGCCTTGTCCTATAGGAGGGAAATGTATCTCAGAGAGTGACCTGTGTGATGAGTACTCATGTGAAATTGTTTATTAACAGGAGAGGTGCCTTGTCGTATAGGAGGGAAATGTATCTCAGAGAGTGACCTGTGTGATGAGTACTCATGTGAAATTGTTTATTAGCAGGAGAGGTGCCTTGTTGTATAGGAGGGAAATGTATCTCAGAGAGTGATCTGTGTGATGAGTACTCATGTAAAATTGTTTATTAACAGGAGAGGTGCCTTGTTGTATAGGAGGGAAATGTATCTTGGAGAGTGACCTGTGTGATGAGTACTCATGTAAAATTGTTTATTAGCAGGAGAGGTGCCTTGTCATATAGGAGGGAAATGTATCTCAGAGAGCGACCTGTGTGTTGAGTACTCATGTAAAATTGTTTATTAACAGGAGAGGTGCCTTGTTGTATAGGAGGTAAATGTATCTCAGAGAGTGATCTGTGTGATGAGTACTCATGTAAAATTGTTTATTAACAGGAGAGGTGCCTTGTCGTATCGGAGGGAAATGTATCTCAGAGAGTGACCTGTGTGATGGCCAGTACTCATGTAAAATTGTTTATTAACAGGAGAGGTGCCTTGTCATATAGGAGGTAAATGTATCTCAGAGAGTGATCTGTGTGATGAGTACTCATGTAAAATTGTTTATTAACAGGAGAGGTGCCTTGTCGTATCGGAGGGAAATGTATCTCAGAGAGTGACCTGTGTGATGGCCAGTACTCATGTAAAATTGTTTATTAACAGGAGAGGTGCCTTGTCATATAGGAGGTAAATGTATATCAGAGAGTGATATGTGTGATGAGTACTCATGTAAAATTGTTTATTAACAGGAGAGGTGCCTTGTTGTATAGGAGGGAAATGTATCTCGGAGAGTGACCTGTGTGATGAGTACTCATGTAAAATTGTTTATTAACAGGAGAGGTGCCTTGTCGTATAGGAGGGAAATGTATCTCAGAGAGTGACCTGTGTGATGAGTGCTCATGTGAAATTGTTTATTAACAGGAGAGGTGCCTTGTTGTATAGGAGGTAAATGTATCTCAGAGAGTGACCTGTGTGATGAGTACTCATGTAAAATTGTTTATTAACAGGAGAGGTGCCTTGTTGTATAGGAGGGAAATGTATCTCGGAGAGTGACCTGTGTGATGAGTACTCATGTAAAATTGTTTATTAACAGGAGAGGTGCCTTGTCATATAGGAGGTAAATGTATCTCAGAGGGTGACCTGTGTGATGAGTACTCATGTAAAATTGTTTATTAACAGGAGAGGTGCCTTGTTGTATAGGAGGGAAATGTATCTCGGAGAGTGACCTGTGTGATGAGTACTCATGTAAAATTGTTTATTAACAGGAGAGGTGCCTTGTCATATAGGAGGGAAATGTATCTCAGAGGGTGACCTTAGTGATGAGTACTCATGTAAAATTGTTTATTAACAGGAGAGGTGCCTTGTTGTATAGGAGGGAAATGTATCTCGGAGAGTGACCTGTGTGATGAGTACTCATGTAAAATTGTTTATTAACAGGAGAGGTGCCTTGTCATATAGGAGGTAAATGTATCTCAGAGAGTGATCTGTGTGATGAGTACTCATGTAAAATTGTTTATTAACAGGAGAGGTGCCTTGTCGTATAGGAGGTAAATGTATCTCAGAGAGTGACCTGTGTGATGAGTACTCATGTAAAATTGTTTATTAACAGGAGAGGTGCCTTGTCGTATAGGAGGTAAATGTATCTCAGAGAGTGACCTGTGTGATGAGTACTCATGTAAAATTGTTTATTAACAGGAGAGGTGCCTTGTTGTATAGGAGGGAAATGTATCTCGGAGAGTGACCTGTGTGATGAGTACTCATGTAAAATTGTTTATTAACAGGAGAGGTACCTTGTCATATAGGAGGTAAATGTATCTCAGAGAGTGATCTGTGTGATGAGTACTCATGTAAAATTGTTTATTAACAGGAGAGGTGCCTTGTTGTATAGGAGGGAAATGTATCTCGGAGAGTGACCTGTGTGATGAGTACTCATGTAAAATTGTTTATTAACAGGAGAGGTGCCTTGTCGTATAGGAGGGAAATGTATCTCAGAGAGTGACCTGTGTGATGAGTGCTCATGTGAAATTGTTTATTAACAGGAGAGGTGCCTTGTTGTATAGGAGGTAAATGTATCTCAGAGAGTGACCTGTGTGATGAGTACTCATGTGAAATTGTTTATTAGCAGGAGAGGTGCCTTGTTGTATAGGAGGGAAATGTATCTCGGAGAGTGTTCTGTGTGATGGCCAGTACTCATGTAAAATTGTTTATTAACAGGAGAGGTGCCTTGTTGTATAGGAGGGAAATGTATCTCGGAGAGTGACCTGTGTGACGGCCAGTACTCATGTGAAATTGTTTATTAGCAGGAGAGGTGCCTTGTTGTATAGGAGGGAAATGTATCTCGGAGAGTGACCTGTGTGATGAGTACTCATGTAAAATTGTTTATTAACAGGAGAGGTGCCTTGTCATATAGGAGGTAAATGTATCTCGGAGAGTGACCTGTGTGATGAGTACTCATGTAAAATTGTTTATTAACAGGAGAGGTGCCTTGTCCTATAGGAGGGAAATGTATCTCAGAGAGTGATCTGTGTGATGGCCAGTACTCATGTGAAATTGTTTATTAACAGGAGAGGTGCCTTGGCGTATAGGAGGGAAATGTATCTCAGAGAGTGACCTGTGTGATGAGTACTCATGTAAAATTGTTTATTAACAGGAGAGGTGCCTTGTCGTATAGGAGGTAAATGTATCTCAGAGAGTGACCTGTGTGATGAGTACTCATGTGAAATTGTTTATTAACAGGAGAGGTGCCTTGTTGTATAGGAGGGAAATGTATCTCGGAGAGTGACCTGTGTGATGAGTACTCATGTAAAATTGTTTATTAACAGGAGAGGTGCCTTGTTGTATAGGAGGTAAATGTATCTCGGAGAGTGATCTGTGTGATGAGTACTCATGTGAAATTGTTTATTAACAGGAGAGGTGCCTTGTTGTATAGGAGGGAAATGTATCTTGGAGAGTGTTCTGTGTGATGAGTACTCATGTGAAATTGGTTATTAACAGGAGAGGTGCCTTGTCATATAGGAGGGAAATGTATCTCAGAGAGTGACCTGTGTGATGGCCAGTACTCATGTAAAATTGTTTATTAACAGGAGAGGTGCCTTGTCGTATAGGAGGGAAATGTATCTCAGAGAGTGATCTGTGTGATGAGTACTCATGTGAAATTGTTTATTAACAGGAGAGGTGCCTTGTTGTATAGGAGGGAAATGTATCTTGGAGAGTGACCTGTGTGATGAGTACTCATGTAAAATTGTTTATTAACAGGAGAGGTGCCTTGTCGTATAGGAGGGAAATGTATCTCGGAGAGTGATCTGTGTGATGAGTACTCATGTAAAATTGTTTATTAACAGGAGAGGTGCCTTGTTGTATAGGAGGGAAATGTATCTCGGAGAGTGACCTGTGTGATGAGTACTCATGTGAAATTGTTTATTAACAGGAGAGGTGCCTTGTCATATAGGAGGTAAATGTATCTCAGAGAGTGACCTGTGTGATGAGTACTCATGTAAAATTGTTTATTAACAGGAGAGGTGCCTTGTCGTATAGGAGGTAAATGTATCTCAGAGAGTGATCTGTGTGATGAGTACTCATGTGAAATTGTTTATTAGCAGGAGAGGTGCCTTGTTGTATAGGAGGGAAATGTATCTCAGAGAGTGATCTGTGTGATGAGTACTCATGTAAAATTGTTTATTAACAGGAGAGGTGCCTTGTTGTATAGGAGGGAAATGTATCTTGGAGAGTGTTCTGTGTGATGAGTACTCATGTGAAATTGGTTATTAACAGGAGAGGTGCCTTGTCATATAGGAGGGAAATGTATCTCAGAGAGTGACCTGTGTGATGGCCAGTACTCATGTAAAATTGTTTATTAACAGGAGAGGTGCCTTGTCGTATAGGAGGGAAATGTATCTCAGAGAGTGATCTGTGTGATGAGTACTCATGTGAAATTGTTTATTAACAGGAGAGGTGCCTTGTTGTATAGGAGGGAAATGTATCTTGGAGAGTGACCTGTGTGATGAGTACTCATGTAAAATTGTTTATTAACAGGAGAGGTGCCTTGTCGTATAGGAGGGAAATGTATCTCGGAGAGTGATCTGTGTGATGAGTACTCATGTAAAATTGTTTATTAACAGGAGAGGTGCCTTGTTGTATAGGAGGGAAATGTATCTCAGAGAGTGATCTGTGTGATGAGTACTCATGTGAAATTGTTTATTAGCAGGAGAGGTGCCTTGTTGTATAGGAGGGAAATGTATCTCAGAGAGTGACCTGTGTGATGAGTACTCATGTAAAATTGTTTATTAACAGGAGAGGTGCCTTGTTGTATAGGAGGGAAATGTATCTCAGAGAGTGACCTGTGTGATGAGTACTCATGTAAAATTGTTTATTAACAGGAGAGGTGCCTTGTTGTATAGGAGGGAAATGTATCTTGGAGAGTGTTCTGTGTGATGAGTACTCATGTGAAATTGTTTATTAACAGGAGAGGTGCCTTGTTGTATAGGAGGGAAATGTATCTCAGAGAGTGACCTGTGTGATGGCCAGTACTCATGTAAAATTGTTTATTAACAGGAGAGGTGCCTTGTCGTATAGGAGGGAAATGTATCTCAGAGAGTGATCTGTGTGATGAGTACTCATGTGAAATTGTTTATTAACAGGAGAGGTGCCTTGTTGTATAGGAGGGAAATGTATCTCGGAGGGTGATCTGTGTGATGAGTACTCATGTAAAATTGTTTATTAACAGGAGAGGTGCCTTGTCGTATAGGAGGGAAATGTATCTCGGAGAGTGATCTGTGTGATGAGTACTCATGTAAAATTGTTTATTAACAGGAGAGGTGCCTTGTTGTATAGGAGGGAAATGTATCTCGGAGAGTGACCTGTGTGATGAGTACTCATGTAAAATTGTTTATTAACAGGAGAGGTGCCTTGTCATATAGGAGGTAAATGTATCTCAGAGAGTGATCTCTGTGATGAGTACTCATGTAAAATTGTTTATTAACAGGAGAGGTGCCTTGTTGTATAGGAGGGAAATGTATCTCGGAGAGTGATCTGTGTGATGAGTACTCATGTAAAATTGTTTATTAACAGGAGAGGTGCCTTGTTGTATAGGAGGGAAATGTATCTCGGAGAGTGACCTGTGTGATGAGTACTCATGTAAAATTGTTTATTAACAGGAGAGGTGCCTTGTCATATAGGAGGTAAATGTATCTCAGAGAGTGATCTGTGTGATGAGTACTCATGTAAAATTGTTTATTAACAGGAGAGGTGCCTCGTCGTATAGGAGGGAAATGTATCTCAGAGGGTGACCTGTGTGATGAGTACTCATGTAAAATTGTTTATTAACAGGAGAGGTGCCTTGTCGTATAGGAGGGAAATGTATCTCAGAGAGTGATCTGTGTGATGAGTACTCATGTAAAATTGTTTATTAACAGGAGAGGTGCCTTGTCGTATAGGAGGGAAATGTATCTTGGAGAGTGACCTGTGTGATGAGTACTCATGTAGAATTGTTTATTAGCAGGAGAGGTGCCTTGTTGTATAGGAGGGAAATGTATCTCAGAGAGTGACCTGTGTGATGAGTACTCATGTGAAATTGTTTATTAACAGGAGAGGTGCCTTGTCGTATAGGAGGGAAATGTATCTCGGAGAGTGACCTGTGTGATGAGTACTCATGTAAAATTGTTTATTAGCAGGAGAGGTACCTTGTCATATAGGAGGGAAATGTATCTCAGAGAGTGACCTGTGTGATGAGTACTCATGTAAATTGGTTATTAACAGGAGAGGTGCCTTGTCATATAGGAGGGAAATGTATCTCAGAGAGTGATCTGTGTGATGAGTACTCATGTAAAATTGTTTATTAACAGGAGAGGTGCCTTGTTGTATAGGAGGTAAATGTATCTCGGAGGGTGACCTGTGTGTTGAGTACTCATGTGAAATTGTTTATTAGCAGGAGAGGTGCCTTGTTGTATAGGAGGGAAATGTATCTCGGAGAGTGACCTGTGTGATGAGTACTCATGTAAAATTGTTTATTAACAGGAGAGGTGCCTTGTCGTATAGGAGGGAAATGTATCTCGGAGAGTGACCTGTTTGATGAGTGCTCATGTAAAATTGTTTATTAACAGGAGAGGTGCCTTGTCATATAGGAGGGAAATGTATCTCAGAGAGTGACCTGTGTGATGAGTACTCATGTGAAATTGTTTATTAACAGGAGAGGTGCCTTGTCGTATAGGAGGGAAATGTATCTCGGAGAGTGACCTGTGTGATGAGTACTCATGTAAAATTGTTTATTAGCAGGAGAGGTACCTTGTCATATAGGAGGGAAATGTATCTCAGAGAGTGACCTGTGTGATGAGTACTCATGTAAATTGGTTATTAACAGGAGAGGTGCCTTGTCATATAGGAGGGAAATGTATCTCAGAGAGTGATCTGTGTGATGAGTACTCATGTAAAATTGTTTATTAACAGGAGAGGTGCCTTGTTGTATAGGAGGTAAATGTATCTCGGAGGGTGACCTGTGTGTTGAGTACTCATGTGAAATTGTTTATTAGCAGGAGAGGTGCCTTGTTGTATAGGAGGGAAATGTATCTCGGAGAGTGACCTGTGTGATGAGTACTCATGTAAAATTGTTTATTAACAGGAGAGGTGCCTTGTCGTATAGGAGGGAAATGTATCTCGGAGAGTGACCTGTTTGATGAGTGCTCATGTAAAATTGTTTATTAACAGGAGAGGTGCCTTGTCATATAGGAGGGAAATGTATCTCAGAGAGTGACCTGTGTGATGGCCAGTACTCATGTAAAATTGTTTATTAACAGGAGAGGTGCCTTGTCGTATAGGAGGGAAATGTATCTCGGAGAGTGACCTGTGTGACGGCCGTTACGACTGTGAGGATCAATCTGATGAGCTGAATTGTCGTAAGTATATGTCTCCAGTAATGCTAGTGGTGACTTGTCGTTTACTGATAACCTTTGCAAACAGTCTGGACCCAGATCAGGACTGATCTGGGTCCAAACCAACCTTTGCAAACAGTCTGGACCCAGATCAGGACCTGGGTCCAAACCATTTGACATTCTGAAAGGTTTTTTTTTTATTTTTGAAAAAAGTCAGCAGATGACAACAAAAGGATGCATTCTCGGCATGCGAAGAGATAAGTGGGGTAATTATACCCTCTCAAAATTTTGCTTAAAGTTGTTTATACCGTACTGTTTTCACATTGTCTTGATGACTTAAAGCCAGCTTAAGACAGGTTTTACTGTATATATTTCGCATTTCTGTAGCCCTCTCTATGGTCAATGTCAAAAGGACACATATATCACTAAATGCAAGGTCATAGCAGAAGGTCAAAGGTCACTGTACAAAATTTGTGTCCACTCCATATCTGAACCACTTGTGTCCCAATCTGAAAATATTTCACACACATGTCAATCTCAAAATGAGACAGCATGCAGAATGAAGGTTTTATTCACCCCACATCAAGGTCAACACTGCAGGTCAAAAGGTCACATGTTTATGTCAAATCCATTTTAAAGTACATCCACCTCAAGTTTAGTTAACACGACCACCAATCCAACTCCTGCATCGTAAAATACAATACTAATAAATTAATGAGTCTGGACTTCTTCCTATGCAGAAGCCAGCATTGATAACAAAACAATATAACACGCTGTTACTTACATGAAATGAGTCCCGCTTCTGCATAGTAGGAAGTCCCTCTCATGAATTTATTATCATTTCATTTTACTATGCAGGAGCTGGATTGGTGGCCGTGGTTAAGACCTTGACAAATATGCCTGATAACTTTTCATGAAGAAATTATTTTTTTTCTCATAGCACACAAATATAATTTGCAACTTAACTCTTTGTCCTCTTGAGATTTTTTTCATGCTTTTCTGGCATCTGCTGATTTTTTTCAAAATGAGCTTTTTCTAGAAATTCCTTCAGAATTACTATCAGAGTGGCTAACAGTTTGGCTGACCGTGACCTTTCAGCCTAGGTTGCTCATATTGGACTACCTATTTTCTAAGAAACTAAAGCACTGTGGCCATACCACTACGACATTTCGGGTTTCGTCACTTATTCCGGTGTGTAGGTAACTTTCTCATGTTCAATTTCTTCATTTAATCACAGATAAATGCCGGAAAATGCTTGGGTTCTAATTGATTTTTGTTCATCAAATTCACATTGTATCCTTTAGCTTTAAAATTATACGAAAACGTTTGAAGCCTAGGCATGAAATAACTAATTACGGTTTTGTCATCTTGGATAATTAATCAATGTCAAAACTGTATAATTATGACTAAACCGTAATTGACAATTTTTTAATATAACTGTAAAAACACATTTAGAATCTGATTTTATCTCCGTTTTGGCCGTGTGGAGCAAGATCTGACTGCCTTCTGAGTAGCAGATCTGTGTCCACACTGTTTGTGGCTGAGGTGTTTAAAACCTTTACTCCATAATAAAGCCTTTTAACACCTTTGAAATATTATGTATTTGAAAATATTATGGAAAATGGAGCATTTGCTCTTCCATGATATTTTCAAAAGTATTCAAAACCTAACTTAAATTATTGTTGAATTTTTTTCAATGTTGTCTAAAAATAAGAAAATGATGTCATGATCCAAAATATCCTTTGGAGAAAAGGGTTAATTGGATTAGCATACATTACAGCAGACAACATTTAGTCACCATTAGTAGCCCAATACTTAACAATAAGGCCAAACATAAAAATATTTTTGTTTCCCCTTACCCGACCCTGTTTTACGGATATGGGTCGGTGGGTCGGAATTTTTTTTTTTTTAACTTCTCGAATGGGATATCCATTAATCTTAATTGTATACAGTAAAACCTGTCTTAAGAGGCCACTCAAAAAAAATGTTTTTTTTTTCAAGACCCATTATGGCATAATGCAGGTCAAAAGTATTGCAGAATGCTCCCAGGGAGCATTCTGCAATACTTTCGACCTTCATTTAACCTTCAGGTTTTACTGTATAGTCCTACTAAAGGTGATAAAATGAAATACACATACAATTTGCTAAGAATATTTTTTAAAGATAACACTATTTACATTGGACAGTTCTCTAAGTTTGCAATGAAATTAAAAAAAAAATCTTGTTCAAAAATTGAAATAATTTTTTTTGAGTAGGGCCTTTTTTTTCAGAGTCAGTTGGGTAAGGGGAAACAAATAAAACTTTAATTTAGGCCTAACTTCATTTTTTAGCCGAAGAGTTCTGCAATCACTATATAGTAACCCATGAACCGTCTGGCGGCTTCACAACTCCATCCATCTCCGACGGCACTCGTTGTATGTATACTTTAAAGCGTACTTATGGTCAGAAGTGGAGACTTGCGGTAAGTACATGTTTAACTTTGTGCCTACTAGTGTCGTTTGCTGATTACCTTTGCAAACAGTTTGGACCCAAATCAGGCCAAACGAAACGTCAGGCCTGATCTGGATCTAAACTGTTTGACACCCTGATGATATCCTGAAAGAGTTTTTTACCCGCGATAAAGCGATGCAGGTCTATTTAACTGCGTCCCTTTAGAGAAAGCAGGTCTAGTAATGGGTCCACTCCGTCAGCCCATCTGTCCATTCGTCTGTACATCCGCAACTTTTTTAGGGTGTCTAGTATATGTAATCTGTAACTCCAAAAGTTTTCATTCCTTTTTATTCAAACTTTGCATTTATTATTGTTCACATATTGAAGATGTGCACCTTCTATTTTGTGCTCATTTCATAAATATTTTCTCAATTTTTAGGGGTAATGAAGGTAGACATTTTCCCAAAAAAATGCTTAGATGGTGTCTGGCTTGTGTAAGCTGTTACTCCAACAGTTTCCATTTCTTTGTTTTCAAACTATGCATAATGATTGTTCACACATTGAAGATGTGCACCAACCATTTTGTGCACATTTGATAAATATTTTCTCATTTTTGACGGGTGTTGAACTTAGTTAGTTTTTCCATCCGAAATGCGTAGGGGTGTCTGATTTGTGTAATCTGAAACTCCAAGAGTTTTCATTCTTTTATATTCAAACTTCGCATAATGATTGTTCACACATTGAAGATATGCACCTTTATTTTGTACACCTTTCATGATTTGTTTTTCATTTTTGGGATCTTGAACTTTTTTCTGTAAAGTGCTTAGAGGGTGTCTAGTTTGTGTTATCTGTAACGCCTACAGCTTTCATTCCTTAATATTTAAACTTTGCATAATGATTGTTCATACATTGAACATGGGCACCTACTGTTACGTGCACATTTGCTTAAAACTATTTTCTTATTTTTTGGAGCTGTTGGACTTGGACATTTTATCCCTCCAAAAGGCTTAGGGGGTGTCTGGTTTATGTAATCTGAAACTCCAGCAGTTTTCATTCCTTCATATTCAAACTTTGTGCATTATGATTGTTCGCACATTGAACATGTGCACCCTATATTTTGTGCACATTTGATAATATTGATAATATTTTTGGGAGTGTTTAACTTAAACATTATCACGTCTATGCCACCTTTGGAGTGCTTACATTGTGTAATTTGTGTGTTACATGTAATTCAAACAGATTTCATTCCTTTATATTCAAACTTTGCATAATGATTGTTCACACATTGAAGATATGCACCAGCGATGCAGGTCCAGAGCAGAGTTTGGTCTTGTTAAAGAAAAAAATGATTTTGAGAAAAATTAGCGGATACAAAAAAGCGTGCAAAATACACAGTAGGCAAAGAGTTAAGTCCACATAGATTTTGGGTTGATTTGATTAATATCGGTAGGCCTGTTTCTGAAAATCATCTACAGTCAGAGACAACCTGAAATGTACATAAACTTAAAGCGCCAAGTAAAAAATGCATCTGAAAATGTCGTCTACTGAAGTCGTCTGCTGCAAAAAATTGCCTAACATTACTGACAAATTAAGTAAAGAAGCAAACAGTGTGGACCAAGAACAGACTGCTCCTACTGGAGATATGATCTGGCCAACTGGGTCCACACTGTTTGCTATAGAGGGATCTTAAACATTTCAGCAGACGAGAAAAGCAGACGACTTTAGTTGCGATTGGCGCATTAAGGGTTAAAATCCTTGGGACAAGTTTTATTAGACTCATAGATTCATATAGAATATGATGCGATGTGGGGTGATATATATAATAATGAGCGGCGACAAGAGATTTCCAACAATGTGGTATTTTGATCAGTGTAGACTCGGACCAGCCTGTACATCCTCCTTTTAAGCTTAGAAACTCCTATTGATGTTAGGTCAGTAGCTTAACAGTCATAGAATATTCAAGCGACTAGCAAAGGCTCTGATCAGACTGCGCATATGCGCAGGCTGATCTGAGGCTTTGCTGGTCACACATACCACATTGTTGGAAATCTCATGTCACGGCTCATATTATATTGTATCATATTAGGTGATTCATATATGGGCCTTGACGCAAGAAAACATGTCATGGGGGGTTTGCCAACAACAATGGCGCAGACCAGCCTACACATCTGCGCAGTCTGATCAGCACCGTTATTACATGCTTATTGGAAAGTATCATATCTAGACTGCTACGAGCAAAATTTCAATTTTCTAGATAGTCTCTGTAACTGAGTAGGCTAGTTTGAATCTCACTTAGTCGGAAACCCCAAAGACAGATATTCTTGCGTCGTGGCCCATATAATATGGTGTCTTTTGGGATAATGAAAATAAAATATGGTGTGTTTGTCTTGTGGGATAATTCATATACTGACCCACACTCCCAACGCAAAATGTTTGAGTAATGTAACTTTAATTGATATAAGGGGTCTTGCCGAAATCATTGTACCGGTCAGGGGTTATGGCAGACATTCACCCAATTAGGTTATGATTAAAAGGAAATAATTGACCGATGGAGTTCTACTTTCATTTTCATAAATAAGTGTTTTAATTTTTGATAAAATTGCTTTACAGTGGATTAAACAATATATGTAATATTAAAGCTTCTATTTGATTTTGCGTTAGAAGTGTGGTTCAGTATATATAGAATATGATGTCTTGTAGGATGATTCATATAAAATATGGTGTATTGATTCATATTGAATAAGAGTGCATAAGATTTCCAACAATGTGGTAAATGCGACCAGCAAAGCCTCAGATCAGCCTGCGCATACGCCCAGTCTTATCAGAGCCTTTGCTAGTCGCTTGAGTATTCTATGATTGTTAAGCTACTGACTGAACACCATTTGGAGTTTCTAAGCTTAAAATGAGGCTGCAGAGGGTCGTCCGAGATTACACATGTCAAAATGCCATATTGTTGGAAATCTCATGCACTGGCTCAATTATTATGGTGTCTTGTGAGGTGATTCATACAGAATATCATGCCCCGTCACTGTTGTGGACTCTTATGGGATAATTCATATAGAATATGGCATCTTGTGGGGTTAGACCTCCTTAACTGTCAAATTACAGTAAAACCTGTCCTAAGCGGCCACTCAAAAGGAGACTAAAAATATGTTTTTGAGATGGAAAATTGCTAAATGTAGAAATTGAATGCTCCTCTACTGTCGCAAAAAAAGTGTAGTGCAGACTGTGGCATTGCAGCAGGGTCTGCACTTAGAGTCTGCACTGTTCGCAAAATAAATTCAATCCTCTGTTGTTGTTTGTTAAATCAACTTTAAAAAGAATCTTTCAGGAATACTACCAGAGTGTCCAACAGTTTGGATCCAGATCAGGCCTGACGTTTTGCTCACATGTGCACTGGTCCAAATGTGTTGGCACACTGTAAGGCACACAATTTTGCAGATACCCGAGATGACTCTGGAACAAGATTTTGTATGGATAGAAATATGGAGTGGGTCAATTGTACTGAAGAACTCTGTGCACATCAAGACACTGACAGGCTACGTACCAGCCAGCTATGTCTACTCTATTAACAACTATATGATCATTGTGATACAAGCCGGAGATATTTCAGCAACCTCTATACCAGGGATCACATTTTCATGGATTCAAGGTATAGTCAAAACATTAGTCAAGATATATGGAAGTAGTGAGTGTAAAATTTTGAATATTTTCTTACCTCCCAATTTAAGCATACGTTTTGGGTGCTCAAAAGAACAGTCTCATTGAGACAGTTCTTTTTAGTACCCACAACATATGTTTTGGTTGAGAAATAAGAAAATAGTTAATTACGCCCTCTTATCTGGTGTACCTGAAGCTTAGCAGGCTAGTTTGAGCTTTACTTGAAAGTATATCCCTAAGACAGGTTTTCCCATGCCAAGGCCTATATATACGTAGCAGAGTGCAGTGGTTCAGTTGGTATGGTGTTAGATTGGGGACTGAAGGGTTACTTGTTCGAGACTCACAGCCCTCAGAGTCACTGTGTTGTGACCTTGAGTAAAATACTTTATCCACTGCTTAGTACTGGTTCAACCAAGGAAGACAGAAAATTGTCCCAACATTACTGAAAAAAATGTCAACTGGGATGTAAAGCAACAAGCGAACAAACAAAAATTAAGCCCATATATTCCTTTATCCACCATACCTGATTTATCTGGCTATTGAAATCGTAATGATTTGCAGTGACATGCCATCAATCGACTGGGCAATTCTACAAGGGGGGTTCAATATGTAATGAAAACCCATTCATAACTCCATCCACAAACGCGTTAGGATTTTATGTCATATGCCAAACGAAAGATCAAAGCGTCACCGTTATAATGGTGCATGGAACATTATTTTATCTTTCCAAATTTAATAAGTTACAGACTTTTTAAAAAGTACACTTATATACACTGCATATCTTTTCCTCCGAATTGTAATGATTCATTTTAACAAAGGTAGAAAGGCATGCTATATTTTCTAAAACAAACATTTAACATGCATGAATCACATATTCATAGTTTTCTGACTCATTTCCCCTTTATCTGCCATAACGATACAAACGTTTGATCGGTACCAATTTCTCGTGGAAACGGTTTTATTGTGTTACCCCCTCTTACGTTGACGTCGTTTAAAGCAATGGACGTAACACTAAAATACGCACGGTTCTTGAAAATCCGAAATGTGGCTTTATACCAGGAAAGGACAATTTTGATTGTATTGAAGTTTCAATACACACACTGCATAGGCAGCAGATCAGTTAAACTGAAACCAATATCTAGAGGTATTTTATCTGAGTGGTATACCAATTTCGTTTCCTATAATTTTTTGTCTGAAATTGGCCAGCCAGATTATGTACATGTAAATATGTGTAACAATGTCCAAATAATGCATCCAAATGCAAACATCGATGAAAAGCGGTATTTTATCTGATCCATTTCAGTGTAAGCCAGAGATGGCATTCTTTTAAGTGATTTTCTTATTTCAAATGACGTACTTAGGGGTACTTTATAAATGATATTAGATATGGAAATTTCAAAATCGGCTGTATTACTTTTGTGACAGGGTAAAAATAGGTCTCATTGCATTACATTTAAATTTCACGAAACTTGGTCTTTTTATGTTAAATACGGTAGCTATAATACTAGCATTGGCAAGATGAAACAGGTGTTCTCCACAATAATTGTTTAATTAAATCTATAAGCTTATATACACATAATGCAATTCACATGGTCATAGAATTCTTTTACTATCTATTGACTTTAACACCCTAAATAATAAATAATTCAGATGAGTTAGATGACAAAGAGATCTGAGAACATATGTTTAGTCTTATAAAGAACTAGGCAGTCTAAGATAGATTTTGGAAGAGTAGGACATATTCTAAAGTGAAGAAAATCCAAGAAAATCAAAATGTGACATTTTGTCTAATCAAGAAATTGCAAGGGGCCTGGCCCCTTGCCTAGCTATAAGGTGGAGGATGGACATGTACAGTTAATTTGCTAACAATGATTTGCTGTAAAATAAACTTATTAAATATTTGAAACTCATTGGACTCGCCTCTCACTTACAATTCTAAAAGACGGAAACAATTCAGATATACAAAAAACACTCTCACAACTTTGGTGGAGAATCCGGGTAGGAAAACTTTTCAGCTTTTCCCTGATCCTGAAGATCTATTCCAAGGACTTTTGCTAGAGCTAATTCCCAAGGACTCATCAATTTATCAGATGTTTGGACTTGAATTTTGTGAAGATCCAGTTCACACAACTAAATGTGAAATTCTCTATTTTGATTCTGTGCTCTATGCTTCGTTCTATGGTGGAGGAATTGCACCATTTATTTGGACTACCATAAATGGGTGCTTAAAATTTTGGATGTGATGAGTGCTTCTATTTGCTGTTTTAACTTTGCTGGACTCAATGGAAACGTGGAACTTTAGAAGAAAAAAAAACAACTATACAAAGATTCATTGGAACTTTTTAGGAATATTTACACTATTAACACTTTCATACTTTTATTCTGCTCATATTTTTGTATGTATGTATTATATTTATGTCTATATTTTCATGTTTAATTGTACATGTCCTCCTTTCTAGAATTTTTGAAATATTTGGAATTTTCTTCATAAGAAACAGTTTTTATTCCTGATTTATAACAATAATGATAATAATTTATCAGAATGAAGTTGATTTTGATTTTCAAGTGAAAATATGACCATGTCAGTAGTAAAAATTAAGCAAAAATATAGTATACCGTATTTACCCTAAATACTTGCACATCAATAATAACAATTACAAGTTAAATTGAATATTTTCATGCACAGAGATGGTATAAAGTGATTCCAGCTTCATTGTTTTGTACTAGCCAAAAGAATTATGCTGTTATCTGAAGTAAGGTTTATACAGAGGACTGATCCCCCTCTTCCTATGAACTGAATTTCGGTCCACTTTCACATCTAATGTGTCATTCACAGATTAATCACAAGAGTTCATTTTATGAAAATCTGTTATGATAAAAGTGAGAGTTCAAGACATTGCAAATAAGCTAACTTGTGGGTCAAAATACATGATGCCATTAATGCATTAGACCAATATATTACTAAAGAGGTACACAAGTAATGGTTTGTAATGCAGAGGGTGAGCATGCATGGGGAATAATTATATAAATCATAAGGTGGCACTGCTGAAATTGCCTTATAGATAAGAACACATACATAAAACATAAAAGACCACAAATTAACTTAAATGTCTTGCAACAATATACGCTCACTAGCAACAGGCAAAGGGAGTGTTGAACGTTTACATGGAGGTATCTCTTGCGATGAAATAAAAAAAAATAATTGTTAAAAAAAAATCATTAATTAAACCTTGCTGTTTTGGGGACAAAACATTTTCCAAAGGGCGAGAATTTGTGACAGGGTAAAAATAGGTCTCATTGCATTACATTTAAATTTCACGAAACTTGGTCTTTTTATGTTAAATACGGTAGCTATAATACTAGCATTGGCAAGATGAAACAGGTGTTCTCCACAATAATTGTTTAATTAAATCTATAAGCTTATATACACATAATGCAATTCACATGGTCATAGAATTCTTTTACTATCTATTGACTTTAACACCCTAAATAATAAATAATTCAGATGAGTTAGATGACAAAGAGATCTGAGAACATATGTTTAGTCTTATAAAGAACTAGGCAGTCTAAGATAGATTTTGGAAGAGTAGGACATATTCTAAAGTGAAGAAAATCCAAGAAAATCAAAATGTGACATTTTGTCTAATCAAGAAATTGCAAGGGGCCTGGCCCCTTGCCTAGCTATAAGGTGGAGGATGGACATGTACAGTTAATTTGCTAACAATGATTTGCTGTAAAATAAACTTATTAAATATTTGAAACTCATTGGACTCGCCTCTCACGTACAATTCTAAAAGACGGAAACAATTCAGATATACAAAAAACACTCTCACACTTGCAAATGAACATCAAAGCGACCAGAAAAAAATGTTACAAATGATTTTCGTATAAATTTTCGCTATTTATTCGTTCACGCAAAAACGACTCTCTCAATGGAATGCCAGAAAATGTAGAAATCAAGGAGGATTTTAACCAAAATGGCAGCCTCAGTATTTCATAGAATATAAAGCAATATCAAAAACTTTTGCAGGTATAAATCACCAATATATGGATAGTTACCACACGAAGAAGCAGACTGAAAACATCCCTCGTTCAAGTAGTTATCTGCTATTGAAAACATTGTTTTATTTCATATCGCAGTGTGCTTCAGCACCCTATCTTGAAAGTGGTTTGTGTAAATTAGATAAGGAGCTGGACAACTGCAATTTTACATTTATTTAGCCAAGAAACAGACCTTTCAAGGAAAGTTATTATGAAGTGTGTAAATATAAAACTTTGGGATATACTGGGCTGTTTTCATTACATATTGAACGCCCCTAGTAGTTCAATTCTAGGTCTTGAATCTATGTTGACAAGATTTGTTTTGCAAAAACTCAGTGTCTAATGACCGAAAAAATTATAATTATTTTAAATTTATGTGATTCTACAGCAGGGCCTTTTCTGCCCATCTCCAGTATGGAAGGGTATCGGGCTCATAATTCAAATACGCATTGTGCCTTATACCTTATTCCATTTACGTGTTATGGATGTTTATTATGCTTTACCACAAAGTGTCTATCAGTTGTATGCAGTTTACATTCTACAAAATGATTGTGGTAATAATCCCATTTGGGTGTTTTGCACGCCCAATTTCCTGTCATAATTCCATTCCAGTAATGCGTATTTCTTATTTGCTATAACAGACAGTGCGTTTCAGCAATATGGATTCTGCATTCAACAAAATGCCTTTATGCTTGATGCCATTTAGTCATTATGTTATGTGCTTTATGAGTTTTCTCAATCCGCGAAATTAGCTCTTTCAAAGTTTCTTATCTCTCTAAATAGCTGTTATTTGCTTTCTTGCAATGCGCGTTTCAATTGACAACAAAGTCTTATTTCGGCTTTTCATGTTGTCGCAAATCGATTTATGACTGAACACAATACGCTGTACATGTATGAGACGCCTATGCTGCTATAAAGGATGACAAGAATACTTCTGGGCAGGCATAGATCTTTTGTGCGGCTATCCGCTAGTCTCTGAACAGCTAGTAGCAGTTCTTGATCCGTTGTCTTAGCCTCTTGGGTAGATGAATATTCCTCGTCAGTCAGGGGTGGGTCCAGGATTTCTGGAAAGGGGGATCATGTGTATAAAAATGTGGAGCTGGAACCTTGGAAAATTATAGTTTTCGTCAAGACATAGGTTGTAACACTGAGGCCCTCCCGGGAGTTTTGGGGAACAGAGGAAAAAGGACATTAATTTAAGGGGAACAAAGGCCAATTTTGAGGGGAACAAAGACAATATTGGGGAACAGGAAACATAAGAAAGCAAGTTTTCGATTTTTGGGGAGCAGGGGAACAAACGATTTATTTCAGGGAACAAAGGAACAGGTACCCCCCTCATTCCCCCCTCCGGCAGGGCCTCAACAGTTAAGACAAGGCCGTCGTCGGCGGTACGGCCGGACCACTTTTTTTGGCCAAAAAAGGTTTTAGCCGGACCACTTATTTTAGGCTAAATATGCCTTTTTGTGTGGGTCATTTTTTCATTTTTCTATTGACTTTTTTACCTTGATTTATATTAACTCGGACATGTTTATGTCTAGATAAGCAAAATTTTCCAGCGTAATATTGTGAATATTTTCTTATCCATCAGTTTTAACATTTGTTTTCGGTGCTCAAAAGAATCGTTCTCATCGAGACGGTTCTTTTGAGTATCCACAACCAGGTCCACAACATATGTTTTAGTAAAGATTTAAACATATGTTTTGGTTGCTCAAAAGAACCGTCTCATTGAGACAATTCTTTGAGTACCCACAACATATGTTTTAGTTGAGTAATAGGAAACTTAGTTTTAATTACGCTCTCTTTTCTAGAGGCCTGGAAAAGTATGATCATGTATGTATAGAACTGAAAAAATCAAAACAACAACCCCCCCCCCCCCCAAAAAAAAAAAACAACAACTAAAACAACAACAGATATCTGTATCAGAATTACTAGCAAACTGTCAAGTTTGATGCCATCGCTTGATGAGACCCACCAAGGGGTCAAAACAGTTGTTAATACACTGCCGGTGGGGGGTTCAAAAAGCTGTCGTTAGCATCTGAAATGCAGCTAATGCTTGTAAAATAAGCTTGGTATGACAAGAAAAAAAATGCCTCCAAATGTATTAGAATCGCTCCTACAGACATCTTGAATTAGATAATTTTCTTGGAGCCTCCCCCACACCCACTAACAAGAGGGGTCATCCACCTCTCGTACCCCCCCCCCCCCACCCCACTCATGCCTTCGACACTCAGAAAACGGCTACGACGTTCCATGGCCGTACCACTTTTCAAAAGCCGAAGACGGCCCTGTAAGAAGTAATATCACACTATTTGGTAGATCTAGCCTATATGAATAAAAACTGCATTTTTTTTTCTCCAATAGGAAATTTATAAAATAATGGCAGCCGTGCATGATTTAAAAACCAACGGAAGATGTTGACAACCACGTATGGGCTTCAGCTCTCTCGGGATGTAGCGAATGTTAATGCATGCATGCAAAAAAATCAAAACTGCTGTTCCAATGGCTTCCCAGTTGTAAACAACAAAACACGTTTTTATGGTGTACGTTGAATTTTCAGTGTCTACCAGGGAATAGAGAGTCATTGATAGTACTAAGTAATAGTAAGTCATCTGGTGTTTTATGTTGCTGTTTTAGTTTATTTATTTTTTTTTTTGTTTCGTATTTGCTTGGCTTACTGAATATTTTCGCGCGTGTCATACATGTAGAGTAGAACCGGGATTCATCGGACACTTTCCGAGGTCTCCATTCAAATTCGGATAGCACCGGTTATCGTCGCATTGGTTGACCGCAATATTCCATAGGTCGTCAAAGGCTTTTTTGTTTGTTTGTTTGATTTGATTCCTTATGTCCCAGTCAACAATTTTTCAGTTATGTCGGACGGGTCTTCCTGGGTTGAACCAGTACTAAGCAAGGATCAATGTGTTTTGCTCAAGGATACAACGCAGTGACGCCAGTGAGGCTCGAACCAGCAACCCTTCAGTTTCAAGTCAGCACTTTACCACTGAGCAACTGCGCTCCGTCAAAGGCTCCGTGAAAGGGAGCATGCATTATCTTCTGATAGGGCGCATTTTTCAAATCCTGGATAGTATAGACTAGACTGCTTCTCGTTTACCTACGAGGTCAGTGCAACAGTCTAAGTATAGACATGCGCAGACAATCGTCTCGCGTGTTTTTTTTTTCATAAAATGAGGGACAAAAAGTAGAGAAGAATTCTAATGCAGAATTATTTATTATTTTCATTATTTTAATTTTGCGTTTAGCAATTTTTTGTGAAGCTAGTAATTTAGTTGCGTAGTCGAAATAGACTTAAGCGGATTGCGGTTTGGCAAAAACAGGTTTACCGGAAAACGCAAGTTCAGGTGAACCAGAATATGGAAAGCCATTCTGTAATAAGCGAATTCCGAATTACAGAAATGCAGTCACTGTTATATTTTTATAGAAATAACCAAATGGAATTATCGCCTCGACCCTTTTCATAGAACGTAAAATGCATATTACAGAGAGGCACTTTGTGTTAAAGCATAATTAGGGATTAGGGATACAGAACACCCAAATTGAATAATCACCACGATCATTTTGTAGAACGTAAAATGCATACAACTGACAGACACTTTGTGATAAAGCATAATACACATCCATAACCCGTAAATGGAATCAGGCATAAGGCATAATGCGTATTTGAATTATGAGCCCGATACCCTTCCATACTCCAGGGGCCGAATTTAGGCCCCATTCCCAATCAAAAATAGTCACCTTTTTTCCCAATACCATGTCTGATTTTCCCAATTAAGAAAAGTAAAAAAAAAAAAAAAAAAAAATTTTTTTTTTTTTTTACTTTTTTTTTCTTTTTTTAAGAGACTACTACTACTTATGAGAAGCACTGACCCATATCAGAATGATACTTAAACACTTGTGCTTAAGTGGTATGCTTGGCATAATACTATCTAAAATAACTTTATTTGAGGATAATATTTTGCTACCCTTGTTATGTTCTATATCGTTAATTTCTCCCAATTTTGATGTTTAGTCGATCATTTCCCCCAATTTTGGCCAGGGGCCTTTTCCCAAAATTGCTGGAAAAGGCCCTGTACAGTGAAACCTGTCTTAGGCCATTCAAAAATAGACAAAACAAGGACCTTATAGCCATGTGGTAGCTTAATGCAGGGCAAAAGTACTGTAGAATGTTCCATAGGTACTCTGACGAGCATAAAGCATTTATCGGTCATGAAAACCTAGACTTTTGTTCTGCTTTTGAGTGGCTGCTTAAGACAGGTTTTACTGTATATATTTTAATCAAAAGTGGGCTTGCAGAGTGCAGACCATTATTCAGCTCCTCCCAATTTTCACAAAACTCAATATGTAACACTGTCCTTGCTAGCAGTGACTTTTGTCATCTGTTGATAACCTTTTGCAAACAGTTTGGACCCAGATCAGGACTGGAAAAGCCTTGGTCCTGATTCAGATCCAAACCATTTGACACTGATAGTGTTCCTGAAAGATTTTTTTTTAAAGTTGATTTTGATAAAGTCAGCAGACAACAACAAAAGCATGAAAAATTACCCAGCATGCAAAATTGTTTCTTTACCATGGTTACACTACTCTGTACTTACTTGGTAATTTTTCATGCTTTTTTATCATCTTCTTTTTCAAAACGAACTTTTTTGAACATTTCTTTCGGGAGTACCATCAGCGTGTCAAACAGTTTTGATCCAGATCAGGCCCGACATTATGTCGGGCCTGATCTGGGTCCAAACTGTTTGCAAAGGTTATCAGCAGATCATGCTGCAGATGACACTAGTAGGCAAAGAATTAATTAAACATGTTATCACAGATCCACCTGAGTTACAACAAGAGACACAACTTTTGACAGCCGAGGAGACATGGCAGTCTTTCTCCTCTGCACTCACAAGTGAAACAATTCCACCAAGTCATAGACAAGAATGGAAGATTGATGCGCCTGCAGGTCATGTGATCTCCTACTATGTAAGTACTATAAAATTGATAGATTAATGTCAGTCCTCAGGAGATGGCGGTTACATTCTTAAACACCAGGTAATAGATAGTTTTTTATTATTAATCTCCCCTTATACTTGACCAAAGCATATGTAGTGCATATTCAAATGAACGGTCTCAATGAGGCAGTTCCTTCGAATACCCACAACATACACTTTTGATAAGACTGTTCATTTGAATACCCATAATACATGTTTGGGTTAAATATTAAGGGAGATAACCAGAATAGCCGGCCAATTGAGAATGCACAATATATATTCTGGCTGAGAGATATGAAAAAAGTCTCCCTGTAATATGAAGCCTTATTACACTGAAAATTAAATGCGTCCCTTGATTGTCTGCAGAAAAGTCGCAGATAAGGGGGTTCACTTGAACCCCCCTTTTTGTACCCTTTTTTAAATATCCTGTGAAAATCAAATAATTTGGTCTCAGTGAGACCAAATTATTTCATTTTCATGGGAGATTTAAGAAAAATTAGATAAAATCAGCAAAAGAAATCCCCACACTTTTAAACATATAAACCCCTTTCCAGAAGTCCTGGATCCACCGCACTGAAGATGTGATTGGTGCTTTAAAAGTGGTTAGAGTTCTAATAGATGCAGCATGTTTGAACTGAAATCCAAATAAGTCACTAAATTATCAGTATAATTATCATTTGACTGGCATCAGTGGAAAGCACACTCTGCAAATTAAGGGAAGGCTGGGTGAAGTTTCTACTTTACTAAACATGAGATTGAAAATACATGCTTTCAACTGGAATGCTATATGGTAACAGGATAAGACTTGGGGAGGAGTGTAGTACATGAGAATATTCAACATGAAAGGGGTTTATATTGACCTTAGGTTCACAGGTTTAGGTAAAAAAAAATTCAGCGTATAATTGTAAATTTTTTCTTACCCATCAATTTTAACATTTGTTTTGAGTGCTCAAAAGAACTGTCTCATTGAGACGGTTCTTTTGAGTACCCACAACATATGTTTTGGTCGAGAAATAAGGAAATTAGTTTTTTGGTAATGCATTCTTAACTAAAGTCCTGTAAGTTGCAACAAGCTTTAACTCTGCCTACAGAGTGAGGTGGCTAAGTGGTAGAGTGATCAAGGGTTGCAGGTTTGAGCCTCATCAGAGGTGTCCTTTAGCTCTACTTCTTACTGGTTCAACCCAGAATGACCTGTCTCAACATGACTGATAAATTGTTGACTGGGAGGTGAAGAACCAAAACAAACTCTGCCTACTAGTGTATTCAACTCATAACTTTTGTAAACAGTTTGGACCCAGATCAGACCTGACAATACATTAGGCCTAATATGGATCCGAACTGCTTGACACTCTGAAAGAATTTTTCGAAAAGTTGATTTTGAAAAAAAGTCAGCAGATGACAAAAAAGCATGCAAATTTACCCAGAAGGCAAATAGCTAAACTCATCTCACCTGTTGATGAATCTTGTAATCTGCACAGGGTTCGCACAGACTTGAAAAGTACTTGAATTTGGAGGGCTCTCTTGAAAAGTCCTTGAAAAATAAATATGCCTTGAAAAGTACTGGAAAATCAATCAAAGGCCCTGAAAAATCCTTGAATTCTTCTATTTTCTGTAGGAATTAACACTGTTGATAGAGATCGAAATCAGTATAAAAGTGTTGTGCCTTAATTTGGTGCAGCATAAAGGCACAACAATTTTATACTAATTTTCTAGTACTAATTTCTCCATTATCTCAGGCTAGCATTTCTGAAGTAGAATTTAAACGCTTAAATCAGGATTTTTCATAAACTTTTAGTCCTTGAAAACGATAGGATAGTCTTAATAAGTCCTTGAATTTTGCTCACCATTGCCTTTATGAACCCTGTTACAGCTTGACAGCTATGTTTCCTCTGCTGGATCATCATTGGTGGTGTATGAGGAAGGTGTTGAGAATTATGGAAGGACCCTCACCCCAGACACTGCTCACAAAAGCTTCTTTGTATCATATACAAATAGTCTTCTAATCCAGTGGGACTCAGGGGCTGGAATGTCAAGCTTCAGCTTATTATATAAGACAGGTAAATTAGAAATGTTTTCAAAGATTTAAAACTTTTTTCTCTTTCTGTTCTCTTATTGTTGCTTGCATTTACATAATGCCTTTCAGAACAGCAAACAGGGAAGATCCTGATCAGACTGCTTCTTCAGAAGTCTCTTCAGAAGCAGTCTGATCAAGGTCTACCCTGTTTGCCAAAGCCATTTAGGCAGGCAACTACAGTAGAACAATGGCTAGATTTCTGATGGCTCATTCACCTGGGCGGGCTAGAACTATTATCATGGTCCCCACAGGTCATATTATGCATAAGCCGCCCTGGATGGCTAGAACTACCCTTGGCTAGAACTATTTTCTGTGGTCTCAAGCCTTTTGAGTCATTGAAGTTCCGCTGTATTGTTCAAAATTTTAGAACATCTACCTTAAGTCTCTATTGTACAATATAGATAAATATACAGTAAAACCTGTCTTAAGCAGCCACTCAAAAGAAGACAAAAATTGGTTTTCAGGACCAATTATTGCTTAATTCAGGTCAAAAGTATTGCATTCTGCAATACTTTCGACCATCAAAAAGCTACCATTTGTTTTTTAGATCTGTGTTTTGTTTGAGTGGCCCCTTAAGACAGTGTTTCAGTCTTTGCATTGGACTGCATAAATGTTTGTATTAATCAGGGTCAAGGCAGATGTATCAATGTACTCTTTGAAACAGACTTTTTTTTTGCCTTTTTTCACCCTTAAAATGCCATGTAACACTGCAGCAGACAGGGTTTTTTTTGTTTTTTTTGTAATAATGCTTTGAGTTTTGTGAAGACTGGCTTGATAGTTTGTGTGAATCGTCTGCATGCAGACAATTCACACAAGATATCAAAAGTAAGTAATGGTGCAAAGATCAGGAATCGATACAATCAAGTACCACACCTGACCCAGGATACCAATGGGAAAGTGACAAACTCACAGAAGACACCACAAACGAGAGCCAAGAGGTCAGCCCTTTCCCAGCAGGTGACCAAAAAGCACATATAAACAGACGCGCACAAAACATAGCAAACACAAGACAGAACAAAAACATAAAAGATCCACAAAAGAAGTACCGCCTTGGAACGGTCAGTAAAATATTTTACTGGAGGGCTTAAACCGGTTTAACGGCGCCAACCTCACCCTTAATTCAGATGTGGATCAAGACACATAGATATTTGGTTTGCATGAAAGACCCCTAACTTATCAATGCATCATCTCCTAAAACATATAAATCAAGATATAACAAGGAGATAAAGCAAGGATAAGGACTCAACAGTAAATTAAACTGAATACCGGAGCAAAAGAAATCCAACAGGTAAACCCCGGTGGGCCCGACAAACAGCCAAAGCATCAGGCCCCTACCATCTCATCAATAGATAAGTCTTTAAGTCGGAACCATCATAGAGTCTGAAGTCCGACCCACCGGCGTGCAATTAAAGAGGAAAGCAAAGTTGCCAACCGTGATTGGGTTGACTACCAAGCATGCAGTCTGTTGCAATACATTAATGTTATAGCCAATCTTTTTATAATGGGAAATTATTTTAATGAACTGCACTGAAAAATTATTAGAGCCAACAATCTTCTTCAACTTATACACCAAGTCACCATAGAAATCAGGTTCCGAAAGTCCTTGGGGCAAGAGAGATTTAAGTCCAACTTGGAATTTAGAAATCAAATCATAGTATCGTCTATAAAATTTTGAAAATGTTTTGCGAAGTTTATGATACCGATAGCCTTGTTTAAGAAGTTTCTGAGTTAACAATTTATTGCGAGTGTTGAAGTCAACAACATAGCTAGATGCTCTAGCAAAACGAATGAGTTGAGAGATATAGACTCCATAGGATGTAGAACGAGGAACATCACCATCTAAAAATGGGAAATTGACAATTTCAAAATCAAAGTCGTCACGTTTGTCATAAATTTTGGTAGAAACAATATCATTAGAAATTGACAAATGCAAGTCTAAAAACGCGGCTTCGGTATCAGAGGCATTGGCTTTATTAAGTTGGAGCTCTGAAGGGTATATTTGACTAACCATATTGTCAAAATAAACATTATTAATATTTAAAATATCGTCCAAATATCTGGAAGTAGCGTTAAACGCATCAATAACATCAGCCTGCTTATCATCAGAAAGAGACATCATAAGGTCCCTTTCATAACAAAACAGGAATAAATCTGCAACCAGGGGAGCACAATTAGTGCCCATAGGAATCCCAACAACTTGTCTATAGAGCTTGGTGCCAAATCGAATAAAAATGTTGTCCAACAAAAAGGTCAGCGCATTGCATACATTTTGACACGACCATGCATGATATTTTTTAGGTTTTTCTGAAGTAAAAAATGCATTTCTGTCACTACATGCAAGGTAAGGAGAGCCTTCTCTCTGGAAGGTACTTTCAATAAGATCAATAAGTTTATCTTTAATTAAATTATGAGGTAAAGTAGTGTAAAGAGTAGAAAAATCATAAGTAGACAAACTGGTCGCATTGAAATCTCTAGCTTTAAGTTTATCTAAAATTTCTAAAGCCTTATTTGGTTACTTAAAGAAGCAGTAGAATTTGAAAACTACCATCTGGTGCAAAATGTTGCTGGGCCTTTAACCCTTAATCCGCCAATCGCAACAAAAGTCGTCTGCTTTTCTTGTCTGCTGAAATGTTTAAGAAGCCTTCATGGCAAACAGTGCGGACCCAGATCAGACTGCTCCTATACGAGCAGTCTGTTCTGGGTCCACCCTGTTTGCTTCTATACTTAATTCGTCAGTAATGCTAGGCAATTATTTGCAGCAGACGACATTTTAAGATGTGTTTTTTTCTTGGCGCTTTAAGGGTTAAGGTTTTCATCTATGTAAATTGATAAATATTCTTGGATTTCATTCTCTCCTGAAACTGATATGTACAAAAAATTTAAAAACATGTCCTATCAAATTGCAGAGGTGAATTTTAACAGTTCATACATACCGACAGAAAGCCCTAATATTCTTACGCCTTAAATACCAAATTCACCTGGCCAGATAACATTTTTTGTTACATCTGTCCTCTGAGTATTTTTCTTGACTCATGCACAATAAGGTCTCATATTTCATGGGAATCATTTTTAATGAAACAGCAAACCGAATTTAGTTGATTAGGAACAAAATAGTTTGCTATATTATCTTGCAGCACTTTTAAAAAAATAAATCTTAACCCTTTCCTTCATGAATGTTCATGCTAGGCTCCACCCACTGTGAATAATTATAAAAATAAAATTTCACTTTTGTACATAGAACAAAGAAATTACTTGTCAGGTCCACTGATGTAGGATCAAATCTGATAATATTTCAATTAGCAAACAGAGTAGACCCTGATCTGGCAGAGCTGCCTGAGTCTGCTCTGTTTGCAAAAGTGTTAAAAGGTGTCTCTATGAGGTAAAGGGTAAAATAACTTAAGCTCCAGCATTAATTCTTTAACTGCTAGTTTTGTCTTCAACTGCTAATTTTGCAAATAGTTTGGACCAAGATCAGGCCCATCAAAATGTTCGGCCTGATCATGACCCAAACTGTTTGAAATTTATGGTATTCCTGAAATAATTTTTTAGGAAAAGAAAGAAAATCAGCAGAAGGCAAAAGAGCATGCAAAATTACGTATCATGCGAAGAATTATAATGGCCGACTACAGTAACAGTAACATAGATATAACTCTGTATTGAAATATAGTCAGGCAATAAAACTTTTGTTATCTGCTCCGCCCATCTGCTTAAGTTCTTAGTTAAGCCTTTTTTTCAAACAATATGAAACCAGATCAGACAGCAGAGATCAGGGTTCATAGTGTTAACTACCATGAAAAGATCTAGTCTTAAGTGCACTTGAACTTATGCAGCACACATAAAAAACATATAACATTTTCAGGACAAAACAAAGTGGCACTATAAGTGTTTTGATTGTTTGATTTGATTCTTTACGTCACAGTCAACATTATTTCAGTTATCTTTGGATAGGTCTTCCTGGGACGAACCAGTACTAAGCAGAGGATAAAGTGTCTTGCTTAAGGAAACAATGCAGTGCCTTTGGTTATGGAAGGGTATCGGGCTCATAATTCAAATACGCATTATGCCTTATACCTGATTCCATTTACGTGTTATGGATGTGTATTATGCTTTACCACAAAGTGTCTATCAGTTGTATGCAGTTTACATTCTACAAAATGATCGTGGTAATAATTCCATTTGGGTGTTTTGTACCCCCAATTTCCTGTCATAATTCCATTCCAGTAATGTGTATTTCTTATTTGCTATAACAGACAGTGCGTTTCAGCAATATGCATTATGCATACTACAAAATGTCTTTACGCTTGATGCCATTTAGTCATTATGTTATGTGCTTTATGGGTTTTCTCAAATCGCGAAATTAGCTCTTTCAAAGTTTCTTATCTCTCTGAATAGCTGTCAATGCGCGTTTCAATTGACAACAAAGTCTTATTTCGGCTTTTCATGTTGTCGCAAATCGTTTTATGACTGAGCACAATACGCTGTACATGTAGGAGACGCCTATGCTGCTTTAAATGATGACAAGAATACTTCTGGGCAGGCATAGATCTTTTGTGCGGCTATCCCTGAACAGCCAGTAGCGGTTCTTGATCCGTTGTTTTAGCCTCTTAGGTAGATTAGTATTCCTCGTCAGTCAGGGGTGGGTCCAGGATTTCTGGAAAGGGAGTTCATGTGTATAAAAATGTGGAGCTGGAACCTTTGAAAATTATAGTTTTCGTCAAGACATAGGTTGTAACAATGAGGCCCTCCCGGGAGTTTTGGGGAACAGTGGAAAAAGGACATTAATTAATGGGGAACAAAGGCCAATTTTGAGGGGAACAAAGACAATATTGGGGAACAGGGAACATAAGAAAGCAAGTTTTCGATTTTTTTGGAGCAGGGGAACAAGCCAATTTATTTCAGGGAACAAAGGAACAGGTACCCTCCCTCATTCCCTCCTCCGAGAGGGCCTCCACAGTTAAGACAAGGCCGTCGTCGGTGGTACGGCCGGTGGCCGGACCACTTTTTTTGGCCAAAAAAGGTTTTAGCCGGACCACTTATTTTAGGCCGAATATGCCTTTTTGTCTGGGTCATTTTTCATTTTTCTATTGACTTTTTTACCTTGATTTATATTAACTCGGACATGTATATGTCTAGATAAGCAAAATTTTCCAGCGTAATATTGTGAATATTTTCTTATCCATCAGTTTTAACATTTGTTTTCGGTGCTCAAAAGAATCGTTCTCATCGAGACGGTTCTTTTGAGTATCCACAACCGGGTCCACAACATATGTTTTAGTAAAGATTTAAACATATGTTTTAGGTGCCCAAAAGAACTGTCTCATTGAGACAGTTCTTTGAGTACCCACAACATATATTTTAGTTGATAAATAGGAAACTTATTTTTAACTACGCTCTCTTTTCTAGAGGCCTGGGAATGTATGATCATGTATGTATCGAACTGAAAAAAATCAAAACAACAACCCCCCCCCCCCAAAAAAAAAAAAACAAAACAAAAAAAAACAACAACTAATACAACAACAGATATCTGTATCAGAATTACTAGCAAACTGTCAAGTTTGATGCCGTCGCTTGATGAGACCCACCGAGGGGTCAAAACAGTTGTTAATACATTGCTGGTTGGGGGTTCAAAAAGCTGTCGTAAGCATCTGAAATGCAGCTAATGCTTGTAAAATAAACTTGGTATGACAAGAAAGAAATGCCTCAAAATGCATTAGAATCGCTTCTACAGACATCTTGAATTAGAAAATTTTCTTGGGGTTCCCCCCACACCCCCTGACAAGAGGGGTCATCCACCTCTCGTACCCCCCACCCCCCCACCACCACCACCCCACTCATGCCTTCGACACTCAGAAAAAACGGCTACGACGTTCCATGGCCGTACCACTTTTCAAAAGCCGACGACGGCCCTGTAAGAAGTAATATCACACTATTTGGTAGATCTAACCTCAATACTAACAAAAGTTTTTTTCTCCTTCCACGGGAAATCAGGATAACTCTTGACGGGCAGAATTTACCTGTACACCCGGTTATCTTCCGAAAGTATAGACATGCGCAGACAATCGTCTCGCGTGTTTGTTGTTTTTTTTTCATAAAATGAGGGACAAAAAGTAGAGAAGAATTCTACTGCAGAATTATTTATTAGTTTCATTTTTTTTAATTTTGCGTTTAGCATTTTTTGGTGAAGCTAGTAATTTAGTTGCGTAGTCGAAATAGACTTAAGCGTATTGCGGTTTGGCAAAAACAGGTTTACCGGAAAACGCAAGTTCAGGTGAACCAGAATATGGAAAGCCATTCTGTAGAAAGCGAATTCCGAATTACAGAAATGCAGTCACTGTTATATTTTTTATAGAAATAACCAAATGGAATTATCGCCTCGACCCTTTTCATAGAACGTAAAATGCATATTACGGAGAGGCACTTTGTGTTAAAGCATAATTAGGGATTAGGGATACAGAACACCCAAATGGAATTATTACCACGATCATTTTGTAGAACGTAAAATGCATACAACTGATAGACACTTTGTGGTAAAGCATAATACACATCCATAACCCGTAAATGGAATCAGGCATAAGGCATAATGCGTATTTGAATTATGAGCCCGATACCCTTCCATATTTGGTGAGGCTTGAAACTGCAACCCCTCAATCTCCAGTCAAGCACTCTTCCACTGAGCCATCACACTCCTCATGGTATAAGTGTTAATCCTTAAACACACCGGGTAGGCGGCAATCTAAAATGCCAATACTATCGAGGAACGTAGATTAAAAATCGTTAGAAACAGAGTTTTCGGTTGCCATTTGTCGCCACACTTGCGACAATTGGCAATCGAAAACACTGTTTCTAACGATTTTTGATCTGCGTTCGTCGATTGTTGATAGCATTTTTGATTGCCGCCTACCCGGTGTGTTAAAGCGCCCAAGAAAAAAATACATCTGAAAATGTCGTCTGCTGAAGTCATCTGCTGCAAATAATTGCCTAACATTACTGACCAATTAGGTATAGAAGGAAACAGTGTGGACCCAGAACAGACTGCTCCTATAGGAGCAGTCTGATCTGGGTCCACACTGTTTGCCATAGAGGCTTAAACTTTTCAGCAGACGAAAAAAGCAGATGAATTTTGTTGGGACTGGCGCATTAAGGGTTGTAATCTGGTAGACAGAAAATCCACATAGACTATCAATACCCAATTAGACTATTATAAGGCTCAAAATGTATGTTTGAGTATATCTGTCAGCTCTCCCTCCTTGTAGGAGTAAACTAAAATGTCACAAAAACTCCTCTTGGGGTGTGGACATAAGATTTGGTATAAGGTTGTAGTCAGGTGCACCTGCATCATGTAAAATTATACAAGAATGTGAAATCTATCTTCACTTGAAATCTTCAGTTTCATCAAATTCTTAAGATCAGGTGACATAAATGGATTCATGTCACAGGTTTTGATAAACAAAAATTTCATCGTAAAATTGTGATTATTTTCTTACCCATCAATTTTAACATATGTTTTGGGTGCTCAAAAGAACCGTCTCAATGAGACGGTTCTTTTGAGTACCCACAACATATGTTTTGGTTGAGAAATAAGAAAATTAAATTTTCTTTATAGTACAGTCCTGCATGTTTAACTCTGCCCACTAGCGGCAAATTTTGTTGTCTGTTGATCATTTTTGCAAACAGTTTGGACCCATATCTGGCCTGATCTGATCCAATCTGTTTGACACTCTGACAGTATTCCTAAATATTTTTTTTTCGCAAAAGTTAATTCTGAAAACAAGGAAGTAGATGATAAATATCATAAAAATTACCCAGCATGCAAAGAGTTGAAACCCATTTATGTTTAGTGTCTCATAAACGGGGAATTTGCTAACATGTACCAGTAGACCAAGATAAGATGTAATTTATCAGAGTCTGCACTGTTTACCATAAAGGCTCTATTTAGCCAGCAGACAAAATAATTCGGAATAACTCTGATCTGCATCCCCTTATTATGATTGATGGATTATTCCAATATGATTAACCCTTTGTATACAAATGGATTTTTCCTTCTGGTTTGATACAATACACTTGGGATAGTTCATCATACATATCTAGGGGAGGCAGGTTGTAATTTTAAAAAAAAATAGTGTATTCTTTTGTCTGAATATCTTTTTTTACCTTTACCACAGTTTAGATCCTGATGAAATGCAGCATTTTACTGCATTTCATCTGGGTTTTCATTGTTTGAAGAGTTACCCCTATTGGGGGGTGGGGTGGGGGGTTGTGTACAGAGAGTTTAAACCTTATTAATGGTAGGTTTTGTTTGTCATAATTCCTTTTTAAATGCTGAAAAATTCAGGGCAACTTACATAAGATAATGGTACTTATTGCATTGTTGAACAAGCCGGGGCAAATGTGCAGACCCACCAGAGCCTTTGTTGTTCAATTTTGCAAGCATGGCTTTAGACAAAGTAGACAAGACTAGTTTTAGTGGTGCAGTCAGAACAGCATGTCATCGGTCGGGAGTCAAAACCTCTTAACTCTGATTTTTACCAAAACAACTTTTTGTCAACGCGGGAATACCAAACGCAAGGCGCACATTTTGTCAAACTCTCGTTAGCTCTAATTCAATTAGAACCCCCTTAAAAAGCATCAATCATGCTTGGAAATATCATATCTATGAAAAATACCATCATTTTGGTGCTCATTTTACCAAGATACGTTGTTTTGCCATGAAAAATATGCTCGAAATGTCATAACTGGATGCTTTTCCGCTAAAAAAATGATCAAAATGACGTAACTCAAGTGAAACTCTTCATAATGACCGTGGAATCTTTATCTGAAGTTCAAAACACCAATAACAGTGAATTTGGATGTTACTAAATATAATCCTGTCTGACTTTCAGCAATATAGGACACTCCTAGCAAAAGTTTTTCAGTTTTATGTCTCTCCTGAAAAATGTAAAAATCAAGATGCAAGTTTTTGACTCCCGATCGACAATGTGACATACAGGTTGAAGGGCCAGGAAGGCAAGAAACTGACAGAAAACAACTGCCATGAGTGGAAGCTCAGGACAGTTTACCTTCAAGAAAGGAGATCAGACGTGAGGTTTGCTATGCATGCAGCTAGTCAGTTACCTGGAAAGGGGCCCACTGATGTGGATGATGCCCATGCAACTGCATGTTAATCAAAAAATCCAATTATACTTATGATGATATGAATTACAGTAAGACCTGTGTAAAACAGCCACTCAAAAAAGACAAAACAAAGATCTTAATGACAAATTGTAGCTTAATGAAGGTCAAAAGTATTGCACAATGCTCCACAAGGGAGCATTCTGCAATACTTTTGACCTGCTTTAAGTGATAATTGGTCTTGAAAACCTATTTTCTATGTTTTGAACGTGGCCGATTTTTGTTTTGTTTTGTTGCTTTACGTCCCAGGCAACATCTATGGTCATGGCAGGACTGTCAGTTCACCTAAACACACTTTTTCCTGGGGAAGCTTGAACAAGTAGTTAACCAGTACTTTGTGCACTAACTTTCATTTGTAACTGACAACAACCCATCTTGAATGATTCAGCGGAACAGAGGAGAATGACCGTAGAAATTATTTCATGATTTATCTTCACAAAAGTATTGGACCGGGCCGGAATCGAACTCGCGACCCCTGGATCTGCAGTCAGACACACATCTGTAGCCAGACATGTTACCGATTGGGCTACACTGCCCGGTTGAAAGTGGCCATTTTAAACAGGTTTTACTGTATCTAGTGAAGTCTAAATTTTGCTCTTCTACTTTATCTACAACCCTCTGTGTATATGAACTGCAAAGGCTCTAGCAAGGCTGCAGGCTTGTGCAGATTTGTCTGAGCCTGGACTGCTCACATATGAAATAAGTACCTAAATTCAATCTGGCTGATCTGGCTGTTATGTTTATCCCTTTACCCTGTTTGCTATATTTAGAAAATTGTATCATTTTCTATAAATAATTCAAATTTTCAAATATTTTCCGAAAAATATTTTTTACATTTCAATAGTTTTTCAAAGGGATCCAAAGTCCCTTGTGTGTAGTAAAGGGTTAAACTGATGTTTAAACTCTTTGCATGCTTGGTAATTTTTCATGATTTTTTTGTCGTCAACTGTCTCTTTTCTAAATTAACTTTTTCAAAAAGTGTCAAACAGTTTGGATCAATGCCGGCCTGATCTGGGTCCAAACTGTTTGCAAAGATCAGCAGCAGAGGAAGAATGCGTTGCTGGCAGGTTAAGATTTAAAAATCACAATTTTTGCTCAAAAACTTTTACATTTTGTCATATTTTCTCTTTAGGTTGTAGCATAGAAATACCAGCAGCACATGGCTACCTGGAAGCCCCCTACAGTTTTCAATCTCAACAATACCCGAGTAACTTAGACTGCCAGTGGATACTGTATGGTGGCAAGACAATGAATAGGGGTTTAACAATTCTGTTCCGGATGACTGACCTGGATGAAGACCCAAGAGGGACAGCCAAATCTGAAGATCATTTAAAGGTAGAACATTAACCCTTAAAATGCACAGACGACAAATTTTGCCACATCTTTCCCAATTTTCCTAAAATAAGGTATGATATGTCATGAGAATCGTCTGCTTGCAGACGATTCTCATGAAATATCATGCCTTATTTATTAATTTTGAAAAAGTGACAAAATTTGAAAATGTTGTCTGCTGCAAATTATAGGTAGCTCTTGATGGGTTAACAATGATAAAAAGTTGTGGTTCAATAGCCCTTTGCATGCTGAATAATTTTCATGATTTTTTTGTCATCTGATATGTATAATATGCATGCAATCTCTGCTTATAAAAGATTCAGGAAATTATATATAACTCGCATGCAATCTGCTTATAAAAGATTAAGAAAATTATGTATAACTCACATGCAATCTCTGCTTATAGACGATTAAGAAAATTATGTAAAACACACATGCAACCTCTGCTTATAAAAATAATGGAAATTATGAAAAGCACACATGTAATCTCTGCTTATAAAAGATAAAGGAAATTATGTAAAGCACACATGCAATCTCTGCTTATAAAAGATGAAGGAAATTATGTAAAACACACAAGCAATCTCTGCTTATAAAAGATGAAGGAAATTATGTAAAACACACAAGCAATCTCTGCTTATAGAAAATTATGGAAATTATGTAAAACACACAAGCAATCTCTGCTTATAGAAGATTAAGGAAATTATGTAAAACACACAAGCAATCTCTGCTTATAAAAGATTAAGAAAATTATGTAAAACACGCATGCAATCTCTGCTTATAGAAGATTAAGGAAATTATGTTTAGCATGCATGCAATCTCTGCTTATAAAAGATTAAGGAAATTATGTATAACACGCATGCAATCTCTGCTTATAAAAGATTAAGGAAATTATGTAAAACACACATGCAATCTCTGCTTATAAAAACTGGAAATTATGTAAAATGCACAGGCAATCTGCTGTTAATTTTTTTTATTGAATTTCAGTGAAACACACATGCAATCTCTGCTTATAAAAGTAGCAGAAAACTATGTAAACACAAATGCAATCTGCTTATAGACCATTAAGGAATAACACACATGCAAATTATAAAAGAAGCAAGAAATTATGTAAAACACAAATGCAATCTGCTTATAAAATGTAGGAAATTATGTAAAACACACATGCAATCTGCTTATAAAAAGTAGGAAATGATGTAATACACACATGCAATCTGCAGGGTTATTTCTGGTCCAGAATATGAATGGGGCATGAAAATGGGCAAATGACCCATGACCCATTCATTTGCATGCAAAAATTAAGATTTTGATGGGCCATTTGGAAAAAAAGATTGGCCTAAGAAAACTTAATATCCACCTAATAGCAAGATGAACACCAGATTTGAATAGCTTATGGATGGGGCCCAGCCACAAATGAAATCCAAATTACTCTATCACTCATAGTTGTCTTATAAAATAGTTCGGGCCCATCTCTGAAATATTCCTGAATCTGTTTATAAAAGAAGCAGGAAATTATGTAAAACACACATGCAATGTCTGCTTATAAAATATAGGAAATTATGGAAAACAAAACGCACAATGTCGTCATGCAATCTCTGCTTATTAAAATAGGAAATTATGGAAAACAAAACACACATGCAATCTCTGCTTATAAAAGAAATAGGAAATTATCTAAGTCACACATGCAATCTTTGCTTATATAAGAAACAGGATATAATGTAAATTACACATACAGTATGATTGTAAAAGATACAGGAAATTGCGTAAAAAAAAGAATCCTAAATTGTTGAAAACACACATAGGATATGTGCCAATGGAAAATTAAAGAAATAGTGAAAAGGCTCATGGGATGTTTGTAAAAAGATTCATAAAGTTGTTGAAAACACACTTGTAATGTGGTGATGAAACATTCCGAAAGTTATGAACACACACATGAATGGGATATGTTTGATAAATACATCTCATGCATACATGTGTGTTTTCCATAATTTCCTGAATCTTTAAAAGCATACATTTGTAAATATTTATCTCATTTATAGATGAAAGATAAAATGTCTCATCAAAATTTAGTAAATTCAATTTTCCATCAACATATTTTAACCGTTTTTATCATATGACTTTGCCTCTGAGAGTGAAATTACAATAAAATCGATAAACCACTAGTGGTTAACAGATTTATGGGAAATGTTATGACATCCATAACAGTGTTGCGTACATAAGGTCACAATTATAACTTTTTTTACGCCAGAAATGAGATTTCAAAGTGATCTTAATGTCAGTCATATGATAAATAGAATCTAACATTTGTGCTCTTGTATTATTGAATTGATTAAACTTGTTGAGCAAAAAAGATAGATGCTCGGCAAGCCTCGCATTTTATCTCTAACTCAACTCGTTTAATAAATGCAATAAAACATTAGCACTCATGTAAGATCCTCTATGCATATCTACTAAAATCTATATGGGCCTGGGCACATTAGAGTTTGTTTCTGATCACATGGCCAAGCAACAAAGGCTGGATCAAGCCTGCTCTGACATATGCACAGACTAGTCAGAGCTTCTGCTACTTGCATAAACTTGGTATTGATGTAAATGTAGACTCAGACCAAATTTTAGGCCTTTGGTCCCACTGGTTGTATCATCATGTGTTTTTAACCCATTTAAGCTGAATGGAATTTCCCACTGCTATCAATTGGAACCGTCATTTTCTGTTTTAAGGGATGTTGGGTGGTATTTTTCATTTTTATTCAAATTTTAATAGAACATTCTGCAAGCAAACAGTGGAGACCCTGATCAGACATTGCATTATGTGGTGTCTGGTCTGGGTCTGCACTGTTTGCCTACGTCCACAAAAGGATGCTAGGCTTATATGGGTTAATCCTATATGCTGGAATCCCCTAAATGGATACTTTGGCAAACCCTTAAGAACCAGATGAAATGCAGCAATATGCTGCATTTCATCAGAGTCTACACTGTTTGCTAAGATTGAAACAATTAACCATTCAAGGACATATGGAAAATTCTACCTGTGACCCATTAAAGTACACAATGGACAGTCCAGTACTTTTTGTATCAATATGCATGGGAAAATCAATCAAAGTACAGAGTGTTAACCCTTTACTCCACACAAGCACCTTTGGACGTCTTCGAAATGTAAGAATTTTGAAAATATTATGAAAAAAGGAACATTTGCTCCTGAGAAGCAAATGTTCCATTTTCCATCATATTTTTCAAAACTATTGAAATGTAAAAAAATATTTTTTGGAAAATATTTGAAAATTTGAATCGTTTACAGAAAATGATGCAATGTTTTAAATATAGCATATGGGGTAAAGGGTTAAAGGAGGCTTTAAGAAAATGCAATATATACAGTTGAATCTCCAATATTTGAAGTCATCTGCTCTAAAAAGGTTTTATTTCTAAGTCTTTTCTATACTCCATATATAGACACAGGCCTACATAAAGTTAAGATTTAAATACCCCTGTGTCTATCTAAAACCTGATATAAAAGTAACACAAATATCTATTTGCAATAGGCAAGCATTTATTTGCTAGATGGACACGGACATGACATTTCAAAATGACAGTTTATTCTTTTTTTAGACGGACGGTATGCGTCTCTAAAGACTTGACCTTCGACGTTTAAAAAACAGTCTTTACATTATATGGGTCACCCATCCTCGATTGCCAGCAATGGCCCACGAAAAACCCCACCTTCAAGAGGGAGGAAACGTGTGTCCAACGTCTAATAGTGCTGAAACAACCTCAGGGGCAGGTAGTCCGACCTTACCTGTCATGCAAAATTCAACCCATAGCATGCACCATTTTGAGCTCTCAATAATGCAAATTTTTTATCAATCAAACATTTTGGCGCTTTAAAGTTGATGTTTACTGGACTTGCGGCTCGCTAGAACTGATTTCTATATCACATACAATTCAAATCTTTCAATAACTCTTGATTTAATCAAGCTGCTTGATTGGCTAAGCATATACCTACGTATCAAAAAGACAATTCTTTCCCGCTTTACTAATGAAACGCGGGAAAGGTTAAATATCAGTAGCTGGAATTAAAGGAAGTAGACATAAAGAATTATCATATGATGTTACTGTTATTCAGTGGATAACTCCTGTCAGAAATGATGTTATGACCACATGTAACATGACTTTCAGCAGGAACCAGTTAAGTCATAATGACGTCCGTTACTGCAATGCAAATTTTCATAGAAATAACCACACTTTAAAGGGGATAAAATCACACGATAAACAGAATATTACACTCATGATCATTTCATATGAAATTTATTTAACAAGCCTTTGACGAGTTTAATAAATTTCATATGAAATGATCACCTGTGTAAGATCCTTATAATACCACCTCCAAAAGATGATTATTAGTTTTTTCCTTTTGAAACATATTTGATTGTTTAGGTATTGATGTTCAGATTCCAAGCAGAATTCACCCTTGGCTTGTCATGTATTCTCTATTTATCATATGACGTTGCGTCTGGGAGTGAAATAACGCCATGCAATAAAATCTGTAAACTACCAGTGGTTTATCGATTTTCGGGAACATAAGATGTCCATTACAACGTTGCGTACATAATGACAAAAATATAACGTTTTTACAACAGAAATCAGATTTTATCATATGATAAATAGAATCTAACATTAGTGCTCTTGTATTATTGAATTTATTAAACTCGTTGCGAAAAAGAGATAAAATGCTCGGCAAGCCTCGCATTTTATCTCTTTTCCCCAACTCATTTAATAAATTTAATAAAACATGAGCACTCATGTAAGATTCTCTATTTATTTTTAGGTATATTTAGATGAAGCAACAGATCCTATTCCAGTGATGGATCCAAATGACCAGCACCAGAGCTCTGAAGGTCATATCAAAGTGGTGTTTACATCAGATCACATTCTTAATAGAGGTGTAGGATTTCGTGCAGAATTTTCTGTGGGTATGTCTGTTTTTTTTATTTACATTGAATCCTGTTAATTCCAAGTTTACAGGGAAAGACTTTTAACTTCATATTACATACATGTGATAACCTGATGATGGCAATGAGGGAGATTTGATGTTCAGATGAGGGAGATCAGGGTCTCAATGAGGGAGATTTTTCGAAGTTACAGAAAGGTGTACTTAAACAACTTATTAAAGTCTTTAACCCCCTTCATTCTGGTGGATTATCCTATACACAATGATATAATAAGTATGGAATAGTCCATTTTGTATTTCAAGTTGTTTTGACAGGCAAAATTTATTTAAAATTATGTATATTTTTCATATCTTAAAGCTGCATACTCTGTAACTTTGAACATTTTTCGAAAAATATTTTTTCTTTTTAAATCATTTGTAAAAATAGAATTAAGTTATGTTTTCACAATAAATATGTTCAGTACAGCTGAAAACTGCATGGAAAAGTGAATTATCTTATAAACACAGGTGTTTTTTCTCTTGTAAGTAATTATTTGCGTCCCTCCAATAATTCTAGACAGTTGATTTTTAACATAAATGCTCTTGTGTTGATTGTGATAATTTGTTAAGATTTACGAAAATGGTAAGATCTTTACGTGAATTTGAGTATTTTTTACTGTATTCTTGAAAAATAGAAACTTTACTTCATAAATTAAAAGATCAAAAGTTACAGACTATGCAGCTTTAATAATCAGTGCAGACATTGATGAAATGCCACTGTTTGGGTCTTCACTGTTTGCCAAAGTACCTGTTTACTACTACTGTTTTTCCAGTAATACAGGCTTATATTTATCATTGTATTTTGCACATAAAGTGTTTAAACAGGGTTGATAATGATCAGACTTATGTGTAAGTTTCCAATCTGGTAGGTAGTCAACCTTTCCAGACATAGTGGAAAAACCCCTGAGAAGGGTATTTTTTCAGCATTTACCAAGGTGCATATCAATAGATACTATATATGACGCCAATTTTAAAATTATATTAGCTTTTTACTTACGAGTTTAAATGCTAGTTTTTATAGTGATTAAAAGCTTGCAGTCAATGTCATCCTCGGTAGAATATATAATTATAAAATACTTTAATTAAAAATGTTGAAATTTGGAAAATATATATTAAAATAAGTGAATAATCGCCTTGAAATTCAAGAATTTGCTAAAATATATTGCAACAAGGGAGCTAACTCAAAAACGTCATTGCATAGTTACCTTAAAAATGATCATGGGTTTTTACGGATATTTTTTTTTCTGACAAAATAAACTTCAGTGAGCCATCACATCATAAAAATACCTTATAAATAAAAGGTTTCTGTTTAAAAATGATAGATTTAGATGTCTGAGAATGCAGAGAAATGAACATCAGCGTGCGTCATTCTGTTTGGAGAGAGAAGCAATCTTCGGCTTGCGTCTCATGCGCGGATTTTTTCTCATGCCTGTAATCTCGGACCCACTAAACATTTATACTGGGTCCGAGCTGTAATGTCTGGTGAGTGATGCTGAAGGACGAATTGCACTCTGCCCCCTTTCTCACTACGCTTGATGGAAAGTCAGCTTGAAAGGGAGACTTGTACGGACGGCGATCTTTCAAAATGTTCAGAGTCTACGCAGACGTCATGGTGATAAGCGTGCCATACGAGTGCCCTACTTGAGAGATTATTGTGTTTATTTCATGCACAGTATGACACCATGTATATTATGATTATCTGACCGTTACCAGTAGCGTTCAATTGCCCAAAGCTGTTAAAAGTGCGTGCCGATCACCGTAAAATGGTCGCTTGCGAAAATATCATTATAGCAAAATCCAAAATGCGGGAGATTGCGTTGCCCGCACGGGAGTGCGGGAGATAGGGTTCAAATTCGGGAGCCTCCCGCATGATCCGGGAGGTATCACATGTATGATATTATCAGTTGTTCGAAATAGATAGATGCCAGGCCTTGCGGTTACAAAACATTGTTCATGCTCAACTCAGCTGAGCATGTATAAATTTGCAGCCGCTCATAAAAAGTATTATGTTGAAAAATTAAGACTAATCTTGTTTTTAAACTCTCAGTTGTATTTACTATGCTAACAAATGTTAAAATGCCAACATATTTACCATGCTAATAAATGTTAAAATGCCAACAGTTGTTTGCATTTCAACATTTATGAAGTTGATGAACTTCATCTTAGGTTGTTTCGAGCATGAAAAAAAAATCAGTATCTGTTTCCCTGCCTTGAAGCTTGAAGAAAATGACCAAATGAGAGCACACTAAACAGTGAAGACCTAGATGAAATGCAGCATACTCCTGCATTTCATCAGAGTCTACTCTGTAAAGGTTACAAAGATCTTCAGACTAAAGAATACAATATTTTTGAAAATTAGAAATTAACACCCCTAGATAAGATATGTACAATGGACTATCCCAAGTTTACTGTATCAAACCAGAAGGAAGAATCCATTAGTATACAAAGTGTTAAGAAATTAGTTATGATTCACAGTACCATAGTAAGAAAGGGGGCAAAGATCAGGAATGGATACAATCAAGTACCACACCTGTCCCAGGAAACCACATGGGAAAGTAACGAAAACACAATTTAACACCACAAACGAGAACCAAGAGGTGAGCCCTTTCCAGGCAGGTGACCACAAGGCAGCAATTAACAGACCCAAAAGCATGACAAAAACAAGACATGAATAACACAAATGATCAACAAAAGAAGTACCACCTTGGAACGGTCAGTAAAAAATATTTTACTGGAGGGCTGAAACCGGTTTCACAGTGCCAACCTCACCTTTAGTTCAGATGTGGATCAAGACACATAGATGTTTGGTTTGCATGAAAGACCCCTTAATTATCCATGCATCATCTAAAACATATAAATAAAGATATAAAAAGGAGATAAAGCATGTCAAGAAAGTTGAACTTGCAAATATATAAGCTAATGAGAAGATTACATCAGTTCAGATAAGGAAATTGTTTTTGCGTAAAATTTTAATTATTTTCTTACCCATAAATTTAAACATGTGTTTTGGGTGCTCAAAAGAACCGTCTCATTGAGACGGTTCTTTTGAGTACCCACAACATATGTTTTGGATGACAAATAAAGAAACAGTTTTCCAATACACACTCTTATCTGGAGGCCTGTACAGAGACTAGCTCGGATGAGAAATAAAGAGAATAATTTTCCAATACGCACTCTTATCTAAGCTAATGAGAAGATTTAGGCCTTTTGTTAAGAGTGTGTACCAAAAAATAACTTTCTTATTTCTCATCCAAAACATAAGTTGTGGGTACTCAAAAGAACCATCTCAATGAGACGGTTCTTTTGAGCACCTGAAACATATGTTAAAACTGATGGCTAAGAAAATATTTACAATTTTACGCTTAAAAATTTTGTTTATCTAAACCTATAAGATTATTTATACTCCCTACTAATGAGTTTTGAATCCCTCCTCCTTTATGAGCTCAATAGGGGAGCTCACATACTACCTGAAATTTCTAGAGCCATCTCTGTACCATGCCTTGGTTGTTTGACTCAGAACATCCCTGTAATCAGGGTGGGTAGTCACGTGGTTTTTGCTTGGATACACTGTACGGATGTTCGAATATACTGTACAGACATTCTAATGGAATGTAGGAAGATTTCTCTATGTTTTCTCATCTATACCCAGAAAGTTATACACCATTTTCCAGCCCACATTTTCCCCTATCAAACGCTACCAGGATAGCATCTTTAAGCTTCTTACTTTGAGTACTAACTCTGTCACAAATGTTGTCCGTACAGCTTATTTCCATATTCAGGCCCGATCTTCGCCGCTAAAAAATTTGTGACAGAGTCTGTACTCAAAGTAAGAAGCTTTATGAGGATATCCTGGCATCGTTAGATCGGGAAAAATGGGAGCTGGAAAATGGTGTATAACTTTCTGTGTAAAGATGAAAAAAACATGCAGAAATATCTACTTACTTTCGCTTAAAACATCGGTGTGGAAAGAAGTCCGCCATTTTTCCGTACAGTGTATCCTAACAGAAATCATATGACTACCCACCCACCCTGTGTAGTGCCTCAAGCTAGAAGAGAATCTTACATTTTTGAATTTATTAAAACAAGTTAGGGAAAAGAGATAAAATACAAGGTTTCTCAAGCATTTCATGGCTTTTTAGCAACTGGTTCACTAAATCTGATAAGACATGAGTATTGTGTTGTTTCAATTAATTTGTTTCATGGCACTCAAATCTATTTGAAATAGATTTTTTTTTTTAAAACGTCATGATTTTCCATAATATCCATGATGTTTTTATGAACCTTCTTACATAATGTTATTAACATGCATGTAAACCACTAGTGGTATGTCAATTTTAATTCATGGCATTTATAACCCTCCCAGACAGAACATCATGTGATAAATCTATTTTTATTAATATTTGTTCAAGTAACGGTCAGTCAAAATACAGACCTAGTGCCACCTAAAATTTGCAGTATACGACACTTTCAATTTTTTTTTTTTTTTGCTTTATGGAACCAAATGACACTTGATATTTCATATGAATCATCTGCTGGCAGATGATTCAAATGAAATATCAAGTCTTATTTTGTTCCATAAAGCAGAAACAAAATTGAATAAAAGAAATCAGAAACCTTGCGGCAATTCTATTTGGCAAATGATTAGAACAGAAATCAACACAATCAAGGACCACATCACATGGGAATGGGACAAAAACACAAGATCACTTCACATACAAGCAAACCAAGAGGTCAGCCTGTTCCCATCAAGTGACTACAAAGCCCCAATGAAAAGACAAGAAAGCATGACAAACACAAAACGTAATTAAGAAAAAATGATCCATAAAAGAAGCACCACCTTTGAACGGTCAGTAAAACATATTTTTACAGAAGGTCTTAAACAAGCCTGATTGTATAAAAGAATTATAATTAGCATTCAAGGGTTAATAAAGTAGAAATGTTCTTGTGTTAACAGATTGTCTTCCTCTGGTTGTATCAACATGGACAGTGAAATCAATAGACTCTACCAGCTTTGAAACAGATGTAGCTATGACGTGTGAGACTGGCTACAGGTTTGATGCAGAGGAATATGTCCATCTCACCAGCGTGACACTGCACTGTAATCCTGGAGGAACTTGGAGTTATAATGGAGCAACCAATATTAGAATTCCTAGCTGTGAGAGTAAGGCCAGAATTTTTTTATTAGTTGATTTACGGGATTTTTTTTTTCAGATTTAGGGTCGGGGGAAACGAAAAAAAAATAAATAAAAAAGCTCTAAAAATGACCAGTTAACTGGTCATTTTCAGGGCTTTTTTTTTTTTTAATATTTTCATTTTTTTTTAAAACTCCAGAAACGGTAAAACTAGTATTAAGTAAACCAACAGTCTGTATTAAATCTTTAAATATTTTATCATTTTCCTAAAAATCTGGATAGGACAATCACTCTTAACAGTGTCACTCTCAAAAATACACAGACAGAACCTCAAAAATATATTATTTTTTCAACAAAACAAATAGTATTTAGAGTCAGCAGATAAAATAAAAAAAAAATAAAAAATTGAAATTATATATTTTTTTTCTACTTTCCAGAAAATTACAGTAGGAGGGTTTGTAAATCAACTAATAAAAAAATTCTGGCCTAAGTAAAGGAGTGAGAGTAAGAAAATGAGTGAGAAAAAGTAATGTGGCATGACACAGTAGCCCTTGAGGTTAATCAGTTTTGTAAAACTAGCTTAAGAATACTTAACTGTGAGAGTAAATTAAGCCCTGATTAGGCCTTGAGGCTAATGAGTTTTCATGTAAATCTTGAAGCAAGCTTCAGAATAGGAGCCGCTGTGGTGTAGTGGATAAGCCACTCGCCTTGTAAACCAGGGGTCGCAGGTTCGATCCCCGGCTTCACAAGTCTGTCGGATGAGACTTTAAGCCATGGCCCCGTCCCCATATGACTTCAGCTGTTGGTGGGACGTTAAACACAAACACAACAACAACAAGCTTCAGAATACCTAGCTGTTAGATGAGGTAAAAGAGTTCTAAAGGACTAGCTTTATGATGCCTTACTGTGGGAGTAAATTGAAAATGTGGCATGACACATTAGTCTTAGAGGTTTAATTACAGAACAGAAATTTTATTTGGACTTAAGCATTACAAGCTGATTGTTACAGCAAAACATATATATATATTTATATATATATATAATTACATCTTCACTGCGAGTCTTTAATTGAACCTTTACATTAGAGATTTCGTTCATACCTTCATGAACAAATCAATTTAACCCACATACACGCCATTTTGGCGGGCCAATGTCAACGCCATCCAATAATGTTGCTGTCTACTGTCATTTGCATGAGGTTGAACACGTATCGCCATGACATTAAGCACAAAAATTTAGCGTTTTGGCTATTCCAAACTCTCTGTTATGTCTGATTTAATTCAAAATATCCGTAAAACCAGCCAAGTTAGGTGAAAATTGAAAATTGATACTTGACTGATAATATAAAATGTTTAAATTAGTAATAAATTCCATTTTGGGTCTTTCATGGAATCACTTACTTTGCAAGAGACCTGAAGTTGTCATGATTCCATGAATAGACCAAAACTTAGGAAAACATATATTCGCCACATGTGTTCAGTGTTTTGACATTTGTAGTTCACATTGGCTGGTAAATTAGCAGACAACAATTGCCATGAATGATGTGAAAATGGTTAAATGTGTCGTCATATTACATTATTCTATAAAAACAAATATAGATGAGCCGTGACATGTGATTTCCAACAATGTGGTGTTTTGACATGAATAGACTCAGACGAGCATGTGCAGCCTCCTTTTAGGCTTAGAAACTCTAAATGCTGTTTGGTCAGTAGCTTAATATTCATAGAATATTCAAGCAACTAGCAAAGGCTATGATCAGACTGCGCGTATGCGGAGGCTGATCTGAGGCTTTGCTGGTCGCACATACCACATTGTTGGAAATCTCTTGTCGCTGCTCAGATGTCTTGTGATATTATACAATTATTGACTAATGAGGCATTGGATATGATGTGATATCGACCAGAGAATACCAATATTGACAGAGGCGAAGCCGAGGTCAATATTGGTATTCTCTGGTCAATATCACATCATATCTAATGCCTCATTAGTCAATAACTGTTTTATTATATAACATTTAGAGACAAATATACAGGTATCGTTGCGCCTGGAAAAAATACTGAACTTATATAAAAGGCTTGGAACGGTAAAGCATTTAGCAGAAACAGTGCAGACCTAGATAAGACCACCCGTTTACTATTTTATATATGTTGTGCTTGAGTGTCATCATTCAACATTTATATAACAAGAATTCTAACACGCCTCGCTTGTATAGCCAATGTTAAAATAGTGCGATATATCAAACAATAATTCACAGCTTGGAAAGCGCAGGGAAAACGTGTGATAGCTGACGTCATTTGTTACTGGGAAAATGACGTCATTCGTGGCGTTAGACGGTGTACCGTCGTTTATATGCATGAAGACGTTAATACATGTAAACGTATGCGACGTGGTCTAAGTATTGGCGGGAGGTCTTCAGTGCAAAGGCGGAAACATGGAAGACTCTGAAGACTTCAAATTTGTTTTCGTCGTTTATTGTGCGATAAAATAGAAATAGATCAGCTCCAGTGCATGATTTGTTGCGTGCTCGACAACTATGATAGGATTATAAGCGACGCTTTCGAAAAGTAGAACCGGAACGGAAAAAAAAACACAAGGAGTCTAATTTTAGTAACTAATATTCACCGGCAAGCGCGCGCCAGCCAGTGAATATGACAATATGTAGACTGGCCACGTGAGCGCTCTAAGCCAATGAAAATCGGTCTTATTACTTAGGTATATAATAAAATATTTTATTGTCAGAAATCCAGTGTGGTGTTCCAAAGGAGGTGAATAATGGATATATCAAAACATTGAATGGAACAAGTTATGGAGATGTAGTGGAATATGAATGCAATGAAGGATTCAACCATGGAGATACAGGGCCTGCCAAGTGTGAGCATAGCGGAGAGTGGGACAATCTACCCCAGTGTACCTGTAGGTAACATTCATTGTATTCTAGTGTAAGCAGTAATCATGCATATAACGCTTGTCGGTATATTTGATATATTCGATCACATCAAATAAAAATGCTCGCATATTCTCACCTTATTTATGGAAATCCTCGCCACATAACTAATGCTAAGTTTAGAAAAACTCTTTTCCCGTGCCCCAAATTGCCTAGAAAATTCCAGACTTGCTATCTACAGCATCAATAATCACACACTTCACAAAAACCCAGTTTTATGGAAAGCCAGACATGCAATACTTTTAAAAGTACAATCAAATTAAACAAGAGTATCTTATCCATTTTACAGGTAATGAACAGTTACAAATACTACAGAACTAATAATTGAGCCAGTGCATGAGATGTCCAATAATGTGGTATGTGTGACCAGCAAAGCCTCAGATCAGCCTGCGCATAGGCGCAATCTGATCAGAGACTTTGCTAGTCCCTTGAGTATTCTATGATTGTTAAGCTACCAGGATAGTGTTCTTGAATGTATTTCTTTAAAGTTAATTTTCAAAATTTTTACCTGAATTTGAGGATTTTTACCATATTCTTGAAAAATAGAAACTTTATTTCTAAAATTAAAAGATCAAAAGTTACAAACTATGCAGCTTTAAAGGGCATAATCACAAAATGAATGTTTTTTTTTTGTCCACTAAAATATTTGAGTCTTCATAGACAAACAGTGTGGACCCAGATCAGACTGCTCCTGTAGGAGCAGTCTGATCTGGGTCCACAATGTTCGCCTCTATGCATATGTTAAATAGACATTTTCAGATGCAGTTATTTCGCTGGCGTTTTATGGACTAAATAATGTGATTTGCGTCTATACTGAGGTAATGGCGCAATATGATACAGTTACTTTTGAATAAAACCAGGCTTCGTTTTCAGCTTTTACCTATGTCTAAGGTTGACCAGTCAAATTACGCATTCATGAGGTGCCGCCTTCACAGTAATCAAAAAGTTATATAATACCTTTAAATTGGATTATTCTTCAGCTTCTGCCTGTGATGCCGCTGATATAGAAAATATTCTCCATGGCGATTACGAAGTTGAGGCTGGCAATAACATTACCAGACCCAAGGTGGACTTTGATACTGTTGTCAAGTTTGTGTGTGAGCCTGGATACGAGCTGAAAGGAAGCTTGAGATCACATTGTACCAATCAGGGATGGTCTGATCCCAAGCCACAGTGTATTGGTAAGTATACAGTAAAACCTGTCTTAAGCGGCCACTAAAAAAGAAACCAAAATTGGTTTTCAATACCGATTATCGCTTAATGCAGGTCAAAAGTATTGCAGAATCATTCTGCAATACTTTTGTCCTTCATTAAGCTACCATTTGTCATTAAGATCTTTGTTTTGTCTATTTTTATGCCCCCAAAGGAACTTTGGGAGGCATATAGTAATCGCACTGTCCGTCCGTCAGTCCGTCCGTCCCGCTTTCGTGTCTGGTCCATATCTCCTATATTCTTTGAGGTAGGAATTCCAAATTTGGTGTGTGGATACATCTTTGGATGGCGGAGTGTCGCGTACCATTTTCGGGTCACTGTGACCTTGACCTTGACCTCTGACCTAGTTTTTAGAAAAATCGTGTCCGGAGCATATCTCTTATATTATTTGAGGTAGGAATCTCAAATTTAGTGTGTGGATGCATCTTGGGATGACGAAGTGTCGCGTACCATAATTGGGTCACTGTGACCTTGAACTTGACCCCTGACCCAGATTCTTGAAAACTGCATTGAGTCTGGTGCATATCTCCTATATTCTTTGAAATAGGAATTCCAAATTTGGTGTGTAAATGCATCTTGGGATGAGGTGGTGTCACATGCCAATTTTGGGTCACTGTGACCTTGATCTCTGACCTAGTTTTAAGAATTATTGTGTCTGGAGCATATCTCTTATATTCTTTGAGTTAGGAATTCCAAATTTGGTGCGTGGATACATCTTGGGATAGGGGAGTATCATGTTCCATTTTCGGGTCACTGTGACCTTGACCTTGACCTCTGACCTAGTTTTTAGAAAAATCGTGTCCATAGCATCTCTTATATTATTTGAGGTAGGAATCTCAAATTTGGTGTGTGGGTGCATCTTGGGATGTAGAAGTGTCGCGTACCATAATTGGGTCACTTTGACCTTGAACTTGACCTCTGACCTTGTTTCTAGAAACTGCATTGAGTCTGGTGCATATCTCCTATATTCTTTGAGATAGGAATTCCAACTTTGGTGTGTAAATACATCTTGGGATGACGGGGTGTCACATACCATTTTTGGGTCACTGTGACCTTGACCTCTGACCTAGTTTTAAGAATTATTGTGTCCGGAGCATATCTCATATATTCTTTGAGTTAGGAATTCCAATTTTGGTGTGTGGATGCATCTTGGGATAGCGGAGTGTCATGTACCAATTTCGGGTCACTGTGACCTTGATCTCTGACCTAGTTTTTAGAATAATCATGTCCAGAGCATATCTCTTATATTATTTGAGGTAGGAATCTCAAATTTGGTGTGTGGATGCATCTTGGGATGACAAAGTGTCGCTTACCATAATTGAGTCACTGTGACCTTGAACTTGACCTCTGACCTAGTTTCTAGAAACTGTTGCATATCTCCTATATTCTTTGAAATAGGAATCCCAAATTTGGTATGTAAATGCATCTTGGGATGCCTGAGTGTCACAAACCATTTTTGGGTCACTGTGACCTTGACCTCTGACCTCGTTTTCAAGAATTATTGTGTCCGGAGCATATCTCCTATATTATTTGATGTAGGAATCCCAAATTTGGGGTGGTGATTCCTCTTGGGATGTCGGAGTGGTGCATACCATTTTGAGTCACTTTGACCTTGACATTGACTTCTTGCCTCATTTCTAGTTTTTTCGTGCTATATTACAGCTATCTTTCCTCAAACTTTTCTTATACTAGACCAATTCCTTTGGGGGCATTCGTCACGTGTTTGTGACATTTCTTGTTCAGTGGCTGCTTAAGACAGGTTTTACTGTTTAGGTCAAGATAAGCAAAATTCTGGGGCTGCAAAATTCTGGGGTTGCAATTGAGAATATTTCTTATCCGTCCATTAAAACATTTGTTTGTTGGGGTATTCAATTGTGTCTCAATGAAATGGTTGTTTTGATTATCTTCAACTTATGTTATGTTTAGAGAAACAAGAAAATAATTTTATAACCATTTGTCTGCCAATGGCAAGCTGTGTCATCTACTGATCACCTTTGCAAACATGTTGGACCCAGATCAGGACCAACTTAATGTTGGGCCTGATCTGGATCCAAACTGTTTGACACTGTGTTCCTGAAAGAAATTTTCAAAATATGTTGATTTTCCCAAAAATTCTGCAGAAGACAAGAAGAGATCATAAAAATTACCAAGCATTTTCTTCTTTACATGTTTAGGCTCCTCTATCAGGAGAACTGTCAATGTTGTTTGATGTAGTACTGTAGTACCATCGGAGTGTTGCCCTACTTTAACCCTGAAAGCCCCACCTATAATTTGCAGCAGACGACGATTTTCATATTTTGCCGCTTTTTCAAAAATAACAAATAAGGTATGATATTTCACGAGAATCGTCTGCTGGCAGACGAATCTCATGTAATATCATACCTTATTTTTGTCGAAAATTGGGAAAGGTGTCACAAAATTTGTCGTCTTCTGCAGTCGTGATTGGCCCTTTAAGGGTTAAATTAACTGATTTAAAATGTTATTATTGGTAGCCTGTGTATGAGTGCTAGGAATCCCAGAGACAATATATACAGAAAATAATAACGTTTATTTTGTTTGTTTGATTGTTTTCTTTATGTCCCATCAACAATCTTTCAGTTAAACAGGGACAGGTCTTCTTGGGTTTAACCAGTACTAAGCTAGGATAAATGTGTCTTGCATTTATCCTAGCTTAGTACTGGTTCAACCCAGGAAGACCCATCCCTGTTTAACTGAAAGATTGTTGATGGGACGTAAAGAAATAATAATGTTTAAAAAGTTCATCAGCTCCTTTTTGAATGACTTGTAAATGTTGAAGTTAGTGTGGTGCCTAATGATGAACTCAGGAAAATCCCTTGAGACAAATGGATTTGGATAAGAAGTACCTACCGAGTCTGTTTCCTTGAAGAGTGTTGAAACTTCCTCTTGTTGGCTTGTCCCCTGTTGCTGAACCATGGGTTTTTCAGTTGAAACCTGTTTTGGTTGTAGCTTTGACTGTGCTAGATCTTGTTGAACATTTTAAGAGTTCTTGGGTGGTATTTTACATTTGTATTCAAATTTCAATCGAACATTCTGTAAGCAAACAGTGGAGACCCTGATCAGATGCCGCATTCTGCGGCGTCTGATCTGGGTCTGCACTGTTTGCCTATGTCCCAGAAAGAGGATGCTAGGCTTAGATGGGTTAATCTATGATCATCATCTAATGACAATATTTGTTATAAGCAGGCAAAGTATTATGGTACTGACTGCAACCAGTGAATATATTCTATTTATTACAGTATTGCAATGCCCCCTTCCACATATTGAAAATGCCGAGGCTTTTAGTGATGCGACCGTAAATTTCGAAGAACATTTGACAATTACCTGTAAGACTGGGTTTGGAGTAAACGAGACCACCGGAGCATCTATATCAGTTCAGTGTGGCAGTGACCAGATGTTTGAACCTCATGTTCAGTGCTTGAGTAAGTATACAGCAATAAGTATTTCCGAGAATCTTTGACAATTACCTGTATGACCATTCTCCTCAGCTACAGAGACTAGCTAGAAAATTGAAATTTCGCTTGCATCAAGCCCAGATATGATACCTTTTAATAAGGGAATTGCAAAGGTGCTGATCAGACTGCACGGATGCTCAGGCTGGTCTGCATCTTTGTTGTTTGCAAACCACTGAAGACAGGTTTTCTTGCTTCAAGCCCTGCATTATATGGCTTACTATTCCGGGAAGTTAAGGCTTGATATATTATGTGACCTGCAGAATAATCACGTGTCTTTTTGGTGCTTGACTCGAGACCTGTCCCTGTTTAACTGAAAGATTGTTGATGGGAAGTAAAGAATCAAATCAAACAAAACATGTCTTTTTGGACACTTAAAGCAGCGAAAAAATTTGAGATTATTGTCAACAACATGGAAGTTTATTTAAAGGATTTTAATACTTTTCCTTAGGAACATAGTGGCTCTGTGGTAGAGTGTTAGACTTAGGTTGAGGGACCTTTAGTTCAAGTGCTATTTTTTGCATCTGGACAAACAGTGTGGACCCAGAGCAGACTGCTCCTAGAGTAGCAGTCTGATCTGGGTCAACACTGTATGCTACAGAGACATTTTTATTAGACAAGCAGACAATATGCTAGATGATATTAAGTTTTATCAGTCACCCCTAATATTAACTGAATTGTTTCAACATAACCTAATAAACGTTTCCTATCTCACGGCATGTTCCCTTTAACAGGTCACGATGACGTTGCACTTTTTGAATGACGTCGAATCAACACAAAAATCAAAAATTACGTCATAATCACTTGTTTGAAGAGTGTTCAACAATGGGTAAACTGATAAATAGAATACCAGGGTCGCGTCTTTTGATATCAAGTTTACCAGGCTCGGCTTCGAGAACGCATGTTGAATCGCTCGGCTAGCCTCGCGATGTCAACAAGCGTTCTCAAAGCCTTGCCTGGTAAACTTGATATCAAAAGACACTTACCTAGTATTCTCTATGTGATAGGCAGCCAGAGAGCTAGGGTTGATAACAGTGACATCATATGGCCAATATTTTTCAGACATAAATGAATGCGCTAATTCGCCTTGTGATCTTACCTCTACAACCTGTGTAGACAATGATGGAAGCTATGTGTGCAAGTGCCTAGATGGGTTCAAGCCTTCAGGTTCACCATACAGTTGTGACGGTAAGCTGTGTCTGTATACTGTACTTATAATCTGCAGTTCGGTTATTTTGGCACTCTTGGCATTGGCATCCTGAGGCATTTTATAGAATACACACTCTTAGATTAGGTTCTGAAGTTACTGTCCCTGTTGGAATAAAAAGGCAATTCTGTGGTGGAAAATGGTTTTAGAGCACTTTAAAGGGTTAAAATGAGCTCTAAAGACACGCAGTTATTACTATTAGTTGCATTGTTTCTTCCAAAAATCAAAATTATGTAGCTAAAGACCCTATACTTGGGGAACTGAGTTGTACGCACATATTTTTTACGTACATGTAGGTATGCACTTGCTTGGGGATCAAGGTGAAAAAAACAAAAAAAAACACTGACTATCAAATGTCTTTCTATTCTCAGATATGTGTTTGCTATGTCTTTGTGCACGTCTGTTTATATGTGCTTTGTGGTCACCTGCTGGGAAAGGGCTGACCTCTTGGTTCTCGTTTGTGGTGTCTAACTGTGAGTTTGTCACTTTCCCATTGATATCCTGGGTCAGGTGTGGTACTTGATTGTATCGATTCCTGATCTTTGCACCCTTACTTACTTTAAAAACAAACAGGGAAGACCCAGATCAGACTGCATCTTCAGAAGCAGTCTGATCTGGGTCTGCCATGTTTGACTAGGCTTTTGTGGCAAGCAACTACTGTTCAAAATTTTAGAACATTTACCCTATTTACACATTGTAGATTTCAGTTTAAATTCCATCTCTGACAACCTCATCAGAGAGTTGATTCTTTAGCTCAGAGGTAAAAATAGATCTACAGGGGATTTTCTGCCCATCTCTAGGGGCCGAATTTCAGCCCCATTCCCAATCGAAAATAGTCAAATTTTTTCCCAATACCATGTCCGTTTTTCCCAAATAAAGAAAAGTAAAAAAAAAAAAAAAAAAAAATCTTTTTTTTTTACCTGTTTTTTAGAGACCACTACTACTTATGAGAAACAATGACCCATATCAGAATGATACTTAAGTGGTATGCTTGGCATAATACAATCTAAAATAATTTGATTTTGAGGATATATTTTGCTATCCGTGTTATGTTCTATGTCGTTAATTTCTCCCAATTTTGATGTTAAGTCGTTCATTTTTCCCCAATTTTGGCCAGGGGCCTTTTCCCAAAATTGTTGGAAAAAGCCCTGATCTAGTGGAATTGTATGGATATGACTTAGATTCGATTCTAAGCCAGGGTGTGGGAATGTTTCCAGTAATGCTATATTCACAGTTTGGACCCAGAATCAGGCATGACGAAATGTTGAGCATGATCCCGATCCAATCTGTTTGACACTCAGATGATGTTCCTGAAATAATTTTTAGAAAATGTTGATTTTGAAAAAAATAGCAGACAACAAAAAGCATATTGTAAAGTGTTAATGAATGACTGAGCATATCAGATAAGTGCAGAAAGCCTGTCAACATACTCCTATCCTCTTTCCAGATATTGATGAATGTGATGAGAACAATGGTTATTGTAGCCACCACTGTCAGGATACAGATGGAGGCTATGAATGTCAGTGTCCCACCGGCTGGACTCTGTTCTCTTCTGATGGTACCAGTGGCTATTATATACCAGAAGGTGAAACTGGATACCAGCCTGGGGATGTCTACCACTATAATCACACATGCGTCAGTAAGTGAGCTTGATCTTTGATTTTATAAATGTTCTAAAATTTCGAATCTTCTTAAAAGAAATGTTGGTTTTCAGTGCTGAAACTCACAAAATGCCTATCAGAGCATCAAGCAGGGAAGACCCTGATCAGTCTGCTTCTTCAGAAGCAGTCTGCTCTTGGTCTGTGCTGCTGTTTGTCAAGACCTTTTTGTGGTCAACTAGTGTTCTGATCAGAGACTTTGCTAGTCGCTTGAATATTCTATGACTGCTTAGCTACTGACTGTAAATCATTTGGAGTTTCTAAGCTTAAAAGGAGGCTGCACAGGCTGGTCTGAGTCTATCCATGTCAAAATGCCACAATGTTGGAAATCACATGTTGCGGCCCATATATACCCAGCTACTTTTACCCATATACCCATGACCATAGCTGTTGACTTGGGACTAGAGCAACAACAAAACAAACAAACCAGCTACATTAACTCTTATATACCTAGCTACATAATTCCCTATTAGACCTATGGATCCTCCTCTCCGTGGGGAAATTTTGGCCACTAGGATTTCTTAACACTATGGTATATTCAGAAAAACAATTGAAGGAAATTAAATTTCTTATGACTATATAACATTTGAGAAATATTTTTATTTTCTTAACTGATAGAACTACCAATATGATATTCAGCCAAAATCTAAAGAAGCCCTTGCAATGTTTTGTACTTAATAACTATTCATGTCACATTTGATTCATTGACATTAGATGGGTTGAATATTTCTATGATAATTGACTTTGAAAAAAAAAACTGATTTTTAATTTATTTTGTTGTTGTAAATAAGCCATGCAATTTTTGTTGTTTTTATAACTATTCATGTCACATTTGACTGAATTCATTGGAATGGAATATGTGCTGTGAATGAATTTTAATATATTGCAAACAGTGTAAGCCCAGCTGAGACCTTGCATTCTGCAGCTCTCATCTTGTCCTGCACTGTTGACAAGCATTTTTGCTATTCATAATGGATTAAACCTTAAAGCGCCAAGAAAAAAATGCATCTGAAAAAGTCGTCTGCTGAAGTCGTCTGCTGCAAATAATTGCCTAACATTACTGACAAATTAAGTATAGAAGCAAACAGTGTGGACCCAGAACAGACTGCTCCTATAGGAGCAGTCTGATCTGGGTCCACACTGTTTGCTATAGAGGCTCCTTAAACATTTCAGCAGACGAGAAAAGCAGACAACTTGTTGCGATTGGTGCATTTAGGGTTAACTCTCATCTTGCTGAACCCAGATTTATCCTTTTGTTGAAAACACTGTGGATGAATATCAGCTTGCTTCTGACAAAGCCATCTGATCGCGGACTCAAATTGTTGTCCACTCTGAATATCCTTGATTACATTTGGAAGATGAAAATTGGAGAAGAGGGTGATGCATAAAATGGGCCTTGGTGCGAGAAAACCTGTCTTTGGGGGTTGCGACAAAGCGAGATTCAAACCAGTCTCCTCAGCTACAGAGACAATCAGAACATTGAGATTTTGCTTGTAGTAAGCTTAGATATGGTGCTTTCCAAAAAGCGAATAACAAAGGTGCTGATCAGACTGCGCGGATGCGCAGGCTGGTCTGCGCCTTTGTTGTTCGCAAACCTCTGAAGACAGGTTTTCTCGCGACGAGGCCAATATAAATAGATAAATACTCTGCATGGCAAAGGTTAATGTTACACTTAATTTTGTGTGGTTTTGTTGCTTTCAAAAACTACTTGCTTAACATATAATCATTGTGATTGTACAGCTACAGTAGTACCACGACCTCTAAGTAATGACCCTCGATTATTCCAATGCATTTACCGTTACAGTCACGCCTCAAAGGGTTTTGTGGAAGTGTAATTAGGTTTCTGTTTGCAATTAGGATACTGCAGAGAGACACATGACTGGATGTACAATTATATCATAATGTCTGTTGGTTGCCTTGTGTATAATATTTATGTACATATGTATATATGGAGGGCCTCATGGAAGATTATCTATTACATGTATGTATCTATGTATGTGCTAAATGTTGTTACCCTCAAAAAATAAAGTCTTTACTTACTTACTTACTAAAATGCAAAATAAAATTAAGGGCCATTGGTTACAATACAGTACCACACCAAATGTACCAACCCTCTTTACCCAAAGTTCACAAGCAAACAATTTTGCCTTTTTTATTTTTTAATGCAACCTTTACCTGGTCATTGCTTATGCTCTAAATCTGACCACAGACAAGTGTTCATTTGTCAGTAAATGCACCTAATAACGTTACAACTTCTTCGGTAAAAATGCACAGATATGGTACACCCCAGTCAACATGACAACAAATTGGAAGTAAAACACTGACAGCAACTACAAAATTTTGACTGAGAGCCAGCAATAATTTTGGAGCCAGTCAATATGGCATACAAGAGATAAAAATGGGTTTCAATCATTTTTGAATGTTTGTGACTTTTTAGTTTAGAGGTTTCAGGGTTTTTTCTCAGCATTTTGGGAACATGACCCGACCCCTAGAATTGGGAATTTTCGCGTCGTTTTATACAAAATTGGGAAAAAACACACCCTATAATAAAAACAAAAATATCAAAGAGCTCACATATTTTACAACAATAGCCCCCCTTTGCTGCACTGTAGTACAACCAGTTGTATCTACGTTCATATTTTGATGACATAAACAGTCGCTGGTCTGGAACTAGACATGTATCTTGTGTGCTCTGGGACCCATCAGACGATTGATTGTCATCACTGCTGTCATGATTTGAATGAGTGTCATCACACTGAGAAGGTACACCAGCGGATGTCGACGGACAATTTTTTGTGGAAGCAGACGATTCGGCAATTTCGGCCGATGCTTCTACTTTTTTGGTCTGTTTGGGGGTGATATTTGCAGAATTCTCCGATGCTAATGCTTGCTGACGAAAAAGCACATCTATTTTTTTACTTGACTCCGTTTTTTTTAGTTTCTTTCTGTAATATTTCGTATTGTGCGACATCGCGAAAATATGTTACAAGCTTTTTCTTTTTTTGTTATGAGAAAGATGCCCCGTTTAATCTAAATTAATACGCCAGAGTAGGGTACCAGTAAAATAAACCATGTGTGTTTTTAACAAACTCCCCGGCACCTTCTCGAATAAATTCTGCTGAATTGCCGCAAAGGGACGTTACCGTTTGGGAGTTTGCAATATTTGGTTATTTCCCTTGTATCATTCGGACTGTTCGGACCCGCTCTTTCAACCACAAACATAAACATCGTAAAATGGCGATATTTTGTTATTTTTTCTCCCGTTTTTTTTTTTGTTCCTTGAATTTGGAATTTTCTTATTCAAATTGGGAAAAAAACATACTTTTTGGCATTGGGAACACGACCGAATATCAGTCGTCAAAACAGGCCAAAAAAAACCCTGGGTTTGTACAATTTGGACATGTACTGTACTTTAACTATTGAAGTGTGACTTAAATCAAACATTCATTTTGATGGCAGATATCTGGAACTATAAAATGCATGCATAATTAGTTGAGTCGTTATTGTATTGAATGTTAAAGATTGAAATAAATCTAAATATCCTTCAATTGTTTTTTCTGAGTATATATAATTATGAAACCTTGCATAGTAATTGTCCCTGACATGCTCTACAAATTGACCCAGTACCCTTGACCTACATTTCACGCTCTTTTGACTGTCAGAATTTTACGTCGGGGCTTAAAATACTAAAGTGTGTTTCTCTGTAGCTATGATGGCTAGGATTATGAAACCTTGCATAGTAATTGTCCTTGATATGCTTTACAAGCACGTTCATTGACCCTGTACCCTTGACCTACCTTTCACTCTCCATTGACTGTCAGAATTTTACGTTGCGACCTAAAATACTAAAGCGTGTTTCTTTGTAACTATGATAGCTTGGATTATGAAACCTTGCATAGTAATCATTCGTGAAATACTTTATAAGCATGCACCTTGACCCGATATCCTTGACCTACATTTCAGGCTCCATTGACTTTGTCAGAATTTTACGTAGAGTAAAATACTAAAGTGTATTTCTCTGTAGCTATGATAGATAGGATTATGAAACCTTGCATAGAAATAATTTGTGACATACTCTACAAGCACACACCTTGACACAAAACCCTTGACCTACATTTCACATTTCATTGACTTTGTTAGCAATTTACATTGAGTAAAATACTAAAGTGTGTTTCTCTCTACCTATGATAGCTAGGATTATGAAACCTTGTATAGTAATCATTTGTGACATGCACCTTGACCTACGTTTCAGCCTCCATTGACTTTGTCAGAATTTTACTACGAGTAAAATACTAAAGTGTGTTTCTCTCTGCCTATGATAGCTAGGATTATAAAACCTTGCATAGTAATCATTCCTGACATACTCTACAAGTACACATATTGATCTGGTACCCTTGACCTACATTTCACACTTCACTGACTTTGTCATAATTTTATGTCGAGTAAAATACTAAAGTGTATTTCTCTATACATTTGATAGCTAGGATTATGAAACCTTGTATAGTACTCATTCGTGACATACTCTACAAGCATGCACCTTAGCCCGGTACCCTTGATCTACATTTCACACTCCATTGACTTTTTCAGAATTTTATGTCGAGTAAAATACTAAAGTGTGTTACTCTCTACCTATGGTAGCTAGGTTTATGAAATCTAGCATAGAAGTTGTCCCTGACATGCTTTACAAGCACGCACCTGGACCCTTAACCTACATTTCAAGCTCCATTGACTTTGTCAGATTTTTACGTCAAGTAAAATACTATAGTATATTTCTCTACCTATGATAGCTAGGATTATGAAACCTTGCATAGTAAATGCCCTTTACATAGTCTACAAGCACATATCTTGACCTGTTACCCTTGACCTATATTTCATGCTCCATTGACTTTGTCAAAATTTTACTAAAGTGGGTTTCTCTCTACCTGCCGAAGCAAGGTCTGTTAATCCTTGCATAGTAATTGTCCTTGACATTCTAAACAAGCATGCACCTTGATCCGGCACCATCGACCTACATTTGACGCCCCATTGACTTTGTCAGTATGTTACATTGACCTCAAACATGATTATTTTGCCCAATGCAGGTGTGATATCGACATTCACGGAGTTTTTGTAGATATAATGAGTTTACATGATTTTATCAATTTCAGAAAAACAATGTGACCATCTAGTAATGGTTCCCCATGGTACACTACTTAGCACAGAGGTATTGTTCCATTATGGAGACACAGTGGATCTGGTATGTGCAGATGGCTACCACATCACTGGGGAAGCACAGACCGTCACACGGAAGACCAGGGAATGTCTTGAAAGCCAATCCTGGGATTTTGAAAGCATCACATGCTCAGGTATTTGTAATTTGCAATGTCTAGACTTATGGAGCTCAGTGGTAGGGTGCTTGATACGAGATCGAAGGGTTGTGGGTTTGAGCCTCATCGGTGTAACATCGTTGAGTCCTTGAGCAAGACATATTAGGTCTTGCTTATAACTGGATCGACCCAGGTAGACTGCCCCAACATAACTGAAAAATTGTTGACAGGGACATAATCAAATCCAACAAACAAAAGCTTAAATAGATTGAGATTTTATAGCTGGAAGTAAGAGTTTGGAATTATTTCTAATGCCTATCATTCTGAAAACTGGTCAACAGGTACTTTGGCAAACAGTGAAGACCCAGGTGAAATTCTACACAATTCCTCAGGGTCTGTCATGTTTGCAAATACACAATCTTTCACCACACAAATACAATATAATTTTGAAATTTTGACCTATGACATCTTAAACCATAAAATTGATTATATCAGTATGGTTGGGAAAATTCATCCTCATCAAAAGGGTTAAAGCCATTTGGACCATTTATATCTCCGAGTCAAAATTAATAATTTGAGCCCTGACATGAGATTTCCAACAATGTGGTATGTGTGACCAGCAAAGGCTCAGACCAGCCTGCGCATACGCGCAGTCTGATCAGAGCCTTTGCTGGTCGCTTAAATATTTTATGACTGTTAAGCTACTGATTGAACATCTTGGAGTTTATAAGCTTAAAAGGAGGCTGCACAGGCTCGTCTAAGTCTGCACATGTCAAATGCCACATTGCTGGAAATCTCATGTCGCGGCTCATTTGATAATTAATATGACCATAAAGATGTACAATCTGAAGAAATGCACAAGATATGAAACCTGTGCAATATATTGTGCAGGTTTCATATTTTCTTCATTTGCTGCAGTTGTAACAACTAAATTAAATTATCACATGCATGTGCAGATCCAGAGGGGGGGACAGGGGTTCTGACCCCCCCTGGAAAATCACAAAAATAAAGGGTTTCTTAGCAATACTAGTCCAGATCCTCTAAAAGATCACAAAGCTACCGAGCCAGCATTCAATGTTGGGCCATCATTCGCACGCCAGCGAAACGCCATTTAAATGTTGTTTCGCTGGTGGACCGATGATTGCCGACTTTAAGTGGCTCCATCCCATCAACTAAAAAAAAACGTTGTCAGTGTTGGAGGACCCCCTCTGACAAAACTTTCTGGATCCACGCATGACATGTGCATATTGGCACAATATGTTATCTTTTTGAAGCATCAACTTTCACACACAAAATGTTTTCATTTCTAGTTAAACTCATATTGACCTAAAGTGCTGAAATGAACACTCCTACATGAATATGTCACTGTTGGCCAAAGTGTCAAGAATTACCCCCAACATCCAATGCACATTCTTGTGATTTTGAAATAGAGGGTATGTGTATTTGGCATAGCCTCTAGGAAACAGTTTTATGAATTTCCTTATGCCATTTTGCGGTATCGTCTACTAATAGGCTGGCCTATTCGGGAATGCAAATTAAATTGATATAGTGCGTATAGCTTTTCAGAAAATCCATAAAAACACATGTGGTGGGTTAGAAATTTGACTAGTATATAATAAGATGTAATTTTTTTTTTTTTGAAGCTCGTACTTGTTCCACAAGTTTTGCACCATCAAGAGGATCATATGACAAGGCAACAGTGAATTTTGGTGAACAGGTTGTGTTGAGATGTGAATGGACAGATACAGAGACTGTTACAAGGACTGCCACCTGTGTGTACGAGAATGGAGCAACCAGATTTGGTGGTGACGACATCACAACATGCCCAGGTAAAAATACTTGCTGATAAAACCAGCTGAAATATGGGGGCATTTTATATTAAACATTTATAAATGACTAGCACAGGTGTAGGTAAATAAAAAAAATTGAGCATAAAATTGTGAATATTTTCTTACCCATCCATTTTAACATAATTGAGCCATGACATGTGATTTCCAACAATGTGACATTTTGACAAGTGTAGACTCAGATGAGCCTCTGCAGCCTCCTTTTAAGCTGAGCAACTCCAAATGGTGTTCAGTCAGTAGCTTAACAATCATAGAATACTAAAGCAGCTAGCAAAGGCTCTGACCAGACTGCGTGTATGCCCAGGCTGATCTGAGGCTTTGCTGGTCCCACATACCACATTGTTGGAAATCTCATGCACTGGCTCATATGTTTCGGTTGCTCAAAAGAACCATCTCATTAGGACAGTATTTTGTTTTGTTTGTGTTGTTGCTTTATGTCACAGTAAACAATTTCGCAGTCTTGTTGGGACGTTTCTTGGGTTGAATTAGTACGAAGCATAAGGTAAAGAGTCTTTCTCAAGGACACAAAACAGTGTCTCTGTTGAGTCTCCAACCAGCAACTCCTTGATCTCATGTGTAGTACTCTTCCACTGAGCCACTGTGCTCCTGGGATATATGAATGTGTTTATAAGGAATATCGGGTTTTAACTCTTAATGCGCCAATCGCAACAAAAGTCGTCTGCTTTTCTCCTCTGCTGAAATGTTAAAGAAGCCTCTATGGCAAACAGTGTGGACCCAGATCAGACTGCTCCTATAGAAGCAGTCTGTTCTGGGTCCACGCTGTTTGCTTCTATACTTATTCATCAGTAATGCTAGGCAATTATTTGTAGCAGACGACTACAGCAGACGACATATTCAGATGCATTTTTTTCTTGGCGCCTTAAGGGTTAACATTGTTTTCACCTTGTTCATGACTCCATTTGAGTATAATTACGAGGGGAAACAGAAAATAAGACCTTGATAAGCTTTTTATGGGGTCAGTGTCCCATTTCTGACCCAATCATATTACACTAGTTTGATGACTTCATTAACTTCCAGTGACATCAGTAAGTGATATGGTAAATATTCTAAAATTTCGAACAATGTTCGCTTTCTGTTATCAGTGCTGGAATTTACAAAATGCTTGACAGAATAGCTAACATGGAAAGACCCTGATCAGACTGTGTCTGCACTGTTTGTTCAAGCCTTTTGGCCAGGCAACTAGTGTTTTAAATTTTAGAACATGTACTGTATATAGAGAATGCTAGGTGAGTGTCTTTTGATATCAAGTTTACCAGGCAAGGCTTTGAGAACGCATGTTGACATCGCAAGGCTTGCCGAGCGATTCAACATGCGTTCTCAAAGCCGAGCCTGGTAAACTTTATATCAAAAGATGCAAACCTGGTATTCTTTTGATCAGTTTACAAATTTATTCACTGTTCAAACTAGCGATTATGACGTAATTATAGATTTTGTGTCGGTTCAGCGTCATTGGCTACGTCATCATGACCTGATAAAGGCACATGCCGTGAGATAGACAACGCTTATCAGGCAACGTGCAACAATGCAGTTAATATGAATGGTAACTGATAAATTAGTGATTCTGAGTTATTTAGATGCAATATCTAGAGTGTTTTGACAGCCCTTTTTAGAGAAAAGAGATACATGTATTTAAATCTGTTAATTTGAGAAAGCTGACAAATGGTTATGCAAGATAGAAATTTCTTCTATGAATTTAAGCCCATCTTTAACAGCTCCAAGAAATACCTGAATATGATGAGCTGTGACATATGATGACGTCTATGTAACATAGGGACGGCAGTTTCACTTGTCTTCCAATGTGTGGCTTTGATATTTATCCGACGGCAGTTTCACTTGTCTTCCAATGTGTGGCTTTGGTATTTATCCTTCCCACTGGTTTGTATGGGGCAATCAAGATAGAATTCTCTCAAATTGATGAAAACAGTGGAGACCCCAATCTAGTGTGCAAGAATATTCTCTCTATATCTACTCCTCAAGTAGGGTACTTATCAGCTACAGACAAAGTTATGAGTAGATTATATACACAATTATCGTTAGCGTTATTGCCAAGAGCAAGACCAAAGAGCAAGTCCACAGCCTTGTTTAAACTGTCTGGGTCTTTGCAGCCACTTAACTTATCTTATCACTTTCCCTAGATTGTATACAAAGGCCTTTAGTTAAAAGTGCATACCCCAAAAATAATATTCTTATTTCTCAACCGAAACATATGTTGTGGGTGCTCAAAAGAACTGTCTCAATGAGACGGTTCTTTTGAGCACCCAAAACATGTGTTTTAACTGATGGGTAAGAAAATATTTACAATATTAAACTCAAGAGTTTTGTTCATGTGAACCTATGTTAAGCTAGCGGTACATGCGAAAGTACAGTATAAGAAGATTGAGTACAGATGAGCTGTCCATATAGGTATATCTTGGAATGGTTTTGTTTGTTTGATTTAATTCTTTACGTCCCATCAACAATCTTTCAGTTATAAAAGGATGGATCTTCCTGGGCTGAACCAGTACTAAGCTAGGATTAATGTTCTTGCTCAAGAACACAACACAGTGACGCGGGTGAGGCTCGAACCTGCGGCCCCTCAGTCTTGAGTCAAGCACTCTACCACTGAGCCACTGCGCTCCCATCTTGGAATGGTGTGATAAAGTAACTAACTGATGTGATTTAAGAAATGAATTCAATTTTTTGAATGTTCATGGAATCATGAATACTTCGGGTATCTTGCAAAGTAAGTGAAGCCCTCTTGCTTCGTTCATGGAATCATGAATACTTCGGGTCTCATGCAAAGTAAGTGAAGCCCCTAAGAGGACTTCATTATACCCCCGCAAACTTTGTTTGTGGTGGGTATACTGATTTCACGTCCATCAGTGCGTGAGTGTGTCCGTCCGTAACATTTTGTTTTTTTTAAGGTCTTGAAGAGTCATCGTTAGATTTTCATCAAACCTTGCAAACATGTTTATATATGCAAGACAAATACTTTAGACAAAAAAGGGCTAGGGGCCAATTCAATTAGAGTTATTTCCCTTTATAGTTCTAAATGGCTTTTAATATAGGGTTTTATGCTTAAGCTATCATAGGCCATACACGGGCCGATCAACTCCTACCACAGCTTTTGATGGAACAATTTGATACTTTTCCTATACAATGTAGACACATTGAACATATGCATGAAGGAGTTTGGTTCAGAAAAAATAATTTTTGACAAAATGACAGCTATGCATAGATGGTGCCTTCATGGGCCGATCAACTCCTACCACAGCTTTTGATGGAGCAATTTCATACTTTGCCTATACAATAAAGACACATTGAACATATGCATGAAGGAGTTTGGTTCAGAAAAAATAATTTTTGACAAAATGACAGCAGTGAGAACTTAGACAATTTTTCCCTAATAAGGAGTTTGTATATGCATAGATGGTGCCTTCATGGGCCATTCAAAAACTCCTACCACAGCTTTTGATGGAGCAATTTCATACTTTGCCTATACAATGTAGACACATTGAACATCTGCATGAAGGAATTTGGTTCAGAAAAAATAATTTTTGACAAAATGACAGCAGTGAGAACAAAGACAATTTTTCCCTAATAAGGCTTTTGTATATGCATAGACGGTGCCTTCATGGGCCGATCAACTCCTACCACAGCTTTTAATGGAGCAATTTGATACTTCTCCTATACAATATAGACACATTGAACATATGCATGAAGGATTCTTGTTGACAAAAACTAATTTTTGACAAAATGACAGCAGTGAGAACTTAGACAATTATTTCCTTATATGGCTTTTGTATATGCATGGATAGTGCCTTTATGGGCGGATCAACTCCTACCACAGCTTTTGATGGAGCAATTTGATACTTTGCCGATACAATGTAGACACATTGAACATATGCATGGAAGAGTCTATAATTTTTTTTGCACAGATTCTACTGAAATCTTCTTTTCAAAACTAAGGTCTGCTGGTTAGAACCATAACTTGCCAATTATTTTCACTGAATTTTACTGTGAGGGGGGTATCTAATAAGCATTGCTTATTGACTTTTTCATTTACTTTGCAAGAGACCCGAAGTAATCATGATTCCATGAACATTCCAAAAATTGAATATATTGCTTATATTTACATTTTATTATAACTATCTAAAATATAAAAATGATTTTAATTTAGAAATTAAAACAGATTTTTATTTAAATTATAATCGTATTAAGGGTTTAGTCGGATTGTTAAATGGAAAAATGGAACAGCCAGCTTGAACACGGACAGCCAAAGGAGCAAACAATAGTCTTGCTTTGCACAGGCACCTCGGGTGTGGCTCACTGTCAATCACAACACCAGTAACACTTCTGGCGAATGAGTTTGATGTTCGAAGCATATTGCACAGGCAAGTGACCTTGGCAGCTGTCAATATAATTTGTGTAATTCATGAGGCTATGAGCGGTTGCGAAAATCTAAAGATTCATTAAAGGATTGCTTTGAAAATGTAAATATATATGATATGATTGACAAACTATTGAAATCTATGTTGAACACCAAACAAACCTGATAAAAATGGTGATTAGACTTTACCTTCAAGTTTTGTCTGCTGATAAACTTTGCAAACAGTTTGGACCCAGATCCGGCCATTTTTCTGATCTGGGACCAAACTGTTTTTATCTACTGATGGTATTATTTGAAAGTGATTATTGAAAAAGTTAATTTAGCAGAAAATCAGCAGATGACAAAAGTCTTGAAAACTACCCAGCATGCAAAGACAAGAGTTGTATTACAATGACCATTTCCCAGCCATTATTAGATTCACAGAAATTCCTCTCTGACATGTATATATAAGTCAGAAAGTAATTTCTTACATGAAATGTTGATTTTTTTTTCTAGAAATTGATTGTGGTGCACCAGACCTACCGAATGGTGGAATGATTATTGATCTCCAGCCTGCCTCAACAAAATATCTGGACCATCCTTCGTTTACCTTTGGTTGTACAGCTGGCTCTTTACAGGGTACCAGTGAATCAGGGGACAGAACTGTGAAATGTAAAACAAATGGGAGATGGAGTTTGAACACTCTGACATGTTCAGGTATGTATCCCCTTAACCCTGTTCCCACCTGATTTGTTGTCTACTTAAATTCTAAGGTAGCCTTTATTGCAAATAATATGGACTTAGATCAGATTAAGGGTGCAGTCTGGCCTTGAGGTGATAAAACTTTTACCATGCTCGACTTGGTTGAGAATGAAATTTATCCTGCTCGTAAATGTTAAAATGCCAACAACTGTTGGCATTTTAATATTTATTAGCATGATAATATTCAACATCTGAGAGACTTAAAGCAAGAAACTTCTTCATTTGTCAGTATTTTAGTTTTTATGAACAGTTGAAATGTCATGCTCAGTTGAGTTGAACATGAAGAAGTTTTACAATCTCAGGGTTTATAACCATAGTGTTTGCTTCCATGATAAAATCTAGTCTGAAGAGCACTTGAATATATGCAACAGACATGGAAAGCAGACCTGTTTTTTTCAGGAAAAAATGGCAGGATAAGGGTACTCCCAGGGATAAATCTTGGGAGCCCAGAACTTGAAAATTGTTGAATTTTTACTAATTCTTTTACACTTTCTATATCAGTGTTTTCCACAAGCCCCAGTGGCGGCAATTCACCTGTTACTTTAACCTGAGGAGTTGGCTACTATTGTGCAGAACATACCTATTTCACTTATTTTTGTGAATTAAACCTATATTATGCACCAGTCATTTGTATCCACGCCCCCATCCCCCCTACCTACGGGGATAGTGGTGGAATAGCCGGGCTATGGTGCAGGGCAAGTATGTTTTGATTGTCCCTGCAGTGCTGGGGAAGTGTAGGGGATATAAAATTAGGACACTTGCCCTGGTGAGATTTTCTGTAGTGTAGGGCGGGGCTAAGAGTAGGATTGTTACCATCAGATTGTCCCCACAGGGTGGGGCTTATACCAGGGCTCTGAAAAGTAACAGTCACTATCCCCGCCCATCCTCGTAGGTGGGGGAGCAGTGGATACAAATGGCAGGTGCATTAAAGACAGAAATCAAGTCTACTTTGACAGTTAAACTGTCTTCTTTTAATCTTCAGGAAAACATTTGTATATGAGTCTTGTGTTGAAAACAAATGAGCCGTGACATGTGATTTCCAACAATGTGGCATTTTAGACTCAGATGAGCCAGTGCAGCCTCCTGTTAAGCTTTGAAACTCCAAATGAGGTTCAGTCAGTAGCTTAACACTTACAGAATATTCAAGCCACTAGCAAAGGCTCTGATCATGTATGCGCAGGCTGATTTGAGGCATTGCTCGTTGCACATATCACATTGTTGGAAATCTTATGTTGCGGCCCAAATTGTTTTGTTGCATGTTAACAGCAAAGGCCCAGATCAGTCTGCATGTCAGTGGAGCCTGATCATTGACCTTGCCTTGAGGTTATAAAACTTGAGTCCATTCTCAAACTCAAAATAAAGCACAATGATTGGCTGGCCAATCATTGCGCTTTATTTTGAGTCTGTGAGTGGACTCAAGTTTTATAACCTCATGACTTTGTAATTCACTCTCTGGAAAGCCCTAGCCATTAATCTTCCTACATGCAATATAGTGAGGATCTTACATGTGTGCACATGATTTATTTAATTTAACGAGTTGGAAAAAAAGTGATAAAATGCGTGGCTTGCCGAGCATTCGTTAACTTTTTCGCATCAAGTTTGATAATTTCAATAAATAAAATTAAATAAATAAAACTCGGAAAAAAGTGATTAAATACTGGCAAGCTTCGCATTATATCACTTTTCTGCCAACTCTTTAGATTCAATGAAACAGGAGCATGAATGTTAGATTCTATTTATCATGTGAAGTTAAAATTATTTTTAATTGCATTTATGGTGTGAAACCATCAACTTATTGCCAAATACACTGAACATTGTTATGAGAATCATTCATAACATAATCAAAATCTGTAAACCACTTGTGGTTTTTCAGTTTTAGTACATGTTATATCACTCCAAAATGCAAAGTCATATGAGATGTGACGCGAGAAAACCTGTCTTCAGGGTTTTTGAGAAAGCGAGACTCAAACCAGTCTGCTTAGCTACAGAGACTAGCTAGGAAATTGTAATTTTGCTTGTATCAAGTCTGGATATGATACTTTGCAATTAGTGAATAACAAAGGCGCTGATCAGTCTACGCCTTAATTTTTCGCAAACCACAGAAGACAGGTTTTCTCATGACGTTGCCCATATTATAAATGAAGCTACTCTAAGGAGCTCAGCAGTCTGGATTCACAATTTCCAAAGACTGGTTTTTGTATGGCATGATTCATATGGATGGTGAATTTAGTGTATTGTTATTGGATTCAGTCAAAATTTAAACTTGTGGTCCTGTATTCATAAAAGATGCAATATGATGTATGGACAAGTAGATTTTTCTAAGACTGGGGCAAGAGCAGTCTTGTGAAACAACTGACAATGTTGTGCGAAAATGGATTAATTTTTTGACCAGACCCCATAATTATATATGTGGGTGAAAGTTTTCAGTATTATTCATGAATTCAGGATTTTGAGGCTGACAAAGAAATCAGAGCTTTCCTTTTTTTCAGGTAAAAGATGTACTGACCCAGGTACCCCAGGTGAAGCCCAACAAGTGGTTACAAACTACGAATTAGGTTCAACACTTCACTATACTTGTGATTGGCCTGGGTTTGAGCCAGATCCAAAAATTACCTACACCTGTGACTATGACCAAAATACGGACCCAGCAATATGGTCAGACAATCTGGAAAACAATCTACCTGTGTGTAAAGGTATGCTTAGAATGACAAGTACAGCCCAAGACTAGCCCTTAAGGTGCCAATCAGGACTGCAGCAGACAACAAATATTACATCTTCTTTCTTATTATAAAGAAAAAAAATCATGTGAATGGTCTGCTGGCAGACAATTCTCATGAAACATCATGCCTTAATTGATATTTTTGAAAAAGCAGCAAAATCTGAAATTGTCGTCTGCTGCAAATTATAGGTGACACTTTATGGTCCAGCCAATATGAGCCTACCATATTCAACATAAAAAGGGCAATGTGCTCATTATTGGGCTATTCAGGTACAAAGTTTGAAGTTGCTACGGCTAATGGTTTAGGAGAAGATGCATTTACAAGAAAATGCAAGGTCACACAAATTGTTGCCCAATACCCTCTACATTGCGTAACCTATTCAAGAACAACATTTGAAGTTGCTACCTCTAACAGTTTAGGAGGAGATGCATTAATAAGAAAATACATTATTTGACACACAAAATGTTGCCCAGTACCCTCTACATCATGTGACCTACCCAGATACAAAGTTTGAAGCTGCTACGTCTAATGATTTAGGAGGAGATACATTTACAAGAAATGTGCAACACAGACCGACAAAGGACTGACTTTGGTACATAATTAATATACCCTTTTTTCTAAGGAAAAAAGCAGGTATAATGACTGTGTATAGTATGAGCCAGTGCATGGCATTTCCAACAATGTGTGTGACCAGCAAATCCTCAGATCAGCCTGCGCATATGCGCAGTCTGATCAGAGCCTTTGCTTGTCACTTGAATATTCTATGAGTGTTAAGCTACTCAGTGAACACCATTCGAAGTTTCTAAGCTTAAAAGAAGGCTGCACAGGCTCGTCTGAGTCTGCACTTGTCAAAATGCCACATTGTTGGAAATCACATGCCGCCGATCATATAATAAGCACTCATCCTCCTATGCACACTAAGAACTCTGTGTGGCTCAGGCCAGAATTTTTTTATTAGTTGATTTACGGAAATTTTTTTTAGATTTAGGGTCGGGGGGGCAAAAAAAATAAATAAAAAAGCTCTGAAAAATGACCAGTCAACTGGTCATTTTCAGAGCTTTTTTTTTTTTTTCTATTTTTTTCAGATTTTTTTTTTTTTTTAATATCTCCAGAAACAGTAAAACACGTAATAGGTAAATCAACAGTCTGTATTAAATCTTAAAATATTTTATCATTTTCCTAAAAATCTGGACAGGACAATCACTTTTAACAGTGTCACTCTCAAAAATACACAGACAAAACCTCAAAAATATTATTTTTTTTCAACGAAACAAATAATATTTAGAGTCAGCGGATAAAATAAAAAAATCTTTGTGGAAATTAAATTTTATTTTTTTCCTACTTTCATTTACAGTAGGAGGGTTCGTAAATCAACTAATAAAAAAAATTCTGGCCTCACGCCTCACACTGTATGAACTTCTGAATTTCAGTCAATTCAGTGTTATTAGCACCACCTGAACATAATTTTAGAGATAATTTTCATATGTTACTTTCTTCAAAAGAACAATTAACTTGTTTGATTGTTACCCATGCACATCTTTCCTCGGTCTGTCAAACCTATCAGAAAACTATTTGACATTTTTGCTATGGAGTCCTGTATACACCAACCCCTAGTTCAGGATACCCTTAAAAGTGTCATAGCCAACCTGAAAGCTTCCTTTGATTTGGTATGAATGTTTAAATAAACTTGACCTATTTTCAGACTAGTGCCAAAATGGTTCTGGGGAACTCAAGGTTAGAGAAAGTTAGTTGGTTATAGTTATAATAAAATATTGCATTTTCCCTATATAACCTGCCATTATTTACACCTATATATCTTTGGTTCTCTTAGTACTTTTCAACTGAAATTTATAGACAGAACATGTAAATTTGGTTGGTAATAATATACTACACTAACAATTTTCATTTCTTAGCGGTATTAAAATGCAAAAATAGGGTAGTAAAAAGTGATAGTTTAGAGAAATGAATGCATTTGTCATGCCTGGTTGTTAACCTTAATGATAAGCTTTCAAGAAATGAATTCATATTTGTTACATTTATGAAATTAGATAAAGTGGTGACATCATGTATGAGGGGCTATCCAGTTTGTGGACAAACTTAAAGAAATTAACACAAATGGTTGGATTCATCTGAACATGTACAAGTATATATATATATATATGACTCTAAGTTCCTTTGTTCAAAACTGTACATGCTGGTTAAAAGGTAAATATGTTTAATTTGCATAGCCTTACTTGCAACTGTAGCTAGAGGGTCATCTAGCATTCATTTGTTGTTTTATTATAGGGCCTCGACGCGAGAAATCCTGTCTTTGGGGGTTTGCAAACAACAAAGGCACAGACCAGCCTGCGCTTCCGCGCAGTCTGATCAGCACCTTTGTTATTCGCTTATTGAAAAGTACAATACCTAGACTTGCTATGAGTGAAATTTCATTGTTCTAGCTAGCATATGTAGCGGACCAGGTTGATTTGAATCTGACTGTCAGAAACCCCGAAGCTAGGTTTTCTCACTTCGTGGCCCATATGTATATGTGTGTAGGGTGTGGGTGTTCTTTATTGTTGATATATGTATTTCCTTATGTTTGAGGGCCCCAAGGAAGATTGATTCGTCAATTGGGTTACCCTCACTAAATAAAGTCGTTACTTACTTACTATATTTTGATATCACATTTAACGATATTCAAAATTTCATTGAAAAATATCAACATATGATTACTTTACAGGCAATTGACTGTTGCCATGAACAACGATGTGCCAGACGTGAAAATTTCAAATGACGTCGCCACATCAGTTTTTCTCAAAGTACGAACCGTGCGACACTATGCTTTTGCGATGTCTCTCGGTCCTCTGACGATATACTTGATCAAATCTTAAAAAGAATACAGGATTCAACTTTCAGTATTCGGTGTACTGTCCTGTAACCCATCTCTAATTCACTGCAAAGTTCATGCATAGTTACACACAGGTCCACATCCAGATGTTCCTTCACCAGCGTAACGTCACTTGTTTTAGATTTGACACAGGGCAGCCGCATCTGTCATCGTCCATCATCGTTTCCCGTCCTTCACTGTACCACTTATGCCATTTGTATACCAAAGACCGTGCAACTGATGGCTTTTTCATCAATCTATTTAAAGCTGCATACTCTGTTACTGTGAACATTTTTCGAAAAATTTTATTTTCTTTTTAAATCATTTGTAAAAGTAGAATTAAGCTATGTTTTCACAATAAAAATGTTCAGTACAGCTGAAAACTGCATGGAAAAGTGAATTATCTTATCAAATAGGTGTATTTTTCTCTTGTTGGTAATTATTTACGTCCCTCCAATAAATATAGACCGTTTAATTTTAACATAAATGCAGTTGTTTTGATTGTGATAACTTGTTAAGATTTACGAAATTGGTAAAATGTTTACCTGAATTTGAGTATTTTTTCTGCGTTCTTGAAAAATAAAAAAAATATTTTTAAAATTAGAAGATCAAAAGTTACAGACTATGCAGCTTTAACATTTCCATTGTTTGAACTGGTGTATGCCCATGACCCACGCAGAATTGAATAATTGCCTGTTGTTCTAACTTTTCTTCAGACGAAACTTTCACCTAGAATCAAGTTTTAACATTTTAATTCAAAACTCTGTTTTCAGAATGGGTGCGCGTAATGCATAATGAAAATGACATTTGTAACCGCTAAAGACATCATGTCAGTTATAAAGCATTTCCCACGAAATTTGAAGAAAATTCATGAATCTTATTAATATGAAAACTAAAATCATTGTTTGAAAATTTGCGGTGCGGCACTTCTGGTATATGCACATTGCTATTGTGCCTGTAACTTTTGTATGAACATCCGAATCTATTTGATTTATTACTTGAAGGTAAAGTTTTCATAAAAATACAATAATGCACGAAAAAGATATTCAATTTGTCCATGAATTTCTGGATACCCCCTAATATGTTTAACCCTTAAAGCGCCAAGAAAAAAGTGCAACTGAAAATGTCGTCTGCTGAAGTCGTCTGCTGCAAATAATTGCCTAACATTACCGACAAATGAAGTTTTTAGAAGCAAACAGCGTGGACCCAGAACAGACTGCTCCTATAGGAGCAGTCTGATCTGGGTCCACACTGTTTGCCATAGAGGCTTCTTAAACATTTCAGCAGATGAGAAAAGCAGAAGACTTTTGTTGCGATTGGCGCATTAAGGGTTAACCCTTTTTGTGGTTCATATGCAGACAGTGCAGAACCCAATTAGATGCCAAAGAATTAGGCATCTGATCAGGGTCTCCACTGTTAGCTAACAGAATGTTCCTTTGAAATTGTTGCAAAAAAGCAGTATTATCATATGGCACTGCCTCTGGGAGTAAAATTACGTCATGCATAAAAATCAGTAAACCAGAAGTTGTTTGCAGATTTTCAGGTATCGTCATGACGTCAATAGCAATGTTGCATACGTATTGACAAAATCATAACATTTTATGTCAGAAATGAGATTTCAAAGTTATCTTCATGTCACATGATAAATAGAATCTAACATTCCTGCTCTTGTATTATTGAACTTATTAAATTTGTTGCAAAAAAAGAGTTAAAATGCTCAGCAAGCCTCGCATTTTATCTCTTTTCCACAACTTGTTTAATAGAATCAATAAAACATTAGCACTCGTGTAAGATCCTCTTTGTTTGCGATGGGCACAGTGCTTTTATCACTTTATTTTGTATTAAAGATGTAACCGAACCATAAAAGCAGATGACTTTTGTTGCGATTGATACTTTAAGAGTTGATAACTTTACCTTGGTCATTTGAGAATTTGTTACAAAAAGGAGCAGTTATTCACAATGACCACAGTGCTTTTTAAACCTTAGAGCGCCAATCACAACTGCAGCAGACGACAAATGTTGCAATATCTCTCCTAGTTTTCGACAGAAATAAGGTATGATATTTCATGAGAATCGTCTGCCAGCAGACAATTCTCATGAAATATCATACCTTATTTATTATTTTTTAAAAAAGCGGCAAAATTTGAAATTGTTGTCTGCTGCAAATTATAGGTGGCCCAGCAGAGGATTCTCATGAAATATCATACCTTATTTATTATTTTTGAAAAAGCAGCAAAATTTGAAATTGTCGTCTGCTGCAAATTATAGGTGGCGCTTTATGGGTTAACTCTTTATTTTATATTACAGATGTCACCGAACCAGAAATCAATTTCAATTTCTATCCCCTTGAAGTGATGTACAGAGATTATATGTCCCCAGTTGGTTTCCAGGCACCAGACATCAGCGATAACGCTGGACTGAAACGAGCATCTCATAGTCCCAGTATTATCTCCACCGATATCATAGCTCAGACACAAGTTATAACATATGAAGCTGAAGATTATACCGGAAATATCAGAAGTTCTACTGTGACAGTTCAAGTGATAGGTATAATTGAGCCGTGGCATGTGATTTCCAACAATGTGGCATTTTGACATGTGTAGACTCGGACGAGCCTCTGCAGTCTCCTTTTAAGCTTAGAAACTCTAAATGGTGTTCCGTCAGTAGCTTAACAATCATAGAATACTCAAGCGACTAGCAAAGGCTCTGATCAGACTGCGCATATGTGCAGGCTGATCTGAGGCTTTGCTGGTCGCACATACCACATTGCTGGAAGTCTCATGCACTGACTAATATTTATTTCTTATTGTGGTTTGAGGCATGTCTTTGGAGTTTCTGACAAAGGGAGACTCAAACCAGTCTCCCCAGCTACATAGACTAGCTAGAAAATTGAAATTTCACCTGTATTAAATTTAGATTTGATACTTTCCAAAAAGCAAACAAGAAAGGCGCTGATAGTCTGCACAGATGCACAGGCTGGTCTGTGCCTGTGATGTTCATAAACCCAGAAGACTGGTTTTCTCACATTGAACCCCATTTGTTTTCTATTTACTATAATTCTAATACCTATATATAAGGTAAACAGTTAAAATTATTAACCCTTATAGCCAAGAAAAAAATGCATCTGAAAATGTAGTCTGCTGAAGTCGACTGCTGCAAATAATTGCCTAACATTACTGACAAATTAAGTATAGAAGCAAACAGCGTGGACCCAGAACAGACTGCTCCTATAGGAGCAGTCTGATCAGGGTCCTCACTGTTTGCAATAGAGGCTTCTTAACATTTCAGCAGACAAGAAAAGCAGACCACTTTTGTTGTGATTGGCGCATTAAGGGTTAAAAGTATCAAACACATTTCTCTTTCTTTTCTGAAATGAAACATTGATTATCAGTGCTGGAATTCACAAAATGCTTGTCAGAGAAGGAAAAACAGAGAACCTGATCAGACTGCTTCTTAGAAGCATTCTTATCTTGTTCTGCACTGTTTGTCTCAATTCAATCTTATATACTCATTGCGGCCTAAGGGAAAGTGAAAAAAGGAAAAGCCACACACTGGTTGCATGTCGATCGGTGACGTTATTGTAATGTTAAAATGATGTCACCATGTCGCATCTCAGCAATTTCAGGATTTGCTTTAATCCTTTTTTCTAATAAAAAATGTGATACTCAGCAGTGAGCAAGAAAAAGAAACCATTATTCGTGTGAGGATGGGATTAAAAAATCTGTTCCTCGCGATCACCGATTGACATGACTCGGCAAGCCTCATGATGCCTATCTGTGATCCTTGGCAATGATTTTTCTGTCCTATTTCTAGCATGCAAAAATAATCCTTCAGTACATTATATTTACATTTTCGAAGCAATCCTTTATGCCTCGGTTATATTTGCCACGGTCGTCGTACAATTTATTTGTCTACGATTTTCTCTATGATGTTTTCGGCATCGTAGGCGGCTTTAAGCTACAACGTATGTGTTTACATTGCTTACGATCACCTTACGATTTCTTTCAGCGACAAACTAGAACAAAACTTTACAGAGACCTTGCGGATATCGTACGACAACCACAAGGTTATCGTACAATCATCGTGTTATCTTCACGACCTCCTTATATAAATCGCACGATGCCCGTACGATGACCTTGCAGAAGTCGCAAGGAGTCGGCACTCTGACTGTGCAATTGTCGTGTTATTATGTGCATGGATTTAAACGGCTATCCATGTTCATTTTTGCATTCCATTTGAACTATGTTTCAAAGTCATGTGATCACAAATCGTGCTATGAAGAGGCTACTGTTTTAATGCACAGGTCACACATTCACGGATCACCTCGCCGGTTCTACTACGGATTAAATCTCATGGATGACCCGGAAATGCCACTTTCCGTAGTCCCATACGGATGCACTATATACGTATGATTAAGTACTACTAAGTATGAATACGGATGCAATACGGAAAGCTACGGACCAATACGGATTGCAACGAATGTACATCCATGGCTAATCCGGCGTCCAGTCCGTGAATGAGTGACCTGGGCATTAGTTGAACATGGTCCCAATGTATGGAACAGCGTGATATGTTTGTGTATATTTTAATGTCAATTTCTAAGTTCTGCGGTGTTCATAAAGTTTAAATCGAAGAACATTGCAACCCCTTTATTATAGTACACTTTTATAATTCGAAAAGTATCACTTTTATTGAAAATATAAAGATGCTTTAATTGTATCAGCGTAGACTAAAATGCTTATTAAGGTTTTATTCTGTTTAATCATCCAAAGGCACTCTACGGCCAGCAACACATAAAATCTACGTCACAAGCAAAAAAGAAGTTGTTGCATTCTAACAACAAAGGTACTGACCAAAATGCGCATTCTTACACCCGACCTGGTCTGCACATTTGCCATTCGTTTTCAGTAAAATACATTTTGTAGAACATTCATTCATTCAAAGTTCATTGTTCGAACCAGTCACATGTTCTCACCATAAGACACATATATTTTATTCCTTTAAGTAATACTTAAATTCAAATCCCAGAGATATAAATCACAAAAAAATATCTGGACTCTTTATTAATCTTATCTAATTTATTAAACCCCTTATCCAACCAGCATTTTATATACTGAAAATGCATATGCATTTCTCGTAAGGTGCATATTTTGAATTGCACCTCAGACAATTTTCTCATGGAAGCATACTCTATGGGCCCTGATTAGCATGCGCGGATCCAGATAGTTATGTCAGAGGGGGTCCAACTCAATTTTTTTTAGTTGATAAGAGCGGGGGTCATTATTGAACCACTAGAGAAACGCCATTTTAAATGGCATTTGCTGGCAGACCGATGATGGCCCGTCATGTTATGCTGGCTTGGTACATGTGCAGCTTTGAGATTTTCTACGGGATCTGGACTAGTATTGCTAAAAAACTATATTTTTGTGATTTTCCAGGGGGGGGGGGGGTCCAGACCCCCTGTCCCCCTCCCTCTGGATCCACCCATGATTAGACTGCTTCCATCAGCAGCAAATTTAACTGTGTCCATATTGAGTCATACTGAGTGGTGGCATTAGAGACATCGCCTAAAGACAAATATTGAATTGAAACAAACAGCTAATGATAAGTCTCCGGGAAATTGTTGACACGTCGCAAGGCGACCACACGATCATCATGCCATCGCCTTGGGGTTACGGCAAGATGACCGTCCGATGTCCGTACAATCATATGGGCCCTGCAAAGGCATCGTGGGGTGACCTTGCGGGCTCCTTACGACTATCGCAAAAGTCTACGATCATTTTTGGGCCAAGATGACAATCTAAAACCCTGCGTTGTCCTCACGATCACCATGCGGCGCCTGTACGGGGATCGTACGATGTCACTGTGATGTGTCTACGGGCTACAGACTTACGATTTTTTCAAATTTGTCATTGTGCGGAGTTAAACAAAATCGTAGAGGCCACAATGCCCGTAAATCTGTACGATGATCGCAAGGTCTCCCTGCGGAGGCCGCACGGAAAGGGTGATTTGGACATCGTACGGGCATTGTATACTCATCGTAAGGCAAATGTAACCGAGGCATTAATAAATCTTTAGGTTTTTGCAATGGTTCATAGCCTCATGAATTACACCAATTTGATTGACAGCTGCCAAGCTCAAATGCCTGTGCAATATGTTTCGAAAATTAAACTCATTGGATAGAAGTGATACTGGTGTTGTGATTGACAGCGATCCATACTTAAGATGCACATGCAAAACAAGCCTCTTATTTGCTCCATTGGCTGTCCATGTTCAAGCTGGCTGTTCCGCTTTTCCATTTTACACTCCGACTAAACCGTTAATATGATTTTATTTCAAATACAAAACTGTTTAATTCCAAAATTAAAAATATTTTTTTTATATTTTAGATATTTATAATAAAATGTAAATATAAGCAACAAATTAAATTTTTGGAATGTTCATGGAATCATGAATACTATACTTCGGGTCTCTTGCAAAGTTAACGTGAAGCATTTCGGACTTCACTTACTTTTGCAAGAGACCCGAAGTATTCATGACTCCATTAACCCTTAAAGCACCAAGAAAAAAATGCATCTGAAAATGTCGTCTGCTATAATCGTCTGCTGCAAAAAAATTACCTAACATTACTGACGAATTAAGTATAGAAGCAAACAGCGTGGACCCAGAACAGACTGCTCCTATAGGAGCAGTCTGATCTGTGTCCACACTGTTTGCCATAGAGGCTTCTTAAACATTTCAGCAGACGAGAAAAGCAGACGATTTTTGTTGCGATTGGCGCATTAAGGGTTAATTTCAACATTCGGAAAGATAGTCTATGCCTGTTGGAATTTTGCCTGCTCTTTTTGTCCTCTGCTAATTTTTTCAAAAAGCACTTTCAAAACATTCTTCAAGCTTTTCATCAGAGTCTCAAATTGGTTGGATTCAGATATGAGTCCAAACTGTTTGCAAAGGTCATCAGCGGACGACACTAGGGTGCAAAAATAATGTTCTTTTTCATATGACATCTTGTCTGAGTGTAAAATAAAGCCTCACATTGAAATTTATTAACAACTAGTGGTTTACAGATTTTGGTAACCTTATGAATTGACATCTATAACCTGTTGTGTTTATTATGACAAAATTTATACTTTTTCATCCAGAAATGAGATTTCAAAGAAATATTAATTTCATATGATAAATAGAATTTAATATTCCTGCTCTTGTTCTATTGAATTTGTTAAACTTGTGAAAAAAGATAAAATGCTCAACAATTTCACATTTTAAGACTTCTCCTCAACTCATTTAATAAATTCAATAAAACATGATCACTCATATATTAACATTTAAAGCGCCAATCACGACTGCAGCAGATGACAAATTTTATGACATCTTTCCTAATTTTCGAAAAATGCATAATTTGTTATTTTTGAAAAGCAGCAAAATTTGAAATTGTTGTCTGCTGCAAACTGTAGGTGGCACTTTATTGGTTAATTCATTTTTCAGACAGAACCCAGAAACCTTCATTGAACTGTGATGATCATCTGGAGTTGAATGTCTTTAGTGAATCACCAGAACTCTATAATGTGACTGGTCATGTAACATCTGATGGAACTTTGACTTTTTCACAACAGTCTGTAACAAAGTCCCTAGCCAACATTGATAGTTATGTTCCCATTCATGTCACAGCTAAAAATAGCCACGGTACTGAAGCTTACTGTTCTTTCCTGGTGACTTTTAAAGGTGAGTAATAAAGTAATAGCCATGGGACTGACGGTGGTGACCTTTAAATATGAGCTATAGAAATAGCCACAGGACTGAGATTACAGTAAAACCTGTCTTAAGCGGCCACTCAAAAAGAAGACCAAATATTGCTTTTCAAGACCGATTATTGCTTAATGCAGGTCAAATGTATTGCAGAATGCTCCAAAAGAGCATTCTGCAATACTTTTGACCTTCGTTAAGCTACCATTGGCCATAAAGACCTTTGTTTTGTCTATTTTTGAGTAGCCACTTAAGACAAGTTTTACTGTACAGTTTTTTACCAATGACCTTTAAAGGTCAGTAATATAGGAATAGTCACCAGACTGAAGTTTACTGTTTTTTCCTGGTGACATTTAAAGGATGAGTAATATAGGAAACCATGGGTCTGAAGCATGATGTTCTTTCTTGGTGTCCTTTAATGATGAGTAATATAGGAATAGCCATGGGACTATTGGTGACAGTTTTTTTCCTGTTGACCTTTGAAGGTGTGTTATAAAGGAATAGCTATGCCACTGAAGCATATTTTTCTAACCTGATGACCTTTAAAGGTGAGTAATATAGGGATAGCCATGGAACTGAAGGTTACAGTTCTTTCCTGGTGACCTATAAAGGTGAGTTATATAGGAATAGATATTGGACTGGAGGTTACAGTTCTTTCTTGGTGACCTTTAAAGGTGAGTTATATAGGAATAGCCATGAGACTGAAGCTTTTTGTTCTTTTCTGGTGACCTTTAAAGGTTAGTACATCAGGAATAGCCATGAAAGTGAAGCTTTCTGTTCTTTTCTTCTGACGTTTAAAGGTAATATAGAAATAGCCATGATACTGAGTAATTTTGTTCTTTCATGGTGAACTTTAAAGGTGAGTACCCTAATATAGGAATAGCTATGAGATGGAGCATTCTGTTTCTTGCCTGGCGACCTTTGAACGTGATAAAATAGGAATAGCCATCAGACTTAAGGTTACAGTTCTTTCCTTGTGACCTCTTAAGGGTGAGTTATATACAAATAGCCTATGGGACTGAAGATTACAGTTCTTTCCTGGTGACTTATACAAGAGAGTTATATAGGTATAGCCATAAGGCTAAAGCTTTTTGTTCTTTCCTTTTTACCTTTAAAGGTGATAAAAAAGGAATAGCACTCAGACTGAAGGTTACATTTCTTTCCTGGTGACCTCTTAAGGTGAGTTATATAGGAATGGCCTTGAGATGGAAGCGTATTGTTTTTTTCTTGGTAACCTTTTTAAGGTAAGAAGCATAGCAATAGCTATCAGACTGAAGCTTACTGTTCCTTCTTGATGACCTTTAAGGATGAGTAATTTAGGAACAGCCATGATGCTGAAACTTACTGTTCTTTCCTTGTTACCTTTACATGTGAGTTATATAGGAATGGCCTTGTGACTGAGACTTACTTTTATTTCCTGGTGACCCATAAAGGTGAGTAATATAGGAATAGCCATGAGACTGAAGCTTGTGAACTTAAAATGTGATAATATAGGAATAGACATAGGACTGAAGGTTACTGTTCTTTCCTTTGTTTGTTTGTTTGTTGCCTTACGTCCCAAGTCAACAGCTATGGTCATTGCGGGACGGTCAGTTCACCTAACCACACTTTTTTTCCTGGGCAAGCTTGAACAAGCAGTTAACCAGTAATCGTGCACATACTTTCGCTTGTAACTGACAACAACCCTTCATGAATGATTCAGCGGAAGGGAGGAGAATGACCGTAGAAATTATTTCCTGATCAATCTCCACGAAAGTATGGGACCGGGCCGAGATCGAACTCGCGACCCTGGATCTGCAGTCAGCTTCGCTTCTGTAACCAGACACGTTACCGACTGCGCATGCGGCCCAACTGTTCTTTCCTGTTGAGCTTTAAAGGTGAATTATATAGGAATAGCCTTGAGACTGAAGGTTACAGTTCTTTCTTGGTGACCTTTAAGGGTAAGTAATTTAGAAATATCCATGAGACTGAAGCTTTTTTTTTCTTTCCTGGCAACCTTTACAGGTGAGTTATATAGAAACAGCCCTGCGACTGAGACTTACTTTTCTTTCCTGATGACCCTCAAAGGTGAGTAATACGGGAATAGGCATGGGACTGAAGGTTACAGTTCTATCCTGGTGACCTCTAAAGGTGAGTTTTATAGGAATAACCATGTGCTTGAAGCTGACTGTTCTTTTTTGGTGACCTTTAAAGATGAGTTATATAGGAATGGCCATGTACTTGAGGCTAACTGTTCTTTCTTGGTGACCTTTAAAGGTGAGTTATATAGGAATGGCCATGTGCTTGAAGCTGACTGTTCTTTCTTGGTGACCTTTAAAGGTGAGTTATAGTCAGGGCCCTTAGGGACAAAAAATAGGTCCCGTGCGATTTGTGTGCCGATTTATGGTGACCTATATCAAAACCTTCAATGGAGTCTTACCTTTGATTTAAAGGTGGTCACCCATCTCAAATCCGCGTCTGAGGCTAGTTATGACGTCATAAATATGGCGACCATAATGAGAAACTGCTCGTTAATAAAAGCTATGGTTTGTGCTGGTATGGTCATATTTATCCAACACGAACGCTTTTTTAACATAATATCAATTATTTTAGTCACATGATAGTTACATCAATGCTTTACCTGACTTTGACAATGAATTATTTCTCGATAACAATATTTTGCATCCAAAATACAGTAGATTTCCTATAAATACCCAGCTTATCGGGCCATCTTTAGACTGATGGCTGAGAATGTTATTGCTACCCCTCCTGAATTTCGCAAACATATCCTATCTAAAAGAGGATTTCCAGCTGCGTCTTTTAATAGATGTTTGCACTATGTTCGCCGGGGCGTAAGTCTCTAACAGCCTGTTACATATGTTACCATATTAAATTTAGAAAAAAAAAAGAAAATTAAAAGTTTGAGCTACAGAAAGAAGGCTAATTATTTAAATTACTCATATGGTCTGCATATTGACTAATTTAACTACATATAAATTCTTTTGGAGCAAAATTACAGCTTCCTGTGGTGTTATGTGCGTTACTTTAATTAGATTACCCTTTAAACATGAAAAGTGTGACCAATATCATTTACTTTTTAGCTTATATGTGCATTTTCCAAAATGTTTTGATTATTTTATACTAACAAACTCATTTGGGTTAGAGAAAATCCAAAGTCTGCTTTTATACTTTAAATAAAGTGCCTTATACGAGCAATTTTAAAAACAACCCAATGCTACACTCAATTTTAAGGAGCCTAATTTGGTAGGCATCATTTAAGTAAAAATATATGAAAACATTTGCTGCTGTTGGATATATTGCAATTTTTGGGATTGTCTTGCTCAAATCATAAAGAATTATAGATTTTGCAGGTTAAACAACAAGATTGAAGCACTTGTTAAAGGCTGAAACATATGTTACATGACATAATAAATGAGCAAGGACATTGACTTGATGTAAGAAATGATGTTTCAGGAAAAAATGAATATATTTCGCATGTTTTCCTAGCTAAAATCTATAGCCTCTGGTGCCTAAATCTTAGGTATTGATGATTTAATTATTAAGCCCCTGTACCTTTGTTACAGATGTTATGACTATTTGTTTTCAATATTTCTTAATATGAATAATTCTAAAATAAAGATACACCCTAAAGGAACATAGGAAATAATCTTTTCACATTTAAACAGTACAATTTAGTAAATGTCCCTTTCTAATGTAAATATTCTAAACCAATCCTTATCCAAGTCATATACATGTACAATATCGTTTATTATTTCTGCTTCTCTGGTAAAATAATTGTCTTCCTCATATCATAAAAACTAGAATAACCATCAAACAAGATTTTGACTGCAAGCTGAGTAATGACCTGCTCCATCACAAACCCTTTAAGACATATTCTATCGTATGTACCGATTTAAGGCGCATCGAATAGGAGATGTTTGCACACTGTAAGCATGGGTGTTAGCCTGTATCAGCTTGTTACATATGTTATGTTATCAATTTGAGAAAAAGAAAATTGAAAGTTTGAGGTACAAAAAGCAGACATTAAAACTAGCTAATCAATGAACATTCTAATAGTCTGCATATTACTGGATGTCTCTACTACATATGACAGCTGTTTAACATTAATACGGCTACATGTTGTATTATGTGCGTTACATGAGCTTAATCATAATTTAAAAGTGGTAATTTTGGCTATCGTCATTTAGTTTAACAACTGCTCTGAATTGGTTTCAAACTGTTTTAGATTAGGTTTAACAAACATATACTCAATTGACGAGTACAAACCCAAAGTTTGCTTTTCTATCTTAAATATTTTGTCTTTTATGAGCTAATGCACAACCCTACCCCCAGTTTTGCAGAGGAGCAAATTTTGTTTTCGCCGCTTAAAAAAAAAATAAAAACAATTGCAGAGTGTTGATATTTTTCATTTTCTTAATCAGTCTTGCGCATATATCATCAAGTTTCTAAGATCAGGACACTTATCAAAGATGTCAATGTGCCATGATGCCATAACAAGGGCTCTGATCGAATTCCATAAACTTTCAGGTGCTGGTATTAACTAGGTCAATGTCAGGACAGAGCAAGAGATCATATTGGCAGGCATTTAGCTATGCTGGAGACTCTATCCACGAAGCATTCTTTCACCTCGGCTCAGTGCCCTTAGAAAGCACTGTGGCGGATGCACTAGAGTAATATATTTGTAAATTGTCCTGACCTCTTGGCTCTCGTTTGTGATGTCTAACTGTGAGTTTGTTACTTTCCCATTGGTATCCTGGGCCAGGTGTGGTACTTGATTGTATCGATTCCTGATCTTTGCCGTCTTTCTTACTTTGCATTAGCCAGTCACTGATATTGTTTGACTCACTGCGTTGAGGTGGTGGATGTTTTGGAGAAAAAAAAGCTGAATTGCAAGAACTACCACTTCCAAGAGTAGTGTTTCTCGAAGGTGTCAAACGTGCGCAGTATCAGTGAATCATTTGGAAAACCTCACCTGTCATTAATCCTGACAAATCAAGGCCTGACAATTATGGCTAGATGCCGGACTGTGATAAATATTGTCCCGTTATGATGACATTGCCCACGTGTGGATCCAGAGGGGGATAGGGGGTCCGGACACTCCCCCTGGAAAATAACAAGTACATATATGTGTTTCTATAAAAATTAGCATTTGGACCCCCCCCCCCCCCCCCTGAAAAAAAAGTTGGACACCCCCCCCCCCCCCTGGAAAATAATGGGCAGCCTCTGGATCCTTTGTAAAGTATAAGTATAGTTTTCTCAGCAATAAAACCATTGTCACCCCTCTTTAAACTTTGAAATAAGCTGAGGACTAAATAAAACTGACCATAATTCCTGGATCCGCGCATGTTGCCTCCTGCCCCCCGAAACCCCTCTGCAGCTGATAAAATGTGGTTGCAGCATGTCTGTATGCGAAACATCTCGGTGTAAGTAAAAAGCAAACCATTTATATTGTACTGATTTGTATTGCTGTGGGGCAGAAGAGGACTCATGTAAACTATTACCAGTGATCAATATGCTTATGACTTTTGAACAACTATTTTCATGTGGATTCAGATATTTCTTTAGCCGTATCAACAAGAATGCCTTATTGTCCGATTTTGACCTTTGAAGACAACTAGTAGCATGCGAAAGATAAATCAGATTGTAACAGTTTTCTATTGCCCGTGCTATCACAGTACAATGGGTAACTTGTAGAGGGGTTTATCCTTATTTCCATATCATGAACTACTAAGTAGACTCTTCTAACTTTTGATCCTTCAGTGGTCAAAATCGGACTATAATGAGTTTGGTTGATAGTGTATGCAAATGATTATTACTACAATCTTTTATTTGGGTGTAGGATAAGCTGCTACAGTTAAACCAAAAGCTTTGAAGCGTGCCGCTATTTACAATATTGATATGTTGTTCTAGAAAAAAGGGTTTCAGGCGTTTATTTACATTTACTATAAAAGCTTTGACATGCACATATGTTCTAGCCGGACTGGCTCATTTTACGTATTTTGCATCAATCGTTTGAAATGGAAAGACCCAAAGGTTATTGGTCAAAGGTCGTAGTACATCTATATATATATATATATATATATATATATATATATATATATATATATATATATATATATAAGCATAAGAGTATATATTTACTCCGTTTAACATCAAAAACACTGCTTGTTTTTCATTCACTCCACTGTCTTTTTATTCGTAAATCGTGACGGCATTTACGTCCCACCCTCAAACTGACTTCACCAAATCTGAATATATTTTGTATGTTACGATTAAAAAAAGAGTTTGCATTCAGTCATGCTAAGGTTACCAGTTCATCAAAGGAATATTTCCAAACGTTGGAAATGGACAAAATGCGTATATATGTGGTATTTCCATATTAGGCGTCATTTCAATGACGTCATCTTTTTCTTCTGATGCGAAGACAATATGGGCGACATGTTAATTTTAATTATTTACCCCCTAAGATTAAATTTGGTGCATTTCGACTGAAATTTGCACACAAAATGCAAGAACGCCCTGATTCCCATATACTACAATGGACATACCGTTTAAATTGCACTGATACAATATACGCTATTTTGATGACGTCATAATGACGTCCAGACGTGAAACCCAGATGGGTGACCAGGTGATTTTCATTAGTTATTCCCTAAAGTTTGATTTGGTATAGGTCACCATAAATCGGCATCAAAGTCGCACGGGAGTCCCAAGCGCCCCTGACTATTATATAGGAATGGCCATGTACTTGAGGCTAACTGTTCTTTCTTGGTGACCTTTAGAGGTGAGTTTAAGGAATAGCCATGCAACTAAAACTTGCTATCCTTTCTTGGTGACCTTAAAAGGTGAGTAATATGGGGAATGCAATGCGACTGAAGCTTACTGTTCTTTCAAAGATGTGTAATATAGGAATAGGTATGGAATTGAAGCTTACATTTCTTTCCTTATAACTGTAAACCTTTTTCAATCTGATGGATTATTCTATAAGTTTAGATACAAGGTGTATGGATTGTCTGTTTAGTATTTTCTGGTGTTGCCGGTCATTTTGTTTTTAAATTATGATGGATTTTTCTCACTGAAGATTGCTCTGATTTTTGCCAACAGTGCAGACCCTGATGCAAACAGGTTAAAGTTATAAAATATATTAATAGACATGAGACTGAAGTTCATTGTTTTTCCTGGTGACACTATGTATCTATTGAAAACTAGTTTTTGTCCATTCAATGTAGATTTAGTATCTTATAAATCCTAAGCTACATCAAAAGCAGGGGACAAAATTCCACTCGTAATTACAAGTGAAATCTAAAAAGCATGAGTAATTCTTCCCCAAGCACTCATGCTTTGGGAAGAATTACTTGAGGAAGTCATTTTACATATTACTTCCTTATGATCTTTATTGCATACGCTTTTAAAGGACAAATGCCTGTGTTTGCAGGACAAGTAAAAATTGTAAGTCACTCGTCCTACAGGACAAGTGCAATATTGTGATATTTTTTGTCCCCTGAAAAGGTAATGAATTTTAACATATTCCGCGTTGTAAGGAAAGAAGAATGGCCCGAAAGTTCACCATTTTGTATTATGTTTATTACATTTTCTATTTTTAAACACTCTGACTATTATGCTGACAATTTGATCAACTGGCTTATAAAAAAAATCTCTTCATTATGATAGTTTAACACATTTATTTTTGGACCTTAATACAACACAAAAGTTAATAAATTGTACACAATAAGGCTTCATTGATTTGAAAGTGCAAATGGATGTATTGAAACCATGATTAAAACATGATTGTATTTTATATGGTTAAATTTACATATATTTGTAAACACAGCCTATTTGAAAATTTCCCAATCTTGGTCAGCAGCATATAAAAGTAAGTAAGGGTGCAAAGACCAGGAATCGATACATTCAAGTACCACACCTGACCCCGGATACCAATGGGAAAGTAACAAACTCACAGTAAGACACCACAAACGAGAGCCAAGAGACCAGCTGTTTCCCAGCAGGTGACCACAAGGCACATATAAAGGCATAGCAAACACAAGACAGAAAAAACATAAAAGATCCACAAAAGAAGTACCGCCTTGGAACGGTCGGTAAAATATTTTACTGGAGGGCTTAAACCAGTTTAACGGTGCACCAACCTCACCCTTAGTTCAGATGTGGATCAAGACGCTTAGATGTTTGGTTTTTATGAAAGACCCCTAACTTATCAATGTATCATCTTCTAGAACATATAAATCAAGATGTAGAAAAGGAGAAAAAAAACTTTTAAAACTTTTTTATGCTCAGTTCAACAAAGCATGAAATAAATTCTGCACATAAATGTCAAAATGCCAACAATTGTTGGCATTTTAACATTATTAGCAGAATATGTTTCAACATCTAAGTAAGTATTTAAAGCAGTATAATTATATTTTATGAGCAGTTAAAATTTCATGCTGATTTGAGTTAAGTATGAAAAAAATCTTTTGACCTAAGGTCCTAGCCTTCTTATCTAGATATGTGCCATAGAGGTAATTCTGTTCTGTTTTTCAGCGGGTAAATGCTTCAAACAAACCTTTGAAAAACTGGTTCCCGACAGCCATGCTGACATCTTTTGTTCTACTAACAATGCTGGTGACATGACTTGTGTATCTAACTGTAAAACAGGCTATGTCTATGGAGATGGGTCTCCTGACAAAACTTTTACTTGTACTGGAGAAGATGTTTGGTCCATCACCTATCCACATGTCTTCTGTTTACGTAAGTATATTGTTTCTTTTACCAGTTACCTCTCATATTAACTGTATTGCTGCACGTTGCCTGATAAACATGGTCTATCCCACCGCATGTGCCTTTATCAGGTCATGATGACTTTGCACTTTTTGAATGACGTCGCTAATGACGCCGAATCAACACAAAAAAAAATTGAAAATTACTTCATAATCGCTAGTTTGAAGAGTGAAACAACGGGTAATCTGATAAATAGAATACCAGGTTCACGTCTTTTTATATCAAGTTTACCAGGCTGGGCTTTGAGAACGCATGTTGAATCACTCGGCAAGCCTCGCGATGTCAACAAGCGTTCTCAAAGCCTTGCCTGGTAAACTTGATATCAAAAGACACTCACCAAGTTTTCTCTATTTATCTTGTTCGTAATTTAATCTCCCGGTCAAAGCTATGGATACTCATATATCGAGATGACCAGTTAACCTAACTACACTTTTCCTGGGCAAGCTTAGACTATATACACATATGCAGTAAACCAGTTCTCTGTGCACATATTTAACCTGTAACTGACTACAGCCCTTTTTTAATCTGACATTGGAAGGAGGAGAATGACTGTACACCACTGGATATATAAAATATATATATAAAACAACCTCTTTAGTCATCCTGTTGCATTTTTGCACCCTGTTGTATTCTTGCACCTTGTTGTATTCTTGCACCCTGCTGTATTCTTGCACCCTGTTTTATTCTTGCACCCTATTGTATTCTTGCACCTTGTTGTATTTTTGCACCCTGCTGTATTCTTGCACCTTGTTGTGTTCTTGCACCCTGTTGTATTCTTGCACCTTGTTGTATTCTTGCACCCTGTTGTATTCTTGCACCCTGTTGTATTATTGCACCCTGCTGTATTCTTGCACCCTGCTGTATTCTTGCACCCTATTGTATTCTTACACCTTGTTGTATTATTGCACCCTGCTGTATTCTTGCACCCTGCTGTATTCTTGCATTTTGTTGTGTTCTTGCACCCTGTTGTAATCTTGCACCCTGTTGTATTCTTGCACCCTGCTGTATTCTTGCACCTTGTTGTATTCTTGAACCCTGTTGTATTTTTGCACCCTGTTGTATTCTTGTACCCTGTTGTATTCTTGCACCTTGTTGTATTCTTGCACCCTGTTTTATTCTTGCATCCTGCTGTATTCCTGCACCCTGTTGTATTCTTGCAGCCTGTTGTATTCTTGCACCTTGTTGTATTCTTGCACCCTAATGTATTCTTGCAACCTGTTGTATTCTTGCACCTTGTTGTATTCTTGCACCCTGTTGTATTCTTGCACCCAGTTGTATTCTTGCACCCTGTTGTATTCTTGCACCTTGTTGTATTCTTGCACCTTGATGTATTCTTGCACCCTGATGTATTCTTGCACCCTGTTGTATTCTTGCACCCTGTTGTATTCTTGCACCCTGTTGTATTCTTGCAACCTGTTGTATTCTTGCAACCTGCTGTATTCTTGCACCTTGTTGTATTCTTGAAATGTTCCTACGTCTTAAAGACATTTGAGCCAATGCATTAGATTTCTAAGAATGTGGCATTTTGACATGTGTAGACTCGCACAAGCCTCTGTAGCCTCCTTTTATGGTTAGAAACTCCAAATGGTGTTCAGTCAGTGGCTTAACAATCATACAATATCCAAGCCACTAGCAAAGGCTCTGATCAGACTGCGCGTATGCGCAGGCTGATCTGAGGCTTTGCTGGTCGCACATACCACATTGTTGGAAATCTCATGCACTGGCTCATTTCAGTTCAAAAATACAATTTGAAATTTCCTTCTACACAGTTATATATAACACTAACAATGTAATTGCTGCTTGGTGAAGAGTATTTTTTGCCCCTAATATTGAAGATTAGGGACATATTAAGTTAACTCTGGCATGTGCGCATAAAAAACTTAAGGTTGGCTGAACTATTGGCAGTGTTACATTACTACACTGCAATTTTACAATGCTTTATCATATGATGCGCAACGCACGATTTGGGCCCTTAACGTTATTAATGACGTTGTGAGTTATTAAAGGGGACAGCAACCCTGATGATTACAATGTTTTATACGAAATATCTTAATAAACCATGAATTTTGATGCCAGTTTCATCTAAATCGGTTGAAAAATATGGAAGTTATGGGTGTTTGAATATTTGCAAATGGGCTGTAATGATTGCGGCCATATTGTAGGCTTAGTGACGTCACTCAGCCTAATTAAATATGCGTAATCAAAATAAAAGACAAACGAATGGATTATTTAAATTAATCTTTAATGAAACATTTTCCTTGTATATAAAGCTACATATCTGCTGAAACACAGATGATGTGGTAGTAGTGATAACTAAAAATTAAGCAGTTGAAAAATTTTGTAAACTAATTAAATATTCAAAATGGCGGCTACATGTTGGCCATATTGAATTTTTTAAATGCCCATAACTTGCCCATTTTTCAACCGATTTTGATGATACTTGTATCAAAAATCATGGTTCATAGAGCTCTTTCTGATAAAACATACTTATCATTAGGGTTGCTGTCCCCTTTAACGTCAAAAGTGATGACAAACTTATGCGGTTACATTATGTTTCAATCCATGACGCTAACATCAGCTTCTTGGCTGAGGCTGTTTTTATCGGAACTGGTGTATACTTTAGACTCTTACAAACTATCTACAATGAATCAGTGCTTATTATTACCGGAGACGTAATTATTTTGTTTTTGGCCGTGTTCTTTGGCTATAACCAGTACTGGCCGGATGTGTTTATGGTTTTTATGTCCAGGAGCACCTGCCCAGTAAGCACAATCAATAGGGCCACTATCAGTTTGCTAGCGAAACGCCATCCCAATGGCATTTCGCTACTACGGCGGGCCCGGATAGTGGTCCGAGATTTGATTATGGCTGGGCGAAGGCTCAACCAGCAGTGGTTCTGATTTTAAAGCGTCTCAGAAGACGGGACCACAGCTTTAAGTCTCATCCGACAGATTGGGAGAAGCCATGAATCAAACCCGGGGCCCCTGGTTTACAAGGCATAGGCTACCGGAGATTGTGGCTGTGTTCCTTGGCTATAACCAGTACTGGCCGGGTGGGTTTATGTTTTTTGTGGTTTTATGTCCAGGATCCCCCAAAGGCTCAAGCGGCAGTGGTTCTGGTTTTAAAGCGTCTCAGAAGACTGGGCCACGGCTTTTTGTCTCATCCGACAGACTGTAAGAAGTCGGGAATCGAACCTGCATCTCCTGGTTTACAAGGCATAGGCTAAAAAACGTTTTGAGGTTTTCCCTGCGCAATAACCAGTAAGGGGCCGGGAGGGTTTATGATTTGGTTGTGTATTATATGACGGGAGCACTCGAAGACTCAACTGAAAGTATTTCTGGAGAAGCCAGGAATTGGTCCTGCGACCCCTGCTTTGCAAGGCATAGCACTTATCCACTACAACACTACGGCTTCAAGGCATAGGCTAATGAGACGTAATTCGATTTTGAGACAGATCCAATTTATAAATAAAATATTGTAGGATAGGAAAATAACTGATATTTTTCAGTTTTAATTTTATCTTACCAAAAATAAATTATTAAGATTTAGCTACTGCATCAATCATGTAACTATACTTAGCTTCTGTATTCAAAATAATTTGGTTTGGACAAGGGAGTTGATTGAACAACGGAGAAATAATCCAGCCAAAAGAGTACAGCATTTTTGGGCTTACCCTGGGTATTTTGGTGTAGTGTTTTTCTCAGTGTTGTTTAATTTGCTTTTGTCAGTTTTACACTGCCTAACTGTCGAGTCCGGGAAAACAGACCTAACCCGGTGCTCTAAAATATATTGAATAGATCTATGTAGCTTCATATAAATTTCATAGAAATTTTACAGAAATTCACAAAGATCAACTGTTTCAGGTTTTCAATATTTTAGAAAATATTACGGCTTCTGTGAGTTTAACGAAAAAAAAGAAAAGATTTTTTAAAGAAAAAGAACCGCTGTTAAATTCATGATAGGAGAAAGAAAGAACGGCAATTCATTTTAATATTCAACTTCTTTCCCCTGCTAATTAATATAAATTCAACCTCAAGAATGGAACCTTTTACCATACTCAAGACCAATATGACCATGTTGGCCATTTTTATCGATATATGCCTACAGTCCCAGGATATAATTATGCGCCCATTTTGGGTCTTCGCCATTTAAAGCAGTGCATTTTGTAAAAAAAAATACAAAAATACCCGCCGCAATTTACAAAAACAAACCTTACATGAATGAAATGCAATTATAGAAAATAGCAATATGTACACTAAAATATTTATGTTTAAAGTGGAGATATTTTTTTAAAAAATATCATTGATGCTACCCTTACGTGAACGTTACAGAAAAAGTGAGTTTTTAATTTTCCATTGTGTTTAAATGACTATCATACGAAAACACCAGAAACCAAGAAAGCTACAATAAAAATGTTTAGTGTGTAAATCAGTTTGCTGTCTTTTGGTACTATTTTCATAATTTTAGCCTCTATAGTTTGGGGACAATAATCTTTGCAAAGAAAGAGAAAGAAAAAAAGGTAATACATTAATTTAGACGGCGATGTCACAAGGTGGTGAATAAGTATGTCCTATGATGTATTTCAAGCTTGTATAATATTGCCGGTAACTATTGCGTCTACATTTTGAAAGAAACTGATTTGCGCAATAAACATATGTTATATCTGGGCATTTGCAATGTACACGAGAACACCTGTATTCGGGAGTTTGCGAACAAAGAAGGGGCATCCGGCCAGTCTGATCAGCATCTTTGTTATTTATCATATCTAGACTTGCTACGTGCAAAATTGCATTTCTTTAGCTAGTCTGTATAGCCGAGAAGACTGACTCGTTTAAGTCTCGCTGTGTCGGATACCCCAAAGATAGGTTATGTTGCTTCGGGGTCCATCTTCTCCAATGGGCCACATCGGCCCACCAGCTCGCTAGGGGTCCGATAGTTGCCGAAACTGTATGCTGGCTAGGATAGTTATTCTCTTGAAATTAAAAAGTTAATGCTCGCATGAGTTTGAATCGCTGATTATCTGACACCATTTTCCAGCTGATGTGGAACAGGAAAAAGAGTTGAAATATATTGATGTGTGTCCGTCGTCCCTCGACCACACCCTCAGTACCTATATGTACTTAGGTCGGACGCAGAAGGTGGGCTACATGTACTACGACCTTTCGTTTCAAAAATGAGCACAAAACAACTGAAACAAAATGCAATAACTATGAATAACAACAATGAGTCAAAAAATATTCAGGTAAAGGCGTGTATATAAAGACACTTTTGATGTTGTTGTGTTTGTGTTAGAATGTCCCACCAACAGCTAAGGTCATATTGAGACGGGACCACGGCCTTATCCGACAGTCTGTCGCCCTTTTGATGTAAAGAATATATCTGTGTCTTGTATCCTGTCTTAAACGGCCTATGGCTTGTCCGTAAATAGCGCTTATTCCCTTAATCAAATTATTGACAACGTCAATTTACGCCACAAGTGTTTGTTTTTGTTTGATTTGATTCATTACGTCCCATCAACAATCTTTCAGTTATGCAGGGACGGGTCTACGAGGGTTGAACCATTACTAAGCTAGGATTAATGTGTCTTGATCAAGGACACACCGCAGTGACGCCGGTGAGGCTCAAACCCGTGGCCCCTCGGTCTCTACTCAAACACTCAACCACTGAGCCTCTGTGCAGCCAAAGTCACAAGTGTGTACCAATATCTGTTGATGTATATATCTTTAAACAGCTCTAAAATTTTCAATTTCGGAGGTACGACCACCATATTTTTGCAAATTGTTTGGAATGAGTAGTTAAGGACCCTTTCTTCTTAATGGAATGTTTGCTCCTTTCATCCAACGTTTGCCAATTAGTTGATGATACCAGGAGATCTTTTCATTATTCTGACGTAACGTCGCTAAAATTGTGACGTCAGATCAAAGGGTACTGCTATACAAAACCATATTTTAGGACTAATGTGTATAATTTCCAAAGGAAAAGTACACAAATCAATAACTTGAACATATACCTGTTGAAAAATGTCAAAAACTGAAAATGTGAAAATCTACCCATAAGGGCCCTTTTCCTGCATTGCGCATCATATGATGCTGCATCTGAGACTGATATAACGCCATGCAATAAAATTGATAAATCGCTAGTGGTCTACAGATTTAATAATGTTACTTAAAGATTTCCCTTTTCAATGTTGCGTGAACGATGGCAGAATCTTAACCTTTTCATACAAAAAATTTGATTTTTAGGCAATTCTTATGTCATTTGTTAACCAGAATCTACATTTTTGCTCCTGTATTACTGAATTTATTGAATTAGTCTTTATCGATAGAGATAAAATGCTCGGCAAGCCTTGCATTTTATCTCTTTTCCCCATACATAGAATTAAGAAATTACATTTGTACATAAAACAAAGAAATTTACTTGTCGGATCCAATAGCGTGGGATAATATCTAGTCATATTTCCATAATCAAACAAAGTAGACTCTGATCTCGGTCTGCTGTGTTTGCAAAAGTGTTAGGTAATCTAGTAAAGAGTTAAAAAAGAAAACAGATACTTACCTATCTGTCTATGAAGTGAAAATCCAAAATATATTTAACCCTTTACTCTATAGGCTATTTTTAGATCATGACATCATTTTCTCTTTTTAGACGACATTGAAAAAAAAAACAAGAAAAATTGGAATTAAGTTTTGAATACTTTTGAAAATATTATGGAAAAATGGAGCATTTGCTCCAAAAGAGCAAATGCTCCATTTTCCATAATGTTTTCAAATGCTCCATTTTCCATAATGTTTTCAAATACATGATATTTCAAAGGCGTCAAAAGGCGTTATTATGGAGTAATTTAGGGTTAAGCAAGTCCTTGTTTTCCTTTTTCAGCCAAAGAGACGCCAGTTTATTTGTTCCGAGCCACTGTTTCGCATCAGATTAGTGGTGCCCTTAACAGAGAATGCCAGACAGCCTATGAAAATGAAATCACACAGCGCCTGTCAGATTTTACATCCAGAATGAATGGTGCCTGCTCTGGAATAGTAACATGGCAGATAATTAGTCACAGTTCTGACTTAGGTGACGGGTCATTTGATGTAAGCATTATTTAGTGTTCTAACTTGATTCCATTTAATTTGATATGCAACATGACCATGTTCTGAAAAAGTTGAATTTTGACCTTTTGTTCCCACCCCCAAGGTCAGGGGTGGGTGGAGGGATGGGTAGGGGTCTGCCGGCAAAATATTTGCTACCATGTATTGCTGCATTTGTGATCCCATTTAATTTAATATGCAACATGATCATGTTCAGAAAAGGTTGAATTTTGAGCTTTGACCCCACCCCTAGGGTTGGGGGTGGGTGGTGGGGTTAGCATGCAAAATATTTGCTACCATGTGGCTGCATTTGTGATTCTCTTTAATTTGATATGCAACATGACAATGTTCCAAAAAAGTTCAATTTTAACCTTTTGACCCCACCTGCAGGGCCAAATTCATTCACCCATAGCAAATGTCCAGAATTGTAGTTTTCAAAATCAGCTTTTTGCAAAAAATTCTTTCAAGAATACCATCGTTTTCTAATAGTTTGGATTCAGATCAGGCTCAACATTTTGTTGAGCCTGCACAGAATCCAAACTGTTTGCACATTATAGGCAATGAGTTAAACTTGCCATGCAATAGAAAATCAATGCTTATCCTTGTAAGTTTACACTTTTCAAAGTTAATGCATTTTTTGTATGTTTCTTTTAGTTTGAGTCATCATTTGTTGTCAAACATATCAGTGGTGACCAGGGAGATGCCTCAGATTGTGTGGCGAATATAAGAAGTGATAGTGGCATTTTTGCCCTTCCAAATAACCAACTTAGCTGCAATGGAAACAAAAATCTTGTAGTGACGGGACTTACTGTGAGTGCTGCGAGCTTCGACTGTGCAACTGATGATTATATAATCATAGAGTACAACAATGAAAAAATGTGTGGTAAGGTCCAACAACAATAAGGCTGTGACACGAGAAAAAATGGTCTTTGGATATTCCAATCAGGCCCTGCTTAGCTACAGATATAGATCCCAGGGGCGTGGCCAGAGGCTTTATCATGTTGAAGCCCACCAAAAATTGAGAATAACAAAGGCACTGATCAGACTGTGCGGATGATTAGGCTGATCTGCGCCTTTGTTGTTCGCAAGCAACAAAGTCAGGGTTTCTCGCGTCGAGGCCCATATTTGATGTTGAAGCTCAGGCTTCCTTGCCTCCGCCTGGCTACGAGCCTAGATCCAGATAAGGAAATTACATAAGCGTAAAATAGCAATTATTTTCTTACCTATCAAATTAAACATGTGTTATGGGTGCTCAAAAGAACTGTCTCATTGAGACGGTTCTTTTGAGTACCCGCAACATATGTTTTGGATGACAAATAAAGAAAACAATTTTCCAATACAAACTCTTATCTGGAGGCCTGTACAGAGACTAGCTTGGATATGGAAATTTAGCATAAAGCAGCTTCAACTATCTTGCTGACCAGAAAGGGAATGGCAAAGGTATGGATCAGTGATCAGACTGCACATTTTTGCAGTCTGGTCTGTGCCTTTGTTGTTTGTACGCATCAAAGTCAGTTCTTCTCGTGACATTGCCTAAATAATGTGTGGGTAGGGGTATACAGCCATTTCTTACTGCAATTCACCTACTAAGTTATAAGTCAATTTGTTTGTGTCCTTGAGCAAAACTCTTTATCCACTACTTTGTACTGGTTCAACCGAGGAAGACTCATCCTGACATGACTGGAAGATTGTTGACTTGGATCAACTCAGACATAAAATTGAAGTAGAATTCGTAAATTAGAAGTCCTAGGGACTAGAGGTTTTACTTTGAAGTACAAAATTTGGAATAATAGGGAGATAGACATCTTGGTAAACATGAAAATATAAACCCCACAAAAAAGGATTATTATCAGGGTTTTCCCTATCAAACATAAGTTTTGGACGCTTAGAAGAAAAGTCTCAATGAGACATTTCTTTCAGGCACCCTAATCGGATATTATTATACACATTATGAATAAGTCCTACACTCTGAATTAAGTTATCCCTAAAATTTATTTTGAATTAGGGTACATTTCGAAAAATTAAAGTTCTAATTTTCAAGGTTTCAAAGTCATGCATTCTAATATTCATATACTGAGTATTTTTATAGGGCTGTCTACTGAGAACCAACAGAGTATGACAGTCACAGACCAGCTAAGCCACAGATGTTGATTCCTTCTTATTTTCTGGAAAAAAAAACAAAGGCTTGGTGTGTTTTTGAAAGTGTTGATATGAACATCCTGCCTTGATTCATTAATGTTCTCTGCTACATACTTCATATAGTACTTAAAATGATAGTTACTTCCTTATGATATCTACAAGACTTTAGTTAAGAGTGCATATTTAACAGAAAAAGAATTTTCTTATTTCTCAACCAAAACCTATGTTGTTGGTATGCAAAAGTACCTTCTCAATGCAATGGTTCTTTAGAATACCCACAACAGATGCAAGAAACTATTTTACGCTCAAACAATTTTTTTTTATCTAAACCTATGTATACATCTAGAAAGAGGTTTACCATTTCAGTACCCTGTGGACCATCACGGTATTACAGTAATGGTGTTTGTGAAATGTGTCAAGCTGGAACATATCAGGATAAAATCAAGGGTGAATGCCAGTCATGTGACACCGGTTATACAGCTAACTCACAACAAACAGGATGCATCCGTAAGTATTGTCAACTCGTGTTAACTTTAACTTTAACCCTTTACTTCGTTATACAGCTAACTCACAACAAACAGGATGCATCTGTAAGTATTGTCAACTCGTGTTAACTTTAACTTTAACCCTTTACTTCGTTATACAGCTAACTCACAACAAACAGGATGCATCTGTAAGTATTGTCAACTCGTGTTAACTTTAACTTTAACCCTTTACTTCGTTATACAGCTAACTCACAACAAACAGGATGCATCTGTAAGTATTGTCAACTCGTGTTAACTTTAACTTTAACCCTTTACTTCGTTATACAGCTAACTCACAACAAACAGGATGCATCTGTAAGTATTGTCAACTCGTGTTAACTTTAACTTTAACCCTTTACTTCGTAATACAGCTAACTCACAACAAACAGGATGCATCTGTAAGTATTGTCAACTCGTGTTAACTTTAACTTTAACCCTTTACTTCGTTATACAACTAACTCACAACAAACAGGATGCATCTGTAAGTATTGTCAACTCGTGTTAACTTTAACCCTTTACTTCGTTATACAGCTAATTCACAACAAACAGGATGCATCTGTAAGTATTGTCAACTCGTGTTAACTTTAACTTTAACCCTTTACTTCGCACAAGTGCCTTTGGACGCCTTTGAAATGTATTTTTTTTTTTTTAAATATTAGAGTCGGCGGATAAAATAAAAAAATATTTTTAGAAATTCAATTTTTTTTTCTACTTTCAGGAAAATTACAGTAGGAGGGTTCGTAAATCAACTAATAAAAATTCTGGCCTAAACTACCTTCCGCTGATTCATTCAAGAAGGGTTGTTGTCAGTTACAAGCTAAAGTATGTGCACAAATTACTGGTTAACCGCTTGTTCAAGCCTGCCCAGGAAAAAGTGTGGTTAGGTGAACTGACCGTCCCGCAATGACCATAGCTGTTGACTTGGGACGTAAAGCAACAAAACCAACCAACCAACCAACCAATGGCCTAAACTAGCCTTACCTGTTTATTTTCAGCAACCTGTCCAGCTGGTTTCCAGTCTAGCAGTGGCATATTTCCATGTAGCCCATGTGGTGTTGATACATACTGGTCAGACTCTAAGACATGTACACCATGTCCCACGGACACGTCGACTTCAGGAAGAGAAGGAGTTGATGATGTGGGAAACTGCTACAGTAAGAAAATATATGTTTGTGTTTAGGCCATCCCAAAACAAGAAGTGTTTTAAGTGAACCAAGAAGTGACTGGAGAGCGGGTGGCAGCGGGTTCGAGCCTCACCCGCCTCACTGTGTCATGTCCTTGACCAAGAACATAAGTCCTAGCTTAGTAGTGGTTCAACCCAGGAAGACCCATCCCTTTATAACCGAAAAATTGTTGATGGGATGTAAAGAATCAAATCAAACAAACAAACAAAAATGAGGCACATGTATTAGTATGGCAATGGTCCGGCAACCTGAGCCAAAAGGCTTATGCGAGGTATGTTTTGGCAATGGTCCAGCATCGCCCCATTGTGATCAATCCCTAAATCTTTAAAAATCAGTTGGCCAGTTTTGTTCATATTTCACCTTAAGCATCATTAGAGAGGGAGAAAGGCTGCATGAAGCTTTTAGGCTTATTGGATTGGAACTCTGGTTGCCATCCAATTGACTTAAAATGAGAAAAACTTAAAAAATATTCTTCTCTGAAACCATGAAACCCACAGCTTATATATTACATGTAAGTCTGACTGAAATGTCTAGTGGTTCCTTACATAATTCCTGCCAATCAAGCTCTGGGAGTCCAAACAGGCCCTACCCTGGGGATCAAGAGTTTCCATAGACTTAAAATGGTAAAAAGCTTAGAAAATCTTCTCTGAAATGAGGTCCCTAGTTGACATATTGATGATGTAGCAATGTCTACTAGTTCCCTTTTAAAATCTTGCCAATCAAGCCCCTGCGGTTCAAACTGATCCCACCCCTGAGGTCATGAGTTTCCATAAACTTATAATGAGAAAAATTTTAACAAAATTTCTTTGCTTAAACACTGGGGCCTAAAGCTAATATATTTAGTATGTAGCAATGTCTCGTGATCCCTCTTCATATATGTTGCCATCAAACCCCTAGGGATCCAAACTGATCAGCCCCGATAGAGACTTATCATGGGAAAAACTTTGAGTCTTCTTTAGAGAAACCATAGTGTGTAGCAATGTCTAGTGGTCACCTACATAAGTCTTGTCAATGAAGCCCCTGGAGTCCATATTGGTCGTGTCCAGGTTGTCTTTTTAGCTCCCATAGACTCATCATGTGAAAAGCTTTCAAAATCTCACATACTTTATTTCAATGTTTTACTGTGTGTTACAGGTAGTTGTTCTGAAGGCCACTACTCCCTAACAGGCTTCCATGATGAACAGTGTTATCCATGTCCAAGAAACTTCTACCAGCCAGCCAAGGGCCAGTTTACCTGTCTTGAGTGTGATGCTGACAAAGTCACGACTGATATTGGCCAAACAAGTATTGCTAGCTGTCAGCCTTATAGTTTTACAGGAGGTACTGTAAATTTGAAAAAAAATCGTGAAAGATGCAAAGTTTTCCTGAAAATAAATCCCTCACGAAATGATGTTGTTTACTGATCTAGGTAAATCATGCCCAAGTCGCAAACTGTTCACCTGGCAAATATGTTTTTTAATGCTGCATAGTGAAGTTGGTAACAAGTCTGACTGCAGATCCAGGGGTCGCCATCTTGATCCAGGTTGAGTCCCATACTTCCGTGTAGATTGATCATGAAATAATTTCTACGGTCATTCTCCTCCCTTCAGCTGTTTTATACAAGATGGGTTCTTGTCAGTTACAAGTGAAAATAACTGCTTATTCAAGCTTGCCCAGGGAAAAAGCGTGGTTAGGTGAACTGACCTTACAAAAATGACCATAGCTATTGACTGGTACATAAAGAACAAACAAACAAAAATTTCTGAATTTGCAGTAAATGAAAGAAGTATTGTCAAGTTCATGAGATTTTTGGTGCTTATTGTATAGGGAATCAGCTAAGGTCTTTGCTACTTACACACAAAAAAGGGTCTTAGATGAATGTTGAGGGTAATAATTAGGCTCCTAAGTCCCACAAGATAGCTGCCCATATACAAGCTCAATGACTCACATTTGGCATACAGTAAAACCTGCATAAAATGGCCACTCAAAAAAAGATGAAACAAAGATCTTAATGACAAATGGTAGCTTAATGGAGGACGAAAGTACTGCAGAATGCACCCTTGAAGCATTCTGCAATACTTTTGACCTGCAATAAGCGATAATTGTTCTTGAAAACCAATTTTAGGTCTTTTTGAGTGGCTGTTTTAGACAGGTTTTACTGTATGTGTTGAGACTGAAATTCAATAAACTGGCTTCTATTACTATATATTTACCCATATACAAGCTTAACTTAACTTTAGGCATGTGATGAGTACAAAATCTCATAAACAGGCTCGTATTTCAATGTTTTTAAACCAGGCTGCGTAGCGCAGTTGGTAGTGTGTCTGACTACTGATGGGTATCTGACTGCAAATTCAGGGGTCAAGAGTTCGATCCTGGCCCGGTCCCATATTTTCATGGAGATTGAGCATGAAAATTTTCTATTGTCATTCTTCTCCCTTCTGCTGATTCATTCAAGAAGGGTTGTTGTCAGTTACAAGCCAAAGTATGTGCATGAAATACTGGTTAACTGCTTGTTTAAGCTTACCCAAGAAAAAAAAAATGTGTCTAGGTGAACTGACCATCCCGACATGACAATTGCTGATAACTGGGACGTAAAGCAACAAACCAAACCAAAAGCAATGTACTTTTGTACATATATATTCTTAACATTGTCAAAGCGGGCCTTTTTCATGCTCAACTAAATTGAGTATGAAATTTCTACTGATCATAAAAACAATAATGGTGGAAAGTAGTGGCTTATCGTGGTTTTAAGCTCTCAGATGCTGTATTTATCATGCTAATTAATGTTAAAATGCCAACAATTTTTGGCATTTTAACATTATGAGCATGATAAATTTATGCTTGTTGAGCATGAAAAATGTTTTGTAACCTTGATTATCTCCACTTTATATATATGCTGAAATGTAAGAGACCATTTTAAAACCTGATGAAGTGTGAAAAAAGATATCAATGGTGATTTTGATACCCTCACACAAATAACCCTTACAGATTCTTTTTCTTGCTTACCATTAAATTCTATTTTTAAGTTCAGCAATACATTGTGATGCAATTTTACATGATGATGTCATATATAACAATGATGTTTCTTGACCATGTAGAGATGTTCAATTCTATTCAATGAATAGCTAGCTGTGACTACCTGAGTTAAGAAAAGAAGGACCTCGGACAGTTTCCTATTCAATCTGCCCAAATTTTGGCACCCTCTTGCTAGGATAATGCATAACTGACAACTATAGTTTTGGGCTCAAATCAAACCTTTACATTTAGTGCACCTAGCACATAAGATATTTTGAAAATATTGCATAATTATGCCAGGACTTTAGGGTTTAGGGGGTGGGGGTACTTTTTGAGAGAAAGTTTTCTTTCACAGAAAGTCAAAGTTTGGTCGAGTATTCACCAAAATACATGTAAAATTTATGTTTGCTGCATAAACATTGAGACGAAAGTGATGCGTTTGCATAAAATTCGGGTTGAGAAGATTCCATTGTTGCATCTAAAGAAGTGTGCTGTCAATTACTTTTGACTATTACCTGTAATGTTTCAACGTTTTGACTTGTGCACGGAGGTGTATTATAACTGCATACTGTATATATCACAGTCTAGATAAACACAATTTTTGAGCATAAAATAGATAATATTTTCTTACACATTAGATTTAACCTATAATTTGGTGCTTAAAAGAACCGTCTCTCAATGAGACGGTTCTTTTTAATACCCATGACATATGTTTTGGTTGAGAAATGAGACCATTAATTACTTTGTAAGCGCTCATAACTAAAGCCCTGATATACAAAATAAGTTTCTAATATGTTTTTATACTATATGTTGAAAGGCAAAAACTGAGTTTTCAACCCATATTTTTCAGTTGGTACTTGTCCAATGAGAAAACGGCTTTTGTGGATAAGTCGAGGGTTGAACCTACTATCTTTTTCATAGAAAAAATATCATTTTCTTTCAAACTTTTCTCTGGTCATTTTTATGGGCAATCCTTCATTAAGACTGTCCGAGGTCCTTTCTATTCTTGGCCAAATTTTTAGAGATTCTTACCTATTCTGAATGAAAAAGGATTTATTTAACTCCCCCTTCTAGTGTTGTCTGCCAATAACCTTTGCAAATAGTTTGAACCCAGATCAAGCCTGACAAATTTGTCAGGCCTTATCCGGATTCAAGCTATTTGACATTCTGATGGTAAGCCTGAGACAATTTATTTGGAAATTTAGATTTTAAAAATAATAGCAGAGCACAAAAAGCGTGCAAAATTTCAGGTTATGTTAATCTGTATGATTGTATTTACTTTCAGATTTGACGTGTAATAGAGCTTACTGCAATGACCATGGAAACTGTGCCTTTGAATTTCACAGACCAATTTGCTTTTGCGGTAAGCGTAAACATTTGATATGTTATCAACATTGGGCATTGTTGTCTCTATTTTTAGATTTGTGCATAGGTTTAGATAAAAACAATTTTGAGCGTAAAATTGTAAATATTTTCTAATCCATCAGTTTGAACATATGTTTTGGTGCTCTAAAGAACTGCCTGATTGAGACGGTTCTTTTGAGTACCCACAACATATGTTTTGTTTGAGAAATAACAAAATTATTTTTGGGGTATGCACTCTTAACTAAAGACCTGTTTGTGATAGGGTCAACTGGCCTGCCTGCCTTTCAGCATGCTGAACTCTTTTCTTGCTTGTGGCTATCTGCTGATATTCTGCTGATAACCTTTGCAAACAGATTGGATGCAGATCAGGACAGAATATGTTCCTGTAAGAATGACATCAAAAGCATAAAAATTCACCCAGTATGCAAAACGTTAATTAACAGTTCTAGAGACCAGCTACTTTTATTTGGGGGAAAAATAGAAGTCTGATTTTGTTGCAGGCACCCAAAAAAGGTGGAGAACTGCCAACACGTCTGTGCAATCAGATCAGTGCTTTTGTTATGGAGCCTTTTGAAAATTACTTATTCTAAGCAAAATTTGATATTCTAGCTAGTCACTGTAGCCGAGCAGGCTGGTTTGAGTTTTATATGGTTGCAAGCCCCACTGATATATTTTCTCTATTTTCTCAAAGCAAGGCCCTTACTATTGATGCAGTGTATATCAATGGTGCTGATCAGGCTGTTTGAATATAGGCATTAACTAAGAAAATTGACTTTGTTGCATGCATACAGCAAAGGAACAGACCAACCTGCACATCTGCACAGTCTGATCAGTGTCTTTGATATTCACAATCTGGAAAATAGAGTCAAACTTGTTCCATTTAAAATTTCAATATGTTAGCTAGTCTTTGTAGCTTAGCAGAAGGGTTTTAGTCTTGCTCATCAGTCAGCCCTGCAGGACAGGTTCTCTCACATCTTGGCCCATATGCATTCTGATGAGGGACTTTGTCATCATTTGTCTAATTTTAGCTTATATGAGCACAAAATGCTTATTATTAACCTTTTTTTCATAGGAATGCTTTTTAAACAGAGCAGACCCAGATCAGACAGCTCTTATTTTGCAAACAGAGCAGACCAAGATCACACAGCTCTTATAAGAGCTGCATGATCAGGGTCTACTCTGTTTGCTTATGGAAATATATCTGATCCTACATGTACACCAGTGGACTTGACAAGTCATTTCTTTGTACTATTTACCAACATGAAAGTTTATTATACATGTACAATTATTCATAGTGGGTGGAGCCAAGCATGAATATTCGTTACAGAAAGGGTTAAAGGTGATCTTTTGTGATCTGTTTTTGTCTGGTGTATGTCATGAGTAAACTTTTTCTTTATACAATAGGTCATAAGCTACTGGCCCAAATTTAAAATGAATTCACACAAAAATTCCTGAAAAGGCTCTTTACCGAAAAGGTAAATAGTTCCACTCCACTTCACGAAATGGCCACCAGAGGTCAAAATGGAAAGAAAGTCTTTAAACCACATTTACTCTTGAATTGCTGACCTATATTTGAAATTCACATAAAAGTTTCTCACAATGCCCTCTATCAAAATTGCCCAAAAGGTCACTCCTGAAAAAATGGCCATCAGAGCAATAAATAAGATAATGAAACAATATTTCCTTGAACTGCTAGTCAGAATTCAAAATAATTTTACATAGGACCTCTACCAAAAGTTCCTGACAACGCCCTCTACCAAAATTGCCAAAATGGTCCCACTTGCTTAAAACAGATTTTCCACAAGAGCTAAGGTTAGAAAATCTTAAGACAGCAATATTTCCTGAATTTCAGGCCTAAATTCAAAATAATTTTACACAAATGTTCCCCGTAAAGCCCTCTACCAAAATTGCCTAACGAATTCTAATTGGCCAAATAAAGACCACACTGGAGTACAAAACAGAAATCCTTTAACAAGATCTATCATATTTCTAAACTGCTGACCAAAAAAATCAAGCATTTGATCACAAATACAGTAAAACCTGTCTTAAGTGGCCACTCATAGAGAAGACCAAAAATTGGTTATCAAGACTGATTTTTGCTTAATGCAGGTCAAAAGTATTGCAGAATGCTCCAAGGGGAGCATTCTGCAATATATCCGACATGCATTTAGCAACCACTTATCATTAAGATCTTTGTATGGTCTATTTTTGAGTGGCCGCTTAAGACAGGTTTTACTGAAATCCTAATTAGGCTCAATACATAATTTACCCAAAAGTTTTTGCTAGGCTAAACCCAATGTGTACCAGAGCTAAAAATAAATAAAATTTGAAAAAAAAAACTCCTTTAACCCTTTACTCCATAATATTATGCCTTTTGATGCCTTTGAAATATCATGTTTGTTGAAAATATTATGGAAAATGGAGCATTTGCTCTTTTGAAGCAAACACTCCATTTTCCATAATATTTTCAAAAGTATTCAAACGTTACTTAAATTTTTAGCTCACTTGATTCGGCTCATGGGTGAGCTAATAGTATACCAGTCACTCCGTCGTCCGTCCATCAACCGCCCATCCATCAACATTTTCAAACATCTTCTGCTCTGAAACCAAAGGGCCAATTAAACTCAAATTTCATATGAAGACTCCTTAGGACGCTGGAACGAAAGTTTGTTCAAATGGTCGTGGTCACATGATCAAGATGGCTCCACACCCATATATGGTAAAAACCCTTTAAAAATCTTCTCCAGAGAACCAGAAGGCCGGTGACCTTGGAACTTGGTATGTAGGATTGGGTATGTTGGGCCTACAAAGTTCAAATGTTGATCCTAGGTTGACCTTGACCTAATTAACATCAAGGTCAAATTTGCTTCGTAATGCATTTATAAAATATGGGAAATTTTTTGAAAAGTTGAATTTTTTAAACTGTGGTAGCCTTAATCATTAATCTTCTTTTTATTTGACAGATGGTGGATATAAAGGAGAAAGATGTGAAACTTCTTTCCATAGATGTGATGCTGACTACACTCCTTGTCTGAACGGAGCTACCTGTATACCTGGTGCAGATTACCTGGATTATACCTGTAAATGTGCTGAAGGTAAGGTTTCTATATCTGTGATGCTGACTACACTCCTTGTTTGAATGGAGCTACCTGTATACCTACACCTGGTGCTACTTACATGGACTTTACCTGTAAATGTGCTGAAGGTAAGATTTCCATATCTGTGATGCTGCCTACACTCCTTGTTTGAATGGAGCTACCTGTATACCTACACCTGGTGCTACTTACATGGATTATACTTGTAAATGTGCTGAAGGTAAGATTTCCATATCTGTGAGGCTGACTACATTCCTTTCTGGAGCTACCTGTATACCTAGTGCCACTTACCTGTATTATACCTGTAAATGTGCTGAAGGTAAGGTTTCTATATCTGTGATGCTGCCTACACTCCTTGTTTGAATGGAGCTACCTGTATACCTACACCTGGTGCTACTTACATGGATTATACTTGTAAATGTGCTGAAGGTAAGATTTCCATATCTGTGAGGCTGACTACATTCCTTTCTGGAGCTACCTGTATACCTAGTGCCACTTACCTGTATTATACCTGTAAATGTGCTGAAGGTAAGATTTCCATATCTGTGAGGCTGACTACATTCCTTTCTGGAGCTACCTGTATACCTAGTGCCACTTACCTGTATTATACCTGTAAATGTGCTGAAGGTAAGGTTTCTATATCTGTGATGCTGCCTACACTCCTTGTTTGAATGGAGCTACCTGTATACCTACACCTGGTGCTACTTACATGGATTATACTTGTAAATGTGCTGAAGGTAAGATTTCCATATCTGTGAGGCTGACTACATTCCTTTCTGGAGCTACCTGTATACCTAGTGCCACTTACCTGTATTATACCTGTAAATGTGCTGAAGGTAAGATTTCCATATATGTGAGGCTGACCACATTCCTTGTCTGAATAGAACTACCTGTATACCTAGTGCCACTTACCTGGACTATACCTGTAAATGTGCTGAAGGTAATATGTGAGGTTGACTACAATCCTTTTCTGAATAGAGCTTCCTGTATACCTAGTGCCACTTACCTGGACTATACCTGTAAATGTGCTGAAGGTAAGATTTCCATATCCATGAGGCTGACTACATTCCTTGTCTGAATAGAGCTACCTGTAAACCTAGTACCACTTAGCTGTATTATACCCGTAAATGTGCTGAAGGTAAGATTTCCATATATGTGAGGTTGACCACAGTCCTTGTCTGAATAGAGCTACCTGTATACCTAGTGCCACTTACCTGTATTATACCTGTAAATGTGCTGAAGGTAAGATTTCCATATATGTGAGGTTGACCACAGTCCTTGTCTAAATGGAGCTACCTGTATACCAAGTGCCACTTACCTGTATTATACCTGTAAATGTGCTGAAGGTAAGGTTTCCATATCTGTGAGGCTGACTACACTCCTTGCCTGAATAGAGCTATCTGTATACCTGGTGCAGATTACCTAGATTATACCTGTAAATGAGCTGAAGGTAAGGTTTCCATATCTGTGAGGCTGACTACACTCCTTGTCTGAATGGAGCTACCTGTATACCTCACACTATTAACCTGGATTATACCTGTAATTGTGCTGAAGGTAAGATTTCCATATCTGAGAGGTTGACTACACTCCTTGTCTGAATGGAACTACCTGTATACCTGGTGCAGATTACATGGATTATACCTGTAAATATGCTGCAGGTAAGGTTTCCATATCTGTGAGGCTGACTACATTCCTTTCTGGAGCTACCTGTATACCTTGTGCAGATTACATGGATTATACCAGTAAATGTGCTGAAGGTAAGGTTTCCATATCTGTGAGGCTGACTACACTACTTGTCTGAATAGACTAGTGCCAATTACATGGTGTGCAGAAGGTAAGATTTCCATATCTGTGAGGTTGACTACGCTCCTTGTCTTAATAGAGCTACCTGTATACCTGGTGCAGATTACATGGATTATACCTGTAAATGTGCTGAAGGTAAGGTTTCCATATCTGTGATGCTGACTACACTCCTTGTCTAAATGGGACTACCTGTATACCTGGTGCAGATTACATGGATTATACCTGTAAATGTGCTGAAGGTAAGGTTTCCATATCTGTGATGCTGACTACACTCCATGTCTAAATGGGACTACCTGTATACCTGGTGAAGATTACCTGGATTATACCTGTAAATGTGCTGAAGGTAAGGTTTCGATATCTGTGAGGTTGACTACGCTCCTTGTCTTAATAGAGCTACCTGTATACCTGGTGCAGATTACATGGATTATACCTGTAAATGTGCTGAAGGTAAGGTTTCCATATCTGTGATGCTGACTACACTCCTTGTCTAAATGGGACTACCTGTATACCTGGTGCAGATTACATGGATTATACCTGTAAATGTGCTGAAGGTAAGGTTTCCATATCTGTGATGCTGACTACACTCCTTGTCTAAATGGGACTACCTGTATACCTGGTGAAGATTACCTGGATTATACCTGTAAATGTGCTGAAGGTAAGATATCCATATCTGTGAGGCTGACTACACTACTTGTATTAATGGAGCTACCTGTATACCTGGTGCAGATTACATGGATTATACCTGTAAATGTGTTGAAGGTAAGGTTTCCATATCTGTGATGCTGACTACACTCCTTGTCTAAATGGAGCTACCTGTACAGTGAGCCACTTTAGTTACGCACCACTTATATAACGTAAAATTTATCGGAAAAGAAATGTGATAATTTTATTTTGAGACTACCAACGTAAAGCGCATTTATATTTGCATTAGCCATTGAATTTTCATTGTGATCAGATCAGAAACGAAGGAGGAAATGGATTTTAAAGTGCACTACCCTCAAAACACCATTTCACATTGCATTATCTCGAATGAAACTCAGATCACATTGCACTTTTTCAGGGTCGAATATCTGCTATGCCAGATATAAGAGCCGATTTATTCTTGGCAATATCTAAGACTGGTATGTGATTGTTAACTTCATAGTTTTTTTTAATGTTTTACTATTTTGGTTCCCAGCTGACCAAGGCTTGAAAAAAGTTGGTTTTAGTACTTTTTTTAAAGTTAGTTAAAATTTCGTATGATTCTGAGTAAACTAGTTATCAAAACACTTCTTTTATGATTTCATTTAAAACAACCATGTATCCGCCGTTTATTTTCGTAAAAAAATTAATGGATTTATTGGCGTTATGGTGTTGACGTTAGTGATGACGTCACTACTATCAAGGCTATAAGACGTGTCAATGATAAGATGTTTTAGTGTTTTGATACTTCTATGTCCACAAGTGACTCATTACAAAATAACTTGCGCAGAAAACCCAGTTTGATTATTGTAACTGACGTTAATATGACGTTAAAACGAGCATTTCTTCTAAAAGTAACGGTGTTACTAAATTCAACGACCGAAAAAAGGGGTTTTACTTGAATTAATAAATTGTTTATGGTGTTTTTCTGTCACAACGATCACCATGGATTTTGCCTAGCTCAAAACTAAAATAGAAAATATAGACGTTCCGCTTGCACGTGCATTTTTCAAAATTTGTCAAATTGCCTTTGAGTAGCAGAATGATTCGCATGAGTGATTTCAATAATTTTTTCTCGATGTTATCAAACAGATAAAATGTCAATAAATAAATTATCATAGAGAATGTTCGATTCCAGCATTTTTGTCAAAAAGTGTGGGCCCTGAAAAAGTGGTGCATAACTAAAGTGGCTCACTGTATACCTGGTGAAGATTACCTGGATTATACCTGTAAATGTGCTGAAGGTAAGATATCCATATCTGAGAGGTTGACTACACTCCTTGTCTGAATAGAGCTACCTGTATACCTAGTGCCACTTACCTGGATTATACCTGTAAATATGCTGAAAGTAAGATTTCCATATCTTTGAGACTGACTACACTCCTTGTCTTAATGGAGCTACCTGTATACCTAGTGCCTCTGGATGGAGTTATGAATGCATTTTCATTACATATTGAACCCCCCTCGTAAATGGAGAGATCGACAATCATTGTTAACCAGAATGAAATCTGTAGATATACATGTATTGTTTAGCCCTTTTTTATACTGTAAACTCCAAAACAAGTACTTTTTAAACAGTAAAGACCAAGATGAAATGATCCATGATGCAGCATTTCATCAGGTCTACACTGTTTATTAGGATAAAACAATCCTCAGGGACAGAAATATATAATAATTGGGAAATGTCCACTTGTGACCCCCTAAAACACAAAATGGACTATCCTATCCTCATTGCTTTTATCTGTATGAAATCCATCTTAATAGTTGAAATATGTGAATTGGTACCTTGACTATATGAACTTGATGGTTAAAACATATGACCTTTGAGGGGGCCTTTTTTGGCCCAAGGGCCATAATTTATCAAAGCTCAGGGTTTGGTGGTTTCAACCCAAGGGGAATGCCTCTTTTCTGTTTCACTATTTAAAACTGTATGAAACAAATGAACCCCTGGGTTCTTTGTTTGAAACCCAAAGGCAGAGAACTGGGATCTTTGGTACCTCTCTGTAGTATCATCTAGTGGAGGTCTTGTGAACTAGGAGATTGACAGTGTACTTCACGACAACAGGAGTGAAGCTCTCAAACATTATGGTAAGTGTTCTAAAATTACAAACACTAGTTGCCTCCCAAAAGACCTAAACAAACAGTGCAGACCCAGAGCAGACTGCATCTTCAGAAGCAGTCTGATCAAGGTATTCCCTGCTTGCTATTCTGATGAGCAAATTGTTAATTCCAGCACTGTTATTTTATTGGAGAACAGAAAGAGAAAAGTGTTTGAAACTAAGAAATAGATCAGCTCTAGCAGTGAATTGTTGTAAAAAGTCACTGTTTTAAGGTGAGTTGTAAATAAGATCAAATCACGAACGTGCAGGGCAAGTGATTTATCTTTGAACAACTGACTTACAAATAGTGAATTATTACTCAACAAATCACACACTAGAGCTAATCTGTTTTACTTCCAACACACAATGACCAATGATAACACAGTCAAAGTCTTTAGCTTTGTCCAACTTTCCACTATTGCATTGAAGAAGTCCTGCAATAGTTGGACTGTGTCACATACATTTATATGTATTTGTAACGTCTTTCAAGCTTCAAAACTATGTAACACTGGTGTTCGGACATTTCGGCCATGGACATTTCGGCCTAGTACGTTTCGGCCCGGACATTTCGGCCCCGGACATTTTGGCCACGGAAAATGCCGAAGGTGGACGTTTCGGCCATAACCATAAATTTTGGGTTTGGGATCTGTGCATGCATAAATGTGTGATGCATTTCTTAATCTTTTGAAATCAAATATGCATGTGAATACTTACAGTAGATTCAAAGATGCATGATGATAGGAGTATGCTATTGTTCATAGAAACAGGTAAATTATGATGTATATAATACAGCAGTAAATGATGTATACCTGTATAAAATACCCATTATCTGGATTAGTCTATAATTTTTGTTTACAACAATTCTTGTGTATCTTTGAATCTACTGTACGCAATAATTGGTGAATGTTTACTACTTTCATGCTGTGCCTGGATTTATCTTTTTTCTTCAAAACAATGAAGATCCAGATCAGCCAGCTCCCTGCCTGATCAGGACCCATGCTGTTTTCATCTCTGCTTGTAAATACATGCAGTTGAATAACTGATAAAAAATTGAAAAAAAAATTGGGAGAAATACATGTATAGTATATAAGATTATTCAGTCAATTATTTCCTAAGAAATGCATCACACATTTATGCATGCACACACCCAAACACACAATTTATGGTTATGGCCGAAACATCCCCTTTTTGCTTTTTCCGTGGCCGAAACGTCCGTGGCCGAAATGTCCGGGCCAAAACGTCCTTGGCAAAAATGTCGGTGGCGAAAATGTCCTACATTCCAAACACTATCTGACAGCATGACTGAAATCATTTTGCAGTCGCAATTGACTATTGACAATTGACTGATGACTCTTTCCTCACACTTTCAAAATTGTGACTGTTGTTTCATATACAGTAAAACCTGTCTAAAACAGCCACTCAAAAATAGACAAAACAAAGAGCTTAATGGCAAATGGAAGCTTAATGACCGTAGTAAGTATTGCAGAGAGCTCCCCTTGGAGCATTCTGCAATACTTTTGACCTGCATTGAGCGATAATTGGTCTTGAGAACTAATTTTGGTCTTTTTAAGAGTGACTGTTTTGTTTGTTTGTGTGTTTGATTTTATTATTTACATCCCAGTCAACAATCTTTCAGTTACGTCGGGATGGGAGAGTGGCCGTTTTAGACAGGTTTTACTGTAACGCAATTTTTTAACATTGGCTATATGGATGAGGTGTGTAAAAAATTTTAGAACATTTACCATATGCTGTTTTGTTTTTCAGTTCTCAAAAGAAACATCTGCTTTAATGAGAGGTTTGAGGATAAAGAAGGTGGTAGCGGATCTGATGATTATTATTCAGGTTCTACCCTTGAGGAGTGCCAGAATAGATGTTTAGATACAGCAGAGTGTCTGAGTTTGTCTTATTTTAGTGATACTAGTAACTCTTATTGTTTGATCTTTCATCGTGAGATACCTGAAGCTAGTCTACAAACACAAACTGGAGGAATCCACATCAACAAGAAATGTACAGGTATTTAATCCTATCCCATAGATCCAGATAAGGAAATTTTATGAGCGTAAAATTGTAATTATTTTTTTACACATCTGTCATCAAGATAAACATGTGTTTTGGGTGCTCAAAAGAACCGTCTCATTGAGACGGTTCTTTTGAGTACCCACAACATATGTTTTGGATGAGAAATAAAGAAAACAGTTTTCCAATACGCACTCTTATCAGGAGGCCTGCTCTCCCACCATTCAGGAATCTTGTCATCTGCTTCTGTTTTGTAGTTGCTTATATGGCAAACAATATGAACCCAGATCAGACTGCCAAGGAAGAGTCTGATCAAAGTTCATAGTGTTAGCATCCATGCTTAATTCACATTATTATCATAGTAACTTGATCTGGTGTACTATATTAAAATGGATGAGGTCAACCATCAGATCAACTGAGACGTGAAATTGTAGTACTATATTTGTTACATACCTTTTTTCTGACATTATTCTGATTTTATAAATTGTTTTGGTCTTTAATCCCAAAAAATTGCAGGAATGTTTGCATTTACTTATCGGTTCTTGACATAACGTCATCATGTTTTCCGTCTCTGTTTCCATGCTTGAAATTGACTTTACGTAACATTTCCACAAAAACAAGTAACCGACGTTAGCCTTGTTTTAAAGGATTGTGATATGGAATCAGAAAACCTCAGTTTCTTGATCCGACTTCTGTATCGGATAGCCAGAAGACAGACAGTTCAAAAGATGTATCATATATAGGTATATAATAATTCTAGTTTGAATTGCACTTGAGTATATGCAGCAGATCTAAAAAGTAGAGAACATTTTCTGAACAAACTAAAATTTTGAGGATGAGGGTCAACTTCTAAATTGACATCAAATATTTGCAGCAGAAGAGATCTTGGCATTTTTGGCTCACATTAACTTTTTGCATGATTTTTTGTCTTCTACTGATTCTAGCTCGCCTGAGCCATAAGCTCAAGTTTAGAGTGTGTGATTGTTGGACACTTATGGCCTTTCTACAGTTTTGTGACATGGCCTCAAGGTTATAAAACTTGAGTACAAGCTCAGACTCAAAATAAAGCGCAACGATTGGCTGCTTGCGGACACATGTCCGCAAACAGCCAATCATTGCGCTTTATTTTGAGTCTGAGAATGAACTCAAGCTTTATAACCTCGAGGCATGGTCTTTCGTCAACAATTGCTTCAAAGTACATCTCCTAAGATACTGGCTGGATTATTACCAAACTTGGCAGGAATGATCCTTATATAGATTTTTTTCAATAATTGTTAAATGGTTCCTCATCGTAACAGAGCTCAGAATGAAAACTTCATAATATTCTTGTCTAAAACCACAAAGCCTAGAGCCATGATATTGGGTAAAAAAAACTATGCAGTACCACTAATGCTACTTTTACACTATGTTCCCGGCAGTCACAGCAGCTAGAAACGTAGCTCGCTGTGGGGTTTTGGTCATTTTTGTCTTCGTTTTCATTTTTTGTAAGGTCTGCTACGTTTTCTCACAGTCTGTCAAGGTTAGCCATGACAGGGGGGCTTGAAGGCGCAATAGGTCTTTCACAAATGATTGTACGTTTCCTTTCCGCCTGCCACGTTCTGTTGGACCTCTGGCATTTAGTTACGTTCCAACCAAATCCTGCTTCCTCTATCAAGTTCTGTCAATGTCGTCTACAGAGAGCAGGCGTGGACTATGGGTTGTGTTTTTGCGTCCATTTGTGCCTTCGGTATGAAAATGAGTCCCACAAAGCTGCTGCAATTATTATATTCTGGCCCTTTGATCAGAAAACATCATTAATGTCAAAGAAGAAGCCGGTTTTGTATTTATATCATTGCTATAGGCACGTACATCTTGCCTTTGCGGCAGCAAGGAGGCCACCAGTAGCTGCAGAGTAGAATGGTCAGTGTGCAGCAGGAAGGTAAAAGTCAGATGCGATGATCAAGGTCAATATGGGTGCGGAGCATGGTTTTCAGAGGAACCAATGCAGCAGCTGGGGTATTTCTCAACAATTATATAACAAGAGAGCTTGGCAACTAAGATGTTAATGCATTTCAGAACTTTCTTAGAATGCATCCAAAGCTCTTTGACGATTTTCTTGAAATAATAACACAGCCATTGTATCAGCATTAACCCTTTGTACCCTAATGACTCCTTAATAAGAACTTTTTCAAACGATGAAGATTCTGATGAAATGCAACATAAAACAGCTACACTGACTGATCTCCAGAGAAATAAGTACAATATTATCTAGAAGTTATAACCTGTGACCCCTCTATACATACAATGAAACTACCCAAGTTTATTGTATCAAACCAGAAAAAGAAATACAAAAGGGTTAATGGTGCAAATGATCGCACACACATATGCGCACGCACGCACACACACACTCACACACAGAGTTATGATGGCACTACCCTCCTCCTAGCAGATGCATCTATCTAAGCTTCTTAGACTTCAGGTTCGAGCTGAGGCGTCGGGTTGGGAGAACGTGGCAGACGGCAACAGAACTTGACAAACCTTGACAGACCTTGTGTTGCCGTCCTGCTACGGACATACTCCAAGTTTTTTTAAGGTCTGTTATGTTCTGTCATGTTGTGTTACGTTCTCCCTGTTCTACTACAGCACATATAAGTAGGTCAATCCTGCCGTGGCAAATTTTTGGACTGTTTGAAAATCTGTCCGGGCAACCACGGCAAGCTACGTTTGTCAATCTGGTTCCCCTATGTTGTGTAACTGTCACCCCTTTTGTCCATGGTGGCCAAAATTGTGACTACCATGGCAGCCGGGGACATAGTGTAAAAGTAGCATTAGTAAACTGCTACCAAGTTTGTGCAAGTTGTGACCTTTGGGCAAACAATTGCCCACTCCTTGGGTCACGTGTTACAAAGACTAATAAAAGACAAAACAAAAAAATCTCTCCAGGTCTACAGCAAAGATACTTAGCATGTTGTTTATTTATCAAGATTTTTCAAATTAAAGTCCTTGGGCTAGAAAGGGCCCTATCCATAGAGAGGTCACATGTTTTGTATAGGTTGATATATTGAAAACAAAAAATCATCTTGTCTGAAACCACAAGGCATAGAGCTTCAATATTTAGAATGCAGCATCATCAAGTTGACCTTAACTAAGTTTGTCCAAATAATTCCCCTTCAAATAATGGCTATGGGGCCAAAAATGGCCCTGCCTCCAGGATCATAAATTTTACATTGGCGTATTATAGCTGTGTACCGGGGAAAATGAAGTACCAAGGTTTTCATCAAATACCGTGGTACATACAATGGTATACCATCTGCTGTTGAAAATGTCTTATCAGTCATGATAGGCAGCAATTGTTGACACAAAGAGTTTTCAAATTTTATAATCACCCGACCAAGTCGGAGGGATATAGTTTTGGCGTCATCCGTCCGTCCACACTTTTCGTCCTTCCGGAACCATATCTCAGTACCTATTGGTCAGATTTGATTCATCTTGGTACAAATGATAAGCACCATGGACTATCGATATCCTATAAGTTTAATCAAAATCGAGTTATTGCCCTTGTTTTAGTATAGGCAATTATAAAGCAAAACCTATATTAGCTTATATGTGTGATTATCTTCACATTTCATCAAAGCTATTATATTTAACAACTTCTCACTATACACCATGATTACCCAGTGCCTGTAGATAAGCATGGCAGTGTCAAAGTTTTACCCCACCCCCTTTGACCCCCAACTAAGGGGTTAAAGGTCAAGTATTGAAATTTCGCAATAACTAAGGCAATAGACTCTTTTCACATTGTAAGGGCCCAGCCCTAAACTGTCTCATTCCCTGTTATATCCGTGAGATTACATGTGAAGGGGCAACCTTTATACGGCTGCTTTACATTACACAATGGAATATGGAAAACAATTAAAAGAAAAATTAATCTGCAAATAAAGATTAGGCAAAAAGTAAAATTAAATAAAAAACGTAACAAAAATAAGCAATTAATTCCAATATTCCGAATATTTGAGTTAAAAAAAATGATTTCTAAGCATCCTAAACTGACTTTTTCCCAATGAGTGGGTGCGTTAAGGACTGTGTTGTCATACATTATAACATACACTATATCAATAATTTCCTTCCATACTATGCGTATGCAAACAGTGAAGAGTCTGGTAAGCTTCGTTCTTGTTCAAGGTCTACATGGTCTATGATTACATTCCATACACTTGACGTCTAGACAGGGTCTTCTGGTTTAAATAAGTAGTATGATACATTAAGGCCATCTCGCAAGAAGCCCCCCTTGCGCGATTTCGACTTTTATCGCATATGCTTAGTCATTATGTGCAAATATTTATCGGCATACATCCACACCTATCTGGTTGGATCTATTTTATGTCTGAGCCTCTATCTCCATGCAATGCCTTTATATGCGCTCGGACACAACAATGGATCCGATGTGTAAGCGATCAGAGAATGGCCCGATGAGACTGTACATTTGCCTAGGCTCATCTGAGTTGTCAATTTTCCCATATAAATAGACAAGTTTGTCTTATAAGTTGGCATGGGTTTCAAATAATTTTTTGTGACTTCATGCCCGAAGAAGAAGCGATTTCATGCCTGAAGAAGCCGATTTTAGCTCAATATCAAAGTATATTTGACACTTAATTGAAGTGAAAATAAATACTGAAGACTTACAAAATTTATATGAAAACATTAATTTATCTGATTTCTAGAATAAGATATCTCATACTAGTGATGAAAGGCCAAAACAATTGACTTATAAAGCATCACTATGTGTCTTGCAGTGTAACTAATAAGCAATCTGCCCCTTCATTTTCAAAAACAGCTTTACAGTGAGCCACTTTAGTTATGCACCACTTATAAAATGTAAAATTTCTCGGAAAAGAAATGTGATATTTTTATTTTGAGACTACCAACGTAAAGCGCATCTATATTTGCATTAGCCATTGAATTTTCATTGTGATCAGATCAGAAATAAAAGAGAAAATGGATTTTAAAGTGCACTACCCTCAAAACATCATTTCACATTGCATTATCTCGAATGAAACTCAGATCACATTTCACTTTTTTCAGGGTCGAATTTCTGCTATGCCAGATATAAGAGCCGATTTATTCTTGGCAATATCTAAGACTGGTATGTGATTGTTAACTTCATAGTTGTTTTTAATGTTTTTACTTTTTTGGTTCCCAGCTGACCAAGGTTTGAAAAATGTTGGTTTTAGTACTTTTTTTTAAGTTAGTTAAAATTTCGTATGATTCTGAATAAAGTAGTTATCAAAACACTTCTTTTATGATTTCATTTAAAACAACCATGTATCCGCCGTTTATTTTCGTAAAAAAAATAATGGATTTATTGGCGTTATGGTGTTGACGTTAGTGATGACGTCACTACTACCAAGGCTATAAGACGTGTCAATGATAAGATGTTTTAGTGTTTTGATACTTCTATGTCCACAAGTAACTCATTACAAAATAATTTGCGAAGAAAACCCAGTTTGATTATTGTAACTGACGTTAATATGACGTTAAAACGAGCATTTCTTCGAAAAGTAACGGTGTTACTAAATTCAACGACCGAAAAAAGGGTTTTTACTTGAATTAATAAATTGTTTTTGGTGTTTTTCTGTCACAACGATCACCATGGATTATGCCTAGCACAAAACAAAAATAGAAAATATAGACGTTCCGCTTGCACGTGCATTTTTCAAAATTTGTCAAAATTGCCTTTGAGTAGCAGAATGATTCGCATGAGTGATTCTAATAGAATTTTTTCGATGTTATCAAACAGATAAAATGTCAATAAATAAATTATCATAGAGAATGTTCGATTCCAACATTTTTGTCAAAAAATGTGGGCCCTGAAAAAGTGGTGCGTAACTAAAGTGGCTCACTGTATTGATTTTTCAATTGAAGAGCGATTGCTAAGAGAGAGAACAATGTGAAAGGGGTCTATTGTCAATATTTTTTGCTGAAATTTAGCATGCAGGCAGAGCAGCAATAGATATGAAACATATCAAACAGGATTTTAGTTTGAAGGCATGGGTCTGAGCCCCTGGGGTGGAGTTACAGGGTGGGGCCGAGGCCAAAATTAAACTTTCAGAATATGGTCATGTTGCATATCAAATTAAAGCTGACAAGGTTTTCAGCAACATGGTAGCAAATATTTTGCCAACAGACACACCCTTGACCCAGGGGGTGGGGTCAAAAGGTCAAACCAGATATTTCTGTGAAAGTAATCATGTTGCATATCAAAGTACAGTCTACTCTCGATACGTCGAATTTCAAGGGACTGGGCAAAATATGTCGAGTTATCAGTAGTTCGAGGTAACCAAATCATGACGTATACCTACCATTTTGGGGCGAAATAATTCAAGTTCAACTCGTCCATTGATCGTTATACGGAGCTATTTCATTAATAAACTACGGGATGAATTGATCCAAGAATCAATTGACATTTGAAATTGAAACATTAAAATTTCTCAGGTACCGCTACAGCCCTGACATTATGACTATTTTTTCACTTTCTAAGACAAAATAGAATAAACATAGCGTTTTCAGTCGGCAGCTGGTCCCGCGGTTGCAGGTTCTACCCTTCCGTTAGTCCTCATATTTTATGCCCAAACAGTGTACATGCATGTTTCAATTTTCGTCGGCTTGATGTGCATATGCCTTCCTAATCTATTTTTGTCATGACATGACAAATGTCCGAAAATAGCCTTAAATGCACAAGTATGTTTTCAAAATAAAAAAATTGGCCCGAGAAACAATTAAATTATACTTTGGCCTTAGTTAAAACGAGCAGTCATCGGACAGAGATTGCTCAAATATGACACATTAGCTCATGTAGCCGCTTTGAAGTTGTACCACAATAGATCAATAGAATTCGGCGACAACGGTCAATTATGTAATTATACATATACAACACACTCATTAACAACTGCATGTGTCACACACGTGGACCCAGTGATCAAACAATTGGTGGTTTAAATAGGGATAATTAACGCTGAAAGCAGTGGATTAATTGGAGACACATTCAGATAAAAAGGTAATTTCTTTTGAAATGGAATCGAGTTAGGCGTTGAACAATACTCTAAAATTGATCAGCGGGACCAGTTTTTCGTAACGAGTTATCAGTTTTATTGACTTAGCCGTTGTCGAGATAAACGTTGTGGAATTGCAATAACATATAGGGGAAAATACCGGGACCGGGTCGTCAGGTCAAGATAAGTGATAGTATTGAGTTATGCATAGTTGAGTTAACGAGAGTCGACTGTATAGGGAATTGAGCACAGAGCACCATGAAAGCAAATATGCTGTCATTACACACACCAACCACCACTGGGGTTGGGTCGAAAGGTCAGATTTGTTTATTTTCTAAAAGTGGTCATGTTGCATATCAAATTAAACTGGAAGAAGTGTAGACCTACATGCAAGGTAGCACTTTGAACTTGCACACACGCTTGACCTCTGGGGTTAGGTTGAAAGGTCAGATATTGAAATTGTGTAGATTTAAGTATATTTTTTTTATTAAACTAAACACTAAAATCGGCGTTTGTTATGATCTGAATGATACCGAAGGTGAACTTCAGGTTTAGATGAATGGGATTTATGTTTTGTGATTTGCATGTTTCTCTCAAATAACCCTTCTTCTGGGTTATAAATCTGTCGAATTGTCTTGTTCAATATTATTTCACAGAACAGGCCTTAAAATATCTTAAAATAGGCACTTGCCCTGCATCACAAAAGTTATTTGCATATATGGGAATATTTTTAATTTTCACATGAAATATCAAAATATTCACTTTCCCTGAAGCCTGGGGCACTCGTAAATACGAACAGACGAGTGCTATATTCGAGTCATGCAGAATTGTTCCTCATAGTACCCTTTTCACAATTGCACAAATGGTTCTGCTCCACTGGACAAAAAGGCCGGCATTGTTCCAGAAAAATCTTTCAATGACATCTGAACCGCTGGTCCAAATGCAAAATATTTTCACAGAAATGTTAGTCATGGCACCCTCTACCAAAATTTATCAAAATGTCCAGCTTGGCTTAAAATAGAATTATCTGAGAAATATATGTGATATCTCTTTAGCTACAGACCAATACATCATCTCCTCATGTGCCAGGAAGCAGGTGAGTGATCCAGGGCCCTAGGGACCTTTTGTTTAAATAAAAAACATAACAATAGCTAGAAATTTGCTGGTTCACTTACTAAGTTCCTGATTGTATTTTTGGCAGCATTTTCTGGACAGCATTGTGAGATTGACCTGGTTAACGAGTGTGGCGACCCATCAAACTTATGCTCTGAGGCTGCTATGTGTAAGAATAAAGTACAGGGCTATGATTGTCTTTGTCCATCTGTTGGAGGATACCAAGGAATACAGTAAGTGCTGATTTATTGTCCCCCGCCTTTTGAGTATTCGGCATTCTGTCTGTCCATCTGTCCTCCCCCAGCCCCTGTGACACTATAACTGCTATTTAAGGTTATAAATCTACTGATGCAGGATCATGAAAATAGCCATATCTTCTGTTCTTCTGATAAAAGGCTTAATAAGCAGAAACTCATCAGATCCCCACCCCCTACATTTAATTTATAATGATATTTCTTATTATAAAACACATTCAATAACACTGTCCAGAATGTCTGCTGGGTAGGCTTTTAATCAGTTGTCATCTGCTGACTTTTTAGCTCACCTGAGCCGAAGGCTCCTAGGTGAGCTATTAGTATACCAGTGACTCCAGCGTCTGTCGTCCGTCTATCCGTCCGTCCGTCCGTCAACATTTTCAAACATCTTTTCCTCTGAAACCACTGGGCCAATTGAACTCAAATTTCATATGGAGACTCCTTAGGATGGGGGAACGAAAGTTTGTTCAAATGTTTTTGGTCACATGACCAAGATGGCCGCCATGCCCATATATGGTAAAAACCCTTTAAAAATCTTCTTCTCCAGAACCAGAAGGCGGATGACCTTGGGACTTGGTATGTAGCATTGGGGATGTGGGGCCTACCAAGTTTGTTCAAACAATGACCCTAGGTTGACCTTGACCTACTTAACGTCAAGGTCAAATTTGCTTCCCAATAGATTTAAATGGGATTTTTTTTTTGAAAAGTTGTTTTTTTGAATACTGTTAAAGCCAAAGTGATGATTCTTACTTGATATGTTGAAACTAATGAGGCAATGGCTATAAATAAGTTTCAAAGGTCAAGGTAAGGTCGCTCATATTGTGGTCCCATCAATATATTAAAACATAGTTTTCTCACAAACCATTGGCCCAATTGAGCTCAAATTTCATGTTAAGACTCCTTATGATAAGTCAGCCAAAATTTTTACAAAATATTTTGGTCACATGGCAAAGATGGCCGCCACCGCATATATGGTAAAAACCTTTTAAAAATCTTCTTCTCCAGAACCAGAAGGCCAGTGACCTTAAGACTTGGTATGTAGTATTGGGGATGTGGGGCCTACCAAGTTTGTTCAAATGATGATCCTAGGGTGGCCTTGACCAACATAACGTCAAGGTCAAGTTTGCTTCCTAATGCATTTGAATGGGAAATTTTTTGAAAAGTTGATTTTTTGAATACTGTGGAAGCCAAAGTCATTATTCTCACTTGATATGTTCAATCTAGTGTCTATAAATCAGTTTCAAAGGTCAAGGTTGATCTTTGACCTTTCAGCAAAGGTCGCTTATATTGGAGTCCCATCAACATATTAAAACATAATTTTCTCAGACAATTCTTGGCCAATTGAAACCAAATTTCATATGACAACTTCTTATGATTGGTTAGCCAAAACTTATACAGATTGTTATGATCACATGACTAACATGGCCACCATGCCCATATATGGTAAAAACTCTTTAAATCTCTTCTTCTCTGGAACCAAAAGCCCATTGGCTTTGGGACTTGGTATGTAGGATTGGGGATGTGGGCCCTACCAGGTTAGCACAAATGATGAATCTAGGTTGACCTTGACCTACTTTATGGCAAGGTTAAATTTGATTCCTAATGAGAAAATCTTAAAATGTTCATTTTCTATAACTCAGCGGAATTCATAATAGTAAAACCTATTGAAACCATGGTTTATTGAGTACCAAATGTCAAGCTGACCTGTGACCTTTTATCCAAGGCCACTCATTTGGCCTGCCCCATACCTATCTAAACATCTTTTTCTCAGAAATCACTGGGGTGTTTGATGGATTATTCATTAGATTGTTTAGGTCACTTGACCAAAATGTATATGGTAAAAACAAAATTTGTTCCATTATAAGCTGTAGTTGACCTTGACCTATTTTAACATTATTAAGGAGATCAGGTGAGCGCCTCAGGACCTTCAGGTCCTCTAGTTTCATAATAAGCTTTCCCAAAAAAGAATCTCCCAGGAATACTAACAGAGTGTCAAACAGTTTACATTAAGATCAGAACTGAGACCCTTGGTCCTGATCAGACCCGATACTGTTTACAAACGTTATTAGCAGATAAAAAAAGTTGCCACAAGCAAGGAATGAGTTAATAAAAATGTATATGTATTAAAAGACTTTTCGCTTACTGCAACTTAAATATTCATATACAGTGAGCCACTTTAGTTATGCACCACCTTTTCAGGGCCCACATTTTTGACAAAACTGCTTGAACCAAACATTCTCTATGATAATTTACTTATTAACATTTTATCTGTTTGATGACATCGAAAAAACATCGAAATTACTCATACAAATCATTCTGCTACGTCAAAGGTTGACAAAAAATGCTCGTGCAACCTGAACGTCTATATTTTCTATTTGCGTTTTGCGCTAGGAAGTATCCATGGTGATTGTTGTGACAGAAAAACACCAAAAACAATTGTTTTATTCAAGTAAAACATCCTTTTTTGGTCGTTGAAGTTAGTAACACTGTTATTTTTTGAAAAAATACTCGTTTTGATGTCATATTAACGTCAGTTACAATAATCAAACAGGTTTTCCTTCGCAAATTGTTTTGTTATGAGTCACTTGCTGACATAGAATTATCATAACACTAAAACATCTTATCATTGACACATCATATAGCCTTGGTGCTAGTGACATCACCACTAATGTCAACACCATGACGCCAATAAATCCATTTATTTTTTTTTACGAAAATAAACGGCAGATACATGGTTGTTTGAATTGAAATTATAAAAGAAGTGTTTTGATAACAAATTTACTCAGAATCATACAAAATTTTAACTAACGTTTTAAAAAGTAATAAAACCAACTTTTTTCAAACCTTTGTCGGCTGTGAACCAAAATAGTAAAATGTTTAAAAAACTGATAAAGTTAACAAACACATTCCAGTCTTAGATATTGCCAAGGATAAATCGGCTTTTATCTCTGGCATTTCAGATATTCGATATCGAAAAAAGTGTGATGTGAGTTTCATTCGAAATAATGCAAAGTGAAATGGTGTTTTGAGGGTAGTGCCCTTTAAGATTCATTTTCTCCCTTGTTTCTCATCTGATCACAATAATATTTCAATGGCTAACACAACTATAGATGCGCTTTACGCTGGTAGTCTCAGAATAAAGTTAGCACATTTATTTTCCAAGTAATTTTACATTTTATAAGTGGTGCGTAACTAAAATAGCTCACTGTATGGGCATGGTTCAACTATTTCATCTGCTAAGGAAGATAAATCAGGTTTTATTTATAATTTTGTAAAGAGTTAATAAGCTTTTTGGGCCTCGCAAACGAGTGTGCATTTCATGAAACACACTGAACTCATATTTTTAACCCTTAAAGCACATAAATCACATTATGTATGGTTTTTGTCGTCTTCTAAAATAGTTGAAGCTTCATAGACAAACAGTGTGGACCAAGGTCAGACTGCTCCTGTAGGAGCAGTCTGATCTGGGTCCACAATGTTTGCCTCTATGCATATGTTAAATAGACATTTTCAGATGCAGTTATTTTGCTGGCATTTTAAGGACTAAATAATGTGTTTTGCATCTATACTGAGTTTATAACACAAGATGATACTGTTACTTTTTGAATAAAATCACACCTCAATTTCAGCTTTTACCCATGTCAAAAGTAGACCAGTCCGATATACGCATTCATGAGGTGCCGCCTTTACAGTAACCAAAAAGTCCTATAATACTTCTGTATTTTAAGCTGTAACCAGGTGGCCCAGCCCTGCAGTGGAAATCCCTGTCAGCATGGCACATGTGAATACTTCGGAGATGTACGCTACCAGTGTACTTGTCATGCAGGCTATACAGGAACTAACTGTGATACTGACATTAGTAAGTTAACCCCTTATCATGCTGAATCTTGTTATGAGCTGCAACATGAGATTTACAACAATGTCGCTTCAACAAGTGTTGACCCAGGTGAGCCTATGCAGCCTCCAGTTAAGCTTAGAAGCTCCAAAGATGTTCAGTCAGTAGCCTTAGAGCCATAGAATATTCAAGCAGCTAGCAAAGTCTGTGATCAGACTGCACATACGCACAGGCTGATCTGAGCCTTTGCTGATCACACGTACCATATTGTTCATGCTGTGGCTCATATGACTTATCTCTAAAAAAAGTGAAGACCTACATATATGTAGATCAGCTGGGACATTTATCCTAGCTTATTACTGGTTCAACCCAGGAAGACCCATCCCTGTTTAACTGAAAGATTGTTGATGAGACGTAATGAATCAAATCAAACAAACAAAACAAACAATTGTTGGCTTTTTAATATTTTTTAGCAGGATAAAAGCAGTATCTGAGAGCCTTTTTTTCAACCTTAAACTGTATATGAGCAATTGAAATTTCATGCACAGTTGAGTTGAGCATGAAAAAGCTTTATAACATCGGGGCCTGGTCACATATTTTAAAAATAGAATATATTTAAACATTTAAGAATCGTTGACCAGTACACTTTTCATGCTCACATGAGGTAACCTTTAGGCCTTATCATATATCACCAATTCTAACACATCTTGACTATAGAGCCAATGCTAAACAAACATGATACATGTATATCAAACAATAATTCACAGTTTTGAAAGCGCTCTAGCTGAAGTCATTTGTTACTGTAAAATGAAGTCACTCATGGCGTTAGTGTTGCATTGTTTTTACGCTTGAAAGACATTACAAATTTCAAATACATGTAAACGTATGCAACACAGTCAAACTATTGGCGGGAATTATTCAGTGCAATGGCGATGAGTTAGAAGGAGCTGCAAACTTCAAATGTGTTTTCGTCAATTATTGTGTGTTAGAATAGAAATAGATTAGCTCTAGTGCGTGAATTATTTGGTAATATTTAACTGTTTGTTGGTCAGTTGTACCAAGATAAATCACTCGCCCTACATGCTCGTGATTTGATCTTCTTTACAACTGACCTCCAAACAGTGAATTATTACACAACAATTCACTGCTAGAGCTGATCTATTTCTTAAATCATTATACCCCCGGTACGAAGTATATAGGGGGTATATAGTTTTTGCCTTTTCTGTAATTATGTTTGTCTGCCTGTCTGTAAACTTTTTTTTCTGTCTAAGATTTCTCAGCAACTACTTGGGCTAGGATTCTGAAATTTGTTACAAAGCTTGATAGTAATGAGTTGTATTGTGTAACAAAAGAACAGCCACACATTGCTTATCAGTCTATTTATTTGTTCATTTTTCTTTCTCTCAAATGGAAATTTCTGTCACAGATTTCTCAGCTCCTAATTGAGCCAGTGTTTTCAAATTTTGTGTACATCTTCAGGATGGTAAAGTGTAGTGTGTAAATGGAAATTGAAGTGATTGTGAAAAAAATACAATGTATCTATGTTTATACCCCCAGTACGAAGTATATAGGGGGTATATAGTTTTTGCCTTATACCCCCGGTACGAAGTATATAGGGGGTATATAGTTTTTGCCTTTTCTATAATTATGTTTGTTTGTCTGTCTGTCTGTAAACTTTTTTTTTCTTTAAAGAATTTCTCAGCAACTACTTGGGTTAGGATTCTGAAATTTGGTACAAAGCTTGATAGTGATTAGTTGTATTGTGTAACAAAATAACAGTCACATATTGCTTATCAGTCCATTTATTCGTTCAATTTTCTTTCTCTCCAATGGAAATTTCTGTCACAGATTTCTCAGCTCCTAATGGAGCCAGTGTTTTCAAATTTTGTGTACATCTTCAGATTTCTCAGCTCCTAATGGAGCCAGTGTTTTCTATTTTGTGTACATCTTCAGGATGGCAAAGTGTACTGTGTAAATGGAAATTAAGATGCTAATCCTCATTTTGCCTTCTTTTTTCAAATTTTCATTTTTTCCTTCTTTCTCTCTTATATAATACATATAGACATTTTTTTCTGTCAAAGATTTCTCAGCAACCACTTCAGTGAGGATTCTGAAATTAGGTACAAAGCTTGATAGTAATGAGTTGTATTGCGTAACAAAAGAACAGCCACATATAGCGTATCAGTCCCTTTATTTGTTCATTTTTCTTTCTCTCCTATGGAAATTTCTGTCACAGATTTCTCAGCTCCTATTAGAGCCAGTGTTTTCAAATTTTGTGTACACCTTCAGGAAGGCAAAGTGTATTGTGTGTATGGAAATTAAGATGCTAATCCTCATTTTGCCTTCTTTTTTCAAATTTTTATTTTTTCCTTCTTTCACTCTTATATAATACATATAGACATTTTTTCCGTCAAAGATTTCTCAGCAACTACTTTGGGGTAGGTTTCTGAAATTTGGTACAAAGCTTGATAGTGATTAGTTGTATTGTGTAACAAAAGAACAGCCACATATTGCTTATCAGTCCCTTTATTTATAAATTTTTCTTTCTCTCAAATGGAAATTCTGTCGCAGATCTCTCGGCTCCTATTGGAGCCAGTGTTTTCAAATATACTCTACACCTTCAGGTAGGCTAAGTGTATTGTGTAAATGAAAATAAAGATGCTAAAGCTTATTTTGCCTTCTTTTTCAATTTTTCCTTCTGTCACTCATATATATACATATGGACGTTTTTTGTCAGAGTTTTCTCAGCAACTACTTGATTTAGGATTATGAAATTTTGTGTACACTTTCAGGTAGGCAAAGTGTATTGTGTAAATGAAAATTAAGGTGCTAATCCTCATTTTGCCTTCTTTTTTTCAAATTTTAAATTTTTCCTTCTGTCACTCTTATATAACACATATGGACATTTTTCATCAAAGTTTTCTCAGAAGCTTCTTGATTTAGGATTATGAAATCTTTGACAATTTTGTCTTTTCTCTGAAGGTGTTACAACCTCTGATGGCTACCGCCGGGGGTATGTGAGCTTTGCTCACTTCTTGCTATATTATCTGTTTGCTGTTAGACCCATATTTTAAGCAGAACCAAAAATAAGGGAACCCTTTCATTTTTAAGTATTTTTTTACACATAAAAATATAGAATCCAAGTCAGTATTGGGTGTGACCTCCATGTATCATCACCGGTGTGTCGGACAAATGTTGTCTATGTGATGCTGCATGTAGAGGTCACATGCATTGACTTAGAGTCCATGAAATACAAGGGTTCCCTTAATTTTGGTTCTACGTATATTTACATCACTTCTATTTTTAGACGAGTGTGACCTGAATCCTGGAGCCTGTTTATATGGAGGAACCTGTATCAATGGTACTAATAGATACACCTGCAGCTGTCCGACAGGATTTAGTGGAGATAATTGTGAGATCACCCCTGATTATTGCTCATCAAAAGATTGCTTTGGTAACCCCTGCTACAATAGTTTGGATGATTCCTCTGGTGTGTGCCATTGTCAACCTGACTTCTACGGTAGTACTGGTATGTATATTCAAACATATGGGTCTGCAGATGAGGCTTTGGTGCATATTGGATATGCCTCAATTAACCCTTTACTCCATAATACAGTAGAAACTGTCTTAAGTGGCCACTTAAAAAGAAGACTAAAATTGTTTTTAAGGTAGATTATCGCTTAATGCAGGTCAAAAGTATTGCAGAATGCTCCAATGGGAGCATTCTGCAATTCTTTCGACCTTCATTAAGCTACCATTTGTCATTAAGATCTGAGTTTTTTCTATTTTTGAGTGGCCACTTAAGACAGGTTTTACTTTAATGCCTTATGAGGCCTTTGAAATATCACATATTTATCCCCACGCTTTTTTAAAAAAGCGAAGGGGATATTGTAATCGCCTCCGTCCGTCTGTCCGTCCGTCCGTCCGTCCGTCTGTCCGTTATGCTATCTCCTCCTAAACCATTGGACGAAATTCAACCAAATTTGGTGTGTGAGTTACTGACATGAATGGGGCGTGCAACGTCAAACTTTTTTTTGGCCCCGCCCCCTGGGGCCCTCGGGAGGGGTCAAAAGGTCAAATATCATTTAATTTCAATTACAAAGTCAATTTCAAAGATTTTTATACCAAACTTTGTGTGTGTTCTCACAAATGAAAGATACAAAACATATCAGACGGGATTTGTAATCTGTCCCCTGGGTCATGCCCCAGGGGTGGGACTTTGGGGCGCTGGGGGTGCCCAGGGGGTCAAAAAAAAAAATTTCGAACATGGTCATGTGGTATATCAAATTGACGGGGATGACAAGCAGAACAAAATGCAAAAAACATTTTCATCCTAGGGTCAATCTGGTGACCTTGGGGCGAGGTCAAAAGGTCAAATATCATTAACATGTCAATTTCAAAGATTTTAATACCAAATTTTGTGTGTGTTCTCACAAATAAAAGATAGAAAACATATTGAACAGAATTTTCATTCTGTTGCCAAGGTCATGCCCCGGGATGGGACTTCGGGATGCTGGGGGAGTCAAAAACTTTAGCGTGGGGATTTGCGATGGCGCCCCATCGACTGCGCGCTCTAGTTGAAAATATTATGGGAGATGGAGCATTTGCTCTTTTGGAGCAAATCCTCCATTTTCCATAATATTTTCAAAAGTATTCAAAACTTAGCTTAAATTTTTCTTGATTTTTTTCAGTATTGTCTAAAAATAGAAAATGATGTCATGATCTAAAAAAAGCCTATGGAGTAAAGGAATATTCTAACTAATAAGTCTGCAAATGAGACTTTGGTACATATCGGATATGCTTCCTTCAAAGGCTCATTCTGAATTTTTATCTGAGTCTTTATACACATTCCTGCTTGGTATAAGCAAGCCTTAAATGACACTTCTTGAACCACTCATCCAAATTTAAAATAATTCCATGTGAATGTTCCCCATAGTGCACTCTTTACAGAAATTTCACAAATGGTTCTACTTCACTGAGCAGAATGACTGCCAGAGCTAAAAGAAAGAATATATGTTTTCAAACTACATTTCTTGAACAACTTGCCCAAGTTTAAAATAATTTCACAAACCGGGCCTCTTAGCGCAGTGGGTAACGTGTCTGACTGCAGATTAATTTCTGACTAAAGACCGAGAGGTGGGGAGTTCGATCCCTACTTCCAGGGAGATTGAATATGAAATAATTTCTATGGTCATTCTCCCTTCTGCTGGTTCAAGAAGGGTTGTTGTCAGTTATAAGCAAAAGTTTGTGCATGAAGTAATTGGTTAACTGCTTAGTCAATCTTGTCAAGGAAAAAACTGACAGGACAAAAACTGCTGGCTGAGATGTTAAGAAAACAAAATAATATCACAGAAATGTTACTCATCTACCAAATTTGCACAAATGGTTTAGCTTCAGTGAGGGAAATGACTACTGAACCAAATGGGGGCCAGAGCTAGAAAAAGAAATAACTTAAACAGTGTCCTCTCCTTTACCTCTGACCCAAATAAAGCATAGTTCAAACATATGATCCCTATAATGTCCCCCTTATAAAATCAAAATGGCCACTAGAGCTAAGATTAGAAAAAAGGGCAACAACATCTTAGATACAAGAGCAGATAGCTCTTATGATTCCAAACCAGTCATGTGAATCTAATATGGTTCATGTGTTAACCAATAAAAGGTATGTGTATGTTATAAAAAAATTAAAGCAAGGCCACCATTGTTACCAGGCATATCAGCCCAGTAGCTTCATTTTTGCCCTTTGGCAAATTGGAGCTACTTGGTCAATATCCCTGTAGCATGATGGTAGCCATGTATTGAAACCCTTTACTCCATGATAATGCTTTTTGACGCCTTTGATATACTATGTATTTGGAAATATTATGGAAAATCTAGTATTTTCCATAATATTTTCTTAGGTATTCAAAAACTTAACTTATTTATTTTTTATTTTTTACAATGTTTTCAAAAAAAAGAAAATGCTATCATGATCTAAAAATAGCCTATAGTGTAAAGGGTTAATCTATTATTTTTCTTCAGGAGATCAGTCTTGTGAGGTTGTAGCAGAAGCCTGTGATTTTCTTACCTGTGTGAATGGAACATGTCGTAATCAGAACGACCAAGAAGCTAAATGTTACTGTGACGCTGGTTTTGAGGGTTCTCTGTGCCAACACAGTATAGACGATTGTACCCACGACTCTTGCAGTAACCATGGAGAATGTGTTGATGGACATATGTCAACTTCGTGCTCTTGTTGGCCTGGCTATACAGGTAGCTTTCAGTGTTTATTCTTTTATTTGAAAACCAGGCACATAGGTTATTAACTTTTTTTCATACTCAACTCAGTTGAGCATGAAGTTTATCCTGCTCATAAATGTTAAAATGCCAACAATTGTTGGCATTTTAACATTTATTAGCATGATAAATACAACATCTGAGAGACTAAAAGCAATAAATAGAGGATCTTACATGAGTGCTCATGTTTTATTGAATTTATTAAACGAGTTTGGGAAAAGAGATAAAATGTGAGGCTTGTCGAGCATTTTATCTCTTTTTTGCAACGAGTTTAATAAATTCAATAATACAAGAGCACGAATGTTAGATTCTATTTATCATAATGACATTAAGATTACTTTGAATCTCATTTCTGCTGTTAAAACGTTATAATTTTGTCTTTATATACACAGCGTTGTTATGGACGTCATAACGTTTCCCGTAAATCTATAAATCACTAGTGGTTTATAGATTTTATTGCATGGCGTTATTTCACTCCCAGACGCGACGTCATATGATAAACTTCTTTACTTGTGGGTTTTTTAGTTTTTAAGAGCAGTTGAAGTTTTGTGCTCAGCTGAGTTGGGTATGGAAAAAATTTATGACCTCGGGGACAGGAGGAATTTTTAGTGAAATGCGTGATTTTTACTTATATCTTAATATACACAACATCCAAAATTCAGCACCACCTTTAGTTTTAATGAAACAATTTTCAATTTATCATAAAGAAATTTTATTGAGCATGGAAAATCTTTATAATTTGTGAAACTCTGAATAAATATCTAAATGAAAATTTAAAAATACATGTGATATCCGGATTTGGTTACAAAGTCATTCATGAGTTTTCAATGTTATGTGCCAGGCGTAACTAGAAAATAATTCAAGAAACCAAAATTTGTTTTTTGGAAAGTCAGCAAAAAGCACTCTTGAAATTTAATAAATTTATTTAAAAATAACAAAACAAAAAATTATCAATTATAAAAAGCAATGGAAAATAATCACACAATCAAAGAAAGTCTAATTTACAGTACCTTGTATGTCCAAACTGTCCCTCAGAATGTTTATCAACATAAGTTCTGCACCAGTTTCTGATCTTCAGATTTTGAAGTTAATTCCAAATGAACACTTAAGTCCGAATCCAAAACTGAATAATCCAAAGTAATCCAGATGAATAAGTTAACCCTTAATGCGCCAATTGCAACAAAAGTCGTCTGCTTTTCTTGTCTGCTGAAATGTTTAAGAAGCCTCTATGGCAAACAGTGTAGACCCATATCAGACTGCTCCTAAAGGAGCAGTCTGTTCTGGGTCCATGCTGTTTGCTTCTATACTTAATTCGCAGTAATGCTAGGCAATTATTTGCAGCAGATGACTTCAGTAGACGACATTTTCAGATGATTTTTTTTCTTGGCGCTTAAGGGTTAATCAGAAAGTAATCCAGGTATAATAGGTAAGAGTTCCAGCACAAAAGGTTTAGACTTTTAAAAGGTGAAATTATTCCAAAGATGCCCTAATGGCTTATCAAAATTTACTCTTATATATACTCTTTAAGAAAGCTCTAGAACAACCAGGAAACATCCAAGAAATCTTGTGCCAAATATAAATCACAAACATCAGTTCTGGAAAGTTGCGCAAGTTTCTCAATTCTCCTGGATGATTCTAGAACCTGCTAGAACCTGGTGTGATAAAAAAAATTGAAAACCTGAAAACATATTATTGTAAAACACATAGATCAAAAAAAAAAAAAAGAATTTTTAAAGTTTCTTGTTTCACAAACAATTTGTTTACAGTCATGTCCCCCAACATTGCGCGGCCCCTAACATTGCACACTAGCCCAAGAGACTATGCAAAATTTAATCAGATGTAATCTTTTTTTATATTTAATATCAGGTTGCTTTTGGAAAGAGAAAAAGAGCAAAAGATTTTCACTTTGTGTTTTCACGGCTGAGCAGGGTTGGATTTCGGCAAAAATTGGCAAATGTTGTTAAAAATGTTCTGGCCTTAATTTCAAATGCCACAGATATTAAACTATTTACTTTGAATCAAGTTATTGATGAAGTAAATTGTTGAGAAGAACCTGGTGTCACTTTCCCTGGTATATTTTGTATAAGCAATTTCATTAACCCTTTCGCTGCCGAGCATATAATTATATATTGACTAGCCACTTGCCGGGGGGGGGGTTCTATGAGTTTTGGGTACTTGTTGTAAAAGAGGTATGCTGGCTATATTTTTCAATGAAAGTATACAAACCTACATTTTTTATGTAGAAAAATGTTTGAACTTTTTATTTCCAACCTAAAACTTGTTTTAGCATTTTTTTTTCTTTCAAAAATATGAAAAATAACAATAGTTCACAAAATCCGGATACAGATTATCATAATATTAAGAATCGGGGGCCACCTTTTCCCCTGTAAGTATATAATCCTGCGCATTTCTTTTTGTAGGGGAACAAACAAACCTATAAATAGCACAAGATATTTCCATCCTAAAACGGTTTTAGGTATTATTTGCAACACTTCATTAAAATACAAACCGAAAACCATAACATCTGATATATTGCGTCACCATCCGCCATTTTGAAACATAAAGCTTCATATGGTAAATTCCTATCACACAAGGTAGGTTTTGGCTGTTTTTACTGTACACTTGATAAGAATTGCACATCATGCGATGATCTGAAATAATCTTGAGACCCGATTGGCTACAATGCTAAAAATTCCATGATGTCACGTGTAATTGACAACCAAAGGAATGTGGGAAACCAGAAGACGTAAAAACCTGTCGTTGTTGCAAATAAGTTGCAGTAAGTGTACGGGGGGTATACTTGACCTGTTGGCAGCAAAAGGGTTAATGAGAGGTAATTGAAAATTTTGCAGAAAGTGTGCAATGTTAGGAGACTATTTTTGTTATTCTGAAACAGGGGGGTTGTGCACTTCAAATCAAAATTGCTAGAGATCGGGAAAATATTTTTCATATCGAACTCTGTGTAAATAAAGTATAATGATACTTTATTTGGCAGTGCAAAATATTTCAAATTTGTTTCTTTCTAATTATATGCAATGGAGGTTAAAAGGCTTAAGTACGCAATGTTAGGGGCCTTCACAGTACATATTGAGTGTTATGGCTTGTTTTGGCTTACTCACATTGAGGCAAATTGAAGCCTGAAGGGCTTCACATTAACTTTGCAAGAGACCTGAAGTATTAATGATTCCTTGAAAAGATCCAAAATGGAATTTATTAATTTTTTTTTCATTTTATATCATCAGTCAACTTGAGTCAAGTATCAATTTTCACCTAACTTGGCTGGTTTTCTGGACATTTTGAATTAAGTCAGACATTACTGAGGGTTTGGAATAGCCAAAACACCAAATTTCCGCACTTAACGTTGTGTCAAAAAGTGTTCAATGTCAAGCAAACGTCGGTAAACAAGCAACGTTATTGGATGGTTTTGACATTGGCCCTCTCAAATGGCGCATATGTGGGTGTGGGTTATTTTGATTTGTTCATGAAGGTATGAAGGACATCTCAAATGTAAAGGTTCATTTAAAGACTCACAGTGGAAATGTAAATATAGTATAATGACCTATAATTTCTTTATAAAATTTCCTTTTATAACATGACTTAATCCATTCATATGGAACCCGAATATAGTGTTATAAAGGGACTACACACAGGTTTAGATAAACAAAAATTTTCCATGTAAAATTGTTAATATTTTCTTACCCATAATTTTTAGCATATGTTTTGGGCGCTCAAAAGAACCGTCTTATCAAGACGGTTCTTTTGAGTACCCACAACATATGTTTTGGTTGAGAAATAAGAAAATTATTTTTCTGTTCCGCACTCTTAACTAAAGTCCTGACTACAGGATAGTTTCTAGTAGATTTATGATCAGACCAGAGCTGGCAGGGTAGCTAGTTTAATTCTCAAGGCCAGGGGAGATACTGGGTACTGATTCAGCCCAGAAAGACCCATCCCAATATGACTTAAAAATTGTTGACTGGGATGTAAAGAACCAAAACAAAAAGAAAAAATCTATTAGAATATAAGATTCTATCATGAGTGTGAGGGTAGGATAGAACAATCCATCCTGAGGCTCACCGTTTGGCATCATGAGTCACCATCATGAGGCTTGCAGAGTGATGTCAAAGGGTGATCCTGAGGGACGGATTTTTCTATCCTACCCTCACACGAATAATGGATTCTTTTTTGCTCAGCACTTTTTTTTTTTAAATAAACTTCCCAAAGTCTTTTAAAATGCTAAGATGCAATTTTAATATATAGTCCTAACCTGACAGCCCGGGTAAGAATTACATGGGTAAGATAAGATTTTCTATCCCAGAGTAAAATCTCAGATATCCTTATCTGGTGTGCAAGAAAACTTCAAATATCAGGCCTTCAGTTAAGAGTGCGTACCAAAAACATAACTTCCTTATTTCTCATCCAAAACATATGTTGTGGGTGCTCAAAAGAACCGTCTCAATGAGACGGTTCTTTTGAGCACGCAAAACATATGTTAAAACTGATGGCTAAGAAAATATTTACAATTTTACGCTCAAAAATTTTGTTTATAAAAACCAATGAATATTGTCCCATTCTTTTCCTAATTCAGGTGATCATTGTGAGATTGATATAATTGACTGTGTAGCTGATCCATGTGGATCTAATGGTGATTGTGAGGAGGGAGTAAATGGTTATCACTGTGACTGTGATGAGGGCTACACAGGGACTCATTGTGAGGTAATACCACCATGTTTAATCCATTACCTCATAGAGACGCCTTTCAGGGGCGTACCTGCGTCTACCCAAATACCCATGTACATCCAACTTGAAGCATAAAGTATAGGGTTTTTTAGTTAAAGTAAAACCAGTCTTGAGCCGCCACTCAAAAACAAAGTAAAAAATCTGGTCTTTGTCTTAATGACAAATAATAGCTTAACACTTTTGCTCCATAATAAAGCCTATTGACGCCTTTGAGATATCACGTATTTAAAAATATTATGGAAAATTGAGCATTTTAAAGAGCAAATGTTCCATTTTCCATGAAATTTTCAAAAGTATTCAAAATTTTCATTGAACTTTTCCAATGTTATCTAAAAATATAAAATAATGTCATGATCAGAAAATAGGTATGACAGATTTCTTTTAGACTGAGATAATGGCATGTGATTCCTATTTTTGTCAACATGAATATGACATTTTTCTTTTAGACTGAGGTGATGGCATGCGATTCTTATCCTTGTCAACATGAATATGACATTTTTCTTTTAGACTCAGCTTATGGCATGTGATTCCTATTCTTTTTAACATGAATATGACATTTTTCTTTTAGACGGAGATTATGGCATGTGATTCCTATCCTTGTCAACATGAATATGACATCATTCTTTTAGACTGAGGTGATGGCATGCGATTCTTATACTTGTCAACATGAATATGACATTTTTCTTTTAGACTGAAATTATGGCATGTGATTCTTATCCTTGTCAACACGGTGCTACATGTCACAAGAACCTTGGGAACACAAACAGATATGAATGTGAATGTGCCCCTGGCTGGGGAGGCACTAACTGTGATACCTGGGTAGACCTCTGTGTACCCAACCAGTGTAATAACAATGGCCAATGTTATAGTCTACACAACACTTCTTTCTGCAGGTAAGAAGCAACACTTGAGTGGAAAAATATCAACCCTTAAAGTGCCAATCACGACTCCAGCAGACAACAAATTTTGCCACATCTTCCCTAATTTTCGAAAGAAATAAGGAATGATATTTTATGAGAATCGTCTGCCAGCAGACGATTCTCATGAACTATCATGCCTTATTTGTTATTTTTGAAAAAATGGCAAAATTTGAAATTGTCGTGTGCTGCAAATTATAGAAGGTGCTTTATGGGTTAAAAAATGCATAGATCTAGATAAGGAAATTTTTATAAAATTGTAAATATTTACTTACCCATAAATTTAAACATGTATTTTGGGTGCTCAAAAGAACCGTCTCATTGAGCAGGAAAGTTGTAAAAATAATCATTCTAGAAAACTAGCAGACATTACAGAACAAAACCAACGGAAATGGTGAATCCGTGAACTGTCATTGTCATGTATCAGTTACCTCGCATATTAACTGCATTGTTGCACGTTGCCTGATAAACGTCTATCTCACAGCATGTGCCTTTATCAGGTCTTGATGACGTTGCACTTTTTGAATGAGGTCGCTAATGACGCTAAATCAAAACAAAAATCAAAAATTACGTCATAAATGCTAGTTTGAAGAGAGAACTAATAGATGAACTGATAAATAGAATACCAGGTTTGTGTCTTTTGGTATCAATTTTACCAGGCTGGGCTTTAAGAACGCATGTTGAATCTCTCGGCAAGCCTCGCGATGTCAACACGCGTTCTCAAAGCCTTGCCTGGTAAACTTGATATCAAAAGACACTCACCTAGTATTCTCTATGTACACTGCTTCCATAGCTCAATCATCAACATGAAGCTCAAAATTTCTCAACAAAAAGAATACCAGTCTCAAGAAAAGTGACTAAGTTGTATAGTTTTTGTGAGTCTCCTTAAAATTTAGGTCACCAAGAATTATTGACTTACGCACAACTGCTGGGATTTTTTAGGAGTTTTTGTAGATCATCATCATCATCATCATCCTGACAATGTCACAATTTCAGGGAGTGCAGTGGCTCAGTGGTAGAGTGCTTGACTTGAGACCGAAAGGTTGGGTTTTCAAGCCTCACCAACGTCACTGTATTGTATCCTTGAAGAAGTCACATTAATCCTTGCTTAGTACTGGTTAAACCCAGGAAGACCTGTCCCTACATAACTGAAAAACCGTTGACTGGGACTGGGACATATTGAATCAAATCAAGTATCAGTTTTCCTTGTACTTTAGGTGTAGTGGTGGTTCACTGGGTGATTCTTGTGAGGATCCAAAGAAAGTGTGTGATGCTCTGTCTGATGTTGATGTTTGTATTAATGGTGGGCAGTGTCTGAATTATCAAGGCTCTGCAGTTTGCCATTGTCCAATAGGTAAGCTTTATGCCATAATTGGAAAATTAAACAAGACTTGCCTTCAGGGAAGGCTAAGTTTAGTTGAAATTTCATCGACCACAAGCACCTTTAGGGGGCCCCACAGAGAGAGATGCGCAGCAGTCTCAGCTTCCAGCTCATCAGTTTTCAGAGAGTGGGGCAGGATATTGACTCTTCAAATTAAAAGAGCCAAAATCATGTCCCTTATGAAGGATCATGTTATAAATATTGGGTATGGGTGGGAGGGTGTGTGCCCCCTTAAGGTGCTTGTGGTCGATGAAATTTCAACTAAACTTCGCCTTCCCTGAAGGTAAGTCTTGTTTAATTTTCCAATTTCATCTCCCACATAGCACATAGAGATTTTAGAGATGATTCTTCATAAGTACGAAAAGGTAAAATTAGCAAATACAAAGTAACAAACATATAACCCTTTATATGTATGACAAATTAAAATCAACGTCAACTTTTGATTGATCTTGTGTTGCAGAGTATATTCAACGTTAATGTTTGAAATGTAACGTAACCCTATGCAGTCATGAATGCAGAATAGCTTCTTGCACAGTTTTTGCTTTGGTCACTGGTTTGTCATAAAACTTAGCAAATACAGACGTACTCGACCAACCTGCAGTCTTAATGATTGTCTCAATAGGCACTCCACTTAGCTTTGCCTTTGATGTTGCTGCCGCCCTTGTACTATGTGGCTTAAAAGCAGTATCAATTCCGGCTTTGCCCATTACAAATTTTATCCAACGGGATACCGTACTTTTTGTAGCTGCCTTATGAGGCTTTATGGTGCTTATAAGTAATTTCTCATCATTCCTTAGATTTTTGGTTCTTTCCAAATAATCAGATATGGTTTTAACAATACACAGTGTCTTGTCCTTTTTATATGCTTTAAAAGTTATTAAGTCCAAATGTTTCCCTGGCTTTGTATATTTAAGAATATTGTGTGGAGCAATGGACACGGAATCTTTCGTCATTTTGATGTCAGACAATTCAATTAAATGAAGAGCTTGACACCTTTGTGCCGACAGCAATAAGAAAAGCAGTTTGCAAGATAACTGAAATAATGTTGATATGGGAGCTGTTTGTAAATATTTTAAAACAGTATCCACTGGCCATGTCACATTGTATCTGGGTAAGGCTGGTCTTTCTAAAAATACTCCTCTCATAAATCTTGTCAGTTCTTCATGTTTGTTAATAGCAATATCACTACAAATTTTCAACAATACACTAATAGCAGATCTAGCTGTGCCAAGTGACCTATATTGAAGGCCATTGTCATACAAATTTGAGAGGAATTTCAAAATATTATTGATGTTGGGTTGAATGGGGTTAATTTTTGTACTACAGAAATTGAACCACTTTGTAAGATATGTGTTGTATTGCTTTTTCGTTGATGTTCGCCAGGATTTGAGAATGAGATCTCTGGCTGCGTTTGGTACACCTCTTTCCTTGAGTGATTTCCGGATATGGGAAAACACCCTAGGTTCAATTTCCGCAGAGGATGCTTTTTCTCTGGTTTGTTTGACAGCGATAGTATTTGGTGGGTTTTTGGGAGTCTGTAACATTTCCCACAAATCAGTTGAAGGAGGCTGGGCCACCAGCTCTGTGTTGGCCAAATTGGGGCGATTAACACCGCTGTTGCTTCGTCTTCTTCCACCTTCTGCAATGTCCGTGATACCAAACTGAAAGGTGGAAACATGAAAAAATAATCATTGCACCAGGTCATAGAAAAGGCATCAATTGCAAATGCATCAGGGTCTGGCCTTCGAGACACATATTGTGTCAATTTATTGTTCACCCTTGACGCAAAGAGGTCAATCATAATGTTAGGGTGTAGTTCATGAATTTCTTTGAATATGATCGGGTCTAAAGACCACTCAGTGTCATCATTTACCACTGCCCTCGATTCCTCATCGGCCTCCCCGTTGTCTATACCTGGCACATGAGCAGCACTTAAATAAATGCCCCTCTCTAAACACCACACCCATATTTCTCGGGCAATTGAGTCTAATTCCGACTTTTTCCCCCCAAATTTGTTGACATAGGCACAACTAGTTGTGTTATCCATAAACATGCCAACATGTGTGTGTGTGATATATGCTTAGCAAATGATTTTAATCCTAAAAGGCATGCTTTAAGTTCTAGTATGTTGATGTGGGCACTTTGCTCAGTGACCGACCAAATTCCTCCAGTGCGGGTATTATCAGTTTCATTGAATGTGCCCCATCCCATTTTTGAAGCATCTGAATAAAGAATTAATGTACAAATTGTGATGGTACTTTATCTTGTTCAAATGGATATGGGAAATTGGTACCTACTAAATTATCTATTTCCTGTTCAATTTCAGATTCTTTTTTCCCCAGTTGAGCCGATTCTTGTTGTGGGCATTGTTGTTTGCTGGTGTGTTGAATCGCTGTCTTTGATTGGTGTAGGGGGTCCTTGTCTGTGATTGTATTGGCTCTGTCTGAAGGACTGATTGTTCCTCTCTTCCCCCTTCTTCCCTAAAAAAGGCCGGGTAGCATTCATGGTCAAGTTTTGTTTTGAACTTTCCAACTTCTTTACTTGTTCCTGAAAATGCTCTCCAAGTAATTTGGTGGCCGATGGTCCCTCTTCGCAAAGCGGCACATACTTTGCATGCAGCTCCTTTTTCACTCGCTCTAGCCTGTTCATGTTGGTCAATTTTATGTTAAGAGACAACAACTTGAATGCATCCATGACCAATTCTACAACTTTCTCTGGCTGTTTATTTCCGTTGATGCATTCTAGCGCCTTAATGAGAGGCACCATCGCTTGACCGTAATTAGTGACTGCCTTTTTCTGATAGTAGTCCACAGTCCTGAGGTCTTTACTGAGCTGTCCCCAAAGGAACTCCTCAACCTTGGGCGCTTGAAGATTGTTAATATTACATGGTCGTTTATGTTTATCCTTCAAGGCCTGGAATTTTTCCCCATCTTTTTTAATCTTTGTGCCCCTCAACGCCCTTTCACTGATGCGGGCTATCTGCTCTCCCACCTCCTCTCCAGCACCGTCATCCTCTTCAAAATATTGCTCCAGCTCAGCAAATTTGTCATTCTGGATTTCTTCCTGTACAATGAAGTGTTCCAGTTCTATGTCAGAATCTTCATCTACATCCTCTGTCTCAGATTCAGCCGAAGTCACTGCCACTGGAGATGGATGAGATTGGGCTTGATTTTCGATGACTGCTGTCAAATTTTCCTTGTGCCCCCTTTTTGATGAAGGACCATCATCATCTATGTGTTTCCTTTTTAGTGAATTAATGTCTTTCTGTAGCGTTTGGATGGCTTGTGCTAATGTTTGTATGTCCTTAGAGGTCTTGCTGTCTGTGTTCAACCTAGATACAACCTCTGCCGCTAATCTTGAAGCCACCAATTCCACCTTATTGGTGTTGTTTTCGTTTTCACCCCTTTCGGCGCCCCCAGTTGTATGCGCATGCGTATCATCGACCACGAGGTCGCCCTGGCCGTCTGCCAACTCCATTGCAATCCTGCAATAAAACGAAAAATTCTTGTAGCTCACAATACCGAGAAATATCGGTAAAAAGTATAATACTTGAGCGTAATTTCGAATGGCTTATTTAAAAGGGCCCTAAATAGCCCAAGACTACTGTCCTATACGGAAAACACCTGTAAAATATAGGTGAACTACTTTGTTTTGACCACATCACTTGTGGCGCGTAGGAAAATTCAATGAATAGATGCGTAGGGATCATTTCTACTGGGAGGAAATTGCCTTTTAACAGAATATTTTGTTTGCAATGCGCAGTAATATTATGGTAATACACCCAAAACAGAAATATTACGCCAAAAATGGCGTTTCCTAAGCAAAGGACAAAAGCAATATGCTTCAATTTTGTGTATTTTATATAAGGGCTCCCACCTTGAAACCCAATAATCTTCCAGCCACACTTATACAGTGATGCAAAATATGCTATGCTAGGTCGAATCCGCTATGACGCGAAACCTAATGAAGAATATTCATCAACAGTGTCTCGCTAGCAATGTTTACCAAAAGAAGAAGAAACTTCCCTTCTAATCCCGAATTCGGGAGAATGTCCAAAGGACGTCTTGTCATAACTGTCGATCTAAGCAATCGAACGATCTATACGATCTGACAATGAAGGGAAACCCCAAATTGGGCAAATCTCATCTTGAGGAAATCATCGATGATTCCAGTTAAAAATGGCGATCTAGTTACAAAATACGGTAAGAAATTCTTGAAATGAGTGTGATGTAGAGTAAATTTGACACTTACCAATGCTTTATTCCAACGTACAACTTTTTTGACTATCGTTGTACAATGTCCTAAAGTAAAAAACGTATTTTAACAATTAAACTAAATTTTTTATTGTAATTTCTCTAAAAGCCGATAAGCCAGCTGCTGTGTTAGCCTCGCACTGATGAGCTGGAAGCTGAGACTGCTGCGCATCTCTCTCTGTGGGGCCCCATTAAGGTGCTATGTGGGAGATGAAATTACAGTGTCCTCACTGTATCTATTATCTTGGCTTTACATTATACCATTGTCCAAAAAGTAAGCTTTATTCCATAATTGTCTAGGTTCTGTAGTGTATGTATTATTGATCAATAGGTAAGTTTTATACCGTAAAGACAGTGTACTTTTAGTGTGTCCTCGGCCCCCATAAACACAGACTGGTCACTTACATACAGGTAAATGTATATTGGAAATACGTTGTCGTGGCTCAACTGTGGATGAGCTTTCAAAACTGACATATGTTGAAGATTAGATAATCATATCTTCATTATTCCTTTGCATATCTTTGAATTTTCTTCAAAAAGCAATGGTTCAATATACTATCTTTAAGACTGTATTGTTATATTTATTGAAAGTTGTATCCGTCTTTATGAACGTTAGCAAGAAACCTAGGCACCCTTTTTAGCTATTTTCGGCACTTTTAGCCGAAAATCGTCAGATATCAACAAAAAAGATGAGAAAACTTCAATTCTTTTTACTGTTTTTACTGTAACTTGTGATATTTCAGCTTTGCATACCGTAAGTAGCCTTTTATAATCTCTTGTATGTTCAGAATCAATTTTATTGGCTTTGAAATAGCGCTAAAATAAAGCCTCGACAACATAACTTTGTATTTCCGTCAGTGACCAGTCCGTTTATACTGGGTCCGAGGTGTGTCATTGTCCAAAAAGTAAGCTTTATTCCATAATTTCAGTGTATTATTGACCAATAAGTAAGTTTTATACCGTAATGACAGTGTACCTTTAGTGTGTCATTGTCCAAAAAGTAAGCTTTTATGTCATATTTACATTGGTGTAGCCAGAACGCTGAAAGGGGGAGACGACTGGACCAAGCAATGATTCTCTTGGATTGCGTCCCTTTTCAAATGGGAACTTCTCTTAAAGGAAAGAATTTGCTCCTAGAGGGAGCAAATTCTTTCCTTTATGAGCAGTTCCTTATAGGATGGAACATCCCTTATATCACATTAATTGACCTCCCTTGAATGTTACTATTTTTATTACCCATTAGTGTACCCCGTGTAATGGGTGCTACGCCAATGAATTATACAGGCCTTACAATATGTCATTATCCTAAAAGGTACATTTTTTACCATAATTGTCTAGGTTCTGAAGTGGAAAGGAGCTACTTATATTTATGTCCCCACATGACACAAAATATGATGAATAGAATTATATACTTTCATGGGACCAGATAAGGAAACTTTCTGAGCATAAAATTGTGATTTTTTTCTTACCCATCAGTTTAAATATGTGTTTGGTTATTCAAAACAACAGTCTCATTGAGACCATTCTTTTCAGTACCTTCAACATATCTTTTAGTGGAAAAATAAGAAAAATAGTTTTCAGGTCTGTTTTAAAAAAATCATGCTCAACATCTTTGAGCATGAAATAAATTTTGGGCAAAAATGTTAAAATTCCAAAACCTGTTGGCATTTTAACATTTATTGGTAGAATAAATACATAAGAGTGTTTTAAGAAGAATAAAAGCAGAATAAACAAAAGTGTTTTAAGCGGGAAAAACTTTTGTGTTTCAATTTTTTTTACTTAATATGAGCAGTGAAATTTCATGCTCAACTTAGTGTAATGCACCAGTCATTTGTATCCATGCCCCCCCCCCCCACCTACGTGGATAGCTGTTGAATAGCCGTGTTAAGGTGCAGGGCAATTACTTTTTGATTGTCCCCCCAGTGCTGGGGTTATTATATTGAGAAACTTAACCCAGTGAGATTTTGTATTGTTAGGGCGGGGCTAAGAGCAGGGCTGTTATCATCAGCTTGTCCCCACAGGGCAGGGCTTATACCAGGGCTCTGAAAAGGGAAAAGTTATTTTCCCCGCCCTTCCCCGTAGGTGGGGGAGCAGTGGATACAAATGACTTGTGCATAATGTAATTTTGGTATTGCAGTTTCTGACATTGATAGATGCTTTGATGTACTGTATGATGACAAAGAAGGGGGCAACGATGGTGAGATACAGCCTCATTCTGAAAATATTGACCTTGAAGAATGTAAAGAAAAGTGCCTTGCTTATGAAGAGTGCCAGAGTCTCTCCTATTTCTCGGCTGGTGGAAAGACATACTGTAAGATCTATAACAAGAAGACTGCCCTTGCTGATCTCCAAGACATTTCTGGTGGAGAGCACTATGAGAGAAGTTGTCCAACAGGTAGGACTTGAACCCATAAAAGGCCACCTAAAATTTGCAGCAGACAACAATTTCAAATTTTGCTCCTTTTTCAAAACTAGCAAATAGGGCATGATATTTCATGAAAATCGTCATGAAATATCAAACCTTATTTTTTCAAAATCTTTTGATTGGCCCAGATGCCTATCCACTGAAGTCCATAAAACTAAATATCACATGGTCTGCTGGTTTTCCCCATTCAATATTAGTTACTAAAAATAGACTTCATAGAAACTTTCCATAACATGTGTGCTTTCAGCATGAAACTTGCATGATTTGCTATAACAGGGCTGGACCCAGAGGGGTCGTTTACGTGGGGGGGGGGGGGGGCACTTCAAAGCCGAAGACTTGAACCGAGCGGTGCAAGTGGTGAGCGGGTTGAGGAAGCCCTTGCGCATTGGAGGGGGGTTCGGGGGTGCTCCCCTGGGAAATTTTTTAAAATCTATGTCTCTGAGAATGCATTTCAGGCCATTTTGAAGCCCCTTTTTTCCATATTCTATAACCTCAGTTTTAAGTAAGGTTAGACACTCGAACCCCAGCGGGGTACTCCCGATATTTTCACACATACGTAGGCGCAAGCTATTTTTTGGGGTTCAAAATTTTGAATTCTGATATTTTTGGGGGTTTTCAGAAAAATGAATATTCTTTTGGGTATGAAGATTTTGTGAGTTGTTATGTGGGTAATCCTTTATCATATAAGTATGCATTACCGTATATATACTTGCAATATCATATAATGCGTGAAAATGTTATATTTTTTTAGGGCACTCACAGCCTTTTCGGGGTGGGGGGGGGGGCACGTGCCCCCCAGGCCCCCCCCTTAAGTCTGGCACTGTATAAATACAATTCAGTGAGTGACAGCAGCACGAAATTCACAAGATTTGGTGTTTCATCATTTACATGTAATTCAGACTTTGCTGTTGAATATAACAATTAGCAGAACTCTTAAATGAACTAATGAATTCTTCCTTTGATGCAATAAACTTATAATGGTTCATTGTATAATTAAATGGGTCAAAGGTTTTAATTTCTAAACAAAATCACAGTTTTTCCCTGAAGATCATTTTTGTCTTCACATACAGTGTAGACCCTGATGAAATGCCACATTATGCGGCATTTAATCTGGATCTTCTCTGTCTGCAGTTGTAATTACAAATAAAGTATGCATTCATTCCTCTTTTGACTGAATGAAATCAGTTAGTCATCACGTAAAAAAAAAGAAATTCAAGACTGTCCATGACATAGTCCATAGACAAGATGTTGTTGTTGTTTTTGTTGTTTTTTGTTTAGAGAGACTATATAATTAAACAATTATTGACTATTGAGGCATTGGACATGATATGATATCGACCTGAGAATACCAATATTGACCTCGGCTCCGCCTCGGTCAATATTAGTTCTCTCAGGTCGATATCACATCATTTCCAATGCCTCAATAGTCAATAATTGTATAAAATTGATGGGTGTTTTAAAAAATTTTTAGTAGAGCAAACAACATGCTTATTGTTTTGCTGCACTTGTCTAAGATTAGCGTTTGAATAATTAATTTCAATGGTGCAAAAGAACAATTGGCTTGACAAATGCTTATATCACCATAGCAAATGGAACTAAACAGCGTCTAATTTCCTGCTGGCTGTGTGATTAAAATGACATGGATTTCGACCAGTGTCCTTTACTATGCCTTATTTAAAGCTATATATCTTGACCGAACTCCGCCCTAATGATGTAAAATTTATATCAGTTGATAGACAGAAGCTAGACTTTTCAAAATATATATACTTATGGTACCGTAAATTCTATATTTATAGAGATACAGCCGGATTCTATGAACATAAAAAATGACCCTCGTACTGTAGTGAATGTGGCTTCATAATCGATCTACTGCATAAATTGTGACTGCTATAGTATAGTGGACAAACTATTTACCATATATGTAAACAAGGGGTCACTGGTTGGTTCCCCAGCTTCTCTATTCTGTCGGATATGGCTTCTAAAACCATAGCCTCATTTCCATATGACCAAGCACAGCTGTGGGTGGGAGTATTCAGTAACTACCAACATCTGATATGATTTGTACAGTATATGAATAAAATCTGTCAGTCATTAGCAATTTCACCATGTTTTTCCCATATCACAGAGGTCTGTAAGCAACAATTTTTCCTTTAAAGGGTTAACAAGTATGTATTTTTGTAAGGGCATGGTGCTTACTTGCCTGTTATAACAAGAACCTAAGTTAGAGCTGGAGTGACTTTAGGGTAAAGTCGGGTAAATTTGGACATCAGGTAAATTGGGACACACATTTGCAAACAGTGGAAAAATCCAGATGAGACGGCTCCTTATGAGCCGTCTCATCAGGATTTTCACTGTTTGCTTAGATAATTTATATTTTATTCCAATATTTGAAATATGAAACAAACAAGGTCGCTGTCCGAATTTAGCTGTCTGTCCAAATATACCCGACTTTACCCTTATGGTCACAGCTTTATGATTGAATTTACCTCAATAGGCTTAGACTTAGTCAAATCCAGTAGAGGCTGGTTAAGTGCAGTCTAACCAAAAAATCACGAAGTTACCCAGCATGCATTGAGTTAACAATCTCTTGTATGTTATATATTTCAGATTATGCAGGTGAAGCTTGTGATCTTGCCAAGGATTGGTGCTCACAGAATCCTAATCCTTGTGAACATAATGGCGAGTGTGTCACTGTCTCTCCTAGAGGTTTCAGATGTGTCTGCCCACCAGGTTTGTTCTTTATCCAGGGTTTGCACAGGCTTGAAAAGTACTTGAATATACAAGACTGTCTTGAAAAGTACTTGAAAATAAAATTTGCCTTGAAAAGTACTTGAAAAACACTCAAAGGCCTTGAAAAGTCCTTGAATTTTACCATTTGCAAGAAGAATCAACACTGTTTTTGGAGGCCTAAATCAGTATAAAATTGTGGTGCCTTTATTTGGTGTAGCATATGCTGCACCAAATAAAGGCACCATAATTTTACACTGATTTTCTAAAACTAATATCTTTAGTAATGGACTCTAGCATTTCAGAAGTAGAATTTTAATGTGTAAATCAGTATTTTTCATAAGTTTTCAGTCCTTGAAAATGGTATGAAAGTCCTTGAAAAGTCCTTGAATTTTACACTTACTGACCTGTATGAACCCTGTTATCACACAAATTTTTGCATGTCTTAAAATAAGTACTGCAGTGGCGGATACAGAGGGGGTTCATGTGGTTTGTGAGAACCCCCGTTTGAGGCAAATCATTCCTTTTTCATGGGGTATTTTCAGAAAATCAGGAAAAATATCAAATAATTAGGTACAATTACCAAATCGAACCCCCTTTGTAAATTTGAACCCCATACTGAGAAATCCTAGACACGCCCCTGTACTGTTTACAATTGAAATCTTTGCCTACTAGTGTCATCTTCTGATATCCTTTGCAAATAGTTTGGAACCAGAATAGGCTCAAAAAACCTGCTTGACACTGTAATATTCCTGAAATGATTTTCCAATAAAGTAAATTTTGAAAAAAATCAGACGACAAAAAAGCATGAAAAGTACCCAGTAGGCAAGTTGATTGTCATTCACAACTGGTAACAATCACATCCTCACTTATTCATTTTATTTTACTTTAATAAAAATTAACTCTTATCATGCTAGAGGTGACTTTCTTCTGATGACCTTTGTTAACAGTTTGGTTCCAGACCAATAAAATGTAGGATAGGATTATATTTCACTGCACTCTGGCACTGGCCAACGTTTTGGTTTTGTTATTGTAAAACGAGACAAATGTCCTAATCATGTAAATATTGGATATAGGTAAACATCTAAAGATGAGTTTTGTACTAGTTTACAATTATTACACTAGATATTGCACTAGGCTGGGCATAAATTTTAGTTGTACCCAACAACAGTTTTTGTTTTTTTGTAAAATTGACAATGGCAAACAGAGTACTGGCATCATAGGCAGCGAAAAAGTTTGAAATTTTGTATCAAGGTTTGAATGCACAGAAATTTATGAAATTACTCATTTGGACAAGAAATTGCATAAATACGCAATATACAGCCATATCTGGGGCTATGAATCTCTAAGGCTTGTTTTGTCTAGCAAAGATGAAATGCAGAATTTTGCACCATTTCGTCTGTGTCTTCACTATTTTCCAAAGTATGCAATTACTTGAAGGTGTCACTAGTATAAAAAGTTAAAGAAACAGGAGTTTTCTCAAAGGCTTTTGAAGTACTGAGAAAGTTATTATCCTTGACCTTTTAATGCCTCTGCCATGAAGATGGCTGGGTCATTAAGTGTTACCCCTGTCCGTCCATCCGTACATACATACATACAGACAGATGTATGTACATATGTACGTCAGTCTGTAAATCACACCTAATGACACCTGCTCTCTAATAAGATTTTTTATTTTCATGCAGGTGCAGGGGCATCATCCACATAAGTGGGTCCCCATTCCAGGTAACTGGTTTTGATCAGAATTATATGAAACTTTGTCACATTGTTTTGTACCATAATGTCTTGTTCAAGTTTGATAATGGTCCATATGGCACCGTGCCCTCAGGAGTTATTGCCCTTTGTTAATGAAGATTACCATTTGAAATGATGTCAGCATACTTTTGATCATTATTTTATAGAAAATGGTAACATTGTTTAGTACCATTATGTCTTCTACAAGTTTGATAATGGTCCATATCGTACAATGACTTAAGGAGTTATTGCCCTTTGTTTATGAAAATTCACCATTGAAATAACATCTGCCCTCTAAGTCAAAAAGTTGTTATCAGAATTTTATGAAACTTGGTCACATTTTTTATTATTATAATGTCTTCTTCAAGTTGGACAATGGTCCATATTACACCTTGCTTTTTGGAGTTTCTGCCCCTTGTTCGTGAAAGTTCACCATTTTCTATGGTGTCTGGTCTCTATGTTTTTTTATCACAACTTCATGAAATAAGTTCACAATGTTAAATACAATGTCTTTCTCGAGTTTGATAATGATCTATATAGCCTAATGCAATCATGAGTTATTGCCCTTTGTTTATGAAAAATCACAATTTCTATGATGTACGGTCTCTAAATCCAGTAATTTTAATCAGAGCTGTATCAAACTAATTCACAATGATAAGTAGCAAAATATAGATTCCCTATCACAGATTTATAAACCATACAAGTACTAATTTCAGGTTACAGTGGAGCTACTGCGAGATAGCGGCTAATCCCTGCTCCAGTTTGCCGTGCCTTAGCACTGCCATCTGTAGATTCCCTATCACAGATTTATAAATCATACAAGTACTACTTTCAGGTTACAGTGGAGCTACCTGTCAGATAGCAGCTGATCCCTGCTCCTGTTCTCAGTGCCCCAGCACAGCCATCGGTACATCCCCTGCCACTAATTTATAAACCATACAAGTACTACTTTCAGTATACAGTGGAGCTACCTGTCAAATAGCCGCTGATCCCTGCTCCAGTTTGCCATCTGTAGATCCCCTATCACTGATTTATAAACCATACAAGTACTAATTTCAGGTTACAGTGGAGCTACCTGTCAGATAGCTGCTAATCTCTGCTCCCGTTCACCTTAGCAGGTTGCACTCCTATTAGGTTTTCATTAGACAACAATGTTAACATTTTAACACCTTGTTCGAAAATTATACATACAAAATTTACCAAACCCGCCTCCTTTTAAAATATCACCCTTGCCTGTTAGTTTCAATAAATAATAACTACATGTTTCCCAGCTCAATCTCGCACTATATCCCTTGAAACTGACATACTGCAAAACAACATGCTTCCTACTATAGATAGCTTTTCAAGGGGGTCAAAAAGCAAAACCATCTGGTATCAGCCTGGTATCGGATATTATCACCTTGGCCATCTCCATTAAACGGACTATGACTTGCATCTTTTAATCAAACACGCCATAACACCTGTCAATCAACAAATATTGAAGAATGACATCATCTTAGCTCTAATGTTATGTATATTCTCTCCCCACAAAAGGCGGGGCCAGATTTCATGAATATTTAGTGCAGTGTACCCTAAATCGAAAACAAAAGTTGCTGGATTCCTCTTAAAGAGTCCATTTAGTGCAAGGCAAACCAATTTGTAGCATATATGCAAAGTTTTTGTAAGGATCTGTTGAAAAAAAATACAGTTATGGCCATTAAAACAAGTATACCCACTTGTTTTTTCCCCTATGGCAGACATTTGCGTTTTGTAGAAATGAAGATAAGTTTTTCGACTCTAGCTCATACTTCATTGCTATTATGTATGCTATTGTCGCTCAGAAAGTAACACAATGCTTTAGAAAATACAATAAACCAGACAAACGTTCATCATACTGTTTGCCTAATCATCTGGATTATACCCCAACTCATTGATGAAAATTGTAAAAGTATCCATTTTCCATGGCATACATGGGACATAAATGTACAGTAAACTCCTTTTACTATATTAAGGTACAAAACAAGTATATGGTATATCATACAAAAACAGAGAGAAGAGGTCAGAAAAAGTAGAGAATATTTCTGAAATTGTGTCTTTCATGTACCAAAAGGCCTATAAAATGTCTGCTGTCAGTAAATGGACAATGCTACATTCATACCTTGTACAATATCTGGAGTGTTTCTAGGTCATCAAATCGCATTTTGTTACAGCTATTTGACAGTGTATTTGTCTCCTATGAACTTATCTGTGGCATAGAATGACCATTAAGAGTGACCATGCTCTTTCTATACCCCACACCCTACACCTTCAAGGATGGAGTTCATGACAAAAACAAATGTTCAAACTCTTTGACACTAGATGGCACTAAGATCAATGATTTATCTTATTATCAGAAATTTGGTACATCCATACCACTCAGCAGAGCGTGACTAAAAGAAAAAGAGGGATAAATACCAGCCAATATCAATAATTTTGGAAATTGGAAGTGAAAGGCTAGCTAAGGGTAAATTTTGTAAGTTTGCCTTTAGGTTGCACTCCACTATTAGGTTTTCCATAAACGACAATGTTAACATAATAACACCTTGTTTGAAAACTATACATACAAAATTTACCAAACCCGCCTCATTTTAAAATATCATCCTTGCAGGTTAGTTTCAATAAATAATAACTACATGTTTCCCAGCTCAATCCCGCACTATATCCCTTTAAACTGACATACTACTAAACAACATGTTTCCTAATATAGATAGCTTTTCAAGGGGGTCAAAAAGCAAAACCCCTCTAGTATCAGCCTGGTACCGGATATTATCACCTTGGCCATCTCCATTAAACGGACTATGACTCATCTTTTAATCAAACACGCCATAATACCTGTCAATCAACAAATATTGAAGATTGACATCATCTTAGCTCTAATGTAAAGTATATTCTCTCCCCACAAAAAGACCGGGCCAGATTTCATGAATATTTAGTGCAGTGTACCCAGCACAGCCATCTGTAGATCCCCTATCACTGATTTATAAACCATACAAGTACTAATTTCAGGTTACAGTGGAACTACCTGTCAGATAGAGGCTGATCCCTGCTCCAGGTCACCATGCCCTAGCACAGCCATCTGTAGATCAAGTGTCACAGATTACATATGCGCATGTCCGTTTGGGCGAGAGATTATGGGTGGAGTTTGTCGTAAGTAGATTGTCGTTTCTTCATTTTAAATGAGTCGTGGCAGGGGATTTCCAACAATGTGGTATGTGCTACCAGCAAAGCCTTAGATCAGCCTGCGCATACGCACAGTCTGATCAGAGCCTTTGCTAGTCGCTAAATATTCTATGACTCTCAGGCAACTGACCAAACATCATTTGGAATTTTTATCCCCCTACGAAGTCGGAGGGATATAGTTTTGGCGGCGTCCGTCCGTCCATTCCGTCCGTCCGTCCATCCTTCCATCCGCACTTTTTGTCTGTCTGGAACCATATCTCAGTACCTATTTGTCAGATTTGATTCATTCTTGGTACAAATGATTAGTACCATGGACTCTCGATATCCTATAAGTTTGGTCAAAGTCGACCCCTTATCACTTGAGTTATTGCCCTTGTTTTAGTATAGGCAATTATAATGCAAAACCTATATTAGCTTTTTTTGTGTGATAATCTTCACATTTCATCACGGCTATTATATTTAACAACTTCTCACTATACACCATGATTACCCAGTGCCTGTAGATAAGCATGGCAGTGTCAAAGTTTTACTCCACCCCTTTTGACCCAGCCTAAGGGGTCAAAGGTCAAATATTTAAATTTTGCAATAACTAAGGCAATTGTTAATATTTTTTGCTGAAATTTTGCATGCAGGTAGAGCAACAATAGATATGAAACATATCAAACAGGATTTCAGTTTGAAGGTCTAGGTCCGAGCCTGTGAGGAGGACTTAGGGGGTGGAGCTGAGGCCAAAATTAAACTTTTTCAGAATATGGTCATGTTGCATATCAAATTAAAGCTGACGACGCTGGCAGCAACATGGTAGCAAATATTTTGCCCACAGACACACCCTTGACCCAGGGGGTGGGGTCAAAAGGTCAAACTTTATCTTTTTCTGAAAGTAGTCATGTTGCATATCAAATTAAAGCTTACGACGCTGGCAGCAACATGGTAGCAAATATTTTGCCCACAGACACACCCTTGACCCAGGGGGTGGGGTCAAAAGGTCAAACTATATCTTTTTCTGAAAGTAGTCATGTTGCATATCAAATTAAAGGGAATTGAGCACAGAGCACCATGAAGGCATATATGCTGTCATTTCACCCACCAATGACCCCCCGGGGTGGGGTCAAAAGGTCATTTTTTTTCTTCTAAAAGTGGTCATGTTGCATATCAAATTAAAGTGGAAGAAGTGTAGACCTACATGTAAGGTAACACTTTAATTTACACACATCCTTGACCTCTTGGGTTGGGTTTAAAGGTCATATATCGAAATTGTGCAGATGCAAGTATATTTTTTTTATTAAACTAAGCCCTAAAATATACTTGACAGGCATTTGTTATGATCTGAATAATACTGAAGGTGAACTAAGGGCTAGATAAAATGAGATTTATGTTTTGTGATTTACATGTTTCTCTCAATAACCCTTCGTCGGGGGATATAAATTCGTCGAATTTGCCTTGTTCAACTTAAAAGGAGGCTGCACACGCTCATCTGAGTGTACACTTTTCAAACTACCAAATGGATGCAAGTCATGTGTCGCAGCTCAAATACCTTTATATATATTTGGGACCAAATCACAAGAAAAATGGATATCATGCATAAGAAAAACAAAGGAAGAGAAATCTTTCCCATCCAGGCTGTATGTTCAGCACCTTTGCTATTTACTATCTGGAACGTATATAGAGAATACTAGGTGAGTGTCTTTTGATATCAACTTTACCAGGCAAGGCTTCAAGAACCCTTGTTGACATCGCATGGCTTGCCGAGTGAATCAACATGCGTTCTCCAAGCCAAGCCTGGGAAACTTGATATCAAAAGACGCGAACCTGATATTCTATTTATCAGCTTATCAAGTTGATTCACTTTTCAAACTAGCTAATATGTCACTATAATCGAGTTTTGTGTTGATTCCGCACCATTCACGACATCATTCAAAAAGTGCAACGTCATCATGACATGATAAAGGCACATGCCGTGAGATAGACAACGTTTATCAGGCAACGTGCAACAATCCAGTTAATATGAGGGTAACTGATAAAGGATTATATACAGCATACAAAGAGAGTGGATTGTTACACTATAAGTGTAACAATATATATATATGCACCCAAACTGTCTTGACTCATAGGCTGCTATTTGAGCTTGAATTGCCAGGTCCCTACTGTCAATCCGGACTGTTGTTGTTTTGGTATATGGCTTTTTTTTTGCTTTTTATAGCTGTATGAGAATATTACATCATCACCAATGAAAAGATATTTGGTTGACCTTTATTGCGTAAGCCAATAGACATGACTATCAATAGAAAATTTCCCAATTTTTAGTTAGATTTAGTGAAGATTTTTCTAATTCAGAAAATTAGCTATCCAAGATGGCATAACTAAAACTAAAGTGACGAGTGGAGCAATTCATACTGTGATTTTAAAGCTTTTAGTGGTTACTAAGGCCATGAAACATCTAGAGCACCACAAGATCTTGACAGATTGTCAACATGGCTTTAGAGCACGACGAAGTTGTGAGACACAACTGGTAACCCTATGTCATGAACTTGCGGACAGCCTTGACAAGAACAAACAAACAGATATGGTTATCCTAGATTTCTCTAAAGCATTTGATCGGGTCCCGCATCAACGCCTGCTGATCAAGCTTCGCCATTATGGAATTCAAGGCACCACATTCCAGTGGATACAGTCATTTCTGTCCTCAAGGAACCAGCAAGTTGTAGTTGATGGAGCAACATCAGATAAAGTACCCGTCATCAGTGGAGTACCACAAGGCACAGTGTTGGGTCCATTGCTCTTCCTACTATTCATTAACGACTTACCAGCCTGTGTTGAATCCAAGACAAGACTATTTGCCGATGACTGTATCATTTACAGAAATGTGAAGACCATCAAAGACTGCCAAGAACTTCAGAATAATCTCGTCAAGCTTACAGTCTGGGAACAGAAGTGGGGTATGTTATTCCACCCTGACAAGTGTAACAGCATGCAAGTCTCAAGGTCAAGAAATCCGCTGACGTTCAAGTACAGTCTCAAAGGTCAGGACTTAGAAGCCGTCAATACTGCCAAATACCTTGGAGTGGACTTGTCCAACAACCTTTCATGGAACAGCCACATTGATCGAACAGCCAAGAAAGCAAACAGTATGCTGGGATTTCTACAAAGGAACCTACGCATAAACAACAGCGATACTAAGACTGCCGCTTACAAAACACTAGTTCGACCAAACCTTGAGTACTGCGCATCAGTATGGAGTCCATATACAGCTACTGGCAAACAGAAAATCGAGATGGTGCAGAGACGGGCAGCGAGATACGCCACCAACCGCTACCATAATACAAGTAGTGTAAGCGACATGTTGCAAGATTTGGATTGGGAATCCCTAGAATCGAGGTGAGTCAAGATACAACTGACCTTACTCTTTAAAGTGATCCAAGACCTACTGGATATACCAGCCGCAGCCTATCTCATGCCAGCCAGCACTTGTACAAGAGCCAATCACACGAAGAAACTCAGACAGATTTCATCAAGATCAGATGCCTACAAATTCAGTTTCTTCCCTCGAACCATCCCAGTTTGGAATTCTTTGCCGGCCACTGTGGCCGAGGCCCCTGACTTGGTATCCTTCAAGCAGGGGCTCTCCACTCTTACATTTTAAGCTAGGGTAGGGGGCAGTCTGCAAGTAGGGTCAAAGGGTTCTTAGAGCTGTGCCGGTTGGGGGACCATACCCAGTGGCAGTTACTGTAGCCGGATTGGTCTTTTTACCCGATGAAGATTCCGAAAAATCAGACTGCAAACTTTTAACTTTTTCTGCCTTTCTATCACCTGATTTCTGCCTTTCCTAAATTTCCCTCTTTCCCTTTTTCTACCGCCACAGGGACATAATAATCAAGTGTGATTGTCGTCTCTTAACGTACAGATACAGATACAGATAGAAATCAGGTGAGGAGAGGTCTTTAGAAATGTTGAAATGCACAAACAAAACTATTTATCATGAATGATCATGAGGCCATGCCAAATAGTTTTTAGCTCACCTGAGCCTTTGGTCATGGTGAACTATTGTGATCGTTGGATGTCAGGCGGCGTCGTCGTTCGTCATCAACAATTGCTTCAAAGGATATCTCCTCCTTAACTATTGGCTGGATTTGGACCAGAATTGTAAAGAATGATCCTTATATGGCCCTCTTTAATATTTGTTCAAATGGTTCCGGCCCTTTGCATATCTAGGGCACACAGGCTAAAAATAGATTTTCAAGATGAAAACTTTAAAATCTTCTTGTCTGAAACCACTAGGCCAAGAGCCTTGTTATTTGGTATGTAGCATCAACTAATGGACCTCTACCAATTTTGTTCAAATTATGCCCATGGGGCTAAAAATGGATCAGCCCCGGGGGTCACATGTTTTACATAAGCTTTTATTGGAAAAACATGAAAAAATCTTCTTGTCTGAAACCATAAGGTCTAAGGCCTTTATATTTAGTATGTAGTGGACCTCTACCAAGCTTGTTAAAATTATGCCCCTTGGCCAAAAATGGCCCTGCCCTGGGGTCACATTGTTTCCATAGGCTTATATAAGGAAAAATATTGAAAAAAAATCTTCTTCTCTGAAACCACAAGGCCCAGAGCCTTGATATTTAGTATGTAGCATCACCTAGTGGACCTCTACCAAGTTTGTTCAAATTATATCCCTGGGGCCAAAAAAGGCCCGCCCAGGGGGTCACATGTTTAACATAGGCTTATATAGGGAAAATATAAAAAAAATCTTCTTGTCTGACACCATAAGGCCTAGAGCCTTGATATTTGGTATGTAGCATCACCTAGTGGACCACTACCAAGTTTGTTCAACTTATGCCCCTGCGTCCAAAAATGGCCCCGCCCCAGGTGTCACCAGGGACATGGTCAGCATACAACAAATACCTATTTGTAAGCTTTAAACAAAACTCAGGTGAGCGAATAAAGGCCAATTGGCCCTCTTGTTTAATTCTCATCCCCAACCGCCCCTATGAAATATCTTTAAAAGATACCTCTTAAACCGCAGACCAATACATCATCTTATGTGCCAGAACTCAGGTGAGTGATCCAGGGCCCTCTTGTAATATATTTATTTGTTACAGTTATTAAAATTTGTTGATATTTTTTAGCTGCCTTGATGAGATGTTTCAGAAATCATGTTGTACCGCTCCGCTTGTGCCTTCCGTAAAACTAAATTTCCCGCCGTTTATCTGACATGTCACCGTAAAACCAAATTTCCCACCATATATCAGATGATATACCTCCCCAAATGAAAATTTTTGAATGCAGTTATCCCTGATATTTATGATTTTCTGCTCTTTAGGTGATGTTACCTATGTATTCATCAGCTTCTATGGTGTTCTAGCACACTTTCTTGATTGTCAACCTAACATATAGTAAAACCTGTGTAAAACAGCCATTGTCAAAAAGACCACAAATTGATTTTCAGGACCAAATATTGCCCTAATGCAGGTCATAAGTATTGCAGAATGCTCCAAGGGGAGCATTCTGCAATACTTTTGACCATTAAACTACCATTTGTCATGATTAAGATCTTTGTTTTATATCATTTTTGAGTGGCCGCTTCAGACAGGTTTTTACTGTACCATTTGTTAAAGCTGTTTTCTTCGTTGCAGAATTTCTATATGCCTTGATCAACTTTACCATTATTTCTTTTCTTGATGGTCCATTTAAAACTTAAAATTTCATCTCGGTTCTCTGTTAGGTACTCATGCGCCATAATATGTCCACCAAATGCTCAAATGATGTCAAATGATATTGGTATGTAATGAAAGTTATTTCAAGACTTGGGGCTATACTATGCTTAGTTCTGACAATGATATCTGATCAGACTCAAGGGATTTTCCAAGTGGCAAATTCTTTTGCGTTATTACATTTTGGACTGGGTCCTGTATCCATGGGTCATGAGTTTGATCCCAGCGTGGTCCCATACTTTCGTGGAGTTGGGTCTTGAAATAATTTCTATGGTCATTCTCCTTATTTTATTGAATTTATTAAACTTGTTATGAAAAAGCAATAGAATGCTGGGCAAGCCTCACATTTTCTTTGCTTTTCCTCAACTTTTTTAATAAATTCAATACAACATGAGCACTCATGTAAGATCCTCTGTGTATGTTTCTATTCGATTTTGAACATATATGGTGGAGTGAGGGGAAACATAATGAGCCGCAACATGAGATTTCCAACAATGTGGTATGTGCGCCCAGCAAAGCCTCAGATCAGCCAGCGCATATTCACAGTCTGATCAGAGCCTTTGCTAGTCCCTTGAATATTATATGAATGTTAAGCTACTGGCTGAACATTATTTGGAGTTTCTAAGCTTAAAAGGAGGCTGCACAGGCTCGTCTGAGTCTACACTTGTCAAAATGCCACATTGTTGGAAATCACATGTCACGGCTCTAATGGTCTTAACTCTTTCATTGATATCACAATATTTTGTCATCTGCTGATGGTCTTTGCAAACAGTTTGGACCTGGATCAGGGCCAACATAACATTTTTCCTGATCTGTACCAAAAAAGTTTTGCCAGGAGGAATGTTTTTAAAAAGTTAATTTTGAATAGTGTCAGCAGAAGACAACAAAAAAAATCTTAAAATAGTACTGTAAATTTGGAAATTTTCGCGAGGGTTTTATTTTCACGAAACTTCGCATATGCGAAGTTTCGTGAAAATAAAACACTCGCAAAATGGTGAGATCACTCTTTCGTTTCCTGATACAGGTAAACCATACTCCAGTTTGGAATTTTTAATGTCGCAAATATGTCTTTTAACGCTATTCACGAAAACAAAATTCTCACAAAAATTTCCGAATTTACAGTATCTGTCATGCAAAGAGTTAAGGCTTTTCAAACTCTATTCTAGGAACTTCAACGACTGGTTCAGGCTATGTGATCTTTGTGAACGGTCCTACTGCAGATGATGCAGGGATAGCTCAGGATCTTCCACACCTTAAGACATCGGTTCATGCTAAGAGTAAAAAATGGTCACTCATGTTTAGAGTTAGAGTACATAAATCACCAGTTTCATCACCATTCAACCTGCTACGTGTCTTTTCTTCGTAAGTTAGAACACATACCAGAGCTGGAGCTTTGAAAGAGGATTTTTCAGACATTTTGTGATTTAGTATAAAATTCAATATCAGGTTTGAACTGGCATTCTAACTCTGATCACCTGTATATAAAGCCAATGGTTAACCCTTAAAGCGCCAAGAAAAAAATGTATCTGAAAATGCCGTCTGCTGAAGTCGTCTGCTGCAAATAATTGCCTACCATCACTGACGAATTAAATATAGAAGCAAACAGCGTGGACCCAGAACAGACTGCTCCTACAGGAGCAGTCTGATCTGGGTCCACACTGTTTGCCATAGAGGCTTCTTAAACATTTTAGCAGACGAGAAAAGCAGATGACTTTAGTTGCGATCGGCGCATTAAGGGTTAAATCAGTGATTTATTGGTTGATAGTTTCATGTCATTTGGTCGCCCAGTTTTATTTTCATGAGGTCATCTATTACATACATGCTTGTAACATTGATAATAGATGGTGTAATATTGTTTTTACAACTAATGGATGTTCAAAACATACTTATAATAAGCATTTTAGTCTAAACAAGAGTTACAGGGAATTCTAGCGCTCTATTCAGGATGGCAGAGTTGTTATATACTCTGAAGGACTTGTTCATATTTTCAATCTTTTGTGTGTAATAATGGAAATAAATTCACACTGGCAGTGATTTGTGCTTAATATATCACTGTCTATCGGTCAGTCATAAGTGGATAAATCATTCATGCTTCACCCCCATGATTTATCCACTTTAAGGACTGACCTCCAGCCAGTGATATGTTAAGCAACAAATCACCATGAGCGCAAATGGATTTCTTAATTTAACCATTGTAAGATCGTGCTGGCAGACAATTCTCTTGAAGAATCGTACCTTATTTTTGTCGAAAACTAGAAAAGATGTCTCAAAAAACTTGTGCCTGCTGCAGTCGTGATGGCCCATTAAGGGTTAAAACTTTGTAGTTATGTTAAACACGCCTACCACACGGTCAGATGCTCAACCGCTGGTTGAGCGAGAAAAACAATTCGAGTGTCATCCGGTTGATATTTCGAGGAGCTAAAAAGGTAAACAAATGTTGCATGTTCTGTATATTATAATTAATATTTCTTGTCCTAGGAAGAGAATCAAAAATCCGGGAATGTCATGCAACCTCTTACGGGTCCCTACGTTTATGGTGTAAATAGGAGGTCAGAGAATTATCACCTTTTGTCAGATTTACTTTTTGCTTGAGGAAGGTGTACCAGAAGCAGATATAACGTGTAGAAATTCACGTTGTTTTGGGCTGTGTATTCAATTTTATGATGTGCTCGAAGGTGATATATACAGGCCTGATCAAGACTGAAATCGGCAGCTGGAATTCAGATGGTTATTTTCATTGAGCTTGTGCAATATGCGAAAAATCTTGGTGGAAAGCCCCGGAAAAATCTGGTTGAGGATCAGATAATAAAAAATGATAAGAAAATTTAATAGCATCATTTGTCGCTTTTTCGCACCCCATAGTCAAGATAACGAATTCAGTCTGTTACATGGGCCCAAACCGACATACTATTGCCAACTTGGCACTACAAATTCTTAAATTCCTGCAAAAAATGCTGAATAGCTGATTCTCTTCCTAGGACAAGAAATATTAATAATATTCAGAACAAGCAACATTTGTTACTTTGCAAGAGACCCGAAGTATTCTGGATTCCATGAACGTATGAAAAATTGAATTTATTACTTATATTTACATTTCATTATAAGTAACTAATAATTAGAAAATATTTATGATTTAGGAGATAAAACTAATTTGTTGGAGTGTTAAACGGAAAAGCGTAACAGCCAGTGTGAACACGGACAGCCAATGGAGCAAACAAGAAGCTTGTTTTGCACATGCGACTCAGGTGTGGCTCGCTGTCAATCACAACACCAATGTCACATCTGCCGAATGAATTTGATGTTCGAAGCGAACTGCACGGGCAAGTGAGCTTGGCAGCTGTCAATAAATTTTTTGTTGTTCATGAGTCTATGAACGGTTGCAAAAATCTAAAGATTTTTTTTTACAAATTTATAGCATTTTGAACTAAGCCATTATCAGGATCGTTGCAGTGCATACCTTGTTTCAATTGTTTTCTATTTCAATTTATCATATGGGATATATGCGTCTGGGAGTGAAATAATGCCATGCAATAAAATTGATAAACCACCAGTGGTTTTACAGATTTTCGGGAAACGTTATGACGTCCATAACAACGTTGCGTACATAATGACAAAATAATAATGTTTTACGTCAGAAATGAGACTTCAAAGTAATCTTAATGACATATGATATATAAAATCTAAGATTTGTGCTCTTATTAAACAAGTTGCGAAAGAGATAAAATGCTCTGCATACCTCGCATTTTATCTCTTTTCCACAACTTGTTTAATAAATTCAATAAAACATGATACTTGTGTAAGATCCTCTATTTAGAGGGTAGGGCTATGTTTTGGATTGTAACAGATCCTTGCCATTGCTTATCTTTAACTTTTCATTATCTTATTTTGGTTCTTTTCTATTTTGGTCAATGTTTTGTGGGAACTTAAGGAGGAACATAATGTTGCGTAGGTATACTGAAATTCTTGTTATTAGAATATTTCACTGTTGTAGGAGCAGCTCATTGTTTCCATTGGAAGGGAACAGCGCTGGTTATCTTGCTGTCACCAATGAAGCTGTGCGGCTAGTATATGACCCTAGTTTACCGGCCGTCGGCAACATACCTCTAGAGACACCCCTTGACACTGATCATGAGTGGCACCATATAGGCGTCACCAGGAATGAGGCTGGCCGTCTCTCTTGCACCATTGACGCTGTTGAAGTCAATAACATAATCCAACTTGTTGTCAGTAGTGATCCCGAGGAGATGGTCAAGTAAGAGCTCTTTACCTTCAAGGCACTTTATCTTTCAGTAGCTTTATTTTATTAACCCATTTAAGCTGAATTGAATTTCCCTCTCTTATCAATTGGACCAGGACACTTCCATTTTAAGGGTGTTGGGTGGTATTTTTCATTCTTATTCAACTTTGATAGAACATACTGTAAGCAAACAGTGCAGGCCATGCTCAGATGCTGCGTTCTGATCTGGGTCTGCACTGTTTGCCTGTTTTATAAGAAGGACCCTAGGCTTATATGGGTTAATCAAGTGATTTCATATTGGCCAAGTTGCAGGTCTGAAGTCTATGTATTGGCCTGAGGCCAAAGGTCGAGGTCATATTCAGCTAACTAAGGACTTGTTACAGAGACAATACAAAATCACTTCTAGGTCTTTCCTAGTCTTCCCAGTAAGGAGCAGCGGTACATAAAATGTCCAGAATTTAATAATATAATTTCTAACTCGTTGCTAAGCCTGTCGGCTGTCTGACACCAAGACTGTCATCAGTTAAACAGGATATTCTAAGGCACAACATAAGGAAAATTTTTATCAGTGTTCAGTATCTTTATAAATCATAACTAGAATACAGTCAATGGTACACCACCGCAAATACCCACTTTTTCACTTTTGACCTTGACATTTGGGTCATGGTTATACAAAATGTTGCCAAGTACCCTCCACATCATGTGACCCATGGACCTGGGAAGTTTGAAGTGGCTACATCAAACGGTTAAGGTGATGCATTTAAAAGAAAATACATTCTTTGACCTAGACCTTGGTATTAAGGTCACACTAAATATTGCCCAGCACCCTCTACATCGTGTGACCCATTCATCTGCAAAGTTTTAAGTTGCAATGTCCTAAGGTTTAGGAAGAAAATATGTTATTTGACCTGGGTCAAGGTCAGACAAAATGTTGCCCAGTACCCTCTACTTCATATGGCCTAATAAGGTACAAAGTTTGAAGTTGCTACGTCTAATGGTTTAGGAGGAGATGCATTTACAAGAAAATACATTATTTGACCTTGACCTAGGGGTCAAAGTCACATGAAATGTTGCCCAGTACCCTCTACATTACGTGACCTATCGAGGTACAAAGTTTGAAGTTGCTAGGTCTAACGGTTTAGGAGGAGATGCATTTACAAGAAAATACATTATTTGATCTTTGACTAGGGGTCAAGGTCACAGGAAATGTTGCCCAGTACCCTCTACATCATGTTACCTATCTAGGTACAAAGCTTTAAGTTGCTAGATCTAACGGTTTAGGAGGTTATACATTTACACGAAACATGAGGGACGCACAGATGGACAGACAGATGGATGACAGCCCGACTTTGGTACGAAATTAATATACCATTTTTTTCTAAAGATAAAAGCGGGTATAATAACTTGTGTCCAAAATATCAACAAAAACTCTTAGATGCTGCTACAAAACTGTAAAAAAAATAACAATGATGCTATTGTGTTTTCAAGTCAGCCATGTTTATTTGTGTTTTAGATCAGGAACAAATGATGTGATGTTATAGGGAAGCGAAGAGATTTGATTGGTTAAACATATCAAAAATTTAAATCCTGAGACCACAATATTCAAGCAGCCAATGAAAACACTATGACATCATGGTCATTTGCTCCTGATCTATAGCACAAAAACATGGCTGACTTGATTTCGAAAGTGCATCATTGTTATTTTTTTAAACAGTGTTGTAGCGGTATCTAAGAGCACCTGATCAGTGTCTCCATTGTTTGCTTATGGAATGTTCTATTAAAATTTTAATACAAACCGAAAATACCACCCAACCCTTTAAATGAAAATAGACTGATCCAATTGATAAGATAGGGAAGTTCCATTTGACTTACTTTAAACAGGTTTATCATATGATATCGCGTTTGGGAGTGAGATAAGGCCATACATAAATATCAATAAACCACTAGTGGTTTTCAGATTTTCAGGAAACATGACATCCATAACAATTTTGCGTACATAATGACAAAACTAAAATGATTTTATGGCTGAAATGAGAGTTCACAGTAATCTTAATGTAATATGTGAGAAAACCTGTCTTAGGGGTTTCCGACACAGCAAGTTTCAAACCAGTCTCCTCATCTACAGAGACTAGCTGGAAAATTGAAATTTCACTTGTAGCAAGTTTCCATATTGTTCTTTGCCAAAAAAGAATAACAAATGTGCTGATCAGACTGCATGGATGCGCAGGCTGGTCTGCGCCTGTGTTGTTCCCAAACCCCTGAAGACAGGTTTTCTCACGTCCCAGCCCATATGATAAATGGAAATTAACATTCCTGCTCTTGTATTATTGAATGTGTTAAACTCGGCAAGCCTCTCATTTTATCTCTTCACCAACTCGTTTAATAAATTCTATAAAACATGAGCATTTATGCAAGACCAAATGAATTGAAGTCATTTCATATGTAGCATCCATTTGATGAGTCAACTGAACTAATACACTAATACAGTCCAGGTAATCAATGGGGCCAATGGGGTTTTTTTTTACCTCATTTTCTGCTAGTCATGACTGATTGTCGTCTCGTTTTGTCTGCTTATTTACTTGAATAGCCTATAATGAAAACAATATGAATCCAAATCAGACTGCTCCCTTGGGAGCAGTCTTATCAGGGTTCATAGTGTTTGCATCAATGATAAAATCTAGTCTGAGGTGCATGTGAATATATACAGCCGCTGTTTTAGGCAGTTGATCCTTTCAGGACTAAAATATTGGAAGGATAAGACTTAGTGTTCAGTCTTCGCCTATATGTGTCATCTGCTGATAACTTTTGAAAACAGTTTGGAACCAGATCGGGCCCAACAGAATGTCTGTCCTGGCCTGGATCCAAATTGTTTGAGATTCTGATGGTATTCCAGAAAGAATTTTTTTAAAAAGCTGATTTTGAATAGAAATCATCAGATGACAAAAAAAATATGCTAAATTTCCCAAAAGTTCAAGAGTTATTTACTACTACTATTTTGGTTATAATGTCGGCACAGTGCGACTCCCTGCCTCAGGCATATAGAGCCCGCAAAAAGTGCCCAGTTTTATGCATCCACTAAGGCTTCAAGGAAGGAATTCAGACTGTGTCCCGTCTTTATCCTACGCCTATCAAGAGTTACTTTTTTGCATTTTCAGTTTACAAGTAGCTCTGGGAGACTATGGTGTTGTGGCTGAATATAAGCATGTGACATTGTGGGAAACCCCACTCACTAACAGCGACTTCGCTAAAGCAAAGGCGGATGAAAACTACACACCTACGGGAACGTTGACTCAAGGATGGTACAACTATCAACTCACTAGAGCCTCTCAACTCCTCACACAAGAGCTGCCAGAAGAGCCTATCTACAGTGGTATGGCTTTTTCTTTATCTCCTAGTGTTGTATGCAGATAACTTTTGCAAACAGTTTGGACCCAGATCAGGCCCGACGAAATGTCGGGCCTGATCTGGATCCAATCTGTTTGACACTCAGATGGTATTCGTGAAATAATTTTTCGAAAATTTTGGTTGCAACTTTTGATGGCGGAGTGTCATGTACCGTTTTTGGGTCTTTTTTACCTTGACCTATGACCTAGTTTGTAGAGTAATCGTGTCCAGAACATATCTCTTATATTATTTGAGATGGGAATCCCAAATTTGCTGTATGGATACATCTTTAGATGCTGATGTGTAGCGTACCATTTTTAGGTCACTGTGATCTAGACCTATGACCTAGTTTCTAGAATAATCGTGTCTGGAGCTTATCTCCTATATTATTTGATGTAGAAATCCCAAATTTGGTGTGTTAATACCTCTTGGGATAGCGGAGCAGTGCATACCATTTTGGGTCACTTTTATCTTGACATTGACTTCTGGCCTCATTTCTAGGTTTTTCATGTCTGGAGCATATCTCCTATATTACAGCTAGCTTTCCTCAAATGTGTCTTATGCTAGACCAATTCCTTTGGGGGCATTTGTCACATGACTGTGACATTTCTTGTTCTCTTTCAAATTATTTTCCATTTCTGTTATGGAGTCAATTAAATATTTTTCTTTTTTATTTCTCTCTTTATGTTTATAACTTGAATATGGAATGGCTTTGTCCCTTAATTCCATCAGTAAGACATCTAAAAATAATTTGTCATTTATAGTGAACTGAATTTCTTGATCTGGTATATTCTCAATTTCTTCCAGGCTATATATAGGTATTGCATACTGCCTCTTAATTTCTTTTATATGTTTATTGATGATATCAAGATATTCTTTGTCAGTGAGTAGAGAATTATTGTGTTTCCAATAAGACTTTCCATATTTAATGTCATCAAATTGAAATTCAAGAGTGATCACAGAATGATCTGATTGATATGCCATATCTATATTGCATTTTTTGACATACTGCATTATATTTTGCAGAAATCAAGAAATAGTCTAGTCTAGCATATTTTAATGGTGTCTTCTTTCTTTCTCCATGTATATCTTATTAGTGTAGGATATTTATCTCTGAATGGGTCTATCATGTTATAGGTTTCTACCATCTCTATTGATTTATCTCTAGCCTTGGGGTTATTAATGTGCTTATAGTTATAGCAGTCTAAGAGTGGATCTAGTATGTATTTATAATCTCCACATAAAATAATTTTCTTCATTATCTATTATATCTATATGGTTTGCTAGATTTTGAAAAAACATTGGATCATCCTCATTTGGTCCATATAGATTCACAAGAGTTAGTCTTTGCTTATAGACGGATGGCTGAGAATGGGTTTGCTCCCCCCCCCCCCCCCCCCCTAGGGAATTTTGCAGACATGTCCTATCTTGTAGAGAATTGAAAGCCGAGTCTTTTAAGAGATGTTTGCACTCTGTGCTCCGGGGCGTTAGTCTGTAAGAGCCTGTTACTTAATCAAACTAAGAAAAAGTAAATTGAAAGTTTGGGCTACAAATTAAAGACATTAAAATATTTATTTTTAAAAATCATTCATATAGTCTGCAAACTGAATATTTTAACTACATATGACAGCCATTTGAATAAAATTGCGGCTTCCTAAGGTGTCATATGCGTTACATAAATCAGATAACCCATTAAAATTTGCAAGTGTGGCTAACATCATTTACATTCACAATCTCTCTGTGTGTTTTGCAAAATGTTTTTACACATGTCTGACTAGCTTATGCAATTGGCTAACAGAAAAATTAAAGTTTGTTTCCCTAGCTTAAATATTTTTTCTGGAATAAGCAATTAAACAACCCTACCCCTACCCAGTATTAAGGTGAAATGTTTGGTATTAAACCTAAAGTAAAAATAGTTAAAAAATATTTGCAGTTGATGAATGTGTTTGATTGTTTGGGATTTATTTGATTATATAAAAAGACTCATAAATCTGCAAGTTTGTTGTAAAATTTTTAATATCAGAGGCTGTAACATATGTTACCTGATGTAATAAATGGGCAAGCTCATTGTCTTTACGTAAGATATGCCTAAAAATGTTTTAATCTCCTCGAGGGAATTTTGCAGACATATTCCTTCTTATAGTACAACTCAAGCTGCACCGAATAAGGGATGTTTGCACTCTCTATAATGGGGTGTTAGTCTGAAACAGCGTGTTACATGTGTTACTATATCAAATAAAGGAAATGTAGTTTGAAAGTTTGAGCTAAAATTGTGAAAAAAACTCGCAGCTGATGGATATCTTACATTGTTTAGGGATTTTTAACTGGCTCCTATGATAAAGACTTATAGATCTGCTAGTTGTCATCAAGTTTTAAAGATCAGAGAGCGTTACATATGTTAGCGTGATAAGTAAAATCATCAAACAGTATATTGACATCAAGCTGAGTAAGGGCCTGCTCCATCCTAATCCCCTTTGGAATTCTGCAGACAAAATACATCTTATGTAACCATTTAAGGTGCATATAATAAGAAATGTTTGCACTCTGTAAGTCGGGGCGTTAGCCTCTAACAGCTTGTTATACCCCCCGCAAACTTTGTTTGTAGGGGGTATACTGTTTTCACGTTGTCCGTCCGACCGTGCATCCGTCCGTCCGTCCGTAACGCTTTGTTTCCTTAATAACTCGAAGAGTCATTGCTGGATTTTCATCAAACCTTGCAAACATGTTCATATATGCAAGACAAATACTTTAGACAAAAAAGTAAGGGCTAGGGGCCAATTCTATTAGAGTTATTTCCCTTTGTAGTTCTAAATGGCTTTTAATATAGTGCTTTATGCTTATGCTATTATAGGCCATACACTGGCCGATCAACTCCTACCACAGCTTTTGATGGAACAATTTGATACTTTTCCTATACAATGTAGACACATTGAACATATGCATGAAGGAGTTTGGTTCAGAAAAAATAATTTTTGACAAAATGACAGCTGTGAGAACTTAGACAATTTTTCCCTAATAAGGTGTTTGTATATGCATAGACGGTGCCCTTATGGGCCGATCAACTCCTACCACAGCTTTTTATGGAGCAATTTGATACTTTGCCTATACAATGTAGACACATTGAACATATGCATGAAGGAGTTTGGTTTAGAAATAATATTTTTTGACAAAATGACAGCTGTGAGAACTTAAACAATTTTTCCCTAATAAGGCTTTTGTATATGCATAGATTGTGCCTTCATGGGCCGATCAACTCCTACCACAGCTTTTGATGGAACAATTTGATACTTTGCCTATACAATGTAAACACATTGAACATATGCATGAAGGAGTTTTGTTAAGAAAAAATAATTTTTGACGGAATGACAGCTGTGAGAACTTAGACAATTTTTCCCTTATTAGGCTTTTGTATATGCATAGACGGTGCCTTCATGGGCTGATCAACTCCTACTACAGCTTTTGATGGAACAATTTGATACTCTGTTGATACAATGTAGACACATTGAACATATGCATGAAGGAGTTTGGTTCACAAAAAATAATTTTGACAAAATGACAGCTGTGAGAACTTAGACAATTTTTCCCTTATATGGCTTTTGTATATGCATGGATTGTGCCTTTATGGGCAGATCAAGTCCTACTACAGCTTTTGATGGAGCAATTTGATACTTTGCCGACACAATGTAGACACATTGAACATATGCACGAAGGAGTTTATAATTTTTGTTTGCACAGATTCTACTGAAATCTTCTTATCAAAACTAAGGTCTTCTTGTTTGAACTATAACTTGCCAAGTTTTTTCACTGACTCTTACTGTGCGGGGGGTATCTAATAAGCATTGCTTATTGACTTTTTTCATTACATATGTTACTATATCAATTTGAGAATAAGAAATTTGAATGTTTGAGCTACCAAAAGAAGACATTAAAATTATCTAATAAATTGACATTCTTATAGTCTTTATACTGGATGTCTTTACTACATATGGAAGCTGTTTAACATTAATACAGCTAACTGTGGTGTTATGTGCGTTACATGAACTTATTTATAATTTAAAAGCTATAATTGTGGCTATCGTCATTTAGTTAAACAACTACTATGACTTGGTTTCAAACTGTTTTATTAGATTTTTCAAACATATATTTGATGAATAGGAAAAACCAAGTTTGCTTTTCTATCTTAAATATATTGTCTTATAGGAGCTAATACACAGCCCTACTTCCAGTTTTACAGAAAAGGGAATTTTGTTATCACCATTTAAGTAAAACACATGATAGCGATTACAGCGTGTGGATATTTTTCATTTTCTTAGTCTGTCTTGCTCATATATCTGCAAGATGTCATAAAATTTAAGATCAGGACACTTAATGTGTACTTATAAGTCTTTGGTGCCAAAACACTAGATATTATATTCATTTCTGATTATCAAGCCCATGGACTGTTGTTACAGATGTTATCAATGACCTTTTGGACACATTTCCTAATGCTGTGCATAATTATAATGCTAAATATAGAGCCACAAATAGAAAAGATAGTTTTACATTTTTACAAGAAAATACGATAAACGAAATGGTCCAAACTATTTCTCATCGATTTAACACTCATGTTAAATGTTTGTCATTGTCTGCTTCTGTGGTAATCATTATTATCACACGCCTCCTTGCAACTAGTAGAATCATCACACAATATTTCAATCATTTACTGTTATTCAATTTTACCACCAGTCCACTCAAAATTGATGAGCCATTATCAACTTTCCAATTTTGCCATTTATGGCTTGGAACATTCAGAAACTGATATGAATTCCTAATAGTTGGCTCTTTGAGTATGTGTTTCAAGTGATACTCTGCAAGTAGGAGAAAGACTAAAGCTTTACAAGGAGGAAAACTATGCCATTAAGAGCAATGAGTACCTGGACTGATGTACCTTGATATTTCTGTGATAAAGAATCATATCTTAGCTGGTTAACTTTTATAAATGTAGCCTTTCCACACATGCAACAAACATATTTTCATCTAATAATGTCTCTGCACTTATTATCTTTCCCCAAGCATTCAAAAACTTATTTGAAGTCTTAGTACTTCTGAAGTGCTGAAACTGAGGTAACTCTTTCCCTTCAGATAAACAAACTAGATGTATCACAGCAGGTAAAGCAATGAAATGCAGGATGAACAGAGTGCAAATTAGACCCTTTCAATCTAATGATTCACTAAGTTTCTAAGATAAGAGCACTTATTAAAGGATGTAACATATATAACTCATCATAATAAATGAGCAAGGACATTGTCGTGACATCCTTTTTGATTACACAGTCAGAGGCAAGTGTTTTAAATTTCAGTGTTTTCAATGGATCATGAAATGAGGCACCTTATCAACTTGTTTACTCTGTATAAATCTTCCATTGAGCATAATATAGAACTACTGGTTATCCCATCCTACCTATAGTCCACTTTCCTTCTTTTGAATACATCAGCTAATGATATGGCTGCAAAAACTGAGAAATCATAGGTTTTACATTATTTTATGACATGCTTCAATGTACTGACATAAAAAAACAACCAACTGCAAACACAATTGATGGCAATGTCCAACGTCATACTCCATTGTATGCATATATGTGAAATGGCATTAAACCAATATTTAATCAGGTGTTTGATCCCATGACACTGACATGCTGTTTCTGCTTTTGAAGAATGCTAAGGATTCAAGTTTGGCTGAGTCAAGTTGTTTGACACTGGCACTGGCCACACATACAAAGAAAATTAAGTTTTTTGATGGCAAAAGAGGAGGATCACACAAAATGCTTATAAATGATGTTTGTCACAATTACCAATTTTAAAAAGTAATCTTAATTAATGTAACACATATAACACCATAGGAAGCTGTATATTTGTTAAAAAATCTTTTCTTATGTATCAAAGGTATTCAGCATGCAAACTACATGAATAATTCAAATAAATAGATAGTTTTATGTCTTCTTTCTGTTTCTCAGACTTTCGCAAAACATTTTCAAAATTTTATAGACGATACTATGATTTGATTTCTAAATTCCAAGTTGGACTTAAATCTCTCTTGCGCCAAGGACTTTGGGAATCTGATTTCTATGGTGACTTGGTGTATAAATTGAAGAAGATTGTTGGCTCTAACAATTTTTCAGCGCAGTTCATTAAAATAATTTCCCATTATAAAAAGATTCGCTATTGCAACAGACTGCATGCTTGGTAGTCAACCCAATCACGGTTGGCAACTTTGCTTTCCTCTTTAATTGCACGCCGGTGGGTCGGACTTCAGACTCTATGGTGGTTCCGACTTAAAGACTTATCTATTGATGAGATGGTAGGGGCCTGATGCTTTGGCTGTTTGTCGGGCCCACCGGGGTTTACCTGTTGGATTTCTTTTGCTCCGGTATTTAGTTTAATTTACTGTTGAGTCCTTATCCTTGCTTTATCTCCTTGTTATATCTTGATTTATATGTTTTAGGAGATGATGCATTGATAAGTTAGGGGTCTCTTTTATGCAAACCAAATATCTATGTGTCTTGATCCACATCTGAATTAAGGGTGAGGTTGGCGCCGTTAAACCGGTTTAAGCCCTCCAGTAGAAGTATTTTTACTGACCGTTCCAAGGCGGTGCTTCTTTTGTGGATCATTTTGGTTAGTTATGTTTCATGTTTGTGTATGTTATGCTGTTGTGTCTGTTCCTTGTAGCCTTGTGGTCACCTGCTGAGAAAGGGCTGATCTCTTGGCTGTCGTGTTTGTTGAGTTTTGTCACTTTCCCAAACGTGTCCTGGTCCACATCAGAATTAAGGGCGAGGTTGGTGCCGTAAAACTGGTTTAAGCCCTCCAGTAAAATATTTTACTGACTGTTCCAAGGCGGTACTTCTTTTGTGGATCTTTTATGTTTTTGTTCTGTCTTGTGTTTTCTATGTCTTAGTGCGCGTCTGTTTTTATGTGCTTTGTGGTCACCTGCTGGGAAAGGGCGGACCTCTTGGCTCTCGTTTGTGGAGTCTACTGTGAGTTTGTCACTTTCCCATTGGTATCCTGGGTCAGGTGTGGTACTTGATTGTATCGATTCCTGATCTTTGCACCCTTACTTACTTTTATTTCAATTCATTTATTCTTAAATGATACGGTAACATACGTATCATACCATTACAGGCTAACCCCCTAGTTAATAGAGTGCAAACATCTCTTTTTTGATGCAGCTTAAATTGTTCCTTAAGGTAGGATATGTCTGCACAATTCCCAAACGGGTGGAGAGGAACAGGATTGTACTCAGTTTGCAGTCCTAATACAATGCCATGATTCTACTGGTTGTGATGAAATGGGTGATTATTTTGCCATAGAAGCAGACACAATGATAGACATTGTGAGGGTGACTTGAATAAAGATTTTTTTTGAAAAATTTTATTTAATAGGAATATTTATTAAATTGTGTCATTTAAATGAGAACTATTATTTTCTAGCTATATGTCTATATGTTTTAATATTATAGGCATTAGGAAATATGTGATTAAAAAGGTTATATATAACGTAGGTAACACAATTCCATGGGCTTGTTATCAGCAATGACTGTAATTACTAAGACTAAGGCACCAGAGGCTAGAGATTAACAGGAAAACATGTGAAAAACGGTATTTTTCTGAAATATCATCTCTTTCTTCCAGGAAAATTTCTTAGCTCATTCATTATGCCATGTAACATACGTTACATACTTTAATAAGTGCTCTGATCCTGATGTCAAACTTGCAAATGTATGATCCTTTATTGCATTAGCAAGACAGTGCCAAAAATGTAAGATATCCACGAGCGTCAAATATTTTCATATGTTTTTCTTCAATAATAGATACCAAAATTGGATACTTAAAATTGGGGGTAGGGTTGTTTAATAGCTCATATAAAACAATGTATTTGAGATAGAAAAGCAAACTTTGTTTTTTCTATTAGTCAAATGAGTATTTTAGTAAACTAAGATTAAAAACACTTGTAAAAATGCACAAATCGTCTGTAAAATGAATGATGTTAGTCATGATTTCAACTTTCAAAGGGAAATTGAATCTATGTAACGCATATAACACCATTGAAGGCTGTAATTTTGTTTAAAATGCTGCTTTTATGTAGCTTAGGCATCCAGCTTGCAAACTACATAAGAAATTTGAATAATTAGATGGTTTAATGTCTTCTTTCTAGAGCTCAAACTTTCATTTTGATTTTTTCCTTAGTTTGTTACAGTAACATACGTAACAGGCTGTCAGAGACTAACGCCCCGGAGCACAGAGTGCAAACATCTCTTAAAAGATGCGGCTTGAAATTTTCTTCAAGATAGGATATGTCTGCAAAATTCCCTAGGGGGGGGGGGGGGGGGGAGCAGGACCTTTTTTAGCTCGAAGTCTATTAAATATTGTAATATCTAATATGATATAATTTCCTCCCTCATCTATGACCTGTTTATGAATACTCAATTCTATATCCTTTCCAAATAAAATTGCTACACCTCTAATTGTTTGTAATGGTTATCAGCAGGTGACAGCCATTGCCACAAGCAGACAAAGCATTGGAAAGTAGAAAATTTCATAGTAAATATATGTTCATGTTGCTTTCATTTTCAGTGGACACAATCCTGAAGCTGAACCTACCACAATAGGCTACATAACAAACAGTGTTGATCATAATCAGCCAACTTCTTCAAAAGCTGGCTGATTATGATCCACACTGTTCTGAAGAAGCCAGCTGATTGTGATCAACACTTTGTTATTTACACGTAATATAAAAGCAAGTTTAGATATTAGGTCAGTAAACATTAGTGAATATTGCAAAGGTATTGACTCCTTGAGCAAGGGAAGAAAGAACAAGTCAAGCTTTTTAAAAAGTAGTAAAAGACTTAAATTTGACTAAGTGTGCTAAAATATTTTACTTTTGTTTTTGTACAGAGGACAAGTCTGTTCCTACAGTTACATGTGATAACACTCCATATGAGACTGTATCTACAGATAGACTTGTGAGAAGAAGTGATCTTACAGATCTTACTCAGAAGATGGAGTCAGTGGCGCCGGGTCATCAGTATCTACACAGTTTACCTGATGGTAAGATTATAAGAATCTATCATGAGTATAAGTGTAAGATAGAATATTCCATCCAGAGGATCGCCGTTTGGCATCATGAGGCTCGCCCAGTGATGACAAACGGTGATCCCGAGGGACAGATTTTCTATTCTACCCTCACACAAATAATGGATTATTTTTTCTTGCTCACCACTGTTTTTATTTATTTATTTAGCCTCAAACTAGATCAGCTGATAGAAGATGATGAGTAGCTTACCTGGTGAAATTTCTAAAAAATAGTTTATTTCATTTTTTTAGAGTTATTGCCCTGTACGAATTTGTACATTGAAAAAAAAATGTAATCAAACTTTATGAAAATGGTTATAACTAGAAGATTCAAACTTAGTCGGCTGAGAGGATGATGAGTAGATTACCTGGAGAAATTTTAAAAACAAAGGTATTTTATTATTTTGAGTTTTTGCCCTTTGCAAATTTGGCCGTTGAAAATTTGCAATCCTGATATCCCAAAAAGTTATAAATGCTAGGTCAGCTGATACAGGATGGTGAGTAGTATAGCTAGAAGCTTCTAACTTAAGATGACCCTTGTCTTAAAAAAGAGCACCATCCTTATGGACAAGCAAATGGCTGGAGGCATAGTGTTTCATAAACACAATTTCTAGTTTATGTTGCTTTTCATTTATTTTCAGTCTTGACCTTTGGCCATTATAGTGGTATTGTTGCAGTGAAAGGCAGTAATAATAGGCAAGCAGTTTGTCGGTTCCCTGTCTATATCAAATGTAAGTTGTTGGGTGGTCTAGACAATATACAGGCTTTTAATCAAGAATCTTAACTAACGGTTAATTTTCTTATTTCTCAACCTAAACATATGTTGTAGGTGCTCACTGAGTTGGATAAACAGAATCAAAATTTTACTCTCCAAATTCTTGTTTGACTGGACCTGTGCAATATGCATATCATTGCTCACTCCAGCTACCATCAACTGTTAACCCTTAATGCGCCAATCACAACAAAAGTCGTCTGCTTTTCTCGTCTGCTGAAATGTTTAAGAAGCCTCTATGGCAAACAGTGTGGACCCAGATCAGACTGCTCCTACAGGAGCAGTCTGTTCTGGGTCCACGCTGTTTGCTACTATACTTAATTTGTCAGTAATGCTAGGCAATTATTTGCAGCAGACGACATTTTCAGAGGTATTTTTTTTCTTGGCGCTTTAAGGGTTAATTTCCAATACAGTAATTTAGGTAAGATTTAAGAGTAGCACTTTTTAAGACGTAGCTTCCTCCACCTTAAAACATATTTTACCTTTCAACAATTGGTTTTTTGTCAATACAGATACCAGCATACTAGGGTTTGTGTCCATTTATTGCTTATTTTGTAAATTGAATTCAAAATTGTATTTCAAAGTCTAATATTTTTGGTAAACTTTGTTTCCACCAATGATTAGCACCAAATAAAGATACCCTCTAAATATGAGAATTCTACAATATTGTAATAAAAGTAAATGCTGGGGTGTGGAAATACCATGCCCGACTTGCCAGACCTGGTCCCACTTCATTTCATTCAGGACAAGTTTCTATTTACTTGTCCTAGGACAACTAGGACAAGTATATAGAAGATTGATGCACTATCCTATTTTATATAGGATTAATTATTTTAAACTTGTACTTTTGAAAATAATGTGGATCCTGATCACCAACTTGTCTGGATCTACACTGTTTTCAATAGAGTTTATATCTGGTTTCTTGCTATTTTCAAAATAAATAAGCCCTTGTGATTAAAACAGAAACGGCTAAGCTAAGTCTGTCCATTGGGACAAGTAAAAGTTTCTATGAACATGTACATTATGGAGATTTGCTTGTCGCTGGGCAAGTACAGTAAAACCTGTCTTAAGCAGCCACTCAAAAAGAACATCAAAAATTGGTTTTCAATACCGATTATCGCTTAATGCAGGTCAAAAGTTTTGCAGAATGCTCCGAGGGGAGCATCCTGCAATACATTCGACCTTCATTAAGCTGCCATTTCCCATTAAGACCTTTGTTATGTCTATTTTTAAGTGGCTGCTTAAGACAGGTTTCACTGTATAAAATTTTGCTATTTCCACACCCAAGATACTTTAAAACCTGTCTTAAGCGGTCACTCAAAAAGAAGACCAAAAATTGTTTTTCAATACCGGTTATCGCTTAATGCAGGTCAAAAGTATTGCAGAATGCTCCGAGGGGAGCATTCTGCAATACGTTTGACCTTCATTAAGCTACCATTTCCCATTAAGACCTTTGTTATGTCTATTTTGAAGTGGCGTCTTAAGACATCTTTTACCGTATAAAATTTTGCTATTTCCACATGCATGATACATGACCCAGTGCATGAGATTTCCAACATTGTGGTATGTGCAACCAGCAAAGCCCCAGATCAGACTGCGCATATGCGCAGTCTAATCAGAGCCTTTGCTTGTCGCTTAAATATTCTATGACTGTTAATCTACTAACTGAACTTCATTTGGGGTTTCTAAGCTTTAAAGGAGGCTTGTCAAAATGCCACATTGTTGGATATCACATGTCACAGCTCACATGTAAGTGTCCCCTTGTAGATCATGACAAATGTGGTGCTCCAGAACACAGTGCAGAGTATAGTAACGCACCATGTGATACTGGCAGTGGTGATGGTGTGTGTGAGCCAGTCTGTGCAGACTCTAACAAGTTGATATCTGCTGTAATACCAAGATATAAGCCATGTGGTGCCCTTGGTGTGTATTATTGGAAACTACCGCAGAAAAATCTTGTTCTGCCTACCTGTGCAGGTAAGGGGTGTTGTAGTGTTTATGAGCTACAGAACTGTAATACCAAGATATAAGCCATGTGTTGTCCTTGGTGTGTACTATTGGAAACTACCGCAGAAAAATCTTGTTCTGCCTACCTGTGCAGGTAAGGGGTGTTGTAGTGTTTATGAGCTACAGAACTGTAATACCAAGATATAAGCCATGTGGTGTCCTTGGTGTGTATGATTGGAAACTGCCACAGAAGAATCTTGTTCTGCCCACCTGTGCAGGTAAGGGGTGTTGTAGTGTTTATGAGCTACAAAACTGTAATACCTAGATACAAGCCATGTGTTGTCCTTAAAGAGTGTCTATGATTATAAGCTACCACAGATGAACCTTGTTCTGCCCACCCGTGCAGTTAAGGGGATGTTGTAGTGATTATCAGTTACAGAGCTGTAATACCTAGATAAAAGCCAATTGTTATCCTTAAAGAGTGTCTATGATTGTAAACTACCACAGATGAACCTTGTTCTGCCCACCCGTGCAGTTAAGGGGATGTTGTAGTGATTATCAGTTACAGAGCTGTAATACCTAGATAAAAGCCAATTGTTATCCTTAAAGAGTGTCTATGATTATAAGCTACCACAGATGAACCTTGTTCTGCCCACCCGTGCAGTTAAGGGGATGTTGTAGTGATTATCAGTTACAGAGCTGTAATACCTAGATAAAAGCCAATTGTTATCCTTAAAGAGTGTCTATGATTATAAGCTACCACAGATGAATCTTGTTCTGCCCACCCGTGCAGTTAAGGGGATGTTGTAGTGATTATTAGTTACAGAGCTGTAATACCTAGATAAAAGCCAATTGTTATCCTTAAAGAGTGTCTATGATTGTAAACTACCACAGATGAATCTGGTTCTGCCCACCCAAGCAGGTAAGGGGGTGTTGTAGTGTTTATCAGTTACAGAGCTGTAATACCTAGATACAAGCCATGTGTTATCCTTAAAGAGTGTCTATGATTGAAAGCTACTACATATGAATCTGGTTCTACCCACCCGTGCAGGTAAGGGGGTGTTGTAGTGTTTATCAGTTACAGAGCTGTAATACCTAGATACAAGCCAATTGTTATCCTTAAAGGAGTGTCTATGATTGAAAGCTACCACATATGAATCTGGTTCTACCCACCCGTGCAGGTAAGGGGGTGTTGTAGTGTTTATCAGTTACAGAGCTGTAATACCAAGATACAAGCTATTTGTTATCCTTAAAGGAGTGGCTATGATTGAAAGCTTCTACATATAAATCTTGTTCTGCCCAACCGTGCAGGTAAGGGGGTGTTGTAGTGTTTATCAGTAATAGAGCTGTAATACCTAGATACAAACCAATTGTTATCCTTAAAGGAGTGTTTATGATTGAAAGCTACCACAGATGAATCTTGTTCTGCCCACCCGTGCAGGTAAGGGGGTGTTGTAGTGTTTATCAGTAAAAGAGCTGTAATACCTAGATACAAGCCATGTGTTGTCCTTAAAGAGTGTAAGGGGGTGTTGTAGTGTTTATCAGTTATAGAGCTGTGATACCTAGATACAAGCCATGTGTTATTCTTAAAGAGTGTCTATGATTGTAAGCTTCCACAGATGAATCTTGTTTTGCCCACCCGTGCAGGTATGGGGGTGTTGTAGTGTTTATCAGTTACAGAGCTGTAATACCTAGATACAAGCCAATTGTTATCCTTAAAGGAGTGTTTATGATTGTTAGCTACCACAGATGAATCTTGTTCTGCCCACCCGTGCAGTTAAGGGGATGTTGTAGTGATTATTAGTTACAGAGCTGTAATACCTGGATACAAGCCAATTATTGTCCTTAAAGAGTGTCTATGATTGTAAGCTACCACAGATGAATCTTGTTCTGCCCACTGGTGCAGGTAAGGGGTGTTGGAGTGATTATTAGTTACAGAGCTGTAATACCTAGATAAAAGCCAATTGTTGTCCTTAAAGAGTGTCTATGATTGTAAGCTACCACAGATGAAACTGGTTCTACCCACCTGTGCAGGTAAGGGGGTGTTTTAGTCTTTGGTTTAAACATATTTTATATCTCTAATTCAAATTGACATACAAAACATATATACAGTAGATATTCTAAAATTTCGAACATTAGTTGCCTGTTGAAAAGGCAAAGACAAATAGAGCACACCCAGACCAAACTGCTTCTGAAGAAGCAGTCTGCTCAAGGTATTCTCTTTTTGCTTTTTCTGACAAGCATTTTGTGAATTCCAGCCCAGATAACCATCATTAAATTTGATAACAGAAAGAGAAAAGTGTTTGAAATTTTAGAACATTTACTGTACATACAATAACAATCTATAGGATTGTAATGAAAGCTTAGAGCTTATAGATTTTTTTGTAGTGTTTATGAGCTACAGAACTGTAATACCTAAACTGTGTCAAATGTTTGTTGGGGGCCTTCGTTATTAATGTTTGTTGGGGCCTTTGGTTGTTATTAACGCTTTACCTACTATTGTGGTCTACTGATAACCTTTGCAAACGTGCAAGCAAAACATCTGGCCTAACCTGGATCCAAACTGTTTGATGATTTTTTTTTAGAAAAAGTTGATTTAAAAAAAAAAAGCAGCTGACAAAAAAGCATGAAAAATTACCCAGTAGGCAAAGAGTTAACGCTCTCCACTTTGCAGAGCATCCACCTCCGGGCCTTGACAAAAGGTAGCACCTCAAACTCTTAAGTTGAATCTTATATGGGCCTGAGTGTGAGAAAAACTGTCTTCGGTGTTTGCAAACAACGAAAGTGCAAACCAGCCAGCGCATTTATGCAGTCTTATCAGCACCTTTGTTTTTAACTTATTTGGAAAGGATCATATTTAAACTTGCTGCAAACTAATTTTCAATTTTCTAGCTAGTCTTTATAGCTGAGGAGACTGGTTTGAGTCTCGTTTTGCCGGAAACCCTGAAGACAGGTTTTGTCTCATCAATGCCAATATTAGCTGATATGTTTGCTCATTTTCTTAGCTCATGATCCACCAAAGAGTGTCATTGATGTCTTTATGATGTTTGAGTTCCCAGTCGACTGTAGCGCTGTTATAGATCAAGCTGATCCCCAAGATTTCCAGAATGAGATTCGAACCAAGTTGCTGGAACTGAATAGGTCCTGGAGAGACATCTGTTTAGAGACAACATGTACAAACCTGGAGTTCACCGAAACTGTTTGTAGTGCCGACATGAATACAAGAGTGATTGTGAAACTTTCTCTCAGCTTTGTTAGGTAAGTGACAAAAAGTAAAATTACAGTAAAAGCTGTCTTAAGCTGCCACTCTAAATTAGACAAAACAAAGGTCTTGAAGACAAATAGTAGCTTAATGAAGGTCGAAAGTATTGCAGAATGCTCTCTTAGAGCATTCTGCAATTCTTTTGACCTGCATTAGACCTTAATTGGTCTTGAAAACCAATTTTAGTCTACTTTTTGAGTGGATGCTTAAGGCAGGTTTTACTGTAATGCTAAAGATTAAGACATCTGTTTATTATATCTGCTACATAAATTCAACACACTCCAGAGTAATTTTATCATGGAAACAAACATTATGAGCCCTAATCAGACTGCTAAATAGAACTTTCTGATCTTGGTCCATGATACTTTTAAAATAATCTACCAAAGTACATAAGCAGATGAGAGAGCAGACATATTATATCTAGAATGGTAGATCTAAGAATCTTAGAATTTTATACAACACTTTGAGAAGTTTTTGCTCATTTTTGAATTGGGAAGGGGCCATTATTCGGCCCGAAACCACTGTCCAATCAAGCTTGAAAAAGATAAGCAAAATAAACTTGTGGAGAAAACATACCTGGAGAATATTGACAAAACTACTGTCTGTGCTAGTGCCCTTGACAGAGATGTAGTTCATTGGACAATGAGCTAGTGCCCTCAGAGAAAACATACCTGGAGAATATTGACAAAACTACTGTCTGTGCTAACGCCCTTGACAGGGAGATAGTTCATTGGACAATGAGCTAGTGCCCTCAGAGAAAACATACCTGGAGAATATTGACAAAACTACTGTCTGTGCTAGTGCCCTTGACAGAGAGATAGTTCATTGGACAATGAGCTAGTGCCCTCAGAGAAAACATACCTAGAGAATATTGACAAAACTACTGTCTGTGCTAGTGCCCTTGGCAGAGAGATAGTTCATTGGACAATGAGCTAGTGCCCTCAGAGAAAACATACCTGGAGAATATTGACAAAACTACTGTCTGTGCTAGTGCCCTTGACAGGAAGATAGTTCATTGGACAATGAGCTAGTGCACTCAGAGAAAACATACCTGGAAAATATTGACAAAACTACAGTCTGTGCTAGTGCCCTTGACAGAGAGATAGTTCATTGGACAATGAGCTAGTGCACTCAGAGGAAACATACCTGGAGAATATTGACAAAACTACTGTCTGTGCTAGTGCCCTTGGCAGAGAGATAGTTCATTGGACAATGAGCTAGTGCCCTCAGAGAAAACATACCTGGAGAGTTTTGACAAAACTACTGTCTGTGCTAGTGCCCTTGGCAGAGAGATAGTTCATTGGACAATGAGCTAGTGCCCTCAGAGAAAACATACCTGGAGAATATTGACAAAACTACTGTCTGTGCTAGTGCCCTTGACAGGGAGATAGTTCATTGGACAATGAACTAGTGCACTCAGAGAAAACATACCTGGAAAATATTGACAAAACTACAGTCTGTGCTAGTGCCCTTGACAGATAGATAGTTCATTGGACAATGAGCTAGTGCCCTCAGAGAAAACATACCTGGAGAGTATTGACAAAACTACTGTCTGTGCTAACGCCCTTGACAGGGAGATAGTTCATTCGACAATGAGCTAGTGCCCTCAGAGAAAACATACCTAGAGAATATTGACAAAACTACTGTCTGTGCTAGTGCCCTTGGCAGAGAGATAGTTCATTGGACAATGAGCTAGTGCCCTCAGAGAAAACATACCTGGAGAATATTGACAAAACTACTGTCTGTGCTAGTGCCCATGACAGGGAGATAGTTCATTGGACAATGAACTAGTGCCCTCAGAGAAAACATACCTGGAAAATATTGACAAAACTACAGTCTGTGCTAGTGCCCTTGACAGAGAGATAGTTCATTGGACAATGAGCTAGTGCACTCAGAGAAAACATACCTGGAGAATATTGACATAACTACTGTCTGTGCTAGTGCCCTTGACAGAGAGATATAGTTCATTGGACAATGAGCTAGTGCCCTCAGAGAAAACATACCTGGAGAGTTTTGACAAAACTACTGTCTGTGCTAGTGCCATTGACAGTGAGATAGTTCAATTGAGAATGAACTAGTGCTCTCATTAGTATTTTACTCTCTTGATAAACCATAAGGATCTTTGAGTTCTAATGCACTCTTGATAATGAGTTATTAGGTTCTCCTTTGGTTGCTTATTTATGTTGATGTCAGACCCAGTGCCCCTATCCATTGTGAAGGTAGCATCCAATTTACCTTTTGGTCACAGACGCACTGTTACATGGGTGAAAGTTCAAAATTTCGAATATCCTGAACTTAAATCATTCAAATCTCAAGACTTGCATTATGACAATAAAATAGCACAAAATTTCAGTTTAAATGACCAATTGACTTCAGAGAAATTGAAAAGAAATGTGAGATGCTTTAATAATCTACTAATTTCAGCATGGAAAGTTGGCCTCAAAATCCTGAATTCAGGATTATTTCTGAAAATTCACACATGTTGTTGCTTGAATATGCTGTGAATTCAGGAATTTTTGGGAGGGTTTTATTTTCAAGAAACTGCATCCTCACAAAAATGTCTCAACCCTTAATGCCACAATTGCAACAAAAGTCGTCTGCTTTTCTCGTCTGCTGAAATGTGTAAGAATCCTCTATGGCAAACAGTGTAGACCCAGATCAGACTGCTCCTATAGTAGCAGTCTGTTCTGGGTCCACGCTGTTTGCTTCTGTACTTAATTGTCAGTAATGCTAGGCAATTATTTGCAGCAGACGACTTCAGCAGACGACATTTTCAGATGCATTTTTTTCTTGGCACTTTAAGGGTTAATCTACAATATTTAGTTCTCACAAACCATATTTAGGGGATAACTGTATTCAAAATTTTCATTAAGGGATGTAGATCATCGGATATATGGTAGATGATTTAGTTGGTCATCCCCATTTTAATGCATTTCTCCAGTTTTCTTTCAAATTTGAGTGTTGCAAGCCTCATAGAGTCGGGCGTCTTTCAAGGAAATCTGACGTAATTAATGACGTTAAACTATTTCCTACAGTATGTCGCAGGATAAACCCACGAAAATTTTGACGTTATCCAATCAGACGTGGTGTTACAAAAGCAAGTGCATTAGAATGAGGGTTTTATTTTCAGGAAACTTTGCATCCCTGCAAGTAAAACCCTCACGCAATGATGAAGTCTTTCTTTCATTTACTGATAGAGGTAAATCAAGCCCTAGTTGCAAATTTTTAATGTCGCAAATATGTCTTTTATTGCTATTCCGTAAAATAAAATTCTCACGAAAATTTCTTTATTAACAGAATTTCGTTCTCTAATTCCATATACTCTTTCGCTGCCAATGTCGCCGTTTGGCGACCAATGGCAGAGTGTCAATATCGCCATAATGTGACTTGGACATGTGGCTTGTTTCAGTGATGTGTATTACCCTATTTTGCTACATATCGTTGCAAACAAGGGAGATAACCTATACAGAGTACGGTAAATGTTCTAAAATTACGAACACTAAAAAATAATTATTTTTCCCGCTGTTCGTAATTTTAGAAATTACGTTTTTGAAAAAATGCCAGTGTTCGAAATTTTAGAATGTGGACTTTATCAGGAGAAAAACGGTATATATGCATGTGAAACGTGTTGAAAACACGGCGATATGATTCTGCGCTATCTACTCATTTCTTTCTTTTCTTTTATCTTATTAAAACCGCCGCAAAATTCATGCGGATTGAGTCAGTAAAATGTCCAGTGTGTGCGGTACTCGCCAAGTCGAGAGCCAGGCACGTGCATATTATGTCACTCAAATTACTTACAAGTCATAAAAGTCCACTGATTTAAACTATTCGATAAACCGAGTCTCATATGTTCACTCGCCTCGGACTACCGATGAATCACTACACTATTTCGTTCTTCCTTTCCAGTTAATATTGTACTAAAGAATTGAAACCGCTAGACATCTCGTACGATCAGATTTTTTGCAAAGATCTACACAAACTTTGAAATACGTAGAGTAAAAAATCTGGCGAAATTCAAAAAGAACACATGCATCTCTCTCTCTCTCTCTCTCTCTCTCTCTCTCTCTCTCTTTCTACTTGTCGATCCGCCGATGGAATGTTTACTTTGATGTCTCTCTCTCTACATTGGCAAACACGGTTTAGATCCAGATCAGACCCGAATGGTATTCAGAATAGAATGTTTCGTCAATTTAAAAATGTGTGCATACGGTAGAAAGTACGCAAAGCGTTACATGCAATACTGTGGAATGTCCGACTTTGCCGTACAAAAGCCGACGCGCACGATAAGTTTGGGTTTTTGGAGATGATGCATTGATAAGTTAGGGGTCTTTCATGCAAACCAAATATCTATGTGTCTTGATCCACATCTGAATTAAGGGTGAGGTTGGCGCCGTTAAACCGGTTTAAGCCCTTCAGTAAAATATTTTACTGACCGTTCCAAGGCGGTACTTCTTTTGTGGATATTTTATGTTTTTGTTCTGTTTTGTGTTTGCTATGTTTTGTGCGCGTCTGTTTATATGTGCTTCGTGGTCACCTGCTGGGAAAGGGCTGACCTCTTGGCTCTCGTTTGTGGTGTCTTCTGTGAGTTTGTCACTTTCCCATTGGTATCCTGGGTCAGGTGTGGTACTTGATTGTATCGATTCCTGATCTTTGCAACCTTACTTACTTTTGGGTCCTCATCGGAAGCAGTTGTACTGACCTAAACATTGCGTTTCGATCTAGAAGATCGTCCGACGTGCCAACATGCATACCAAGAGTTATAATCTAGGCCGACTTTGCGTCCGATGATCACCACACGCTGAAAGGAACATTTCAGACAAGTACCCTCTTTCAGATGCATGCCATGAGCGGACAGGGGGTCCGGAACCCCCCTGAAAAATCACAAAAATATAGGGTCCTAGCAATATTGATCCGGATCCCCTAAAAATCACAAAGCTACCAAGCCAGCATTCAATGGTGGGCCATTATCGACAATGGCGTTTCGCTGATGGGCCGATGGTGGTCCATTTTTAGTGGCATTTCGGTCCTCTCTCACTACCCCCTCTGACAAAATGTTCTGGATCCGCGCATGCAATTCATGCGCGGATCCAGAAAGTTTTGTCAAAGGGAATCCAACTTTGACAACGTTTGTTTTTAAAGTTGATGGGGAAGGGGGAGGGAGGATCCACGTCCCACTTTAAGCGGGCCATCATCGGTCCGCCAGCGAAACGCCATTAAAGGCGTTTCGCTGGCATGCCGATGAATGCCCAACATTGAATGCTGGCTTAGCAGCTGCGATTTTCAGGGTATCCGGACCTGTATTGCTAGAAAACCCTATAATTTTGTGAGTTTTCAGTGTGGGGGTCCGGACCTGGATCCGCACATGTAATTTCACGATATTTTGGTACTAACAACGTGCGACAAAAACTCAGACGAGCCTGCGCAAGTGTGCATTTTCAATACAGCATTGATGGCTCAGGAATGTCAAGCACCACCGCTTTTATGTTGAATGGTTCATTAATTTTGTGTCTCACGACTCAAACCACAACTTGGAAAAAAGGCCCTTTGTATATAAGTTTGTATAAGCAAACTTACTTAGTAAAGGATCATTGACGGTTTGGGCCTTATACGCCTATTTTTCTGATTCCAAGAACGCTGCTTTTGAGCTTCTAGTGTGGTGCATGTAGTATCAGTGCAATAGGTGAATCTAATGCCAAGAGCCAGATAGCAAAATATTTTCAAAATTCCTACGCACTCGAGAGTTATGGCGGGTAGAAAGGGGAGGGGGTCTGAAATTTCATGAAAAAAAAGTGCTTTAAAAAGTGATTTCTGCACGTTTTCTTGATTTATTTGGTAGGCATGGTGATATCTATTGAACATACCATATGCAGAGTATTAACGAATCACGATAATTGATGAAATTGTTTTAAAAACAAAATACGTTTTGTAATAAAATGATTTTGGGGAGATAATTTAGAAGTTACCTGTACATGTTTGACTACATGTACCGTAACTAATACAAAACTGAAAGCTCAACAAAAGAAATAAATATTTTTGAAGGAATGAAAGTGTCCCATTTAGCTTTGGAAAGTAAAACTGATTCTAACTAGATCCTTTGAATATTACTTTTGCTTTGTTTAAAGCGCATAGCATGTTGAAATGCATTTAAAGTGTCCTAATATTTATGATATACATGATGCATGTATATCCCTATACGAGACAATATATTGAACACTATAGTATTTACCCGTTATAACTCTTTGCATGCCAGTGGAGAATTTTGTCATCTGCCAATAGCCTTTTGCAAACAGTTTGAACCCAGATGAAGATCAATAGCATGTCGGTCTTTATCTGGATCCAAACTGTTTGACACTCTGATGGGTGTCCTGGGTGGTTTATTTTCAAAAATTTAATTTTGAAGAAAGTCAGCAGACGAAAATAAAAACATGAACAATTCCCTAGCATGCAAATAGATAAGTACAGGACGTTTGCAAAAATGTGTCATTTAATACCAGTGAGATTTTTTCTTATGCAAAAAATGCATTAAACCTTGCTAATTCTACTATTTAACTTTAAGTACTTTATATTAAACTAGCACAGAATACAAAGCAATTTAGGAGGTTGATTCTAGAGGACTTCATTACTGTCATTAATTTCTTATTTGGTAGAAAAGGCATTTTATGGGCTTAGGCCCTGGGTTTTTGGGCTGCTGAACATCTTCTCCCCCCCTTGTGCCAGCAAGCTACTTCCATACAATGTGTAAAATATGGTAACACATATTCATGCAAAAGCTTTTGCTGGCACATGGGGGGGGGGGATGATATTTTAAAAAATGTTTTCGGATTCCTATATATCTTAATGTAAAACTGATTGTTCTACCCAAAATTTTACATCTTTGAAGCATTTCATATCGAAAACGGATTTCACAGCCATAAAGAGCTCAGGTCAGGGTAGCTTCAGTGTGACGAAAGGGACAATTGACAAACTTTTATTTTTACTGAAAACCATAGGCATCTACCTATAGCAAGTGTCAATGATCCTTTACTCAGTTGTTTAACGCTGTTGTTTGCATGGCTTTTTTTAAAGTAACAACATCTACTGTTACTTGCAAATGCTCAATTTGACGACCAGGCAGCGTATGACCAGTGACCTATATATATAGGTCACTGGTATGACCTAAGTTCTTCACCTTAGATGTGCGTTTTCTCGCGGTAATTGAAACTCCTAATCCTTGCCCGAGGCAAGTCTGTTTAATGTCTGTGACAATATACTGACAAAGGAAATCCATGTTAATGACCATTGCTAAGAAGTCCGATGGATTGGATGCTTCTTATAGGTAAAAATTTCGCCAATGAAGGGTTTTAAAAACATTTGAACACGCTGCAGGTAGCCTGCACTGTTTGCCGTCGATAGATGCATAGACAGCCGATACCAATAACATGCATGAACTTTGTCACGTACTACATGTAGGAAAGTCCGTGCTTTTAATGCGCTCTTGCCTTTGATCTTATCTGAAAGCATGTATCGCACAATTAGCAGACAAAAAGTATAGTCTTGCAAAAAGAACGTCACGTGCCAGAGTACCCATTTAAATGAAATGCAACCTTCAAAATGTCGCTACCGCTCACGCGCTGTACGTTAAAAGTAAACCGAGCACAGATGGGACAAAAAAGATAAATGGACATCGATTTTCCGCCGAAAATAACTTGTGTTCGTAATTTTAGAAATTCACTTTCCAAAAAAAGGTCAATGTTCGATTTTTTAGGATGTTTTTAAAATTATTTTCGGCGATAATTTTAGGTGTTCGTAATTTTAGAGTGTTCGAAATTTTAGAACATTTACCGTACCTGTTTTGGGCAAACAAACCAGGAAATGGCAAAAAAATCGTAAAAAATGTTATTTCTCAATTTTAAAGCGAGTTAAATCAATTTTACGGAAAATTGTGGCTGAATGGCTGCTGCCAGCTTCACCCTAGATGAGGTATGATAATAGAAGATAATCATTCCAGTGATATAAGTGATATGAAATATGCTATTTGGAGGATTTAAATTGCATAAGGAAAACAACTACTTACAAAAAAAAGTGTTTTGGGGTATTTTCTACAATATGTTGATCAAAATATGGCAAATTAATTAAAAGTAGGTCAAATAAGGTCAGTGTCATTCAAGGTCAAGGTCACCTGATCCATCTGCCCATCAAAAATTATGCTATCATGCTAAACAGTATATGTGCAATATTTGGTCAAAGTTCACCATGATATTCAACCAAATAATGATTTTATACTATTTAAACAGCTTGACTCTCTGTTGTGACATTACCCAAAATATATTTGGCACTAAGAAGTTCGTTTCCCCAGAAATTTGGCAGTGAAAGAGTTAAAAGGTAAGTTCAATATTTATAAAAGATCTAAAGTCGTTAACCCTTTGTACACTAATGGGTTCTTCCACCTGATATGATAAATAAGCTTTGGATGGCTCATTGTACATATAAAGGGGTCACAGATTTTTTCCAACTAAAACGGAATTTCTTTCCTTAAAGCGCATTTTGGTCACAGCAAACAGTGTAGACCCTGATGAAATGCACCTTTAGCAAATAGTGTAGACCCTGATGAAATGCAGCATAAAGCTGCATGTCATCTGGGTCTACATTATTTGCCAAAGTACCCATTTCGGGGTTACCAGTATACAGAGGGTTGATAGATTGAACATTGTAATTTTCAGTGATGAAATCCAAGCTCAGATTACCCATGGTGATGGATCTGTTCAGCAAGATGGAATGCTGCCACTTGTGGATGCAGTGAAAGGCATAATCTTGAATGATGAAATAACTCCCGTGGTAAGATATACCAGCTGTTCTGCTATACATAAAGAATACTAGGTGAGTGTCTTTTGATAGCAAGTTTACCAATCAAGGCTTTGAGAACACATGTTGACATTGCGAGGCTTGCCGAGTGATTTAACATGCGTTCTCAAAGCCGAGCCTGGTAAACTGGTTCAAAAGACGCAAACCTGGTATTCTATTTATCAGTTTACCCATTGTTTCACTCTTCAAACTAGCAATTATGATGTAATTTTTTATTTTTGTGTTGAATCAGCGTCAATAGCGACGTTGTTCAAAAAGAGCAACGTCATCATGAGCTAATAAAGGCACATGCCGTGAGATAGACAACGTTTATCAGGCAACATGCAAAACTGCAGTAAATATGAGAGGTAACTGATATATTTAATTATAAGAGCCTAATTAAAGGCATAATATATCCATAAACATTCTTGCCGTAACTCAGTTACAGTTCAGGAGATCCTTATGCAGATTTATGCTGCCATTGATAGGGGACTGAACTATTGAAATGTTTGAAGGAAATGACAGGGAGGATTATGTGCCCCTTGCCAAGCTCTTGTTCATACATAATTTTATCCCTTACATACATAAGAGGCTTGATATGAAATTGGACTGAGGATTTCAGAATGATCATGACTCACTATTTGTTATTCTGACAAGCATGTTCTAATCAAACACCTGATTATCAAAATTTTTGTTTAAATCATGGAGGAAACTGTTTGAAATTTTACCAATATATAAGTAAAAAATATAAGTAAAATGCTTGAGCTTCTCACTTCTCACAACATGACTGAACTGGAGCTAGATGGAGATGATGACAGAGACAGGCCCTCCATCAGGTCTTGGATCCTTATTTTCTTTGGTGGGATTCGTCCTTGATTGCTGAAAACTGCTAATGCAGCCTCTTGATGGTTATGGCCCTGAACTTGGGCGAGGGCTTGAAGGATGGTCTAGGTATGATTCTGGCTTTTGCTCTGCATTCAGGTGGTGGAGTCAAGGGTTTAGATGGCTCAATAGTGATGTTGTGATGCTTTGTTCTTGGTGTGGCAATCTTCTTAAAATTTGTTTCAGTCATGTCGTGAGATGTGATAGTATGTCTTCTAAGGTCGTCTTTCAGTGGTGTTGTTTTCCATGGTTGAGGTTTCTGAATTAGATTTAAGTCCTCCTGGCTCTCTTGTCTGAAGTGTGTAATCAAAACTTCTTCATTACAGAGTCTGACGTTTATATGTTGTGATGCACTTGATATTGTTATGATGCTAACATCAGAGAATGTGTGATTGTTTGACGTGAAGTGACAGGATACGGTTTTCTCTATGTTTCCCGCTTTAGTGTCTGTTAAATGTCCCCGAATGCTTTAGTTTAATGTGTTTCCAGGCTGTCCGACGTATTGTATGCCCAATGTAAGGCAGTTTATCAGTATATGGGGCTTTTGTTTTGGCATTTGAAACTCCCCTTGATTTGAAACTGCTGTTTGGTAATCCAGCTTCAAAATGTTGTGGATTTGTTCATGAAAGGATAGATTTAACATTGTTTATTACAAGGGCCTGATCCTTTAGAGTGAGGTCGGGGCTTCAGATCGGTGTGTACTTAGAACCTGTTCCAGGTTTGTGCATTGTCTTTGTACTACACGGAAGTTTCTGGCTGATAAGTGGTTTAGGTCATGAGAGTAAGTTAAGATCTTATTGTTTTCTAATACCCTTTTGATTGATTGAAAATTTGAAATTGTTGTCTGCTGCAAATTGGAGGTTGTGCTTTATGGGTTAAATTCACTTGTAGGAATTCAATATGACAGATCACAGACAGTGAAAGTAGGTTTTCTTGTATTGTTGTATTTGAGCCTTGTCGCAAGAAAAACTGTCTTCAGGGTCTCTTCGACAAAGTGAGACTCAAACCAGACTCCATAGTTACAGAGACTAGCTAGGAAATGGAAATTTCGCTTGTAGCAAGCTTAGATATGATGCTTTCCAAACAGTGAATAATAAAGGTGCTGATCAGACTGCGCGGATGTGCAGGCTGGTCTGCACTTTTGTTGTTCGCAAATTTCCGAAGACAGTTTTTCTCGCGACGAGGCCCATTTGTGGCCACTATAAAACAGGCTGAAAGAAGTTCAGGTAGCTACTGCCAGTTCTCACATCCCACCACCTCTCTTACAAGACATGTAGCCATGTTTACAGCTCTTGTGTGCCTAGCACCATGCTAGTGAAACTTGACCACTGACCAAGCCACACGTTTCAGCACTTGCAGCTCAACAACAGGGCCATGATCAGACAGATCTGCAATATCAAGCCAGAGGATGTGGCTAGAGTAAGGTAAAAATATTCTTCTGGCAAAGGTTCAACTTGATGACCTTGACTTTATTTTGCAAGAGAAAAGGTTTTGCTGGTATGGACATGTTTAAGGCCAGGGAAGTTGAAGATTATGTGGAAGCAACTGAGGGTTAGTTTGCGGGCTTGAAGGTCACTGCCTTGTGTCCTTGAGCAAGACACATTAATCCTTGCTTGGTTCTGGTTCAACCCAGTAAGACCTGTCCTGAAATAACCCAAAAATAGCTGAATGGGAGGTTAAGAATCACACAAACAAAACTAGCCCTCCTTTGATTTGCATAATTGTTTGATTGTTTTGCAAATGGCTACATTCTTATGACTTGCTCTATATCTCTGGATATTTACAGCGTTATGGTGCAGCGAAACTTGTTCCTTCATCAGTTAGTGTAACCTTGAGAATGGCTTGCTCAGGTCAAGGTCAGAGTCTTGTGAATGGCTATTGTGGTGAGTATATATGAGCCTTGACAGGCGAAAACCTGTCTTCTAGGGTTTGCAAACAATAAAGGCGCAGACCAGCCTGCGCATTCACGCAATCTGATCAGCGCCTTTGTTATTCACTAAATAAAAAGTATATCTAAACTTGTTACAAGTGAAATATCAATTTTCTAGCTAGTCTTTGTAGCTGAGCAGCTTGTTTGAATCTATGACTTCATCAGAAACCCCGAAGACAGGCTTTCTTGCGATGAGGCCCATATCATATGGGGTTTTTGGAAACGATGTTTTCTCAAAACATCTGTTTCCAATGGTATCATATACACAAAATACACACAAAATCCCCATACCATCGAACCCCCGTTCAACATTGCTACCCAGTCCGCTACCTAGACCGTTACAGCCTGTGTAAGTCACTGGGAACCAAATGACCTTAATGCAAACAACCCTTGTCCTGCTGCTAGACAAAAACAAATTTGGTATTTTATTAGTTTGTTGCGGTTTTCAGCTCTGAAACGTAAACCCAACGGTCAGAAAAACGTTGTTGTGCTTGAAAACTTGATTAGTGAAAGCTTACATATGATTGAAACAGAATTATAAGTTTATTTGTACATCAAACGGAGAGGGTCTCAACGGGGTACCTTAAAAATCAGTGTATCGTTTGTTAAAATTACGCTTTAATCAGTTTAATTTAAGAGAAATCAGTGATAAAAAAACTTATTTTGTAATGCTGAATGTGCTTACTGGTAAAAAATGAGTTTTATGAAGACGCAAATTGGTAAAAATTTGGGACAAATTCGCAAATCAGTAAACCCCATTGGATGCCTCAAACGAGCGTCAGAAAAACAATGCCTTAGCATGAGAAAACCTGCTCTTGTACGACGAAGAACCGTTTGCAATATCTATGATGCAGCCAGATATTTCAGTTAAAAGCGCAATATCTTGCAATCGTTTTTTATCATTATACTTTTCTTTGCTTTTAAACATTACGAGACGGACAATAAACGCAGCCCTGTCCTTTTGTCATAAACATGAAGAAGACACGTTTTCTTGTGGATTGCTAATGATGAACCTGACCGCCATTAAAATAGTTCTAAAAATATAGTGCGCTAGGTATAAGTTTTTATGGACAGAATGATAGCAGTGGCGTTTGAAATTAAGTCAATTGCATGATAAGACACTGTCGATAGACAGAAACGAATAATAATAATAAAATAAATACACCGTAACTTCGTTTCGTTTCGCGCAACGATATCATCATCGAGTAGATTTACACAAGTATTAGCTTTTAAAAAAAGGCTGGCGGTTGTTTAGCCATATTATTGTATGTGTTCTTGCACACTGCATGCTTCCATTTTGAGCTTCTCGAGCATATCCATGTAGATTTGTTCTAAGATCTGATTATTAACGTTTGAACTGTAATTTTTTTACCATTAAACACATTCTTCCAGCGAGTATGTTGCTTGATCTGAAGCACCCAGCTTATGCATGGTATGTTATGGTAATGTATCTAGCATGAACGTTATTTGACAACATTGGACAGCCCGTTTTTCTAAAACTGATGCCAGAAATCAAGGCCTAGTCTTATATACATAATGAAAGACTGAAACCATCAATAGTTGACTAAATGTCACGATAATCACTGTGTCTCAACTCGGACCAGGGTCCGAGATCTCAACATTTGTTTTCCACTAACATATTGCAGAATCATATACCTCACCATGTTTTGAGGTGTCACTAGATGCTCCGGGAATGGAAAATGAACAATTGCATGAAAAAAAAACCCTGTCCTTCGGGATTGGCTTTACTGTTGACTTGAAAATTTGGATATCGCAAGTGGATCTACCATACGCATGCGCGGATCCAGAGGGGTATGGGGGGCCCGGACCACCTGGAAAATCACAAATTCTATAGGTTTCAATTGAAATTAGCATTTGGACCCCACACCCCCTGGAAAAATTTGGACCCCCCTCCCCTGAAAATGATAGACCCCCTCTGGAACCTTAAAAAATTATAGTTTTCCTTAAAATATATTATTGGACCCCTCTGTAAAATTGTAAAAGGCTGATGTCTAAGAAAACGTTATCAGAGTGTTTTTTCTCTGTCAGTTGAGCCTGGAGCCCCCATGACAAAAATTCCTGGATCCGCGCATGATACTACCGTAAAGTCAACAGTGTTGGATGCACAGGCTCATCTTTGCCTACCAGCGTCTAATGCTCTTCACGTCGGTAAGAAAAAAAGTGAATTTCCGGTGCGATTTTTCGGTTTTGTGACGGTGTACCGAGGCCTTTTATGCACCCACTAGAAATTTAAAAAAAAGGAGTTTTGGCTGTCGCCCGCCATTTGATAAAATTGTGGGGCATTGATAGATTGAATTTGTAAAGTAAATTTCCGAGATCCATAACAATTTATATTACATGTTTGCGAACGTGTACGCGATCGCAATGAGCGAAAGTGATGAGTTTACAGAAATTGTCTTTTCATGCCAGATAGCTCATGGGCGGATCCAGAGGGGGACAGACCCCACCCCTGAAAAATAGGGTTTCTTAGCATACTGGTCCGGTTCCCTTTAAAATCACAAAGCTACCAAGCCAGGATTCGATGTTGGGCCATCAGCGGCACGCCAGCGAAACGCCATTTAAATGGTGTTTCGCTGGCGGGCCAATGATGACCCGCATATAGTGGTGTTTGGATCCTCTCTCCCATCATCAATTAAAAAAAAGTTGTCAAAGTTGGACCCCTTTCTGGATCCGCGCATGCAGCTGAGCAATTATGTTTTATGTGCTTTTATGCGCCAATGCACCACGTGCTACCCAACTCTTAAAACAGCATGTGGCATGAAAGCGGCGGATTTGATCTTCATGTCTGTGGGTGATATTATTAGCAGACAGGTTTGACCCAGACCAGGCCCGACAAAATGTTTAATGTTTGTATTCATAACAAAGGCGCTGATAAGAATGTGCGGTACCCAGGCTGATCTGCGACTTTGTTGGTCTCATACAACAAAGTCGGGGTAAAACATCTACAGACGTGTGGTAAGGATGTTTGCAAATTCTGATATGTATGTCACCACGGATGATCTCAAGGTCTTTTGCTGTTTTCATTAAGATGGATGTTATAAAGACCTTCCAATTTTCTGTAAAAAACTAAATGGAAGGAAAATCCATCCATATTGGAAGACTTTTCCTTCCAAAAAAGACACACGGTCTGACTATTCATGAAAACTAATATATTGAAAGTCGGGATACATACATCAATAGATGTGTGGTGGTTAAAATAAAGCGAATTCTTCCTGTTTTCAAATTTACAGCCACCTAGTGGGGCTATTATCCTAAATTAATGAACGTATTTTCATCTACATTCCTTCTATGCTCGCAGTTAAGCCTGAAGGCGCTGACGATTTTCCGCAGATGCACAGGCTGGTCTGAGCCTTCGCTGCTCGCATATGCGATAGGTACCATAATCTCATGAACTGGCTTATTTCATGGAAATGCCATTCATCAAGACCTAGAATCATGATACAATCAAATTATACTCGGTTTGTGCGTCTGTGCGTACACTATCTCGGTAATCATGAACTCTCAGGACCTTCCGTATGTAGTTTCATGAGGACAGCAAGACACGCCACGATCGGCTAAACAATTTGTTAAAATGTTCCATTTGTTTGAACCTAGGAAAAGCCGTTATTACTGTAAGCGCAATGTTTACTGTCGCCGCCCTGGGCCCTGTCACCTGTTAAACTAACGGTACCGGGAGCCAACTCACGACGGTAAACATTGAAGGCATTATACTACATTTATTGAGTTATTTACGCTCAGAAAACTGAAATTGATTCAACTATATAAAACAAAACCATGGATCATAAAATGATCCATGACAAAACGTACGTAGATATCTAGAATTTGATTTGGTCTGAGCATGCTGAGTCTTCATCCACTTCAAACTTTATGTTAGTGAGCAGCGGGACCCTGATGAGATTGCGCAAACCCACATGCTCTCCTGGGCCTTGTCATAAGTACCAGCAGGCTATTTACGAAATATTCTGGTACCAGTTTATATGAGGCACCGCGCAAGTTGATTTCGTGTCGGGTCCGAGCTGCACAAGTATAAAAATGCTTTCCGGGTCGCACGCGGCTTGGGTGTCCGATTATAAAAGATATATGACACAGAAGTAAAATGTAACTATCCATTATTCTAAGGACACTTTTTGCAATGACCGTACAGAATATATCTCCGACGCATCGGCGACATAGGGCGTGTAAATTAGCATTCGCTCGATTTTCAGATGACAAATTTTAATGTTATTAACATGCGACGTCAATGCTGGATTTACGTTAGATTGACAGACGAAAAGATCTGTTTGGTGTAAACACGCAAAAGTTAACAGGAACATATCCTAGACAGCCACGCTGATTAAAAACAAGCACCAATGAAGGAAAAAAAACGTTGTGTACGAACTAATAGAATTGTATATAAAAAAATGACTAGTGTACAAACTAATACATGACATTTAACGAACTATTCGAGTGTACGAACTGATACAAGATTTACCGTATTATAAAATCCAACTAACTAGGATTCTTTGGGATAATATATTAAGATAGATTCCCAGCAAGGATGAAATAGAAAATGACTTGGTTACTAGCCTTGACAGGGACTCTTATGTTTGTTCTTTGATGTGCTGATGGTACTTTAACAAGCAGAAATAGGGTCTCTTATTCCATTCGTTCTGATTTGTTTTATGTATTTTATAGAGGGTCTTACACAAGTTATCATTTCATAACAAGGTGGTAGAGTGGGGCATTTTATTTTCGCTGAAGGTTTCTAAAAGATGGTTCCTTTATTGTTGGCAGGATTAAATTTACTTGTCAAACTTTGTTGAGGGATGGGGGCCAGGAAGTATATTCTTTTCTTTGGGTTCCTCTGTGGGAGGAGTCTGACTAGACTGAATAATGTTGACCAAATACTTAAAGCTTAAGTCAATTAGTTTAGACAGCCTTAGGTTAGTTTAAAAAAATGATTTGAAATGGGCACAAATGGAAGATTCTCTCATCATATGAACTATTGCGAAATTAACACCTCTAAAGCTGGTTTATTCAAAAGAAAATTTACTTTGTTATTAACATAACTTCTTTGTATCAAAATTATGCAACCTGTGGCCATACATTATTTTTTCATTTGATGTTACTGTTATTCAGTGGAATATATCATGTCAAAAAGGGAGCGCAGAGGCTCAGTGGTAGAGTGCTTGACTCGAGACTGAGGGTTCAAGATTCACCGGCGTCACTGCATCGTGGTCCTTGAGCAAGACGCATTTATCCTAGCTTAGTGCTGGTTCAACCAAGGAAGACCTGTCCCTGTTTAACTGAAATATTGTTGATGGGACGTAAAGAATCAAATCAAACAAACAAATTATGTCAAAAAATAATGTCATAGCCAGAAGTTAAATAACTCTTTGGTGACAAGAAACACAATTGGAATAAAAGTAAGTAAGGGTGCAAAGATCAGGAATCAATACAATCAAGTACCACACCTGACCCAGGATACCAATGGGAGAGTGACAAACTCACAGTAAGACACCACAAACGAGAGCCAAGAGGTCAGTCCTTTCCCAGCAGGTGACCGCAAAGCACATATAAACAGATGCGCACAAAGACATAGCAAACACAAGACAGAACAAAAAACAAAAGATCCGCAAAAGAAGTACCGCCTTGGAACGGTCAGTAAAATATTTTACTGGAGGGCTTAAACCAGTTTAACGGCGCCAACCTCACCCTTAATTCAGATGTGGATCAAGACACATAGATATTTGGTTTGCATGAAAGACCCCTAACTTATCAATGCATCATCTCCTAAAACATATAAATCAAAATATAACAAGGAGATAAAGCAAAGATAAGGACTCAACAGTAAATAAAACTGAATACTGGAGCAAAAGAAATCCAACAGGTAAACCCCAGTGGGCTTGACAAACAGCCAAAGTATCAGGCCCCTATCATCTCATCAATAGATTAGTCTTTAAGTCGGAACCATCATAGAGTCTCTTTGACTCTAAACACTCTTTGAAGTAAAGCAATAACTTTTTTTAAAATTTCTCATGAAATGATCACTTCTGTAAGAGCCACTATGTATGACATGATGTTATCTACTGAAAAACAGTAATGTCATATGATAGTTAAATTTATGTATAGATTGTAAGAATGTTTCTAGTCATTTCATATAGGTCTGAAATAATGTATAGTCAATGTGTTTTTGCATATAGTTCTGAAGTAGGTAATTGCACCCATCAAGTGTCACATCATTGTGTCCTAAGATAACCATTGGTAGCACATGGATTAGAATTTTTTTCAGCAAAGTGTATGTTCATTATAGATAAATATATTTTGCATATGCCAAGTAAAGGAAATGTGTGAATATGCTTTATTCACATTTGCACAAACTTGATATTAAACTCTATTTAATAATCTGTTGTGCAAGATCTACTTTGTATAACATGATGTTATCTACTGAATAACAGTACTGCCATACGATAGTTGAGCTTATGTATAGATTGTATACATGTTTCTAGTCATTGTCTGTAGGTCTGAGGTAACGCATGTATTGTCATTGTGTCATTGCATATAGTTTTGAAGTCCAAAATAATTTCACCCACCGAGAGTCACAGCCTTGTGTCCTAAAATAAACATTGGTAGCACAATGAGTTAATTTTTTTACAAACAAAGTGCATGTTTGTTAAAGATATGTATATGCAGTGGCTCAGTGGTAGAGTGCTTGACTCGAGATGAAGGGGCCCAGACTCGAGCCTCAACAGCGTCACTGCACTGTGTCCTTGCGCAAGACACATTTATCCTAGCTTAGTACTGGTTTCAACCCAGGAAGACCTGTCCCTTTATAACTGAAGATTGTTGATGGGACGTAAAGAATCAAATCAAACAAAAAACCAAACAGTATATTTTGCAGAAGCATGTAAAAATGCTTTATTTGCTTTTTGACAAAATCCATACTATGTTTGATCTGTAAGAAGTCTAAATAGTCGCTGAAACCAGATATTATATTGTTTAAAAATTTTGTCAACAAATTGCTTGCAAATTTACAATTTGCTGTTGCTTGTACCTTTGCTATTTGAGCATACTCTGTGCCATTATGAACAAAACTCAACCTGGTGGTTGTAAGAATATTACAAAATTACAAATGCTGATTTGGGTATAATTCAAGGAATTAGGTGACATGAGATTTCCTGTGACCGGCAAAGGTCCGGGTCAAGTCTGATCAGAGCCTTTGTGCTAGTAGCCAATACCACAACTGGTCCTGACAGCAAACTCCATTTAACTCTCCATTTAACTGCTATTCCTTGTAGCAAAGTTGCATATTTAGAATAGGAGCTTAAAATTGGATCAAGTGACTTTTTGTTTATTGTTACTCCAATTGTGGGAGTCTGTAATTGTTCTATGTTTTGTTGTACGTTACTTTATGTCCATTCTAGTATTATAATCATCTTGATGGGGAAGAGAGAGAGAGCTAGTTGCTTTGCTTAATTTGTCTTCCTGGTGTCTTGTGATGGTTGAGCAGCTCTTCCTCCCGGCACCACGGGGTTGTCTGCGGTTTGTGATTGTGGTATTTCCTGATCATACTCACTTACTATTTTTGATCCCACATAACAAAATGGCCACCAGAGCTTAAAAGTTAAATAGGGTTTAAAGACATACCAGCCCATGTTTGAAATGATAAGATTGATATTTTGTCGCATGCCCCTTCAAAATTCTGTTATGCTAAAACTAAAAACTAAAAATAGAAATCATATCAAACTTTTCCTTCATCATTGGTCAGAAAAATATACGATATACAAATTCAAATATTCCTAAAATATCATCTACAAAAATGCACTCTGCTTAGCCTACAAGAACTAAAATCACAAGACATCGTTTCCATCAGTACTCTCAGTGCTTTGATTCATTATTGTCAGATTTATCATCTCAAGTTTGCATTATCTACCTGAAAGCTTCAGCATTAGGACAGTTAATCTTGAGCTGATATCTTTATTATGTCATTTATATAATTGTAGGTTGTAGGTTCATTAACAGAACTATAATATTGGAGTATCTGTATTTACAAGTGAACTTCACAGAGTTTAGAAACTGACTAACATATGCATAAGCATTCTATAGGCCTGTTAAAGAGACTTAGTCTCCAACTATGAACATTTTTCGAAAAAATCTATTTTCTTTTTAAATCTTTTGTAAAAGTAGAATTAAGTTATGTTTTCACAATAAATCTGTTCACCATAGCTTAAAACTGCATGGAAAAGTGAATTATCTTATAAAAGCAGGTGTTTTTCTCTTGTTGGTAATTATTTGCGTCCCTCCAATAATTAAAGACAGTTAATATTTAGCATAAATGCTGTTGTTTTGATACTGATAATTTGTTAAGATTTACGAAATTGGTCAAATATATTCCTGAATTTTTGTTTTTTTGCTGTGTTCATGAAAAATAGAAACATTATTTCTAAAATTAAAAGATCAAAAGTTACAAACTATGCAGCTTTAATCATAAAATGTAAGATTTGTGGTCTCTTTGTACAAACGTGAAAAAGCAACATATTCTAGAAATATTAATGGAAAAGTGGGAATAATTTCCCATGATGATAAGTATCAAAATCTCATGAGCTTATCATTTTCTTTTTAGTGCTGTGTGGAAAGGGATTGTACTACAACTCTGAGTCTTCGTCATGCCAGTTCTGTGGTCTGGGGGCGTACAGCTCATCGGAGGGAACAACTTCTTGTATAGACTGCGCTGATGACCACTCTACAGTCAATATAGGATCTACAGGTGTAGGCCAGTGTGTTAGTAAGTATATCTTGTGCAGTAAAACCTGTGTAAAAGGGCATATCTCAAAAAGACAGAAAATTGGTTTTGAAAACCAATTATCCCTTAATGCAAGTCAAAAGTATTGCAGAATTCTCCAAGGGGAGCATTCTGCAATACTTTCGACCTTCATTAAGCTACCATTTGTTATGGAGATCTTTGTTTTGTCTATTTTCGTGTGACTTTGAGAATGCATGTTGAATCACTCCGCAAGCTTCTCTATTAAAACAACCGTTCACAAAGCCTTGCCTGGTAAACTTGATATCAGAAGACCCAAATGTGGTTTCCATGCATTTAACAAGTCTGTTAAATCTTCAAACTAGTGATTGTTACTTATCTATTTTCCTGTTGATTCTATGGCATCCAAAAAGTGCAACGTCATGTTGACCTGATAAAGATACATGCAGGGGAAAGACGGTGTTTATCAGGTTAATGTGCAACAATGCACTTAATATGAGAGGTAACTGATAAAAGAGCCCATTTGAACATGCTAATTTGACAACTTGAGGCAATCTCAAAGATGCCAGTGCTCTTTGGTGCTCGTACTAAGTCTTTACACATTTTAATTAAGATAGGGATCAGAACAAAGAGTGCCCACAAAGGCTTGCATTGTTGAACTCGCCTCTGTTGTTACATTTGAATGACATACAGCCGCCTGATTTACCCTTTATGCACCAATCACAATAAAAGTCGTCTGCTGAAGTGTTTAAGTAGCCTCTATGGCAAACAGTCTGGACACAGATCAGACTGCTCCTATAGGAGCAGTCTGTTCTGGGTCCACACTGTTTGCTTCTATACTTAATTCATCAGTAATGCTAGGAAATTATTTGCAGCAGACGACTTCAGCGGACGACATTTTCAGATGCATTTTTTTTCTTGGCGCTTTAAGGATTAAGATAGGAACTAGAACAAAGAGTGCTCGCAAACGCTTGCATTGTTGAACTGACACCTCTGTCATTGTGTTTGAATGACAGACAGTCACCTGATCAAATTGTGCCTTTTCAGACAGGATAATCTGGGTTTAAACTGTTTAGGGAGTCTTTCCTTTTCCTGGACCAATATCATAGGGCCAGTTAAGCAAAATATTTTAGCGTAAAATTGCGATTATTTCAGGATACTGACAAAGGAAAAAACCAAGCTCAATAACAACATATCTTTTAATTATATTCATTGACTAGATAGAGCTTTTTTAGTAATGGAATAACATGGACGAAAAAGACGGAAATCCGGAGGCCACAACGGACGTGGGGTGATCAAGGATAGTTTGCACGCACCAATAGTTTTTGTTTTAAAGCAAGTAGATCTAATTTCCATCCTAAATCCATATCCATCAAAAATCCAATTTTAATTCTTCAAATATTTCCAGATATTAATAATTCCAAAATCCAAAAGTTTTGCATATACTAAAATATTCTGTTAAACTTGGGGCTCCGTGAGGAATGCCATATTACAGGATCCTACTCCTGCTTTGGACAAACCTCTCCCCAAATATATATTCAATAACTCCTTTCCATTTATTAAATAACTCCTTCCAAATATTTGCAATATTCCGATATATCAAAATAAGGCCTAAAATCGGGGTCCACGAGGAATGACGATATCACAGGATCCTTATCCACTCCTGCTTTGGACAAACCTCTCCCCATCATCTAATTTTTGAAAACTGGTGTGTCAAACATTATAAAATATCGAAATAATGAAATCAGATGCTCAAAACTACACTTGGATTTGAATACCAGTGTGAAGCCCAGTTGTAAGGTTGTTAGATCGGATAGATCCCATACAAATGGTTCCACCTTAGCATTTAGCCAAACTTGTTGGTAAGGTGAACTGATCCTGGTTGTGGCAAGCAGATTCCATGAATCAAGTTCAGCCTGACCAGATTTCTAGAAATTTACTTGATCATGAAGACGGCCAACGAATAGCCACCAGAATTCCGCTCAAATGAAGATCTGGGGACAAAGTTATCAAGGATTGTCTTGTTGGGGTCTTTGGGTGTTAACCTCAGAATAAAAGTTTATTTGGCCCGATTTAGTTCTTCACTTATTGTGTACTGCTTGTTAAAGAGTTATGAAATCATAATGGGCAAAATGCCTGTAATTTGTCGAGAGCGTTCTTCTAAGTCATTATTTAGTAGAGCACTCGATCCTCAAATGAGCTTAAGAACATGACAATTGGATCATTCTGAAGATCTAATCTGTAGCACAGGTAAGCTTTTGGTCCAGGTCAAGCTATCCAGTTGTGTCCATCGTACCATAGAACTTTGCCATATATGTATCCCGATGGCCTGAAAATTAGAAAAAACTTGGCAATACCTAAGTAACGGGAGGGTAAGGGAGGGTTTCGCAGATTATTAGAATCTTCATCATCCAGCGACCGAACGGAAAAGGAAGATGTGCGGATCTATGCGCAAGGAATTTGTTGATCAAAGCGCCCCTATTATGCGGTTTCCCTTCATGTCATTCTGACGCATGCATCATCGATTTATACGGCAGTGCAAGCGTCTGTTGAATCAGAATAATGATAAATGCGGAAGCAAGTTAACCTTCCACAAAATAAAGGTACAAATACGTAAATTAATCAAAATTGCCTATGACAGATACCAAAACCTCATCACGGCCAAAACAATGTCAGCCCCGAAATAAAATGGATTATCACGAGTGATAATCTGAATTATTTCAGGATACTGACAAAGGAAAAAACCAAGCTCAATAACAACATATCTTTCAATTATATTCATTGACTAGATAGAGCCTTTTTAGTATTGGAATAACATGGACGAAAAAGACGGAAATCCGGAGGCCACAACGGACGTGAGGATGATCAAGGATAGTTTGCATGCACCAATAGTTTTTGTTTTAAAGCCAGTAGATCTAATTTCCATCCTAAATCCATATCCATCAAAAATCCAATTTTAATTCTTCAAATATCTCAAGATAATAATAATTCCAAAATCCAAAAGTTTTGCATATACTAAAAATATTCTGTTAAACTTGGGGCTCCGTGAGGAATGCCATATTACAGGATCCTACTCCTGCTTTGGACAAACCTCTCCCCAAATATATATTCAATAACTCCTTTCCATTTAATAAATAACTCCTTCCAAATATTTGCAATATTCCAATATATCAAAATAAGGCCTAAAATCGGGGTCCACAAGGAATGACGATATCACAGGATCCTTATCCACTCCTGCTTTGGACAAACCTCTCCCCATCATCTAATTTTTGAAAATTGGTGTGTGCAAACCTTATAAAATATCAAATTGATGAAATCAGATGCTCAAAATTACACTTGGATTTGAATACCAGTGTGAAGCCCAGTTGTAAGGTTGTTAGATCGGATAGATCCCATACAAATGGCTCCACCTTAGCATTTAGCCAAACTTGTTGGTAAAGTGAACTGATCCTGGTTGTGGCAAGCAGATTCCATGAATCAAGTTCAGCCTGACCAGATTTCTAGAAATTTACTTGATCACGAAGACGCCCAACGAATGGCCACAAGAATTCTGCCACAGCAAATTCAGAAAACATAGTCCACAAATCAGTATTAAAAATTCTGAATTTGTCCTCCAATTCAGTGGCCAAAGTTGCACAAAAAATGCCAATACTGTCATGGCATGTACATAAATGGGGGTTGAGTGAAATCCATTTTCCATTTTCTTTAATAGTATTATAGACTGGTTGATCAGAGTATTAAAATGACAAGAGAGCCTCTTGCAGAGTATGGAGAAATATAGCATTACCAATTATTCTGGTTAAATGTACTTCAGATTTATAAGGGCCAGAGTGGTGTGTATTTTCTGTATAATGGTTATTGCTTTAGTAACAGTCAATCTACATAAGTCCATCGGCGTAAATCATGTGCTCAAAAGAACCGTCTCATCGAGACGGTTCTTTTGAGTACCCACAACATATGTTTTGGTTAAGAAATAAGAAAAATAATTTTCTGGTACACACTCTTTATCTGGAGTGATACTAATATGATACTAAGGGAATTATTCTTTTCAAGATAATGCAAATCCTGACAAGATGCTGTGTAATACAAGATTGTTTAACTCTTTGCTTACATGTGCTTTCTTCTGATAACCTTTGCAAACAGCTTGAACCCAGGTCTGGCTCACAAAGACAGGCCTGATCTGTATCCAAACTGTTTGACACACTGATAAGTGTTCCTAAAAGAATTTTTGAAAAACCCCAGCAGACGGTAAAAAGTATGCAAATTTCCCAGTAGCCAAAGAATTAAACCATGTTGGGCTAAAGACATTTGCCTTCATGTTGTCAATTCACAGACTGTGTATTATTGGTTAGACTCATCAAATAAACTTTAAACCTCATTATCTACATTTTTGACCAGAAATAAGGAAAACAAATGAGACTTAACCACCCTATGGGAACCTGAAATTCCCTTTTCTTGCCTGCGGCAACTTTTTGTGCTGTGCTGATAGCCTTTGCAAACAGTTTGAACATGCTAGGTAATTTTTTATATCTTTTTGTTGTCATCTGCTGCAAGAAGTTCTAAGACTTTCAGGAACACATTCAGAGTGTCAGATGTCTTTGATCCGGGTCCAAACTGTTTTGGGATACAGATTCAAATAAGTCATTTGACTTTCTTCTGAATCCCATTTGTATAATGGTTATATTGAAATCGTATTCTGTGTTGCTTTGTATACTTGTCATGTATTATACAAATAAAATAAAGTTCAAACCAAACTGTTTGCAGAGGTTATCAGCAGATGCCAAAAATTGCTTTTCACAAAGAAAGAGTAAACTATTCAACCTTGGCATTGCAATGCTTATAACTGAAAATAATATTTTAAGGCTTATTGATGTACCCATGTAGATTATCAGGATTTTGTGTATAACCCCTGTCACACCAGGGCGGCGTTCTCATGGTGATCCCACCGTGTCTTAAAAAATTGCAGAACGCCGAGGCACCCGCCGTACGAACGCAAGCATCACGGCAGCAATGCAGTCCATTGGACACGGTGGGGTCACATAGAACGCCGAGCGACGGTGTGCACTTTGAGCATACTCAAAACAAACACCGTCAATCTGCGTCCTAATAGAGTGCAGAGGGGACGCAGTAAGGTCACCATAGCCGTGCAGTAAGGTCTCCTACAACCCAATAGGAGCTCCGTGGGCGCACACAATGGTTGTTGTGCAAATGCCGTGGTTGTCCGTGGTGTTTGCACGGAGACTGCACGGTGTTCTTGGAGATGTCACTGCGTCTTCAACACAGCGTCAACGCAGTTGCAACGCTGTGAAAGCGCGGCCCATGCACTGTGAGCGCCGTGGACCCACAGTGAAAGCACCGTGAGAGCGCAGAGAATCTCCACCATGAACACTGTAGGAACGCGATTGAACGCCATGAGAGCTCTGTGGCAACGCCTTGGTTGCTGTAAGTACGCCGTGACAGACAATTTTTCACGAAAAGTATCATGATTTTCTTGCGTTCTCACGGTGCCCTGGAAAATTAAACAACTCCGTGGCAACGCAGTGGAAACGCCCCCTGGTGTGACAGGCGTTTTATAGCACAATAAATCACACATTTATATTAATGATTTTTTGTCTTTCTTGTAGCTGAGTGTGAACACGGTAATTACTACGATGTGACGTCATCAAATTGCAAGGGTTGTCCAAGACATACTTACCAGGACACGACTGGACTGTCCTATTGTTATAACTGTCAACCATACTATGTTACACAAAATGAAAATTCCACTTTAGCCACACATTGTGAAGGTAATTACAGCAAAGATATCACAATCCACTAGTTTTTTTTGTGACTCAAGGTCACAGGTCAAGGTCATGGGATTTAACCGTGAATTTCGTGTTCGCTCCATATCTCATTAACTATTTGTTAGATTTTCATTAAACATCACTCAAATGCTTATCTCAATGAGTTGTTGCGCAGCACTTATGACTTAGCTACACAGACTCAAGGTCAAAGTCACAGTTGATGGTCATAGGTCTTACCCTTTGAATTTGGTGTTTGCTCCATATCTCCTGAATCCTTTGAACAATTTTCAATAAACTTAATCCAAATGTGAATCTCAGTGAGACAATGAGCAGAACCCATGACATGGCTACGCAGACTCAAGGTCACAGTTTAAGGTTACGGGATTTACCCTTGAATTTTGTGTCTGCTCATATCTCCTGAACCCTTTGAATGATTTTCATTGAGCTTCACCCAAATTTTCCTCTCAGTGAGTTGGGTAGTGGTAGAGTGCTTGACTCGAGACTTAGGGGCCACAGGTTCGAGCCTCATCAGCGTCAAATTAATCCTAGCTTAGTATTGGTTCAACCCAGGAAGACCCGTCCCTATATAACTGAAAGATTGTTGATGGGACTAAAGGAATCAAATCAAACAAACAAACTCAGTGAGTTAGTGTGCAAAACCAATGACGCAGCTATGCAAACTCTGTCAAGGTCACACTTTAAGGTAATGGAATTCTGCAGCAGGAGATATGGCTGTCCTTCAGACTGCTGTCTTGGGTATACTTGAAATACCTATATTGATACTTAGGCAAATAATACAATTGAAAATCCAGGTGAAATACTGCAAAAGCAGCATCAGGATCTTAACCGTTTGCTAGTGTAAAAACAAACCTCAGGGACTGAAGTATAAAGTTTAACTTGTAAATTCTAACCTGAGACCTTGATATGTGTAATGGTCACCCCAATAACATTGCATGAAGCATTAAACAAGGGAAAAAAACAGAAATGTCACCTGGTCTTTGAGGCTATAAAAGGTTTGACGTGCTCAACTCAAGTGAGCATGATTGAGCAAGACACATTTATCCTAGCTTAATAAGTACTGGTTCAACCCAGGAAGACCCGTCCCTGTTTAACTGAAGATTGTTGATGGGACGTTAAGAATCAAATCAAACAAACAAGTGAGCATGTAATTTATCATGCTCATAAATGTTGAAATGCCAACCTTTGCTGGCATTTCAACAGTTAATAGGATGATAAATACAGCACCTGAGAGTTTGAAGACAAGAAAAGTCTTTATTTCACAGCTTTGAGCCTGAAAAAGTTTTATAAACTGGGGAGGGGGGGGGGGGCTAAAAAGATTCTAGGGTAAATTGGATTGTTTACTTTTCCATAAAGAGTTAATTGATTTAATAGGATTTCCAGTTTGCAGGATATTAGGTTGTCCAGAGGCCTTTGTTTTAGCATTTACAGTGCTCTAAAATTTTGAACACTAGTTACCTGCCAAAAATGCCTAGACAACCCTTGCAGACCCAGACCAGACTGCTTCTAAAGAAGCAGTCTGATCAGGGTCTGCATTGTTTTCTTTTCTGACAAGCATTTTGCAAATTCTAGTCCTGAAAACCAACATTTTATTTGGGCGGCAACCCGAGAAAACCTGTCTTTGGGGGTTTGCGAACAACACAGGTGCAGACCAGCCTGCGCATCCGCGCAGACTGATCAGCGCCTTTGTTATTTGCTTATTGGCAAGTATCATATATGGGCTTGCTATGAGCAAAATTTCAATTTTCTAGCTTGTCTTTGTAGTTGAGCAGGCTGGTTTGAATCTCGCTTTGTCGGAAACCCCGAAGACAGGTTTTGTCGCGACGAGGCCCATTTAAGAACAGACAAAGAACTGTGTTTGAAATTTTAGAACATTTACCATGTTTGTTACAGAGGACTGTGCAGCTGGACATGAAAAGAATGCCACTGGTCACTGTGTGCTCTGTGCGAGAGGCTATTGGCGGGATTTGTTGACTGATGATTGCCAGCAGTGTACTAGTGGTACGACAACCATTCCAGGAGAAGTGGCAACCAGCCTGGATAAATGCAGTATGGGTAGGTTTGAACTTTTTTTATGGACCTTTGAAATTTGAAAAATCTGCCATCTTACTGAATAGAAGTGTATTTTGTTAATCTGAAATCTTGTCTAGACATAAACTATGAAAATCAGAAATCTGATTAACCCTTTGTATACAGTAAAACCTGTCTTAAGCGGCCACTCAAAAAGAACACAAAAAATTTGTTTTAAATACCGATTATTGCTTAATGCAGGTCAAAAGTATTGCAGAATGCTCCAAGGGGAGCATTCTGCAATACTTTTGACCTTCATTAAGCTATCATTTGTCATTTAGACCTTTGTTTTGTCTATTGTTAAGTGGCCGCTTAAGACAGGTTTTACTGTACCCCTAAATGTGTACATTTGCAATTAAGGAAGACCCAGATAAATAGCTGCATAATGCGGTCCACACTCTTTGTTAAGACAAAACAGATATTCAGGATAAGATATACAATTTTTTTCGGAAATGATAAGCTGTGACCCCTCAAAATGTACAATGGGCTATCCCAAGTTAATGTATCAAAACAGAAGGAAGAATCCATTAATGCATAAAGACTGTATACTTTAAAGAGAATTAAGACATGTATTATACCATTTTTTTTCTTTAGAAAAGCGATAGATATTTATTTTGTATTAAAGTCTGTTTCTTGTAATTGTATTTTCTTCTAAATTGTTGGATGTAGTAACTTCAAACTTTGTGTGTGCATAGGTTACATGATGTAGAGGATGCTGGGCAACGTTTCTTGTGACCTTGACCCTGAAGCTAAGGTCATAGGATGTATTTTTCTTGTTTAATGCATCTCAAAATTAGAGAAAAAAAGTGTGTGTTTGTGATGGCCTACCATCAACCACAATGTTGGCAACAAATAAACAGAAGAAACAAACTGTTTGCAAAGGCTGCAGCACAAGACTTTAATGTTGTCACTAGCAGACAAAAGGTTAATAGTGAGTGTTTCACTGTTGTAGATACTTACGTTATTGGCACGTATTGGAACATAGAGCAGGAACAACGTGTGTTGTGTCCACTGGGAACCTATCAGGATCAGCTACTGGTGTTTAACTGTTCACACTGTCAGGATGGCAAAACAACAAACTTCACTGTGAGTCAATGGCAAGTGTTTCTCTGTTAAAGATAAACAACAAACAACACTGGGAGTTATTGGCCAATATTTCTCTATTGCAGATACTGGGACACAGTGTCTGCAAACTGTGAGCCGTGTCCACTAGTCCCTACCAGGGTGTCATGATGGCAAAATAACACACAACACTGGGAGTTAATGGCAGATGTTTCTCTATTGCAGATACTGGGACACAGTGTCTGCAAACTGTGAGCCATGTCCACTAGTCCCTATCAGGGTGTCATGATGGCAAAACAACAAACAACACTGGGAGTTAATGGAAAATGTTTCTCTATTACAGATACTTGTAATATTGGCACATACTGGGACATAGATCAGGATAACTGTGAGCCGTATCCACTAAGCAGCTACCAGGATCAACCACTGATGTTCAACTGTACACAAAAAAACAAACATCACTGAAAGTTCATGGCCGATGTTTCTTTATTGCAGATACTTGTGTTATTGGCACATACTGGGACATACAGGAGGACAGCTGTGAGCCGTGTCCACTGGGCACCTACCAGGATCAACCACTGATGTTCAACTGTACACAGTGTCCCGATGGCAAAACAACAAACAACACTGGGAGTCAAAGTTCAACTGATTGTATCAGTAAGTACTGTAAATGTTCTAAAAGTTGGAACATTAAAAAAACATTTTTTCCGCTTTTCGTGATTTTAGAAATTACGTTGCAGAAAAGTGCTAGTGTTCAAAATTTTAGAGTCTGGTCTTTATCATGAGCAAAGACAGTATAAATGCATTTCAAAAGCTGGTAGAAACGTGTTGAAAACAAGGCAGTATGTTTCTACTCTATCTACTCATTTCTCTTTTCTTTAATTTTATAAAACCGACCCTAAATTGTTAGGAAGAAATAGTAGCAAGTGCATAAGTGGCAGTAGTATTTGTAGTAATGGTGGTAGTAGTAGTAAATTTGCCAGATAATATAGTCAGCACTTTTTGCGGACTGAGTGAGTTAAATGTTCAGCACATGCAGTATTTGCCATGTCGAGAGCCAGGCACATGCATGTTATGTCACTCAGTTTTCTTACAAGTCATAAAAGTACTCTAATTTAACTATTAGATAGCTGGGTCTCCTATGTTTACTCGTCCCGGACTACCGTTTGGCACTACACTTTCGTTCTCCCTTCAGAAAACTGAACGCTTTACCTCCCTATCCATATGCAGAAATACGCAATTGCCAACTTCGACTTCCATTGATATTGCAATACAGTCAATCATGAATTGAAACCACTAGACATATCATACGATCAGATTTTTTTTCAAATATCTTCATCAAACTTTGAAATATGTTAGATAGAAACTGTTAAGGAGGACCCAGAGAAAAAAAAACAGGCCCACTGGTTTGAGGAAATTAAAAACGAGCATGCATCTCTCTCTCACGCATGGGGGCTTGGCATTGGAAAAAGAATGTCACATGCCAAATTACCCATCTAAGTAGAATGGAACCTTCCAAATGTTGCCTGCTTATGACACAACTGCTCATATGCTGTACGGTAGAATTATACCAACATGTATGGGACAAACAGATATATGGACATAGATTTTCGCCAAAACTGACTTTCGTTCATAATTTTAGAAATTCATTTTTCCCAAAAAGGGCAGTGTTTGATTTTTTAATTAGTTTTAAAAATTATTTTCTGCAATAATTTTAGGTGTTCGTAATTTTAGAGTGTTGGAAATCTTAGAACATTTATCGTAGAAGCTACTCTATATGGAAAATGTTCCAAATTTTTGAACACTTTTTTTCTCATTCTTTTCTCAAAAAAAAATATTGGTTTAAGGCTGAAAAGGGCAAAATGCTTATCAACATAGCAAACAGGAAATACCCTGATCAGACCACTTCTTCAGAAGCAATATGATCTGGTTCTGTACTGTTTATTGAGGCTGTTTTGGCAGGCAATTAGTATTACTGTAATACAAGCCAGATTTGACTTGTTAGAGTATATGTTACTTAAAATGGTTATTTGCCTCAAATCTTGGAATGGGACCTATTGCTTTTTGTAAAGATCCTGTCTGTTTTCATAAAAAATCTTGCCTGCACTCTCTATCTTCAGAAGCAACTGGTAGGTTGTCTACACTTAACCTTTAAAGCACCAATCACGACTGCAGCAGACGACAAATTTTGCGACATCTTTTCTAATTTTCGAAAAAATAAGGTATGATATATCATACCTTATTTGTTATTTTTGAAAAAGCAGCAAAATTTTAAATTGTCGTCTGCTGCAAATTATAGGTGGCGCTTAGGGTTAAACTTCTGATATCCAGCCAATTTAGTGGTTTCATCATTAACCCTTAAAGCGCCAAGAAAAAAATGCATCTGAAAATGTTGTCTGCTGAAGTCGTCTGCCTCAAATAATTGCCTAAAATTACTGACCAATAAGGTAAAGAAGGAAACAGCCTGGACCAAGAACAGACTGCTCCTTTAGGAGTAGTCTGATCTGGGTCCATACTGTTTGCCATAGAGGCTTCTTAACAATTTCAGCAGATGAGAAAAGCAGATGACTTTTGCTGCGATTGGTGCATTAAGGGTTAATATGGATTCATAGTGATGATAAAAAGGTATAGATCCTAAACTGGATTTATTGGATATCAACTCTGATCTGAATGGATAGGAGTGTGTGCTACTGTTATAAAGAGAGGAAGTTAATTTTGAAAAAATAAAATTACTGGAACAGAGTGTTAATTAGGTCAAATACAGATCTGGCTTCAAGGATATAAATCTTCTTTCATGCTCACATCAACTGAGCATGAAATTTTAATTTCTCATTAAAAACTAACAAAACGATTTGATTTATACTTTGAAACACTGGATTCTTTACATCCCAGTCAATTTTTTTTCAGTTATGGTGGGATGGGTCTTCCTGGGTCCAACCAGTACTAAGCAAGGACAAATGTGTCTTGCTCAAGGACACAACACAGTGACGCCGATGAGGGTCAAAACTGCGGCCCCTCAGTCTCAAATCAAGTTATCCTTTTAATAAATATTAAAATGCCAACAAGTCCAAACTGGTCTAAATACATTTTAACATTTATGAGCAGGATAAATTTCATGCTTAGTTGAGTTGAGCATGACAAACATTTTATAAACTTGAGGTCTATTGAATATTTAGAAAGAAAAAAAATGTATAGCTGCCCATGCACATTTAGATATTGACTCTAGGCCTAGACATGATAAAACATATTTTTTTCATGGACCATTCCCTATGTTTTAGCTGTGACATGAGATTTCCAACAATGTGGTAAGTGCAACCAGCAAAGGCTCAGACCAGCCTGGGCATATGCCCAGTCTGATCAGAGCCTTTGCTAGTGGCTTGGATATTCTATGACTGTTAAGCTACTGACCAAACGATATTTGGAGTTTTTAAGCTTAAAAGGCGGTTGCATAGGCTCATCTGAGTCTACACTTGTCGAAATCGCACATTGTTGGAAATCACATGTAGCGGCTCATTTGATTTCAGCTGCCTGTCCTGGGGGTGAAGAGTATAATGTGACCGGAGAGGAATGTGTTAGATGTCCAGTGGGAATGTACAAGCCAGGCACACATGAATACAGATTTGTAGATTGTATCGGATGCGACAGTGGCTTCACGACTGACGGGGATGGCAAGACTTCAGAAAATGATTGTAACATTCGTATGTAATCAGCCTATAAAGATAACTGTATTGAATTTTTTCATTCTGGGAGGTTTATCATTGGATATTATATGGTAGGAATTTAATTTTATGACGGTGTGCAAGCATAGCCGTAAAACATGACTTCCAAACATATAATTAGGGGATAACTGTATTCAAAATTTTCATTTGGGGAGGTAAGTCGTCGGATATACTGTCTGAAATTTAGTTTTACGGCGACGCGTAAGCGGAGCCGTAAAATGTAATTTCAGAACGTATATCCGACGATATACCTCCCCAAATAAAAATTTTGAATGTGGTTATCCCCATTCTAATGCACTTTTAACATTTTCCCTTCAAAAAGACAGTGAAAATGTACTTTGCTGCGCCTATATGTCTAGCTGCTGCCAGCTGCATAAAACCGCTTGCCAGCTGCATATATTCACTTGTCAACCAATGAAAAGCGATGTTACCTAATGACGTCGGGTTTCCGACAGTATATCGCAGGATAAACTGTCGCAAATTTATGACTTTATCCAATCAGACGTTGCATTGCATTTGCAAGTGCATTAGAATTGAGAATATAACTCCCCAAATGAAAAATTTAAATATGGTTATCCCCACTCTAATGCACTTCTGCAGTTTCATCTCAAATAGTAGCCACATAAAGCCCCACATCATCCAATGATATGTGACATAATTAATGGCATCAAACTTTTTCCAACAGTAAATCACAGGATATACAGTCACAAGTTTTTTATGTTATCCAATCAGACCTTGCATTACAAATGCAAGTGCGTCACTATGTTGCTAAACATTCCAATAGAATGTAGAGGGGGCTACACAGGTTCATTTGCACAAAACTAGAAAATTATAATTACAGTGCAGTCCATTTATAAAATATTTACATTTTCAAAGCATGCCTTTAATGAATCTTCAGATTTTTGCAACCGTTCATAGCCTCATGAATGACACAAAATTTGATTGACAGCTGCCAAGCTCACTTGATCGTGCAATTCGCTTCTGACATTGAATTTGTTGCCCAGATGTCACACTGGTGTTGTGATTGACAGCTAGCCACACCTGAGTTGCATGTGCAAAACAAGCTTCTTGTTTGCTCCATTGGCTGTCCGTGTTCTCACTGGCTGTTCTGCTTTTCAGTTTTGCACTCCAACAGAACAGTTAATATGATTAAATATTGAATACAGAAGTGTTTTATGTCCTAAATTATAAATAATTTCTATATATTAGTTATTTATAATAAAATGTAAATATAAGCAATAAATTCAATTTATGGAATGTTTATGGAATCATGAATACTTCAGGTCTCTTGCAAAGTTAACTTGAAGCCCTTCACTTACTTAGCAAGAGACCTGAAGTGTTCATGATTCCATGAACATTTCAAAAATAGAGTTCATTTCTTAAATAATAACATGGTTCACTTGTAGCATGGTCCATTCCTGTGGACCCATTCCTATGAACCCTAAACATTGCCTTATATTTACATTTCCACTGCGAGTCTTTAAATGAACCTTTACATTTGAGATGTGGTTCATACCTTCATGAACAAATCGATTTAAGCCACACCCATATACGTGCCATTTGAGCGTGCTAACGGCAAGTCCATCAAATAACGTTGGTTGTTTACTGACGTTTGCGTGACGTTGAACATGTATCACTATGACGTTAAGCGCGGAAATTTGGCGTTTTGGCTATTCCAAACCCTACAGTATGTCTGATTTAATTCCAAATATCTGGAAAACCAGCCAAGTTAGGTGAAAATTGATACTTGACTGATAATATAAAATGTAAATATAAGTAATGAATTCAATTTTTGGAATGTTCGGGCTTCACTTACTTTGCACGAGACCAGAAGTATTCATGATTCCATGAACATTCCAAAAATGGAATTCATTTCTTAAATAAAAGAATTGTCTTTTCCATCAAGCTAGGCATGTATAAATATGAGCATCCCACAAGAAATGTAATTCCTGTAATTGTTTTTCCAATATCTAAAGGGTCCCTAGGGTGGGGATTTACAGGGTGGGACAACAAGCTTATCTAAACACAGACAAGTAGTATATCAAATATTATGGTAAAAGCCTCTATTATACAAATATTTAACAGCTTTTAGCATATGAGGTTGTATCTTCAGTATTATAATGCCATGCAATAAAATTTTTAATCCACTACTGGTCATTTCAAAGTTGTTTTAAGGTCATATGATAAGTAGAATTTATCATTTGTACTCCTCTATTATTGAATTTATTAAACTGGTTGCAAAAATGAGAAATCACAAGCACTCATATAAGATCCTCTATGTAATTTGCCCAAGGGTCATAATAAAGTGTGTGGTGGTCATATATGAGCCGTGACATGAGATTTCCAACATTGTGCTATTAGCGACCAGCAAAGGCTCAGATCAGTCTGCGCATATGCGCAGTCTAATCAGAGCTATATCTAGTCGCTTGAATATTCTATGACTGTTTAGCTACTGACTGAACATCATTTGGAGTTTCTAAGTCTAAAAGGAGGCTGCACAGGCTCATTTGAGTCTACACTTGTCAAAATGCCACATTGTTGAAAATCACATGACATGGCTCATTTTTGTGTCACTGCCTGGGATTCAAAGCTGGAAGGATTTGTGATGGAAGGCCAAAATGAGATTATCTCTAAAGTTATTGCCCTTTCATTTTTCAGATTACTATAAATTTAATCTCATTTAGATTCATTAAAAACAAAATTGTTATGCTTGGGGACATCCTTGTTGACCAAATTTGAGCCAAGTGACAAAGCAAAGAAAATGAATGTGGGCTGAAAAAAGACCCAGATCAGCCAGATCATCCTTTCTGTCTGTGCTGTGTGCTCAGTTGACTATTAAAGATCCAAGCTTACTTAATGCAGGAAATGAAAACTGAGCAGATGTCTTGCCTGAAATTAGGGGGATTATGTAATAGTTATTCCATGGCTTGTCTGCCTGTACGTGGAGATAATCCATGAGCTTTAGCGAGTGCATTATCTTACGTATCGGTGGAAAAACATGGTATAACTTTTTTGTACCACCTACATCAGTGTAGACCTTGCACATCATGAGATATTTCTTGCTAAAGTTGGTAAAGGTGGTATAAAATAGCTTATCTGATTAATTTTGAGATTATCTAAACACTTCTAACCATTTCGACATGGAATTATTAATCCTTGTAGGCATCCTGCTAGTTTAAAAATTTAAAATTTTTTTAAGTTAAGGATTTTGGAAATTTTGAACTTTCACCCTTTATGACCACATGTTATGTAACACTTTTGGCGGGAACAAGTAACGTCATGACGACATCCGTTACAATAATGTAAATTTTCATGAAAGGCAATAAAATTGCATTTAAAAGGTCAGATGATAAACAGAATCTTACACTCGTGATCATTTCCTATTAAACTCGCCAAAGACTTATTTAATAAATTTTGTATGAAATGATCACTCGTGTAAGATCCTATATTTATGTAGTAGCCTTTATCTCTGATAGAACTTTTTAGCTGCCAATAAGAATTTGACCCATTTGCCATCTTGAAATTGAAATCGGAGATCCTCATTGTTATGGTGAATGCATATTATTATTCTAGGTAACTGTGCCCCAGGTTCCTATGATGACGACACAGACTGTTCCCTCTGTGCCTATGGATATTATCAAGATAAGTGGACCCAGAAAAACTGTACTTGGTGTGGGAACAATTTAAATACATCCAGACAAGGTGCTAACAGTAGTGAGGAATGTCAAGGTAAGATTTATCATTGGTATGGTAACCATGGCAACCATTGTGGTGAACACTATTTTAGGTGTGTGATCAATTTGAACACCTCCAGACTAGGTGAGGAATGTCAAGGTAAGATCAATTTTATCATTGGTATGATAACCATGGCAACCATTATGGTGAACACTATTTTAGGTGTGGGATCAATTTGAACACCTCCAGGCTGGGGGAGGAATGTCAAGGTAAGATCAATTTTATCATTGGTATGATAACCATGGCAACCATTATGGTGAACACTATTTTAGGTGTGGGATCAATTTGAACACCTCCAGGCTGGTGGAGGAATGTCAAGGTAAGATTAATTTTATCATTGGTATGATAACCATGGCAACCATTATGGTGAACACTATTTTAGGTGTGGGGTCAATTTGAACACTCCATATTAGGTGAGGAATGTCTAGGTAAGATTCATTTTATCATTGGTATGATAACCATGGCAACCATTATGGTGAACACTATTTTAGGTGTGGGATCAATTTGAACACCTCCAGGCTGGTGGAGGAATGTCAAGGTAAGATTAATTTTATCATTGGTATGATAACCATGGCAACCATTATGGTGAACACTATTTTAGGTGTGGGGTCAATTTGAACACTCCATATTAGGTGAGGAATGTCTAGGTAAGATTCATTTTATCATTGGTATGATAACCATGGCAACAATTATGGTGAACACTATTTTAGGTGTGGTATCAATTTGAACACCTCCAGACTAGCTGAGGAATGTCAGAGTAATATTTAACATTGATGTTGTGACCATGGCAACTATTACCAAATAATTTCTCGTAAAACTAAATTTCTGTTGTAATGAACCCAAAATTCAAGCTAAATGGTCTGTTTGTACAAATACCAATGACATTGTAAAGAATTTTCTGTTATAAAGAGGGTCAGTTTAAAGAGATCTCACAGTATCAGTTTTTGGCTCCAGAGGGGGCTAAATTAGCCCCTTAAATGCACATATCTCTTTTATACCATTTTTGAAAGGAGTGTATATCCAGATGGACCAGCTGATCAGGATCCAGATGTTTTTCTTCCAGATGTTGAATCCATGTTAACTTTGAAATTGCACAAATGGACTTTAACCCTAAAATCGCAAAGAAAAAAATAGCATCTGAAAATGTCGTCTGCTGAAGTCGTCTGCTGCAAATAATTGCCTAGCATTACTGATGAATAAAGTATAGAAGCAAACAGTGTGGACCCAGAACAGACTGCTCCAATAGGAGCAGTCTGATCTGGGTTCACACTGTTTGCCATAGAGGCTTCTAAAACATTTCAGCAGACGTGAAAAGCAGACGACTTTTGTTGCGATTGGCGCATTAAGGGTTAAATCAGAAATTGGTACAGCATTCACTACTCACAAAGAATGCAGTATGCCCTTATAAGAGCATGTACCTTTAGTTGGTTGAATATTAGTAAATTATCCTTTCTATATTTTTCAGCCTTTTGCCCAGCTGGCCAACAATCATCCTCATCTATTGAATTATGCGAGGAATGCCCGATGGGTCAGTACAAACCTGCGGCTGGTTATGGAGAGTGTCAGGACTGCATATCGGATCATACCTCAAATGCTGATAGAACTGCTTGTGATGTCTGTAAGTACTAGTATCGCACTGTAAAACATGCATGGTAAATGTTCTAAAATTAACCCTTAATGCAACAATCGCAACAAAAGTCGTCTGCTTTTCTCGTCTGTCGGAATGTTTAAGAAGCCTCAGTGGCAAACATTGTGGACCCAGATCAGACTGCTCCTATAGGAGCAGTCTGTTTCTGGGTCCACACTGTTTTCTTCTATACTTAAATCGTCAGGTATGTTAGGCAATTGTTTGCAGCAGAAGACTTCAGCAGACTAAATTTTCAGATGCATTTTTTTCTAGGCCCTGTAAGGGTTAAGACGGCTTTTCTTTCTTTCCTGAAATAAATTGTTGGTTATATTGGAGCCGCCATGATGAAGTGGATAAACCGCTTGCCTTGTAAACCAGGGGTCGCATGTTTGATTCCCGGCTTCACCAGTCTGTCGGATGAGACTAAGCCATGATCCCTTCTCCATATTACCTTAGCTGTTGGTTGGAAGTTAAAACACAAACACAACAACAAAACAACAAATCTTGGTTATCAATTATGTAAAAAACAAAATGTTTGTCAGAATATAGCAAACAGGAAAGACACTGATCTGACTGCTTCTTGAGAAGCAGTCCGATCTGGGTCTGCCCAGTTTGTATAGGCTTTTTCGGCAGGCAACTAGTGTTAAAAATTTTAGAACATTTACCATATATCTGGCAGCAGTTTTTTGTGATGTCAACAAAAATTGCCAAAATAAAAGAGAGTGGAAAACAGTAAAATAAAAGACGAAAATGAAGGAATGTGCATCAGATTAACACTTATCAGTTAGAAGTTTGCTACCTGTATTGTAAGTCCCTTACCAGTACTCAAACTGAAGGGGACCATCCGTCTGTCCCTCTGTCTGTCTTTCCCTCTGTCTGTTAATCAATCTGACTGTCTGTCTGCTGAAATCTGGACACTGAGATAACTACGCTAGCTTAATAAAACTTGGTAATATGAAAAGGTGGCAATGTTCTTGTCGCCAGGTTATAAAAACTTTTTTCATGCTCCACTCAACTGAGCAAGAACTTTATCCTAGGCATAGATGTTAAAATGCTCACAATTGTTGGCATTTTAACATTCATTAACATATGAGAGACCTAAAGCAAGAAACTCCTTTGATTATCAGTTTTTAATTTTTTATGAACAGTTGAAATTTTGTGCTCATTTGAGTTGAGCATGAAAAAAGCTTTATAACCTCAGGTCTGATTATAAGATGGGCCTTGACGCGAGAAAACCTGTCTTCGGGGGTTTGCGAACAACACAGGCGCAGACCAGCCTGCGCATCCACGCAGTCTGATCAGCGCCTTTGTTATTCGCTCTTTGGAAAGTACCATATTTAGCCTTGCTACATGTAAAATTTTAATTCACTAGCTAGTCTCTGTAGCTTAGGAGACTGGTTTGAAATTCTATTTGACAGAAACCCTGAAGACAGGTTTTCTTATGACGAGGCCCAAATAACTTTCACCCTCATTACAATTTCAGTATGGTGTGATGCTGGGAGATATAATGACTCGGCGGCAACTTGTTCTGACTGTCTGGCGGGAACGTATAAAAGTACAGCAGGAAACACTGGTTGTTTGGATTGCCCCGCTGGAAATACATCACTGCAGAATGGCTCAACTAATTGCCCTGATGGTAAGAATTTATAAATTACAGTAAATATTCATGCAACCTTAATTTTCAATCACATACTAGTGATTTTCAATAGACGACAGCCTCAACATTATGAATTTTGATAGATTATGATAACTTCTATTATTTGTTGTCTATGAAAGCATTTTTTTCCTTCAATTTTGGTCATGGGGTATATTGTTTAGAAAGGGCCCTGAATTAAGGATTTGAGATCCTAAATAAGAAATAATATATTAGCCTCCTTGTTTAAAGATTGATTTTACTTTCCACTGCTATTTTGGCAAAAAAATGGGAAAACAGGGATGGGGGGGGGGGGGTGGGGGGGAAGGTTGTTGTGCACTTGAAATCAAAGTTGCTAGAGATCGGGAAAATATTTTTTTTTATTTTGAGCTCTGTGTAAATAAAGTATAACTATAACTTTTTATAAGAACTTTTCACTTTTGTTTCTTTGTTATTTTATCCAATGTTAGGTGTCTTCACCATATTAAAAAAAAATCAGCAGAGGGCAAAATTCATGAAAAATATCCCAGCATGCAGAGAGATAATTATTATTTCAGTGCACTGTGAGCCAGGCAAGGCATTCAAAGATGACAAATGTGTTGTATGTGATGTGGGTGCTTACAAAGAGGCTGCTGGCAATACTAGCTGTATCAACTGTCCAGTTAACTCCACTACACCAGGGACTGGTTCTAACAGTGAGACACAGTGTAGTTTAACATTGCTTTATCTCATTTCAGTGCACTGTGAGCCAGGCAAGGCCTCCAAAGATGACAAATGTGTTGTATGTGATGTAGGTACTTACAAAGAGGCTGCTGGTAATACTAATTGTATCAACTGTCCAGTTAACTCCACTACACCAGGGACTGGCTCTGTCAGTGAGGCAGAGTGTAGTTTAACATTGCTTTATCTCATTTCAGTGCACTGTGAGCCAGGCAAGGCCTTCAAAGATGACAAATGTGTTGTATAAAGGCTGCTGGCAATACTAATTGTATCAACTGTCCAGTTAACTCCACTACAACAGGGACTGGCTCTGTCAGTGAGGCAGAGTGTAGTTTAACATTGCTTTATCTCATTTCAGTGCACTGTGAACCAGGCAAGGCTTTCAAAGATGACAAATGTGTTGTATGTGATGTGGGTGCTTACAAAGAGGCTGCTGGCAATACTAGCTGTATCAACTGACCAGTTAACTCCACTACACCAGGGACTGGCTCTGTCAGTGAGGCAGAGTGTAGTTTAACATTGCTTTATCTCATTTCAGTGCACTGTGAGCCAGGCAAGGCCTTCAAAGATGACTTACAAAGAGGCTGCTGGCAATACTAATTGTATCAACTGTCCAGTTAACTCCACTACACCAGGGACTGGTTCTAACAGTGAGACACAGTGTAGTTTAACATTGCTTTATCTCATTTCAGTGCACTGTGAGCCAGGCAAGGCCTTCAAAGATGACAAATGTGTTGTATGTGATGTAGGTACTTACAAAGAGGCTGCTGGCAATACTTATTGTATCAACTGTCCAGTTAACTCCACTACACTAGGGACTGGTTCTAACAGTGAGACACAGTGTAGTTTAACATTGCTTTATCTCATTTCAGTGCACTGTGAGCCAGGCAAGGCCTTCAAAGATGACAAATGTGTTGTATGTGATGTGGGTAATTACAAAGAGGCTGCTGGCAATACTAGCTGTATTAACTGTCCAGTTAACTCCACTACACCAGGGACTGGTTCTAACAGTGAGACACAGTGTAGTTTAACATTGCTTTATCTCATTTCAGTGCACTGTGAGCCAGGCAAGGCCTTCAAAGATGACAAATGTGTTGTATGTGATGTGGGTACTTACAAAGAGGCTGCTGGCAATAATAACTGTATCAACTGTCCAGTTAACTCCACTACACCAGGGACGGGCTCTGTCAGTGAGGCACAGTGTAGCATAGGTATGATAGTTCTCACTGTCCATATTAGTCATATATTGGCCTCGATGGGATAAAACCTGTCTTCTGGGTTTGTGATCAAGTGAGACTCAAATCAGTCTGCTCAGCTACAGAGAGTAGGTAGAATAATGAATCTCTACATAGAGGAAATTTGGTTAATACACTTTTCAGATAGCAAAATAAGAAAGGTGCTGATCAGACTGTACATATGCACATGCTTGTCTGCACCTTTGTTGTTTTCAGACACCAAAGTCGGATTTTCTTGTGCCAAGGCCCATATAATGTTCTAATCCTTACAACCACCCAACTAATAGGCTAGCAATGAAGTAGTTCATGAACTCGAATTTAGAGTTGTAGCTGTCATGCAAACATAAACAATTTGCAGTATACTGACATGCATTTTAATACTGATTGGCAGTTTAAGATGTTTGAAAGAGGCAAAGGCAAGGGACATGATACTTGGTATAAATGTAAATTTCAAAACAGTTTTCTTATTTTCACTAACACATGTTGTAGGCACACATTGGAATTGCCTCATAGAGGCAATTCCAATGTGTCCATACAACATATGTCTTTTCAATAAATGAGCTGTTCAACATAAACTTTTTAAAAACAGATTCTCATTTATTTTCATTGTTTCAGTGAAATGAGCATTTAGAAAAGAACAAGTTTTCATGTAGTTTGTCATGCACCTTGATGACAATAATAGACTACTTATTTTATTCTTTTGACAGCTTATCTTGAGATGTTTTATTGGAACAAATTGCTAAATCAGTAGTTGCGTGGTTGTAATGTGCAACTTAAAATTTGCATCAGATTACATTTTCAAATTTGTTTCTCCTTTAAGAAGCCAAATAAGGCTTGGTATTTCATGAGATACAGCTGTATATGCATGACCATTTTCCTATAATTCCTATGTAGAGGTAAAACTTCCCTTTATTAGCTTGTAATATGGTCCATTATAATGGACCCAAATATTGTGTTCCAAACTTAGAGACTGTACTGTGTTATTGTGATTGTACTGTAAATTCGGAATTTAACGCAAAGATTTAATTTTCCCGAAACTTCGAAGTTACGAAGTTTTTTGAAAATAAAACACTCACAAAATGGTGAAATCACTATGTCATTTACTGATGTAGGTAAATCATACCCTAGTCCCGAATAATTTAATGTCGTAAATATGTGTTTTAACGCCACTTGCGAAAACGAAATTCTCACGAACATTTCAGAACTTACAGTATATAAAGTGGGAGAAAGTGACTCCTGATTATCACAACAGACACACTGAATCTTTCAAAACTTTCTTAGAAATTGTCACAGTAAAATATTGGGATTCTTGTAACTATGACATATTTGTTGTTATTATTTTATTTGTTTGATTTGATTCTTTACATCCCAGTCAACAATTTTTCAGTTATGTCGGGAAGGGTCATGCTGGGTTGAACCAGTACTAAGCAAGAATAAATGTGTCTTGCTCAAGGACACAACACAGTGAAGCCGGTGAGGCTAGAACCCACTGCCCTCCGGTCTCGAGTCAAGCACTATACCACTGAGCCACTGTGCTCCCTGTTGTTATTATACCCCTGGATCTAGGAGCACAATGGCTCAGTTGGTAGAGCATTAGATAGGGGATAGAAGGATTGCTGGTTCAAGACACATCTGGGCCACTGTTCTGTGTCCTTGAACAAGCCACTCTCTAGGCTGCTTAGTACTGGCTCAACCCAGAAGGAAGAAAGGACATTGTCCTGACATGGCTGAAAAATTGTTAAGCGAGACATAAAGCATCAACAGGAACAAACAAACAATGCCCTTGGATTCCACACAATATATATTGGATGACCCCCCCTACCCCCATTTCATTTTATTTGTAGTTGTTTGTGATGTGGGTCACTATCGAAATATCTCCCATACAACACACTGTACGAAGTGTCCCCACAATTACTACCAGAACATGAAGGGTAAAACTAGCTGTATATTTTGTGGTGCGGGGAAAGTCACCATGCAAGATGGATCATCAGCTCTGGAAGACTGTGTTCGTGAGTATAGATATGACCTTATAACCAGCTCTTAACCTTTAACTCCAAATGCTTTTTTTAGATCATGACATTGTCAGTTACAAGCGAAAAATATGTGTACAAAGTACTGGTTAACAGCTTGTTCAAGCTTGCCCAGAAAAAAGTGTAGTTAAGTGAACTGACCGTCCTGCCATGACCATAGCTGTTGACTTGGGATGTAAAGCAACAAAACAAATAAAAAATCATTTTCTGTTTTTAGACAATATTGAAATTTTAATACTTTTGAAAATATAATGGAAAATGAAGCATTTGCTCCAAAAGAGCAAATGCTCCATTTCCATAATATTAAGAAGTCAAAAGGTGTTATTATATGGAGAAAAGGGTTAAAACTCAAATTTTGATACAATCAATTCTAATCTAATACCAGAAATGCTTTAAGTCAGATCACATGTTGCTTTCAAAACAAGCATCTTCAAAACAAGCATCATCATATCTAATATCTTGGATTATATCCAAACCACATGCACATCTTCAGACCATGACCAAATTATCTGTAAAGTTTCAAAGCAATATGGTATAAGACTGTAAATAATAATAATAATAATAATAATAATAATAATAATAATAGTCTTTATTTTCAGAGGGTAACACATTTAGCCAAAAAAAAGCTAATCTTCCATGAGGCCCTCTATGAACTACCTCCAAAAAATAATACAAGTATAAAATACAAACATGATTTACATGTAAACGAGATAATACAAACATCATGAAACACTTTCAAACCTACATACACACAGGCATACTTTTTTACATAAGTATTATATATATCATATCTCTAGATACAAGTGATAAGTAATACCAATTATATCTGCACACATGTTCTCAAAAGAAGCGTGTCAATGAGACGCTTCTTATGAGCACCAAACTAAATAATAAAACTGGGGAACAAAACATATTCACAATTTTACGCTCAAAATTATGTTCATATGGACATACAATTATATCAGTTTCAAAGATTGAAAGATAGACTGGATTTCATCATCTTACTACAATATCTATGAAAAGAGTCAACAGTTTCTAAATTCTTCAAACAGTCTGGTAAGTTGTTTAAAATGACTGGACCTGAATAAATTAAGCTTTGTTTGAAAATTTCTTTTTGTGGCCTTGGAGTATAAAAATCCAATGCACCTGTTAATCTTAGAGACTGAAGCGTTTCCTTAGAAGGTGGAAAAGAGAACATTTGATTTACATATGAGGGTAGGACGGATTTAGAAACTTTAAACATAAATTTAGCCTTCCTGAGGAAAATGCGTTCATATATGTTTAAAATTTTAAGCTCATCCATACTGTTGGCAATGTTATCATATTGATAATTTACAATGATTTTAACAGCTCTTTTTTGTAACCTATAAATTCTTTTTAGATTATATTGAGATGTTCCTCCCAATATTGTAGAACAATAGTCAATGTGAGGTTGAATATATGTTTTGTAAAATTGTACTCTGTGCTTGGTGGATAAATAGTCCTTCAATTTGGATAATAGCCATAGATTTGAAGAAATTTTCTTAGCAATAAAATTATTATGAATAGACCAGGTTAGATTGTTATCAATGCGAACTCCAAGAACTTTCTCATTTTCAACTGAGTTCAAAACATCATTGTTGTAAGTTAAAAGCAAATGTCATTATGAAGATGAAGACGTTTTTGAGAGGTGGTATTAACATTGCCTTGGTTTTTTCTGTGTTTAATAACATTCCATTGAGCTTATACCATTCAGAAAGATTTTGTAAAGCTATCTGCAACTTTTGCTCAATATAATCTTGAGTTTCACCAATCATATACAATGTGGTGTCTTCCGCATAAAGATCAGTAGAGACATTATTGGTATATAGTGGTAGATCATTTATAAACATTAAAAATAACAATGGACCCAAGATTGACCCTTGAGGCACACCAAACAAAACATTCTCAGTTCTTGATTCAATATTATTTATGACGACTTTCTGCTTCTTGTCCAACAAATAAGAAGAAAACCAATTAATTGCTTTATCTGAAAGTTTATAGTGTCTTAGCTTTTTAAGCAAAAGTGTATGATCTACCAAATCAAAGGCTTTCCTAAAATCAACCATGACCATACCAATTATCTGACTGTTATTTATAGCTTCTAGGAATTTAATGATCATATGTAGGAGGAGTTTTGCACACAAGATACCCACTATCTATTCACTTGGAATGTAATAATCTCCTTAAAAAATGACCCAAGTCCAAATTGTGGAACAAGTGACAAAAATATCAGAGGATTATAACCAAACCACATGCTCGTTTTTAGACCATGACAAAAACATCTGTAAAGTTTCAAAAGAATCGGCATACAACTGTAGGAGGAGTTACACACAAGGAACCGGCTACTTTAGGAGAATTGAATCACAGAATGCAGAATACTATGTCCCCTCGCTTTTCTTTGAAACGGTGAGGTGAGATAAAATTTATATCCTATGATATTACCAAACTTCATGAAACTTGATGGATAGAGTTGCATATGAAGATTGTGCAGATTCCTTCATTTTTGAGTTGACTGAAAGGCATGGTAGCCTTAACAAAGGAAATGGTTTATAATGACCATCCCTCTTAATATAGGTCCTTCAGTAACTCAATAGACCTGATATGATCCTGGTCTTGCTCTGGGTCCAAACTGTTTGACACTAATTATATTTCTTTAAGAAATAAAAAAAAAAATAGGTTGATTATAAAAAGTATATGTGCAGATGACAAAAAGACATAAGAATTTACTTACATCAGGCCTTTAGTTAAGAGTGCGTACAAAAAATTTATTTTCTTGTTTCTCATCCGAAACATATGTTGTGGGTACTCAAAAGAACCGTCTCATGGAGACGGTTCTTTTGAGAACCCAAAACATATGATACAACTGATGAGTTAGACAATATTTACTATTTTACGCTCAAAAATTTAGTTTATCTAAACATATACTAACATGTATAGAGTTAAGCATGAACTTTTCTGTACATCCTTGGTAATCAAGGCATGATCCATTCCTCTACTCTGTATTTACCACCCCTGGGACAACTTGCTTATGTTTGCTCAATATCATAGGTTATAAATAGAGAGTACTAGGTGAGTGTCTTTTGATATCAAGTTTACCTAGCAAGGCTTTGAGAATGTTTGTTGACATCGCGAGGCTTACTGAGAGATTCAACATGCATTCTCAAAGCCGAGCCTGGTAAACTTGATATCAAAAGAGGCAAACCTGGTATTCTATTTATCAGTTTACAAGCTGATTCGCTGTTTAGACTAGTGATAATGACGTAATTCATAGTTCTCACTCAACCAATTGTTACTTCCCTTTGAAAAAATGGTCAGCCATGATGTAGGTCAAAAATCAATAGACCACATAGTGGAAAAATAGAAAATCTATCTTTTTTACTCAGCAAGACTATTTTTTCATGTTAAACCGAGCATGTTTATTTTTGAATTCCATTTTTGCATAAATCATTGCAACTGTCACGGCACAAGGATGCAGAGGTTTTTAGAAAATTAGGTTTTTCTATTTTTTGCCTATTTGTCTTATTGATTTTTGACCATCAAGATGGCTGACCTATATTTCAAAGGGAAGTAACTATCGGTTGAGTGGGAACTATCAATAAACGGTTTTCGTTTCCATTCAATGTCATTGAGGACGTCATTCAAAAAGTGCAAGTCATGATTACCTGACAAAGGCACTTGCTGTGAGATAGAAAACATTTATCAGGCAAACTTGCAATCTGATTGGTGATCCCAGTATTTTCATGAGAAAATTTATATTTTTATCGCATACCAGCTGTGGCAAATCAATTTATTGTTCTATTTTATTTTTACTATATCGTTTGTTACAAATCTAGATTGGTAAGACCTCCAATAATGTGTACATCACGTTTCAAAAGAATGTCAGTTTTCAAGTTCACAATCTTGTTCAGTTAATTGACACAGATATAACATGATTTTCCTCCGTCATCGACTCACAAAGACTTATATTGTACCATAATAATTTATTATCTACATTTGCACTTGCTTACAATGTTCTGTAATGTTTGCCTTGTATAACAGCATTACAAATCTTGCAGGCCTCCGCCACATTTGATCACAAAATATATATATTGGTTCCATCCCCCCTCTCCCCCTCCCATGAGTAATTTCAAGAGAAAAGCTGCATCTTGGTATAAGAGAGTAGAGATATATAACTGACATTTTCATGGGCTACTGAGACACTTCACTCTTATAATTGAGCCAGTGCATGAGATTTCCAACAATGTGGTATGTGCGAGCAGCAAAGGCTCAGATCAGCCTGCGCATACCCGCAGTCTGATCAGAGCCTTTGCTTGTCGCTTGAATATTTTATGAGTGTTAAGCTACTGACTGAACATCCTTTGGAGTTTCTAAGCTTAAAAAGAGGCTGCACAGGGTCGTCTGAGTGTACACTTGTCAAAATGACAAATTGTTGGAAATTTCATGCCAGGGCTCATTTTTATGATTAATTATTCACAAAAGTATCATAATTGGTCACACCTCGGTTACCAAGGATGGCTCTGTATGGAGTAAAAAAGAATTTAATCTCCAAACAGGGAGTGAATTGCTCATGTTTCCAATAAGAATCTATCATGAGTGTGAGGGTAGGATAGAAAAATCTGTCCCAAGGATCACAGTTTGGCATCACGAGGCTTGCCGAATGATGACAAACTGTGATCATGAGGTACGGATTTTTCTTTCCTACCCTCACATGTATAATGGATTCTATTTCTTGCTCACCACTGTTTTTTTTATTTTGAAATAAGCTTCCAGAAGCCCATAATTATGCTAAGATACAATTTCACATAATGACGTCACTTTAACATAACAATGATGTCACTTGACTACCATGTGTGTCAGTTCCAATGTAGCCCTCACATGACAGCCTGGGTGAGATAGCATGGGTAAGATAAGATTTTCTACCCCAGGGTAAAATCTCAGATATCCTTATCCGGTGTGCAAGAATTATTTCTCCAAACAGGGATTGAAATTGCTCAGGTTTCCAACTTATTATCTAATACACTGTATTATTTATTCCAACAGCTGAGTGCCAGGTTGGGGAGCAGTATGACAGTACCAATAAACGCTGTGACCCATGCCCTCAAGATTTCTACAAGGAGAATGTCGGCAATCATGACAGCTGCCAAGCATGTGGGGCAGGTCGTGTGACAGTTGGGGAAGGAACTAACTCCAGTGCATACTGTATTTATAGTAAGTTTCAGCAGACTAGGGTAAAGACAGATAACTTTGGGCATCAGGTAAATTCAGACATACATTTGCAAACAGTGGAAATCCAGATGAGACGGCTCCTTATGAGCCGTCTCATCAGGATTTTCACTGTTTGCTTGGTTAATTGATTTTGATTCCAATAACTAGAATATGAAAGCAAAAAGGTCGCTGCCCGTATTTAGCCGACTGTCCGAATTTACCCGACTTTACCCTATAGGTCCAGATCAATATAAGTTTTGGGCGTAAAAAATAGAGAATACTGGATGAGTATCTTTCATATCAAGTTTACCAGGCAAGGTTTCAAGAACGATTGTTGAATCATGAGGCTTGCTGAGTGATTCAACATGCCTTCTCAAAGCAGAGCCTGGTAAACTTGATAGCAAAAGACAGGAACCTGGTATTTTATTTATCAGTTGTCCAAAATTTCACTTTTCAAACTAGCGATAATGACATAATTATCAACTTTTTAGCTCACCTGAGCCATAAGCTCATGGTGAGCTATTGTGATCATTGGATGTGTGACTCGTCTGTTTTCATCAATTGCTTCAAAAGACATCGCCTCCTAAACTACTGGCTGGATTTTAACCAAACTTGACAGGAATGATTCTTATATGGCCCTCAATGATAACTGTTCAAATGGTTTCTGTCTGTTGCATATCTAGGTCACACAGGCTAAAAATAGATTATCCAGATGAAAACTTTAAAACTTTCTTGTCTGAAACCAGAAGGCCTAGAGCCTTGATATGTAGTATTATCTAGTGGACCTTTATCATGTTTGTTCAAATTATGCCCCTGAGGCCAAAATTGGGCCAGCCCCAGAGATCGCATGTTTTACATAGGCTTATACAAGGAAAATATGAAAAAAAACTTCTTTTATGAAACCACAAGGCCTAGAGCATTGATATTTGGAATGTAGCATCACCTAGTGGACCTCTATCAAGTGTGTTCAAATTATATCCCTGGGGCAAAGAGGAGAAACCATGAAAAGTCTTCTCATCTAGAACCACAAGGTCTAGAGTGTTGATGTTTGGTATGTAGCATCACCCAGTTTGTTCAAATTTTGTGCCTGGAGCCAGAAAGGGACCTGCCCCAAAGATCACATGTTTTACATAGGCTTACATAGGCTTATATAGGGAAAACATGAAAAAATCTTCTTGTTTGAAACCTCAATGCCTAGCTAGAGCATTGATATTTGGAATGTAGCATCACCTAGTGGACCTCTACCAAGTTTGTTCAAATTATGGCCCTGGGGCCAAAAATGACCACCCCATGTGTCACCAGGGAAGTGGCCATCTTTCAACAGATACCTATATATAAGCTTTATGCAAAACTCAGGTGAGCTATTCAGGGCCACTTGGCCCTCAAGTGTGTAATTCAGCGTCCATGGTGACATTATTTAAAAAGTGCATCATCATGACCTGACTAAGGCACATGCCGTGATATAGAAAATGACTTATCAGGCAACATGCAATAATGCAGTTGATTTGAGCATTTACTGACAAGTATAAATATTTATGTCGCTCCAAAGGGGTGGAGAAACATAGAGATTTTGGTGTCTTCCGCATGCTAACATGTAAACCTTTTAATGGATTTTGACCAAATTTGCACAGATACTTATTTGAGGTAGCCGAAAGGTATGGTTTGATTTTCATGACTGTTACGACATAAAGCCGGTCAGGAAGGAAGAGGGGAAATCTTATTGGAAAATTCCTTTATGCGATGACGATGCTACCAGGGAAAAATAATGCACACAACTAGCAAAAACTTTTCAGGCTAATTGACCATCCTATACTAGAGCAAGTTGCCACTCCAAGATCATTTCACTAAGAATCAATCTTGGATTGTCCTGCTCAAGATGTACGTCAACTAGTCAGAAATAAGAGACGTAAAGAATATGATTAACATATAGCTTAAGTTCTCATAGGAAAAAAAAATTGGGCCCTTTAATATTTCAGTTCTCGTATTGACGAGAAATCTCGAGATTATACGCGTCTCGCGAACACTATGTCTTCTAAGCCGCATGTGTGTCTACTTCAGACCATCGGCGCTGAGGTGATCGAGCCTGTACTTTGGTCGTCACTGGTTTCACATAATATTTCTTACGCGTACTACTGATCGTCGTTCAAGACGTCAGGATTAATATAAGTGGTTCTTCCTGATCATATCCCCACGTTGGGGTGTCAGATTCACTTATAACAATTCAAGCCGGTTGGCTCCCCATTCGGTTATTCTACGTGGTAACGATTGGGCCTGATCCACGCTGGTCGTGGCCTGAGGGGGACAGCTAATAAGTGCCCTCAGGTAATAATCATTTGGCTCACCAACATTCAGCCTCCAACGTAGGAGGGGACACAAGAGACGATTCTGCAAAAAACAATCTATATTTAGAATCTCAGAATCACTCTTTTGCGTCAATAATGGGGTTGTTCGTTTGAAATTCACAAAAAAAGAAATAATTTCAGTGGTCTTACTCTTTTAAATTACAGCCTAACCCTATAAGCGCGCGATTAGCCCTCACCTGTGGGTGTATGGCTAATGGCTCCCATGCGGTTAGGATGGATCGGCTCTTCTAAATATCCACACTTAAAATTATATTATAGAGAAGTATTTTTAGTGACTGGCCTATGTCAGCGCTAAACAATACCTCTTATGCCAAACGAACAAACCCATACGTAACAAAATTTTCTATACACTGTCGTAACGTCACCCTGGTTAAGACGCTATCGCAGCCGAAACATCAAGATCCCGTGGCCCTTTATCCCTTCAAGGTCACGTTATCTAGATAGTTTCGAGGTTTACAAATACTGATACCAATTCTCTCAAAATTCCAGGAAAAGGTTGAACAGTGTGGTGCCGACGTAACGTTTGGACGTTTACGTCGGACATCACCCTGCCCACGCACTAATTTCGTACATGTATAACGTATCAGTTGTAAACAACTAATTATGACCTCTCGGCAAAAATATTTACATCAATATTGAGAGATTACCTTCTGCTGTTTTATGTGTGTAAAACCGTACAATGCTTTCTTACATTTATTTTGGTGTAACAAATATTATAATTGTATAAAATGTCCCCTAACAAGAATGGGAAATTCCATCCTTTATATATTGAAAAACGCACAGGATTTCCGAGATATTCAAGAAAAGTAAGGAAATCGTGCAAGCGTTGATAAATATAGACACAATGAATTCCATCTCAGACAAACCGACCTTTTATTGGGACTATCAATAGAAAGAGTACCGTATCATGGTTCGAATAGGTGACCAGGTGCATACCTAAACCTCTGCGTATTTGTGCGTATACGCAACCATCACTGATTCTGTTATTCCAGCCATTCTGCATCGTAACAGACCTTGACCTAATTTTCAATGTCACCAGGATTATATAGCTGCTTTTTGGCATTAGTGTCAGTGTCCACATAGCAATTTGTCTGTACCCTAACTTGTGAACTGTCCAAGTTATTTCAATAGAAAACTTAACATTTTGATGTCCAAGTTATTTTATTAGAAAACTTACTATTTTTACATCTTAGTTATTTCCTTAGAAAATATAGCATTGTAATGTTTAAGCTATTTCACTTTAAAAATTAGCATTGTAGCACCTAAGCTATATCACTAGAAAAGTTGACATTGCAACATCTAAGCTAAGAAGTTAACATATTGATATCCAAGCTATTTCAATAAAAAAAAGTGAACATTGTGATTCAAGCCATTTCAATAGAAAACTTATCATTGTGATGTCCAAGCTATTTCACTAGAAAAGTTAACATTGTGACATCTAAGCTATTTCACTAGAAAAGTTAACATTGTGACATCTAAGCTATTTCACTAGAAAAGTTAACATTATGACATCTAAGCTATTTCAATAGAAAAGTTAACATTGTGACATCTAAGCTATTTCAATAGAAAAGTTAACATTGTGATATCCAAGCTGCTTCAATGGAAAACTGAACCCTTAAAGCAGGAATTACAACAAAGGTCATCTGCTTTTGTTGTCATCTGAAATGTTTTAAAAGCCTTTTCAGCAAACAGTGTAGACAAATATCAGACTGGTTCTAAAACAGCAGGCTGATCATGGTCCATACTGCTTGCTCTTATATTTACATTGGTCAAATAGTGTTAGCAAAACATGCTGCAGACCGTTCAACAGATGACATTTTCAGATGAAATTTTTACTGGAACATTAAGGGTTAAGATTGTGACGTTCACGTTTTTTCAGTCAATTTAACCTGTCACAATGACAAATATTTAGGCTATGTAGTTTTTGAACTTATGGTCATATCACTTTTTATGACAGGGGTTTCGACATGAGAAAACCTGTCTTCAGGGTTTCTAACCAGGTCATACCCAAATCAGTCTGCTCAGCTACAGAGACTACCTTGAATATTGCCATTTCACTTGTACCCAATTTAGATATGACACTTTCGATTAAGCAAATGACAAAGGTGGTGATCAGACTGCCTTGATGCACAGACTGGTCTGCACCTTTGTTATTCGCTAACCCTGAAAGTAGGCTTTCTTAGGTCGAGGCCCACAAAATTATTAGTTGCTGAAAACAACGATGTCATGTTACTAATTTGAGCCACAACATGAGATTTCCAACAATGTGGTATGTGCGATCAGCAAAGGCTTAGATCAGCCTGGGCTTACGCGCAGTCTGATCATAGACTCTGCTTGCCGCTTGAATATTCTCTGGCTGTTAAGCTACTAACTGAACAATATTTGGAGTTTTGGAAGCTAAAAAACAGGCTGCACAGGCTCGTATGAGTCTATAGTTGTCAAAATACCACACTGTTGGAAAATCAGATGAGCCATGGCATGAGATCTCCAACAATTTGGTATGTGCGACCAGCAAAGGCTCTGATCAGTCTGCGCATACGTGCAGACTGATCAGAGCCTTTGCTGGTCGCTTAAATATTTTATGACTGTTAAACTACTGACCGAACGTCATTTGAGGTGTCTAAGCTTAAAAGGAGGCTGCACAGGCTTGTCTGAATCTACACATGTCAAATTGTTGGAAATCTCATGCCGCAGCTCAAATGTCACGGCTCATTTTATTTTTCCTATGCACAGCTGGTTGTCATGCTGGTTCCTACTCTAATATTTCTGGCAACACTGTCCACTGTGTGCCATGTCCAAGAGGTCAGTACCAGCCGGAGAGCTACAAGGACCACTGTTTGAATTGTATCACAGGCCTCACCACAGTGAAAACTGGCAGCACCAGACAACAACAGTGCATTGGTAAGTTTTAACAATTCCCCTTGAAAATGGATATCTGCTGGTTCATTGAATATCAAACCTGTCAGATAAATGTCAGATATATATATTCATTGCCAAAGGTGGCAGGATATACATTTTGTGTCATCTGGAACCATATCTGTCTACCCATTTATATACAATAAGTACCAAAGCATTCCGATATTCGGTACATTTTGTTAGTTATAGTGCAAAAGGTTGGTATTGTTATCTCCAAGGTCAGCAGGATATAGTTTTGGCTTCATCTGCTTGTGTGTGCTTCCATCTGTTAGTTCCCTCTAAATCATATCTTTTTATCTTAAACTTCAAACACTTACATGTAACTTGTTTTTTCGTTTAAATATTTACACTTGCTGCTGTCTTCCCCTTGATGAACTTTTATTGCACAATCGTCATTATTTGCTGATGAAGATAATTGTCGAATAAACACATGTCATGATTGGTCTTTGTAATATTCAATTGACATCAGGTCATGGTTGTTAAAAAATAAAATCTAAATATAAGAACTGAGTTGTTTTTTCAACCTTCATCATGCGATGTGATGAAGACAGCGACCGTCACTAAAATTCTACATTAAGCACTTTATTAAATTTTAGCTCTGCCCACTGTCTTCATCACATCATGAAGGTTGAAAAATAACATTTTAATTCTTTTAACCGTTAATCCCATATACTATATTTAGAACAATGCTTCATTTTCCATAAATAATTCAAATTTTCAAATAGTTTCCAAAAAAATATTTTTTTTCATTTCACTAGTTTTGAAAATATTATGGAAAATTTCAAAGGCATCCAAAGGCGCTTGTGTGGAGTGAAGCATTAAAAGTAAAATAGTGGTTATCAGGGCTGGAATCAACAGAATAGTAAACATGTAAGACCTTGTACAGAAAGCTTCAGAAGCAGTCTGATCTGAAGGCAACTAGTGATAGAACTTACAGAACATAGTCAGATTTGATGAACCCCCAAAATAGAATTGATATGGGCTACGTTGGATCATGAGAATTGGGCATATTAATGAAGTAGTTTAATAATTTACCATTTTAAAACATTATTATGTTTTGTGTGCTTGAAAGAAACATCTCAGTGAGGCCTCTCTTTTAAGCACACAGGACATAATTTTGATAGTAAATAGTGAAAATAGTAATACTTTGGTTTATATATCATGACTTGAGCTTTCATTAACCCAAACTACTGATAATTTGAATTAAAAGTTTGTTTCATTGTCTTTGAAATATGTAAATGTTCTAAAATTTCGAACACTAGTTGTCTGCCAAAAAATCCTAGACAAACACTGCAGACCCAGATCAGACTGTTTGTAAAAAAGCAGTCTGACAGGGTCTTCCATGTTTGCTATTCTGACAAGCATTTTATGAATTACAGTCCTGATAACCACTGAGCCAGATGTCCTGATTACCAACATTTTTTTTGAAAAGAAAGTGAAAAGTGTATGAAATTTTCCAATATTAACCATAGCGAAAATTGACTGTTTTATTTGTTTTCAGTAATTTGCCCACCAGGACAAGGTCTAAGCTATGGAGCGACAAAGGTTTGTGGTCCATGTCCATTTGGATGGTTTAACGATGGAGTAGGGGATCCGTTCAATTTATGTAAACGCTGCCCTCTAGGCAAGTCAACAACTACGGCAGGCAAAGCAAGCTGTGATATGACAGGTAGGTCCATGTTAAGAGGAATGGTACACTTTTAACTCTGCATGCTGGGTAATTTTTCATACTTCTGTTGTTGTCTGCTGACTTTTTTCAAAGTTAGCTTTTTTCGAAAAATTCTTTCAATAACACTATCAGAATTCCAAACAGTTTGGATCCAGATCAGGGAAGCCATTTTGTCAGTCCAAATCTGGGTCCAAACTGTTTGCAAAGGTTATAAGCAGACGACCATCAAGGTGCCACTAGAAGAGTAAAACAGTGTGGATACTGATATGATTGTTTTGAAATAACAGCTTTTGAAATGTACATATCCCAAAATGTCCATACTTCATAAAATTTATCTTAATGATAAACAGGCCACATTGTGAGACAATTGTTTTTATAAGTCACCCCTAATATTAACTGAATTATTTCAACATAACCTAATAAACGTTTCCTATCTCACGGCATGTTACCTTTATCAGGTCATGATGACGTTGCACTTTTTGAATGACGTCGCTAATGACGCTGAATCAACACAAAAACGAAAAATTACGTCATGATCGCTAGTTTGAAGAGTGTTAAACAATGGGTAAACTGATAAATAGAATACCAGGTTGGCATCTTTTGATATCAAGTTTACCAGGCTCGGCTTTGAGAATGCATGTTGAATGGCTCGGCAAGCCTCGCGATGTCAACAAGCGTTCTCAAAGCCTTGCCTGGTAAATTTGATATCAAAAGACACTCACCTAGTATTCTCTATTTATCGCATGTGAACAGTATAAGAATCATACAATATTTCATCCGGGGTCTACACTGTTTGCTGAAAACAACATCTCCAAAGAAAGAAATACAATTTTAATTTGAATGTATAAACTCCCATTCCTCAATAAATACAATGGACTATCCTAAGTTTAATGAATCAAACCAAATGGAAGAATCCATTAGAGAATATAGGGTACATTCAATTTTTCAAGAGTCAAATCAAGTCTGTGTAGCTGAATAGAAGCTGATAAGTGTAAACTTGTCAGAGACCCAAAAGACAGGGGCTGATGTAATATAACTCTTCATAATCAACTGAACATGAAATTCCCACTGCTCCTAAAATTAAAATGCTGAAAAATAACAATATTTTCAGATGTTGTATTAATCCTGCTAATAAATGTTAAAATGCCAAAAGTTGTAGGCATTTTAACATGAGCTGGATAAATTACATGCTCAGTTGATTTGAGCATGAAAAAAAATTATGACCTCAAAGCGTGGTTTTATGCCTAAAACAGAATGAAGATGAAAGGGCAGTCCAAAAATACTTAGCACTTGAAAATAGATGACCAAATACTGCTTAGAAAAAAAACTTTGTCATGTATGGATAACAGTTAATTTCCCTGTGCTAGGAAATAGTGCATTATTGTCCCTTTATAATGCTATATTTAGGGTCCAAAGGAATGAATGAAGTAATCTTGAACTGTATTATAAAGGGACAATTTTACAAAAAGAATTATTGGAAAATGACTATGATATCATTGTAACATTCCATGGTAAAAATAATTGGGGGAGACAACATGGACATGTTATACCCATATCAGTGTTATAACTAGGTGTCATGTAAAGGGACTGAACTGTACATTACTATTCTTGGTGTGTTAACCCTTTACTCCACACAAGCGCCTTTGGACGCCTTTGAAATGTAAGATTTTTGAAAATATTATGAAAAATGGAACATTGGCTCCAAATATTATGAAAAATGGAACATTTGCTCCTGAGGAGCAAATGTTCCATTTTCCATAATATTTTCAAAACTAATGAAATGTAAAAAATATTTTTGGAAAATATTTGAAAAGTTGAATTATTTATAGAAAATGATGCAATTTTGGACGCCTTTGAAATGTAATATTTTTTAAAATATTATGAAAAATGGAACATTTGCTCCTGAGGAGCAAATGTTCCGTTTTCCATAATATTTTCAAAACTATTGAAATGCAAAAAATACTTTTTAAAAAATATTCGAAAATTTGAATTATTTATAGAAATTGATGCAATGTTCTAAATATAGCATATGGGGTAAAGGGTTAAAGGGATTGCTCTGTACTTGTTATATCCAAATCAGTGTTATAACTAGGTGTCATGTAAAGGAACTGACCTATACATTTCTTTTCTTGGTGTGTTAATGGAATTGCTCTGTACTTTACTATTTTTTCTATCTATTTTTGCAGTAGAGGACCCAGCACCCGTTGTTATAGTCAGTGTCAACATTGTCTTTGATTGCTCCTTCAAGGTCGAAACTGATTGCTCCCAGCAGTCCTTCAACAATATCCAGCCACGAATTGAAATCAAGATTCAGGCATTTTTTAAAAGTGAGAACAGCAGAGCTCCAGGATTATGCGGGATTAATGAGTCTGCGTGTGACTTAGCGACTGTGAGGCTCAAGCCTTGTACAGTTACGAGAAAAAAGAGGGCTGCTACAATTACCACGGTGACGGCAGAGGTTTCTCTGTCTAATGTGTCGTAAGTAACTACTACATTTGTCCTAATTAGAACTCTGAGTGCAGTGGCGGATCCAGAGGGGGTTCAGGGGGTTAACTCGAACCCTCTCTCCACCCCACATTTTTAAATATCCAATGAAAATGAAACAATTTGGTCTCAGTGATAATTAAGAAAAAACGAGATAAAATCAGCAAAGCGAACCCCCAACATGAACTCCCTTTCCAGAAATCCTGGATCTGCCCCCGTATGTGTATTACTTTTTGAAAAGTACTAAACCATGATTTGAAAAGATCACCGGCGAGTGTAGGGCAGTCAGTAATATGTCTGTCTGAAGATACGTGTCTGACTGCAGCTCCAGGAGTCACAAGTTTGATCCTGGCCTGCTCCCATACTTTCGTGGAGATTCATCATGAAATAATTTCTACATCCATTGTCCTCCCTTCGGCTGATTCAGGAAAGATTGTTGTCAAATACAAGCGAAAATATGTGCATGAATTACTGATTAACCACTTAATCAAGCTTGCCCAGGAAAAAGTGTGGTTTAAAGTGAACTGACCGTCTCAACATGACCGTAGCTGTTAACTGAGATGTAAAGAACCAAACCAAACCAAAAATTTGAAAAGATCAGGGTACACACTGTTTTTCATACATATGATTAACTCTCAGCCCACCGGTCACAACTTTTGTCATCTACTCTCAAATCTACTTATGTTCTTAATTAGCCTAAATTGCAAACAATATGGACCCAGATCAGACAGCTCTCTTGGTAGCTTATATTGTTAACTTCCATGTTTGTTTGTTTATCAGCTAAGGACACTAGTGGTAATGAGTTGACTCTTTCATCATGATAGTCAAGTAAGGTTTTGTTTGATTTGATTCTTTACGTCCCATCAACAATCTTTCAGTTATGTAGGGACAGGTCTTCCTGGGTTGAACCAGTACTAAGCTAAGATTAATGTGTCTTGCTCAAGGACACAATGCAGTGACCCTGTTGAGGCTCAAACCCGCAGCCCCTCGGTCTCAAGTCAAGCACTCTGCCACTGAGCCACTGCGCTCCCTTAGCTTCCATGAAAAATCCTCGCCTGAAATGCACTTTTACTTACGCAGCAGATGTAAAAAGCAGACAACATTAAGACAAAATATTATAGAATAATTAAATTGCATCACTAGATTGGCTGAAAATCAGAAGTTCATATAGTGTAAAACAACTCATTAGTTTTCAGTGTGTGCTTATAGAGGCATGTGTAATTATAAAGTTGAATATGGTTATTCGTAAGACAATGATGAAAAGCTCAAAGCTCATGCGTAACCCTTAAAGCGCCACTTATAATTTGCGGCAGACATTTTCAAATTTTGTTGCTGTATCATGAATAACAAATAAGGTATGATATTTCATGTGAATCATCTGCTGGCAGACGATTCACATGAAATATGCCTTATTTATTCTGAAAATTAAGAAAGATGATACTAAATTTGTCGTCTGCTGCAGTCGTGATTGGCGCTTTAACGGTTAACTCTTTATTTGCTAGCAGCCACTTTTGTCATCTGCTAACCTTTGCAAACAGTTTGGATCAGATCAGAACCAACAAAAAGTCGATCCTGATCTGGATCCTAATGGTTTGATACTCTGATAGTGTTCCTGAAGCAATTTTTTGAAAAAGTTTATTTTGAAAAAATCAGGAGACAACAACAAAAGCATGAAAAATTACCCGGCAAGTATCCAATATTTAGGGATGGAATCTGAAAATGGATCCAAACTGTTTTGACACTCTGATGGTATTTCTGAAAAATAAAATCAGCAGACAACAAAAAAAATGCAAAATTACCGCATGCATTTTGAGAGAGAGAATGCTTCGCTGGTTTTGGGCATGTGGAGCGTTCTAGTGGTGCAATCAGAACAGCATGTGATATGCAGATTGATGGCAGGCGGGGGGCAGGGAGGCCCAAACAAACATGGAAGAAACTGACGCAGAGAGATTGCCGTGAGTAGAAGCTCAAGAGAGTTGACCCTCAAGGAAGGAGCACCTAGAGATCAGGTGTGAGATCTGCTATGCATGCAGCTAGCCAGTTACCTGGAAAGGGGCCCACTGATGTGGATGATGCACCTGCATGTTAATCAAAAATCTGATTATGATGATGATGATGATGAATGTGTGAAATTTTAACATTTTATATGAGAAAAGTTGAAATTTTAGAGTGGTAACTGTACTGATTTTATTTGTAGGGACTCGATAACTGTGACTGCTGACAATACAACCCTGTCAACTGCCAACTACATTACCCAACTCTTTGAGGCGAACCCTGAAGCCTTATCACCAGAGGTATTTATACGTCAATATAACTTCAATGCCTCAAACTTGGATATCTCATTAATTTTTATTAATTCAAACTCCCTCTTGAGTCTCCAGAAAATTGTTTTATATACAGTCAAATTTCGTTGCTTCCATGCCTTAGGGACTAGAGGTTTTTTATTTACAAGTATTGGAACTTCAAAATAAAGGAAAATTAGACATAAAAATATAGCCCCAAAAAATGAAAAATATCTTTTTTCTCTATCAAACATAAGTTTTGGACACTTAAAAGAAACGTCTTAAGGTGAAGTTTTTTTTATGCACCCAAAACATGTTATTATAGACAGTTATTAAAATAGGTCATGAATAAGTCCTTTTCTCTCAGTCCAGTGTGTCTTGGATTTTTTCAAATTAGCGTGTATTTCGAAAAATCGGAGATCAAATTTTTGAGGTTTTACTGTGGCTCCAGATATCCATCTATATTTAGGATAAACGGCAGATTTGTTTTATTAATTTAGGTGTGCTATATGGATTGATTAGAATTGCCTCAATGAGGCTGTTCTGAATAAAAACATGCAGCATACTAATGACACATTTCAATGGGGTGGTGTATTCAACAAAGTGTCGTGGACCTGTACATGAAAATATGGCACTTATTACATGTGTGTTGTATTTCATTAAACTGCATACACATCAATTCAGAGAGACAACAATTGCACACACACAATTGAAATTTCCGCTGTTTTTACAAATATGAGAAAATTATATCTCACATATCCTGTACTGATTAAAATTGAACAGCCGCACATTGATAGACAAGTGACATCATTGTTATCATAAAGTGACATCATCATGTTATGTCACATCTCAGCATATTCAAGTACTTATGGAAGCCATTTTTTTAAAAAACATAAGAAATTGGCATTTAATGGTGATCAGTTTGAGGAAGGGATAAAAAAAATCATTCTCTCATGATCATTGTTTGTCATCACTTGTTGATTTTGATAAAAAAATCAGCAGATGACCAACAAACACACAGTTTTTTTCTGGTAGGCCAAGAATTTTAAAATGTCTTGATGTATTTTTCAGCCTGGAGTGATTGATTTTGGAAGTGTTCTAACAGTACCAACTGTATCACCATTTTGTAATCCTGGTTATGTGGTAAATGCCACAGAGCATGTATGCCGTAAGTATGAATAGGCATTGATGAGAGAAAACCTGTCTTCACGGGGTGGGGGTGGGGATGGATGCGACAACAAAGGCACAGACCAGCCAGTTCGATCAGTGCCCTTGGTATTCACTTACTGCAAAGTATCATAGCTAAACATGCATCACGCTAAATTTCAATATTCTAGGTGGTCTCTGTAGCTGAGGAGGCTGGTTTGAGTCTCGCTATTGGAAACCCTGAAGACAGGTTTTGTCCTGTCGAGACCCAAATGATATTTCTAAATGCTATTAATTTTTTTAGCGTGGATCCACGCAGGTACTGATATTTGCCACTTTAGATAAATTATGCTAATAGTCTAGAATCAAGGTTACCAGATGCATTCTCTTAAATGAAGCCTTTGATTGAGATTGATCTTTATGGGTAAAATATGTACAAGGCCAAAACTCCCCAGATGTGGTGTACTTCCTAAGGACTTTATATCTGATTCCTCCCCCTAGCCATAGGCTGTCTAGTCATTTTGAGAAGATAAACAGGGCACCAGTTTAATTTGGACTCAGCTACCAGTAATCCGAGCGTTCTCTGATGTTTAAGTGGCTTTTCCATATTTTGATAATAGTAACTTATAGTGGCAAATATCAAAATAAAGAAAAGCCACTAAAACGTCAGAGAAAACTCGGACTAAGCTACCAGTAGCTTCATCATCATTGTCATCATCATTATTGTCATCACCACCAACTGCATCACCAACGTTTTCACCATCAAGGTCATCATCATCAGCATTATATCTTCCATTTCACCATTAATGTAATTAGGCCTTGAGCTGGCTATAGACCCCCCTCCCCCCCCCCCCCCCCCCAGGGGGAATTTTGTAAGCTATGATTTTCTGAAAGTACATTATATAAGACACAAAATAAAAGATGTTAGCCCTCTGAGAGTGGCAGCGTTAACGTGTAACAGCCCGTTATATACGTTACCCCCCCAAAATAGCATTAAACGTCCCTGATAATGTCTCAACCATGACATGTTCGTACATATTTGCATGCTAACACAGGTTTATGAACTTCTTATAACACAGTTACATATTTTTAGTATTAATTTTATAAATGTCTTGAGTAATTACCGTTGTATACGTTACTTAGTGTTTCCTGCGTTATTTCCGAGCATCAGTTTGGTATTTATTGACTATACGTGTATTACATCTGTCACAGAATATAGTAAATCTATAAGGCTGCTACTTAAATGATTTAAAGTTTTTTTTTATGGTCGCTTACACTGTTTTTCAGGTCCATGTTATGTATGTTACCTTCAAAATAGCATTAAACATTTAAGTTAATGTCTCTAACAAGCCCTGTTTATACTTATTTGCTTGCTTGCACAGGTTTATGTACTTCTTTTAACAAGTTTTACCTATTTTAAGTATTCATTTAATAAATGCCTTGAGCTTTAACTGTTATGTGTGTTACCAAATGATACATAAGTTATTCTGAGTATCTGTATAGAAGTTGTTGACTATACATGTATAAAGTCTGTCAGAGAATTTAGAAAATTTATAAGGCTGAAATAAATTGAAGTTCCTTATTAATTTATAGTGACTTAAACTAATAATATTATGTGATCTATCAACCTTCGCTGTTTGCTCACATAAACAGTATAGATAACATGCATTCAAATCGGATGTTCTGAAAGACAGTCACTGTGAAACAGCTCAGTACTGGGCAAGGTATATGGGTATGATTCATATGGTGTTGACACTGATAAGGGCTAAAAAGAAGACAACTTTGAATTGCATGTCATCTCTATCTGTATGCCTTGTTCCCAATGTTCATTGCAAACGATCACAACAACTACGCACAATATGTACCTGTGTAACTGATTACACTCATAAATTTGATACACATCCCAGATGCAAAGAACTTCTCGAACAAAATGGGTTTAGTGTGTCACAACCATTGATTCTTTGCTTGAGAAATGCTTTTGATATAACTATCAGGCAAACAATAAAGAGGTATTATTCAGCAACTAGAACTGCGCTTCGTACTACAGATGGAATGGTGTATTACTCATCACATCAGAGCTCAATATAGTGAAACAACTCTTCAATGCACTGAAATGAAATATTCAATCTGCTCAGATGCAAAGTAGAATGATTACTAGAGGCAGTTTCAGGCTTCACCAATCCTTTTAGTTCTAGTTTTGAAGACATTGAACTGTACTTTTTGTCTTTCGGTGTGCCTGCTAAGCCTTGCATAGCTAAGTATCTTATTGAGGCTGATGACATTGGCAGGAAGGCTGTTGCAGACTTCATTGACTCACTTTTACTTAAAAAAAATCTGTCTTTCACATGCCCCATGAAATGCTACAAGCTAATAAAGTTTTGATGCTTGCGAGGTCAAGCAAGAAGAAATTGCTTAATTTACAAAACGTAAACAGGCAAATGAGAGCTGAAAGGAGCCTCTTTGGTAAGCATGACCTTCTTTCTATTGGCATGGAGTTGACTTTGCCGTTCCTTCTGGGACCTGTACCATGGTCACTGACAACTCTTGATAGAATTTCCACCAAAACTGACAAGTCCAAACTTCAGCATGGCTTGCAATCACACATTGAACCAACATTAGATTGGCCATGACGTTGATGTTAATGCAGTAACTACAGAGCATAATAGCTTTTCCTGTCGCCTTCATGGATCTGATGGCACCAGTGTTCATCCAGGCACTAAAGGCAGGGCATGTTGGTTGTGTCACTGATACATAAATACAATGTATAAGCAGCAGTCTATAAAGTCTTACAAACATTCTCGCAGATGATAACCTGGGTGTTTTGTTCAACAATGGTGTACGCAACAAAAGGTGCAGCTTCTGAATGTCAACAGCATTGGCCAGAATATAGGGGGAAGAGATCTACACTAATACACTGTTTAACATATTGTGACACTACCAATGTGCCGATGTGTTAGTACCACAGAAAGGTTATTCCTATCAAACTGATAGAGAACCCCTCCCCCACTAGTTCATCAACATTCTAAGAAGGGTAGGAAAACAAATAAAGAATTGCTCTAGGCACTCATCAGTGATATGAAGCCCTAACATGTGCTATTTATGTAATTGTGAATATGCTGCAGTATGACATGTTTCTGAAAAAAGTACCAAAGCCATACACATATACTGACTATTTCAAATGGCATGAACATGAGCTTACCTCCACCCTGTTTTCTGTCCTTAAGATGTACACACAAAGATTGAACTATCAAGTCTCTCCCATGAAAACAAGTGAGACTTTCCAGATATGGACAAAATGTGTGGAAAATAAGTGGGAAGGAAATCAAGTACCTCTGGGTGAAAGAAAACTTGATTGTACCCTACCAAAAGAGCCACAGACTTATATTTCATATTTTGTGTGAAATGGGGTTACCATGTTCAAAACTCAACAACTCAAACCATATAAAAGATAGAAACATAATGTTTGCAGTTTCCAAAAGGTACATAAACATTCTTTAATACAAAATGAGTTAGTAAGCACATTCACATTAAAAATATCAAACTATATTAGATTCATAAATCATTTATATAGGAATAATGAAAATGTAACATACGTAACACTTTGGGGTGCATATTTGTTATGAAAGGTCCATATCTGTGATGCAAAAATAGCTTACTTGGATGATATAGCCAATTTGGAAATCTTACCTTATGGTTTGCACTTTTAAGAAGTCATGCCATTTACTAAAATTATCAAAGATGTTAATGGGATATATATATAATTGGCTGTTACAGGGTAATGGTGCCATTACCAGAGTGCTAGCATATTGCAAAATCCTTGCAAGATAAATCTGATAGAGGAGTAACAAGTTGTATAGGAAAATTCTTTAAAACCCTTAGATAATATATGAAGATTTGCTCTAGAACTTCTACCTGATGGGTTTTATTTGATCTTTTAAGTTGTTACTGGCACATTGCACTGAATGTTACAAACTTTCCATGAGTATTATATCAACTATATTTGATGTCTCTATAAAAGAAAAGAGGGTAGTTTTTGTTTTGAGTTACTTCCTCAGCAAATGAGCCTGAGTAAAAAGAAGTACATGGACCTGTGCCAGCATGCAAATAAGCACAAGCAGGTCGTGTTGGAGACCATATCTTGAATGTTTAATGGTATTCAGAGAGTAACATATGTAACCTGGGCTGTAAAATAGTGTAAGACATCATAATAAGGACATTTAATTCATTTGAATAGCAGCCTTATAGATTTACTATATTCACTGACAGATGTAATACATGTATAGTCAATAACTGCCATTCTGATACTTGGAAATAACATATGAAACACTAAGTAACATATACAACGGCAAAAACTCAAAACATTTATAAAATAAATGCTAAAATTATGTAACTGTGCTATAAGAAGTTCTTAAACCTGTGCCAGACTTTAAAAAAAGTGTGATTATGTCATGTTGGAGACATTATCAGGAAAATTTAATGTTATTTTGTGGGTAACGTACGTAACATGGTGTTACCCGCTAACGCTGCCACTCTCAGAGGGCTAACATATTTCATTTTGTGGCTTATATAATGTAGTATCTGGAAATCATAGTGTACAAAATTCCCCCTGGGGGGAAGTGGGGTCTATAGCCATTGTGAGGTCTGGAGAATTACATTTTACATTTCTGTGATATGGGGGGTACCATGTTTATCATCTAATAAGTCAAAAAGTATATAAGATAGAAACGTAACGCTTGCAGTTTTGAAAAGGTATATAAAAAAATCTTTAATGTAGTACTAAATTAATGAGCATAAACTGGTTTCAATAAAATTTAAGACAAACTATATTAGATGCATTTATCATTTAAAAGGGGGTTCAATGAAAAAATGTAACATAGACTACATCGGAGGTGACTATATTTGTTTTAAAATGTCATTATCTGTGGCCCAGTAATAGCTTAGTTAGAAAATATAACCAATTTGGAAATCTTACCTTATCTTTTGCACTTTTCTGAAGTCTTAAAAAGAATTTTAATTATCAAATATTTTGTAGGGTAACGTATGTAACAGGCTGTTACAGCTTAACGCTGCCATTGTCAGAGGGCTAACATGTTGCAAAATCCTTGCAAGACATTGGGCTTTAAGAAAAATATGGTCTAGGAAATTCCCCCTGGGGGGGAGGTAAACCATATCCAGCCAGTGGCCTAAATCATGTTATCAGCGAATCCATCATCAAAACCATTACTGACATCACAGAGATGTCATCATCAGATGTCGTCACACAACATTATCATTGATGTCATCAGACATCACAAAAGCCCTGCATCATCACTGTCATCATCAGTGTCATCTTCCACTTCATCTGGTGTCTGGGTGAACTTGTTTTTGTCCCATGTTTTTGAGACAAGTTTTTGCAGACAGACAGGACAGACAGAGGTACAAAAGATACAAAACATTGTAAAAAGAAAAGCTTTTACAGTAAAATCTGTCTTAAGGAGCCACTCAAAAAGGCTGATTATCTCTTAATGCAGGTCAAAAGTATTGCAGAATGCTTCAAGAGTGCATTCTGCAATACTATTGGCCTTCATTAAGTTAAAACCTTAAATTTGTTTTGTCTATTTTTGAGTGGCCGCTTAAGACAGGTTTTACTGTAGTTTGAAGGCCTGGATCTGATCTGGTTGGACTTAAGGGGCTGGGCCGAGGCTAAACATATTTTTTCAGAGAATGGTCATGTTGCTCATCAAATTAAAAGTAATGAGGTGTAGAACAATATGCAAGCAAATATTTGCCCTTACACACACACAGCCTTCACACCTGGGATGGGGTCAAATGGTCAATGTTTTCTGAAAGTGATCAAATTAAAGGGAATACAGCATAGAACAACATGAATGTAAAGATTTTGACCATGCAAACACCCCCAATGCCTGAAAAGGGTTAAAAGGTTAAAAAAAACTGAAAGTGATTATGTTGCATATTGAATTAAAGGGATTGAAATGTAGATCCATATGCATGCAAACAATTTAGCCTTACACACACACCCCTGGCTACTGGGTCGGATTTAAAGGTTAAATATTGATATTGTGCGATTAAGCATATTTATATACAAACAGAGGTTGCAACAGTGTCGATATTTTTTCATGTTCTGATTCTTCAGGAATATTGGGTTCTGACAGAAATCAGAAATACGGCATAAGCTGGGACTAGAGGGCTTGAGAATTGATGCACTTTCCATGAGTTCTCATGAACAGACTCAATAAAACCCAAACTGTTGTTTTCCAATTTTGTAGGTTCTCTCTATTTGTGAAGGATCCGTTTTTCCAGATTATTTTGGCATGTTGTCTGAAAAATGAAGGGTCAACTAAATATTTGACAGGCTTTAGTTTAAACGATGCCCAAGGTGGTCTTAAGTCTTAGAGAAATGGGATTCATATTTGAATTCAAAATTTTACATGCTGACAGAGGAGCAATAGGAATTTAACCCTTATCCTGCAGCTATTCTTTTCCCTAAAAATGATGTCTGTGTTTCACATCTGCTGCATTTATTCAAGTGCACTTTATACGGAAGCAAACAATATGAGCCCTGATCAGATTGCTCCCAAGGGAGCAGTCTGATCTGGGTCCATATTGTTAGCAATATAGGCTACCTAAGATGTAGGCAGACAAGAGGAACAGACGACAAAAGTCATGACTGCCGTGCTAAGCTTTAACATGCTACATTACCAAATATGGAACATTTGTATTACAGTTAAGAGTTAAGAGTTAACATGCTACATTACCAAATATGGAACATTTGTATTACAGTTAAGAGTTAAGAGTTAACATGCTACATTAACAAATATGTAACATGTGTATTACAGAGCCATGTGCAGTGGGGACGTACTGGATCAGTAGCGGTTGTGAACCATGTCCCCATGATATGTACCAGGATGAGGAGGGTCAGGTGGGATGTAAGGATTGTCCCCAAAACCAGTTCAGTGACGAGGTTGGCGCAACGGCTAATACTACTTGTAAATGTAAGTAAATACACAGATTTTGTTGACTTGATTGATGATAGTCTGAAAACTATATTATATGGGTCTTGATGCTAGAAAACCTGGCCTCGAGGTAACAAAACTTTTTCCATGCTCCAGCTGAGCTCGGAATTTATCCTGCTCATAAATGTTAAAATGCCAACAGTTGTTGGCATTTTAACATTTATGAGCAGGATAAATACAACATCCGAATGACCTAAAGCTTCTTCATTTGTCGGTATTTTAGTTTTTATGAGCAGTTGAAATCTCATGCAAAGTTTAGTTGAGCATGAAAAAAGTTTTACAACCTTGAGGCCTGACTTTGATGCATGCGAACAACAAGGAGCAGATCAGCATGCACATCTGCACAGTCTGGTCAGCACATTTGAGCCGCGACATGAGATTTCAAACAATATGTATGTGCGACCAACAAAGCCTCAGATCAGTCTGCGCATATGCGCAGTCTTATCAGAGTCTTTGCTAGTCCCTTGAATATTCTATGACTGTTAAGCTGCTGACTGAACATCATTTGGAGTTTCTAAGCTTAAAAGAAGGCTGCTCATGCTCGTCTGAGTCTACACCTGTCAAAATGCCACATTGTTTGAAATCACATGTCACGGCTCATTTGTTATTCTCTCTGGATAGTATATCAGCTAAACTAGCTCCATGCAAAGTTTCAATAATTTAGCTATAATAGTTTTTAGCTGAGCAGACTGGTTTGAGACTTATGTGGTCGGAGACTCTAAAGACAGGTTTTCTTGCATTGAAGCAAGGAATGTTGGGTATTAAGTGCTACCATAGAAACAGTAATAGCTGGGACAGAATTGAAAATATTGTCTGCTGCAAATTTTTAGGGTTAATACTCTGAAAACCTTACCAGAGTTTGGCCCTTGTTTAGAAAAATGTTACCATCCTTATGGACGGACACAGTTTTGAGTGATTTACAGTCCCTTTATAGTACACACGGGAAGGGCAGTGGCTCAGTGGAAGAGTGCTTGACTCAAGACTGAGGGGCCGCGGGTTCCAGGAAGACGCGTCCCTTTATAACTGAAAGATTGTTGATGGGATGTAAAGAATCAAATCAAACAAACAAAACCTTAGTAGCACTCCTCATTATTACACAGATTTGTATATTAAAGCACTATATTTGGGGTGAATGGACCATATTATAAACAAATTGAGTTATAAGGGGACAATTTTATACAGGAATTATAAGAAATTGACCATGAAATTGAAAAATGACCATTTTCCTGTAATTCCTTTGTAAAATTTAATGGTATTTTTTTTTGAGCTACAACATGACCACATTATATCCAAATCTGTATTATAAAGAGGTGTGTTAAAGGGTCTGCACTGTGCTCTGGAAACCTTACGAGAGTTGTGGCACTTGTTGAGAAAAAGAATACCACCCTGATTGACCAGCATATGGTTGGGGACACAGTATTGAGTTATTTGCATGATTTCTATTAACCCCAAATAGAGTGTTACAGGGTTCACACAGGCTTGAAAAAGTACTTGAATATACAGGACTGTCTTGAAAAGTCCTTGAAAATAAAATATGCCTTGAAAAGTACTTGAAAAACACTTAAAGGCCTTGAAAAGTCCTTGAATTTTACCATTTACAGGAGGATTCAATAGTGTTTTTGGAGACCTAAATCAGTATAAAATTGTGGTGCCTTTATTTGGTGCAGCATATGCTGCACCAAATAAAGACACCCCAATTTTATACTATTTATCTTAAACTAATATCTTTAGTAATGGACTCTAGCATTTCAGAAGTAGAATTTTAAGGTGTAAATCAATATTTTTCTAAGTTTTCAGTCCTTGAAAATAGTATGAAAGTCTTTGAAAAGTCCTTGAAAAGTCCTTGAATTTTACACAATCTTGCCTGTATGAACCCTGTGTTATAAAGAGACTGCACTGTAATATACAAATTAGAATTCTAGTTATTATGTTGTATTGTTTTTTTCAGCCTATTGTACAGCTCATGGTGACTACTGTAACAACAGGGGCACATGCAGTGAGACAGGAAAAAGAACGGCCCAATGTGTTTGTAGAGAAGACTTCTATGGAGACACTTGTGCCAGCAAAAGAAGTAAGTACAGGGTTCGCACAGGCTTGAAAAGTACTTGAATTTAGAGGGGTCTCTTGAAAAGTCCTTGAAAATTAAATCTGCCTTGAAAAGTACTGGAAAATCACTCAAAGGCCTTGAAAAGTCCTTGAATTCTTCTATTTTCTGTAGGACTTAACACTGTTGATAGAGTTCTGAATCAGTATAAAATTGTTGTGCCTTTATTTGGTACAGCATTTGCTGCACCAAATGAAGGCACAACAATTTCATACTCATTTTCTAGAACTAATTTCTCCATTATTTTAGTCCAGCATTTTTGAAGAAGAATTTTAACACTTTGATCAGTATTTTCCAAAACTTTTAGTCCTTGAAAACTGTAAAATAGTCTTTAGAAGTCCTTGAAAAGTCCTTGAATTTTACTCAAACTTCCCTCTATGAACCCTGAAGTATCACCTTATCATATACCAACAAACAATATTTTAAGATATTACCGGTTTTCTGACACAACCATGCAAAATCCCGTATCACGCTTCTAGTGTTTTCTAATTCCATATCACCATCTTATATTTTTACGCACATCACGCTACTTTTGCACCAGTATAAAATCCAGCACCAGACCAAAACCTGAATAGAATATGAACGCTATCAATTTTTTATCCCCCTGCGAAAGGCGGAGGGATATTGGTTTGAGGTCCGTTGGTCCGTCTTTCCCTCTGTCCTTCTGTCTGACCTCAGCAATAACTAAGTAACTAATGAAGGGAATTTCATGAAACTGATACTGGATATATATGACCATGGTGTAGTTCTGCTAGGGCTTCCACGTTTACGAAATTTTGTAAACGTTTACACGAATTCTAGAAATCGAAACGATTCCGTTTACACGCAATTACCGTACTGAATTTTTTCACTGTCGCACATTGGTAAAAATCGCCAATATTTTCCTAAAAAAGAGCTCTTAAAATATTGTACCTTGTGCAAACATTCGAGATTGTTTGGTTAGGTGTTGTGATAGAACTCATTTCAAGTAATTGCAACCTGACTGCAACATGCGCAGGCTCATCGATAACCGACATTTCTCTAGTGTGTCTTCCCTTATAAACAATAGCAAATGTGTAATTGGTTGACATGCGCGAGATGTAACTGCCAATAGTAGGCAGCTGAAATTGACATCAATACACACACCGATGGGAAGTGAAAAACGACAACACAGTTTGAAGCGAAATGCTTTCACGTGCGTGTCCACCTAATATTAAGGACATAAGGTGTGCATTTACATACATGTTTCTGATGAATATGCCTAGCACAGTGAGATTCAGGACATTTTCATCACAACGGACATCGGTCACTGTGTTCGCTGAGCATGTCCACCGTAGTTCTAATTTTATTAATTAACTCTTGTCAGAAACTTTATCAACTGAAAAAAACAACAACACTATTTTTCATTAGAAGATGCTATTAATAAACCATGAAGGTTGTCACGTGCTAAAATTCGTTTAAACGGTAGGTCATTTTTGTAAACGTTTATTGCATAAACACGAAACGCTTCCGTTCACAGGTGTAAACGTGGAAGCCCTAAGTTCTGCACATGAAGTTTCATCAAGAATTTCATGAAACTTATACGAAGTATATATTACCATAGTGTGATGTTGCATATTAAGATTTGTGAGGATGTCATCAGTTTAAGAAGAGTTATTGCTCTTTGATCACCTTAATATTCAATTAATTTGTCATTTAATAACCAATGGATGGCATTTTATGAAACTTATACTGTATATGTATGACCATATGTGGTAATACACAGTAAGTTTTGTCAAGATGTCTCAGTAATTGAGGAGTTCTTGCCCTTTGATTGCCTAAATGTCGATGAATTGTTCCGTTCTCAGCCTTAACTAATTAAGCAATCTATGGAATCATGAAACTTATACTGAGTATATATTGCCATAGTGTGATGATGCATGTGAAATTTCATGAGGGCATCATCAATTGTAGAGGAGTTAATGCTTTTTGATTGCCTTAATGTCAATGAATTTGTCCATTCAGAGCCATAACTTAGTAACCAATGGATGGTTATAGTAATAAATCAGGCAACAGTATGTTGATGCACATCAAAGTTTGTCACAATTGTTTCAGATATACAGGAGTTATTGTCCTTTGATTATCTAAATTTAAATGAATTGGTCTCTTGGTAAAGAATACATCAAATATCATGAAACTTAACTGAATATGAAGCGGGGTGATGCACATGAAGTTCGATTTGAATGTCCTTAGATATACAGGAGTTATTGCCTTAAGAAAAATTTATATACAGTTGTATGTATAGTAGTTTCATAAAAAAATCCTGCAAAACGGAGGAGATATTGCTCTTTGGTTGTTAAATTCTGATACATAATTTCTGTGGGGGGTATCAATAATTTGTCAAATTTGCTTGTTCCACTGTTCCACTGTTAGGAATTGTTGAATTTATCGTTAAACCTGCCCTTGTTTTTTTGTTTTTAGGTATTATCATTTCTATAGTATCTTGATCTGATGGGTCCGATCTCATCTCGTGGCTCGACTTTGTCTCATGTGATCTGGTCATTCCTGGGGCAGCCACTCTTATGTGATCCAACCCATCATAATATATTTAAATGCACTTCAGACTACTATCATCATGGAAGCAAATACTATGAACCCTGATCAGACCCAGATCAGACTGCAAAGAAACAGTCTGATCTGGGTCCATAGTATTTGCAATATAGGCTTCTGAAGTTCATCTTCTGATTTGCAAGCAGACGACAATTGTCGTGAACAGCGGAAAAGGATTTACATCTTGTCTAATTTTGTCATATTCCATGTTTCAGCTCCCACAACATCTTATACCACCATTCTGTATTGGTCTGTAGGAGGGGGAGCAGCCTTTCTCTATGTTGTACTGATTATTGTTGGAATATACAGATTCATGTAAGTAATTGTCATAGTTTTTGTTTTAACTATTGTCCTGCATGCTGTCTAGTATGCTACAGTGGCGGATCCAGAGGGGGTTCAGTGGCGGATCCAGAGGGGGTTCAGGGGGTTCGCTCGAGCCCCTCTCCTGGGCCCCGTTTGTAAATATCCTATGAAAATGAAATAATTTGGTCTCAGTGAGACCAAATTATTTCATTTTCATGGGATATTTAAGAAAAATGAGATAAAATCAGCAAAACGAACCCCCACACGTGAACCCCCTTTTCCAGAAATCCTGGATCCGCCCCTGTTTTACATACACATTCTGTTGTCAGTTCATAATTCATTTATAATTCCATATCAAAGGCTGAAGTATGCTGTACAATTTGAGGAAAAGAGATAAACTGAGATAATACAGATAAAATGAGATAATACAGAAAGATGAATGTTAGATTGTATTTATATCTGTATATAACATTAAAATTACTTGGAAATTGCATTAATAATTTTTCGGCATGCAAACATTAATATTTTGTCATTTTATATGCAACTTTTTTATGGACACCATGACATAATCCACTAATGGTTTATCAATTTTGATACGTTACATTTTATCAGTGTCAAAACAAACATGTCAGGGAAGCAGACTAGTATTCCTTTCTCTAACCTGCAAACCAATTTCAATTAGCTGAATAGCCTATAAATACATAGATACCCTGATTACAAGGAACTACTGATTAAATTCTATGATTTTTTGCCAAGATTGATTATTTTTATATTCATCTTTCCATGCTAGCAGTGACATTTGTGGTCTGATGATAACCTTTGCAAACAGGTTGGACTCAGATCAGGACCAACATTTTGTCGGTCCTGATCTGGATCCAAAATGTTTGACACTCAAATTGCATTCCTAAAAGCATTTTTTGGAAAAGTTTATTTTGAAAAAAAGTCAGCAGACGACAACAAAAACATTAAAAATTACCCAGCATGCAAAGAAGGTTTCCAACAATGTGGTATGTGTGACCATGAAAGCCTCAGATCAACCTGCACATACGCACAGTCTGATCAGAGCCTTTGCTAGTCTCTTGAATATTCTATGATTGTTAAGCTACTGACAGAACATCATTTGGAGTTTCTAAGCTTCAAAGGAGGCTGCACAGGCTCGTCTGAGTCTACACTTGTCAAAATGCCACATTGTTGGAAATCACGTGTCACGGCTCATTTATCTATTTATAGGAAGGATAGAGCCGAGCATCAACAGGAAAAGAGATGGAAGGAGTTCAGGAATTCATTCAATAACAAAGAATATAACATCAATCCGGCTTTTAGCAATCGTACCTCGGCCCTCTATGATAATGCAGGGGCCCATCATGAAGGTGTTCCTGATGACACAGATGGTCAGCATGCCCACCACCGAGACAGCCATCACAATCATTATGATGCGGAGATACATAGAAGAAGTGAAGATATAGCAGTGTGGGAAGCTTGAACATTCTGCCCCTGAGTTTCTTTTTATATGAACAGTCTGTCCTCATACTTTGATGGAAATGTTTTATTTAAAACACTTTAAATACCTGTGTCGTCTGCTGATAATTTTTAAAAACAGTTTGACCCAGATCAGGCCCAACATAATGTTGGGCCTGATCTGGATCAAAACTGCTTTACACTCTGATGCTCCTGAAAGAATCTTTTGAAAAAATTAATTTTGAAAAAAATGCAGCAGTTATATGACCAAATAATCATGCGAAATTTCCCAGCATGCAGGGTTAAAGAACTTCAAGGTAAAATTCAGTTACTAACAGAATCCGATCTCATTCAGTTTGGGGGAGCGCAGTGGCTCAGTGGTAGAGTGCTTGACTCGAGACCGAAGGGCCGCGGGTTCAAGCCTCACCGGCGTCATTGCGTTGTGTCCTTGAGCAAGAACATTAATCCTAGCTTAGTACTGGTTCGACCCAGGAAGACCCGTCCCTTTATAACTGAAAGATTGTTGATGGGACATAAAGAATCAAATCAATTTACCTCCCCAAATGAAAGTTTTGAACATAGTTTACCCCATTCTAATGCACTTTTGCAGTTTTGTCTCAAATTGGAACGCTGCAAGCTGCTTAAAGCAGCATGTTATCCAACGAAATGTGACGTTATTAATGACATCAAACAGGATATACTGTCCAAATATTTTGATGTTGTCCTTTCAGACGTAGCGTTACAAAAGAAACTGCATTAGAGTTACAACTTTATGCTCAAAACCTTTGCTTATCTGGATCTCTGAAAAAATGTATGTAGCAAAAACTAAAAAAGATCTAATCTATTGAGATCACACATTTGAAATGAATGAAAGTGAAATGCATTTGAGAAATGACATCTAACACTATCAAGGCAGTGAAAAAGCAATGTTGAGGCCCTCCCAGGGGGGGTACCTGTTCCCTTGTTCCCCTGAAATAAATTGGCTTGTATCACTGTTCCCCAAAAATCGAAAATTTGTTTTCTTATGTTCCCTGTTCCCCAATATTGTATTTGTTCCCCTGTTCCCCTCAAAATTTGGCCTTTGTTCCCCTGTTCCCCTGAAATGAATACCCTGTTTCCCCTGTTCCCCAAAACCCCTGGGAGGGCCTCAATGTTTGTCAGCAAAGGCGAGCCTGTGCGTGGCGCAGACAAAATTTACTTTTCGACAAAGTGACCATTTGACAAAAACTTTTGACGATGTGTCATACTATACGAAGTGTCGTTCAACGAACTGGTGTGCACCACCAGTATAAGACCATAAGGGAAGACCCAACAGGGTTGCACAGGCTTGAAAAGTACTTGAATTGAGAGGGCTTTCTTGAAAAGTCCTTGAAAATTAAATCTGCCTTGAAAAGTACTGGAAAATCACTCAAAAGCCTTGAAAAGTCCTTGAATTCTACTATTTTCTGTAAGACTAAGCACTGTTGATAGAGACCTAAATCAGTATAAAATTGTTGCTGCACCAAATATAGGCACAACAATTTCACACTAAATTTCCAGTACTAATGTCGCCATTATCTCAGTCTAGCTTTTCTGGAGTAGAATTTTAAAACTTAGATCAGCATTTTTCATTAACTTTTAAGTCCTTGAAGACTGTTGGATTGGCTTTTAGAAGTCCTTGAAAACCCCTTGAATTTCACTCTAACTTGCCTGTATGAACCCTGTCCACCAGTATGCAAAGGGTTAACTCTTTACCTACTTGTGTCATCTGCTGATAACAGTTTGGACCCAGATCAGAGATCAGGCTTGACAAAACATCAGGCCTGATCTTGATCCAAATTGTTTGACACTCTGATGGAATTCCTGAAAGATTTTTTTGGAAAAAGATGATTTTTGAAAAAAATCAGCAGATGACTAAAAAGACTTGATATTCAATTACCCAGTAGGCAAAGGGTTAAGGTTTATAGTTTTAAGAGATTTGTCCTGAAAATATACTTTTTTTATATATTTATTCATCTATTACTCATTTATTAACATCTAGTCATAACTGTTGTCATATGGATACTAAATTTTACTCATTTTTTGTATAATCAGTTTTATATGTGCTCATACTCAGAGATGTGTGTTAAGTTTTTAAATGTTGTGTGTTTATTTGCAGCTTTTTTTCATGACATATGTTTGTATATAGAAATTAACCCCCATTTTTTCTAAATGACCCTTTATATGAAAGTCTTATACATTTGTATTTAGCTCATGTAAAGTGAAGTTATGGTTCATCTTATGGTATGGCATGTGGTCTGTTGTCACAGGGTTCGCACAAGCTTGAAAAGTACTTGAATTTAGAGGGCTTTCATGAAAAGTGCTTGAAAATTAAATCTAAAGGCTCTGGTCAGACTGCACATATGCGAAGGCTGATCTGAGGCTTTGCTGGTCGCACATACCGCATTGTTGGAAATCTCATGTCGCGGCTCATTTACAATTGCCTAAAATACTTGAGCTACGATATGAGATTTCCAACAATGTGGCATTTTAACATGAATAGACTCAGAAGAGCATGTGCATTCTCCTTTTAGGCTTAGGAACTCCAAATGATGTTTGGTCAGTAGCTTAACTCTCTTAGAATATTCAAGAGACTAGCAAAGGCTCTGATCAGACTGCATGTATGTACAGGCTGATCTGAGCATTTGCTGGTCGCACATACCACATTGCTGGAAGTCACATGTTGTGGTTCATTTCTGTCCCAATGCCAGAGATGGCACATCTTGATTTTTTTAACTCACAAGCATAGTTTGGATAGAACCTTAACTAGGCAAAAATGCATAGAATTTAGAATTGCTAAAATCATTATGTTCCAATATCCAAGTTGGCCGACATGGCAGCTATCTTGGGTATTCTCAAAGATACCAAAATACAAGTAGTGTCAGCGAGATGCTTGATGAGCTTGAGTGGCCATCACTTGAGGCCCGTAGGGATCGGTCCTCCCTGCTTCTCTTTCATAAGATACATTCTGGTGCTGTGTCTATAGAAAAAAACAAGTACCTGACCCCTGCTCACAGTTTGACATCCACCAGTGCATCACACAGTGCCCAATATTGTAGTACAAGACATACAGTGATGCCCTGAAGAACTCATCTTTTCCCCAAACTATTCCACAGTGGAATGGTCTTTCTCCTTTGGTGGTCAATTCCCAGACTACTGAGGAGTTTAGGGCACTTCTCATTTAGTCAAAACACAGCCTAAAGATTTTTCTTGTTTTTTTTGCTGTTTTTTTTTGTTTGTTTTTTGTTTGTTTGTTTTTTTCCCTTCTAAATTCCAAATTGGCACTCCCTGGTGTAATGATTGCATGCGATCATGCCAGTAGAAAAGGATAGAAAGAGATACAGTAAAACCTGTGTAAAACAGCCACTCTCAATAAGACTGAAAATTAGTTTTAAAGACCAATTATCGCTTTATTAAATGCAGTTGCATTTTATGTAAAGGGTTTATAAATATCATTTTTAAGGAGTTTGTTTGTTTGACTCATACATTACTCATCATAAATAGAAAGTAAGATAATGTTATTGTTTATTTATAAATTTATATGTATCAAGAAATACTAATAAAATTAAGTTGTATCATTGGATTTGTTATCAATATGTCAAGCCCTATGACACATGACTAGTTACTATAGATTAAAATATTATTCTTAGTTTACATTTCATTGAACCCCATGAATATGGCAGATCAGCCTGCCCGTCTTTGAAACATGAGCAGGCCTATATCATCTATTTGCTTACATGGGCCTTGTTCCAAGAAAACCTGTCTCAGGTTGTGCAAACATCAAGGCCACAGACCAGCCTGCGTCCCCATGTAGTCTGATCAGTGCCATTGTTAATCTCTTGTTTGAAAGTAAGTATATCTTGACTTTCTACAAGCAAATTTTATGGATTGCCTCTGAAGCTCAGCAGGCTGGTTTGGGTATAATCTGGTTGGAAACACCAAAGTTGGGTTTCTTGCACCGCATAGTGGCCCACATCGTATGACTAGTGAAAATGACTAGTACTACCAAGGCCGTCGTCGCCGGTCCGGCAGGGCGGCGAGCGCCGGACCACTTTTTTGGACGAGTATGCTTTCCGCCGTGTCCCTTTATTCTCGTTTTGGCTTATTTTTCTTTGTGCTTACCTCTGATTTTCAATTTATTGTTGCATTCATCAATAACGCTCGTTGCACGTGTCATCCATAGACCGACCTAGCCAAGGTGTGAAAACATTGAAAAACAATGCAATTATTATAATGACAGTTATCATACTTATGGGCCGTGTCGAGAGAAAACCTGCCGTAGTTGCATTCGAAGATTAGGGTGCAGATCAGCCTACAAATCCACGCAGTCTGATCAGTGCTTTTGTTGTTCGCCCTCTTGAAAGTATAATTGATAAACTTGCTACTCACAAAATGCAGCTTTCTAGCTACATGTACTCTCTGTAACTGAGCATGTTGGTTTGAGTCTTTCTTGGTCGTAAACCCCGAAGACAGGTCTTCTCGTATTGAGGCCCAGATAATTTCTATGCGCCAGTTTCATTTCCCTCAAATGTACATATTTTCTTCTTCTAAATAGCATGTCGAGCGACTAAGTATGTTTAAACGTTACGAGAATCGTGGGCATGTGTAGTTACAACTCATTCCGTTACGGATATACAAGTTCTGCCTGTTCCAATTCAGCCCAAGACTTTTCGGTTCCCCCAACGTTCATTCGACTTTAAGAAGCATGAACAGAGAAGGGTTTAGCCGCCGTAGTTCGACAGTAGGCCCTGGCCAAAGATCTCGACAAGGGAACTCATAAAGGAAAGTTGTGCAGCAAAAATCTAGATGAAGTCTTCTGCATCCTTTTAAGTAACGGGTGTACTAATTGAAAAGACGCGTATGCATATCTTTTCGAAAATACAACTCTTTGAAGTACAACCATGCGCGGATCCAGAAAGTTATGCCAGAGGCTGGCGGACCGATAATGGGCCAAGATTGAATGCTGGCTTGGTAGCTTTGTGATTTTTCAGGAGATCTGGACCAGTATTGCTTAAGAAACCCTAATTTTTGTGATTTTTCAGGGGGGTCCGGACCCCCTGTCCCCCTCTGGATCCGCCCATGACAACCAAGGGTCAGTGCTTAAAGTACTTTGCCAAAACCTGCGGGGACATAGGTGACATAATGTCTAAGAAATATGCTGAAGAAAAAAGTAACAAAAAATCGTGACTATCTGAAAACGATTTTGTTTAGCATTCGGTTTTCTCACGCGCCAAGAAATATCTTTTCTAGCAAACAATCCTGACTGAAATCTGGTCCCAAATGCATAAAACCCATTAAAACGCACACAGAAGCGCTAAAAATATCAAAATTTTCTCGGGGGAGACCCCCTAACCCCCCTAACGAGAGGGGGAGCCCCCCTCTTGTGCTCTCCCCCTCTCGTGCCGTCGGCACTCGATGATTTCCTCCGCCGGACCACTTTTAAATACTCGGCGACGGCCCTGACTACATGAATATGGCTCAGGCCAGATTTTTTTTATTAATTGATTTACGGGATTTGTTTTTCAGATTTAGGGTCGGGGGAACGAAAAAAAAAAAAAAAAAATCTCTGAAAATGACCAGTTGACTGGTCATTTTCAGAGCTTTTTCGTTTTTTTTTCTTTTTTAATATTTTCAGAGATTTTTTTTTTTAATATCTCCAGAAACAGTAAAACTAGTACTAGGTGAACCAACAGTCTGTATTAAATCTTAAAATATTCTATCATTTTCCTAAAAATCTGGACAGGACAATCACTTTTAACAGTGTCACTCAAAAATACACAGACGGAACCTCAAAAAAATATTATTTTTTTGAACGAAACAAATAATATTTAGAGTCCGGCAGAAAAAAAAAATAGAAATTAAATTTTTTTTTCCTACTTTCCGGAAAATTACAGTATTTACGCGTATTGCAGGTGCTTCATAGACTGGAAGTGGTAGAAATTGTTGTTAATACTATTTAGAAAAACATGCCATATGCCTAAAGGACTATAGAATTAGATCATTTTTAAGTATTCGGCACGCACATGGCGATTTATGTAAGCATTTAGAAATGGATTCGAGTACCGATCATCCAGATCGGTACTCGAATCCATTCCTAAATGCTTACATAAATTGGCATGCACATACTGAATACTTAAAAATGATTGAAGTCTATAGTCCTTTAAGCATATGGCATGTTTTTCTATATAGTATAAACACCAATATCTACCACTTCCGGTCTATGAAGTACCCTCAAAACGCGTAAATACCACCAAATCGACGTATACATTTACCAGTGTGATTATTACATGGACATTTTAAGTAAATGTATCTTACAAACGCCCATTCAAATGTTCAAAGAATTTTTATCTCTATAATGTCATTTTGCCAGTTTTGATCAAATTTCATGTAAAGCATCACCAGGTAGAGGAAACGGCTGCATAAGGTTGCATTTTCGATTGGATAGGAACTCCAATTAACTTATGGGTAAACTTAAATCTTCTCTGAATCCATCAGGACCCTAACTTATTTTAGTAAATAACAATGTCTAATGGACCCTTATATAAACCCTGCATATCATAAATACTGAGTATGATCAGGAAATACCACAAACTGCAGACAAACGCATGCCATTGTGAGGAAGAGCCGCACAACAGGAAGACAAAAAGCAAAGCAACCAGCTTTCTCTTTCCCATCAAGATAATTGCTGAACTAAAATGGACACAAAGACTCGCCAATCCATGGGGGGGGGGGGTCCATAGCTCTCACAGACTTGAGGAAAACTAAAACTATCTTCTATAAAACCATGAGGTGCATCCATGCAGGGTTGAAGCATCATCTGGTCAATATTGATGTAACACCAGTGCTTTTGAGATCTACATTGAAACAACGTTGTTTCAATCAGTGAAGTATATTGTCTGTTGTTTTTTTCATGTCTCACTTTCTCAAGATAAGAAATTGCTGTACAGATGCAGTTCTGTTCCTGTAGCGAAGCAAAGAAAATTAAGTTTTTATACCCCCCGCAAACTTTGTTTGTGGTGGGTATACTGTTTTCACGTTGTCCGTACGTCCGTCCGTCCATAACGTTTTGTTTCCTTAATATCTTGAAGAGTCATTGCTGGATTTTCATCTAACCTTGCAAACATGTTCATATATGCAAGACAAATACTTTAGACAAAAAAGGAAGGGCTAGGGGCCAATTCTATTAGAGTTATTTCCCTTTGTAGTTCTAAATGGCTTTATATATAGGGTATTATAGTCCATACACGGGCCGATCAACTCCTACCACAGCTTTGATGGAACAATTTGATACTTTTTAGACGGATGGCTGAGAATGAGTTTGCTCCCCCCCCCCTAGGGAATTTTGCAGACATATCCTATCTTGTAGAGAATTGAAAGCCCAGTCTTTTAAGAGATGTTTGCACTCTGTGCTCCGGGGCGTTAGTCTGTAAGAGCCTGTAACATACGTTACTTAATCAAACTAAGAAAAAGTAAATTGAAAGTTTGGGCTACAAATTAACGACATTAAAATATTTATTTTTAAAAATCATTCATACAGTCTGCATACTTGATATCTTAACTACGTATGACAGCTATTTGAACAAAATTGCGGCTTCCTAAGGTGTCATATGCGTTACATAAATCAGATAACCCATTAAATTTTGCAAGTGTGGCTAACATCATTTACATTCACAATCTCTCTGTGTGTTTTGCAAAATGTTTGTAACCATGTCTGACTAGCTGATGCAATTGGCTAACAGAAAAAAATTAAAGCTTGTTTCCCTAGCTTAAATATTTTTTCTGAAATAAGCAATTAAACAACCCTACCCCTACCCAGTTTTAAGGTGAAATGTTTGGTATTAAAACTAAAGTAAAAATAGTTAAAAAATATTTGCAGTTGATGAATGTGTTTCATTGTTTGGGATTTATTTGCTTATATGAAAAGACTCATAAATCTGCAAGTTTGTTGCAAAATTTTTAATATCAGAGGCTGTAACATATGTTACCTGATGTAATAAATGGGCAAGCTCATTGTCTTTACGTAAGATATGCCTAAAAATGTTTTAATCTCCTCAAGGGAATTTTGCAGACATATTCCTTCTTATAGTACAACTCAAGCTGCATCGATTAAGGGATGTTTGCACTCTCTATGTTGGGGCGTTAGTCTGAAACAGTGTGTTACATGCGTTACTATATCAAATAAAGGAAATGTAGTTTGAAAGTTTCAGCTAAAATTGTGAAAAAACTCGCAGCTGTTGGATATCTTACATTGTTTAGGGATTTTAAACTGGCTCTTATGATAAAGACTTATAGATCTGCTAGTTGTCATCAAGTTTTAAAGATCAGAGAGTGTTACATATGTTAGCGTGATAAGTAAAATCATCAAACAGTATTTTGACATCAAGCTGAGTAAGGGCGTGCTCAATCCTAATCTCCTTTGGAATTCTGCAGACAAATTACATCTTATGTAACCATTCAAGGTGCATTTAATAAGAAATGTTTGCACTCTGTAAGTCGGGGTGTTAGCCTGTAACAACTTGTTACATATGTTACTATATCAATTTGAGAATAAGAAATTTGAATGTTTGTGCTACCAAAAGAAGACATTAAAATTATCTAATAAATTGACATTCTTATAGGAGCACATACACAGCCCTACTCCCAGTTTTACAGAGAAGCGAATTTTGTTATTACCGTTTAAGTAAAGCACATGAAAGCGATTATAGCGTGTGGATATTTTTCATTTTCTTAGTGTGTCTTGCTCATATATCTACAAGATGTCATTAAGTTAAAAATCAGGACACTTAATGTGTACTTATAAGTTTTTGGTGCCAAAACACTAGAAATTATATTCATTTCTGATTATTAAGCCCATGGACTGGTGTTACAGATGTTATCTATCTATCTATCTATCTATCTATCTATCTATCTATCTATCTATCTATCTATCTATCTATCTATCTATCTATCTATCTATCTATCTCTACTGCATCACCCCCTCTCGGAGATTACGTGCAGGTGCGCGTCAGTGCGGTGTTAGTGGAAGAAATGCTTTTAAAAATAAAAAGTTCCCATAAGATTTGTTAGTTGGAGTGGAATAAAAGATGATAGGGTTAAAATGTTGAAAGTCAGAAACAGGCTGACAGTGATAGGCTAAAAAGTTTAAAAACAGTACACTGACATTCATGGCATTGGGTGACTGACTGTGCACACTGCCCTCTTAAATGAATCAAAGGTGGGCAGAAGTGCTATGTGTGCTGGCAGCCGGTTCCATTGCACGATTGAGAGGGGATAGAATGAGTATTTGTAGTAATCTACAGTGGATTGAATTTGACGGAAGCAAAGGGTGTGTGAATTCCTGGGAGTTCTCAATGGGTGTACAACATATGGAGGCATGTCAATGGCTACAAGACCATATATGATCTTGTAAAATAGGCAAAGTCGGGAGTCGGACCTTCTCTGCTCAAGGGACCGCCAGCCCAGGGATTGGAGCATCTGTGTCACACTTGCATATGGGGAGTATTCACTAAGAGTCCAGCGGGCCGCTCTACGTTGAACCATTTCAAGCCTGGCAATATTACTTTTGGTGTAGGGGCTCCAGACTGATGATGAATACTCCACTAATGGACGAACAAGAGTTTTGTATGCCATTTCCCTTAATTCTGGATTTCTGGACCTTATGTTTCTCTTGAGGAAGCCAAGGGACCGACTTGCCGAGGTAGTTATATTCTGAATGTGGCCGTTGAAGGATAGGTTGCTGCTGATTTCCACGCCCAGGTACTTGGAGCCTGCAACCGATTCCAGTACTTGGCCATGCAGCAGGTACTGGCTTGGGATTGGAGTTCTAGATCTTGTAATATGTATTACAACACATTTACTTGGATTGAACTCCATATCCCAGTCCAGATCCCATAGATGGAGGTGATCAAGGTCCTGCTGCAGAATCTGAGCATCTTCTAAGTTCGAGACTGCCAAGTAAATGGCCGTGTCATCTGCAAACAACCGTACCTTTGACCTTGTTTTATCAGGGAGATCATTTATATAAATGAGAAAGAGAATGGGACCGAGGACAGAGCCTTGTGGGACCCCGGATGTGACTGGTACGGTGGCGGACTTTTCATTATCAATAACTACTGTCTGGGTCCGATCAGATAAAAATGCCTGGATCCATTTAAGGGTGGGGCCTTTTATGCCATATCTGTGGAGTTTGAGCAGTAATTTCTGGTGGCTTACCTTATCAAACGCCTTCGAAAAGTCGAGTAGGACAAGGTTAGTTTGATTACCTGCTATGGAGTTCCGCATCAAGTCTTCTATGAGTGTGACCAGTTGTGTTTCGCAAGATCGTTTGCTGCGAAAGCCGTGCTGGAGATCATACAGCAAATTATACTTGTCCATGTGGGAGACTATGTTTGTGGTAACAACATGCTCAAGCACTTTGCATAGAATACTGGTTAATGAGATAGGTCTGTAGTTTGATGCAAGACTGGTGTCTCCTTTTTTGAAAAGTGGACATACAAAGGCTGTGCTCCAGTCCTTGGGTACTCTACCTGTGTCTAGGGACCTTTGAAAAATTACCTGAAGAATAGGAGCTATCACATCACGGAGTTTTTGGAGGACAAGCGGCTTTATCTGATCGGGTCCTGCTGCTTTATGGGGATTTAGGTCCTTCAGTAGTTTGGCAATGCCATTTGTTGAGACAGTGATACTTTCCATGTGGGGTGTAGTATTAAGACACTCACCTGGTATTTGTGATGGATCAATTGTACCACTGTCAGAGAGGTCCTGCACAGCCATGGAAGCTAACTGGCTCAGTTTCAACAGACACTTTGGTGTGAATACTGACTGAAACTGTTGGTTCAGGGCGTTTGCCTTGTCCACAGTATTTGAGTGCAACTTACCATCCTTCTTGAGGGGAGCAATGCCTTTGGAGTCCTGCTTAGAATTCTTCAGAAGGGAGAGCAGCTTTTTGGAGGCAAGTGTGCTTTTGTGAGGTTCAGGGCTTGACTGGCAATTTGGTTTAGGCTGTTCTAGGCTATTAGTAAGGCCCAGGATTTCCTCAATGTACCTGTCATGAGCTTGCTTGAGTTTTTGTTTTACCAAATGCTTTGCCTCAAGAAAAGCACACCTGTCTGTAGGGCGCCTTAGCCTCTTGTATTTGTCATACAAACTGTCTCTCTTCCGAATAGTTCGTTTAATTTCTTGGGTCATCCAAGGTAGTGACGGCTCTGCACTTATTGTATGCTGTGGGACGTGCTTCTCAATTCCAGTATGTATAAAGCTCCCTTGAATTCTTCCCACAGTGAGTTGATCGACTTACCTTCATGAGAGGCTAAAAAGGACTCCTGGAAAAGATGCATATGGCTCTCAAGTCCCTCCCAGTCAGCTTTCTTGTACATAAACATCAATCTTGGTTTCTGCTTGCTTACCTGAGGTTTTATATAGACCTCGGACAGCACAGCATCGTGGTCTGCTATTCCTGGTTTGATGTCTACAGATTTCACTAGGGTTGGATTATCTATAAGAAAGAGGTCTAATATGTTTTCATACCTTGTTGGTTGGGTCACTAACTGTGTGAGGCTGAACTCATTTAAAAGGTCGATGAACTCCTCATACTGGTGTGTGTACTTACAGTCAGGGGAAATGGTGGGGATATTATCCGCCCAGCAAAATTTCGGGAAGTTAAAATCTCCCAATACCCATGTGTGGCCCTTTACCGTTGACACCATTGCAATTGACCTTTTAAACTCTTCAGAACTCTTTGTGTCTGACTCACTTGGTTTATAATAGGTATCAATGATCTTTTGGACACATTTCCTAATACTGTGCATATATTGCTAAATATAGAGCCACAAATAGAAAAGATAGTTTTACATATTTACAAGAAAAAACAATAAATGAAATGGTCCAAACTATTTCTCATCGATTTAACACCCATGTTAAACGTTTGTCATTGTCTGCTTCTGTGGTAATCATAATTATCACACGCCTCCTCGCAACTAGTAGAATCATCACACAATATTTCAATCATTTACTGTTATTCAATTTTACCACCAGTCCACTCAAAATTGATGAGCCATTATCAACTTTCCAATTTTGCCATTTATGGCTTGGATCTGATATGAATTCCTAATAGTTGGCTCTTTGAGTATGTGTTTCAAGTGATACTCTGCAAGTAGGAGAAAGACTAAAGCTTTACAAGGAGGAAAACTATGCCATTAAGAGCAATGAGTACCTGGACTGATGTACCTTTACATTTCTGTGATAAAGAATCATATCTTAGCTGGTTAACTTTTATAAATGTAGCCTTTCCATACATGTAACCCACATATTTTCATCTAATAATGTCTCTGCACTTATTATCTTTCCCCAAGCATTCAAAAACTTATTTGAAGTCTTAGTACTTCTGAAGTGCTGAAACCGAGGTAACTCTTACCCTTCAGATAAACGAACTAGATGTATCACAGCAGGTAAAGCAATGAAATGCAGGATTAATTGAGCGCAAATTAGACCCTTTCAATTCAATGATTCACTAAGTTTCTAAGATAAGAGCGCTTATTAAAGGATGTAACATATATAACTCGTCATAATAAATGAGCAAGGGCGTTGTCGTGACATCCTTTTTGATTACACAGTCAGAGGCAAGTGTTTTCAATTTCAGTATTTTCAATGGATCATGAAATGAGGCACCTTATCAACTTGTTTACTCTGTATAAATCTTCCATAGAGCATAATATAGAACTATTGGTTATCCCATTCTACCTATAGTCCACTTTCCTTCTTTTGAATGCAACAGCTAATGATATGGCTGCTAAAACTGAGAAATCATAGGTTTTACATTATTTTAAGACATGCTTCAATGTACTGACATCAAAAAACAATCAACTGCAAACATAATTGATGGCAATGTCCAACTTCATATTCTTTCTCTTATACCAGATAACTTTCAAGGTTTCAGACGGTCTGTCAAAACCATCAAGAGTCAACATTGTAACTAAAGAAAACTTATAAAGTTCTTTTGGCACAGCAAAATACTATTGATTTAAGACCTGAGGACTTAAGCACCTAAAGACTGGATAGGTTCCATGGCAAATGATGCAAAAAAGCAGCCTATCAAATTTCTGTTTGACCAATGTCAGAAATCTTAAAGTATTCTTAGAGGTACACGGTAGAGGCATAGATTTTGCAAAATCAGAGCAAAGTTATCATTTGACTAGCACGGATGCAGAGGCAGCTGCAGTTAGATTGCTCTTGCCATTTCACAGGAAGAGATATATACCAGAGTCATACTCCATTGTATGCATATATGTGAAATGGCATTAAACCCTTATTTAATCAGGTGTTTGATCCCATGACACTGACATGCTGTTTATGCTTTTGAAGAATGCTAAGGATTCAAGTTTGGCTGAGTCAAGTTGTTTGACGCTGGCACTGGCCACACATACAAAGAAAATTAAGTCTTTTGATGGCTAAAGAGGAGGATCACACGAAATGCTTATAAGTGATGTTTGTCACAATTACCAATTTAAAAAGTAATCTTAATTAATGTAACACATATAACACCATAGGAAGCTGTATATTTGTTAAAAAAATCTTTTCTTATGTTTCAAAGGTATTCAGCATGCAAACTACATGAATAATTCAAATAAATAGATAGTTTTATGTCTTCTTTCTGTTTCTCAGACTTTCAATTCATTTATTCTTAAATTGATATGGTAACATACGTATCATACCATTACAGGCTAACCCCCTAGTTAATAGAGTGCAAACATCTCTAATTTGATGCAGCTTGAATTGTTCTTTAAGGTAGGATATGTCTGCACAATTTCCAAAGGGGTGGAGAGGAAAAGGATTGTACTAAGTTTGCAGCCCTAATACAATGCCATGATTCTACTGGTTGTGATGAAATGGGTGATTATTTTGCAATAGAATCAGACACAATGATAGACATTGTGAGGGTGACTATTTTTGAATAATTTTATTTAATAAGAATATTTTTTAGATTGTGTCAATTAAATGAGAACTATTATTTTCTATCTATATGTCTATATATTTTAATATTATATGCATTAGGAAATATGTGATTAAAAAGGTTATATATAACATAGGTAACACAATTCCATGGGCTTGTTATCAGCAATGACTGTAATTACTAAGACTAAGGCACCAGAGGCTAGAGATTAATAGGAAAACATGTGAAAAACGGTATTTTTCTGAAATATCATCTCTTACTTCCAAGAAAATTTCCCAGCTCATTCATTATGCCATGTAACATACGTTACATACTTAAATAAGTGCTCTGATCCCGATGTCAAACTTGCAAATGTATGATTCTTTATTGCATTAGCAAGACAGTGCCAAAAATGTAAGATATTCACAAGCGTCAAATATTTTCATATATTTTTCTTCAAATTGGATACTTAAAATTGGGGGTAGGGTTGTTTAATAGCTCATATAAAACAATGTATTTGAGATAGAAAAGCAAACTTTGTTTTTTCTATCAGTCAAATGAGTATTTTAGTAAACTAAGATTAAAAACACTTGTAAAAATGCACAAATTGTCTGTAAAATGAATGATATTAGTCACGATTTCACCTTTCAAAGGGAAATTTAATCTATGTAACGCATATAACACCATTGAAGGCTGTAATTTTGTTTAAAATGCTGCTTTTATGTAGCTTAGGCATCCAGCTTGCAAACTACATAAGAAATTTGAATAATTAGATGGTTTAATGTCTTCTTTCTGTAGCTCAAACTTTCATTTTGATTTTTTCCTTAGTTTGTTACAGTAACATATGTAACAGGCTGTCAGAGACTAACGCCCCGGATCACAGAGTGCAGACATCTCTTAAAAGATGCGGCTTAAGATTTTCTTCAAGATAGGATATGTCTGCAAAATTCCCTAGGGGGGGGGGGGGAGCAGGACCTTTTTTAGCTCGAAGTCTATTTCCTATACAATGTACGAGACCTGTTTCATGTTTATTTGAACAGATTTGAATTTCACTTTTTGCGGTTGCATATAAATAAAACAAACAGATTTTGCTTTTTCTTGCATAACGGACGTGTCCTGTGTATTGTCCCATAGACAAGCTGGCAATTTAAAACATAGCCATAACAAGGCGGAACTAAATACATCCCCACCCCCTTTTAACTGATTTTAAGAGCTAAAACGGGTGTATCTTCTAAGAAAATACGAATTTAAGTGTGATTTTTTCTTTTAAGTTTAGAGGAACACTCAGTCTATTATTAAAATTAGAAACAACATATGTGTGCCTGTTTTTGCTTGGAAACTGGGCTTAATAAGTTCTTCCATACAAGTGCCCAAATGGGTATCTCATGTATAAAATGTGTCTTGGAAGAAGTTTGAAAATCAAATTCTCAAAACTCACAGCCGACTCAATTTATTCGATACTTTAAGTATCTATTGCCAATAAGACTGATCACCAAATATTGCATTTTACTATTTTGCATACAATTTAGTGTTGCTATGAAAACTGTAAACCCTAAAATTTGATGTTCAAGTCGCTTCCAAAAAGTAAATATCCAACTGGAATGCTTCATTTTCTAACGGAACATGCTTTAATTATCTATGTACAATATATAAAAGGTTCCAAGAGAAAAACTTCATATCTTTTAGAGAAATTGTTCGAGAAAGATTTTATGCATTTCGTTTCAGACAGTATTTTTAAACGCTTAAAATTTGACTACTCATCTTCAGAGACTGTTTCAAACCAGAAAAGAAAAATTAAGAACTATTTTCTTGATGACTGCGTATTCCTGGAGATCAGACTCACCCATGAAAACCGATTATTACCAAATATAAGGAGAAATAAATGAGTAACGGCATTTTCAAATTTGTTCAAATAAACATGAAACACATCTTGTATACACATTGAACATATGCATGAAGGAGTTTGGTTCAAAAAAAATTGACAAAATGACAGCTGTTATAACTTAGACAATTTTTCCCTAATAAGGACTTGTATATGCATAGATAGGGCCTTCATGGGTTATACCCCCCGCAAACTTTGTTTGTGGTGGGTATACTGTTTTCAAGTTGTCTGTCCGTCCGTCCGTAACGTTTTGTTTCCTTAATATCTTAAAGAGTCATTGCTGGATTTTCATCAAACCTTGCAAACATGTTCATATATGCAAGACAAATACTTTAGACAAAAAAGGAAGGGCTAGGGGCCAATTCTATTAGAGTTATTTCCCTTTGTAGTTCTAAACGGCTTTTCATATAAGGTTTTATGCTTATGCTATTATAGTCCATACATGGGCGGATCAACTTCTACCACAGCTTTTGATGGAACAATTTGATACTTTTCCTATACAATGTAGACACATTGAACAAATGCATACAGGAGTTTGGTTTAGAAGAAATAATTTTTGACAAAATGACAGCTGTTATAACTTAGACAATTTTTCCCTAATAAGGACTTGTATATGCATAGATAGGGCCTTCATGGGCCGATCAACTCCTACCACATCTTTTGATGGAACAATTTTATACTTTGTCTATACAATGTAGACACATTGAACATATGCATGAAGGAGTTTGGTTCAGAAAAAATAATTTTTGACAAAATGACAGCTGTAAGAACTTAGATAATTTTTCCCTAATATGGCTTTTGTATATGCATTGATGGTGCCTTCATGGGCCGATCAACTCCTATCACAGCTTTTGATGGAGCAGTTCAAATTGATACTTTGCCTATACAATGTAGACACATTGAACATATGCATGAAGGAGTTTGGTTCAGAAAAAATAATTTTTGACAAAATGACAGCTGTAAGAACTTAGATAATTTTTCCCTAATATGGCTTTTGTATATGCATTGATGGTGCCTTCATGGGCCGATCAACTCCTACCACAGCTTTTGATGGAGCAGTTTAAATTGATACTTTGCCTATACAATAAAGACACATTGAACATATGCATGAAGGAGTTTGCTTCAGAAAAAATAATTTTTGATAAAATGACAGCATTGAGAACTTAGACAATTTTTCCCTTGTAAGGTGTTAGCATATGCATAGATAGGGCCGAAAAATTCGTTTCACGTCTTATGTTTCAATCTTTTCAACAGTATTTTCCGTGTGGGGTTCGGGGTTCGCCTAGACTGCACGGACCTACCAAAATGTATTTTGGTGGAGACAACTTTTTGCGAATAACTTATCTTACTATCTTTATGCACTATGTTTTAAACATTATATATCAGCTTTAGGGAGAAGATAATGCCTCCATATAGACATTTTAAACGCTTGCTTTGAAAGCATATATATATTTATTACTTTAACGTTATCGCATAACACTACTGAGTAATTTCCGTGAGAGGTTCGGGGGTTCGGAAGTTGTCGAGAGTGCGCAGAATCGCCAGATCCTTGACTGCTCACTGATGGGATAAGTGCCAAAATCAAAGTACAAGCTAAAATAAATGTTTTAATTAGTAATTCATCATTAATTGCCGCTGCATTTCATATCTACACATTTTTTCATATTCATTTGCGGTAGGGGGTTTCATACCCATTCACTGTAATAAATGTTAATTTTCTTCCTAACCACTTTTTCAATTTGGACAAAACAGTCAGGATATTTTGATACTAATATATCACATCGTTTGAACAAACAATAATTAAATTTTGTACCCATGTTGTTGCTTGAAACTAATCGGAAATTTCCGTGAGGGGTTCGGGGTTTCATACCCCATCGACTTAAAGCTGCATAGTCTGTAACTTTTGATCATTTAATTTTAGAAAAAAATGTTTCTATTTTTCAAGAACACAGTAAAAAACTAAAATTCAGGTATACATTTTATCAATTTCGTAAATCTTAACAAATTATCAGTACCAAAACAACAGCATTTATGTTAAAATTTGACTGTCTATTATTATTGGAGTGACGCAAATAATTACCAACAAGAGAAAAAAAACACCTGTTTTCATAAGATAATTCATTTTTCCATGCAGTTTTCAGCTATAGTGAACAGATTTATTGTGAAAACATAATTTAATTCTACTTTTACAAGCGCCATTTTGAGAAGAGAAATTTTTCGAAAAATGTTTATAGTTGAAGACTTAGTCTCTTTAAGGTCAGGTAATGGCATTTACCCTTGAATTCCATGTCCATTCCATATTTCCTGAACACTCTGAATGATTTACATAAAACTTCATCCAAATGTTTCTTTTTTTGAGACTGTGTGCAGAAACCATGACTCAGCTACGCAGACTCGGGGTCAAGGTCACACTTCCAGGTCATCCAATTTACCCTAGAATTTCTTGTCTGCTCAATATCTCCGGAACCTTTGAATGGTTTTCATTAAACTTCACCCAAAATGTTTGTTTTTTTCTCAGTGAGACGATGTGCAAAACTTATGACTCCACTATGCAGACTCAATGTCAAGGTCACACCACAAGGGGATCAGATTTACCCTTCAATTTTGTTTATGTTCCATATCTCCTAAACCCTTTGAAAGAGGCTCATTAAACTTCATCCAAATATTCCTCTTAGTGAGACGGTGCGCAGAGCCCATGACTAAGATACACAGACTCAAAGCCAAGGTCAAATTTTAGGTCATTGAATTTACCTTTCAATTTGGTGTCTGCTCTATTTCTCCTGAACCCTTTGAGCGATTTTCATTAAACTTTACCCAAATGTTCCTCTCAGTAAGACGGTGTGCAGAATACATAACTTAGCTATGCAGACTCAAGGTCAAGGTCACACTTCAAGGTCATGGGATTTACCCTTCAATATTGTGTCTGTAACATGTATGGTATTTATCTGTTTAATGTGTTATTTGCTAAGTTTCTGTTGACCCATATATTGGAGATATTGATGGTAAAGAAGTTGTTATAAACAAGATGTTTAGTTGATCATAAGAATTTTCTAGAAGGATGACTACTCATCTAGAAAATAAAAATGTATTGTCATGGAAGTTTCCAGAAAGCTCAAAAAATCCCTAGAATTTTATTTTTCATGCCAATAGAAGTTTTGAGAAAGTTCTGGAAAAAAGTGGAAGTTTGTGGAAATTTCCGGAATGATTTATATTTAGCATATGATATCATAGTTGGTAGCTGATTGTTCTGGACTTTTCTTAAACAGTATATCTATGAGTAAATTTTTCATAAGGGCATCTTTGAAATAATTTCACCATTTAAAAGTCTAAACCTTTTGTGCTGGAATTCTATACTGGAATAATTTGTGCTTAATCTATTCATTCTGGATTACTTTGGAATATTCAGTTTTGGATTCAGACTTAGTGTTCATTTGGATTTAACTTCAAAATCTGGGGATCAGAAACTGCTGAAAGACTTGTGTTGATAGATATTCTGAGGGTCAGTTTGGACATACATGTATCAGGTAGTTTACACTAGACTTTCTTTGATTGTATGAATTTTGTTTATTTCTAATAAATTTTGTTAAATTTTAAAAGTGCTTTTTGCTGCCTTTCCAAATAACAAATTTTGGTTTCCTGATTTCTTTTCTAGTTACACCTGGTACGTAACATGTCTGCTCCACACCTCCTCAACCCTGCGAATGGTTTGCATTAAACTTCACCTAAATGTTCCATTCAGTGAGATGGTTGAACTCGTGACTTAGCTATGTAGACTCAAGGTCAAGGTCACATTTCAAGGTCATGGTATTTACCCTTCAATTTCGTATTCTCTCCATATGCCCCAAACCTTTTGAAAGTTTGTTTTTATTAAACTTTACCCAAGACAAGGTCACACTTCAAGGTCATGGGATTCTGCGGTGGAGGTAGCTGTCTTTCAGACTGCTATCTTGTTAAAGTTTGTGCTATAGCAACATGCAATCTTTGGTCATGACCATATATTTCAATCTAAAACTTAAGTATATACTAGAAAACATGTCGCATAACTGAACAAAACAAGGAAATCAAAATAATATTGATTTTATTTAAAAAAATATCTTGAAATAACTGAACATTATAAACATACTTCAGCAACAACAGAACTAACAAAACTGTTCATACATAAAATAGTTATTTCATCCTCTATTTTTTCTCAGAATTTTAAGCATGTCGATGTAATATACATATCTGCCCTAGAAGAAGTAACAATCAATATGAACAGTAATTTACCACCCAACAAATGGATAAGCATAAATTTTGTTTTGTGAATGTCTTCACAGTGTTTATAACTGTTTACCCCATTTCCTTGTAGAAATGCCAAAGTTCTATGGATTGGTTGCCATTCTCGCTTCAACTGAGCTTGGTATATCAAAAGTATTCACATGTAGCTCAATGGAAGCTCAAGAAGTAACTTCTAGATTTGCAATATGTACAACATGTCTTTATTTACACTTTTTACAATCTGTGTTCATTATTTACAACTGTATTTATTTACACTTTTTATGAGCTGTGTTTATTTGGGCTTTTAATTATCCAGATAATATCACACTATTATGCTTCACACAAAAACGATGGCTAGGACAGAAGTATGTTTCATAGTCATGCTTTCTGCTCTTATTTAATTACAACTTCACTATGACAACTGTTTTAGCCTGCTATTAACCTTTTACATAGTCTGGACCTAGATCAAGCCTGTGGAAAAGCCCTGCCTGGTCTTGATCCATACTGCTCTTATTGTATTTAACCCTTTGTGTAAGGGAAACCCCTAAAAGAGTACTTTCACAAACAGTGAAGAGCCAGATGAAATGCGGTGTAATACGGCATTTCATAAGGATCCAATCTGGTTGTAAAGGTAAAAAAGATCTTCATAACTATAAGTTATATTTGCACCAAACATAGCCAAAACCAAAATCAAATAATATATGCACCAAACGTAGATATCTACCACTTAAGCTTAGGTGGACATGCAAGTACATTTTATTGATGTTTTCACTCACATTCCATTCACTATGGCTCAGTATTTTGGCATTTCTATGCACCATTATGCAGCTTTTCATTTTTTGGCGAAAATGACATTTGATCTGATTATCAGTTCCATGATCATAAATGTTCGACATAAAGTATTGTGCTTTCATTGTCTTTTGGCACATCTCTAGGAACACTACCATTCATTGTAGGAAGAGTGCTAAGTCTGTCTTCTGTTTCCTTAGCAACTTCTGAAAACAAAAGAATAAGATGAATCTTTTAATACTTTTAACTGTGTATTCTATAATAAGCGTAATATTAGTTAATATGTAATGTCTCTGTCTTAATATACATAAACATTTAATACATTAAATATTTGCTTTAAACAGTCTACAATTTATCAAAAGTACTCTGCTTTATTATATACCTACAAAAATCTCGCTTGATACTACCTATTTTCCTACTCAAAAATACGAAATCCATATCACCATACTATCGTTTTCTGATTCCGTATCACCATCCTACATATTTTGCCCAAGTTTGCACTACTTTTGCAATGGTACTGTATCAAACTCCCTAGCAGTGGTGTCCCTCTCGTCAGAACAATTTCAACTGAAAGAAAGTTTGCCGCTGTTGGGGAGTTTGGTACTTATTTGAGTAAAACTGAAGTGATTAGTCTAAAGAGAATTTCCAAACCCCTGCCTCACGGTCTCAGCATCCTTTCCTCAGTATTGTAACACCTTGACACGACTGATATCGATTATTTTTCATGTTTCTCCACATTTTCAGGCCTACTGATCCCCCAAACCTTAAACATTCTGAAAAACGGCCTAATCTCTACCCCAACCAGCTGTGCTGCAGTTGCAGGTTCATTCTTCCAATTTCTCGGGTGATATATTTCATGGAGCAAAGCTAATTAACTGTAATATATCTATAAAGAATAATAACACCCAGTGTGCTCCAAAAAGGCAGGAAATATGCATCATTGACTCTGACAGTGATTAAAGGATCGAATCAAAGCCTTGGTTTGTACTTTGGATTAGATGCACTTATACACCACATAAAATCCAGCACCTGACCAGAATTTCACCCGGATTGAATAGAATTAATTTTCCCGATGTTCTTGTTAAAAATTGTTGAATTTATGGTTAAAACTGCCCTTGTTATTGTTTATTTTTGTAGGTATATAATAAATACATCATTACTTTAGTTACTTGATCCGATAGGTGGGATCACGTTGAGCGGGTGCGCCAGAAACAACTGGATCACAAGAGACAAAGTTAAAGCAAATCAGTTTGAAGCCATTGTCAAATGAACAAAAATTCATGATCAAATGTTGAAATTCACTTGTTGTTTGAACATGGGGTTAAATTTACTTGACAATACTCAAAATGAGCCCTGATTTGTTTATCTGACATTACACGGGAAAGCGTTGCAAATATTTACTGATCAGTTCATTGACGTTTTTGTGCGTGGAAAGGTTGCACGCGCTATAAGGTTGTGACAACGTTATGACTTTCGAAAGTCTAACGCTGACGCCATTTTGTTTGGAGAAAACCAGTGTAAGAAAAATGTTATTTTAAGGGTTTTGTGGTGTTTTCAGTGGACTCTTTGTTGGAACAGGAGAAATACATAAGAATAATGATCACATATGTTTATTTCATTGCATTATTACATGCCCGGTCCCTCAGAGGATAATTGAACACTCTGCATATCGGCATCATGTTCAGACAGCTTCCATGAGATCTGACAAATGTAAATGCATGAAAATCCATGTGTGATCCCTATATTCGTAATGTGAATATATCCAAAAAAGTTATGGTTAAACCTTAGGTTGCTAGCTCTTTCCATGCTACCGCCTACTCTTGTCGTCTGCTGTTAATATAAATACAGCATTGCAAACAATTTGGACCAAGATCAAGATTAACAGAACGTTCCATGAAAAATTGCCATGTATAATATAACATTAATGGTGTCGCTGTAATGGATTATTATAACAATCTGATGGAATCTGGCATGAAACAATTATATATAAGATTAATGGATTAAAAATGATTTACTCAACAAACATACCAAAAGTGTTAACATAATGTGAGGTTTACCTGGTCTTAAAATATGAGACTTAAGTCTATTTGAATATTTACATCACTAAAAATATAAGGTATAATTACCTAGTGCTTTTTCCACATATACTGTATATTCATCAATTTTTGATATTTCTAAGGATATTGCGCCACTCATTGCAGATATAATCTTTGTTTCTTCATCAACGTCTTTACTTTTCTCTGTATGAATATAGTAATAAACGTATGTGAGAAATAGCTTAAAATATAAGGAGAAAACAATATGGAAAATGGATTAACCCTTCAAGCGCCGAGAAAAAATGCATCTGAAAATGTCATCTGTTGAAGTTGTCTGCTGCAAATAAGTTGCCAAACATTATTGAAGAATTCAAGTATAGAAGCAAACATCATGGACCCAGATCAGACTGATCCAATAGGCAGTCTGATTTGGGCCCAAAATATTAGTCATAGAGGCTTCTAAAACATTTCAGCAGATGATAAAAGCAGACGACTTTTGTTGCTTAATTAACAATGCAATCTGAGAAAAAACAACGTCAAATTCTAATGAAAAAATAAGAAAAGTGTAGATGTTTTGTGTGGTAGTGAATTAAGAGCTAGATAGGGGAGCCATTTTATGCTGTGAAACGCCCTAATTTAATATGAATACACAGAATAACTAGTTCTCCCTGTTATTCATTATAACATTTTAATGTTCTGTTGAAAATAAAACAACAACTGATTTTGGGCCACCAAGCCTCAGCTTGGAATTATCTTTGACTCTGGCTGCCTGTGTGTTGTGGGCCTTTTTTGCTCCATCATAGGGTGTTGGTTTTATTTGATTGTTTCTCTGATATGGTGTGTTACGTTGGTTGTGGCCTCCATGCAGGATTGGGCAGTTTTTGTGTTTTAACGGCAGTGAAACCTGGAGCAAAGATTTGGTGTCAGTGGAGTGCATTTATGCACCCTAGTGGTTTGAGCTGCTGTCTGTTTGAGGGCGGTGGCTCTGTTGTTGTTGATCCATTGTTTATTGTTGCTCCTGCTGTGAGGTTACTGTGTTTGTCATTACTTATGTATCTTCCTCTGGTTGTCATGGGTTGGTCTGTTGTCATAGGCACTTGTATTTTTACTGACCCTTCAAAGGTGGTGCTTCTTTTGTGGATCATTTTTGTAAGTTATGCTTCATGTTGGTGTGTGTTGTGCTGTCCTGTCTGTTCCGTGTAGCCTTGTGGTCATCTTCTGGGAAAGGGCTGACCTCTTTGCTGTCGTGTTTGTTGTGTTTTGTCAATTTCCCAAATATGTCCTGGTCCACATCAGAATTAAGGGCGAGGTTGGCGCTGTGGAACTTGTTTAAGCCCTCCAGTAAAATATTTTTACTAACCATTCCAAGGCAGTACTTCTTTTGTGGATCATTCATGTTATTTATGTCTTGTGTCTGTTATGCTTTCGTGTGCGTCTGTTTCTTGCTGCCTTGTGGTCACCTGCTGGAAAAGGGCTGACCTCTTGGCTCTCGTTTGTGATGCCTAATTGTGAGTTTGTTACTTTCCCCAATGGTATCCTTGGTCTGGTGTGGTACTTGATTGTATCGATTCCTGACCTTTGCCATATTTCTTACTTTGGTTAACCACTTACCTAGCATTCGTATAGTTTCTTCAATAGTATTTCCACAAATCAAATTTTCTATCTCTGCTTTCTCTAACAGCTCTTTCAAATGAGGCTATAGAAAAAAAGAAATAGAGCATAGGTCCATATAAGGAAATTTTATGAGCGTAAAATTGTAATTATTTTCTTACCCATCAATTTAAACATGTGTTTTGGGTGCTCAAAAGAACCGTCTCAATGAGACGGTTCTTTTGAGTACCCACAACATATGTTTTGATTGAAAATAAAGAAAACATTTTTCAATTACACTATCTTATTCTGAGTCTTGATAGAATATTTTAGAATGAAACACATGGACACCAGATTGGTTTTGTAAGAGCTAACAATAAAATGTTATTATTTTTATCTAAGATATAATTTCCTTTTATTTTGTAACATCTTAGTATCATAGAACAGGTAACAAGTTTTAGACAAAACTAAGAAAGTGTTGTCCTAATAAAATTGTTCATGACATATAGTTTTGTTTATATGCTAGTTGTTGGTAAAGCAAAGGAATGTTTATCCTTTATTGAAATGTAAATAAATTTCAAACAAAGGCAGTACAAGGCTTAATGTATTTTTAGGAGGTTCACAAATACATATTCTTGCATAGAATTCGTTGAAACTACCCAAATCTATGTTCAAATCATGTTATTTGCGTGCTGTTTGAACATGGTCTTATACTTGAAAAAGCTAAACTGGGCCCTAATTAATTTGCATGACCTTATATGAGAAGCATGGCATCCTTGACTGATCATTTTGCTGATGCTTTTGTTAGCAAAAACCTTGCGCGCATCTATGATGTTGCGGCGAGCTATTGACATTTGAAAGTGTGACGCTGACGACATTTTGTTTAGAGAAATCCAGTATAAGAAAAGGGACATTTTAATGTTTAAGCGATGTTTTCAGTGGGGTTAAGGTTGAAATCAGGTAAAATATGCAAGAATAACGATCACACATGTAAGTTCCATTGCATTAACACTTGCCAGGTCCTTTGACGGTGTTTAAGCACTCAGCCTAATGGCCTCATGATCAAACATCTCCCTTGGGACCCGGCAAATGATAATGCATGAAAAAACAAGTGTGATCCCTATAATATTACAAATATAGTTTATATAAACATACACTGGTCTTTTCGAAACCCTTAGCAAATAGGTAGCTAATTCTAAGAACATGCCCTATTTTTATATTAAGCCCCTACTTTGGTGTCTCGTGATGGTTGAGCGACTCTTCCTCGCGGTGCCACGGGGATGTCTGCGGTTTGTGATTGTGGTATTTCCTGATCATACTCACTTACTATTTTTGAATTCGACCAATACAGATGACATTAGTGTAAACAATATATTATAAAAAAAATCCAATTACATGTATACAATAGCATGACATACTGAGAATAGATAAACAGGATTTGAAAACAAGCATATTAAGTGCTTATAGTAACATTATAATTATAACTATTTAATTGATTTCCCATTTCTAATGGTGGATCTGAACACAATTCATCTAGTTTTGCTGTAAATTATATTAGAAGGAAGAAGTTATACCAATTTGTTCTAATCTATATTATCAGATGTGCATGTATATTCTGTTGATCATATAGTCTCACCTGAACACAAGCCATGGCAAATTTGACATCTTTTCTGATGAAGTCTGCTGTAAGTTCTATTATGCCTTGTATTGTGGTGTAATCTAACATAGAAATATGTGTACAATCTAGTATAACAGATTTTGGTCTACCATCTGAAAAGCAAAACAGTACAATATTTACAGCTTATCTGACTTTGCTATTATCATTGTCTTACACATGTATAGTTACTATAAATGTTCTGTGGCTCATCCTGACGGAGCTGTGGGTTTGTCTGCAGTGTTTAATTGTGGTATTTCCTGATCATACTCATTTACGTTTTGTAACTTAGAGCATATCTAATATCTTAAGTACATCATACAATTATAGAACACTGTTACAAAGTATTATAAGCTATACTGACGGACTTTAATTACGCAACACTAACTTCCCCTTATATCTTCCAAAAGACTGTTGAATGTAAACTTATTTTGCTTCGATAATGTCATTATGAGTTGGCTTCTTCAGCAAATACCTTAGTTTTAATTGTACAACTAAACTGGACGATGTTATTTGCTCCATTTGAATTTAGCCATTTAAACATTGCTTAAGCAGAGGAGATTTTAAGCTGTTGAATGAAAGGGCACACCCAGATAAACGTCATATACTCAAATAAGCTGTATCGCAGACCAGTCAATCAATATTAGAGTGATATCTCGATGACTAACAAAGGCCATGATACAAATTTGATGCTTCTAGTGTTTCTTGATTTAAAAAAGTAGCGAATCTTTCATCCATAACATTTGGTGACATGAAACAGTTGGCTACTATCTCAAAAAGTTTACATTTTTAATGCATTAAGTTCATCTTAGTTGGACAAGTTTTCCATGTTTTACCTACAAATGAATGCTCTTTCACATACAATCAAAATTATTGCTCTGCCTTCTTTTTCAAGACAAAAATTAAATCTGTTATCAAAGTGTTGCGTTATTAAAGTCCGTCAGTATACTTCGTTGAGAAAGCTTTTGGCTATTGGAAACAAACAAGTATATTTAAGTGTTCATCAAAATTGATGTCAGAATTAAATGTCACAAAAGATTTTGCTTCTATATTGTTTAAATCTCTAAAATGATGCATCGGAATGCTAAGATGTGACTTACCACTGTTCATTTCTTTTATGACTTTGGACTGAACATAGTCTGTTGATGGATATCTGAGACCTTGATCAAATGTTACAACGATGTAGTCCAGATAATGTACCTGCAAAAACAAAATATGATGCATTTAAAAATGAAAAACAATATCTATATTTTGCACAAAAACTAAAATAAAAAACTCCTGAGAGGCACCTCAGGAAAGATATAAGAAGCACTCATTTTATGGAATAGGCTATATTTTCTAATAAGCAAAACATACGTTTCACCAACTATTTTCCATAGAAGGTCAAATGGCTAACATCACCTTAACTTTAGCACTGAAAGCATGTTTTATTCGTTATTTACATTGACATCATCCTTCTGGCTAATTTTGCATGCTTTTTGCATCTGTGATTTTTCCCATTAACGTTTTTAAAAAGTCTTTCAGGAATACCATCAGAGTGTCAGACATTTTGCCAGGCCTGATTTGGATCCAAACTGTTTGCATAGGTTATCAGCAGAGGATTCTAGTAAAACAATGACGTAGCCAGAACGATGAAAAAGTTACACACATCAAAGGGAGGCTACTGGATCAAGCAGTGATTCTCTTCAATTGTTTGGTGAATTGACGTGTGGATCTTAGCATTAATCAGGGGAGACAGCACATTTAAAGATTTAAAGCCTAAGTAAGTAAGCACTTTTCATATCAGTCAGACCCAAATGATTCAAATGACATCTGCGCCAAGCTTAGACTCAGATCAACAGGGTCATTGACCCATTGAAAGCAGTAGGCAAATGTTTTAATGTTTTCTAAATGGCTAGTTAAGGGATCATATCTTCTCAAAGAGAAAAAATACTCTGATCAGACTGAGTATCTATCTAAGACTTTGATCAGACTGGACAGTTACCCAGTCTAATATGTCTGCTAGTAGCACAGACCTTTTCGCTGTTTTGGCCATTCGCTGAATCAAATCACTGGTATTAATGGATCTTAGAATCAATGAAGTTCTTACCTTAACACTTGGTCTTGCTACTGGATACAACAGGATCAACAGTGAAACACCTATCCCTATCAGTATACCATACTAAAATACAAATAGAATAGATTAATAAAGTGCATTTCTGGTTCTACACAGGAAGACCAGTTCAAACATGACCAAAAACTGTTAACTTGGACGTATAGAATCAGAACAAACAAACAAACTTCTTTTTCAGATCAGTTTATATAAATCTTAAAGAATATCACAAATGGTACATTCCCTCAACTGTTTTTAGTATCTTAACCCTTTAAACTGATGACTTATAAATGCGTATTTGACAACCAGCAAATATCCAAAATAAATACCATATAATGCAGCGTTTCATCAGCGTTTACACTGTTTGCTAAGAGGAAAACGATTTTGGAAATTATAACCTGTGACCTTTTTATATGTATACACACTGGACCATTCCATGGTCATTGTATCAAACCAGATGGAAGAAAAAATTGGGTTTTAAGCTTGTTCGTGATTAAAACACTAATTCTGGCTTTACAGTTTATCAAATGTTTTGTATTTAACAAGGATTACTTGCTGAATCAAGTTATCTAACACAGCTCTGGCTCCAAGCAGGTTTTTATTGCTACTGCTTTGCGTGCACATTTTATGTTTATTCATGTTTTTAGTTGTTTTAGTGTCTTGTCCAGTTTTGTAATTATATCACCAAAGAAAGAGAGAGCATGTATCTCTGTGGGAGCACAGTGGCACAGTGGTAGAGTGCTTGACTCGAGACCAAGGGGCAGCGGGTTTGAGCCTCACAGGCATCACTGTGTTGTGGTCCTTGAGCAAGATACATTTATCCTAGCTTAGCATTGGTTCAACCCAGGAAGACCTGTTCCTGTTTAACTGAAAGATTGTTGATGGGACGTAAAGAATTAAACCAAACACACAAATGTTTCTCTGCTTGTATTCTTACTTGCATTATTGTGTTCAGTGTTTCTTCCTCTTGACCCCATAGGTCGATCTGTGATTGTGCTATCACAGTTCCTGATCTTTCTTTTCATTTTCTAATATTCCTGAATGCGGCAGTAAGACAAACTATCAACAGACCATACCAAAGGCTAAACATTAGCACTTGGATAAAGCAGGAGACGATTTAAATATTTTCTTTCGTATGATATGGTGAAGCTAATAGTGTATGCACTTTGGAATACATTTCAGGGCAATCCAATCAACTTCTGACAAATTAGAAGTACAATCAAACCATAGACATATTCTTTGCTGTTAAAATATATAGTTTTATAGATTACTAACCTCAATTCCTATTGCAAAGGACATGATAAATGTGAAGAACATAGGGACAAGATCTATTTCTGAAACAAACAAAATTACACAAATTTTAATTACTGTGATCAAAATTATCCATAACATTGGGTTATTTTACTTTTATTATGAAAAGTATCCTAGTTTAATATTGAAGGCATTATTGCAGTTGAGATTTGATTTGATTTCGTCAGCAATGTTCCATTGAGATAATTAGGGGGATCTACGTGGGCAAAAATAGCTTTCCCTTTGAACATCAAATATATATTGGTGTTTCTTTATGTTTTATTTACCTTGCAACTATGCCACTCACTCGGGTTGCATTGGCTTAGCTATAACTGGTTTCAAATGATATTTTAATTTGCTTTTAATATAATGTGCATGTTATGTTTAGGTCATTCATCTCCAAATGTGCTAGCCCAAACAGACTTTCAACTAAGATAGTGACGTTTCCAGAATAGCTGGTTTCTGAACAAGCCATCCAGCAACATGTAGTAGCCACACTGCCGATTTGTTCAGCCTGTGAATCCATGGTATATGAAGTAATAATTTAATCAAATTGACAGTCAATTAGAAATTTTATTACTCATATAAATAGATTTATCAGGTTTACAGACTAATATTCATTTAGGTAAGCACATAATCGAATGGTATTTATTACATAGATAACCAGAATGAAGTCAGTGCATCCACACACTATTGTAAAGTCCTCTATTCATACAACATAATACGCCATGAACTAGATGAAGGTTTAGGCTTTGTGTTTGGTCCTTGTTTTGCAATACAGAACCATGTGTCCTTTCTAGTTTTGCAATTATCTGGCTAAGGAAGATAGAGCTGGTTGCTTTACTTTTATTGTCTTCTTGATGTCATTTGGCTGCTATTGTTGTTTGCTCCTCCTCATGGTGTCGTAGTTTGGTCTGCATTGTGTACGTAATTGTGACATTTCCTGGTCATACTCACTTACTTTTAGACTAGAAATCTGGCCACACTGGATGTCTGTGCATGGGGTCATCGAAGGCCTATATAGTAAGTTGTATTATGTCACTTTCCTATTGGTATCCTGGGTCAGGTGTGGTACTTGATTGTATCAATTCCTGATCTTTGCACCCTTACTTACATGGATTGGCTGATTTGATGACTGGTGTATCAAAGTACTTACTTCTAACTTTCCATATTTTCTTCACTATTTTGTAATCTATCGTCTGTATAACTGCCATAATGATCACAGCTGCAAGTGCAGACTTTGGAATATACTTGCACATGGGAGTTAAAAATTGTAGAGCTAGTATCACAAGAGCACCTGTAGATAAGATAATCTAATACAGTGTGCCTCTAAATATCACACAGATACACGAAGTTTTGTGGATTAGTGATATACAGAGGGTGTTGGTAAATTAACTTTGCAAAATAAAATGTACATATAAGAATCAAATTTAAGATTTTTACACTGATTATCTCAATAAAAATTCCAAAGGGAATTTGATAACACTAAAACACTATGTTAACTCTGTTTTAAGATTTTTAGCCCGCATTAAATGACCAAAAGCAAGATTATTTATCGTTATGCTTTGGAGGCTTTAACAGGTATAATATCTTGTGATTCTGTTGCTTTTAGTGTTTTGTTTGTCCTTGTGAGCTAAACAATTTCTGTGTTTTAATAGCATCAGAATCTGGGGTGAAGATTTGGCCTGTAAAATCAATCTAGCCACCACCCCTGGTGGGCTAGGCTGCTGTCGATTCTGTTTGTTGGTGCTCCCATTGTATGTTGGGGCTTTGTGTTTGGTCCTTGTTTTGTGGTGTGATTCTTTATGTCTTTTCTAGTTTAGTGGTAAGTGGTAATCTTGCTAAGGAAGAGAGAGAGCTGGTTTCTTAACTTTGATTGTGTTGTGACTGTCTATGATCTGTGTTTCTTCCTCATGGCGTTGTGGGTTGGTCTCAAGTCTGTTATTGTGGCATTTCGTGGCCATATTAATTTACTTTTTTACAAACTGTATCAACACATAAATTTGAATACCCTCACATTACTTAGCTGTATAAAAATTTTGTGTGAATTCTTAGTGCACTGTTAAACTGGCAGGGGTAACCTAGCTCGAGATTTACAATCATAGAGAATATAGTGACAAATCAGCATTTTTGTACAAATGATGCCAATTTGATGAGAGGCTTGATCTGACCTTTCATACAGTCCTGCATGAAAAACATCTTTATTCCCTTGAAGCACTAATCCCTTTATTATCCATGCGCTACTCAACAGAAAAGCAAATTTATAAACACCCTTTTATATTGTTGTGTATTCTCAAAATTGTTGTTGATTCAAAGCAAGTTAGCAACTTATTTGCAACATAATTTATGGAAATGACTGCTTACCTGTCAGTAATCCAGAAGCAGGGGTTCTGACACCACTTTGAGAATTAACTGCAGTTCTGAAATACATTGCAATGAGATTATCTCACTTATTACTTTATACATGTATTTATGTATTTCTCATACAGCATTTATTCAAGTGGTTTAGTTTTCAACCATTATTAAAGGTAAGTAAATTATTAGAATGCGCAGTTGATGTGGTGCCATTGCAAATTCCCACGCTCAAGTTTTATTTACACCCTGAGCACCCAAAGTCCTACCCCTGGGGCATAACCTAGTCATCGGAACAAAAATTCTGATTGATATGTTTTATATCTTTTATTTGTAAGAACACACACACAAAGGTTGGTATAAAAATCTTTGAGATTGACATTGTTATTGTAATTTAATGATATTTGACCTTTTGACTCCTCCCTAGGGCTCCAGGGGGCAGGGCCGTTTTTTTGCTGTTGCATGCACCATTTATGTGAGTAACTCGCACACCAAACGTAGTTGAATTTCGTTCATTGGTTTAGGAGGAGATAGCACAATGAATGGACAGACAGACGGACGCACAGACGGACCCTATTACAATATTCCCTACGCTTTTTCGAAAAAAAAGAGCGTGGGGATAAGGAGTATGACATGTGATTAGAAGTTTATAATCTAAGGAATGATATTATATCAATTTCTCACTACACCAGGCATCCGACATATACTCCTCAAAATAATTGAAAATTTGCACATGTGAGTATAATTAGCTCAAACATTTAAATTCTGTAAAACTTGGTCCAAATATTTCTACTCTTTATACCATAAACCAAGATTCATTGTTACTGATTTGCATGCCTAATTCTGCAATAGCTGTGTCTCAAATGCACATACCCCAAAACACACTTTAAAAAGGTAGTGGGTGGGGTATAGAAATTCTTCTGAGGCCATTGGAGTAGAATGAAAGTGACGTCAAATTAAACTTTACTTTAAACAGTTCAGCTTACATGCGAAACATTTCTTCAAATGGTTTCATTATACTGGGAAGTAAACATTTTCATTTTTGACAATAGAGTTTTGACATTGTTTTGTTTTCTGAAAACAATGTGTGTTCATGGCCATACAATCATCATTCTAAGCATTTGAGTATTAGAAAGATGTCCCGACGAATTGTACAAAGATTGTCACAGACAAACACCAAAACCAGTGGTCTTAACCCATAGTCTGGTCATTATGCCACAGCCAAAAGGGACAATTTTCTTTCAAAGGAAGAGGGGGGTGGTATTGATGGGATTAGAACACCACAAAATCATGTACAAACGGAGATTTCAGCATCAAAAAGCATTATTCATTTCATGTTGTTCTGTGGTTCATGGATCACACACACAAAATAATATTAGACTTTAAATTTAGGTCAAGTGTTAAAATGACACAAAATTCATGTTAGTAACATTTGCTACCGTTTTCTTTTAGCTGATTCACTTGGCAATAGGGCGTCAAAGATGAAAAAAATAGACTAGATCGTAAAATTGGTTTTCAAAAAATGTTCTACACAAAATACATCAATGTTATAATTGACAGTCCTTGATTTATTTTGGAGGAATAAGTATATATCAATTACAATGTGCCATGTACTATCCTAAGCTGAGTTTAAATAATAGAGCCAGAAGATTACAATAGCTTCATCCATTTATATAAATTTGAGTCTAGACTACAAGTTCATCTATTAATTGATATAAAAAATCATAAAATATATAATTTTATTTACCGAGAAAAACTTCCTGTGACCGGATATGATGAAACAAAACTGCTGGCAATGTTTGCAATTCCTGGATAATAAAAAAAACGTTCGAATAGAAGTGGTAAACATAATTACATAATATAATCTGTAAAATGAAAATTATTTGTATTTGTTGTAATAATTTTGTTTTTTTATATTTTGTTTGCATGGTCTAATCCAGAATGAGTGCTTGTCTGCTTAGAGGTGGATAAGTCATAATGAAACTACAAAATAAAGATAAGGCAGAGTTGGCATGATGCGTCTACTAATGGGAGTTCACTATTATTCTGAATTGATAGTAGAGGAGACTTTTATGAGAGTAATAATGTCCATTGATAATGCAGCATTTATGCAGAGTATGCAACTGATTTGTTTTTATGGTCAACTTTTTTTTAAAAAATGCTGAAAAAATGAGTAAAAAAATGATGTAGCATTATAATTGTACATAAATATCAGCTTGCACACTCCAAAAAAGGTGACTCAAATACATAATATGCATCCTCTGGGAATATGAAGAAATGCTGACATACTGAAAAAATATTTGAATCCCCACAATATACTTAATATTAGTGGTCCTGTGAAATGCTTGTAATCAAACATATGGATTCTGCTCATTCTGTTCATATGAGTAGATAATTACTTTGATGTCTATATCAGGCATTTCAGCTGATGTCACAAACTTACATTACAATGTGAAAAATTAGTTTCAGTAACAATCCTATGGAACATTTTCTTATTTTTATCTTTATGATTTTACAACATATTTGTTTTATTTGTGAATCATTGTAGCCGGGAATCAATGATTATAAGTCTGTTGATTTCTGCAAGCTAACTATGTCACAATTATATATAGGCCTACATAAAACTGGTCTATCGTACCAGCTCCACTTATACTTTTCCACATGAATACAACTGTCCAGTTGTTCATGTATCGTAATAGTGTGTCACAGATAATAAAAAAAATCAGAAAAGAATATTTGAACATTTGAATTCTGATGATTCAAAGTGCTTGTATCACTTTATGAACTATTCAAACTAATAAATGAAGATTGGCAAGCCATGCATATATTATAATATCACACTTTATTGATGGGAATTACATACCACAAAATGATTCAAAGTACATACCCAGTGCTATCAACTCTTGATTTGGTAAGATTTTATAGTTGTTCTGGCGAGCTGAAATTAAAGTTAGATACGTTTAAACTATATAATCTTGATAATATTGACACAGCTCTCGATCTGACATATATATTTGCAAATAAGTGATATACTGGTCTTAATATGGCCAGAATAGGCAATACTCACAGATCACAGGCCAAGCTATGGCAACAATTGAAGTTAAATTTCAATCATATTTCGTCATAGATAACATACAATTAAATGGGAGAGGGTATGTGGTTACAGGCTTTAAATCCTAATTTCAGCAAACTCGTTTTACATTAATGGAATTTCTTTAAATAACAAGATATTTCAAGATTAGGTATATAAATGATAATCATTGAACATCACAGAAGCTATATTGCCATTAAAAATGATTGAACCAATGTTTACACCATCTATAGCAATTGGCAAATAAAACGTCCCATAATTAATCTAGTATCATATTGTAATGGCCAATTATAGAGTGAGCACTACTCTTATATATTGCATGGATAAATTATATATATTTCAGATAATTATTAAATTAATTCTATCTGAATGTTCAGACAATTAAATAGACCTCAGCAATCAATGTAAACCCAGATCGGTCTGAAGGAGTAGACAGCAGAGGTTTACACTATATACCATTCCATCACCACCTTTTACACATTTCATCAGTTTGTAAGATGAAAAGTTTGAATTTTTCAACAAGTATTGTGTGGATTTAAGATATATGAGTATCTTTGTAAATACCATGCATGCTATCACTAACATGTTCACTTTTAAAACAAACATTCTTACCAAAAGCCTTGCCAATGGCTGTAGCCTCCATCATCCCTAGTAATGGTATTATAGCAAGGCCTGGACCTATATCCTAGAAGAAGAAACAACAGCTTTATGGATTTCTAGAAATGATCCAATCATCAAAATTTATGTACACGCTGAATAAATTTATGATGGTGTATTGTTTGACTACTGGGCTCAGACGTTGGAAACAGAATAACATGTAACCTTGTGATAAGGAAGTCGAGGATTCTACATTTTATTTTATCCCTGAAGACAAAATAAAAAAGTAATCTTGTGATAAAGAAGTTTGTGGTTCTACATTTTAATTGATCTTTGGAAGCAAAATAATATGTAATCTTGTGCTAGGGGACGTGAATGATTCTGCATTTTAATTTATCTCATAAATAGGCCCAATCAAACTTACTGGGCATGTTGTTTTTGGGACATAGATTTTGTCTATGTGATTTAAGTCTCATTTATAGGTTATTTACCATAATCAGCATAATGAGCACACATGATATGCTCTTATTGGTGACCTCTGAGTCTTAAATGGACTGTTCACATTATATGAACTACTGTCCATGGAGAAATTTAATTATTACAAAACAATAGAAAATGGCCAGAAAATATCCCTTTAACAGATCATAGCCAATGCATCAACATCATGAAAGCAACAATAGTGTGGCCTGATAAAGTGATGGTCAGGCATATAGCCAATTACTGAGTGATAAATCTTCCAAATAATTTCAGGAAAACGAATCCTTCGGCAAAAGAGAGATCAAGTATATTTGAAAACAACAGATTAAATTGATTGAGTCTGTTCATGAGAATTTATGGAAAGTGCAACAGCAACTATTTTGCCCTCGTGCACTGGCTTAAGTGTGATTCAGCTTTCTGCCTTATCCCAATTGTCTTATTCTTTGCTTTATGACTTTAAAATGTATGTTCCTATTTGTAATCTGTCAAATTGCTGGCTGTGTGTTCATATTTCAGATGTTTTGTAACAGAAAATGTAATTTATGGCTAGTTGACTTACTGCTAAAACTTCTCCGAAATTTTTATGAATTGCTTCTGACTCAGTTCCATTATTGCCGGGGTGATCAAATGTAAATGAAGGAAGTTTTACACCAGGAAGTCCAGCTTTGATATCGCCAGTTATTGTGAGTTCATCAATACCATGGTCTAATAATACAGAGGCAATAATTGCAGCACTTATCACAATAATTGCATTGGCTCCTACAAGAGTATAAAAGACAATAAATTAACCCTTTGAAGCCTAATGAATATCAGTTGGGCGAGTATATTTCTATGTGGAGGGGTTGAATGAACATTTTTGCATTTCTCTTACACTTTGAATTGAAATTACTGTGAGCAAAGAGTGTGGGAACCTGATTATAATTGAGTTGCGACATGAGATTTCCAACAATGCGGTATGTGCGACCAGCCATGGCTCAGATCAGCCTGCTCATACGCATAGTCTGATCAGAGCCTTTGCTAGTCGTTTGAATTTTATATGACTGTTAAGCTACTGATTGAGCATCATTTTGATTTTCTAAGCCAGAGAGGAGGCTGCATAGGCTCATCTGAGTCAACACCTGTCAAAATGCTACATTGTTGGAAATCACATGTCACAGCGCATTTGTTGTGCTCTGTGGTGTCTTCATTGCTTCACTGTCACGTTAATAGAACGCAATGCTTATATGACTTAATATAAAAAGCTTAACCTTTGTGCGATTGATCATTTTTAGAAACGGTATAGTTCCAAATCAGCTGTCTTATGATGAAGCCATTTGATCGTTTGATCAACATCCACAAGATGGGAAAACTGATTGTTACTACGAGCTAACAAGTGGACTACTGCAGTTTAACAGGATATAAATTGGAAAGAAGTGTAATATTTAGCATGACAAGGTTAACATAACAAATGATTGGAGTCTTCACTGTTCAACAAAACGAGAGAAGGCTACTCAAGAAAACGTTTTCATAATCATTTTTGATCATCACAAAAAGCAAAATACAAAAAGGATGATGGCGATATTGTTAATAAGATATTTCAAATTTACACAATGTATATGGGCAGAAATGTTGAAAAATAGTGAAACCTAGAAACTTTATGAAAGTTTTGTTTCATGAGAATAAATCATAATTATATAAATAAGATCAATAAGAACGCCATGAAGAATAACAACAAAATAAGACACACCTATTCCTGTAAGCCAAATAGCCTTTCTAAGCGCAAGTTGTTTAATGGTAGGCTCTCTACCAGAAGGGTCCTTCTTCCAGTTGATAGTTTTTAATTTCTGAAGGAAAGTAAAAGAGTCAAATATATATATACATTCCTTAAAAGTTCTAAAATTGTAAATGTCAGGTCAGTGATTGATTTTGGCCTAGAGTAATATTTCCTTCTTGCAGACCCCTTTTAATTATTCTAAAAGTTGAACCCTTAAAACCTGGTATACAAATACAAATGGGGGTTACTTTCCACAATATTTCTTGCTACATAGGCTTGACCACAGCATCTACTATTTTCCCACCAAATTATCAGGAATATACCACCCCACACATATAAATACTTGAATATTAGCTTACTCCGTTTTGTACCTTGAAATTTTTGCTTACTAACAGCTGTGGTGTGTATTGGAGTAAATATCACCAATGTTAATAATAACCAATAAGTAGGAAGTAAATATGAAATATAATAAAGTTGAAGACTTTTATTTCATTATGTAAGTTGAATGTTCTGACGTTTCATCAAGTTTGCAGTTGAAAAAATCTTAAGACCCTAAGAACAGAAGACTTCAGAAATGATTTAAAAGAGTACTACCCCCAAACACTAAAAATCCGCAGAAATCTACATATCTCCGAAGAATATTTTTCTGACACCCCCCCCCCCCCACCAAAAACTAAATAAATAAATAAATAAAAATATGGAAATTATAAGCTTGGAGCAAAAAAATTGGTTATGATGGCCAGGCTTACGTGTATGCTAATAATATCAGAGTACCCGGGGTCATAACTCTTATGCATTAAGAAGTATTAATTTTCATGTTCGATATACGTTCAGGTGTGACATACCTTTAGAAAAAACAGTAATATCATGCAACACATTCCCATGGTCAGGTCCCATGGTCTGAAACACAAAACAAACATGTTAAATCAACTCTCACTAATCCTGTAAATTACAATTTTTACTTTTGGGGGTATCAGAAATTTTAGTTAAAAGGACTAAGGTCTGCAATTAATATATATAACAAAAAACATTGATCATTTTCTGCATATCCTATTTGAAGGTGTATAGTGTGTGTAATTAAAAACGTTCTTAGTGTGATGGTTCTCATAAGTCCCATGCATGTCTTCGATAAGGCATAAGCAAGACAATCTGCAATATATCTCCTCTGATATAATCACTTTAGTTAATTGGACTTGGACTAACCAAAACTCTAGGCTAAAGATTTTGAGTTGTTAAAAGACAACGTTATTTTTTGTAATTACGCTGCTCTGATCAGAGAAATGAGCAGTGTTATACATATTTTCAGCCAAGTGCACTACCAAGACGACAGTAAATTTAAAAATGGCAGTTCTTGAATACCCTATTTTAAGACCTTATGTTACACATAAACTAATAACTGGAAAAGAAACAGCGTGAGAATAACAAATGTAGACCTAACCCATCTAGTTTTGTGAAGCTTGATTTATAAAAATAAATGTTGAGACAAATTAATATACATGTACATCGTGCTTTAAAGCAAACATAAAGTAAGCGAACACGTCATTGTTTGCATATCTGTGCCATGGACAGGAAGAGAACCAAGTATTAAGTTCAATTAGCAAATTACATACATGATGCACGTAAATCACATTAAGTAAGAAAGAGGGCAAAGATCAGGAACCGACACAATCAAGCACCACACCTGACGCAGGATACCAATAGGAAAGTGACAACTTCACAATTAGACATCACAAACGAGAGCCAAGAGGTCAGCCCATTCCCAGTAGGTGGCCAAAAGGCATCAATAAACAGTCAACCAATAACAATCTCTCTCACCCGTGTTGATATGACATAAAACTAATATCAAACAAGAAAATGAAATAACAATGGAAAAAGAAACAAATTTATCAAACGTAAAATTAAAAAAAAAAAAACAAGTATAATCACCTAGTATCTGGTAGATGTTTACATATTTCAAAGATCTCTTCGAGAAATTCCCTTGGTATATTACGTAATCCTAAGATTCCTTTCAGCTGACTTGCTGCGATGGTGATGGCGGCCGCCGATGTGAACGCATTTATAACTGGATATGAGATGAAATGAACAATGATGCCTGAAACACAACAATGCGGGTAAGATAGTCAATCGTCAATCATGCATGCCCCGTTATAGGTAATGCTTTGAACAGAATCTTCCTCTGCAGCAATATGTTGTACGAGTGAACAGTGAATACTGTGTGCATCCTTGCGTCAGTATTCGCTGTTCACCTACAATCTATGAGACAGCCAAGCCAGCAAACTGTATCCTGACTTGGAAGTACCATTTTATATGGAATTTGATATTCGAAGTTCAAATCGGGTTTGCTTGGTCTTTGTCATTATATCTTAAACAATCTCAGCCTCTTGAAATCCTGTTTCATTGTATTTTGTAGAGAATAGTATTTCTAATATAATTGTGGAAAAGGTGAATTTATCTCCAATTAGCGTTTGTGATGTTCAAGTTTGCAGATAATATGGCTGCCAAAATATAGAAATATTGTAAACTGACATATCAAAATTTAGATGTTAACTAATGCTTTTATATCAATTATATGGCATGTAATAGTAGTTAAAAGTACATTTGGATAAGTAAGTTATGGGTTAATAGTTTAAAACATTCAAGATGCCAGAAACTCTCCTGTGGTTGCTATCCATTCTAAGTTGGTGGTTCTGATGTTGTTCGTTCCTTGTTTGTTATTGTCCCCATTTTGTGTGTGGGTTTAGTGTTTTGTTATGGCTTTGTGACAGTTCTTTGTGTCCTTTCTAGTTTTGCAATCATCTCACTGGGGAAGAGAGAGATCAGAACTGGCTGGTTTTCTTTTTATATTGCATTATCGCTTTAATGCGTGTCTTTGTTAATCGGTATTCTTATGTCTCTTCCTCATTATTCCATATGGGAAAAAATCAGTTTGAAAACAAAAATTCACAAAAATCATAAAATGTCACAGAGAGTGAATTTAGTGTGCGTGAGTCTGAAAGTATGCTTACTATTACAAGCTTCGAGGATGATTGTTTGATGAATGTATAAAGGAAAATGTTACCTAAATGTAAAACACCCATGAGAAGTTGTACAACACCACAGATCAGAGACAAAAGGACGGCATATGTTGGATCCTGCTCAATAGGGGCCGCTGCAAACGCAGCCGTCATAAGAGACATGACGGCTGTTGGCCCAAGGGTGATGTCTTTTGACGTGCCCAGGAAGCAATAAATGAAACAACCAAGGTATGCGGAATAAAGGCCATACTGAAACAGATTAAAATGGTAAGGTTCGTAAATTGAATATATACTGAGGGAAATAAGTTTAGCAATATACTTTGGAGAATCACAGTTTAGAAGAAATAGGATTTTTAATTTCATAATATCAAAAATATTTGTCGACAAAATGGCATTAACCGGTCAACAATTAACATAATGTAAAGTCCGATATTAAGTCCTCTTGCTAAAACAGCTTATCTGGTAATAGGGCAAATAGTTTTCTCCTACAAGTTTGGTTTTTCGTCAAATGTTAAGATCTATGCAAATGCATAAAAGTGAAAACCGGTTTAAAACTGAATGCTTTGTTTACCATTTTTGTACAGTTTTAAGTTGGTATTTTTCAAATTATCTCCCTTTCAATTAAAGAGCGTTTGAAATTAAAACGCTCAGCAGATCAAATCCTCGCTATGAAATTTGAATTTGTTTCTTTTGACCTCTTGCAGGTATTCATTAAATCATTTTCAAACTACTGACATGCTTGCGGTGCGCAATAAAAAAGAACTAGTGCTCCCGCTAATGCTATAAAAGTCGTCAATGGGAAAACCCATTATAACTATAACTTTTTTCCCTCAGTATATATATGTACTTATCAACTTTAATTATCAGAAAAGGGTGTGCACACTTTATTACATACAGCCTATTAAAATAAGCCTAGCTTGGGACATAGGCAAAATAGTAGATCCAGATCAGACTCCACAGAGGGTGGCATCTGACACATATGCTTTATTAATGTTTGACCTATTTTTCTGCCAAATCACAGAGCTCACATTTTCAATTTATATTTTTTAACTCCAATCTTAATTATTAAACCAAAGCACATATTTATAAAGTGACTGTATTCTTATCAGATAACAAACGCCGCCCATTTAAGTGAAATTCATGACCAATCGAGAAAGAAATAGTTATGTATTGCATATTGATCCTGCCTCAATTTTAATCAAACAGGCAAAAGACTAGCAACATTTTAACCTGAGGTGTTGATTGGCCAAAATGGATCAAACACTAACACATTTAGCACAATAACAAAACCTCGTTTTACTTCTTGATAAGTGATAACTGTTACTAAATATGTCAATGCTTGTTTCAGCAAGTCTGTTTGAATGCTTAGAATGGTTTAATGAGTATCACAGACTGCATGAAAAAGTGTAGATCCTGATCAGCTAGCTGATCTGTATCTACACAGTTTTCAAACATAATATAGCCAGCTTTAAAAAACAATTAAGACTGAATTTAACTCAAAAGTGGTGAAATTGCTTGCTTTTAAAATACACAGTAGGTAAACTGAAATAAACATCCTGTACCCGTTCCTCCTAGCTCACGCCTTATACATTATGAATTACAGCACTCGTGCGTAATCGTGATGTGAGAGTTGTTGGTACAGCTGTAATTGCGAGGGCCCACCTATTAAAATTCATTTTTCCATAGATCTAAGTAACTGTTACAGTTACAACCATGTAATCATGTATACATGTGATTGTCAATTCCGCTAAAACCGTGCAATCTGGCATTTAAGCTCGTTTTCGACACAGAACGGCTCTGATTGTGAGCAAGTCGTTTTTTAACAAAGCAAAATGCAAAGGAGGGAAACCGTTAAAATCATGGAATAAAACGGAATAAAATGGCTTTTCTTACCTTGTTCGAATGTGTATTGTCTGTATCGCTAACAATATAAATCGAAACGTGTACATGTACCTAAATACACGCATTTTCCGACTACTGGTTACGCACGAGTGCTGTTATTCATGTTTATAAGGCGTGAGCTAGCGGAGGAACGGTACAGGATGTTTATTTCAGTTTACATACTGTGAAATATGTAGGTGGTATAAAAAAAAAGCTACACCGGTGTACGTTTCCAAGTGTACAGAAAATATCCACGTGCTAAAGCTCGTGAACCATAGTATAACTACTATTACTAATGTGTTTCCAGAGTTTAAGTGACCCCCGTTTTTCTCTTTTTAAACAGCTTTAAATTGAACCTAGAAGAACGGCACTTAGCATGTGGATTTAAATGCACACCGCGTAACTAAAACTTATTTTTGGGAGACACCCTTATTTGTAAATGAAGCCCAAATCCCCTGTACAAAAGAATAACTTAGTTGTTTTCCCCTATGAATATACCCATGTGTACCCCTATAGATACACGTGGTATATTTGCATTGCTATGATGATATATACTAGCCTACAGGAATATCTATATACACTGATTCAACGAAAATCTCTTCCGCAAACCTCACTCGTCTTTATTTTGACACACACCCGCACGCAAACACGCAATTGTAAAAGTCTATATGGATCCTAGACAGTGCCGTATTGAAAGCAGGCAAATATAAGGCTTAAGCATGAAACCTGCATGTACATGTAGCACCCTCCATTTCAATTCACCGACTCTTTTTGCCTACGAGGTGATTTGCCTTGGTTTTGTCGTCTGCTGAATTTTTTTTCAAAATCAGTTTTTTTGTTGTTGTTTTTTCTAAAAAAAAATCGGTAATATTAGTAGAGGGTCAAGCAGTTTGGATCCAGATCATGCCCGTTGATTCTGATCTGGCTCTAAATTGTTTGCAAAGGTTATCAGCAGACGACACTAGTAAGTAAAGAGTATGACGACAATTCAAGCGAATAAGAGAGTTGACGAGAAATATCGAATCGGGGATATACATTAAACTTCAAGAGGATCAAATATTTGCCTGCTTAAAATATTTCGCTGATAAACTTTGTCAACAGCCGAAACCAAGTTCAGGCTAAAATGTAGGGCATTATCTGGATCCATACTGTTTGAAAACCTACTTGTATTCCTGAAAGACATATTTTTAGAAAATAATTATCTCGAAAGAAAATTCAGCAGAGGACAACAGCAACCTAGCATTTAAGGTTAAGACAATACTATTACTTGAATCGCTTTTTCACACAGGCCATTTCAATGCATCGGTTTTAAATGTACAGTGAAATTTATAAATCAGTATAAGCAGTAAATCATGGCCTAATGCGCGAAGATTGGTCCAGTTAAGCAATTTTAGCGTGAAGCTGTGACTGTCTTCATCAGTTTAAACACGTTTTTTGGGTACTCAAAAGAACCGTATCGTCGAGACGGCTGTTTTGAGTACACACCAAATATTTTTGCAAATATTTTTTTCTTTGAGAAATAGGAAAAATAATTTTCTGTTACGCACTCATATCTGTAGGACTGACGAATCACCTCCACTGACCCGTATAAACCATGTGTTATTTATATCGTTAGGCTCACTTGGGGACTAATTCAAAGATGAGCGGTAAAAACACACCGAAATTCCATCTTATCCCAGTCTATACAAAAACTCACATTTATGTGGAAAAAATTAATTCAATTACGCGGTCTATATCTAAATTCATTTCTCTAATTTATTTTTCAATTAAAATCACTATTAAAGAATAATTAGCAAAAAACGGGGGTCACTTAAGTTCTGGAAACACAATACTACTTTTTGATATACTACTACTTTTTGATCCAATATTTTGGCTCTCTTTGCAAAGATAGATAAGGAATCTGGGTTTCTACCTTATTGTCTAGTGAAATGTATCCCTTGTCTTAAGGACAGGGGTTAAGATTATTATCTATGGAAACTTATCAGGTGTTCCTTTAAATAGTTTGAGCAGTGTATTACCTACATTATATCCCAGGACAACTATATTGCTACTTATTACCTGTGGAGGTAGATTTGCAATATTAGCATAGGCGAGACTCTGTGGAATAACTGTAAGGGCTACTGTTAACCCGGCAATGACGTCACTCTGGAGATCATACAATCTAAAATTAGAGATTAGGAACATAATTCATCTAAAAATTAGATACAGTTAAACCTGTCTTAAGCGGCCACTCAAAAATAGTCAAAATAAAGGCCTTTATGGCAAATGGTAGCTTAATGAAGGTCAAAAGTATTGCAGAATGCTCCCCTTTGGAGCATTTTGCAATACTTTTGACCTGCATTAAGCGATAATCGGTCTGTAAAACCAATTTTGGTCTTGTTTTTGAGTGGCTGCTTAAGACAGATTTTACTGTTATCCAACCAGTAAACAGTCTCAGGTCATTACTGGTCCGCCAGCTTAACGCCATTCAAAATAACGTCACGCTGGTCGGGCGATAATGGCTCAATTTATATGCTGGCTGGGAAAGAACCTTATTTGTAAGAGCAACATGTAGATACATTGCATCAGAGTTGATTCTATATAATGAGCACGAGAACGCCACATTTAATAGCTTAAGCATTACAGGTAGCCAATCTTTCTTCCCATCATAAAGTCGTCTTTTAAGCAGGATCATGCTGAGCTCATTCAAATCTTTCGAAATAAGTTTTATGGAGATAATCTTAAATTTTACTGATTCCATTCAACCTTTGAATTCATGCTTATCTTGGAATCAGAATCATGTGTTTGTGCTTGGTATCAAACGTATGTAAATGTAACGTCGGTTTATTTCGCAGGATATGTTTAAAGCTGCGTTGTTTATCTCTTTTCACATGGTGTGGTGTTATTTACCGATGGGTTTCAAGCTCATTTGAAGAGGTGATAAACTGTCTACTAACAGAAGAAGTGTATCACCACAATCAGATAGTATATCTTTTATAAGGCTGAAAATGATAATATTATCGTCTTTATTTGTTGATATTTTGTAGGTTTGAAAAAAAGGACGTGGTGCGTAGTGACAATTGTCCTAGCGCAAGTGCAAGTTTCTCAAAAGACACATATATGTTTAAAAAAAAATAATAATATTTAATCAACGTCGAAGCAACATTAGTGTTACGTCCCCTTGTTTCAGCATACCGTGTCCGCAATCAGCCAATCATTGCGCTTTATTTTGTGTTTGAGAATGAACTCAAGTTTTATAACCTCGGGGCCTGACTAGTTTTGCAACCATCTGGCTGAGGTGGCTAGAGATGGTTTCTTTACTTTTCTGAAATCTTTCGGCTAGCAATATACGTTTTTACCTCACGATGCCATAGGTTGGTCTGTGACTGTGGTATTTCCCAGTCATACTAATTAGATCAAGTTCGTTTTTTACTAACTGTGTAGCCGTATGCAAAGATGATCAAACGGGTTTCGCTTAGTGTAAATATACAATTGGTGCATTCTTTTAAAGAGACTAAGTCTGCAACTATGAACATTTTTCGAAAATTTTTCTTTTCTTTTTAAATCATTTGTAAAAGCAGAATTAAGTTAAGTTTCCACAATAAATCCGTTCACTAAAGCTGAAAAATGCATGGAAAAGCGAATTATCTTATAAAAACAGGTGCTTTTTCTCTTGTTGGTAATTATTTGCGTCCCTCCAATAATTATAGACAGTCAAGTTTTAACATAAACGCTGTTGTTTTGATACTGATAATTTGTAAAGATTTACGAAATTGGTAAAATGCATACCTGAATTTTAGTTTTTTACTGTGTTCTTGAAAAATAAAACATTATTTCAAAAATTAAAAGATCAAAAGTTACAGACTATGCAGCTTTTAGGTTAACATCAGGATTTGTCAACCCAAGAACATTGATTTTAATCGAGGCGAAGCCATACACCAATTGTTTTGTTATATGACACTGTTATTCTTTTCCTAATTTTATACCAAGTATTTTCACATTTATATTAAAGATAAGACAATAACTTCAAATAAAGATTAGAAACCTTAAGGCCGCTAGTGCCATCATAGATTCCATCATCATCTTCATCATCATCGCTCATATTTCATTGTTTACCACTGTACGTATTGCATTGACATTTGTTTATGATATTGCCTGTATAATATGTGTACTTGCACTTGTAAATGTGGTATCAAGTTATGTATGTTTGTGTTGCTTTATAGTGGCTGTCTATATACATGCATTGTCAACACCAATGAATATTATATGTATTTTGTCTAATTCCCGCAAGGGTCCTTGATTGGAAAATAAAACGTATTATATTCTATTCTATAAATTTACCCAAGTCAGATGTTCACAGTGCACTGAAAACAAGATTATTTTAACAATTGCTTTTCCAGTCTCTGAACGTCTTATGAAATTTTCAAAAGAGTGCATTTTTAATTGCTGTTCTCATTAATTAACAAATTTTTTATTCAAAACATTTGACCTGTGAAATATACATTAAATAATGCTAGCTTATTTTTAGCCGTCTTTTTAGTGTAAAATCTGATGTCAGTTGTTCAATATCTGTTTTAGCTGTCAGGCAGCAGTTATAAAAATATGGGCTAAATTAAATTCAATCTATTATTAGCCGTCTGGCAGCATTGACAAGCTGTCCTGGGCTTAATGTAGTTAATCACTGGTAAGCATCAATATCTGAAAACTAGTTTCGTCCAACCAGAGGAGGTATTTTATTTTATAGAAGATCATATAACTTATACCTAAATAGCAGAGTGCTCCATGAAAATTATTCTGGTTTGGGTCCATAATAATTACCATTACCTCAGCAGACAAACAGCAACAACAATTCAAACAGTTGGGGCGATACAAAGGACTCCCATAGCAAGTACTGTGCAAAATTATACTCACGTATATTTAGGCAACCATTTACTAATTGGAATTTTATTTTTTACGTTTTCAACTGTCCAGCAGCTTTCACAAAAAGTTTTAACACTTTCTTTAACGTTTTGCATCTCCGATTGTAATCTAACACATAAATCACTCTTCACTCATCTTAATCTTGCTTTGAAATGGTGCTAATCCTCCCAATCATCAACTTATAACCTTCCCAACATCCAGTTTCAGAGTTCTGGGTCACACATGTTCAAACTATGTGTTGACGCCACAATGTTGTTTTGTTGTTGGAATTAAGTGTATCAGAGGGTAAACCGTATTGCCGCTACCTGGATTTGAACATTTTAACCCTCTAACTGGGATACGTGGCGATTTGTTTAACTAAACTTCAATTTTTAAATCACTAGTATTACTATTTCATCTAGAGCTGTGCATCGTTTATCTTCATAAACATCCAGTTATCAGTTAAAACGAAATATTTGAAATCTTTGGAATAGAATACAATTGTACCCTTAAGGATGTAACTCTGAATCTCGAAATAACTGTAATGGAGTCAAGAAATGTCTGATGCATTGCACATATTACGAAACAAGGAGTCAAAATTAATCTGTGTTCAAGAAAATTAAGCTGTCCCAGATGGGGGTCAAATAGTAAAGTCACATAACATTTTCGTCTTGTTTATGCTTACTCTTTAATTGCTGTTATTGGTCGCTTGGTGACTTGGTGACTACCTTTTGATCAACAATTCCATACTGGAGATAAACCTTAAAAACCCGTCAACGATTTATACATGTTTTGTCAAGTTTAATGGTGTAGCCTTTTAAGATGGATTCCAGAATGACAAACGTCAGGAAAAGCGTATTAGATGCCTTAAATTGTCTGTTGATTTTGTAGTTTGCAAAATATACTCGAAATTTCATGTAGACAGTACCACTGAATAAACGCCACCAAAACAAATAAAACGATTACATTAATGCCTTTCGCTAATGCACATGGAAGATGCTTCGGCCATACTGAGGTTTCAGTAAGATTTTATTACAGAAAAGTGTTTTACGACAATTGGCATAAAATGTATGCAATTGACGGAAAAATTAACGGGGAAGTTCTTACTTGATCATTTCTTTCTTATTGTTTTATATATATTCTGGTCCTTCGCAAATTATGAAGGGTTCTTCCTTTTTGCGAAGGATATTTTTCCAAACTATTTAGATCTAATTTAGAATGACTTGTCAATAAATGTAAGATAAATGTCAACGTCAAGTACACTAAATAGATCGTCGCATGTTAAACCTTTGTGTTCTATTCAAAGATTTCCCCGAATAAAGGATTTTGACAAAAAGCAGAATATACAAACAGTGTCGCCGGTTCTGGGCCCACATTACTTGCCTCTATACTTACATTTGTCAATTATATTAGCAAGTATTGCAGCAGATGACTTAAGCTGACGACATTTTCAGATACAAGTTTTGGAATAGAGCTTCCGTCGACTACAGGGACTGATTGCAATTTTGAGATTTGTTCGAACAACAAAATAAAACAAGTCTAGTTTCTCAGTGAATCTAGCAGGAACTTTCGAAGATGCGACTAAACGAGTTCGAGAATAAGTTTGCATGCTTCAAATAGTTCAGACACTTCAGTCCAGATTGTTTACATAGTTCGTACGCATAGTTTGAATATGTTTAATTTCTTGACAAGGTAAATCATTGTTTCGAAATTTATTATGAACTGATGCAGGGGGTAAGTACTTATCTGTCATATGGTGTTAATCAATTGTTTATCATAGTTAAAAGCAATTTTATAGATAGCGTAATAGTCAATCTGTCTGACAACATTATAAATAACAAAAGAAAACCTACCGTCGCTAAAACTCAGATCAGCCTGTACTTTCTGTAGGAAATAGACTACGCGGCGAACTATAGTGTTGGCCAGGGAATCTGTCACGTTTTTGTCTGTTAGTGTCAAGGGGATCTATCCCTTTTTGCCTGCTATTGTCATTTGCTGATAACCTTTGCGAACACTATGGACACAGATCTGGTCCCGAGGTTGTAATATAAGAGTGTGTTCAGTAATAAGTTAAACAGGTTGCAAAGTGAGTTATTCGAGAAGGCGTTTGCTCAATCATATTGTCACTAAATCCTTAAAGCGCCAATTACCACTGCGACAATAAAAAATCCTAAGCACAATCCTGGTTCAATTAAGGCTGAGTTTTCGACAATCGTAAAACACCACGTTCCAGATAAAACACACGTCCATATATGGCGAAGCTTTCAACATACAAACACAACCAAAACAGTTTCCAAAGTAAGTTGCAGGTTCTCTCTATTTCTAAAGGATCCTTTTCTATGATTATTCAGTACTGGTCCACAAATATAACCATACAGACACAACCCAAACATTTATCATACCAAGTACTGGTCCACTTAAGGCTAAAATATCACCATAATGACACAACTAAGACAGTTTCATATTTAGTTCTGGCCCACATAGGGCTGAGCTATCAACATACAGACATAACAAAACCAGTTTCCAAACTAAGTACTGGTCGACATAAGGCAGAGATATCTACAAATATTCACAACCATAACATTTTCCGAACAAACTTCTGCTCTACAAAGGGCTGAGCTAACAACATATATACATATACAATCAAAACAGTTTCCAAACAAAGAAATAGTCAACATAAGGCTGAGCCAACAAAATACAGACACAACCCAAATAATTCCCAACAAAGTACTGGTTCATATAGGGCTGAGCTAACAGCACACGTACACAACCAAAGTACGAAAAAAGGGCAAAGATCAGAAATCGATACAATCAAGTACCACACCCTACCCGGGACACCAATGGGTAAGTAACAAACTCACAATAGGATATCACAAACGAGAGCCAAGAGGTCAGTCCTTTCCCAGCAGGTGACCACAAGGGAACAATAAAAAGATGCACACGAAAGCATAAGAAACATACACCAGAATTAACATGAATGATCCACAAAAGAAGTACCGCCTTGGAATGGTCAGTAAAATTATTTAACTGTAGGGCTTAAACCAGTTTCATGGCACCAACATCACCCTTAGTTCAGATGTGATCAAGACATATCGATGTTTGGTTTGCATGAAAGACCCCTAACTCATCAATGCATCATCTCCTAGAACATATAAATCAAGTTATAAAAAGGAGATAAAGCAAAGATGAGGACTCAAAAGTAAATAAAACTGAATACCGGAGCAAAAGTAATCCAGCAGGTAAACCCCGGTGGGCCTGACAACAGCCAAAGTATCAGACCCCTACCATTTCATCAATAGATAAGTCTTTAAGTTAATTCCGTTTCCAAACAAAGTTATTGTCAACATAAGACGGAGCTAACAATATACAGACACAACCAAAACAATTCCCAACAAAATACTGGTTCATTTAAGGCTTAGCTAACAACATACATACGCAACCAAAATAGTTTCCAAACAAAGTAATAGTCAACATAAGGCTGAGCTTACATTATACAGACACAAACAAAACAATTCCCAACAAAGTACTGGTTCATATAAGGCTGAGCTATCAACATACAGACAAAACTAAATCAGTTTCCAACAAAGTAATTGTCAACATAAGGCTGAGCTAACAATGTACATACACAACCAAAACAATTCCCAACAAAGTACTGGTTCATAAAAGGCTGAGCTAACAACATACAGACACAACCAAAACAATTCCCAACAAAGTACTGGTTCATATAAGGCTGAGCTAACAACATACATACAAAACCAATACAGTTTCCAAACAAAGTAATAGTCAACATAAGGCTGAGCTAACAATATACAGACACAACTAAAACAATTCAGAACAAAGTACTGGCTCTTTTAAGGCTGAGCTATCATATACAAACACAACTAAAACAGTTTCAAAACAAAGTTATAGTCAGCATAAGGCTTAACTAACAATATACAGACGCAATCAAAACAATTCGAAACAAAGTACTGGTTCATATCAGGCTGAGCTAACAACATACAGACACAACCAAAACAATTCCCAACAAAGTACCAGTCAACATAAGACTGACCTAACAATATAAAGACATAACCAAGACAATTCCCAAGCTAACAACATACATACACAACCAAAACAGTTTCCAAACAAACAATAACATCTGCTTGATTGTTGTCAGAAAGAGGCAACATGAATTCTCTCTCATAACAAAACAAAAACAAATCTGCAACAAGAGGAGCATAATTAGTACCCATTGCAATACCTTCAATATGCCTATATAATTTCGAGCAGTCGAAAAAAGATATTGTCTACGAGGGCAAGTCAATCAGTACCCAGCCTTCAATACTTAAGATAGAGATAGATCGCTTTTTCTTTCATGAAATAACTTTCTAGCAAAATACTGTTTGACATTAAGTTTGAAAAAAAAATCTAATAATTTTACAAAAATAAAGCTACCATTGAAAGTGTGATAAAATGATCAGTTTGTTTGGTTAGTTATTCTTTGATTAGGTTATAACTTTAGTAATATTTGATTTCCAAGTATTAAAAGCATGAAATTCAACATGCACTCGTTTAAACCAGCTATTACAAAATTCTCATAAGGCACAAGCAATTCTTCATGACATTTTTTGAACTCAATTGGCAAAGGAAACCTGTATTAAGGTCCCTTACATAAATACCAAATTCTAAATTCTTGAATCAGTTATGATTTTTAAATCCCAGGGACTGTATGACTAACATGTAGATAGTAATACGTAGAGCTATTACAGTCTGAAGAGTCAGGAACATTAAGGCCTCGTCCCGAGAAAACCTGTCTTCGGGAAGTTCGATAAAGCAAGTTTCAAACCAGTCTCCTCAGCTACAGAGACTAGCTAGAAAAATGAAATTTCATCTGTACAAGTTTACATATGATTCTTTCCAAAAAGCGAATAACAAAGGCGCTCATCAGACTGCGCGCATGCGCAGGCTGGTCTGCGCTTGTGTTGTTCGCAAACCCCCGAAGACTGTTTTTCTCGGGTTGCGGCCAATTAGTTGCAATATCAAAGTAAGTAAGAAGGCAAAGATCAGGAACAAAGACAATCAAATACCACACCTGACCTAGTACACCATATGGGAAAGTGATAAAAACACAAGAAAACATGTTACAAGAGAGTCAAGAGGTTAGCCCTTTCCCAGCAGGTGACCAAAAGGCTGCAAGGAACAGACAAGACAGTATGAAAGGAAAACGCAAAACACAAATAACATAAAGGATCCACAAAAGAAGCCAAGTTCATTTACTAATTTTCATAGTTAAATACGAATAGGTGTATTGTACTAATAACAAATGATAGATGAGTCCTTATTTTCAAAATAACCAGGAATAATGAAATAACAGATTTATCTTCAAATATAATGGCTAAGTAAATAGATTCCAATCCCCTTTTTCAAAAATTGAATTTTAATAAAATGTCTACTATGATTAATTTCAGAGTCTATATAAAGCCAAAGAGCATGTTGCGTATAACAATTTGCAAGAAGTGCTTTATCATAAAATTATAATTTATTAGCCTCAATATCCAAATTACGATTTGAAGGGAAAAAAAGAGTAACAAAGTGTGAAAAGGCCATATGTCAACCTGAATTTTTTCTAAGGTGATACTTAAATCCCAAAGAATTAAAACATGTCTATGTTTGTGTTTAAGATTTCATATTTTATGTCTACCATGAGATTGCTGATTGCGCTTACGGATATCTAAAAGAGAAAACAACAAAATCGGGTAATCTAGAAATGAACCCTTCATGATAAATATACTATCATTAAAACCAAGTGGATATAGTGTATTTAATAATTTTATCAAAAACAATTTCGAAAACAAAGTTCTGGTCTTCATAAGACTGAACATTCAACAAACAGACACAAATAACAATTTACAAAGTACCAGTCCATATAAGGCAGAGATATTAACAAAACATACACAACCATAACAGTTTCCAAATAAACTTCAGGTTGAACTGTCAACATACATACAAAACCAAAACAGTTCCAAACAAAGTATTGGTACACATAATTATGAACTATCAGCACAGAGACATAAAAAAACAGTTTCAAACATAGTAATGGTCAACATAAGGCTGAGCTTTCAACATACATGCACAACTAAAACAGTTTGCAAACAAAGTACTGGTCTGCATAAGGCTGAGCTACCACCAAACAGACACAACCAAAACAGTTTTATTCTAAATGAGAACACATGTGCCTAATGTACCACCTTTTTGTACTTTAAAGTACATTGAAGCAACCGAGATAAAGATAGTTTTCGATTTGTAACGGTTTAATGTTCGCTTATATTTTCCACAGTCACAGGTCAGAAATGTGTATGTTCATTTTTTATCAGCATTGTCCATAATATAGTCCAAGTCAAGTGCAAGTTTGCTTTAGCCCTTAAGATGTTTACTCGACCAATTGGGCCATCTACTATTTCATCTACTCCAATTAACTCGTGTCATACGTAATGCTTTAGGTAATACACTCCTCCACAATTTCCACCATGTTTACCTACAGCATTCCAGTTGAAAGCATATAATTTTCAATCAGAGTGGAAAACACTGCACGTGTGGATACTGATCAGATGGCTCCATGAGAAGCCAGCTGATGGAGATTTAGTGTTTAATAATAATTATCATAATAATAATAATAGAAAAATATAAATAAATGAATAAAAAGGTGAATACAGGGTCATCGGGTCAATGGTTAACAACTGACGATTGTCTGCGTGAGAGTGCTGCAATCCCTACGTGTTGACTGGCGAGGCTACATTAAAAGAGCACTGGCAATTCTTTGCATTGCAATTTAATTTAGTTATTCATTTAAAATATATTCTTTTATTTTATTGTTGTCATTTTGATTTTTTAGATATAAAGATGTTTTTGATTTAAACTTTTATTTTTAAAAGGTATTTTGCTTGTTTATTCTTGTAAGATCTTATCTCAATAATATTTTATATATGAATGAAGTATATATTGACAATTCCGTTTTGCATAAATAGGAAACGAAAAATATGATGGCAGATCGAAAATTATTTGACATATAAAACATGGTCTTAAAACTGTATCCACTAAATACAGGAGGTGTTTCATGTTTTTTTAATAAATTTGAAATTGCCGCTTTTCATTCATTTCTCGTAATATTTTGTAATAATTGATTTACAAAGATAAGTCTGATCTCCAGGAATACGCAGTCACTGAGAAAATAACTCTTAGCTTTACTCACTTGTTTGAAACAGTCTCTGAAGAAGAGTAGTCATAATTTAAGCGTTTAAAAATGCTCGCAGAAACGAAATCTTCTGAATCGCTCCCGAACAATATCTCCTAAGCAGGTTTTCTCCTGGAACCTATCATAAATTGTACGTAAATAATTGAAGCTCGTTCTGTTACTTTTTGGAAGCAATTTGAACACCAAATTTTAGCGTTTACAGTTTCCAAGACAACATTAAATTATATTAAATAGACAACGCAAGAAATAGTTCACTTCAAAATTTATTGTTATCAATCTTGAAGATTATAGAAGCATTTCTAGACTTAACTATGAAGAACATGTACATTTAACCCTTATCCATTAAACAAAAGAAACAATAAAAACACACACAAAGGTTTTGGCTATCTCTTGGGACTATACACCATCATGCACACCCCAACATCGGAAATACCTTAGATCACATGATTACTCAGCTTTGGGGGAATTGCGTCAACCCCATGAAGATTTGGTGTGGGGGAATATGCGTCAACCCCACCAGTGTGAAATTAGATTGGGGGAATATGCGTCAACACCATAAAATATATATTTTTGGGGGGAATATGCGTCAACCCTCTGACTGAAAGACTGACTCTTCTGCGGAAGAGTGGAAGTATATCTTGATTTTTTGCTGACTCTTCTGGGGAAGAGTGGAAGCATATCTTGACTTTTTGCTGACTCTTCTGCGGAGGAGTGGAATCGTATCTTGATTTTTTGCTGACTCTTCTGCGGAAGTGTGGTAGCGTATCTTGGTTTTATACTGACTCTTCTGCGGAAGAGTGGAAGCGTATCTTGATTTTTTGCGTACTATTCTGCGGAAGAGTGGAATCGTTTCTTGATTTTTTGCTGACTCTTCTGCGGAAGAATGGTAGCATATCTTGATTTTTGCAGGAAGGTATCCGATATTGGGGTGAAAATGAACGGCAAAGCGAAATTTATATTGCCAGGTGAATGACACTATAAATGAGAGACCCCAAAGAGGATAGCTTATATTTTTAGATAGATACAAAGTGAGTAGTATGCATGTATTGAATAACACACTACTCATCTTATATAATTGATTCATGCCAGATCAAGATCAGGCTGTTTCTTCAGTACAGTCAGATAATGAAATAGATGTACCCATACTTTTTACTAAGTGAGGAACAAAACCTAAAAACACAACTAGACTAAAACAACTTCATCAATGATTCCTTTACCTGTACAGTATGTACATATGATATTGCCCTTAGGCTGTGAGTGGAGAAGGAATTAATTAGTTACCTTGTTGATCCAGATCAGCCCTATTCTGAATAAGCAAGCTGACCTGGACTTACCCTGGCCACGATATACAATGTTAGTTTAAGACATTGATACACAGTATTGTATATATAGATTATTACACGGCTTTTTTGATCCCAGCCCTGATCTCAGCCCGAGTAGACCGTATCAGCCAGAGCCCGAAGGGCGAGGGCTGATACTGTCCGAGGGCTGAGATCAGGGCTGGGATCAAAAAAGCCGTGTAATAATATTTTTATCATATACTTATGCGTGTAAAAGAGCTAATGAAATTATCTATCAATTTCTTTAATTGGCGCAATCACTAAATTAAGTGACTTTTCAAATGCGTCACGTCGATCCTTTTGTTCGCGAAAACGTTGCGTGTGGCTATGACGTTTTGACGTCATGGCGTTCGAAAGTTTGACGCTGACGCCATTTTGTATGGAGATACTCGAGGTAAGAAAATGGATATTTCAATGTTTTTACAGTGTTTTCAGTGCGATTTTAATTGGAATCAGGTAAAAATATGCAAGAACACGTCCACTTTCTTTATTTTTACAATTGTTTTGCAGATATTCCCTGTTGTTTTTTTCCAGGGCGAGATCAACTGCTGGGGAGGGCGGGACAGGAAAATATCAGCCCTGGTATCAGCCCCCGTATCAGCCCTCTACTTGACTTTTGGATCCCAGGGCTGGACAGCTCTATTCGACTGGGCTGATACGCTTGGGCCAAAAGTCTAGTATCAAGGGCAATATTAGTATAAGTATGTGATAAACAACTAGCAATACTCATTGTCCACAGTGTTAATCCTGATCAGCCTGTCTTTGAATAAGCCAGCTGATCTGGACTTGCTCTGTGAATTCTGAACCCTTGTATTCTTGCAGTCAACAGAATGTCAATGAATTTTAGACTTGCTATGAATTAAAGTTGTTTTCATTTACACTTATCTACAGTCTATGCTATTCTTGATCATTGATTCCCCTGCAAACCACCTTGAAATCATGACGACTATGACAGTACTATTGCCTAGTACTCAAACTCTCGATACTAAGTATCTACATAAGGTTGTCAGTGTTAATCCTGATCACCATGTCATAGAACAAACAAGCCAATCTGGACTTGTCTTGACCAATCTCAGTACTCTTGTCTATTTTTTACATTTGGTAGAGGTAGATATATAACTTAAAGCTATACATTGTTATAGTCTCACCTCCTGATGGTCTACAGTGCTAATACTGATCAGACTGACCTTAAGAGCAGGCTGATTTGCACTTGCCCAGTATACTCTCTGTGAAATCCTGTCTACTCATAGATATAGCAGATGTAACGAAATGCCTAGGCTTAAATACATAGCATTCAAATTTTCCCATATTACGAACTACAGTGCTAACCCTGATCAGCCTAGTTCTGTAAGCAAGCTAATCTGGACTTGCCCTGTAATTTCTCTTTGAGATCGTAAGTTTACTGTCAAAGAGAGTTGGTGTTTCTATAAATGAATGATATGCATATATCTGCACCTACTAAACGTCTAGTCTACAGTGCTGATCCTGGTCAGCCTGTCCTTGAATATAAGCAAGCTGATCCATACCGGTTCTGTAAACTCCTGTGAAGTTCTTGAAGATAACAAAAGTAAATATATCTTCCCACACTTCTGCTAACCTTGCATATCCCGATCAGACTGTCTGTCCGTACCACTTCTGATCAAGATCTGCATTAAATATGCTTTATCCAGTCTTTAATGGACAATTGAGAAATAGCGTGTGAAATCAGAAACTCATGAAATATATTTATGCAAGGAATGAAAGTTGAACTTGCGTCAATTTCTGCTGTGCTTCTTTTAGTGAACCTTTGTCCACATGAATATATCTCATATAGCAAGAAGATTTCCATCTTCCCAGAGTCTTGGTCATATGATCCTCTTTGCCCACTGCTGCGGCAGTGGTAGATGCTCCGATTCTAAAAGAATGACCACAATAATCAGTAGGAGAAAATCCCAAATGACTGATTACTTGTCTTAAATAGGAAATAAAGAGATCCCGACTAAATGGATGTCCTCTGTCGTCCACAAACAGGGGGGCATTACTTAGTAGGGATTGTTGCCTAACCCCCACTATGTAATTCCACATACTATACATGTTACAGGACATAGAATTTTTTAAAAATAAAATGAAATGAAATTGTAATGCCACTTTTGAAGGGATCTGTCTTAGATGATGCCAAGAATAAAGTAAACATAGCTTTATCCTTGGAAAAACTTAATATCCTGAATGCATTAAAAGTGGTGTTGCATACTACCAACAGTGAACTCAGAGCGTTACGCAAAAACCCAAAGAATGCTGTTATACACATGCATTCTATAGTCCTTCGAATATGCTGTGAGAACATCTCAGTTTTGAATACACCACCTAACTGATTTAAGACTTGGATAGTGAAAGGAAACCTTGGCTTACTTGTCAGAGTCTCAGTTCTCTTCATGCCTCTAAGAATATATGTAGCCTATCGACGTAATGTAAAGGGTTTGCCCGACCAGCTTTAATGTAATGGTATCTTATACCAGCAAGATATAGTTTGATTGTCATCCACTTCAGCCTTAGTGATGAGTGACCAATGTGTAACAAACAATATCAATATTTGTTCTGATAGTACTGGTAATTCTTTCGATTTAAAGTAACCTCCAAAACTCATCACAAAGGTCAACAGACATTGAATTCCTGCTTGATAAGCTCCCTGAGTGTTGCTAGAAAGAGACGCATCCCACAGTTAGTTAACATCCTCCACCAAAACATCAGGTCGGAAGCCGGAGGGCTATACCACGATTGTTAAAACCCAGTGAAAATTTTGTCATTGTCCTGTCTGCCTCGGCATTGTGTGTATCCACATCTAAAAAGTCATCAAGTAGATGTAGAATATGACTGACACCATAGTTATTTTCCAGAATCCAGCAGACTGCCTGCGATAAAGTGTCAAAAATCTTTGAACTAGACCTGCTTCCGAATACAAGTCTTGTGTAGAAATAGTATTTGTTATTCCATTTTACTCCATAGAAAGGAAATAAGTCCACAATAAGTCTCTTTTTCTTAGACTATATTGATTTGGCTATTCCTAAAGGTCTTATTCAGTAATTATACAATGGTATGGTGTCAAATGGTCCTATCACATAACCCCATATCACGGCTCTGAGGTAATTCTTGGTTTTCTTTTAGTGGACAGTAAGTTGTCACACTCCCATGGAAGCTCAGGAAGCCTGGTCAGACCTGTACCAAAACCCCAAATAAAACCTTTTAACAAATAGTCACAGATGAATTTTTTTTTTGCTTTTCAGACAAAGCTTGAATGTTAACCGACTGACATAATTAATTAGCTATCTTTGTGATTGATTGTGCTTTTCAAGTTTTTTGACTCCTGACACGCTTGCTGTGAATGCTCTTTATGGCATATGAGACAGACATGAAGGTAATTACATTTTATGCGGTAGCATCCACGGGCAGAATTAAAATTGATACATATTTCACTGCCCTGTGCCTGCATGCCGACTGTAACTAACATATCTGATGTTAAAGGGCTGTTGCGAAATCTTGCTTGGGCATTATTTTCAGTCAGCTTTGGACAAAATGATGAAAGATGTAATGAGCTTTGACAGAGGTTACATGTTCTTGCCTTCCTATTTGTGAAAATGCTACAAAATAATGTCTTATTTCGAACTGACCAGTTTACCTTCTTCCCAGAGTAGCTTAAATGTGCAGCAGCTTGGGCCGAGAACATTTTATGATACTCATAGAAACAATTGCCTGGGTAACGTGTAGCCATGTCTAAAATATCTCTTTCGTACAGGTCTAATTCAGGGCGACGGATTGGATACGCCTTGCACATAATATTCATATAGATCCCAAATGCCTAAATGAATTGAGCGAGAGTTAATTCCTGATTAAGTCGCATATCCCGTCTCTCTTTGGTAATAGCTGACTAATCTGCATGTGGCCCGGTGTAGTAAAGAATAAGTAAGGACGCTAGACCTATATCCTTACCTTCCAGAATCTGTTTTTTCAGTGAAGGATGAACAGCGTCCATGAAAGGCAATGATTCAGCAGAATATCCATATTTAGTTCTTACATATCCTGATGAGTCCTCATTATGATTCATATCACTGGCTAGTAAGTCACTGTTGCAGGAGGCTTCCCTGTCATAAGAGGTGTTAGGCACACAGGACTCTGCTGCTGGTGGAAGAGGTTCAGCTTGTGTGGTGTAATTGGTCAACACTAGGGGGTTAGCCATCATAGTCTGCACAGTCTCTAGGCTGGATCCTTGATCTACCTTTATAGGAGATCGTACACCCTGATCTGCATTCTTAGTCTGTTGCTTTAAATGAGTCACATTCTCTGATAGATCCCGGACTGTTTTCTGAAGTTCGGCGACAGTTTTTGTCAGTTCCAGCAAGCTGTTGTTTGGGTGTTCAGCACCAGACTGTGCTTGCTGTGAGGGTGGTAGAGGAGCTACTTGACCATCAATCAGCCCATTATCCTTACACAACTGAATAAGTCTTGATTTCTTAGCTGATGGACTGAATGGTATGTTGTTCTGCTGTAGCTCAGCTTTTAACTGTACTACTGTCCAGTTCTGTGGCATGCTCAGATCATATCTTGTATTGTCAACATTAGCACCATTGCTCACTGAACGAGACCGTTTCCTGCTTGGTCTAGTTGCCATGATTGAAAAATAAATTTATCCACTGTTCAGTTCAATTGTTATTCCAAAGTATATAGGTGTGAATATTCGTACTAATTGTCCAGCATCCGAGTCATTAGGAGCTTAATAAGAATCAATTTCCAAATAATTAATGTTTCAATATTTAGTATTTAATCCAATATATAAATCACCAATATAGAAATAATAAGCAAGTTTAAAGTTTAAACCTAGGATCATCATTTGAACAAACTTGGTAGGCCTTACATCCCCAATGCTACATGCCAAGTCTCAAGGTCATCCGCCTTCTGGTTCTGGAGAAGTATTTTTGAGGATTTTTACCATATATGGTCATGGCGGTCATCTTGGTCATGTGACCAAAATATTTTGTATACATTTTGGCTAACTTAGCATAAGAAGTCTTCACATGAATTTGAGTTCAATTGGACCAATGGTTTGTGAGAAAGCTATGATTTAATATATAGATGGGACTCCAATATGAGCGACTTAGCTGAAAGGTCAAAGGTCAACCTTGACCTTTGGAACTTATTTATAGCCATTGTCTCATTAGGTTAAACATATCAAGTGAGAATAATGACTTTCGCTTCAACAGTATTCAAAAAATCAACTTTTCAAAAAAAAAAATCCCATTTAAATGCATTAGGAAGCAAATTTGACCTTGACGTTAAGTAGGTCAAGGTCAACCTAGGATCATCATTTTAAGAAACTTGGTAGGCCCCACATTCCTAATGCTACATACCAAGTCCCAAGGTCATCGGCTTTCTGGTTCTGGATAGGAAGATTTTCAAAGGGTTTTTACCATATATGGGCATGGCAGCCATCTTGGTCATGTGACCAGGACCATTTGAACAAACTTTCGTCCCCGCGTCCTAAGGAGTCTCCATATGAAATTTGAGTTTAATTGGCCCAGTGGTTTCAGATGAGAAGATGTTTGAAAATGTTGACTGACGGACGGACGGACGGACGGACGACGGAGTGACTGGTATACTATTAGCTCACCCATGAGCCTTCGGCTCAGGTGAGCTAAAAAGGTGGTCTTGCTCTGTCTATTAACTACAATTATTTATATAATTGCCATACAAATATGCAGTGTTATGTGATCAGTTTTATTGGCGATATATCCCTAAAATATCTAAAAAAATTGAGTCAACTGTTAGTTTTGAAAACTTGTGTTTGAAAGTTCTTTCAGGACACACTTTATACATAGAATACCCATTTGGGCACTTGTATGGCGGAACTTATTAAACCCAGTTGTCAAGCAAGAACAGGCACATAGTTCTAAACTGTCTTCATTCAAATAATAGGCTGAATATTCCTCTAAACTTAAAAGAAAATTGCACACTTAAATACGCATTTTCACGAGAAAAAAAACGTTTAGTTCTCAAAATGATTTAAAGGGGATATATGTGTATTTATGATCGCCATGTTATGTTAATGCTTTAAAAGGCCATTTTGTGTATTAGACCATGGCAGAGACACATCGGTTATTTATGAGAAGGCAAAATTGATTTGTCTTTTTTATATACAACCGCAAAAAGTGAAATTCAAATGTGTTCATTTAATATGAAACAGGTCTCATAGGATTCATCTGCTGTGTATTTAGACACTTTTGATAGTACAGGGTTGTAATATTCTGTAAGATGGACAAAAACTCTCTATGCGAGAGATAAAGACCAAGTAAATAGGTGGTAAGATGGTAAAAACATTATGCTGTAAGGCCAGTAAAGATGTGTCCAGTAAAGATATAGGTTGCTTAACATGTGTGTTATTAATTGCAAGCCAGTCAAAATAATCACTGATGAATTTGCTTATCCTAAGAATCTTGTTAAAACAGATTAAATGAAGCCAAAACTGATATCCTTTCAGTCTGGAATCATCCTCGTGTAGAGTAATGGGTATCGAGGATGAGCTGCAATGTGCTGGTCTGTAACATGCCTATCACTTATTATACCACCCTGGCCAACTTTAGCACGAAATATCTCTTGATGTGTTCGTTTTACACTAATGTAGGTGGTATAAAATATTTATACCATGTTTGTCCACCTGTACGTAAGATAATCCACTCGCTAAAGCTCGTGGATTATCTCCACGTGCATGCGGACAAGTCATGGTATAACTATTACTTAGCCTGCAGCCAAACCGTCTGCATGCTATCAATTAATTGAACAAGAGGGCCCTGGATCGCTCACCTGAATCCTGGCACATGAGCAGAGCCTATTTAAACTAGAGGACCTGAAGCGCTCACATGAGTCACAAGGTCTCCTTCATAATGTTAAACTAGGTCATGGACAACCTTTGGGCTTGTTATTTTAACATATTTTGTACGGCCCACACCCCTAATGATACATACCAAGACCTAACAACCCAATGCTATATACCAAGACCAAATGCCATTGGTCTTTTGGTTCAAGAGAATATTTTAATGGTTTTTACCATATATGGGCATGTGGCAATTTTGGTCAAGTAACCTGAAACAAAATGTCATATTTATAATGTTTTATCTAATGAATATGATACTCCTTGACATTTGAGTTCATTTCGATATAAAGATGCTTAGATGTGAAAGTTACAGTCCAAATGAGCGCGTCTTGTGTGAGGTCAAAGGTCAACTTGACCTTTGGTACTTAAATAAAACCATTTTCTCTTTAGGTTAAACATTTCATACAGAAAATTAATTTTGAAGATTTTCCCATATAAATGCACAAGGAATCAAATTTGACCTTGTCGTAAAGTAGGTCAAGGTCAACCAAGAATCATCTTTTGTGCAAACTTCTCTTGCACATCCCCAGGGCTGCATACTAAGTCACAAGGTCATTGACCTTTTGAGCCCAGGTAGTTTAAAAGGTGTTATATGGGCATGGCGGCCATCTAAGCTATGTGACCATAAAAATATTTTGAATTCAGTTGTTGTTTAAAAGATACTTTGCCTTCTTCCTTACTTATATTTTAGCTGTTTAAAGGAGCAGATCGCCTTATGCAAATTTATGAGGAATATTTCGAATTTGGGCCTGTGATTTGGGCCAGTCAGGCGACAAATGCCAATGGCAATCAAAACTATATTTCTAGCTATTTTTGATCTACCTTTGTCGATAATATGAGAATATGGTTTAAATTTTCTTGGTTAAACTTCTACTCTGAAAAGATGTCTGGTCCTGGGGATGCATACCATATCAATAGAGGTCTAAAAGACATTACTGTAAGTAATGACAAGAACAAAGAACAACAACAATAACTTCCATTTTCTCTTTCTTTATTATCACAGATTTTTACAAGTTTAGTTATATGTAATAACTAATAAAATTAAAGCTTGAACAAAATATATAACAGTTTTATTTGATTTCATAGTAAGATAATAATGTAAATTGGATAACAGTTTCCTCGGACCCAGTATAACCGGGCTGGTCACTGACAGAAATACAAAGCTATGTTGCTGTGGCTTTATTTCAGCACTACTTCAAGCACTACAGCCAATAAAATTGATTCTGAATAATACCTGAGATTATAAGAAGTTATTCCCGGTATGCGTAGCTGTCAAATGACAAGTAACAGTAAATAAAATTGAAGTTTTTTTATGATTTTTTAGGTGGATTTCTGACGATTTTCTGTCAAAATGCAGAAAATAGATAAAAAGGGTACCTGGGTTTCTTAATGATGTTCATAAATACTGATTTTTCAATAAATATAAAAATACTTTCTTAAAGATAATATATTGAGCCATTGCTTTTTGAAGAAAAATCACAGATATTCAGAGAAATAATGGAGATATGCTATTTAAACTTCAACATAAGTTAGTTTTGAAAGCTCAGCTACACCAACATATTTCCAATATATACATTAACCTGTATGTCAGTGACCAGTCCGGCTATACTGGGTCCGAACAGTTTCATAAAAGATAAAAGATGAAGCTCTATTTATGAAAGTGAGAGTGGAGAAACATTTTGCATGATAATATAAGTATGCATACATGTACTTTGTACAATAGTCCTATAGTGGCAACTTTTGTCGTCTGCTAATAACTTTTATAAACAGTTTGGACCCAGATCAGGACCAGATCAGGACCCACAGAACGTAGGTCCTGATCTAGATGCACACTGTTTGACACTCTGATAGTGTTTCTGAAAGTTTTTTTTTGTTTGTTTTTTTTTTATTTTATTTTTTTTTTGAAAAAAAAGTCAGCAGAGCAAAACAGAAGCATGAAAAATTACCCAGCATGTATAAAGTTAAATATGTCAATGGATGACAAAATAAGCATGAAAAATTACCCAGCATGCATTGAGAATAGTTATTTCGATAATGTAAAAGGTACCATATTCAACCCTGGTTTCCACTGGCGTTTGAATGGTGTTCCACTGGTAGGCGGATAGTGAACCGAGGTCGTATGCTGACAGAAATGCTATAAGCACACACTTAGTACTTTATGGGTTGCATATGCTATAAGAACTTCTGGTTTTCATTCAATCCAGTGTTGTATATTTCATTATCACATATTTGGGACAATTTTTGCCACTATAAACCAGTCTGTATATGGCTCTTTCCGGCCAATTGGTTATCAGTTTGCCATGATGATAACTAGAAGTCATGTATTTTTAATGAAGATAGGCTATCATACCCGGCACAAGACGTTGATCACTAGATGAGGTCAGATGTAAACAAGTGGTGTGAGGTAATTCAAAGTTTACGTCAATCCTATGTTTTACTTACATTTTTGTAAGTCAAATGTGATAAAACAGAGACTCGGAATATGTAATAAACAGATAATCTCACAGGGTTTTGGTTATCGCCCTCAGTATCAACCTTCGATCATTATCAGCCTTGAGCTAAAGCTTTCAGGCTGACAATCGGGTTGTGGGTTTATACTTTGGATAAAAACTAAACCCTGAGATAATCTCTTATTACAAATGAGTCGTGACATGAGATTTCCAAAAATGTGGTATGTGTGACCAGCAAAGGCTCAGACCAGCCTTCGCATATGCTGTTCTGATCAGAGCCTTTAATAGTCGCTTGAATATTCTAAGACTCTTAGGCTACTGACCGAACATAATTTGGACTTTTTATGCTTAAAAAAAGGTTGCACACGCTCACCTGAGTCGACACTTGTTAAAATGCCACATTGTTGGAAATCACATATCACAGCTCAAATATGGATTCATCTCGTGGCTGATAAAAAAGTGGATCCTGATCATCAGAGGCAGCTGATATGGATCGGAACAGTTTTGAAAAGAGATTATGAAATTTTGAGAAAGTAATGTGCACAGTGTGCGCATGAGTTTGAATATGGTATACTATACTAAGGGCAGTGCATAAATCTTCAATGTGCCTGTGGACTTGTAAATAACAAACTTTGACTGTATTAACACAGGTTTAGATAAACAAAAAATTTCAGCATCAAATTGTTAGTATTTTCTTACCTATAATATTTAGCATATGTTTTGGGTGCTCAAAAGAACTGTCTCATTGAGACGGTTCTTTTGAGCACCCACAACTTATGTTTTGGATGAGAAATAAGAAAATGATTTTTCTGTTACGCACTCTTAACTAAAATCCTGTATTAACAAATATATTTTGAAAATAATGCCCTTTATGAGAAACACATCATTAAAGAAAATCATAAAAAGTGACAGGACCTTTTATTTAAGGAGCATTATTTGGAAAAACATGATAACCATAAAATGGGCTTCACCCTGAGAAAACCTGACTTTATTGCATGCAAAAACAAGGGAGCAGATCTTTTTGCAGACCAGCCTGCACATCTGTGCAGTCTGCTCAGCGCCTTTATTTTTCACTCACTGAAGAATATACTATCTAAGCTTGCTTCAAACATAATTTCATTAGTCTATGTAGTCTCTATAGCCGAGCAGACTGGGTTGAGTCTTACTTGGTCAAAAAACCAAAGGCAGGTTTTCTTATATTGTGGTCTAAATAAGAAGTTGACTCCGCTGTTAATATAGCTGTTCTCATTTCAAAGTTTTGATTACTATGCGTTACACAGAAAATCTTACACTACTGTTGTGCCAGACAAGAGTGACAGTGACTTCATGTTTTGTTTACCAAGTTTTAGGGGACTTATATTCGAAAGATCACTTGTGTATTAATCCTATCCTCAGTATAGGATTAATACACAAGTGATCTATCGATTCACTTTAGCTCAAGTGAAGTATACATGTTAGTGCTTTACTTAGCAATTGTAAACAAAGTATTACGTCACTGTCACTTTTGGTTGGAAGGACAGTAGTGGTCAATAGAAATGAAATTTATAAAACAAACCTTTGGCGAGTTTCATTTGAAATGACCACAGGTTTAGATAAACAAAAATGTTGAGCGCAAAAGTGTAAATATTTTCTTACCCATCAGTTTAAACATATGTTTTGGGTGCTAAAAAACTCTCATTGAGATGGCTCTTTTGAGTACCCACAACATACGTTTTGTTGAGAAATAAGAAAAAAAGATTTTTGCTTCACACTTTTAACTAAAGGCCTGGATGACTATAAGTGTAAGGTACTTACTACTGATTCTATGAACATAATGCTTCATATGAGGTTGATTGCCGATATGTGACAGAAGTTTCAATCAACATGTCACTAAACTCTTTATCTCCAAGTGTCGTCTGCTGATAACTTTTGCAAACAGTTTGGACCCAGACCAGGCCCGACATTTTGTTGGGCCTTATCTGGATCCAAACTGTTTGACACTCTGATCGTATTCCTGATTTAAAAAAAACAACAGCAGAGGACAAAAAGGGGGGGGGGGGGGGTGGAATTTCCAGGGGGCAAAGAGATCAATATAATTTTGTGGTTGATGATGTTGTACATGTACTTCCACAAGGCTTTTGCTCTGGTATTCAGTTTTATTTACTGTTGAGTCCTTATCTTTGCTTTATCTCCTTTTTATATCTTGATTTTTATGTTTTAGGAGATGATGCATTGATATGAAAACCAAATATGCAAACCAAATATCTATGTGTCTTGATCCACATCTGAATTAAGGGTTGGCGCCATTAAACTGGTTTAAGCCCTCCAGTAAAATATTTTACTGATCGTTCCAAGGCGGTACTTCTTTTGTGGATCTTTTATGTTTTTTCTGTCTTGTTTTTGCTATGCCTTTGTGCGCGTCTGTTTATATGTGCTTTGTGGTCACCTGCTGGGAAAGGGCTGACCTCTTGGCTCTCGTTTGTCGTGTCTACTGTGAGTTTGTCACTTTCCCATTGGTATCCTGGGTCAGGTGTGGTACTTGATTGTATCAATTCCTGATCTGGGCACCCTTACTTACTTTGATCTCAAAGCTTGTCATACTCCTATATTGTCATTTATGATAAATTTTGTGCTTCTTCCCCTGATTGGTTTAAATGAACACTTTTATTATAAGCCAGATTTTTTTATTAGTTGATTTACGGGATATTGTTTTCAGATTTAGGGTCGGGGGATGGAAATAAAAAAGAAAAAAAGCTCTGAAAATGACCAGTTGACTGGTCATTTTCAGAGCTTTTTTTTTTTTTTTTTTCATTTTCAGAGCTTTTTTTTTTTAAATATCTTCAGAACAAACAGTAAAACTAGTGAAGGAAACCAATAGTCTGTAATACTATTAAATTTTTAAATCCTGCATAGGACAATCACTTTTAACTGTGTCACTCTCAAAAATACACAAAGAGAACCTCAAAAATATATAATTATTTTTTTCAATAAAACAAATAATATTTAGAGTAGATGGATAAAATAAAAAGATTTTTTTAGAAATTATTTTTGTTTTAACTTTCTGGAAAATTACAGTAGGAGGGTTCGTAAATCAACTAATAAAATAATTCTGCTCTTAGACTAGAAATTTAAAAGTAAAGTTGTTAAAAGCTGCATAGTCTGTAACTTTTGATCTTTTAATTTTTGAACTAATGTTTCTTTTTTTCAAGAACACAGTAAAAAAACTAAAATTCAGGTATATATTTTACCAATTTCGTAAATCTTAACAAATTATCAGTGTCGAAACAACAGCATTTATGTTAAATTTAACTGTCTATAATTATTGGAGGGACGCAAATAATTATCGACACGAGTAAAACACACCTGTTTTATAAGATAATTCACTTTTCCGTGCAGTTTTCCGCTCTAGTGAACAGATTTATTGTGAAAACATAACTTAATTCAACTTTTACAAATGATTTAAAAAGAAAATAAAATTTTTCGAAAAATGTTCATAGTTACAGAGTATGCAGCTTTAAACATATACTATCACATCTGCAAATGATTAAGGCCATGTATTAAATCAGTAAAACACAAATGGTTTACATATTAGCAACGTTCCATAACAATTCTGCATACAGAATGACAAAACCTTAACAAAAAACTGATATCAAAGTAACTTATATGTCATATGATACACAGAATCTAATAGTTGTGCTCCTGTTTTACTGAAATTATTAAACTTGTTGTGAAAAAGAGATAAAATGCTGGACAAGGCTTACCAAGTATTTTATCTCTTTTTCACAGCAAGTTTAATAATTTCATTAGAACATGAGCACTCATGTAAGCTCCTCTATTTAAATATATGATAGATCCTCTTGTTAAACTAAAGTAATATATCAAAGATAATATGGCATCTCTGTGAAGTAAGGGACTTTTCAGAATCTCGTTGTGAAAAAGAGATAAAATGCTTGGCAAGGCTTGCCAAGCATTTTATCTCTTTTTCACAACAAGTTTAATAATTTCATCAATACATGAGCACTCATGTAAGCTCCTCTATTTAAATATATGATAGATCCTCTTGTTAAACATAAGTAATAATATCAAAAATAATATGGCATCTTAGTGAAGTTAGGGACTTGTCAGATGGGACTGATCATGATATGCTACATACCATAGCACAAGCTGACCCAGAACTTTGCAACCGGTGAGCTGAAACTTAACCCATAAAGCGCCACCTATAATTTGCAGCAGACGACAGTTTTTAAATTTTTCTGCTTTTTCAAAAATAACAAATAAGGCATGAAATTTCATACCTTATTTTTTCAAAAATTAGAAACTACGTCGCAAAATTTGTCGTCTGCTGCAGTCATGATTTGTACTTTAAGGGTTAAAAATAGTCAACACTTAAGCAACATATTTAATCAGACATATCATTTTTTTCGTTTCTACAGTTTTCACTTCCAATGAGGATTATGTACAATAGAATTTCAAATCCATTTTCTTATATGAAAAAGAAGAAAATACATCTAAAAATATATTTGCCAGTAAATTGTAAATGGCAGTTTTATAGATTTAGACCATGCAATTCATATGAAAATTATACAAATGATATGAACAGCCTTGGGTAAGAGGGTTTTCTACATTACTTCTTTTATTTTTTCGGCTGTAAACCCTAAACAACACTATAGAAAATACCACCAATTTTCAAAGCAGAAACCTTGTTTTTTACGGTTATGATATGAAAATAATAATATTTCATCCCCTTGGTGCAAAATATTAAAATGTTAGAATTAACATTGACTGTACACTGTTTTGAACTATGTGTAATGATAAATACTCTGTGGTCCCTTATAAAACTATACTGAAGTACTGTCCTGCCAACCAAAAGTGACAGTGATGTCGTTTTTTGTTTACAATTACAAAATAAAAAATAATGTGCACATTCCACTTGATCTAACAGGAATCAATTGATCACTTGTGTATTAATCCTATCCTGAGGATAGGATTAATACACAAGTGATCTATCGATTATAAGTACCTGATAACTTTGTAAACAAAACATGATGTCACTGTCACTCTTGGCTGGCAAGACAGTACATATGAATGATCTTTGCTTGAGGCCTTGAAAATAATTTAAGTTTAATTTTAATGGCAGATACATTGATTTTGCATAAAAGGGACAAATTTATCATGCTATGAACAACTTGCCCATTACTTTGTAAATGATCACAAATCTAAGACTCTGAAAATGAGATAAATCATAAGTGTTCCCCAATAGCGCCGCCATTGACAGCCTCTGACTCTTTTGTTGGAACATGGACTTTCACTGTACCATTCACCGAAGTTATGCTCCTCAACTCGTCGTCTGTTTCTCTAGCCTTTTCTGAAAAATAAAAGCCAGCACATGAGATAATGATACTTATTAGATTTTAACCACTTGTATCAAGGGTAAATATAAACAAAAAATTTAGCGTAAAATTGTTAATATTTTGTTACCCATAATTTTTAGCATATGTTTGGGTGCTCAAAAGAACTGTCATATTGAAACGGTTCTTTTGAGTACCCACAACATATGTTTTGGTTGAGAAATAAGAAAATTAATTTTCTGTTACACAGTCTTAACTAAAGGCCTGATTTGTATACTAATGAATTCTTCTATTTGGTTTGATACAATGCGCCTGTGATGGCTCCTGAACATATCAAGGGGTCACCAAATAAATTTCCAAATTAAGATGTGCTTCAGTCCCTGAAGATTGTTTTTATCTTAGCATTCTGTGGCATTTCATCTGGGTCTTCACTGTTTGCCAAGGGAAGCCATTTAGGGGTTTCTAGTTAACAAATGGTAAAGCAGGGGTTTCCATAAATAAACATGCTGATCTATGGAAAAAAATCCATAAGAAGATTTTTTGATACCTGTTGAAACAAAGGTCATTATACTTTGTAGCTATATTTAACTTAATGAGAAAATAACATGATCAGGGACTAGATAAGTGCCAAAGGTCTATGTTTAGCCTAGGTTGCTCATATTAGACTGCCATTCAATATATTTGAACATAATTTTCTCATAAACAACAGGGTCAGTTGAAGCCAAATTTCAATCCGTAAGATAAGACAATTTAAATTTGACTAAATTATTTAGATCACATGACCAATATAGCTGTCATGCCTATATATGGTTAAATCCTACAAACTTCTTTTTCTTTTGGATTCTATAAGCAACTGACTTAGCGATTTGGTATATGGCATTTGGGAGTGGGCCCTACCAGAGTGTTTAAATGATGATCTTAGGTTGTCCTAGACCTACTTTGAGCCAGGTCAAGTTTAATTCCTAATATGTTTAATTCCTAATATATTTACATTAGAATATATTTACATTAGAAAATCTCAAAAGTTAATTTTTTGATAACCGTTGAAGCCATTGTCTTCAATGTATGAACAATCATTATACAAAGTTTGAACATTAAAGCTGCATACTCTGCAACTATGAATATTTTTCGAAATTTTTTATTTTCTTTTTGAATCATTTGTAAAAGTAGAAATAAGTTATGTTTTTACAATAAAAATGTTCAGTACAGCTGAAAATTGCATGGAAAAGTGAATTATCTTATCAAATAGGTGTGTTTTTCTCTTGTTGGTAATTATTTGCGTCCCTCCAATAATTCTAGACCGTTGAATTTTAACATAAATGCAGTTGTTTTGATAGTGATAACTTGTTAAGATTTACGAAAATGGTAAAATGTTTACATGAATTTGAGTATTTTTACTGTGTTCTTGAAAAATAAAAACATTATCTTAAAATCAGAAGATCAAAAGTTACAGACTATGCAGCTTTAAGGAATGAAAACTATTTGAGCTACAGATACCATAAACCAGACACATTCTAAGCATTTTACAGAAAAAATGTCTAAATTCAAGACCTCTGAAAATGAAAAAAAACCCAAATGAAATGTGCACAAAATAGGAGGAGCACATCTTCATTCTGAGAACAATCAATATGCAAAGTTTGAATATAAAGGAATGAAAACTGCTGGAGTTACAGATTACACAAACCTGACACTATCTAAGCATTTTTGGGGGAAAAATGTCTAAGTTCAACACCCCTCAAAAATGAGAAAAAAAATTCATGAAGTGTGAACAAAATAAAAGGTGCACATCTTCCATATGTGAACAATCATTATGCATAGTTTGAATAATAAGGAATGAAAAGTTTTGGAGTTACAGATTACACAAACTACACGGGTGGTAAACCTAGGAACTACCACGAAATTGTGTTAACGTAATTTTGTTCCCAAGCCACATCCGAAACACGTCGTGGTAGTTTCCAGGCTGTAAATTGGATAAAGAAAGGTTGGTGTCACTTTCATTTTTGTTTTAGTTTACAACTAAGAACGAACAATAGTGAAATCCGACAATGTGGTTCCGTGTAAATATGTCTCAGCGTCCCCCCTAGCCCAAATTTTTGTTTGAAAAGTTATTTTCTTTCTTTAGATATGTGTTTCCCCACTGAGCATCGGACCAACTTTCCCCAAAGTTCGAAGGATTTTAGCCCATATCTGTCAAATTTAATGGAATTTGATATCATTTGACGATGGAAATGATTAAAAGACCCTGAATAAACATTCCTACGCAGAAAAAAATCTGAGCATTTACTCGTAAATGATTCATGCCCCGTTCGTCCTGTGTGGTAGTTTCCAGCTCATCGTGGTAGTTAAAATGCTATCATGATAGTTTCCAAGACTTTGTAGGATATGTTTCTGAAGTGTTACAAAACATTATAGTGGTTGTTTGTTTCGTATGATAACCCTCGAACTCGTCAATCAATTATCACGGTAAACAAATAAATCACATTTCAACACCATGAAGAAGCTAAGCTGAGGACTCAAAGGTTCAATGTGATGCTTGACAGGTGGAGATCATGCCCTGGACTGCCAAACAACACCTCTGGAAATCTAAAGCAAAAGAAGATCATCAGTTGAGCTGTGGTGGACCAAGCAACAGACAAAAAAAAATACAAAAAATTGCGTCACTTGCTATGTTGTTCCATGTTCAGCCGACTTTAAGATAAGATGGCAGGCTAAGACTACTGGCCCAAAGTATCGTTAGTACTTGTGCTTCAGAAAAAAATGGAAATATCCTCGGGTGAGACACTTTTTATATACATGTGACTGTGACGATGAACGGGCGTGTTATTTGATAATTAAAAAGCATGTTTATTCAAAAACAAAATGTTTGAATATTAAAATTCAGGCAGTCGGCATTTGTTATCTGACAAAAGGTTGTTTAAAATGGTCTTTGTATGAATAAGAGGGATATTCAAGGTTCAGCGAGCACACCCTGTCTTTATAAAAATGAAGTAGCCGCTGAATAGTGAACATCTGCTGATGCGATCTACTACTAAATTCCTACAAAGTCTTGGAAACTACCACGATAGCATTTTAACTACCAAGATGAGCTGGAAACTACCACACAGGACAAACGGGGCATGAATCATTTACGAGTAAATGCTCAGATTTTTTTTCTGTGTAGGAATGTTTATTCAGGGTCTTTTTAACATTTCCATCGTCAAATGATATCAAATTCCATTTAATTTGACAGATATGGGCTAAAATCCTTTTAATTTTGGTGAAAGTTGGTCCGATGCTCAGTGGGGAAACACAAATCAGAAGAAAGAAAATAGCTTTTCAAGCTAAATTTTGGGCTAGAGGTGACGCTGAGACATATTAACACGGAACCACATTGTCGGCTTTCACCATTGTTCGTTCTAAGTTGTAAAATAAAACAAAAATAAAAGTGACATCAACCTTTCTTTATCCAATTTTCAGCCTGGAAACTACCACGGCGTGTCCCGGATGTGGCTTGGGAACAAAATTACGTTAACACAATTTCGTGGTAGTTCCTAGGTTTACCACCCGTGAACTAGGCACCCCAAAAGTGTTGCCGACTGACAGGCAGATGGACGGAGTGGACCCATTACTAGACCTGCTTTCGCTTGTAAAAACAATGCTTTATTCAACCCAATAATAATAATATACAATAATGTGATCAGTGGTGTGTACACAAAACAGGGACTATCCAAATAGGAAAGCAATATAATGGATAATAAGGAAAATACAAGCTTAAAATATCGGACAGCAACTTTTGTTAAAATCAATTCATTGTTAACCCAAGCAGAAAGTACATGGATAGGATGAATGGTGCGTAATATGAACATAAAGAGTGCCATGTACTGAATCAACTATTAGACTATGGAAGCAATCTATTTTTCTAGAGAATAAGAAAAATATAGTGCCTTTGCAAAAATCAGCACATTTTAGAAAATGCCACAACCTTCACATCTGCATACACAAGGTATGGAAGTAGACAAAGGCTCTGACAAAAAATAGACCTCATAGGTTTAGATAACAAAATTGTTGCGAATAAAATTGTAAATATTTTCATAACCATCCGTTTAAACATATGTTTTGGGTGTTCAAAAGAACCGTCTCAATGAGACAGTTCTTTTGAGTACCCACAACATATGTTTTGGTTGAGAAATAAGATTTTTTTTTTTGGGTACACACTCTTAACTAAAGGCTTTGACTTTTAGCCCCACTGGATTTGTTAGCACATGTACATTTAAAGGAGGCTTTTGCACATATGTGATAAGTACCAAAATCTGGTCTTCATTTTTCACCCAAAATAATGTACCTTAACCCTTTGAGGACCAGAAACCCCCTAGACTCAGATTAAATTCTGCATAATGCAACATTTCATCAGCGTCTGCACTGTTTGCAAAGACAAAATTGATCTATAGGGAAAGAAATACAATTTTTTTTAAATTATAACCTGTCACCCCTCAATATGTATAATGGACCATCCTGACTTAACTGTATGTAGCATTATGGAAAATTCCATTGGTCTTGAACGGGTTAATGGGATTCATAGTATGCATGTAAATTGGGTCCACCTACTTAAGCAACAATCCAAATATAGTAGCAGTGGGTAGGGGACAATCTAAAACACTCTTAACAATCGATGAATATGGATCAAAAATCCCTAGAAACAGTGTTTTTGATTGCCATTTGTCGCCAATTGGGCGACAAATGGCAATCAAAAGCTCTGTTTCTAACTATTTTTGATCTACGTTCGTTGATAGTATTACCGTTTTCGATTGCCGTCTACCCGGTGTGAATACAAAATAAGGAAAAGTACAGCATGTTGAAAAACTTTAAGCAGAAGTGAAGAATAATAATAATAAGAATATACTTGGTAAAACAATATGTCACCACCAACCCAAAGTTGATAGAGACTTAAATACTGTACTGTTATATAAGTGCTCTTTATTTATCTGTTGATTTGGAGCTCTGGAAAAAGTTCATTAATCTTTGCATGCTGGGTAATTTTACATACTTTTATTTTCGTCTGCTGACTTTTTTAAAAAAAATCTTTCAGGAACACTATCAGTGTGTCAAACAGTTAAGATCCACATCAGGACCGATGTTCTGTCAGTCCTGAACTTGGTCCAAACTGTTTGCAAAGGTTATCAGCAGATGACAAAAGTTGCCGCTAGAAAAGAAAGAGTAATTAAATAATATTTTATGAGATCCATCGAAGTAGTAACACAGGCATCACAAAATACTTTGCACAGTTCCTACCATCTTCATACTTCAATGAACTATATAGAATATCTTTAATCTTTAGGATACATAACACTTTAACCATTAACCAGCCATTTCCTTTGGTCCATAAAAAGTTATCTGCGTTTTACATGGGCTGTATCTTTAAGTGCACTTTGGACTAGATTTTATCATGGAAGCAAACAAGATGAAACCTGACCAGACCACTCCCTAGGGAGCAGTCTGATCTGGGTCCATAATTTTGCAATATAGACCATGTAAGAACATAATCAGACAAGAGGAGCAGTTGTGAAAAAAAGTTGTGACAGGCGGGCTAAGGTTAATAATTTACAGTAAAACCTGTGTAAAACGGCCACTCAAAAATAGACAAACAAAGCTATTAATGTCAAATGGTAGCTAAACGAAGGACGAAAGTATTGTAGAATGCTCCCCTTGGAGCATTCTGCAATACTTTTGACCTGCATTGAGCAATAATTGGTCTTGAAAATCAATTTCCCGTCTTTTTGAAAGTGGCCGTTTTACACAGGTTTGGTTTACATGGTTTTGTTGGATTGTAAAACAGAACAGAGGAACAGTTAACCTTGGACAGCCAATGAAACAAACAAGATCAAGGCTTGTTTTACATGTGCCAATCAGGCGTGGGTTTCCTGTCAATCACTGCCACATTGCCACTACTGGTAAGTTAATTTGCTGGTTGAAGCATATTGTACACTCAGTGGCCATAAGTGAGTTCCCAAATCAGCTTACAAGAAATTGACAAAAAATATAGTCTGAAACAACAGTCTTTTCTAGCCAATTAAGACAATTTCCCCAAAATGATAATTGCTCTGGATAAATATACAGGGTATATGTTTACGTCATCACCAAATTGTATGATGTCATCATCTGTTGCTATGGAGATATTGTGTATTACAAACATTGGCTCCATTTCTTAAAAAAATATGGCAGGTGTTGAAAAATTGCTGTTAAAATGTCAGATTGTAATATTTTTCATTGAAAATTTGCAGAAATATTTGAAATGTACTTGAAAATATTCTGTTAAAGATCAAATTAGTATAGACACTGAAAATAAAATAATCCAGAGCAGAGAACTGGACGGAAAATAATACCTTGAAAATGATCCGATTGCAGTATACTTTGGCAGTAAAAACAAACTGAATAAACAAATGCAGGAATATGGCGTATGTATGTTTTGTGATGTATCATAACACTGCTCTATTTGAAAATAATATCTTTTGAATAAATGTTGATGGATATAAGCTATGGTTGGATCCTAAGATAATCTGCTAATTTTCACTGTCAGTCCTGATATCAGGGTTCGCGCTACCGATCGCCATTGTCGCAAAATGCGAAGAAATAATAAATTTGGCGCAAAAAATATTAATTTGGCGACAACTATTGGCGAAAGAAAAATCGCAAGTAAATTTTTTTGTCTGGCGTCGGAATCGTCACCTCCGGCTACAAGTCATTGCCTCGTGCCGCTTAATGGTCATCAATGTGTATCTTAATTGTCAATTAACACCCCAATTATCGACCACACAATTCAGTAGCTGATCGAGTCAAACCTGGACACGCGCTGATAATCTCGGACCCAGTATACATGTCTATTGGGTCCGAGTGATATCCTACGGCGATCGGCACACACTTTTAACAGCTGCTACCGGTAACGGTCATAATTACAGACTATAATATACATGGTGCCATACTGTGCATGAAATAAACTGCACCATCATCGTGACATCTTTGCTTTTTGTGGTCAATAATAATAGTCATTACATAGCTTTCTGAATTCGTAACTTTAAACATGTTGAAAAGACCGCTACATCGACGTCCACGAAGAAGAAAAATTCAAGTGTCACTTGCAAGCTCACTTTCCACTCGTAAGAAGATAGATATACATGTATTGCTTCGAGCTTTCCATCAAGCGTTGTGAGAAAGGAGAAAGATTTGCATGGTGTTCACTGTGCCATTCTTTCATCTGACGGCATCACTCACTGGACATTACCAGGCCGCGCATCTTGCAAAGGCCGACAGTAGCATTGCTTCTCTTTTCAAGACAGCAACTGCACACGCTGTTCAAAGTGCTTTTCTTGACAGTTTCAGATATCTGAACCTATCATTTCTAAACAGAAACCTTTTATCTAAAAGGTAGATGATGTTATGGCTCACTTGATTTAAATTTGTTTTGTCAGAAAAATTCGGGCCTGAATTCCGAGGTAAAAATTATGCAATTGTGCTCTCCCCTAATATTTTTGAATTAGCTCCCTTGTTACAATATTTAGCAAACTACTTTGGCAATGCAGTTATTCGTTCTATTTAACATATAATTTCTCAATTTAAACATTTTAATCAAAGTATTATATGATCTTTTATAATTTTATATTCAAGCGAGAATAACATTGATTGCAAACTTTTAATCGCTAAAATAAAATACCCAAAAAATGGAAAGAAAAGTCATATTATTTTAAAGGCAGTGGCTAGAGGTACGGATCCGTACCCCTAGCCTGGGAGGCTAGGGATACGGATCCGTACCCCTAGCCTGGGAGGCTAGAGGTACGGATCCGTACTCCTAGTATATTCTACCATGTCAGGCTACAGGTACAGACATATAACCCTGATGAGAAGCTATCATGATTAATATAGCTTAATTAAACAAAAATTCGCGTTGAAGTTTTACATTTGTTTTGTCCGCCAGCTTTGATCGATAAAGGGAAGCTACTCTATTTACTGTGACGTCATATGTCATATATAATTCAAACAAGTATAAGCTTATACAAAAGGGTTAAAAAAATAACGGTAAAGTTAAAAAGAAAAAGAACATAATTCTATATATATTTTTTTCTTATCCTTAACAGACCAAGAGTAAAGGAAATTAATCACCTGTAACAAATCAATTATCTTCTCACCAGCAATTATCTTCTCATCTTCAATTAACCACTCGTTGGCAGCTGATGAGTGAGATGAGTGAGCAGTGTCAAATAAGTTCACCTGTACTTAACTAAGTAAGTGTGCTGGCTGGGTTTATTTGTTAGGACCTTTAGACGTATGGATAAACTTAATATTTTTTTTAGACCCTTAAGGTACTTATGTTACTTCTAAGCACGAAAAAAAAATAATAAAATTGTACGGACTGACGAACGGACATATGGACGGGTGGTGTGTAAAATTGTATTTTCTATCACGTTTAACGTAAGTTTTTGGTGCTCAAAAGAACCGTCTCATCGTGTATATCTGAAAATATAATAGTTGATTTACGCATTATATCAAAACTAACATCAAAACTAAACATAAAAAGGCGGGCAAGGGTCGGCCCGCCAGCGAAATACCATTTGAATGGCGTTTTGCTAGCGGAACGATATTGGTCCGACATTGTGTGCTTGATAAGTTTATTTGTTAGGACCTTTAGATTTATGGGCAAACTTCATATTTTTTAAATCCTTAAGGTACTTATGTTACTTCTAAGCACGAAAACAAATAATAAAATTGTACTGACTGACGAACGGACATACGGACTGGCGGTGTGTAAAGTTGTATTTTCTATCACTTTTAATGTAAGTTTTTGGCGCCTAAAGAATTGAACTTTTTCTTCCTTCTGATTCTGCTGGATGGCAATTTCTAAAGAGGAAAAGTCCTCAAACCTTTTCCCTATGTTCAGCGTTTTAGCCATTTTGACAAAGTGAGACTGAACATAATTTTCTTGGCAGTTTTATAAATGAGCAGTTACATCAAATAGTTATTATTATATGTATAACTATATGTCTAGATACTGTTTGTACGGATTAGGCTAATTAAGGACGTTCTTCTGATGTCTGTGAGGTTGGACATTAAAATATTTAGCCAATCATTGTAATTTGTTCTTTTTAAGTTTAAAGATGCCTTTGTAGTGCGTCATGTCGACCAATTGATCACAGAATGTTGTTCGCACCCTCGCTAATGAATAAACCGAAAGTGAAAACAGCAAAACCAAATCATTAATAACAAGTTTAATTTGATTTAATAATAATAATAATAATAATAATAATAATAATAATAATAATAATAATAATAATAACAACAACAACAACACAACATAAATCCCGCACCACTCGTTCAAATTCCGAATTCGTGTTTCGTTTTTATATTTACTATACAGAGTTATCCCACATTGCAAATGGCGACTTACTGGATTGCTATTTCATAACACAACAACAAGGTACTTTCTAACACTTATCATCATGATAATTTAGAATTTCTCATCAGGGTTATATGTCTGTACCTGTAGCCTGACATGGTAGAATATACTAGGGGTACGGGTCCGTACCCCTAGCCTCCGAGACTAGGGGTACGGATCCGTATCCCTAGCCTCCCAGGCTAGGGGTACGGATCCGTACCTCTAGCCACTGCCTATTTTAAAATTGGCGTCATACATATATTATCAAATATATTTGGTCTAATGTTGTATTGAAAAATAACCTGTCTCACGTTCAGGTGTTCAAACCTGAATGGAGGTTTTCCATATAATTTCTATGGAAAGATTGACAATTGCTTAGAAAGTCTGATCACTGTATTACTTTTGCTTGACACTTTCAAGGTACAATGATGGTTAATCCTATTTATTCTGAATACTTGCAAACAGGTACTTTGGCAAGCAGTGATTACCCAAACAGCATTTCATCAGTGTTTGCTCTGTTTGTTAAGAAAAATCAACAATCTCCAGGTACAAATCTACATAAATTTAAAGACTGTCAACCGCTTTACATACAAAATGGACTATTCCTTAGTTATTTTATCAATGTGTGTACAATAATCCACCAGAATTAAGGGGGTTAAAGACAGAGGACATTTTTTGCGAAAAATGCCCTCAAACCTGGCTCTTTTTGGGCGAAAAATGGCCAAAATCTGGCTCTAAGTTCGAGAAAATGGCACAAAAAAAACCTGATTTGCGAAAATGGTGGCGAAAGAAAAATAAATCCTAGCGCAAACCCTGCCTGATATTGGTGCCACAAGCAGCATAACCAGTGTTATAATATTTGTGTAATAATTATTTTCAGTTGAAAGTACCATTTGGGGTTACATTTTTTCAGAACATTTAACTTTTTAAGAAGTACTATGCTATGATTCGTATTAATGTTTGGGTACCCCCTCATAAAGCAAAATTTGAACAAAAGGTTAGGTATCGCTGGGTGCTGTCTTTTAGATTTGAAAGAATGAAACATTTAATGACTAATTGCTTCAAACACTCATGTATAGACCCTAGAAATACTGATACTTGTTGCTAAGTTACCATGTGGACTCATTCCGTAATTTAGATTTTTGGGTCAGGGGTACAAATACCCCACCCATCCCTAATATGACGGTGAATAAATAAGGAAGATATGTACACATCTTGTTCACAGCTCACGAGTACAACATATTAGCACCACTATCACCAAAAATATATAGAAAATAAGCAATATCTATATATATAGTCAGGCAAAAACGGAAGAAGTTTAGAATACACATCAAATTTTCAAAATGTTTCAGAAATCAGGGGTGGTCGAAATGAATAACACCCACAAACTCTAGATGATATTATTTCTATATTAATCTAGAATCCTTAAGTTGAAAAATAGCAAATAGTGATATGTTTGAAATTTCAGATAATTTGCATTCCTCGTTTTTAAATTATACAAATTTTAAATGTACTTACATTTTTGCAAATGAAACAACGTTTGCCATTTTGGGAACTCACTTATGGCCACTGAGTGTATATGCAAGTGAGCATAGTTAGCTCAAATATATTGTGGGGTTTATGAGGTTTTGAAAGATTGCAAAAGTCTAAAGATTTGTATACGGTCTGCTTCGAAAATGTAAATATTACTTTATAAAGATAATATTCTCTAAGACCAATGTTACTGAGTATAGGCATTAAAGGTTAACCCTACCGGCCCGCGTAGCACAGTCGGTAACGTGTCTGGCAACAGATGCGAGTCTGACTGCAGATCCAGGGGTCACGAGTTCGATCTCGGCCCAATCCCATACTTTTGTGGAGATTGATCATGAAATAATTTCTACGGTCATTCTCCTCCCTTCCGCTGAATCATTCAAGAAGGGTTGTTGTCAGTTACAAGCGAAAGTATGTGCACGAAGTACTGGTTAACTGCTTGTTCAAGCTTGCCCAGGAAAAAGTGTGGTTAGGTGAACTGACCGTCCCGCAATGACCATAGCTGTTGACTTGGGACGTAAAGCAACAAAACAAACAAACAAAAGGTTAACCCTTGTCATGCTGAATATTTTTATGAACTACACTCCTCCAAATATTTTATCCTATTTATCTGCAGTATTCCCATTGTAAGCATATTTTTTTTAAATCAGGGAGGAAAAAGTGTTGATCCTGATCTGATGGCTTTGTTAAAAGCCAGATGATCTGGATCTACAGTGTTTTCCAAACAGACTAAATCTTGATTCAGCAAGACAAGTATTTTAAAATATATCTATAATCCCGACAGTGAATCAATGGAAACTCAACAAAAGAAGTGCAAAGTAGTTTCCCCATTATTCCATAATTAAAGCAGACATATGAAAAATAACAAAGGGCAATAACTCCTAAATTATACAAAAGAGAGTTATGGTTCTTGCACACTGCACTTCTCCTCATCAAGATCTTTCTACCAATGAAGTTTCAAGCTGATACCTTTTATATATTTTTTTATTTATACAAGTATGAAAAATAACAAAGGGCAATAACTCCTAAATAGTAAAAGAGAGTTATGGTTCTTGTACACTGCACTTCTCCTCATTGAGTTCTTTCTACCAATGAAGTTTCAAGCTGATATCTCTTATAGTTTTTGTGTTATGCTCCGGACAAAATTATGACAGACAGAAGGAGGGACAGGACAGACAGACAGACAAAGCGGCGGCTAAATGCTCTCCTGTTTGGGAGCATAAAAATTACACCACTGAATTGACTGAAAATCAGACGGAGCAGTCTGATCTGGGTCCATATATGTTTTGCAATATACGCTACTGAAGAACATAAGCTGACAAGAGGAGTAGATGATAAGAGTCATGACTGGCAGGCTAGGGGTTAACATTTACCTATTAGTTTCATAGTTTCTTCCACTGTTTTTCCACAGATTAGATGTGGCACTTCTGCTTTGTTCAACATCTTCATTAAATGGGGCTGTTAAATAAACAAATGAAGTCAATTCATGCACAGGCATTATTAGATGGCATCGTAGCATTGACAACACAAAAAAAGCAAAGTAAATTCCAGTGGCAATGTCCGATGATAATATTCAGTAATATTTTTAACCCTTAAAGCGCCAAGAAAAAATGTATCTGGAAATGTCGTCTGCTGAAGTCGTCTGCTGCAAATAATTGCCTTAAATTACTGAGAAATTAAGTATAGAAGCAAACAGTGTGCACCCAGAACAGACTGCTCCTATAGGAGCAGTCTGATCTGGGTCCATACTGTTTGCCATAGAGGCTTCTTAAACATTTCAGCAAATGAGAAAACCAGACGACTTTTGTTGCGATTGGGGCATAAAGGGTTAACTGTATTGGAAACTTATATTTTATGGCTCTGTGACATACTGCTGAATTTCAAACCATTCAACTCATGATTTATCTCCCCAAAATGAAACTTACGAAATCAGATATCACAAATTTATGTATTTAATGAATTGAGGCTTCTGGTTAGATAACACATTTTTCCAATAATGAATAATAAAGAGCTTCGTGCTGAGCACCAATCATCCTCAATGGAACTAGTATTGTTTTCAGAGAAAAAGAGAATCTGATGTAAACACTCAAATTTGACCCATTTAGCTCTGCAGTGACCTTGAAAATTATAAGGCATGGCCACCAATAAAAATCAAGTCTTCACCATGCCCCAATGTGATATCCATGCACATGTGTTTTCATAACAGCGGAATCTAGGGCGAAGATTTGGTACCAATAAAATGCATTTAAGCCCCCCCCTGTGGCTTAGGCTGCTGTCCGTTCTAAGGTAATGGTTCTGTTGTTGTGATTTATTGTCTATTGTTGGTCCTATTGTTTGCTGAAGCTCTGTGTTTGGTCCTTGTTTCGTTATGCAGTACTTAGTGTCCTTTCTTGTTTTGCAATCATCGTAATGGAAAAGAGAGAGCTGATTGCTTAATTTAATTGTCTTCCAGGTGTCTTGTGGCTGTAAATGTTCTGTGGCCTTTCCTCACCGTACTGTGGGTTGGTCAGCAGTGTGTGACTGGTATTTCCTGATCATATTCACTTGCTTTTTTAGTTTCAATCTAATCAATACTTCATGTGATATCTTGCACTCAAGAATTGTAGTATAACTTACTGAGACACAGGCTAAGGCAAAGTTGACATCATTCCTCATAAAGTCAGCTACTAACTCTATGATGCCTTGAATTGTGGTATAATCTAGCCCCGACACGTGACTACAGTCCAATATCACAGACCTTGGTTTTTCACCTGTTAGAATAAAAGAACAAAAAATAAAAATCTGACAAATCTAATCCATTATACAGAATACAACCGTAAGTTTCAATCAGCCACATAAGTGACTGTAGTTCCACATGTTCACAATAGGTAACCCTGCAACTGACTGGAGATCACAACCCTTTACCTCATAGAGACACCTTTTAATGCTTTTGCAAACAGAGCAGACCCAGATCAGGCAGCTCTTATAAGAGCTGCCTGATCAGGGTCTACTCTGTTTGCTCATGGAAATATGATTTATCTGATCCTATACTAGCGGAACTAACAAGTTATTATTCATAGTTGGTGCTAGCATGAATATTAAGGAAAGAAAGGGTAAAATGGTTGCAACCATTTATGTCTGTAGTTGTGTTTTACAGTAAAGCCTGTCTTAAGCAGTCACTCAAAAATAGACAAAACAAAACTCTTAAAGACAAATGGTAGCTTAATGAAGGTTGAAAGTATTTCAGAATGCTCCATTCTGCAATACTTTTGACCTGCATTAAGCGATAATCTGTCTTAAGTCCAATTTTGGTCTTTTTTTTGAGTGGCCGCTTAAGACAGGTTTTACTGTATTGTGTTCATTCTGTGATAAGTTTGTAACTTGTCAGAAAAGGTAGGCCAATTGACAGCACCTAATAAAGTTAGAAAAGGGAAGAGGTTTGCAATTTACTGAGACCTGTCAGTCAGACCAGGATGCTTAAAAAAAAGTTGGTTTGCTGCTTCCTACTTGAAATTTTTAGTGATGGGTAGGTAGGATGATTTTTATCATATTGATGATGATGAGTTAACTTGGATATTGAGAAACAAGGTTGTTTTCATATTCTATAGCCAAATATTGTCGAAAAATTAAGAAATCACACTAGTGTTAGAAATGCAATGAAAACATAATATGAGCTTTCCTACCATATTGTCATGGATTAAAGTTCAAAATTTCCAAAATCCTGAACTTTTGAAATTCAAATTTCTAACGTGCATTATGCCTTCAAAATAGTAATATTTCAAGTTTAAATGGTTAATTGTCTTTAGATAAACTGTAAATATATCAGAAAAGCTATTATAATCTGCCTTATTCAGTATTTTGATGCTGACTTTCTAAAGGAAAGTCAGCCTCAAAATCCTTAATTCAGGAATAATCCAGAAAACTTTCACCCATGTATTGTTTTACAGTTGCAGAATTATTTTTTATACATTTCATGCCTACCTATTGTGCAAAATGTATGATGCATTTTGCTCAATAGGTAGACATGAAAAGTAAAAAAAATCTCCTTCAAAGTCTATAAAATTTGTTTGGTAAAAAAGTTGCTTACGTTACCTTCTGTAAGTAAGCAGGCAGGCAGGCAGGCAGGTAGGCAAGTAAGTAAGTAATGTAATAACAATGATCCCAAGGTGACCAATTCAACCTCTTTGTGACCAAATAAGATGCAGCCTGTTTTTGTGCAGAGCCACGGGAAAACTCGTGATTGATTTAGATTGTTGAAAGATGGTTGAATCAAAACTAAAAATGCTTTTCTGGGAGTAAGATTTGAAGATCTACATAAGCTTAACCCTTAAAGCGCCAATCACGACTGGGGCAGACGATAAATTTTGCGACATCTTTCCCAATTTTCAACAAAAATAAGATATGATATTACATGTGAATCGTCTGCCAGCAGATGATTCTCATGAAATATCATGCCTTAAAAAGCGGCCAAATTTGAAATTGTCGTCTGCTGCAAATTATAGGTGGCGCTTCAAAGGTTAAATTGTCTTACCACCGTTCATCTCTTGTTCAATCTTCGACTGTACATACTCTATAGCTGGATATCCAATGCCCTGGTCAAATTGCACCACTATAGTATCATGGTAATCTACCTAGAAATCAAAAGTAAGTGCCATTTGCATAATTAATCCTTAATGGGCCATTAGCAACAAAAGTCGTCTGATTTTCTCGTCTGCTGAAATGTTTAAGAAGCCTTTATGGCAAACAGTGTGGACCCAGATCAGACTGCTCCCATAGGAGCAGTCTGTTCTGGGTCCACGCTGTTTGCTTCTGTACTTAATTCGTCAGTAATGTTAGGCAATTATTTGCTGCAGACAACTTCAGCAGACGACATTTTCAGATGCATTTTTTTCTTGGCGCTTTAAGGGTTAAGGCAAATTACTGGAATGTGAAGGATAGGGCATAATTACTTAAATGTATTTGAGGTTTGAAATGAGTATAAAGTTCATATCTACTGCACAAAGATTCTTTGCTATATGGACCTCGACATGAGAAAATCTGTCTTCCGTGGTTTGCTAGCAACAAAGGTCCAGACCAGCCTGCACATCTATGCACCTTTGTTATACTCTTTTAGGAAAGTATCATATCTAAACTTGCTTCACGCAAAATTTCAGCTAAGGAGACTGGTTTGAGTTTCACTTTGTCGGAAGCCCCGAAGACAGAATTTGTCGCATCAAGGCCCATATCACTGTGCACACAACTTTCTCTGTCATTTTGTTACACTAACTTAATTGTCTTCAATTCGTAAGTCTTGAAAATATCAAGAAATTTTTCATGATTTTTTTTGTCATCTGCATTTAATTTTCAACATAGCTTTTTTCAAAATATTCTTTTAACAATGTACGATAATTAAGTGATTGTGCAGCCTAAATTTGTCTAAACCTAAAGTTTATTAAAAAAAAAAGGGTAATAATCCCATATACACGTAATTGCATGAAATTAAAATTACTTAGGCCATACCAGTAAGGCTGACTTTTCCCTTTTTATGAATTTTACAGTCAAATGGCAAACATGATAATTGAATGAGATGAATGTATATGTAATATGCTAATATACCATGTACCTAAGAATAGGTTAATAAACCAACAAACTCAAAAGCAATCATAAATTTAAAAAAAAGAATGATTATTATTTTGTAAGTAAGATACTACATATTATGTTAGTAGATACATGTAACCTCTACATCACAGTGAGAAACCTAGTTAGTAATACACATAATAAAACAAACATCTCAAAGAAGACAGGCCCAAGAATAGAGTGTAATCAAATAGTTTTTTTCTTCTTTTTCAACTGAAAAATATGTGGACGCTCAAAAGAGCCATCACAATGAGATGGTTCTTTAAAGCTCTAATGTTTAACCCTTTGTATACAGGAAAACCCTAAATGGGTACTTTTACAAACAGGGAAGACCCAGATGAAATGCCACATAATGCGGCATTTCATCAGGGTCTACACTGTTTGTTAAGGTAAAAATGATCTTCAGACAAAAAAAATAATATTTATTTGAAAATTATAACCTGACACCCCTAAATATGTACAATGGACTATTTCATGTTTATAGTATCAAACCAGAAGTAAGAATCAATCAGTTAGTATATAGGGTTAAAGCAATCATAAATTTAACCCATAAAGCGTCACCTATAATTTGCAGCAGACTACAATTTCAAATTTTGCCGCTTTTTCAAAAATAACAAATAAGGCATGATATTTCATGAGGATCGTCTGCTGGCAGAGGATTCTCATGTAATATCATACCTTGGGAAAGGTGTCCCAAAATTTGTAGTCTACTGCAGTCGTGATTGTTGCTTAAGGGTTAAAAAAGAATGGTTATTATTATGTTAGTAGATACATGTAACCTCTATATCACAGTGAGAAACCTAGTTAGTAATAGGCATAATAAAACAAACATCTCAAAGAAGACAGGCCCAAGAATAGAGTGTAATTAAACAGTATTTTTCTTCTTTTTCAACCGAAAAATATGTGGATGCTCAAAAGAGCCATCACAATGAGATGCATCTTTAAGGTCCCCCAAAAACGTTTAAAATGATGTTTAAGAAATGAATCATTTATGTTCCAAAATTAGGTTTTCTAAACCTATGGTAAACTAGAACACATTCGATGGCGCGCCATCGCAAATCCCCACGCTCTCGAAGATATCTAATGGTACTTTTCTTGCATACCACATTTGAGCTGCAGCATAAGAAAACAAACAATGAGGCTGTGCGTCACAAAAAGACTCAGATCAGCCTAGTCATCAGCTCAGTCTGATTAGAGTCTTCACTGTCTGCATGAAGAAGCTTAGGTCCTTAGTTGGGCGCACAGCAAAAGCAGATGCCCGGGCCGAGGTTATAAAACTCAAGTTCATTCTCAAACTCAAAATAAAGCGCAATGATCGGCTGCTTGCGGACACATGTCCGCAAGCAACCAATCATTGTACTTTATGTTGAGTTTAAGATTGTACATGTAGTATACCTGTCTGAGTCTTCGCTGGGTGCTCACACATATTGTCTATTTTGTCATGTTATGGCTCATTTACTCCATATATTCAGTCAGAGAGGCATGCTCAAACTGGAACAGTCTAGAGGCATACTCAAAAAGGAACAGTCTAGAGGCATACTAAAACAGGAACAGTCTAGAGGCATGCTCAAATAGGAATAGTCTAGAGGCATGCTAAACTGGAACAGTCTAGAGGCATGCTCAAATAGGAACAGTCTAAAGGTATACTCAAATAGGAACAGTCTAGAGACATGCTCAAACTGGAACAGTCTAGAGGCATGCTCAAACTGGAACAGTCTAGAGGCATGCTCAAACAGGAACAGTCTAGAGGCATGCTCAAAGAGAAACAGTCTAGAGGCATGCTCAAAGAGAAACAGTCTAGAGGCATGCTCAAACAGGAACAGTCTAGAGGCATGCTCAAAGAGAAACAGTCTAGAGGCATACTCAAACAGGAACAGTCTAGAGACATGCTCAAACAGGAACAGTCTAGAGGCATGCTCAAACAGGAACAGTCTAGAGGCATGCTCAAACAGGAACAGTCTAGAGACATGCTCAAACAGGAACAGTCTACAGGCATACTCAAACAGGAACAGTCTACAGGCATACTCAAACAGGAACAGTCTAGAGGCATGCTCAAACTGGAACAGTCTAGAGGTATGCTCAAAGAGAAACAGTCTAGAGGCATGCTCAAACAGGAACAGTCTAGAGGCATGCTCAAACAGGAACAGTCTAGAGGCATGCTCTAATAGGAACAGTCTAGAGGCATGCTCAAACAGGAACAGTCTAGAGGCATGCTCAAACTGGAACAGTCTAGAGGCATGCTCAAACTGGAACAGTCTAGAGGCATGCTCAAACTGGAACAGTCTAGAGGTATGCTCAAAGAGAAACAGTCTAGAGGTATACTCAAATAGGAACAGTCTAGAGGCATGCTCAAACTGGAACAGTCTAGAGGCATGCTCAAACTGGAACAGTCTAGAGGCATGCTCAAACTGGAACAGTCTAGAGGCATACTCAAACAGGAACAGTCTAGAGGCATGCTCAAACAGGTACAGTCTAGAGGCATGCTCAAACAGGCACAGTCAAGAGGCATGCTCAAATAGGAACAGTCTACAGGCATACTCAAACAGGAACAGTCTAGAGGCATGCTCAAACACGAACAGTCTAGAGGCATGCTCAAACAGGAACAGTCTACAGGCATACTCAAACAGGAACAGTCTAGAGGCATGCTCAAATAGGAACAGTCTACAGGCATACTCAAACAGGAACAGTCTAGAGGCATGCTCAAATAGGAACAGTCTAGAGGCATACTCAAACAGGAACAGTCTAGAGGCATACTCAAACAGGAACAGTCTAGAGGCATGCTCAAACAGGAACAGTCTAGAGGCATGCTCAAACAGGAACAGTCTAGAGGCATGCTCAAACTGGAACAGTCTAGAGACATGCTCAAACAGGAACAGTCTAGAGGCATGCTCAAACAGGAACAGTCTAGAGGCATACTCAAAAAGGAACAGTCTAGAGGCATACTCAAACAGGAACAGTCTAGAGGCATGCTCAAACTGGAACAGTCTAGAGGCATACTCAAACAGGAACAGTCTAGAGACATACTCAAACAGGAACAGTCTAGAGGCATGCTCAAACAGGAACAGTCTAGAGGCATGCTCAAACTGGAACAGTCTAGAGGCATACTCAAACAGGAACAGTCTAGAGACATACTCAAACAGGAACAGTCTAGAGGCATACTCAAACAGGAACAGTCTAGAGGCATGCTCAAACAGGAACAGTCTAGAGGCATGCTCAAACAGGAACAGTCTAGAGACATGCTCAAACAGGAACAGTCTACAGGCATACTCAAACAGGAACAGTCTACAGGCATACTCAAACAGGAACAGTCTAGAGGCATGCTCAAACTGGAACAGTCTAGAGGTATGCTCAAAGAGAAACAGTCTAGAGGCATACTCAAACAGGAACAGTCTAGAGGCATGCTCAAATAGGAACAGTCTACAGGCATACTCAAATAGGAACAGTCTAGAGGCATGCTCAAACTGGAACAGTCTAGAGGCATGCTCAAACTGGAACAGTCTAGAGGCATGCTCAAACTGGAACAGTCTAGAGGCATGCTCAAACTGGAACAGTCTAGAGGCATACTCAAACAGGAACAGTCTAGAGGCATGCTCAAACAGGTACAGTCTAGAGGCATGCTCAAACAGGCACAGTCTAGAGGCATGCTCAAATAGGAACAGTCTACAGGCATACTCAAACAGGAACAGTCTAGAGGCATGCTCAAACATGAACAGTCTAGAGGCATGCTCAAACAGGAACAGTCTACAGGCATACTCAAACAGGAACAGTCTAGAGGCATGCTCAAATAGGAACAGTCTACAGGCATACTCGAACAGGAACAGTCTAGAGGCATGCTCAAATAGGAACAGTCTAGAGGCATACTCAAACAGGAACAGTCTAGAGACATACTCAAACAGGAACAGTCTAGAGGCATGCTCAAACAGGAACAGTCTAGAGGCATGCTCAAAGAGAAACAGTCTAGAGGCATGCTCAAATAGGAACAGTCTAGAGGCATGCTCAAACAGGAACAGTCTAGAGGCATGCTCAAACTTGAACAGTCTAGAGGCATGCTCAAACTGGAACAGTCTAGAGGCATGCTCAAACTTGAACAGTCTAGAGGCATGCTCAAACTGGAACAGTCTACAGGCATGCTCAAACTGGAACAGTCTAGAGGTATGCTCAAAGAGAAACAGTCTAGAGGCATGCTCAAACAGGAACAGTCTAGAGGCATGCTCAAACAGGAACAGTCTAGAGACATACTCAAACAGGAACAGTCTAGAGGCATGCTCAAACAGGAGCAGTATAGAGGCATTTTCAAACAGGTACAGTCTAGAGGCATGCTCAAACAGGCACAGTCTAGAGGCATGCTCAAATAGGAACAGTCTACAGTCATACTCAAACAGGAACAGTCTAGAGGCATGCTCAAACACGAACAGTCTAGATGCATGCTCAAACAGGAACAGTCTACAGGCATACTCAAACAGGAACAGTCTAGAGGCATGCTCAAATAGGAACAGTCTACAGGCATACTCAAACAGGAACAGTCTAGAGGCATGCTCAAATAGGAACAGTCTACAGGCATACTCAAATAGGAACAGTCTAGAGGCATACTCAAACAGGAACAGTCTAGAGGTATGCTCAAACAGGAACAGTCTAGAGGCATGCTCAAACAGGAACAGTCTAGAGACATACTCAAACAGGAACAGTCTACAGGCATACTCAAATAGGAACAGTCTACAGGCATACTCAAACAGGAACAGTCTAGAGGCATGCTCAAACAGGAACAGTCTACATGCATACTCAAACAGGAACAGTCTAGAGGCATGCTCAAACAGGAACAGTCTAGAGGCATACTCAAACAGGAACAGTCTAGAGGCATACTCAAACAGGAACAGTCTAGAGACATACTCAAACAGGAACAGTCTAGAGGCATGCTCAAATAGGAACAGTCTAGAGGCATACTCAAACAGGAACAGTCTAGAGGCATGCTCAAACACGAACAGTCTAGAGGCATGCTCAAACAGGAACAGTCTAGAGGCATACTCAAATAGGAACAGTCTACAGGCATACTCAAACAGGAACAGTCTAGAGGCATGCTCAAACACGAACAGTCTACAGGCATGCTCAAACAGGAACAGTCTACAGGCATACTCAAACAGGAACAGTCTAGAGGCATGCTCAAATAGGAACAGTCTAGAGGCATACTCAAACAGGAACAGTCTAGAGGCATGCTCAAACAGGAACAGTCTAGAGGCATGCTCAAATAGGAACAGTCTACAGGCATACTCAAACACGAACAGTCTAGAGGCATGTTCAAAGAGGAACAGTCTAGAGGCATGCCTATACAGGAACAGTCTAGAGGCATACTCAAACAGGGACAGTCTAGAGGCATACTCAAACTGGAACAGTCTGATCAGGATTTACACTGTTTACCATTTTACACAGAGCTATATCAAGCAAGTAGCAAAAGGAACTTTTGAAAATTTTTAAATTTTTTTTTTTAATATGGAAGGCAAAGATGTCCCAATATTTAAGGTAAAATTTGGTAGCTTTGAAATATTTGAAAAAATTAAACTAATACAGAAAACCATAACTTCCAATAAACTTGAGGACCTGGCGGTCCTGAAGCGCTCACCTGATCTCCTTAATAATGTTAAATTATGGCAAGATCAACTACAGCTTATAATGAAACATATTTTGTTTTATGGGGGTTGGGCCATTTTGGTCAAGTGACCTAAAACAATCTAATGAATACTCCATCAAACAGCCCAGTGATTTCTGAGGAAAAGATGTTTAGATAGGTATGTGACAGTCCAAATGAGTGGCCTTGAATAAAAGGTCACAGGTCAGCTTTACATTTGGTACTTATTTAAAACCCTTGTCCCATAAGGTTAAACATTTCTTGCAAGTATTATGATTTCAGCCTAAACAGTTATAGAATTATGAAGATTTCAAGATTTTCCCCATATAAATGCATTAGGAATCAAATTTGACCTTGCCTTAAAGTAGGTCAAGGTCAACCTAGATTCATCATTTGTGCAAATCTGGTAGGGCCTACATTCCCAATGCTACATACCAAGTCCCAAGGCCATTGGCCTTTTGGTTCCAGAGAAGAAGATATTTAAAGGGTTTTTACCATATATGGGCGTAAAATGAACTTTTCAAAAAAATTCCCATTTAAATGCATTAGGAAGAAAATTTGACCTTGACGTTAAGTAAGTCAAGGTCAAATAAGGTTCTTCATTTGAACAAATTGGTAGGCCCCACATCCCCAATGCTTCATACCAAGTCTCAAGGTCATCAGCCTTCTGGTTCTGGAGGAGAAGATTTTTAAATGTTTTTTACCATATATGGGCGTGGCGGCCATCTTGGTCATGTGACCAAAATATTTTGCATAAATTTTGGCTAACTTATCTAAGAAGTCTTCACATGAAATTTGAGTTCAATTAGGCAAATAGTTTGTGAGAAAACTATGTTGCAATATATTGATGGGACTCCAATATGAGCGACCTTGGCTGAAAGGTCAAAGGTCAATCTTGACCTTTGGAACTTATTTATAGCCATTTTCTCATTAGGTTTAACATATCAAGTGAGAATAATGACTAAAGCTTCCACAGTTTTCAAAAATATCAACTTTTTAGAAATTTTCCCATTTAAATGCATTAGGAAGCAAATTTGACCTTGACGTTAAGTAGGTCAAGGTCAACGTAGGATCATCATTTGAACAAACTTGGTAGGCCCCACAACCCTAATGCTACACACCAAGTCCCAAGGTCATCGGCCTTCTGGTTCTGGAGAAGAAGATTTTTGAAGGGTTTTTACCATATATGGGCGTGGCGGCCATCTTGGTCATGTGACCAGGACCATTTGTACACACTTAAGTTCCCCCGTCCTAAGGAGTCTCCATATAAAATTCATGAGTTCAATTGGCCCAGTAGTTACAGAGGAGAGGATGTTTGAAAATGTTGACGGACGCCGGAGTCACTGGTATACTATTAGCTCACCAATGAGCCTTCGGCTCAGGTGAGCTAAAAACATTGCTTAATTAAAGGCAGTGATACTGAAGCACTCTCGTAGATCCATGCTCTGAAGCTGATCACATGACTAGATCACATGTTCACTCCTATACTCCCTTATTTGGTAGCTTAGATAAATAAAATGTTGCTTTTGGTTGCCTGTTGAGGTTGATTATATACACAGTTTGTTATATGGTTAAAATTATATGAGCCAAATTATTTTGTAAAAATTAAACTGCCATTAGGCTTGCTAGAAAGGGTGTGTAATTAATTTTTTTTATTTCTCAACCAAAACATATGTTGTGGGTTCTCAAAGGAAAAAGAAAAATGAGATGGTTCTTTTGAGCACCCTAAACATATGTTAAAACTGATGGGTAAGAAAATATTAACAATTTTATGCTCAAAAAGTTTGTTTATCTTGACATACTGGACCTATATAGAATATACAAATGGCATGTTTGACTGATGGCATAGTTCTGAGAATTATATCGCCCATTTTCATGGAATCAAACAATATTAACCATATTCACACAGCTTTAGGAGCTGCTCTGCTCTGGGTCTATATTTTTGCAATACAAGCTGTCAAAGAACATAAGCAGACGAGAAGAGTGAACAAGTTGTGACTGGTGGGCAAAGGTTTATTTGAGAAGTGAATTAGTAATAGCACATGTGTACAGTTTATTGTGTAACTTTGCATCTCTGGCAGGGTTTGTTCTTGTTCTTTTTCTTTTTTTCATCATAAAATGGCTCATATAAATATGAAATTAGTTAATACTAAGAACAGAGAACAGTACTATAACATTGTAACAGTGCTATACTGCCCCAGTGACACCAGATAAGATACATCTAGATTAAACAGAGTCAAATTTGACCCTCTCTAAGACCAAATAATAAAAGAAAATTCAATTTTTTTCTCATTTGCAGCTGGTCCAGTTACACTAAATAGATCTCACCATGAGAAAACTTGTATTTAGGATTTGAGATCTCACCATGAGAAAACTTGTATTTAGGATTTGAGATCTCACCATGAGAAAACTTGTATTTAGGATTTGAGATCTCACCATGAGAAAACTTGTATTTAGGATTTATGATCTCACCATGAGAAAACTTGTATTTAGGATTTGAGATCTCATCATGAGAAACCTTATATTTAGGATTTATGATCTCACCATGAGAAAACTTGTATTTAGGATTTGTGACTAGATAAGGCTCAATCTAGCCTGCTCAGCTACAGAAACTAGCTAGATATTGAAATTTTGCATGTATCAAGTTTTGCTATTATGCTTACCAGAGAATAAATTAAAAAGGCACTGATCAGACTGTCCAGGATGCACAGGCTGGTCTGCCTCTTTGTTGTTTACATGCAACAAAATCAGGTTTTCTCTCGACAAGACTCAAACTATAACTTTTCTCTCAACAAGGCTCAAATTATAACTTTTCTCTTATAACTACGTCTAAAACACATTTATTGCATGCCTACAAAACATTATTATTTGCTAAACTAAGGTATACATTTGTGAGTGTTATGAACACAAAAGAAATGGTGGGCAAAAACCGAAGCCCTCAAATCTATTCCATCTACTCACACTAATTCCCATCTTATCTGGCGTTGTAATTACCTGATGGTCAATTTGATATAAGTGGCCATTATCATCCTCACGTTCATGGCTTTTCCTTTCAAACTAATAATGACAATAGTAGCACAGTACAGTCCCTTTATAACATGCCTCATTATAACACGGAATTGGATATAACGCGGTCATGTTGCGGCTCCCATATTTTTGTACCATGGAATTTTACAAAGGAATTATAGGAAAATGACCATTTAATGGTCATTTTCCAATAATTCCTTTGTAAAATTGTCCCTTTATAACACGGTTCACTTATAACATGATCCATTCCTATGGACCCCAAGTATAGCATTATAAAGGGACTGTACTGTATATATCAAACTTGGTATCAGTCTTAGATTTCTAACATATACCTTTCTGATCTTAACTACCATATTCACAGGCCTTAAGTTAAGAGTGCATAGCAAAAAATCATTTTCTTATTTGTCAACCAAAACATATGTTGTAGGTACTCAAAAGAACCATCTCAATGAGACGGTTCTTTTGAGCACCCAAAACATACGTTAAAACTGATGGGTAAGAAAATATTTGCAATTTACGCTAATTTTTTTTGTTTATCTAAACCTGTGTATTCATATTCAACATAATAAGTGTATGCTCCTATGCTCCTATAAGGCACACTGAGCACTTTATGGGTTGCTTACACTATATCTATTGTACATCTGATTTCCAGTCAATCCACAGGTGAATGTTCCTTATTAACCCTTTGTATACAAATGGGTTCGTCCTACTGATTTGATACAATAAATTTGGGATGGTTCATTCTATATATCTAGGAGTGTCAGGTTATAATTTTTTTAAATAATGTATTTTTATTTTGTCTGATGATCTTTTTTATCTTAATAAACAGGCATTTGATCTGGGTTTTCATTGTAAAAGTACCCATTTAGAGGTTTCCCGTATACAAAGGGTTAATATGGGTTCATAGCATGGATGAAAAAGTGTGGATCCTGATCAGCTGGCTTCTAATGAAGCCAGCTGATCTTGTTCTATTCTGTTTGCAAATGAAGAAATGCTGAAAATGTTACGCACACCGAGCACACATAGGTTGCTTATGTAAATATTTGCTTATCAGGCCCTTGTCTCACTAGATACTCATTACAATAGCAAACGGTGAAGACATTGATCAGATCATGAGTTGTTGTATATATATTTGAGCAACAATTAGGGATACTGGATTTGTGAGAAGAACTAGGAAAAAGGACTCTCATCAGCATAGCCTTTGGATTATTTTATGACCATGATCCTCATTTTGAGCAGATGAATATATGAACTACTGTACACCATTCTAGCCATACAGTAAATAAGTGATTAGCTAGCCCATTGCCTATGTAAGTAAAAAAAATGGCGATACAGTCAAACCTCGATTATTCGAAGTGCCAGTGACCGCAGGAATCCTTTCGAATAATCGGTAGTTCGAATGATCGAAAACGGGAGATTTCGGATTTTTTCGGAAAAGCTTGGACCTTTCATGGAACGTCATTGTTTTGCCAGAGTTCGCAAATTCAACTCATGTTGTGCGTGAAGTAATTATATGTGAGCTTCTTGGAGGATGTTGTGGTCTCATCGTCTCTTATGCTTTGCAGGTCTAAGAACGCCGAAAAGAAAACAAATCCAATCTTTATTGACATCTACTACATGTATATACATGTAACAACATCGATAACAACAATGAAAATAAAGGTTAAATGTAAATTGACGAACCATTTACTGGCGAAATATTGTCTCCTTTTTATCACCCTTATGTCATAAGGTCTCCATCCCAGCTAGCACACAACGTCGGGCCATCAACGGCCCACCAGCGATAGGCCATTGAGATGGCATGTCGCTGGCAGGCCGTTGGTGGCCCGACGTTGTCTGCTTTTTGGGCTGCGAACTTTTCTTTTATTTCAGTGAAAACATACGATTTGGGTGTTTAAAAGAACCGTCTCGTTTAAGCATCCAAACCTAGGTTTTGGTTGTTTTCCCTCAATCGTAAAATTGTGTTTTAGGCATTCAAAAGAAATATTTCGATGAAACAGTTCTTTTGAGCACCCAAAACACATGTCCGTGATATTCGTCTATTATCGAAATGGTTATTTTTGTTGTACAAAGTCGGTGCGCTTGGCGTGTTCGCTTAATGTACACTGGTCAAGAATAAATCAAAGGATGGGAGATGATCAAATTAAAAATCAATTTTAGCTCATTTATGCCCCTAATTAGACATTCAAAAACATCAAACAAGCCATTATTGCAGACGACCTTAATAAAAGACACCATTTACTCACTTAACGGTTCATCACATAATAGTGTGAACGTTAATCCGGTGTCAATTACCTGTTGCAACTTTGTTTGCTAAATCACTCAGGTGTGTAAATCGAACTCGACCAAACAAAGAAATCATGATCACCATGCGTGACTTTTAGACTTCGAATCTTGAAGGGTAATTTAATAGCAACTTCTTTAATCGGGACCGACGAATCACTTCGAAAAATAGAATTTTTCGGATAATCGAAATTTGAATAATTGGTACTTAAATTGCAATAGATAATAGAGAAAAAAGTCGGGACTGTCCTTTGTCTTCGAATAACCCAGTAGTTTCGGATAATCGGCGTTCGGATAACCGAGATTTGACTGTATTTTTCATATTTTTCCATGTGATTAGTCCTCCATTATGTGACCAACCCTAGGTCATATTACAAAACCTAGTATATTTCAGCAGTCATGGTCTATTTGGTCAATCCGAGTTTAGGTTCATGTGATCAGTCCTGGTCCAGATGAACTAGTTCTATCCCTTTGACCAGTCCTCATTAATGTGACCACACCTAATTCATGTGACCAGTCCAAAAAGATATAAACATATACACTGACAAATAGTATAGGCCCAGATGAGATTATGCAAAATCTCCTTAGGGTCTGCACTATTTGCCAGAATAAAACCAATCTTCTGGGACAGAAATGCAATGCAATTTGAAAATTGCAACAGGTAACTATGTGTGGACTGAACACGCATCCTCCTTTTTATCTAAGCCTGTGGAAAATGTTGTCCAACATTTTTTTCACACAAAGCTAAATCTTGATTTAATTTAGCTTACTTCACTGGCAGAAAAGTTGAATTTGTATTGAACAACACTTCTAACACAAAATCAAACATAAGATTTAATATTACATATATTGTTTCATCCATTGTAACACAATTTATCAAAACATAAAACACTTATTTATGAAAATGAAAGTAGAACTTCATCAGTCAATTATTCCCTTTTAATCATAACCTGATTGGGTGAATGTCTGCCCATAACCTCTGACCGGTACAATGATTTTGACAAGACCTCGTATATTAATTAAAGTTTCATTACTGACACATTTTGCGTTGGAAGTGTGGGTCAGTATACGAAATCTATATTTTTATTCAGCTGATAAATTCATGGACAGGAGAAGGGGAACTTACAATGGCTAAATAGTGGGAGGTGATTAGCAAAGTGAACTGATTCGCCATTCTTGATCAAGTAAACTTACCGTCATGTTAGGTCTTGCTATGGGATACAACAGGATCAGCAGTGAAATACCAATTCCTATCAAAATACCATACTGAAACAGAAACATACAAAGTCCTATTAACCCTTCCCCTGCTATGAAAAAATGCATTTGAAAATGTAATCTGCTGATGTTGTCAGATGCATGTAAATGCTTATGTCAAGGACCTATTTCGGCATACAGACAAACAGTGTGGCCCAAATCAGACTGCTCCTACAGGAGCAGTCTGATCTGGGTCCACACTGTTTGCTACAGAGACATTTTAAATGGACTGGCAGACGATGCAGCAGACGATATTTAGTGGTGATTAGCAGCCAAAGAGTTAAAATACCATTATACGATAAAAAGAGAAAAACATTTGAGTCAGTGCATGAGACTTCCAACAATGTGGTATGTGCAACCAGCAAAGCCTCAGATCAGCCTACGCATACGTGCAGTCTGATCAGAGCCTTTGCTAGTCCCTTGAGTATTCTATGATTGTTAAGCTACTGACTGAACACCATTTGGAGTTTCTAAGCTTAAAAGGAGGCTGCAGAGGCTCGTCCAAGTCTACACATGTCAAAATGCCACATTGTTGGAAATCTCATGCACTGGCTCATTTCATATCACAACTACCATATTGTGAAAAGTGAAATACTAAATCCTGCTAATTTATTTATAGGGTATATCTAGGGAGATCTTTGAATTTTGTATACAGTGTCTTCATCCGGGACAATATGCATTACCTATACCAGACTGACATCTAGCCCCACTAGAAAGCTACATGTATGCATGCATGCATGATTAAAACACTGAACGGAAAAAACAAACAGTAAAGCGCTGGCAAACTTATTCTCAAATAAGATAATCAAACATGGCAAAATGTCAACATCTGTCTGCCTGTTTAATGTCCCTTAATTTTTCATCTAAATTTTAAAAGCTTGAAATAGCTTGAATCCAGCAAATTAGACTAGAGAACCCATAATCCATAAGATATGTCTCTACTTACCTCTATTCCTATCACAAAGGAAGCAACAAATGTGAAGAACATGGGGACTAGATCTATCTCTGAAACAGAAACAAAAGCAAATGTGACAGGTTATTACCCTTCCTTTACTGGAAGGCTAGATTTGGGAGATATCTAAAACCACTAATCATTAACCCTTTTCATTCTGGATACCAGTAAATTGGTACTTTGGCAAATAGTGAAGTCCCAGATGAAAAGCCGCATAATGTGGCATTTCATCAGGGTCTGCATTATTTACTAAGATAAAACCAATCTTCTGGGACAGAAATACATTATTTTATAGAAATTTTGAATGGCAACCCTTTAAATATACAAAATGGACAATTCAGTACTTATTTTATTATGTATGGAATCCATACTTGTGAAAACTATCAAAATATCAATACATGAAGTAAAAACGTAAAATAGCAGTAAAAAGGGTGTGAATATACCAGAATGAATAAAGCAGTGTTCTTTATACCTGTATCTATACTGACCCACACTTCCAACGCAAAATGTTTCATGAGTAAAATTTTAATTAGAAAACAAGGTCTTGCCAAAATTAGAATAGTGGTCATAGGTTATGAAAAACGTTCACTCAATCATGTAATTTTTAAAACTAATAATTTAGTGATAAAAATCTACTTTCATTTTTTTAAAAAAAAAGTATTTTGTTTTTATAAAACTCAGTAGAATGGATGGAATAATGAATGAAATATTTAAGGCTCAGTCTGATTTTGCGTTAGAAGTGTGGTTCAGTATACTTAATTATTGCTGTTAGCTCAAAGTTTGGCTAATTAACCCTTTCCATAATGAACATTCATGCTAGGTTCCACCCACTATGAATATTTCTAAATTGCATGTTTGTTCATAGAACAAAGAAATTACTTGTCAGATCCATTAGCGTAGGATCAGATAAATCATATTTCCATAAGCAAACAGAGTAGACCTTTAGAAGAGTTGACTGAAAATGCCTGCTCTGTTTGCTAAAGCCTTAAGAGGTAAAGGGTTAAAGAACCAACTCAGTGTAAATTAGTGACTTCTGAAAAGAAAATGACCAGACATGTGAAACATGCACACTAGCCGAGAAAGGCAAGTGCTTTCAGGCATTAGTCTAAATGAATCATAGTTAGCTAGAAATACCCAAAATAGTAGTTTGATATGTTACTCCAGCAGCTAGAGTTAGCCAGGGTCTGAGGTTATTCAACTTTTTTCAAGTGAGTTGAACATAAAAACAGGTTTAAAATCTCAAGGCCAGGCACAGATCTGGATCCAAAAATTTTGCAATGCTATCAGCAGGAGAAAAAAAAAATCACCACTCACGGAAAAAAATAGTCACTAGAGCCATCTTCCCAAAAATGGGCCACAACATGAGAAATATGTTCTTAAAAAGGTTATGCTTTGGAAGCAAAGAATGCACCAATGACAACCTGATTTGTTAAATGCCAACAATAAAGGCCCAGACCAGCCTGCGCCTTCATAGAGTCTGATCAACATCTTTGCTTCAATTCTCTGGAAAGCAGTAAAAATGCTAAATTGCTAAATTTCAATACTCTAGCTAGTGTCTGTAGCTGCAATTGCAGACTGGTTTGAATCTTACTTGATGGGAAAACAAAAAGACAAGTTTTCTCGTGATGAGGCCCTTATTATCAACACATTTGATACTGTAAATATAAAAAAATCCCTTAAAAAGCAAATCATCAGAAGTGGCATGGTAAACCTTTTCACGCCAATGATTGTCTGCTCTCTAATCAGCTTAAGCAATTGCAAACACTATGTTTCCAGAGACTGCTCCTTTTGGAGAAGTCTGACCAAGTTTCAAATGTTTGTTTTTTTCCAATATGAATGTATTGATAAAATGCAGCAAACAAAAAAAGCAAACAACATTTTCAGGAAAAAATAAAATTGGCATGATAAGGGTTAACCCTTCACATGCCAATCACAACAAATATTGTCTGTTTTGTTATTTGCTATAAGAAGCATTTTTGACAAACAGTGCCAATCCAGATCAGACTGCTCCTATGGGACAGTGTGGATCCAGATCAGACTGTTCCTATGGGACAGTGTGGGTTCAGATCAGACTGTTCCTATAAGAGCATTCTCATCTGGGTCCAATCTGTTTGCCTCTACACTTATATAAGTCAATAATGTTAGAATATATATGCAGCAGACATAAAAAGCAGACAACATTTTCAAGACAAAAACAAATTATTGACATGATAAGGGTTACTACCTTATACAAGTTGCTACAAAGACTTACTTCTGACTTTCCATAACTTTTTCACTATTTGATAATCCACCATCTGTAGTACAGCCGAAATGATGACAGCGGACAAGGCAGATTTGGGAATATATTTACATAGGGGAGTAAGAACTTGAAGCGCCAATATCACAACACCGCCTGGAAATTAATGAATTTATCAGTTACCTCTTATAATAATTATCCCTTTATTCCATAATAACGCCTTTTGACGCCTTTTAAATATCATGTATTTGAAAAATATTATAGAAAATGGAGCATTTGCTCCAAAAGAGCAAATGCTCCATTTTCCAAAATATTTTCAAAAGTATTCAAAACTTAACTTCATTTTTTCTTGAATTTTTTCAATGTTGTCTAAAAATAGAAATTGATGTCATTATTTAAAAATAGCCTATGGAGTAAAGGGGTAATTACAAAGGGGAGTGCGAACTTGTAGCGCCAATATCACAACACCACCTGGAAATTAATGGAATTTATCAGTTACCTCATATATTAACTGTATTGTTGCGCCTTGACCTGATAAATGTTGCCTGTCTCACTGAACTTTCATCTTTATCACGTCAACATGACATTGCACTTTTTGAATGGCATTGATGAAGTTGAATTGACGCAAAATTGATAATTAGGTCATAATAGCCAGTTTGAAGATTGAACCAATGGGTAAACTGATAAAATAGAATACCAGGTTCACGTTTTAATATCCAGTTTACCAGGCAAGGCTTCAAGACAGCTTGTTGAAACACAAGGCTCTTCCAAGCAATAAAACATGCATTCTTGAAACTGAGCCTAATAAACATGATATCAAAAGACACTCACAACATATTCTCTATAAATCAAAGAACTTTACACTGCAAAATTAGATGCTTTTGAGTGCACACCAAGAACAAACTTACAAAATCTAGTGAATATTTTATCAAACTCATTTTGTCCTTTGAATGCAATTCTAAAAATTTCCTCTATTGATTTTTTTTTTGGTAACAAGATTTATAATTATAACCTATCCATACATCACAATTTGATCAAAAAATTCCACATTGTTGAAAATCTCATGTCGCGGCTCATTTATTAGCAACTTGTAGTTAAGTATAGGATCATAAAGTTAGCTTGAAGATACTAACTCATCAGGACCTTTGTTCCATATTCAAAAGTTTACTCAAAATTTTAAAAATTACTCAATGTTTTATTACCTGTAAAAATGCCTGAGGCAGGAGTTCTGACACCACTTTGAGAATTAACAGCAGTTCTGTAAGAGATATAGAGGATCTTACATGAGTGCTCATGTATTATTGAATTTATTAAAAGAGTTGGGGAAAAGAGATAAAATGCGAGGCTTGCCGAGCATTTTATCTCTTTTTCGCAACGAGTTTAATAAATTCAATAATACAAGAGCACAAATGTTAGATTCTATTTATCATATGACAAATACTTTGAAATCTCATTTCTGGCGTAAAAACGTTATGATTTTGTCATCATGTACGCAACGTTGTTATGGACATCATAACGTTTCCCGTAAATCTGTAAACCACTAGTTGTTTATCGATTTTATTGCATGGCGTTATTTCACTCCCTGACGCGATGTCATATGATAAAATTGTGATAATCCAGTCCCTATATAACACCCTTTATAACACACCTCATTATAACACAGATATGGATATAAGCCATATTGTGGCTCCTAATTTTTTATCATGGAATCTTACTTCTTTTGTGGATCATTTGTGTTATTTCTGTCTTGTTTTGTTATGCATTTTAGCACGTCTGTTTGTTGATGCCTTGTGGTCACCTGCTGGGAAAGGGCTGACCTCTTGGCTCTCGTTTGTGATGTCTAATCGTGACCTAACTTTCCCATTGGTACCCTGGGTGGTGCTTGATTGTATAGATTCCTGATCTTTGCCCTCTTTCTTACTTTTACATAGGAATTATAGGAAAATGACCATAAATCGTCATTTTCCTATAATTGCTTTGTAAAATTGTCCCTTTAGAACATGATTCATATATATAGCAGTCTATTCCTATGGAACCCAAACAAACACTATAAATAAACTGCACTGTAAAATGTATGACTAGTAGTTTACCATATTAGACATTAGAGGAGATAAGCACAAACCAAGTACTTTAACCCTTTATGGACTAATAGATTTTTCCTTCTGGTTTGATACAATAAACTTGGGATGGTATACATATAACAAGGGTTCATTGGCTCAATGATGCATGAACAAATATCTAGGGGGTTTAGAGGCGTAAAGTTTGGCCTGAGCTTTCATTTATATTCTTACTTTGTGTGTACTAGCAGTAAAGGCTATGGCGAGACTGCATGGATACATGGGCTCATTTTTGCTGCTCACCTATGCAACAAATACCAAAATCCCATGAACTACTTTACTTTTTTTTGCCAAAACTAGTGTATCTATTGGTCTTGGTATCAAATACTATAGTTTTATTCAATGCTTTCACCAAATAAACACAAAATATTGTAAAAAATTTTTTTTTTTTGTTAACCCATATAAGCCTAGTGTCCTTTTTGTGGGACATTGGCAAACAGTGCAAAATCAGATAAGACGCTGCAAAAAGTTCTCCACTGTTTGCTACAGAAACTTTGTCTTTTAAATTTGAATAAAAATGAAAAATACCACCCAACAACCCTAAAATTGGAAATGGACTGGTCCAATTGATAAGGATAGGAAATACATTCGGCATAAATGGGTTAAGTTCAGCAAGGTAGGGTCACTTACAATGTTTACAGGAGCCACTTTAATTGAGTTAAATACTTGGCAAGTGTTCCAATGTTGTAGCAGTTTTGTAACAAAGTGCTATAATATAAGAATCCATCTTGAGTGCGAGGATGGGATAGAAAAATTTGTCCCGAGGATCACCGTTTGGCATCACGAGGCTTGCTGAGTGATGACAAACAGTAATCCCGAGGGACAGACTTTCTATCTTACCCTCACACAACTAATGGATTCTTTTTCTTGCTCACCATTTGATTCATCATTTTCATACTTAAAAAGTTTCCCAAAAGTTCCTGAATACGCTGAGATAAGACATGATATGACGTCACTTAAACATAACAATGACGTAACTGACGACTTTGTCGCAGGAGTTCCAATACAACCAATGTACAGCCCTCACATGACAGCCTGGGTAAGATAAGATTTCCTATCCCAGGATTAAATATCAGATATCTTTATCCCACTGCAAGAAATGTTCTTAATTTCAGCACCAGATTTCAATATATTCATATACCATCAATATTTTAATCCTATTAATGCTATTAAATATTGTTTAGATAATTCCTGTTGATTGAAAACTACTATTTTTTACTGGTTTAATGTAGACTGTCCTAATTTTTAATTTTCAAGTTTCATTGTACATACCTGGAGAAACTACCAGTGACAGGATAAGATGAAACAAAACAGCTGGCAATATTTGCAACACCTGGAAAAATGTTGAAATATAACATAAATCAATTTAACCTTTATCCCTCCACTATTGGTTTGTTCTGAAAAATGTTTTCTGTTATCTATGTCTGCTACATATATTCAAGTGCGCTTCAGACTAGATTTTTTACATGGAAGCAAACAATATAAACCTTGAGTAGCCTGATCTGGGTCTATAATGTTTGAAATATAGGCTACCTTAGAAACAACCCATATGGAAAAGCTATCTTTGTGCCAATATCTGATGAATATGCTGCGAATATTCTGCGAACTGCATTGTTCACAGTAATTGTTCGCTATATATTCACTTCTTGTCGTGAATACCCAGCAAAAAAAATTGGTCTAACAAAAAAGAGATTGCTGAATGTTTGCAGCTTGTCATATAATCGCTGCATATTCGCAGCAAAAACTTAAACTTTTTTCAAGCACAAGGTATTATTTGGCTGGTATTCGCAATAAGAACTTAGTTCTGAATACTGTTCGCTGTATATTCCTTACAGTGACTTTGATTTTTTATGTATTTGTGGAGTGTTCATCTAAGGAACTTCAACTCATATAGCTCTCAGTCTAAAGATCTTATTTTTTTTACTGGGGAGATAGATTCAAAATTATCTCCCCTTAAAACTCTTTAATTAAATGGCTGTCATAATTGCCATGATGCAAAAATAACAACATGTTGAGAAGTCTTTTTACGGTATGTAATCTCTTCTCATGTGTTTTTCTGTTCCTATGAAATTTGAGTTGATACCTTTTGATTGTTCTCGAAAGGTGTTGCTTGCTGAGGTCAGTGCAAAATGGATAAATTTTGACTATTTGAGTTTAACAAGCTTTGACTTTTGTAAATCATTGATTGCTGCTTGTTCGCAGGATATTCACAATTATTGTTTGCCACATAATCGCAACAGCTATTTTTACTTTTAATCAAAATGTTCGCAGAATATTCGCAGAAAGAGCGCTGGATATTCACTGCATATTTATTTTACATATTTAAATGCATGTTCCTCGCATATTCGCAGAAAATTTGCAGGATATTCGTTGCATATTTAATTTGCTGTCTTGAATCATGTTTGCCACATATTCGCTGAATATTCACAGGCTGTTAACTCAAAGTATTCGCCACAGACCTAATTTGCATGTGAAAAGTGAACATCGCAGAATAATCGCTGAGTTTTCGCTAGCTGTTCGCGAAAATTGTTCGCAGCAGTGCATTTTTTTCCGTAAGGGAATCTGATTAAAATCCGATCTAGCCACAGCGGTGAACATCAGGTTTTAATCAGATTGCCTTAGAAAACTTGCACAGGTGTTGCCCGCAACATAAAAGTCCCCTACCAGAGCAACATTTTGACTATTTTGGTTACCATATCAACCACATTTTTATGTGACAATGAAAAAAAAATGACGTGCATAATCAGTACAATGACACCTATTCACATACCAAGTTTCATCAAGCTAGATTGAACAGTTATTGAGTTATCTCAGGATCCATATGTTTTTGCAACAATTTGACTAAGCAACCATAAATTTTCATACAACGGCAAAAATAAAATGATGTCCATAATCAGCACATTGCCACCTGTTCAAAAAATCAATTTTCATCAAGCTAGCTTAAATAATTTTTTGAGTTATCTCGAGCTCCATGTTTTAGCAACATTTTGACTATTTTTGTTACCATAGCAACCACAACATTCATGTCACAGTGAAAAATAAGTGTTGTGAATAATCAGCACATTGCCATCTGTCAATGGTTTCTTGATAAAACTGCACCCATATAACACTGAACCTCAAGAATAACCTAATAAAGAGAATACAGTATTGATGAAAAATAAACTAAGTTTTCTAATAATTGCTTCAAATATTATATTATATTTTTAGCTCCTTGCCTCCTAATATTGTCTGCTGATAACTTTTGCAAACAGTTAGGACCCAGATCAGGTCCAACATAACATCAGGCCTGATTGGGATCCAATCTGTTTGACGCTCTGATGGTTTTCTTGAAATAATTTTTTGAAAAAGTTGATTTTGAAAAAAAAACAGCAGACGACAAAAAACATGCAAAACTACCTAACATGCAAAGTGTTAAAGCTCTCATAAGACAAGGTAAATCAGCACACACAACAGCCAAAAATGATTGTTGGTACACTCCCCACCCCCCACCCCCCTTTCGAAATATGTACATTCTAGTTATAATTAAAAAACAAACCTACCAATAGCGATCAATTCTTGATTTGGTAAAATTTTGTAATTATTCTGGCGAGCTGAAAGATAAAATAACATATTAACCCTTAATGTGCCAATCGCAACAAAAGTCGTCTGCTTTTCTCGTCTGCTGAAATGTATAAAAAGGCACTATGGCAAACAGTATGGACCCAGATCAGACTGCTAATATAGGAGCAGTCTGTTCTGGGTCCACACTGTTTGCTTCTATACTTAATTCATCAGTAATATTAGGCAATTATTTGCAGCAGACAACTTCAGCAGATGACATTTTCAGATGCATTTTTTTCTTGACGCTTTAAGAGTTAGAAGCAAAGCGAATTTAGCAAAAAAAAACTCAGCTGATTTTAAATTTTCCATTATTCAACTACAGTAAAACATGTGTAAAACGGCCACTCAAAAATAGACAAAACAAAGATCTTAATGACAAATGGTAGCTTAATGAAGGTCGAAAGTATTGCAGAATGCTCCCCTTGGAGCATTCTGCAATATTTTTGAAATGCATTAAGTGATAATTGGTCTTGAAACCCAATTTTCTGTCTTTTTGAGAGTGGGCGTTTTACGCAGGATTTACTGCACATTGAGAAAAAAAGCTGTTAGTTAGTCAGATAATAACTGTTCACCTTGACTTTTGCTATTTACACTACATATTTATGCATTTACTGAGAGAATTATAAAAAGCAGACATATATAAAACTTGATTAAACAGCTGCATCATCGTCTGACACTCAACAAGTGAGGGATGTATGTGCATTTTTGACAGGGAATTTGTATCTTCAATCAAAATAGCTAATATAAAGTGATACTTTCAACAACTGACGCCTGCGATTATATGATTCCATTATCATTTGCAGAGTTTGGGATCAATAAAATTATCTTGATTTACCCAATGCCTACCTGAGTTTGACACGGTAATGATCAGATAACGATTATTCAGATAAATCTATTGGAGTTTCATATCCAGGAAGTATAGGATCAGTGGTGAATGCCAGCAGCAAAGACAACTTTTGAGTAGAAACTTACCAAAAGCCTTCCCAATGGCAATTGCTTCCACCAGCCCCAACAATGGTACTATACCCAGACCTGGGCCAATATCCTGTGATATAAAACATGTTATTAAACTCTGTCATTTTTCAACTGAAATTTACTAATGTAGAAATGGTTAATTCTTGCATAGAAACCTATTCATATAGCTATTTTAACCCATTGTCAAATGAACGAAAATCCATGTTTAGATCAGGAGATTCACATGCTGTTTGAACATGGGTTTGAAATTTAAAATACTTGAAATAAGCCCCCAAGTTATTTACATGACCTTGTATGCAGAAAGCGCTGCGGACCTGATTGATCATTTCCCCGATGCTTTTGTTCGCAAAAACGTTGCGCACGGCTATGACGTTGTGACGACGTTATGACGTTCAAAAGTTTATCGTCAACGGCATTTTTGTTTAGAGAAATTCAGTGTAAGAAAATGGATATTTTAATGTTTTAACAGCGTTCTCAGTGCGAATTTGGTTGGAATAAGGTAAAATATGCAAGAATAACAATCACACATGTTTGTTTCATTGCATTAGCACTTGCCGGCCCCTTGGGAGATGTTTGAGCACTCGGCCTATCAGCCTCGTGTTCAAACACCTTCTTCGGGACCCACAAATGTTAATACATGAAAAAACATGTGTGATCCCTAAATTTTTTGTCTGATAGCTGTGATTATGGTTATCTAATTATAATCTTTGCAAACAATTTGGACCCAGATCAAGACCGACAGAATGTTGGCCCTGATACTGATGACAGAAAGAATGTCGGGCTGACCTGAATCCAAACTGTTTGACACTTTGATAAATGTTCCTAGAAGATTTTTTTTTTAAAAAGTTACTTTTGAAAAATGTCAGCAGATGACAACAAAAGCATGGAAAATTATTCAGCATGCAAAAAGTAAAAAGACTAGGGGAGTCAGAGGATCTGACTAAAGTGGAACTTCAGGACCATCAGAAAAGTAATACAAGCTGATAACCATGAAGTGGAGAATAAAGCAAGATACACAAAACATGTATGTTTAAGAAATAAATTCAATTTTTGGAAGGTTCATGGAATCATGAATACTTCCAGTCTCTTGCAAAGTAAGTGAAGCCCGAACCCTTGGGCTTCACTTACTTTGCAAGAGACCCGAAGTACAATGTATTCATGATTCCATGAACCTTCCAAAAATTGAATTTATTGCTTAAATTTATGTTTTATTATAAATAACTAATATATAGAAATTATTTATAATTTAGGAAATAAAACAAGCTTGTATTTAATATCTAATTTATGAACGGTTTTGTTGGAGTGCAAAACGGAAAAGCCGAACAGCCAGTGTGAGCATGGACAGCCAATGGAGCAAACAAGAGGCTTGTTTTGCACATGCAACTCAGGTGTGGCTCACTGTCAATCAAAACACCAGTGTCATATCTGGCGAATGAATACGATGTTCAAAGTGAATTGCACGGGCAAGTGAGCTTGGCAGCTGTCAATCAAATTTTATGTCGTTCATGAGGCTATGAACGGTTGCAAAAATCTAATAATTTATTAAAGGATTGCTTCGAAAATGTAAATATATCAAAATTATTGGTGAAAAACAAACAATAATTACAAGGTATTCAAAGTCTACACATATTGACACCAGTTTTGCAATAACAGCAAATATCACAAAAAAATAAATAATTAAAGATTGTTCCAAAGCCAGCTATTTCATCCACATCAGGAATCCAAAATGGTTAGAATTGCAAACAGTGAAGGCCATAATTACACTACTCTTTCAAATGGAATCTGTACTATTTGTCTAAGCATTTTAATTATGTTACTCATTTCACATTTTGAAAGCATGCCTTTACTGAATATTTAGATTTTCACAACCATTTGACCTCTTGAAATTATGGTACTTACATGATCTGCATAAAATTACTCTTTTATCATGTCGAAGCAGCTACTTAGTTTTACTACAGACCTAAGCTTTGCTCAGAGCCTTCATCTTCATATTTATATTCTATAAGCCAGCAATGTAGGCAGTGGTGAGACTGCATAGATGCATGGGCTCATCTGAGCTTTTGCTTATCACATATGCAATAAGATCCAGAATAACAGAATCTTAAACCTAATCTAACCACTATTTTTGTCCCAAAAAACGTTGTCTGCTTTTTACATATGCTGTATACATTTGTATATTCAGTGCACGTCAGACAAGATTTTTTATGGGATCAATCAATATACACACTGATTAGAATGAGCAGTCTGATCTGGGAACATATTGTTTGCAATACAGACTACCCAGGGTTCATACAGGCAAGTATGAGTAAAATTCAAGGACTTTTCAAGGACTTCTCAAAGCATCTCCAACAGTTTTCAAGGACTTAAAGTAAATGAAAAATATGATCTAAGTGTAAGAATTTGACTTCAGAAATGCTAGACTGAGATAATGGAGCCATTAGTATTAGAAAATTAGTTTAAAATTGTTGTGCCTATATTTGGTGCAGCATATGCAGCACCGAATAAAGGCACAACACTTTTATACTGATTTCTGTCTTTATCAACAGTGCTAAGTCCTAGAGAAAATAGTAGAATTCAAGGGCTTCTCAAGGCTTTTGAGTGATTTTCCAGTACTTTTCAAGGCAGATTTGATTTTCAAAGATTTTTCAAGCCTATGCGAAACCTGCTACCTAAGATAAGCAGACCAAAGGAGCAGACAACAAAAGTCATGACTGGCTGGAAGAGGGTTAAAGTAATCTGCAATCAAAATTAAGAGCTACTCTAACACACCTCGTCTATAGAGCCAAAGGTAACAAACTGTGATATATCGGACAATAATTCACAGCTAAAGTGTGTGATAGCTGATGTCACTGGAAAATGATGTCATTCATGGCGTTAGACGGTGTAATGTCATTTTTACGCTTGAAAGGCATTACAATTACATGTAAACGTATGCGACATAGTCTAAGTATTGGTGGGAGTTCTTCAGTGCAATGGCGGAAAGTTGGAAGAAGCTGAAGACTTTGAATGTGTTTTTGTCATTTATTGTGTGTAAGAATCTAAATAGATCAGCTCCATTGAGTGAATTGTTGAGTAATAATTCACAGTTTGACGGTCAGTTGTACGAAGATAAATCACTGGGCTTGTGATTTGATCTTCTTTACAACTGACCTCCAAACAGTGAATTATTACTCAACAATTCACTGCTGGAGCTGATCTATTTCTTAATTATTACACTTACCCCTAATATATTTCCAAAACTTTTGTGTATAGATTCTGTACCATTTTTCTCAGTATAATCAAGTGTGAATGCTGGCAGCTTAAAGGGCGGTAATCCTGACTTGATATCTCCAGTAATGGTGAGTTCGTCCACATCATAGTGCAGCAGAACAGCAGCAATTACAGCACCTACTATCACTATTATAGCATTGGCACCTGTCAGAGATAAAATATATAGTAATTATGTTCCAGTAATGGTGAGTTCGTCCACATCATAGTGCAGTAGCTACAGCAGCAATTACAGCACCTACTATCACTATTATAGCATTGGCACCTGTCAGAGATAAAATATATAGTAATTATGTTCCAGTAATGGTGAGTTCGTCCACATCATAGTGCAGCAGGACAGCAGCAATTACAGCACCTACTATCACTATTATAGCATTGGCACCTGTCAAATGTAAAATACATGTATATTGATGATCTTACATGAGCGCTCATATTTTATTGAATTCATTAAACAAGTTGTGGAAAAGAGATAATGCACGGTTTGCTAAGCATTTTATCTCTTTTTTGCAACAAGTTAAATAAATTGAATAGTACAGGAGCACAAATGTCAGATTCTATTAATATAACCTTAAAACTACTTTGAAATCTCGTTGTTGTTTTTTGCGTGAAAACGCTAAGATTTTGCTATATATACATACATATTGTTATAATAGTACCTTGATCTGGTGTACTGTATCATGTCGAGTGGATTAGCTCATATCTTCCGATCATGAGAGCGCAGTGGCTCAGTGGTTGACTCGAGGCTGAGGGGCCGCGGGTTTGAGCCTCATCCGCGTCACTGCTTGAGCAAAACACATTTATCCTAGCTTAGTACTGGTCCAACCCAGGAAGACCCCTCCCTGTTTAACTAAAATATTGTTGATAGGACATAAAGAATCAAATCAAACAAAAAACAAACAAAATCATATCGTTCAATCACACGAGGCGCGAAGTGTCAAGGTCTGATGATATGGGCTAATCCACGAGATGTGATACTGTACGCCAGATCAAGTTACTATTATAATAATATGTTTATTATATTAAAAGTAAGTAAGGGTGCAAAGATCAGGAATCGATACAATCAAGTACCACACCTGACCCAGGATATCAATGGGAAAGTAACAAACTCACAGTTATACACCACAAACAAGAGCCAAGAGGTCAGTCCTTTCCCAGCAGGTGACCACAAGGCACATATAAACAGATGCCTACAAAGGCATAGCAAACACAACACAGAAAAAAACATAAAAGATCCACAAAAGAAGTACCGCCTTGGAACCGTCAGTAAAATATTTTACTGGAGGGCTTAAACCGGTTTAACGGTGCACCAACCTCACCCTAAGTTCAGATGTGGATCAAGACACATAGATGTTTGGTTTGCATGAAAGACCCCTAACTTATCAATGCATCATCACCTAGAACATATAAATCAAGATATAAAAAGGAGATAAAGCAAAGATAAGGACTCAACAGTAAATAAAACTGAATACCAGAGCAAAAAAAATCCAACAGGTAAACTCCGGTGGACCCGACAAACAGCCAAAGCATCAGGCCCCTACCATCTCATCAATAGATAAGTCTTTAAGTGGGAACCGTCATAGAGACTGAAGTCCTACCCACCGGTGTGCAATTAAAGAGGAAAGCAAAGTTGCCAACCGTGATTGGGTTGACCACCAAGCATGCAGTCTGTTGGGAATATATTTATGTTATAGCCAATCTTTTTATAATGGGAGATTATTTTAATGAACTGCGTTGAAAAATTATTAGAGCCAACAAACTTCTTCAATTTATACACCAAGTCACCATAGTATTCAGGTTCCAAAAGTCCATGGCGCAAGAGAGATTTAAGTCCAACTTGGAATTTAGATATCAAATCATAGTATCGTCTATAAAATTTAGAAAAGGTTTTGCGAAGTTTGTATTACAGTCTGTAATTGTTCTTTGTTTTGTTGTACGTTACTTCATGTCCATTCTAGTATTGCAATCATCTTGATGGGGAAGAGAGATTTAGTTGCTTTGCTTAATTTGTCTTCCTGGTGTCTCGTGATGGTTGAGCGGCTCTTCCTAGCAGTGCTATGGGGTTGTCTGCGGTTTGTGATTGTGGTATTTCCTGATCATACTCACTTACTATTTTTTATGATACCGATAGCCTTGTTTAAGAAGTTTCTGAGTTAACAATTTATTGCGAGTGTTTAAGTCAGTAATATAGCTATATCTCTAGCAAAACGAATGAGTTGAGAGATATAGACTCCATAGGATGAAGAGTACATACCTTTTTTCTGACATTATTCTGATTTTATAAATTGTTTTGTACTTTAATCCAGAAAAAATTGTTGGAACCTTTGCCATTACGTTACATTTTTTGAAGGTATATCATCATGTTTTCCCTCTCTGGTTCCATGCTTGAAATTTATTTTACGTTATGTCGCCACACAAATATAAGAACAGACGTTAGCCTCGTTTTAAAGGATGGTGATAAGGAATCAGAAAACCTCAGTTCGTTGATCCTGCTTTCTGTATCAGATGGCCAGAAAACAGACAATTCAAAAGTTGTATCATTTATAGGTATGTAATAAAAGATGTTATTACGGATGTCAATACATAACATTACTAAAATCGGTAAATCACTTATGGTTTATCAATTTTAATTCTTGGCGTTATATCACTCCCAGACGCAACATCATATGATAACTTGTTTTATATTGCACTAGGTTATAACAAAAATGAGTCAGCTCAAGAAATTTAACTCTCATGACTTTGTCATCTGCTCCCTCATCTGTTTATGTTCTTATGTAGCCTATATGCAAACAATATAGACCCAGATCAGACTGCCCCCAAGTCAACCAGGTAGTGCATGGAATGGGAATCTTCTAACAACTTTGAAAGGGGACCACCCAAGGATCATGCCTGTGAAGTTTGATTAAATTCCAGCATGTGGTTATTAAGTAGGAGATGTTGTTTGAAGAAATAGTTGACAGACGCCAGACAGAGGACGGACATCCTATGATCACAATAGCTCACTTTGAGCCTATGACTCAGGTATATATCAAGGTGAGCTAAAAAGGGTGTCACAAAATTTTTCATCTTCTGTGGTCGTAATTTACACTTTAAGGGCTATAGGATTACCATATTTACATTGCCTGATGACAAATCTAGATCTAATTCACTTGTTTTTTAGCAAGTGGTTAAATTTTAGTTCATGACTTACTTATCCCAGTCAGCCAGACCGCCTTCCTTAAAATAGATTGTGCAATTGATGGGTCCCGACCTAGAGGATCTTCTTTCCATTTTATTCCACGTAATTTCTGAAAAATAGAACATTCTAACTATTTGCAAGCTGGGTACTTTATCATGCTCTTTTGTCGTCTGCTGCTTTTTTTCAAAATCACCTTTTTTTAATAGTTCTTTCAGGAATACCAATAGAGTGTCAAACATTTTTGATCCAGATCAGGCCCGACATTATGTCGGCCCTGATCTGGATCAAAACTGTTGGCAAAGGTTATCAGCAGACGACACTAGTAGGCAGAGTGAAACAATTGACACAAACCCTATATATCACATCTCATAGAAAAACTATTAAGTTGGCCAATAAAAAGGGGGTAAACGAATTAACCCTTTGTGTACCAATAGATTCTTCCTTCTGGTTTTATACAGTACACTTGGGATGGTCCACTGTATATCTTGAGGGGTCACAGGTTATAATTTCCAAAAAATATTGTATTTTTTCCCTGAAGATGGATTTTGTCTAAGCAAACAGTGCAGACCCTGATGAAATGCTGCATTATGCGGCATTTCATCTGGGTCTTCATTGTTTGTCAAAGTACCGGTTTAGGGGTCTGGTCCACAAATGATTAAGAGTTGGTGCCAAGAAAGAAATCTGTCTGTAGCAGTAGAACTGCAAAATAATGTCGAAAAATTTAAAACCTAGAGCCTCATAGGGTTTATCAATATAAAGTCCCTCACTGATTTCTTTAAAATCTGCCAATTAGCCCATATAAGCCTAGCGTTCTTTTTGTGGGTCATCAGCACAGTGCAAAACCAGATCAGAAAATGCGGCGTCTGATCAAGTTCTCCACTGTTTGCAAACAGAAGTTTCTTTTAAGGTTTGAATAAAAATGAAAAGTACCACCCAACATCCCTAAAATTGGAAATGGGCTCATCCAACTGATCGAGGAAGGCAAGTCTATTCGGCTTAAATTAGTTAATACAGTCTGTTGAGTCCAGAAACAATCAGACAACAGAACATTACAGAATTATTTACCAAATTTGTCATCTTTAAACTTCGTCTAAGACTTGGGTAATTTTTCATGCTTTTGTTTTCATCTGCTGACTTTTTTTCACAAATTAACTTTATCAGAAAATTTATTCAAGAACACTATCAGTGTGTCAAATGATTTAGATTCAGATCAGGACTAATATTCTGTCAGTCCTAATCTGGGTCCAAACTGTTTGCAAAGGTTATTAGCAGACAACAAAACTCGTTGCTAATAAGCCATCAGTCAATCAGACCAGAATACCTTATCAATATGTGCAATGATCCTAGCTTTGATCTTTTTGATGTTAACTCTTTGCATGCTGGGTAACTTTGTACAGCTTTTTTGTTGGCAAAATCAACTTTTTCAAAAATTTCTTTCAGTAATACCATCAGAGCTCAATGTTTTGTCGAGCCAAACTGTTTGCAACTGTTATCAGCAGACAACACTAGCAGGTAATGAGTTAAACACAAATAATATATAATGGGTAATAGTTAGGTATGATGTGTTACATGTTATTACTTACTTTTAAAAAGAACAAAATTACAAGGCAGCATAAACCCATAACAAGGTCCCAAACACTGAAAATAAGAATAACATACCAGTTAATATGACAGAAAACTGAAGAAATAACCGATTGAACATTTTCTAAAACACAATTTTCGTTTTTCTAGTTTAGCCTTGTCCTGCTGAATGAATTAATCCTAAAAACACTGCAAAAATTTTGCAGCAGACAAAATTTTGTTGCTATCTTAAGAAACCATTTAAGACTTGAGATTTCATGTTAATCATCAAGCCTTATTCTCCCCAAATTCCAAAAACATAATTTTTCATCTGTAATAGTAGTGACTGGTGTATTTATACACCACATTCACTTCTGATATCTAGCCCTTCAGCAGGCCTTCAGATTTATGGTGGGCCCGGGTCATTGACCAATGATTTCAAAATATGGCCCATCACTTTCCAAGGCAGTGGGCCCAGTGGACCCATCCTTTTAGTTGTGAAAAAAATCTCACTTTAATATGTGTCTTAAGCAGCCACTCAAAAAAGACAAAACAAAGATCTTTTTAACAAATGTTAGCTTAATGAAGGTCAAAAGTATTGCAGAATGCTCCCATTGGAGCATTCTGCAATACTTTTGACCTGCTTGGAGCATTCTGCAATACTTTTGACCTGCATTAAGCGATAATTGGTCATTTATAGTGGCCGCTTAAGACAGGGTTTAGGCCTACTGTATAATCAGCAGTCAGTATACATATATGCGTATACAAGTGTCAGTGTCAGTGTGTAGGTAAAGTATACTACCCCAATGTCAGCTTTGGTTAGTTTGATATGCTTGGGTCCATCATTTCATAAAATGACCCACCATTTTTTGCTCCATGGGTCACTTCGGCCCACCAATCTTGAAAAAAATCTGAAGCCCTGCCTTCAGTCCCTTTACAACACACCTTGTAATAACATGGATTTTGATTTAACAGTCATGTTGTTCTCCCAATTTTTTTTACCATGAAATTTTACAAAGTAATTAGAGCTCCTTTGTAAAATTTTCCCTTTATAACATGCTTTGCTTATAACAAGGCCCATTCCTATGGATCTCAAATATAGCATAATAAAGGGACTAGATTATTATATTTATTATACAGAGGATCTTACATAAGTGCTCATGTATTGATGAAATTATTGAATAAGTTGAGAAAAAGCTATTGCTCAGTATTTTATCGTTTTTTGGAACAAGTTCAACAATTAATTCAATAATACAGATATGCAAATGTTAGATTCCATTTATCACATGATACAAAAGTTTTTAAAATGAAATTTTAGCATGAAAATGCTGCAATTTTGCAGTAAATACGCAATTTTGATATGGGCACCATTTCATAACGTAACCAAAATATGTAACTCACTCGCGGTATATCAATTTTAATACATGGCATTACAATACTCACAAACTCTTTTTTTCTTATTAGCAAGTAAACAAATATCTTGACAACAGCAAGTAAAAACAACATCCTGAAAACAGCTTAATTCCACATTTTCTTAAGAAAATACATGTACATACAATACATCATAGACATGTACTGAAATCAAGGCCTATTCCAAAGATTTAGACAAATTTCACAATCTTGGTTAATTCATTTTTCAAGTATACTCCACAGGATATCCAATTCAGAGTCTCATTTTGATAAACAAACACAACCTTAGTCACCCACTATATTCGAACGGAGTGTAGGACAAAAGCCCACTAGGACAAAAGCCCACTAGGACAAAAGCCCACTAGGACAAAAGCCCACTAGGACAATAGCCCACTGGACAAAAGCCCACTAGGACAAAAGCCCACTGGGCTTTTGTCCAGTGGGATATTGTCCAGTGGGCTTTTGTCCTAGTGGGCATTTGTCCCAGTGGGCTTTTGTCCGTTCCCCATTCGAACTGTATCCAGAGAGTCCTCTATGATACCAACAGTCTTCTTTACCTGAATATGTGCATTTTAACAAAAGGCAAAAATGCTTAATTTAATTTATTTTCCATTGTCCTACTTCACCAAAACTTTGCAAAAAGTATTCCATTTTATTCCCCTAACATCCTGTGCATGTAGATTGTATCTAAACATTGTCATTGCTGAAGTGTTTGTATAAATATGGTTTGTGACTGTTTGCTATTGCAGCTTCAAACTGCAATGTACCATACCAAATCATTTGGATGGACTGGCTGTTATCGTTGCATATTTCATAAACATGTTTTTTCTTTATATCATACTTAAACAAGCATGCGAGCCAACTAAATGATCTTATTGAACAACCGACTATAACAGGATCCTTTTGACTCTTTGTTTTACCACCAGGATTTGATAAACTGCTGAAAATGGATGAAATTGAATTTGCACCAAAATGCGTGAGCTCAGGTAATCAAGACTGTCAGTATCTTACACTTAAGTGGGATGAAATCAAAATCAACACAGCTTTTTTTATTGTAACATGTTTCAGAAATGTCTTCCTTCTTCAGACAGAAAATAAATACATTACATAAACAGGCAATGTTGTAAAAGCACCAAAAAATGTTTACCTCAGCAGGAAGTGATGTAAAAATGCCAAAATTATATTGACATTATTGGAAAAGGCCAAAATGATGTTGACGTTATCGGAAACACCAAAATGAAGTTGACATTATTGGACACAGGAGGTGCTAAAATGCTATGTGTATGGAGTTTAGACAGTAAAATATTAACTTTTGCCAACTTGGAAATTGTTCATGCTTTTTGTTGTCTGCTGTTTTTGTCAGTCTGGATCCAGATAAGGCCCCACATTTTATTGGGTCTGATCTAGGCCAAAACTGTTTGCAAAAGAAAAAATCAATTTTTTCAACATTCCTTAAGGAATACCATCAGAGTGTCAAATAGTTTGGATCTAGATCATGCCCGACATTATGTCAGGTCTGATCTGGGTTCAAAATGTTTGCAAAAGAAAAAATCAACCCTTTTAAGAAATTCATTCACTTATCCTACACTTCAACTACAGGGGGTGTTGGTGTAAGAATACACAAACATGTTTTTGGTACAACAATCTTGATTCATAATAATATTAGGTACAGTAGATGCTCTTAAAACAGTTACTGGTGACCTAAAATTATAATAAAAGTTGTAAAACAATGGCTTGTTCTTATTAAGCACTAGTAGCTAAACAAAGAGGTTCAGACAAATAGTGCAGACCTGATTGAATCGCCCCTAAAGGAACACTGCTTGCAATTCTGACATGGAAGAACTGATAACCAAAAATTTAGTTGAGAACTTGAAGAGATAAGTGTTAAAATATTTACCTTAAATTCAAATATAATACAAAACTACACTGTTCAAAGAATCTTACTTTGTTTCTGGAATGTGTTTACAAGTTTCATAGACCATTTCTAAGAAGTCTCGTGGAATTTTGTGCAATCCCAATATTCCCTTCACCTGCCCGCAGGCGATTGTAATAGCTGCCGCTGATGTAAAGGCATTGATCACAGGGTAGGATATGAAATTGACAAGTATTCCTGAAAACAGAACAACAAAATAATTATTTACAGTGAAATCTGTCTTAAGCGGTCACTCAAAAATAGACAAAACAAAGTCTTGAAGCCATGTGGTAGCTTAAGGCAGGTCAATGTACTGCAGAATGCTCCACGGGAGCATTCTGCAATACTTTTAACCTGCATTAAGCAATAATTGCTCTTGAAAACGTTTATTTTTTGTCTTCTTTGAGTGTTGTAAATGTTTATGGCGACATGTCTTTGTCCAAAGGGCATCTTGGGTCTAGGGGGGAAAGCATCTAAAAATAAACTGAAAGACACCATTTTCATCTTTCTAATGACAAACGTCACAATATTAGGTGTATTTCGTATGCATGTGCAGAAGGAATACGTTAAGGTTTGGCAAATGAAGAGCATTCTTATCCTTACTATTTCAGCACTTTTACTTTTTTAAAACTAGCAATGCATTTACTCAAAAGTCTGGTGTAAACGGCACCCAATAAAAAGACGTAAAATGAGGGGTGGGTGTAGAAAGTGCACGTTTTTACGGTATTGTTGAATAGCTTTGAAACATATTTTGTTGCCTTCTATGCATATTTTACTGCCGAACTACACCAATTTTAAAAAACATTAGAAAATTAGGTGTTTGTAATCAAGTCAACTAGGGAAAAGATACGCCTTATCGCTAGAACTTCTTTCTGATTTAAAATACCCCTTGAGATACATCACCAAAATGTATAGTTCCAAAATGGTATGCAAAATCCACCTTAGATTTAATAACATGAATGTAAAACTCCCATTGGGATTAATATCAATATACACAAATTAAAAAAATACACTAGGATTATATACCAGAAATGTTTAATTTTATCAGGGTTAAAAACCTAAATGAAAAACTAAAACACTATCTTTACTCTGTTTCAAATTTTCGGCCAAGAGGCCGAAAATTTGAAACAGTAAAGATAGTGTTTTAGTATGAATAAATTCCCTTTGGAATTTTTATTGAGATAATCGGTACTAAATGAAAAACAACACTTTATTAATTACCTAAATGAAAAAATCCCATAAGAAACTGTACCACACCACAGGCTAGGGCAAGAATAATGGCATATGTTGGATCTTTATCTTTTGGGCTTGCAGCAAAGGTGGCTGTCATAAGGGACATAATGGCAGTGGGTCCCAGTGTGATGTCTTTGGAAGTCCCAAACAGGCAGTAGACAAAGCAGCCCATGAAGGCAGAGTAAAGGCCATACTGAAATATATAAACATGGGACAGTCACATTCTTAGACCTCATCACCAATATTTGAGCTGTGACATGTGATTTCCAACAATGTGGAATTTTTACGTGAATAGACTCAGACTAGCCAGTGCAGCCTCCTTTTAAGCTTGGTAACTTGAAATTCTGTTTGGTCAGTAGAATATTAAAGCGACTCGCAAAGGCTCTGATCAGACTGTGTGTATGCTCAGGCTGATCTGAGCCTTTGCTGGTAGCACATACCACATTGTTGAAAATCTCATGTCGTTGCTCATTTTTGTCCAGAAATTGTTGTCTGCTCTATGTCTGCTTCATTTATTCAAATGCACTTTAGACTGGATTTTATTATAGTGAAAGCAAACATTATGAACCCTGATCAGACTGCTCCCCTGGGAGCAGTCTGGTCTGGGTTCATATTGTTTGCACAGGTGAAAGATTCAGTGTTTGTCCACCCCCCCCCCCCACCCCACCCCACCCCCAAAAATACAACCAAGATATATTTGTGAAAACTGTGTTTTTCCATCAAAATTTTATTCATATTTTGATGGAAAAACACAGTTTTCACTATATATCTGGGTTGTTTTTTTTTTGTTTTTTTTTGGGGGGGGGGGGGGAAGGTTGGACAAATCACTGCGTATTTCACCTGTGATTGTTTGTAATACAGGCTACCTACGAACATAAACAGATGAGAGAGTAGCTGGCACTGGAAAAGAGTTAAACAATGATGATTTGGATATCTCTTATGAAATTTAGTTAGAATTTAAAAGAAAATATGTACATGTACTAGGACAGGACACTTAGAAATTTTAACAAAGCAATTATAGAAAAGCAGAGAGGAAGGCAACGATAAATTCAGCAAATTTGAAACAAAAACGTTTCTTTTAAGGACCAGACAAGACTTGATATTTCATGTGAATCATCTGCCATCTACACTATGTGTCATCTAACATTTGAACCAGACGACATTTTGAAAAAATCTGTATCTTTACAGGACCAAAACAGCAGATGATTCACATGGAATAGGAAGCCATGTTTGTTATGAGAATGAAGGTATATCATCTGTAATATACATTGTACTTGCAATCGGCTCTATTAACCCTCTTTTCATGTTTGGTAATTTTTCATGTCTGCTGACTTTTTCAAAATTAACCTTTTCAAAAAATTATTTCATGCACACTTTCAGAGTGTCAAACGGTTTGGATCCAGATCAAGACCGACAGCATGTCGGTCCTGATCTGAGTTCAAACAGTTTGTAAAGATTATCAGCAGACCAGTCCAAACAGTTTGTAAAGATTATCAGCAGACCAGTCCAAACAGTTTGTAAAGATTATCAGCAGACAATAAGTCACTGCTAGCAGACAAAGCGTTAAGCTTTAGCAGCAGATGAAGAATTTTGTGACCTTTAATTTGATTCTCAGGGAAATTAGGCTCAAAACATCATGCGAATCATCTGTTAGTAGATAATTTGCAAAAGAAATATCAAGCTTTATTTGATTTATTAGAAAGAATATTATTTAAAAATGCTGTCTGCTGCAAATTTCAGGTGGTGCTTAAGGACAAGTGTTGACATTGTGCATCTTTACTAGACAGACCAAATTGTTCAAACAAAATTAAAGAAAACAAACAAATACCTGTGAATCGAGATTAGCGATGTTAGCATATGCAAGACCCTGTGGTATAACTGTGAGAGCCACTGTTAATCCTGCTATTACATCACTCTGAAGATCGTACAGTCTGAAAAATAATTAACCCGATTGAATTTAACCCTTAAAGCGCCAATCACGACTGCAGCAGACGACAAATTCTGCGACACCTTTCCCAATTTTCAACAAAAATAAGGTATATTACATGAGAATCGTCTGCCAGCAGAGGATTCTCATGAAATATCATGCCTTATTTGTTATTTTTGAAAAAGCGGCAAAATTTGCAATAGTCTTCTGCTGCAAATTATAGGTGGCGCTTTAAGGGTTAAAATATTTACTTCATTTTCACAGAAAATAAGGCTTCATATTCCTGACATTTTTTTAGTATTTCACAGAGGTACATACGAACCTCCCTTGAGAAGCAATTGTCCAAGTATTTCTATTATAGCCACTTGTGATTTTAAAGGCGGGTGGAAGGGGTCTGGACCCCCTGTCCCCTCCTCTGGATCTGCCCACTTCTACAATTGACTGTGTCCAAGAGCTCATGAGTTACTTGCTGTGCCAAATATGAACTACCATCAAAATATATAAGAGGAGCTCGAATTAACTCATTGCCTACTAGTGTCGTCTACTCATAGCCTTTGTAAACAGATTAGACCCTGATCAGGCTCGACAAAAAGCTGAGCCTTATCTAGATCCAATCTATTTGACACTCAGATGGTATTCCTGAAATAATTTTTCGAAAAAGTTGATTTGTAAAAAATCAGGAGACAAAAAAAGCATAAAAATTTCCCAGGGGGCAAAACTATGAGTTAAGAGAGAAACTGAATGACTGATGGATGGACCTGATTACAGTATATTCGACTTTTCTTCAAAATCTGTGTATATGAAAGGGTTAAATTCTCTGTCTTCCAGGTAATCTTGCATGCACTTTCTTTTTTGTCTGCAGATTTTTTTTCAAAATCAACCTTTTCGCAAAAAATAAATCAGTAATACCATCAGAGTGTCAAACAGTTTGGACTTTTTATCAGGCCTGATCTGGGTTCAGGAGCGCAGTGGCTCAGTTGTAGAGTGCTTGACTTGAGACCGAGAGGCCACGGGTTCGAGCCTCATCGGCGTCACTGTGTTGTGGTCCTTGAGAAAGACACATTTATCCTAGCTTAGTACTGGTTCAACCCAGGAAGACCCGTCCCTGTTTAATTGAAAGATTGTTAATGGGACGTTAAGAATCAAATCAAACAAACAAACAAATGATCTGGGTTCAAATCGGTTGTAGACGTTATCAGCAGAGATTGACACTTATAGGCAAAGAGTCTTGGCTGGGTCAGATCTGTCTAGAATCATTTCAATGAGTGACAGTTCCTCATGACCATCTAGTGATCATTTTAGTAACTCTCTGATACCAATTCTTCACCTTTCAATGACCTTACTAGGTGGTCTGTCACAGTATTAAGCATGATATTGTTTGAGGAGCTCTCACTAGACTTTGATCTATGATAAAATTATAAGTTTTCTTATGTAAGTTCAAGCCTTCAATCCATCAAATAACCATTAATATCGAAAAGCTGACCATTAATCTAACATACTTTAAACAGGATGCCAATTTACTATTTATTCCATTTTTTTATCTATAATTTGATTTATGAAAGCTAATAATTTAGGATATACAAGTTAAATATCATATAACTGTATTTTAATAAATATTTAAAGATTCTAATGCACTTTTTTGCATTTTTCTTCAAAACAAGGTGAAAATGTTGCTCCCACAGTCAGTGGCAGTCACTGTCACATGTCAACCAAGGAAAGCTGGGTGATGCTGTTGAGTTTCTGACAGTATTAAGCATGGTAAATTTGCATGCTTTTTTGTCGTCTGCTAATTTTTCTCAAAATCATTTTTTTTTTAAATTCTTTCAGTGATACTATCAGAGTGTCAAACAGTTTGGATCCAGATCAGGCCCGACATGATTAACTGATGCCAATTTCTACCATTATCCAATTAGACCACAGGAGCTTGAAGTTCGATCCTTAAATCACCCCTATAGCCTCGAAACCAAAAACTCACAATGTCATTACGTAGTAATGACCAGGAGTGAAACTAAAATTCAGGCACCTTTGAATCGCCGTTACCAGGAGATTTTGGCGAAAACTGAACATCTTACCATAAAAACTATGTCAACAGGTCATGCGAGGCATGGATAACTTTTTCTGACATATCACTGAGTCAAAATAATGAGCGTTTGAAAATAAGTAAAAAATAACGGTAGCCATTCCGGCTCCAGTATCCGGTTTGACGCAGTGAATCCGAGCCTTTGTCACACTTGGAGAAAATACATTTCAAAACTTACAAACTCTTCAACCAAAAAATGAAACGATCAGTTAAATGTGTTCAGAATATTAAATAAATCAAACCCTTACATTACCTTATCATGAAAAGTTCTGTTTTTTATAAACTTTGCGGAAATTCAAAACTGAAACCGTAGTTTTTCAAAAATCGTGTGACGTTGACGTCGCGCACGATTTGGCGTACCATGCGTAACGTCAAGTTATAGCGTCTTGTGGCTTATTCCGTAGATGAAAATGTCATTGTCTCATTGTTTATGCCCTAACAAATAGGTTTCCCTGTACTATATCGACTTAAAGTATATTTGAGACATTGTCCTGTTTTGTCTTAACGTCACCATCTTGATCATAAGGTAGACGAAAAGTTATCGAACACTTTGACGTTGCCGTCGCAACATTCACTGCCGATTGACCGGAAACTGGAGCCGGAATGGCTACCGAGAGCTTAGTTTCACTCCTGGTCATTACTACGTAATGACACCGTGTGCTTTTGGTTTTGAGGCTATATGGGTGATAGAAGGACCGAACTTCAAGCTCCTGTGATTAGACATCATGCAAGTTACATATTAAAGAAAGGGCATAAGAAGGATACATCAAATATACTGCACAAAAAAAGAAATGTGACATGATTTAGGACCTTTTTTTAAATTAAATTAAATTTTGCAATATGTCTTTTACACAAAGTTTGTCACTAAACAGGTTCAAATGATTGCTTCAAATGCAAATGTCTCTGAAGATCTTGACTTGGAATATTACACTTTAGACCATTTAAATATTTTGGCAATGCCCTGAAGATCCAGCAGACAAAGAAATGTGGTGTACTGTAGGCAATGGATCAATTTTTATCAACCCAATGGACAGAGTTTAAAATTTGGATATTACAACAGCATTGTCCTTTCAAGGAATTTCCAGACAGCAATTAAACTAAACCAAAAATATCCTTGAATAATAGACATCTATAACTAAAATATCTGAAGTCCACAATCAGATATACTATAATCCAAATTTCATGCTAAACACAAAAAAGTTCACAAAAAGTATATTAATAGCTACATTTGTATTAAAGATATCTTATATATTTTTTTTTTATAAATATCTGCAATGATATTTGAAAATATCCATTAAAGTATTGGCAATACTTATTCTAATAGGTAAGAGAGCATAGTTGATTTTTTGTTAATTTATTTCTCAACCAAAACATATATTGTTATTGCTCAAAAGAACCGTCTCAATGAGATGGTTCTTTTTAGCACCCAAAACACATGTTTAAACTTAGTCTTATGGATAAGTAGATCAGTAGATTATCGCAATTTTACGCCAAAAAAATTTGCTTAACTGGCCCTATGATGATATCCTAATTTATCATGCTTTTCATTACCTGCCGATTTATTTCTAAATCAACTTTTTTGGAAAATTCTTTCAGGAATACCATCAGAATGTAAAACAGTTTGGAATCAGATAAGGGTTAGGCCTGATCTAGGTCCATAACAGACAACAGGTATATATAGCCATTTTCAGAAGTTTATAAAACTAACAAAGACTTTTTTTATAATGTATGTGTCTGATTCTGCAAAAAGAACACATCATGACAAAAAGAAAATGTCTTATGGCTTCAGTTGCATGTACAATGCAAGACTTTGAAAATAAATTTAATTAAAAGTATCAAATATAGATGAATAAAAAAATGATGCATCAAATCTTGCATTTAAAGAAAAAACAACAATTTTTTAGCATTAACTTTTTTAGTTGCTTTTGTCACTGGATATAACCTTGCAAACAATTTGGACACAGATAAGACTGGCACAATGTCAAGCCTGATCAGGGTATAAACTGTTTGACAATCTAATCACATATTCTAAAAGATTATTTGGAAAGAAAACTCTTTTTTCTTGCAAGTGATGACTTTTGACATCTGCTGATATCCTTTGCAAACAGTTTGGACCCATATCAGGACCAACAAGTTAATTTAGAAAAAAGTCAGCTGGTTACAACAAAAGCATGAAAAATCAACCAGCATGTAAAGATCGAGTTAAGGATTATATTAACCCATGTTTCAATTACTTTTTTTTTTCTTAAAAAATATTATTTTCAATTTTTTTTTTATAAAAGACAAAAATAAACAAAATTCCTGCAAATATATTTGCACTTACCTATATCGAGGTAACCATTTAGTAATTGGAAATTTATTTTTCACATTTTCAACTGTCCAGCAGTTTGCACAAGTATTTTTAACACAATGCTTCATTCTGGATGCCCTACGACCAAACTGTAGATCTTCACTCAATGGACTGTCACTACGAACTGTCCGCCGACGGCTACTCGATGGCCTGCCTGCCCTATCTGAGGACACTAACAGTGGCTCTCTTTCTTCTGTCATCTTTGTTTACCCTGATAATCACCTGCAAGACACAATCCATGTGATTGACAGATCTTTTAACTCTTTGCATGCTGGGTAAATTTGCATGCTTTTTTGTCGTCTGCTAATTTTTCTCAAAATCATTTTTTTTTTAAATTCTTTCAGTGATACTATCAGAGTGTCAAACAGTTTGGATCCAGATCAGGCCCGACATTTCGTCAGGCCTGATCTGGGTCCAAACTGTTTGCAAAGGTCATGATCAGACGACACTAGTAGGCAAAGAGTTAAAGTTCCTCTAACAATTTGAGCAGACGACATATTCAAATTTAGTTACTGCCTTTAAAAATTTAATATGTCTTTTTATTTTACGTGAATCATCTGCTGGCAGATGACTCACATGAAATATCAAGACTTACATCCATGCAGCAAAATTTAAATATTACAAAATCTGTCGTCTGCTGCAATTGTGATTGGTGCTTTAAGGTTTATAGGAATATCTGTAGATTGCAGGCACAGTTGAAATGACCTGCAAACGATCAGCCTGTACATTTGCGAAGCCTGGTGAAAGTACCATATAAATCCTATATTTATAGACGACTTTCTTACGGTATTTATCTCGAATTCAAAAGACTCAATCTTGCGACCTGGCCTCAAGGTTATAAAAAAATCATGCTCAACTGAACTGAGCATGAAATTTACCCTGCTAATAAATGTTAAAATGCCAACAATGTTGGCATTTTAACAATTATTAGAAGGATAAATACAATAGCTAAGGTTTTTTTACCTTTAATGAGCAATCTGGAAGCCAAATCAGGTGTGTAAAAGGTATAGGTGGAATCAAAGGTAGACGATTGGTGAAAAACCATGATCAGACTGCCACTTCAGGAGTAGTCTGATCATGGTTTCTTGTTTCAGGCCAACTCTAAACGTTCTGAAGCTTGTATTGTTCATGCTTGAAATTTTGGACTTCTGGTCTTTCATTCTCAAAATGTTGTATACAATTTTTTTTTTTTTGTTGAACCAAACTCCTTCATGCATATGTTCAATGTGTCTACATTATATAGGCAAAGTATCAAATTGCTCCATCAAAAGCTGTGGTAGGAGTTGATCAGCTCATGAAGGCACTATCTATGCATATACAAAAGCGACATTAGGGGAAATTTGTCCAAGTTCTCAAAGCTGTCATTTTGTCAAAAAAAAAATTTTTTTTTGGACTAAACTCCTTCATGCATATGTTCAATGTATCTACATTGTTTAGGCAAAGTATCAAATTGCTCCATCAAAAGCTGTGGTAGGAGTTAATCGGCACATGGAGGCACTATCTGTGCATATAAAAAGCCCTATTAGTTCTCATAGCTGTGGTAGGAGTTGATCGGCCCGTGTATGGACTATACTAGCATAATATAAAAAGCCATTTAGAACTACAAAGGGAAATAACTCTAATAGAATTGGCTCCTAGCCCTTACTTCTTTGTTTAAAGTTATAAATATGTTTGCAAAGTTTGATGAAATTCCAGCGATGACTCTTCAAGATATCAAAGAAACAAAACATTACGGAAGGACGGACGCACGTGAAAACAGTATACCCTCCACAAAAAAAGTTTGCTGGGGGTATAACAATTTGTTTTTCATGAATTTTATCATATATCATTTCCATTGTGCCTCATGTTGCCATTATAACATTGATGAGGCTCTCCCACTGGGAGGATCCCGGGGGTGAGGGGTACCTCACGGTTCTCTGGTTCCCATGAAATAAATTGGCTTGTTCCCCCCCCTCAATTTTTTTATTATGTTGCCCTCAATATTGTCTTTGTTCCCCTGTTCCTCACAAAAATTTGGCATTTGTTTTTCTTCCCTTGAAATAAATTCCCTTTTCACCTGTTTCCAAAAACCTCTGGTAGAGCCAGACTAAATTTGTCTTGACTTGTCTAGGTGCAATGTTTACAAGTTTACAAATAAAAGAGAAAGCCAGCTAAGGTGCCAGACAGTAATACTGTTTATATTTAAATAAAACATTTACATAACTGTCTTAAAAGATTAAGAATTCTATTTCTGATGGAATTTCACATACATATTGACACAATAAGCATGGATTTGTCCATTTTTTATTTTTTGGGGTCACAGGTCGAAATTTCTAAATTTTAGGATATTTCTGAACCTAAAATTTGCTCTTATCTAAGTAAACAGCGCAGACTCCTCAGTGACAAGCTCTCTGTTTGGAGTGGCTGCTGTGGTCACACTCTGACTGTGTGCCATTTCTCGCTATAAGGCCAAATAAAAAAATACCTGTGTTTAGGGTAACCCGACCCTACCTAAATTTACTGGTGAAATGCCTTTCAAAATGCATAAAATTATATTTTTTCCTGAAAAAAAAATTTGGGTGCCTACCCTACCAAAAATTTTCAGACATGTTACCCGAAACACACTTAATTTTTTATTTGGCCTTACTGCCATTTTGCCCAACTTCATAAAACATACATACTGATCAGACTGCTATAATAGGTGCAGTTTTATTTGGGTCCAAACTTTTGCTGAAGGAAGCCAGCTAGCAATCATGCAGACTGATCAGGGTCCACACTCTTTACTGAAGGGGGTCTTGAAATAAATGGTAGACAATAATGCAGATGCATTAAATAGGCTTACTTCTACCAAGGACCATTTAAACGAACTTTGCAGGGCCCATATTATGATGACCGCTGCCATGTGGTTCTATAGAAAAAGATTTGGAAGAGTTTTTACAGTATAAAGACATGGCAGTGACCTGGACCAGCTGGACAAGCATTAAATGTGTTACATGAAAGATGATTTTGACTGGAAAACCCTGCCAGGCAGTATACAACTAAAACGGGGCCATCATCGACTCGTCAGCAAAATACCATTTAAACACTGGTGGGCATATGATGACCCAACATTGAATGCTGGCTGGGCAAGTGGTTTGGGAGATGTTTGAAAATGCATGATAGGCAAATTTTAGCCTTTGCTTTCCTATTAGCTAACTCATGAGCTGAAGCTCAGGTGAGGTAAAAAGGATTAATTTATCAGAATGCACTCAGCAAGCACGGCCTCAAATCTCTGCCTCCTTCTCCAAAAAGAGCAGAACGTAAAGGGAGGCGAAGGCCCTTCCGGGAAGCAGGCAGTGGGCATAAACAATGGAACACGGTAAGTTGTGTTGACACATTTTCAATCATAAGTAAATTTTCAGCGCAAAACTCGAAAATCTAAGAATGCTATGCTTCGGGCAATTGTTCAAGCTATCCGTAGAGCATGCTATTTGCACATTTGAACTTAGTTTGTAAGCGTGAGAGCTTTTCTCCCGTTGCACAGTTGTCCAAGAAACGGTGGTTCCCGCATGGTTTTGCCTTCTAACCAAACGTATAGTAGCGTTTGGACCCTTATTCATACTACCGAGGCCCCTCCACACCCATGTTGTCCAAAATGCAATTTTTCGAGATATTTCAATGATTATTGAGTGATTTAGAGCCAAATTTCTTTAGGAGCAGGAGGCGAAGGACAGGAGAAGGGGGCTGGGAGAGGAGGAGCAGGCGGCGATGATATCAAAATTTGCATTGATTTTGCTTATTTTTAATAATATACTTATCCAATCTATATCAAACTTGCATGTATGATACGAATGATTAAACGCTATTGTCAACTGAATTATTCTGATCACAAACATTGCTATATATACCTCTCTTATAATATACATTTTGTATATACCTCTAGCAAGCTCATGACGTTCTGGGTTAAACAAACAACACAATGGGGGAATAAGCGAAACGCTTTTGTTTCCTTTATAATGCGTGTACGGACATTATCAGATTTGCAATAATTAAGTTAACATCTTTTGAGACTGCTCTTATACACGAGTTGTTATATCAGTTATATGATGGTTAGGTTTGGTTTGAATTCCTCTTTTTTCTGCGTCTAAGTCTTTCGCACCATCAGTAATTGTTGCTCTTAATCAAAGCTTGAGAGGGGGTGGGTATAAAACAGAGGTTCGACCCAGTCTGAGATTTTTGATAATCCTTTTCCCAAGAACTTAGGGAGAAATACATAAGTATCACTAATCTGTGAGCATTACATGATTCCAATGGGAAAAAAAAGTGAACCACACATTACGTTGGTGGTGGCATTTAAAGCGAAGTAATTTCGATTTATTTAAATGGTTTGAAATATTCATACATGTACATGCAAGTTTGATATAGATTGGATAAGTATATTATTAAAAATAAGCAAAATCAATGCAAATTTTGATATCATCGCCGCCTGCTCCTCCTCTCCCAGCCTCCTTCTCCTGCCCTTCGCCTCCTGCTCCTAAAGAAATTTGGCTCTAAATCACTCAATTATCATTGAAATATCTCGAAAAATTGCATTTGGGACAACATGGGTGTGGAGGGGCCTCGGTAGTATGAATAAGGGTCCAAACGCTACTATACGTTTGGTTAGAAGGCAAAACCATGCGGGAACCACCGTTTCTTGGACAACTGTGCAACGGGAGAAAAGCTCTCACGCTTACAAACTAAGTTCAAATGTGCAAACAGCATGCTCTACGGATAGCTTGAACAATTGCCCGAAGCATAGCATTCTTAGATTTTCGAGTTTTGCGCTGAAAATTTACTTATGATTGAAAATGTGTCAACACAACTTACCGTGTTCCATTGTTTATGCCCACTGCCTGCTTCCCGGAAGGGCCTTCGCCTCCCTTTACGTTCTGCTCTTTTTGGAGAAGGAGGCAGAGATTGGAGGCCGTGAGCAAGGTAACACTTATATTGGAGTTTGGCTTTTTGAGTGCAAAAGTTTAAATGGATGCTTGAAGTATGTTTTCCAGTTGTTTACAATCTATTTGCTGTTGTTTTGAATGAGTCATGTCTTTGTTTGTAAACAAAGGCATCTTCGACATAGTCAATGCTTTACCGCAACCAGTGTGGTCTCCTGATAACCTTTGCAAACAGCTTGGACACGTACATGCCTGACAAAACGTTGGTCCTGATCTAGATCTGGTTATCAGAAGACCACACTAGCAGAGACTCTTTAAATTCTGAAATTGGTAGCTGCCTTCGATTTGCACTAAATGTTGGAAGACATCTTGGTTTTTCTTATGTACAATGGTTCCTTTTCTTGCTTTATGGCTCATATCAGAAAAAGTCTACTTGTGTCTGGGCAGTTGTTGAAATTGTAACATTTAACCTCAGTTATCTCTCAAGATCTCCAGCATGGGGGCAATCCATTGTAAATGACCACTATCTATCATGCCACATACCCGCAATTCAAAAATTTGACCAGGACCTTAATGTTTACTTAGGAAGATTATGAAGATGACCAAACTTTTAATTTCCGGTTCTGTTAAAAGTATGTTCAGTCATTCATCTGTTTGAAACAAAAGTTCATTCGGCCAATCTGACAATGAGATATATTGATATATGTTTATTCAAATAACGGTAATACCACTGCAGCTATAATCAGGACTGTGACCTTATAGGGTCAAGGCAGGTCACTTTCAGGTAGAGGGCCATCCAATAAATAGAGGGATCTCCTTATAATGTAAGAATTTATACCATTCAAACATCACAAATGTAACCAATAGTTGGCATAACTTTTTTTTTTTTAGTTGTCATTGCTTTATTCTCCTCGTTCATTGGTGTGTAGGGGGTCGGGGAGGACCATCCCCCTCTCACACCTTACAAACTACAATTTTTTTATAAATAAAATTAATGTATAATAAATTAATAGACTTTTTGCTAACTGTAAAGGCAGCAACATAATTATTCATATATGGTCGTGGCTCGGCTGTTTCTTCTAATAAGGAAGGGTAGTCAGGTTTTGTTAATAAAGAGTTAATAAGCTTTTTGAGCCGCATAAATGAGCGGGCATTCCATGAAAGTCTATGCATTAACCTTTCAGGCGCCTATCACTAAAAGTTGTATGTTTTTGTTGTTTGCTGAACAATTTTGAAGACTCTTTAACAAACAGTGTAGATGCAGATCAGACTGTTCCTATTGGAGCAGTCTGATCTAGGTCTACACTGTCTGTGTCTATATTTATGTTAAACAATAAACAGATACCACACCTCATTTTCAGCTTTTACCCTTGTATTAGACCAGACCTAATTACGTATTCTTGAGGTGCCGCCTTTACAGTAACCAAAAAGTTCAAGAGTACACACCCTAGCAGGGCTGTGGAAATACCATGCCAGACTTGTCCGACATGGTCCCATTTCATTCAGGACAAGTTGAAAAATTCCAATTTACTTGTCCTTGGACAAGTGCAAATTTGTTACAAAGTTAATAAAATTTTCTATTTCATAGTTAGATAAATTATTAAGAGTTCACATGTTGCATTGAAAACAGTGTGGATCCTGATCTGCTGGTTTCTTCAGAAGCCAGCTGATCTGGATCTACACTGTTTACAAGAGAGTTGATATCTGCATGGTTTCATACTGTTTTCTAAAGTGTAAATTGTTTAAGCACAGAAAGGAATAAGCTAATCTGTACTATCGGACAAGTAAATTTTCTTTGGACAAGCACATTATGGCCTTTTACTTGTCCCTGGACAAGTAGAAATTTTTACTATTTCCACCCCCCTGCACCCTAGGCTAGAGAGACTGTATGGGATATTACAAAAATATGCAAGTTACATCAACAACAACAACAACAACATAAAGTAAAAAAAAAAAAGGGAAAAAAAAGGGAAGATGGATAGAAAGAATGAGTAAAAAAGGAAGAAAAAATAGAAGAGAGAGAAAAAAAACAAAAAAGAAGGAAAATCTGACCCGTCAACAAGGCATGAATGATTGTTGTGCTGACAATTATCTTGCTTACATTTTTTTTAAGGGACTTTCTCTATTTTAACACCATAGAATGTCATAAAACAATGTTTATGTATCTATACTGTTTACTAGTGGCAAAAATTGACTCCATTCCTTCTCAAATTTAGTTAGATCATTATTGTTAATGGCTATCTCCATGTGTGTTTTATACATAAATAAAAGTTTTCTCTTAAACACTTCCAAGAATAAAGACTGTTGATTACATCGAGTACACTAAATATAATATTTGGTATATAAAAGTATGAAGTTAAGTATTTTTGTTTCTGTTTTTCCTCGTTCCCAACCGAATATAAACCATTTTTCAGTAGGTGAACAGTCAATGCCATATGCATTCAGCCAACCTGTTACTTTTTTTATGAATGTTTGGATTCGGTCACAGCTCCAGAAAAGATGGTTAATAGATTCATCACATGAATGGCAGTAATAACATAATGCATCATTTCTCACTTTCATATTATGAAGAATTTTATTTGTCACCAAGATCTTGTGGTTGATACTTATTTGGAACCAACGGACAGCAGAGTGTTTAGTTGTCTCAAAAGGAAGTGCATATATTTTAGCCCAGTCTTCATCTGTGAAGTTGTATGCCTTATTCCAGGTTAATTTTCCAGTTGGTATATCTTTATTTTGATTAAGGATATGATACATGGCTTGTGAACCCTTTTTTTGCTTTAAGAGTGGATGGATATGGTTTGGTATACTGGGATTTTGATTTTTACCATTAATTTTTACATCGACATGTTTTAGATATAATTTTATGGCTCGCAGTGTTCCATAATACTGTAAATGATTTGTTTGTATTCCTGTCGTTTCTATAAATTCTTCTAGAGTGTAAAATTCCCCATCTTCTTTGATTAAGTCATTAATGTATTTGATACCTTTTTTATACCAGTTTGTATAGTATATGTGTGTTCAACCTACTTTTTAAATGTTATCATTATAAAATAAAGGGCATTTAAGGACTTGGTCTTCATTTAAGACCTTTTTCACTGTTAATTTTTATGAATGCATTTAAGACATCCACCCAGAATGGATTTTTGATACTTTTTTTGCAATGTTCTATGTAATTTAAATGGCAACCCATTAATTTGTTTAAGTCAATATATGATTTAATAAAATGTTGCCATTTACTGTCATAGTTAATGAGCCGTCTGAGCCAAGTAAGCTTCAATGCATCAATAAAGGCTTTTATGTTTATCATTTTTAGTCCCCCCTCAGAATACTGTTTTACACAGATTGAGGTTTTAAGTTTGGTTTTCTTATTCCACAGGAAAGTAAATAGAATATTATTTATTTCATTAACTATTGATTCACTAGGGTTTGGAAGTGTAGTAAAAAGATGATTTAATGTTGGAATAAGCATTGTTTTTATAACTGTCACCTTTCCCAGGGGTGATAGCATTCGGCGCTGCCATTGAGTTGCTGTTTTTTTTTTCTAAAAGCTTGATTTTCTCTGTGTTGTTTCCTTTAGCCATCTTGTCAAGATCTGTGTTAAAATTTATTCCTAGTAATTTGAAAGTGTCTTTCACCCATGACAATTTCCATTTAGTTTTTATAGTGTCTGAACTGTATTTCTTGGAGCCTATCCATACAATTTGTGTTTTATCATAATTTATCTTCAGCCCTGATAGTTGGCATAACTTGTTGAGCATGCAACAACATATCCAAAAGTTTGTTGGAAGATAAAAAGTCACTTGTTGCTTAACAACTAAAACTATTATTTAAGTTATTATACCCGCTTTTTCTTTAGAAAAATAGGGTATATTAATTTCGTACCAAAGTCGGTCCGTCGTCCGTCTGTCCGTGCGTCTGTCTGTCTGTCCGTAAGTCTGTCACGTTTCTTGTAATTGTATCTTCTCCTAAACCGTTGGCCGTAGCAACCTCAAACTTTGTAGATGCATAGATCACATGATGTAGAGGGTACTGGGTGACATTTCATGTGACCTTGACCCCAAGTTCAAGGTCAAAGATCAAATAATGTCTTTTCATGTAAATGCATCTCCTCATAAACTTTTGGAAGTAGCAACTTCAAATTTTGCCTGTGCATAGGTCACATGATATCGAGGGTACTGGGTGACGCTTTGTGTGACCTTGACCCCAAGGTCAAGTTCAAAGGTCAATTAATGTATTTTCTTGTAAACGCATCTCCTCATAAACTTTTGGAAACAGCAACTTCAAATTTTGCCTGTGTATAGGTCACATGATGTAGAGGGTACTGTATTTTCTTGTAAATGGGTCTTCTCCTGAACCATTGGACGCAGCAGCTTCAAAGTTTGCAGGTGCATAGGTCACATGATGTGGATGCTACTGGGCACCATTTTGTGTAACCTTGACATATAATGTACTTTCTTGTAAATCCATCTTCTCCTAAACTGTTGGACGTAGCAACTTCAAATTTTGCAGGTGCATAGGTCATATGATTTAGAGGGTACTGGACATCATTATGTGTGACCTTAACCACTAGGTCAAGGTCATATAATGTATTTTCTTGTAAATGCATCTCCTCCTAAACCATTGGACATAGCAACTTCAAACTTCACAGGTGCATAGGTCACATTATGTAAAAGGTACTGAGCTATATTTTGTGTGACCTTGACCGCAAGGTAAAGGTTATAGGTAAAAGGCGGGTATTTGCCATGGTGTACCATCGACTGCTGCTCTAGTTAAAGCTAACCTGGCCCCATTTTCTTCGTAAAAAAACCTCTTGCTATAGAAACATAGTCTGACATTTAACTATTATTGCGTATCTGAACAAAGTTTGTAATTTACGGATGCCTCATGTTTAACATTAAAGTAAGTAACAAAGCAAAGATCAGGAATTGACACAATCAAGTACCACATTGGCTCAGGACACCACATGGAAAAGCGACAAAAACACAAGACACTTTCACATACAAGCGAGCCAAGACATCAGCCCTTTCACAACAGGTGACCACAAGGCTCAATGAAAAGACAAGAAAGCATGACAAACACAAAACATAAATAACAAAAATGATCCACAAAAGAAGCACCGCCTTGTTTCATGTAAATGAGAGAATAAAGTTTGGTCGGTTTGTTCTAGTTTAATTGTTCTCATGCTACATAATATGAACTATGGTCATTAACATGTACAAGTTAGTCATGCTTGCCTAGCAACTATGCAATTGTGAAAAATTGAACTACTATAAAAGTGTATTGTCTTTATTTTTCTGTTTCAAGGCAACAAGGGACACATTTGATATGTGCTTTTTTTTAAAAAATGTTGTTTTAAACTATAGAATATATTTGATAATAAAAGAGTGATTCAAAACTTTTACACCAACCTACTATAATTTAAGGGCTAATTCATGACCCCTACCCCCATTCTGATGCCACTGTTTTGCATTTTTGTGGCTTTTTACATGTACACATAAGCTAAAAGTACCTACCAATATGATTTTTTTTTCAAAAGAAGTCAATGAGTTTTACAGAAAAGATACTTTATGCTGTACTTTATAAAACAGACAATTTTTGGAACTAATCTGAACATGTCATTATCCATGGCAACCATTTTAAGACATCCAGTCAGTTTAGCTTTAATAACATTCTTTCATTGCTAAGCAACAAGTGAACTCACTTTCCGTCAAACTTATGGATAAGTTGTTGCATGTACAGTAAGTTATGGCACATTATGATTACATTTGTGATGTTCAAATGATAAGAACTCTTACATTAAAAAGAAAATCCCTTTATTTATTGGATGACCCCCATATCTTGTGTTTAAGGCAACGACAATGACCCTTTAAACTTTATCTGGCTAATATTATTTTCCTGAAAATGCTATCTGCTTTTATGTCTGCTGCATATATTCAAGTGCACAGATTAGATTTTATCAAGGAAGCAAACACTATGGACCCAAATCACACTACTCCCAAGCCTGATCAGACTACTCTCTTAGGACCAGTGTAATCTGGGTGCAAGGTGTACGCAAAATTAGGCTACATAAGAACACAAAACGATGAGAGAGCAGCTGACAAAAGTCATGATTGGGGGGGGGGGGGTGCAAAAAGCTACTGTAAAACACTTATATTCGACAATCTTTTTATTTTTGGCGCAATTGGCAGTTAACCCATAAAGCCCTACCTATACTTTGTAGCAGACCACAATTTCAAATTTTGCTGCTTTTTCAAAAATAACAAATAAGGCAAGATATTTCATGAGAATCGTCTGCTGACAGACGATTCTCATGAAATATCATAGCTTATTTCTGTTGAAAATTTGAAAAATGTCGCCAAATTTGTTGTCCGCTGAAGTGGTGATTGGCGCTTTAAGGGTTAGGGAGACAATCGCCAAAAGTAAAAAAAAATGCTAAAAGAACTGTAAAAAGATCAAAAGGGCCGCTAGAATAGGGGAAAAAACTGGCAGAAATTTTATTCTGAATACATATGCCAAAGTATGACATTTATCCTCGGCCAAAGTATTCATGGTACTGCTTCCATGTTTGCCAAAGTATTGGTTTAGGGTATCCAGTTCTGATACAAAGGGCTTTAATGTCATGACCAGCCGTCGAGGGAGGCAAGAAGTTGAGTTTTTTTATCACATTTGGGCCGCGACGTGAGAAAACCTGTCATTGGTGGTTTGCGAACAACAAAGGCGCAGACCAGCCTGCGCATCTGGGCAGTCTGATCAGCGTCTTTGTTATTCGCTTTTTAGAGAGTTCCATATGTAAACTTGCTACATGTGAAATTTCAGTTTTCTAGATAGTCTCTGTAGCTGAGGAGACTGGTTTGAATCTCGCTTTGACGGAAACCCCGAAGACAGGTTTTCTCGCGACAAGGCCCATTTATCTACTTCCACACTGAGAGTACAAGCTGTGAAATATCTGACGACACTTTGCAGATGAACAGGCTGAACTGAGCTGTCCCTGGTCACCTATATTATAAGAACAAAAATCTTATGAGCTGGCATAAATCTCATAATTTATCGTTTACTTATCAAAAGTTTTAATAAACTAGTCATAATTATTATTTGATGATTTATGTCATTGTTGAAATGATTTGATAAATAAAGTTAATATTATTGAAAATGACCTTGCTAAACCCTGAAATCCTTAAAATCTGATAGGAAAGCCTTTGTTTATGACATATTTACAATTGGGAAACGACATCAAAAGATTGTCCTTGCAAGAAATCAATATTATTATTATTTACTATATTTTTGTTGTTGACTGACTTTTGGGTACCCTATTTCCTTGCCTAATATACCATGACAATCCCAACCCTGAGTTTATTTTTCTACTGCTGCTGGTGTCCCAGGTACTGGGGTACTTAGGCAGTTACTAAGGTGGCTAGAGTGTCTTATGAACACCCTCTGTTCAGTGGATTGGTGCTTTTAATTGTCCTGGGTAAAACGTTAAAAGGCATCCGGTTATGGCACTCATTGAACTGAGTATGGAGATGTCGGAGGCTGCCCCTTTTGAGACAAAGCTGCCTCTGGATGCCTTAACCTGGCAAGCAGATAGGCGTCTGTATCAGACACCAACAGACCGTATGTTACTGGTACAGTTAGTCTGAGTTGGGATGACAGATAGGACAGGCAGTCCCTCAAAACTAACCTTTGGTTAACATAGGGCCAGTTAAGCAAAAAATGTCAGCGTAAAGGTGTGATTATTTTCTTACCCATCAGTTTAAACATGTGTTTTGGGTTCTCAAAAGAACCATCCCACTTTTTTGTCGGTTCAGCTTGGACCCCTCCCACCTGATGAAAATTTCTGGGTCCACCCCTGAATATGGTATCATACTGATACATTGCTGACCATTTCTTATCTTCATATGTACTTTTAACACTTACCATGCTGGATATTACATATAATATGATTTCCAACAATGTTGCATTTTGACAAGTGTAGACTCAGACGAACCTGTGCAGCCTCCTTTTAAGATTAGAAACTCCAAATGATGTTCAGTCAGTAGCTTAACACTCATAGAATATTCAAGCGACTAGCAAAGGCTCTGATCAGACTGTGCGTTTGCACAGGCTGATCTGAGGCTTTGCAACTAGCACATTGTTGGAAATCTCATGTCATGGTTCATTATTATGTTCTACACTCATCCCCAATTTCTTTTCAATTAAAATGCAGGATTCTAGTTATACGTATACATTTACAGCCAAAGTGGAAAACAGTGTTGATCCTGATCACCTGGCTGGGATCAGCATCATAAGAGTTAATCGTTCTCCCTGAGAAAATGAAGAGCTATCTTCATAAAAGGTTATATGGGCGTCATTATATTGAAAGAAAATTCTGTTGTTTGGGATATATCAGACCAGGTTAAGACTCTAACCCACAAGCTTTTAAATTGGCAGTGAAATTTTAAGATTCTAGCTATTCTCTGTAGCTCACCGAGTGAGTTACAGAGAATAGCTAGAATTTTGAAAGTGAGTTACAGAGAAAAAGCACGAAATCTTGAAAGTGAGTTAGAGAGAACAGCTAGAATCTTGAGAGTGAGAATTTTGAATGTGAGTTACAGGGAATAGCTAGAATCTTGAAAGTGAGCTACAGAGAATAACTAGAATCTTGAAAGAGAGTTACAGAGAATAGCTAGAATCTTGAAAGTGAGTTACAGAGAATAGCTAGACTCTTGAAATTTCGCATGTTGCAAGTTTAGCAATTATATTTTACAGATAGAAAATAACAAAGGTGCTGATCAGACTATGCAGATGTACAGACTGGTCTGCAACTTACTGGTCTGCACCTTTGTTGATTGCATGCATAAAAATCAGGTTTTCTCGTGAGGAAGCCCATATGATACCAATTGCCTTTAAAACTGATCAAGTTTTACATCTGCAATAATTTTATCTTATATATAAATCTCAAACAAAACCTTGCCTTACTGATCAAGTTTATGTGTGCCATAATTGGAGCAGGGGTGTGGAAATACCATGCCCAACTTGTCCGACCTCAGGTCCCATTTCATTCAGGACAAGTAAAAAATAACATTACATTGCCGTGTCCTAGGACTTTTTGCAATTCTGTATTTCATTTTTAATTAATTATTATGAACTCACAATGCCATGTTGTATTGAAAACAGTGTAGATCCAGATCAGCTGGCTTCTTAAAGATCAGGATCCACACTGTTTTCCATTGAGATCTGGTTTCATACTGTTTTTAAAGAGTTGAGTTTTTTGTGCATTTTCTGTTTTTTGGGACAAGTAAAATTTTCATTGGACAAGACTATTTACTAGTCCCTGGCCAAGTATAAATTTTCGCTTTTTCCACACCCCTGTTAGATACAATATGGGCCTCGCCGCGAGAAAACCTGTCTTTGGTGCTTTGCGAACAACAAAGATGCAGGTCAGCCTGCACATCCATGCAGTCTGATCAGCGCCTTGGTTATTTGCTAATTGCAAAGTATCATATATAGACTGGCTACAACCGAAATTTCAGTTTTCAAGCTAGTCTCTGTAGCTGAGGAGACTGGTTTGAGTCTCGCTTTGTCTGAAACCCCAAATACAGGTTTTGCATAATCTGAGACCAAAATAACAGTGAAACTGGAACCTGGCTATGACAGCTTCCTCTGACACATAATATGATAACTGAAATTCTCTTAACTCTATGCATGCTGGGTAATATCGGTGCTTTTTGTCGTCTGATGATTTCTTTCAAAATCAACTCTTTCGAAACAGTGTTAAAAAAGTTTGGATCCAGATCAGGCCGGATGTTTTGTCAGGCCTGATCTGAATCCAAAAGTTTGCAAAAGCTATCAGCAGATGACACTGGTAGACAAAGAGTTATCAAGTAAAATTTTAGTTATTTGTCATTCGATATTGGTGGAGGAAATTTGTTCACTTCCTTGTGGTTCTCATATTTCATATCAATTTGCATATCAACATATTGCATATCCTTTGGATCGGGATGTTAACTGGATGTCCCCTGTGCAGGGGAAGTCACCCCTTGTGCAGGTTAACCCATAATGCGCCAATCCCAACAAAAGTCGTCTGCTTTTCTCATCTGCTGAAATATTTAAGAAGCCTCTATGGCAAACAGTGTGGACCCAGATCAGACTGCTCCTATAGGAGCAGTCTGGTCTGGGTCCACGCTGTTTGCTTCTATACTAAATTTGTCAGTAATGTTAGGCAATTATTTGCAGCAGACGACTTCAGCAGACAACATTTTCAGATGCATTATTTTCTTGGCGCTTTAAGGGTTAAAGAACCCTACGGTAATTTAGATACGGTATGTAGGCTTTCATCCTGCAACCCGGAGTGTACAATGTACATGTGCCGATAATGCTCGAAAGCGAGCGCCAGTATAGGCAGTATATAGAGAAAGAAAACAGAAACTATAGCAGGTAAAAATATAGGGATAACACATGTATTTTTCATGCATCAATATATGCTCGGCCTCATGTTCAAACATCTTCCAAGGGTCACACAATGAAAAAAATGTGTCTGTGATTGTTATTCTTGTATATTTTGCTTGATTGCAACCAAAGTCGCACTGAAAACGCTGCTAAAAAGTTTAAAAAATCTTTTTTCTTACACTGGATTTTTCTGTACAAAATGATGTTAGCTTGTAAACTTTTGAACATCTTTATGCTTCACAATGTCATAACCCCTGGAAATGTTTTCGCTAACAAAAGCATTGGCCAAATGATCAGCCTGGGTCGCAGCCCTTCCCCTGTGAAGTCATGCAAACAACTCAAAGGTGCATTTTAAGAATTGTCCAGTTAAAACCCTAATTTAAGATAAAGAAGACTTATAATAAGTTATTTAACATCAATTATAATGAAATAGACAACAGTAGGTCACGAGCTATTCTGCCACATAACAATATCTTTAACAGGTACTTACCTGCCTTACTCTATCTTCCTAGGACAAAAAGTCAGTGAGTATGATCAGGAAATACATGTACCACAATCACACACTACAGACCAATCCATGGCACCGTGAGGAGACATCCCTTTTTATGCGAGCGTCAGCAAGGGAGCTGCTAGTACCATTTTACACCTTTGGATTGGTGCGACCACTGGATTTGATAGAGTTTTAGAACCCTTAACAAACATTTATACTGATCTAAGAAACCAATCAAAATGCTACTTACCACTGATAATGACTAGAAGTTGTTAGCAAAATGAGACGAGACTGAATTCCTGTGTCTTGCTATCTCATGATCAAAATATAACTCTTTTCATGATGATACCCCATCTGTCCGCTGAAAAAGGAAGTGAACAAATATGTAATTTGAGCCACTTTATGACTAGTCAAAAAGCATAGTAACCCTTAGAGCGCCACTGACAACATTTCCAAATTTAAATAAAGGCAGTGGCGGATCCAGTGGGGACCCCCTCCCTGTCCCTCATTTTTAAATATATCCTATGAAAACAAAATGATTTGGTCTCAATGAGACCAAATTATTTCATTTTCATGGGATATAAAGAAAAATGAGATAAAATCAGCAAAACGAACCCCCGCCCCTTTATACATATGAACCCCCTTTCAAGAAATCCCCAGGGCCCGCCCCTGAAAAGTATGTGAAAAAACAAATCCATCTACAGTCAGTCTTCAAATAGAAATACATCACTGGTCATTGTTGGCTGTTCATTCTGTTTTCTCCCATCTGTTGATTTTTAACCCATTTATTAAGCCAAATGAACTTTCCTATCACATTCGGTAGAACGAGTCTGTTTCAAATTTTAGGGGTGTTAAGTGGTAATTTTCATTTTTATTCAAATTTTAATAGATAATTCCGAGCAAACAAAGGAGACCCTGCGGCATCTGATCTGGGTCTGCCCTGTTTGTCAATGTCCCACAAAAAGGACGCTAAGGCTTATATGGATAAATTTTGTTGCTGTTGTTGATGTCTTAAAAGAACAAGAAACCAGTCGATGCTTGTCATTCTGTGTGAAGAATCAGCTGGCAGATGATTCACAAAAAATATCAAGCCTAATTTTTCCTTATAACCACAGAAAAAACAAGAGGGCCAACTGGCCCTTCACTCATCTGAGTTTTGTTAAAAGCTTCTTATATATAGGAGTCCATTGAAAACGGGCTATGCACCTAAATGACCTGATGCGGGACCTTGTGATCCCCCAGGTGAGGTAATTTTTGGCCACAGAGCCATAATTTGAACAAATTTAAAAGAGTGCTACATACCAAATACCAAAAGCTCTAGGCCTATTGGTCTCAGAAAAGATGACTTTGTTATGTTTTTGCTATATAATCAATGTAAATTATATAATCAATGTAAAGCATTTAATTGCCAGAGTGGGGCCATCTTCAGCCACAGAACTAATTTGAACAAAATGTTGGTAAACAAGCACTAGGTGGTGCTACATACCAAATATCAAATCTCTATGCCTTGCAGTTTCAGAAAAATGATATTTTATGGCTTCTCTATACATGTACATGTATGTAAACCCATGATTAGACATGTGACCACTGGGGCAGGACCATTTTTGGCACCAGGACCATAATTTGAACAAATCTGGAATAGGTCCACAGGGTAATGCTTAGCAGCTACATACCAAATGAGCCGCCCGTGGCATGTGATTTCCAACAATGTGGCATTTTGACAAGTGTAGACTCAGACGAGCCTCTGCAGCCTCCTTTAAAGCTTTAAAATTCCAAATGATGTTCAGTCAGCAGCTTAACAATCATAGAATACTCAAACGACTCGCAAAGGCTCTGATCAGACTGCGCGTATGCGCAGGCTGATCTGAGGCTTTGCTGGTCGCACATCTCACATTGTTGGAAATCTCATGCACTGGCTCAAATATCAAGACTAGGCCTTGTGGTTTAAGACAAGAAGATTTTTTCATGTTTTCACTAAGTAAGTCAATGTAAAATATGACCCACGGGGCCGCACCATTTTTGGCCCCAGGGCCATATAATTTTAACAAACTTGGTAGGGGACTAGAGGTTTACTAAATGTTGTCACCCTCTTTAAATAAAGACTTTACTTACTTACTTAGTACGAGATGCTGCATGTACATACCAAATATATTAAAGCTTTAGACCTTGTGGTTGCTGACAATTTTTTTTTACGTTTTACCTATTGATATAAGCCTATTTAAAACATGTGGCCCAGCCCCTTAGTTAGGGGCATTTTAGCCCAATAGCCATAATTTGAACAAACTTAGTAGAGGCACACTAGGTGATGCTATACATACCAAATATCAAGACTTTTGGCCTTGTGGTTAGTTTTCATTCTGAAAATCTATTTTTAGCCCATTTGATCTAGATATGGGACAAATTGGAACCATTTGAATAAATATTGAAGCTGGCCATATACGGACCATTTCTGCTAAGTTTGGTCAAAATCCAGTATGTTTACCAACTGATGTTTGAGTCCAATAAAGCTATTTGTATTGTATAAATGATTAGAGAAATTTTGGTTGATCTGCATCTAGCATATTAATTTCTTAATCTTTAAGCTATAACTTAAAGTGTCAAAAATAAAATCTAAAGATCCAATTTAGAACTTCTTTACAATTTTTGAAGATGACAAAAAAAAAACAGTTCAAAGTACAAAGAATGTATCTGTATCTGTTTGGTCAAAGACTGCATTCAGTAGCCATTCACTCTTGAATATTAGGTCTCTGGTAATATTGTTCAAAGTTAGCGCTAAGGTCTTAAGACTGAAGAGTCATAAACAAAAGTGCAAAAGGACAGAAAAACACAAAACTGTTGCTGCAAGTAAGAGGCCTCTTGAAGAAAGAGTGTCTGAGCCAGAAACTATGTCAAATGATTAGCCCAAATTTCAACAGACCAGTTTTAGTCACTATGCCATTTCTACAGATTGCGAATGGAAGCCGTTTGATGAACAAATTGCAAGACTGATCAATCTAATACTCGTGACCAGTATTTACCACTTTTGGAGTATTGTCCACGGCTGTTCTTACCGGTCAAAAACACCTCTGGTTTTGACTGCCCAAACTTGAGCTAAACAACTTAGCCAACATGACCTATTGTCGAAATGACCCAGATTCTTTAAACAGGGATGCGCGCACATTTATGTTAGTCATGCTGATTTTTCTGTGTGTGGACTATTTTTGTCACTGATAATAGAGCCAGTAAACATACTAGTTAACATATTTTCCTCCTGGCCTCGAACCTACACCCCAATGAGGAGTGTGTGCTGTAGAGCAAGGCGCATAGGGGCGGATTGGTTGCACTCTAATGGGCGAGGGCTAACTTTTCTAGTTTTTCTTTCTTTTATCTTGTAGTGACAGTGCCATTTCTAACAGCCGTGCTGTTGGGTTAACTCTTTAGCGACTTGGTTAGAGTGGTCGACTGTCACGCAGGAGTTAGGAGTTCTGGGTTCGAATCATGGCAGACCCAAAGGTTTTTCCCTTTGGAATTACTTTAATCTTGAAATCTGCCTTTTTTCATGCTGATTCATATTCTGCATCAGGCCTTGTGGCACAATCTTCTCGAGTGTAGATTCTCTCACATGTAGATTAAGTTGTTGTTGTTGTTGTTGTTAGCAGCCATTTGGCCGAAGTATCACTCTGGTAATTGGGCTCTTCGGTATAACTTCATAGTAAAACTCTCTGGTGAGTATCTCAAATGTAAATAGGTCTAAGATTAGGCCTAAGAATGGATTTTCTGTTATGTCCCATTCTTAGGCCTAATATTTTGGGTCACATTTTGTTCAAATAGGAACACTCTAACATTTGACTCAAACTCTTATAAAAAGACCAATTTGTCTGGTGTAAAAATTGCTGTAATAGTAAGTCCCATACCTCTAGTTGATGCTCACACAAAAATATGTCCAAAATATTGAAAATCCACTTTTGTAGAAGCAAATAATGATTTGTTTACAAAAAAGTCTCCAAAACACATATGTTCAAAACAATGACATCACAGTTTTATGAATGGGCGAGTCCTCCATGAAAAAAGCATGCAGTGACCATTGGCTGTTTGGGTCACATGTTAAAATCTGCTGAGTTGGCATGTGACAGGTAAAACAGCCAATGGTCACAGCATGCTTTTTCATGGAGGACCTCACCCATTCATAAAACTGTGATGTCATTGTGTTGAACATATGTGTTTTGGAGACTTTTTTTTGTAAACAAATCATTTTTGCTTCTACAAAAGTGGATTTTCAATATTTTGGACATATTTTTGTGTGAGCATCAACTAGAGGTAAGGGACTTACTATTACAACAATTTTTACACCAGACAAATTGGTCTTTTTATAAGAGTTTGAGTCAAATATTAGAGTGTTCCTATTTGAACAAAATGTGACCCAAAATATTAGGCCTAAGAATGGGACATAACAGAAAATCCATTCTTAGGCGGGTTCGGTGCACAATTAATCGGTCCCATTCAACTCCATGTAAAAAGGCAGAATTCGAGCATCTGCAAATTTTCCCAGGACATTGCTTGGACTTTTTTCTGTCTGTGAGTGGCAAGATCTGTCATTCACCTATCAAAAAAGTGAAAAGACAACCTACCTTGATAATCTCGTTTTCTCAGCATTCTCCGTTCTTTGGGGAACAGTCAAAAAATCCGGGCTGAAATCCGACCCGCGTCATACGTTACCTGGGGAGTGCGCCGGGGAGTCTGTGGCAAAATAGTCCACACAAAGATGCATTTTTCTGCATCAGCCTGACAAACATAGACCAAGGTTGAATCACATGTACATTTAAAGTCGAATAAAGCACCCATTTACATCTACATCTACATCTACACATCTATGTGTTACGACACTCTGTCAGACTTGACCATTATGTGTCGGGTGACCAAGAAAGAAAAGAAAGATTGAATATAGGCAGGAAGAAGTTATGTACAGAATAATGAAGGAGTACAGAAAATAATAAATAAGCTTAAATTAGGACAAATGAAAAATAATAAAAATATGATAGGAAAGGGAGAAGGAATAAAGTTTTTCCAGTTGCATTTTCACCACTCTGAATAGACCAATCCGGCTACCCTGGGGGCTAAGGGCACCAGGCCCACCGGCACAGCTCCATCCTTCCTCATAGCTACTTAGCAACTGGGGCCCTACTAATGTTTAGAAAGTGAGGTTAGAGAGCCCCTGCTTGAAGAGTACCAAGTCAGGGGCCTCAGCAGTAGATGCTGGGAGTTTGTTCCAGATGGGGATAGATCTTGGGAAAAAGCTGTATTTGAAGCAATCGCGTGTGGTGGAGATCTGCCTGTACTTCTTGGAGTGGCTTGCTCTTGTCCTTGTTGTTGCCGGTGTAAGGTACAAGTCCTTGTCGATGTCTACAATGTTGTTTACTATCTTGTAGAGCATAGTTAGCTGTAGCTTGCACCTTCTGGCCTCAAGAGTTTCCCATTGAAGGTGGTCTAACATGTCTGTGACAGAGCTGGTGTTATGGAATCTTTTGGTAACAAATCGTGCCGCACGTCTTTGAACCATTTCCAGTTTGTGAATGTGATCTTTTTTGTATGGGTTCCACACTGTGGCGCAGTATTCCAGGTTAGAGCGCACCATCGTCATGTATGCCATTGTTTTTGTTTCTTGGCTGCCGATTCTGAGGTTACGTCTCAGGAAGCCGAGCATGCTGTTTGACTTTTTCACGATCCTGTCGATATGAGGTTTCCAATCGAGGTTGTTTGATAAATCGACGCCTAGGTATTTAGAGGTGGTCTCGGCCTGCAATTGGTGTCCTTTCAGCTTATATGACAGCATGAGCGGATCTCTGGAGGTGGCTACTCTCATCACACTACACTTGGCTGGATGAAATTCCATAGCCCAGGTTGATTCCCATCTTTCAAGGGCATGAAGATCTTCTTGAAGAATCTCTCAGTCTGCTTTGCTGTTGATTTCCCTGTATACAATACAATCATCTGGGTTCGGTGCACAATTAATCGGTCCCATTCAACTCCATGTAAAAAGGCAGAATTCGAGCATCTGCAAATTTTTCCAGGACATTGCTTGGACTTTTTTCTGTCTGTGAGTGGCAAGATCTGTCATTCACCTATCAAAAAAGTGAAAAGACAACCTACCTTGATAATCTCGTTTTCTCAGCATTCTCCATTCTTTGGGGAACAGTAAAAAAATCCGGGCTGAAATCCGACCCGCGTCAGACGTTACCTGGGGAGTGTGCCGGGGAGTCTGTGACAAAATAGTCCACACAAAGATGCATTTTTCTTCATCAGCCTGACAAACATAGACCAATGTTGAATCACATGTACATTTAAAGTCGAATAAAGCACCCATTTACGCCATAAAGGGCCCAGAAACGGCAAGTGCTAAATTTCTAAAGGTACTATTTTCGTGGGCTACCAAACCGGAAGACTGTAATTGTGTACTAACACCTTCAAGAATCTGCAAATTTTCGAATTTTTAAATTTTGTCTCTGTGACATATCAAACTCATATAGTTAAGCAAATAATCGTCCAAAAAGACTAACTCAGTCACCAAAAAGCGATACAAATCTAGGATTCCATATGTGACCCCCCTCACGAGCTGACACAAGCAAAAGTTCAATTATTCAAACTAGTCTGATGAAAAAGTTCATAGTTTCAATTATTTCAATGATTCTCAATAACCCAAAAGCAAATAAGAAAGTTTAGGCATCTGTAAGAGTCATTAAAGGATAATCTCACATAAACTTTAGTTACAAAAATTAAAAACTGAAGCTAAAATATCAAATTTTAAAGTGATTTTAAGCAAAATCGCGAACAGTTTTGAATCACATTCAAATTTGCCCCCAAAACCAAGCTACGTTGCACCCAAGCATGCTGAAAACAGCAATTTATACCTCTTACTTTGTGTCTGAAGTAGAGCAGCTTCACTGATGAGTGCCTGATGCTGGATGAAACACATCATTTCATTCTAATCATGATCTACACTGCTAGTTCTGAATGTGAAATATTCCGTAATTTACATGCTACCAAAATGGCCAGAGTGGGAAAGATTTGAGACCTAGGTCTAGATTTAATGCCCATATCATAATGGAAATTGCTCATCCTTTTTTTTTGATGAAACTATATCCCAAATTTGAAATTTCTGAAAAGACTAAGTAAAGATTACTCATTAGAACGGCCTCGTCAACGAGAAATATCACAACCCGCTTAAGCACATAATACGAGTATCTGTGTGAAAGTGCTTCATTGGGGGTTAGGTAACTAAATGAGCTTTGATAACTGCGTTATATTATTATTTATGTGAGGCGGTTCTAATGAGTAGCTTCAAAAACATTTTGAGTGTGAGGCGACTCTAATGAGTACCAAACAATACTACTGCTTGCATGGTCGAAATAAGAACAAAATTTGATCTCGGGTGAAGCTGGGCGGGGGGGGGCTGCAGTTGATTTGTTTAGCTGAAAAAGTTTAAGTTTGTGTTCAAATTAGTACAGCCTCGACCCGGTGAGTTGAACAGCCAAATACAATTGAATTTTATAGGTCTAAGCAATGAGGCCAGGGAACCTGCTTGGGGGAATGGTCCCGACCAGTCCCTGCGGATCCTCATCATTAGGCCTTTAAAAGCCATCTCTATGAGGCGGTTCTAATGAGTGTAAGTATCCTAAGAGTGTTTTAATAAATACCCATATGCTAAGTCACCATACTGGTACAGTTAAAGTGAGTAAGCACTCATAGCACATTTCAGTAGAAAAGGGATACAATCACAAAAATCAACTTGCACAGCAGTGCTAGCCAGTCTGCAAAAACGGAGTATCACGGTTAGCCTGCTCGGATTGATTAATCAAATCCTTGTCAAAACTGTTTGTTTATGGCCATTTAATTGCATTTTCTGGTAAATAATGCAATTTGAGTTTTTCCTCGAGAGAACCAGGTTTTAAAAATGATTTTAAGAAAAATTTAAAATTTAAACTAAAATTCAATAAAATTTTGAAATTTAAATTTAAATTTCTTCCAAAAATAATTTCAAATTATTTCTATTTTGGTTCCTGATCTGTGTGCGAAATTTTATCTGAATTCATTGAAAAATGACTGTTTTACAAAGATTTTCGTTTTTTTCACCTTCTCTCTTATTCAAGAATCTGCAAATTTTCGAATTTTTAAATTTTGTCTCTGTGACATATCAAACTCATATAGTTAAGCAAATAATCGTCCAAAAAGACTAACTCAGTCACCAAAAAGCGATACAAATCTAGGATTCCATATGTGACCCCCCTCACGAGCTGACACAAGCAAAAGTTCAATTATTCAAACTAGTCTGATGAAAAAGTTCATAGTTTCAATTATTTCAATGATTCTCAATAACCCAAAAGCAAATAAGAAAGTTTAGGCATCTGTAAGAGTCATTAAAGGATAATCTCACATAAACTTTAGTTACAAAAATTAAAAACTGAAGCTAAAATATCAAATTTTAAAGTGATTTTAAGCAAAATCGCGAACAGTTTTGAATCACATTCAAATTTGCCCCCAAAACCAAGCTACGTTGCACCCAAGCATGCTGAAAACAGCAATTTATACCTCTTACTTTGTGTCTGAAGTAGAGCAGCTTCACTGATGAGTGCCTGATGCTGGATGAAACACATCATTTCATTCTAATCATGATCTACACTGCTAGTTCTGAATGTGAAATATTCCGTAATTTACATGCTACCAAATTGGCCAGAGTGGGAAAGATTTGAGACCTAGGTCTAGATTTAATGCCCATATCATAATGGAAATTGCTCATCCTTTTTTTTGATGAAACTATATCCCAAATTTGAAATTTCTGAAAAGACTAAGTAAAGATTACTCATTAGAACGGCCTCGTCGAACGAGAAATATCACAACCCGCTTAAGCACATAATACGAGTATCTGTGTGAAAGTGCTTCATTGGGGGTTAGGTAACTAAATGAGCTTTGATAACTGCGTTATATTATTATTTATGTGAGGCGGTTCTAATGAGTAGCTTCAAAAACAATTATGAGTGTGAGGCGACTCTAATGAGTACCAAACAATACTACTGCTTGCATGGTCGAAATAAGAACAAAATTTGATCTCGGGTGAAGCTGGGGGGGGGGGGGGGGGGGGGGGGGGGGGGGCTGCAGTTGATTTGTTTAGCTGAAAAAGTTTAAGTTTGTGTTCAAATTAGTACAGCCTCGACCCGGTGAGTTGAACAGCCAAATACAATTGAATTTTATAGGTCTAAGCAATGAGGCCAGGGAACCTGCTTGGGGGAATGGTCCCGACCAGTCCCTGCGGATCCTCATCATTAGGCCTTTAAAAGCCATCTCTATGAGGCGGTTCTAATGAGTGTAAGTATCCTAAGAGTGTTTTAATAAATACCCATATGCTAAGTCACCATACTGGTATAGTTAAAGTGAGTAAGCACTCATAGCACATTTCAGTAGAAAAGGGATACAATCACAAAAATCAACTTGCACAGCAGTGCTAGCCAGTCTGCAAAAACGTAGTATCACGGTTAGCCTGCTCGGATTGATTAATCAAATCCTTGTCAAAACTGTTTGTTTATGGCCATTTAATTGCATTTTCTGGTAAATAATGCAATTTGAGTTTTTCCTCGAGAGAACCAGGTTTTAAAAATGATTTTAAGAAAAATTTAAAATTTAAACTAAAATTCAATAAAATTTTGAAATTTAAATTTAAATTTCTTCCAAAAATAATTTCAAATTATTTCTATTTTGGTTCCTGATCTGTGTGCGAAATTTTATCTGAATTCATTGAAAAATGACTGTTTTACAAAGATTTTCGTTTTTTTCACCTTCTCTCTTATAGGGTTCGGTGCACAATTAATCGGTCCCATTCAACTCCATGTAAAAAGGCAGAATTCGAGCATCTGCAAATTTTTCCAGGACATTGCTTGGACTTTTTTCTGTCTGTGAGTGGCAAGATCTGTCATTCACCTATCAAAAAAGTGAAAAGACAACCTACCTTGATAATCTCGTTTTCTCAGCATTCTCCGTTCTTTGGGGAACAGTCAAAAATCCGGGCTGAAATCCGACCCGCGTCAGACGTTACCTGGGGAGTGTGCCGGGGAGTCTGTGACAAAATAGTCCACACAAAGATGCATTTTTCTTCATCAGCCTGACAAACATAGACCAATGTTGAATCACATGTACATTTAAAGTCGAATAAAGCACCCATTTACGCCATAAAGGGCCCAGAAACGGCAAGTGCTAAATTTCTAAAGGTACTATTTTCGTGGGCTACCAAACCGGAAGACTGTAATTGTGTACTAACACCATCTGCAAACAGACGTACCTTCGACTGGATATGCTCGGGCACGTCATTTATGAAAATAAGAAATAGCAGTGGACCAAGGACTGTACCATAAAGGGCCCAGAAACGGCAAGTGCTAAATTTCTAAAGGTACTATTTTCGTGGGCTACCAAACCAGAAGACTGTAATTGTGTACTAACACCAGGCCTAATCTTAGACCTAAAATGTAAAATGCTGATTGATTGTAGGCCGAAACGAATCATGGCCGAAAAAATGATTGGCAGAAAAGAACCGAAATCGGCAAAATGACTACCAAAGAACAATAAATGTAATGATGCGATTATCTGAGTATTTAAAATACGAGGTCTGAAGCGCTAGTAAAGTCAGTAAACATTATATTCTAAACAAACACAAACCTAGTTTGTTTGGTATATTGACCTGATCATGTGACTGTCATGTGATCAACGATGGTACCTGCGCGTAGACTATCTAAGGTATGATCGGGTCTCGGTAGTCTACGAAAGTCCCCGCGTGGTATGGATGGAACGACTTATTACCAGCAAAGTCCACGGTGCGTGTCATTTACCTGTCTAGGCTGATACAGCTGATAACAGTACCCGATTAGGTTGCCAGCCAGCACTCACTGGCTGTGTTTCTTTGGCACCAAAACGGCTTACACCGCTGCCTCGCCTGCGCCTCCGGCTTACGCTGATCACATGACCGGGAATGTGTAGTTAGCCACTGCAATCGTGCAAAAAACGGCGTTTCCACTCCTTTTCAATCTATCATCCAAATTTTGGATGACCCCCCTCCTAAAAAAATTAAATCCAATGACCCCCCCCCCACCCCCTGGAAACCACATTAAATTTATAACCTGACCCCTCCCCCCCTCATTTTATATCATATTGGCAAAAAGCAATATTTTGTTTTCATAATCCTGTAAGTCATGTGTATGGTACTATGGTACTTTTATTCATTTATTGGCCTGCATGAGTATCTGAACTTCAATTCTAAATCTTGATAAGTTTTGACCACCATCACCATTGAAGCATTAGGAATATTTTATATTTGAGACTATTCTTTTTGTATTAATTCCTTAATTTCCAGTCAACAATTTTTCAGTTATGTCTAGATGTGCCTTCCTGAGTTGAACAAGTACTAAGCTGCAGGTAATAGGCTCTCAAGTGCCACAAAAAGTAGGGAAAGAGTATATGGATAAAAGTTTTAAAGAAAACAAGTCATGAGCAATAAAGGAGTGATTTTGGGTGTAAAACAGTAGGAATAGATGGGCTTTTTCAAATACAGAATTCATAAAAAAGACTAATTAATAAGGCTTACAGACTGCATGCTTGGTAGTCAACCCAATCACGGTTGGCAACTTTGCTTTCCTCTTTAATTGCACGCCGGTGGGTCGGACTTCAGACTCTATGATGGTTCCGACTTAAAGAATTATCTATTGATGAGATGGTAGGGGCCTGATGCTTTGGCTGTTTGTCGGGCCCACCGGGGTTTACCTGTTGGATTTCTTTTGCTCCGGTATTCTGTTTTATTTACTCTTGAGTCCTTATCTTTGCTTTATCTCCTTGTTATATCTTGATTTATATGTTTTAGGAGATGATGCATTGATAAGTTAGGGGTCTTTCATGCAGACCAAATATCTATGTGTCTTGATCCACATCTGAATTAAGGGTGAGGTTGGCGCCGTAAAACCGGTTTAAGCCCTTACTGACCGTTCCAAGGCGGTACTTCTTTTGTTGATCTTTTATGTTTTTGTTCTGTCTTGTGTTTGCTATGTCTTTGTGCGCGTCTGTTTATATGTGCTTTGTGGTCACCTGCTGGGAAAGGGCTGACCTCTTGGCTCTCGTTTGTGGTGTCTGCTGTGAGTTTGTTACTTTCCCATTGGTATCCTGGGTCAGGTGTGGTACTTGATTGTATCGATTCCTGATCTTTGCACCCTTACTTACTTTTACTAGAGGGTCACTGATGAGACCTAAATGGCTGAAACTAGCTAGTCTGGCACAGAAAACATGCACACCCAAAGGATACCATTTTAAGAACATATTTGACTTCACTACAGCTGGAGACTGGGACTGCGTGGCGGTGGTAGAACGTCTCCCTGCCCTTCACTATAGTGATTTATTTTATTGTCCTTTGGGATCATGGGTGTCATTGTGTAACTTTGAAACTATAAGAGGGTCACTGATGAGGCTTAAATGGCCGAAACTAGCTAGTCTGGGACAGAAAAATATGCACACTCTGGTTTCAGTTCTTTGGTGCATTCTTTGCTTCCAAAGGAAACCGTTTAAAGAACATATTTGACTTCACTACAGCTGGTGACTGGGACTGTGTTGTGGCGGTAGAACGGCTCCCTGTCCTTCACTATAGTGTAGATTTTACTTTATTGTCCTTTGGGATCATGGGTGTCATTGTGGAACTTTGTAACTATTAGAGGGTCACTGATGAGGCCTAAATGGCAGACACTAGCTAGTCTGGAACAGAAAATATGCACACTCTAGTTTCAGTTCTTTGGTGCATTCTTCGCTTCCAAAGGATACCCTTTTAATAACATAATACCATTTGTTCAATATAAATGATTATCTAGATATGTTTGAAGTAGTGTTGCGCGACTAAATAGCATCAGCCTGGTTATATTCAGAAGATTCAGATAGAGACAACACGAAGTTTTTTATTAACAAAACAAAACAAAATCTGCAACAAGCGAAGCACAATTAGTACCCATCTGTATACCTATAGTTTGTCAATATAATTTAGAGCCAAATCAAAAATCACAGAGAGTGCAACAAACTTTCTGACATGACCATAAATTATATCATTTTGGTCGTTGTATTATAAAGTTGAAAAATGTGTTTTTGCTACAAGCCAAAAAAGAGAGAGGTCTCTAATAAAAGTTTTTTCTTCAGTTAATACAATAAGTTTTCCTTTGATTAGATTATGAGACAATGTAGTGTAGATAGTAGAGAAATCATATGTACATACACACTAGATGCAAGAAAACCTTTAGATTTTAAATTATTAAAAACTTAATCTGAATTTTTAATATACCAAAATAGATTTTACCTATGCTCTCATACACGTTTTTACAATATTTTATAACATGGTCTTAAATCGTAGTGAGGTCAGAAGTTAAAATTAAATGTATAGACAGCTCAGTAGTAGTAAACAGACTAGAATAAGCAATAAACCTTGATTTGTATGTTCTTTTTCAAGTTTATGTATCCAATGTAGCCACTATATTAACGTTGGAAGTTTTTCATGATTCTCATCAACAAACACACAAAGAACGAACGATGCCCTTAAATCAGGTAAATTATGCTCATAGGTTTTAGCGCTGCCAAGTTCTTGTTTTAGGATGTTGATATAGTATATCCTTCAAACAACCGCAACAATGTTAGAAGCCTCATCTGCAAGCTTCCTATGACATTCCTGGACACCTTTCTTCGAATTTCTAAAAGTAAATTTAGGTTTAGGGTTTCTTAAATAATTGTATCATATTACGTTACTGTTATTCAGTAGATAACGTCATGTCATAAATTATAATCACATAACACTTTCGGTGGAAACATGTAATGTCACAACAACGTCCGTTATGACAATTAAATTTTTCATAGATTCAAACACACTTTAAAGGCGATAAATCGCATTTAAAATACCACATGATAAACAGAATCTTACACGAGTGATCATTTCATATGAATTTTATTAAACTCGCCAAAGGCTCGTTTTATAAATTTCATATGAAATGATCACTCGTGTAAGATTCTCTATATATCATAAAATGGAAAACTTCAACAATTGTGACTGCACACTAATAACAGTTCATATTTGTAATATAAAATAGTATCATACATGTACATGTTTACATGTACATTGTATATTTCACTACACCGTATAAACAGCCCATTTAACATCGCCTGCCAAATTTGGACATTCTCATCACTGCTAAGTACTGGTTCAGCCAGACGTCTCGACGTGACAGATTTTTTTTTACTCATACAAGCAAAGTCTTTTGCTTTGTTAGCAATCATAATGACCAGCCACTGACCGAAAGCCAGTAATGAAGATAGATGGTCCATCGCCACCTGCTGATGGTAAATACCTATGGTTTTCAGTAAAAAGGCAGGAAATACCACAATCACACACTACTGACAAACCCACCGCACCGCCTGGAAGAGCCACAGAACATTTACAGTAACAAGACATACGAAAGTCAGTAAAAGCAAAGCAACCAGCTCTCCCTTCCTCGTCAAGATGATTGCAAAGCTAGAAAGGACATAAAGAATGCATACCAAAACAAAGACCAACACAGAACCCCCACAAACAATGGAAAGTACAAAAAAACAATAAATCAACAGCAATAAAACCACCACCTTAGAACAGACAGCAGCTGAAGCCACCCGGGGGCTTAAATGCATTTTACTGGCGCCAAATCGTCGCCCTAGAGTCTGTTGATCTAAAAGTTTGTCAACTGTCCTTTTACGCACAATTTTGCTTTTCTGTCTTGAGACTCACCTGCAACAAGGCATATCAGAACCTGTATTTTATGGCGATTTAGTTTATAAATGTAAAAGGATTGTTGGAAAAGTAAGCAAGGGTGCAAAGATCAGGAATCGATACAATCAAGTACCACACCTGACCCAGGATACCAATGGGAAAGTGACAAACTCACAGAAGACACCACAAACGAGAGCCAAGAGGTCAGCCCTTTCCCAGCAGGTGACCACAATGCACATATAAACAGACTCTTAAAGCCTAATTTTAGTGATCCATTTGAAAAGATTATTAAACGTTATAAAGGAGTGGGGTACAGCATGGATATCAAGCGACAGTCTGCATGCCTGGTTGTGAACCAAATCAGGGTTGATAGCTATGGTTTCTTCTTGAATTTGCACGACGTTGGGTCAGGCCTCAGACTTAATGACTGCCCTGATTTAAGGTGTTTATCTGTTGGTTGGTGCCTGATGCTTGTCGCTGGTTGACCCACCGTAGCTCAGTTTGAGGTTTTCTTTCGCTCTGACTATCTGTGAGTTATGAGCCCTTTTCTTTGTATCATCACAATGTGTTAATTTGATTTGATTGTTTCTCTTTGATGATACATTGCATTAGTTAGGAAGCCTCCATGCGAGTTAAACAAATTTGTGTTTGAACAACAACAGAATCTAGGGTGAATATTTAGCGCTAGTAAAATGCATTTAAGCCCCCAGTGGCTTAAGCTGCTGTCCATTTAAAGGCGGTGGTTCTGTTGTTGTTGATCTATTGTTTAATGTACTTCCCATTGTTTGTGGGAGTTTGTGTTTGTTTTGTTATGAATAACTTTTTGTCCACTTTAGTTCTGCAATCATCTTGAAGAGGAAGAGAAAACTGGTTGCTTTACAGATTTATTGTTACTATAAATGTTCTGTGGCTCTTCCTCACGGATGCAGTGGGTTGGTCTGCAGTATGTGATTGTGGTATTTCCTGATTATACTCGCTTCCTTTTGTTTGATTGTTTTTAGAAGAAATAACAGATTGTCCAGATGTTATCCTATATGTAAAATTGCCAGATAAAAATGAACTGAATACAGATATCTGAGATACAGTCTGATCAGCACTTGAACTTGAATTATTTTCATATATATCATGTATTGTTTTCCATTATAAAAAGATTGGCTATAACATTAATGTATTGCAACAGACTGCATGCTTGGTGGTCAACCCAATCATGGTTGGCAACTTTGCTTTCCTCTTTAATTGAAAGCCGTCGGGTGGGACTTCAGACTCTATGACAGTTCGGACTTAAGGACTTATCTATTGATGAGATGGTAGGGGGCTGATGCTTTGGCTGTTTGTCGGGCCCACGGGGGTTTGGTGCAGTCTTTGCTTCCAAAGGATATCCTTTTAAGAACATATTTACCTGTTGGATTTCGTTTGCTCCAGTATTCAGTTTTATTTACTCACATTTGCCACCGCAGGCGGTTTCATATTGACAGAAGTATCATTAATTAAACTAAATAATTTATGCATACTTGAGCTACCTGTTTCAGAAGATGAGGGCCTCATAGAAAATTAAATATTAAACTATTCCTTTTAATCATAGCTGAAAATATCATTTCCCAAATCATGGTCACTTATTTTATCATCCTGTATCTGCATGGTTAGTCTGAGATTGATAATAATTCTCATTTGAAATGAGGACTGAATGGGTATTATTATCAACCAAAGTGAGTAGATAATCTGTTTCACAGCTGCAGTCGACATAAATAATAGGTGTACTTTAAGCATGGGTGAATGGTTATAGTATATCATAGCATGATATTGGACCAGGTAAAAATAGTCACCAGGGTAGACTTGTCACCTCCTGGGAAAGGTCTGACCTCTTGGCTCTCGTTTGTTATGTCTAATTGTGGCGTTGTCACTTTCCCATTGGTATCCTGGGTCAGGTGTGGTGCTTGATTGTATCGATTCCTGATCTTTGCCTCCTTTCTTATTTTGACTACAGTTGCGCTACAAAATATCTTTAAAGTAAATTTAAAGTTAGATAAAAAAAATCACTCACACACAAACAACAATAAAACAACTTATCGTTATAATCTTCCTGATTTTTGACTTTCATGTGACTTTGTCATACATGAAAATAAAGGATCTTACTAAATGTTTTTGGGAAGTCAAATGTTGCAACCCATACCCCCTTTAGTAGCGTCTCCCTTTTTATCATAGGGATATGTCTGTCTAATTATAAGACGTCTTATTTAAGAGGATACCAGTGATATCTTAAGCATACGGAAGTTTTTGGAACACTCTGAAAAATATGCATTAACTCCATCAGCACTGTGGTCATACTACTACGGCAAGTTTGGGTTCGGCATCCACTCCGGTGTTATAATAAAAATGCCTTTAAATAAAGGCTGACAAAAATGAGAACTTTCGAATATGTTTGCTTCGAGATTGATCGTCTAGTTAACAACCTCTGTGTTGTTTTGCCAAACGGAGATAAAATCAGCTTTTAAAAGTGTTTTTTTTTACATTTATATTAAAAAATTGTCAATTACGGTTCAGTCATAATTATACGGTTTTGTCATTGATTAATTAGCCACGATGACAAGTCCGTAATTAGTTATTTCATGCCTAAACATCAAGCGTTAAAGTTTTCATATAATTTTAAAGCTAAAAGATACAATGTGAATTTGATGAACAAAAATCAATCAGAACCCAAGCATTTTGGGCGAATGAAGAAATTGAACATGATGAGAAAGTTTCCTTAACACCGGCATAGGTGACGAAACCCAAATTGCCGTAGTGGTATGACCACAGTGATCAAAGTAGATCAGTTTCTTTTGTGAAAACCAATACTTGTAGATGAATCAGTAATCATGTGACCGGTGTCGATGAAAATAGTGAAAATGAAAGTAGCTCAAGCGATAATCTTATTTTTATTTTCAAATATTGCGATATCGACACAAAAGAATGTCCTCATTCTTATAGGTATTTTACTTACTTTAGCATTCGTCTCATTTGTTTGAAAGTAAACCTTGTGGGCATTGTATTTTTGTGCGATTTTCAATTCAATCAAAACAAGTATAGGCTTTTATAAAAAACTTGTCTACCTTTAGCAACAAATCATTGGACTAGTGGTTAGCTATATTTTGTTGTGTTTTTTTGAGTACTAATAGTGAAATGTGTTGCCCTGAAACAGTGACCTATATATAGGTCACTGCCTGAAATGTATTGTCATTGCAGCAACCGGAGATGCAAAACCTCATGTAATTCTCTGTTCCAGTTTTCATCTGGTTTGTGCGAGCACACATGACATTGATGGACCAGGCTCTTCTATCTGTCACAAAATCCTTGGGGGAGGGGGATATATGAATAACCCCCATTTTTGATCAAAATATATATATATGAATAGCCCCCTTTTGACTCGGTCAATGTATGAATGGCCCTCTTTCGTGTCTCAAGCTCTTGAATAAAAATTTCCATATCTGTATATAGTCAATTTAATTTTGCTATTTTAAAATACTTTTTCAGTCATTTGCTGGTTTAAAATATGAGTTCTCTTTCAAAAAAAGATTTGCCTTATGAATAGATATGGAATTTTGAAGGGCAGTTTATATATGTCGAATAGGTCTACATTCAATGATGTTGATATATGAATAGGCAGTGATTTTGTTACCTGCGCATCCTGCATCTTTTGCGCATAACTTTTTATTTCAGCGAGTCCCTGCGAGTCCGGGGATGCAATAGTATTGCAGACTTGTCATTAAAAAAAGTGGTTTGGACTCATAAGTTTGCAGTTGGGACTCCTTGATATTGGAAACAGCGAGTCCCAGGACTCATAAGCCCCAAATTGTAAATGAATCACTGAATAGGTCCCCTTACATAAAAGCTGTCTTTGTGTGAATATCTGATGAAAAAGCCGGGAATATTCTGCGAACTGCATTGTTCACAGTAATTGTTCGCTATATATTCACTTCTTGTCGCGAATACCCAGCGAACAAAGTTGGTCTGACAAAAAAGTGATCGCTGAATGTTTGCAGTTTGTCATATAATCGCTGCATATTTGCAGCAAAAACTTAAACTTTTTTCAAGCACAAGGTACTATTCGCCCGGTATTCGCAATAAGAACTTAGTTCTGGATACTGTTTGCAGTATATTCGTTACAGTGACTTTAACTTTTTATGTATTCGCGGAGTGTTCATCTAAGGAACTTTAACTCATATAGCTCTCAGTCTAAAGATCTAATTTTTTTACTGGGGAGATAGATTTAAAATTATCTCCCCTTAAAACTCTTCAATTAAATGGCTGTCATAATTGCCATGATGCAAAAATGACAACATGTTGAGAAGTCTTTTTATGGTATGTTATCTCTTCTCATGTGTTTTTCTGTTCCTTTGATGTTTGAGTTGATACCTTTTGATTGTTCTCGAATGGTGTTGCTTGCTGAGGTCAGTGCAAAATGGATAAATTTTGACTTTTTGAGTTTAACAAGCCTTGACTTTTGTAAATCATTGATTGCTGCTTGTTCGCAGAATAGTCACAATTATTGTTCACCACACATTCGCTGCATATTTAATTTACATATTTAAATGCATGTTCGTTGCATATTCGCAGAATGTTTGCGTGATATTCGCTGCATATTTAATTTGCTGTCTTGAATCATATTCGCCACATATTCCCTGAATATTCGCAGGCTGTGAACTCAAAGTATTCGCCGCAGACCTAATTTGCATGTGAAAAGTGAACATCTCGCGAACATTCCGCGAATACTAGTCAGCCATATAAGGTATGTTTACGGAACAATCGCAGAGTATTCGCTAGCTGTTCGCGAAAATTGTTCGCAGCAGTGCATTTTTTCCGTAGGGGTCCTATTTTTCAACATCTAAATAAATGAATAGGGTGGGTTTTGAAATATCAGGCTGCTCATGCATACCAATATGGCTTCCAAGTTACCTTGCCTCCCCCTAGACTTTTGGGAATCTTTGCACAGACAGTATTTATACCAGTACCATCAGAGGAAAGTACATGTAAACTATATGGCAAAGCGTCCAAGTCGGGAGAATGAGTTTATCAGCTGATTGATTTTTGACCGAAAAAATATCTCAATAGAAAAATTAAGTTTACACTAGACTAGTGTAGCGTTTTTATTTCTAGATGGATTTTAATGCTTTAAACCCCAGTTTCTTTTTCATTCAATTAAAATCCATTGCTATCGCTACACAAGGTATTTCCAACTACACATTCTGGTGAATGATTGTCAGTTTTGGTAAACAGATTAATTCGCCACAGCTTTAAAACCTGTTCATTTGAGTGTAGAAAGCTTGCTTGTATCTCATCTGTACTGTCAACCTTAGAATAAAGTTCTGTGATATTGGATCTGTATAAACAAGACATTTCCATTGAGAAAATGCAAAGAAAGGCTACACATTTCATAACAAAGGACTGTAGAGCCAGGACTGTATCACCAATATGTTGGATAGGCTGAACCTTCTTACTGACAGGACGTTGTGAAATCGACTGATTGGTTTATATGTTTTAGATCATGGGCAGAACCAGCTATTAATGCTGACAAGTACATGTACATGTATTTTATTTTATAAAGGGCCAAAATCAGATTAATTAAAGCTAGACCATTTTTAATCATCAAATATTGTTGAAAATTGTTCTACAAATAATTCATGATGCTTTAAAGTGCCAGAACAAATTCATAACAATTTACAAACTTTTTTGCGTAAAAACTGTGAAAAACTTTGTGATTAGATAGAAGCAACTTGTGAATAGTGTAACCAGTGAAGAAGCAACTGAGGGTTTCTGATTTGACCGCCAGAATTACTATTAAGTAATACTAGCGCTCTCTCTCCCCATGACCCCCGGAACACTAGTCTGAATCAAGTGTTCTAACCACCTGAGCTACAAGGGTTTACGCTAACTGGTGACCATCTTTACCAAATGCGAAAGCAAAAAACATATGGCCATTAGCGAAAACTAGTAGGAAAATACCGCCTGAGGTGGGGCCACCTGAGGCGGTGCTCACTTTAATGGTGTCAGAGATGATGGTTGATGTAAGAAAGTTGTGATGCACTGAATTAAGTGTATACAGTAAATGTTTTAAAATTTTGAACCCTTTACTCTTCTCTTCTCAAATAAAGTGGTGGTTATCAGGGCTGGAAATAACAAAATATTTGTCAGAATAGCAAACATGGAAGACCCTGATCAGACTGCTTCTTCAGAATCAGTCTGATCAGGGTCTTCACTGTTTGTCTAGACCTTTTGAGCTGGCAACTAGTGTATGAAATTTTAGAACATCAACTATACCATGTTTTGGCCAGCCTATTAAAGGATTGAATTTCATATTTTAAGCTTGCACTGGATGATGAAAAACGTTAGCTATTTTAATGTCTGTGACCGTCTTAACCAAATGTGAAAGCAAAAAACATATGGCCGTTAGTGAAAACTAGTAGGAAGATACGGCCTGAGTTTGGGCCACCTTAGGCAGTGCTCACTTTAATGGTGCTAGAGATGATGGGTGATGGGTCCAATCCATGCAGCACAGGTTTAGAAATTAAAACAAAATTTTTCAGCGTAAAAATGTAAATATTTTCTTACCCATCAGTTTTAACATACGCTTTGGGTGCTCAAAAGAACCGTCTCATTGAGACGGTTCTTTTGAGTACCCACAACATATGTTTTGGTTGAGAACTAAGAAAATTAAATTTTCTTTATGCACTCTTAACAAAAGTCCTGCATGGAATATAAGCTGGTTATCCTGAGGGCTGGCTGAGATCTTAAAAAGTGAAGAGGGAGAAGTATTACATTTGTAGGGCCAACCTTAAAAATATTTTTGTTTCCCCTTACCCGACCCTGTTTTACCGGTATGGGTTGGTTGGTTGTAAACTTATTTTTTTTTAACTAAAATCTCAAATTGCATACCCATTAAACTAAATTGTATACAGTAAAACCCCCGGTAAAACCTGTCTTAAGAGGCCACTCAAAAAGGACATCGCATAATGCAGGTGGAAAGTATTGCAGAATGCTCTCTGGGAGCATTCTGCAATACTTTCCACCTGCATTTAGAGCCCATTTGTCTTAACGATCTTTGCGTATATCTTTGAGTGGCCATTTTAGGCAGGTTTTGCTGTATAGCCCTACTATAGGCAATAAAATTAAATGCACAAATTTTTCCGCTGATTCATTCAAGAAGGGTTGTTGTCATTTACAAGCAAAAGTATGTGCACGAATTACTGGTTAACCGCTTGTTCAAGCCTGCCCAGGAAAAAGTGTAGTTAGGTGAACTGACCGTCCCGCAATGACCATAGCTGTTGACCACAGGAACTTGTCTCAAACTTTTTTATGAAAAAGTAGGCGTGTGTATCTGTAAACATAAAAGTAAATATAGGCCTACTTTTTCTATTCTAAGGGTTTGTGACTAGTTCCTGTGCTGTTGACTTGGGACGTAAAGCAACAAAAAAAATATAAAAAAAAAATACACAAACAATTCGCTAAGATAACACTGTTTACATTGGACAATTCTCTCAGGTTGCAATGAAATTAAAAAAAAAAATTCTTGATTGAAAATTGAAATATTTTTTTTTGAGTAGGGCCTTTTTTTAGGGTTGGTCAGGTAAGGGAAACAAAAAAAAATTAATTTAGGCCTAGGTGGTGGTTTGGACAGGACTGGATGGGTATGTCCGGTGGTTAGATTGCCAAACTATTCTTCCTGGGTCGTGGGTCATTTAACCAGCTGACCAGCCGTTTCCTTGCTCATGGGATGGAAAGGGGAAACAAACTTTTTAACTCTTAGCCCGCCAGTCACAATTTTTCTAGTTTGCTCCTCTCACCTGCTTATGTCCTAAAGTAGCCCATATTGCAAACAATATGGACCCAGATTGGGAATAGACTAATCAGGGTTCTTATTGTTTGCTTCCATGAAAAAAATCTAGTCTAAAGTGTACTTTAATATATGCAGCAGACGTAAAAAGCAGACATTTTCAGGACAAAAAAGTGGTGGGATAAGGGTTAAGGTTGGCATAAGTGTTCATCATGTTTTTGTAGCTGATGATGCTGGGTTTGAAACCCAAGTTTACAATAATACAGTGTGTAAAACTCCAAATTTGGATGCTCTTGCTGAGAGAAGTGTGGTCTTCAAGAATGCCTTCACATCTGTCAGTAGTTGTTCACCAAGTAGGTAAGAAATTTAATTTTGTGATGCATTGAATTTACCCTTAAAGAGCCAATCACAACTGCAGCAGATGACAAATTTTGCGTCATCTTTCCCAATTTTCAAAATAAATAAGGTATGATATTTCATGAGAATCGTCTGCCAGCAGATGATTCTCATGAAATATCATGCCTTATTTGTTATTTTTGAAAAAGCGGCAAAATTGAAATTGTTGTCTGCTGCAAATTATAGGTGGCACTTTATGGGTTAATGCATACAGTAAATGTTCTAAATTTTTTGAATGCTTTACTCTTTCTCTTCTCAAATAAAATGGTGGCTATCAGGGCATGCAAATAACTAAATATTTGTCAGAATAGCAAACATGGAAGACCTGGATCAGACCGCGGCTTCAGAAGTAGTCTGATCTGGGTCTGAACTATTTGTCTAGACCTTATCGGCAGGCAACTAGTGTTTGAAATTTTATATCATATTTGGGCTAGCCAATGTGAAAATGAAGAGTATCCAATAACCCTTTGTATATAGTAATTAATTCTTCCCTCTGAGTTGATACAAATTACAACCTGAGATGGTTTATTGTACAAATCCAGGGTTAGAATTTCTAATTGAAGATATGTTTTAGTCCTTGAAGATTGTTTTTATCTAAGTTAGCAAACAGTGCAGACCCTGATGAAATGCCACATTCTGTAGCATTTTGTCTGGGTCTTCACTGTTTACCCAAGTACTGGTCTGGTGAAAGATTGTCAGTTTTGGTGTTTCATCAGTATACTACCTGGGGCATTTCCTTACCCATTTAAAGGTTTCCTGTACACAAAGCTACTAAAGGGTGTTAAGAAAGTTTGTTCCGCAATAAAATGATTTTCCTATTATTTTCGTAATAATGTGTCTACTGACATAAATGTCACTGCAATTCTTTTTAAGTCGACACACTTGATAAGAAATTAACAGCGGGATGTTTAAACAAATATTTTATCACTGAATAAATTATCTTCAAAATCAAGTACCCCTCGGAAATGTTTGGGCTCAAGGAGCAAACTGGGGGTATATGACAAAGAACCATTGTCATGTAATGGCCATAGTGATAAGAATATTTCCTAATTGGTAAAGAAACCCTAAATGGAGTTGTTATTCATCTTATATAAGCCTTTAGAACGTTTACAAAACTGCAAGGCTGTAAAGAACCATCCAAAATAGAAAATGTCACACTTTTTGGAAAAATGAAGATTTTTGTAGAACGATAGAAAGATAGTACCCAAAGTAAACACAATCGTGTGAAGACAGTTGATGTCTGACACGATGCCAAACGCTATAGAGTATCACAGGGAATAACAGGCTCATGGAAAATGCAATTATTCAGCATCATTTCCTTTTTAAATGATTCGAAATTTTATATGATGAAGAGCGGATCTAACTTTCTTAACACCCTTTAGAATACAGTAAGTAAAATGGCCACTCTTATGGTTTTCAAGGCCGATTATCGCTTAATGCAGGTCAAAAGTATTGCAGAATGCTCCGTAGCATTCTGCAATACTTTCGACCTTCATTAAGCTACCATTTGTCATTAAGATCTTTGTTTTGTCAATTTTTGAGTGGCCGTTTTACACAGGTTTTACTGTACTCCATCAGTAGGTTGAAAACCCATATTTACCCTAAATAATTCTTTTAAACTCCTCATTAACCCTTTTCCTGCCAGCCATGACTTTTGTCGTCTGCTCTCTCATCTGCTAATGTTCTTAGGTAGCCTATATAGACAGAGCATTCACTTACTGCTAATTTGCAGTTCTGAACTCCCATTCTTGGTGCTGGGACTCCTATAGTATTTTTGAAGAAGGCTATATTCTTTTGTTTGGATGGACTCCAACCTTTTGGCAAATAGGTCTCTGCTCGGACCCAGTATAAACTGGGTACAAAGTCTCTGTTACTCCTGTTTTCAAAATCCTAGTGAGAGCGCTGATGGACCCAGATCAGATTGCTCCCAAGGGAGCAGTCTGATCAGGGTCCATACAGACTCCATAATGTTTGCTTCCATAATGAAATCTAGTCTGAAGTGCCTTTGAATATATGCAGCAGATGTTAAAAAGCAGACATTTTCAGAACAAAAATATATTGACAGGATAATTACTGGAGATCTTTTCCTTGTAACAATGGCATTATCATTCATACTAACACCTCGCCTATTGAGCCAATGCTAAAAAACATGATATATCAAACGATATAGTCACAGCTTTGAAAGCACGTGGAAAGCATGCACTAGCTAACGTCAATTTTAATTTTACTGAAAAATGATGTCAGTCGGGTCGTTAGACTGTGTAACATCGTTTTTACACTTGAAAGACGTTACAAATACATGTAAACCTATGGGACACAGTTCGACTATTGGCAGGATTTCTTAGTGCAATGGCGGAAAGTTGGAAGAAGCTGAAGACTTCAAATGTGTTTTCAACATTATTTGTGTGTTAGAATTGAAATAGATCAGCTCTAGTGTTTGAATTGTTGAGTAATAATTCACTGTTTGTCGGTCAGTTGTACGAAGATAAATCACTCGCGCTGCGCGCTCATGATTTGATCTTCTTTACAACTGACCTCCAAATAGTGAATTATTATGCAACAATTCCCTGCTAGAGCTGATCTATTTCTGAAATATTTTAGACAAAGGCTTATTTTCAGGTTATTCTGGAATTTTAATTCTCAGATTCTATGATTAACCCTTACCTTGCTGGATATTTTTATGTACCGCACTTCTCCCTAACTTGTATCTAGTAAACTTGCAGGATTCCATTTATTTCATACATGTACAGTAAAACCTGTGTAAAACAGCCACTCAAAAATAGACAGCAAATATCTTAATGACAAATGTAGCTTAATGAAGGTCAAAAATATTACAGAATGCTCCTCTGGGATCATTCTGCAATACTTTTGACCTGCATTAAGTGATAATTGGTATTGAAAACCAAATTTTCGGTCTTTTTGAGAGTGGCCGTTTTACACAGGTTTTACTGTATGTAAAAGCAGAGTGGAAAACAGTGTGGATCCTGATCAGCTGGCTTCTTAGAAGCCAGCTGATCTGAATCTACACTGTTTTCAAAACAGAATGTGTCCAGGCTTTGTATGGTAAAGCTGAAACATAAATTACATGTATCAAAAATCTTGTGTTAAAACTAGATTCTCTGTTATAGGTCAGTTGTGATGTCGGGCCTACCTCAGCACCAGAATGGCATGTATGGCCTCTACCAGGGCTACCATCATTTCATGTATTAAAAATCTTGTGTTAAAACTAGATTCTCTGTTATAGGTCAGTTGTGATGTCGGGCCTACCTCAGCACCAGAACGGTATGTATGGACTCCACCAGGGCTACCATCATTTCATGTATTTAAAATCTTGTGTTGAAACTAGATTTTCTGTTATAGGTCAGTTGTTATGTCGGGCCTACCTCAGCACCAGAACGGTATGTATGGTCTCCACAAGGGCTACCATCATTTCATGTATTTAAAATCTTGTATTAAAACAAGGTTCTCTATTATAGGTCAGTTGTAATGTCAGGCCTACCTCAGCACCAGAACGGTATGTATGGACTCCACAAGGGCTACCATCATTTCATGTATTTAAAATCTTGTGTTAAAACTAGATTCTCTGTTATAGGTCAGTTGTAATGTCAGGCCTACCTCAGCACCAGAACGGTATGTATGGACTCCACAAGGGCTACCATCATTTCATGTATTTAAAATCTTGTGTTAAAACTAGATTCTCTGTTATAGGTCAGTTGTAATGTCGGGCTTACCTCAGCACCAGAACGGCATGTATGGACTCCACCAGGGCTACCATCATTTCATGTATTTAAAATCTTGTGTTAAAATTTGATTCTCTGTTATAGGTCAGTTGTTATGTCAGGCCTACCTCAGCACCAGAATGGCATGTATGGACTCCACCAGGGCTACCATCATTTCATGAGTTTTGATGAAGTACAGAGTCTGCCTCATATCCTCAAGAATAACAAAGTCAGAACAGGTATCATCAGCTTTTTTCTACAGATCTTTCCCTTAAAAGATAGTATATCATCCCATGTAAGAGACTTCTACCGTACACCCAAATGTAATGCTCAGCTTCCTTATATTGCTCGAAGAGTCAAAGTATTGCACTTTTATAATAGTGGAACTGAACCTTTATCTCTTTATGTCACTTTATCACAGGCAAGGAGAGCAGACATATAATGACTTCATAAATATGTCAGAATCTGTCTTGCTATCACTTGAACGTTGATGCCTTTAGAATGTAAGACAGGATTATCTTTCATTTCGTATTAAACCTAATTCTTGAATCTCGTTTTTGTAGAGGTTTTCAAGTTGCAAACTTTATTCACTCCTTTTGTTGTCAGTAGAACACTTGTGAAGTCAAAAATTAATGTCCTGCAACTATTAAAAGTTTTAATTTTACAGTGTCATTGCACTTAGGTATAAATTACATGTACTGTAGGTGTTCTAAAATTTCATACACTTATAGTTGGTCAAAAAGGCTTTGACAAACAGAGCAGACCCAAATCAGAGCAGGGTCTTCCCTGTTTGTTATTCTGACAAGGTTTTGGGGAATTCCAGCTTTGGTAAGGAACATTGTATTAGAACAAAAAGAGAAATTTTAGAACATTTACAGCTCCAGAAAACGTGGGAGAAAGATAACCCATCAAGAGGCAGTCCAAGTAAGATAGGGAATTCTCACCCTTAGAATTAGAACCTTGACCTGGGATGCAGCCTCATTCCTAGTTGAGATTCCATCCGCTTGAGTGAGATTTACCTATCTGAATTGGACACTTACATTGCTTGTAATTATGCCCCCAACTTTGGAAAAGTTGAAGGGGCATATTGCTTTCGGCTCGTCCGTGTGTCCGTTCGTTGCAAAATTTATTAAGATACAATTTTGAAATTTCATATATGGATTCCTCATAAAAAAATAATTGACACATATTTTTTTTAAAGTCTGGATTATCCCCCTTTGTGGAGTTATGCCCCTTTTAAAGGGTCATAATGAAATTTTGTAATCAAGATATCTCAAAAACTATAACAGCTATGAGCTTCAAACTTGGTCAGCTAATAGAACATAATGAGAAGCTAACCTAGTGAAAATTTAAAAAAAAAGTTATTTTATTTTTTTTGAGTAATTGCCCTTTGCAAATTTGGACATATAAAATTTGATATCTCTAAAACTATTTTTGCTATGAGCTTCAAACTTGGTCAGGTTATAGTGGATAATGAGTAGATAATCTGGTGAAAATTAAAAAAATATATTTTGTATTTTTTTTTTAGTTATTGCCATTTGCAAATTTTTGGCATTGAAAACTTGTAATCAAGATATCTCAAAAACTATTACAGCAAGTAGCTTCAAACTTGGTCACTGATAGAAGATAATGAGTAGATAACCTGTTAAATTTTTTTTTCGAGTTATTGCCCTTTGCAAATTTTGGCTTGAAAATTTGTAGTCAAGATATCTCAACAACTATTACAGCAAGTAAATTCAAACTTAGTCAGCTGATAGAAGATAATGAGTAGATAGCCTGGTGAAAATTTATAAAAAAAAGTTATATTATTTTTTCGAGTGATTGCCCTTTGCAAATTTGGTCATTGAAAACTTGTCATCAAGATATTTCGAAAATTATTGTAGCTAGGAGCTTCAAACATGGTCAGTTGGTAGAAGATGATGAGTAGATTACCTGGTGAAAATTCTAAAAAAAAGTTATTTTTTTAAGTAGTTGCCCTTTGTAAATTTGGGCATTAAAAACTTATGAACCCTTCTTGACAAGCATAGGGTTGGGGGCATAATGTTTCATAAACATCATTTCTAGTTTTCTCTTATTATCATTCTCTCAATAATCCTTTTTTCAGAGCTCCTGGAACCATTTGTCTGAGCTAAGCGCTCAAAACTATAAGTTAAAAGATTTAAAAATGGCCGACCTGTTCTGGATCAAAACTGTTTGACAGTCTGATGCATGCAGCTAGCCTAATCAAAAGCCTGATTATGATATAATGATGGTAATCCTGAAAGGACTTTTTGAAAATTTTAATTTTGAAAATAAATCATCAGATGACAACAGAAAAATCGAAAATTTCCCAGCATGCAAAGTAAGAGGATTTCATTTATTTTCAGGCATAATAGGGAAGAAACATGTTGGACCGGAGAGTGTATACCCCTTTGACTTTGCTGAGACTGAAGAAAACAATAGAATAAATCAAGTTGGAAGAAATATCACCCACATCAAAAACCTGGTCAGACAGTTCCTGAGTGTCAAAGATACAAGGTACCACATTAGCATGCAAATATGAAAATGGTTCTTATCACAACACAATAATGTAGCCAGAACTCTGAAAAAGTTATGCAAATCAAAGGGAGGCCACTCAAACGAGCTGTGATTTTAACCAATTGCATCCCTTTTCAACATGGGGACTTCTTTTAGAGCTTCCTTTAAGAGCAGTCCCTTGTGGTATGAAAAAATGTTATTTCCATATTAGGCAATTCCGTCGTATGTCAGGGTTTGAATTTTAGCTCGCATACTCGCAAAATGCGAGTTAAAAAAGCAATTAGCGAGGTGGTATTTTCTCAACTTGCATTTTCTCGCGAGTGGAAATTTGGGGCTGTTATCCGTGGTTCTTATCCTAGATATAAATCTTCTCTCCAGTTTCATTAAAAGTTGTTTATTGATGCAAACCCTGTCAATGGCGGAAGTTTACATTGGTTACAACCTCAATGTGCAGACGCATACGATAAACTCCCCAGCATGGTCGGGTCTCAGCCAATCATATGTTTCTAATTTTAGATTGTAACAAATATTCACATGTGGGTAGCTTGTTAGCTCATTTGTTTTTTTGTGTTCTAAAATTAGAAAAAGGCTATTTTTACAGCGCAATACCAATCTTTTTCTTTCTAGAATTCTTCGCAGATTTCAATGGGCAAGTTTTTGAAAAGAAATGAGGCATCTAGCAGTAGAGATCCCGCGCAGACTGCGAGCAAAAAACTGAAATTGCATAGTTAAAGGACGTGTGAGCCAGTGTAAAAACGTTTTAGGAATGGATGATGGAATTGAATATTGACCTGGATTTTGATGACCTTGATGTGACCCAAATCACATGCAAGACTTGCACATTATTTGCACTCGCTTCTATTGCATCAAATTTTATAACTGGGGAGGGAGTCTGTTTCTTTTCATGTAAAATCGTCCATGCATGACAGGACAGTAGCTGCCAATGCAGCCAATGACAGGAAAGCTAGGAATGAACCCTCAGACATTAGAAAGGATTACAGAAAATGGATTTGAGTAGCTCTCTGAAAATGACAAAACTCTTTAAAACAGCATATGTTGCACAATCTGAAAGACCATTTTCTGATTTTCCAGCCTTAGTAGAGTTGCAGCCTTAAACTGCTCAGAGTTCATTTATCAATACCTTTAAAACAACAGTTTATTTCTGTTCATTAAACTAAAATTGTCGAAAATGCAAGTTGTTTTTCCATTTAGCAAGTAACCTAAAATTCCACTTGTGAAAATATGCAAGTTGAAAATCTGGCTAGATTCGAACCCTGTATGTGTATAATTTTCAATACACATGTGCGTATCTGTGTAATAGAAGCTACGTCTATGCATTATATAAAGTCATTGAGCACAGATGATTAGTTTCTGGTCTAAACTATTATCTATCATAGTTACTCTAAATAATTGGTTCAAACAAATCCAATTTACAACTTGATGGTAATAAAATGGAAAATATTTTAAACCCTGATCACACAGCTTCGATCTGTGTTTATACTGTTCTCATTGAGACACTTCCAAAAAGCACCACAGCAAATGTTTTGATGAAAAAAAAGTAAAGTTCCAGCAATTTTTAATGAAATAAACATTTTATCTAGCACTGTGTCTATTAAATTGGATGTCATGATTATGTCCCAAAGTCCTCAGTTTCCTAAATATGGCATATCGTATTCTTGCAATAAACAAATTGGAACGAATGCTTTCCAATAACTGTTACAGTAGTAATTTTGGGATCTAGTACCCAACAATAGTGCTTAGTAGTATGATGTTTTCTAGACAGACCCCATACTATTAAGCGCTATCGATCTAGATCAGGACCAAAGTTCAGCTCAGATCTGAGATGAAACTATTTGCAAAGGTTATCAAGAGATGCCAGAATTCAACGCAAGCTGGCAAAGAATTACTTGTAACAAGTTCTATAGAAAAGTTTCTAGGTTATAAAACTTTTTTGATATACACTGTTCAGTAAAACCTGTGTAAAACGGCCACTCTCAAAAACACCGAAAATTGTTTTTCAAGACCAAATATTGCTTAATGCAGGTCAAAAATATTGTAGAATGCTCCAAGGGGAGCATTCTGCAATATTTTTGACCTTCATAAAATTACCATTTGTCATTAAGATCTTTGTTTTGACTATTTTTGAGTGGCTGTTTTACACAGGTTTTACTGTATTTATGAACATTACTAATTTCATGCCCATTTGAGTTAAGCATGAAAAACTTTTATAACTCAGGGAAAGTTTTCTCACAAGGAGGCTTATCTGATGGTTATTTGCCTTCTTTTAAACAGGCCTTTTTTCCTCTACATTGGGTTTCATGATCCTCATCGGTGTGGACATACACAGCCCCAGTTTGGTGCATTTTGTGAGAAGTTTGGCAATGGAGAACCAGGGATGGGTACCATTCCAGACTGGAAACCAGTGATGTATGATCCAAAGGATGTATTGGTACCCTACTTTGTGCAAGACACACCAGCAGCTAGGAGTGATATTGCTAAACAGTATACAACAATAAGTAGATTAGATCAAGGTATTTATATTCTGAAAAGGACACTGTAAGATTTTGATTTGGACAGTTCCATTGCTGCAAATAAGGGTGTCAGTCAAAATTCTACAGTTTACATTCTGATAACCCCTGGTAAAGAAAGAACAAACAAAGCTCAACTGAGTGTATGTAAGCAAATATGGCCCAGTTCAACCTGCCCAAGTATGCACAGTGTTGGGGCCTTCATTTAACACTACCACATGCCCATAACTAAATTTTCCCCCCTTATTTCTTAACCAAAACATATGTTGTGTTCAAAATAGCCATCTCAATGAGAGAGTTCTTTTGAACACCCAAAACATGTGTTAAAACTAAGAGATATGAAAAATATTAACATTTTTATGCTTAATAATTTTTGTTATCTACACCTACGTTATCAGATACACAGCATGCACTTTCAAGTTTTCAGATATTCTGATTTTTACACCCCACCATTTTTAATGGGGGCATGTAGCATCACCCTTGTCAGAAGGTCCTGTACACCTTTTCTCTTATACAATGGCAGGGGCCTCTGTGTCACATTGACACATTTCTAGTTTTTACCAAAAGCAGAAATCATGACTGCAGCAGAGGACAAGTTTTGTAATATCTTATTGTGTTTTACAGGATAATAAGACTTGACATTCTATGTGAATTGTCTGCCAGCAATCAAATTGCGTGAAATAACAAGCCCTATATAGTTGCCAAAAGCAGTAGAGGAATTTACAGAATGTCTTCTGCTCCCACTTTGAGATAGTTTTTTTAGTGTTTTTCCCTTAATTTGAGTACTCATTTAGGAGTCACCAGTATAAAAAGGGTCAAATACTGACTTTACATATATGGCCTCGACGTGAGAAAACCTGTCTTTGGGGGTTTGCGAACAACAAAGGTGCAGACCAGCCTGCGCATCACGCAGTCTGATCAGCACCTTTGTTATTGGCATATTTGAAAATTATCCTATCTTATCTTGCTACGAGCTAAATTTCAATTTTCTAGCTATTCTCTACAGCTGAGGAGACTGGTTGGAGTATAACTTTATCAGAAACCCCAAAGACAGGTTTTGATGCAAGGGGGCCAATTTGAGCTAGTACCAAAATCTCATTCTGTGTATTTCTAGGTATTGGACTAATATTACAGGAATTACAAGAGTCAGGCCATAGCAATGATACTCTCATTCTCTACACCTCTGACAATGGTATTCCATTTCCTACTGGCCGTACCAGCTTGTATGATCCTGGCCTAGCTGAGCTGACGCATTCTTTGTATTTGCAGGTATTGGACTGATATTACAGGAATTACAAGAAGCAGGCCATAGCAATGATACTCTCATTCTCTACACCTCTGACAATGGTATTCCATTTCCTACTGGCCGTACCAACTTGTATGATCCTGGCCTAGCTGAGCCTTTCCTTATTTCATCGCCATTTGAGAAATCTAGATATGGCCAGGTAAGCTTTTGTTCAGTTACAATGAAAGCACAGTGCATCCCCGCCAGCGTCCACACTGCACCTAGTTTTATAAACCCACAGGGTTTTAACCCTTAAAGCGCCAATCACGACTGCAGCAGACGACAAATTTTGCAACATCTTTTCCAATTTTCTACAAAATTAAGGTATGATATTTAATGAAAATTGTCTGCCAGCAGACAATTCTCATGGAATATCATGCCTTATTATTATTTTTTTTGAAAAAGCAGCAAAATTTGAAATTGTTGTCTGCTGCAAATTGTAGTTGGCGCTTTAATGATTAAATATGAGTTCTGGCTATTGCCAGGTAAGCTAAGTCCATGTGGTAAATATCACCCTGGCAAAGGGGAAGGTAAGTAGCACCCTGCAAAAATTGTAACATGAGCCACCACATGAGATTTCCAACAATGTGGCATTTTGACAAGTGTAGACTCACAATGAGCCTGTGCAGCCTCCTTTTTAGCTCAGAAACTCCAAATAATGTACAGTTAGTAGCTTAATAGTCATAGAATATCCAAGGGACTAGCAAAGGGTCTAATCAGACTGCGCGTATGCGCATGCTGATCTGATCCTTCGCTTGTCGCACATACCACATTTTTGGTAATCTCATGTCCCAGCTCAATTATTTATGTTTCGGGTGCTCATTGAGAAGTTCTTTTTAGTACCCACAACATATGTTGCATTTAAAAAATAAGAAAATTAATTTATAATTACGCATTCTTTATTTAGAGGCGTGGTTTTGTTTTGTCCTAACAAAATATTTGTTCTGAGAACCTATTTGTTCTCTGCACTGGTTAAGGTACCAAGAACATTTTTATCATTTGATAGGAAAAGATAAAAAGAAAACTTTTTATTCTGCTAGCATCACAAATCAAGTGCATACAGTAAAACCTGTGTAAAATGGCCACTCAAAAATAGACAAAACAAAGATTTTAATGACAAATGGTAGGTTAAAGTGTATGTTCATGCTTTTGAACATTTTACTTAAATCAAAAATAAATATTTCATTATGTACTTATTTATTTTTCATAGATCATTCCTTCATCTGCTAAGTTAATTAAAGCTGTGTTCATTGCCTTAATCTAAACATCTGGGGGCTGCCATATAACAGTATTGATGGACATTAACCTCTATTTCAAATCAGCTAAATGACTCGTGGAATCACCTTGCTAGTGGTTCCATGCATTGCTTCATTTCAATATTTGATAATTGATATCACGTGACTACCCACCCTGATTCTGTTTTAATAACAATTAACAGTCAGATTAATGCAAATTAGAATGTTAAAACTATTAAAAGAAAAGTATTTTGTTTTTCAATAAGTTTCAGTGGATTTTGCTATGTCTTATTGTACCCAAAATGAAAAAAGTTGTAACAAAATATGTTGTCTGCTATAGTAATAATCAGCGTTTTAAGGGTTGAGTTTTAGAAATAATTATCAAACATTATTGGCCCATGTATCAAAATATAGTCATCAATGTACGCACTGATTAAAATAGTTCTCTGAAACATTTTGAATTTTTGCCATTATAAAGGATTTAAGACTTTGGTCTGGTAGTGTGTAAGCATGTCATAGTGCTTCCAGTCCATTTGTTAGGAGCTCATTGACCTGAAAATGGCCAAACCCCTAGTGCTGACTGAAAGTAATCAAATACAGGCTAATTGAAAAGATTTCACACACATTAAGTGAATGATTATCCCTACCATACTGTAATTTCTATAATAAATGCATTTAAAAAAGTGTGAATTTTCCCTTTGATGAAGGTCAAAAATATTGCAAAGGGAGCATTCTGCAATACTTTTGACCTCTGTTAAGCGATAATTGGTATTGAAAACCATTTTTTGTCTTTTTGAGAGTGGCTGTTTTACACAGATATTTACTGTATACCAGAACTGTTTAAATATGAATGCAAGTAGCTTCATAACTTTCTTCACATATATACTACAGCAAAATGGTAAACGTTTCTATAAAGGACTATATGACACCTTTAAACTGGAACCAGACATAAAGAAAAATACAGTATTCTTATCGAGCTATAGCCCTTTGAATGAGAGTCACGTTATTATACTAACAAACTCAATGCTCGAACATATACCAATGATGTAGACGAGCGTATAATTCTTCGATAAACAGGTGAAATTTCTTGAAATTTTTACGGAAGTATCGCCATATTCATATATAATGATTCTGTGAAAGTTGCGAAAATCTGACATGCTTTTGTTAAATTACAACGAATAGTTTTCAATACAGTCTCCTTATGTATGCAAATAAATGGTAAGCAAAACACCACCTTTCAGTTTTCAGTTTAAACTTATCTCTAACAAAATGCACGAAGCAACATTTAAACTAGTTTTAACTCAAAGACAATATGTTGATCGCTCATACTGAGTTGGTACAAATTAATGATGGATAGTGGGTATTTTTTAAATGCTGAAAAGCATTTTTATTAAGTCAAAAATGCCTTAAATAAGGGGGTTATAGAATTTTATACTTAATTTTTTTGTCATAACATTGCGGCTTTATTCTTAATAGGCATTATTTACACTAAATTTACTCACCTGGTCTTGAGGACTAGACAGATTGAACATATTTAATTAATATAAACAAGTCATTAAGAGGCAGAAAAATGCTTGAAAAATTATATAAAATGCCATTACTCTGTAAATAGAGGATGGCGCGTTTTGAAAACTCTCTTATGACAAATTTAGCATGTTTTCGGCAAAAAGCAAAGAAAACTACACAGCGATGTTCATTATTACATCACCAGTAGATAACTCAAAATGACCTTTATCATAAAATTAATGACGTCACAAACGTGCCTGTTTACTCGAGATTGAAACGGGGTTATATAAACTTTATCCTGCAAGCAACTTTTGGATTGTTACTTAAACTTGCATCTAAAATTTGGTGCCATTTTGTCTAAAACTTACAAAGATATGACACAATATCCGCAAATGTACCAAAACGTGCATTGCAATTTGCTTCAGAAAAACTTTAGTATACAGGAATAGCCTTTATATAAGGGTTTGTAACTCAAGAAATATAGTGAGTGTTTCTTTATGTTTGGTGTCATTTTAAAGGCAAAAAATAGTACTTTCCAGAAAGGTATGACATTTTGTCATAGCATTTTTGTGAAGAAAGTTATGAAGCTACTCGCATTCATATTTGAACAGTCCTCATAGTTTTTGGTTGATGTGCAACTAACTATCTTTGATATTGGCCAATTACATCTGTTCTGGGGGTATAGTATTTCACAAACACAAATCGTTTTGTCTAGGAGTGATGAAATGCTATCAATTAAAATAGATAAACAACTGGTGGTTTTAATATTTCAGTAATGTTGTGTAATGATGGCCGTAACATGATCACATATGGACATTGTATAGCAAAAATTTGATTTTTTACGCTAAAACATGATTTCAAAGTTAGTTTGATGTCATGATAACCGTCCGAGTCACTGTGTTGTGTCCTTGAGCAAAACACTTTAACTGCTACTTAGTACTGGTTCAACCCAGATAGACAGGAAATTGTCCTGACACGATTGAAAATTGTTGACTGGGACCTAAAGCATAAAAATAAACAAATGTGAACAGAATTTGACATTCATGCTCCTGTATTACTAAACTTGTTGCAAAAAAGAGATAAAATGATTGGCATGCCTCACATTTGATCTCTTTTCCCCAACTTGTTTAATAAATTCAATTATATATGTACACTTATGTAAGATCCCGATCTTGCACGAGTGATCATTTCATATGAAATTTATTAAACGAGCCTTTGGCAAGTTTAAACTATTTAATATGGAATGATCACAAGTGTAAGATTTTGTTTACCATACAACTTTTTAACCCTTAATGCACCAATCGCAACGAAAGTCGTCTGCTTTTCTCGTCTGCTGAAATGTTTAAAAAGCCTCTATGGCAAACAGTGTGGACCCAGATCAGACTGCTCCCAGTCTGTTCTGGGTCCACTCTGTTTCCTTCAATACCTAATTGGTCAGTAATGTTAGGCAATTATTTGCAGCAGACGACTTCAGCAGGCGACATTTTCAGATGCAATTTTTTCTTGGGGCTTTGAGGGTTAAATGCGATTTTATTGCCTTCAAAGTTTGTTTATTTCAATGAAAATTTGTGTAACTTGTTCCTGCCGAAGGTGTTATGTCACATGTGGTCATATCATTATTTATGACATGAAATTATCTACTGGATAACAGTAACATCATATGATAAATAAATTTGTATAATTTCAGGAAAGTGATGCAATGGTGAGTCTGACAGACATAGTACCTACAGTATTAGACTGGTTTGGTATTAATTACCCCACCTACAAGCTACTTGGTAAACCAGTCCAGTTGACAGGAAAATCCCTGCTACCAGTATTAGTAAAAGAACCACCCTCTGGATTTGATACAGTTTTTGCTAGTCACAATCTACATGAAGTAACAATGTATTATCCAATGAGGGTAGTGCGTAATCGGCAGTTTAAACTAATCCAAAATATAAATTACAAAATGCCATTTGGTATTGATGAAGATTTCTATCTTTCTGATTCATTCCAAGATTTACTGAACAGAACGAGGAAAGGTGTATCAACACATTGGTTCAAGACACTGAAGGAGTACTACTATAGATCACCTTGGGAGCTATACGACTTGAGCGATGATCCAAAGGAACTTAAAAACTTATACAAGAATTCCAAATACCAGTCTGTGTTCAAACAATTGAAAGGTGTTTTAAATCGATGGCAGAATGTGACATATGATCCATGGATTTGTGCACCTGGGGCTGTTTTACAAGATGTCGGTGCTTTTAAAAGTCATCCACAGTGTTTAGGGTTAGATAATGATGTTGACAGTGGGTTTCACATAAGTGATGAATTATGATATAAAGTGATTTATCTTATGATGTCGCGTCTGGGAGTGAAATAAAGCCATGCAATAAAATAGATAAACCACTGGTGGTTTATAGATTTACGGGAAACGATATGACCTCCATAACAATGTTGCGTACATAATGACACAATTATAACTTTTTACAGCAGAAATGAGATATCAAAGTAATCTTAATGTCATATGATAAATAGAATCTCACATTGGTGCTCCTGTATTATTGAATTTATTAAACGAGTTGAGGAAAAGAGATAGAATGCGAGGCTTGCCGAGCATTTTATCTCTTTTTCGCAATGATGTTGACAATGGGTTTCATATAAGTGATGAATTATGATATAAAGTGATGCAGTGTATTATTAACTGTTAACTCTTTACAGAGCTCCAGGTAGAGAGTGTTTTATGTTTTTGTTGAAAGAAAAATGAGCAAAAATGCCTGGCAGTGTCTACATTGTGGTTTGGTTATACTCCCCTTAAGTACAGTATTAACCTTTTGGAAAAAATCAGAAGCTTTTTTGGGTTTTTTTTTTTTGGCGAGAACCTGGCCTCGAGGTTATAAAACTTGAGTACAGTCTCAGACTCAAAATAAAGCACAATTTTTGGCTGACCTCGAGTCCTAGTCATATACAGTGTACATTTTCCACTGTGTAATGTCATTCATATGATTGTCAGAGATTATAAACATCATAATACAGGAGAATGAAATCATCATATCATAATATCATAATCAGATTTTTGATTAACGTGCAGGTGCAGGGGCATCATCCACATCAGTGGGCCCCTTTCCAGGTAACTGGCTAGCTGCACGCATAGCAGATCTCACACCTGATCTCCAGGTGCTCCTTTCTTGAGGGTCAACTGTGGTGAGCTTCCACTCACGGCAGTCTTTCTCTGTCAGTTTCTTCCATGTTTGCTTGGGCCTCCCTGCCCCCCGCTTGCCGTCAATCTGCATATCATATGCTGTTCTGATTGCACCACTCGAACGCGCCACATGCCCAAACCAGCGAAGCCTTCTCTCTCTCAAAATGAGGTCGAGGTCCTCAAGCTGAAGCTTTGCCAGTAGCTCGCTTGACCTTACCCTGGCCACATCCTCTGGCTTGATACTGCAGATCTGTCTGATCATGGCCCTATCATTGCGTTGCAAGCGCTGCAGGTTCGTCTTGGTAAGTGGCCAAGTTTCACTGGCATGGAACATGGCGCTCCGCACGCAAGAGCTGTACACATGGCCACGGGTCTTGTAAGAGAGGTGGCGGGATGTGAGAACTGGTAGTAGCTCCCTGAACTTCTTCCAGGCGGTTTTCACACGAGTAGTGACCGCCATTTCACAGCCTCCACCAGCAGAAAGCATGTCACCTAGGTAGCAGAAGGAAGCTACCACCTCAAGCTTATCAGGTCCAACCTGGACTTCACTCTGTGGTCTGCCGTCAATAGGGCGAGCATTTCCCATGCACCGTGCACACCTATAATCAGGATTTGGTGTCAGTCTTTGTAGCCCACTGCATTTCTTATGCACCCAAAGTTTGCAGCCATTACAGTAGATGCTGTTGTTGCCTACTCCTGTACGACAGACAGCGCATGGGTATTCCCCTGAACTCTGCAAGAGGTCCAGGCCTGTACCACAGATCATGACTTTTGTCTTTCCTGCATTCACCCTCAATCCCTTCTTCTCCATGGCTTCTTTCCATATCAAGAGCCTCCTGACACATTCCTCTAGGGAGTCAGCAATGATGACAAGATCATCTGCATATAGGTCTTCCCAGGGAACACCAGCCCGAAACTCACGTGACAAGGCCTCCAGCACAATGATGAAGAGCAAGGGACTGAGAACGGATCCCTGATGGACCCCGACCTTCACCTCAAACTCTTTGCTGAAACCCTCGCCAACACGGACCCGGCTTCGTGCATTAGCGTACATTCCCTGGACTAACCGCACAATCCATTCCTCAACGCCTAGCTTTCTCAGGGCCCACCAGATAACCTTCCGAGGGACACGGTCAAATGCTTTCTCTAGGTCCACGAAGGCCATATAAAGCCTCTTGTTCACTGCTAGGTATTTCTCCTGCAGCTGCCGAACCACAAAGATTGCATCTGTAGTGCCTCTTCCTGGGACAAAGCCAAACTGGGAGTCGTCAATAGACACCACCTGTCTTATGAGACCATCGACAATCCTCTCTAGGATCTTCATGGCCTGCTCAGTCAGCTTGAGGCCTCGATAGTTGCCTCTATCCAAAGCATCACCCTTGCCCTTGTAAAGGCAGAAAATGAAACTTTCCTCCCAGTCAGTTGGGACCTTGCCATCACGGATAATCGCAGTAGCAAGATCTCGGATCATGGTGGCCCCTGTATCACCCGCTGCCTTGATCATCTCCACCACTATGCCTGATGGACCTGCAGCTTTGCCAACTTCATCTTTGAGATGGCCTTCTTCACCATGTCAATAGTGATTGGGATAGGCGGGCCTTCTTAGGGAGGTTCATTGGACAGGTGATCAGGGTCCCAATCAAATTCAACGTTGAGAAGCCTTTCATAATGTTCAGCCCATGCATTCTGCTTTGCCTCCTCGCTCATTGACATTTCCCCAGTGTCATTCTTCACTGGCTTGTCGCCTACAACATCAACATTCTCTTTCCTCATCTGGTTGGCGAGGCGGAAGATATCAGACGACTTGTGGTCAATGCCCTCATAGACCACCTTGTCTGCTTCGTGGCGTGCATGGTGCACCACACGTCTGGAGATGCGCTTGGCAGTGTTATATGATGCTCGTGTGCATTTATTAGCCTTCCATGCTTTGAAAGCTTGGCGCTTGGCTGTGATGGCATCATCTACTTCCTTATTCCACCACCAAGTTTCACGTCGCCATCGGTGGGGCTTTGTTGTGCCGCACACCTCCTCTGTTGTCTTCAGCAAACCTGTCTTGAGTTTCGCCCAGATTTCCTCAGTAGTAGTAGCCGCTTCAGTTTCCACAGCGGGCACATGTGCCTTGAAGACTTCCTGGAATCGGCTACATGTTTGAGGATCTCTGAGCTTCCACACTTTTGGACGTGGGGTGAATTTGCGCTTGATTTGGGGCGGCATATCAATCATCATGTCGCACACAAGGAGCTGATGCTGCAGAGCAACCTCCTCTCCAGGAATCACCTTCACATCCATAACAAGTTTGCGCAGGCTCTTTCGAAATAACATGAAGTCTATCTGGGTTGCTGTATTACCGGACCTGTATGTGATGAGGTGACTGTCACGTTTCTTGAAACCGAGATAATATTTGGGTAAACCAGTCTGATATTTTGATGGGTTCTATTGTAAAAGGACATGGTGCTAAATTTTACAGTGAAAAGCTGGAGAATTGTTTTTTCGAAATTTCTTATTTCTGTTTGTTGAAGTGATGGCTTTTTAATATGATTGAATTGTGGCCAGTTCGAAAGTCTAGTATTTAGCTTTTTTTAAAAAATACTCTGCCTTTAAAAACTAAATCTCTAAAATGGAATACTCTGCCTTTAAAAACTGGATCTCTAAAATGGAATCTCCTAGTTAATGATCTGAAATAATATCTTAAAATTAATTGGCTGAAGAAAGCAAATAGGTAGTTCCTGATCAGACTGCTCCTTGTATTGTCTGGACTATTTGAGCCGCGACATGAGATTTCCAACAATGTGGTATGTGTGACCAGCAAAGCCACAGATCAGCCTCTGCCTACGCGCAGTCTGATCAGAGCCTTTGCTAGTCGCTTGACTATTCTATGAGTGTTAAGCTACTGACTGAACAGCATTTGGAGCTTATAAGCTTAAAAGGAGGCTGCACAGGCTCGTCTGAGTCTAGACTTGTCAAAATGCCACATTGTTGGAAGTCACATGTCACGGCTCAATTGCTCTGCACATGCTTTTCCTGTCTGAGTATTCTGGTTCTCAAAGTGTTAATGAAATGTGCTATAATCAAGGTTACCCAGAGTTCTCGGAAACGCCTAATCAGGCGTATTTTTACGCCAACTTTTGGTTTTGTACGCATACTTTTCCTGCTGGGGATTCTAATTTACGGCAATTTTTTTCTGCTGACGCATCTCAAACTCCTTAAAATCACCCGAATACAACAGCGGGAGTCCAAATTTTGCTTCCACCACAAAAGATCAGAATATTGCCGCTAGTCCGATGCCCCAGGGTTTGTCATAAAATGTCCAGTCGTCTGTTAGCAGTAGGCATGATCTCATTTAGCTCTCGGCCAATCAGAAGGTAGCACAGTGACTGTGTCTGTATTGACAGGACAAAATTTACGCCTATGCAAATTTGAGAAGCACGTGGTCGATTGGTTTTAACTTTTCCGAGTGCGTGTAAAGACAAATGATAGTCGCGCACTCTTGACTGTCTGTCTCAATCAAATCTTGAAACGTTTCTTACTTTTTTGAACACATAAAATGGCTTCCACAGCTCGAGTTCCACAGATGGTTGATAAAATAAAAATAAGATTTGCTGAAGACATCGGTAGACGAAATAGGATAACGTCCGATAAGGCAAAGTTCCGAATGAAGCGTCATTAGCAGCAAATGAGGGATGCAATCAATTATCGGTGTTTTTTTCACCGAATAAACTATTCTTAGGGTATTAAATGCAAACCAATGACTTTCAGCAAGAAGACCCGTTCATTTTACACCATTGAAATCGTCTCGCACGTAGGTAGGAAATCAAAATAATCATCTTAATTTTGGAACAATTGCCGTAGACTAGGTGTGCAAAAAGCACTTGCATGCAAATATTTAAATTATTGAATTAGTCTAAGATCTATACATCTGCAAAAGATCTATCCGTCTGTCTGTCTGTTCGTCTGTCTGTCTGCTTGTAAATGAATAAAACAACTACATGTATCAATAGTAGGCCTATAAGCTTTCATTTTTAAGGCCAAACATAAAAATGTGTGTTTCATGATACATGAAATTTTAAAATATGAAAATATTTTAATTTTGATGGAGAAGATGGGAAAACAATATAGCCAAACCCCTATCAAATCCCCAACAATGTTTAGAAAATATTGTGTAGGGGTTGGCGAAGAGGGGGATTTAGGGTAACCTGATACAAACTTTTATTTTTGGTCTAAAATCTTTTTTGTTCACAGCTAGTCCTCACTAGGATTTTGAAATTGCCATTTTGCAGGATAAAAAACATTACATCCGTAAATAAAACTTTTCATATTTGACTCCAATTTTTCCAGGGATGGATTCTATGAATCCTGTTTTCAAAATCCTAGTGAGAACTCTGTTACCATATTCAACCCAATGAGCACACAATGCTCTGATAAGAGCATACTAAGTATCTTTTGGGTTGCCTACCAATTACCAGTCAATCAAATGGTGTAATTTCATCATTATTATTGATTCATTGTGTGTATGAAAAATATGTTGATCCAGAAGCTAGCCGATATGTATCTTCACGTTTTCATAAGAGGGTTTAGGACATTTCTTCATATGTCCAGAAGGGCAATATCTAAACAACTTAAGTTCTTTTCTGGAACCACAAAGCTTAGAGCCTTGATATTTTGAATTGGTATGTAGCATCAGATTGGCAATGGGGAAACAGGGAACTAAGGGAAAGCTAGTTCCCAAGACTTTGGAAGAAGAAAAGCCAGATTTTTTTTATTCTTTTACTGCCCTATAGGATACAGGTAAACAAATAAACGTAGACCATCAGACAACAAAAATACTAATAGACATTAACAGGAGCATTCACTCACAATATGACAAACAGGACAAATAAAAGGTAATAGCAGATTGGATAGCAAATGCAGTGATGCAGTCTTTACTTTCCGCAAATTATTTTAAGCTACAAGTTTTGACTTTTTAAGTTCAAGATTTTGAAAAAGTTCAGCTTTCTCACCCATGCTTTTAGCAGATGACAATTTTGTGCCATTTTAGAAATAGGGCTTCATATTTCATCCAAATTGTAAAATGGCAGATGATTCATATGAAATAACATGTTTTTTGGTCCTAAAAGAAATATTTATTTTTTCAAAATGTTGTCTCTTGAAATTTTTAGATGTGGCTTTAGGGTTACCTTATTATTGTTCTTAGTGCTAAAGTACATAATCTCCAACTCTTTACATGCTGAGTGATTTTGCATAATTTTTTGTCATCTGCAGAAGTTTTTAAATATTACTCTTTTCAAAATATTCTTTCAGGAATAACATCAGAGTGTCAAACAGCTTGAATCAAGATCAGACCGACATTTTGTACCACCTGATCTGGGTCCAAACTGTTTGCAAAGATAATAACAGCCAAAGAGCTAATGATTGAAACAGTGTAAGGACAAAACAGAAAGTGATTTTGTGTAATATGAGAACTGCTTTTCTGTACAATAAAGTTACCTGATCCATGTACTAAAAGTAAGAAAGACGGCAAAGATCAGGAATAAATACAATCAAGTACCACACCTGACCCAGGATACCACATGGGAAAGTGACAATCCGGTTTCATGGCGCCAGCCTCACCCTTAGTTCAGATGTGGATCAAGACACATAGATGTTTGGTTTGCATGAAAGACTCCTAACTTATCCATGCATCATCTCCCAGAACATATAAATCAAGATATAAAAAGGAGATAACCTTGTTACATATGACATTGCATCTGGGAGTGATATAACGCCATGTATTAAAATCAATAAACCACTAGTTGTTTACATATTTAGTAATATTATGTAATGATGCCCATAACAATGTGATTTCCAACAATGTGGCATTTTGACAAGTGTAGACTCAGACAAGCCTGTGCAGTCTCCTGTTAGGCTTAGAAACTCCAAATTGTATTGATCAGTAGCTTTACAGTCATAGAATATTCAAGCAACTAGCAAAGGCTCTGATCAGACTGTGTGTATGCGCATCTGATCTCAGACTGCGCGTATGCGCAGGCTGATCTGAGGCTTTGCTGGTCGCACTTACCATATTGTTGGAAATCCCATGTCACGGCTCATATTATTTATATATGGCAAAATCATACAATTTTTCCACCAAAGAAACACAATTTCAAAATAGATTTTTTGTGTTATATTGTAAATTGAATCTAACATTCATGCTCCTGTATTATTGAATTTATTTAAACTTGTTGAGAAAAAGTGATAAAATGGTGGGCAAGCCTTGCATTTTATCGCTTTTCCCCAACTCATTTAATAAAGTCATTAATATACAAGCCCTCATGTAATATCCTCTATGTAATTTAATGTAGCCTGTATGTCTATTATACCTTATACGCAGTGAAAAAAACAAAGCTGCTGAACGATTGTGTTGACCATTATTACTTGCTATTGTCGTGCCAACCCAGAGTGACAGTGACATAATACTTTGTTAAGAATTGCTAAGTAAAACACATACGTGTACACTTAACTTGAGCTAACGCCAATCGAGAGATCACTTGTATATTAATCCTATCCTGCAGATAGGATTAATACACAAGTGATCTATCGATTCTAAGGCCCGAGTAACTTTGTAAACAAAACATGATGTCATTGTCACTTTTGGCTGGCAGGACAGTACCTTAACAGGCCTCTAGATAAGAGTATGTTATTGAAAATGATTTGTCTTATTTCTCGGCCAAAACATATGTTGTGGGCACTCAAAAGAACCATCTCGAGATGAGATGGTTCTTTTGAGCACCCAAAACACATGTACTGATAGGAAAAAAAATGCAATTTTATGCTTAAACTTTTTGCTTAACTGAACCTATGCATACAACAAAAGCAGGTTCCCTCTCATGTATTTAGCCCCGCAACTTCAAAAAAAATTGTTTGTCTTTCTAGTTCCTCCCTCTGTTATCAATATATCTCATAAACTAAAAAAAGCTAGAGCCTTGAAACTGAGTAAGCTGATAGATGATGATGAGTGGATTATCTGATAAAATTTTGAAAGAACTCCAAAAAATATAAAATAAGGCCTTTGTTTTACTCTTTCCTTGCTAGCAGCGACTTTTGTCTTCTGCTGATAACCTTTGTAAACAGCTTGGACCCAGATCAGAACTGACACAAGTTCCGTTCCAATCTGGGTCCGAAATGTTTGACTCTCTGATAGTAATCCTGAAAGAATTTTTGAAAAAGTTAATTTTGATAGGAGTTAGCAGATGGCAACAAAAGCATGAAAAATTACCCAGCATGCAAAGAGTTATGAAAGAGAACCACACTAATAAATAGTATACAAAGGGGGACACAGTGTCCAGTTGTTTTTTTATATAAACAAAATTCAATTGCTATGTCTCAAGTGATGCTTCATTGATTTTTAAGTGTTTTCATTGCATGAAATTAAACATTATGTTGTTGTTGTATTAATGAGATTCTTTAAAAAAAATATATATATCATATTTGTTTGTCTTTCACTCTTTCCAAATTTCCTAGGGTCTCCTTTCTTCTTCAGTGTTTAAATGGACACTGTTCATATCAACAGGTTTTGAAAAAAGTTGGATAAAAATTAAATTGTAATCAGTCCGGTTTGTCTGCCCTTCCCACAGGGGCCTTTACCTTATTTTTTTCGAGTTTTAGGGACCTAGGTATTTATAATGTGACAAGGGCACTTTCGCTTTCAAAATACATGTTTCGAAAAAAAATTACAGCACGAAGACAGTCATGAGTTTACAAGATTTCTCACTGTCTGGTCGTACAAATATGATTAATCTACAATATCATCTTTATTTGATTCACTAGGGACACTTAATTTGGTCACAATTGGTCATCAAAGCTCAAAATTGGTCTATTTTCCAGCTGGTCAGGATAACCAAGCCCAAGGAATTTTCTACAGTATCCCATCTGGCAGCAAAGGTTCTTAGAATCTTATCACTTTCCACTGAAACTGAAATGCCAAAGCTTTCTTATCATGGTATTTGCATCATTCAACTGTCTTATATTTATGCACAAAAGGCATTTTTTATTGTTTTCAGTTGACCCAAAAAACGTTTTGACAGGAGGTCAACAGATGTCTTCCATTAAAATTTACTGCGGACCTGCACTGTTTTGATTTGTTGAAATAAATTCTCAGAACAGTGCTGGTGAAAGACATTTGTCGAATGTTGAACATGGGTATTTTGAAAGCAAAAGTGCCCTTGTCACAGTATACATATCTTGGTCCCTTATGATACAGGCCCCTGTGGTTCTTCCAGTGTAGGCTCTGAACAGACTGCTACAATTCCAGCAGTCTGATGTGGGTTTGTCCTGTTTGCTCATGGCATTTATCCAAATATTCAAGGTAAACTGGTCAAAAAGTGGCAGAAAAATCATATATAAATCCATGTTGGTAAGTAAAATCCCATTCAAGGGGATATGAATTTGAAATACAGTAAAACCTGTCTATAGCAACCACTCAAAGAAGACGAAAATTGGTTTTCAAGACAGATTAGCGCTTAATGCAGGTCAAAAGTATTGCCGAATGCTCCAAAGGGATACTTTCGGCCTTCATTAAGCTACCATTTGTCTTAAGATCTTTGTTTTGTCTATTTTTGAGGGGCCGCTTAAGACAGGTTTTACTGTATGGCTGAGGCTGTATCCTTTGGGATCTTATTTAAAAGCAGTGATAGAGAAGTCCATCCCCCTGAGCCTGTATCCACTCCTCTTAAAGGGGCATGAATGCTAGCTGATGATTTATCACAGAATTGCTATGGAACACTGATTATCATAGTGTCTGAGGCACTTTACTGACATAGTTCATCACAGCTGATTGTAATATTTGAGCTCGCTGCATCTCATCTTCCCTCGCTCTCGCAAGTTCTCCTTCTCGTGCACGTAATCTTTCTTGTAACGATAAAATCTCACGATCTTTATTCTCAACTATCTCTCGATGCTTCATCATTTGTTCTGCAAGATAAAAAGTGGACCTTATTTGCCATGTTACCACTACAGGCTCTTAAATCTTATCATGCTAAACCTAAACAAATTCTATTTTCCACTCTCATGGTAAATACATGCAAACCATTGGAATCCTGCAAGTTAACTGGATTAAATTTGGTAGGAGTGCAGTATATGGGGTTCGACCCGAGAAAACCTTCAGGGGTTTGGGAACAACACAGGCACAGACCAGCCTGCGCATCTGTGCAGTCTGATCAGCGCCTTTGATATTCCCTTATTGGAAAGTATCATATCTAGACTTGCTACAAGCGAAATTCCAATTTTCTGGCTAATCTCTGTACTGGTTTGAATCTTACTTTGTCAGAAACCCCGAAGACAGGTTTAGTCACGTCGCGGCCCATATATCCAGCATGATAAGGACACACTAAGTTTGATGGAAAGGTGAAGGTCAATACGGAAAGCTAGACATCTGGTCGCACTGGATAGTAGTATATCCACTTTTGAGGAACAACAGTTACTTTACACACGAGAAAACATGTCCAAGGAGGTTTCTACCAGGTAAGGCTCAAACCAACCTGCCCAGCTTCATTGACCTATCATCATCATCATCATCATGTTTCAATTAACTTGCAGGTGCAGGAGCATCTTTCACATCAGTGGGCCCCTCTCCAGGTAACTGGCTCAAACCAACCTGCCCAGCTACATTGACTAGCTATCATCATCATCATCATCATCATCATCATCATCATCATCATCATCATCATCAGGTTTCCATTAACTTACAGGTGCAGGAGTATCTTCCACATCAGTGGGCCCCCTCCAGGTAACTAGTTAGCTGCACAAAGAGCAGATCTTACTTTCGGTAAGACTGCCATTTGTATATTGGGCAGGATGCCTTTCCTTTCACCAACTCGGACACTTTCGGCAGTCCAAGAGCTCCACCTGTACCATACTTTGGCTGTGTGCTCCACCGTTGGCACCATGAATTAGCGCTCTTCTGCTGGACCACTGCTACAGCACTGGGAAGTCGGTCTGTTGACTCCCAGTGTGAAGTAACTGTCACCCAGGTTGTGACCGGCTAGTTTCTTGCATAGCTGCCACATTCTAGTTTTGTGTAAAGGCCTAGAGAAAACTCCTAGATGGGTGAACCTCACCGGTTAATGAGCCCCATCTACCCACATGTTACAGGTGGTAACGGTTTACATTGTTACCAGTAGAAAAACCAATCTTGAGCAAACAAGAACAATCTGGACCTGACCATTAGCTAGAATATTGAATTTTTGCATGTTGTGAGTTTACCCTTTATACTTTCCAGAGAGCTACAGTAAAACCTGCCTTAAGTGGCCCCTCAAAAAGAAGACCAAAAATTGGTTTTCAAGACAGATTATTGCTTAATGCAGGTCAAAAGTATTGCAGAATGCTCCTACAGAGCATTCTGCAATACTTTTGACCTTCATTAAGCTACCATTTGTCTTTAAGACCTTTGTTTTGTCTATTTTTGAGTGGCCACTTAAGACAGGTTTTACTGTACTAACAAAAGCATTTGTCGGATTGTGTGCAAGCTGGTATGCGACTGTTGTTTGCATGCAACAAGAATCAAAGTCAGGTTTTCTTAGGAAGAGGCCCATATGTGACATGTACCATTATAATGCACAGCCTGCTCAAAATCTTTCTCATTTTACCTAAATATTTAGAGTCTGTTTTGCTGAGTTTCTCTCAGATGTTCTGTTCAGGTTGGTGGCAGTTAAGATTAAATTACAAGCTTATATTTTGTTAGGTATAAAATTTATATTTCCCCTCATACAAGTAATTTAAAGATAGATGAGATCCACAAAACAAAAATGAATTAGAATTGTAAGAGAATCTGACTATAGCCCCGCTGCAGTGCTTTTCATGCAAGAAAAAGGCCAGGTTCTAATTTAAAAGATATTTAGCTAAAAAATCTTAAGATACAGAGCAGGAACAAATTCTGACATCAATCAAGGGTCATAACTCTGTTACAAACTAGATCTTGTCAATGTGAATGCATATATAAAATTTGGTGAAATTCTGCTAATTTGTTCTCAAGATATTGAGCTGAAACGAAATTTTGGCTTAAATCAAGGGCCTTAACTCTGGTACAAATATGTGAATAATGATGTGTAACAATCCCAAGCTAGATCTTTTCAACATGAATGCATATAATTCTGTCAATTTGTTCGCAAGATATTGAGCGGAAACCAAATTATGACGGACGGAAAGACTGATTGAAGGACAACCCAAATCCAATATAGCCCCCCTTTTTCAAAAAGCGGGTCTACAATAAATCCTTGTTATGGGTGCTACAGGTAATGCTTTACTTTTTTCACCTACATTTTTACATTAGGCCATTTAAACTGTGCCTGCCTTTACCTGTAATAACATGTTTACCATTATTTACTCATCTCTTTGAAAATAGAGAATACTAGGTGAGTGTCTTTTGATATCAAGTTTACCAGGCAAGGCTTTGAGAAGGCTTGTTGACATCGTGAGGCTTGCCGAATGATTCAACCTGCGTTCTCAAAGCCGAGCCTGGTAAACTTGATATCAAAAGACGCGAACCTGGTATTCTATTTATCAGTTTACCCATTGTTGAACACTCTTCAAACTAGCGATCATGACATAATTTTTTATTTTTGTTTGATTCAACATCATAAGCGACGTCATTCAAAAAGTGCAATGTCATCATGAACTGATAAAGGTAACATGCTGTGAGATAAGAAACGTTTATTAGATTATGTTAAAACAATTCAGTTAATATTAGGGGTGACTGATAAAATGGCATAGCCCTTTAAAAGTACAGTACATGTATTACCTGATAATTTAGTGTCTGTTTCGCTGAGTTTTTCTCGGAGATCTTTCTGTGTGGTTTTCTCTCCGTCCAGTTTAGTCAAAACTTGCTGTAGTTCTATCTTCACTTTACCCACTTCCTGCATTGTGTACACATTCTTCCCAGAAACCTCCTGAACAAACAGACAGTATGAGATTAGAAATATCTGACTTGCAGTAAACCTTTGCAAACAGTTTAGACCCAGATCAGGCCAAACATGTATTTGGCCTGATCTGATTCCAAACTGTTAGGCACTGATGGTATTCACAAAATATGTGTTTAAAATTGCAAAGGCCTAGTTAAGCAACATTTTTGTGCATAAAAATGTGATATTCTTCTCATTCTTTAGTTCAAACATGTATTTTGGGTGCTCAAGAGAATAGACTCATTGAGACGACTCTTTTGAGTAACCACAACATGTTTTTCTCTGAGAAATAAAAAACAAACAATTTTAAGCAACTCACTTCATTAAGTTCATCAATTCTTCTTCTGTAAGACTCTGATTCTAGACTGAGTGAGCCAACTTTAGTGGTGAGTTCGGAGATAGTGGACTGTTGTTGGTTACAGTGGCTCTGTAACTCGTCTTTAGATGCTTGAAGCACACGTAGTTTCTCCTCCAACTGTTTCAGTCGGTTCTCCTGAAAATATAGCAATAAGTCAGACAATATGGATGGGTTTTAACCCTTAATGCGTCATCGCAACAAAAGTCGTCTGCTTTTCTCGTCTGCTGAAATGTTTAAGTAGCCTCTATGGCAAACAGTGAGGACCCAGATCAGACTGCTCCTATTGGAGCAGTCTGTTCTGGGTCCACACTATTTGCTTCTATACTTGATTTGTCAGTAATGTTAGGCGATTTTTTTGCAGCAGACGACATCAGCAGACGACATTTTCAGATGCATTTTTTCTTGGCGCATTAAGGGTTAATGGTTAGTAATCAAAGACCATATGAGCCAGTGTATGAGATTTCGGTACTTATTGCAGCAGCAAGCAGCTAAGGCTCAGATGGGGTACTTAAAAGATCCGTCTCGCTGTGACAGCTTTTAAGTACCCCAAACATATTATTTGATTGTACATATTGAAAATATTTTTTGCTTTATATTCTTTATAGGTTTGCTCCCTTTTCCTCAAACAACAGATATTCAAAGTAAAAACTCTAGGCCCCACAGACATTAAGTTACATCCGTGAAAGTAGCCAGTTAGCAAATTAGAATTTTATGTAATCAATTTTGGTGACATGGTTGGCATGTTTGTTTGTTTGATTTGATTCTTTATGTCCCATCAACAATATTTCAGTTATGTAGGGATGTTTTTTTTCCTGAGTTGAACAAGTACTAAGCTAGGATTAATGTGTCTTGCTCAAGGACATAACGCAGTAACCCGAGTGAGGCTTGAACCCAGGGGCCCCGGTCTCGAGTCAAGCACTCTACCACTGAGCCACTGCCCTCCCAATTTGCCATATAGTGACATGTATTTTAATATTATTGCCAGCTTGACATGCTTTAAAGAGAAACATTGGACACATTACTTTATTGGCTTTCCTTATTTTTCAACAAAAATATGTTGTTGGTACACATTGGAATTTTATCAAAGAGGTAATTCCAATATATACAAACAACATGTGTTTTTATTTTCACCTTTAAGGTTTCCTTCACAAACTTCAGTATTATTATTATTCTGAACTGTTTCAGTGAAATCTAGATGTAGATATGAACAGCTTTTTATGTAGTTTGGTATGCATCTGGAGGATAATAATAGATATGGGGATACCTGTATTCAAAATTTTCATTTAGTGAGTTATAATATTGGATATACGGGTGAAAATTTAGTTTTACGTCTCAAATTAGAGTGATGCTTGCCACATCCAACTAAATGTGATGTAATTAATGACATCAAAATATTTTTGACAGCATATCATGGATATATACTGTCGCAAATTTCTAACGCTTTCCAGTCAGAAGTGGCATTACAATAGCAAGTGAATCATAATTTTATGTTACTGACAGTTTATCTTGAGATGTTTTAGTGGCATGAAATGCAGAGTTGTAACTTACAGGGCTCCAGATAAGAGTGCGCATTGGAAAACTATTTTCTTTATTTCTCATCCAAAACATATGTTGTGGGTACTCAAAAGAACCGTCTCAATGAGACGGTTCTTTTGAACACCCAAAACACATGTTTAAATTGATGGGTAAGAAAATAATTACAATTTTACGCTCATAAAATTTCAATATCTGGATCTATATAACTAGAGTCAACTGTACGTACCTCTTCAGTCTTAACCTTCTGTTTGGCTATACTCAGAGATTCCTCTGCATGAAGTTTATCTGTCATATTGGCAGTTTTCAGATGGCTAATTTCCTCCTCGAGTTGTAAGCGGGACATTTCTAATCTCTGAATTCTCTCCCTCAAAGCTTTCTCTGTCTCCTCAGCCTCTTGCTTCACCCTTGTTATCTATATTAGAAATACCATATTACATCAAATAATTGCACATATTTTTATAAGTGCACACTTAGTACAGTAAAGCCTGTGTAAAATGGCCACTCTCAAAAAGACAGAAAATTAGTTTTCAAGACCAATTATCGCTTAATGCAGGCCAAAAGTATTGCAGAATGCTCCAAAGGGAGCATTCTGCAATACTTTTGGCCTTCATTAAGCTACCATTTGTCATTAAGATCTTTGTTTTGTCTATTTTTTGAGTACCGTAGCCATTTTACACAGGTTTCGATGTATATAAATTTTTGATTTCAAGTCAATCTAATGGTGTAATTTCATGTGTGGATGAAAAAGTGCAGATCCTGTTCAGCTGGTTTTATTCAGAAGCCAGCTGATTTGGATCTACACTCGAAAAGCTTATAAAATTTTGAAAAAGCTTTGCACACAGAGAGCCTATAAGGTTTACGGTATTTGACTGACCTCGTCAGGTTCAAAGATAACCACTATCTCCTTATATGCATAAAAACCTCTTTATGTTAGCTTTTAAAGGGTTTTTGTAGTAAGCAATATTACTGATGGATTTGGCCCAATTTACTTTTTTTTTTACTTGAAAGTGATTGATGGCTACAGTGATCCATATAAGTTACCCAAGAATGAGATATCACCTTGGTCTGCACTGTTTGTTAGGATAAAACCCAACTTCCAGGACAGAAATACAATCAACAAAAACTAGTGTCAATCAAAAAAAGAAATGCAATCAACAAAAACTAGTGTCAATCAAAAAAAGAAATGCAATCAACAAAAACTAGTGTCAATCAAAAAAAGAAATGCAATCAACAAAAACTAGTGTCAATCAAAAAAAGAAATGCAATCAACAAAAACTAGTGTCAATCAAAAAAAGAAATGCAATCAACAAAAACTAGTGTCAATCAAAAAAGAAATACAATCAACAAAAACTAGTGTCAATCAAAAAAAAAATACAATCAACAAAAACTAGTGTCAATGAAAAAACAAAAAACAATCAACAAATACTAGTGTCAATCAAAAAATGAAAACTGGAGCTGGGACATGACTATGAGCTGTCTCATCTGAATCTACTTCCTTTTCTACAACCTATTGTGTCTATCTAGTCAAATATTAACATGAAAATTTCATATGTCCCTGACCTCTTTCTGTCGAAGTTGCTCAGACTCGTGTAAGTTATCCTTAGCTCTGCTCTTCTCATTCTGAAGTCTCTCTGTAAAACAAGTAAAAACAAGCCATGGTGAATCCACCATGATAACAGCACATACTCCTGTATAATGAATTCCTGTAAATGAATAATTTTATTTTATCACAAGCAGTGAATTCAATGCATATCAAATGTGAGTAAAATTGGTATTTTTCTACAGTGAAAAAATATCGTATTTTTTCACTAGTGACTGATACGATTTATATTTACACTGTAGAATAGAGCAAAACAAGGCTTTCTCGGCAATATTTTGTGACTGGGATTTTTAACATAAGGTTGCTGTCCGTTCTAAGGCGGTGGTTCTGTTGTTGTTGACTTTTTGTTTATTGTTACTTCCATTGTGGGAGTCTGTAATTGTTCTATGTTTTGTTGTATTTTACTTTATGTCCCTTCTAGTATTGCAATCATCTTGATGGGGAAGAGAGAGCTGGTTGCTTTGCTTAATTTGTCTTCCTGGTGTCTTGTGATGGTTGAGCGGCTCTTCCTCGAGGTGCCAAGGGGTTGTCTGCAGTTTGTGATTGTGGTATTTCTTGATCATACTCACTTACTATTTTTTAAGTGAAGTATATTTGTCAAAAATAACGCTACGCATGCTGTGACGTCAACATCAAACATAATGACGTCACTGTTTGACCTGGCGTAGCGCCGGTTTGCACGTGACGCCTACCCTGAGGCACACTCAATAGAATTTCTTTAAATGCTGATTTCTTGCGTTTCATTCGTTAAAATATGATTCTAAGCCATTTTCTAGGTGCAAACTTCGTTTACACCCAATGTTATACCCAATAAACACACTGCAAAAGTCAAATCGAACGAGAAACGACCAATTAAAGAGTAAGGTTGTGATTTCTGTATTTCCTTTGAGTATAAAATAAAAAGAAAATTTACTTTTTCTCGGCAAATACCAAATATATTTCATCTCGTGTGGTGAAAATATCAGCATTTTCACTCGTGCTACGCACTTGTGAAAAATACTGATTTTTTTTCACCCCACTTGATGAAATATATTTGGTATTCACCTCAAAAAAGTAAATATCCTCTATATATTTAACCATCATTAATGATTTTTGAAAATAATTTACCCTTACCCTACTGAGTAAACTAATCCATTGTTGCTCTGTTTGCAAAAGCATTTAAAGGTGTCTCTATAATTTCTGGCCTTCGGGCTAGGACGGCCAGAAATCATAGAGACACCTTTTAATGCTTTTGCAAACAAAGCCGACCCAGATCAGGCAGCTCTTAGAAGAGCTGCCTGATCAGGGTCTACTCTGTTTGCTTATTGAAATATGATATATCTGATCCTACACAAGTGGACCTGACAAGTACCAACATGAAAAAAGGGAGCGCAGTGGCTCAGTGGTTGAGTGCTTGACTTGAGACCGAGGGGCCGCGGGTTCAAGCCTCACCACTGTCACAGCGTTGTGGTCCTTGAGCAAGACATTTATCCTAGCTTAGTACTGGTCCAACCCAGGACGAACACTCCCTGTTTAACTGAAAGATTGTTGATGGAACGTAAAGAATCAAATCAAACAAACAAACAAAACCAACATGCCAGTCTATTTATAGAATTATTCATAGTGGTTGAAGCCTAGCATGAATATTCATGAAAGAAAAGGTTAATTAATCTGCTGACCTCAACTGAGATTTGAAGCCAATTCAGATGAATAGTTTTATATATTGGCGTGGAGTCATTAACTGAATGGAAAACACTGTAGATCCTGACCAACTGGCTTTTGGATTGCCAGTGTTTTCAAAGAGGCATATCAGGAGTAAGCAAGACAAGAGTTAAATATTTTGAATAGAATTTCCAATAGACTTGCATAATGAAATATTTTGTTATAGAAAAGCATAGCAGAAAATAAATTACAAACCATAAAACTTGAGACCGAGAGGCCGCGGTTTTGAGCCTCACCGGCATCACTGCTTTTGTATTGTTTTTGTTTGATTTGATTCTTTATGTCCCATTAACAATCTTTCATTTACAACCCAGTGACGCCGGAGAAGCTTGAACCCCAGGCCTCTCGGTCTCGAGTCAAGCATTCTACCACTGAGCCACTGCGTTCCCTACCAGCGTCACTGCGTTGTGGTCCTTGAGCAAGACACATTTGTCCTAGCTTAGTACTGGTTCAACCCAGGAAGACCCATCCCTGTTTAACTGAAAGATTGTTGATGGGACCTACAGAATCAAATCAAACAAACAAACAAACCATAAAAGACAGGAATGACCACAGGGACCAGTTCAGCATTTAAATAGGGGATCTCTGCCATATAGCATGAGATTTCCAACAATGTCGTATATGCGACCAGCAAAGGCTTAGACCACTTTGCTAGTGGCTTGAATATTCTACGACTCTTAGGCCACTGATTGAACCTTATTTGGAGTTTCTAAGCTTAAAAGGAAGCTGCATATGCTCATCTGAGTCTACACTTGTCAAAATACCACATTGTTGGAAATCTCATGTTGTGGCTCATATTTAATATAATAAGTGCACTGTGCATATAGCTTTTTACAAATTTTATACCATTTTTGAAAGCACTAGACCCAGATCAGCTGGCTTCTTATGAGGCCAGTAAACAGAATCCAGTATCAGGATCCAGGCTGGGGAGACATGATTATGTAATACTTATATTGTCAAACTGAACTGGTTCCTGTGAGAAGAATAGCAAAGGAGGAAGCTTGCTATCATTTTCTTACCATCAAACTGTGAGCCTTTCATCTTTAGCTCAGCCTGTAGAGAGGTTACTTGCTCTTTTAGTTCAAAAATTATGTCCTGTTGCTGTCGACATCTTCTCTCAAAGTCTTCAGTCTGAAATATCAAAAGTGTGATGCAGTACCTTAACTAGTAAGCATAATTGCGTATTTACCCAATTGAAATATGAAAAAAAGCAATTAAAATTGATTTTGTAGCATAACAAAACGCAAGAGAAAAATATAGCAAGAAGTGAGCGAAGCTCACATACCCCCGGCGGTAGCCATCAGAGGTTGTAACACTTTCAGAGAAACGACAAAATTGTCAAAGATTTCATAATCCTAAATCAAGTAGTTTCTGAGAAAACTTTGATGAAAAATGTCCATATGAGTTATATAAGAGTGACAGAAGGAAAAATTGAAAATTTGAAAAAAGAAGGCAAAATGAGGATTAGCACCTTAGTTTTCATTTACACAATACACTTCTCCTACCTGAACGTACACAAATAATTTCATAATCCTAAATCAAGTAGTTGCTGAGAAAACTCTGACAAAAACGTCCATATGTGTTATATAGGAGTGACAGAAGGAAAAATTGAAAAAGAAGCCAAAATGAGCTTTAGCATCTTTATTTTCATTTACACAATACACTTAGCCTACCTGAAGGTGTACACTAAATTTGAAAACACTGGCTCCAATAGGAGCCGAGAGATCTGCGACAGAAATTTTCATTGGAGAGAAAGAAAAATGAATAAATAAAGGGACTGATAAGCAATATGTGGCTGTTCTTTTGTTACACAATACAACTAATCACTATCCAGCTTTGTACCAAATTTCAGAATCCTAACTTAAGTAGTTGCTGAGAAATCTTTGACAGAAAAAATGTCTATATGTATTATATAAGAGAGAAAGAAGGAAAAAATGAAAATTTGAAAAAAGAAGGCAAAATGATGATTAGCATCTTAATTTCCATTTACACAGTACACTTTGCCTTCCTGAAGGTGTACACAAAATTTGAAAACAATGGCTCCTGGAGCTGAGAAGTCTGTGACAGAAATTTCCATTGGAGAGAAAGAAAAATAAATAAATAAAGGGACTGATAAGCAATATGTGGCTGTTCTTTTGTTACACATTACAACTCATCACTATCAAGCTTTGTACCAAATTTCAGAATCCTAACCCAAGTAGTTGCTGAGAAATCTTTGACGAAAAATTTTTCAATTGGAGAGAAAGAAAAACGAACAAATAAAGGGACTGATAAGCAATATGTGGCTGTTCTTTTGTTACACAATACAACTCATCGCTATCAAGCCTTGTACCAAATTTCAGAATCCTAACCCAAGTAGTTGCTGAGGAATCTTTGACGAAAAAAAAAGTTTACAGACAAACAAACAAACAAACAGACAAACATATTTACAGAAAAGGCAAAAACTATATACCCCCTATATACTTCGTACCGGGGGTATAATCAGGATACGCAATACAAGTAAATAGCCATGCATACTGGCTTTTACCACTGCCGAACTATAACTCCCCAACAGTTGTGGATTTCCGTTCAGAGACCTGAATCCTCGCTATTAGGTATGCTGTTATTATTGGGGAGTTTGCGCCGTCCGGGTTTTTATTTTTTCTGTCCAGCTATAGAACACAGCCAAATGAATGGTTCACTGCATTTACTCGATTACTGTACAATAATGAAATGTTAGCAAAAAACCAGTGTCAGAAATTGAAAAAAAAGTCGTCAAAGTCCAAGTGTGGAATTTTGAGAAACAAACTAATAAGAAAATATGGGCTGTTTGAGCCATTTTTGTCCCCCGCCTTTTCGAAGAAAAGCGGAGGGACATAGTTTTCGGCATTCCGTCCTTCCGTCCTTCCGTCCTTCCGTCCGTCCTTCCGTCCTTCCGTCCTTCCGTCCCCCTAATATAGTAGGTACCTTGTGTGCGCAACTCCTCCTACAGTTTTATGCCGATTCTTTCGAAACTTTACAGATGTTTTAGTCATGGTCTGAAGATATGCATGTGGTTTGGATATTATCCTGAGATTATTTTTTGTCACTTTTTTCGCAATTTGAACTTAGTCATTTTTAGGCGTTTTTACTATCAAAGTGAAAAGATAGTGGGTACCTTGTGTGCGCAACTCCTCCTACAGTTTTATATCGATTCTTTTGAAACTTCACAGGTGTTTTGTACATGGCCTGAAGATATGCATGTGGTTTGGATATATTCCTCAGATTATTTTTTAACACTTTTTCCGCCAGTTGAACTTAGCCATTTTTCTGACATTTTTACTATCAAAGTGAATGGATAGTGGGTACCTTGTGTGCGCATCTCCTCCTACAGTTTTATATTGATTCTTTTGAAACTTCACAGGTGTTTTGGACATGGTCTGAAGATATGCATGTGGTTTGGATATAATCCTCAAATTATTTTTTATCACTTTTTCTGCTATTTTAACTTAGGCATTTTTCTGGCGTTTTTACTGTCAAAGTTAATGGATACTGGGTACCTTGTGTGCGCAACTCCTCCTACAGTTTTATGCCAATGGCGGGGGACATAAATTCTCTGAATTTGCTTGTTTCCTTTGATCCCCAGCCAGTCATCACCAGTATTGTGAATGAATTGATTGATTTCTGTGTCAGACCAGGATTAATAATAGCATCATCAATAATTAATGACATTGTAGATGAGTTTGAAACCGAAAGCAGCTTGCACTTCTACTGTCAATTATCAAGAAAAATGCAAATTTAATGATGGCATAAGACACTTATAAAAAAAAAAAAACAATTGAAAAAATAATAAAAAAAAAGAATAAACATTTCTTGAAAAAATATAGAAAACCCAATTAAAATTTGCAATACCCAATTGAATGAAAAAGGAGTGGGTAACATACCTAATTACTGAAAAAATTAATCAAGGTACTGGCCTGATGTATGGTTAACCTTTACAGTGCTATCATGATAGCAAGATGACAAATTTGATGACTGAATTTTGGAAAAATAGGACTTGACATTTCATGTGCATCATCTGCTGGAGAAGAACCAAAATAACAAAATGTCAGCTTCCATTTAACCAATTTCAGACCAATGGAATTTTCCACAAAACAATATACAATAACAGGATGGTCTATTGTATATATTAAGGAGTCAAAGGTTATCAACTCAAAACAAAAATTGCCCACCATTTTTGAACTGATCTGGATCTAAACTATTTGCAAAGGTTATCAGCATAATCTGTTGTTAAAGCATAAATCTGCAGCAGATGAAATCAGCAGACATTTTCATCTGCATTTTAGGCTATAGCAAGCATGCTCAAATGGAAAACAGAAAGAAACATTATTTCAAGGGTTTCATTAGCAGGGTTCCCACAGAAATTCAAAAGCACAATTCCAGGATTTTTCCATGATTTTCCATGATCAACAATGTAATTTCCATGACTATTTAATGCAAAGCCTCCAACATCCCATTTTAGCAGCATCTTCACAACCCTGAGCATAAATGGGGAATGCAGCAACAACAGCATGCTTGTAGACCATGCATGCATTTTAAAATAATGAAAACTAGAAACCACCAGTATCCAAAAACTAGCTGTCAGACACTAGTGTGTCCGACAGCTAGTTTTCTGGCTACTGGTGGTTTCGTCAAATTATTTCACAAAATTCCATGATTTTTCCATGATCATTCAGTTTTTTCAAATTCCATGACTTTTCCAGGCATTTTCCAGGTTTTCCATGATTTCCAGAGCTTGTGGGAACCCTGCATTAGCTTCAGTAATTCCACCATAATGCCAAGGGCACAATATACCTTTGTCTCAAAGGAGATGTTCTTCTCATTAGCTTCTGATAATTCTTTCAATAACTTCATCTCTGTATTAGCCCGGTCCTGAAAAATAAATGAGCTGTGACATGTGATTTCAAACAATGTGGCATTTTAAAAAATGTTGAATCATACGAGCCTGTGAAGCCTCCATTTAAGCTTAGAAACTCCAAATGATGTTCAGCCAGTCGCTCAATATTCATAGAATATTCAAGTGTCTAGCAAAGGCTCTGATCAGACTGCGCATATTCGCAGGCTGATCTGAGGCTTTGCTGGTCGCACATGCCACATACCACATGTCCCGGCTAAAATTTCCTTGCCATCTGAGAAATTTTGCATGCTTTTTGTCTTCTGCTGTTTTTTTCGAAATTGACTTTTTTGAAAAATTCTTTCAGGATACCTTCAGAGTGTCAAACAGTTTGGATCCAGATCAGGCTTGACAATTTGTCAGGCCAGATCTGGGTCCAAACTGTTTGCAAGGTTATCAGCAGACAACACTAGTAAGTAAAGAGTTTAATTATAAACAACAAAACAAAACATGAGATTAGAACGCAACAGAAAATATAATTCTAACATCACAAATTGACTTGCATATTTATAGTTTTCTGATTTGTTAAAGTTTATTTTCTATTTAATTAAGTACGCGCTGAATGCTAAGAAAGTCATCATGAATATTCATGCTAAGCTCCACCCACTATGAATAACTATATAAATAAACTTTCATGTTTGTACATAGAACAAAGAAATTGCTTGTCAGGTCCACTAGTATAGGATCATATCTAATCATATTTCCATAAGCAAAAATAGTAGACCTTGATCAGGCAGCTCTTACAAGAGCTGCCTGACCTGGGTCTGCACTGTTTGCAAGTCTTAAAATGTGTCTCTATGGGGGGGTTAAAGGTTATGCAAGACAAATTGAATTCAATGGTATTTTGAAAAATAATAGGTCACGTCTCTTGTGTGTCAGGTATAATAATGTCATTTTAGAACTCCTTAGATCTTTGGCATTTCTGAATGAGGTAATTTTCATCAAAGAGTTAGTTTTAGTCTTATCAGTAAAATGTCAGAAACCAAATAAACAAAGAAAATAGAATAGTTTGACTTTACTTGTAGTGCAGGGGACAAAAATTCCACTTGTCCGCTCATAATTACGAGCGAAATCTAGAAAGGACGAGTAATTCTTCCCAAAGCACTCGTCCTACAGGACAAGTGCTTTGGAAAGAATTACTTGAGGAAGACATATTACTCCTTCATGTTCTTTATTGCATATGGTTTTAAAGGACAAGTGCATGTGTTTGCAGGATGAGTGAAATTGTAAGTCACTTGTCCTGCAGGACAAGTGCACTATTCAAATATTTTTGTCCCCTGTAGTGAGTGTACCAGAGTAAATTACCTCTCTCTCCCTTCTGATGTCACTGTGATGGACAGAGGAGGAGTCTGACAGCTCCTGCTTGAGACGGTTGATGATCACACTGTAATCGTTGGCCTTCTGTTCTGCCAGGGCTAGTTCAGACTCAGTCATTGCAAGTCTACAATAAATATCAGAGTTACAGATAAGAGGACAGACTTCTAAATTGAACAGTAAATGACTGTAAAGCCTTGACCAAACCACTTCAGGCCCCGAGGTTATAGAACTTTTTTCATACTCAACTCAGCTGAGCACAAAATTTATCCTGCTCATAAATGTTAAAATGCCAACAATTAATGGCATTTTAACATTATTAACATAATAAATACAACATCTGAGAGGCTTAAAGCAAGAAACTTCTTTATTTGTCAGTATTTTAGTTTTTATGAGCAGCTTAAATTTTGTGCTCAGTTGAGTTGAGCAGGAAAATAGTTTTATAACCCCAGGGCCTGACTTAGGAATTGAGCAGTCTAAGAGAAAATCTTACTTTTTTGCCTCCTTTAGATATTTGCAGGTTATATTGCAATTGTTAACTCTTTAGCTGCTAGATTTCTTAAATGGAATCTTCCAGTTGATGATCTGGACAAACCCATCCTGTTATCAATAATATAAGAATCAATCAGGAGTGTGAGGGTAGGATAGAAAAATCCATCCCGAGGATCGCTGTTTCAGGTATCCCAAGGGACAGATTTTTCTGTCCTACCCTCACAAAAATAATGGATTCTTTTTCTTGCTCACCACTGTTTTTTATTTATTTATTTTAAAATAAGCTTCCAGAAGTCCCTGAATGTGCTAAGATGCAATTACACATGATGATGTTACTTGACGTCCTGGATAAGATAGCATGGGTATGATAAGATTTTATATCCCAAGGTAAAATCTCAGATATCCTCATTAGGTGTGCAAGAAATAATTTGCTGAATTAAACAAACAGATTGTCCCTAATCAGACTGCTCCTTGACCAAATTATTGCATGCTGGGTAATTTTTCATGCTTTTGTTGTCGACTGTTGTCCGTAACTTTTTCAAAAAATCTTTCAGGAACACTATCAGGGTGTCAAACAGTTTGGATCCAGATCAGGACATGTTCTGTTGGTCCTGATCTGGGTCCAAACTGCAAAGGTCGCTTCACGCAAAAAAGACTTAAATAAGACTAATGGTGAGGGAGTTGGAATTAAATAATGCTTTGACTACAATTGTGATATTCCTCTTATTTCACACCAATAAAGTTCATTTTGAACAATCAAAGTGCAAAAGATAAGCATAATTGTTACATGACTGGAGAGAATCCTGTCTCCTGATTGGCCCAATTTGTCTTCATAAATCTCTATGTCTACCTGGAAACTGGTCTGTCTAAACTGGTCCACAAGTTAATATTGCATGAAAACCAGCTCGAACTTGTTTTCAGAAGTTAATATTTTTGACACTTCTGCAATATTATCCTCTAGAGAGCTAAAAATAGCATGATGTGAATCTAGCATGTGCTGCATGAAATCGACATGATTTGCTGTTTCGCTGCCCAACAGGTAAACTAAAGACTTTCGTGAATTTTTACAAGTTTTGCTTTGTTTTGTTTGCTTATTTATCTTTGTTTGAATAAACAAACTGTGAAAAACAGTTTTATGATATCATTTTATATTCCCCATTAAGAGAATTAATATACATTTGAAAATGCAAAATATTACATTAAAATATTTTAATAACAGTTGCTAAAACTTGTGAGAAAGTCCTTAGATGTCTTAGATTAAAGGTTGAACATGTCTTTAATAACAAAAGTGAAAGTATAGGTCAATTAACACCTGACGGATCAAAGGTCAGACAAGTCTATTTAGGAGCACGAGAAAGGTAAATAAGATTGTAACGGTTATTTCTCGCCTAACACTTACTGCCCGTGCAACAACATTTCCAATAAATATGTAACGACATGACCAAAACAACAACTACAGGCTTAGTCGAGCTGTCAACGTCTTGAATTGCAAATAGGGAAGGTTGCCGAGTTCGAATCCGAGAGTTCGAGTCCCAAAGATATTTTTTATTAGCAAATCTTTTTTTTTTTGGTGGGGGAGGGGGGGGGGTGGTAGGAATGGTAAATTCACTACCTTTGGGTTCCAGTGATATGACAATTTAGTTCATTTTAATTTTATTGGAGAAAAATCACAAATTTGGCGGGAATGGCGGTCCGCTGTTCTGAACTTTACTATATTATATTCCTGCTATCTTCAAAACATGATAACATTTATTTTGACTACTCTGTGGCAAATTGTATCACCTAATGCGTTTTTATGATTGTTTCAATGCGAGGAATAATTTCGCCTTCAGCCTATTACTGCTATCAAGGAACTGATTGAAGAGGTCATACCTGGTGACTGGGTGAAGTGCGTCGAGCATGTTTTGTCAGTAGAGCGGGTATACATACATGTACTAGTTAAAGGAGATCGCGGCAGAGGAAGGTCATGAGCCAGTGGTGATTGATCTTGCATCGGGCTCCGACTGCAGCTCTGATACTGACACTGCCAGTTAGACAGAGGGCATTTGAAATTAATTGTGTCTGAAATTTAATAAATTATGAAATAAAATATATACCATGATGAAAAAATAGAATAGAAAAAGAGCTCAAATGAACACGCACACTTATATTAAAAGTAAAAAAGGCCTGACCAAGACTCGAACTTGCTTTACTTATGCCTAATTAGACTAACATTAAGGCACTGTTGCTTACCTACCGAGCTACAGAGAAAGTTGAGTAAAATGGTGAAAGTTACCTATATAATCATGATAATGTATTATGTTACGCCTATGATGCTGCTTTATAATGGTTTCTACCTGTTTCCCCTTTTTAAAACAGTTATTGACTTCAATTTCGGTAGACATAAGGATTTATCTACCCTTAAAAGTGATATTAACCTCGGCCTAGCGACCTCAGTGAATTATCACTTTTACTGGTAAATAAATCCTTATGTCTACCTCATCGAAGTCAATAATTGTATAATGTCCTGAACTCACTTTGAGGCTAAGGAATTAAAAGATGCCTTTCTCTCAGCCAGAGCAACCTGTAGCTGACCTATTTTGTTGGAAGATGATCTGAAAAGAAAACATTGTGACAATGAGATAGCACAAAATTGGAGAATACCAAAAATATATATACCATACATCCCCTTATTACAGGGGGTAATATTTCAAATGGTCTGGCTGAAAATCTAAAATATGCATCAACTTAACCCTTATTAAGTAAATATTTTTGGTCTGAAAATGTTGTCTGATTATTACCTCTGCTGCATATATTCAAATGCACACCAGAATACTTCACATAGGTCCAGATAAGGAATTTTTGTTTGTGCAAAATTTTAATTATTTTCTTACCCATCAATTTAAACATGTGATTTGGGTGCTCAAAAGAACCGTCTCATTGAGACGGTTCTTTTGAGTACCCACAACATATGTTTTGGATGAGAAATAAAGAAAATAATTTTGCAATACACACTCTTATCTGGAAGCCTGCTTCAACCTTGGAAGCAAACACTATGAACCCTAGTCTAATCTGGGTTCATATTTTTTGCAATATAAGCTATGAAAAGTCATAAGTAAATCGAAAAGTAGATGACAACTGTCATGAATGGCCGTAAAAGGGTTAAGTACAGTTCATGTGTTGGAATTGCGCTGTACCTATCTGAGCTCAAGCTAATGTAGTGAGTGCTAATCAGAAATGATCTAAAATCAACTTTATGAAGGTCTTTGCAGCAACATAAAGAGTTGTTAAACACTTTTTGACTGAAATGCATACAACTTGTTTATTATATCTATGGTCTAACCAAATTGCTCCAGTTACATGCACAATGTGCTATCAAAATGTTGTCAATGGAATGTCAATAGGATGATTTTCTTATGCCCTTTGATAATTTGATAAGGCACAGAAGTTGGAAATACAAGTACATAGGGCTGGCTAATCGAAGCCAAAATGCTAATCGATAATCAGTCCTTGCATTTCGATATATAAACGATAAGTAATCGCTTAAACTTGACAGAGGGTCTCGGAACGTTTAGACAACTCTTGCATGGTCAATGGCATTGATTTCCCCATCATTTCACAAAACAACACCAGGTAGCATGTGTTATATATTCAAAAGATAATAAATTCTAAATAAAAAGTGGCACCTTTGCTCAAAACAAGTCGTCATCCACTCTGTTGGAAGAAAATTGACTTGCTAATTGGCGAAGTTGGTAATTAAACTCGCAGTCGACCATTGGTGTTGTCAATTTGACGTTGCGTAACATCATACAAAAGGAAGTCAAGTATGCATGGCATGAACACCTTCGTGTAAAATAAGACCCGCTGTAAACGTCAGTAAAATTGAAAGCTTCTAAACTCGAATTTAACCACGGAAAAAACAACTTTCATGCTAGATTATGCATTTGATGGTTATTACATGATTTTGTACTACTTTAAACTGGCAGAGAAGCGCAAGTATAACTTTTTCAAACAATCAGTTGTTGAGTTAGCCTGCAGAGTACAACATTTTACTACTTCGTTACAGCAATTTATACACATCCACTGTTATGACAATGCACTTCCAGTCTAAACAAAAAATAACACGAGGCAATTACGCTTGGATTTTAATTGAATAAATTAACAGAACTTCCATTATAAGTTACCGATTCTTGAATTTTTATATCGATAATCGTTTTTCTTTTGTATATCGACCGATTAACCAATATTTCGATTAATCGTGCCAGCCCTACAAGTACACTGTTTGCAATGGCCACTTTAGAAATTCCCCTGTAAATTTAGCAGATCTGCCATGAAAATATGAGGAAACAATTAAATACAGATATCAGATGTCCACATAGCCAATATCATGTTTATTCAACTGTATTGCATTATAATGGTCAAACTCTTTAAGACTTAATATGAAGTTCAATGATCATGAAATGTTCTAGGTGTGCATTTGTTAAGACACAGAAGCAAATATGGAATATAGGGTTATTGCGCTGATATCTATGATTTTTTACCAATGAAGGACAAAAAAGTCAGCGTGTCAGATATCAGAGCTTTTAACATTTTATTTTATAGCTTTAACAATTTTTTTGTCATTTTCCAAAAAAAATAACCAGAAAATTGAAGTTTTATGATGTAAAAGTCGATCCTTCACACTTCATAAGTTTAAAAAACAACAAAAACACACAAAACAATTGGACGCACAATAACATAAACAGCAATGCTATACAATCATAATCTGTGATGGCATACAAAATGTGCTGATATCCAACAAACATGCATGCCAATACGTAGTGATATTTGCATAATTGTTACTGTGCTTTAATCACCAATTTATTCCTTACCATGATGAACAACATTTTAAAAACAACAAAGATCCAGATCAGAAGCCAGATGACCATCATCCACACTGCTTTCAACTCTGCTCATTAAATTGTATTAAAAACTGGAATCCTGCTAATTAAGCAGATAAAAAATTGGGGACTAGTGTAGTTGGTATATAAAAGTATCTAGCATGGTAAGGGTTATTCAATGGATATCAACAATGCCCTTATGTGATGTTAATACCTTTTTGACTCCCTGAGTAGCTCTTCTTGTTGATCAATGGTTCCCATCAATTCATCCATCTAGAAAATACAGACTATCGCTTTATCTTTAACCCTTTGTGTACTAATAAATTCTTCCATCTGATTTGATTCAATGAGCTTGGTGTGGTTCATTGTATATATCAAGGGGTCACAGGTTAAAATTTCCAAATTAAGATGTACTTCAAACACTGAAGATTGTTTTTATTTATTTAAATCAACAGTGCAGACTCTGATGAAATGCAGCATTATGTTGCATTTCATCTGGGTCTTCTCTGTTTACCAAAGTACTCGTTTAGGGAATTCTATTATAGAAAGAGATAACCCATTTATGCAAAATAGGATCTTCCATACTTACTGTTAATGCCCTGTTCAAATGGTCAAACTTTAATCATGCATGTACAGCTATCCAATGCGGAAAGATGTCTTCTTTGTGTGAGAAATGATTGTTTGGGACTGTGTAGATGTGAAGTCTTCTCTAAGCCTACCCTGTTTGCCTCTTGATAAGTACCAAAATCTCACAAGCCAGCAACTGTTTTCTGTGTTTATTTGACATGTAAACAATACTAAGGAACTTTTCAATAAATCCACTTATAAATCCACTTATATTAATACACTGTTGCATAGATATGAAAAGCATAATCTAAAATATATTCAGATATATGATAATGATTGCCTTTACTACTGCAGGTCAATTTTTCACTTATTTGAATGCAAAAGGTTTCTTATGTTATAGCTAATCTTGATTATCAACCCTTAAAGCACCAGCAAAAAAATGCATCTGAAAATGTTGTCTGCATTATTTGTCTGCTGCATATATTTGCTAACATTATTGACTAATGCAAGTATAGAGGAAAACAGTGCAGACACAGATCAGACTTCTTCTACAGGAACAGTATGATATGGGTCTACACTATTTATCAAAGAGCCCTCAAAAGCATTTCAGCGGACAAAAAAAGCTGATGACGTTGTGATAAGCGCTTTAAGGGTTAATATAAGCCTAGTATTTGTCACCCAATGCTTTTGACCTATATGCCAGGAATGCCTGTGTAAAATGCTTTACACTCAATTGAAGGCAAACTCCTATTAACTCTTACCCCACCACTTTTTTGTCCTGAAAATGTTGTCTGCTTTTTACATTTGCTGCACATATTCAAGTGAACTTCAGACCAGATTTTTTCATGGAAGCAAACAGAATGAACCTGGAGCAGTATGATCTTGGTCCATATTGCTTGCAATATAGGCTACATAAGAACATAAGCAGACAAGAGCAGCAGACGACGAAAGTTGTGACTGGCAGGCTAAGGGTAAAATATTGCAAGAATCAGGACACTTTTGCTGGTTTGAGTGACTGTGCATATACTACAGCAACCCTTTCATTTAATATTCTAGTGAAATCAAAGTTAGATTGTATCCAAAAGCAAGTCAAAACAGTACACAACAGCTGGGCCTGGTTTTAGAACCATCAATCATTTAATGAAGTTCATATTTGATATAAAGTTATTTACCCTGTTCAATAAATAAAAACAATTTGTCAACTAACCAACACTTTTATTTTTGACTTCGTTTGGTAAGAGAAAACAAATAAGTCTTAACCCTTAAAGTGCCAAGAAAAAAAATGCATCTGAAAATGTCGTCTGCTGAAGTCGTCTGCTGCAAATAATTGCCTAACATTACTGAGAAATTAAATATAGAAGCAAACAGCGTGGACCCAGAACAGACTGCTCCTATAGGAGCAGTCTGATCTGGGTCCACACTGTTTGTGATAGAGGCTTCTTAAACATTTCAGCAGACGAGAAAAGCAGACGAATTTTGCTGTGATTGGCGTATTAAGGGTTTAAGGTAGGGTTAAAGGTTGGCCTCACCTGAACATTCTTCTCCTTCTCTACATGAGCTAAATGTTTGGTTAGAAGAGAAGTTTTCTGTTTGTGGTCTTCTGTTATTAGTGCTCTGTCCTGGTTCTGACTGATGGCAGTCTCTGGAAATAGTATTTACTTTATTATTATAATAATCATTTTCATTATTATTAACCCTTTTCATTCTGGAGATTCGTAAACAGGTATTTTGGCAAACAGTGAAGACCCAGGGGCGGATCCAGGATTTCTTGAAAGGGGGTTCATATGTATAAGAGGGGGCTCAGAGAGGATTTGCTCTCATCTTTCTTGAATATCTCATGAAAATTAAATAATTTGGTCTCATTGAGACCAAATTATTTCATTTTCATAGGATATTTAAAAACAGGGGTGGGTGGGGGGTGGTGGGGAGGGGGGTTCGAGCGAACCCCTTGAACCCTCTTAGAGCCCTCTGGATCTGCCTCTGATACCCGATGAAATGCTGCATAAGGTGGCATTTCATCAGGGTCTGCACAGTTTGGTAAGATAAAAACAATCTTCTGGGACAGAAATACATAATTTTGACTGGCAACCCCTTTAAATACAAAATTGACAATTCCATAGTTTTTGTTTCAATATTTTTGGGAAAATCCATCAGAATTATGGATGAACTCACTAACTTTCAAGACGATTCTAACAAGTGGTCAAACTTAGGGTATGAAAGCAGAAATAAAAGACAAATTGATGATTAAAAGATAAATTTATGGTTCTTATCTGGAGCTGTGATTTTTTCTTCATAGCCATATCAACAACAATTAAAATATGGTATCTGTTCTAAAATTTCAAACACTAGTTCCCTGCCAAAAAGGCTTAGACAATCAGTGCAGGCCCAGATCAGACGAAACAGTCTGATCAGGTCTTCCCTATTTGCTATTCTGACAAATAGTCTGCTAATTCCAGCCCTAATAACAATTATTTTATTTGAGAACAGAAAGAAAACAGTGTTCAAAACTTTAGAATGTTTATCACATGACGTCGCCTCTGGGAGTGAAATAATGCCATGCAATAAAATCCATAAACCACTAGTGGTTTACAGATTTTCAGGAAAAATTATAACATCCATTACAACGTTGCAAACATAATGACAAAAATATAACATTTTTACGGCAGGAATGAGATTTCAAAGTAATCTTAATGTCATATGATAAATAGAATCTAACATTCGTGCTCTTGTATTATTGAATTTATTAAACTTGTTGCGAAAAACAGATAAAATGTTCAGCAAGCCTCATGTTTTATCTCTTTTCCCCAACTCATTTAATAAATTCAATAAAACATGAGCACTCATGTAAGATCCTCTATTTATCATACCTATAGCTTTGAGAATATCAGCAGGAATATTGTTGCCTGCCAGCTCTATCCTAGTCAGTGTCTTGTTAGTCTGTAACATTTCAACAATAGCTCTTCCTCCTAGCAAACCTACATTGTTCCAACGCAAATCTGAAACCAGAACATTTAGTTATAAATATTGGACCATACACTCGGGCCATTTAATAACAAATTTGTTAAACTTATCAGACACATGAAAAGACCACACGTGTAAGATTCTGCTTTGATTTGATGCTTTACATCCCAGTAAACAGTTCAGTTACTGTAAATTCAGAAATTTTCGCGAAGGTTTTATTTCCGCAAAACTTCGCATATGCGAAGTTTCGTGAAAATAAAATCCTCAGGAAAGGGCGTAATCACTCTGTTGTTTACTGATATGAGTAAATCATGCCAAAATCACAATATTTTTACATCGCAAATATGTCTTTTAACGCTATTCGCGAAAATAAAATTCTTGCAAAAATTTCCGAATTTACAGTATGTCAGGCCATTTTTCTGGTTGTTAAAATGTACTCGAAGTGAGGATGTAGTGTCTTGCTCAAGGACACAACACAGTGCCTCTGGTGAGGCTCAAACCAGATCACTCTCAATCTCAAGGCCAGCACCCTACCACTAAGCTGCAGGGCTAGTCATAAACAGGTTGGATGTAGATCAGGCTCAAAATCATTCAATATGATGTCTACTGCAATTACTGTGTGCTCCAAGGTTTATGGTGTGGACTAGATTAAGTGTAATTATATGTGTTATTTTCATATTCTTTGGAAAACTTAGTTGGTTCATGGGATTTTTGCTCCCAAAAACAAGATAATCGTTCAATCATGTTGAGTTGCCTTCAGAGAGAGAGAGAGAGAGAGAGAGAGAGAGACAGACAGACAGAGAGGATAGATGAAGTGGAGAAGAAAAAAGCCTTTCCACCTAACTCTTCATTACTGCACTGCTCAAGTAAAACAGGCCATAGTTCTACTCAAGATTACAGTAAGACCTGTCTTAAGTGGCCACTCAAAAAGAAGACCAAAAATTGGTTTTCAAGACCTATTATGGCCTAATGCAGGTCAAAAGTGTTGCAGAATGAGCATTCTGCAATACTTTTGACCTTCATTAAGCTACCATTTGTCTTTAAGACCTTTGTTTTATCTATTTTTGAGTGGCCGCTTAAAACAGGTTTTAAGATCTTAAGTGGCCACTAAAAAAGAAGACCAAAAATTGGTTTTCAAGACCGAATATTGCTTAATGCTGGTCAAAAGTATTGCAAAATGCTCCAAGACCTATTATGGCTTAATGCAGGTCAAAAGTATTGCAGAATGAGCATTCTGCAATACTTTTGACCTTCATTTAGCTACCATTTGTCTTTAAGACCTTGTTTTGTCTATTTTTGAGTGACCTCTTAAGACAGGTTTTACTGTAGATTAATATGATGCCCTTCCGCTGAGAGTGACAAAGTATCTTCACACCATCATCTTCAGCATGGTAAGGGTTAATAGAGTGAAATGACAACTCACCTAATGCTTTGATAGTGTGGTTCTGTTTTAAGGCTCTACACAGCTCTGCTGCAGAGTCATGGCTGATCTGGTTGTTTCTCAGATCTAAGGCCTGCAAACAGTTGTTGACGCCCACTCCCTCACAGAATATGGTGAAAGCATTGTCAAGCATGCCCAGGGCATTCCACTCCAAGCATAGACTGAAAGAAAAAGATCAAAAGTTTTCATTACAAACATAGATGTTATACTATACCATATTCATTTACATTTAATCAATAAGACATGATATGCTCTTGGGGATCCTGGACATATATATGTAATATAAAAGCCCGGGATTCACTGTGAATTGGAGTAGCTGGCAGTCATAGCAAAAAATGCATGACTGCTATAACTTATCTGTTACCAAATAGACACAGAATACAAAGTAGGTAGCCGATGCAATGTCTATTTTAGGTAGGGGATTGGGGAAATTCCCTCCACATTTTGAAAAGTCCCCCCCATACGCAGATCCAGGAATTTTTGCCAGGGGGGGTCCAGGCCCCACTGCCAGAAAACAGCTCTGACAACGTTTTTTTAAGTCCTCAACTTATTTTACAGTTTTACAGAGGGTGTCCAATGGTTATTTCGATGAAAACTATAATTTTCAACATTTTCCAGGGAAGGTCCAACTTTTTCCAGGGGGGTCCAAATGCTAATTTCTATAGAAACCCATATAACTTGTGATTTTCCACACACACTTTTTAAGAAGGAGGGGGACTAAGAAGAGAAAATATCAAAATTTAACTAAAATAATTTGTTTTTCAATACCCACCCCCACCCCTGCGGTTTTCAAATCCTAGAATAGACCTGTACTGCTGATAAATATATTACATGTATTCTAAAATCCAATTACCTAAGTATACTTTTATTATGTCTCAACATTTTCCCTATGGCTTCTGCAGCTGGTCCCCTGATATTGTTGCCCTGAAATAAATAAAAATCATATCTTATGTATTACATGCCTTAACCCTTGTCCTGCTGAACAGTGACATATATTAGAGCCTGTAATTCATTGGAGTTTGAAGTCACTCTATTAGAGTGACTTAAAACTCCAATGAAATACAAATATGTAACTCAAATAGCTTTGTAGGACATCTTACATACTATTAGGTCAATGAGGGAAAATCGATAGTGTTTATCTACACGATTTGCTTTTATCACGGTTTTTGAACACACAGCGGAATTTCTCTATTCTTTACCAACACTTTTATTATCTTTTCAAACAACGAAATAGTATAATTAAGATGATTATGAATCACACGGCATCTTAGTTTATGAAAATTGATAAATAGACACAGACATGGCCATGTTTGAAGCTTTATTCGTCACAGTGAAAGATGTATTGTTGATGACATATTTGATGAATCCTGCAACTTTCATAAAATCAGCCAGTAGTTACACGGTCATAACTCCAAAATATTAGTTTTAAAATTGCAGAAACATAGCATTTACAATTATTTCATATATCTTTTTTCAATTGCTATTAACAAAATATAGCAAGCAGAGATATTTACAACAAAGAATGCTCTTCATAGTACATATAAATGCAGCAGTTTCTCAAGGATGCGTCGCCATTTTGTGTACACGATGAATGGCACACCAGGTGTAAAGCCACGTGACACATACCCTGACATACCTATCTGGCTGAAAAATTGAGTTTCCAATCACTCTAATTTAGGTCACTGTGTTGAATATATTCATATGGCATGTTCACTTCTGCTTTCAAATCAGTTCAATTGTATGATTTCAATTAAAACAGTGGATACTGAGGCTGCATGGAAAACAGTGCATACCTAGATCAACTGGCTTCTGAAAAAACAATGCAGATCCTGATCAAAAGGCTTCATCAGAAGCCATCTGATCTGGATCTACAGTTGTTTTCTAAAGAGGATATATCTGGGTTCAGCAGGAGAAGGGTTAATTATTAATTATTCTAACACACCTCGCCTATAGAGCCTATTGAAAAAAAACGTGATATATCAAGCAATAATTCAGTTTTGAAATCGCGAGGAAAACGTGGGCTAGCTGATGTCATTTATTGCTGCAAAATGACGTCATTCATGGCGTTAGACGGTGTAACATCGTGTTTACGCTTAAAAGACGTTACGAATACATGTAAACGTATGCGACACAGTCCAACTATTGGCGGGAATTATTCAGTGCAATGGCGGAAAGTTGGAAGAAGCTAAAGCCTTCAAATGTGTTTTTGTAGTTTATTGTGTGTTAGAATTGAAATAGATCAGCTCTAGTGCTTGAATTGTTGATTAATAATATACTGTTTGTCGGTCAGTTGTAGGAAGATAAATCACTTGTGTTGCACGCTCGTGATTTGATCTTCTTTACAACTGACCTCCAAACAGTGAATTATTACACAACAATTCACTGCTAGAGCTGATCTATTTCTTAAATATAAATCGTAAATATAGTACTACAAGAAATAGTGCCAAATCCTCTTTCGAAATCACTAAACAACCAGATCAGGACCCAGATGATCAGGATGATCTGATCCACACTGTGTACCATGCAACATCAATACATTGTTATAAATGGGTCTTGTAACAAGAAAATAAGATTTTGCTGCATGTGAACAACAAAATCCACACAGTGTGATCAGCCATTTTGTTATTGGTTGTTGATTCAAAATTTAAATGCTACTGTCGTGCCAACCAAGAGTGACAGTGACATACTATTTTGTTTACAATTGTTAAGAAAAACATTAACTTGTACACTCCACTTGAGCTAATGTGAATCCATAGATCACTTGTGTATTAATCCTATCCTGCGGATAGGATTAATACACAAGTGATCTATTGATTAATAAGTCCCTGATAACTTTGTAAACAAAACATGACGTCACTGTCACTCTTGGCTGGCAGGACAGTAGGTTCAAAATTTTGTGATTCTGGCTAGCTTTTGTGACTGAACAGATTCGTTCAAGCGTTAATTTATTCAGCAGATTATGGGATAACGCTATGGTAATATAGCTTTTATATTTTGAACACCATTTTCTAAGTCCTCACCTAAAATTCATAATTTCAGATCTCATAAAGTGTTAGAATATATAGGCTAGCAAATAGAGATGGAAGGCCCTCATCTGCTCCCTAGGAGCAGACAGATTAGGATCTGCACTGTTTGTCCAGTTCATCTTTGCTCATAATGTATGAACAGATATAATACATGTATCTTACCTTCATGTCCAGTTTTCTGCAATATGTGTTCCTGGAAAATCCATGGGTCAAACCTTTCACACCTGCAATAAAGATCAATGCAAATCTCATTTGAGTACAAACTTCATATACTTAGCAGATGTATTGTAAATACAATGTATTTGGATACAGTCTAAAATGTAGTGACAGAAAATTAATTCAGGAGCAGTTTAATCTAGGTGATCTGAACCACAATTAACTGATATATGTATATGGATAGACCCACCTATATTCTTCTGTTTTATATGGTACAGTAAAAGAAAACTATTTTTAAGGTTAGTCTCATGCATGTTCAGGTATCAACAAAAATCTACATGCAATATTCATCCTATTTTCCAACATTTTAAAAGTCTATACCCTTTTTTGAAAATAGTTTTTATCCAGATCAGCTGGCTTCTGATTAGGATACACTTGAGCAGCGACATGTGATTTCCAACCAAGTGGCATTTTGAGAAGTGTAGACTCAGACGAGCCTGTACATCCTCCTTTTAAGCTTAGAAACTCCAAATGGTGTTCAGTCACTAGCTTAACAGTCATGGAATACTCAAGCAACTAGCAAAGGCTCTGATCAGACTGCACATTTGTGCAGGCTGATCTGAGGCTTTGCTGGTCGCACATACCACATTGTTGGAAATCTCATGTCGCGGCACAATAAATACATATTAGCTCTTTGCATGCTGGCAAAATCTTTTTTTAAATCATCAACTGGTTTGTTTTTCAAAATCAACTTTTTTAAAAATTTCTTTCAGGACTTCCATCAGAGTTTGGATCAAGATAATGCCTGACATTTTGTCTGGCCTCAGTGATCTGGATCCAATATGTTTGCAAAGGTTATCAATTTAACAGAAGATAAAGAGTTTTTGTTTTGGGTTTGTTGCTTTATGTCCCAGTCAACAGCTATGGTCATGTCGGGATGGTCAATTCACCTAACCACACTTTTTTCCTGGGCAAGCTTGACTAAGTGGTTAGCCAGTACTTCGTGCACATACTTTTGCTCACAAGTAACTGACAACAATCCTTCTTGAATCAACTGAAGGGAGGAGAATGGCCATAGAAATTACTTCATGATCAATCTCCACGAAAGTATGGTGACCGGGCCAGGATCGAACTTGCAACCCCTGGATCTGCAGTCAGACATATTACCGGCTGGGCTACGCGGCCCGGTAAAGGTAAAGAGTTGATAATGAAATTACACCACTGTATTGACTGGAATAGTGTAAACAACCTATTAATAATTGTCCTGCTGAACCCGGATTTATCATTGTTTGAAAACCCTGTAGATCCAGATCAGATGGCTTCTGATGAAGCTAGCTGATCAGGATCCACACTGTTTTCAACTCTGATTGGAAATACATGCTTACAACTGGAATGCTGCAAGTTAACAGGATACAAATTGGGGAGGAGTGTAGTAGATGAAAATATTCAGCATGACAACGGTTAAGTTCTCAGTGTGAACTTACATGAATGTGTGCTCTTATTAGATCTATGCACAGGAGCTTGAAGTTGAGTCTTTATATTACTTATATAGCCTCAAAACCAAAACCTCACAATGTCATTACGTAATGACTTTGTGAGCTTTTGGTTTTGAGGCTATATAGAAGTCAGATTATACAGTCCTTTAGTTAAGAATGTGTATCAAAAAATTATTTTTCTTATCTCTCAACCAAAACATATGTTGTGGGTACTCAAAAGAACCGTCTCAATGAGACAGTTCTTTTGAGCACCCAAAACTTATGTTAAAATTGATGGGTAAGAAAATATTTACAATTGTACGCTGAAATTTTTTCTTTTTCTAAACCTATGGAGATAAGGACCAAACTTCAAGCTCCTGTGGTCTATGACAGCTACTACTTACCATCCTCACTTAACATACAGTCGGCAAACTTGTATTCTATAAAAACATGATCAGCAGCAATCACTTTACTCAGCACAGCACATGTTTTAGCTGTCAAACTATTCGTAGACAAGTTTAAAACCAACTTCTCCTTCTTAGAGGAATGTTCCAGGCTGAAAGGTGAATAGGAGTTTATTTACAGGTAAAAATTCAGATATGGAGGCTTGTCTGTGCCTTGTTGTTGACATACTACAAAATCCGGTATAATCAGAATGAGACCCATATGAAAAAATAATGAAAAATGAAATTTATGTTTATATGATAAAAAACATTATTACATATTTGATATTTTATTTTAGGCTATAAACAAAAATTTGTTTATGCCAAATTCTCCTTTCATGCATTTGGTTATCTTCGTGCCCAGGCTGATAACCAGAAGTCATATATTTTGAAAAGAGAGGGGTTATCATGTCTGCACGAGATATTGTTCATTAGATCATGATATCAGGACTGGTGTAAACAGTGATTTTACTTAGTTTTTACATCAAAATTATTTTAAATCTTAAATTTTTTGTATGCTCAATGTTATAAAAACAGTTCCCTTGAATATGTGATAAACATAATATAAAATGGGGGTTTGGCTTTAGCCCTCTGTACCAACCCTTTACCATTATCAGCCCTCTAGCTTAAGCTCAAAGGCTATGAGGCATCAGGTTGATGTATCGGAAGATAACCAAAATTTCATGCATTAATCTCTATTCTAATGCACTTGAATTTGTAACGCCATGTCTGATTGGATAACGTTAAAAATTTGCGACAGTATATCCTGCGATAAACTGTCGGAAATAATTATACTTCATTAATTACGTCACATTTAGTTTGATGACGTGGGGCTTTATGCGGCTTGCAACACCCAATTTGAGATGAGACGGCAGAATTGCATTAGAATGGGGATAACCATATTCAAAATTTTTATTTGGGGAGGTATATTGTTAGAAATCATGTTTTACGGCTCCGCTTGCGTGTCACCGTAAAACTAAATTTCCCACCGTTTTTAAAACAGATTATATCCTGCCTCAGCATGATAAGGGTTAACTCTCACCTTTTTAATGTGTTAACAACACTATCTTGTGCCTCTAATCTGTGCTCTTTACACAGTCTTAGATAAGCATGTTTGAATTCTTCCATTATTCAATATGTTTCCCAAAGCATCTGAAAAATAAATAGTTTTAAGCATTCACTTATTTGCACTATTAATGAGCTGGCATGGCCTGTAGGCTGTATCAAATGACACAGTGCAACAATTTAATTTATCACAATATGCACTATATAAGAACAATTTACAAAAATCTTGTGCACTGTCCCAAACTCGAGGGTCCAAATGTAACATATATTCCACCCAGATACTTTTACATACATACCTGCTTGCATGCAGACAGATGCATGTACACACACATATCATGAGGCAACCACTTATTGCAGGGTTTGTTTAATTTATCTATATATGCCAGTACATGAGAGTTTGGTACTTATCGCATATATTTGCCATGGCTTAGATGAGCATGCGCATTTTGCCAAAACCTTTTTTGCTCGAATACACAAAGTATGGATGTAGATGAAGACCAGACCAAATTTAAGACCTCTAGCTCCTCAGCATAGGAGTTTTAAGGAGACTGTTGCACATATGTTAAAAGTACCAAAATATTGTGTGCTGACCCATATCTATACTGTTAGAAATCGAGTAGGGCTTGTTTTGAGTTTATGAAGGACAGAAAATGATTTGAATCATAGGGGAGGTGGTTTTGATGGTGGCTTGGGGTGGTTTGGTGGCAGTTGGGGTGGTTTGGGGTGTTTACACGGACTCGGCCTAAGACAAATTTTATTTAAAGTCGGAGAGTGTAAACAGAGATAACATTAGCTATCTATAGCTATTTACCGACTAAGCCTATAATTTTGTGAAACTTTTAAGTTTCTGGTGAAAGATCAGGGTTATCCTAAGTTGCTGTTTGTGTGTAGCAATAGGCCTAGTATCAATTCCATAGGTGTTGTTAAAATGTAGAATAACTCAAACAAGCTGAAACTTGCAGCATGAAAATAAATCTGCCTGAAAATCAAACTTAGGAAAAAAAGGAGTGAAAATTGGGTGCGTTCAGGATATAGTTAACAAACTTTTCCCTCGAATGCAGGGAAAAAATACAACCTAAAGCCTTTTGTTTGTCTGTGTTGCTCGTTAATTTTTAATGAAATTCATCAATTTCCGCCTTCTGTCCACCATTTGTTTATGAAATCTCTAAGTCATAGAAACGCTTTCTTTTGATTCTTTGATAGAATAAGCGTCCAAACATAAGGAAAAAGGTCGCTTAGAACAAACGATTTTTATTTATATTTTGTTAGAGTTGTAAGCAGCTCATAATTTTTGTAAACATTAGAAAATGAGTCAGTGAATCAAATATTTTCGGAGAAAAGCCACACAAAGACTTTAAAATGGCTAATGGTGTGGCAAAGGTTGCTAGAAGATTGCAAGAAGCTAAAGAGACTGGAAAACTAGGTAACTACCTAAGAAAAGAAAATATCCAAGTTGTTAGAAAGGACCAAAACCAGAGATAAGGAAGTGTCCAGGCTGGCAGGGGTCCAGTATCAGACTCCTAGACTCTTTCTTTCTCTTTATACTGCCATACGCTCTCAAGAACATTCTAGGCAGGTTCACGAAGTCTTGGGGTCCTGTACCAGATATCTAGCCTGCCACTTGCAGTGTCTGGTACCAGACCCAGAGCAGGATGCGAGCATCGACTGAGAAATGAGGCCCTTCTAGGCGTTTTCAGGGAACAGAGGGAAAGGGCATTTATTTCTTGGGAACAAAGGCCAAATTTAAGGGGAACAGGGTAACAAGGACATAATTGGGGAACAGGGAATATGAGAAAACAACAGAATTTTTCGATTTTTGGCGAACAGGGAAACAAGCCAATTTATTTCAGGGGAACTAGGGAACAGCAGTGACCTATATAAGAGTGACTAGAAACTCCAATAAAATACCAATACTCAACTCAAATAACACTGTCATGTATCTTACACAGGTAAATGAGGGAAACTCGATATTATTTATCTACACGACGACCACCCCTCAGTCACTTTCTTCTTATTATTTATCTACACGATTGGCTTTTACCGCTGTTTTGGAATACACAGCGTAATTTCTCTATTGTTTACCTAAACTTTTAACACCTTTATAAACACCAAAATTATATAATAACGATAATTATGAATCATTGGACATCTTAGTTTATGAATATTGATAAATCGAGACACAGATATAGCCATGTTTGAAGCTTTATTCGTCAGAGTGAAAGAGGTATTTTTGAAGCCATTTTTTGCAGATTTCCGCAACTTCCTTAAAATCGGCAGTTATTTACACGGTCATAACTCAATCGGATTAGTTTTTACATTGCAGAAACAAAGCATTTAGCAATATTTCATATATGTTTTTTCGATTGTTATTAACAGTATTTACCAATAAGCGATATTAAAGATGAAGTACGCTCTTTAAAGTACCTATAAATGCAGCGGTCTCGCAAGCTGCATCGCCATTTTGAGTGTGTAGATAAATGGCGTACCAGGCGTTAGTCACGTGACACATGCCACGACATACCTATATGGCTGAAAAATGAAGTGTCCAGTCACTCTTATATAGGTCACTGGGAACAGGTACCCCCTAGGAGGGCCTCGATCAGAAATGACTTGATCCTTGTCTGCCATCAGGTAATATGTTAAAAATCACAAAGTGGTTCAACTTCATTGGGATACTCTTCCACACCAATGTTAGGCATTTACGGATGAGGATGTTAACTTAAATATTGATAAATTCATCATGAAAATGCCTCAGGTTGAAATTTTACATGATTCCATGCAGGTATGCCTATATAGGTACAATGTACCGAAGGAATTTCTAACAGTTTTTTTACAACATGCCTTTTGCTACCCCTTTTTTTAGGTCCAAACTGAATTTTTGTTATCAATTGATTTGGCAGAAAAAGAAAGTTTGCATATAGGATGTTTCATAATATAGGCCTCAACGTGAGAAAACCTAGCTGTCTTCAGGGTTTTGCAACCAGGTAAGGTTCAAATCAACCTGGTCACCTACAGAAAATGGCTAGAATCTTGAAATTTCACATGTAGCAAGTGTAAGTATTATTACTTTTAACTATTATTACATTCTAGAAAGCGAACAACAAAGGCACTGATCAGACTGTGAGGATGCGCAAGCTGGTTTGTGCCTTTGTTGTTCACATATAGCTAAGTCAAGTTTTCAGGTACTCATCTACCAATCCACATTGAATCCGGTAATGATTTAATTGAATATTGATTCATTGTGTGTATAAAAACAGTGTGTCAAATCGCGATCATCAGAAGCCGGCTCATCTTGATCTTCACTGTTTTCAAAAGTTGGTATAGAATAATGAAAAAGTTTTGTGAACATTGCATGTATAAGGTTTGACTGCTTGATAATGAAAAGCCCTCATTTTCATGTAACAATAACATATTGCCATCCACTACATGGGCAGATCCAGAGAGGGTGGGACAGGGGTCCAGACCCCAGGGTCCCTGGAAAATCACAAGTGGCTATAGGTTTCCTTCAAAATTCTGGTATGGACAGGGACCCCCCTCAAGAAGCAATTGGGTCTGTATGCCCCTCTGTGAAATACATCGATGGCAAAAAAAACAAAAAAAACATTGTCAGGTTCCCCCACCCCCACCACCACCTGCACTGATGGAATTTTTGGGATCTGCGCATGCACTATTAGATGCAAAAGTTGGCTTCTAATAGTAAATAGTACTATCAAGGATATTACATCACAAGACATCATTATACTACATGTACATCACCATATCCAAATCTTGCAGATTTTAAAGAGCATTTAGTACTAGCATTTAGATTAACTCTTAAATTTTTATTCTATTGTTGAGTGTTCAATGTTAGCACTACAGCTTCATAAGTCAGCATAATCCTTTTTATTCTGGACACCAGTAAACACTAAACAGCTACTTTGGCAAACAGTGATGACCCAGATGAAAAGCGGCATAAGGCATCATTTCAACAGGGTCTGTACTATTGGTGATACATGTAGTTATCAATGTAGTTGAAACCACTATTGGGGATAGTTATCAATATGGTTGAAACCACTATTGGGGATAGTTATCAATATAGTTGAAACCACTATCACAATAGCAATATTATATCAAGGCAACCACTATCCAATAATGGAGACAAGCAAAATTTTGCAGTGTAAAATTGAGAATATTTTCTTAACATCTCTTTTACATTTGTTTTGGGTGCTCAAAAACCCCCATCTCATTGAGACGATTCTTTGCGTGCCCACAACATTTGTTTTGGTACAGAAATAAGAAAATTACACACTCTTAATATCTAGAGGCCTGACGATCTAGTTAAATTGATGCATCAATGTATCATTACACCCCAAGCGTTTATACATTCTCATAGGTTTAGATAAAAAAGAAATTCAGCCTACAGTTGTAAATATTTTCTTATTCATCATTTCTAACATATGCTCAAAAGAACCGTCTCATTGAGTACCCACAACATATGTTTTGGTTGATAAATAAGATTTTTTTTTTTTGATATGCACTCTTAACTAAATTAAGGACTACATTATGTACATACATCATATGTATTGAAAGCTAAATAACATCTATTTAAAGTTTTCTCTTTTAGATCTTTCCAGTTGTGATTTGACCCAAATACCAGATGCAGCCTACTTTATGCTGAAAAACTCCACTGTGGAAACCTGTGATCTCAGTAATAATTTAATCAAAAGAATTCCGTCCAAATTCTGCTCAAAACTTCCTAGTCTGACAGGTGAGCACGGTTCAGTGCAGCCCCTTTATAATGCTATATTTGAGGTCCATAGGAATGGACAGTGTTATTAGAGAATCATTTTATAAAGGGACAATTTTACAAAGGAATTATAGGAAAATGATCATTTATGGTCATTTTCCTATAATTCCTTTGTAAAATTTCATGGTAAAAAAAATTGAGAACCACAACATGACCATGACGATGTTATATTCAAATACATTGTTATAAAGGGGATGCACTGTATTTTGAGAGTACAGATTTGAGGATTTTCTTACCTTCTGAATTCATACACATCATTTCTGGCTTTTTTATAACAATTAATTCTCATAAGAAATTACATTTGACCTTCTGTAGAATGAGCTCTGTAAATCTTTACATTAGGGGGCTATGGTTACTGTATTTAAAATATTGTTATGTTGCATATCTAAAATAAATTGAAATTTTTGCTCTTACACATCACTAACCCTAAGGGTCAGACACCATGGGCCCCAAAATCAACTTTATCTGGAAAAAGTAAAACAGTATTCAAGCAAATGTTCTACGTAACATACATCCCTGACCATTGAGTTTGGATTTAGAAGTAAAATATTGAAGCTGTGCATATTCAATCTTAACATCTTGGTACATATAATATGATAGGCTTTAGTTTTGACCCATTAAATGTAAAAGGCTCTGTTAGTGTATGATGCCTAAGGTGGTCTTAGGGGTTGGAGGAATGGATTTTGTATATTGTTGTTAAACTATTTTCTCCACAAAAACTCTTTTGCTTGACCAGTTTGCCTTGTTTAAAAATGGAGTTTACTTTTTCATATTGAATGTGAGAATTATGGTGTGAGGAGTAACTTTTTCTACAAGTCACTTTTGGTTCCAATATTGAATGACAGTTCCTAAATGTTACCTAAAAATAGATTGTATGGTAAATGTTCTAAAATTTCGAACACTAGTTGCCTGCCAAAAAGGCATAGACAAACAGGGCAGGTCCTGATTAGACTGCTTCTGAAGAAGCAGTCTGATCAGGGTCTTCCCTGTTTGCTATTCTGACAAATACTTTATGATTTCCAGCTCTGTACACCAGCATTTTATTTGAGAACAGATGAAAGAGAAAAGTGTTCAAAATTTCAGAACATTTACCGTTTACATCATACAGGGGTGTAGAAATAGCAAAATTTGATATTTGCCCAATGACAAGTGAATGTCAATAATTTACTGAAAATTTTGTCACAAAGAACATATAATGCACAAAGAACTTAGCTTATCCGTTACTGTGCTTAAACCATGTATAAAACCATATATTTTGCAAAGTGTATGAAACCAGATATATAGTCTATTGAAGACAGTGTAGATCTGATCAGAAGAAGCCAGCTGATCGGGATCCACACTGTTTTCAGTACATGGAAATTCATAATAATTAATCAAATCTTGATCAGACTATAGCATATAACTTTATTCATCATGTTAAAGGATATACCAATGACCAATATGAGTGTAATTACTGCTTTTCTATGTCATGTGCGGATCCAGAGGGGGGATAGGGGTCCTGACCTCCCCTGGAAAATGACAAGTTACATGGGTTTCTATAGAAATTAGCATTTGGACCCCCCCCCCCCCCCCCCTGGAAAAAGTTGGACCCACTCACAATCCTTCTCTGCAATAAAACCATTAGACCCCCACTGTAAAATTAGCTGAGGAAAAAAAAGTTGTCCAGCGGGCCTAGACCCCCGACAAAAATTCCTTGATCCGCGCATGTATGTCTGAACAGCCTTACATGTAAATAAGATCTGAATTATATTATCTTTATTTATACTTGCCATAGGACAAGTTAATAGAAATTTCTAACTTGTCCTGAATGAAATGGACCAGGCCTCGAGGTTATAAAACTTGTTTCATGCTCAACTCAGCTGAGCATGAAATTTCAACTACTCATAAAAATTAAAATACAGACAAATAAAGAAGTGTCTTGCTTTAAGTCTCTCAGATGTTGAATTTATCATGCTTATAAATGTTAAAATGCCAACAATTGTTGGCATTTTAACATAAATGAGCAGGATCAATTTAGTGCTTAGCTGAGTAGAGTACAAATTTTTTCTATAACCTCAGGGCCAGGACAGACAATTTGAAAACTTGTATGGCTTATAGGTTTTGAAACTCTCAAAATCTGAATGAATCTATGATATTTCCCACTCAATGGGTCAGTTTCTATAAGCCAGCTTTTGAGTTCAGTATTTAACATGACAAAATCTTGTATTGATATTTATTCATTGCTTTCTTTCTTACAGAGCTAGATCTCAGGGGAAATAATCTATCCAGTTTGCCGGATGAATTCCAAAATCTTGAAGAATTAAAGGTGCTAGATATATCTAACAACAAATTTGAAGGGCTTCCTGCTTTTATATATGAAAGTACCAAATTGAAAAACTTGTATGCTCGAGAGAACAAAATCTCAGGTAAAGACATTATCACTTTGTCAGGCCTCTAGTTAACCCTCAAAGTTAACTTTATGGATTCTTCCTCTATTTGGTTTGATGCAATAAACATGGGATGGTCCATTGTATATAATGAGGGGTCACAGGTTAAAATTTTGTTAAATATATTGTACTTCTTTCTCTGAAGATCATTTTTGTCTTAGCCAGGGGTTTCCTTACGAGGAGGGCAGCAGGGATTTTCCCCTTCTACTCAGGCATGTTTCCCCTGCTACTTTTGATAAATTTGTATAGAGTTTATTAGGCAAACGCTGTCAAATCACCCTCCTACTTTGCATTGATACCTGGATGCCAAAAAAGTTAATGAAACCCCTGTTAGCAAACAGTGTATACCCTGATAAATGTACACATTTAGGAGGCACTAGTAGAGAAAGGGTTAAAAGTAAGTAATCAAAAAAATAATTTTCTTATTTCTCAACCAGACATATATTGTGGGTACTCAAAAGAACCGTCTCAATGAGACAGTTCTTTTGAGCACCCTAAACAAATGTTACAATGGATGGATAAGAAAATAATCACAATTATTCACTGAAATGTATTGCCTACCTGAACCTATGTTTGTGTAAGAATTTTTCTTAAGTTTATACTATGTTCAACCATAATATGGGCACATGCTCTTAAAAGTGAATACTATAGTGATTGTTTTGAGTTGATGCTTTGCTTCACAGTCAACAACTTTTCAGTCATGTCCGGATGTATCCTTAAATTGGTTGAACCAATGCTAAGCAGTGGTGGTAAAGTGTCTTGTTTAAGGGCAAAACACAGTAGCTCCAGTTAAACTTGAACCAGGGACCTCTCAATCTCAAGTAAAGCAAATCTACCACTGAGCCACTTTTCTTTATGGGTTGTTTACTTTCACTACATGAGCTTCTAATTTACTGCCAATCAGTGTTGTAATTTCATTTGTAAGATAGATAATTGCATAAAAGTGGTGTCACATGCTAATAACAGTCATGTATTAACCGACACATACCCATGTATTAATCAGGCAATTTATGTGCTGTTGATGCACTGCTTTTTTACTTTACATATACACATTCTAGGGCCATCACAAAAATTGACGTCATCAACAGTAACATGCATAAAAGTGAACAGAATTTAGTGAGATGTCTTTGCTTTGGAACAGGCATTTTTAAAACCAACAAATCATTCATGCTTTTGTGTGCCATTATATGTAATACAAAAATTGAACCTTTTGAAGCATTTTCCTAAAGTATCAAGCGACAAAATGACTTTTAGCAATAATAACTATCAAACATCATTTTCTGATACATTAAAATCGGCTAGGCCCCTCGGGGCTGTTAAAACCTGAGCCTGAAAAAAACACCACCCTCTGGGCGTAGTAGATGTTAATGCATAGAAAATAATGTTTGATCCCTATATGTTTTGATGAAAAAGTGTGGATCCTGATAAGCTAGAAGCCAGCTGATCTGGATCTGCATGGTATTCAATGTGTAGAATTAGAAAAAAATGTGCACAGAGTGTGTTTATTAGTTCTATAAATTGGGTAGTTCATTTTGATAGTTTATGAGATTATTTGAGCTATGTCATTAGAAATGATCTTAATGCCATGCACAAATATTTACATTTTCATTTTAGTTGCTTAGATGAAACCATATTTCCTAGCTGCTTGCATTTCTTGATGAAAAACATTGAACAGTCACATGGTCTAGACCATTCCCATACATCCAGATGAGAGTGGGTAACTGAAAAATTAATTTTCTTATTTCTCAACCAAAACATATGTTGTGGGTACTCAAAAGAACCGTCTCAATGAGATGGTTCTTTTCAGCACCCAAAACACTTGTTTAAACTATAGGATAAGAAAACAATCACAATTATACGCACAAAAAAGTAGCTTATCTAGACCTTTTCCGTTCCTCTAGGTAGAGTAATGTCATTGATTCATATAATTCAGGAATCTATATTATATATACCTATACTTCAGAAATATTTTCTATGTAATATGTTTCAGAGGTTGATGTTGAGAGATTAAGAAAGATGTTGACATTATCCGAGGTTGATTTACAAGACAATCCATTGTCCAAAGAGACTGAGGAGAAACTTAAAGATATAGATGTGTTCAGTGTACTAGTTGGAGAATCTGATCCAATCGGAAAACAGCTTGACAATGTAGAATAATATGGGCTGTGACACGTGGTTTCCAACAATGTGGCATTTTGACAAGTGTAGACTCAGACGAGTCTGTGCAGCCTCCTTTTAAGCTAATAAACTCCAAATGGTGTTCAGTCAGTAGCTTAACACTGTCATAGAATATTCAAGCGACTAGCAAAGGTTCTGATCAGACTGCGTGTATGCGCAGGCTGATCTGAGGCTTTGCTGGTCGCACATACCACATTGTTGGAAATCTCATGCTGCGGCTCATATGGGTTGCAACACGAGAAAACCTGCCTTTTGGGTTCAACCCATTCTGCTCAGCTATAGAGACTAGCTAGAATAATGAAATACTCTATGAAGGTTTGATAGTATACTTTGCAGGGAGTGAAAAATGAAGTTGCTGATCAGACTGCATGGATGTGCAGACTGGTCTGCACCTTTGTTTTTCGCATGCAACGAAGTCAGGTTTTCTCGCTACGTGGCTCATATGATACATATAATAGGCTGGATGTGTGTGATTTGTTTCATGTAAAAAAAGCCAGGCCATTAGGTTATAAAACTTTTTTATGCTCAACTCAACTGGGGCCAAAAAATTGTGTGTTTCAGGTTACATGAAATTTTAAAATAGTAGGTGGGAAAATATTTTTATTTTGATAAAAGTTTTTACATGGGGAAGATGGGGAAACAATATGGCCAAACTGGGAAATTGTTTGGCAATCCCCTAAAAATGCTTTTAAAAAAATTGGGTTGAGGGGGGGGGGGGGGGGCAATAAATTTGACACAATTAGGTATTAAACTGAAACACACAACTTTTTATTGAAATTCATCCTGTTCATAAATGTTAAAATGCCAACAATTGTTGGCAGTTGGCATTTTAACATTTATAAGCAGGATAAATAAAACATATGAGAGTTTTTAAAGCAAGAAAAGTCTTTATTTTTCAACACTTTAGTTTTTATGAGCTGTTGAAATTTCATGCTCAGTTGAGTTGAACATGGAAAAAGTTTTTTAAGCTCTGGGCCGGATCAGGGCCCAGTCAGAAGATCAGGATGCAACATACAGAACTCAACCTCACAAGTGCTTAAGCTCTTATAAGCACACAATGATCTTTCTTTGAGTTGTGATTGTTTTTCAACTTTTGGTTTAAGCTAGTCCAGTGGTGCCATAGCATTGGTTAGGCTATGGATTCATCATGTCAATGAATCACAGTGTGAATCCTGATCAAGCCTGGCAGCTGATCTGGATCTACTCAGTTTTCAAAAGAATGTAAACATTTTTGAAAAAGTTCTGTGCCCATTACTTATTAGGTTGAATAAAATAAATAGAGTTGTGTACCAGATCAGGACCAAGTCATTACTTTGATACAACAAAAAAATGTAGCAAGTGATTATTTTTCTCACTTGCTAAAGGTATTAGGGCTGTCACAATAAATCGGTTTAATGGTATATTGCGATATTAGTCTGAAAGGGTACAATATATTGATAAAAAAACATATAAGATATAAATAGAAGCACAAGAAAGTGAAGGGTTTGCTTTTTTATTAGGTTTCCATTGAAAAGACAGATGAAAGTCATCAAAACTCATGCAAATAAAGTTGATTGGAAAGAAATTTAGTTGTGGTACAAAAAGGTGCATAGTTTAAGATTTGCTGGCTGGCATCAGGGTCACTCTATATATCTGTAGGCACTGAGACGAGGCAGTAAAATGTATTGGCAGAACAACAAAATTTAAGTTTGCATCTCAATCAGCAGCACCCACTAACCAAATGGTAAATTATGAAATCAAAACAAAAGCTGTGGATGCTCAGGTCAGCCCAACCATGACCCCTTTCACCAGTGCCTTCAAGTAGTTCTACCAAAAAGGTGCAAGGTAAGATCACTTGAATGCTGGCTGTATCCATTTCATTTAGCCGAGGCCAGTACCATCACAAGATCAATTGCAAGCTATATTGTAGGGGATTTGAGGCCTCAGAGTCTTGTTACGGGCACATAGTAAAGATTGGATTTAAAAATTCAATCTCATGTCAATATTCTTTTTATTTTAACCTGAAATGTATCTTGACATTTTGGGACAATATATTGTGTTATTATTGCTAAATGCTTGCCACATATCGCAATACGCTTTGGGCATATTGTGACGGCCTTACTGAAAATGGACTGCTTGTTTTAGCGTTCAGTTATATCACAAATTAGAAAACCAATTAAATAACAATACCTGTATTGCACAGATTTTGTGTCAAAATGAAAGTTTGTCTTTCTGACTCCACATTCAGGTTACCTTACAAACAGTGTAGATTCTGATCAGCGGGCTTCACCAGAAAAATCCCATTAAAAATAGTCCAGTTTTGTAATGACACCAAAAAATATCCACAAACTTTCATACCCCCAAAAATATCAATTTTTCTGACACTCCCAAAAATTCAAAATTTTGCCCCAAAAATATCAGAGTAAACCCAGCACTGAAGTCTGTCTTGTATCTGTTTACAAGTTTCCAGTTAAGAAATACATGCAGCTAAGAGACCTTCACCATGTTGTAGTTGTGGTCCTCTTATAGAAGATTTATTCAGTAGGTTAGTGCAATAGTTATAATAAATGTCCCAGTTTAATATTTCACATTTTATAGATTTGTTTTAGCTATTATTTAAGTTTTGTACATGTACATTTATCACCACCAGAGCATATACTGAGCTCCAAAAGAAATGTCCAAATCCACATTTTAATCCCCATTATAGTAATCTCAATCAGAATAGCAGGCATTTCACAGATCAAGGGATGAACATTTTCAGAATACTGAATTAGACAGATTATAGCTTCTCAGTGCAGAAATACCAAAAGTTAAATTTTAGGATGTTTCTTTTGGTGTCTAGTATATACACAATCCTTAAAAATCGCCTATAAATTACAGCAGACAACAATTTGAAATTGTTGCTTCTTTAAAGCTGCATAGTCTGTAACTTCTGATCTTTTAATTTTTGAAATAATGTTTCTATTTTTCAACAACACAGTAAAAAACTAAAACTCAGGTATACATTTTACCAATTTTGTAAATCTTTACAAATTATCAGTATCAAAACAACAGTGTTTATGTTAAAACTTGACTGTCTATAATTATTGGAGGGACGCAAATAATTACCAACAAGAGAAAAAACACCTGTTTTTATAAGATAATTGACTTTTCCATGCAGTTTTCAGCTATAGTGAACAGAACAGATTTATTGTGAAAACCTAACTTAATTCTGCTTTTACAATTGATTTAAAAAGAAAAGAAAATTTTTCGAAAAATGTTCATAGTTGCAGACTTAGTCTCTTTAAGAAACCAATTATGGCATGTGCAAATCCTTGTCCTTAACTCTGCTTTCATACTTTTGTATTCTTTCAGGAACACTATGAGAGTGTCAAATGGTTTGGATCCAGATTAGGACCAACATCTGTCAATCCTGATCTGGTTCCAAACTGTTTGCAAGGTTATCTGAAGGAGACAAAAGTCACGGCTAGCAAGGAAGAGTCAAGACAAAAAAGAAAGTTCACTTATCTACAAATTTGTTGTCTGCTGCAATTGCTTTTGATTGGCAAATACAGGTTGAACTATGTTTTGATATAGAGCTCTTTACTTATCTTTTGTAATTTTGTGTGTGTTGTTTATTTGTATTTTAGCTCACCTGAGCTGAAGACTCATGGGTGAGCTAATAGGGCATGTATACCAATGACTCCATCAATATTTCCGAACATTGTCTCTGAAACCAATGGGCCAATTGAACTCAAATTTCATATAGATACTCCTACAGCTGAGAGAAAGTGTTTAAATGGACTTGGTCTCATGACCAAGACGGCCAACATGCCCATTTTTGGAAAAAAATTCTTTGCAAATTTTCTCCATATCTTCTTCAAAATCAAGGCCTTGGTTTGAAGTCTGAAGAGTTAGGTATTTGGGCCTTGCCAAGTTTATTCAAATGTTGCTTCTAGCTGACAAGCCAAACTTGACCATATGGTCCAAGTCACATGACCAAGATGGTTTCCATCTACATATTTATAAGGTATAAACACTTAAAACATCTACAGAACCAAATGGACAATGAGCCTGGGTAGTAGCATTGCTTTTTAGATACCTCTCACACAGTACTGGGTTATAAAACTTTTCATGCTCAATTCAATTGAGTATGAAATTTATCATGCTCATACATGTTAAAATGACAACAAGAGGGTTCACAAGATATGGAGACAAATTATAAACATGTGACCTTTGACCTCTCCTCTTTGATCGTGACCTTGAAGCAGGGTGTGTGAATGAAACTTTCATTCTGCACATTGCTTCTACGAGGTGAACATGTATGTGAAAGATGTTTAACCCTTAAAGCGCCAAGAAAAAAATGCATCTGAAAATGTCGTCTGCTGAAGTCATCTGCTGCAAATAATTGCCTAATATTAGTGACGAATTAAGCATAGAAGCAAACAGCGTGGACTCAGACCAGACTTTTCCTATAGGAGCAGTCTGATCTGGGTCCTCACTGTTTGCCATAGAGGCTTCTTAAATATTTCAGCAGACGAGAATAGCAGACGACTTTCATTGCGATTGGCACATTAAGGGATAAAATCTGAAAGCGTTCAAGAGAAATGGAGCACACACAATTTCTGTACATGTGACCTTAGACCTCTGGCGATGTCTTGACACATGGTGTCTAAAAACTTCCCTTTGCATGATGTCTCATTGAGGTGGCAAGTGTGTTAAATATATGATGAGCTTAGATTGACCTTGTAACCCATTCACCACCGTATATAAGTGCACGCTATATGCCGGGAGAAAATAAGGCTATTTTGATGTTTTTATGGTGTTACATATAATTTCATACAAAATCATATCCAATGAAGGGATTTACACCAATTTTTTTCCTGCTTGTTTGAGACATTTGGTTCTATGTCTGAAATAATGTTTTCTAGTGATAGCTTGTCAAAAAATATCTTTAAACAGCTGAAAATATATGAATGTCTACTTTTGCTTTCAACATCATTGTTTTGGAATGGTTGGAAAACAATGGTTCAAAGATGTGAGAATGACAGTCATTTTCCTCATTTACCATTTCTGATTCAATTAATATCAATTGTCATTCATATACGAGCCATTACTAGACTTCAAAAATAACCTCTACTTCCAAGAAACACGACAAACTAATGCCACGATCAGCTGCCATCTTTGAAAAAACCCTGAGTCTTCATCAAAAGGACCGTTTTCCTTGTAAAAAGCAAGCTACAGAAGCCATTTTGGCTGCGGAGTTATGGGATAAATTTTGAAAAAAAATAACTCTTCCATTCTAGAATTGATTAGGATAATTGAGTTTTGTCCCTTTGACCATTAATTTTGCTTTAAACTATGAGGTATTCATAACGAATGGTACTCGTGGTATTGGCATATGATAAGAGATTTTTATAACGAGGAGCAGCACTCGTGGTAAAGCAGTGAAGAGGTTAATAGCAAGTGTCAAGTTTGACCCCTAAAAAAACTTGAAAGCATGATATTTTAATAATTGAAGTCAGTAATTACACTTACTGGACATGTTTAACCAAATGAGACAATGATGATGAATATTAAAATACCGAAGGTCAAGTTTGTCCTTGACTAAAAGACAAGGTCACTCATATTTGACTGCTATCATTATATTGAAGCATAATCATTATATTGAAGCACATTTTTCTCCAAAACCCCAGAGCCAAATTGAAGTCAAATTTTAGAAGTAGCTTGCTTCGGATGAGACAGCCTTAATATAACTTCAGTCCGGGTCACATGATCGAAATGGCTGCCATGCTCAAGTAAGGTAAAAACTCTTCAAAAATCTTCTTTCGGACCAAAAGGATAATGGCATTGGTTCTTGGTATGTAACATTGGGAATATAGGCCGTACAAGTTTGTATAAATAGAGGCCTTACTGCTTGTGACTCAGTGTCAGGTGAGCCCTTCACGACCTTATGGTCCCCTGTTGTTTTAAATGTTTACTTTGTATAGCTACATTATTTGGGCCTCCTCGTGACAAAACCTGTCTTGGGGGTGTCCGACAAAGCGAGTTTCAAACCAGTCTCTTCAGCTACAGAGACTAGCTAGAAAATTGAAATTTCATATGTGATAAGTTTACATATGATACTTTTCAAAAAGCGAATAACAAAGGCGCTGATCAGACTTCCCGGATGCGCAGGCTGGTCTGTGCCTGTGTTGTTCGCAAACCCCCAAAGACAGGTTTTGTCGCGTTGAGGCCCATTTTATACTGCTACGGTCTCACCTATTGCTAGCTAAATTTATGGTCTTCGAGACATATAGAGAACCTCAGAAGGGTCAATTCCTTCAAAAAAGAAGCCAAAGAGATCAAATTTTGTGATATAGCTGTCAACATGTAAAAATAAACAATTTGTCATAAAGTGTCAAGACAAGTTTCTCTCTTCCAGCACAATCAGAAAAATGCTTGAAAAGTAAGTTTTTCTTGGAAATTAGCACTGATAATGGAATCAAAGTAAGTCGAATTATTATCTGTATTTGGTGCTAAATCAGTGTTTTACAAACAAGTGTTTTACAAACGTGTAATATGGGAGCTCAGTGGTAGAGTGCTTGACTCGAGACCGAGGGTTCGAGCCTCACAGGCATCACTGCGAGCAAGGCACATTTATCCTAGCTTAGTACTGGTTCAACCCAGGAAGACCCATCCCTGTTTAACTGAAAGATTGTTGATGGGACATAAAGAATCAAATCAAACATGTGTACAGTGAAACCTGTCTTAAGCGGTCACTCAAAAATTGATAAAACAAAGGTCTTAAAGCCATTTGGTTGCTTAATGCAGTCAAAAGTACTGCAGAATGCTTCTGGACTGCATTAAGCGATTATTGGTCCGAAAATCTTTTATTTGGTCTTTTTTGAGTGGCCGCTTAAGACATGTTTAACTGTATCGTTTGGATCAATATAGGACTTTGTGTGAGAAAGCCTGATTTTGTTGCATGTGAACAACAAAGGTCTGTTCATCCACACAGTCTGATCAGTGCCTATGATATTCATCTTGGAAAGTAGGATAGCAAAACTTGGTACAGCAAAACCTGTCCTAAAGGGCCACTCAAAAAGAAGACCAAAAACTGGTTTTCAAGACCGATTATCGCTTAATGCAGGTCAAAGGTATTGCAGAATGCTCCAACAGAGCATTCTGCAATACTTTAGACCTTCATTAAGCTACTATTTGTCATTAAGACCTTTTTTGTCAATTTTTGAGTGGCCATTTTAGACAGGTTTTACTGTACATACAAAATTTTAAGCTTCTTCTTGGTCTCTGTAGCGGAGCAGATTGATTTGAGCCTTAACTGGTGGCAAACCCTAAGACAGATTTTCTTGCATCGAGGCCCATTTCTTTAGTGGGTAGGAGGGGGGCTGAAATATTCTTGCATTCATTTATGCATTGTTTTTATATGTATTTATTGATAATGTTATAAATATTGGATTGTTGAAGAGTTCAAATATAATATTTTGAGTTACTTTTGTTGATCTTTTCATTTAGCTACCCATTCTATAACTACATTGCAGGATAAAATTTACTGAAAAACATATTTGACAGTTTTTTCTGCATGCAGCCCAAGCTGTCAAGTCCTTTAGTTTTAAGGTGTATAAATATCAGGTTAATAATGTGAAAAGTAATAATATGAAAATTATTTTGTCCCGCTCAGAATGTGGATTTTTATGTAATGAAGTCATGAAAACTAGAAGCCTCCTTCATTTTACCACAGACTGAGTAGTTGATATAGCATGTATTTAACCAAAAAATTAATCATAAAACTCCAATTGAATGAAGTAAATAAACCAGGGACATTCAAAAAAAGACACTAAGGGATTGTTTGGTAATATTTCTTTGGGATTTTTTTCACTGCCGTAAATGTTCTAAAATGTTGAACACAAGTTGCCTTCCAAAAAGGCCAAGACAAACAGTGCAGGCCCGGATCAGACTGCTTCTTAAGATTAAACAGTCTGATCAAGGTCTTCCCTGCTTGCTTTTTTGACAAGTATTTTGTGAATTCCAGTCTTTTTATTTGAAAAGAGAAAAAGAAAAGTGTTCGAAATTTTTGAACATTTACCTATCAATTTTTTAGAGGAAAAGCGGATACACTACGATAAAAACTACCTTATTCATTTGTTAGTGTCATTTTTTTTCATTATGGGGAAATAAGGCTGGGCATTTCATGTGAATTGCCTGCAGCAGATGATTCACAAGAAATATGAAGCTTTAGTTGCTTTTCAAAAGAGCCCCAAAAATTAAATATGAGCCGTGACATGTGATTTCCAACAACGTGGCATTTTGACATGTGTAGACTCAATACTAGCCTATACTGCTTATTCCAAATTGTGTAGGAATAAAAACATAATACACAAAACCATGGAAATAAATATTTAATTCTTGAATACTTTGAACAAATCATTCTGACTGTTTTATCACTTAAATTAGTACAGCACACACATATCACAGAAATAATGGGCTGTTTAAAAATTATACGAGCTGCGACATGTGATTTCCAACAATGTGGCTTTTTGACAAGTGTAGAATCGTAAGAGCTTCCTTTTAAGCTTAGAAACTCGAAATGCTGTTCTGTCAGTACCTAAACAGTCATAGAATATTCAAGCGACTAGCAAAGGCTCTGATCAGCCTGCGCATATGTGCAGGCTGGTCTGAGCCTTTGCTGGTCACACATACCACATTGTTGGAAATCTCATGCCACAGCTCAATTTACATGTAATATATTATCATCTGGCAGCAAAAACATTCTGAAGTCCTGAAAACAGCAGTAAAGCATTGTCCTTTCACACCTCTGAAAAAATGGGAAGTAACCAAATTTCATTAAAATTTGGTAACTACCACAGAATTACATTCTAATTTATTTCAAAAGCTGTGATAAGCTTTAGGCAATATATTCTGCTGCTATGGCAACTTCATATTTACACTATAATCTTCATAACTTCCAAACATCAGAAAACATCTTCAATGGCTTTTTATACGATAGTGTATTTAGAATACATTGGGTTTAGCAAACATGATGTGTAAGTGACCTACCCTAAACTTAATCAAAACTAGAAATAGTGTGCCCCTAACCATATGTTTGTCCAGAAGGGCCATTTAATATTTATCAATCAGGGGCATATTGTACACATCAAATACATATAGCATGCCAAAATTCAGCATTCTAGATCAAGTCAGCCAAAAATTGGAAATAATGCCAATTGTCTAAAATGGGACATAACTGAATTCCAACCAAAACTTAATCAGGTTATCTACTCCTCAGCCCAAAGCAGCACACCAAGTATCAAGACTAGCTTTAATACTTTATCAGCTATCTTGCCAATAAGATTGTTATATTATTTTAATCAAAGGGGTACTCTAGAATGGGAGTCCCATTCTTGAGTTATACCCCTTTGATTAAAATAAGATAACAATCTTATTACAGGGAGATAACTTGGACAAGAAAAAATTATTGGTCAGCTACTTTTACACGAGAAACCAGTATATGAAATATATATAAGGATCCTAGCATACATGGTTCCCAAAAAAATTTGATTGAAAGAGGGATGGAAAGATGGAAGGACGGAAAGACAAGCCAAAAGTAGTATGTCCCCATCAACTTTTTTAAAGTTGGGAGCTTAATGATAAACAAACAAAAAAGTGTGAAAGACAAAGAATAATAGAAAAAACTAGAACACAAAATGCAGTTCAAGATCAATAGGCAAGAAATTTATAGACACATCCCATGATGCACCATTGTCTCCAATACAATCTATGATATTGTTTTTATTACTCTATATATTCAGACATTGTAATCCTTTTCTTGCCACTCACAACAAATGTCTGCTCTCTCATCTCCATTGGCTTTGGTAGTATATATTGAAATCACTTTGGACCCAGATCAGACTGCTCCCTAAGGAGTTTGCTCCCTAAAGAGCAGTCTGATCAGTGTCCATAGTTTTTGCTTCCAAAGTAAAAACATTCTGGAGTGCATTTGAATATACGAGGGCTAGTCAAAAATAACTGAGCCCTACCTCATAACAGTTTAGTTTCGTATTGTAGACAACAAATGTGATTATGTTCTATAAGTATTATATGTCATAGATGTTTTGACCCTCAAGAATTACCAAAGTGAAGCTTCTATTATGGTTGCTAGGCAACTGAAGATCATCAGTCAGAGCGATGCGTTCACGATCTCAGCCACCAGGAATATACAGCATGTCTTTAAAAAGCGTGTGTACTTGATAGTTTTTGTGAAAGACATATTTGATATTTATTTGAATAACATATATCATATTGTCTTTTGATTACACTTGGTTTGTTAATGTTTAGGTGAACATTGATTGCATGCGTCGCCTAGCAACAAAAAACGCCAAATTCCACAAATTTTCAAATACACGAGGATTGTGTTGCCATGGGAACATAGTTGTGCATTTTAATTCAGGCACTTAATATGTCTGAGGGTTGGTTTGTGTATGCATTACTGTTAAATCATTATTAGGCTAATATTTTATGTTTTCTGTAAAAATTGTGTAAACATGAATGTGGGTGGGGTAAATTATAGGACTTCAGGCATGTTGAAATTTGATAAATTCTATAATAAAACTACCACAGCATCCATAATTTGGGGTCAGTTGGTTTCTATATTGTGACACTGAATAGGTCTATGTTATAGATATCAAACGACAGTGAATAAAGCCTTGCTTTAACATTACTGTTTCCATAGCAACGCTTAGATTTAGATGTATCACAGCGTGAACGCACCCCTTTGACAGGTCATATTCTGTTGCCTAGCAACCGGTACAAAAAGTCTACTAACATAAATTAGTTGATTAAATAGATGACATATAACTACAATGAAATATCATCTATATATATGTTCATTTTTCTTGATTAAAATGTTATGAGGTAGGGCTCAGTTATTTTTGACTGACCCTCGTATTCAGCAGACTTGAAAAGCAAACAGTATTTTCACAAAAAAATATTGGATGGAAAAGGGTTAACTCATCATCATACCTCCATTTTACAACCTGGTAAGTGCTTAAAAGATAATGATGCATTCGCAAATAGTATGAACCCAGATCAGACTGCTCTTTTGGAGCAGTCTGATCTTGATTTATACTGTTTGCTAAGGCTTATCTGTCTGAATATTTAGGGTAAAAATAGTATCCAATCATCCACTGAATGATAAGCAGAAGCCACAAGGCAAAAACACACATTTATGCTGTATGAGCTAATGTTAACCCTTAAAGCGCCAAGAAAAAAATGCATTTGAAATGTCGTCTGCTGAAATAATTGCCTAACATTACTGACAAATTAAGTATAGAAGCAAACAGCGTGGACTCAGAACAGACTGCTCCTATAGGAGCAGTCTGATCTTGGTCCACACTGTTTGCCATAGAGGCTTCTTAAACATTTCAGCAGACGAGAAAAGCAGACAACTTTTGTTGCGATTGGCGTATAAAGAGTTAAGCAAATATATGTTCTCATACACAAATACAGCTTTAAATTACCATGATTTCACTGACACACAGCTTGTTCAGTAAATATTCTAAATTATGTGTTACCTGTCTAGATATCAGTGCTGACCCATATCATACAACTCGTTCATCTGTTCAGGGTCTTCAATACTCTGATGCATATTTTGTGAATGAAAGACTTGATAACAAAAATTAAGCTGAAAAAGCTTAGAGCCAGAAATTTTTGGACATTAACTGAATGTTTGTAATTGACACATAATCTTTATAACAAGTTTAATTTTAGCCACCATACTGAAAATATTAACTACTCTGAAAAACAGTGTCACATCTGCTGTGGCAAAGTACGATGACATGCCTCAAGAATTGGTGGGTACATTATCAAGTTTCAGTATATCAAATATGAACACGGCAACTCTCATGTTTCCCCAGTAATAAAATTGTCTTCCAGGGGCAGTATTCTGATCATGGCTCCTCAAGCTAGAGGCAGACTTGAAAGAAAAAGACTCCTGACCTGGCTCCTTTCTCCTTGTTTTCAACTGAGGAAGAAGTTTTAGCAATTGAAAATCTATGGGAATCCAAAGATCAAACCAAAATCACTACCATTACCTAGCAGGTCTCCAGAAGAAAGGTAGGAAAACGAATTTGATTGTCTTAATTCCGAACTGAAATGTTTGTTGTGGGTTCTCAAACATATGTTGTGGGTACTCAAAAGAACCATCTTGTTGAGATGTTTGGACTGATGAATAAGAAGATAATCACATTTTTAGGCTCATGACATTTGGCTTATCTGGACATATGCCTCTGATTGAATGAATAAACAATTGAAATTTGGCATGCCAAAGTCACCCATGCTAAATAAACGTGACAAAATTGTCCAACGGATGGCAGAGATCAGTATTGTAAATGTTCTAAAATTTTTGAACACTAAGAGGATGTGTTAAAAATTTTCATTTGGGGAGGAATATCCGACAATATACCTCCCCAAATGAACATTTTGAATATGGTTATCCCCATTCTACCGCACCTTTGTACTTGTTTATCGTTAAACCCTTTGTTTGGACTCTCATTGTAGCATTGCAAGCCACATGTCATTTAACAAAATGTGATGTAATTAATGACAACAAACTATTGCCAACAGAATATTGCAGCAATACTGTTGCAAATTTCTTATGTTATCCAATCAGATGTCATGTTACAAAAGCAAGTGCTTTCGAATTTTCTCTTTCTGTTCTCAAATAAATTGTTGAATATCAGGGCTGAAATTCACAAAATGCTTGTCAGAACAGAAAATAAGAAGGCAAAGATCAGGAATCAATACAATCAAGCACCACACCCGACCCAGGATACCACATGGGAAAGTGACAAACAAGAAAATATCACATACAAGAGAGCCAAGAGGTAAGCCCTTTCCCAGCAGGTGACTACAAGGCTTCAATGAACAGACAAGAAAACATGACAAACAAATAACAAAAAGGATCCACAAAAGAAGCACCGCCTTGGAACCGAAGACCCTGATCAGAATGCTTAGATTCTATGTCTGCATTGTTTGTCTAGGCCTTTTGAGCCGACAACTAGTGTTCCAAATCTTAGAAAATCTACCGTTAATCAATTTTAATCATGGGCAAGAGAATTGTGGATTTATTTAGTTGTAGTCATGACTTGCAGGTTTAATAACCTGGTTGTTATATTTTTATTCCCATGCTTTTTAAAAAAAACTTTGGTAATATTGTGATCACCTATGTCTGTCTGTCTGTCTGTCTTCCATTATGCTATCTCAGAAACCGCAATAGAGATGGTTAATTTGTGAAGGAATTGCGACCCGGTCAGGCAAGTCAAGCATCATATACTGTAAATTTGGAAATTTTTGTGACAATTTTATTTTCGCTAATAGCGTCAAAGTACATATTTGCAACTTTAAAAGTTTGTGACTGGAGCACGATTTACCTACATCAGTAAACGACAGAGTGATTTCGCCAATTTGCGAGGGTTTTGTTTTCGGGAAACTTCGCAGATGCGAAGTTACGCGAAAACAAAACCCTCGTGAAATATTCTGAATTTACAGTATCCACACCCCTGATACTATACAGATCATAAGAAGGTTTATGTATCACATATGATCTTTTTTCTTGTATCACAAACACAGCTGATTTCAGTTCTGGCCTGGAATGTTACAGTTGGGATTTTTTTGGCTTTCGTTATCTCCACGCTTTCTCTGGTTTCTTATCTTTAGTCTTGAAGGAAGGTTTAGTCTTGGGTACTGCAGTACTGGAACTCTTGTTCTTGTTACCTAGCAACAGATGAAACATTTTACATATTGTAGCTTGTAACCATTAAAACAAGCAGACTTGTTAACTGATGAAACATACTGTGATACTTAACAATTCATAAAACAAACCAACTTGTTTTCTAGCAACAGAAGAAACATACATATGGGCACTTATGCTTAACCAATCATAAAACAAACTTAATTGTTATCTATTTAACAGATTAAGCATATTTTAGCTTGCTAATAGAGTAGTACCTGTGGACTGGCATCACACAGATTGAACAGCTGGTTTATCAACTACCAATAACATATGCAATTTCCTTGACCAGTGGCCAATCACCTGATACTCAACGACCTGTATCGCCATGTCAGCCCTCTTGTGATGGGGAAACATTTTAACATTTTTTAAGGTTGGTCTGATTGTGTCACCAATGCTTTATACTTACTTGACTGGTTTGATGCTGTTTTTCTATTTTTATTTCCACTGCTTTCTTTCTTATTTTTATTAGGTGCAGATTTAGGTCTTTCTTTCATCTCCCTGAAACAATTCAAGTGTATACTGACATGTGTACAATAACTGATCTAAAATTTCAACACTTCTTTTCCTGTTTTCAAATAAAATGTTAGTTTTCAGGGATGGAATTAACAAAATACTTGTCAGAATAGCAAACAGGGAAGACCTTGATCAGACTGCTTCTTCAGAAGCAGTCTGATCTGGGTCTGCACTGTTTGTCTAGGCCTTTTTGACTGGCAACTATTTTCAAAATTTTAGAACTTTTACAGTAAAAAAATATTTTCAGAATCAGGCCAGAGCTGAGGCAATATGGAGCAGACACAAATTATGTACATGTGACCTTTGACCTCCTGATACTGACCTTCTGATCCTGACCTTGGAATGTGGTTAATAAATAATTTTCTTTGCATTTTGTTTCACCGAGGTAGACATGTGAGTGCAATATTTCCAGAAATTGATAAGGGGTTCAGAAGTTATGGAGTGGACACATATTCTGTTAAGCCTTTGTATACTAATGGATTCTTCCTTCTGGGTTGATAGAATAAACTTGGGATTGTCCAGTTTACATATCTAGAGGTGTCAGGTTATAATTAAAAAAAAATATTGTATCTTTTGTCTGAAGGTCTTTTTTACCTTAATAAACAGTGTAGACCCTGATGAAATACCGCACTATGCGGCATTTCATCTGGGTCTTCACTGTTGGTAAAAATAACCATTTAGGGGTTTCCCGTATACAATGGGTTAATGTGACTTTTGACCACATGCTCACACCTTGATTTTTTATGCTTTCTCTATATAAGGCTATGTAAAACATCTGAAGCTTTTTAACGTTTTCATTTGATCATTCATGCCAAAGTTGGTCAAAATCCAGCCGGGATTTTAAGAGATGTCATTTAAAGCAAATGGTGATGATGTACAAGGCACATCCATCGATCACAAAAGCTCACCTTGAGCTACCAATAAAATAAAAATGGATTCCGATCAGCTGGGTATAGATCTTCATTGTTTTCAAAAATGGTATATACACAGTGATTTATTTACAATTTTGGGCTTATGGGTCCTGGGACTCGCTGTTTCCCAAATCAATGAGTCCAAACTGCAAACTTAAGAGTCCATACACTAATTTTCATGACAAGTCTGCAATATTGTAGCATCCTGGGACTCACTGAAATAAAAACTTTGCATCGCAGAAACAAAACTAAGAGTAAAAAATGCAGGATGCACAGGTAACAAGATCACTGTATTCAGGACAGGTCTGACAAACTCATTATCTAATGTGATATTAAAATTTCAATGTATAATATTGGAAAAATAGATACTTGCTGTCAGATAAACATGTCAGAGTTATTGTGGGACAAGTGTTTTCGGCTGAAAAAAGAATGTTAGAGCAGCTTTTAAAGAAAAAAAATGCTTCTTTCTTTTTTACATTCTGCATTAGATCTTACATCAATTATCCACCACTTATAACTTTGATAATTTAACCCTTAATGCGCCAATCGCAACAAAATTCGTCTGCTTTTTTCGTCTGCTGAAATGTTTAAGAAGCCTCTATGGCATACAGTGTGGAGCAAGAACAGACTGCTCCTATAGGAGCAGTCTGTTCTGGGTCCACGCTGTTTGTTTCTATACTTAATTTGTCAGTAATGTTAAGCAATTATTTGCAGCAAACGACTTCAGCAGATGACATTTTCAGATGCATTTTTTTTTCTTGGCTCTTTAAGGGTTAAAGCGCCACCAATAAATTGCAGCAAACGACAATTTCAAATTTTGCCGCTTTTTCAAAATAACAAATAAGGCATGATATTTCATGAGAATCGTCTGCTGGCAGACGATTCTCATGTAATATCATACCTTATTTTTGTCGAAAATTGGGAAAGATGTCCCAAAATTTGCCGTCTGCTGCAGTGGTGATTGGCACTTTAAGGGCTAACAGTGATTTGAATCACTGTGCCTAGCAAGCCTCCGTAAAAGAGTACATATTTGAAAATTATTTTTCTTATTTCTCAACCGTAACATGTTGTGGATACTCAACATTCTTTTGAGCTTTTGAGCACCCAAAACACATGTTTAAACTGATGGATAATAAAATATCAAAATTTTATGCTTAAAATTTTTCTCATCTGGACCTATGCCCAGTGCTTTGTTACTTACCTAACCGAAATCTGACTGTCTGGCCTGATAGGTGATATATGCCCTTGAAATGGTTTAAAAGCCCTGTTAAATAGAGATTTGTTACTTACCTAACGGAGATCTGACTGTCTGGCTTGATAGGTGATATATGTCCTTGTAATGGTTTTAAAGCCCTGTTAAATAGAGATTGGAAATGACGTCTTATTGGTCCACTGGAAGAAAGAGTGAAGTTAAGCAAACCATTTACATAGATGTGTTAACCCTTTATGCGCCAATTGCAAATAAAGTCGTCTGCTTTTCTCGTCTGCTGAAATGTTTAAAAAGCCTCTGTTTTTTTTTTTTTATTTGATTCTTTACGTCCCATCAACAATCTTTCAGTTATATAGGGACAGGTCTTCCTGGGTTGAACCAGTACTAAGCTAGGATAAATGTGTCTTGCTCAAGGACCACAACGCAGTGATGCCGGTGAGGCTTGAATCCTCTGCCCCTCGGTCTCAATCAGAGCACTCTACCACTGAGCCACTGCGCTCCCTAAAGAAGAAGCCTCTATGGCAAACTGTGTGGACCCAGATCAGACTGCTCCTATAGGAGCAGCCTGTTCTGGGTCCACGCTGTTTGCTTCTATACTTAATTCGTCAGTAGTGTTAGGCAATTATTAGCAGCAGACGACTTCAGCAGACGACATTTTCAGATGCATTTTTTCTTGGCGCTTTAAGGGTTAGTATGTAAGACTGCATATAAATAGTTATCAGTGTTCATTCTGGGCCACACCTTTGCACCATTCACATTAATTTTTTTTCCGATTTTGGTTAAAAAGAAATTTATATCCATCTGCCTATTCTGTGCAAGCTTTTTTCATTGGCCAGCAACCATTTGGGGGGCAGTTTGCTTATATAACTTGTATAAATACTGCATTATCAATCTTAAATAAGTAAACAACTGCTTTATGTCAACGGATATTCGATTGGGCAAGCTGTTTATACACAGTCAATTGTTAAGCATGTGTAACATGTATGATGTTTGTCTATTTAAGTACAGCTCTTGCTAAGAACCATGCAAAACCTGCAAAAGGTGATACATCGCATGTTACAAAAATGAACATTTTTTGTTTTTCCCAATTGATTATGTCCTAAAATAAGTCAAATGACCCCTTCTACTGGTAAACGATTTTGTAGAAGAATGCTATCGATGGATTAAAAATCATCATTTGAGATGAAATTCCCTTAGGGTTCCATTATGAAAGTTGAAGTTAAATTTTCTCTCATGATGGTCCTGTTATTATTATGAAACTGGGTCTATTATATGGCAACAGCCTTTGTTTTCTTATTTCAAAATTCAAACCCGTGTGTTTTTTAGGTTATCTATGGTAAAAAGGCTAAAATGCAGTTGTCATGGAGATACCTCCCTTAATATTCGGGAGAAATCGTCAATTTGAAACGAAAACATTATAATTTCTATAACTATTTTAAAATAATTTCTTTGATCTATGCTAAAAACAACAGTTTATTTTTCTTATTATTTGTAACACTGAAATATAGGTTTTAACTCCTTAATTATCCAAAAATTAAATTATTTTATATTACTCCTGATTTATTTAATGAGGAATCCCTAACAAGTATGGCAGCTTTTTTAAAAGAGTATTTTGTGGTGTACCAGTACTGGCCGGGTGGGTTTATGCTTTTTTGTGGTTCTATGTCCAGGAACTCCGGAAGGCTGGTTCTGAAAATGCCCAATTTAGAAATCATTTACTAGATCTATCATATCTATATATATTTTTTATTATTTTATAGAGGGTGATCTTCCCTCTTTTCAAATACATAACAAATGATTAAAAAATTCTTCCCTAATACTGCAAATCATCCATCACAAATAATTATCAGGCAAAAGCGGTTAACCAGTAATTCATGCACATACTTTCAAGTAAGAACTCAAGTAAGAAAAATATCGGTAAAAATTTATGCAATTGCCCTCCCTTGCCGTTTTTGAATTAGCTCCCTTGTTGAAATTAATTTAGCAAGTTTTGTAATTCCAAGGTGATTATTTGCTTGTTTTAATATATATATTTATTCCAAATTACAATAATTTTATTTTAAATATTTTATAATTTTATATTCTACCAAAGATGCCATTGACTGCAAGCCTTTAATCACTAAAACAATAATAAAATATATGAAGTAAAAAACCCATAATATTTTAAATAGGTGTCATTTTTATGCATTATAAAAATAGATGTAGGCTAAAATAATTACCTTCTCACGTTCAGGCGATTTATACTGAATGGAGGTGTTCCGCACATGGGAAAGGTTGACTAGAGAAGCCCCCGTGGTGTAGTGGATAAGCGCTATGCCTTATAAACCAGGGGTCACAGGTTTGATTCCTGGCTTCTCCATAAAAACAACTTTCGGTGAGCCTTTGGGAGTTCCCGATATAAAACCAACACAAATCTTAAACCAACCCGGCAGAACTGGTTTATACCCAGGAAAGCCACAAAAAAGGTGGGAAAGGTTGACTATCTCTCAAACTGGACCATTAAATGGATCCAACAAAATAAACGATGAGCTCTGTTTGAACATTGACCACATCATCATTCATGTGCAAAAATACAGTGATAAACACACATATCTACTATAGGGATACTTGACCTTTTCATTCTGGGTACTGGAAACAGGTACTTAGGCAAACAGTGAAGACCCAAACAGTGGCATTTCATCAGTGTCTGCACTATTTATTAAGATATTTTACCAATTTTCAGGTAACTAACAAATTATAAGGCGGAAACAGAAATGACTTACTTTGCATACATGCAAACAGTCTTGACCAAGATCAAACTGCTCTGAAAAGGATCCACAATGTGTGCTACAGAGACACTAAAACTGGATCTATAATGGTTGCAAGACTCTATCACTAGCATACTGTTATATGGGTCTGCTAAGTCAATAGTTATTTTGGCAAATACAAGTTTATGTATTGTCTAAAAATCGGCCCATCCCACCAGTACGGCATTCCTCTGGCGGGTCGACAGTAGCAACTCTTGAGTCTTATGCGTAGCCTTGACATAGCTCACCATTAAGGGGAGCGGCAAACTTAAACAAACGATAACAAAACTCCTTGCCCTTCCAAGCGGAATAAAAAACTTACACTTTCAGGAACAGTGGGGGTGACACTGTGCAGAAAAATTGTCACGTCAATCCCCACAAGATTGAAACCTGTTTTAGAGCATTTCAAAAATTCAAACTAATTAATGCCCCACACCTTTACTTAACGCAGATAGGCGTAGGATTCCTTTTTCGAAGCCAAAGTGGGTGCATAAAACTGGGTGTGCCGTGTGTGCTATATAGCCTATGCCTCGTGCGCAGGGACCGCGGCACACCGCCACAATAACGGAATAATGTATGTAGCTTTGACATAGCTTTTGGGTGCTCGAAAAAACTGTCTCATTGACGGGCGGAACATATTATTAAAAGTACAATGATTTAGGTATATGCAACAAACTGAAGCATTACTGTAATCATGCTGTTCGGTATGCTGTGAATAAATTCTTATCCAGCTTTTGGGTGCTCAAAAGAACAATTTCATTGGTTTGGAATAAAGAAAAATATTTCAATCACGCAATCTGATCTAGGTTCCTGGCAGACGGACGGACGGAGTGGCAGACAGACGGACGATCAAATATACCTGGTTTTTTCCTTTCATATCCATCTGGATTTCATGTTCATGCCGCCGCTAATACAGTGTTAAGATACTTCATGATATCGTAGAGCTTGTCTTGTTAGAAACTCTGCCCTTTGCAGCTTTCAAAGACTGCACGTTTCACTCGAAAAATTGCACAGCTTCAAGGATGATTGGTCGTTAATTGTGTATAATTGTACTGTTCGCGAAAATCGTATCACAGCTTTAGGATTATCTTTGTCGGGTACGATAGCAATTAAACAATGTGCCTGCAATCGCTTTTTGCTAACTATTGAAAGTGCAATGTGGCAAGGACAAAAAAAATACGACAAGTCCGTGGGTTGAGCCAGTTATTCAACAATGTGCTGGACAATGCACATACTACCAGACCCTGGGTCACTCCTTATAGGTGGGGCTCGGGGTCTGGCATCTGAGTCTGAGACTCTGTGTCTAGGTGTCCGATACCGAACTCAAAGAATGCCCGGTACCAGACCCAGAGACACTGAGTATTATTTATTTATTTTATTTATCTTTTGCGTCAAACTTCAATATTCTAGATGTAGCCCCCCTAACATACTCCCTAACAGGCCTGCCAGAAAACACATGCACAACTCATTAAACACAAAAAGTCCATTCTTCATGGCTTTTTTTTAGCTATGTCAAGACTTACCACAACGGGTTAGGGCGACCTCCAAGACACGGATTTATCAAAACTACATTTTCGATCGCCAAAAATAGGGTTTTCGATTGTCATAACGGTAGTATAGTAGAATGCAATTATAGTGTTATCGATCGCCAATATGAAACAGTGTGATTCTGTTCAACGTTCAACCAACAGTTAAGCAATAACGGTCATGGAAAGACTGGAGAAGCCAAGAATCAAACCAACAACCCCTGGTTTATAACCGAGTGGTTTATCCACTATGGGAGAAAAAATATCTTGAAATGTGCCTTTTCCTCCATTTCTTAGATTTTGAAAGTGGTTTAATACATATTCCTTAAATTTAATACAATTGCACACAAAATGCATGCATGCTTTTAAAGGACATCGGACAGTCTTAATGAAGGATTGCCCATAAAATGGCCGGATAAAAGTTTCAAAGAAAATGATTTTTTTCCATGAAAAAGATAGTAGGTTCAACTCTCGAATTTTCCACAAAAGTGTTTTTCTCATTGGACAAATAACAATTTAAAGATATGGGTAAAAACTCTGTTTTTGCTACACATATTCAACATATAGAAAATATCAAAAAAATTACTGAAGTGCTCCCCCGCCCCTCACCGTGGTCAAACTATTCATTTTGTTTACACTTGTACTTTAACATTTCACACATCATAGAAATTTTATGTTAAAATGTGTCATTTTGCTGATTTCTTCTATTTTGAAAAAGGTTGCTGTTACCTTAACACAATTGCACGCAAGAGAAGAAAACAAACATGGGTTTCTTGCATTTTTGTTTAAGAACATACATTACTTTATTGGTTTTAAAACATCATTGTCTTACATTAGGATGGTCATGGGAGAAAAATTATGTTAAAATGTGCCATTTTTTGCCGATTTCTTAGATTTTGAAAACGGTTGCTGCTACCTTAACACAATTGCACGCAAAAGAAGAAAGAACACATGGGTTTCTTGCATTTTTGCTTAAGATCGTACATTACTTTATTGGTTTAAATACATCATTGTTTTACATTAGGATGGTCATGGGAGAAAAATTATGTTAAAATGTGCCATTTTGGCAGATTTCTTAGATTTTGAAAACGGTTGCTGCTACCTTAACACAATTGCACGCAAGAGAAGAAAAAACACACGGGTTTCTTGCATTTTTACTTACGAACATACATTACTTTATTGGTTTAAATACATCATTGTCTTACATTAGGATGGTCATGGGAGAAAAATTATGTTTAAATGTGCCTTTTTGGTCGATTTCTAAGATTTTGAAAAGGGTTGCTGCTACCTTAACACAATTGCATGTTAGAGAAGAAAAAACACACGGGTTTCTTCCATTTTTGTTTGAGAACATATATCACTTTATTGATTTAAATACATCATTGTCTTACATTAGGATGGTCATGGGAGAAAAATTATCTTGAAATTTGCTGATTTTTCATAATTTTGCTAAAATCCAGATTATAAGTACCCCACCTCCCAATACTAGTTTGATTTTCGTGTACGAGTTATCATAATACAATTGTTAGTATATCATTTATTAAAGCCAAGATCAATCTACAGAACTGATATACCAAATTAACTATTCTACTACCACGGCACAAACTCTTGGTAAATCAAAATAACCAAAAATCAGCTTTTTTGTAGCATTTACACTGGAAAATGAGGTAAAATTGAAAATTTTTGGTTGCCATGGCAACGAGCTTCCAATCAAAGAAATATTGTACCAGTCTGTGTTTGGTGACAAGTACTACATGATAGGACACAAATTTACAATTTCTGTAACCATGGATGTATCGCCATTTGCATGGTGCTTAGCAAGAGCTGTACTTAATATGTTATTTACTAAGTTTCTGCTGACCCAGATATTGGAGATATTGATGGTAAAAAAGTTTTTGTAAACAAGGTGTTTATTTGATATTGAGATTTGAAAAAATGTTTCGAGATATCTTTATTACAAGTTTTCAATGCCCAAATTTGCAAAGGACAATAACTTAAAATAACTCTTTTTTTTAATTTTCACCCGGTAATCTCATTATTCTCTATCAGCTGACTAAGTTTGAAGCTCATAGCTGTAATAGTTTTTGAGATATAGTCCGACCAGTTAAGAAAGACTGGGCGGTTCTTAGCAAAGACACACCCGTGGACATTTCCATTTAAAAATCGGTAGAACAGATTGTATTTATTCACCTGTGAAACGCTTTACACCTGTATATACCTGGAGAGTTTTGAGCCCATAGTGAGAAAAAGGCATTTCGAATTATTGTGGATAACAAGCACACAGACTAGTCTAGATTTATGCGCTCAGACAATGTTCGAAATTTTAACTATTCAAATTATCATTCTGAATAAGAAAATAAATTGGTCCGCAATGAAATTTTAATAATATACTAACGTTGTACTATAAATTGGTCAGCACACGAGATGAAGGTTCTTATTACATCGGCGTGTGGCGAAGGCTCTGATGAGCCTACATGCATGCATGACCTCGCCAGGGCTTTCGCTTCTCGCATAAACAAAGTATGCAAATTGAAGAAGACCCTGAACAACTTTTAGACATCTAGTCCCTCTAGACACGCCACAATGAGCGATTATTAGAGGCTTTTACGGATATGCGCCAGGACAAAATCTCATAATTATATGCCCTTTTCTCACGATCCAGATACTTAACCCTTTTCCCGCTGAATTCTTACTGGTGATTTATTATTACTGTATTGGGCTTAAAATCAAACCAGTTTTGTCATACAGACAGAATTTGAAGAAAGTGCAAACCTACTCTCCCCAAAAATTTTCACAACATATCTATCCCGGAAAATGAAATGCAGCAGGTCCCCAGCATCATACTTAAGATAATCGTTTACCAGGCATGCTTATGTATAAAATTGGTCACCCTTGTCGTCTGCGCTTCAGTTGGTTGCACGAGTAAAGCGTACATAGGCTATTTTACCCGATTTACTGTAGACTAGTCTTATTTGACAGTGTATGACAGCGCTCTGTCTGACACGCCCAGTCTCCGTTAGCTGGACGCACTATACCTTGATTACAAAATTTCATTATGACCCTTTAAAAGGGGAATAACTTCACAAAGGGAGATAATTCAGACCAAATTAAATACGGGACAGTTATTTTTGATGAGGGATCCATCTGTGAAATTTAAAAACCCTGACTTATTTTTTTTTACTGACAGACAGACAGGCCTAAAGCAATATGCCCCCTCAACTTCAAAGTTGTGGGCATAAAAAAGTCCAGAAAAATACTGTATATGATGTGGCCATACCTGATATCAGTAGCAGGACTACTGGTTGCTGGAGGTGCTGATTTAGGACGAAACTCACAACTACCAAACACAGCCTCTTCTGCTAATCTTAGACGCGTTAAAGAAATAATCTGCACTGTGTAAACATAGATAGTTGGCATTTTTATCCAAGAATCAAGAAAGCTTTATCCCTTGTCATGCTTAAAATCCTCTGACTATTTGCGCAAAAAAAACCCTCATTAAACAAATTGAACATTTAAAGGATACTGCGCTTTCTTCTTTCTTTCCATAGCCTTCAGTGTTGCGGTACTGAGTCGCTGCGACTTAGACACGCTCTCCATGCTGCTCCTTTGCTGCAAAAATAGACAATATAACTTAGCCATTTCATCGGAAAAACTTTTGTACTTGAACAACACAGGCACCAATCAGTCTGCTCAGGGTAATCAGTGCATATGATCAGTTAGTTCTTTAATTGCTACATCAAAATTTTCAAGACACTCACACACATTTAGATAAACAAAATTTTTGAGCATAAAATTGTAAAAATTTTCTTACCCATCAGTTTTAACATATGTTTTGGGTGCTCAAAAGAACCGTCTCATTGAGACGGTTCTTCTGAGTACCAACAACATATGTTTTGGTTGAGAAATAAGAAATCAGTTTTTCGATATGCACTCTTAACTAAAGTCCTAACTCATCTTCCTGCTAGTTCCCGTAGCTGAGAAGAAAAGTTTTGTCTCAAACCTCTCATCAAGGGGCTATAAGAAAACAAGTGGTGCAATACATTATCAATATGGATTCATCAGAAATCAGCTGATCTGAATCTGCACTGTTTTTTGTTTGTTTGTTTTAATGCTTTAAGTCCCAGTTAACATTTTTTTCAGTCATGTTGGGACAAAATCCTGTCTTCCTATTTTGAACCAGCACTAAGCAGCAGACAAAGTGTCTTGCTTAAGGACACAACCATTGACTCTGTCAACGATAGTCTTGAACTAGCAACCCTTCGATCCCCAGTCTAAAACTCTACCGAGATACAGCGCTCCGCTACACTGTTTTCAAAACAAGATACATTTGGGAAGCATGGTAAGGGTTAACTGTGAGTTGCATATTTGCATATTTATTGGTTTTAAGAATCTTGTATTTTTTGTGCATTTATAAACAGTGAGCAATATCAATTAGAAAATCAGGGAACATGCATATTCTGTCAGACAATGACATAAGTTATTTAATACCCTCTTCAATGAATAGAAATATTTGACCATACAAGAGACCCTTCTCTAATTTATATGGTAGAAAAGGGAGATACAAAAATAGTCTTTGTTATTCCAAGTCACTTACTGATTCTCGCAACTTCTTGTCCTGCTCCAGCTGGCGGGAATGTGCTATCAATGCCATCCTCTCCTCGACTGGGATGATGAAGAAAATCTCATGGATGTCCAGCAAAGCTGCCTGCAGCTGGAGAGAAGGAAAGAAAAATAACAAGAGATTTTTAACTCATATTTGCCAAATGAAATTTCCTATCCTTATCAATTGTAAAAATTCAAAGTTAATATCAGTTACAAACATGTAGAGGAAAATGACTGGTTTTGATGTTTATTTCATTTACACTTTATAATTAAAAAAATCATAAGCCAACAGGAGACTGATCAGATGCCATTTTCAGTAGCATATGATCTCGGTCTGCACTGTTTGTCTGCTTCATCAGGCTTAAAAGTGTTAGCTCTTTACTTGCTAGTTTTGTCTGCTGAAAATCTTTGTGAACAATTTTAGGGGATAACTGTATTCAAAATTTTCATTTGGGGAGGTATATCGTTGGATATATACGGGCGGAAATTTAGTTTTATGGCGACGCGCTAGCGGAGCTGCAAAATGTGATTTCCGAACGTATATACCTCCCTAAATGAAAATTTTGAATATGGTTATCTCCAATGCACTTTCTGCATTTTTGTCTCAAATTGAAGCATACTAAGTCGCATATAGTAGTATGTCATCCAACGAAATGTGACGTAATTAGTGACATCAAACAATTTCGGACAGAACATCGCAGGATATACTGTCCCAAATTTTGACATTATCCAATCAGATGACATGTTACAAATGCAAGTGCATTAGAATTGGCCATCATTGTCCTACCTGTGCTACTATCCTCTCTAAAAGAATTGTGTCCTCTCTTGATAGCGCCCCTTTCTTTATTGGACTCTCTGCTTGAAAGCTAAATGCAAAGTTCCTCGTGTCCTGTTAAAAAAATAAGCAATACCTTAGTCCTATACCAAGTTCCAAAGTTTGGGTTAACATCCAAGTACAGTGCAATCACTTTATAATACACCTCACTATAACACAGATTTGGATATAACACAGTCATGTTGTGGCTCCTAAATTTTTTTACCATGGAATTTTACAAAGGATTTATAGGAAAATGACCATAATATGGTTATTTTCCTATAACTCATTTGTAAAATTGTCCCTTTATAACACAGTTCACTTACAAAAGTCTATTCATATCAACCCCAAACATAGTGTTTTAAAATGACTGTATTTCCAATGTGTCATGGCACTAGCTTATATACTTATGGATTTATTCTAGAATCCAGAAATTGAATAGTATTCTAGCAACCTGAATTTTCATAACCATAGCAACCTCGGCTTTGGTCGCACAGAAAAATGCAAATAACATGCATAATTTCCACCCCCTTTTATCCATATTTCTAGTTTAATGAGCCTACTCAGCCTAGCGTAGATACCGTTTGAGCTATCATAGGATACAGATTTAATCTTGGTATATACAATAGCAACCATGTTTTTTTTGTCTGACTGACAAAAGTAAAGCTAACTATTATGCTGTTATTGAAATTTTTCCACTAACAAAATTTCAAGGACATTGTTCCAATTCTTTTTGATTATGATGGGGCCCAGACATTTTTGAAGGTTTTTTAGGCTTTAATTGTTGCAATGATAGTAACCTAACTTTTTGCCACACAGAAAACAACAACAAATGGCATGTATAATCTCTATATTATTCCCCTCTATCCATAATTTAAGTCTTTATTTACTCTGGTATCCAGATTTTGTACAAAACTATAATCATTGCTATTGTAAAAAATGTTTTTTTACATTGAAAAAACAAAAGAACATGCATAACCTCTATATGGCCAGTGAGTAATTCTATCCACATACACTAGAATGCAGATACAATGTAGACCGATATAGCGTGGAGATCATTATAACACTGTTGTAATGTGGCGCCTTTTTTCTGTGGGTATCTTGTGGCTTCTGTTTTTTCTGCAGATCAGTCATAGCTCCCTCCCACTCACCCCCTTTACTTTCTGCGGAAGTGAGCTGATCAGGATCCACAATGTTTTTCACAGATTGTGGATCCATGCTAGGATACTGTGCCTGAACTGGCTGAAAGTCCATATAGGGGATATGCATACTAAGTTATCCAACAAGACAAGGGTCAAGTTCAGACCTACATTTATAGTTTTGAGAATCTCCTGTACTTTTTGAGTCTTCAGCAGTCTTCTGGTGAGGTAACCTTTGACAGCAGCAGAGACACGAGCAAAATTCTTCTGCATTGCTGGATAAAACACCTAAACATAAAAAGAAAGTCTTTCATCAATAATTAAGTCTTCTAAAAAAAAATAATAATAATTGTGTAATAAGGAATAACAATTTCAGGCTAAGTGAAACCAAAATTTGCTGACTTCTACCTGACCGCATCTCAGATTTTTAGGCTTTATCCTAGTAAACTTACCAAATTTGCTAACTTTTACATGGCCTAATCCAAGTTAAACTTACAAATGTGCCCAAGACCAAACCACTTGAAAATTTATTACTCGAAGCCAATTTATTACTCAAATCCAATATTTATTCGTTAACATTCTCTATTTACCTCTTGTGGAATGGTAAATCTGCCTGTCGGTTTCTGGTAGGAGGGTTGTTTCACAGGAGACCTCAAGACTGGTTTATATACTTTTGGTTCCTTCCTAATTGGTGTAGACTGGTTTGAAAACAAAAGCTGTTTAGGTGAACCCTTCATTAATATACTGCTCACATCTGAACCATTATCAAAGTCTTTAGGGTTTCTACACAAACTAGGACTAGGTATATAAGCAAATCGATTCTGACCGCCGTTCATCCGTCTGTCTGGTGGTTGTTCTTGCTGTTGGAAGCCATTGGGTTGAGCAACTGGATCCTGATATGGAATGGTACTCAGTGTGGTGTTATGACTAATTTGACTGATATCAGGATTAATGTTCATTTGAGCAACCGCTGGTTCTTGTGAAGACTGAATGGGAGCCTGAAAATGTGGTAAAATCATTATAAACTTAAACTATCACCCAAAATTTGGAGCATATAAGACTTCAAATTTGTTGTTGTTTCTTTAACCCTATGTATTCTGATGGATTTTCCCATACATATTGATACCATAAGTAAAGGATTGCCCATTTTGTATTTTAAGGGGTCACAAGTAGAAAGTTCTAAATTATGATGTATTTCGGTCCCCGAGGGTTTTTTGATCTTAGCAAACAGTGCAGACTCTGATGAAATGCAGCATTATGCTGCATTTCATCTGGGTCTTCACTGTTTGCCAAAGTAAACATTTAGGGGTTTCCAGAGGGTTGAGAGACCAAAGGGTTGAGAGACCAAATGTAGAAAATGAATGAGATATATGGGTGAAAGTTCAAAATTTACAAAAGCCTGAATTTCAGAAATTCAAGCCTTAAAACTTGCAATTTCCCTACAAATACTAACAATTTTCAAGTTTAAATTACCAATTGTTAATTTAAATTAACTGAAAATATATCTGAGAAGCTAATAAAATCTGCCTTATTCAGCATTTTGAGGCTGACTTTCTTGGAATGTCAGCCAGAAAGTCTTGAATTCCGGAATAATCCTGAAAACTTTCACCCATGAATACTATAAAATTAAAGATACTATCATGACCGTAAGGGTCAGATAGAAAAATGATTGTTTGGCTGCCATTGTTTGTAGGGGTTTTGTGTTAAGTCCTTGTTTTGTTGTGCTGTACTTTGTGTTCTTTCTAGTTTTGCAATCATCTCGCTGGGGAAGAGAAAGCTGTTTGCTTTTACTTTTTTAGTCTTCTCGATGTCATGTGGCTGTTATCATTCTTTGCTTCTTCCTCACGGTGCTGTGAGTTGGTCTGCAGTGTGTGATTGTGGCATTTCCTGGTCATACTCACTTCCTTTTTGCTGAGTGATGACAAACTGTGATCCTGAGGGAAGACATTTTCTATCCACACCTCAAAGCCAAGACAGATTCCATTTTTTTCATACCTTTTAGTTTCCATAATTTATCTTGAAATAAGTGCCCAGCCGGTGAAAAATCATGAAAAATTTCACAGCATGTAAAGAGTTAAGGAGCATGATATGGTACACAGGGCAAGTTAAGCGAAAAAAAAATCAGCATAAAATTGTGATATTTTTTATCCTTCAGTTTAAACGTGTTTTGAGTGCTCAAAAGAACCGTCTCATTAAGACGGTTCTTTTGAGTACCCACAACATATGTTTTGGCTGAGAAATAAGAAAATACTGGTAATTTCCAGTTATACAGTCTTATCTGGGGGCCTGATGGTACACATCAAAGTCCTCCTATTTCACATACCTGGTACTGCCATGCTGACACTGTGCTGACCTGAGGTTGTGACACTGACAGCTTTGGTTTAATTAGGGATTCTCCAAGATTTATTGTTTCAATCTCATCTTGTCCTTGTATCTGGTGTTGGTATTGCTGAAACAAATAAAAAAAAATGTTTTATTTCAAGAGAAAAGACATGCTTTAATGGCAGACAAAACTAATTGTTTGAAAGTTATGCAAATCTTAACCCATAAAGGGCTACCTAAAATTGCAGCAGTACACTATCCAACAACTAAGGACTGAAATGCAGATTTATAGTCTGCACTAGATGATGAAATATATTGAGCTTATTTTAAAGTCTGTGAAGCCCAAAGAGCTTCTAGAAAACATTAAAATGCTTATGTTATTCATCGTTCAGTGTAAGCTAAAATTCTAAATTTCAATTCTTAATTATCAATCAAATATGCCAGACAATCTTACCCCCATCCCGCTTGTTGCCCTTATGAAATTATTTATTTATTTGTAACAGGTGTTTTGGATTAGCCAGCCAGCAAAACATTGTACAAAATGTCAAGGGTATATACATGAATGATGTAACACAAATGCTGATAAACAAAGAAAGCCATTGGCTGATGCTAATGTTAGTCTACTATAGGCATGTGCCAGATCATGTGATTGTTCAATGTTTTGCATCAAGAAATGCAAACAGCTGAAACTTGGATTTCATCTCAGCATTCTCAGGCAACTACAATTGAAATAGAAATATTTCACAAAATGACAGTAAATGTTAATCCAATTTTTCCTGAAAATGTCATTAAATTTGATGTCTGCTGCAGTTATGATTTATGCTTAATTTTTTTTAAATTATATAGCATTCAGTTTGGCCATCAAGCGCAAAATTGTCAGATGAAAATTTATTTCCAGCTTACACAAAGTTTGGATAGTTTAATGCATATTTAGAGGGTAACACAGGTTAGACCTTGAATGTTGTTGGTATACTTCTGAACACAAGTGCAAAATAGAATAAATACCACACTCTGCAACATTTCATTTGGGTCTTGATTCTGGACTGTTTGTCAAAGTACCCGGTCAAATTCTGCGGATTATTTTCTGCCATAACTTTTTGCTTTGTACAGCCTTATCGAAAAAGTGGAACACCTTATGATTAAATTATCAATCACTCATATAGATTTTCCCAATTTTAGTCGAAACATCATTATTTTCCCAATTCTAAGGGCCCCGGGGCCATTCCCAAAAAGGGGTGTGAGAGCCCTGAGGGGTCACAGGTAGAAATTTCTAACTTAATATATTTCTGTTCCTGAAGATTGTTTTATCTTTGCAAACAGTGCAGACCCTGATGAAATGCTGCATTATGCGACATTTCATTTCGATCTTCACTGTTTGTCAAAGTATCGGTTTATGGGTATCTAGAATAAAAAGGGTTAAAGAGGACTTAAAGGAAACAGTACCAGCATCCCATGATGATAAAATACTCTTACCTCTATTTCCTGTTGAAGATTCATTTGTTCTCTTCTCTGCTGCACAAACAACTCCTCAAGCTGACTACGTTGTTGCTCTATCAACTGTTCTTGCAGCAACTCAAACTGTTGCGCCTGCAGATTGAACAATTCTTCATGAGACAGATGATTCATACCCTGTATACTCGACATAAACGTCTGTATTGAGCTACTTATATTATCCAACACATTCACATCACCATGAACAGGAATTTCGTTATTATCTACACTTTCAAACTCTTCCTCATTTTGCAGTGACTGTTCATGAACATGTGTAAGATATTTTTGTATATGCTCTGCTTTTCCCTCCTCCTCTTCCTCTACTTCACTTGATTTGAATTGATTGGGTTCATGAACATATTCTGCTTGAAGTGGTTCTACAAATGCTTCCTTTTCAGAATTATCCACTTCCACATTCAAATTATTAGGCACATCAATAATTTGTATTTCCTTATTAATATGTTCAGAATAGTCTGTTTCCTCTTCGCTTGAAACACTATTAACATCAATATTTTCAAGTTCTACCTTATCTAACTGTTTACTACTGTATGTTTGCTGCTCTGTATTCGTATTTTCAGTATCTTGTTTAGGAGAATGGTTATAAATAACTGGTTTCAAAATGATTGGAGAATCTGGCCACTGTTGAATGCCTTTTAATGAAGCTCTTTTCAATTCTTCCTTTTTGTTCTTTTGGCCAACTTGACCTGTTTTATTTACCTGCTGCTGAGAGAGCATATATGATCTTGTTATTTCTTCCTGGAATGAACTTATGCTACTATCCATGGCAGTTTTACCAACAGATTTTCCTAGACTTGATATGTTACTTCCATAATTATACTGTGTGTCCATTCCCAAAGCAAACATTGGAAGATTTTCTTGGGAAGATAATTTATCCTGACTACCTTTTAGAGTGCTATCAGAGGCATCTGATTTAACACTAGATTTAACTACAGCTGGATGCTGACTACCTATAGGTCCTTGAGGAATGTTAGCAGTGTAAACATTTAAAACATGCCTATTATTTGGTCTATTTTCAGAATCTCTATCAAAGTTTTCATCTGAGCTCTCATCTTGAGGAATAAACTCATTTTCTTTGTCTGATGTATTGAGTTCTCCATCATGACTAGAGTCTAGATTACCATAGATTTCACCAGGAGATCCATCAACACTCGGACTAAGTGCTACCTTACTAAGAAGTGATTCTGGTTGTTGTGAAACACTGGATCCAGACCTAGACCCAGAGCTTCTAGAGTTTTTTGGAACATTTTCAGATGAAGAATTTGCACCATCAGGGTTATCAAAATTAGTGCTACTTGCTGGAGTAATGTCTAGTTTTCGAACTGATATTTTATCTTCCATGGACTGACTAGCGCTAGTGCTTATCTCCGTTATAAAAGAAGAGAAATGCACTGTGTTTTTCAATGATTTTGGACTCATTCTTAACCTACTAGCACTCACTGAACTAGCTGAACTTAATATTGATGATGATCCACTAGGACTCATTCTTGTTCTTGACTGGTTGCTACTTGAACTGAGAATAGAGCCTTGCTGTGAAGGACCAGTTACATTGCTGTCACTTGTAATACTTAATGAGGAGTCATCAACATTTCGTTCGAGTTCACCAGCAAGTACCTGAGAATTGTTCCTTTGATTAGCACCATTCTGAACACATCCACTACTTTCACCGTATACTTTATTACCTTTTCTTCCTGTAACATCACCTTTTGTCTGTTCAGCAATTTCTGTCTGAGGCTCTCCACTAGCATTACTATTGGTTGTAGAAGTTAGAGTATCTTCTATATTTAGAGCTGTTGAAAGTTTTGTTAACATGTGAATAATTTGTTGTTGTTTTCTGTTTGTTAAAGGAATTCCATTGTAATCTTGAGGCAAACTGTCCATCTGCTCAAGTGAAGCAAAATCTGACTGTAAAGAATCTAAAGTGGCCAATGCCTGCTCCTCTGTTATGTTTAATGCCTGCAGTTCAGCTGCAGCTATTTCAATAGGGTCTACCTCTGGTCTTACTTTTTCACTAGCCATTTCAGCTTGTCTCTGTTTTTCAAGAAATGCCCTCTCTTTTTGTTCTTCTTTTGCTAATTCATTGATTTTATTTTGCATAAATTCACTTTCCTGCTTTTGCTTAGCAAGTGAGTTTCTTTCTCTTTGTTCCTGCAATGTCAATTCTTGCTCAAGTTTCTCTAAAGGATTTTGTAGAACAGAATCTGATTTTGCATTTTTCTTTTTTAATGACTCATTTTTACCCAACTTTCTCATGTCTTTTGATTTATCAATTTCTCTACTGCTAGTATCTTTAACTGATTTAGAAGTTTTTACCTGCTCACTTCTCTCACTTGCTCTTTTTTCTCTTGCACCTTTCTCTGTTTTCATTTCCTTCTTTTCATTTTCACGAGCATTTGGATCTGCAGATTGTGGCCTGCCTCCCTTAGGGGAGCGACTTCTATAATGAATAGGCTTTCTCAATTCATCTGCTTCAACTCTGAAGTCTATTGTCCTAAGATCTGGTGTTGACATAGACTGCCTCACTGAGGATCCTTTACGACCTGGCCGACCTTCAGGTGGATGTGGCAAAAGAGCACGAGATTTGGGAGACAGCTCTTTCTTCTCTGGACTCAAGGAACTACCATCAGAATCATTTTTACCCAAAGAAGATGGAGATCTATCCAAATGTTGAGAAGAAAACGATTTTTGCTTAGATAGTTTTCCCATATTTTTAAGATAAGAAAGATTAGATTTTGGAGAAGCTGTGGATACAGATTTAGATTTAGAAACAATCTTGGGTGAAGTGTCATGGACAGGTGACTTGGCAGCAGCAACAGTTTTTGAACTTTCATTTTCAGCAGAGACTTGCTTTGTAATTGCATTGTCTGGAACACTAATTGTTATCTCTATTGGTACTTTTCCCCCTTCTGTTGGGTGAACAGTGGAGGAACCGGTGACCAAAGTGGTGAGAGTTTCTTGAACTGGTTGTTTCATTGGTTTCCCTGAAGACTGTGACGTAGGATCTGTTGATGGTGCTGCTAATCTAGCTGCTGCCTTCGCTGCTCTTCTTTCCTAAAAAAAGATAAGAAAAATACAGTACAAATTTGGATATAACACTGTCATGTTGTGGCTCCCAAATTTTTTCTCCATGGAATTTTACAAAGGAAATATAGGAAAATGACCATTAAATGGTCATACTCCTATAATTCCTTTGTAAAATTGTCTTCTATTTGGCTCCCAAATGTTTTCTCCATGGAATTTTACAAAGGAATTAAAGGAAAATGACCATTAAATGGTCATTTTCCTATTAATCCTTTGTAAAATTGTCCCTTTATAACATGATTCATGTATAACACAGGCAATTCCAATGGACCTCAAGCATAGCGCTATAAAGGGACTGCAATGTATGTGCTTTAATTATACATGCACAGCTATCAAGTGGGGGCAGGAGGCCTAATGTTTGGCCTAAGCCTTCATCTGTCATCCATGCTATGTCAGTATGTGTGTGAGAGCCACAAAGGGTCTGGTTAGACTGCACATTTGCATAGGCTTCATTGAGCCTTTGCTGCTGGAATATGCAATAATAAAAAAAAATCCCAAGCTAAAAAGAAAATTGTTTATATGGGACAGCACATGAGATTTATAGCATATGCGTAAAGTCATGGTTAAACATGCATGCAAAGCTATCTAGTTGAGCCAGAGGCCTGATGTTTGGCCTGAGTCTTCATCTACATCCTTACTATGTGTATGTGAGTAGCAATGACTCTGATGAGGCTTGGTATTTGCACAGGCTCCCCTGAGCCTTCACTGCTCACCTATATGATAAGTTACAAAATCTCATGAAATGGCTCATATCTATTTGATTGTTTTTTTGTTTTTATTGTTATATTTTTTTTTACAGCAGTTTATTTTGCTTTTTGTGATGCCTAATACAAGAATAATATCATAGCCTTAGATAAAGCACTTTAGTGTAGAGCCACAATATAAACCAGCTGGTGTTGTTGTTTTCTTTAAAAATTATTGATGCTTGATTAACAAAATAAAACAATCAATGCTGATGCTATATATAGGTCACATATCTAAGCCAAACTGTATGTATTTTCCAAAAATATCATTCACCATATTTTTCAATTTTATATTTATTCTCTGCTGAAAACTTAATAGAACAAGTGAAACAAATAGTTACATCTCTATCATATTATAAACCTAAACAAAACTATATCAACCCTGCATCAAAATTAAAAAATCTTAAGTATTGAATAGTCACCATAAGAAATTGTAAACTAGAACTCAAAGGATACACAACTTAACCAAATTAATTCCTATTCTTTCAAAATATTATTTTAACAGTATCAGTATTTGGTACATTTCATTTTCACTGTATCATTATTTGGTACAGTTCATTTTCACTGTATCAATATTTCGTACATATTATTTTCACTGTAGCAGTATTTGGTACAGTTCATTTTCATTGTAGAAGTATTTGGTACAGTTTATTTTCACTGTATCAGTATTTGGTACAGTTCATTTTCACTGTATCAGTATTTGGTAGCTCATGCTATTGTATCAGTTTTTGGTACAGATCATTTTTACTGTATCAGTATTTGGTACAGTTCATTTTTGCTGTATCAGTATTTGGTACAGATCATTTTCACTGTATCAGTATTTGGTACAGATCATTTTAACTGTATCAGTATTTGGTACTGTTCATTTTTGCTGTATCAGTATTTGGTACAGATCATTTTTATTGTATCAGTATTTGGTACTGTTCATTTTTGCTGTATCAGTATTTGTTACAGATCATTTTCACTGTATCAGTATTAACTACAGATCATTTTTACTGTATCAGTATTTGGTACAGATCATTTTCACTGTATCAGTATTTGGTACAGATCATTTTTACTGTATAGGGAGCGCAGTGGCTCAGTGGTAGAGTGCTTGACTCGAGACCGAGGGGCCGCGGGTTCGAGCCTCACCGGCGTCACTGCGTTGTGGTCCTTGAGCAAGACACATTTATCCCAGCTTAGTACTGGTTCAACCCAGGAAGACCCGTCCCTGTTTAACTGAAAGATTGTTGATGGGACATTAAGAATCAAATCAAACAAAACAAAATTTTTACTGTACATGTATTTAGTACAGATCATTTATACTATATCAGTATTTGGTACAGTTCATTTTCTCTGTATCAGTATTTGGTACAGATCATTTTCACTGTATTAGTATTTGGTACAGATCATCTTCACTGTATCAGTATTTGGTACAGATCATTTTCACTGTATCTGCATTCAGTATGGGTGCTACCGATAGCACTGTAAAGAAAGTAGACATTAGGAACATGTGAAACACACGTAACTGCCATTATTGACTTAATTCATCTGCCATAACAGTTGTACTTCAGAAGTCTCTTTAGCATACAGTGTGGACTCTAGATCAGTCTACTCCATAGTGAGCAGCTGATTTGAGTCCATATTGTTTGAAAGCAAGTTAAAGCTGATGCGATGTTGAAGTGAAAAATGGCTGGAAGTCAAAGTGTTAAAGCCTACACCCAATATTACCAAACCAGGCAGTAAAAACTTGCTTAAATGAAAGATTAAAGAGAGATATATGATAATGATGGATGTATACCTGGAAATGATGCAGAAAGTTAACCTAAGCCCAAACATGGTCAAGCACATGATTTGTTACACAATTATGCTAAAAGATTTCACATAAATACCTTTTAATTAATAGTTTAGCCTTTCATTGTTTACTTACTTCTAGCATAGTCAAATAATCCAAGTCTCTGGATAATATAATAAAATGGAATTAATTTGATTTTTATATTTCTTTGCTTGTAATCCTATTTATTATATGACACTAAAAATAATTTTGAAATCGCCCTTTTTCTGGCGTGAAAATGATAAGATTGTGTCCTATATGCGCAACGTTATTTTAGATGGCATTACATAATGTTGCAAAATATGTAAATCAGTAGTGATTTATCTATTTTATTGCAAGTACAGTAAAACCTGTGTAAAACACCACTCTCAAAAAGACCAAAAAATGGTTTTCAATGCCGATTATTGCTTAATGCAGGTCAAAAGTATTGCAGAATGCTCCAATATAGGGAGCATTCTGCAATACTTTCGACCTTCATTAAGCTACCAGTTGTCAATAAGACCATTGTTTTGTATATTTTTGAAAGGCAGTTTTACACAGGTTTTACTGTATATCACTCCATAAATAGCTTTATTAACCCTTTCGGTACTGATGGCATTTTCCAATACAAAATGACATAACAAGGTTGGGATTGTCAATTATATATTCTAGTGGGTCACAGGTAGGAAACCTGAAAATTTACAAATTATGATGAATTTCTTATTTTATCTTCTGCAATCCATCTGGGTCTCCACTGTTTGCCAAAATACCAATTTACAAGTTTGCACTATGAAAATGGGTTAACCAAGTTTTGAAAATGAATAGAAATATAGAGAAAGTGATATACAGTAAAACAAGTGTAAAACGGCCATTCGAAAATAGACAAAACAAATGATAAATGGAAGCTTAATGGAGGTTGAAATTAAAAATTATGCGATAATTGGTCTTGAAAACCAATTTTTGGTCTTTTTGAGAGTGGCTGTTTTACACAGGTTTTCCTGTATAATCAGCAGCTACCACAAGCAGACATCACAACAATGAAGCAGACCAGGCTTATTATCTACGTGCATTAAACCTTTTCATGCCAGTCACGACTTTTCCCATCTGCTCTCTCCTCTGCTTATGCTCTTAGGTAGCCTATATTGCAAACAAATCCTCATGAGATTGTTTGTGAAAACACTATTACTTTAAAGTGTTCGACAACCCTGACTGTTTCAATTTCTGTATATGGGTACACATTAGATTGAAATACGAATGCTTATGCTTACATGGAACACATAGGTTTAAAATTACACTGCATACAGACCAATAAACAGTGACTACATCATAGGTTTAGATAAACAAAATTTTGAGCGTAAAATTGTGAATATTTTCTTATCCATCAGTTTTAACATATGTTTTGGGTGCTCAAAAGAACTGTCTCATCACCAAAGGCCTGGTTATTTAATGCAGTATGCACCCTTATCTCAAGAGCTGCACCCCATTTAAGAGAAGCTGCCCAGTAAAACTTGATAAATGGAAAACTCAAACAATCAAGGGCCACAACTCTGCCAAAAGTTGATAATAATATTATGCTTAGCTCAAACTGGCACTGATCACCCCTGTAAAGTTTGGTGAGAATCCACCTACAAGTACCGGGAGTTGTGCTTTGAAAAATGCAATACATCAAGGACCATAACTCTGCAAAAAATAGCGAAGAGGAACAACCTGATGCTATGCACAACAAGACCTGCCACTGATAACTTATGTAAAATTTGGTGGAAATCGGGCCTGAGGTTTTCAATGAGATATCCAGACAGACATAGGGATGGACAGACAGACTAACAGCACTAAATCAATGTTTTCCCACTTTCTTTATTTCTTCAAGTTATTTGGGTATTTAAATTGACTCATTATCTTTTATCAGCTTGCAAAGTTTAAAAACTGTAGCTATTTTAGTTTGAGATATTCTGCTGACAAGGTCTGCATGACTGATGGACAGACAAGCCAAAAGAAATATGGGCTTTAACTTTTTCAAAGTAGGGGCATAAAATTTTAGCTGACATGTGAAGAAAAAAAAGAGAATGTGCTGGAATTAAGCATGACAAGCATTAAGTAAACAAAAAGAAGAAAATGCATGCAACAGAAATGCAAATGTTTACTGCTAAAATATATTTAACCGCCAATAGGTCAGAATAGGGGTGGGATATCTAATACCCTCAAGTACATTATAATATCCATTCAATAGTTTGAGCTGTAAGATGTAATTCAATAGTTTGAGCTGTAAGATGTAAAGGGAGCGCAGTGGCTCAGTGGTAGTGTGCTTGACTTGAGACTGAGGGGCCGCATGTTCCAGCCTCATCGGCGTCACTGGGTTGTGTCCTTGAGCAAGAACATTAATCCTAGCTTAGTACTGGTTCAACCCAGGAAGACCCATCCCTTTTTAACTGAACGATTGTTGATGGGATGTAAAGAATCAAATCAAACAAACAAACAAAAGATGTAAGCTTCAGATTGTAAGCATGTAGCTGACAGGGAAAAGCATGCAAGAGAAACTACTGAGGGATGAACTAAATCTATTTATAGCTTCACGATATTCAGGTTACCTCTTCCACTATGTCTTCTTCCTGATCAAGTACAATAGAATAGCATTTAGAAATACAATAAAACCTGTGTAAAACAACCACTCTAAAAAAGACTGAAAATTGGTTTTAAGACCAAGCATCACTTAATCCTGGTTAAAAGTATTGCAGGAGCATTCTGCAATACTTTTGATTTTCATTAAGCTACCATTTTTCATTAAAATCTTTGTTTTGTCAACTTTTGAGTAGCCGTTTTACACAGGTTTTACTGTATTAACAGCTACATGAAGCATAATTTCTCATTAACTTAATGACTAATAAAATTGCATTATTTAATAATGGTTTGGGAAACTTTATTTTTTCTTTACAGCGTCGTAAATGTGAATAATTATTTTTTCTTTACAGCGTCATAAAAGTGAATTAAATTGTACGTTCCATTCTCCTTTTTTTGTGTTTGATTCTATTGTCATAGTGCTGACCAATTTGAAAAAGGTAGAAAAATCCCAGTAAAGCACAAATTTTGACTGCAGCAGATGACAATTTTTTCACATTTTTATACCATTTTATCTTCAGGCCCCTAGGTTATAAAACTTTTTTCATGCTCAACTCAACTGAGCATGAAATTTCAACTGCTCATAAAAACTAAAATACCAATATATAAAGAAGTATCCTGCTTCAAGTCTCTCAGATGTTGTATTTATCATGCTAATAAATGTTAAAATGCCAACAATTGTTGGCATTTTAACATTTATGAGCAGGATAAATTTCGTGCTGAGTTGAGTATGAAAAAGTTTTATAAACTGGGGCCAGGTCTGGGTAATTTTGTATGCATTTTTGTCGTCTGAGTTTTTTTAAACAATACTTCTCCCTCAAAAATATGTTTTAGAGTATAATCAGAGAGTCAAACAGTTTGGATCCTGATCAGGCCTGACAAAATGTCGGGCCTGATAAGGGTCTGAACTGTTTGCAATGATTATAAACAGACAAAAGATCGCAACTACAGTCTGGTGCAAAATTAAAGTTCACATATTGATTTTCAAGGCAAAAAATAACGCTTATATTCAACACTTATAATACTTTAAATCAAAATTAAAAGATAAACAGCATTAATAAGGCTTATGTTTGGATACATCATTATCCTCCCTATCATTACAAATGTTCAGAAAATTTTACTCCATACTGGAGCTGGTTGCCTAGCAGCAAGACAAAAATGGCCAGGTTTACTCTATCTAGTTCATTAAAACAATTACCATGACAACCAGACATTCAATAATTACTAGAGTATATGCTATAACATGTGGGACTTATTGATGTTTTCATGTGTGGTTTTATTTCAATTTCTATCAATAACAAAGCAAAAAAAAATCAACATCTCTTTATAAAACTGATCACAAAAAAGGGTGAATTTAGAATCGATATAGAAAATATTGCATCTTTGTTTCCATGACAACATCATTTTGAATGCATTATTCTAACTTTTTAAAAACATTTTATTGACAGATTATCTTTGTTTTAAAGTCTAAGGTATAATTTGAAGTACATATGACTTTTAAACTTGTGTAATTATTACTATTTGTCTTCCACAACCCCCTTTTTAGGAACTTTGAATCTTGACAGATTGTTTTAAAATGTTTGCATTTTATATTGTTTAGCTATAAAAGACTAGCAAATAGCTGTTTTGATGGTCAATATACAGAAAAATATGTTGTCTTGGAGTAGTATTAAAATATCATCAGAAATTCATTCCTTGTAACCATGGCAACCACCAAAAGTAGCATACTAGTGGCTTTTTAGCTATTTTTATCGGTTGCTTAGCAACAATATGCAAAACAGTGAACAACTTAATTATATTGTGAATATTTGAATGCTTGTTTATATCTTCCTATTCATGTATTTGCCAAGTCCATATTATGAATAAAATTGAAATGAAGGAGAAATGAATGTCTAAATTTCCCATAAATATATGCATTTCAGTGGCGGATCCAGGACCACTTATACTGGGTGTGCTTGATAGATGGACACCAACAGTCAATATATTACAGACACAAAAAGCGCAAATCAGTTTCCATATAGAACTGTGTCCTATAGAAGCAAGATACTCTATTAGCCTATATACCACTCCATGAGCATTTGGCTTCATGGTTTCAGAGATTTTTTTTCCAATTTATTTTGTTAAAAAAAAAAAGCAATGTCCCCGGCACGTGATCAATTTGAACCCCAGGTGCGTGGTTGGGTTAACGCAGTGATTCATTTACAATTTTGGGCTTATGGGTCCTGGGACTCGCTGTTTCCAATATCAATGAGTCCCAACTGCAAACTTATGAGTCTAAAACACTATTTTTAATGACGAGTCTGCAATACTATTGCATCCCAGGACTCGCCGGGACTCGCTGAAATAAAAACTTATGCGCAAAAGATGCAGGATGCGCAGGTAACAAAATCACTGTAATAACGTATAGAAAACACTAAACACTAAACTTTGCTACATATTAAAAGCATAAGCTGTGGACAAAGATTTTTAAAAAAAGTTTTTACCCATTATGATTATGGACGCTATTAAAGCCTAATGATCGTCAGTATTTGGTAAATTTTGACCCAAGATGCATGGTTGGCAGAATTTATGGGACTACAAGCTGTGGGTCTCATGGTTTTTAGGGAAGATTTTTTTAGCTAATGACTCCATGGCTAGTATAGACACCAGGAGCATGGATGGCAGGATTTATGTAGGTGACCACAAGACATACATATCTATAAGCTGTGGGTCTCGCCGTTTCAGAGAAAAAGATTTTTTAATTTTTTCCCATTATAAGTCTATACATATGCCAGTCAGCCCAAAAACCACATGCAACCTTCCCCATTCCTTTATTATGTAATTTGACTAAAATTAGCGCCCTTATATACTTCTTTGAAAACATGAGCGGAAGATGCCGTGACGAACATTGGACCATTGGTACACTAAAACATCACATGAGTTTTCGTGGTCATGTGAGCTAACAATATTGTTACTCAACTGGGTCCGCATTTAGAATATTTCCCAGTTGTTTGGAGGGGAAGGTAGTGAAATAATTCCTAACTGCTCCTATCTAATACATACAAAAGGGCCTGGAGTGGGGTTTTGCCTGTGCCTGACAACTGAAGGAATGGGAATGACTGTAGAAAATAGTTCATGGCCAATCTCAACATTAGAATGGTGCTGGACGGGAAGAGCGAACTCGTGACAGCCTGATCACTAGTCAGACCCACATCCCACAGAGTTGACACACACGCACGCACAATATGCAAGACTTGCATCGCTGATAGGATAGTGTCAAATTTTTTAAAGCGTCGTTGCCCAGAGAAGGCTGAAACTTTGATGAGCCAAATCAGAGTGTGCATCCGTGTTTGTCAGCAAAAAATGAAGACTCCAGCAAGACCGGGAACAGGTCATGGAAAGAGCACCACGGCAAATGTGTGCAGCGATGATGTCAAAACCAGCGTATTTGTCTGTTGAAATTGTAACAGATAACCCTACCTCAAGCAAAATTTCTATACCATAGCTAGTCTCTCTAGCTGAGCAAGCTGGATTGTCCCTTACCTGGTCGCAACCCCAGTATTTATGTCAACATGCTTGTGTGTCAACTCTGCATGCTAAGTGATGTTATCTGCAGACTTTTATATTAACTTCTTTTAAAAATATCTTTTCATGTCTCGGACCGGGTCCGAGTTAATGTATACGTCATAATTTCAAGCAGTTTGAAACCTTATCAAAATTTTGGGCCTGATCTGAGTCCAGACTGTTTGCTAATGTTTTCAGTGTGGTGATTTATGATCAAAGAGACCGACAATTTGAAAACAGACCACGGGTATTCTATCAGGTTGCGTGCGTCGTGTCAGTGGCCATGACGCATGAAAATAATCATTACATATGAAAAATTGTCAAACTCCAAATTTTAGGAATATCATTTTTAATAATGAACGCATAATTTGAGGAAAGCATTCCGCCAGTTATCAAGACTTGTTTTCAAATTTATACAAAATGTATCAGTTGTTTAGAATAGGTCACTGTTAAGAAATTTTCTTATTTGCACTGACTTGAAGATAAGGCTATCTAAATTTAGAGGTAACTCAGGTTGCCTGGTTACGCAGTCGGTCAGCTGAGTTGCTCAATTTTATGATTAGGTGTGACACTTAACAGCCGTTTAAATCTCTAGGGTGCTGACTTTAAAACCGGGCTTACAGAACACGCGAAAAGGTACCTACCGTACATTGAGAAAAAAAAGGTAGGTCAAGATATTTTTACCATGGACTTAGCTGGGGGTGCTGAAGCACCCAAAGCACCCCCCCTAAATCCGCCACTGCATTTTTTAAGTTTGTGAACTATAATTTGGCACATAAGTGTAGAGATATTTCATGCTGGCAGAAAATTTACATGAAATACTCAAGTCTTCTTTGCTAAAAAAAACCCCACAAAATGTCATCTGCTGCATATTTTAGGTGCCGCTTTAAAGGTTAAGAGCATAAGAGTATAGAGAACACAGCCTGGTCCACAAACCGACCCCACAGACACATAACATACTAATAATTTTGTGATGCCAGACGTTCGAGGAAGCCAGTCACGGCTTTTTAAAGCATATGTAGTCTGCAAGACAAATACAAAAGCAACTATGAGCCGTGGCATGGGATTTCCAACAATGTGGTATGTGTGACCAGCAAAGCCTCAGATCAGCCTGCACGAATCCCAGTCTGATCAGAGCCTTTGCTAGTCGTTTATGAGTGTTAAGCTACTGACTGAACATCATTTGGAGTTTCTAAGCTAAAAATGAGGCTGCACAGGCTCCTCTGAGTCTATACTTGTCCAATTGCCACATTGTTGGAAATCACATGTCACGGCTCCTATAAAGCAATTTCTTAATCATTAAAATCAATTATCTATTTACTACTATGTTAATATAGATATACATGTATGTAGCTTAAATATAACTTTGTGTCGGAACCAAATCACTCACACAGGAAAAACATTTGTGAACAAAATACAGTGAAACCTCGAAAATTCTAACTTTCGAAATACTTGCTTATTTGAAATATATTTCGGACATAATGAATTCAGAGAATAGGGCCTATCTATGAACTATTTTAACTACTATCTTTAGCGTGCATAAAAGAAACGTAAAAAAATCGGATTGCTTATTTTCGAGGGTTTACTGTATTTTATTTTATTTACGCACACAAAACACATGTTTGATAGGAAAAAAACTAATAATAATCATTTTTGGGGGGTTATATATTCTTATGTCTACCTCTCTATAATTCAAACTTTCAATACTTAGAAATAAAATCCCTAGTCCGAGAGTTAACGAGATTCTAGTGTAGTTCATGCTCAGACTGCTCCCTGATCAGAGACTGTTTGCATGCTTCAACAGCAAAAAAATATAAACATGAGTGATCTGTCCAGCTCATCTGTGCAAATAATCCATTTTAGAAATTCAAAAGTACTTTGAGTTAATCCTTTAAGAGCCTAACATGACTGCAGCAGACAGCAAAGTTCATGATATCTTCAATGATTTATGTGGAAAATAAGGCATGCTATTTCTTGTGAATTGTCTGCTGGCAGACCATTTACAAGACATGTCAAGCCTTATTATGTTACTAAAAATAGAAACAAAACTTGAAATTATTGACTGCCGCCAATTATAAGTGTGTTCTTCAGAGTTATTTTAGCTAAATGGAGTGAATTTGTAATGACCAATATCATTATAATTTGGTCATGTTGCAAGAAGACCTGTCTTGACCCTTTTCCGGCCATTCATGATAATTGCCGTCTGCTCTCTTATCTGCTTATGAAGTTAGCTAACCTATATTGCAACTAATATGGACCCAGATCAGACTGCTCCTCAGGAGCAGTCTGATCAGGGTCCATAATGTTTGCTTCCATGGTAAAAGTATTCTGGACTGCATTTGAATATATGCAACAGACAAAATAAGCAGACAGTATTTTCAGGACAATAATATTGGCAGGATAAGGGTTAAGGGTTTGGGAACAGATAAGACTCAACCCAGCCTATTCAGCTACAGGGACTAGCTAGAATATTGAAATTATATATGGAGCAAGTAATAGCTATTATTATTATTCTAGTGAGTAAGTAATGAAGGTGCTGAAGGTGTCTTTGTTGTTTACATGCAATAAGATCAGGCCTTCTTGCTATGAGCCCTATTTCAATTACATGTATCGGGTCCCCGATAATAGTGTGTACATGAAAATTAATTTGCTTATTTCTCAACCAAAACATATGTTGTGGGTACTCAAAAAAACCATCTCAACGAGACGGTTCTTTTGAGCACCCAAAACGTATGTTTAGATTGCTGGGTAAGAAAATAATTACAATTTTACGCTCAAAATTTGTGTTTAACTTCACCTATGATGTATTGCCTATCAAAAAACATGCTTGAGGTACATAAAAGAACCATCTCAGTGACTATGTTCTTTTTTTAAGTATCCACAGCATATTATTTAATAGAAACTACAAAAATAGTCTTGAATCCATTGTCTCCTAAATTTACTTCAACATAATCAAGAACTCAAAATACAAATATCGGAGTTATAACGAACTGAAAATTTCAGGTGTCTGAGTAATTGAGAAAACTGACATGAATATATGGTTTCACATTATCTAGAACTCAAGATTTCTAGTTTCTGGGTAAAATGAGAAACCTAACATCTAAACATAGTTCACATTATCTGGAACTCAAGATTTCAGGATCTGATCAAATTGAGAAACCTGACATTAATATAGTTTCACATCGAAAACTCAAGATTTCAGGATCAAAGTAATTGAGAAACAAGACACCAATACATAGATCCATGTTATTGGGATCTCAAGATTTCAGGATCTGAGTAATTGAGAAACATGACATCAATACAATAGATCCATGTTATGGAGAACTCAAGATTTCAGGGTCTGCAGTAATTGAGAATTATAATAGGTTGATGGGACCAAATATTTGTATCAAGTTATCAGTTTTATCAACTTATCCTTAGTTGAGGCATGCATAGTCAAATTGCATTAAAATATAGAGGAAAATGTCTGGACTGGGCTGTTAGTTCAAGGTATGTGACAGTATCAAGTTAAGCATTGTTGAGTTTACGACAATCGCCTATATACAGTTTCATTTTTCATAGATTGACATCAGGTTTTATGTTCATGATGTATTGAATTATATCAAAATCATTTTGTTAATTGTTTTTAACATCAAATAAAGCAATTGCAGAATCTTAGGTTACTTTACAAAATATTACCTCAACTCCTGCAACAATTGACTGGACTCGGGCATGAAGCTCTTCCCGCCGCCTGGCACGTTTCTTGCTCTCCAGTCGAAGAGCATTGTTCTTATAAGTGTGCATCTCCTCGCGTTGGTTCTGGGTGAGCTAAAAATATTATAAAATATTTACCAAAAGTTAGGCAATGTAGACATAGAATTAATGTAACAAATAAGAACCGGTTACAGTAAAACCTAAAAAATTTGAACTTCAATTTTTCGAAATACTTGCCAATTGGAAATAAATTTAAGACACACTGGATTCAGAGACCTATTCATGATCTATTCTAAAAAATAACTCTCTATAAAAACATGTTTTGGGTGCGTAAAAGATACGTCTTCTTGAGACATTCCTTCTATGTGCCAAAACCATATGTTTGGCAGAGAAAAAAAAAACTGACAATCATTTTTGGTGAATTTACATTTTTATGTCTACCTCCCCATAATTCGAACTGCTGATAATTCGAAATAAAACCTCTAGTCCCGCGAATTTGAATTTGCTAGATTCAACTGTATATTTAATCTCTTAATAGTCTCTACCATAAAAAGCCCAGATAAATCTGCTGAAAATTTGCAAATAAATGTCAAATTGGCCATTTGTTGAAAGACTCAAACTTGTCTGCTCAGCTACAGAGACTAGCTAGAATGTTGAAATTGTTTGTGTAGCAAGTGGCATCACAATAATTTCCAGATAGCGAATAAAAAGGCACTGATCAGACCATGCAGAAGCACAGATTGGTCTGCACCTTTGTTGTTGGTATGCAACAATAGCAGGTTTTCTTGTGTCAAGTACAAATATAAAGGCAACAAAGACTTAGACAAGCCTGTACATTTAGGCAGCCTTGCCAGAACTTTCACTGATTACACAAAGTTTGGAAGATGTCTAGTTAAAACTACTTAATATTAATTATTTAGTCAGAGAAAACAAATGCTGAGGCAGTCATCTTATCCAAAACCACACCCGATAGGCAGCAATCGAAAATGTCAACACTGTGGACGAATGTAGATAAAAAATAGTTAGAAACAGAGTTTTCGATTGCCATTTGTCACCTGCCTGGCGACAAATGACAATTGAAAACACTGTTTCTAGCGATTAGTGATCCACGTTCATCCATTGTTAAGAGCGTTTTTGATTGCCACTTATCCGGAAAGACAATCTAAACCAGAGTCAAACCTGGCAGCTTTGAAACTGGTGCGTGGTGTCAAGGAAAATATGCCAGACTATCATTTGGGCCAAAAGGCACAAAATTTAACCTGTCTTCAGGGTGTCGGACAAAGTGAGTCTCATACAAGTCTGCTCGGCTACAAAGACTGGATAGAATATCAAATTTTGAAAGTAGCAAGTGCATGCAGTCATAATACTTTCTAGAAAGCAAATAACAGTCACCGATCAGACTGCATGGATGTGCAGGCTGATCTGCACCTTTCTTGTTCGCACACAACAAAGTCAGTCTTTTTTCGCGTCGAGGCCCATATGATCTGACCTATTTTGAAACTTAGAAACTGAAACTTACCACTGGAGGGAGTATTGGGACACCATTAAACTTGATGAGAGACATAAACTGCTGGGCAGCGACAGCGCCATCAGGTTCTGGTGATGCATCTGTTCCTTCTTCATCAAGAACCTTGTTCCTTGCTTCTATGTACTCCAACATATCTCCCAGTCTCGGCTCCTGAAAATGAAAGAATCCAAATTAAATATCAGCTGACACATGACAAATTTGTTACTTACTGCATTAGTAAGCAGCTATGGCAGGCTCAGACCAGCCCGCACTACCGTGACTTTTTGATGATATGATTCACATGGTAATGTGTTAAGCACACAAAAGAGCATTTATTTCTTCTAATGAAAAAGCCTGAGAATCTTATACATGTATATCAATAATACAACAAAGTCGAGATAAACCCAATTTTTGAGCATAAAATTGCTTTGATTTTTTTTATCCATCAGTTTTAACATGAGTTTTGGGTGCTCAAAAGAACTGTCTCATTGAGACAGCTCTTTTGAGTACCCACAACATATGTTTTGGTTGAGAAATAAGAAAATTAAATTTCAATTATGCACTCTTATCTAGAGGTACGATACAATAAATGTACCAGCTGATGCACTGAAGTTTAAGACAATCTGCCACAAACTCATTAATTATACATAGACAGTCCTATTGCTTCAGTTTCCAAGGTCAATTTCCAGTTCTCCATCCACATCTGGATATTATTATAGTATTAACGAAAGGCTGGAGGTTGGAAATACAGAAAATTCCAATTATAGATCAACCTAGAGTGACTGGTACAGTTTTCCCCAGGTTCTAAATAACTTATGAGCAATTTGGCCAACATATGACATTTGTTCAGGTTATTTGCTATTTTTAACTGGCTGACAATTTTTTAAAGCATCTTATCGTATGACCTTAGCTGTTGATGGGACATTAAACAATGCACACACTCGACATGCAATAATGGCATGTATTAAAATCAATATCTAGTAATGCTATGTAATGACATCTATAACACTGTGGCGTACATGATGCCAAAAATGCAATTTCAAAGTGTGCTCCTGTATTATTGAATTTATTTAAATAGATCAGGCCCCGCAAAACATCCAACATTTTCTGGATCCAAACAGTTTGACACTCTGATGGTATTCCTGAAAGAAGTTTTTGATTTTTTTTTATAAATTCAGCAGATGACCAATTCTTCTTAAAAACCCTGCATGTAAAGTTAATGTTGGTAAATTTCATAAATATAATACACAATCTGTTTAAAATTAGATTTCATAGATTAAGATTTGATAGACTGATTAATAAGATTTTAAACAAAGTTGTATTAATAAAATGTTTCATGCTTAAGTTCCTCATGCTGGATATTTTATGTACTACACTCCTCCCCAATTCTTGTCGGGTTCAAGTTATTAGCTTGTATTTACAAGCAGAATGGCACAATGGAAACCTGTGGGGATTCTAATCAGCTGGATTTTCTCTTTTATGTTATTTGTTTGAGGGCCCGTTGAGGGTCACTTTGTTTTTAACATTGATTATAACCATCAGTTATCCTATCACCCTGTTCCTGTGCATTCAATAAACCGTATAAAGTATAACCAAAACATGTCTGTTATACTACTTTACGTCACCCTATTTTATTGTGAGCAAAATATACTTCCTAATTGTTTTAAGAAAAATATAGTATTATTGTGAAATCAAATCTTTAATTTAACCCATTCTAGCAGAATGGGCTTTCCTACCCCTATCAATTGGACAAGTCCATTTCCAATCCAAGGTTTTTCGTCATACATTGTTTTTTTCATTTCTATTCAAATTTTAGAACATATTGTGGGCAAATAGCGAAAAACCTGATCAGATTCTGCAGTGTGTGATCTGAGTCTGAACTATTTGCCTATAGGATGCTAGGCTAATAGTGGTTAATCAAATGATCATTTCAACTTACATTAAATTATTTACTAATTCACTAATTCTAAAAAAAGTAGAAAACAAACATCCGCAAAACATCCACTAATATGAACACCAAATCGAAGGATGGTAAGCTAAATGAATCAAATCTGACTATATATATCATAAGAAAGTACGCCTATCAAATTAGACCAACTCAATATCTTTGTCAATCAAAACTTGGCATATTTTCAACAAACATGAGACCAATATGCTCAATATTTACATATCCATTTGAGCCTTCTCATATGAAAAGGGATCTTATCACATTTAGGCAACAAAGTGAAGCCTGTGTAATTGCAAAGTCTTGTCAGCGGCATCACTGTTTGCATACACAGAGCTTGGAAGTAGCGTAAATGAAGGACAGTCAACTTCAGACCAACCACTAGAAAGCATTGGATAGCCGTTGATGATCACTTTAAACTGTGATGATTTTCATCCTTTGATGATCACTTAAAAAATCACTTTAACCTGTGATGACTTTCATCATCTGCTGATAACCTTTGCAAACAGTTTAGACCCACACACAAGTGATATGGAAAATACTCACTGAGTGTACTTCTGAAGACGTCAGATGGTCGGAATCTACATGGTTTACAATAGAGCATTTTTCTGGGTTTTACACTGTATCAAAAGAGTTTTATAAAGTTTCATCACAATAAGGGTTTAGCTATTGTTTTCAGGACAAGTTAAAATTTCTTTGGACTCATCTATCTTTGAATCAATAGTACTTTTTATTTTTCCTAGTACATAAACAGACATTGATTTCCTGTTTTATAACTTATTTATAAATATTCTACATGGATTTATTTATGTATTCACATTATTCAATAGTTCTGAATAATTGCTGTTTGGTCAATTATATTGATTTTCATAAGTTTTAATCTAAGTCTATATAAAAAGTGCACCTAAGAGGTCATTGACGCACCAATTCAATAAAATTGAAGTGACGCAAAAATTAATAATAATTTAGCTCTCCAAGTAATACCCAGTCATACCAAAACAGGTACTTAAAGTATCGATAGTACTATTAGTCGAACCACACGTCATTTGTCATAAACAGGACTATATGACTGGATTTCATTGCCATTCAAGATTGTTTTGGTTACATGTCACATGATGTAAAACTGGAATTTAAATTTTCCTACTCCCCCTTGCCCATCCAATCGGCTGACAATTTTAAGGGCCATGCATATACATAAAATCTAACATACAGCAAAATGATCAGTGACCCATGCAAAGACGCATAATAGGCCTGCACACTCTAGATCTCTCAGTCTGATCAGAGTTTTTGCTGTACACATGAAGAGACCACGAGTCTGGGAGGGCAGTGGTAGAGTGCTTGACTCGAGACCGAGGGGCTGCAGGTTTGAGCCTCACCGGCGTCACTGCGTTGTGGCTCTTGAGCAAGACACATTTATCCTAGCTTAGTACTGGTTCAACCCAGGAAGACCCGTCCCTGTTTAACTGAAAGATTGTTGATGGGACGTAAGAATTCAAATCAAACAAAAAAAAAAGACCATGAGTCATTAGCTATCCATGTTTGAGTGCAGAGAATCTGTCCTGACGGGGGCACACTGAGTACTCTCAGTCTGGATTCAGCACCCTAGATAAGCAGCGTATTTGCGTAAATACGCAATTAAAATCATCAAAAAAGCAATTGAAATGATATGTGTGCGTACCAAAAAGCAATTCTAACGATCGGTATGCAATTACATGCGATGTCATTGCGTACCATTTGGTCCTTTTCGTTTCCATTCGGGTAATAAACAAATGCCAGTCGGGTATTGATTTTATTTTTACTAGCGAGCGCGCAAGATACTCCACTTTTATGAAAATATCGGTGCTCAGTCAAGTATTTCGCGGAAAAACAAACTGAAAGTGATGAAAGTGAAACTTTGCAAAGTAATCACGCTCGAATGTCAACTTAGCTTCAGGAACAATAAAATCTGCGAGTTTGATACTTTAGAAAGGCAGACGATGGGAGTGAATAAATATGCAAGCACATTCCCGATGGCTTCATGCAATAAGAAAAGGTGTAATCACAGAAAAAACGTGGCGTAAAAAATATATGAAAATACGCAATTGCTTTTGCAAGTACGCAATTGAGGATAACCAGGTTGCGTAAAAACCCAATTGACCCAAAAGCTTATCTAGGGTGCTGGGATTGTTTACACTATAAACTTCTGGTTGCCAGTCAATCAGCAGGTTAATTACATTTAAGAAATGAATTCAATTTTTGGAGTGTTCATGAAGCCACCAAAGGGGCTTCACTTACTTTGCAAGAGAGACCGAATTAGTATTCATGATTCTATGAACAGACCAAAAATTGAATTTATTGCTTATATTTACATTGTATTATAAATATCTTAAATATAAAAATCATTTATAATTTAAGGAAAAAAAAAAAACAGTTTTGAATTTAATATGTAACTGTTTTGTCAGAGTGTAAAACGGAAAGTGGAACAGCTAGCGTGAACACAGACAGCCACTTGAGCAAACAAGAGGCTTGTTTTGAATGTGCCACTTGGGTGTGGCTCGCTGTCGATCACAACACCAGTGTCACTTCTGGAGAATGAGTTCGACGTTCGAAGCATATTGCAAGGGCAAATGAGCTTGGCAGCTGTCAGTCAATTTGTGTAATTCATGAGGCTATGAATGCTTGCAAAAATCTAAAGATTCATAAAAGGCTTGGTTTGAAAATGTAAATATTATTAATATGGATTAATCATTTTGATGAAAAATTGTTGATCTACACTGTTTTCAAAAGCAGGTATACAATTTTGAAAACATGTGTGTCAGTGCACTTAATATTAGATCCAATACAGAATCTGTACAAATCAAAAGAAGTAGATAATATGAAAAGTTGGGTTAAAATAATTTGTATCAAACATCCAACTCACCCTGAGCCGCCTATGTCTAAACCGGTAGGTGTTAGATGCCATATCAATACCCATAACAGGTTTATTTATAGATAACAGACATTTATTACTTTTTTCTTGGTAATAAAAAACATTTTAAAAGTGTCCCATTATTCACTTATAAAGAATACTTTGTGCCATTGCCACTTTTTAACAGCTTTTATTCCTCCAAAATGATAATTTTAACTGTAGACTATCACAATTGAATAATATGGATTAATCAATCTATACAATAAAAGTTCCGTTGAAGAAACTGAACAAGTAGTCCCTGGCCCTGATCAGACAGCTCCTTTCTGACTATTTTGTTCCACTGGTTCTTCCTGGTTTGAGTAATTTTGTTATAACTTTTGAAGTTGAAGGAGAAATGAAAATTTCTAAGTTTAAAGTTCAAACACCTCTGTAATATATAAAACAGAAAAAAAGAATTAAGAAAGTTCAATTCCCTGTCCAGTTAATTCATTAGTAATGAATCTTGTAATGTTTCCAAAACTGAACTACGTTCTTATACTTCTGAATTTGGCATGAGTGACGTTTGCACCAAACAAACTTAACAATGGTTGATTTCACACAATTTATACAATTGCTAGGAAAGTCACTGCTTTAAAACAAAAGAATTTGACATGTTCATGGTGAAGACACACTGCCTGCAAATAAAAGGCCAGACAAAAAGGATTTGGTTGCCAAGACAAGAAAGAGGACATACATGAGACCAGAAGGCATAAACTACCATATTTTAATAAAACTTTTATCACATTTCATGGGAAATATGATCTGTACCATTCAAAATACATGAAGCTAATGCACCAGTCATTTGTATCCACTGCTCCCCCACCTACGGGGATGGGCGAGATAATGATTTTTCACTTTTCAGAGCCCTGGTATAAGCCCCGTCATGGTATTAACCCTGCTCTTTGCCCCACCCTACACATCAGAAAATCCCACCGGGGTAAGTGTCCCAATGTTATAACCCCCCGCACTTCCCCGGCACTGTGGGGACAATCAAAAAGTAATTACATTGCACCTTAGCCCGGCTATTCCATGGCTATCCCCGTAGGTGGGGGGTGGTGGATACAAATGACTGGTGCATAAAGGACAATGAAGTTGATATTTTATCTTTCTATACAAATTTAGTCTACAGCAATCAGTTTTCAAAGCTTGGCGATTCGCATAACCAAAAAATAGCCATCAGAGGAGATGGCAAATCCCCCGACCAAAAAGTAATTGTTATGCAGTTACAAGCAGCCAACCTAGTATATATATTTGATGTGATAATACTGAGTGTCACTGCGAACAAAAGTGGAAGGCTGACTGTTGAGACTTCATTTTTACCTTTAAATTCACAAGCTTCCTCCTATAAAGTTCATTCAAGGGAGATAACTTATAAGTCCAGCAAGGGAGAACAACAATTCTTGAATGCAAGACACCCCCTTGACATATTATACATATATACCATATATTATCAAAATATCTCAAAGGATATTAAAGTTATTGAGCGCACAAGCTTCCCCCTATAAAGTTCATTCAAGGGAGATAACTCAAAAAACATTAAAGGAGAGCAACCATTCTTGCACGCAATACACCGTCTTCACCTGATATACATGCATGCCAAATATTATCAAAATATCTCAAAGGGTATTAAAGTTATAAAGTGCACATGCTTCCCCCTATAAAATTTAAATTTCACTCAAGGGAGATAGCTCAAAAGTCCATTAAAGGAGAGTAACCATTCTTGCACGCGACACACCGTCTTGACCCGATATACATGCCTACCAAATATTATCAAAATATCTCAAAGGGTATGAAAGTTATTGAGCGCACAAGCTTCCCCTTATAAAGTTCATTCAAGAGAGATAACTCAAAAGGCCAGCAAGGGAGAGCAACCATTCTTGCACGCGACACACCGTCTTGACCCGATATACATGCCTACCAAATTTTATCAAAATATCTCAAAGGGTATAAAAGTTATTGAGCGCACAAGCTTCCCCTTATAAAGTTCATTCAAGAGAGATAACTCAAAAGGCCAGCAAGGGAGAGCAACCATTCTTGCACGCGACACACCGTCTTGACCCGATATACATGCCTACCAAATATTATCAAAATATCTCAAAGGGTATAAAAGTTATTGAGCGCACAAGCTTTTGTCTACGGACGGACAGACGGACGGACAGACGGACAGACGGACAGACGGACGGACGCCAGGCTGATCGCTATATCCCCCGATCCTTTTCGGGTCGGGGGATAAAAAGGAAAAGAAAATCAAAAAATGGCTATTCAGAAATAAAAAGTATAATCTTTCAGTTACAAGCGAAAGTATGTGCACGAATTACTGGTTAACCGCTTGTTCAAGCCTGCCCAGGAAAAAGTGTGGTTAGGTGAACTGACCGTCCCGCAATGACCATAGCTGTTGACTTGGGACGTAAAGCAAACAAACAACCAACCATAATCTTTTTATTGACTCTTAGATATCTGTGATAAATCAACAATCAGTCACCCAAATGAAATTAATATTCATTTCAATTTCTCTTTAAATGGAATTCTTTGTTATTTTAACAGCTGAGCTGGACAGATGCCAAAATATAAACAATAAACAGTAAGCCAATATGGCAAAAAGCAAGAATGTATCAAATTTTACACCTCCAAAAAGTGTAGAGAAATAGATCAACATCATAATGGTCCCCTTTACACAGGATGGAGTTCACTGGGGGGCACTAAATGATAAAAGTTTATCACAGTCACAGTCTCTTATGTTTTTTAAGTGATTTTAGCACTAGGGAAGCATAATATGTGCATTGAAATGACGAAAGTCCGACAATTTAAGGTTATAGAAAAATGTTTAAATCGAGCATAAGAAAAAATGACAATTGGTTTTTCCATTATTCAGTTTGGTCAAAAGTTTTATTTTTCCTGGTCTGTTATTTTCTGAAATTTTTTGATGGAAATGAAGAGAATGTCCCTAAGCATCAGACAAAGTAATAAATAATCATAAATTATTGGAATCCATTCACACATTTCATTTAATGCACCAGTCTTTTGTATCCACCCCCACCCCCCACCTATGGGGATAGCCGGGTTAAGGTGCAGGGCAATTACTTTTGGATTGTCCCCGCAGTGCCGGGGAATTGCCGGGCTGGGGTTTAACATTGGGAACCTTACCCGGAAAGATTGCGTAGGGTGGGGCATTTTAGTTTTTATGAGCTGTTGAAATTTCATGCTCATTTGAGTTGAGCATGAAAAAGTTTTATATCCTCCCTGCCAGGTGAAATGACTGAGAGATCAGAGGTGATCACTAAATGATCATCAAGAACTCCTATGGCTGAGAAATTCTTAAATGAGCAGGAGCCTCTTGGTAAATATAATCTTATCCCTGGCAGCTCCTCTATGGGTACAGATTCCAATAATCCATTCGCACATTTAATATAATGGTAAGAAAACAACACATAAAAATTACCATTTCTGAAAAAGGGATAGATAAGTGCATTTTCAAATTATCCTAGAAATCATTTTTTGTGATTTCGGCAGGTGTAAAATTCTTTAATAATCCCAATTCTTTAAATGCCAAGAAAGAAGAAGATTTTTAAAGGGTGTTTACCATACTCACTGGTATTCAAATGTACAGGCTTGGTGGCCATCTTTGTCAAGTGGACAGGGTCAAGAGAACAGACTTTTGTTCCCACACCCTAAGGTGTCTCCATATGAAATCTATCTTTTCACCTATTTGGTGACTTTTCAGCCACCAATATGAGGAGCACTGTGGCTCAGATTTGCGTTGTGTCATTGAGCAAGACACTTTATCCTCTGCTTCTAAGTACTGGTTTAACTCAGGTAGACAGGAAATTGTCCCAACATGATGGAAAAATTGATGACTGGGGCCGCATAAAGCATCAACAAACAACAAAACCTTGGCTATATGTTAAGTTTGGCCACATCAAGAATTCATGACACAAATTCATGCAAATGTGTACCATTTGTGCCAGTGCATGAGATTTCCATCAATGTGATGTGTGCGACCAGCAAAGCCTCAGATCAGCCTGCACATACGCGCATTCTGATCAGAGCCTTTGCTAGTCGCTTGAGTATTCTATGATTGTTAAGCTACTGACTGAATGTCATTTGGAGTTTCTAAGTTTAACAGGAGGCTGTAGAGGCTTATCTGAGTCTACACATGTCAAAATGCCACATTGTTGGAAATCACAATGCACTGGCTCATTTTTCTGTGAAGGCTGTGATGTCATGCCACCTTTTCTAAGAGCGGCATACTGGAAACTTATAAATACGGTCTTTAAGTTTCATCCAGTTAGCACTGTTTGCCTATTATTCTTTGATCTGTTGAACCAATTATAAGGCCAGGAGATTTTCTGGGTAGGGCCTAGGTACAAAATATTTTGTGAGAAAACAACTAGCTAGAATAGGCCAGGAGATTTTCTGGGTAGGGCCTAGGTACAAAATATTTTGTGGGAAAACAACTAGCTAGAATAGGCCAGGAGATTTTCTGGGTAGGGCCTAGGTACAAAATATTTTGTGAGAAAACAACTAGCTAAAATGGACTTAAATTTTTGATGGGCCTCATGTAAAGGGCAGGCCCTATATTGTTTTGGGCCAGAAATATCACTGACATTCACATGTTTTCCAGCCAGTCCAGTTACATGTATGGATTTTCATAAGCCTGATTTGGAGCCAAATATCAAGCAAAAACTTCCCAAAATGGTGTACATGTATATCTTTCCCAATTTCTTAGTTCTACATTTGGTGAAAATTTCATGAAAATTTGAACAAAAATAGCAAAGTTACAGATCCATGAAAATTGGCATAAAAATATACATTTTTATGCAATTTTTCATGAGTTTTATAAAGGGCAATAAAAGTAACAAATATGTTACAGCTATATACCGCTAATTTCAATCTATTTAACATGACGGTCCAGTACCAATTCTTCACAATTTTGATGGTACAAATGCTTTTTCCAAAATTCAACAGGCCCCTGGTCCGGATTTTAGAACAGTAGGAAAATCCCTGACATGAACTATCTATTACATTGGATTCACATAGAAAACAGTGTGGATCATGATCAGCTGGCTTCTGGCTAAGAGTCCATCCAATTTTTATTGTAATGATGTTACAATTAATCTCGACAAAAGAATCCATCAGTAAAAAGAGTTAACCTTTGTATACTAATGGATTCTTCCTATAAACTTGGGATAGTCAATTGTCAGTTTATAAATTAATTTTTCAAAAAATATTGCATTCTTTTGTCTGATGTTCTGTTTACCTTTACAAACAGTGTAGGTCCTGATGAAATGCAACATAATGCTACATTTCATCTGGGTCTTCACTGTTTGCAAAAGGACTCCCCGTTTAGGGGTTTCCCGAATACAAAGGATTAATTTCTTTGCAAAATTCTAAAATTATTGCTCCAAAAGTTAAACAACTATGTAATATCCAAATTTCCAAAATGCATCAGCAGCATCATTAAAAAAGGACTAATCAATGGATAGCTGGCCTCGTACAATTCAATAAAGGGTGAATGTATATCAATAACTACCATTATTTCATAACCTGTCCCATATAAATGAAATGCTATTCTGAGTGCATGTAGGTAATTTTAATAGAGTAGGTCCAGATCAGCTGTAGGTTGTGACAAATTTTGGGTACTCATAAAAATTGTCTCCGTGGCATTTGGGTAGACTATAGGTAGGACTCAAGCTAGGGGGACACTTCACACAAAAAGTCTCTATAATCTGAATGCCATGCTGACAGTCAGCAAGTAAGCTATCAAAGGCTAAATGTTTGTTGAATGTTGATGTTGCTTAAAGTATAAGTATAACTATTATGCACCTAGGTTTTGCAACAGATGCAGGTGAGTGTCACCAGTCTATAGTTAGCAACATCATTTTTTTTGCCTTTTTAAAGACAGGGGAAACAATTCCTTGCTGCCAGTCATCTGGTACATCACCCCGAGCTAATGACTCAATGAAGATGAGTGCCAACAGGAGAGATCTCATTGCTACACTCTTTCAGCACTCTGGCATGCTTTATGTACATTTAATCCACCCAACAACTTGGCAAGCCCTTTTAGGTCAACTGTTATGTCCTCAATGGAGGAGAACGGACTAGTCCCTTTCAAGGGTGGGTCTTGAGTCTGCTCCATGTGTGAAGGCTGATTGGAATTTCCTATTGCAAATGTTGGCTTTATCCTTTTTTAAGAATTCCATTGAGGTGATCCCAAACCAAACCTATATGACACTACATTGTAATTAGTAAAAACAACTGCTTCTCTAATTTTGAATGTATAATAAGCAGAACTGAATGTTAACCCTTATCCTGCCAATATTTTGTCCGGAAAATGTTGCATGCTTTTTATGTCTGCAGCATATATGCAAGACAGTGTTCTTTAGACTAGACTGTATCATGGAAGCAAACACAATGGACACTGATCAGACTGCTCCCAAGGTCCATATTGTTTGCAATATATAATGTAGGCTACCTAAGAACATAAGCAGACAAAAGAGCAGACAACATGTCATGATTTACAGGAGAAGGGTTAAAGTAGAAAACCAACATGTGTCACTAACATAAGAAATTAACTAAATTAATAGGAAACAATATGCATAGGTCTCTTCATCATCAACAACTTTTATTATGTCATAGAGGAGTTCCATGATAGTATTGCAACTATGCCATCAAGACAAGTAGTACTGATTCAACAGGGGACAAAAGTATTTCAGTATTGCACTTGTCCTGCAGGACAAGTAATTTACAATTTCACTCGTCCTGTAAACACATGCACTTTTCCTTTAAAAGCGTATGCAATAAAGAACATATGGGAGTATTATGTAATATGACTTCCTTGAGTAATTCTTCCCAAAGCACTCATCCTGTAGGATGAGTGCTTTGGGAAGAATTACTCGTCCTTTCTAGATTTCACTCGTAATTACAAACTGACAAGTGGAATTTTTGTCCCCTGTTCAACCAAGGAAAATGTCTGGACAGTGACACGGCTGAAAAACTCATGCGCAGATCCAGGAATTTTTGTCCGGGGGGGTCCAGGTCAGCCTGACAAAAAAAGCTCTGACGTTTTTCTTATTTTACAGAAGTCAAGTGGTCAATTTTAAAGAAATCTATCATTTGTCAAGGTTCCAGAGGGGGTCCAACATTTTCCAGGGGGGGGGGGGGTCCAACTTTTTCCAGGGGGGTCCAACTGCTTATTCCCTTGCCACAACAGTCCTGGTACACCCATTGAAGAATAATTATTATTTGAAAGCAAAATTGTAAATAAGTTGTGTTAAAACTTGTTCCATTTGGTGTGCGAAATCAAATCAATTAATAATTCTGCAGTATTTATAACTGTTTATTACCTGTTACATTGATAAAGTTAGCTTTATTTTATTTGATCGTACTTTTAAAACTGTTGCATGCATGGCTTCCCATAAAATTGGGTTTTTGAGAAGTGCGTGATTATTGATGACGTAGGTAGCAAGCCGCCATATTTGTCTGGGATTTTCGAGACCGGTTGATGCCTGGAAAAAGAGTGTTTTGAAGCTTATCATTCGTTATGTGGCAAGAGTTTACATAGATAAAGGTGAGAATATGCAACCATTTTTTGTTTGATGATTTTGAATAAGTTAATTTTACCGACAAGCGTTAATTGCGTGATTATTGCTTACACTAGGATAGAAACCCATACACAATCAGGGTTCCCCATCCAGTGTAAACAGTAGTACAAGATTTGTATATGACCGTAACATTTCTGGTAAAGAATCAACTAGATCTCACCTTCTGGTTTTCCATACTTCTCTCTCCTTTACCGTCTTATCATGCATCTGTTAGAAATACGGTGTTACTGTGATTAGCCTTGAGACATGTTCATTCTTGAAAGGTGTTCGGATAGATATGTGTGAAGTGCGTCTCTAAAGAGGGATGTATCGTTTAGGTAAACTTCGTATTTAGAGGTTACAGTTTGACTTTAGCCAGAAATCTATGAGCCACTGATCAACAAACAAACTGTCAACAACAATAACGATTTGAAATAGTTTCACTCTTGTGTCCGTGTGCATTCCGCCATTAGTCAACAAATCGAAACCAATCTCATTATGTTATCAACTATTTCATTGGTCAGTACTGGGGAATACCATTTTGTTTGGGCCAATCAGCAATAATGTTCTGTCAACGGACCAAGTAATTGTCACATGATAACAATATGGAGAACTGCACATGAGACAACAACATCAAAAATTCTAAACTTGAAAATGTTTAATAGGAAAATAACAAGATCGAATAGAATCCATTTAATTTTAAAGTTCGCTGTTGACGTATTCAAAAAACTCCCCTGACACAGGCAAATGGTGAAACTTTTATAGATCTAGTTGATATTGTAAGTCTATCACTCTGTGGTTTCAATTCTTTCTTTCTATCTTCCATGTCTTCTGTGCTGGTGTTCGATCAATGGCTGACCATTATGCCAGGGAGTGCTAATTTTCAATGAACCTATATATGATCCTATATTACCCACCTATATGATCCTATACTACCCGGTTTCCACCGATAGCTCAGTTGGAGCCAGTGACATATATTAGAGTGACTGGACACTTCATTTTTCAGCCATATAGGTATGTTGTGGCATGTGTCACGTGACTAACCCCTGGTGCGCCTTTTATCGTACTCACTCAAAATGGCGATGCAGCTTGTGAGACCGCTTCATTTATAGGTACTTTAAAGGGCGTACTTAGTCGTAAATATCGCTTATTGGTAATTATTGTTAATAACAATCGAAAAAACATATATGAAATATGGCTAAAAGCTATGTTTCTGCAATGTAAAAACTAATCCGATTGAGTTATGACCGTGTAATTATCGGCCAATTTTAAGAAAGTTGCGGAAATTGGCAAAAATGGCTTCAAAAATACCTCTTTCACTCTGACGAATAAAGCTTCAAACATGGCTATATCTGTGTCTAGATTTATCAATATTCATAAACTAAGATGCCCAATGATTCATAATTATTGTTTTTATATAATTTTGGTGCTTATAAAGGTGTTAAGAATTTAGGTAAACAATAGAGAAATTACGCTGTGTATTCCAAAAACAGTGGTAAAAGCCAATCGTGTAGATAAATGATATCGAGTTTCCCTCATTTACCTGTGTAAGATACACGACAGTGTTATTTTAGTTGAGTCTTGGTATTTCATTGGAGTTTCTAGTCACTCTTATATAGGTCACTGGTAGAGCCTCGAAAGAAAAAAGTTACTTTTGGTTTTGAGTATATATATTGAGAAGAAAACAGTTGATATACATGTAGATTCTTAGAAAGTGTCTGCACGAACTGATCCAAATATCTAATTTATTCTAAATCATACTCTGAAATTGCATGGCTATTGTGTACCAAATTTTCAAAATTAGCATTCCCTGTTCCAAATGGAGCAAGCCAGTAGATAAAGAAAGAAAATATATACCAAGTTAGTAAGTATTCTGAGTTTATATTATTTATGTACCGTATGTTGATCTTAATACCTAAATAAATCTTAATCTTAACCTAGTTACCCCTCTGGGCATATCTTTAAAATTCCTACTCCCTCTTTTGAAAACAGTGTAGAACCAGATCAGCTGGCTTCTGATAGAGCAGGCTGATCATGATCAGACTTGGGGTCAATTACTTTGAAAAAGTAATTAATTACATACAATTACATTGGAAATTGTTCAATTAAATTACAATTACATGGCTTTTGAGCAAAGTAATTAATTACATACAATTACTTTGCCTAATGTAATTAATTACATCACAATTACATTTCACTGCCACTTAGATAGCTTCGTCAGATTTTTATTTCAGATATATTTGAAATAAACTCTTTAATAATTAAAGTCTGAGTAACCTTGATATTCTAAATTCAATATATGTCCATTAGGATGATTTTATTTTGACTTCTTGTATTAAATTATTGTCAAGTGATGCAACTTAAAAGAAATCGAATGTACAAAATTAGTTGTTGTTTTTTGTGATTGATGACATGATCACACTAGAGAAAATACAGAAACTATTATATTTTTTTGGGGCGGGGGGGGGGGATAAATTGCCAAAGTTCTCAAACTAGTTGTTAACCGCAGAACAAAGTTCAGGAATACAAATTGGCCTGAGAAAAGTCTCACAACTGTGCATAATAAACCATGGAAATATTTTGTAAAACTAGCTTAAATGCCAGAGAATAACTGTTTTCAAAAAGTGTTGCTAAAAACTCTGTGTGGCCCTATGAGTTCTGAAAGTTGGCAAAAAAGTACAAAAAAGAATATCAGATAGTGACAAACTAATATATTACTGGCCTGTTGAACTGATGGCTTGGCAAGCAAGAGGTCCCTAGTTGGGTCACCACTGGAACATCAATTTTATTTTATTTTTTGTTATTATATTTACAATGATGGACCCCAGGTTCACTGAATGACTGAAATCTAGTTTAATTTTCTGAATCACATTTTATGATTATTAATTTTATCTCTATCATTATTATTATTAAAATCATTGAAAATGGCAATGAGCAGTTTAAGGGCTTTAAATAGTGTAGTGGATAGATTGGGTCATGCACCTTAGCATATGAGTGTGTTTATCCTAGGTGCGAAAATTTAACAATATGCCTTCATGGAGTCAATTCACTAACCAACACTATTGTCTGAGTAAATACTCTTGTTGAGATTTTCACACCTTCTTTGTTCTTGTACTGTTTTGGTAACTTAACTATTAAAGGTTGATTGTCACAAAGACATATCTTTTATAAGCAGATGAACAAAGAAAAAATAATTTGCTTAAAAAGAAATAGTAGAAGTAACATAGAGTCTGTGTCTGGGGTGAAATCGTTATATTCTATTATTATGTCTATACTAGCATGACTAGTCCCAATTCTCATTTGTTTCATGTTGCATTCAACTAGTATGTTGCAAATGTTAAATATGCATTTACAAAGGCCAAGAACAATTAATTTAGCAGTATTTTAAGAAGCTATTATAATAGTCAGTAACAGAAGATCATAACTGATCTGAAAAGTAATTAAAAAGTAATTGAAAGTAATTGTTATTTACTCCCATTTTTGGCCATGTAATTAATTACATTAAATTACTGTAATTAAAGAAATGTCTTAATTACAATTATATACAATTACTTTCAAAAATGTAATTAAATTACAATTAATTACAATTACTTTTTTAATTACCCCAACTCTGATCATGATCCCTGCCTCTTTTATCTACAAATCAATAATTAATTTCACACCTATACATAGTTCAGAAATCAGGAGTTGATATAGCACTACAGCAACACAAAAAGAACTCAGTGTATGCATGATACAGGGACCAAGCTAGGGGGTGACTAGGGCGAAATGGTCGCCCTGGGGGCCGAAATTTCGCCCTAAATGGGACCCAGGGAGAAGTGGGAGTCTCCCTAAAAAAAAAAAAAAAAAATTTTTTTTTTTTTTTTTTTAGGGAGACTCATTTTCATTCTGTTACCACACAAATGCAAGCTGTGGTGACATTATCAGACAATCTACTACCACTGCATCATGTTTCTCCTTCCATTAAATGGCAATAGTATGTGTAATGGCTAATTTGCTTCTAGATTGACAGAAAATGCCGTAATTTTGCGCTATAACTTCTCCCTATCTGACTGACACTTCTCCCTAATTTTCCTGCAGGGAGAAGTCACTTCTCTCTAAAATTCTGGGCCAGCTTGGTCCCTGATGATAGAATAATACAGTAGAACTTCAATGGCTCGAACTCTGATGGCTTATTCACCTGGGCTGACTAGAACTATCATTACAGTCCCAACAGGTCATTTTATGCATAATCCACACTGGATGGCTGGAACTACCCTTGTCTAGAACTATTTTTCATGGTTCCAAGCCTGTTCGAGCCATTGAAGTTCCACTGTATATTATACCAAAGTTGTGTTAAACCTCTGTATACAGGAAACCCCTAAACAGTTACTTGTACAAACGGTGAAGACCCAGACGAACTGCAGCATTTTATCAGGTATCTGCTGAAGTTGTCTGCTGCAAATAACTGCCTTTACATTACTGACGAATTAAGTATAGAAGCAAACAGCGTAGACCAAGAACAGACTGCTCCTATAGGAGCAGTCTGATCTGGGTCCACACTGTTTGCCATAGAGGCTTCTTAAACATTTCAGCAGACGAGAAAAGCAGACGACTTTTGTTGCGATCAGCACATTAAGAGTTAAAGGAAAAAAATTTCTTCAGACATTCAGATTTTCACATAAATTTCAGGATGATGAATCGGTAGGATGAATGCAATTATATCCCTGTGCCATTTCTGTGAGTTACATGGACCAAAGGTCTTGTACTGTACTCAGCCTATTCACCCTGAGGAAAAGACAGGAGCAGATAATGATGCAGAAAGCAGTCAGCAACAAGGGACTAGAGTTGTATCCCCTACATCCTGTTCCAGTGAGCCACAGACTCCTACAGCAGCCTCTGCTGGCACTAATTCCTTACCAAACTTCAAGAATGATTTGTGTGAGGTATTAGTATATGCTTGCAATTGACTTTTCTGTTAGGCCAGAACAAAATATCAACTTTTCTCCAATAGGCACCCATGCCATAATAAAGACACTGATATTGATATTATAAATGGCAATGTTTTGGTCAACTGTCAAGACAAATTTAATTAATGAAGTAGCTCAAGTATTTTATGCTACAATATTAAGTAAAACAGATATATTTTCATACTACCCCTCTATGCGGAGATAGTTTCGGGTGTTCAAATATAAAGTGTAAATACTTCAGCCACTAATAAATGAAATGAAAGGTAATACCTGGTGTCTACATTGTTTCAGACCAAATATGGTAGTCAATACTAGTCATATGGTTTCCGTTTCCCTACCTACCAGAACCTTTTTTCATTCTACCCTACAAAATGTAAATAGTTTTAGATGTTTACAATTTCCATTCCCTAGTCAACTAAATGTTTTGCAACTGAGATCAAGATAAGATACCTATATAACTCTTTGCATGTTGGGAAATTACTAAAAAAAAAATTGTTGTCTGCTGATATTTTTCCAAATCATATTTTTCTAAAACTTCTTTCAAGACTATAACATCAGTGATTAACAGTTTGTTTATTTGGTTCGTGGTTTAATGTCCCAGTCAACAGCTATGGTCATGTTGAGATGGTCAGTTGACTCACCACTCTTTTTTCCTGGGCAAGCTTAGACTAAGCGGTTAACCAGTACACAGTGCACATACTTTCGCTTGTATCTGACAACAGCCCTTCTTGAATCAACAGACCATCTCAAGTTTATTGTATCAAACCAGAGGGAAGAACCCTTTAGGGCTATTCCAGAAAAAATACCTAGGGGTGTGGGGGAGTAGGCATTTACAATATATTTTTCTATGGGTTGTTGGTGCTGACATTTTTCAAATAATTAGTGTTTGGAAAAATCTAATTACATGCCAACATGGGTGGTGGGGGTTTATTGGAAAATCAGTTACTGATGATGTTTAATAGGTATATTAAAAATGGAATGTTCCTGTATCAATCAAAATATCAAATCCCAATCTGCCTGTTTTTCTGTTGTGTGAAATCATCCAATCTAGGCATAAATTAATTTATTTTGTGTGGATATAAAGCCGTTATTGCATGTCAAACAACACAATTGCAGTATGCAATCGGTAAAGCAACATAACCTATTAAAGTTTCCAAATGCAACATCCATAATTAGCGGTGAAGGATTGGATAAAACATTGGCTGTTCCAGTTATCACCTTTATATTAACACCTGAGTGGTACCAATGAGGATCCAGCTGATCAGTATTCACACTGCTTTTCATCTAAACTGTCATAGTGAACTCATATTAATAGTGTACGGCTTGATTGACTGGATACCACAATGTTCATTTAGTGTTAACATATCCCATAGAGTTCTCAGTGTGTGTTTATATGAATAAGTGCACTGTGAAGATTGAATATGGCATTATTTTTTTTAATTTTAGGGCTGCACATCAGTACATCTAGGATTTGTGAGCCATGACACAGATGCTGAAGTGAGTTATGTGAGTACCCAGAGGCCTCATCACAGAGATGTGTTTGCTATGGCGAGGCAAGCCTGTATCAGGAGTCTCAGTTGTGAGGTAACTATATTTTAAGGTTGCACATCAGTACATCTATATGGTTTGTGAGCCATGGCACAGATGCTGAAGTGAGTTATGTGAGTACCCAGAGGTCTCATCACAGAGATGTGTTTGCTATGGCTAGGCAAGCCTGTATCAGGAGTCTTAGTTGTGAGGTAACTTATATTTTAAGGTTGCACATCAGAACATCAAAATGGTTTGTGAGACATGACACAGAAGCTAAAGTGAGTTATGTGAGTACCCAGAGGCCTCATCACAGAGATGTGTTTGCTATGGGGAGGCAAGCCTGTATCAGGAGTCTGAGCTGTGAGGTAACTATATTTTAAGGTTGCACATCAGTACAGTGTGTGAGCCATGGCACAGATGCTTAAGTGAATAATGTGAGTACTCAAGAGGCCTCACCACAGAGAGGCTTTTACTATAGTGAGGCAAGCCTGTGTTATGAGTCTTAGTTTTGAGGTTACCTATATCTTGTTGGTTGCTCATCATCTAGGATCTGTGACGGTACATATGAGCACCCAAAACATATGAGCCGCGACATGAGATTTCCAACAATGTGGTATGTGCGACCAACAAAGCCTCAGATCAGCCTGCACATATGCGCAGTCTGATCAGAGCCTTTGCTAGTCGCTTGAATATTCTATGAGTGTTAAGCTACTGAATTAACATCATTTGGAGCTTCTAAGCTAAAAAAGAGGCTGCACAGGCTCGTCTGAATCTACACTTGTCAAAATGCCACATTGTTGGAAATGACATGTCACAGCTCAATTATATTTAAACTTATAGATACACCTAGAACAGTAATCACAATGTAACAGTCTCCAAAAGTTTGCTTATCTCAATCTGTGTATGTTTGTTTTCTCAATATTTTCAGGTCTGTCCTGGCAATGAAGGCCCTATCTTCTTTGGTGATGACCAACAGGGGCACGCAATAAGTTACACCTTCTACATCAAAGATAACCAGGCCAGAGGACTGAAAAGATTATACAGTATACTCGTTGTAATGATGGACAAAATTTACTTGTTAAACTCGTGGCCATTCCTGGTCCATCACATGAAGAGTGTTGTGGAACATTTACAGGCTAAAGCTGAGGTTGTGTATAAGGAGGAACAAGTGAAATTTCCACAGCGGTCACAGAGACTGGTCTCCAGTGTAAATCCTAAGAATTTTATTCATCAAAGGGGAGGTAACAAACCTGCTAGATCGCTGATTGAATTGACGGATGATAAACATATATTTAAGATTTTACATATGTCATTTGTGTGGATATTAAAAGCATGTGGTAATAGATTGTCTGAGACATTACTGGAAGGACCACCCACTGAAGATTCAATCATTGATATGGAAAAGCAGGAAGGTATACTCATAATTACGGTAAATGTTCTAAAAATTTTGAACACTTTTCACTTTCTGTTTTCAAAGAAAATGTAGGTTATCAAAGCTGGAATTCACAAAGTGCTTGTCAGATTAGCAAACAGGGAAGACCCTGATCAACTGCTTCTATAGAAGCAGTCTCTGATCTGGGTCTTCACTGTTTGCCTAGGCCTTTTTGGCTGGCAACTAGTGATCAACATTTTAGAATTTTTACCGTAACCAATTAACCCTTACAGTGCTGGATATTTTTATCCTGTTAGTTTGTAGGATTTCAGTTAGTAGCATATGCTTGCAAGTAGAGTGAAAAACAGTTTAGATTCTGATCAGCTGGCTTGTCAGAAGGCAGCTTATCTGGAACTACACAGACTACACTGTTTTCAAAACAGGATATAATTATGCTGGGTTAGCATGTTACGGATTCATAAAAAAAGACTGCAGCAAAATATACACAAGGGTTGTTTCCATACCTACCCCACTAATTTTTTTATCCCAAACCTAAACATTTTTAGACTTTTATTAATGTAATAATCTCAGCAAAGCTACAGGCTAACTTAATGCCGCTCAAATGGAGAGGATCTTGATGAGATGTTTCTTTTAACATTCAGTTATTCCGCAAAGTCTGCGACTAAGTTATGTTTTCTATTGAAATTATATCTTATTTAAAGTATAAAATCCTGGCTAAAAAGGTCATACAATAAACAGAATCTTACACATGTGGTCATTTGATACGATAAGAAATTTATGAAACTCACTTGAACTTGTTTCATAAATTTCATATTGAATGACTGCTTGTGTCAGATCCTGTCTATATAATGATATGAAGAATTTGATTTAAGGGATTTTTCTTAACTTCTGTAACTTTATAAAACATATTGGGATTTTTTACCTTTTACATTCCTACTCTGTAATAGCATTATAATAGAACCCAGACTTATGTTAACATTATCATTAAATGAGTGGTCATTTCCTGCAACAAACGGACAAGTAATTTCACATGAAAGGATCACATAAGACAATATCCCAAATTATTAAAATTTTGTAGACTGGAGCATTTATTACACACAAAAACAAAAAGTTTAGATTCTGTTTATCTATGACATATTTTTATAAATTTGTGTGTTGGAAGTAACACAGTTTTGTTTTGATACACTGTATGGAAAAATGTAGCACACCTGACTTATTGATGATGATGATTGGCTAGTACTGTGGGATATCTATTAACAGCAGCCTAGATAAGCAGGGTATTTGCATAAATACAAAATTTAAATCATCAAAAAAGCAGTTAAAATTAAATGTGTGCGTACCAAAAAGCAATTCCGTTGAATGGTATGCAATTACATGCGATATCATTGCGTACCATTTGGTCCATTTCTTTTCCATTTGTGTAATATACAAATGCCAGTCGGGTATTGATTTTATTTTCACTAGCGAGCATACAGTATCATTCAAATTTTATGAGTAAAATATCGGCGCCAGTCAAGTATTTTAGCGGAAAAGTGGATGCAAGCAACTAATGTCAACAAGGCGATGAGATTTACTTCATGTACAATAAAAATCTGCTAGTTTGATACTCAGAAAGGCAGACGATGAGAGTAAATATGTAGGCACATTCGCGACAGATTCATTCAATAAGAAAACGTATGTAATCACTGCCAAAAACGTGGGGTAAAAAATATATAAAAAATACGCAATTGTTTTTGCAAGTACGCAATTGAGGATAACCAGGTTGCGTAAATACCCAATTGACCCAAAAGCTTATCTAGGGCGCTGTATTAATAAGCAGTACTTATGGTCCTTTTTATAAAGCTGAAAACTGCTTTGGATAAAGCAGACCCTGATTGAATACATGCTGCATCTCATTTAGGTCTGCACTATTTGTCTGTGTCCCTTTTCGGAGACCCTATAAATAATAACCTGTAACTCTATGGTATTATCTTGCTTTTTATAGGGTAAAGTCGGACAATCGGCTAAATTCTGACAGCGATCTTGTTTCTTTTATTTTTGAATTATTGGATTAAAAATTGAATTAACTAAGCAAACAGTGAAAATCCTGATGAGAAGGCTCTTAATGAGCCGCCTCATATGGATTTTCACTGTTTGCAAACATATGTCCAAATTTACCCGCTGTCCGAAGTTACCTGACTTTACCCTTATAGAAACTGAGGAAGTTTTTTGCTTAGTTTTGCTGAGGACATAGAACAAGTTTACATATTTTAAAAGATTAGAAAATTATTTCATTAATTGAAAACTTCTTTTGTTAAGCCATTTAAGCCAAATGGAATTCCCCACACTTATCATATGGACCAGTCCATTTCCATTTTAAGGGTTATAGGGTGGTATTTATCATTTTTTATTAAAATTTTAATATAACATTCTGTAAGTAAACAGTGGAGATTCTGTGGCATCTGATCTGAGTCTTCACTGTTTTCCTATGTCCTGCAATTTCAAGATTGGTGGGTCGAAGTGACCCATGGAGCAAAAAATGGTGGGTTATTTTCTGAAATGATGGGCCCAAGCATATCAAACTAACCACAGTTGAAATTTGGGTAGTATTCTTTACCTACACACAGACACTTGTATGTATATATGTATATTGACTGTTGATTATACAGTAAAACCTGTCTTAAGTGGCCACTCAAAAAGAAGACCAATAATCACTTAATGAAGGTCAAAAGTATTGCAGAATGCTCCCCTTGGAGCATTCTGCAATTCTTTCGACCTTCATTAAGCTACCATTTGCTATTAAGATCTTTGTTTTGTCTTTTTTTGTGTGTCCCCTTAAGACATGTTTTACATGACAACCTACATGTACTTTCTGTTTTGTGGAGTTCCTAGTCTCACTGTAAGATGAATATTCTTATTAAAGTGAGGTATTTTCACAACTAAAAAGTATGGGTCCACTGGGCCCACTGCCTTGGAAAGTGATGGGCAAGATTTTGAAATCATGGGACAATGACTCAGGCCCACCATAAATCTGAAGGCCTGGTGCAGGCTCTGGTGGCATGATGTATTAAGCAGCATCTCATCTTGATCAGCACTGTTTGCCAGTGCCCTTTAGGGGGAATGCTATTACATGTAGTATATTATGTAATGAAATGCATTTTATATATATTCTGTTGCTCTTTTAATAGAAACTGAAGAGGGTTTTGTAAAGTTGTTCAGCAAGAAGCTTGGTTTTGCTGAAGACGTGGAACAAGCAGAAGAGGCGAGAACAGAGACCCAGTCAATAGAGGAGGACGCCAATGTAGAAGACGAGTCACCTAAAGTTGACAATATAAGACACCTGGCACAAGTAAGCATTTAGGTTTACCATTAGTCAGGGATTGCACAGCTTGAACAGTACTTTAATACTTGCATGTTGGGTAATTTTTCATGCTTTTGTTGTCATCTGCTGACTTTTTTTTCAAATTGACTTTTTCTAAAAAATAATTCAGGAACGTATACTATCATTCTGTCGGTCCTGATCTGGGTCCAAACTGTTTGCAAGGGTTAACAGCAGATGACAAAAGAGGCCGCTAGCAAGGAAATAGTAAATATGGGTGACTTTCTTGAAAAGCTCTTCAAAACCAAATTTATATTGAAAATGTAGAAAAGAGAGCTCAAAAGCATTGGAAAGGCTTGAATTTTTCTATTTTAAAAAGCTCATCTGGACACAAAGTGCATTGCATGGTGATCTTTGCCTTTGCTGTTTGCATATTGCGAAAAGCAGGTTTTCTTGTGTTGTGGCTCATTTAGTAAAAAGGTCTAAATATTTTACAGAGAGAATAATTCACAATTCTTTAACATTGCATGCTGGGTAATTTTTCATAATATTTTTGTCATCTGCAGACTTTTTTTCAAAATTAACTTTTTCCAAAAAAAATCTTTCAGTAATACTATCAGAGTTTCAGAGAGTTTGGAAATGTTATCAGCAGATGTCAAAAGTGGCCACTAGCAAGGAAAGAGTTAATATGGGCGACTTTCTTGAAAAGCTCTTCAAAACCAAATTTACTTTGAAAGTGCCGAAAAAACTAACTCAAAAGTATTTTAAGTGAACCTGAGCAGGAAGTGAATGGTTACCTGTTCCTTTGCTGTTTGCATATATTTAAAAACAACACAAATAAAGGTTTTCTTATGATTTGGCTCATTTAGAAAAAAATCTAAAATATTTTTCAGAGAGATTAATTCACAATTCTTTTTCATGATTTTTGTGTCGCCTACTGACCTTTTTCAAAATTTCTTTCAAGAACACTATTAGAATGTCAAACAGTTTGGATCCAGATCAGGACCGACAGTACATCGGTCATGACCTTGGTCCAAACTGTTTGCAAAGGTTATCAGCAGGTGACAAAGTCACAGCTATTCTTGGGTGATCATCTAACAATTAAGTTTGTTCATATTATATTGATCTGTTGAAATACATGACTGCCAGTGGATTGTAGGGCTTTTTTTCTTATACAAAGTTAGAGACAGCTGATATGTTAAAAATGACTTAGATGCTCCCTGGCTGGACCTCTTATCAAATGTTAAAGCTATGCTATTCTGGAAGAAAACATAAATGGCTGCCATGGCTAAAATTAGAAAAAAAGTTGCTCAAGGGGTTGCATTTCAGTAGACAAAATCACCACCATAGCTTAGAATAGAGATTTTTTTTATTTCAAAATAGTTTTACTAATTGTTTCCCATGTTTCTCCTACCAAACTTGGTCAAGCCATTCTACTTCACTGAGAAATATGTAAGCCATTGCTAAAAGAGACTCAGTTGAGATATCGAGAGCCATCTAGGCACTCTTGTTTTGATTAGTTATAACATATTCTGTTATAATTTCAGCTAATAGGAGCAAGGACATTCAGTGTTCTTGCACACCATACGATAGTGGGAAACCAGGTGATAGTGAGGGGTACTGGAAGAACACTAGTCAAGTCAGTGCTGGCTGCTCTCACTGTAAGTTGTACATTTAGGCACTCACAGTTTTGGTACTTCCAGGCCTTTAGTTTAGAGTGCGTACCAAAGTAATAATTTTCTTATTTCTCAACCAAAACATATGTTGTGGGTACTCAAAAGAACCGTCTCAATGAGACGGTTCTTTTGAGCACCCAAAACATATGTTAAAACTGATGGGTAAGAAAACATTTACAATTTTTATGCTCAAAAATTTGTTTATCTAAACCTGTGTACTTACGACACATGAAGAACTAGAAAGTTACTTTGCGCATGCTGGGATTTTTTTTCATGATTTTTTTTTGTCTGCCGATTTTTTTCAAAATATACTTTTTAAAAGAATTTGAGCAATACCATCAGTGTCAAACAGTTCAAATCCAGTTCAGGTCCAATGTTCTGTCAAACCTAATCGGGTTCTAAACTGTTTGCAAAGGTAATCAGCAGATGACACTGGCAGGTAGAGTTAAACATGCAGGTACAGCTAGTCAGTGGTTCCAGAGGTCTAAAATTTAGTCGAAGCCTTCATCATCTTCTATACTTAGGGTATGTGAGTGGCAATGGTTCTTGCAGGCTCATCTGAGCCTTTTTTGCTCACTGATTCAAAGGATATTGTAAAATGCTATCCATTGCAGAAATTCTGATAATTTAAGACCAAGTTGAAAGAACTTGCAGGCAAGTTAATCCTCTACCTCACAGAGACACATTTTAGCACTTTTGCAAACAAAGCAGACCCAGATCAGGCAGCTCTTGTAAGAGCTGCCTGATCAGGGTCTACTCTGTTTGATTATGGAAATATGATATATCTGAATCTAAACTAGTGGATCTGACAAGTAATTTCTTTGTTCTATATGCAAACATGAATCTTTATTTATATAATTATTCATATTTGGTTGAGCTTAGCATGAATATTCATGAAGGAAAGGGTTAGTCGTATCTGCATGTGGGATTTCCAAAAATCAATCAGCTAACTGGTCACAGGGAACTACAGATACCATGGATACTCCCAATAGTAGCAGGGATCATCCTAATCTCATTGGCTCATTACCACAGGTTTAGATAAACAAACATTTTCAGCGTAAAAATGTAAATATTTTCTTACCCATCCGTTTTAACATATGTTTTGGGTGCTCAAAAGAACCGTCTCATTGAGACGGTTCTTTTGAGTACCCACAACATATGTTTTGCTTGAGAAATAAGAAAATTGAATTTTTGTTACGCACTCTTTACTAAAGTCCTGCATTACATTAAGTTACTAAATATATAAACCACTAGTTGTTTATTGATGGTTTTATATCACTTCCAGATGCAATGTCATGTGATAAATTGTATTAATATGTATCATTCATCATAGAACACACTGGTGTCTGGCTGTGGCAATAATTTCCAAGCAGTACAATAGAATCAAACAAAAAATGAAAAGTATAAGAGAATTTATGAGTTTTATCAATTTGTTAACTCCACAAACACTATCAAACTTATCATAAAGCCCGAAGGAATTTAGACTATAAAGCGCCACCTATAATTTGTAGCAGATGACAATGTCAAATGTTGCTACTTTTCAAAAATAACAAATAAGGCATGATATTTCATGAAAATTGTCTTCTGGCAGACAATTCTCATGAAATATCATACCTTATTTTTATTGGAAAATTAAGAAAGATGTCGCAAAATTTTTTGTCTGCAGCATTCGTGATTGGTGCTTTAAGGGTTAAGGGCTTTACTCAATTTGTGCATGATCTACTGGAGTTCACAAATCGTTAAATCCACAAAAATGAATTTAATCCTCTGGTAACCTACAACAAATGCTTTGTTGAGTCAGGCAGGTGTACCTGTTTGGTCCTCCTCCCATTATTAGCATCCCACTACATGTGAATACTGAATAACTAAGTCCTTCTTTGTATTCATCACATTTCAGAGTTTATTACCTAAAGGATGTTACAGAGCAATAACATACAGCAATTGCTATGTTGAGTCATATAGATGTAACCTGCTGGGTCTTCCTCCCAGCATCAGTATCCCACCACATGTGAACACCAGTGAAGTCTACCTTGTTGTGGATATATTTGACCCAGATCCTGCTGTGATGTATCCGGGTTCGTTTGTTGGCTACAGGTTTCAAGTCAGTGGCTCAGCAAGTCTAGACAAAGGTATTGAGCGACAACATGTGATTTTACAACAATGTGGTATTTTGACAAGTGTAGACTCAGACAAGACTGTGCAGCCTCTTTTTAATCTTAGAAACTCCAAATGATATTCAGTCAGTAGCTTAACACTCATAGATTATTCAAGCGACTAGCAAAGGCTCTGATCAGCCTACGCGTATGCGCAGGCTGGTCTGAGCCTTTGCTGGTTGCACATACCACATTGTTGGAAATCTCATGTCACTGCTCATATTTCTTATTCATCAGATATGGAGATTTATGCCCCAAACATAGAAAATTTGAAGTGGCATATTGCTCTCTGCTTGATTGTTAGGCCAGAATTTTTTTATTAGTTGATTTACGAACCCTCATACTGTAATTTTCTGTAAAGTAGAAAAGAAAAAAATTAATTTCTAAAATATTTTTATATTTTATTCGCCGACTCTAAATGTTATTTGTTTTGTTGAAAAAAATAATATATTTGTGAGGTTCTGTATGTGTATTTTTGAGAGTAACACTGTTAAAAGTGATTGTCCTGTCCAGATTTTTAGGAAAATGATAAAATATTTAAAGATTTAATACATACTGTTGGTTTACCTTACTACAGTTTCACACGTTTTTTTTCTGGAAATTGAAAAAAAAAGCTCTGAAAATGACCAGTTATTTTTTTTCGTCCCCCCGACCCTAAATCTGAAAAAAATTCCCGTAAATCAACTAATAAAAAAATTCTAGCCTTAGCAGGGTATCTTATAAACTATAAGAGCTATGCTTTCATGACTTTTCGTTGAAGACCCTTTTGTCGAATCTGACTTTCCGTCGAACGTGACGTGCATGCGTCTGGAATGAACAGGCATGATTGTTTAAACCACCAATGAAGATATGGGTTACTATGTATCACCGAAAAGTGGAACAGAAATTGAATGGAACATGTAGATATTATGAGATTTCCTTGTGAGGAAACAAAATACTAAAGAGAGAACTTGTCCCAATACAACACCATGTACATATGTATCGTATACAACTGATAGAAATGTTGGGGTGCAACACTGAATGTGCCGTCGCATATGGGCCTCGACCCGAGAAAACCTGTCTTCGGGGGGTTGCCAACAACACAGGCGCAGACCAGCCTGCGCATCCACGCAGTCTGATCAGCCCCTTTGTTATTCGCTATTTAGAAAGTATCATATGTAAACTTGCTGCAGGTGAAATTTCAATTTTCTAGCTAGTCTCTGTAGCGGAGGAGACTGGTTTGAAACTCGCTTTGTCGGACACCCCGAAGAGAGGTTTTCTCGCGACGAGGCCCATATCATAGTTCTGCGCTTAAAATGTTGTAAGTTCTGTTCGGTACAGAATATGGTGATTCTCTTAGTGCAAAACAGCAAAGTATGTCACTTGGTTTTACATTTTTCCACCAGGTGTCATACTTCTTTCAAAAAAAAAAAATTGACAAAGTGCTTCTCTTGGCCGCTTTTTTTTTCCGACCAAGTGTCATATTTGACGTACAGTCGTATTCGATGAAAGGGTTTTTGACTAGAAGTCATGCACCGAAGCGCTACAACCTTGAAAATTGGTAAACTGATCATATATAATATATATGATATGTAGATTATCTAATCAGTTCAGGGCACCAATAGTAGTGTGTAATTAAGAATTATTTTTCTTATTTCTCCAACCAAAACATATTTTTTGGGGACCCAAAAGAACTGTGTCTTTGTGATAAAATTTTAGATCAAGTTTACATGAATACAGTAAATGTTCTAAAATTTCAAACACTTTACTCTTTCTGTTCTCAAATCAAATGTTGATTTTCACTGCCGGTATTCACAAAATGCTTGTCATAATAGCAAGGAGGGAAGACATGGATCAGACTGCTTCTTCAGAAGCAGTCTGATCTGGGTGTGTGCTGTTTGTACATGTCTTTTTTGGCAGGCTACAAGTGTTTGGATTTTCAGAACATTTACCGTATAACATGGCTATCATACACAATTTGGATGGATTGTCAAGGAGGTCTTTCTCCTCTGAAAACACAGTTATATTTTTATTTTGCAGCCCCGTCTGTACTATGTAGGATGGAGTATGCCATAAGGAATGAGAACATGAGTATTGAGGTAGTCGAGCAGTTTCTCCTCTGTCTCAAAGAGGAATGGATGAAGTAAGTCAGGGTTTTAGCTAAGAGTGCGTTGCAAAATTAAATTTCTTATTTCTCAACCGAAACATACGCGACCTGTTTCATGTTAATTTGTACAAACTTGAATTTCACTTTTTGCAGTTGCATATGAATAAAGCAAACAAATTTAACTTTTTCATGCATAACGGACGTGTCTTTGGTATTGCCAAGTAGACAAGATGACCATTTAAAGCATAGCCATAACACGGCGGCCCTAAATACATCCCTGCCCGGCTGCCCCCTTTTACTGATTTTAAGAGCTAAAATGGGTGTATCTTCTAAGAAAATATGTATTTAAGTGTGAGATTTTATTTTAAGTTTAGAGGAACACTCAGTCTATTTTTCAAATGAGAAACAGCCAATCTGTGCTGTTTTTGCTTGGAAACTGGGCTTAATAAGTTCTTTCATACAGGTGCCCAAATGGGTAACTCATGTATAAAATGTATCTTGGAAGAATTTTGAAAAACAAATTCTCAAAACTCACAACCAACTCACTTTCTTAGATATTTTAAGTATCTATCGCGAACAAAACTGTTCACCAAATATTGCAATTGAGTATTTTGCATGCAATTAAGTGTTGCTATGGAAACTGTAAACTCTAAAATTTGATGTTCAAGTCACTTCCAGAAAGTAAGTATCCAACTGGAATTTTTTATTTCCTAACAGAACACACTTTACTTATTTATGTACAATATATAAAAGGTTCAAGGCGAAAAACTTTATATCTTTTAGAGAAATTGTTCGAGAAAGATTTAGTACATTTCGAATCAGATGACTGTGTATTTCTTGAGATCAGACTAGCCCATAGAAATCAATTATTACCAAATATAACGAGTGATAAATGAAAAACGGCATTTTCAAATTTGTTCAAATAAACATGAAACACCTCTTGTATGTTGTGGGTACTCAAAAGAACTGTCTCAATGAGACGGTTCTTTTGAGCACCCAAAACATATGTTTAAAATGATGGGTAAGAATATATTTACAGTTTTATGCAGAAATTTTTTTGTTTATCTAAACTTGTTGTAAGTATTGTGTTACAAAGTCAGGTTACTAGGTAAAACAACAACAATTGAGCCACTTCGATTAGGGACTTTTGGTATCCAATATTAGATAAGGTGTAAATTCTGCATTCAGATACAGTCTACTCTCATTAACCATAGGTTTAGACAAACAAAAATTTTCAGCATAAAATTGTAAATATTTTCTTACCCATCAATTGTAACATATGTTTTGGATGCTCAAAAGAACCATCTCATTGAGACGGTTCTTTTGAGTACCCACAACATATGTTTTGGTTGAGAAATAAGAAAATTAAATTTTCGTTATGCACTCTTAACTAAAGTCCTGATTAACCCAACAATGCATAACTTGATACTATTGCATACGTCAAACTGACATTTCAGACATAGTCCTCTATATTTTAATGCAACTTGACTATGCGTACTTAACTATGGATAAGTTGATAAAACTGATAATTTGATACAAATTATTGGTCCTGCCAACTATTATAATATTTTGGTTCGGCTGCTGTTAGTTGTGGTTCAACCATGCACCAAGCACATTACCGGTGTAAAAACTATAGTTCACAGAATCCCATCGAACTGGCCACATCAAATTTAAGACATGGCAGGCAAAGGACTATATTACAGGCATTTCCGATGAATTTCGCTGACCACTGGCTGTGTTTGACAGGTACACACTTACTAAAGGAGCATTTGTATTAGAAATTGTTTGTGGGGGCTAGGAAATGGCCCCTTACTGGAGGGTCATGCTTAGAGGTGACTGACTATGTTCCATTTCATACTGTAAATTCAGAAATTTTCGTGAGAATTTTATTTTCGTGAATAATGTTAAACGACATGTTTGCGATGTTTAAAATTAGCAACTGGAGAATTCTTTACCTGCATCAGTAAACAGAAGAATGATTTTGCGAGGGTTTTATTTTCTCAAAACTTTGTGGATTTTTGCAAAAAGAAAACCTCTGCAAAAATCTCTGAATTTACAGTAAAGAATATAATTGAGCCAGTTCAAGAGAATGGTATATATCACATATGGGCCTCGCTGCGACAAAACCTGTCTCCGGGTTTTCCGATCAAAGCGAGTTTCAAATCGGTCTCCTCAGCTGGAAAATTTAAATTTTACCTGCAGCAAGTTTACATATGATTCTTTCTAAAAAGCGAATATCAAAGGCACTGATCAGACTGTGCAGATGCACAGGCTGGTTTGCACCTGTGATGTTCGCAAACCTCCCAAGACTGGTTTTCTCGCGTAAAGTCATTCTTTACACATGCATGCACAGCTATCTAGAGAGGCTAGATGCCTAAATTTTGACATGACCCTTAATGTTTATCCCTTCTTTTTGCGTACAAGCATGGAAGGCTCTGAAGAAACTACACATATGTGCAGTCCTGTCAGAGTGTTTGCTGGTCACACATGCAATAAGTACCAAATCCCACAAACTGACACAATATTAGAGATTACTGATCTCATTTCAATCTCAGATATTGTAAAGGCTAATTAGTATACGGTAAATGTTCTAAAATTTTGAACACTAGTTGCCTGAAAAAATAGGCCTAGACAAACAGGGCAGACCCAGATCAGACTGCTTCTTCGTTTGTTATTCTGGCAAGCAATTTATAAATTCCAGCCAGATTACCATCATATTTTATTGAGAACAGATAGAGAAAAGTGTTCGAAATTATAGAACATTTACCATAGTGATGTTATCATTTCAGTAAAGTAAAAGTGTTATTCAAGTTCACAAAGGCTGGTGGTAGTCGAAGTGACGAGGATTCCAAGAAGTTGTTTCAAGTGATAGGTGCTAAGAAGGAGGATGAACCTTTGTTAAAGTACTGGATGACTGGTCTTAGTAATCAGTATAAGAAACATATTCTAGCTGCTTCTATGGGGAAAGAAATGGTTTCATAGCACAGGACGAGTATAGAGGATCTTACATGAATACCCATGTATTATTGAATGAGTTGGGGTGGTAGTCAAAGTGATTAGGATTCCAAAAAGTTGTTTCAAGTGATATGTGCTAAGAAAGAGGATGAACCTTTGTTGAAATACTGGATGACTGGTCTTAGTGATCAGTATAAGAAACATATTCTAGCTGCTTCTATGCGGAAAGATATTGTTTCATAGCACAATACATGTATAGAGGATCTTACACGAATACACATGTATTATTGAATGAGTTGGGGTGGTAGTCGAAGTGATTAGGATTCCAAGAAGTTGTTTCAGGTGATAGGTGCTAAGAAAGAAGACGAACTGGATGACTGAGCTCAGCGATCAGTATAAGAAACATATTCTAGCTGCTTCTATGGGGAAAGAACTTGTTTCATAGCACAGGATGTGTATAGAGGATCTTGCATGAATACCCATTTATTATTGAATGAGTTGGGGTGGTAGTCGAAGTGATTAGGATTCCAAAAAGTTGTTTCATTTGACAGGTGCTAAGAAAGAAGACGAACCTTTGTTGAAATACTGGATGACTGGGCTCAGCTATCAGTATAAGAAACATATTCTAGCTGCTTCTATGGGGAAAGAAATTGTTTCATAGCACAGGACGTGTATAGAGGATCTTACACGAATACCCATGTATTATTCAATGAGTTGGGGTGGTAGTCGAAGTGATGACAATTCCAAGAAGTTGTTTCAAGTGATAGGTGCTAAGAAAGAGGATGAACCTTTGTTAAAGTACTGGATGACCGGTCTCAGCGACCAGTAGATTGTTGATGGGACGAAAAGAATCAAATCTAACTAACTAACTCAGCGATCAGTATAAGAAACATATTCTACTGCTTCAATGGGGAAAGAACTTGTTTCATAGCAAATGGCATTGTCTTAAATAATGCTTTTTGCATGAAACATTAAATATTGTTCTACTGCAAGGATCAAATTCTGCAGTCTTGCTACCTTACTAATCCTTAAAGTGCTTGCATAAAATGCATCTGAAAATGTTATCACCATAAGTAGTCTGCTGCATATATATGCTAACATTTATTTATTGACTAATGTAAGTGTAGCTGGGAAATTGTGTGGACCCAGATCAGTCTGCTCCTACAGGAGAATTCTGATCTAGGTCTTCACTGTTTGACCAAGATGCTTCTAAACATTTCAGTAGACAACAAAGCAGATAACTTCTGTTGTGGTTGGTGCTTTAGAGGTTAAATGTTTATAGTTTTCTTATAAATCCAAAGTGGAAACTACCATCACTTACTAACTTTATAAAGTGAATACAAGCTGCTCTCACATATAATTATCAAGCAGCCAAATGATTACAATGCTGCACAAATCTCTTGACAGTGTAGATCCTGATCATCCAGCTTCTTCAGAAACTGACTGATCTGGATCCACATTGCTTGCAAAGTAGCCTATATTTGCGTTCAGGAAGAAGTGCAGATGCATATACAGTAAAACCTGTTTAAAATGGCCACTCTCAAAAAGACCAAAAATTGGTTTTCAAGACCAATTATCGCTTAATGCAGGTTAAAAGTATTGCAGAATGCTCCAAGGGGAGCATTCTGCAATACTTTCGCCCTTCATTTAGCTACCATTTGTCATTAAGATCTTTGTTTTGTCTATTTTTGAGTGGCCGCTTAAGACAGGTTTTACTGTAATTAATGAAATACATGAATGTGAAATGAGTGTGTTCAATTTTCTAGTTTTAAGTCTTAATGTAAGGCAAATTCAGAAGAAAACGTACATGAATTTCTTTCTACAATTCAGTCTCGATAAATAAGTAAGAAAGAAATTGTACATAATCATTGGTCCAGTTAAGCAAAAGTTTTTAGAGTAACATTGTAAATTTTTCCTTATCTGTCAGTTTAAACATGTGTTTTGGGTGCTCAAAAGAACAGTCTCATTGAGACGGTTCTTTTGAGTACCCACAACATATGCTTTGGTTGAGAAATAAGAAAAATAATTTTCAGTTTTTCTTTTATCTGGAAGCCTCCATTATTGTGACATTGTTCATACTCACAGTGCAAAAATCTTGAAACAGGTATTTTGGTTAGCACCCACCCCGTTGAATCTATTTGTCACTTTATTCACATTTTTCAAATGCATATAAATAAATGGATCGGCCAACAAGAAAATGGTACCTGTTGCATTTGCATAAAACAGGCCCTCAAATGTGCATGCCCAACCATCATGGGGTGCAGTGGTGGCTCTTGTGAGAATGTGCAGATGCACAGGCCTGTCTAGCTTTTGCTTAAAGCTTATGCAACACATACCAAACTCCCATGTGCTAGTTCAAATTAAGCAAGTGGATTGGCAACAAAAAAATCCTTTCTATTTTGTCAAGTAATTACAGTAAAACCTGTATAAACGGCCACTCAAAAGTAGACAAAACAAAGATCTTAATGACAAATGGTAGATAATGAAGGTCGAAAGTATTGCAGAATGCTCCCCTTGGAGCATTCTGCAATACTTTTGACCTGCATTAAGTGATCTTAAACCAATTTGTGGTCTTTATGATAGTGCACCTTTCAATAACTCTCATGAACCAATTAAACCGAGTCTGCTGTTTTCAAATTTGGTAGGTTCTCTCTATATTTTGGCGGAGTGCAGTGGCTCATTGGTAGAGCATTAGACTGGGGATCGAAGGGTTGCTAGTTTTAGCCTCACCACCAGCGGAGTCACTGTGTTATGTCCTTGAGCAAGATACTTTATCTGCTGCTTAGTACTGGTTCAACCCAGGAAGACCCATCCCAACATGACTGAAAAATTGTTGAATAGGATGTAAAGAATGAAATCAAACAATAAACCAAATCAACTCTTTTTTGGAAGGACAGGTTTTTCCAGACTATTTAATTCTTGCCATGCTAAACCCAGATGTATCCTGTTTTGGAAGCAGTGGGCCTATGAGATAAAGATACAGTAAAACCTGTGTAAAACGGCCACTCAAAAGTAGACAAAATAAAGACCTTAATGATAAATGGTATCTTAATGAAGGTCGAAAATATTGCAGAATGCTCCCCTTGGTGCATTCTGCAATACTTTTGACCTGCTTTAAGCGAAAATTAGTCTTGAAAACCAATTTGTGATCTTTTTGAGAGTGGTCGTTTTACACAGATTTAACAGTGCACACTTCCACATTTTACATGCTCATAACTGTCATCTTGCAAGTTAATTGAATAATAATTGAGAATGAGTGTAGTACATTGAAATATCCAGCATTATAAGGATTAGATATTACAGTAAAACTTGTGTAAAATGGCCCCTCTTAAAAAGACAGAAAATTGGTTTTCAAGACCAATTATCACTTAATGCAGGTCAAAAGTATTGCAGAATGCTCCCCTTTGAGCATTCTGCAATACTTTCGCCCTTCATTAAGCTACCATTTGTCATTAAGATCTTTGTTTTGTCTATTTTTGAGTGGCCGTTTTACACAGGTTTTACTGTACGCCAGACCTTTTGCATTTTAAGTTGCTACTAAAATCAGAATTTATTAAAAAAGGACATTATGCTAGATCTATCTTCAAGAAACCTTGTATAATGAAACATGAATTTTAGGCCCCCAGTATAATAAATTAGTGGCATATTTTTTGGTCAGGTATGTGTGTGTGCGGATACAAAACGTCTTAGTATGTCATAATTTTTTTTACTATTGGATCTAGAGCTTTGATACTTTGGGAAGTGCTCATCAAATATACGAAAATATAGGACCTTAACCATTGACTTTAGGAAATGCATAGATAATAGTTCATAATAGCTATACTATGAATTTCATTAGCGTTTCACACACACACACACACACACACACACACACACACACACACACACACACACACACACACACACACACACACACACACACACACACACACACACACACACACACACACACACACACACACACACACACACACACACACACACACACGCACACACACACACACACACACACACATTGCCCCATGGTTATAAAACTTTTTCATGCTCAAGTCAACTGAGCATGAAATTTCAACTGCTCATATAATAGCTAAAATGCTAAAAAATAAGGATTGTTCTTGCTTTAAAACTCTGTTATATTTATCCTGCTAATAAATGTTAAAATGCCAACAATTGTAATGCTTAGCTGAGTTAAGCATTAAAGTTTAGTTGGTTTTATTATGGAATATAGAGTTTCTCTTTAAAAAAACAATTTCCCCTTTTGGGATGCTAACAAGACTGATCTATACGTTTTGGATTGGTTTGGAAGAGAGAAATTCATCCGTTAGCTCAGTTACACAGTACTGATCAACATTTTTGTGATAATTTGGAAGGGAAAATACATTGTCTTATTTCCAAAAAGGCAGTTAGAGATGATACATGGCAGCTTTTAATATATTAACCTTTTTACCTCTCTAAACATGTAAACAGGTATGAAAACACTGTAGAGATTAGGCTGTGTGCTGTTTGATATCTTTGTTTTGTTTTTGCATATTCTTCACTATAATTTTTCCATTTATATCTGTGTTTTTCTAACATACATTTTTGATTGAGTATGGTCCACCACATGAGATACTAGCATTGTCGGATCCAGAGGGGTTTTGGGGGGGGGGGGTCACTTGAGCCCCCTTCCCTCCGCCTGTTTTTAAATATCCTATGAAAATGAAATAATTTGGTCTCAGTGAGACCAAATTATTTCATTTTCATGGGATATTTAAGAAAAATTAGATAAAATCAACAAAGTGAACCCCCACACCTTTATATATATGAACCCCTTTCCAGAAATCCTGGATCCGCCCCTGACTAGTACTTATTACATATTAGCTATAAGTCAATTTTAAAATCTGAATTTGGACTTGAGGTCTTAATATTGTTATGGGTCTTTATCTACTTTCAATCATTATGTGTGCCAGCAGTGAATGCTCCTGTGAGACTGTAAGCTGTACCTTCACTGATCTCATATGGGCCTCTACCTGAGAAAACCTGTCATCGGGGTTTGGGAACAACAAAGATGCAGACCAGCCAGTGCATCTGGGCAGACTGATCAGCAACTTTGTTATTCGCTTTTTGGAAACTTTAAACAAGCGAAATTCCAATTTTCTAGGTAGTATGTGTAGCCAAGGAGACTAGTTTGAGTCTTGTTTTGTTGGAAAGCCAGAAGACAAGTTTTATCATGCCGAGGCACAATAGTGATAACTACTACAATCTCATTAGCTGCCTCATATACTTCTGAATGTAAAATCCAAAGGAGAAACTTTGGGATGAAAGAGTTAAATTGTTGGCAGTATTGCTTTGAAATTTGTGAACACTTTTCCCTTTCTGTTCCCAATTAAATTGTTGGTTTTCAGGGCTGGAATTCACAAAATTTCTTGTCAGAATAGCAAACAGGCAAGTCCCCGATCAGACTGCTTCTTCAGAAGCAGTCTGATCTGGGTCTGCCCTGTTTGTCGAGGCGGTTTTGGCAGGCATCCAGTGTTAGAAATTTTAGGACATTTACAGCACCCAAAATGCTCAGGTGAATTTAACCTTTAAATGGTCGTTCAAATCAAATTCATAAACCACATTTTGTGAAGCATTTAAAGCTGCATAGTCTGTAACTTTTGATCTTCAAATTTTAAAAATAATGTTTTTATTTTTCAAGAACACAGTAAAAATACTCAAATTCAGGTAAACATTTTACCATTTTCGTAAAGCTTAACAACTTATCACTATCAAAACAACTGCATTTATGTTAAAATTCAACGGTCTAGAATTATTGGAGGGACGCAAATAATTACCAACAAGAGAAAATAACACCTATTTGATAAGATAATTCACTTTTCCATGCAGTTTTCAGCTGTACTGAAAATTTTTATTTTGAAAACATAGCTTTATTCTACTTTTAAAAATGATTTAAAAAGAAAATAAAAATTTTCGAAAAATGTTCATAGTTACAGAGTATGCAGCTTTAAAGAGTAAGATAATGAAATTTTCATAATAATTGCATATGCACAAAGGCTTCTATTAAACAAATATGCTGTTTTATCAGTTACCTCTCATACTAACTGCATTGTCGGACGTTGCCTGATAAACGTTGTCTATCTTACAGCATGTGCCTTTATCAGGTCATGATGACGTTGCACCTTTTGAATGACGTTGCTAATGACTCAACACACAAGCTAATGACAACACAAAAATCAAAAATTACGTCATAATCACTAGTTTGAAAAGAGAAACAATAGGTTAACTGATAAATAGAATACCAGGTTGCATCTTTTGATATCAAGTTTACCAGGCTCAGCTTTGAGAACGCATGTTGAATCGCTCGGCAAGCCTCGCGATGTCAGCATGCGTTCTCAAAGCCTTGCCTGGTAAACTTGATATCAAAAGACACTCATCTAGTATTCTTTATGTATCCATCAGGGATAGAGGACTATGGTCTGAGTCTTCACCTGCGTTAAAACTTTGTGTATGCAAGCAGCTAAGGCTCCGGTTAGTGTGCTAAATTTTCAAATCTATCATTCACACAGTTGAACTATTTTTAAACAAAACTCAATACAGAAAACCTTTAACTTAATCCTTTTTGTTGTGAGGTAAATAAAGGTTGTTTACCTCACTACAAAAACAATTCATATAAAATCGTACACAATTTGCAGCTTGCATCAGCTTAGATTAGAAGTTGAAAGACCTAAGCGGAGCACTACTTTCTCCTTTGTTCCCTATTTTACATGATAAAAGCATTGAATGGAAAACTTACAGGTTTAGATGATTTTTTCAGCCTTTATATTAAGAACTGGCCGTGATAAGGAAAGTAGACAAGGAAAGTTGGGCAGCAGAAATTTCTAACCATAACTTCTTCTAATACCAAATATTTGTTTGACAAGTCTACATGTATAAACTGGTCAAATTAAATTAAGCCCCACCAGAAATTTAACCTAGACTTAATGTTAATACATTCATGTTTAATTTGCCATAACATTTTATTGAATGAAGATTTTTCCATATAATTTTCAGCGAAGTAGCAGCAATGTTTCCTCTTAACATGTGCTAGATTTTAGATTTATTGATAAGTTTATCATAGAGCTCCAAACATTGCCATAAATGTCCCATTTCGTTTCCTATCATTCCTATAGTAATTTTGGCAAATATTTGGATACTCTTGGATACTTTAGTACATACACAAAGAAAATCGGTATTTTCAATTGAAACTTTGTGTAATTACACCTAAGATATTGTTGTCTAACTTGGCTGGAGTTAGAAATTGTAACTACTTTCGATATTTTTTTAAATAAACAACTAAACTTTGGGAATTTAACATGATGGCTATAGATGAAAGTGACATGGGGCTTCACTTATTTTGACCAGTTTATCTGAAAGAGCTGCAACACTTATGGTAACAAGAAATGTCACAGTCACGTGACGAATGCCCCCAAAGGAATTGGTCAGCATAAGAAACATTTGAGGAAAGTTAACTGTAATATAGAAGATATGCAACAGACATGATAAACCTAGAAATGAGGCCAGTAGTCAATGTCAAGGTCAAAGTGACCCAATATGGTATGCACCACTCCGCCATCCCAAGAGGAATCAACACACCAAATTTGGGATTCCTACATCAAATAATTTAGGAGATATGCTCCAGACACGATTATTCTAGAAACTTGGTCATTGGTCAAGATCACAGTGACCTAAAAATGGTATACGACACATCAGCATCTAAAGATGTATCCATACAGCAAATTTGGGATTCCCATCTCAAATAACATAAGAGATATGTTCTGGACACAATTATTCTACAAACTAGGTCAGAGGTCAAGGTCACAGTGACCCAAAAATGGTATGTGACACTCCACCATCCAAAGTTGCATACACCCACCAAATTTGGGATTCCTACCTTTAATAATATAAGAGATATGCTCTGGACATGATTTTTCTAAAACTAGGCCAAAGGTCAAGGTCAAAGTGATGACCTGTAATTGGTACAAGACACTCCACCATCCCAAGATGCATTCACACACCAAAGTTGGGATTCCTATCTCAAATAATAAAAGAGATATGCTCCTGACACAATTATTATTAAAACTAAGTCAGAGGTCAAGGTCACAGTGACCCGTAAATGGTACAAGACACTCAACCATCCCAAGATGCATTCACACACCAAATTTGGGATTCCATTCTCAAATAATATAAGAGATATGCTCCTGACACAATTATTATTAAAACTAGGTCAGAGGTCAAGGTCACAGTGGCCCGAAAATAATATGTGAGACTCCACCATGCCAAGATGCATATACACACCAAACTTGGAATTCCTACCTCAAAGAATATAAGAGATATGCTCCCAACACAAAAATTCTTTAAACTAGGTCAGAGGTCAAGGTCATGTTGACCCGAAATGGTATGTGTGACACTCCGTCATCTCAAGATGCATTTAGACACCAAATTTGGAATTCCTATCTAAAAGAATAAAAGAGATATGCACCAGACTCAATGCAGTTTCTAGAAACTAGGTCAGAGGTCAAGTTCAAGGTCACAGTGACCCAATTATGGTACACGACACTTCCCCATCCCAAGATGCATTCACACACCAAATTTGAGATTCATACCTCAAATAATATAAGAGATATGCTTCGGACACGATTATTCTTAAAACTAGGTCAGAGGTCAAGGTCACAGTGACCCAATCATGGTATGCGACACTTCGTCATCTCAAGATGCATCATCACACCAAATTTGAGATTCCTAGCTCAAATATTATTAGAGATATGCTCCAGACACGATTATTCGAATAACTAGGTCAGAGTTCAAGGTCAAGGTCACAGTGACCCGAAAATGGTATGTGACACTCTACCATCCCAAGATGCATTTACACACCAAATTTCGAATTCCTATCTCATTGAATATAGGAGATATGCACCAGACTCAATGCAGTTTCTAGAAACTAGGTCAGAGTTCAAGGTCACAGTGACCCAATTATGGTATGCGACACTTCGTCATCCCAAGATGCATTCACACACCAAATATGAGATTCCTACCTCAAATAATATAAGAGATATGCTCCGGACACTATTATTCTAAAAACTAGGCCAGAGGTCAAGGTCAAGGTCACAGTGAATTGAAAATGGTACGCGACACTCCGTCATCTCAAGATGCACCCACACACCAAATTTGGAATTCCTACCTCAAAGAATATAGGAGATATGCACCGGACACGAAGCGGGAAGGACGGACTGACGGACGGACGGATGGACAGTGCAATTACTATATGCCTCCCAAAGTTCCTTTGGGGGCATAAAAATACAACTGATCTCTCAGTAGGGTAATAGGTGATTGTCTCCCTGCAAATATAATTAGAATGAGATAAAGCAGGTATGCCATGCACTATCATAACAAACCCCTTCTCAAAACAAATTGATAAATTTGTCAAGAGTTAAGTAGGATAATTGTCATTATCAAGATACTTGAATAACCATTTACTGGACTCTGTTTATTGTACTGGTGAAATAATCTTGATAGCAGTTAGATTTTAAGAATGGAATTCCAAATGAGAAAAAAATAAGAGAATTTCTCTCTTGCACCACAAGCATACTGTTCATCAAAACTAATGTACACATATTCCTTATGAACTGGATCCAGGATCACCAACGAAAACAAACGAAATTTAAAAACACACATTTAGCTGTACATTTTGAACATAGGTAATCCAAATATACTGATTACTGCCAAATATATATTTACATAACGTAATATTTGAATCTTGCTGGTGTTCACACCTTTCTACCATAGCGTGCGACTTATGGTTTCATGACAAAAGTAGATGGTTCCCGTTCATCCGACTTTGTGCTGTCATCAACGTTTGTCTTGTAATCATCCTCTAGTCTGTCATTACTTCTGATTCGCATGTCGTTTATTTCCATCAGCATCTACGATTTCTCTCTTGTATTCTTATCTCTCTTGCGAACATGAGATCAAGATGGTGTGTCCGCATGATCTGTAACTATACCTGGTTCCAATTTATTTTCATGTTGCACCTGTTTTGTATCTCCTGGTTTAAACTGAGATAAGTCTTTGCTTCTTTAGTCATAAAATACTTCTGTTTGCGTTGTTTCTTTGACAATTATTTTCATGTATCCTTTTTCTGACCAGAAGTGATTGAGTTATGAATAGAATAGAATACTTTTATTATCCAATTATGGGCCATTTCTGGCATAATTAACAATTATAATACATAAATTCAACAAACAAAATACATTAGACATAAGTAAACAATTCATCATTTATAAGACAAATACATCAAGTCAAACTTTTTTGTTTTTGGCCTAATATTAAAGTGGATAAACCTTTGGTGATTAAGCAATACATTAGAGATGATGACCTATGTAAAATCATCTCTTAACTTGAAACAATCATAGATATATCTAGAGAATAAATTAATAATGTTGTCTGACTCATTATTCATTAACCAAATAAGTTGGGCATCTTGTGATAAAATTGAAAAGTTTTTGCATGACTTCTGCACCTTCTCAATAAAAGAATACTGTAGTGAATGATAAGCACTGAAATTAAATAATAAATGTTGCTCATCTTCAATGGCTCCAGTGTTACATACTTTGCAAAGCCAGCTTTTACATCCAACTTTTATGGGTAGTTAAGATCCTAATAGCCTCATCATTAAGAGTTGTGCTTGTGATCCTAAATTGTCAATAATTACAATGTGCTACAATATTTCAAAATACTATGATATGAATCTCTGTTCTTAGCCTTTGATTATGTGAGAATCTGCTTCACAATCTTAAAGCTGCATACTCTGTAACTATGAACATTTTTCGAATTTTTTTTATTTTCTTTTTGAATCATTTGTAAAAGTAGAATAAGTTATGTTTTCACAATAAAAATGTTCAGTACAGCGGAAAACTGCATGGAAAAGTGAATTATCTTATCAAATAGGTGTGTTTTTCTCTTGTTGTTAATTATTTGCGTCCCTCCAATAATTCTAGACCGTTGAATTTTAACATAAATGCAGTTGTTTTGATAGTGATAACTTGTTAAGATTTACGAAAATGGTAAAATGTTGACCTGAATTTGAGTATTTTTACTGTGTTCTTGAAATATAAAAATATTATTTTTAAAATCAGAAGATCAAAAGTTACAGACTATGCAGCTTTAACATAGATTTCTTTGAATTACCCAAATACAGTGAAGATGTTGTATGTTTGAATCCCTAGTCTTCTGAAAACTTTCGGAAATCTGCTGATGAATTGCATGGCCCATTATCTGATCTTACTACTTTGGGTACGCCGTGACTTGAGAAAAATTACTTCATGTGGTGAAATACAGTAGATGACTCGCTATTCTCCAACTTTGTTACTTCAAAGAATCTTGACATATAGTGAACAACAAGTATGGTAAAACTGTCAAATTTCAGACAGACAAGAAACCAGGCGATGTTCTTCTTATCCCAGTGTCTAATATCGTCCAGTATTTGCCAGTGTGCATATGTATGGTCTAAAGGCGTGCCAAATGAGCTATTTGAATAACGATCATGATTGGTAGTGCCAAAAATGTGAACTTTTTGACAGTACTGTCAATCTGGGTAAACGTGGACATATAAGGCTAAAGTAAGTAACCGAATTGTGAGCGAGGGTGCAAAATCATACATACTTGATATAATATGAATTGATAAATAATAGGTGCACTGTTGTCCCTTTGCCATGCTATTAAAGCATAATAAGTTAATAAATGCTGATTTGAATAATAAATTAAAGAAGATTTTAATCAATCTGCGTATCTGCACTGTCTGATTAGTCTTAGTTTCACCCCTAAAAACATTTGACTGTTGGCTACTTATAGGGTGCTGACGCACATACTGATCCTAGGATTCGATGGGCACACATTCTTATTTGTTCTTTGTACTGCCTGAATACTGCCTCGATCATTATTAGACTTTATGCTCAGTGATGACTTTTAAACAGCACTAGATTGTAACTCTCACTATAGGCTTTCCGAATTATTGTGGTAAACTCACTTTGGTAAACTCTTACTTACCTTGCTAAGGAAAATACATGTAAGTGGTTTTAAAAGTAATTGACTGTACTGAAATGTCCTTAGCTGTTTAACATGGAAGAAAAGCATCAACTCTAACAAACAAGCAAATGGAAATAAAGGTTTGGCAGTTGTTGCACATGGGTCATTTAAGGCAGTGGGAGTGAAGTCTGGAGGGGTTTCTCTGTTGGCAATGAGGAGATATACATCTTTGAGGGGACAGATCCTTTACTAAGAGAGTAAATATCTTATGTTGAAAAACTAGCCTTAATATTGGTTTGAGCTATTCCCTCATCCCAGGCAAGCTGACACAAATGTGGGAAAGTCCATTTACTGACTTGGTTGATTGAACTAGCAGACAAATAATCAGACCAGAATCTGTTATAAGCCTTGTTGAGAGGACGAACACAGCCTTGAAAGGACGAACACAGCCATGTCTTAAGGCTTTAGTGCATGGGTGGTATGCGAAATGATATATGAATGTTTTCCCCTAAAGCTAGTCCCAACAGTGAAAGTGTTTCATGCGAACTGTCCCCACCTAGAATCAATAACTGTGGCCTTTCTGGTCCACAATTTGGCAGGAAAACTTTTCTAAACCATGCCTCTTCTAACTCATTATCCATCCATGCACGCTTTTGAAATGCCCATTGAGAGCTATTATTGGAGCTGTCCTGACATTATAGCTCTGAATTGTCTTTTTTGTCTTGCCCTTAACTACAAACATCGGTGGCATTTTGTTACCCCTAGCATTTACATACACCATGGTTGTTACATTTCTATGATCATTGCTGGTTCTTTGGATGATATTTTTGTCTCCCTTCTTTGCTATCATGGGTAAGCTGTTTTCCAGTTTCATCACAATTTCAAATGCGCTGGGTATTCTGTTTCAGGTTTAGTTCTGTCACCACCGTTTTAAGGTCCTGGAAATACTCGTCAACTACAACAGTGTTAAGCATACTTGTGTTGTAGTACCGAGATTTTCTGGTTTTCTATTGTGAGTTAAGGAAACCGCTTTTGTAAGGCTTGGAACCAAGCTTTACCCGGTATAGAGTTCTTGAAAGGCTTTCTAGAATTCAGAGACTAGCAGATGCGCCCTGTTTTAAGTAGCGATTGCCTCCTAGATACTCCTATTCCTTTTTGTGCTGCCACTGTAGCCACTTTAACAGTTCTTTCCACGACTGCTTTTGGTAAAGCTGGGCTTCTCCCTGGGTTTTCACCAATCTCAATCCTGCCACTTACTCTGTGGGTGATCGTGGATTTGGGTACCTCAAACACTTTAGCATCATGTCCTATTGAATGTGTTTTAACCTGTACAGCCTTAACGGTCAGAGTTGTATGCCTTTGCCTGGTTCTTTCTGGGCATCCTGACATTACGAAATGTGGTATATGCAATGAAGCCATCCCAGGGTGGGGTACCTGTTCTCTTGTTTCTCTGAAATAAATTGGCATGTTCCCCTGTTCCCCCAAAATCGGAAGCTTGTTTTCTTATGTTCCCTGTGTCCCAATATTGTCTTTTTTCCTCTATCCACCCCAAAATTTGCCCTTCTTCCACTGTTCTCCAAAACCCCTGGGAGAGCCTCTGAAATTTGTAGGCTCCCTTGCGAAAACAGTAGCACCTTTCAAGTACGACTTTTATTCATTTGCCTAACAGGTGTGAGAATGAGAACAGGAAATTGTGATTAATAATGATCACTAAGATTAAGCAGGTATTGACAGTTTGCTAGAAAAATCTCTAGACGTTACATGTGTCGAATGAAATGTCACATGCCGCATCTGCAGCAGCCAAAAGAAACTTCGAAGAAGATTGTTGGCTCTAATAATTTTTCAGCGCAGTTCATTAAAATAATTTCCCATTATAAAAAGATTGGCTATAACATTAATGTATTGCAACAGAAAAAAGATTGGCTATAACATTAATGTATTGCAACAGACTGCATGCTTGGTAGTCAACCCAATCACAGTTGGCAACTTTGCTTTCCTCTTTAATTGCACGCCGGTGGGTCGGACTTCAGACTCTATGATGGTTCCGACTTAAAGACTTATCTATTGATGAGATGGTAGGGGCCTGATGCTTTGGCTGTTTGTCGGGCCCACCGGGGTTTACCTGTTGGATTTCTTTTGCTCCGGTATTCAGTTTAATTTACTGTTGAGTCCTTATCCTTGCTTTATCTCCTTGTTATATCTTGATTTATATGTTTTAGGAGATGATGCATTGATAAGTTAGGGGTCTTTCATGCAAACCAAATATCTATGTGTCTTGATCCACATCTGAATTAAGGGTGAGGTTGGCGCCGTTAAACCGGTTTAAGCCCTCCAGTAAAATATTTTACTGACCGTTCCAAGGCGGTACTTCTTTTGTGGATCTTTTATGTTTTTGTTCTGTCTTGTGTTTGCTATGTTTTGTGCGCGTCTGTTTATATGTGCTTCGTGGTCACCTTCTGGGAAAGGGCTGACCTCTTGGCTCTCGTTTGTGGTGTCTTCTGTGAGTTTGTCACTTTCCCATTGGTATCCTGGGTCAGGTGTGGTACTTGATTGTATCGATTCCTGATCTTTGCAACCTTACTTACTTTCATGACCAGACATGGCTGAATTAGTTCTACTGTCTTTGAGGTGGAAAAGACTAGAAAATCACTTTTAAACCATGCATAAAAGAGAAATTTACAATTTGGGTATCCAAGTTTGCATTCACCATTGGGGTAAAGTCGAACATCTGAAAATCATAAAATTTGGTTCGTTTTACTGGCATTTGTTTATAAATTTTGGTATAAGTCATGTATCAACCCTTCCAAAATTAGAATAACATTATTTCATGTTTCATACATAGAATTAGTTCATACCTTTTGGCAGTTTTCTTCACTTGTGAAAATCTTTTAAATTTTCCAGGCTCCCAAACTTTCTTGGTGTCACTAGGGTACCTTGAAATCATGTGTGAACAAGATGCGGGAGTAACCGATATATCAGCAAGTTGTACAGAAGCATAACGGTTCTTTGCAGTACTACGAGGGTCATCCAATAAAGAATGAGACTCTTTATAAAAACAAATATAATGAAGTATAATGACTAACTTTACTACATTCCTTCAATATAGCATCCCTGCTTCCCTATCAACGGACTGCCACCGTTTTGGAAGATCCCCGTTGCTAGGCAACCGAAGTTAAGTTGTTGGACTTGCTTGGACACCTCATCTTGTAGCTCGTCTAAATTGTCGAAACGAATTCCTCGGAGAGGTTCTTTGAGTTTAGGGAAGAGGTCAAAGTCTGGAGGACTCATATCCAGAGAATAGGGTGGATGGGGCAATACATCCCACTCGTATGACGTCAACCTCTCAGATTTATGGCAAGAAGCGTTGTCATGTAAGATCAGCGGTTTTGGCATTTAATAGTGTTCTACGTTTCTTTGTGATAGTTGGACGTAATTTTTTCATCAAAAAGTCTCTATACACGTCATTATTTACTGTTTTACCTAATGGTACACGCTCTGCTACTAATACACCTACAGAATCATATGCGAAAATCATCATCAGTTTTAAATGACCTTGTTTTCTTCTGAACTTTATTGGTCTTGGTGAGGCTGGTGTATGCCACTCAGATGATTGCCGCTTCAGTTCTGGCTCGTAATTGCGAATCCATGTCTCGTCAATTGCAACTATTCTATTTAGGAAACTTTCATCTTTTATATACCTTTTCAGCAGAGTTTTAGCGATGTCCATGCGGTCCGTTTTTTGTTTGGTCGTCAGATAAGCAGTGAGGTACAGATCGCGCGGTGATGCGTCTCATATTTAAACCAGAAGTCAGAATTGTATAAGCTGAACCACGGCTAACACCTACTTCCCTGGCTAATTCCTCACATGTCAATCTTCTGTCAGTTTTCAAAAGTTCCTGCATTTTGTCTACATTTTCTGGTGCGGTTGCCTCCACTGGCCGCACAGGGCTATGCTTGATTTCAACATCAGTTCTCCCCTTTTTAAATTTGTCAATCCATCAGTAAACTGTCGGTTTCGGAAGAGCATCTTTACCGCAAACTTTTTGCAGGGTATTCAGTATTTCAACACTTCTAGTACCTCTGTAGTACTCGATTTATATATACGCTCATTATTCAACGGCTGTGAACGTGGCCATTGTGCTCCGACTACCAGTGCGCGACGTGACGTCATGATTGATGAAGTCATCATACGCACTCATGACGTTATGTGCAAATGACTAATAAGACGTACCATGTATACTGAAGGACTTTAGAAACGCATCACCTGCTTAAATGCCAATACATGTCGAAAATTTAATATTTTCATTACGTAAAATATGAAATTGACAAGTTCCGTCATTTAGCTTGTATTAAATAAGAAAATCGAAACGCTGTAGCTTATGATTGCCGTGACGTCGCGATAATTCTGAGACAACTCAAATTCAAAAAGTCACAGAGTACCAATACCTTCCATAATGATCGAAAAAAAGTTTTCGGACCGATGTTCGTTATCGAAGGCAAAAGGAAAGGCAAAATCAAATCATGATGTTTTAGGCCTCTGGCAACGTTCATTTCGTCTATATGACGTTATTACTTTTTGACCTTATTGGCCGTTTATATCCTAAGGATCAGGAATGATCAAATTCTTTTTATTGCCAACAGATACTCCTCAATCAGCTGCATTAAAGACAAAAGTATCAAGACATACGCAAACGTCATCTGCCTGTTATTGCTGTTTGAAAATTTAAGACTGATGTTAGCAAAGAAACGCTGCGAGTGGGAGTGTAATAAAACGATTATTTCAGAAACCTTTTGTGTTTTTCCATTAGATAACACGTCTGGCTACCACCTCCAAGTGTTTGTTTTCAAAATGAATCAAATTTACATTTGTCAGACGACAATTGTTGAAAAACACTAACATCGGTATTACGTCAGAATGAACACCTTGAGCAAATCGAAATTATGGCATATCGTATTTCATTGTTCAAAAGGATAAAAAATGATAATGAAAACATCCGCAAATCAACCATGTGTAAGAGACAGCGAATGTAAAATGGTGCGTTTCTAAAGTCCCTCAGGATATGTACCAAATTTCATAGGTCTAGCATGTAAACTGACTGCGCTATAGAAAAAGTCTCATTCTTTATTGGATTACCCTCGTACCACCTTTAATGGGGTAGCGCTGACTGCATGAGTCAATTTTCAGTGTTTTAGAAAATGTCAGAAGTAGCCATAGGCCTGTGATTGCCCGATTTTATCCTACACGGTTTGGTCCTGACCATTGAAATAAATCAATTTCTACTACTTGACATGGTAGTTCTAATATTGTAGAGTGTTTCATGCTCTCTGGTCAAAGGTTTTGTTTTCAAGACATATTCCACATTTGGAAACATAGTCTTCAATCTGCGCTCTCTGGCGTATACATTTTATCTTAAGCCAAGTTTCGTGTTTTCTCTATACAAAATGTGATTCATGCAATTGTACAAGCATGTCTTTCCTCAAAACCCTAGGGAATGACAATTAGAGTCCCTTTCATCAACAAACCTTCATTTATCGACAGTTCAATTTTGCATGTAGGTGTCCAATATTCACGAATTTCCCTTTTATGTTCAGGCCATCCTCTGTGTAGTTGATCAATAACTGACGTCAATGTACTGTCTTTCTTAGTTGCCAGCTAAATATCTTCAAGTTTCTCATCTGAATATGGTAAGCTGTTAACAATCAAATGCACATGGCACTGTATTTTATCTTCAAGTTGCTTATCCTGACTTTCAGGAACATATTCTGGGAAATACATTCTCTGGACAACATGTCAGATATGAACATCTGTGTTCCAGGTTTAATCGATGGGTTGATGCCTGATGCTTATCTGTAGCTGGACCCACCGTGGCTCAACTTGAGGTTTTCTTTATTTCTGACTATTTGTGAGTCATGAGCCCTTTTCTTTGTTTCATTATGGTGTGTCAATTTGATTAGAGTGTTGCCAGCTTAATATCTTCAAGTTTCTCATCTGAATATGGTAAGCTGTTAACAATCAAATGCACATGGCGCCATATTTTCTCTTCAAGTTGCTTATCCTGATTTTCAGGAACATATTCTGGGAAATACATTCTCTGGACAACATGTCAGATATGAACATCTTTGTTCCAGGTTTAATCAGTGGGTTGATGCCTGATGCTTATCTGTAGCTGGACCCACTGTGGCTCAACTTGAGGTTTTCTTTATTTCTGACAATCTGTGAGTCATGAGCCCTTTTCTTTGTTTCATTATGGTCTGTTAATTTGATTAGAGTGTTTCTCTATGATGATACATTGCATTAGTTAGATGACCTCCATGCGAGCTGAACATTTCTTGTACTTCAACAACAGCAGAATCTAGGGCGAAGATTCGGTACCAGTAAAATGCATTTAAGCCCCCCGGTGGTTTAGGCTGCTGTCTGTTCTAAGGCGGTGGTTCTGTTGTTGTTGACTTTTTGTTTATTGTTACTCCCATTGTGGGAGTCTGTAATTGTTCTATGTTTTGTTGTACGTTACTTTATATCCAATTTAGTATAGCAATCATCTTGACGGGGAAGAGAGAACCGGTTGCTTTGCTTTACTTGTCTTCCTGGTGTCTTGTGATGGTTGAGCGGCTCTTCCTCACGGTGCCACGGGGTTGTCTACGGTTTGTGATTGTTTATATCCTGATCATACTCACTATTTTTGTACTGTATGACAAAATTGTACTTCTGTAAGCGCAATAAAATACTAAAATTATTAAATTGAAGTATTGGTGGTGCATTTGCTAATGGTTTCTTTACTTTGTCTCAAGTGGTCGTTTGTGATCTGATTCGACCATATCCTGCTTCCCAAAAACATACTGATTAAATATTTCCATGGCAAAGACTGTACTTTATAATTCCTTTTCGATATGTGCATATCTAGTCTCTGTGTCTGTCAATGACCTTGATACACTGTACATTAAATAACATCAAAATACTTCAAAACAGGATTACTTACATGTATCAATATTTCCTTGATCTGATTGAAAGCAGTTTTTCGTTCTTAGTTCCATTGAAACTCTATATCCTGTCTATAACAGTCTGATTGGTTCAGTAATTTGTGACAAATAATTCACAGTTCCTTATAATCTCATGACTCATTTTCTGTCAGTTGGAGCTGGCATCCCTGAAAAGGCTTTCAGTTTCATTTTGTCTGGTTTAACTCTTTTTGAGCTAAGTACATGTCCAATATAAGTCAGATAACTAGTATGTGATTGTGGTATTTCCCGTTTACACTGGCTTACCCTTTTATGGACATATTTATCCTAATTTGAGGTTAATCCAATTTGCTCACAGCGATTAAGAGCGTTTTTCAAATGTGTGCCATGTTCTTCTTGTGATCTGCCCAACACTTAAATACATGCATCATCAATGTCAGTTTCTACACCATCAATGTCATCAAATAATTGTGATATTCCCTTTTGGTATACCTTTGGTATACTATTAACTCAAAATGGTGCTCTTTGGTAACCAAAGGTATGTTAAATATAGTCAAATGTTCACTGAATTTAAGTTTCATTGCCAATATCCATGTTTTGTGTCTAAGTTAGAGAATACTTTGCCTCCTGACATCCTATTTCAGTAGTGATTTCTTCAATTGTAAGAAGTTGAAAATGTATTTGTGCACGTTCAGATGATTTCTTGGATCAAGACATATTCTAAATGTTTTGTTCGATTTCCAAATATGACCATGGAGCTAACCAAGTCCGTAGGTTCCAAAACCTTTCTTATGGCTCCACTGTTTTCTTAGTCGATATACCCGTTTTTTTTTCACTCTTTTGCGTAATGTTGTAGGTATCTTCCTTGGTGGACTTATGACTGGCGTGCCTGAGTTATCAAGCTTGATTTTGTATGGTTTATCAAGACATCCCAATCCTGAGAATATGTTGGATGTTCTCTTATCAGTCTATCCAACTCACCTGTATTGTTGCTGTATACAGCTAAGACAACTCTAATGAGTCGCAGATCCTTTGATGCTTTAAATCCCAATGGCATTTGTTTAGAATTGTTAACATGGAAATCCAATTCATGACCCATACATGTTAATTTGGTTTTCCCAAGAACTTTGAATTGGTCTCCTGTGTAGCTTGTTGGATGGGGCTTTTATTTTACTAGAACTGAATTTGAGGACTTAACTTTTTGAAAACTTTATTTGTAATTACATTTACATGTGAACCTGTATCGATTTTTAATTTCACTTGTATTCTATTTACATCCAAAGAAACAAAACTCTCAATTTTACTTATTTCTGTTTTCTTGCACAAATCACTATTTCATCCAACATATAGATTTCATAATCGCTTTCTTAGGAATTTTCATCTAAATAGTTATCATCTTTTCTTATTTTTAATTTGCACATCTTAGCGAAATGATTACGTAATTTGCATTTTTGACACATTTTCCATGTGCAGGAAACTTTTTTTCATGAATAATTTTACATTTATTACACTGAAAATTATATTCTGTTTTTTTTTTGTCTTTAGGTCGTTGTAGTGGATCGAAACACAAGGCTTGTTACATAATCTAACTTTATTGACTGTCAAAGCATATCTGAATATATCCAGCATGCACATGTAAAATAATATGAAACCATAAGTTCTGCCAATATGCCAGCTTCTTAGCGGTCCCTATCAGGTAAACTCATGTTAGTATTTTAATGTACTACATCTCTTCCCCCACAAAATAAAAGAGAAATCTCATATGAAAGAAAAATAGACAGCGGTTGTAATCTTGGATCTTATTAGGTTTTCTTGTACAGAAATGAATAAAAAACAGCTGGTTGTCATATTTCCCATGCATGAAACTGAGAAATTTCGCTGTTCTCACAACTGAAACTGGCATTTTAGCTACCTTGAAAACTCATGTTAGTATTTTAATGTACTACATCTCTTCCCCCATAAAATAAAAGAGAAATCTCATATGAAAGAAAAGTAGAAAGCGGTTGTAATCTTGGATCTTAGTAGGTTTTCTTGTACAGAAATGAATAAAAAAACAGCTGGTTGTCATATTTCCCAGGCATGAAACTGAGAAATTTCGCTGTTCTCACAACTGAAACTGGCATTTTAGCTACCTTGAAAACCTTTGCGCCAAGAAAGTAATGATTTATGTCAGTGGCATGTAAAAGAAAGCTATTAAATGTTTGTGTTTCCAGAAGTATTTCCATTAACTTGTAAACAAAGTCGAGTTCCGTTACGAATGAACCTATTTATCTGTCAGTATGTCTAGAAATGTATATCCAATATCCTGTAGACATAGTAGAAGATATTTTCTCATGATTAGTTGGGTAGTCCGACACACCATGAAATAGACATGTGGTAGTCCTTGAATCTATTAGGAAGTTTAGTCTTCGGCTTTTGTCTTTCAAGGCGTAGACCTTGATCAGTATTCATAAAAACTGTAGGTTTCTGACATTTGTATCTTTCAAAATATGGTCTCACATGCGTAAGATTCCTGAAAATGAGAACACCACTGTCTGATCGTTATTTCAGTGCTGCCCCCTTTTGATAAATAGCTTGAAAGATTCTGCTATCCCCTACTGTGTATTAACGTTACATTTTACCCTTCGACTTGTCAGCATATTGTTTGATTTTCTGTTATCTCTCCGCATCACAAGATTAGAGACCGTAAGGTACTTTTGATTTCTCGATTATACAATAATTGAGCAGGTGTGAAGCCAGTTGTTCTTTGTTCTGTCGTGTAGATGGAACCTGTAATGTTCAGTTCGCCAGTTTTTCTTTTTGACCTGTGCGACACGAACTGCTTTTCTGACGCTTAGGTTGAAATTCTCTACTAAAACATTGTTTCTACTCAAGTACAGCAAGATACGTCAATATGCTTTCAGTTTCAGAATGCATGACTGAAATGTCTTCTGGAATACCTTTTCGCAGTATTCCTAATTTTATCGCCATTTTCTGACCAATTAATGGTCTACCTGAGCCTTTTATGACCTGAAATTCGACATTGTGTGTAACACAACCTCGTTGAACAGGTAAAGTTACCTTGCGGCATAGTTCTAACAGAGTTGTTTTGCCATAGGGGTAGATTTTGGATTGTGATTTTTCAAGGATTTTATGAGGGTATACTAATTGTTGAAACAACGACTGATCAATTGCATTAACAGATGCCCCAGAATCTACTAAAATATCAACATTTTACCGGAAAAGCTCAGAGACAGTGGCGTCATGCCAAGAACGAATATTCCCTCACTGTTTTTACACTGATAATCCTCAGTCACATTTTGCATATCATTTTCATCATCAATTGCATTTACATTTTTCACCTGTGTTCTACACATTCAAGCAAAATGTCCACGACGTCCACAGTCACGGCATATTACGTTTTTTGGCACGTTAACACTCACAACCATAGTGACCTTTTCCTCCGCAGAGATATCATTCTGCCGTAGCCCATGTGTGAGGTTTCCTTGTTTTTCCTGGGCTCTTTGTGTAGCCAGAGTCATTTGATCGATCCGAATGTTGTCCCATCTGACGCTGATTTCCGGATGTTGTGTGGTTCCTGTTGAAAATGCATGGCCCGGGTTGTTTGCGTCTTGCTCGGTTCAACCTGTTGATTTCTCCAGATTTGGTGTCCAGAGTTTGGTTATCCTCTGCCATTTTCTTTGCTTGTGAACTGGATAGTTCAAACGTCCTGGAAACCGTTCGTATTTCGTCCAGCATAAGTTTTGACTTGACAATAATTTCTTACGCAGTGCATTTGATTTGCAGCAGTGGTCTGGTATCATGTCATTTTTCTGGGCTTCATCTTTGAAATCACATGACAGAGATAACTTTGAAAACCGCACAATGAAATTATCAACTGTCTCGCCATCTTGATGTTTTGCTTGATGAAACAAATGTATTTCAAAGGTGTTATGTCGTAAAGACGGTCAAGACGGAAGAGGGAAAATTTTATTGGAAGACCCCGTTATGCGTTGACATTACCACCAGGAAAAATAATGCACGCAACTAGTTCACAACTTTTTAAGTACTTTATGTACAAAAAAAAAACATGGACAACACATGAATAATACAATGACAATACCCACGTTGTTATTTCTGACAAGTTGACCATCCTTTCCTAAAACAAGTTCAACTCTAAGATGGTTTCCAAAGGAAGAAGGGTGTCCCGTTTTAGTCGCACGCCAACTAGACAGAAATTAGTAACAAAAAAAAAATACACACAAATCAACTTAATATTTCATGTGAGCACTTTTTCTTTTTTTTTGTTGTTGTATATAGACGCGTTATCCTGACACTTGGGTCATTTTTTTTCTTTAATAGTACGCATGGTTCTGACACTTGGGTCAGTCTATTTTTGTTACAGCAATTATTAAAAAAATACAATGCAACACTGCTTAACCTAAGGTTCGTGGCTTGTCAAGGAGAACTGTTCCCCGCTCTGTTAGTGGTCCAAGGGGGGGCAACTGTTTATGTGCCCTTGGATTATCAGAAACTTCTGGCTTCTAGGGCCTATCTCTCCCCAGTGTTGGAGGGGACACACATAGAGACAATTCTGCCTCCTGTAAAGAATGATTTCTTTACTAACGTACCTCTCTCGGTATTTGCTAATGTCCCCTAACACATATTGAAAATTTAGCCATATATATAGGCAAATGCCTGCATGAAATGCGAGAAACTCGAGAACCCTCAACTTTCATAAATAATAGAGTTTTCAAATATGGCGCAGAGAATTTAATCTCAGACAAACTACCCTTATATTAGACTTATATTAAAAAAAGGTACCATATACCAATGTATATAGGTGAACGGGTGCATAGCCATACTTTGCGTTCCTATGCATATATGCAACTATCACTGATTCTGTTGTTCCATATTTTCCGCATCGTAAGAAAAGATGACATTCTTTTTTGGTTCAAAATAGGTGTTGAGGGCTGTTAGAGCTTCAGCATATGTCGAGCCCGTACTATCCAACGTTTCAAATAAGTCTTGAATCTCTTTCCCTGTGACATGGAGAAGTAGCACCCTTTTCCATTCATCTGGTTTCATTATGGGCTTTGATAAAGTACTCCAACTTTTTTACGTACTGGTCCCATTTCTGTGCCAAGTTAGTTTGCTCTCCTAACATTTTGAATTGTCCTGTAGAACTTTGATCCAATTTCATTGCCATTCTACACAGTTTGTTTTTACAAGTTGATAATGGAGCGTTTTTAATCCAGTTTGTTTTCAAATGTATTCATTTGTTTGTTTGTTTGTTTTGTTAGCTTGTAATTGGGTTTTTATCATATTTTATTTTACTAGGTCCATTGTTTTTCCACCTCGTCGCCAAATGTAGTGGATTGAAACACCAGGTTGGTTACATACATCTAACTTTATTGACCATCAAAGCATATCTGAATATATCGAGCATGCACATGTAATATAATATGAAACCATAAGCTCCGCCTGCAAATGCCAATATGCCAGCTTCTTAGAATCAGAGGTGGTCCCTATAAGATAAACTCATGTAAGTATTTTAATGTACTACAGTCGTGCACCTCCTGTGAATCCTCTTTATTCGGTTTCGTCAATTCTTTTTGATTACATGTACTACATTTCAATGTTCTTCCTCAGTTCTCTTTCATTCGTCTTTGATTCCTCGTCTGCTCTGCAGCCTGAAATCGCTTTGTCTAATGTCAATTCGTCTTCTCTCAACAATCTTTCCTGCACTCGTTCTGAAATAGTACCACAGACTAGTCTAGTCTCTGATAAGATCATCATTGATAGCTCCAAATTCACAGTTTGTGGCAATCGTTTTAAAGATCCATAACAAACTGATCAATTAGTTCAGAACTGCCTTGTACTTGGCAGTTAAATTTGTGTCTTTCCATTGTCACATTTTCTTTGGAATGCAGTAATTTTCAAATTTGGCTAACAAATTTAAAAAAATATTTTCCTCCCCTCTTTTTCCAATGACGTATAAGATGGCTTTACATTTTTCTGGTTCAGGCTTCCCAGACATAGAGACATCTAACAAAAAATTAACAATTTGTTACCAGATTTTCCAATGTTCAGCAATGTTTTCCAACTAGACTAAACGTTGAGAAGTCTATTTATGGTGGCCGATTTAATTTCTCCATTTTTCAAATATTAATTTTCTTCTTTAAATTGCTAATGAACATGAAAAATGTTTAGCTTAGTTATCTGCTAAGTCACTGTTTATAGCTTCTGATACCATTTCTTACCATTTACTGTAATTGGTTAGTTCTAACTTTCAATGCGAATAACTTCTTCCAATACTAAATATGTTTATTTTTACAAGCTGGAACACTGATGTTAAAAACAACTGATCTCTCAGTAGGGGGTGTAGAGTTCCTCTTCTCACAACTATAATTAGATTGAGATAAAGTTGGCAGGTACTATCATAGCAAATAATCTACCAAGAGTCAGTGCTAAAAGTAGAGAATTTGCCAAAGACCTAGGTGAAATGATCTCAAAGTAATGTGATGTAGAAAAAAAGTGAAAATCATGACTGTATGAATTTTTTCCAGCATTTGGTTTCTTGCATGTTAATATCTTTTCTAACAAAAAAGAAAGCGTTAAAAGCACACAAAAGGGCACTCGAAATTCAAAATATTTCTTGATGAAGGCCACCAACACCCTCTTACAAGCTGGGGTCATCCCCCCACTCATGCCTTCAGCTTTCGATTATTTCTTCCAGGGGACAATGACCCCGGGTACTGGTAAATGATTGTCCTTTTTGGCATCTCACCAATCAAATATCCTGATTTTGATCCTGACATCAATAGACATTTAATTTTATACTTGCGAAGGCAGTTAAATTGTAATTCATGTAATTCAATTCAAAATTAGTTTTAAAGAAACACACCATGTTGACTCAAACTGGAAATGTTAGAATATAGTTAGCCAAGAAGATTTTCTCAATTCCTTATGATTTAATTAATGCTAAAAGATACACCATTTGTATACTCATTATCAGATCTAGTTGTTTCAAAAACTTCAAAGATAAATTGCTTATTTTACGCAAATGATTTAATATTTAAGGCTGAAAATATAGAAGGTGCACAAGTCCGTTTCAATTCTTTTCAAATTTATTTCAATACCCGAAAGATTTAAATGTATACAGCTAATATTTAGTCCACAAAAATAAAAATGACAATTTAAACTTTCAGTTTATGGAAACTGGAATCGAAATTGTTAAACCATGTAAATAAATATTTAAGCGGTTTTCTTTCATATAATGAAAATAATATGCATGCTGACGAGCTTATGTGGCTGAAGAGTGAAAAAGGTACAATATTGAGTCACTGATAGCTGGTAAATTATAGCTAAAATAATTATTATGATATCCTTACTGTATACCCAATTTGATATAAGGTTCAGAAATTTGGATTTGTGAAATGCTTGTCGTGAAAATACACTACAGATTGTGTAAATACCTATTAGGGTTTCACATAAAACGCCTCAACATTTTTCACCAATATTAGAATTTGGTTGAGAACCAATAAACTTCATCAGTTTTCAAATATTTGAATAATATACACTGTTATGGCAGCTTCCAGACACCCGCATATCCAAAGAGGTGTTTGAATTAGAGATTTTTTATAAAATGACCACAAATAGTGTTATTCTTTTGTGAAGAAATCTCTAATCAGACTTTCAATTGTTGAATCATACTTGATTTCCACTATGTTCCAGAAAAAAAATCGAATGAATATTTGTCTGAAATAAAAGTAGTAAATTTTCTTAGAAGCAGCCTAGATGATAGTTATTAAAACATTTTAAAAACTGAACTCTAGTTCTTTCAACGTGTTATCACTTGAATTATCTAAGGCTTAAATCAGGGAACTATCAAAAGTCATATAAGTGCTCATGATTTTATTTCCTTGCTCTAACTGCTTTATCATTAAAGATTTCCAAGCTCTCTATCAATCCAGAAAATGAAAAAGAGACATGATATGTTTCTAAGGAGCAACAGCATCTTTGACATAATTTTCAATGTTATCGTTTATGTTATGTTTTTGATTTTATCATTAACGCTTTGTAGAATGGTAACTTCTAAATGCATACTTTGGCAAACAGTGAAGATAGAGATCTGCGAAATATACTTTCACCATGGTATACACTGTTTGCTAAGACAAAAATGATCTTCAGAGAAAGAAATGCAATATTATTTTAAATCAAAGCCTGTACACCTTCGATATATATAATGGATGTTCCTAACCAGAAGAAAGGATCAATTAGTTCATAATATGTTATTGTAAATTATATTTATGTATATAAGAATGTTTGTTCGTAAGGAGTGGGCACATGTTATGTAGGTTTGCTGAATAAAATTATATTCTGTTCTATTTTATATCATTTGTTTTTTCCTCCATAGCGAGGATTGATACCAGGGCTACATTATTCTGTTACTACTCCCCCCATTCCCCGAAAATGTGTGGGAGACATTTTTGTTTGAGCGAGATCTCTCCATCTGCATCACTTTCATATTTTCGTGTCTGCTCTTCATTTTCTGATTCCCATGTCTGAATCTGAAAATATTTCATACACTTCAATGAGACGATGTGGATCAAAGGTCACATGTACAGAATTTGAGTTTGCTCCAGGTTACCGTGGCCCTCGTACTGAGTCTTCCTAATTTATTCATGCATTATCACAGCAGACCAATCACATCAAATTCAAACATGATGAAACTCATTGTTGACAAGACTCAATAAAACCGAGTCTGTTGTTTTCTAATATTGTAGGCTCTCTCTAACTCTAAAGGAACCTTTTTCCAGATTATTTAGAGGTCGCAACAGTCGTTGTTTCTATGTGGAGTAGGTAAAACTTATCCCCGTGCATCGATATAGTGTTGATATTTTTTTCATATTCTGGTCCTTCGGGAATATTGGGTTCTGACGGAAAGCAGAATACTGCTTAAGCCAGTGCTAGGGGCATGGGAATTGTTGCACTTTCCATTGGTTCTCATGAACAGACTCAATAAAGCCGAGTCTGCTGTTTTCTAACATCGTAGGTTTTCTCTTTCTGAAGGATCCGTTTTTCCAGATTATTTACAGACAAGGGGTCTGCATAGAAGTGTATAGTCTGCTCACGAAATTGCGGATACCAACATCTTTTCAAAGCAAGGTGTCAACAATTCCAGATTTCTCATATCAGGTAATGGTGTCCTAAAGTTTCAGGCAAGCCTATACACTTCTTAGGTAGTTGACCCAGATGCCATTTAGAATGTTAGGCAAGCTAATATCCGTCTCAGGCAGTTGGCCCAGATGTCCTTAATAGTCAAGGAAAATATTCAGAATAAGTGACGAGCACAGGCGTTTTGTGAGCAAAGTTGTTTGACATCATTTTAGGGTTGGTTTGGTATGCTGAGAGCAACAACAAGCAACCTGTTGGCAATCTGAGAAATTGTGTTTTAAATTACCTTATTTGCATATTTCCAAAATATTTCTAAGAATTTTCTAAGAACGTTTCTGAAGTAACATATTTCATCACTGGAATATAACAACTACTTACTAAATCAGAACTCCTCGAACAAAAAGTAAGTGAGAAATACTACAATCACACACCGCAGACCAACCCACGGCACCATGGGAACAGCCACAGGAAACTAACTTCAACTTCAATGAATTACTCTTCCATGCACAATTGTAGGCATTTACGGACGAGGAAACCGTCACAAGACACCAGGAAGACAATTAAAGTAAAGCAACCAGCTATCCCTTCCTCACCAAGATGATTGCAAGACCAAAAAAACTACAACCCAGCAATGCATAACAAAACAAGGACCAAACACAAAACCCTCACAAACAACGGGAGGAACATTAAACAATGAACAAATGGTGTTGATTCATTGTTTAAGCCCAGTCTTAAATGAATTCAAATATAAACATTTATCATGTTCACAAGTGCGGTTGCAGTTATAGATCTAAGACCAATTTTTATAACTACTCTTCCTACTACCAGCATTACATTGCAGTCTACTTAAAAGACTATTGGTAAAGGGTAATTCCTATAAATGATCTTAGGGCTCATTGGCAATACATTCCAATAAGACTCTATTCCTGAATACACTGAATAGTGGTAGAGTACATCCCCACTCCATATCCCTATTTCTCAATCTAAGTATAACAAGCAAATTAGACAATGGCAGAAATTATGTGAGATTTTTTTTCATTGAAATTAAGTCAATTAAAGAGCAATAGCTCCTGTATATCTAAAGACATTCTTATGAATATTCGTGTGCATCGCCCAAAATTCATTTTTATTTAGGCAATCAAAGGACAATAACTTCTCTAAACCTGATGACATCCTCGTGAAACTTCACATGCATAATCACACCGTGGTCATATATACTCAGCATAAGTTTCATTAAATTCCTTCTTAGAACTATTGCTTGCTAATTTATGACAGAAAAATTTAATGACATTTTGAAACCCATAGAACAATAACTCATCTATTACCTACGATATCCTGACGTGTGCATTACCATATTATGGTCATTTATACTAAGAATAAAATCCATGAAATTCGATCAATTGCTTACTTCGTTATGATTGAGGATGGAATAATTTATTTAGATTTAAGCAATCAAAGGGCAATAACTCCTCTGTTACTTAGGCTATCCTGACAAAACCTCATGTGTATAACAACACCATAATCATATATACTCAGTATAAGTTTCATAGGATTCCGTCCATTGCTTACTAAATTATGGCTGGAGATCGAAAAATCATTAAAATGTAGGCAATCAAAGGGCAATAACTCCTCTATAACTGATAACACCTTGATGAAACTTCACGTGCATGACCACACCGTGGTCATATATTCAGAATAAGTTTCATGAAATTCCATCCATTGCTTACAAAGTTATGGCTGAGGACGGAAAAAGTCATTGAAATTTAGGCAATCAAAGGACAATAACTCCTCTATAACTGATGACACCCTGATAAAACTTCATTATGCATAACCACATCATGGTCATATATATTCAGTAAAAGTTTCATGAAATTCTATCTGTTGGTTACGTAGCTATGGCTGAGGACAGAAAAATAATCATTGAAATTTATGCAAACAAAGGGTGATAACTCCGCTATACCTGATGACAGCCCAATAAAACTTAAAGTGCATAACTGCATAATGGTCATATATACTCAGTATAAGTTTCATGAAATTCCATCCATATGCTACCTGGTTATGGCTGAGGCAGACAACTCATTGAAATGTATGCAATCAAAAGGCAATAACTCCGCTATAACTGACGGATGTCCATAAAACATCACGTGCATAACCTCACCATGGTCATATGTACTCAGTTTAAGTTTCATGAAATTCCAGCTATAACCTAGTATTGGCTGAGGACGGAAAAAATCATTGAAATTTAGGCAATCAAAGCGCAATAACTCCGCTATAACCGACGACACCTCAATAAAACATCGCGTGCATAACCTCACCATTGTCATATAAATTCAGTATAAGTTGAAATTCCATCCATAGGTTACCTAGTTATGGCTGAGGTCGGAAAGACGGACTGTCGGACAACGCCAAACCAATCGGCGGGGGATAATAAACGAGGGTGAAACATTTTACTCTGGCTGGTGTTGATATTCCCTGTGAGGAAAATGTAAAGCTTTTGGGTGTGGAGCTGGACTTCATGCTCAATTTTGACAAACAAATAAAAACATGTGCATGAAGGCGGCTCGGCAGCTAAATGTTTTACAGAGGCTCAGCAAATTCCTCTCTGTTGAAACAAGACTTTTAATTTTCAAATCTTTTATCCAGTCAAATTTTAACTATTGTCCTCTTGTATGGCATTTCTGTAGCAAGGCAAATACTAAGAAATTAGAAAAACTCCAATACAGAGCTCTCAGAATTGTTTTTAATGATTATATTTCTAGCTATGAGAGCCTTTTGAGCAAAGTGAATCTTCCAACACTTCACATGAACAGACTGAGATGCATTGCTACAGAAACATATAAGTGTATTAATAACATGTCACCTGAATACCTCAGAGATTTAGTTGAAGTCAAACAATCAAAATATTCTTTCAGGTATGAAAACACAGTCAAGATACCTACAGTCAGGACTGTCACATATGGGCAGAGATCATTTAGGTTCGAGTCTGCCCGTGTGTGGAACAGCTTGCCCAATGAGCCCAGAACAGCAACGAGCTTCCGGGAGTTCAAAGGTCTGATCCGCACATGGGTAGGCCCGAGATGTAACTGCGCCATGTGTGGCAGTTGAGAAGGTCAGGTCAGTAAGCTGTGTTGTTTTTAATGCTATGTTTTATGTTACGCTTTTTATGCTATGCTTCTTAACTGTATGTGCTATGCTTATCTGCTTGATTTTATTGCATGACTTGTTGTTTTATTTTTAGCTGATGCAGGCCGCTGGTTGGCAGCACCTTTTTTTTTTTTATCTCTATTGGGCCCCTCAGTTTAACCCCTTTTTATATCTAAATTCTTATTTTATTTTTTTTTTCTTAGAAATTACTTCCGGTGACCCTTAGTATGTCATTGAAACACTTTTGTTTTCGAATACAAGACCATTGAGGCCATTGATTGACATCACTGTCTTGTGTTATTTTTTCAACTTTTTTCGGTTTCAAGGGCTACAGTCTGGGTATTGCAGATGTAAACATGTGTACATAAAGTCAAATAGTGACCCATATTATATTTTTAGGTGCTTAAATACAGATGCTAGATTTACTTTTTACATTTTATCATCATTTTTTTTCTCCTTCTTCTTAAACATATGACTAGTTTAAATGAAATGCTTGTGATATAATTAACTGTGACTTCATTTTTCAGCTGTTTTACATTTGTTATTTTTATACTCTTGTTTGTCGGAAAATAGCTCTTGTAGCTAATGTTATTTGTTTATGGAAACCGACGTTAAATAAAGTTTCTTGTATCTTGTATCTTGTATCTTGTATTCTTGAGGGATGCGCATAATGCCTTGGGGCATATTAAAGCTGATCAATATACATCTGATAATTTCGTCACACTTAGCTGAAGGCCGAAGGCTCCATGTCTCCAAGGCCAGATTTTGTAAAAAAAAGCTTAGAACTATCGCATAGCGCATTATAATAGTTTCAATTTTGCACTTTTTTCAGTTTTTGTCATGCATTTCAAGCTCAGTAATTTGTATGTGTATACTACAACAACCAGCATGCTGGCACGATAACAGCAAGGCCGTCGTGGCCTGTTTTGAGTGGTGGGGAAAGCTTGAGTGCCCGGAGAAAAACCACCCGACAAGCTTGTACGCGGGAACAGGCAAACCCGTGTAGACATAGCTAAGCATGAATGCAGAGACATAGGTCTACCATTTGGGATTGGTGTCCCAAACAGACAAGCTGTCAAAAGGGAATGGGTCCACGAGAACTACCCTTTCGAGTACTGTACTACACTGCACCATTGCCAGTCAGGCTCTTACTTTTGAGGTCTATCAAAGCCTGCCTATTTCAGAAGGACCAGGAATAGCCCAGCCCTTCCTTTTCAGAAGCGTCAGCCAGGAACCCCCAACAGACAACTGACTAGTTCCATGGCGTGCATCTCTTCAAATTCCCGCCAAGACTAGCACTTCCCCACGCATTCACTTCCAACAGCGAGAAAACTAAACACTCGAAGTTTTAACTTGAAACAGGCAATGTTAAACTACAGACTACAATATACTGGGTCCGAGACAAAAGTAAAGACCACAACCCAGACACCGCTAGCCATTAAAATTATAGATAAATCAAACACCAAAGTGCAATAAAATCCATTAAATGAATGAAAATCCACACTGCAAAAAAAAAGCAAAAAAAAGCAAAAAAAAAAAGCAAAAAAAAGTACCCTACGTCGAAGATTAAGATTTCTTTCGGTGTTTAGTTGTACCCCTAAGTGCCCGTGTACGGAAACTACCGAGTTTTGCCGTTGTAAAATACACCACATTCCTGGCAACGATTGTTTACAAAAATTGAAAATCACAGGCGAAAAGTAAAATGGCACAAATACAGATTAAAGAAGGGGAATTCACTTCAACTATATATGGAATGGTAAAACCGTAATTTCATTATTAGTGTGACAATCGAAGGGGCACTGTAGCATCGCTTTGTGCACCAGCATTCAACAGGTTGAAAACAAATTTTTCACATTTTTTCCCCATTTTCTCCACTTTGACTGCATTTGAGGCACTCAGCTTACGTCGTGAGAATTTAACATTGGAGAAGATTGTGCCTGATATAGCCCTCTTTATAAGTTGCACAACCTGACCACGGTACCTTGATTTACCGGAAAGACTCGAATTACCGGAAAGACCGCCGAAATACCGGAAAGATCAAAGAATAAATAGGAAAATATTGATGGATGAATCAGTGAATTGCGAAAACATTAATTGACTAATGAATATATTAAATAGTATATGTCGTTTATAATTTAAATTTTTGATATATTTAAAGCGGTGTCAACTTTTCACTACTTTACTATACATGTACATTGATTAATATTTCTTTGTGTTAACAATGGTCCTTCAATTTAGGCTGGTAAGTTCCGTCTTATTGACACGTTGATTGGGATAATTATGACCCAACAATATAGCCAGGCTGCGCTTTTGTTGGTCACCATCTAATCCGTTCATTGATTTAATCTTTTACTGTTAATTGGTCATGAATTGATCAGTGGCATGGATGAACCAATTAGGGAATTTAAAAAATAGCGTTGTTTATTGGGGAGGGGGCATGTGGCAAGCGCAGACTCGCCTGAGCCTTTATTGCAGAAGTAAAAGCTCTGGTAAAACATAAGTTTGTCTGTTCTCTTGTACATAAAATAGTCCAACAATATATTCTTTGGTCTTTCTGGTATTTCGGCAGTCTTTCCGGTAATTCGAGTCTTTCCGGTAAATCTAGGCACACACCTGACCACACTGCGTCATTAATAGTGAACTTTGACCGTCAGTGCATTTGGATAAATGCTGGTTTAGAACCGCTTAGTCAAGCTTGCCCAGGAAGAAGTGGTTAGGTGAACTGACCACCTCTACATGACCATAGCTGTTGACTGGGAGTCTGGGACATAAAATGATAAAACCTTAAACCAAACAAACAAACGTCTTTTTAGATCTGAATAGAGACAGTTCACCAACATTGTAAAACAATCTTCTTTGCTGGACACAATCACATAATGTGAAGACATGCTTGCTGTCACACCTTTTAACATTGACCATTCCTAACTACATGTAGGGCCCTCCTTAAAAATATATTTGTTTGTCGTGCTCCTACCCATCACCTAAGTAGGTAGGTGTTTTTTGTTTTTTTTAGAAATTCAGCATAATTTTATGACCTCTTCTTACTATCACTTTTAGAGGTCTACAGGTCTACAAATGCTGTATATATAATAACAGTCTCTGTAACCTTTCTTCAATTAGAATTCAGCTTTTAGTGATTTTAAAGACGGGTTTGTTAACAGAATTAGAGATAAAAATAAAAAAAAAAATCTCAGAAAGGCAATAATATTTTTTGGGTAGGGCCTGTTTTGGGTGGGTAGGTACAGGTAGGAGCACGGCAATTTCGGCAAAGCAACATTCTTCTAAGGTCGGCTTAGGTGCTTTGTATATAGCTCTTAAGACTTTCAGTCTTCACTAGACCAATAAAATTCAAAATCCCACTTGACTGCTCTGAAACAGTTCTAAACTCAGTCACATTAATCTTAATCTACTAGGGACAAGCAATATTAATGACACAATTGTTCAGCAAGGTAAACAGTGTATGCATAAAAGGAGGAGATTTGTTACATGGCCCCTAAATTTTCCAAATATCCCTTAGAATCAAATTTTAGGGGGACAGGTGTCCCTCAAATGGAAAATCAGAGGAAAAATCCTACAAACAGCATTCTGATTAGTGGTTAGGGTCTTCCCTGTTTGCTATTCTGGAAAACATTTTGTGAATCCTAGCCCTGATAACCAACATTTATATGAGAACAGAAAGAGAAAAGTGTTCATAATTTTAGAACATTTACCATACACCTGTAACTCTTAGCTACCTTCAGAAAATTGTGTTCAGTTAAAGGATTTAAAAATTTCGTTCACAGGTTAAGATAAACAAAAATTTTCAGCGTAAAATTGTAAATATTTTCTTACCTATCAATTTTAACATATGTTTTGGGTGCTCAAAAGAACCGTCTCATTGAGACAGTTCTTTTGAGTACCCACAACATATGATTTGGTTGAGAAATAAGAAAATTTAATTTTTGTTACGCACTCTTAACTAAAGTCCTGATTTTGTTTCCTTCTATTTTCAGATAAAAGATCAGAGGTACAGTGAAGCTGTACAGGTGCTTAATAATCAGTTGCAGACACATCAAAGGGTGAGCTTTTAGTTTTAATTGCCTGTGCACAGATTAACCCTTAATACGCCAATCGCAACAAATGTCGTCTGCTCTTCTCGTCTGCTGAAATGTTTAAGAAGCCTCTATGGCAAACAGTGTGGACCCTGATCAGACTGCTCCTATAGCAGTCTGTTCTGGGTCCATGCTGTTTGCTTCTATACTTAATTTGCAAGTAATGTTAGGCAATTATTTGCAGCAGACGACTTCAGCAGACGACATTTTCAGATGCATTTTTTTCTTGGCGCTTTAAGGGTTAATTGCCTGTGCACAGATTAAATGTTTGGTACATATGGGCCTTGTTGCGAGAAAACCTGTAATGATGGTTATTGATCAAATAAGACTCACACAAGTCTGTCCGCTACAAAAACTAGCCAAAGTTTTAAAACTTTGAATGAAGTGAGTTTGACTAATATTCTTTCTAGATGTCTCATAACAGAGGCATTGATCAGACTGTGCGAATCCATGGGAATGCTTGTCCGCACCTTTGTTATTTGAATGCAACTAAGTCCAGTTTTCGCCTGTCACAGCCCATATAATTCAGCTTATAGAGAACAGGCTTTAAGTTAAGAGTGCATAGCTAAAACAAATTCTTATTTCTTAACGAAAAAATATGTTGTGGATTCTCAAAAGAACTGTCTCAATGAGACAGTTCTTTTGAGCACCCAAACCATAAGTTAAAACTGATGGGTAAGAAAATATTAACAATTTTATGCTCACAATTTTTCTTTATCTTAACCTGTGTGGGTGACTACCATATTATAGGTCCAGGCAATTTTTCAAAACCTATAACAGCTTTCAAAAACTGTGTAGATCTAGTTCAACTGGCTTCAGATGAAACCAGCTGATCAGGATCCACACTGTTTCCATTCAAATAGTAGAGCCATATTTATGATGAAATCAAACCACTGGATTTACTGTAGATCAGAAGTTTAACCTTTTGTATACTGGTACTTGTAACTCCTAAATGTGTCTTTGACAAGGAGTGATGACACAGATGAAATGTGACATAGCTTACAACATGATGTTTTGGTTCAGATCTATGAAAGTTTTAACATTTTAATTATGCGCTCTTTTCTAACTCTTTTATGCTAGCAGTGACTTTTGCTGTCTGCTGACACTTGCCAGATCAGGATCAATAGTACATCTGTCCTGATCTGTCTCCAAGCTGTTTGACACGATAGTGTTCCTGAAAGATTTTTTCTAAAAAGTTATTTTTGAAAAAAGTCAGCAGACGACTTAAAAGCATGAAAAATTACCCAGAATGCAAAGAGCTAAAGGCCTAGGTTAACCTTGCTTTGAAATAAATACATCTGAAAATATCATCTGCTGAGCCTGAAGTTGTCTGCTGCTTGAAAATGTTTATGCCGAGGACTAATTTTGGCACAAGACAAACAGTATCAACTGAAACCCGGTTGCACTTGATGTAGCTAAGGTATAGGTTATCTGCTATGCAGATCTCGTACATATATGTATATATATTAAGTAATATAGACAAAAATAGGTTAATTTTGGTCAAATCAGAATCCTGAATCCTGTTCATACAAAACTGTAGCACTTAATTTTTGTAAATATTATCTGTCCAGTATGTTTGGTCCCTGTTCCACTGTCGGTCTTTGTAATGTAATTTCAAGGTCAATACAATATCTGGGCTCAATCTGTTTGCTACAGAGATGTTTTAAAAGGACCAACAGATGACACACAGCAGACAACATTTAGTTGCGATAAGCAGCTGAAGAGTTAACTTAACATGGTATGTTGTCTATTTCAGTCTCGAGCTGCGTTGTCTCTCCTAGGCTACTGCTACTTCCAGATGCAGGACTTTGTGAATGCCTCTGATTGCTATGAACAGCTGTCAATGATGCATCCTGAGGTAGAAGAGTATAAGCTTCACTATGCACAGGCCCTCTATAAGGCCTGTCTCTACCAGGAGGCTATGAAAGTGGCTTGTCAGATTGACAACCCAGCCACTCAGGGAGAGGTTTGTTGTGGAGAAATTATGAGTCACGACTTGTGATTTCCAACAATGTGGCATTTTGACAAGTGTAAATTCGGACGAGCCAAATGGTGTTCAGTCAGTAGCTTAACAGTCATAGATTATTAAAGCGACTAGCAAAGGCTCTGATCAGACTGGGCGTATGCGCAGGCTGATCTGAGCCTTTGTAGGTCGCACATACCACATTGTTAGAAATCTCATGTCGCGGTTCATATTTCCTTTGGAATGGTGTTTTGCTTGTTAGAGATGATATGACATAAATCAAACAGTGAAGCGCAGTGGCTCAAGTGGTAGAGTATTAGACTTGGGATCAAAGGGTTGCTACTTCAAGACTCATCAGAGTCAATGCTTTGTGTCTTTAAGCAAGACACTTTATCCACTGCTTATTACTGGTATAGCCCAGGAAGACAGGAAATTGTCCGAAAATGGCTGAATTTTTTTGACTGGGATATAAAGCATCAACACAAACATGAAATTAAACCAATTAGCAGTAGTGATTCTATCAACGTCACTGAAGAAGCCACCTTAACACATAACCCCATGTGGCTGTCCTTCATGAATGAATATAGGCCTTCATGAATGATACTAGTTTTGGAAATAATCTTGTTTGAGAGAATACAATGAAAATGTAAATACATGGATATGTAAGACTGTAATGTAGCAGTGTTTTCATATAATTTAATGATTTTTTTTTTCAATTTCTAGTAAAGACTGTAAGTTGTTTAGAGTTCTGCTCATATACATGCACTCTGAGTATTTAATGGGTTGTAGGTAGGAATGTCTGATTTCAAGTCAGTCTTAATTATTGGAGTAATTTCATTAATAAAAAAAAGGGAGTGCAGTGGCTCAGTGGTAGAGTGCTTGACTCGAGACCGAGGAGCCGCGGGTTCCTCACCAGAGTCACTGCATTGTGTCCTTGAGCAAGACACATTAATCCTAGCTTAGTGCTGGTTCAACCCAGGAATACCCGTCCCTACATAACTGAATGATTGTTGATGGGTCGTAAAGAATCTAATTATTAAAAAAAAAAACCACAAAAAACTATAAGTCACTTTCCAGTAGTTTCATTATTACTGTGGATTCATTATGTGGATGAAAAAGTGTTTTTCCTGATCAGCTGGCTTTTGGATCTACACTGTTTTCAAAAGAGATTTTATAATATACCTATAAATGATACGACTTTAGAACTGTCTGTTTTCTGGCCATCTGATACAGAAAGCCGGATCAACGAACTGAGGTTTTCTGAATCCTTATCACTATCCTTTAAAACAAGGCTAACGTCGGTAACCTGCTTTTGCCGCGATGTTACGTAAAGTAAATTTCAAACTTGGAACCAGAGATGGAAAACATGATGATGTTATGCCAGATTATACGACGTGACAAAACGTAATGGCAAACGTTCCCGCAATTTTTCTGGGTTAAAGACCAAAATGATTTATAAAATCAAAATAATGTCAGAAAAGGGTATATAAAAAATAAAAATATATTATTAAAAAAGTAACTTGATCTGGCGTACAGTATCACGTCTCGTGGATGAGGCCATACCATTGGATCACCCTTGACGCTTCGCATCTCGGGTGATCCGATGGTATGACCTCATCCGCTCAATGTGATACAGTACGCCGGATCAAGTTACTATTATAATGATGTGTATATACAATTGTGAAAAGCTGTATGCACAGTCTGTGTATTTGGAAAAATGAAATAATTATCAAAAAATGTTTTAGGTGACGAAACTTCAAGCTGCTATCAAGTATGGTGAAGAGGACCTACCTGGAGCAAAGGTATATTATTTTATTATACCTCATGTGAATTTCCCATACAAACCCAGACGAACGACTGATATTTTATAATATCACCCGCTGCTACAGCAACGGCCAATACTGCCAGGTGTTTGCCACAGCAGCGGGTGATATTATAAAATACCAGGGCGGTCACATGATGCGCAACGCCGATGCGCGTACGGTTCGTTCACGTCAGGAGACATTCAACAGCAATGGCGGACATGACACATGATTTGGCGACTTTGAAATCCATATAACTTCGTTGTTTATGGTCAGAAACATAAAGCATGGGTACTCGTTTTCTTAGTTAGGACGAGAGGTACACGTTGAGGCCAAATTTGAGCGGTTTTGGCGAAATTTTCTAATTTGCAACAAAACCGCAACTTGTACAGTATCTCCATTTAAATGACGCTGCTTGCTATTAAAGTTTGATGTCATCGACTTTTTATGACGTAATTTGTTTAACCGAATGTCATGATCAGTTACAGCATTCAAACTGTTCAAAAGAAACATTTTTGTGAAAGATGTATTTTCATTCATGCATATCTATAAGAGGCTATACATTATTTTCCCTTTGGAACTCCGCTCACCATGGTAGGCCTAAGACGGTAGAAAATAAAGGATCTAATGTTCGGTATAATAAAATAAATATTACATTCCCTGATTGGGTGATAGTCGAAAATATCATCCCTCGAAATATGATTATCAACCCCTGCTGCGCCTTGGTTGATAATCACATTCCTCGGGATGATATTTTCGAATACCACCCAATTAGGGAATGTAATATTTATATAATGTTATTAATCAAATGAATTCATATTGAGTCAATATGTATTGGCCTTGTTACAAGTCCAATGTCAGCTGTATTGGCCAGAGTTGCTGGGTCAATACGACCTTGGGACAATAAGCTGACCTCAAACCTGTAACTGGGCTAATATGAAATAATTTGGTAAAAGGTATTTTTTTAATTAACTACAGTCAAACCTCGATTATTCGAAGTACCAGGGACCGCAGGAATCCTTTCGAATAATCGGTAGTTCGAATGATCGAAAACGGGAGTTTTCGGATATTTCCGGAAAAGCTCGGATACTTTCATTTTGCCAGAGTTTGCAACTTCAACTCATGTTTTCCGTGAAGTAATCAGAGAATCTGTCAAAGAATTAAGGAAAATGAGCTCTTTTGGGTTGTGGCCTCATCGTCTCTTATGCTTTGCAGGTCTAAGAACGCAGAAAAGAAAATCAGATATTTATTGCAATCCGCAATATACATGTACCAACATCGATAACAACAATGAAAATAAAGGTTAAATGTAAATTGACGAGCCATATTTACTGACGAAATATTGTCTCCTTTTTATCGCCCTAATGTCATGAGGTCTCCATCCCAGCTAGCACACAACGTCGGGCCATCAACGGCCCACCAGCGAAATATCATTGAGATGGCATATCGCTGGCAGGCCGTCGGTGGCCCGAAGTTGTGTGCTTTTTGGGCTGGTAACTTTTTTTTCAGCAAAAACATACGATTTGGGGTGTTAAAAAGAACCGTCTCGATGAGAGGGTCCTTTTAAGCATCCAAACCTAGGTTTTGGTTGTTTTCCCTCAAGCGTAAAATTGTTTTTAGGCATTCAAAATAAGTGTTTCGATGAGACAGTTCTTTGGAGCACCAAAAACACATGTCCATGAAATTCGTCTATTATCGAAATTGTTATTTTTGTTGTAACCTGTCGTTGCGCTTGGTGTGTTCGCTTAATGTAAACAGTGGTCAAGAATAAATCAAAGGATGAAACGATCAAAGTAAAATCAAGTTAAGCTCATTTATGCCCCATAATTAGACATTTAAAAAAAAACATCAAACAAAACCATCATTGCAGACGACGTTAATAAAAGACACCATTTACACACTTAACGGTTCATCTCGTAAAAGTGTGAACGTTAATCTGTTGCAACTTTGTTTGCTAAATCACTCAGGTGTGAAAATCGAACTCGACCAAACAAAGAAATCATGATCACCATGCGTGACATTTGGACTTGGAATCTTGAAGGGTAATTTAATAGCAATTTCTTTATTCGGGACCGACAAATCACTTCGAAAAATTGAATTTTTCGGATAATCGAAATTCGGATAATAGATAGTTTTATTGCAATAGATAATAGAGAAAAAAGTCGAGACTGTCCGTAGTCTTCGAATAACCCAGTAGTTTCGGATAATCGACGTTCGGATAACCGAGATTTGACTGTACTTAATATGTAACACTTTTTCACACAAATGTGTCTGATTTGAACTCGGCTTAAGAGCAGAAAAAATCCAATCATCAGCCATTCTGTACATGTTTATGTTTGTGTATCTTTTTAGGTAACTGCGTCAAAATAAAAGATACACAAACATAAACTTTTACAGAATTGCTGATGTGTGGATTTTTCTGTGTTTTTTTTTTCTCTAATCATTATACAAGAGTTAAGTTGAACTGGTAAGAAAAGAGAACCTGATCACTGACCGTTTTTTTCATTTACCCTTTGTGTACTGGAAATCCGTAAACAGCACTATATGCAAACTGTGAAGACGCAGATAAAATACCTTAGAGTGTGGCATTTCATTGGGGTCAACACTGTTTGCTAAAAAAAGTAATTTACATCTTAATTTGGTAATTTTAACCTGTGACCCCTTGATATGTAATATGAACCATTTCAGGTTGATTTTATTATATGAGGTGGAAGAATTCATTTGTATACAAGGGTTGATATTTTTCAAATGTCAATATCATAACTGTAAGCTTTATGTTTTTTTTTTTATAGAGTCTGGTGGAGCAGTGCCCTGCTGATGACCCAGAGACAGAGGTGAACCTGGGCTGCTTGCTCTTTAAGGTAAATTTACACTCTAGTACAGTAAAACCTATGTAAAACGGCCACTCAAAACTAAACAAAACAAAGATCTTAATGACACATGGTAGCTTAATGAAGGTCGAAAGTATTGTAGAATGCTCCTTGGAGCATTCTGCAATACTTTTGACCTGCATTAAGCGATAATTGGTCTTGAAAACCAATTTTTGGTCTTTTTGAGAGTGGCCGTTTTACACAGGTTTTACTGTATCTGCATCCTTTATGGACTCCCAAGCTATGAAAGCCATTACAACATTTTAATTCTGGTAAGATTTAAAGTAAAATAAAATACTAGTCATCAACAACATGCAGAAGAAATAGCAGCTCAAGAAAGACCCTGAAGAGCTGCATGTTGTAGGTTCTATTTAGTTTCTACAGGTCTTCTGTCTTAAAATTTAATCCTATTTATTGAACCTATAATGTCTAATTGAGTCCTCAAACTAAAGGGGAGGGGGACATATTGATTCTTGTGTAAATCCCATTGATGTTGGGGAACCATTTAATATAAGGATACCAACCAAATTTGCCTGGATATAAAGTTTTTGGTGACCTTGATCTAATATTCAAGTATGTTGTTGAACACAAACCGAACAATTTTTGCCAAAACTTGTACCAGATCTGTGTTTGGGTTTAAGTTTTCTTTGAGCAAGTGCATTTTGACCAATTGCTTTTCCCTGGGCAAGTATCAAAGTTTGCTATTTCTAAACCAGTAAATAAAATCATGTTCTTTTTCAACTGTTGGAGAGATCTTTAAAGATCTTGAATTTTTTTTAGAGACAGTTCTTTTGAGTACCCAAAACACTTATTTTGATTAAGACATAATCAAATTACTAATGTATCTATTCACTTGCTTTTAACCTTGTTTGTGTACTGTTGTATTATAGGCAGCCCTTTAGCTAAGAATGCGTAACACAAAAATTATTTTCTTATTTCTCAACCAAAATTTATGTTGTGGGTACTCAAAAGAACCGTCTCAATGAGACGGTTCTTTTGAGCACCCAAAAACATATGCTAAAAATAAGGATAAGAAAAAGATTACAATTTTACGCTGAAAACTTTTGTTTATCTACACCTGTGACTATAGTGTTTGTGTACTGTTGTATTATAGGAGAACAGATATGAGGAAGCGTGTGCTAAGTTCACCACTGCCATGCAGATACTAGGCTACAAGGCTGATTTGTCCTATAACATTGCTCTGTGTCATTATATGTTGAAGCAGTATGCTCCAGCTCTCAAGCATATAGCTGACATCATAGAGAAGGGGATCAGGGAACACCCTGGTAAGTGATTTTTAGAATATTAAATAGTCTTACATACTTACCACATTTTCAGTCAGCAATGGCTCAGAAACATGAAGTGTTATGTTAGATTAAAGACAAGGCATGATCTTACACCTCTAATTAATTTCTGGCTTGATAGCTGAGCAGCACATTCAGAGTATGACTTTATGCATATGTGATAGACATCATTATCTTATTATTGATTTACCAATGCTTAGAACTTCCAAAAATGCTTTAATTTTTTTTATTTATTTTAAAATAATGACTATTACTGATTATATGTTACATTTTAGAGCTCAGTGTTGGCATGACAACTGAAGGTATTGATGTAAGAAGTGTGGGCAACTCTCTGACTTTACATGAGACTGCGTTGATTGAAGCCTTTAACCTTAAGGCAGCTATTGAATATCAGCTGAAAAATTGTAAGTATAAATTAAGGATTACCACTTGGTGCTTGCTTGGTCCTGGTAGCATTAGTTTGTTTAATCTAATAGATTTATGCTGATATTATATTTATATTTTTACATGCAATTTTAAATTTTTACTGACTTACATTTTCAACACACTGAATTTGATACAGATTACAGAAGCAGCAATGGGAGCGCAGTGGCTCAGTGGTAGAGTGCTTGACTCGAGACCGAAGGGCCGCGGGTTCGAGCCTCACCGGCGTCACTGCGTTGTGGTCCTTGAGCAAGACACATTTATCCTAGCTTAGTACTGGTTCAACCCAGGAAGACCCGTCCCGCATAACTGAAAGATTGTTGAGTGGACGTAAAGAATCAAATCAAACAAACAAACAGAAGCAGCAAAATGATGGACTAGCTGTTTATGTTACATTGTTTTACATTTTTAAACCTTTTTGGGCCATTGGCGACACATGTCATCTGCTCTCTCATGGCAACATTTTATTATTTATTTATTAATTTGCAGTAAACAAACTGAACATGCGAAACTTTAAGAAAGACATGAACAAAATTATTTTCTGGAATTTTAGATTGTCCAGGGGGACCTTCTGAGACTTTCAGCTTACCCCCTAGCAAATTCAATCTGTGACGGGCAAGTAAAGTGCGCAATTGCTTATTTCTAACATATCTAATTTGGTAGCCTATATTGCAAACACTATGGAACCAGGGAGCAGTCTGATCAGGGTCCATAGTGTTTGCTACCAAAGTAAAAACATTCTGAAGTTCATTTGAATATATGCAGCAGACTAATAAGCAGTCAATACAGTGGTAAAATTTCATTATTAATATGGCTTCATCATATGCATGAAAAACTGTATTAATCCTGATCAAATGATTATTAACTAAGGGTATAGAATTTTGAAAATGTTGGTAAAATTTCCTTACTAATATGGCTTCATCGTATGGATGAAAAACAATGCTAATACTGATCAACAGTTACCGGCATCCTCAGAAGCCAGCTCATCAGTATTAACACTGTTTATAAACTAAGGGTATGGAATTTTGAAAATGTTATGTGTACAGTACTAGTGCCCTTAATAGGGTGGATATGTTATTGTAGACCTAGTTTGCAGCATGTGCTGTATCATGCTTCCCTTTTCCATTCAAATTTTTATCAAATTAACTTACAGGATTTCAGTTTTTAGTTCGCATAGATAGCATGTATTTACAGGCAGAGTAGAAAACAGTGTTGATACTGATCAGATGGCTTCTCAGAAGCCCGCTGATCTAGATCAACACTGTTTTCAAAACAGGATCTATCTGAGTAACACATGGCTAATGTAAAGTATTTATCCTCTATATTATGTTGTATGCTATTTAGATGAGGCAGCCTGTGAAGCACTGACAGATATGCCACCTAGAGGAGAGGAAGAACTGGATGCTGTTACCCTGCATAATCAAGCTCTAATGAACATGGAATCGGAACCAACCCAAGGCTTTGAGAAACTCCAGTTCTTGCTTCAACAAAATCCCTTCCCACCAGAGACTTTTGGCAATCTTCTAGTACTTTATGTCAAATATGAGGTAACTTGTTTCTGTCATTCTTGCTTCAATAAAATCCCTTCCCACCTGAGACTTTTGGGAATCTTCTAGTACTTTATGTCAAATATGAGGTAACTGGTTTCTGTCATTCTTTCTTCAACAAAATCCCTTCCCACTAGAGACTTTTGGCAATCTTCTGGTACTTTATATCAAATATGAGGTAACTTGTTCTACCATTCTTGCTTCAACAAAATCCCTTCCCACCAGAGACTTTTGGCAATCTTCTAGTACTTTATGTCAAATATGAGGTAACTTGTTTCTGCCATTGTTGTTCAACTGGTTATGAATGAAGAATCTAAAAGGAAATATTTTCATTACATTTACTGAAGACCCTATAGTAAACTATTGGGACATATTAACATTCTCATTGTAGTTGCCTTAGATAAAACCATAATTCCTAGCTGCTTTCATTTCTCAGTGCCAAACATTGAGCAGTCATATGGTCTAGACCACAGCTCAAGGTGGAGTAACGTCAACGCCGAACTATAGCTGTCTTTGTTTATTAAAGTATGTGTAATGTCATTCACATATTGCCCTGATGTTATGTACAGGACTTTAATTTGCTGGCTGTTTCATTTTACAAGGATAACCAGCAGATTTGGGTGGAAGATAAATGAGAATATTTGATTAAAGATATTAAATGTAAATATAAGAATTGAAATTCAGATTTTTGGCTTGCACTGGATGATGAAAAACATTAGCTGCAATGTTTTCAAAAGAGAATATATCCTGGGTCAGGACTGCAAGAGTTTTAACTCAGTAAGCTTACTTTAAGGTTCTTTATCATATGATGTTGTGTCTAGGAGTGAAATAAGGCCATGCAATTAAATCGATAAACCACTAGTGGTTTACAGATTTTCGGGAAACGTTATGACGTCGATAACAACATTGTGTACATAATGGCAAAATTATAACGTTTTTACGGCAGAAATGAGATTCCAAAGTAATCTTAATGTCATATGATAAATAGAAGCTAACATTCGTGCTCTTGTATTATTGAATTTATTCAACTGGTTGCGAAAACGAGAGAAAATGCTCAGCAAGCCTTGTATTAAATCTCTTTTCCCCAACTCATTTAATAAATTCAATAAAACATGAGCACTCATGTAAGATCCTATTTACATTATTGTATGCATTTCTTGTACTACATTGTATCATTTATAGAAATAAAATAAAGTTTAAACTAAAACTTAGTTAAGAAAGTGATAAAGGGTTGGCCAGTTACGAGATTGATAACCATAGTACTACAACACAGCATTCTAGTTGGGTAGCAGTCTCTGAATATTTAAGCTGGGTGCATATTAGACGCTTAGATTGTGAAACTTGAAGAGATGCTTTATAAATATTGAGGACAATTAATTGTAGTTTTTTAAGCATGATCCCTTGTCTGTCACTTGACTGATATGCACATTGACATGACAGGATCAGCAAAATGTGTGTATGTTAAGCTAAGACGCATCTGCCCAGTCTGATCAGAGTCTTTATTGTGCACTCAGTGGGTAACTAAGGACCCAATCTGTCTTCATGCTGACAGCAAAGACTCTGATCAGACTGAGCTGATGTCAAGGCTGATCTGAGTCTTCTTGTGACACACAACCACATTGTTGGCAGTCTCATGTCATTGCTCATATATGATCTTATTTGTTGTCAATTTCAGTACTATGATTTAGCTGCTGATGTCCTGGCGGAGAATGCTACCTTGACCTACAAATTTCTCTCCACTGTAAGTACATGTGCAGTTTTTATAGTCCAGAACTTGAGGTGTGATTTTAACCCTTTAACCCATTGGATACTGGAGGCCCCTAAACAGGTACTTTGGTAAACAGTGAAGACCCAGATGAAATGCAGCATAATGCTGCATTTTATCTGGGTCTGCACTGTTTGCTAAGATTTATACAACCTTCAGGGACAGAAATACATCATACTTTAGAAAATTCTACTGTGGCCTCTTAAAGTACACATAGTACTGCAGATCTCAAGGCTGTCAGAGGGGTCTACTGGTCAGATCTTTGCAACATCTAGTGTTATATACCAAATGAAAATGTGGGGTCTCTAGTTTTTAAAAGTAGTTGATGACACCTCTGATTCTGAGTACTAACCGAGTTATCCCCCCTTGGATTACCCCACCCATTTTTATCATATTATAAGAGGTTATGATCATTAGCTTGTTAAATAATTGAGTTGAAGCATCCAGGAAGAAAAATATACCCATCATTACTCAAAACGGTACTTGAAATAGTAGAAAAGTTAAGTTTTAGTCAGAGAAAAGGGCTTTTGAACTGTTCTGTTGGTCTTTTAAAGTTAAATTATGTGTTAAAACTCCATTGAATAAAAATATATTTGAAACTTTCAATTTAAGAATCTGCCCATTAGTGGAATGTCCTTAGAAATGACTAAAAAATTAAAGAACACTTATTTATCTATCTTATCAGGGTTTCTAGATTCCAATTTCTGTATACGGATGCTCTGGGAGCAATAATAAGCATGTAAATACCCCACCCACCTATTACTACTGCAGATCTCATGGCTGTTTGAGGGTGACCTTGGTCATATTTATACCCCCCGCAAACTTTGTTTGTAGGGGGTATACTGTTTTCACGTTGTCCGTCCGTGCGTCTGTCCGTCCGTGCGTCTGTCCGTCCGTCCGTCCGTAACGCTTTGTTTCCTTAATAACTCGAAGAGTCATTGCTGGATTTTCATCAAACCTTGCAAACATGTTCATATATGCAAGACAAATACTTTAGACAAAAAAGTAAGGGCTAGGGGCCAATTCTATTAGAGTTATTTCCCTTTGTAGTTCTAAATGCCTTTTAATATAGTGCTTTATGCTTATGCTATTATAGGCCATACACGGGCCGATCAACTCCTACCACAGCTTTTGATGGAACAATTTAATACTTTTCTTATACAATGTAGACACATTGAACATATGCATGAAGGAGTTTGGTTCAGAAAAAATAATTTTTGACAAAATGACAGCTTTGAGAACTTAGACAATTTTTCCCTAATAAGGTGTTTGTATATGCATAGATGGTGCCTTTATGGGCCGATCAACTCCTACCACAGCATTTTATGGAGCAATTTGATACTTTACCTATACAATGTAGACACATTTAACATATGCATGAAGGAGTTTGGTTTAGAAAAAAATATTTTTTGACAAAATGACAGCTGTGAGAACTTAGACAATTTTTCTCTAATAAGGCTTTTGTATATGCATAGATGGTGCCTTCATGGGCCGATCAACTCCTACCACAGCTTTTGATTGAACAAATTGATACTTTGCCTATACAATGTAGACACATTGAACATATGCATGAAGGAGTTTGGTTCACAAAAACTAATTTTTACAAATTGACAGCTGTGAGAACTTAGACAATTATTCCCTTATATGGCTTTTGTATATGCATTGATAGCGCCTTTATGGGCCGATCAACTCCTACCACAGCTTTTGATGAAGCAATTTGATACTTTGTCAATAAAATGTAGACACATTGAACATATGCATGAAGGAGTTTATTATTTTTGTTTGCACAGATTCTACTGAAATCTACTTATCAAAACTAAGGTATTCTTGTTCGAACTATAACTTGCCAAGTTTTTTCACTGACTCTTACTGTGCGGGGGGGTATCTATTAAGCATTGCTTATTGACTTTTTTCATTTGCTGCTAACATCTGGTGTCATGTACATGTACATATACCAAGCAAAAACGTAGAGTCTCTAGTAAATAGAAATAGTTGATGACACCGCTGATTCTGAGTACTAACCGAGTTAAGTCCCCTTGAATTACCCCACCCATTTTGATCATATTATAAGAGGCTATGATCATTAGTTTGTTAAATAATTGAGATGAAACATCCAGTAAGAAAAAAATGCCCATCATTGATCATAACGGTACTTGAAAAAGTAGAAAAGTTATGTTTTAGTCAGAGAAATGGGCTTTCAAACTTTTTTGTTCATCTTTAAAAGTAAATTGGTGTCAAAACTCCTCTGAATAAAAATATATTTGAAACTTTAAATTTAAGAATCTGCCCATTAGTGTTATGTACTTAGAAATGACTAAGAATTTAAAGAACACTTATTTATCTATGTTATCAGGGTTTCTAGATTCCAATTTCTGTATACGGATATGCTTTGGGGACAATAATAAGCATGTAAATACCCCACCCACCTATTACTACTGCAGATCTCAGGGCTGTTTGAGGGTGAACTTGTTCAAATTTGGCTAACATCTAGTGTCATATACATGTACATGTACCAAACAAAAATGTAGAGTTTCTAGTAAATAGAAGCAGTTGATGACACCGCTGATTTTGAGTACTGACCGAGTTAAGTCCCCTTGATATACCCTACCCATTTTGATCATATTATGAGAGATTATGGGTGTCAGTTTTGGAATATAATCAAAATCATGCATTCAGGAAATAAATGTAGCCATCACTATTCATGACAGCACTTGAGGAAGTAAATAAGTTAAGTTTTAGTCAGAGAAAAGGGGTTTGGAACTATTTTCTTCGTATATTATAGTTATATCCTATTTCAAAACCCAGCTGCTTTGAATAAACATATATTAGAAACTTTCAACTAAAGAAACTGCCCGCTAGATATATGTCTTTAAAAATGAATAATAATTTAAAGATCAGTGCCTCAGTTATGTCAACAGGGTTTCTAGATTCTAATTTCTACAAATAGAATGCTCTGGGGCAACTGCTAGCATGTAAATACCCCACCCACCTATAAGATAAGGTGAAAACGCTAACATTGATAAAATTCGTATAATACTAAATCACCAAGATTTTTTATAATCTAAGTAGGAAGAGAATACTTTCTGACAGTGTAACTGTATTGCAAGTGCATTTACACGATCTTTCTTAAGATTGTCAAGCACACCCAAGAAAATCATTTTAGGTCACTAGTGGCACCAATAACCATAACTCTTGCAAGGCTAAACACAATTTACCTTATAACTTGAATATATGTTACCATTTATACCTGAAACTTACTGGGGCTAATATACTTAGTACGCCAAACACAATTATAATGCATTAAACTATCTAGATATTCTTGGAAGAGTTACTGCCCTTGATTATTTTTACCATTGTTTTGTATGGAAACATGCAGTAAAATAATAATAGCTCAATAAGTTAAATTTGAAAACTTATTTTCTAAATAGGATTAAATCCATCCTGAACCAATACTATGCCAAACTGCAGATCAAAAGGGGTACGTGCATCAAGAGGCTATTTTGGCCCCCCTATGAGGTCAAAAAATAAAATTTGCTCTTCACAAGTTTTTTTCTTATTAGTTTATTAGAACAATAGCCAAAGTGTAAAGTTCTTGTATTGATTCGACTTTTACGGTTGCTATGGTAACAAAAATGGCCACCAAAATAGGCTGAAAATAGGAAAATGACCATTTTGGAGCAAATTTGAGACATGTTACAGAGGAATTAATATAGACCAAAAAAAATTTTAACAGCTGATGAAAATTATCACGGCACATAATATATTAAAAGGTTTTTTGGTAATTGTGTGTGCTGATATCTTATTCTTAAAAAATCGGTCTCCAAAAGCCTCAAATTTGGCCTAAAATAGCAATTTCTCTATTTTAAGCCTATTTTTTTAGCCATTTGGGTTACCATAGCAACCGGTAAAAGGAAAATAAAGGCCAGAATCTAACACTTGGGCTATTCTTCTAACAAAACACTAGGATGAAATTGGTGAAAAGCAACTTTCAGTTTTTTGCTCTAGAGGGGGCCAAAAAAGCCCCTTAATGCATGTACCCCTTTGTTTCTGCTACATATTTCTATTTTTTGAACCACGAGTTGTTGTCCCTTAATGGCAAGACTCACACATAGAAAATGGATCTATAATCTAATTTTCCTCCAATAACTTGCTTACTGAGGATCTGATTGCAATAAAATATACGAGACATTTGGTTTTACACATCTTTACAGCATCTTTTGTATTGCTTTAGCGATATAAAATACTGCATGGAACATGCATTATTGCCCTTGATTTTGCGTCGTTTTAAGATTAAAAATAATATAATAGACCTTAAAAATAAATAAATCAATGGTCCCAAAATATTGGTGAAATATTGAAATTTCTTTCATTTTATATAATTTGATGACGTTTGCATTTGTCTTCCTGTATCACCCATCAGAAATGCCCTTGAACCGTACATACCCATTATAACAGATTATTAGAATTTTGCATACAGTTGGCAGATAGCATTGCATTTATTTCTAATAAGCATACATAATTGAAATATTATTATGATTTATATGGTATTGGATTAGAAAACAACATTGAAATATAGTTTCAACATGTACGATACCTAAAGGTGTGTTTGTCCGTGTGTCTTTTCGTAAATAGTGCCAATGTAAAAGGGCAATGCTAATATTTCATAAACATAATTTTTAACCATAACTTAGTTCAAAATGCAAGTTTCATCTTTTTTTTTTCATCAAGGTAAGCAACAGCATACACTTGTTTTAGGTCAAGCTTCAAATCAAGTTGGACCTTTTTCAAGGTCAAAGGTCAAGGTCAAATAGGCATACCCCCCCAAATCACAAAAAATACGTATTTTATGTATCTGTTTATAAGTAAAAGTATAGTTTGTGCCTGCTTGAAGCTTAACTTATAAGTACTAGTCTTACATAATTAAATTCCACGTATCCTTTGCCACCAAAGGGGAATAAATACCCCCGATCAAGCGAGGCGTGAGCTATTCCGTAACGGCCTCAGTTTGAATCACGTCAAGATGATAACCGCTTTATACCACATACGACTGGCCAGAATTCCTCTCCTTATGAACTTTGCTGGTAAGATTATGCTAACATCATGTGTCATATATACCAAAATATTTGTCTGTATGTACGACTTCAGAATCCAGTTAATGACATCGTCGAAGATGAGCACTTACACAGTTAAGGCCCTTGAACCGTACACACACGTTATATAGGATTATGCATATGGTCTAGAGCATTGCATTTATTCATAAGACACGTTAATCATTATTGTTATGACTTGTATGGTATTGGTTGGAAAACAACATTTAAAATAAATTATCAATACCAATGATACATGTACCAAAAGCTGTGTTTGTCCGTGTGTCTGTTTGCAAATAGTTTCAATGCAAAAGGAAAATGCAAACTTTTCATAAAAAAAATCTTTATCTATATTGAAATAGTTCAATTGCCATATTTCGTCAATTTTGTTTCATCAAAATAAGTAATAGTCTACACTCTTTGTATGTCAGAGTTAAAATTTGTGTTATGACCTATTTAAATGTCAAGGGTCAAGGTCAAATAGACATATTTTAAATCACAATATTTAGTATATTTTATTAGCCCACCTGAGTCATAAGCTCAAAGTGAGCTATTGTGATCGTTGGATGTCTGTTGTCCGTCGTGCGTTATCAGCAATTGCTTCAAACGATATCTCACCCTAAAATAAAGGCTTGAATTTAATCAAATTTGGCTGACAGGAATGGTCCTTATATGGCCCTCTCAAATAATTGATGAAATAGTATATCTAGATCACATGGGTAAAAATAGATATTCGAAAAATTTAAAAATCTTCTTGCCTGAAACCACAAACTGATAGCCTTGATATTTTGTGTAGGATTATCTAGTAGATATTTTTCTTTTTTGTTCAAAGTATGCCCATGGGGCCACACATTGTCCCGCCTCTGGGTTCACATGTTTTACATAGGCCGTGGGTTGGTCTGCAGTCTGATTGTGGTATTTCCTGACCATACTCACTTGCTTTTTTTAAAATGGGAAACAAGAAAAAATGTTGTCTGAAACCTTTTGAGCCTTGATATTAAATATGTAGCATCATCTAGTAGACCTCTACTTATTTTGTTAAAATTATGGTCCTAGGGCCAATTGTGGCCCGCTCCAGATTCACATGTTTTCCATGTGTTTATATAGGGTACACATAACAAATCTTCTTGTCTGGAACCACTTGGCATACAGCCTTGATAATTGGTATTTGTATCATTTAGTAGACCCCTCCACCAGGTTTGTTAAAATTATGCCCATGTTGCCAAAATGGACCCATCCTGGGGGCCACGATTTTTACATAGGCTTTAAAGGGGACGGCAACCCTGATGATTACTATGTTTTGAATGAAAGATCTTAATAAACCATGAAATTTGATACTAGTTCTATCTAAATCGGTTGAAAATGTGGAAGTTGTGGGCGTTTGAATATTTGCAAATGGTCTGTAATGGAAGCGGCCATATTGTAGGCTTAGTGACGTCACTCAGCCTAATTAAATATGCGTAATCAAAATAAAAAACAAACCGATGGATTATTTGCATTAATCTTTAATGATACATTTTCCTTATGTATAAAGCTGCATATCTGCTGAAACACAGAAGATGTGATAGTAGCGATAACTAAAAATTAAGGAGTTCAAAAAATTCTGAAAACTAATTAAATATTCAAAATGGCAGCTAAATGTTGGCCATATTGAATTCTTTAAATGCCCATAACTTGCCCATTTTTCAACCGATTTCGATGATACTTGTATCAAAATCCATGGTTCATAGAGCTCTTTCTGATAAAACATACTTATTATAAGGGTTGCCGTCCCCTTTAATAGGGAAAGCATAAAACAATATTTACAGAGTTGTAGCGTAACCTAGTGCTACTTTACCAAGTTTGTTCAAATTATGGCACTTGGTTTTATATAGTTTTTTTACAGCAAATATAAGAAAAATATTGTCTGGAACCACATGGCCCAACGCCATTATATTCAGTATGTAGCATCACAAAGTAGACCTCCACTGAGTCTGTTCAAATAATGGCCGTGCAGACAAAAACAAGCCACAAAGGCTATATAGGTCTTATGAATAAATGCAATGCTCTAGACCATATGCATAATCCTATATAACGTGTGTGTACGGTTCAAGGGCCTTAACTGTGTAAGTGCTCATCTTCGACGATGTCATTAACTGGATTCTGAAGTCGTACATACAGACAAATATTTTGGTATATATGACGCATGATGTTAGCATAATCTTACCAGCAAAGTTCATAAGGAGAGGAATTCTGGCCAGTCGTATGTGGTATAAAGCGGTTATCATCTTGACGTGATTCAAACTGAGGCCGTTACGGAATAGCTCACGCCTCGCTTGATCGGGGGTATTTATTCCCCTTTGGTGGCAAAGGATACGTGGAATTTAATTATGTAAGACTAGTACTTATAAGTTAAGCTTCAAGCAGGCACAAACTATACTTTTACTTATAAACAGATACATAAAATACGTATTTTTTGTGATTTGGGGGGGTATGCCTATTTGACCTTGACCTTTGACCTTGAAAAAGGTCCAACTTGATTTGAAGCTTGACCTAAAACAAGTGTATGCTGTTGCTTACCTTGATGAAAAAAAAAAGATGAAACTTGCATTTTGAACTAAGTTATGGTTAAAAATTATGTTTATGAAATATTAGCATTGCCCTTTTACATTGGCACTATTTACGAAAAGACACACGGACAAACACACCTTTAGGTATCGTACATGTTGAAACTATATTTCAATGTTGTTTTCTAATCCAATACCATATAAATCATAAAAAATATTTCAATTATGTATGCTTATTAGAAATAAATGCAATGCTATCTGCCAACTGTATGCAAAATTCTAATAATCTGTTATAATGGGTATGTACGGTTCAAGGGTCGTAACTCTGTTAGTTCTCATCAGCGACGATGTCATCAACCAGATTCTGAAGCTGGACATACAAACAAACATTTTGGTATATGTCACTAGATGTTGCACCGATCTGACCAGTAAAGTCCTTAAGGAGAGGACTTTTGGCCAGTCGTCTGCTGTACTAACAATGGGCAGTCCCATACTTATGTATGGGAAAATCCATCAGAATACAAAGGGCTAATAGCCACTTAGATTAATTAGTAGAAATGATCAAATTTTGTTGCCTTTTTAAGAAACTAATAAATGCATGACATAGCATGTTAATCATGATCCTCTATGTATAACAGGATTTATTTCCCTGTAAATCAAAAAGGACAATGCAAAATTTGGCATCTGCTGCAGATATTTTTGGCATTTTTAGAGTTGATAAACTAAAATATGTGTAAAAAGTTTTTCTATATTAAGCTAAATAGATCAAATGACCATATTTCAAGCAAGTTCAAAAATGCCTGTGTACTTGTAATAAGCTTCTTTTCTAATAGGAGTATAACTTTTCTTTTTAACTTGTCTTTTAAACTTGTCTTTTCTTTCAAGAACAGGAGATTCAGTTGTGTGTTTGATATGTTTAATGTTATGTTGGCCCAAGGTCAATGAATATGGAGTGTAATTGTTTAAAGACAAAATGGTCAGTCAGAGCATTAACACCTGACTAAAGAGCATACGCATCAGGTCAGGTGGTTTTTAGCAAGAATTTATAAGTTTGTATCCCCAAAAACTTTTGAAGACTTGTTGAGGTTGTAATAATATTGTTTCTCAAAATAGGTACTAGCAGAAAATAGGAGTATCTAAATTACAAGGTTTTTATTTTTCAATAACAAAAAAAAAACAAAAATTTCATATAGAACAGTATATGAGATCTTGGTACTTACGACATTTGTGACCAATGAAGGTTGAGATGAGCCTTGGTAAATGTACAGTTTTGCCAAAGTATGAAAGAGGGTAAAGATCAAGAATCAATACAATCAAGTACCACACCTGACTCGGGATACCAATGGGAAAGTAACAAACTCACAATTTGACATCACAAACGAGAGCCAAGAGGTCAGCCTCTTCTACTTGTATGCACTAAGTATGGAATTAGACAAAAATGAGACTTTTAGCCCTATTTGCTGGCTAGACATGCATACTATGCATAGAGTGATTTTAAGTCTGCCATTTGTACCATAATCTCATGGGCTGGCCTCTATTGAGTTAACTTGAGCTCCTTCTTATAAAAGTTTTGTTTAGAAATAGATGGTAAAAAAGCGGTCTGTTTAAAATTATGAAGGTTTGCTTTTAAATTTAAAAAAAGAATGACCCTGTAGATCTTTGCAGAGGGACAAAATAATTCAAAAGTTGATGTCGTTTTTTTCTTCAGGTAACAAAAACTGGTCAGGTCTGTGTGTATTGTTTTTATACAAAGTTTTGTTTTACAAGTGTTTTTGATATTGTAATGGCTGCATGTTTACAATATAAGAGAAACTGTCACACTAGAAGAAATTGAAATTGTTGTCTTCAGCAGCTGCTACTTTGTATATTTTGTATGATGCCATTTAACCTTGTATTGTTTTTATTGGGAGTATGTAAAACAATATCAAATTACTCACACATTACAATGTTTTCCATTTGAGTAGGGCAGCACTCAAATTATCTATTTTAAATGATTATATACTATGTTTTATGCTTAGCAGTGAGTTTATGCATATCAAATGTGAATAAAACTGATATTTTCTACAGTGAAAAGATATTGTATTCATTCACTAGTGAGCGATACAATGTATATTTTTCACTGTAGCCAAAAAAGTTTTTTTTGATAATTCTAGTCTCATTTTCCAAAAAGTTTTTAAGTGGAGTGTATTTGTCAGAAATAACGCTATGTTATGGTGTCAATTTCCGACCCAATGACATCCCTTTTGGTCTGGCATAGCCCTATTTTGCATGTGAGGTTTGTCCAAAGGCACCTTTAACAGACTTTCTTTAAATGCTGATATTTTATGTTTCATTCATTAAAATGCAATAATTACACTGAAAAACCAAATCGAATGAGAAATAGCCAGAGAAAAAGTTAGATTGTTCTTCCTGTAATTTTTGTTGGAGTGTAAAATTAAAAGAGATCACTTTTTTTGTTTATACATACCAAATATTATTCATCTTGTGCGATGAAAATATCAGCAATACTGTTTTTTCATCACCCACAATGAAAGTATTTGGTATTCACCTTATAAAATTAAATGCCCTCTGTATATTTTTGCATGTTACCATTAATAGAAGATGCTTTGATATTATGATTGTCATGTTATTACTGATATGACTATGATCAAGTTGGCATGCATATTGTATTACATTCATTAAGGTTTTTACTGGTCACTGTTCTGTATTTTAAAATGTAATTTTATACATTTCATTATTTGCGCCATTTCAAGGGATTTTGGTACTTATTTCAGTATTGAGATGCTAAGGCTCAGATAAGCCTGTGTTTCTGCACAGAATAACCTTTGCTGCTTGCAAACATTAAGTTTACATTAAGTATGGAAACATAGGAAGGCTCACACCAAATATTGAACATATAGCCCCACTAGATAGATAGCTGTGCTTGCATATTTCAAGAGTGATTTTACACATATAATATGGGATAAGTACAGTAAAATCTGTCTTAAGCAGCCACTCAAAGTAGACAAAACAAGGATCTAAATGACAAATAGTAGCTTAATGAAGGTCAAAAGTATTGCAGAATGCTCCACTTGGAGCATTCTGCAATACTTTTGACCTGCATTAAGCGATAATAGGTCTTGGAAACCAAATTTTGGTCTTTGAGAGTGGCTGTTGTAGACAGGTTTTACTGTACTAGAATCTCATGAAATGACTCATCAAGTTTAATACAAGTGGTTGTGCATCATATTTCAAAGCTCTAGTTTAGAGACATGTCAAGATTGTTAGTTTTCTTATTACTCCAAGGAACAATATGTTGCAAAGTTCTGTACATTTGAACCATCTCATCAATTAATCTGAGCCTTCTATGATGTTTAAGTGGCTTTTCCATATTTTGATATTTGCAACTAGTGGCAAATATAAACATAAAGAAAAGCCACTAAAACGTCAGAGAAAACTCAGACTACTCATCAATATGTATTAGTCATGTCCAAGCCATGGATAAAGCCAAGGAATCACTAGTGGTGGCAGCCATTTCTGGATTTCTCAGTCACTTTCTTATAACTCATCAATACGCTACCTATGTCACCAATGTTGCTTGTCTTATCATATTTACTTAAATTCATTACATGCAGGGTAATTTTTTATGCTTCTGTTGTCGTCTGCTGAGTTTATTCAAAATTATTTTTTTCAAAAAGTTCTTTCACTCAGATGTAACTCAAGTTTCAAATAAGACTCCATGATAAGATAGCCAACAAGATAAAAAACTATACAAATAAAATATTTTTATGGAAAATTGAGTGCCCTGAAGAGAAATTGCTGGGTTGTTATAGGGGCAGTGTCAAAATATGTCACTAAAACTAAAAATGCATTTAATAGAACGTTAATGACAAAAACCTTATACTTTTGTCTGCTTATACTGTAAATTTTCGTAATAATTTTATTTTTGCAAATAGCATTCAAAGACATATTTGCGATGTTGAAAATACAAGATGTTGAAAATACAAGACTACGGCATGATTAACCTATATCAGTAAAGGACAGAGTGATTTCGCCATTTCGGGAGGATTTTATTTCACGAAACTTCGCTTCTGTTGATTAAGACAGGTGGGGGTTAACATGTAGTAAATGGTAATTCTAGGAAAACAAATCTGAAACTGATTAAATATTTGCTCCATAACAGTTATTTCTAACCTGCATTGTTTATTTCAGTACATGTATGATTTTCTTGAGGCTGTGATAACAAGACAGACATCTCCTGAAGAGGCCTATAGGAAACTGGATGAGATGGCCACCAAACAGACAGAGACTCTGAGAAAACTCACTAAACAAGTAGGCTCTTCTTTAATAATAGTTATTATCTTTGTCAGCAAAAAATGAAAACTGCTCTGTAACAAAAGTGTTATGTTAATATCATCATTTGTACTGAGAAATGTGAACACTGAAAAACCAAAGTTCTCTAATGGAAAAAACAAAAACAACCTTTAATTAGGTTGTTGCGTTTTTTTACTTTTCAATTTTCTGATTTCATCTGTTTATCCTTTAAAACAGATCTTCCGACAAAAATAATTTTTTTTTTTTAAAATTATAACCTGATACCCCTAGATATGTACAATAGAGTATCCCAAGTTTATTGTATCAAGCCAGACAGAAGAATCCATTTAATAATATTTACATTATCGAAGCAAGCCTTTAATGAATCTTTAGAACTATCAAACGTTAAGAGCCTCACAAATTTTGATTGACAGCTGCTTAGCTCACTTGCCCGTGCAGTTTGCTTCAAACATCAAATTCATTTGCCAGATGTGAAATTGGTGTTGTGATTGACAGCGAGCCACAACTGAGTTGCATGTGCAAAACAAGCTTCTTGTTGGCTCCATTGGCTGTCCGCGTTCACACTGGCTGTTCCGCTTTTCCGTTTTGCTCTCAACAAAACTGTTAATACAATTAAATATTAAAATTTCTATATATTAGTTATTTATAATAAATGTAAATATAAGCAATAAATTCAATTTTTGGAAGGTTCATGGAATCATGAATACTTCGGGTCTCTTGTAAAGTTAACATAAGATTCACTTACTTTGCAAGAGGCCCGAATTATTCATGATTCCATGAACCTTCTAAAAATCGAATTCATTTCTTAAGTAAACAAAGGTTTAATCATGCTTTTGGGACACACTTTTATATTATAGGAGAGAGCAGTTATATGGTGGCTTTGTATAATACCTCACTTGGAAAGGGGTTCTGATGACCTAATTTCAAAAGCTTTTTTCTTTGAGAAATGTCAGCTGATTTATATACAGTAAAACCTGTCTTAAGCCGTCACTCAAAAAGAAGAACAAAATTGGTTTTCAAGACGATTATTGCTTAATGCAGGTCAAAAGTATTGCAGAATGCTCCAAGAGAGCATTCTGCAATACTTTTGACCTTCATTAAGCTACCATTAAGTCTTTAATACCCTTGTTTTGTCTATTTTTGAGTGGCAGCTTAGGACAGGTTTTACTGTAGATAAAGCCTACTGTAACCGCTTGTGATATGATCTTCTAGGTGCAGGAAGCGAGACAGAATCATGATGATGACGCTGTCAAGAGAGCTGTCAATGAATATGATGAAGCTCTTGAACGGTAAATATTGTTAGAATTTACAACCAGTGCAATCCCTACATAACATACCTCATTTAACACGGATTTGGATACACGAGTGCGGTGGTTCAGTGGTAGAGTGCTTGACTAGAGATCGATGGGTTACAGGTTCGAGCCTCACCATCCATAAGTACTGATTTGTGACCTTGAGCAAGACACTTTATCCTCTGCTTAGTACTGGTTCAACCCAGGAAGATCCGCCCCAACATAACCGAAAATTGTTTACTGGAACATAAAGAATCAAATCAAACAAAAACTGATTTGGATATAACAATGTCATTTTGTGTCTCCCATATCTTTTTACCATGGAATTTTGGAAAGGAAATGGTCATTTTCCAATAATATTTCCTTTGTAAAATTGTCACTTTATAACATGATTTGCTTATAACACTGACCATTCATATGGACCCCAAACATAACATTATAAAAGGACAGCATTGTAATAGGCTATATTGGTTTAAAATATTGTAGTTGTAGCATTTAAAGGCTTTCAAATGGGACTTGCTGTTGGCATTTTATCATTTATGACGAGCAAATGACATCAACTGCTCAAAGCAAGAAAATTGCCCCATTTGTTTGTATTTTGATATTAAATTATGATTACATGATCTGAGCATGAAAAAAGTTTTATAACCTCTGGGCCTTTCCTAGTCTTAATGTTTAACTAATCTGAGGTGAGCTAATAGTATATCAATGACTCTGTCGTCCGTCCGTCAACATTTTAAACATCTTCTCCTCTGAAACTACCGGGCCAATTGAATTCAAATTTCATATGGAGACTCCTTATGATGGGGGAACCAAAGTTTGTTCAAATGGTCCTGGTCACATGACCAAGATGGCCACCACGCCCATATATGATAAAAACCCTTTAAAAATCTTCCTTTCCAGAACCAGAAGGCAGATGACCTTGGGACTTGGTATGTAGTATTGGAGATGTGGGGCGTACCAAGTTTGTTCAAATGATGATCCTAGGTTTACCTTGACCTACTTAACGTCAAGGTCAAATTTGCTTCCTAATGCATTTAAATGGGAAAATTTGCTGAAAAGTTGATTTTTTTTGAAAAGTGTGGAAGCCTTAGTCATTATTCTCACTTGATATGTTTAACCTAATGAGACAATGGCTATAAATAAGTTCCAAAGGTCAAGATTGACCTTTGATCTTTCAGCTTAGGTTACTCATAATTGAGTCCCATCAATATATTAAAACATAGTTTTCTCACAAACCATTGGCCCAATCTAACTCGAATTTCATGTGAAGACTCCTTATGATAAGATAGCCAAAATTTGTGCAAAAGGTTTTGGTCACATGACCAAGATGGCCGCCACACCCATATAAGGCAAAAAACCTTTAAAAATCTTCTTCTCCAGAACCAGAAAGCGGATGACCTTGGGACTTGGTATGTAGCATTGGGGATGTCGGGCCTACCAAGTTCGTTCAAATGATGCTCCTAGGTTGACCTTGACCTACTTAACATCAAGGTCAATTTTGCTTCCTAATGCATTTAAATTGGTAATTTTATGAAAAGATGATTTTTTGAATACTGTTGAAGCCAAAGTCATTATTCTCACTTGATACATTAAACTAAATAAGACAATGGCTATAAATAAGTTCCAAAGGTCAAGGCTGACCTTTCAGCCAAGGTCGCTCATATTGGAGTCCCATCAATGTATTAAAACATAGTTTTCTCAGAAACCACTAGGCCAATTGAACTCAAATTTTATATGACGACACCTTAAGTTGAGAGGAGTAAATTTATAGCAAATGTTTATGGTCACATGACCAAGATGGCCGCCATGCCCATATAAGGTCAAACCCATTTAAATATCTTCTTCTCTGGAACCAAAAGGCCAATGGCCTTGGGACTTGGTATGTAGCATTGGGGTTTTAGGCCCCACTAGGTTTGCATAAATAATAAATCTGGGTTGACCTTGACCATTTTTACAGCAAGGCCAAGTTTGATTCGTAATGCATAATTCATTTTTCTATAACTGTTTAAGGTGATATCATAATACTTGAGAGAAATGTTAAACCTAATGAGTCACTGGTTTTATATAAGCACCAAAGGTCAAGCTGACCTATGAACTTGATGGCATTTTAACATTTATGAGCGGAATACATTTTCTGCTTAGTTGAGATCAGCATGAAAAAAAGTTTATAACCTGGGGACCTGGGCCATGTTTTTTACAGATATATTCCGGTGCTGATGCAGCAGACTAAGATCTACTGGGATATGGAGAACTATCAACAGGTGGAGAAGATATTCAGCAAATCTGTCGAGTTCTGTAATGAACATGATATCTGGAAATTCAATGTATGCCCATGTTTGTTACAGATATATTCCGGTGTTGATGCAGCAGGCTAAGATCTACTGGGATATGGAGAACTATCAACAAGTGGAGAAGATATTCAGGAAATCTGTAGAGTTCTGTAATGAACATGATATCTGGAAACTCAATGTAGCCCATGTCCTCTTCATGCAAGAGAATAAATACAAAGAAGCCACTGGATTTTATGAACCTATTGTGAAGAAGAACTATGATAATGTAAGTGTTTATGTTATACTTAGGGGATAACTGTATTCAATATTTTCATTTGGGGAGGTATACCGTCAGATATAAGGTCTGAAAATTAGTTTAAGTAAAACATGATTTCAGGGAGCGCAGTGGCTCAGTGGTAGAGTGCTTGACTCGAGACCAGGGGGCCGCGGGCTCGAGCCTCAACTACATTGTGGTCCTTGAGCAAGACACATTTATCCTAGCTTAGTACTGGTTTAACCCAGGAAGACCCGTCCCTGTTTAACTGAAAGATTGTTGATTGGACCTAAAGAATCAAATCAAACAAACAAACAAAACAAAACATGATTTCCGAAAATATATCTGATGATATTGCTCCCCAAATGAAAATTTTGAATAGGTTTAGTCCCATTCTAATGCTGCACTAGTAACAGTTTTCCTTCAAAAACAAAGTGAAAATGTAGTTTGTTATATGACTCCTATAAAAGACCTCCTCTGATTGGCTGAAAATAGCTTGCACTGGTTGTGACAGATCATGATGTCAAACAGTGATGAGCTAAAGACAGGTTAACATTAGTTTTTTAAGTGCTGACAGACAGCTCAAAATAAATATTGCAACACTGACTAATATCTTATGTATATTTCACAGGTAAGAATTTGTTCATTTTATGAGAACAGTAATAAAAAAAATGCAATTATTTTGCATATCTCATAAGAGTTTCAGAAATTTGAGACATAAGTTGTTGAGTGAAAGTGCACTAGGAACAATTTCTTTGGTTGAGCTTAGTGAACGTGCTGGCGAGGCACAGCAGATGTGCTAGTCTTGACATCACAGGTTGCCTATGTAAGTAGTACCAAAATTTAATATATTGTCAATGTATCTGTTTATGGCTCTCCAGTCAATAAGTACATATATTACATGTTTGGCGGGTAAATACCATGTTTTATCAAACAAATAAAATCCGTAATTTTGTTTTTTGCCTAGAAAGATTTATTTCCTCTAGGGAAATAAATCCCTTTAGCCGGAACTCCTTTTTCCTGACCACAGGTGACTCAAGGCATCGATGAGATGAAACGCATGTCTTATTCATTTTCGTTTTATTATTTACAATTTTTAAACAAGCATTACGCTTCTTTGCTCTTTTGACGTCACAAACATTAACAAATGACGTCATTTGCACATGCGATGACGTTGCGTAACGTTTCTGTCTTCCAACACTGATACTGGAGGATCATGGAACAAAAATGAAAAATTCTAGAAAATCATAATAAATTTAGTTCCAAAATGTTCATTACGATCTAACTTAGAAAAGGACTACCCACACTTTATGTTTTCGTTCACGAATAAAAAAGTTACAGACGTTTGAAATTCTGAGGTGGACTCGATGAAGAAGATTTCCAAAATGGCGGACTTTCAGGGAACAGCTAGCTGATGTATTACTACTCATGTTAGAATTAGACATATCATGATCCCGCTAGTTTTACCACATGGCATACCGTAGTATTTTCTTGATTTGAGCAAGCAGTTAAAGCAGAAAACATGTAATATACAGTTTATTAAATCGTACCATTTAAAATATGGGATTTATAAACCTCAGGAGGTGGTAAATCAGATAAAGAAACTCGTGCGCAAGCGTACTCGTTTCTTTATCGGATTTACCACCTCCCTCAGTTTATAAATCCCATATTTTAAATGGAACGATTAATAAACTCTATATGGTTTCACTTATTATATATTCTCTATATTTTCAGATCCTGAATGTTAGTGCTATTGTTCTGGCCAACTTGTGTGTTGCCTACATCATGACTAGTCAGAATGAAGAGGTAAGTAAAAAGATTTACCACTTTCAACCTAATAACATAGCTCCTGATACACACAAAAATTTTGAGTCTAAAATTGTGAATATTCTCTTATCCATCTGTTTAGGTGCTCAAAAGAACCATCTCATAGAGATGGTCAGTGATGGTTCTTTTGAGTACCCACAACATATGTTTTGTTTGGGAAATAATGAAATTAATTTTTGATTATGCACTCTTAACTAAAGACCAGTAATAAGTGAGCATGCTCCTATAAGTGCACACATAGTTCTTAATGGGTTGTTTTTCATTTACTTTAAGTATTTTGACATCATAGCTTTTTACGATGCATTTTTAAGATTTGAGAAAGTCGATTTGACTGCCCGTTGAGGTGTTTTGAATTAAGGGTTGGAGTGGCATTCTTGATGAGGCTCCTCTTTCAGGTGCATGCTGATCTGAGTTTACACCATCTACTTAGGCCTATAAGTAAATAAAAAGTCTAATAATAATAATACATGTTGAGAAGTGCAGAAAAATAAAACAGGGTCTGTTCACATTGTTGTCAGGGTTGGGAATCACATGTTTTTTTGTTTTGATACACTTCAAGGAATACTGGAGGACTCTTGTCTTTCTAAGCAAAGGCAAATAGCTTTTCCACTTAGTACTGCTAATCATGTCTATTGATCCATGGACCACTTTCTAGTCCACTTATGATCAGATCTAACTATATCATATTTTTCAAATAAAGATTCATACTTTTGGCAAACACTAATGTCACAAAGATTTAAGTGATGACAAATGAACATAACTTCTCTATAGAAATTTTGTGTCAGACAGAGTATTTGCCAAATATTGAAGTCATTTTGGCTGCAATATGCATGCCAAAAGGAAAGCATAAAGGCTATTTTCATTTGCATTAATGCATCCAATAGTCAAATGATTTCTAACACTAGTTGTTCCACTGATTGATCAGGCCAGTCTATTTGAATATATAGTGTATTCATCATGGTATATAGGGACTTCTAGAGTACAAATATAGACCCCTAGACTAATGTGATACATATGAAATATATTCATGATTTCAACCCTTTTCCTGCCATTCACGTCAGTTGTCCCCTGCTCTCTCTGCTTATGAACTTAGCCTACATAGCAACCTGTATGGACTCAGTTCAGACTGGTCATTTAGGAGCTGGGTTAAAAGTGTTTGCTTTCATAATTAAAATAGTCTGAAATGCATTTAAATATATGCAGCAGATGTAAAAAGCATACAGCATTTTCAGGACAAATAATTTTGGCAGAATAAGGCATTAAGATGGAGTGTTGAATATTTTATTCTATTCTGGTATTGGTGCAGTCCCTAGGCAGACTTTCACACAGACATATTTATATGGACCTTGTGTCCAGAAAATCTGATATTGTTAAATGTCAGCAACAAAGACTCAGACTAGCCTTGGCATCAGCACTTTCTGTTCAGCGTTTTTGTCATTCACTCTCTATAGTGTAATAGCTTAATTTGCTACCAGCAAAAATCCAGTATTTTAGGCAGTCTCTGAAACGAAGCAGGCTGGTTTGAGCCTTACCTGATGAGGATCCTTGAAGACAGGTTTTCTCACAATAGGGCATGTATGGTAAGATAGTGGCTGGTTAAAATGAATTGCTAATGACTCAATAGATCACGCTAATGTTTATCAGATCTCTCCTGCACACCATCATTAATTCAGCCAATAAGGGCTTCTTGAATACAAATCTTACTGGCAGAAATAACTCTTTACATGCTGGGTAATTTTTCATGCTTCTGTCGTCATCTGGTGACTTTTTTCAAATTTAGCTTTATCAAAAAAGCTATTCCAGGAACACATCAGAGTGTCAAACAGTTTGGACCCATATCAGGACCGATGCAACCACGGTCCTGATCTGGGTCCAGTTTCGTCAGTCCTGATCAGTTTGCAAAGGTTATAAGTAGACTAAAAACGTGGCCTGTAGCAAGGAATGTATTATAAACAGAATAAAAGAAGAAATGCCTGCAGTAAGATTTGTAAATCTATAACCACTAAAGAACTGCTAATTTATTTTTACGCGAAATTTCTTGTAAATTTTGTCAGTTGTAGACATTCATCCAAGCTTACAATTTTTCACTCAGAAGTTGTTCTTTATTGGTTGCATGCAAATTTTGTGAGCTTCAACCTTATACTTTATTGCACTATCTAAGCAAAGGTTCTGCAGTTTGTTTGGTTTGTGGTTTAACATCCCAGTCAACAGCTATGGTCATGTCACATAGGTTTAGATAAACAAAAACTTTCAGCTTAAAATCGTAAATATTTTCTTACCCATAATTTTTAGCATATGTTTTGGGCGCTCAAAAGAATCATCTCATTGAGACGGGTCTTTTGAGTACCCACAACATATGTTTTGGTTGAGAAATAAGAAAATTATTTTTCTGGTATGCACTCTTAACTAAAGGCCTGTGTCAAGATGGAAGCAAAGTTCTGCAGTACATCTGTTTAAGCCTTTGCTGTTTGTCATCTCCGACTCCCCTTGAAGTTTCATGTGAATTGTAAAGAAAAGGGGCTTGTTATAATATCTGAACCATATTTTTGTAGAAAGCTGTAGCAAACACATAGGTTTAGATAAACAAAATTATGAGCGTAAAATTGTAAATTTTTTCTTACCCATTAGTTTAATCATATGTTTTGGGCGCTTAAAAGAACCATTTCATTGAGACAGTTCTTTTGAGTACCCACAACATATGTTTTGGTCGAGAAATAAGATATACTTTATAGGTACACACTCTTAACTAAAGGCATGTAAACATGTGAAACAACTTTCTGCCTAGTGGGTAATTTTTCATGCTTTTTTGTTGTCTACTGATTTTTTTCAATATCATCTTTTTCGAAATATTCTTTCAGGAATACCATCAGAGTGTCAAACAGTTTGGATTCAGATCAGGCTCAATATTTTGTGGGGCCTGATCTGGATCCAAACTGTTTGCAACGGTTATCAGCAGATGACACTAGTAGGCAAACAGTTAATGTCGTCAATCCAAGGTTTGCAGTGCTGTAGCAACTTTATAATTAAATTACAGAATAAATCCATTTTAGGAATTTCAGCACTTATTAAATGGTTTAACCCTTGTCCTGCTGAATCTGGATATAATCAGGGGACAAAAATTTCACTCGTCAGCTCGTAATTACGAGTGAAATCTAGAAAGGTCGAGTAACTCTTCCCAAAGCACTCGTCCTGTAGGACGAGTGCTTTGGGCAGAATTACTCGAGGGAGTCATATTACATATAAGTCCCTTATGTTCTTTATTGCATACACTTTTATTAAAAGGACAAATGCATGTGTTTGCAGGACGAGGGAGAATTGTAAGTCACCACTCGTCCTGCAAGACAAGTGCAATATTGAAATATTTTTGACCCCTCATAACCTTCAATAGAAATCAGCATATATCCAGATCAGGATCTGCACTGTTTTCTATGCAGCTTCAGAATCCAATCTTTTAATTGAAATCACACTACTGACTTGTCTGGTAAACAGAATAGAAGTGAATGTGCCAAATTAATATATTCAGCAGAACATGGGTTAGGGTATTGTTTTGCTAACATCAGTTTTATTTACATATCGACAGGTACAGTAAAACCTGTGTAATACGGTCACACTCAAAAAAAAACCAAAAATGGTTTTCAAGACCGATTATTGCATAATGCAGGACAAAAGTATTGCAGAAAGCTCCAAGGGGAGTATTCTGCCATACTTTTGACCTTCATTAAGCTACCTTTTGGCATTACGATCTTTGTTTTGTCTATTTTTGAGTGTCCATTTTACACAGGTTTTACTGTAGATGGATAAGGTATTGTTTTGCTAACATCAGTTTTATACCATATCTTCAGGCAGAAGAGTTGATGAGAAAGATAGAAAAAGAGGAAGAGCAGGTGGCCTATCAAGATCCTGATAAGAAAATATACCATCTTTGTATAGTCAATCTCGTTATAGGGTAAGTAGGGGAATAAAAGATAATCTTATTACATGTACATGTAACTGATAACCTGTATATGTCAATATCCCCTAATAATTTCTTGGATTGGTATTATATTGGCTTCATTGCAAGAAAACCTGACTTTGTTGCAGCGGAAAAACAAAGTTGCAGACCAGCCTGCGCATCCGCACAGTCTGATCAGCGCCTTTATTTTTCACTTTTTGAAAATTCTAACACACCTCGCCTATAGAGCCAATGCTAAAAGAGTGTGATATATCAAACAATAATTCACAGTTTTGAAAGTGCAATGAAAGTGTGCTAGCTGGCGTCATTTGTTACTGGAAAATGACGTCATACATGGGGCTAGACTGTGTAACGTCGTTTTTACGCTTGAAAGATGTTACAAAAAACATGTAAACGTATGCGACATAGTCTAAGTATTGGCGGGAGTTCTTCAGTGCAATGGCAAAAAGTTGGAAAAAAATGAAGACTTCAAATGTGTTTTTGCTGTTTATTGTGTGTAAGAATCGAAATAGACCAGCTCCAGTGCATGAATTGTTGGATAATAATTCACTGTTTGTCGGTCAGTTGTGTGAAGATAAATCACTCAAGCTACGCGCTCATGATTTGATCTTCTTTACAACTGACCTCCAAACAGTGAATTATTACTCAACAATTCACTGCTAGAGCTGATCTATTTCTTAAGTATAATACCTTAAACTTGCTTCATGCAAAATTTCAATGGTCTATCTAATCTCTGTAGATGAGGAGGTTGGTTTAAGTCTTGCTCTGCCGGGAATGTGAAAGGCAGGTTTTCTCAAAATGGAGCCCATATATGTATGGTTTAAATCAGGGACGCATCAGATCTTGAATTTGTGATGAGCCGTTTTAGATTTTGTCAAACACACTTACATACTTGCTTGGATGTTGACATAGATGACATATTACATGGCAAGGAGACTGTATTTGGCCTTTATTTAAGAAATGAATTCGATTTTTGGAAGATTCATGGAATCATGAATACTTCAGGTCTCTTGCAAAGTTAACCTGAAGCCCTCAATGAGACGGTTCTTTTGAGCCCTCACAACATATGTTAAAACTGATGGGTAAGAAAATATTTACACTTTTACATCTCAAAAATTTTGTTTATCTAAACCTATGATAATTTCATTTTTTCAGGACCCTTTATTGTGCCAAAGGCAACTATGAGTTTGGTATTTCTCGAGTGATAAAGAGTTTGGAACCTTACAACAAGAAGCTAGGGACAGATACCTGGTATTATGCTAAGAGATGTTTCCTGTCCCTCATAGAGAATATGTCTAAACATATGATCATGATGAGGGATACAGTCATACAAGAATGTGTACAGTTCCTAGAGTGTTGTGAAAGTAAGTACCGAAAACATTTTCCAATAGTTCAATCAGGCGTTTAGTTCAGAGTAGGTAACACAAAAATAATGTTCTTATTTCTCTACCAAAACGTATGTTGTAGGTACTCAAAAGAACCGTCCCAGTGAGACGGTTCTTTTGAGCACCCAAAACAAATGCAAAAAATTATGGGAAGGAAAAGGTTTACAATTTTATGCCGAAAATTTTTGCTTAATCTCAACCTGTGGGTTCAATACTTTATCTAGTTTATGTACTTTTTTGCACATGCAAACCAGGCTTTGAGGTTATAAAACTTTTTTCATGCTCAATTTGTCTGAACATATAATTTATCATGTCCATAGATGTTAAAATGCCAACAATTGTTGGCATTTTAACATTTACAGGCTTGATAAATACAGTATTTGAGAGATTGAAAGCAAGAAATATATTTATTTTTAGTATTTTAGTTTTATGAGCAGTAGAAAAACCATGCTCCATTGAGTTAAGCATAAAAACGTTTATAGATTCGGGGCTAGGTGTGGCTCACTATCAACCACAGCTACATAGTCACTTCTTGCAAATTAATTCATGGTATGATGCATATTTCATAGATTTAGATAGCGTAAAATTGTAAATATTTTCTTACCGATCAGTTTTAACATATGTTTTGGGTCCTCAAAAGAACCCTCTCTTTGAGACGGTTCTTTTGAGTACCCACAACATATGTTTTGGTTGAGAAATAAGATTTATTTTTTTTGGTACGCACTCTTAACTAAAGTCCTGATATTTCATGTACAAGTGAGTTTAGTCAGCTGTCAGCTATGTTGCTGTTTTTCATGAGGTTTTAAACAGAATGCGATGGTTTAATTAGTAGAGTGTTAGACTGGGGGTAGAAGGCTTGCTAGTTCGAGACTCACCACCGGCAGAGTCACTGTGTTGTGTCCTTGAGCAAGACACTTTATCTGCTGCTTAGTACTGGTTCAACCCAGGAAGACAGGAAATTATCCCGACATGACTGAAAAATTGTTGACTCGGACATAAAGCATTAAAAAAAATTGAATGGTTGCGAAAAATTTAAAACTCATTAAAGGTTTGCATTGAAAATGTAAGTGTATTTTGTTACTTTTTAAAAATATATCTTTCAGCTAGTATTTCTGTGTTCATTTTTCAGTGTATGGCCGAGATGTGAAAGCTGTTATTGAACAACCCCTGGAAGCTGAGCCCATGCATCCTGGGAAGAATACAGTTTCCTATGAGTCAAGACTACTAAAGTGCCTTCTTTTACAGCTAATGTAGAGATACTTGTCCTTCAAAGACTAATATAGTTGCCGTAGTTACATCTCATGCTCTGATCAGTTCATAAAGGTCTAGATTAACAAAAAAAATAAACGTTAATATGAGTCGTAACATGTGATATCCAGCAATGTGGTATTTTGACAGGTTTAGGCTTAGATGAGACTGTGCAGCCCCCTTTTAAGCTTAGAAACTCAAAATGATGCTCAGTCAGTAGCTTAACACTTATAGAATATTTAAGCGACTAGCAACGGCTCTGATCAGACTGCGTGTATGCGCAGGCTGGTCTGAGCATTTGCTGGTCGCACATACCACATTGTTGGAAATCTCATATCAAGGCTCATATATTCTTTAATATCCAAATGTTGTAACATATATTTGGGTGCTCTAAAGAACCATCTCATTGAGATGGTTCTTTTGAGCACCCACTACATATGTTTTGGTTGAGAAATAAGAAAATTAATTTTTTATTAAACACTTTTTAGGGGCCTATATCATATTAATGAAATTAAATTTTTATTCATTACTTTGCGTCATATGAAAAAAGTTCACTTTTAGCTGATATGTTCCTTTGAAAAAGAATGGATTTTCAAATGAGGACAGCAGTGATTAACTCTTTGCATGCTTGATAATTTTCCATGCTTTTGTTGTCGTCTGCTGACTTTTCAATATTAACTTTTTCAAAAAAGTCTTGAGGAACACTATCAGAGTTTTAAACAGTTTGGATCCAGATCAGGAACGATGTTTTGTTGTTCCTGATCTGGGTCCAAGCTAATTGCAAAGTTTATCAGCAGACAACAAAAACTGCCACATGGAAGGAAAGAAATAAAATGAAGTTTACATGCTTGCTGTGACCATATTAGCCCTAGTTTGATGGTTTGTTTTGTTTGATTTGATTCTTTATGTCACATCAACAATCTTTCAGTTAAACAGGGACGGGTCTTTCTGGGTTGAACCAGTACTAAGCTAGGATAAATGTGTCTTTCTCAAGGAACACAACACAGTGACGCCGGTGAGGCTCGAACCCGCAGCCTCTCAGTCTCGAGTCAAGCACCTTACCACTGAGCCACTGCGCTCCCTCTTAGTTTGATGGATTCTGATTTAGCTCATTATTGTAGTTACGCAATGAAAAATGAATAGTCTGGTCTGAGCATATAGTGTGAGCATAGACATTGACAATGAGCTTGGTACATGTGTTATGTCATGATGTGATTTATTAAAGCTTATATAGTCCTTAATGTGAGAAAACCTGTTTTTGGGGTTTGTGAACAACAAAGGCACAGACCAGCCTGCACATCCGTGCAGTCTGGTCAGTGCCTTTGTTATTCACTTATTTGAAAGTATTACATCATGTTTAAACTTACTACAAGGTAAATCTAAATTTTCTAGCTAGTCTCCGTAGCTGAGCAGGCTGGTTTAGGTATGGCCTGGTGGAAACCCAAAAGACAGGTTTCTCACGTCGAGCCCCAATCATGTTGTTGTTGTTTTTGAATTCTAATTATCCACTACTATATTTATCTATAGTGTCCTCAGTTATATTAATAAAGACACAGCAGGTTGTGAACTTTCTTTGTTCTGTTGATACTTCCATTCTTGTCCACCCTTTTTTAAGTGACCAAACAAGAATATAAGAATCTATCAGGAGTATGAGGGTGGGATAGAAAAATCTGTCCGGAGGATCACCGATTGGCATTACGAGGCTTGCCGAGTGATGACAGTCGGTGATCCCAAGGGACGGATTTTTCTATACCATCCCACACAAATAATGAATTCTTTTTCTTGCTCACCACTTAATACCTCATTTATATTGGAAAAACTTGAAAAAGACTTCTAGAAAATCCTGAATACGCTGAGATGCGACATGGTGACGTCATTTTAACATGGCAATGATTGCGGCCAGCGTGCTGCTGTTTGTTTTTATCTTTCGCAAGGGCTGGTTTGGGTGTGAGGGTCTGGATGGGCGGTCTTGTATTCACTATTCATTAAAAATTTAGCCCATTATTCATCTCATTAAAATTTTGGGTTATTCATTAAAATAAGACCAATTATTCATTATAGGTGAGAAAGGTCGCAAAGAAATCTGATTATTCAATATTCATTAATTTTTTCTTCAAATCATTAAAAAAATAGGATTTTTCATTATTTTTTTGGCTCATTATTCACTATTCATTATAAAAAAGGGTCATTATTCACTAATCATTATACCCCATCCAGACCCTTGGGTGTGTGAGATAGATATATATCACATGGGTAAAAACAAGGGAAATCCCGTTTTGGTGTGCGAGAATTGATCTTGTCACTAAGTGGGTCAAGAGAAGACAGATGGTAAGGTGTTCAACCTAACAAGTCCACTCTGTGCATAACTTTATCAAATTTTAGAACATTTTATGAAAAAACAAACAACATGTTTACCTATATCAGATCGCAGTAAATATTGAATGATTTACTGTACAAATCAGGCTGTCACATATTATTATTTCCAAATTATGTATTTCTGTCCCTGAATACTGTTTCATCTAGGTCTTCACTGTTTGCCAATCTACCCATGCACAGGCCCGAGGTTATAAAACTTTTGAATTCATGCTCAACTGAGCATGAAATTCCAACTGTTGGTAAAACTAAAATACTGACAAATAAAGGAGTTTCTTGTTTTAAGTCTCTTAGATGTTGTATTTATCATGCTAATAAATGTTAAAATGCCAACAATTGTTGGCATTTTTTAAAACATTTATGAGCAGGATAAATTTTGTGCTCAGTTGTGTTGAGGATGAAAAAAGTTTTATAACCTCAAGGCCAGGTTTCCCCATACAAAATGGGTTAAGTAACAACTCAGCTGTTAAAATGAAAAAAAGAGTTTATAAGCAATACTTATTAGATACCCCCAGACAGTAAGGTTCAGTGAAAAAAAACTTTTTGGCAAGTGATGGTTCAAACCAGCAGACCATAGTTTTGAAAACTAGGTTTCTGTAGAATCTGCAAATGATCTTTAATTTGGCAATCTACAATATTTGGCAAGATAATATCACAGGAGCTTGAAGTTCGGTCCTTATATCACCTATATAGCCTCAAAACCAAAAGCTCGCGGTGTCATTACGTAGTATTGACCAGGAGTGAAACTAAGCTCTTGGTAGCCATTCTGGCTCCAGTTTCCGGTCAATTGGCAGTGAATGTTGTGACGGCAACATCAAAGTGTTCGATAACTTTTCTTCTACCTTATGATCAAGATGGTGACGTTAAGACAAAACAGGACAATGTCTCAAATATACTTTAAGTCGATATAGTACCGGGAAACATATTTGTTAGGGCATAAACAATGAGACAAAGTCGTTTTCATCTATGGAATAAGCCCCAAGACGCTATTACTTGACTTTACGCTTTGTATGCCAAATTGTGTGCGACGTCAACGTCACACTATCTTTGAAAAACAACGGTTTCAGTTTTGAATTTCCGCAAAGTTTATGAAAACAGAACTTTTCGTGATAAGTGATCATAAGTTAATGTAAGGGTTTGATTTATTTATTATTCTGAACACATTTAACTGATTGTTTCATTTTTTGGTTGAAGAGTTTGTAAGTTTTGAAATGTATTTTCTCCAAGTGTGCTGAAGGCTCGGATTCACTGCGTCAAACCGGATACTGGAGCCGGAATGGCTACCGTTATTTTTTCCTTATTTTTAAACGCTCATTATTTTGACCCAGTGATATGTTAGAAAAAGTTATCCATGCCTCGCATGACCTGTTGACATAGTTATTATGGTTAGATGTTCAGTTTTCGCCAAAACCTCCTGGTAATGGCGATTCAAAGGTGCCTGAAATTTAGTTTCACTCCTGGTCATTACTACGTAATGAGTCTAATGACATTGTTAGCTTTTGGTTTTGAGGCTATAAGGGTGATTTCAGGATCAACCTTCAAGCTCCTGTGATAATATCATGCATATAAGTTCTTTGAATATATCAAAGCTTATATTGGCATAATACAGAAAATATTGCACCTGAAAGTTCTTTTAATACATCAAAGCTTATATTAGAAAATTGTCTAAGTTCTCATAGCTGTCATTTTGTAAAAGATTTTTTTTGCACCAAACTCTTTCATGCATAAAGTCAACACTGTGTTTGTGAAGTATTGGGTTAATTTATCCAAAGCTAAGGTAGGAGTTGATCGGCCCATGAAGTTACTGTGCATATACAATTATACAGGAAAAATTGTCTTGAGATCTAATAGCAGTCATTTTGTCAAAATATAGATATTTTTTGCACCAAACTCCTTCATGCATATCTTCACTATGTCTACCTAATATCTACATTGTGTAGGTAAAGTATTGGAATAATTCATCAAAAGCTTTAGTAGGGGTTGATTGTCCCATGAAGGCACCATGGCACAGCTGTCATTTTGTCAAAGCTTATTTTTTAAACACCCATTCTGATGTATCCAATCGGGCTAGAGATCCAATTTTTGGTCTGAGCCTTCCTCTACTTCCATTCTTTGTGTATGTGTGCAGCAAAGGCTCAGACCAGACTGCGCATATGCGCAGTCAGGTCTGAGCCTTGGCTGCTCACCGATTTGATAAGTGCTAAAATCTCATGTGCTGGTCCATATTTCAATTGTTAAAATCATCAACTTTGGGACATTTTCTCACAAATCAAGTAATATGTGAAATATATGATGTCTAGTGAGGAACATGTCTATTCTAATTGGGGAAAAGAATAATTAAGTAGGCACATTACAGAAAAGAGATTAACATTAATAAACATGTACACAAAAGGTATCTTGTCTGGTTAGGACTCCAAAATTGTAGCTGAAAATGGAATATTGTAATATAAGCTTTCAGTATTTAATTTGAGTACTTGGCAGGATTTGATAGCAGTAACCAAAGGATAGATTTTTCACTAGAATGAAAAATGGTATTCCATCAAGAAACAACTATTATTATAGAAAAACCATAAACCTTTAATCTTTCCAATATTTTTGTCCTGAAATAGTCTGCTTATTACCACTGCTGCATATTTTCATAGGCACTCCAGAACACTTTGGCCATGGAAGCAATCTTTATGACCCCAGATAAGACTGCTCTAAGAAAATAGTATGGTCTGGGTCTATATTTGCAATATTTACTTCCAAAATACATAAGCAGATGAGATAGCAGACAACAGTTGTTGTAAATAGCGGGAAAAGGGCAAGAGAAAATTGTCAGTACATTAGTATGTCTGTACAACTTCAGCACATACAAGCCTATCCTTTTTGGGGCATAGGCAAACTGTGTAGAGCCAGATCAGAGTGTGGCATCTGATCATGCTCTCCAGTGTTTGCTATTAATCAAAATCTTTGAGGGTCAGTCAAAAATAACTGAGAGATGTTTGATATCCTTTGACTGAGTTGGCAAGGTTGACTGAAACTTGGTACATATGAGCCGTGACAGGAGATTTACAGCAACGTGGTATGTGCAACCAGCAAAGCCTCAGATCAGCTTGCGCATACGCCCAGTATGATCAGAGCCTTTGCTGGTTGCTTGAATATTCAAGAGAACTATGCTCCTGATCTAGCACCATTTGTAGTTTTTAGCTTAAAAGGAGGATGCACAGGCTCCTATGAGTCTGCAATTGTCAAAATGCCACATTGTTGGAAATCACATGTCGCGGCTCAATATGGAATAGACCTTCTCGCATCATTGCATATAGAAGTTGAACTCTTATCATCTATCACCATTTAAACACCAAGTTTGTTCAAATTATGGCCATGGTGACAAAAAGGCCGTTCGTTGGGGATCACATGGTATATTTAGAGAAAAATATTCTTTTTTGAAACCACACATCTTAGAGCCTTGATTATTGGTATATGTTGCATCAGATAGTGTTACTTTACCAAGCTTGTTAAAATAAGGGCTCTGTGGCCAAAATGCTCCCTGGGGTTACATGTTTTAGTAAATACATTTTAAATATATTAACGTTTTACACTGACTTTACACTGACTCTGAAACCACTAGGCCTAGAGCCTTAATTGTTATTATAATTATCATGGAGGTTCTACATCCTGTTACTTTTTTTAAACATAATTCTCAGGTGAGCTATCAAGGGTCCAAAACATTCTTCTTTTTTTAGAAGAGACAATGGCTCAAGGTAAGCTGTTGTGATCATAGGATATCTGTCATCCGTTCGACGTCTGTCAACAACTTACTTTAAACATCTTCCCCCTCCCCCAACCACTTTAGGAACTCCACAAAACTTCACAAGAGTGATCATTGGGTGGTCCTCTTTCAAAGTTATTCAAAAATTTCCATTCCATGCAGTGTCTTGATTTGAGACAATCTTGGTGTAAATGATAATTTCCATTGAGTCTACAACCTTTCACTTTCGTTAACATTACTTAAACTTTTCCATGTAGATGTAAATTTATTGAAACTGCTGATCCTTCAAAAAGTAATTGCTGGAATGTTTGGAGGGATCATGCTTTCCCCTGACCTTATAAACAGTCTCTCTCAGAGGAGCGACCTAGGGCCCAATGACTCTTTTGTTATCCAAAGTGTCTTATGTTATCAATATTAATCTGTTTGGGTAAACATATCAAATATTCCAAGAAATTTCTGAGTTTTTTTTGATGGACTGACATCCTCTGGGCCCCCGATCAGAGCTAACCGAAAGTATGGCAAATAGTGTTGTTCCTTGTTTGACACTGTTAGCTCACGGAGCGCAGTGGCTTAGTAATAGAGTGCTTGACTCGAGACTGAGGGGGTTCGAGCCTCACCGGCGTCACTGCGTTGTGTCCTTGAGCAAAACACATTAATCCTAGCTTAGTACTGGTTCAACCCAGGAAGACCCGTCCCTTTATAACTGAAAGATTGTCGATGAGACGTAAAGAATCAAATCAAACAAACATGTCCAACCTAGTACATTTTCATTGGGGTCTCAGTACTAGGTTTATGACCATTTTATCATGCTCTGGCTTATCTCTTAAGGAAGATTGTAGCCTATAACCCTCATATTGTTGTTCCCTTGATTAAATTGGCAATCTTGCTTGCCGCTATGAACTAACATAATGCGATCAGTAGAACAAGGGTTGAACTCGCGGAACAACAGGCACTGGAATGGAAAAGAATGCCATTAGACGTGAAATTCTTCTAATACGTTCAGGTCTAAATGGATTAATCAAATAAAAGATATGGGTTGAGTTTCTATTATTGACACATCGCTGTCAGATGAGATAAAGTTTGTGGTTTCATTAGCTGTCAAAGCATTTTGGAAGAGTGGCTTCTGTTTAGGTTAACCCTTCACGACTGCTGAATTTCTAAACTGGACATGCGTGGATCCAGAAAGTTTTGTCAGAGGGTGTCCAACTTTTACTTTTTTTAACTGATGAGAGGAGGAAGGATCCAAGTACCACTATAAGCGGGGCATCATCAGCCCGCCAGCGAAACGCCATTAAATGGCGTTTCACTGGCGGGCCGATGATGGCCCAACATTGAATGCTGGCTTGGTAGCTGCGATTGTTCAGGGGATCCGGACCTTTATTGCTAGAAACCCCTATATTTTTGTGATTTTTCTGGGGGGGGGGGGGGTTCAAACCGCCTGTCCCTCCTCTGGATCCACACATGCTGGAATCTACTAGCTGATCATCTGGACTATTGATGAAGAATGCAAACACACAGTCCTTGTTAATTGTTTTGCGTATGTACTTCCTGCCTGAGTAATTTGGTCTTATAAATTTTGTAATTTGATTCGTTGTTCATTGTTACTCCCATTGTGGGGTTCTGTGGTTGTTCTATGCTTTGTTGTGCGTTGCTCTGTGTCCATTCTAGTTTTGCAATCATCTTGGTGGGGAAGAGAGCTGGTTGCTTTGCTTTGTTTGTCTTCCTGATGGCTCGTGATTGTTGTGTGGCTCTTCCTCACGATGCCACGGGTTTGTCTGCAGTTTATGATTGCGATATTTCCTGATCATACTCACTAACTATTTTGGTGTTCCATTAACTATCAAAGCATTTTGGAACAGTGGTTTCCTTCTGAGTCAGGTGCTGAATTTATAAAATGGAATCTTCAAAAATAGTGAGTATGATCAGGAAATACCACAATCACCAACTGCAGACAAACACGTTCAAGCCGATGAGCTGGTCCCGAGATAATAAAACTTTATGCTCAACTCAACTGAGCATGAGCTTGCAACTGCTCATAAAATGTAAAATGGTGAAAAATAAAGATTTTTCTTGCTTGGAAAATCTCAGATGTTGTATTTATCATGCTAATAAATTTCAAAATGCCAACAACTGTTGTCATTTTAACATTTATGAGCAGGATAAATTTCATGCTCAGTTGAGCTGAGCATGAACAAGTTTTATATCCTTGGCGTCTGGACCATTAATGGATAAATTTCTGAAGAAATAGTCCCGGATTAGACTTCTCTGGGACTGTTTTGTTTGCACATGCATTTCCTGTTCGAGTAATTCGGTGCTGACGAAATTCATCCTGCTCATAAATGTTAAAATGCCAACAATTGTTGACACTTTAACATTTATGAGCATTTTTGACATTTTAACATTTATGAGCATGATAAATAAAGAATCTGAGAGACTTAAAGCAAGAAATTTCTTTATTTGTCGGTATATTAGTTTTTATGAGCAGTTGAAATTTCATGCTCAATTGAGTTGAGCATGAAAAAAGTTTTAAAACCTTGGCGCCAGATGGATTATCCCATACATGTACATTTCCATATATTTTTCAGCTTTAATTTGTTAGCTCCCCACATGCTATGATACGTTTCGCTATGCCAACCTTGAAATGCAATAATTTCTCCATACAAGAAACAATTCCACGTCTGAATGAAATTTATTGTTTTCGCTAAGTTGGTTAATTTGTCAGCCAACTGAATAACCACAAAGCTTTAATTTATCACGAAAACAGGCTCCGCACATACAAGTGAGAACTAAATAAACAAAGCAACGAGGTTTAAGAGAAATGATTGTCAAACTGTGCACAATTACCAACACCCGACCTCCGAGACGAGAACTTAGTGTGATGACTGCAAGGAGTACATACGCTGTGATGTGATGATACGTGGTTTAATTAGAAAGTCTGTATGTATCACGATCAACTGGAGTGTTTGTACGACAGCAGAATCGAGGGAGAAGAGTTGGCCAATAATAGCTACAGCAAAACCTGTCTTAAGCGGCCACTCAAAAATAGACAAAACAAAGGTCTTTAAAGACAAATGGTAGCTTAATGAAGCTCTCTTCGGAGCATTCTGCAATACTTTTGGTCTTGAAAATCAATTTTGGTATTCTTTTTGAGTGGCTGTTAAAGACATGTTTTACTGTATTTTAGGTGGTGATTCTGATTTTGCCTGCTCTATGTTTTTATTGCTTCCAATATTCTTTGTGTCGTTTCTAGTTCGGCAGTTATTCCACAGAAGAAGATATCTGGCCTCTAGCTTATAAAACTTTTTTCAAGCTCAACTCAGCTAAGCATGAAATTTATCCTGCTCATTAATGTTAAAATGCCAACAATTGTTGGCGTTTTAACATTTATAAGCATGATTAATACAACATCTGATAGACTTAAAACAAGAAATTTCTTCATTTGTCGGTACTTAATGAGCAGTTGAAATTTCGTGTTCAATCGAGTTGAGCATGAAAAAAGTGTAATTACCTTGGGACCTGGTTCGTTAGGCTCTTGTTCATGTGTGTGTGTGTGTGTGTGTGTGTGTGTGTGTGTGTGTATGTGTGTGTGCGCGTGCGCACGCGTATGTGTGTACGTGGTTTGTGTTCTAGAGCCTATATCTATTGGTGCCATAGATTTGTCTGTGTTTTGTGATTGTGGAATTTTCTTGGTCACATACTTGAATTTCATGCTTAAACATCATAACAGACTGGGAGATAAAAGTAGGAACCACAGAGAATATCAGTTTAGAATGCAAGTTAATTATTAACACTCTATTTATTGAATTATCACATGCTGCCTTTGACACGCGTTAGTGATAGTTAGCTCTCACTGGAAAGTAACTTAACCCTTAATGCGCCAATCGCAACAAAAGTCGTCTGCTTTTCTCGTCTGCTGAAATGTTAAAGAAGCCTCTATGGCAAACAGTGTGGAGCCAGATCAGACCGCTCCTATAGGAGCAGTCTGTTCTAGCTCCACCCTGTTTGCTTCTATGCTTAATTCGTCAGTAATGCAAGGCAATTATTTGCAGCAGACGACTTCAGCAGACGACATTTTCAGATGCATTTTTTTCTTGACTCTTTAAGTGTTAAACAAGACGTCCATGAAGCTTGACTTCTTCACTGGTAGAGAGATCGAAATATAAGTCTTTAGAGGTACTTAACCCATATAAAAAAAGCGTCCTGTTTGTGAGACATATGCAAACGATGCAGACCCATACCCAGATCAGGGTCTCTCAACTATTGTTCTATTTAAATTTGAATAAAAAGAATTATATCCCCCAGCAACGCTTAACCCTTAAAGCGCCAAGAAAAAAAAATGCATCTGAAAATGTCTGCTGAAGTCGTCTGTTGCAAATAATTGCCTAACATTACTGACAAATTAAGTATAGAGGCAAACAGCGTGGAGCAGTCTGATCTGAGTCCACACTGAATGCCATAGAGGCTTCTTAAACATATCAGCAGACAAGAAAAGCAGACGACTTTTGTTGCGATTGGCGCATTAAGGGTTAAAACGGAAATGGAAACGGAAATTCTTGGTAAGTTAATCAAAGAAAACTACCGTACCATATCATCTGTTCTCTATAACAAAGAGACAAGACGCTATCATTAAAATATGTCTGTGAAGAAAATGACATATAATTCCTAAATAAGGATAATTTCTTGTTTGTCTCAAGCCAAATGCCTAAAGCATATTTCAGAGGCAAATAGAGTTCGTCTGAATTATAAGTATAATGGAACAAAAAACCCCTGCTAATATCAATATCATTATTGAGTACATCGACCCAAGAGTTCATGGACAAACAACTATATCATATAAAATCCGAACTTCTGCCAAGGGGTCCGGCCACCTACCTCGTTCAGTCCCTATATGTACCATATCTGCTTCAAACCTACCATAAATAGGACAGAATGTTAGCTTAACCCATAATGCGCCAATCGCAACAAAAGTCGTCTGCTTTTCTCGTCTGTTGCAATGTTTAAGAGGCCTCTATAGCAAATAGTGTGGGCCCAGATCAGACTGCTCCTATAGGAGCAGTCTGTTCTGGGTCCACGCTGTTTGCTTCTATACTTAATTCGTCAGTAATGCTAGGCAATTATTTGCAGCAGACGACTTCTGCAGACGACATTTTCAGATGCATTTTTTCTTGGCGCTTTAAGGGTTGGTATTGTACAACTAAACTCAACGACGTTACTGCTGCGTATGAATTCGGTCCTTTTAAAAATTCAAACACGAAGTGAGTCCCACAAACATGTAATAAGTTGCTTCTATTGCATGCCTTGTACATGCCTAGGTTGTATTGCAAGATATACTTTTAAACATTGGAATTTTTATATAGCCCTCAATTGAAATCTTCGGAAAAAAGGTCGAGATCCGCAGATATGCCTTTGCAAAACTCTATTTTGAAGAAGGCTAATTTTCGGAATATAGTTACATTGACACAGTTCTTAAGCACTCTATGAAAACGTCTGCAGGTTTTCAATGAAAGTGCATACATTGTATTTGGCAAAATATATAAAAAGACCGACAATCAATCTAATCTAAGCAACTACGAATTCAAATTACTGCCTTTAACTCTTCATCTGCCGGTGCCGTCTGCTTATAGCCTTTGTAGACAGTTTGGACCAGTTTCAGCCTCGATAAAACGTCTGGCCTCATCTGAAACCAAACGGTTTGGTACTCTGGTGATATTCATGAAAAGAGTTTTTAAAAACGTTAATTTTGAAAAAAATAGCAGACGACGAAAAATTGAAAAAAAAAAATCCCAGCGTGCAAAGAGATAATCATTCAAATAAAGTAAAATGTAGACAGATTATACTGGCTGCAAATATATAATGAGTTATTGCCCTTTGAGTAATTTACTTAAATTCCCCATATAACGTCTGGTTTTAAAGAATCTATTGGATTATAGATGCGTATGATATATCCAAGTTATACTGACATAAACCACGAGTAGAACCCTTTTTGTCACCAAAATATCAATTTTCGTCAGACGCCGCATTGCGATCAGGTTTCTCCCGGCGGGCGCCCAAAGTGCTAACCCTACTCAGAGGGTGCCTACTTAGGGTTAGGGTTAAGCGTTCTGTCGCTCGCTAGCGGGCGTCTGATCTGGGTCCGCACTGTTTGGATATGTCCCACAAATATATTGGGTAAATCTATACTTGGTTGCGATATATAACAACTTTTCGTTGGTATTGGTGTGACGTTTGGGAATGTGTTGTTTATCTGTATCCAATGAGGCTTGAGGTCTAATATTTGACTGAACCATCATCTACTTCTATATTTTACGCGTTCAAGCGATTTCGCAGACTCGTCTGAAGCTTCCATGGTCCCCATGTGTTAAGTATCAACATTTCACTTTTTGAATTTTAACCCAATTATGCCTAATTAAATTTCCATGCTCTTATTATTTGGTCGAACCCATCGTCAATTTTAGGAATGTTGATGGTATTTTTCACTTTTATTCAAATTTAACAGATCATTCTGTAAGCAAACAGTGGAGACCTTGATCAGACGCCGCGTTCTGCGGCGTCTGGTCTGGTTCTGCACTGTTTGTCTAAGCTAGTCTTATATGGGATAATACGTCAAACGCGTTTACTAATAGGCTGAAAGAGCGATACCATACAACATAGATATGCCCTTTACAGAGCTCAAAGAAGGTTTCAATAAACAAACATATCACTCATTATCCAGACTATTGTTGTTGAAATAGAACTGAATCTTTAAAAGCACCTTCTGTATATTTGTCTAGGCGACAGGGATAATTAGCTTGCATCTTTGACAATGCATACACACTATTATGTCTGGATATATTGCCAACGGCGTTTAACTTGGGACAATAACTAATCAAAAGGATAAAATGAGTTTCTTTTCTCAGACATTTATTGATAGTTTGTAGTTTTGGCATCAATGGCGTTAAACAGCATAAACCAAGTCAAAACGACACTTCGGAGTTATTAACCAAGTCAAAATTTATAGCTATGGTTTCCTATTGCACAACGGCGGGCCCGGCCTCAAAATCAAGGGAGCTCTTTATTACCACAAAGTGATGCATTATCCCAGTATTATGACAGGTCTTTGATCTAATTGTGAAGTTGTCACTTTCCCATTGGTACCCTGGGTCAGGTGTCACAGTATGTAAACTGAAATAAACATCCTGTACCGTTCCTCTGCTAGCTCACGCCTTATAAACATGAATAACAGCACTCGTGCGAAACCAGTAGTCGGAAAATGCGTGTATTTAGGTACATGTACACGTTTCGATTTATATTGTTAACTATACAGACAATACACATTCGAACAAGGTAAGAAAAGCCATTTTATCTATTTTATTCCGTTTTATTCCATGATTTTAACGGTTTCCTCCTTTGCATTTTGCTTTGTTAAAAAACGACTTGCTCACAAACAGAGCCGTTCTGTGTCGAAAACGAGCTTAAATGCCAGATTGCACGGTTTTAGTGAAATTGGCAATCACATGTATACATGATTACATGGTTGTAACTGTAACAGTTACTATAGAAAAATGAATTTTAATAGGTGGGCCCTCGCAATTACAGCTGTACCAACAACTCTCACATCACGATTTCCGACAACTGGTTACGCATGAGTGCTGTAATTCATAATGTATAAGGCGTGAGCTAGGAGGAACGGGTACAGGATGTTTATTTCAGTTTACATACAGTGGGTGTGCTTGATTGTATCGATTACTGATCTTTGTCCTCTTTCTTACTCTGGTACTCTAATATGCAAATTTCGAGCCATTCTTGATTGGTTGAATGGAGACAGTGAAATTGATAACATATGGCTTGCAGCCGAAAAAAGGAGCAAATACTCCATTTTCCATAATTTTTTCAAATACGTTGTTTTTAAAAGGCGTCAAAAGGCGTTATTATTGAGTAAAGGGTTAAGGGGGAATCAGCGTCGTCAAATGCAATAATAAGGTTTATAAAAAGTCTTTGTTCATGGCAAAGATGACGTTACTTTTTTAATCCAGATGATTGTTTAGTCTCGTACAAAATGGATTGGTTTTAATATCAACCTTAAATCAAAAGTTAACAATTCCTAGTGTCGATTACGGATCGCATGTTTTTTTGAGAGATGTATATTTTCAAGAGAGAGAGAGAGAGAGAGAGAGAGAGAGAGAGAGAGAGAGAGAGAGAGAGAGAGAGAGAGAGAGAGAGAGAGAGAGAGAGAGAGAGAGAGAGAGAGAGAGAGAGAGAGAGAGAGAGAGAGAGAGAGAGAGAGAGAGAGAGAGAGAGAGAGAGAGAGAGAGAGAGAGAGAGAGAGAGAGAGAGAGAGAGAGAGAGAGAGAGAGAGAGAGAGAGAGAGAGAGAATGAGTAGGTTTCCTTAGATGCTTTAACTTTCAATATACATCAAGTTTGTCCTGCAACGAAACCACTGTGACCTCTTATTTTGTTATTTGTGCCATTTTAGGGGCTTTTTAGGGGTGTTGTGCCCACATTGGGCCAGCTAATACCAGTTGTAGCCGCCACAAATTAATCTTTCCCTCATTGTCAACCCCGAAATGGAAACGATCCACTTAGCAGAAACAATCATCAATAATCATCTAAATTTGGACCGTCTTCTGTTTTTAGATTGACGGAGACTGATAAATCTGCCGTCTTATTGGTTTGCCATTGAGAGATTAATATTCCCATGAATAAAGGCCAGTTGCAACTGACGGTGGACAGGACGGCACATATGAACTCTTAATTAAAGCAGCACACGCGACTGCTACAAATTACACAGGGATTATAATGGCTTGATATTTTATGTGAATCGTCTGCCAGCAGACATTAAAGAGCGACATAACTTAAAAATGGTGTGTGCTGAAAATTGTTGTAGGTGCCGTAAGATACGGCACAATCCGTTACCATTTACAGCGAAAGCAATTTTGGATGGCTTATTTTAATCAGAAAGGGGAAGTTTGGTGTCATGACGCAAACTGTTTATATGGTATGTGCTAATTTCGCCTGTCCAATCGGCGCCATATTTGTTCAAGATCAAAATATCGTTAGATGGCGTATTTGTTTGTTATGGTGCCAAGAGCAAGAGATGACCGAAGTGTCTAATTGTCAAGAATCTATCTAAGGCGGTTAACTATCCATCCACTAACTGCTCCTTTCTGTTGCTAAACAGTGTTTAGACCACTAACTGGTGTTATTTAGATTCATATTTGAAAATTCTTCTGCAACAGGGCATATCAGAGCCAGTATTTTATGGTAGTTTAGTTTACAATTTCAAACGAATCTTTGAATATCCTTGCTTTCCAGATCAATTCATGCTTTCCTGATCTTTTTTTTAAAAGATATTTGAGCCGTGGCATGTGATTTTCAACAATATGGCATTTTGACATGTGTAGACTCATACGAGCCTGCGTAGCCTCCTTTCAAGCTTATAAACTCCAAATGGTGTTCAGTCAGTAACTTAACAGTCATAGAATATACAAGAGACTTGCAAAGACTCTGATCAGACTGCGCTTATGCGCAGGCTGATCTGAGACTTCGCTGGTCACACATACCACATTGTTAGAAATCTCATGCTGTGGCTTAATTAAAAGTTACAAAAAGTGAGATATAATAGCAGTCCACTCTTTTGGCAAAAACATGTGTCTATTTATTTTAACGTATATTTAATAGGTAGTTGGCAAATTTAGCTACCAAGTAGCCCACGAAAAGGAAACATAAAGTAACTCCTGTAGCTACAATGATCCCAGACTGGGTTGGTTGCTGTTTTGCTCTGGAATTTACCCATGGAATTATTGACAGCTCTTATCAGTCAGTGGCCATACTGCTTGCCCAAAGATTAAAAAAAAACCTTTTTCATGCTCAACATTGATAGGTATAGCAAATACAGCATACGAGAGCTTGAGAGCTAAAAAAGTATATATTTTGTAGCAGTTTATTTTTTTATTAATTGAAATTCCATGCTCAGTTGGGTTGAGCATGAAAAGGTTATAACCTCGGGGCAAGGCCATTGGTCTGATCTAATATACCCAGTATTTACGTTCCAGTCAGTTATTTCCTCATTAGGGTAGCTAATCCTCTGTCGGAGTAGATGGGGCTTAGAAGGGTCCTAGAATCCTCGCTTCAAGCTATTTGCGAAAAAAGGGGCAGATCAGCCTGCCCAACGGTTCTGGTCTATGTCACCATTACTGGCTATAAAACTTAACTTGTATACACATTTTCTAGTACTTAGAACTAAGCAGGCTGGTAAGTATTGGCGCACGTTCCGAATAAAGATTCTCCAGCTAGACGGCGTAGATTATGTAACAATTCATGGTACTATTTCTGTAACCCATAAATAAGTCCAAAGAAGTAGAATTGCCGCTTTTATAGTACCGCGTCAGCAACTATCGCAATAAAACTTCTGTTTGGTATTGATGTAGTAGTTTGACCTTGCATGAAAAGATAGTTCCAAGAGATATCAATTATCTATGTTCTTTATGAATTTGCAGCAGATGCAGAACTGAGTGTGTTTAGCCCTTAAAGGGTCCATAATTGCAATTGTTTTTCCATATACCTCCAGTATAGCTTTTATGTAAGCTGTGGGCCTCACAACTCTGAAATCACAATGTGGCTGCCATAGAATAACAGATTAATAAACAAGAATGAGATACCCGGTGACCGCCATGTTTTACCATTTTTTGGCCCCTGAAAGTGGGCATACTACATGGGAGGAACATTTCATTATCAATCTTTTTTTCTTACCCACACCTGTAAACTGAATCAACAAAAGCAGTGAGATGTTGTTGAAAAAATGCAGCCTGATAAATATGATTCCCCCTGTATGTTATTATTGACAAATCACAAAACACTTTATAACTTAAATATAGTGCTGAGCTTCCACCCACCTTTCGAGCCAATCACTGCCATTTTTACAATTACATGTATGTGGCATTAAGCGCCGGCAAACTGCATCTGAAAGTGTCGTCTGTTGAAGTCGTCTGCTGCAAATAATTACCTAACGTTACTGACTAAAAGTATAGAAGCAAACAGTGTGAACCTAAGTTGGATCTGGGTCCACACTGTTTGTCATAGAGACAACAATTCAGCCGACGACAAAAGCAGATGTTTTTTTGTGATTTCTGCTTTAAGGTTTAATAAATTCTTGCATGGGGTGCGGAAAGAGTCGGTCAGTAAAATGGGAAGTGCCGCCATTAATGAAGTTTACATTGGGTTCTGCCAACGCACGGAAATTCATAAAATGCTATGCATGTATAAAGATTGTCTATAAAATGAGCGTCATATCTATGAAATATTTATTCAGTTATCTATTACAGTTATTAAATTTCAGTATTTTTTTTATTATTTTTATTCTCTAATCTAAAAATGCAGAAGGCTATCAGAATTTTGATTTTCTGACCTAAAATGCTCTCAACATGACGACACGTAAATCGTGATTATGCATGTACCATGTATGCATTTCAATGTATAAAATAAGAATGCCCATATCAAACTTTGTTTGAAGGTACATCATCATCAGTGGTTATCTGTTTACTATGATTGATTCCAACAAGAATTTAGGCCCCCAGGTAGCTTAGTCTGCTGTCCTTTCTGGCACGAGACCGCAATTATTTCTACTATATAATTTAATCATTCCTTACAACACCTACATTTTAACATGACGAACCTGGCTTTCTGCTATAGCTTGTCCCCAATTCTGCATGGCCTGACAATTACTCCAATGGGTGTTTAGATAGGGGAAGTTCGGCTCGTTTGTTTACAATCGGAATGTAAACAAACCCTCTTTGACTCAGCAGCTCTCTAGGGTCATTTCGGCAATATTTTACCCAGGGTGTGCAGAGGCCCCAATCTATCCAGAATGAACAGCTACAGGGACAGAAGCAACACTCTCTAGAAGCTTAATCATTGGTCAGCCCAGACAAGCCCAAGAACAAGGATGCTCACATCAACTGGCAGATTTACAGCCCATTGAAAAGGGAACTATCTTGTGTGGAATTATATCCGTTTTCTATACAACCAATCAAGGGAAATAATTGTGGTCTGATTCCTATCAGCCCCTCATTTTACCCCATATTGAGAAAAGGAACCTATCTACCATCAACAGCATATTCAATGAGTATGTGATAGTAATATTAGAACAATAGAATGAGATCACTTAATGTGACAGCCATTTAATCACATGCACCATATTTGTGAAAAAAGAGCCTCCCGAGAAGACATTTTTTTCTGGTCGAATCATCAGTTTTTTTGCAATAACTTTCTTATTTCTTAAAATTTTGGAATGAAATAAAAAATGTCAGAGTCTCTGAAGTGCCCTCTCTCAACATGGTCCAAAATTGATGAAAAAAATATCCGCCCAGCAGGTCTAGGGCATTTTAAAATTAAATTTCAATATTTTTAAAAAAATTTAAACTTTAAATTCAAATTTTAAAAATAAAAATGAAAATTTAAACAACTAAATTTTAGTCTAAATTATTTCTATAACAATGCTAAAGAAGATAGGAGCCCTTTCAGCTTCTGTGTATATGATGCTGAAGAATGCAAAGCAGTCAAACGCGGTATGTGTCAATAAAGTGTCAACGGAATACACACCACCACCTGGACGACATATGCATATGCTAATCCGTGTCATCAAAAGTGGCAAGGTCACTATAAATATGATGCCATTCACTATTTAGAATACCCCAAAATCTGACATTTTGTAAAAATGGGTATAAATAGCACAAGATTTTTTTTTCTTTTCATTCTATTAGTAATAAATATGAAAGGCGACAAGAAGAAATCACATAAGTTCAAAAAGGGCAATGTGCCCTGGAACAAGGGCATATCCACTCATTGTGCTGACTCTAATGAGGCTTGTGTAGACTCCAGTGATGTTTCAGACCCACCTAGCACTCAGATAAAGGCTAACAGAACAGTAAGAATGACAGAGGAAGAGTATTACCTGGTAACCAACAAATCAAGAGATGGTACTTCAAGAACCATGCCAGACTGTGAGGGATCAACTAGCTCAACTGGCTCTACTAGACTTCTTCGACCAGCACGAACGCCTTCATCAGACCTGAAAACAGACAGAAAAGCTCAAGACACTGATGGAATGAGACTTGTTGATAATGACAAAATGGTAGAATCATGGAATACAGCATACAGGCTCCATAGGCAGGAGAGCTCACAGTGTGATATGCCGCACATGGTAATAGCAAATGAGAGGAAGTGGGGCGTCTGTTGGAGATTGACTCTAAGGTGTGTTAACTGTGAATTTCACACTCCTGAATTCAAACTGTACAGAGAGATCATTAGCAATAAGCCAGGACCTAACCCAGGAGCACCTAATATTGGCCTTGGTATTGGCCTGCAAGACACACCCTTGGGAAACAAAGGTGCCCGTCTACTCATGTCAAATATGGATATGCCACCTCCAGCTAGAAGTAGTATGCAGAGGACATCAAAGATAGTATCAAAGACTGTGAAAGATCTCAATGACAGGGACATGGCTCAAAAGGTTGAAATGCTCAAGGACATTAATATTAAGCGTGGCCACGAGGCATCAGAAATAAACATTGCCATGGATGGACGGTATAACTCAGTTACTATTGCGAGCCGCAAGAAGCCCGGACAGAATGCATCTCAAGCGATCGGGGTTGCATGTGAAACTATGACGGACAAAAAGTTTGTAATTCAGGCCAGCTTCAAAAATAAGTTGTGTTGGACTGGAAATTGGCTCAAAGGAAAAGGAATTGATGTGCAGTGTCCCGGTGGACATCCAGAGTGTACAGCTAATATGTCCGTGTTTCAACCTTTCTCAGAGTATGACATGGGACATGATATAGGCAGTCAGCTTGCGCTTCAAGGAATGCTTATAAAGTATGCAACAACAGATGGAGACTCGAGATCGGCCGAAGGTATAGATCATGCGATGAAGTCTTTTCACCCTATGTGGAATGTACAGCGCTTGGCCGACCCAACTCATTTGGGTCAGTCTCAGTTTAGAAAGTGTAACCAGGCAGATTTCAGTCAAGAGATGTTTCCCGGAAGGACACGTGAACAACGCAAAGAGCAGCAGAAAGTGTTAAGTCAGGATATTAAAGCAAGGTGTAGCCTTATTTTAAAGGAACTTATGATGGACTTTGCAGGAGACATGAATTCATTACGAAGAATCTTACCAAAGGTTTTGGAATCAACGCTGGCTTGTTATGATGGGGACTGTTCTAGATGTTCCAGCCATTCCGTTGTCTGTAATGGTGGTGTTACTAACAACTGGTGGACTCGTTCTATGTTCTTAGCTTCTAATAGGCTCTTTAACCTGAACATGAATGAAAATGATAAACAGTTACTCCTTGAAATACTGAAGATGAAATTGAGTGTAGCTGCAGTTGAGCAAATGAAACTATATACTGATACCCAGAAATGTGAAGCAGTCAATCGAGCTTTAAGTGTTTCCCTGCCGAAAAATGTCAATTTTTCTGCAACGATGGAAGGGAGAGCTTCATCAGCAATTCACAGGATTAATAATGATCCAGGAACATCTTCAATTAAGAAATGTGAAAGTGCGGGTATTGAGCTGTCAACACGGGCGAAGAGAGCTTTGCGATCATTTGATGTTGAGGCAGAATATTCCAGAGATTATGCTACGCGATCAGAAGTTTTTAAACATAAACTCATTCAACACAGTAACAAAATTCAAGAACATTCGGAATATAAGCGTGTAACTAAAACCAAATCAGACTATAGAAAAGGACAGCTAGATGCATCTCCATCAACTAGCGGACTAAAAAATGATCATACTTACTGAAAAGGTCTGGAGATTGTAGCTCTTAGAACTGTCTTCTGTGTAGGCTGTCAGTACTTTCTGTGATGCATTGCAGTCAGATCACTCCCGTTGTCTCCAATTCCTAAAATTTAAATATGTAACTTGACAATCTAACCTATATTTATAGTAAAGCATATTGCACAATCTTACATGTGTACTAAAAAAAAAAAAGGAAAAAAAAATCTTGTTGTTGTCAGTTGTCAGTTACTGACATTTGTCAGTTACTGATATTGCAATTTTGACCTTCTTAGCAAATAGTGCAGACCCAGATCAAAGTGCCCTTTAAGAGCACTCTGATATGGGTCTACACTCATAAGCAGAAGATACAAATCAATACAAGCTAACATGGTGCGGATATAATCACAATCGGTTTAGATTCAGATCAGACAGTTCTGAGAGGAAAAGTTTGATCAGAGTCCAGACTGCTTGTGAACCACACTTGAAGTTTGAGGCCGCACAGATGATACCGTATAAATCCTAAATATTAACAGGCACGAGCAAGTAGTGTCAACCAAGATCAGACAACCTGCATAGGAATATTCTGGTCTGGGCTTACAAAACTTGACCTCATCAAATTTAAAAAAAAAATCATTTTTAAAAGACTTAAGAAAAAGTTTGCAGGGTAACTGAGAAGTCCCAATATTTATGGTAAATACGGTATCCAAACCATTTGAACATGACGACAAATAAACATGTCTTCGAGGTTTGACTCCTGGACTCTCTCATCAACAATGGAATCTTCCATCACACATCATTACTGCACTAAAAAAACCCACCTTAACTGGAGTTTGAAACAAAACTGGTGTTACCATATCTATCCTAAATTGCCAGCTTATGTAATGTCAACCCAGATCAAACTGCTCATGGAGGTCTGGTCAGGGTTTACACTAGTTGTCATTCCAATGCTACATTTAACCTTGTCGGATTTGTAAAGGGGCATGTTCAAATTTTACGATGCGTTTGGTCACTGGGGGAGATGAGCTGGACTGATGTTTAGGGTAGATACGGTAGGCACCATATTTGAGCCTTGTGACAAAAAATATATAATTATATGCCCAGAAAATGCCACAATCACAGACAACAGACCAACCAATGGCACCCAGAGGAAGAGATACTTAAAGTAAACATTTGTTGTGGGTACTCATTGGAAGCATCACAATATGAGACCCTTCAGAGTCTCATTGAAATGTCTCCAATGTCAGCACCCGGCATATGTTTTTTTGCAACATTATTCAGAAAGCTGTCATGTTGTACATCAAATTAAAGAAAATGAAGAGAAGAAAACTTGCCCCCACCCCCCACCCCCACCCCACTTACACCAAAAAAGACCTTACACTTACATTGCCAGACACCAAGAAAATCAACGTTTTCCAAAACCAATCGAAGTGAATTTGAAGAACAGATTACCAACATGTGAGCACAAATTAAGCCATTTTGAGCCTACTATTTACCTAAAATCAAAACTTCAAATACAAAACACAATCACGAAACTCCCCATGTCCACTACAACAGCAACGGTTCACACATTTTTGCCGTGCATTATTCACTGCATGGGGCTCGGCACTAAGATGCTCGCCGCGAACGCACAGCTTGTTATGGCAAAGGTGGCTTATATCTTGGCCAGTTATGTCCATATTCTGGTTGAAAACCATAAAACTTAGCCGATGTGCTGTGGTACATCGCCACAGGCCAGATATCGGACATTTATATTTTACGGCCCCGTAACCATTTTTTTGAGGTTTCCGAGGCCACAAGAGACACTCTCCATTTGGGGCCGGGACGCATTCTGTTTCAAAAAGACACTTATATTTTTCAAAAAATCCCTCCATTTATGACTTTTAGAAACTCAGATGGAGTAAGAATACATTTGGCAACTGCAAAATGACATCATTCTGACAGGCACTAATTCTCGACACTATCAAGGCCCTAGAAATCTCAATTTTAACAAAATATTCCAAATTTTTTGCTTATTTTATCTTGAAAGGCTTGAAACTTATCTAATTTCTTATCTCTGGACCAACTGTCAGCTCATTCTGGACACAAACATCTCAAAAATTGGAAAATAAAAAATGAATCTACCACACACTAACATCAGAACAGGCACGAGACCGCAATTATTTCTACTATATAATTTAATCATTCCTTACAACACCTACATTTTAACATGACGAACCTGGCTTTCTGCTATAGCTTGTCCCCAATTCTGCATGGCCTGACAATCACTCCAATGGGTGTTTAGATAGGGGAAGTTCGGCTCGTTTGTTTACAATCGGAATGTAAACAAACCCTCTTTGACTCAGCAGCTCTCTAGGGTCATTTCGGCAATATTTTACCCAGGGTGTGCAGAGGCCCCAATCTATCCAGAATGAACAGCTACAGGGACAGAAGCAACACTCTCTAGAAGCTTAATCATTGGTCAGCCCAGACAAGCCCAAGAACAAGGATGCTCACATCAACTGGCAGATTTACAGCCCATTGAAAAGGGAACTATCTTGTGTGGAATTATATCCGTTTTCTATACAACCAATCAAGGGAAATAATTGTGGTCTGATTCCTTCTAAAGTGGCGCCTGTTGTTGTTAATCTATTGTTTAATTTACTTCCCATTGTTTGTGGGGGTTCTGTGTTTGTCTTTGTTTTGTTATTCCTTATTTTATGTACTTTCTAGTTTTGCAATCATCTTGAAGAGGAAGAGAGAGAGCTGGTTGCTTTGCCTTTATTGTCTTGCGGATGTCTTGCTGCTGTATATGTTCTGTGTATTGTATTATAAGTACAATAATGACAAGGACATTTTCCCTGATGCTACATTCACGTGAATGACTTAAACACACTTTCTGAACATTAAAGATAGACGGTGGTAATCGCATGTCTGAGAATATCCCTATTGGGGTTAATTAAATCATTAGTTCCATTAGAAAACAAAGTCTGTGTTTAATGGAGTCCGAATACCACACTAAGCAGAAACAATACAGTATACAAACAATTTAGCTGGGCCAGAATTCCCAAGACGCTGTTCTCAGACTATTGGTCCTCCAGCGAAATGCTATTTGAATGGCGAATGTGCGTACACATTTGTTCCAAATGTGTACGCACTTGCGTTTTTGCGTATATGTAGCTACGCCCCCGGTCAATGGGCGTTTGTTGGAGGCTTTTGTACATATACGATCAGTACCATATTATCATGTACTGATTCATATGTAGTGTCCCAACTAGAGAGGCAACATTCTGAGACAAACAGTAACTTACGATATGAATGTCCTCGCGAGTAGGTCAATGAAATCGACAATCTGTCATTCGTGTCGCCTGGCTGGCTTATTACTGTCGTGAGTTTCAGCTATAGCCAAAATCAGACATGTAGTTTGATAGCGGATACGACTGCCTGGAGACAACAAGACGGGATACACAGTAATTGAGTCAGCTCAGGAGATGTTTGTACATATCACATACGCGTAAAGACATTCTTCAAACATTAAGAGGAAGAAGGGTTTCTAAGTTTCGCTTGATTCATCATCCACGTCTCTTTTTGTGCGCGCGAGTAGTGGGCACTGGCGATACTTTGTTGTTCAAAAGTCAAATCGCATGCATGTCGTTGCAAGTCAAATAAACCAAACCGTCTCTATCAAAAGAATGTTCAATTAATTCATTAAGTTTTATTGGATTATGAGGTATGGTAGTATAGAGAAGAGAAATTATATTGCTAAAACAAGACTTAGCTCTTAAATTTGATTAAGAATCTCACATAGATTTTTAATAGATTAAAATACTTTCAATATTTCATTTCATGATTTTAATCTTGATGAGACTGCTATGTAATTAAGCCAAGTCTGCTGTTTTTACCATTGTAGGATTTCTTCATTTCAAAGGGTCTATCTTCCCAAACTATTTATGAGAAACCGTTATGTTTTTCACAGTTTCCTTCTCCAACTATTATATTGATTGATTTCTAACAATTCTCTAAGCGTCAAAGTTATTCCCTATATAGCTGGAACTGATTAGTTTCAAAGCACGTTCAATTTAACTTTTCTTATAAATCACATTTGTCTTAACTCTGAAACGACTTCCATAGCGATCAATACCAACTATAAACAAAACTACTAATGTGTACCAAATTTACACTGCTATAAGGCTGAATGTTCATCTTCAAAATACGTTTTGGCCATCTCATGAGAATTGGTACTACTACATATATCCGTTAAGTCACCATTTAATCCATTTAGGCCTAATAGAATTTCCCATTCCTATCAAATGGACCAATCCATTTCAGTTTTAAGGGTTAATCAGCAGTCATAGAGTTAGAATTGGTCTACAGTTAGGAATTTTGGGAAGTCATGAGCATTTATGGGATCGACAACAAGAGAATTGCTATTTTGCGTTACTGGTATTGCGTAAGCTCAATGTAAGACCGTTCCATTATGAGATATAAGTTGTATTCACGGGTTGAAACGTGGTCAGCTGTTTTCGACATTTTCATTTAAAATCATATGTGGCCTAGTGCACGAGATGGAGAGTGTACTTTTTCATGAAATGCTGCTTATATTAACCTGAAAACGCGTCTGAATTATGAGTGGTGCGAGGAATGGAAAACTACAAACTTCTGTTGTTGTTGACTTTTTGTTTATTGTTACTCCTATTGTGGGAGTCGGTAATTGTTCTGTGTTTTGTTGTACGTTACTTTATGTCCATTCTAGTTTTGCAATCATCTTGGTGGGGAAGAGAGAGCGGGTTGCTTTTGCTTAATTTGTCTTCCTGGTGTCTCGTGGTGGTTGGGCGGCTCTTCCTTGCGGTGCCATGGGGTTGTCTGCGGTTTGTGATTGTGGTATTTCCTGATCATACTCACTTACTATTTTTCAGTTTTCCGTACATCACTTCTGTTTCAGGTGTTTTTCATGCGCGGATCCAGAAAGTTTTGTCAGACGGGGTCCAACACTGACAACGATTTTTTAGTTGATGTGATGGAGAGAGGAGCGAAAAGCCACTTAAAGTGGGCCATCATCGGCCCGCCAGCGAAACGCCATTGAAATGGCGTGTCGCTGGCGTGCCGATATTGGCCAACCATTGACTGCTGGCTTGGTAGCTTTGTGATTTTAGGGGATCCGGATCAATACTGCTAGGAAACACTATATTTTTGTGATTTTTCAGGACCCCTGCCCGCCCCCTCCGGATCCGCCCATGTAATATCAGCCATTTACAAACACCAAACGCAGTCCCAGAATCCTGTACTAGGCCATATAGGACAACACTATTTCAAACAAAATTCATATGAAAACTTCTAAAAATATAACCACGTTGCACCCCATGGATACAAGTTATATCATCATAATGGAATGGTCTTACATTGAGAAAACGCAAAATAGCAATTCTCTTGTTGTCCATCCCATAAATGGAGTCAGGTGGAAATAAATCCCTGATAAATGATCGCTTAGTTGCACTGCCCACTCTAGCTACAACATTCCTTCAAGGGGATTTTTCCATTCGCAATATAATAGATTCATAAAGGGATTTCTGCGAATGCAATGATAAAAGGAAAGAAGCAAAACAGGTAAATTTACCATTTTTTAAGCTTGCCACTGGATTTGATGTCAACCTTCATGACTTTCTATTAGGACAATAGCATTAGAGCTTATGCTATCCAAATACAAAAAAAGCCAAAGTTCTTATCGTTGCCACCTGTGACACGATTCTATACACTGTCCAATAACAATAACAACAACCATTTATAGACGTAACATGTGCTTTCCACCCATGCGGCATGACATGATTAGAATCAGACGAGCCTGTGCGGCCTCCTTTTAAGCTTAGAAACTCCAAATGCTGTTCGGTCAGTAGCTTAACAGTCATAGACTATTCAAGCGACTAGCAAAGACTCTGGTCAGACTGCACGTATGGGCAGGCTGATCTGAGGCTTTGCTGGTCGCACATACCACATTGTTAGAAAGCTCATGTCGCGGCTAATTTATAAAGGTAACAATGTCTTACAAATTATTTGTATGTGCTTATTTCTCACAAAAAAGAATCGTTTTTTACATTAGAAGTTGTAAAAACTGTCATTTTTTTGCTTAAAGTATTGAATTCAATAATCATACATAAATAATATAGGAGTGGTCTGTCGAGAGTGGTCTGTCGAAAACACACACACACACACACACGCACGCACGCACGAACGCACGCACAGAGAGAGAGAAACAAGAACACCCATAAAAATACAGACGCGTATGGTGTATGAGAAAATTTAAGCTATATCAGTTTAAAATTTTAATGAATATAACTAGAAAAGGCTTAACAAGGCAAGAGTATGACAGACAAACACGAAAGACAAATAACTAGAAGGATCCTCAAAAGAAGCACTGCCTTGTAACGGTCAGCAAGAAAATTACTAGAGGGCTTAATATTGTTTACTGGTACATACCTCACCCATGGAAAATTTCTGGAGGGCTAAAACAAGGTTAAACGGTAACTTAACTTATACCCTAGCCTAACCCTAACCATCATTATGGGTGTTTACATTTTTGCATCACTTACATATATCATATGTCCAAGTATATAAACTACCAATTAACACAACAAATAGTGGCGAACAGGTTCTAAAGTCTAGCCATGTGTGATATATTGAGGGGTTAGACCGTTTAGAGCTTTATACGTTAAAATGGCTTTTTCATATGGTAAGCGCTTGTGTTTTGACATCTATTTCAATAATTCGAACATATCCTTTGAAAGAGTAGTGAAGTCTTCAATATAATGAGGGCTGCTCGTGTTTAAAGTTTAACATTCTAGGTTAATTAAAGATATTCCTCCGCAGGTTTTGCATCGGTTATCAATTAATGCATATATCCCTGAGTAAAGGGCCGTTTACACGAGCTGTCTTGACATGCAAGTTTCAGACCTATATGTTTTAGACTTGTATCATTTTTATGTTTACATGGCATGTCTAAATCTTTGTCCTGTATGGTTTTATTTTCCGCCTTATACTCTCTTGCAAAATTCAAGTTTTGCAATAATTATAATTAATGAGGGAGTGTTAATTATATGGACTTGTTAAATGTACTACTACTACTACTACTACTACTACTACTACTACTACTACTACTACTACTACTACTACTACTTCTACTACTGCTGCTGCTGCTGCTGCTGCTGCTACTGCTACTACTACTACTACTACTACTACTGCTGCTGCTGCTGCTGCCACTACTACTACTACTACTACTACTACTACTACTACTACTACTACTACTACTTCTCATACTACTACTACTACTACTACTACTACTACTACTACTACTACTACTACTACTACTACTACTACTACTACTACTACTACTACTACCATTACTACCATTACTACTACTACTACTACTACTACTACTACTACTACTACTACTACTACTGATAATACTTCTACTACTACTACTACTACTACTTCTGATACTACTACTACTACTACTACTACTACTACTACTACTACTACTACTACTTCCATTACTACTACTACTACTACTACTACTACTACTACTACTACTACTACTACTACTGCTACTACTACTACTACTACTAATAATAATAATAATAATAATAAAAATTATAATAATAATAATAACAATAATAATAAAATAATAATAAAACATATTGTCAGAATTATTATTATTATTATCATCATCATCATCATCATCATCATTATTATTATTATTATTATTATTATTATTATTAACAGGCTCTATTTCTGGCCTTTTTTTAGTTTAGTTTTGCTTTGAAAAACTCTTAGAAGAAATCTGGTATCATAATGGGATTTCTGCAGAACCCATTAACCTGGTCGGTAACCTCAAATAAAAAATCCTGATTGGCCGATTCTGCCAGGTTTCCTATGTCTTAGACGTTGAAATAGAACATGTCCTATTTGACAGGTCTTAGACCTGGGAGTCATTAAACTAAGAAATAGCAGTGTTTACACGCATGTTTTGGCATACAGGTCTAAATCATATATGTCAAGACCGCTCGTGTAAACGGCCCTTAAAATTTCAAAAACGAGCAACCTACATTATATTGAATGTTGACTTCACTACTCTTTCAAAGGATGTGTTCGAATTATTGAAATGGATGTCAAAACACAAGCGCTTACCATATAAAAAGCAATTTTAACGTATAAAGCTCTAAACGGTCTAACCCCTCAATATATCACACATATCTAGTTTCCAGATAAATTTAAAAGATAAACTTATGGAATATGCTATTAGATGTTTCCCATAGTCCTTTTAATAAGCTTTCATTCAAAATCATTAAGTTTTATGCGCCAGTCTGTCACCTATGGTAATATCATATAACCTTGTTCGTCCAGGCCTAGGGATGAATTCATTTTTTGAAGACTGACAGATTATGTCTGCATTAGACAGGTGTTATCTTCTTTGTAATTCTATCGTTTTACTCATATATGGTACAAATATGCACCATGTTGTGCTACTGATGTTAGCCAAACACGCAGCATACTTTAAGTTCACTCTTTATCAAATCAGTTTTTTCCTTAAGCTCCCTCTCTCCCCCACCTTTTTCCCCGCCCCTTTCTCATTAATGGTTTCTGAAGCTACCTTGTAAAACATAAGAAGCTTTGATAATAAACGTACATCAACTAGTCATACATTTGACAAAACGTGACTAAATGTATCTCTTTGAAATTGCAAACAATTTATCTACAGAACGTGACCTGTCTCAGAATTGTCCAGGATCTCCTTTTCCCGCTGACCCAGTGTGCGCTGAATTTTCTATCTGTCAGTATTTGTAATATTTTTGTCGGAGTTAATATATTAAAGAAACATTTTGTCATGTTTTAACCATATTCGGATACTTAAATATTCATATTTCTTAGTATGACGATCTCATACATGTACTTGTGTATTGTAAAATGTCTTGTGCTTGTATATGTTGTATGATGTTGTTTCTGAAATAAAACAATTAATAACAAAAAAGGTGTATATATGTAATGTCTTTTATGAAGGATATGATAACAGCAGACAGGCTAAATGTGTTTACACTATGATAATATTGTTAAAAATAAATAAACAGATACAATAATAACTCACAGACGTGTTTGAATCTGTTTTCCAAAGACTCATCTAAACAATAGAATATGTGACTTACAATTGATGTCAAAGTAATGCTCGTACATTTCTTTTCTAATTAGGATAATGTGGACTTTGTTCAAGCAACAAACTGTGTGTGTGTGTGTGTGTGTGTGTGTGTGTGTGTGTGTGTGTGTGTGTGTGTTAGAAGAAGCAGAGACTAGAGGACCTGACGGTCCTGAAGCGCTCACCTGATCTCCTTTATAATGTTAAAATAGGTCAAGATCAACTACGGCTAAAATGAAACAAATTTTGTTTTATGGGGGTTGTGGCCATTTTGGTCAAGTGACCTAAAACAAATCTAATGAATACTCCATCAAACAGCCCAGTGATTTCTGTGGAAAAGACGTTTAGATAGGTATGTGGCAGTCCAAATGATTGGCCTTGGATAAAAGGTCACAGGTCAGCTTAACTTTTGGTACTTATATAAAACCGTTGTCTCATTGGGTTAAACATTTCTTGCAAGTATTATGATATCGGCCTAAACAGTTATAGAAAAATGAACATTTCAAGATTTTTCCCATATAAATGCATTAGGAATCAAATTTCAACTTAAAGTAGGTCAAGGTCAACCTAGATTCATCATTTGTGCAAATATGGTAGGGCCCACATCCCCAATGCTACATACCAAGTCCCAAGGCCATTGGCCTTTTGGTTCCAGAGAAGAAAATATTTAAAGGGTTTTTACCATATATGGGCGTGGTGGCCATCTTGGTCATGTGACCAGTACAATTGGTATAAATTTTGGCTAACCTATCATAAGGAGTCTACATATGAAATTTGAGTTCAAATGGCCCAGTGGTTTCAAAGGAAACTAAGTTTTAATGTGTTGATGAGACTTCAATATGAGCGACCTTGGCTGAAAAGTTAAAGGTCAACCTTGACCTTTCAAACTTATTTATAGCCATTGTCTCATTAGGTTTCAAAAAATCAGCTTCTAAAAAAATCCCATTTAATTGCATAAGGAAACAAATTTGACCTTGACGTTAAGTAGGCCAAGGTCAACTTGGTAGGCCCCACATCCCCAAGGTCACCGGCCTTCTGGTTCTGGAGAAGAAGATTGTTAAAGGGTTTTACCATATATGGGAATGGTGGCTATCTTGGTCATGTGACCAAAATATTTTGTATAAAAATTGGCTAACTTAGCATAAGCAATCTTCACATGAAATTTGAATTCATTTGGGCCAATGGTTTGTGAGAAAACTATGTTTTAATATATCGATGGGACTCCAATATGAGCGACTTTGCTGAAAGGTCATAGGTCAACCTTGATCTTTTTGAAACTTATTTATAGCCATTGTCTCATTAGGTTAAACAAATCAAGAAAGAATAATGACTAAAGCCTTTACAGTTTTAAAAAAAATCAATTTTTCAAAAAAATCCAATTTAAATGCATTAGGAAGCAAACTTGACCTTGACGTTAAGTAGATCAAGGTCAACCTAGGATCATCATTTGAACAAACTTGGTAGGACCCACATCTCTAATGCTACAGACCAAGTCCCGAGGTCATCGGCTTTCTGGTTCTGGAGAAGAAGATTTTTAAAGGGTTTTTACAATATATGGGCGTGGCGGCCATCTTGGTCATGTGACCAGGACCATTTGAAGAAACTTTCGTTCCCGCGTCCTATGGAGTCTCCATATAAAATTTGAGTTTAATTGGCCCAGTGTTTTCAGAGGAGAAGCTGTTGGAAAATGTTGACGGACGGACGGACGACGGACGGACGACGGAGTGACTGGTATACTATTAGCTCACCCATGAGCCTTTGGCTCAGGTGAGTTAAAAAAGGAATAATATACATGTACTTCCTTGAGCCTTTCTACCATGATTTTTTCGCTGAGTAGTTAATCTTGCATAGAGGAGAAGAGACACGAGGGTACAGAAAAACTAACGCATTTTACAAGTAAGAGCATATGGACCAGCACATATAATTTAATTGTACGTATTACACATGCGCAAATGCCTATAATAAACGCACATGTTGACGTATCCAGCAGGGCTTGAGGTCTCTATTTTGGCATAAGCCTTCATCTACATCTATCAATTGTGTATGTGAACAGCGAAGGCACTGGTGAGTGCGCATATGCGCAGACTCGCCCGAATCGTCACTGCTCGCCGATGCGATGAGTAATTAAATATCGTGTACCGGCCCATTGATGATAACCAAAGCAGCTAGCTCGTTTAGTGTGGCTATAACAAAGGACACAGAACACATGTAGATACCGGCAGACATTGGCGTAGGTCCCATTGCGCAGTTACGCACATGCGTAATAAAAATAGTAACATTCAAGGGAGGACATCTGATGTGGTAAAAGTGATTTTCCATTTAATAAGGAACTACTCTTAAGGAAAGAATTCGTGAGAAGTTCCCACCTTGAAAAGGGACGCACTTGAAGAGTAGCACTGCTTGATCCAGTAGTATCCCTTTGATGTGCGTAACTTTTTCAGCGTTCTGGCTACGCCATTGCAGGGATAAGCATGAACAGCTCACATAAACTGTAATCAAGGTGGTTCCAAGAACTGGCATCAACAGAACCTTCATCTGAGAACAAATAACATCCACATCCACTGGGGGTTGGAGGGGGCTTATATGTGTTTCCTGGCGAAATCCATGGGCTCTGTTCTTTGTCATAATTCATAAACAGGTTTACCTGACGAGTGTCTTTTTTTGAAGTAAATATTGAGTTTGAATTCATAGCTGTGCACTGCTACTCCTGCCTCAATGCCGTTTTCTCGTGAGCCATTACGATTTTATATCCACAGGAATCGCAGAATTTACTGGTTTAAATTTGGCAAAATTAATTTTGGTAATCAATTATATACAGAAACTGATTGCTATTATTATTAATGTACTGATGTATCTTGAAGTGTACTATAAATCATGCCTTTGTCAGAAGAAATCTCAGTAAAACTATGATCTATCTGAAATCCCAACTTGAGTATGGTTTTATTTCATGCCTTGTTGAACCGTAAATTTCTCATTTGCTAAATTTCATACCAATAAGAAGATTTAGTATCAATACGTTACATTTGCCAAATTTATATGTCCTATCTGCTTCCTGTTGTTGAGTATGCATCAGATGATCTGAACGGGACACTCAACACTTCAAAACATACAAAATGAAGCGACCCGCCTTGTAACAGGACTTACGAGATATATATAGTTAGAAAACCTATACAAAGAGTGTGGATGGATAACTCTATCACAAAGAAGACAACAACATAAACTTTCATTCATGTATAATGTTGATGCTGGCCTGGTGCCATCATATATCTCGGATTAATCCCTCCATTAGTCAGTGAAATTTCAGATTATCCTTTGAGAAATAATAGAAACATTTCTCGTCCTTAAAAAGGACTAACATTTCACAGAAATCCTGTATATCATCATCCATTAGATTATTGAATGGCATTGAATATAATTTTAAAAACTTATCAACTTTAACAACATTCAAAAATCATGTATTCTCTAAATTCAACAAATCATACATTCCATCATACTTTACCATTGGAAATAGATATATATCTGTCTTACATGCACGGCTCAGAAATTAGTGTAGCACAACTGATACACAACTGAAAGACAGGTTTTCAACAATACAGTAAGAATATTTCAACCCATAAGCATTAATCTAATACTTTTTGGCAATGAATACTGGAATTTCGAAACCAACATAGTCTTGCTCAGAGCAGTTCCAGGTACATAAAAGTTACTAAACGTTTCAATATTTTGTGACTCCTTGTTTGAAAATATCATATTACGCGAATACCAACTAAACCATACGTTTTATTGTTGAGCTCATGGGGTAGCCATAAAAGCAGTCTAGTACATTTTTTTGCATAGTCATTTCATTATATTTCTTACTTTAATATATACTTATAAGTAGAGATGTTTAGTACAAAATCATAGACATTGACTTCAAATCATGATGCAAAGGTCCCCTTTGGTATAGAAGCTCCATATGGCCACATGAAAAGAATTATCCAAAGACACAAGCTGTATCTCAAAATTCAAGATGGCCGCCATCGGCCATATTTGCGGCCATATTTTTCTGACCCATGGCCCCAACGCTTTTTGTTGTAGAAACATTGTGATACATAGTTCCTAGCTTATTTGAGGTCATTTAATTCATTTCTGGCATCAATTTTGCTTTTCGGGAGTGTTTTGCTTATTAAAATAATACACAGAGTTGAAATGTTTATCATTTTTGAAAACATCCTGGTAATCTTTCTTTCAGTCAATCTCCATCTGTCTGTTCCCCACTCCTATTACTATTATGGTGGCAGAAACCTTTACATCTACAAAGAACCATACAGGTTTACCCATGCATACAACACTTGCAAAGAATTTTACAGTCTATCTTACAATGCCACATAACAAGCTTAGGTGAATTCATCGAAATGATGGGAATCATGGTATAAACTGGAGTTGGCGCAGTGTCAGGAGTTTCTTGCTGCCATCCCCAAATTGTTGGAGACACTAGATCTGGAGATTTGTTGAGTGTATTACCCCATACATAGCCACTCTGATAGGCTACTCTGAGGAAGTGCTGATGCAGAGCACCACTGCTTGGCGGCATGTGCTCAAAGTCACTCCCTTTGTGTTGAAATATGTAGAGTCTGGCAGCATCTACAGTTGTAATCTCCTCTTCATAGACACTGTAGAGCTGGGTGAAGAATCTCTCAAGCACATTTTGTGAGTTCTGATCATCTCTAGGGTTGTGTTAGGGTTAGAGAGCAGCTGTAAGGGCAAAGTAAGTTCTGGAAGTGACTGCCACACAGCTCAGGCTGTCTTTTTGCCTTTGCCAAAGAATGCTGAGGTCGTATGGCAACCAGTTAATGCATGAAATGCTGGCAGTGCTAATGCCTTAGATGGTCCAAGTTATCTTACAATGTTATATACTGGAATGTACCTGTAACGCTGACGCATTCCAAACGCAATCCAGAGCTGACCAATCTGCTGTCCGAGGGCCACAAATGTTGAGATGTCCAGAACAACATCACTGTTATTGGTTCGTACAAATCATTTGACGATGACCAGCGACGGTGGTAGCAGCCACATGTAGAAAAAATCTAGTGTCAGCTTCCTCCTGTATGCAGGGTACGACTGCACCAACATCAGCATCAGGGAATGAACTGACGCAGTCACCAAGGATTGTGGTAAAGAGCTGCTTGCCCTGTGGTAGCGTTATGTTTTTTTTAAGTTTTTGCCAGCTCAACAAAGAACTCCTGCTTGTTCAAATCAACACGAAGGAAGGCAGCCCAATTGCTAGGAATTTTAGTTGAGAATGTAACCCGCCTTCCTTACTCCACTGTCTCTTTGTTCCCAAGTTTCTGACTTAAAACTCGTCTCCCCGCACTTTCATTTAATGCTCTCATTATTCCAATCCTCGGGGATTGCGTGTACAATCACCTTCCATTATTCCTTTCCCAGGATATCCTTTATGTCTTGTACCGCATTTAAGAAGGAAAGGGCTGACCTCTTGGCTCTCTTGTATGTTATGTTTTATTGTTTTCGTCACTTTCTCATGTGGTGTCCTGGGTCAGGTGTGGTGCTTAATTTTATCGATTCCTGATCTTTGCCTTCTTTTTTTTCTTTGGAGTAAACATCCCAGACGATGTCGACCCGATTATTTCTTTCAAAACAAGAGAGGATGTATGGCACAAACACATCTGTGAAATAGTCTCTGATGGTCACAGCACTTCCAGGTCAAAGCATTTGAATGAAAACAGCACCATCCAGCACAGCAGCTGTCGTCACTTGTCTCTGATTGTCAAGATCTGCAGGGACAATGCAGTCTTGTTTCCATGGTGAAGGTTTTGTGGATCTCCAACAGAGTTAAAATGATCTGTTGCCAAATTAATGTTATAACCTTGGACTTCTGTGATACAAAAAACGGTTGATCTATGCCTGGCACATCGATTAACATTTGCAAGAATGATTTCAATGTAGGTGGGAGAGATTCAGATTCATTATCGCTTAAATTTGAAAAGGGTCCTGTGAGCGCATGGCTTATGTTAAGATATTCTTTCAGGAGAATTTTTGCTGTTTTGTGAAGGGTGGAAACTTCAGTTTATGTATTGTATTTCATGTCAGCTACAGCTTTGCTTAGGTCATCGTCGAATACAAGATGCCAGTAACGATTCTTTTGTACTACTTGCTTGATGTCCAGAATCACACTCTCAATATCCTCCCTAAGGCGTGTTGTGTTGCATATGACATGAGAAAATCTGAGAGCAGCATGGCGCTTGCCACAGAGGGACGTCAAGTCGGCCATTGCAAGTGTTGTCCCTGAACCACGTTTATCTTCAATCTAATCAAGTAGTTCGTTGAGAACACGTGCTCGTATAACTTGAGTCTTATAACTCTCAGTCATGTCACATCCAACACTTTCCGCTTTCCTATGGAATCCAGTTAGACATGCGCAATGATAAACATCAAGCATCAATAGCGACCATGTCACCAGAAGAAAATTTGCACAACAGACGTTTGTCACCTAACAAATGAGCACAGACTCTGACTCTCTTATCCAACCCAAAAGTGGAGGCCTTTCTGTGCTCTTGTTTATTACCCACTTCATCACAAAAAAAACATAAAGAGTGGCGACTGGTTTGTATGAAGATGTAACGGATTCACCACTCAAACTTTGAGTTTTTACTGGACTAATAGCCACCTCTGGTCCACTTCTCTTCCATGCTCTCTGTATGTTTTGAGTGTCAATAGAATTCCTACAAGTTTTATGTCACACTACTTGATTAGACACCATCTTCTGTACTATGTTTGGAGAATCGCTATACAATGCCATCTGTGAATATGTAGTAGGGCAACTCCCCCAATTCATTGAGCTGTCTGATGTTGTCTGTGACTTTTTCATAACAGGCCAAAATTCTTCCAGAATTGTTTTTCAATTTTACAGAAGTTGAAGGATTACAAGTGGGGTTCTTTTAAGGCATAGGAAGCATAAGCACCAGTCTTGGGTGGCATTTGTAGCAGACGTGCTTTCAGAGTTACTCATCATGGATTACTCAATGTGAAATCTGAAACCACAGCAAAAATCACTCTCTGTACAATAAAGGCTTTTTTTTTAATTATCAGCCTAAAGCAGAAAATGACGCTCCTTTACAATAAGGTTTAATCAAAGATGTTCTGCCACAAGTATATCTGCAACTGCTAGTGTTGGTAGTGCAGATGTGCATATGGAGTTCCTTTTATCACAAATGTTAATTGACTTACTCCAAATTATAATACCTTTTAGCTAACCTAAACTGGGAGATAGTAGACATGATATAGTTACATTCCATTCACCTATTAAAAAATATTGATTATCTATTTTTGTTTTTATAAAATAATATAAAATTGCAACGTTTTGTAATATAGCGTTACTATTTGACCTGTAAAACGTGTCCAAAAAGCAAAAACGATGTCAGAAATGGGTTCAGTGAGTCCAAATTATGTAGAAAACATGTATCATAATAGTATATATGACAAAAAAGTCTCTGGGCTATGGCTCGGCCGTTTTCCAATATGGCCGACGACGGCTATCTTAAATTTTGAGATACAGCTTGTGTCTTTGGATATTTCTTTTTGTCTATGGCCCTAAGGAACTTCTGTACCAAAGGGGACCTTTGCATCATGATTTGAAGTGAAAAGTCACTTTGCATCTCTACTATATATATTTACTATTGTATCATCCTTTTTTCATTTGTCTTTACTAAACTTACATATACATAATTATTCTTGTTATTTACCTCTGTATACTCATATTATTCTTTATGTCTACTTTTTATTTATTTATTAATTTATTTATTCATTTTGATATGTTTCCAATATAATTTCCTAGCTTTGCGGTGTTCATTCGGTGTGTATAGTACATATGCATTTGTATAGATCTAGCCATGTTTATTAGCTATATGTATGTTTAAAATGTAGGGGAAGGGTCGTAACTAATGTTGTGAGAATTTGTGACCCAACCACGTTGCTGTATATATTTGGCAATAATATATGTTTAAACTAAACTAGATCTATTTGCCAAATGTGAAATTTTCGATAAATTTCGGGGTCTAAATTTGTGCTCAAATTTCCCATGTTGATGATTTCTGTCGTGTTAAGAATCGGTAAGTATTCGTCACACATGTAAAAAATGAAATTTGACTACTTGCGTATTTCTCTCACACGTGAGAAATATTGGTATGAAATCCATAACGCATTAATAATTGGTACCAATTCTTTATCCGCTGTGAGAAATTTGTACCAACTCGTACAAATTCTTCACGGCGTGAAATTTATGAGGTGTGAAATAAACGGTTCATCAATGCCTTTTCTCTGAATATAATCTGGGCATTCGCCACCTACCCTACCCCGCGGTATATGATCTGTGCCGACTCCTAAAGAAAAAAAAATCTAAGAAAACATTAACGCAATAGAAAAATACAAACACACAAACAAAAAGCCCAGCGAAAAAACAACAACAAAAGAGCAACAACCCTTTGGAAATATAGATCACACTAGAAAACAGCAATGATTATTGAAAGTGTTCGTGCGCGGATTCAGAAACATCTGTTAGTGGGTCCTGAAAACGTTTATTATAGCCATCAACGTATTTTAAATAGGGCCATACGGACCTGCCTCTAGAAACAATTGGACCACTACACAGGTTTAGATAAAAAAAATGAGTGTAAAATTGTAAATATTTTCTTACCCATCAGTTTTAACATATTTTTTGGGTGCTCAAAAGAACCGTCTCATTGAGACGGTTCTTTTGAGTACCACAACATATGTGGACAAAAGATAAAGTTGATCTTAGGGCACTAGAAAATCTCTTTCTTTCTTTCTCTATATACTGCCTGGCGCTCGCTTTCGAGCATTATCGGCAGGTGTACATTGTACACTCCGGGTTGCAGGACAAAAGCCTACAAGTAACCATATCGAAATTACCGTAGGGTTCTTTAACCTGCACAGGGGGTGACTTTCCCTGCAAAGGGGACATCCAGTTAACGCCTCGATCCGAAGGACGATGCACTTATCTAGCGTCATCCCTGCAAATGAGACTAGAGAAAGCGTGTTCGGACACCGAAATTTTTCTCGCCGCGAGCGGGAATCGAACCTGGGACCTCTAGCACCAGAGGCAAGTGCCTAACCACTGAGCTACCACGCTTTCTCTCATCAAGCTATTGTAGATATTTAGGCTATCATGACGTTACTTGCGTTATTACGTCGGATATAATAACGTACGCTACGTGAGTTGCTAGGAGATGTAGAGCAGCCATTAAGGATTGAGCGCAGAAGAAGTAAATATCGTTTATACTCATTTTCGGAGTTTGTGTTTTAATTTACGTATCTTCCATAATCGGGAAGTATCGCACGAACATTCTGGTAGCAGAGCGAGGTTTAATTATCAATGTATCGAGAGAAACCTAAAAGTTTACAATGTCAAATAGAGAAAATGCTGATTGTCGCGACAGCCCTTTCGACGTTGCTATGCTGGAAGCTGAATTTAGAAAGGACAAAGCTAAAGGGAAGTCGAACTTTACTCGGTCACTAAATAAGTTGTTATTGATAGCAGGCTCTAAAAACTTGCCAAGCCGCAGTGAAGTATGTGATGCCTGTCTTAGCATGGATTTATGCATGGAAATCGTAATGGAATGTCTATCAAATCTCACGAGTTTTTATATAAAAAAATAAAGAGCTACAAAAGGCTTACGTTGTGGTCAGCGAGATGAAAAATAGAGACCGATTTTTCTGCAGCATATAAGATTGCGTGGGCGTATCTAGACTCACTGGAATGTGATATTTTGATAGACTCTGAGAGACGGAGCATTATTACCGAGGATGCAGAAATGGAAACTTATAAGAAGAAGTTTGAGATCCCATCAAATCAGACACTTAACAAGACTCGCAATTCACTAAAAACGCAGATCAATAGCGGCAAAACCCTAGGAGAGCGATCGGCCAACCCCGTGACAGCAAACCACTGTCATGAAGCTAGACTTTATAAACTGCAAAAGAGTGTAAACCCAGAGAAACCGGATCGAAATACTGAGACATTCGTACGGACAGACGGATTTGTGGCCCCTAACATTGGATATGATATGAGGACGCAGCTAAAACCTGTACAGATCCCTACATTTCCTGGTAACAAAAAGTCTTATCCTAGCTGGAAGGCCGCATTTATGGCTTGTGTCGATCGTGCACCAGTTACGCCGGAATATAAAATGTTACAGCTGCGACAGTACGTATCTGGAGAAGCGCTGATTGCTATAGAAAATTTAGGATTCTCTCCAGCTGCATACGAGACTGCCAAAGACCGTTTGGAAAGGAAGTATGGAGGCATGCGCCGTCAGAAATCCAGTTTTATGGAAGACTTGGAGCAGTTCCAGTAGATACCGTCCGGTAACGCTGAGGAACTGGCACGTTTCGCAGACTTGTTGGATATGACAATAATAAATCTCAAGGAAGTAGGCGGTCATCAAGACCTTGGAGATGGTTCCTTGTATATTCAACTGCAAAAGAAACTTCCACAGGTTCTGCTAGCGAGATACCACCGCTGGCTTTTCGAAAATAACATAACGGAATCGGTAGTTGCACTTCAGACATGGGTACTTCAAGAGTCCCACTTCCAGACAATAGCTTCAGAGACAATTAATGGATTAACTGGTCATACATCTAATACGCACTTGGTGCAAGCGACACCGAATATCGTAGGAGAGAGAACATTCTTCATTAGAGCAGGAGCCAGAGATCCTCAACAAATACAGCCATGCCAGGTATGTAGACAAAAACACAGAATTTGGCAGTGTAAGTTGTTTAAGCAGGAAGGTGTATCAGAGCGCTGGAATATCGCAAAAAGATTCCAGCTCTGCTATCGCTGCTTAGCAGAAGGGCACCACGGAAAATCATGTCAAAGAACTCGACAATGTGGTAAAAATGGCTGTCATAAAGTGCACCATAGACTGCTCCATATACATCAAGACACCAGTAAGTCGGCAGTGTTTGAAGCAAAAACAAATACCAGGCCATGCAGCACCGACCTTCCACATGAACACCAGAGATATGAAGCTCCCTCCTCAGCTCACGTCATTTTCGGTACGGAGGGGAAGAGGTACACAGAACAACGTACGAATTCGAATTTTATGGGCACACACTTAAATAGCGGTAAAATGAAAGTTGAGAACACGAATACACGTTTAAATCTAAGAGAGCTGCAGGCAGCTATAGACGTTTCGACAGGAAACAAAAAGTCAGTCGATACAAACGATGGACAAACACTATTGTCAAAAGTAGAAGAACCGATAAGCTGTGAAGCACTGAATCCGTATGGGACAGGTTTACCACGAAAAAGCACGTTTTTACGGAGGGGAACCAGTCACACCATCTCACCAGAGAGACTAGAATGCGGTTATATCACGGATGTGAGGAAAACGACGAAGCTCAAACGATCACCAATTCCACATCAACATGTCGTAAAATTCCAGAACATGGCGCAAATGTTGGAACATCGATTATCTCGAGATCGTACTGGTATTTCTGTGGAAACAAGCTTCCAAGGAGGACTCTCTAGAAATATCAAGAGACAGATGGACACCGTTGGGCGACAAGTGCAAGTGGGATAGTGTGTTTTGTGTTGAATATTCTTAACTATTCAGAGTGACCTTCAGTTTTCAGTTTTATCGATTCTTAAAGCAGAAAAACATTGCATTTCACTGACAACTCGTTTTTTGGAAGAATCACCGTTTTCATTATTGATACAATTTTGGCTTTTCAAATACTAGGAAATTAAAATATTATTTTAAGGAGGGGAAAATGGACAAAAGATAAAGTTGATTTTAGGGCACTAGAAAATCTCATCAAGCTATTGTAGATATTTAGGCTATCATGACGTTACTTGCGTTATTACGTCGGATATAATAACGTACGCTACGTGAGTTGCTAGGAGATGTAGAGCAGCCATTAAGGATTGAGCGCAGAAGAAGTAAATATCGTTTATACTCATTTTCGGAGTTTGTGTTTTAATTTACGTGTCTTCCATAATCGGGAAGTATCACACGAACAATATGTTTTGGTTGAGAAATATGATTTTTTTTGGTATGATCTCTTACATGTCTTAACCAAAGTCAATTGCTTCTCGATGGGGGACTATTGTCACTTGTTATTTTCCAGGAGGAAAGAGGGTCGGACCCCCTGTCCCCCCTTTGGATCCGGCCATGGTGTTCACCGTTCATCATGTGAACCTGTTATAGCAGAGTATTGATATGACAGTTAATGCCATATATTTTCTTGATTAACTGTCACTTGTCTTTTTTTCTCTACCTTTATCAATGTTGCTAGCAGAATTGGCCCGACCAAAGTCTGCGACAGGGTAAAGTCGGGTAAATTCGTACAGTCGTCTAAATTCGGACAGCGACCTTGTTACTTTTATTTTTGAATGATTGGAATAAAAATTAGATAAACTATGCAAACAGTGAAAATCCTGATGAGACGGCCCATAAGGAACCGTCTCATCGGGATTTACACTGTTTGCAAATGTGTGTCCGAATTTACCTGATGTCCGAATTTGCCCGACTTTACCCTAATGTTGATTCCAGTCAAAAATTAATAAAGCCAAGCCATTTTCCTAATTGCTAAATTAATTGAAACTGAACACAATGCATGTTCTTTAATTAAATTCTGGCCCACACTGCTCATTATGAGCTCTCGCTAAGATTTTCTTCTCACAAATTTGTTTCTAAGCTAATGGAAAATTTGTGACGGGCTTTCAATTTCAGTCCTTGCAAATTCCGCGTATTAGCTGATAGTTATATCATGGGCTGTTCGCCTGTACGTGAAGATAATCCACGAGCTTTAGCGAGTCGATTATCTTACGTACAGTCGGACAAACATGGTATAACTATTTTATACCACCTACGTCAGTGTAGACCTTACACAGCTCGAGATATTTCGTGCTCAGGTTGGTTAGGGTTGTATAATACGATGTAAATTACTGCACATTGTGACACAATCAGTCTTAGCATGAAAAATCATTTATAGCTCTGGTGTGGAAAATATTTGAAAGAAGGCGACACATAAATATCCGAATTAGATTGTCACTGACAGATCCCTAGAACTGTATCTGCTTTACATGGAAATAATGTATTTTTTAGCTTTGAAATATTAATGTTTACAACGAGGGACGTTTTTTATGTTCGTGGAGTGGTAGGGTTAATGGAAACAGCGAAAGTAAATGCATACATCATCCATATTTTTGGAAAGATTGAGCTTTTATCTATACATGCAACCTAAATTTATTTGAAAATGCATTACTTTAATGACTTCTTAGAGGCAAAGACATACCTATATATCAGACACTGGAAATGTGGTAGAAATATGACTTTTATGGACTTAGTCTCTGACAGAACGTTAGTAAAAAGTGTATCCATTGGTCCATAGCCATACACAGATTTTTAAAATTTAGCTGCAGATAAAGGACACTTAGTGCTACAATATTATATGACCATTATAGCATATACGCAGCAATTATTGGATATGGAAGATTTTTTGGAATATCCAATAATTGTTGCGTATATGCTATAATGGTCATGTTATATTGTAGCACTTTGTGTCCGCTATCTGCAGCCAAATTTTCAGAAGCTGTGTATGGCTATGGACCCATTTTGATGCAATTTATGCAACCCATAGCGAATTTGAGAAGGGGGTCTGCCTACAGAATTTCTCATATCTCGGCTCTAACTTATCTTAGACTACTAAACTTAATACCAAATTAAAGCTTAGACATAGGCCTATTATCCCCTTGTTGCATATGCAAATGATCTAATTTGCATATTCATAAATATTTATGAAAACATTAAAAATATTGTTCACGAATTGGGGTATACGTACAAGATCAATAATATCTCAGCTGCTTTTAGTCGTAGATTACTAAAATTTGTACTAAAATTAAGCTAAGAGATTGGCCTTTTATTTCATGGTCAAATATGCAACATACCATATTTGCATAATTTGCATATTCATGAATATTAATTAAAACGCTAAAAAATAAGGGAAAATCATTACAAATATTAATAGGCTGATTTCATCCCAATATTATCATTGTTGCATGTTTTAATATAATCAATGTTACAGTTTGACAGGTCCAATCATCCAGTGGTCCTATATGAATATTATCTCTTTTGAATATTCATGAAAATGCATAGAAACTTAAAAAATGAGGGAAAATCACGAAAAAACTATAAGCCTAGGGGAGGGGTTAAGGTACGATCTATCCTGCACTCCTAGGGCCTTTTAAATTCATGCCAAATTGTTCAGTGGGACCCTCAAAATGTGAAACGAAGTTCTCCTCAAAAGAAATTTGGTATGGGCTACGTGAAAATGCATGGTTTCCATGGCAACCTGTTATATGATTCTCGAGATTGAGGGATAGGCCTACAATTTCAATCATATCTAGGGTTCTACTTATCCTAGAGCACTAAAATTGGTGTCAAATCAAAGCTTAGACACATGATTTTCTTCCTGTGGTCAGATTTGTAAATAATCTAATTTGCATATTATGAATAGCGATGAAAACCTACAAAAATGAAGTAAAAAACAAACAAAACATAAATGAACATATTTCAGCACAAAACTTCATCATCAAACTACCATTGTTGCCAGTTTTTATATCCTCAGTGAATAAATCTGATAAAATCCTTCATGAAATTTGCATATTTGTTAATATTAATGAAATCTTAAAAGTGACGGAAAAAACGACGGGTAAACTATAGTATGCAACTGGGTAATCATACCTAAATTGAATACAAAGGACATTTCATTATGGGTGTAAATTTGCCCAATAGGACCACTTAAATGCAAAAAAATATTGTCCTCAAAAAATAAATGTTCTTCAGGTTTTTGAAATTTCATGGTTCCATGGCAACCCATTATGCCGACTGTAAAGAATGGGGGTATACATACAAAAAAAAAATCATATCTTAACAACGTCTCGTCCTAGATTAGTAAACATGGTACCAAACTAATTCCTGGACATAGCAGTTTAATTTGGTAGTTAGATATGCAAATTATCTAATATCCATATTCATGAATATTAATGAAAACTTTAGTAATGAGAGATAAAATCTCAGAAAAATTAAGGGGTGTATGTATAAAATTACCAATATCTCAGCTGCTATGCGTCCTAGTGTATCAAACTTGGTGTCAAATCAATGCTTAGACATAATACCTTTACCTTAAGTTCAGGTTTGAAAAAAAGTTAACATAAATAATAATGAATTTTGAATAAAACAGAAGAAATAAATGAAAAATCACAGAAAAATCAAGGGGGTGTACTTACAAAATCTAATAATATCTCAATTGCTAAGTGCCCTAGAGTACCAAAATTGGTTTTAAACTAATTCTAAGACAATAGTATGGTTAACAAATTATCAAATTTTAAAATGGTCATATTATAACATTCATGAATATTGATGAAACCATGAGTATTTTGAGAATAATACTTGAATATGAAGGGGATATTCCTACAGAATTACTAATATCTCAGCAGCTTATAGCCCTTACGTAGCAAACAAAGTGCCAACTTATTGCTATGATACAGCCCTTTATCTCAACGGTAATATTTGCCAGTTGTCGCATTTACATATTCATGAAAATTAATATAAACATTAGAATAAAGAGAAAAATCGCCGAAAAATGAATGGGGTATACCTACAAAATTACCAATATCTTAGCTGCTAATTGCCCTAGAGTAGCAAACAATATACTTAATTTGAGTCTATGCATAACAGTTCAACCTAGTGGGGAGATATACGAATTAACTAGTTTGTTTTAGATCAATATTAATAAAAACTTTAAAAATACAAAAAAATGTATACAAATTGAATGCAGTGTACTTACAAAATTACTCATATCACAGCTGTCGAAAATCTTATACTTTTTTCTTTTGCTCAAAAACACTTAGGATAATGCTGTTTGATATGGTACCAAGCTTGCTACTATTGAGCAATTGGAAGCTAAGATATGAATCACCATGTAGGTATACCCCCTAATTTTCCTGTATTTTTCTCCAATTTCTGATGTTCTCATCAATATTCATGAGAATTTAAATTTGATGTGTTATAAATTGGATCATCTTGGTAAACATGTTGTGTCTATGCATTGACTTAAAATCAGGTTTGGCACTATTGGGCGCCTAACTACTGAGATATGAGTTATTTTGGAAGTGCACCCCTTGATTTTTTCCACAAATTTTTCATTTCTTCTGTTTTCATTAAAATTCACGAATATTCATGATAAATATTTTTCATATTATACCTTATGGTAAAAGTACAATGTCTAAGCATTGAATTGGCACTAGGTTTGATACACTGGAACACATGGTAGGTGGAATGTTTGTCATTTTATATGTACATCCCTTAATTTTTCAAAGATTTTTTCTTTCATTACAAAAGTTTTCATTAATATTCACGAATATGCAAATGAGATAATTTTCATATAGGACCACTGGATGAAAGAACTTATCAAATTGAATCACTGAGGATATAAAAGCTTGCAACAATGGTGGTTTGATGATGTTTTTGTGCTGAAGTATGTTCATTTATGTTGTTTTTTATGATTTTACTTCATTTTTGTAGGTTTTCATTAATATTCATAAATATGCAAATTAGATGATTTACAAATCTGCCCACAGGAAGAAAAGCATGTGTCTAAGTTTTAATTTGACACCAATTTTAGTGCTCTAGGAAAAGTAGAACCCTAGATATGATTGAATTTACAGGCCTACCCCAATCTCAAGAATCCTATAAGAGGTTGCAATGGAAACCATGCATTTTCACGTAGCCAATACCAAATTTCTTTTGAGGAGAACTTCGTTTCACATTCGGAGGGTCCCACTGAACAATTTGGTATGAATTGAAAAGGCCCTAGGAGTGCAAGATAGATCGTACCTTAACCCCTCCCCTTGCCTTATAGTTTTAACGTGTTTTCCCCTATTTTTCTTTTTAAAGTTTTCATGCATTTTCATGAATATTCAAATGAGATAATATTCATATAGGACAACTGGATGATTGGATCTATCAAATTGTAACATTGATTATATCAAAACACGCAACAATGACAATATTGGGATAAAATCAGCCTATTTATATTTGTAATGATTTTCCCTTATTTTTTAGCGTTTTTATTAATATTCATGAATATGCAAATTATGCAAATATGCAAATATGGTATGTTGCATATTTGACCACGGAATTAAAGGCCTATGTCTTAGTTTTATTTTAGTACAAATTTTAGTAATCTATGACTAAAAGCAGCTGATATATTATTGATCTTGTATGTATATCCCCATTCGTGAACAACATTTTTAATGTTTTCATAAATGTTTATGAATATGCAAATTAGATCATTTGCATATGCAACAAGGGGATAGTAGGCCTATGTCTAAGCTTTAATTTGATATTTAGTTTAGTAGTCTAGGATAGGTAAGAGCTGAGATATGAGTAATTTTGTAGGCAGACCCCCCTTCTCAAATTCGCTATGGGTTGTCATTGAAACCATGCAATTTCACATAGCCCAAACCAATTTTTTTAAGGACACCTTCGTTTCCCATCCAGGGGGCCCCAATGAACAATTTGGCACCCATGAAAAATTGTTCTGGGGGCTGCAAGGTAGCCTAAATTGGATGCCCGGGTGACAACAAAGGCATGGAAAAATACCCAGCATGCAAGAGTTGAAGGTAAGTCTGGTATGGCAAGACATTGAAACCACGTAACTACCAGGTAAGCAAAGAAGTAGTTTTCGAACTCGAATATGGTGCTATAGCTGTCATGCGAAAATAAACAATTTGCAGTATAAAGACAGGCAATTTAATACTGATAGGCGGTTTGAGATGTTTAAAAGAGACAAAGACAATGGACATGATACTTGGAATAAATGTATATTTCAAAATAGTTTTTCTTATTTTCAGTAACATTTGTTGTGGGTGCCTACAAGGCAATTCAAATGTTTACCTACAACATATGCCTTTTCAATAAATGAGCTGTTCACCATAAGATTCTAAATTATTTTCATTGTTTCAGTGAAAGAGCATGTAAAAAAGAACAAATTTTCATGTAGTTTGTCATGCACCTTGATGGCAATCATAGACGGCCTATTTTATGCTTTAGACAGCTTATCTTTATATGTTGCATCGGATCATATTGTTAAATAGGTAGTTGTATGGTTGGAAAAAAGCCTGAGTGAAGCCAGGTCCATCCCTTGGGCTTAGTTATCCATTACATTTGTAGCGTTTGATAGATCTTTGTTGAAGACATCTCAATTATGTGATTCGTTTCAAATGAGCCACGTCACGAAAAGACATGTCCTTGGTTTTTGGCGCGCGATCTGATTCAAAGAAACACTCTAGAATCATGAAAAGTAAAATTAGCATATATCATATCATATTTTAGAAAGCGAACAGCAAAGGCTAGGTCAGACTGAGTCGATGTGCATGCTGACCTGAACAGGCTAATTTTCCTGTGCTGTATGTTTCAATTGTTTCAAGAATGTTTACTGCCTTTTAATTCTGGTTAGTCGTTCATGCTTATTAAATTTAGCTAAGATTAGGTGCTGTCTACGAGGGGGACTCAGTATGGATGTTACTGAAACTCGTGCCTAAGAACACATAGGGCATTGTTATTTTCTGCTATGTATATATAATACAAGTACAGAAGTCAGTTTTAATGATGTATTAGGCTGGGGCCCAGGGTGAAAAAATCAAAAATGGTTACCCGGAAAGTAGCAAGGTTTGTTATAGTATGAATTTGAAGAAGTATATATGGTGCATACGAAACCACTGTATAGCAAACTTCTCGGAATTGCATAACGCCACTAGAGCTAATAAAGTATGGTAGCCCATGTGCGTCATATGTATGCATGCTTTTAATACTAACGCTATTATCTCAGCAACGCGTTATCAAATTGAAATCAAACTACCTTTCAGGAATGACAATGTGTTTGTTTTAAAAATTTTGAGTATTAGTTTCAATTTCAAAGAACTGTTGCTTTAGCATTACGCATGCAATGTTGTGTACCATATGTAATCAGATAAAACGTAATGTTTTGTTTTCTCCCATCTGTATCTGCCACGACTCAATTCGATTATTTTCTCACAAACACATCATAACTGTCCAAAGATTACATTGCTGCCTGTTTGGATGAGATTTAATATCCAATATGGCTGCCGTCGCCACGAGATATGAAAACGTATTTTGGGGGATCATTCCTTATCCTACGGACAGGTCACGTTTGAAATGCTTGAATATGTAGTGGGATGTACATGTGTCTATTTCACAACACAAAATTTGCTGTCATGTAAGAATGTACACTTTAAAATGGTCTTGAATATGAGCACATAGGCTGTGAAAAGATTCGCTTTATTCAATGCATTGTTTTGGCGAACCAGAAGGGTAAATATGCAAAAACACATCGCAATTTTAAGTTCATCCTGAACGGTTACTTTCTTTTTTCTAAGTATGCGATAATAGCCTACATGTAAATTAAGTTGATATAGGATGGCACCATTTTGTTTCATTACATAGTTATTGGGCGAGAAGCGTGAGAATATTTTGACGTCTATTATAATCGGCTGACCGATTTCAAAAATCAACACACGTGGAGGGCAGTGTTAGTGGCTTACCTGTTGGTCTTCTGTCTGTCCTGTCACACTAGACATCAATTGAATTGTATATATACATGTAGTCTTTAATTCATTGTTACGGATATATTAAATGTTATAAGGTAGAATGCCAATATATTAAGTGTATAATAAATGTTAAACAAGCACAATGAATTGTTCAACTGACCCAATTTTACTATGTACAATATCACATTTTCTATAAATAAAGAGGTTAGTGGTGAATTTTTTTTTGAATTTTGTTATTTCTATTTTCTTGAAATTAGCATTAACTGCGGTTAAGTATGTATTTTGTGATGTCAATTGTGTGAAATATAAAAAGTGTATGGTATTATGCTTCATTTCAGTCAAGTGGCACATCAAAGTCTTCAAAGCGAATCTAAAGGCAAAAAATAATGAATGCTTATTTTCAACACCTTCTATATTATAAATCTGAAAGAAAAAACTTAAAACATTTACAGTGGTGATTGTTAGATACAACATTATAATCCTCTTCGTAAAAACTGGTCAGAAACTTTTACTCGTAAATATAGACGGTTGCCTAGCAACAAGACAAAGTGGACTAATTTGCCATACTCCGTATAATAAAACAATCACCATGGCAGCTAGACTTTCCATACTTTCATACTGTTATGGCATTACCTGAACGACATACTGATGCATCCGTACATGGATTTATTGAAATTTCTTCCAATACCAAAGTGTATTTAAAAATCATCATTTTACATTTAAAAAATCAAAAACAAGAGATAAACAGTTAAATAAGTTTCAGAACTTCCACAGCAGCATTTGGATGCATAATACTAACTTTTCACACGTATTTTAGTAGAAAGGTATGCATACCTGTCTGTCTATAGTATACAGGTCCATTACAAAAGTTATTTCACTACGCAATATTTCAAAAGTTTTTTTTCACATTTTATACATTCATGGCCTATGTTTTACCATAATTGTAATTGAATTATCATGCCATTTTATTTCTATAAATCAAATCAACGTATAATCAGACAACATTTGCATATGAATATTAGATACGTTCCAATGAAAACAAAACAGCATACTTAAATATATTCCAATGAAACACAGCAGCATACAGCCCAGATATGCATACTACCTTTAAAGTCAGTATTCGTTGAACCTCCCTTTGATTTAAAAAAAACATTATCATTGGTCTGTATTTCACAGTCATAACAATCGACGCCATAGTCGTGTTTGGCGCAAACAGAATGGAAATATCGTGCTAAGTGTATTCAGACTACTGTAAAATTGTCAGTAAGTGTGCAAGTCTGTGGAGCCATTAGCAACAGATGCCTGTCTCTTCAGAGAAAAGTGAATGGACATGGATAGTGCAAAATACCAGAGTGACATTATCCATGATATTGAAATAATATGTGAATGCACTGTGCTCCCACAGAAGGGATATATCTTTATACATGAACTTGCGCCATGCTGTAACTCTAAAAGTACTAGAACATTCCAAGAATGTAAAGTAAACCCCGTTCTAGAATGACTAGGGAACTGGCGAGACATGAATACCATAGAAAACGTTTGGAATATAATGAAGAAAGAGATTGGTAACCAAATGCGATGTAAAAAGAAGAGATGTGGAGGCCAGTATGTGAACTGTGGTCCGGGAAGAACTTAACAATTCAATGCCAAGGAGAATTACAGATTTCATTAAAGTAAAGGGATATACGAAGAAATACTGACTTTATGATGTAGCAGTACAATATTGATTTGTTTTCATTGGAATGTATTTAAAGTATGTTGTGTTTTTCATTTAAATATATTTGATATTTATATACAACTGCTGCGTGGTTATACGTTGATATGGTTTATAGAAACAAAATGACATAAACTTTGTAAAAAAAAGACCATAAATGTATGATAAAAATGTGAAAAAAACTTTTGAAATATTGCGTGGTGAAAAAACTTTTTAATGGACCTGTAGTTTGAAGTAAATATATTACTTGCTCACATCTAAAAAGTCATATCTGGCTCTCCAACACTCGAACTTTTGGGAGTTGGACTCATAAGAGATATAATAACATTTTCTTTTATGAAGTATGCAGTTTTGTAAGCTTGCAGTCTTTAATTTGGTATACTTGAGTGTTTTACATGTATTAACAAAACATTTTACACGATAGCAAAACTGTTTAAAGATGTCAAAACACAGAAACAAGTCCATTAAAATCAAAATCAAAGCTAAAGATGAACAAAATAGTCAAAAAGGGACAAAACAACTGAAAATGAAAGAAACAGTAGCAAAAAAAGAAAATAGAAAAAGAAAAAGAAAAAGACAAAAAAAAGATAAAAACACTATCAAAAACTATGGTGGGGATAGATAATGCAGCTGAAACAGGCCCCATGAAACTGGTTTAAGCCCTCCAGTAAATATTTTACTGACCATTCGAAGGCAGTACGTCTCTTGTGGATCAGTTGTGTTATTTATGTCTTGTGTTTGTCATGCTTTCGCGTCTGTTCGTGGCTGCCTTGTGGTCACCTGCTGGGAAAGGGCTGACCTCTTGGCTTTGTAGTGAAGCTTAATTGTGTGATTGCCACTTTCCCATGTGGTATCCTAGGTCAGGTGTAGTACATGATTGTATCGATTCCTGATCTTTTCGGCCTTTCTTACTTTCATTGTTGCAGCTTGTGACACCAGTAGTCCAAAAGGTATGTAAACCTTTTATACCTTTAATTTCTTTTTTCTTTTCATGAAATCTTCCATCACCGCTTGGTGATGACTCATGGAGGATTGGAAAGAATTAGTTGTTTTTTTGTGTAAAAGTAGACTTCAGTCAATTTATACGAGTATAGTTAGCTGTGTTTATAACCTGAAAACACACACATTCATTTCAGTGATTTGTGGTGTAAGTCTCTTTATTCGTGCAATGTGCATTGTTTACGTCTGTTCAGTGCTTACTAGCAGCATAGTCACCTCGTAAGAAAATGTTAATTATATTGTTTCTTAACCATGTTTATTACACAAGTCATTTGGATATAGTTTCTTAACCTCCTGCATCCTTTTGTGGGATGATTGTCACGCTGTTGGACTCCTCTGTTTATTTTTTATTTTTTTGTTGATGGGGTACCTATGTTTGTTTTAGCCACATGGATAAATTCACGAGCATATTATTTCAATTTTTATTTTTTAGTGTTGCAAGCATATTTGCCTCTAGGCTAATAACAAAATAATTGTCATATTCCTTTTGGTCATGAAGATTACTTAACAAATCGAAACGAACAAGCACAAACTTTGAATAGCATAGACAGTCTGTGTTTTCAAGCTAGATTTTAAACATAAGGCAAATCAAAATATGTCCCCCCTCCTCATAACATGCAAGAGTATATATGGGACAGAATAGATACTATTTACAACCCCATTTGCTATGTTAACATATTTAACAACGCGTTTAAATCATCATTACGATTTTTAAAGGAAAACGGCTTCCCATACAAATGTCGTTTATACGGCAATTCGCAATTCGCAACGAATTGCTATACAGTGGTTTTGTATTACCGAATGTTCAAACATTCTTTGTGCAAAAATTCAGCTTTGCTACTTTCTGGGTAAACATCGATGACTTTTTTTACCTGATACGCTGGTCTGGGCTTCAGCCTAATTTGCTTTGTTGCTGAAGAGGTTTTCAAGCCAAAATTCACAGGAACTTGTCACAATTTTTTTTTCATGAAATTACAAAAGTAGGCGTGTGTATCTGTAAACATAGACAAGGACTGTAACGCAAGTTGTTAGGGTACCCTGTTCGACTCCTCAAAACGGCCCGAAAACTCAACTTTTTAAGCAAAACTATAGTGCCCCGGGTTCAAGAGAAGCTAGCCTGTCTAACGATACCAACCGTTTGTTCCTACGTTGAATAAGTCCCATGAAATAATCAAGAACAGCTCGGATTTTAGCGTCTGCTTGAAACTCGTTCGTTTGCACTTTCCTCTGGAGACTGTTTAAAACACAGTTCAATCGCTTTTTTCCTGATTTCTAACGATGAGATGCCGCTAAATGTGGTAAGTCCTGGTTTTCAATAACTTTTTCCTACATGCAGTCGTCAAAATCTTGAGAATTTATTCCATATGAAAGCCAATCGGCGACTTTTTTTAAAGAAATTACGCCGACCTTTTCTACCTGCACTCCATGTTTGCAAAAGTTCAGCTCTGAAAATTTCGCGATCACTGATTGGTTAATGCTAAGCCGAGGTTACAAATACGTCACATGGAAAAGGCAAAATCCGTTGGGAAAATCCCCATATTGACGTGGTTTATTTTCGGAGTGCTTCAGTTTACATCATTACACTCAATAGATTGCATTACTTCCCTTTATATAAATCGCAAAATCATACCATGTCGAATACGTCACAGGACTATAGTGAATGGGATTTCCGAAAAACATGGAGGTCGGATAGGAAAAGGTTGGCGTAATTTCTGTAAAAAGTCGCCGTTTGGCTTTCATTTGGAATAAATTCTCAAGAACTTGGTGACTGCATATAGAAAAAAACTTTTGAAACCCAGGACTTATCACTTCGAATCGGCATCTCTTTGATGTAAGTCAGAAAAGAACGACTGAACTGTGTTTTTACCATCTCCAGAGGAAAGTGCAAACGAACGAGTTTCAAGATGACGCTAATATCCGTGCTGTTCTTGATTGTTTCATGGGACTTACTCAACGAAAGAACAAAAGGTTGGTATCGTTAGACAGACTTGTTTCTCTTGAAGCCAGGACACTATAAGTTTGCTCATATAATTTGAGTTTGCCGACTGTTTTGATTAGTCATATAGGGTACCCCCACAACAACCGTTACAGTCCTTCTCTATAAAAGTAAATATAGGCCTACTTTTTCTATTCTAAGGGTTTGTGACAAGTTCCTGTGCCAACATTGTATTTAACGACAATTCTGAGTGTCTTTATCAGAATTTAGAAAATGCTTTACGAAGTTTATGATATACAGTAAGCCACTTTAATTAAGCATCACATTTTCAGGGCCCGCATTTTTTGACAAAAATGCTGGAATCGAACATTGTCTATGATGATTTACCTATTGACATTTTATCTGTTAAATAACGAAATCACTCTTGCGAATCGTTCTGCTTCGTCAAAGACAATTTTGACAAAATGCACGTGTAACCTGAACGTCTATGGCGCACTTCGAATCGAACTATAGTCCCTACTATAGTAACTAAAGTTTGATTCGAACACCTATAGTCGCTACTAGGGTGACGTCACGAACCTACTGGAGATGGTCGGAGCACCGTGACTCTTGTAGAAAGGTTCCCTAGCTGGTTCCCTACTCTAGACCTATCTAGCACGATGGGTTCAAGATCTAGCACGATGAGTTCAAGATCGGCCAGTAGCCTCAAAATGATATGTTTTTTGTAAAATAAACCTAGCTAAGCTTAATTTTTGGTCCCACTTATTCGTAATTGATTATTAGAAAGCGCTGTGCAGTTCATAACATCATTTTTGTCTACGACGAAGAATTGAAGTGGAGCATACAGGACTATTATTTTTGTTTACCTGCCAACCAACTAAAAGTTCCAACTTTAGTCGTTCGGGTGTAAACGTGCGTGCACATCTATTACGTAAGAACTATAGTAGGAACTTTAGTTCGATTCGAAGTGCGCCTATATTTTCTTTTTGAGTTTTGCGCTGGGCATTATCCATGGTGATCGTTGTGACAGAATAACACCAAAACAATTATTCTATTAAAGTTAAAAACCATTTTTTTCGGCCGTTCAATTTAGTAACACCGTTACTTTTTGAAGAAATTCTCGTTTTGACGTCATATTAACATCAGTTACAATAATCAAACAGGTTTTCCTTTGCAATTTGTTTTGTTATGAGTCAATTGTTGACATAGAAATATCAAAACACTTATATCGATACATCTTTTCATTGACACGTCTTATCGCCTTGGTAGTAGTGACGTCCTCACTAACGTCAACACCATGACATCAATAAATCCATTGTTTGTCTACGAAAATAAACGGCGGATACATGGTTGTTTAAAATGAAATTATAAAAGAAGTGTTTTGATAACTAGTTTAACCAGAATCATACAAAATTTCAACTAACTTTAAAATTAGTATTAAAACAAACTTTTCTCAATCCTTGGCCAGCTGGGAACTAAAATAGTAAAACTTTTTAAAAATAATGAAGTTAACAAGCACATTCCAGTTTTAAATATTGTTAAGTATAAATTGGCTCTTATCTCTGGCATAGCAGAAATTCGACCCTTAAAAAAGTGCGATGTGATCTGGGTTTCAATCGAAATAATGCAAAGTAAAATGGAGTTTTGATGGTAGTGCCCTTCAATATCAATTTTCTCATTCATTTCGGATCTGATTACAATGAAATTGCATTGGCTATTGCAAATATAGATGCGCTTAACGCTAGTAGTCTCAGAATAAAAACATCATATTTTTTTTGAGTAATATTACATTTTGTAAGTGATGCGTAGCTAAAGTGGCTCACTGTATGTATAGCATTGTTTTACTAACTGAGAAGTCAAACATTGGTTTCTATAGTTGAAATCACGTACATTTGAACATACCCTCGCAAAACCAATAAGCTTAGAAATAGATACACCATTAGAAGGGAAGGGGGACGCGAGGAACATCCCATCCAGAAATGAGAAATCCACTATTTCAAAATTAAAATCATCTCGTATATCATAAATTTAGATATGAGACTATGCCATTATTTGGGGACAAGTCCAAACATAAAAAGGGGCCTCAGTATCAAAATAATTTGCTTTATTTAACTGAAGTTTTGTGGAATATAACTAACTTACTATTTGTTCAAATTAAGTCATCTATTGTAAAACGCCTGAATAATATTAGCCGGATTATTGGTAGTTCAGACAACATTTAATTTCGCTCATAAGCAAACAAACACAAATCTGCATTATCTGGATTACAATTAGCACCCATTGGAATACCTATAACTTGTCTGTACAATTTAGAGCCAAATCTAATAATATATTGTTAAAAAGAGAAAAAAAAGTGTGGTTCCTATTACAAGACAAATAAATAGAGTCACGTCTATAAAATTAATTCGGCAAGGTTTTCTTTGATTAGACTATAAGGCAATGTAGTGTAGAGAGTAGAGAAACTATATGTAGACACACTAGAGGCTAGAAAACTTCAGAATTTAGTTTTCACGAACCTCACTTGAATTTGTAAAAGACAAATATCGATTTTACCATTCTTCAAAATGTTTTATAACATGGATTTTAATCATAGTGAAGCAAGAGGTGAAAATAGTAGTACGAACTAGAATTAGCAATAAAATGTGATTGATATGGTCTTTAAGGAGGTTTATGTAACCTGTATAACGTTTGAAACTCGCCTCGATTCTCATCAATAAACAATCCAAACTTAGCAGCCATATGAAATCAACGACATACCTATATGGCCAGCAGGTAGAGTCCTGCCATCTCAAGAATCAGGAGAAGTACGAGTTTTAAGAACATTCGATAGAATCGGGCACACTAGAATATGGTTCTAGAGTAGTTAAATAGTTCGTTGAGTCAAATAAAGCAGATAGTTAATCTAAAATCCTGATTTTTGGCTTAGATCAATTTTGCTGGCGTTCCACAGGATCTGACATTGGGCCTATTTTAGTGTTAGTGTATATCTATGATATAGCTAAACATCTTCTTTGTTCGACATGGCTGTTTGAGCACCCAAAACACATGTTAAAATTGATGGGCAAGAAAATATTTAACGCTCAAACATTTTTTTAAATCTAAACATGCGCATCTGGGTGGTAATTTATATGTACTGGACACTGGACATCAAATGGGGAAAAAAGCAATTAAATATACTCCTCAAAATAATTGAAGGACCAATGCTATCAATTATAACATTGATGCATTTTGTGTAGAACGTATTTTGAAAACCAATTTTACGATCTAGCCTAAATTTTTCGGACACCTTTGACGCCCAATTTGCCAAGTGAAATGGCAAAAGAAAATGAGAGAAAATGTTACTAACAAGGATTTTTTGTCACATTAAAACTTGGCCTAAATGCATTGGAATGTCATTTTTTGTGTGTGATCCATGGACCACAGTACTGCATGAAATGAATGAAAAATGTTTTTAGATGCTAAAATCTCTGTTTTCACATGGCTGTATGGTGTTTTAATCGCGTCGATACCACCCACCTCTTCCTGTGAGAGAAAATTGTCCCTTTTGGTTGCAGCGTAATGGGCAGACTATGGGTTCAGATAACTGGTTTTGGCGTTTGTCTGTGACAAGCTTTAAACAATTCGTCGGGACATCTTTCTAACACTCAAAGGCATAGAATGACGATAAAAATCTGATTCTTGGTGGCCAAGTACACCCATTGTTTTCAGAAAACAAAACACTGTCAAAACTCCATTGTCAGAGATGAAAATGCTTGCTTCCCAGTATATTGAAACTGTTTGAAGAAATTTTTTGCATGCAAGCTGATCTGTTTAAAACAAAGTTTAATTTGATATCACTTTAATTCTACTCGAATGACCACAGAAGAATTTCTTTACCCCACCCACTGCCTTTTGAAAGTGTGTTTTTGAGGGTATGTTCCTTTGAGACACAGTTATGGCAGAATTAGGCATGGAAATCAGTAATGATGATTCTTGACTTATGGACATAAAGAATAGAAAACTTTGGGCCAAGTTTTACAGAATTTAAATGTTTGAGCTAATTATACTCGCATTCTAAAATCTTGGTCCTTTAATTATTTTGAGGAGTATATTTTGGAATGATGCGTAAATTTAAATATTAAACTATAGTGGAAACGTTCGCAACAAAATGTATATGTGTTATCTATTTGTCATTTGTACATGGTGGATGCTCTGTTCAAGATGCACTTATAAAGATCATTACAAAAGATCCAAAATGCTCATTACAAAAGATCGAAAATGATCATTACAAAAGATCCAAAATGACCATTGTAACAGGATAAACTAGATCTGTATCATTATAATATATGTACAAAGCTTGTGGGTGTGAAGTTTTAGTTGCTGCCTAATGCTATGCTGTAGCTGGGCCCACCGTGGCTCAACTTGAGGTTTTCTTTAGCATTCACTATCTGTGAGTCGTGAGCACTTTTCACTGTTTCATAATAGTGTGTTAATTTGATTATGTTGTTTCTCTATGATGTTACATTGCAAAAGCTAGGAATCCTCCATGCAAACTTAACGTTTTTTGTGCTTCAACAACAGCAGGATATAGAGCGAAGATTTGGTACCAGTAAAATGCATTTAAGCCCCCCAGTGGCTTTGGCTGCTGTCCGTTCTAAGACGGTGGTTCTGTTGTTGGTGATTCGTTGTTGATTGTTACACCCATTGTGGGATTCTGTAATTGTTCCATGTTTTGTTGTGCGTTACTTTGTGTCCATTCTAGTTTCGCAATCATCTCGATGGGGAAGAGAGAGCTGGTTGCTTTGCTTTGTCTTCCTGGTGTCTTGTGATTGTTATGTGGCTCTTCCTCACGATGCCACGGAATGCCTGCAGTTTGTGATTGTGGTATTTCCTGATCATATTATTTTAGATTATAAAATTCAATACTGTGCTCAAAGCTCTTCTGCAACAGCTAGGGCATTCCAGAGCCAGTATTATATGGACCTCGTCGCGAGAAAACCTGTACTCAGAGTTTCCGACAAAGCGAGACTCAAACCAGGCAGCTCAGCTTTAGAGACAAGCTAAAAATTTAAATTTTCACTTGTTTCAAGTTTTGACATGATACTTTCCAATTAATGAATAACAAAGGCGCTGATCATTCTGCGCGGATGCGCGGGCTGGTCTGCGCCTTTGTTGTTCGCAAATACCGGAGACAGGTTTATTCGCGTCGAGGCCCAATTATGGTGATATAGTTTATAAACTCAAAAGATCGTTGGAAAGCTTACAATCCTGATCATATAATCGTTGGTAGAGATTAATGAAATTTATGTGTAAAATTGTGAATAATTTCTAATCCAACATTTGTTATGGCTGTTCAAAAACGTGTCACTGAGATTGTTCTTTTGAGTGCACATACCATATGTTTTGGTTGAGAAATCAGAAAATACTTTTTTGATTACTACTCTTATTCTTAGGGTCTGTATCTGTATATGCTATCGTTAATGCTTACCATGTAAGGGGTGGGTCGTTACTAATGTGAAAACGTGCCAACCAACTCTATCGTTTAAACTATTTTAATTTCTTTGATTGTATGAATGGGCTTTGAAATAATATTTTGTGAATTTTGAAGTTGGGTAATCACCTTACTTCTGAAGCAGAGCTTATTGCTTTGCTTAATGTGTTTTGTATGCGCGTGTGTTTGTTTGCTTATAATCTGTTCTTGTGCCTGTTCCTCTTGGTACCCTATGGGGACCTACGATTATGGCCCTTTCTGGATTATGTGCGAGTAAACTGCATTTAAGCCCCCCCCCTCCCAGTGGCTGGCGGTAGTTCTGTTGTTTTCCATTCATTGTTTAGTAGTGATCTCATTGTTTGTGGTGATTTTGTGTTTGGTCCTTGTTTTGTTATTTTGTATATATTATATATAGGTCAGGATAAACAAAATTTTTGAGCCTGAAATTTTAATAAAATTTTAAAATATATTTTGGGCGCTCAAAAGAATGTCTGATTGAGATGGTTCTTTTGAGTACCCACAACATATGTTTTTGTTGAGAAATAAGAAAATTATTTTTTGGGGTACGCACTCTTAACTAAAGGCCTGTTGTATACTAAGTGTCCTTTCTGATTTTGCAATCATTTCGCGAGAGAGAGAGAGAGAGAGAGAGAGAGAGAGAGAGAGAGAGAGAGAGTTGGTTGCTTTACTTTAATTGTCCTTTTGCTGTCTTGTCGCTGTTAGTGTTCTGTGTCTCTTCCTTACGGTGACGTGAATTGGTCTTCAATGTGTGATTGTGATACATCCTGGCCACACTAACTTTTTACATTCACTTATGTTTTGTTTATAAATATCATTCAGAAAGTCCTATGAAGCACGAGAAAAAATTGATAAAATTCAATCAATAGACTTTCGTCAGATTATTTAAATGTTTAGACATTTGACAGGCAGAAATGAAATACATCTCAATCTAATATTTAGCCAATAATTAAATTCTCTTAAATTAGACATTGATGAACAGATGATTCCAGTGAATCTGTCAGTGCGGCCACATCTATCTTTTTTGACGTAAAGTGGTGACCTGCTTCCACAGAATCAATAGCAGTGTTGGTTTGCTGTAGATTGATATTTTTATTGCCATCACCTTAAATAGACTCTTAACATGCTGGATATTTAAGGCTTTGCCTACTGTGTAATTTTGCATGTTTTGTCGTCCGCTATTTTTTTTTCCAAAATCAACAGTCTTTCAGGAATACCATCATAGTGTCCAGCTGTTTGGATCCAGATCAGGTCCGACGTTTTGTCGGACCTGATTAGGGTCCAAGCTGTTTGCCAAGCTTATCAGCAGACAACAAGTTAAATAACCCTTACCATGCTGGATATTTTATATACTACACTCCTCCCCTATTGCTTTTATCCAAATGATTTGCAGGAATCAAGTTATCTCGTAACGTGCATTTACAAGCAAAGTGGAAAACAATCTGGAGCCTTATTAGATGGTTATCCATCTGGCCAGGCTCCACACTGTTTTCAAAACAGGATTTTAACAACAACAGTATCTAGGTCGAAGGTTTGGCGCCAGTATAATGAATTTAAATATTAATTCCCCTGATGACTCAGGCTGCTGTCCGTTTTTAAGGCGGTGGTTCTGTTGTTGTTGATTCATGTGTTTTATGTAACTCCCATTGTTTGTTGGGGTTCTGTATTTGGTCTTTGTTTTCTATATGCATTACTTAGTGTCCTTTCTAGTTTTGTAATCATCTTGACGAGGAAGATAGATAGCCGGTTGCTTTACTTGAATTGTCTTCCTGATGTCTTGTGACTGTTAGTGTTCTGGGGCGGCTCTTCCTCGTGACGCTATGGGTTGGTTTGCAGTGTGTGATTGTAGTATTTCCTGATCATTGCCACTTACTTTTGATATAGGTTCAGCTTAGTAAGAATCGATGACATTTCTGTGAAATCAGACGTGAAAGAGGCATGCCAATTATATAAGCTGTCTCCTTAATTGAACCTGAATGTATTAAATCTATCAAATGGAGGGTAAATAGAAATCAGACATGAGCACATATTTACTGTTTATTACATGTGAGTATCACGCATGCGAAATGGACATACTACAAACTAACATCTAAATAATCTGTAACTTTATAAGACTAACTTTTCCCAATTTAATCCCGTCACAAGACGCATTTTTGTGTATTAACAACAACAAAATATAGGGCAAAGATTTGGCGCAAGTAAAATGCATATAAGCCCCCGGTAGCTTAGGCTGCTGTCCGTTCTAAGGCGGTGGTTATTTTGTTGTTGATTCATTGTTTTATGTACCTCCCGTTGTTTGTGGGGGTTCTGTGTTGGTCTTTGTTTTGTTATGCAGTAGTAGTAATGGGGGGCACTCTGGGGACCGGGACTTTTAAGCCTGAAAAGAACTTAGTTTTTTTCAGGATAAAAAGTCCCGGTCCCCATAGATGCCGCCCCTGGTAGGCTTGAGTGACTAGCTGTGAATAACTTAGTTTATTTTAGGGGTATTTTGGTTGGGTCTATGATTGTGATAGTTTCCTGGTCATATTTACTGGTTGGGTTGTGATTATGATAGTTTCCTGGGCTGTTGGGAAATAACTGAGTCATTTTTGAGGGGAATAAAGGTTCTGCTGTGGTGATATATAAAATAACTTAGTTAAATTCAGCTTTGAAGATAACTTAGTCATTTTAGGGGGTATAGTATGTGGTGATATATGGTGTGTGTAATAGTCAAGGCTACTAAGTACCATGCGTCTTAGAGTCTCTTGGTCAATCAAGACCTCATCTCCTAGAGGCATCACTCTGTAGCGTTAACTAGTGTTTAGCTAGCCGTCTCAAGCTTACTACTACTGATTTTTTGAAAAGAACAACAAAGACTGGTGAACATTTCTATAACTTTATCGCCCCGCTAACTATAACTGATTACAATGACAGAGGATTAGGGCCGTCCCTCTGTTCATTGTTTACAATAATTTCCCTTAACATATTTACAACATATTATACTTAGGATACTTCTTTGAAAGGTGATGTGAATAATTATGACATTTACAAGTCTGTATTCTGTGTTTGAATAAAAAGTCAGGAGGAGCCATGCGTCTCATTCCATTCTTGGATAGGATGACTCTGGCATAGTTATAGATGAACCACATCTCGATATCTTTGTCATTCTGGTATAAATCTTCTCCAGTTCCATATAGTTCTTGATGAATGGCTGTGTTTAGATCTAGTCCTTTGTTGAGCTGGTGAATGATGTAGATACACCAAATTCCACATGTTTTGCTCCATGGACTCTGTAAACATTCTTTGTTATGGATCCATCTTGTAGAGTTTCTTTCAATAAATGGTAGAACATATTGTTCTTCTGGTGGTCTTCCATATGAATCGAAGTAGATAACTTGATCTCTTCTGAAGTAGATAGCCACCCAATGTTCTCCTGGATCTGTGGATATATCTGTATTTACAATGTAAGCCCTCATATCCAGTGGTTTCTTCTCTGGTAGTAAATCCTTGGCACATACTTCTCCTTTCACAGGTATATTGTTTATGACTTTGATAAGTTCAACAGTGTTCATTTTTATTCTGTTTCTGGGCTCTTCTCGTTTTCTTCAGTTTCCTTTTCTTCATAGGATTCTATGAGTTTCTTGGCCCAGTACGTCTTCCACTGTTCTGTTAAGTCACTTTGATTTTTCTTGAAGTACTGCCAGTTTTTATAGGCTTCTTGATTTTCTTCTGGCGTCAGGTGATTGATCCCTGTTGTAAAGTCCATAGGGTGTCGCAAACTGTCGCCATACAGATAGTTCCAGATTCTATCGTCAAAGTCTTTCATCACATCGTAGATGTTTAGGCCCTCTAAGGCTGGATCATGACATCCATAATCTTCAATCCATTCTCTTGGAGAAGTCCATAGACAGATATCGTGGTATTTCTGACTTGGGTGGTTCATTTTGCATCCATGACATTCATGCTTCGCACAGTCTCCAACTGCCATCTTTAGACAAGTCAATATGGCTTGTTTTAGAAGAGTCTTCATAAGACAATCAATATTCTCATTGTCTTCTACTTCTTTCTGTAAGGTACTCTTCTCATCTGATGGCTGGACTGTTGCACTGTATGCATCTGTTTGGTACATCAAGTCCTGTTCAATGAAGTATCCTGCATTCATCTTTAGTAATCTGTGGTAACTTCTCTAAGTCCGTTGATTTCTATCAGGTTGTCAAACTCTGCATACACAAGCACGTTGATCGTCTTGTCAAGTGATGTTGCAAACTGAAGCTCCAATCTGAGGTTCCCAGTTTTTATAGGGTGCAAATGAGACTGATCGGCTGCTTGATCTGGTGTCAAATCATATCCCCAAAAGCAGTAACCTCCTTTGTAATCTTCATAATCAATGTTGCAATTTTGGACCTGATTCTGACTTGCTAATGCTTGGTAAACAGATAGGAAAGACCTGAGATACTGATCATTTCCAAATCTAGGTTCAAATGGTTTTCCATAGACACTATGTCCATCACAAGTGACATCCATTTTACTTAGGTTGAAATGTTGGAAAAAGAAAGGATAAGTTTCCAAAGTCCCATTAAATGCCTCATTTAATACTAAGCCAATAAAAACTCGTTTTGGAAGTTGACCAGTGAGAAGATGGTCTTCAATTTTAGATCTTGTGCCACTACTGATTGTAAAAGTTTTGACTTCAACTCTTCTGATTGGAAATTTAGCATTATGATGAGCAATAGTTTGATTCAGTTCATTGCTAATGGCAGGTAGAAGCTGAACATTTCGTACTCTCAAGATAGCAGTATCAATTTTGATTTTTGCAGGAGAATTATCACTCATCAAACAAAACTGAGGAGATGATCGATTGAGTCTAAGTTTGAATTCTAAGCCATTAGGTAAATATTTTTCCTGCATAGCAAGATCCAAATGTAATTTACCCTGAAGCTCCACTGGTTTGCTTTTTGCTACGCGTTTGCCACGATCAGTGATAGATGCATTTGTTATATCTTCAAAAGCTCCTGCTTCATCCTCAGACCAAAATTCTGCTGCTTTCAGTTGATTATCTTTGACATCAGAACCATAAGAAAACAAATTTTCAAGGTATGCTCTGTATGGATACGTGTCTGAATTATTCGTGATCAATTTATTGTTGATATACAAATCGATGCCACTGAACATACTGTGAAAAAAGTTGTTAATTGGAAATACTTTTGCACCAGTTTCAAGATCTTCACCCGTTTGCTGTAAGATTCTGAATTTGATATACAGATACGCTTGAGATAAATCAGTGTAAAACTCGGTGTGAGGTGGAATTAGAAATTCAATGGGTGCATGATGACTATCGAGAGAAGCTATGGGATGATAATCATTCCACTGAGTGCCTTGCATGGTAGTCATGGTGGGTGGAATGGATTCCATATCCAATTCCGTTTTAGTGCAATCGCAAGAACCTTGTTGAATCATTTTTCGTCAAATATATCTTTTTCAAATACCAGACGTTTAATTGGATTAAACTTTTTTGCTCTGCTTTTAAAACCCCTCTTAACAGTTTGGTGTCTAGATTGAGACTGAGGCTTTTTGCGTTTTTGAGTTGAATTTATAGCCAACTGATTTATAGTAGACTGACCAAAAGATTTCAAAGCTGTTTTTCCTCTTTGTTTTAAAACTTTTTTTACATTTTCACCACCCACAATGTCTTTTAGAGCTTGAACCCCTTGATCTTTAGCTACTTTTTTCACGCTTTTTAAACTTGCTTTTGCGACAGGTTTTAAAATTGGAATCACTGTTCTCAATGCAGCTTTAAAAATGGATCCTAAACCATTGCCATATTGTCTTGAAACGCCTCTGTACACGGGAAAGTCTCCTTTCCCAGATTGAAGAGACATAATGCTTCTCGATTGTTTCAACATTATTCTTTCTGTCGAAAATGTAGTTTCACTAACGTTTTCCCAGAGATAAATGGCACATTTTTACCTGTATCACCTTTTATACTAATGTGCACCTGATCTATGAAAGATTTGCCACTGGAACATAGTGTACATTGACAAATTCTTGATGTAAATGATTGTTTTCTCTTTTACTTTCAAATGGCAATACTCTCAAAATAGGTGCAGTAACATCACCAATAAAAGTATAACTTGCTAAATCAGAGTAAATGTAAAGTTGGTGAATTTTTGTATTTAAATCCACACCATATCTGAAAATGTATTTTTCATTTCCTAATGGTTTATCAAAATAATTTCTATCTACACCTAATATTTCTGCAATTGCCTTTGGAAAAATAATTTGGACTTTTGTAGGATCTTGAACATCAAGTTTGACTCGAGCACTGTTTCACCATAATTGATTGAAATGGTAGCATTGCTATTTTTTAGTGTCAGTCCATATCGAAAATTGATGCTTTTTTGAATTTCTTCAACCAAATGGCGTGGAGAAGCATAATAACCATTTTGGATATAGATTTTTTGGTCTACATATGAATCATACTTTGTACAGTTATCAATGTCTTCACACATTTTTCTATCAGTAAATCTTAAAATCACATAATTGTTTTCCTTAGTGATATTATTTACTTCAGTTGGAGTTATGACTTCTACCAAACCTACTTCCCAATTATCTTTTTCAATTTGTATGGAATGATCTAATTTCACTTTAAAGTCACATTGCGTATTTTTTGAAAATGTACTGAGTGAACTATCACTCAAGAGTGTCAAATAAAAGTTGTTTAGGTTTGAGTTTGGGTGAATCTGTTTCGTCAGTAGAAATTGGATTAGTTTGTTTTCTAAATTTTAAACCTGGGGATGGTAGTATGTAACCGATAGAACTACTGAGTAAAATTAACCACAATTCTTTATCTGGACTTCTCAGACTGATTTGAACTAATGATGTGACAATGATCATGTAAACAACAATGATCTGAGCAAAAAAAGTGAACCGATTTTTAACAATTCGATCACGACCTTCTGCAGATTGTACTGAAGCAGTGTCACCACGTACAAATGATCCTCTGAGATCCATTTTCATGCTTTTATACAAGATCAGATTCTAAAATCCAACTGTCAAATTTCGAAGGATACCCTTTCCAGTGAACTTTAATTTCTTTCACCCACTTTTTTCCTACTTTACGTTTTCTGTGATCTAAAACAGAATCAATTTCGTAAATTTGCTCTTTCTCTACACGTTGTAACTCGTGTGAATAAAAAGTACCTTTGACCACTTCACCCTCAAGATCTTTTATTTTATAGGTGATAGGAATCTGAGTTTTGACCACTGCTAAAATTTGAAATAATTCTTGTGTCCAGTTTGGTAAATAACCTTTATCAAATGTGCGTTTTGTTTTATTGATACGCACAAAATCACCCACTTTGAATTTTGGTTTGACTTTTTTAGAATTCGATTTGCCATATAAGTTTTCTGACACCTGTGGTTCATTTTTAAGAGTCACAGACACAGGTGCACATTTAATACTTCGATGATAAGCGTGATTGTAACCATGTACTAATTTGGGAAGAATGTCTACATATCTCAAAGTGCGATGATGAGTAAAATATTTCCACATGCGAGTTTTCAAAGTTCTTTGAAAACGTTCCACAATACTGGCTTTGGTTTCAGGATTTTCAGTAGTGAAGAAATGAATCTTTTTAGTTTTCAAGAAATTTTGAAATTCTTTATTTTTGAATTCAGTTCCTTTATCTGTTTGCAAACTTTTTGGACATCGTCCACTTTTTAACACAGATTTGAAAGCAATCACTAAAGTTTTCCCAGTTTTATCTTTAATAGGTACCACCCATGCATATTTTGAAAATACATCTATGATGCAAAGTAAATATCTATGTTTGTCATTGAACTTTGATAATTTTGATAAGTCTGCCAAATCTGCTTGCCATTGAGTATCAATTCCAGCCACTACCGTTTTGCGTCGCAAAAACTTTTTACGAATAGGTTTATGTAAAGTATAAGTTTGTTGTTTTCTTAACCAGTCTCTAATATCTTGAAGTTTAACTTTTTTGGATGATTGTTTAGCAAGTTTGTACAAAGCTTGTTCACCTGCATACGCAGCAGGACTTTTAGGATTGTAATACAACTGTTCAAGCTTCATTGTAACTGACCCAATGAGAAGAAAACTCTTCTTTTATACGTTTTTTGGTGGCAGATAAAAGCGCAGGGGATGAAAAATGGTCTTTGATACGTTTTCTGACACCCAAACTCTTTGCAGACCTGACAGAAACGGGAATACGACTTGCTGTTTTTCTGATGGTGCGTTTTTGTTTGGGAGTAATATAATCCGTTTCGGGAGTTTCTGGAGCACGATGCATCCAGTCCCACCTTTCCCTATTTCCAATCACATCTTGGGGAATATTCATGTCTCTTAAACCTTCTGCAAAAGCTTGCCAACCTGTAGGTTCACTGCCTTTTCGATGTCTAATGACATCATTGACCAAATCAATAATATTAGACCCTGGAATAGATTTGCCATAAAGTTTGACTGTACCATCATCTTCCCAGGACACATTTGGGTTAGTTTTTAGAAGTGAAACTAAAAGCTGAGCTTTACGTTTCATGGTGGAGGGTACACTTTCTATGACCAATTGATTCATTTTGGAAGAACTAGGGTCAGATTGGGGAAAAAGAGATGTTTCTTTTAAAGCTTTTTGATGAGCCGTTTTAAATTTGTGCAAGGTCTGGCCATACAATTGAGATTTTTCAGCTTCAGACAAATCTTCATTGGCCATGACAGAAGATAAGTCTCTTTGAAGACTGGCTGTGGCAGATACATTAGGATCAGGAGGCAGTCTTGGTTTTTGAATTTGTTCCTCTTTCCATCGTTTCATGTCTTCCCAAAGTTTAAATGGCACAACAGCCATTTTACGACCATCCATATTTTTATTTTTTGATAATTTCACTTAAGACAGAACCTATGATAGGAGCAATTAAAGGTTTTAACAATAATCCTAACAAAGCTCCACCTTTTTGATTAATAATTTTCTTTTTTGTGTCAAGTGGAACTTGCTTAGAACTCAGTAAACGTATATGTTGCTTTCTAGCTCGTAACTGATTCTTTTGAGCATTTGTCAGACGTACATTGCCTTTTATAAGATTGATGCAACATTCCCCTACACAATCAATGACTTCTTTAGGAGATTCTTGAATCATTTTCTTACGACATTTATTGGATAAATGAGTCAATCCTTCCAAAAATGTACCATAAGTTTTAATCAGAGATTTTTTTCTCATTTTATTTTGCAATTTTCTACGACGTGTTGTTGTTACAGCCATGTTTATGAGTGTGTACAAACATTTGATTACAGTCCTTTTATAGTTTTTTCTTAAAAATGAAGTCGACGACGTTCAGAATGAGGTGGCGATGGATATTTGTTTGGATTTAACATGTGCATGGTAGCACCAAATCCATGTCTTTTTAACAAATCTTGTGCTCTCAAAGGAGTAAATCTTGCTAAATTTATGGACGATCGTCTTGCATTTGTGTTTGGAGAATCAAGACCTAAATTTTGCCATGAGGCAGGACTTTTACTTTTACGTTTTGTTACAAAACGATCATCAACCTTTCTTTTTTTCTGTTTTCTAGGTTTTTTCACTGATTTTTTCTTAGGTTTTTTAGTTTTCTTATTAAATTTTCTCATCAACTTATTTCCATCCCATCGAATCAGACTTCGAATGATCACACCACCAAAGAATCCACCACCTCCAGGTTTTAAAATGATACTACGTTTTACTTCAGGATCAACAATTGCACTTGCTAATTTTCGAACATCATCCTGATGTCTATCCATAAATTTTTGAGTTTGTTTAGGTAATTTCATTTTACCCTGAACAATTTTTCGAGCTGCCAAAGAAAACCATTTGATCATTTCAATTAAACCTGCATTTAAGAGTGATTTTCTTTTATGACTATCATGTTCTCTGCTTAAATTATACAGAGCACGTATCAGATTAGCTGATGTTCGTTGAGCCATTTTGACATAAATGATGGATTTGAACTCAAACACACCTTTTTATACTCCTGGAAAATAGACAACAGGTCCTTGTTGATCTGATTTTGTAAACCAGTTTTGAAAAATATGTGTTCTGAATCTAAGATAATCTGGTGTATTTGGTTTCAAATCGACCAATAAGTATCCATGAGGTATAGATGTGGCATCGTTAAACGCATGAATCATATGTGGAGCTTGAAGTTGATTTGCTAATACTTTGATTTGCATCTTATCTCTTGGACTTTGAAATAAAACTAAATAATGAGCATTCAAACTGATGGTGCGAGAAGATTTACTTTGTTGAAATAAATTTTGAGTGATGTACACCACACTTGCGTTTCTATGATGTCCTTTTCTTGTAAACCATAACTTAATTTTTTCTTCATCTTTATCTCCTAACATGTCATCAAAAATCACCAAGTGAGTTGCACTGGGATCAGTGACAATTTCATCTTCATCATCGGGAATACCTTGAATAAATTTGATGTTTGACCCCTCACGCTCTTGTAAGATATTATAAGATTTTTGCCATTCCTTGTAACACCAAACAATACGTTGGGGTAAAATATCAAATAAATCTTCTTTAAACTCAATCATCTTTTTAACAAATTCAGTTTTACCCGATCCACTTGGACCAGAAATAAAAATATTAGAAGGATGTTTAAAAAACAAACTTCCAATATCTTGATTTGAGGCCAACTGGTGTGTAGAAAGCGCCATGTCTAACTGTGAAAAAATAACAAAGACAACTTTATTTATACTCAAATTTTAATGAACATGAACCAACAGTTTAATACATAATTTAAAAAAGAAACAGTTTAATACATCAAAGAAACTGTACAATACATCTGACACAGTTCAATACATGTTTATCAGAAATAATACATGATCATCAGAACTACTCTATGCCAAATACCCATAAGGAACAGTATATCCATCTCCAATAATGACACGTTTAGTATAAGTGAACCGATACGTCTTGGATTGCAATTCAGTGGTCCCAGTCTTGTCTTTATGTTTTCTGATCCGATGGTAGTTGACAGTTTCTCTAAAGTCTTTTGTATCTTCCTTCACCAAGTTTAGCATTCGATTAAAGTGAATGACTTGAGATGTATTGTAATCTAGAGTGAGTCCTTTCACTTTGCAAGTTGATTTCCTCTTTCCATCTTTGTCCACAAATTCATAGCCATAGTTCTTCGGTCCCATGCCAACAAATTTCACAATTCTAGCATTGGGTACTTCATCTGTCCATTCTCCAAGTCTGTTGTTGACAATAGTAGGATTCCATAAATGGGGTTTGTGATGATAAATGATAGAGTCTGTATCAAAGTAGAGTACACGTTCATTCAGCTTTTCCAAGATTCCATAGAGCTTCAATCTGGCTTGAGCAGTGACGAGGGCTGCGACAATCACATTACTGCAAGCATGTGGCTCCACACTAGATTCTGTATCCTCCCAGTTGACCAGTAGAAGATTTTCTCTGCAAATATCCACATTCTTGACAATCTTGTTTGGATTCGTCACCAGATCAAAGAACTTGGCAGGTTCTGAGAAATATTCTGTCTTGGTCATATTGTCTCGCTGTGCCAATTTTCCCCAGAGACTGTTTAACATGACCTTGGCAATAGCTCTCATTCCTTTATTCTTCTCAACATTCTCCAATCTGATTCCTTCAGCTTCTAAATAATCTTGCTTGAACTTGATCTTATCTTGCTCTGTCTTGCACCAATCAGGATAGCCACTTGATTCTTGTTTGATTCTCAGAAATGTATCGATATAGCCAGCAAAATTCCCTCCTTCTCCAGATGCTTTATCATATTGAGCTGTCTCTGAGAAATGCCAGACTTCATACACGTCCAATAACTTGTAACCCCTGTCCAAAGCCTCAAACAATTCGATGGTAACCCAAGTCCCTGTAAAACTTCTATTTTCTTCCTGTAAATGAGTACATCTCATATGAGGATCTGTCTTTTCAGCACAACTTCTACACAATGGAAACATCAATTTCTGACTGCATTTTTGAGGAAGTACTGGATGGTACAAATTGGTGGGTGGTAACACTTTACACTTGATCAATCCACAGTACTGTCTGATATTGTCTTTGTCAATATTCTCTTGAGAATAGATGGTGGGATGTCCAAGTGGAAACAGTCCGTACTTGCAAACATATGGGTAGAGTGAACACACATCGATGTACTTGATTTCTTCACTAGAGGATTCATCGATTTCCTGATAGAGTTTGGTCGAGTTAGTTCTTCCACCAAATAAAGCATCTCTTGGTCTCAAAGGGTCTAAGTTTGTAAATTCTGAGTCCACCAAAGATCTAAAGTCTGGATCTTCTTTGTATCTCTTGTCATAGTCACATTCCCAAAGTTCCACCACCTGATATCCAGCTTTTTGTAACTCTTCACTCTTGCCAACAGTCAAAATATACAACTGATGCATGCTCAAACACTGATGATGTTGAACTCTGTTTCTGTCTGGAAAATGAGTAGGACATCCATGCCAATAACACCCATAGAATTCAAATACAGTTCGAGATTCTTCATGGTAGCCATCCACATAATGTCCATTGATTCTCTGTTCACCACCATTCAATGCATGTTTGATCTCAATACCACGTGTCTTAGCTTCACTTTGAATCCATCTTACAGCTTTGATAGAGTAGTTCTTTTGATTAGGATAGCCTTCAGGTGGGATGATGGCAATACTGTTTTCAGGCATATGATTCTTTCTCCAAACTTTTGAACAAGCTTGAGCGATAGTGCAAGCTTCAGACAAAGGATCGAGTCCACTAATGTTGATCAATTCTTGTCTGAAACAAGCACATCCTCGTCTTAGAATATCAACATCACTACGACAGTATTCTTCCATCTCCTGTCTGAAGTCAAATATAGCACCACTCTCAATTTTCCCTTTATGCCAAGCTAAAAATACCTCACGATCCTTGACAGACATCTGACCAGGATTGTACATGTCCACAGGAAAGTAAGGTCCCACATACTTTTGGTTTGCCAGTGTATTTGCAAGATGAGGAAAGTAACCTTTCTTCATCTCTGTCAAGCCAAATGTATCTGGGAAATTAGCCAGTCTCATATGCAAAAACTGATAAGAATCAAGGAATGTGACACGTCCTACTTTCATTCTAAGTATAGTATTTCCATTCATGATCACTTTAGGTTTCACTGTACCATATTCTAAGATATAGTGTAAGATGAACAGACCATCATATCCTCCAAAATTATGTGCAATACATGTCACTCCTTTATTCTCATCTCCTAAAATCCAATTGCAAAATTGTGGTAAAGTGTCTATGCCTTCGAAGATAAATTCTCTCAGACCTGTTTGTGTTGAACACGTTTGACAAAATTTATCTATGGGCAAATCCATGCAATCATCACAAGCTTTATGAGCAACACAGAAATTCACCTGATGTGTACCAGTTTCTTGATTTGACTCGAAATCAAAGAAGATGAAACGAGATTTCTTAGGTTGAGAAACCTCTTCTTCTCCTTCATTTTCAGTCATCTCAGATTTACATTCATAACTTTGAATATAGCATTGATGATTGGGTCCAACAATCTCTTTACAATTCCTACATTTTCTCTGTCCTGGGCATACATGATTTTTCTTTGCACCCACAATCCTAAAATTACATTTACCACAATTATACACAAGTTGACAAATAGATTTATGTTGCTTAGATTTCATTGCCTTATGCTTAGCAAAACAGTCCCTACTACGAAAAGTTCTTTTACAGTCCATACAACGTATCTTTTGTCCAGGAATACAAGGAATGTCACTATAACAATCTTCACATCCATCAGCACATCTATGGTCTCCTCTTTGTTTATACCCAACATCACAATACTCGCAGTAATAGCTAGCACCCAGAAATCCTGTCACCTTGGTAATCGCATCATAGTGATCTACTCCATTGTAGTAAATATGGATCACTCTCGTCTCAGGCTTCTTCTTGAATTGTAGTGGAAATATCAGTCCATCTTTAGGATACTGAGAATGGACTTTAATCAAGTACTTCGGAGCAAGTACAGATTGGATCTTCTTGTATTCCTCAATACCACAAGACTTGGTATGAGGAATTCTGGCTTGATCCAATAACTTCATGGCTTCTCTGGTCTGCATAGATTTGGTTGACTTTCGTATATGTTCCCAATTCTTCTTCCAAGTTTCTGATTCTTCTTTGTCCGCATTGCATTTCGCCACCACCACAGCTCTCGCCATACACATTACATCTTTGGTATTGTTGATCTGGATAATACTCTGTTTATTCTTTCTCATATTATCTGACTCAAAATAGAGACCGGCATGTAATGGTTTCCGTCCACTGCCTACTGGAAGTCTCACCACTGTGACTTGAATAGTCATCTGTCCATCATTGATGCGAAAATTCTCATTGGACTGGAGCACTTTCATAATCTCTTCTAACACAGCTTCTCCAGTCATAGCTGAGACATCTCTCCATGTCACAAAGACACCAAGTTTCAATCCAGGATGAAGAATAGTCATCCGCATCTTATCATTGGATTCCATCTGGCATCTTTCTTTGATGTCTTCAACCAGCTGATCAAACAATCTTGATATGAACTGATATGGCGAAACATTGTCAGGGAAAGTCTTGATGTTGAGTTGAAATTCTTTCCCTTGAGCTCGAAATAATCTCGATTTCTTCTCGTTGACTGCCTTGATAGTATAGTAAGAAGTCAAATCTTCATCATCTTCATCGTCTGAATACATAGTCTTAGCTCTTCTTTTCCTTGGTGGTGGTCTTATATAATCTTCATCATCTGAGCTCTCTGTGTCTGAATAATTGACCAATTTTGGTTTAGGCTCTTCATCATCAGAAGTGGGTGGGGTATTATCTCTCTGTCGTTTAACCATCTTGACTGTTCGAAGTTCTGTAGTGAAATGAGGCTGCAATGGAAATGCGAGCTCAATTTATACTGGAAAAACCCAGATTTTTCTGCAATCATCAGTTGAAATTTCACAGTTGAGACTCAGTACCTGATTTTTTTCACATTGTGTCAGGCGAGACTACATATTATTTTTACTAGGTCTAAAGTGCAGGCGAGACTACATATTATTTTACTAGGTCTAAAGTGCAGGCGAGACTACAATTTTTGAAAATTTGCAAGAAGTATCAGGCACTGTATAAACAGCACCATTACTCCCCCAGTACTATCCTAACCTCGGAATCCCTGGCGATTGAAACTGTCTCAAATACAAGTCAAATTCCTGCATGTCTCTATGGACCAGAGAATTTGAGGCGGAGCCACTCCAACCCGAAGGCTGGCGCCCTTAAACAGCCGAAGCTGCTCTACCTTTTTAAATGCATATTCAACAGTTTCTGAAGCACAAAGCTTCTCTACGGGCCTCGGCGGATGTATAGAGTACCAGTGGTCAGTTATTTTTGTTCAAACACTATCTCTACTGACTTAATAAGCAAATATTTGCGATTCATATATATAGTTATCCTATCACAGAATAAGTTTGAAATGGTGTCTCAAATTTGCATACACCATCCCATAATAGTTTTCATGCCTTATAGTATGTAAAATCAATAACTTGAAAATAAGAGCTATCTTATGGTAAAAATTTGAAGTAAATCGGATAAAAAATACCCGAGATATTACAAATTTTTACCGTTAAAATTTTCTTATTCAAGGGAGATAATTTATTTGCATGAAAAAAGCAAGAACCGGATTTCTAAAAAGTAAAATCATATTTTCCCAATAGCTTGAGTTTGCCTGGATCGATTTTCAAAATTTTTGCACCCTATAAAAGCTTAGAACAATTGCTATCTTATCACATTAGAAATAATTCATTTGCAGGTAACACATAAAGAGAGCAAATCAGTTATGGCATATCAACTACCGACAGAAATACAACATATGATATGGACTTATTCGATGTACAATTCAGCTAAAGGGTTAGGATTCAGGAAGCAAATTCAAGAAGGATGGTTTAAACTTAGGTTGAGACGCTTGTCAAATGCTTTAGAGACTAAATCTCAGGACATCTATCACCAAGAACTAGGTCAACTACTTCTAAGCATGGACGAATTACTTAATCTTCCTGGCGAGATGCGCTTAAGATTTCATACGGAGATGCTCAAGATACATTACTCCAAATTTCACAGTATTGATAAAGCTCGTGTTTGGGTTGTAAGAATGAAAAATTTGACAATGGATAAACTTTACTCTATTCGTACTCGTGACACAGATATCAAGTATTTTTTGAATGGAATTATCTATGACAGTAATAAGTTTTATGGATGTTTGTACTTAAAGGAAGAAACTCCTAAGCATCAGGTCCAATGGTTATTGTCTGCATGGAATACTCAAGATGTATCTTTATCTGTGGCATCTTTAACAGCTGCAGGGATTAACCACTTTATAACCAGTGAACTGATTAGGTATATAAACAGACCAGATTCATATAACGTTGCCATTGGACATTATACTCCAAGACAGATAGAACCACAAATTATTTTGAAGTTTCCAAGTCGTGAATCTGATTATCTGCTGAATAACTGAATATGTATACGATCACCAAAAGTCTACCAGTGTGCTTAGATCAAATTTTACATTTTGATGTCTACAAAATAACTTTAGACCACATCTTATCATTAGAGCCATCCAGTGCCGAGTTTTTGAAAACGAGAGCAGGAATCAAGAACTGGTTAAACCGATTTGAGACATTTGATACATTCAGATTTTGGACTAAACGTAATGCTCGAGAGATGTTGAGAATCATTAATGACACTCCTGTCACCTATATGGATTGGTTAACTTATGTGGCAAACAGCGAAAGTGTGATTTCTCACATCGAAGCAGTATTGAAAGAAATTCAACAAGCCTCAGAAGAAGAAGATATGGATTATAAAGATCTCATTTTAAACATAGATAGCTTGATCACGATATAAAAAGAATGATCAAGTCATTTTGATCATCATATCTGAGTTCAACATCATGGAAGAAGCAAGAGAGAAGAAATATTTGGAAATTCCACTTTCCAAGATATTGAAGTTCAGACCTTATAGAAGATTATTGTTCTGCATTTACATCTTATTTTCTCATGATGAGATCACTTTGGAAGAGATTCAACAGAAACTCAATAGTCCTGAAACTTTTGAAGATTTCAAGAGACTTTGGTGGATCAGTATCAGTTATTTGATGGAAAAAGAGACACTGATCACATTTGAGAATTGGAAAAGATGTGTCGCTGACAATCCTAGTGTGATCGAATTTCTCTACAATCATAGAAGAGACAAAACTATTTCTGGACTATAAAAAGGTGGACACCAGTGAGAGAGAATCATTTCACTTCTGACTTTCAAAGAGTAAAGATGGCAAACAGTAGAGATCCAAGGATGGCTAAAGTCTATGATAAGAAGAGCATCTACTATCATTGTGTATCATTGAAGAAACTTTTATCTCAAGAGGAACAAGCTTTGATGCAGCCATTAGAAGATAGTTTGAGACAACAAGACAAGTTGAGACCACCTTATGGAGAATGTCACCATTGTCATGATACGGGGCATTGGATTGGAGATTGTCCAGAGGCTTAGAAATTAAGAGAGCAACAGATGTCTACAGATAAGAAGAAGCCTGCATATGGACAATGTTTTATCTGTGGACTTGCAGATCATTGGGCTCCAAATTGTCCTAAGAGAGAAGAGGATTTTACATCTCAACAGTCTTCTATATCTACAGAGAAGCAACAGACTGAGTCTTCAGTATCTACAGCGAAGCCTTCAAGGAAACGAAAGGCTCCTGAACCAGATATATCTGATATCAGTCCTAAGAGAAGACGCTTGGATACTCGTTCAAAGAAGACAGCCATCCGTACAAAGACAGGGAAGAAGCCTTATTGTTTCATTTGTAAATCAGATTCTCACACACCTCGATCCTGTACAGAGATGGTGGCGGAGAACTGGGATAAACCAATTTCTAGTGATGAACCAGACAGTGACTCTATAGTGCATATTCATTAAAGACTGGACTTAAAGGATTTATAGTGACGATCAGTTCTGTTTTTAAGATACATGTAAGTTGTAAATAAAATTACAGTGTTGAAATTGTGTTTGTTTTTTATTTTGAGGTTATTCTTTAACGAAACTAATTGAGTAGCCCTGAAAAGGACTGTTTGTTTTAAAGTCTCCTAAGTAACAAAATATTTCTTACTTAGAAGATTTTAAAATAGGTCGCACAATGGCTACAGGTTTTCTGGAACCAATCCCTCTACGAGCAAGAAATTGCTCTAATCCCAACTTATTTTGCTGTCTCTCCACCTCTTTCCAATCTTTTCGCTGCAAAGCAGCACACAACTTAGTCAAGCTGAATTTTTCAAAGAACTTCATTTTTTAAGAGAGACACAAAGTACGTTGGGTTATATAGTTGGATAAGTGGATTGACCTATATTCTACTCCTCCGCTAGAGAGAGCAACTTTAATCTGATTGGTCCATTTAAAGATCACGCCATAATCACCCCATTACTGTGAACATGGTTAGGAAATACTACAATCACACATATCTTAGGCATAGCCTTACATACAAAACTAAGTGCAACATATTAAGTTATTCTTTCTTGAAGAAATGGGTGGCCCTGAAAAGGGCCGGTTTGGTGGTTATATTACCACAAAGGCAAAAATTTAGGAGCAGGGGCATCTACTGGGGCGGCCACCACAGGCAGGGCATCGCACAGCCCACTGTTCTACGGTTATAGTTCTTCTCACTGGTATGTAGAAGGGTGGATGGTCTGCTTCCGCATCCCAATCCTCAGACACATGAGGTGTGGGGGAAGAATTATCTCCCCAATCTTCCTCCTCGTCACTGATAGTTTCCACCTTCACTTCCATTTTCGCATCATTAATCAAATTTTCGACCCTTCGACTCATCTCCAACATCTTCTGATGATTCTCAATCATTTGCAGAAGAAGTTCGCCTGTATCCTTAACACCATTCACCGTCTCCAGTAGCCTTCTAGTAGCATCAACCATAGTCTTGCCCTGCTCCTCTAAATGCTCCAAACGCGAATCCAAATTGCAAGCCATTTTGTTGTTGTTGTGTAACACAAGAACAGAATGAAGAATTTGAGATTTGAAACGAGCTTTTATAGTTTTCAAAGGGATTGACCTACATTGAACTCCTACGCTAGAGAGAGCAACAATACACTGATTGGTCAGTTCATTTATTTTCACCCAATCAGAGTTGACTTGATTTCTTGAAACGCGGGAACTTTAAACTAGGTCAATCCGCTTGACAAGTATAAAAGGCTTGAACACACTACACTTTCACCATTCATAATCATGGAGCCATCACTGACAATAGATGATATGATCAACAATCCTGACCTTTTGCTATCAGCAGTGAATGAGACATTTGCTAGCGATACGACACAACAGTATTATACGCCGCAAACACCCTCAGCGTATATGCCTCAACCTGTTCAACAGATGGTGCAAAAACAACAGTCAAAGACTCAAGTCAGTTAGTCTTACTCAAAGAACTAAATGAGTTAAGATCTAGAGTGAAGAACTTAGAAGAATTGTCTCAGCAACGTGCACAGCAGCAACCTTTAGAGATGCCGTCCATCCAGATTCCTATTAGACTTGACATTACGACAAATGATCAAGATACCAGTCAAAACATAGGAGTTGGAAAAGCAACTAAGAAAATTAGAATTACTAAGAGGAAATGCTAAAAATCACCTAGACAATCAACAAACAGCCCTTTTCAGGGCTACCACTTCCCTAGAAAGAATACCACTAAACTTGCTAAATAATTACACTAGTTAACGCTACAGAGTGATGCCTCTAGGAGATGAGGTCTTGATTGACCAAGAGACTCTAAGACGCATGGTACTTAGTAGCCTTGACTATTACACACACCATATATCACCACATACTATACCCCCTAAAATGACTAAGTTATCTTCAAAGCTGAATTTAACTAAGTTATTTTATATATCACCACAGCAGAACCTTTATTCCCCTCAAAAATGACTAAGTTATTTCCCAACAGCCCAGGAAACTATCATAATCACAACCCAACCAGTAAATATGACCAGGAAACTATCACAATCATAGACCCAACCAAAATACCCCTAAAATAAACTAAGTTATTCACAGCTAGTCACTCAAGCCTACCAGGGGCGGCATCTATGGGGACCGGGACTTTTTATCCTTAAAAAAACTAAGTTCTTTTCAGGCTTAAAAGTCCCGGTCCCCAGAGTGCCCCCCATTACTACTTGCAGTACTTTGTGTCCTTTCTAGTTTTGCAATCATCTTGAAGAAGAAGAGAGAGCTGGTTGCTTTGCGTTTATTGTCTTGCGGATGTCTTGCTACTGTATATGTTCTGTGGCTCTTCCTCACGGTATCGTGGGTTGGTCTGCAGTGTGTGATTGTGGTATTTCCTGATCATACTCACTTTTTGAGCTGGTTAGATGGACCTCGTGAATATGTGTTTTCTTTTCTTCAAACGGGGGTTTACAAGCTATTCAAGTACTACGAAACTCATACGAATTTGCCGAGATACGATTAACATATGAACTATTCCCCCGGTAGATTAGGCTGCTGTCCGTTCTAAGGCGGTGGTTCTGTTGTTGTTGATTTATTGTTTTATGTACCTCCCACTGTTTGTGGGGGTTCTGTGTTGGTCTTTGTTTGGGTATGCATTACTTAATCTACTTTCTAGTTTTGCAATCATCTTGATGAGGAAGAGAGAACAGGTTCCTTTGCTTTTATTGTCTGTTGGATGAAACTGGTGTCTTTCAATTTGTTTTTAGATGCCCCCCCTAGATCCCAAATGCCCTTTACATATGTTGTAAATATTTATAGTGACATGCCGTTGTCCAAATGGCATCTTGGGTCTAGGGGGAGAAAGCATCTAAAAATAAACTGAAAGACACCAGTTTCATCGTTTCAATAACAAACGACACAATTTTAGGTGTATTCCGTCCACATGCGCATAAGGAATACCGTAAGGAGCATTCCTAGCCTTAACATTTAGCACTTTTACTTTTTTAAAACTAGCAATGCATTTACTCAAAGTCTGGTCTAAACGGAACCCAGCTTAAAGACGTAAAATGCACGTTTTAACGGTATTGTAAATGGTAAATCGCTTTGAAACGCATTTTGTTGCGTACTATGCATATTTTACTGCTGAACTACACCAATTTTAAAGACATTATGGCAATTTGTAAATTTGGTGTTTATATTCATGTCAACTAGGGAAAATATACGCCTTATCGCTAGAACTTCTTATAATGTTGGATAGCTGTATTTCAGTTAAGCATTTATATGGCATAGACAGACATCGCTTGTTTGTCACATTGTGGGTTGTGCAATATAATCGCTTCCTCGGAAAAGAGAGACGCACTATTAGTTGCTTTCACATATTGACCAATCAATACACAAAGCTATGCAAGACAACTCTGTGAGCTCCTGCTATGAAACCAAAAACAAAACTCTAAGCACTACCCGCTTTTACCAATGCTGATGTCACAGTAAACATATGCTTACACATATAGTATCTTGATGCATAGCACACCAAGGTGAAAATGAGTGGGCTATTCCAGCGGCACATGTATACCATTCTCCATTATGGAAGTAACTCATGTATAATTTAGTCAGTTTCTTACCATGTGATACAATGGCTATCTGGATAACTGCTAGTGTAGATCTCTATCAGCTGGAATTTAAAAATGATATAGCCAGGTTCTGCAGGATAAGATGTAAAACACAAAAATATTCACAATACAAATATTTTAATGACATTGACAACATTAACGACACATTTTTATTACTTGTATAAGATAAAACTACTACACTGCTAAAATATTTAAAGGTACACTTCATTTAGGTTCCCATATGTGATATTAAATGATAATCTCCGTCCAATAGACCGTGCGCGGATCCAGAAAGTTTGGACAGAGGGGTACAAATTTGATTTTTTTTTTAGTTTGATGAGGGGAGGAAGGATCTAAATACCACTATAAGCGGGCCATCATCGGCCCGCAAGCGAAACGCCATTTAATTGGCGTTTCACTGATGTGCCGGTGATGGCCCAACATTGAATTCTGGCTTGGTAGCTTTGTGATTTTTCAGGGGATCCGGACCAGTATGGATAAGAAACCCAAAATTTTTGTGATTTTCAGGGGGGGGGGGGGGTCTGGATCCGCTCATGTAAATGGCAAAACATGTAGTGCTCCTTTATTTATTTTGAGCTGTGTATATACATGTACGCACACTCATGTGCAGTTTATCACTAAACATAACCCGAGTCCTGATAGCTCCAAGTAACCACTTAAGTGGAACTGAATTTGGGATACAATGGGTTTAGTTAATAAGGCATTCCAATTAGTTCATATCGAAAGATATACTATACAAAATGAATTTAGCATTTTTTTTCGTATGGGTAAATCCATCCACATAGGATCTTGAATTTCATTTTCTGGCCCAGAGCAGCGGACAAGGATTTCCGTGTAAAAACTTACAGCATTTTTAAATGCAACGGCTGTGCTAAAGTGACGTTAGATTTTAAACCTAGCGGACAAAGTGGGCATTTCTGGTCATTAGGGGAAGCCGATATCATTTTCAAGTGATTGCTAAGTCATTTTAACCCCCCCCCCCCCAAAAAAAAAAGTAAAACAAATCTTGAAATTTGCTGAGTTTTTCTACGAAAAATAAAGCACCAAGTTTTCACAATTTGACGTTTTGTATCATGCTTTTACGGTGTTGCCTTCCAATGGCGTTTCTAATCCGTATTTCCTAAACAACACTAACAAGCAAAGTTGTGAGTTGCCTTCCAACATGTAAAGACAAATGTTTTTGAATTTAACGTCTTAACGGCTACAGAGCATGAGCCGAAACTTAAAGTCTCTCACAAACGCGTCGCACTATTTTTCAGTAATTTAAGGTTTGAATCAATCCATGAGATAGGTTACATTCCTAGCCTATAATTTCCTTTTGTAGTCTGATTTTCTGTTGAACTAAAGCATCAATTAACCATGAGTCGCTCTACCAAATGATTAAGCTTTGACGTCATTGACGACAGCTGGCGTTTTTAAACATAGAATCCCTATCACGTCTGTTACACAGCCAATAAATTTTATGCGCGTAGGGTGCCCAAGAGAGATCAAAGAGACACTACTAAAATTCACGTGCTTGTCACTTTTTGCATTACTTACAATGGGTGTGAAATTTGCTTACTTACTTCTGCAGTTGCTGCGATCCCCAAATGCACATTTGTAAATCCGTGGTTTCATTTGCCTAAATTCCCTTTCTAGTCATTGCAATTGCAATTATTTGATATTGCTCTGAGGTGAGCAAAATAAATGTGAAACATAAGAAATTGCTAAATTTATTGTGCATAGTATATATTTAGGGTGCTAAAAGAAATGTTTCTCGGAAATAGTTATTTTAGCCTCCAGAAAATATACGCATCTTGATGTTAACACTGAAAATCACTTTATGGACCATTTTATGCGCGGATCCAGAAAATTCCGCCAGGGGTGGTCCCTTTTTTAGTCATTAACGTATTACACAGAGGGCCGTACGGACCTCCTTCGAGAAGCAATCGGACCCGAGGGCTCCAATTGCTTCTCGAGTGGGATCAGTACCAGTATTTTAAGGAAATCTATAGCTACTTGTGATTTTCCAGGGGAGGTACGAACCCCCTGTCCCCCATCTGGATCCGCACATATATTTATTATTTACATACCGACCCTTTAGACCCAACCTATTTATAACTCGAAGCAAAAGTCTGGTCCGTCCTGCGGACTTCGAACTAGCCATAGTTGTGCATGTTGAGTGTACAGGGTGTCTCACGCAAAAAACGGGGACCTTTATTCAAATTGCTACAATTCCTGTAAAAATTGTTGAAACCTTTTGTTTTTGTGTGGCTAAAGCAAAGTGATAAACCTTTCCACAGATGATGTTTCGCCACCAGATGGCGCTTCAACAGGAAGTGGCGTCATGATCACATCATAATGCAATCATGACATCATTTCCTGTCATTCGTACGTTTGCAGTTGTTAAAATGGCTTCCAGTGAAAACTCCTTAGTTTCAGAGCGTTCTCGGGCTTACATTTTAAGGAAACAAGAATTTAAAAGTGTCTCAGATAATGGAAATTCTGAATAATTCAAAGAACGGGGTGATGAAATGATCCGTTCATGGTGAAACTGGAGAATTTAGCCGCTGGAGAATGCTGCCGGAGATAGGGAAGTGGTAGGCCATCCAAGTCCATAGCATGCATACGCGTCTGAAAAAAGTGTTCAAAGTAAAGGAGATCATAGCGGAAAGTAAATGAGATCATAGCGGATATTAGTGACAATAGCAAAACTGTTTAAGCACCATGTAATAAGCAGGGTTCAAAGCATGCTAATGCAGGCTTATACTGCAAATTATGTTGTTTTATTCTTGTTATTTAATGAATCATAACTGTCATATAAAAAGGTCCACATTTTTTAGACACCCTGTATACATGTATTTGGAATCAGGGATATTTCTGTTGGTCGACCTTTCATCAACAAAGTGCGTGCAAAGACTCCATTCGTAAATGATCGCACCATTTAAACATACCACACGCTGTCATTAAGCAACATAACTTGGGGAGCAAACAACGAAACTGTCCCTTTGGAGATAAATACACACAACACATATAATGCACCAATAAACGCCTATTTCACTGCATTTGCTTTGTCCTCATACGCCATGTTTGTATGACGCGAGAGGAAATTTCTGCTATGTAACAATTAAATGACTAGCTGATCTAAGCTACTACATCTACATATAAGCCAATTTGTAAACAAATAAACTAGAAGACAATATATGACAAACGATGGTCAGAATATGAAAATGGTTGAATGCCAGATCATGTTTCATGAATATGAGGTTTGTGTACAAAAGAAAATCCTTTCCGGGTATTAAGCATCTGCTTTCCAATTTTACACATGTCCAGTTTAGTTGATCATACGCTAAATGATAAATACTCAATACCATTGACGTAGCCAAAACGCCGAAAAAGTTACGCACATCAAAGGGAGACTACTGGATCAAGCAGTGAATCTCTTCAATTGTGTCCCTTTACGAAACGGGAACTTCTCTTAAAAGAAAGAATTTGTTCCCAGAGGGAGCGAATTCTTTCCTTTAAGAGCAGTTCCTTATGGTATGGAAAATCGCTTTACCACATTAGGTGACCTCCCTTGAATGTTACTTTTTATTACGCACGTGCGTAACTGCGTAATGGGAGCTACGCCAATGAATACTTTTTATTCTACAGAGAAAGAGTGATGACTATCGTTACAGTATCATATTAACCTTCAACCATGCCAATATAGTTTGTCCTGAAAATGGCGGCTGCTTGACATGTCTGCTGCAAATATAAAATACACTCCATGAAAGTAAACCACATGAACCATGATCAGATTGCTAAGGGAGCATACTGATCGGGGTACATATTGTTTGCATATAGGCAACAACTTAAGTACATAATCAAACGAGAGAACAGGCGATAATTGTCGTGATTGCAGACAAAAGAATTAAAGAACCACACAACTCTGAGAACTGCAGTGGTTGGGGGTTGTCGGTGACTATCTGGATGAGCAGCTTTTCCCAAGTAGTGGAGCGATCGATTTTCTGATCTGGTCTAGACTAAGGACCAGTCTCCCTGAATATTAAGAAAAGTGTATGATGTACTAGGAGAGCCCTCGATCAATGCAGTGGTTGCATGTAAAATGGTCTCTGCCGCATACACACACACACACACACACGCACGCACGCACGCAGATGATTTTATAAAACATTTAACTAACATTGATTCTATGTATAGTAGGCTTCAAACTAAATTCATACGTGAGTCTTGGTATAACATGGAAATCATCTGCCAGCAGTCGATTCATGTTTACATTTTAATACATAGCTACGATGGGTCGCATAAGGCATATCTGTAGTTTAGAAATTGGTAATCTGACTTCTATGGAATAATTCTTTCGTAGAGATTGAAATAGGACAGTTGTCAAATGACAAAAGTATTGGTACACCGCTTAGAAGAAACCTTCCTTAGAACCGTGTGATAGGATATGACCGAAGGAGTTCTAGCGATAAGGCGTGTATTTTCCCTAGTTTACCGCGATAACGAACACGAATTTTTCAAATTGTCCAAATACCTATCAAATCCAAGGATTATAAAATTATTTTGTAGTCACTTTATATCAAAATACGTTTCAGCGATTTTCACTGACAACCCTCATTTTTACATCTTTATACTGGGTTAAATTATGAGAGATCACATTGCCACTTTTCACAAATTTTAAGTGCTGGCATATTTAAGATAAAGCTGACTTTCAATTCCCACGAAAAATAATATATTCTTCCAGCGCATGCATACGCAATATGCATACAAACATGACATTTGCAATTGGAAAGCTGAATTTTGTGTTATATCAGTTTGTTTAGGTGCTTTCTCCCCATAGACCCAGAAGCACATTAGACTACAAAATGTCGCTATATATATAAAGTGCATCTTGGGTCTTGGGAGGTTGGGGGTGGGGGTGCTGTAAAGACTAAACATTGACAAACATCAACCGCTTTGCAAAACGCACAGTTTTCTTATCATTATATTTGGCAGCAACTGTACAAATAAGTATAGTCGACAGTTCCGTGCATGGCAGAACAATTGTCGGTAGTTTTCCCATGTATATAACTAATAATAACGCGTACAGTACGTGGTCAAAATGAGTTTTCATTCTAAATTAGGCAAAGTCATCAAAAAGAATAACAGTAAACCCTTTTTTATTTTAAGCATCCGGGATAGAGTGCATGACGACTGGTATATATGTCTTTGGTGATATGTTAAGCGTCTCTAATCTTTATTCCAACAAAATAAAGTAATCATCTCATTTAGGGAAACAGTCCGCCTAATCGCTAGAAATCATTGTTTAATCGACGTTCAGTCCCAAACAAACAAAAATACTAAAATGTTCAATAGGTGAGCATGTGCCTTCTGTGTGAGTTATATACGCAACGCCATCGTTTAACTATTTGAGCACTGAATTCTGAAGTGGAATATTCAAGTTGATTTTTGAGACTAATCCATTCTATAGTTGTCAATAAAATGCCAAGGAAAGCAAACAGATAGTCCCTGGTCAGAATGTTCCTTCAAGGAACAGTCTGATCTGGAACTAGATCTATTTTGTTTGCGCATAATCTTCATGTCTGAGTGATTTGGTTCTGGCACAAGATGACCTAAGTTATAATGGATATAGGGATGGGACACACTCATGCAGTTCATTCACTACACAACTGAATCAATGAATTAAAACACTGTTTTGTTCCTCAGACTAGTGTATACAAATGGAATGATGATGACGAACGCTGTATCCAATGACGTCAGAGTATGTCACACTTCCGGGAATCTGCCCAAGGATTCTTCTTCTTCTCTGGCGGCACTATCAGACCATCTTCATTAATGTTCTCGTCTATAAAGTTCACCATGCTGAAAATATAACAACACACTCTTTATGACTCTCTATATAGCAGGAAGTAGAAGGACCAATTCAAAACAATGAAGAACAAATACTTATATAAAAAATACGATTTACTTTTATTAGATTAGATGCTGAGTCTAAATATAACCCTTTTCCATCAGTCACGACGTTTATCGTCTACTCCCTTGTCGGAGTGTGTTCTTAGGCAGCATATTTTGCAAACACTATGCACCCAGATCATACGGCTCCAATGGAGCCGTCTGATCAGGGTTCTTATTGTTTGCTCCAATGGAAACGTATAGTCTACACTGGGTAGGAGCGAAAAGTACACGTGACCTATTCTGTTGATCTGTATAGTGGACAAATCCTTGTGTGAAGCATGTCCAGTAAGTTTCAGAGTGTTTATTTTTGTGATTTAATATTATTTACCTTAAGAATTTCAGCTTCATACCAGTAGTACAAGAAGCATAAGTCAAGGTCTTTTCGACGTATTACTCCATTGTTTCTGTTTATTGTCGTGATTTTGGTAATTTACACGTTTATTCTTAGAAAATCATCATTCTACTTTCGATTTTAAAAGCAACACCGGTACTTTTTCATAAATATTTGCCAAAAACGTTATTTGAAATGACTGATGTTGCATTATGAGTATTTCATGATGTATTTTGTTTCAGATTATATTAATATTTCTAAATACCGTGCTATGTAAGTGCAATTAATTGCAATGGAAATCATAGAGGGGTCAAAATTGTTCTGCATTGCGTGTTACAAAACTGACTATCAGCACTGGACGTCGTGTTGCAGGCAAGCTGTATAGTATGTTATGATAATATTATAAAGGGGTTGCGATGTTTTTTGTAGGATAACATTTAAATATGTTTGAAATTCTTTTTCTAAAGTGAGAAAACTTGGCAGATGCACAGATTGTTTGTTGAATACTAATAGTACAAAGTGACACTCTTCCAGTCGTGGGGGTCCTTAGGCAGTGACTATCCGGGGGTGGGGGGAGGTACTCCGATATTTTCATATATATTTAGGTTCGGAGCATTATTTTTGGTTCAAAATTTCAGAAAAGTAATACTTTTGGGAGTATGAAGATTTGTTGATTTTTTTTTCCTGGGGGGGGGGGGGGGGGTCATTTCGAAATCAGACTATTTTTTTTTTTTGGTGGGGGGGGGGGGGGAGGGGGTGTCATTTCTATACATTATAGGGCGTTTCAAGGTCAAGATACAGAATGGGAATATTTTTGGGGCTGCAAATTTTCAAATGTTTTTGGGTATACCTGATATTCCTGATTTTTTTTTTGATTTTTTTTTTTTTTGGGGGGGGGGTGAGGAGGGGGTAAACAGTAGATGCTGGGTCCGAGCCTATGTATGAAGAAAAATTGAGAGTACCCCCTGGGGTGTCTTAGGGTACAGATTTATACTTCTACTCTAGCCTTGTATGGAGGGCTCGGCATTAGGATGCTTCAAATGACCAGGCTAGAGGCACAGTTTGATAATTCTGATCATAACTAAGAAATAAAGATTCAGAAATGTCTCCATCTAGATGAGAAAGTCTAAAAGCCCTTTACTCCAGGAAGTCATTGTATCTTATATAATCATCATGTGTAGGTGCATGACTGATCCTGGTTATCTCAACTTTATGGCCGGCTACGGATACGGATGCGTCTCTAGCACGCTCAAATAGGCCGAATTGCCTCCTGTAAGACGAGAAAGTCTAAAAGTCTTTCACTCAACGAAGCCATTGTTTTGATGTATAACTTGTCCTGGATATACAAACTTGGTCACACAAATTCCGGAAGATCTAAATGGGTAGTTTAGCATAAACATGCTTATTTCACTAGATTAGCATGCGCGGATCTAGAGGGGGGATAGGGGGTCAGGACACCCCCTCCCCGGAACATCTTAAGCTAAATGTGTTTCTATACAAAAAAGCATTTAGACCCCCCTCCCCTGGAAAAATTGGACCCCCTCTGAATCCTTGGAAAAGCATATAGATAAGTTGAGGACTCGAAAAATGCAATCAAGGCTGTTTTCTAGCCGTCGGAACTGGATTCAAAGTGGGTCCAATTTTTCCAGGGGGGGGGGGGGGTTGGGGGTCAAATGCTTATTTCAATAGAAACACATACAACTTAAAGGCATAGAAAATTGAGCAATAATACTGGTACGACTGTCTCCACTTGAATCAAACAATGTGTTAGCAATGTTTTAAAGATGGTTTGCAGAAAGTATTTTGATACGCATTATATTTCATTGTCTAGCAACGAAGCTTGATGGAAATTCTATTTTTCGATAGTTTCAATCTGGAATGAACCATTATACTCTTGTTGGTGATTTTTGTTTTGGGAAAATTGCCTTATCCTCACTGTTTTCTGTGGAATAAAATTCAAATGCCTAGATTAAAGTTGTTGCATTTAGTAAAAATGGATGTATGCATTTTATTTGCAACAAATGCACAAATTGATGCCGCTCACTTTTGTAATGTGTTTCAACAGCTATGCTTTATTCCAGCATGAACGCATGGCATAAGATCGCGCTCTTTGTTTGCATAGCAAAATTAGCCTTTACTTTGTATGATCATGTTTTTGCATATTCTGAGGCAGGATATTTCAAACATGCCAAATTTGACTGTCGTGCATCAACTTAATTAAAAGATATGTATCAGCTCTCGTTTATTTTTGAGTTACCCTCGTATTTAACTTGAATTTGGGGAGAAAACAATGTGTGTCTTAAGAGATTATTTTAGTGCTATCATAGGCCAGCTCTTAAACCATTACCCCCAGGTCTATACACGAGGCTACTAGCTTTAAAAGTTTCAAGATATCTTTATTACAAGATATCTTTTTTTATGTCCAACTTTGCAAAGGGAAATAACTCAGTGTACCTTAGTCAAATAATAAATGTTGGAAAGCATATTTATTTTATAAAAAATAGACTTGCCCAATTTGACACAAAATGGGTGCATCTTAAACCATTAATAGATGACAAAGCATAAACAAGAAAGGCGACTCTCTCTCTCTCTCTCTCTCTCTCTCTCTCTCTCTCTCTCTCAACCCCCTCTCCCTCTTGACTTTTTCTCCCCCTCTCTTTTTTCTCATAAGTTGTTTCTGAAGCCACCTTGTAAAACATATAAAGCTTTGATATAAACTAGTCATACATTGCTTTTGCTAAAACGTGACAAAATGTACAACTTTGCAATCGAAAATAAGGCAAGCATAGAATCTGTCTCAGATTTTGTCCAAGATCTCCTTTTCTTGCTGATACATCGCGCACTGAAGTAGCTTATCTATCAGTACATGCATTTGTGAGAGGAGATATATATATTGAGAATACATCCTGTCATGTTTTATTCATAATAAGACACCTAAAGATTCATATTTTGTAGTATGACTAACTTATATATGTACCTGTGTTTTGTAAAATGTATTGTGCTTGTATATGTTGTATGATGTTTCTGAAATAAAACAATTAATTACAAAAAACAACAACACAAAAACAACAACAAATTAATACCAACACTGTGCTGTTTGCAATGGTATTGGTATTTTTTGACTGAAATTTACTGGAATGTGATTAAATATTCAAAATAACGGTCTACAATATTTTTTAATATCTCAGAAAAGCTATAACTTCTGTATTATACATTTGATTGTGATAACATTTGCATAAAACACACGATCTGCGGGTGCAGGTTTGCTACTGAAGCTTCAAAAATACAAAAAATCTTAAGAACATAAAGTATTCGACTTTAGTAGTTGAAGGCATTGAAAGAACCAATGGCGGATCCAGAGGGGGTTCAAAGGGGTTCGCTTGAACCCCCTCACTGCCCAGTCTTTAAATATCCTATGAAAATGAAATAATTTGGTATCAGGGAGACCAAATTATTTCCTTATCATGGGATATTTAAGAAAAATGAGATAAAATCAGCAAAGCGACCCCCAACACATTCATTTATACATATGAACCTCCTTTCCAGAAATCTTGGATCTGCCCTGAGAGCAGAACACACAGCTTATCAAGCGATGTTCTACTTTGATTCAATTCTAGATGCATTATTTCACAGAGGAATATTATCAAAAATTACAATTTCCTCGTATTTTTATCTTAAACCCCTTTTACTAGAAATCCTTAGAGACGGAATTATTACAGAGATAAATAGATATTAAAAGTGTTTTACTAGCTATCCTTGGAGACAGAATATCGTTATTTAAATGATGTGATGGTGGTTAAATCGTTTGAATCGCTTGTGTGTCTCTTATGATCTTGAAACTTGCACATATTTTGCAGCTAATCAGCCACTTAACCATTTGTCTGCTCCGAGACAATGCATATAAGGTGTTGTTTGCCAGAGTCGTCTGCTGCATTTAGTTGCTTACATAACAGACTAATTTCTGCATACAGGCAAACAGTGTGGACCTGATCAGACTGCTCCTAGAACTACAAAAGGACCAGCAGACAATCACAGCAGACAGCATTAAGTAGCAGAAGATTTAATCTGTGAGTGCCAGATAAGAATCAAATTAGGACAAAATGTAAGAATTAATGTAGGCATCTGCAAATGATTGAGTCTCAGACCAGAAAAACTCTGAACATGGTGTATTTTTGCTTTCTAACGCAAGATATATTAGCTATCCTGTATTATTTGAAGAGAAAACATTGGGTTAATGGTAGTCAACTGCTTGTCAAGCTAGGTAGTGGGCAATGCTTCAGTTTTTTTTTGAAGGAAGAACCTCATTCTGAATAGGCTTTATATGTGTTGAGAGAAGGCTTAATTCTTTCCTTGCTAGTGTCCTCTCTTGATTACCTCTGCAAAATCAGTTTGGACCCAACAAACTGGTTTGGATTGTAACTGTTTAAAACTCTGATAGAATCCAATACACTGTAAAAATAATTATCACATGACGTCGCATCTGGGAGTGATACAACGCCATGCAAAAATTCAATAAACCACAAGTGGTTTACAGATTTAGTAATGAAATGCGCCCCAAAAGAACAGTATGGATAGCTTAATTGGGCATGCCAATGAATTTGTTGTTTCATTTTGTTGAGCAGAAGTAAATGCTCTAATTGATAGTGGCTTAGAAGTGACCACAATTTGTGAGGAGTATTTTAATGCAATGACTCCTTCATCTACAATTATTCTTTTAGAAGAGCTTAAGCTCAATTTGAAGGGACCAGATGGCAGTAAATTGCCTTATTCAGCATTGCTGTAGCCACTATAGAGGTACCTTTTTGTCCGGATCCCATGACTGTATTTGCATTGGTTGTTCCAACTACCAGGTATATTCAAAAGTACCTGTGTTGATTGGCACCAATGTTATCAGTAAAGCCAAGAAAAAATGTCCTTCTGATAAAGTATCATAGATACCAAGTGAATGGAATGATGCATTTTTTCCATTCACAATGGATTTGTAAAATCCACAAATAAAAGGAGTGTACATATAGAGCCACTCCATACTGTTACATTTTATGGGTTGGTTAGAAAAGAGAGAGAAGTGAGAACAGCTGTAACAGAAAACTCAGAAAGTGCCTCAAGCAGATTAGGTGTGTGTCCGCTGGTGGTGGCTCTTGATAAAGAAGGTGAAAACCAGTGTGTTCATGTGTGTGTCTTCAATATGTTTGCAAAGGCTATAACCGTGTCCCCCATACCACACTATGTCAACTTCAAGAAGTGAAAGTGCTAAGAAATTTAGACCTGGGCACATTTGAAACTGAAGACACTGCCAGACTGGCGATGCACAACATTGAGGAAAGTAATGTATCACTCCCTGAAAGATAAATTTGGATGGAAATGATTTAAATGAAGAACAGAAACATAAAGCAATGAAATTTTTGCAAAATAGGGAAGTGTCTTCTCAAAGAATTTGCTTGTTAGCAGATACACTAAGCTAGTTGAACATCTTATCAAACTTAGTGATGATCAACCTTTTAAAGAGCCTCATCATAGGATACCACCTGGAGTGATAGAGGAAATTAGAGATTATCTACAGGAGATGATGGATGCAGAGGCAATAAGGGATAGTGAGAGTCCATATTCATCCAACGTGATAATAATGTGGAAGAATGGTGGATCAATACGTTTCTGTGTTAATTTCAGAAAACTAAACAACCACACTATCAAGGGTGCATATGCCATACCCCGCATCGAGTACTTTACATCTGCTAGCTGCTACCAAATATTTCTCAAAATTGGACCTTCCTTCTGGCTACTGGCAGGTTGAGGATGCAGAGGAGGATAAATGCAAAAGAGCATTCCGGCATGGCACTCTTGGTTTCTATGAATTTAACTGGATGCCTTTTGGTCTCTGTAATGCACCAGCTGCCTTTTAAAGATTAATGAAAAGGTCTATGGGAGACATGAACTTAAGGGACTGTCTCATATATCTAGACGACAGTGTTGTCTTCTCAATATTTTAGGAACATCTTGAAAGGCTGGAGGCTTATTTCAGAGACTTCAAATAAATAATCTGAAACTTAAGGCATCTAATTGTGAATTTTTTAAACAGAAATGCACATACCTGGGACATGTTGTCTCTGAACAAGGAATCCACACGGATCCTTCTAAGATAGATACAGTATGCAACTGGCCAGTACCCAGAAATGCGAAAGAATTTAGAATGTTTTTAGGATTCACAGGCTTCTATAGGAGATTTGTGAAAGGATATGCCTCCATAGTACGCCCACTGAATGATCTTCTTATTATCCTACCAACAAGAATGACAAAAAGGGAAAGAAACCCAAACCAAAGCCAGCTATATTTGTCAAGGGAGAAAATCAAGCTTTTCAGACCATTATTGACCGACTGACTCATCCACCTGTCTTAGCTTATGCTGACTATAAGCTTCCATTTAAACTGCATACTTATGCATCCTCCACTGGCCTGAGAGCTGTACTCTACCAGAACCTGTAAGAAATAGACAGAGTGGTGACATATGCCAGCCTAAGCTTAAAGCCTGCTGAAAAGAATTATCCAGCGCATAAGCTGGAATTCTTGGCATTAAAATGGGCATTCACAGATAACTTCCATGACTATTTGTATGGTTCATAGTTCAAGACAGTGACAGAGAACAGCTCACTGACGTACAAACTGACTTCAGCTAAGCTTGATGCGACAGGACAAAGATGGGTTGCTGCACTGTCAGCCTATGACTTTAGCCTAACATATAGGAGTGGAATAAACAATGCTGATGCTGATGGCTTGTCAAGGAAAGCCAATGAAGTAACCAAGTTCCCCGAGGTCCTCAAGGCCATTTCAATATCAGTTACTGCTTTGGGTCAGAATGCTCCATATGTTCAGACCTTGGCTATATCAGCTGTGCCTGATGACATTGTTGAACAGGATGTCCCTCAGGAGCTGCTAGAAACAACAGCTTTAAGGACAACAGATTGGAAGCGGGCACAGCTTGCGGATAGGAATATCTCTCAGATCCATGAATTTCTGCTTTGGGAATTCGTCCATTAAATTGGATGGTAAAGGGGTCTAAAATAGACAATAGACTTTTCAGGGACTGGGACAAATATGTGAAAGAGGATAGTGTGCTTCTGAAGGAATCTGTTCAACAGGGTCAGAAAGTACCACAGTTTGTTGTGCCTGAAAATTTTCAGACTGATATGTTTACGGCATGTCATCAGGACTTAGGGCACCAGGGACGTGCTTGTACCCTGAGTCTTATAGAAAGACGATTGTTTTGGCCTGGTATATGGACGTCCATTTTTACGTTGCGTAAAAGATGGCAAAATCTTGACACTTCAACGCCAAAAATGCGATTTTAAGTTATTTTAATGTCATGTGATAAACAGAATTTAGAATTCCCTTGACTTGCCTTCGACCCACCATGCTCATCTAAGGAGATGAAAATCTCCTCAATGCATAAACCTATACTGTATTTTATTTCCCTCGTATTTCCAAACTAAGTCTCTTTTCACGTCTGATGAAACAGATAAACAGTTTACTCTAACATCTTCTTTTAACGATGATAACTCCCGTTTTTGTCCCTTTAATTCAGACAAAATGTTAGTAAGCGTCGCATTTATCTCAGTATACGGTAATTGATCATCTGCCATTGTTGTAAATAAGCCAATTTAGAATTAATATGTGTTTAATTGGTCGCTTTTCGGCTGAATGACGAATTACATCACCATATCTAGGTACCTCCCAAAAAGCGACAGCTGCACAACAGTGCCACCTAGTGGCTCTCACTGAATCAAGGGAAAGCAATTTTCGCCTAATTCATTCCATTCAAACGACAAAAATTACATTTCGTGCTCCTGCCTCGCATTTTATCCCCTTTCCCAACTCGTTAAATAAATTCAATAAAACATGAGCACTCATGTAAGATCCTCTATGTAAAACTTTTCAGTTACATGGGTGGCCGCTGATCTGCCACTGATGTCGGTGTAAACTTTCACCTGTTTTAAAAGTTATGTTCTGTTCGGAGAATAACTAAAACGATACAGGTACTGTCCTGCAGTATAGTCATCTTTTGTTTATACAAAGTTATCATGGACTTATAATCGATATATCATTTGTGTATTAATCCTATCCGCAGGATAGGATTAATACACGATGATCTGTTGATTTGCGTTTGCTCAGGTGAAATGCACAAGTTAATGTTTAACTTAACAATTGTAAAAAAAACATGACGTGACTGTCACTCTTGGCTTGCGAGACAGTAGAAATGTTTTAACATTTATCACAAAAATGTGGCCTCAAGTTGTCTCTGTAGTAAAGAAATGTATAAGTTTACAACAAAAGAGATGGCAGCTTAGCTGCCTTCCATTTTCGTGTTAACTTACACTTTTTAACAGTTTAACACTGAGATGATCTTTTAGAAAAAATCAGAAAACGACACAAAAGCATAGTTACCCAGCGTGCAGAGTTAAATAGAAAGTAATAATACAAAAGACATGCGGCTAATATTTTATTTATGACGCTACGACTTTGCGGTTAGCCAAAAAAGCAATCACCATAAAATAAGCTATCAAACGTTGCTTGAGACCTAGTCTAAATGAGTTACCCAAAACATTAATATTGGAAATTTTCTCGTAAATGTAAATGCAATTGCTTCAACTTATGACAGCAATTTGAACAACGACTACGTCTCGTTATGGGCCTAGCTTATTGTTAGGAGACTCATTACAGAGAGACCTCTGTCTAATGTCTGTGAAATGGAGTCAATTCTCGTTATAAAGCCTTAAATGAGACAGTACATGAGATTTTGGTACTTATCGCATATGCGCACATGTCTCCTTTAAATGCCAACGCTTTAGTATCAAATCGGACTAGAGGCTCAGGCTGGAGGTCTAAAGTTCTCTATCCATACTTCGGGTAAGCAAGAAGCGAAGACTCTGGCAACCTTATACGTACATGCTTGCATGAGCCTATGTTGCTTGACAATGCTGACTGAAATGTTTTTCCGTTTATCGTTGAGAAATGACCGTTTCCACCCATTATAATGAATCATGGTTCGCTTTTATATGCAACTGAGTAATAGCGTTTTATGCTACATAAAAAACCTAGATACTAAATGTTCTATATAGATGAGGAGCCGAATTGTTTTTTTTATCTCAATCCTAAGACATTTTCCTGTGACGTGGATCAAAAGATGAGTTCGGTCAAGAATTAGTCGTTTGTCATTTACTTTTGGTGTTAAAGAACCAAAAGCAAGGGCATGTATACATCTGTGCATTTTTGTTCGTATGCCTCATCAGCTAGACTCATACAGCAAAACATCATTAAACATTACCACGCTAATCCAGATATATCCTGATTTGAAAACAATGCAGATCCAAATCCTGTTTCTTAGAAGCAAGCTGAGCAGTATATACAATGTTTTAAATTCTGCTTGTATATATATGATCATACCCAGAATCCATTGAGTTAAATAGATAAAAAGATTTGGGGAGGATTGCGTTATATAAACTATTCAACATGGTAAGGGTTAGTTATTGATGTCATAGAACTGTTAATAAAAGTGGCGTCAGTTGTTCCAAACTTAACATCTCGTTAACCAAATGCATATTTACTTGTCTTGTAACTGTAAAATGTTATTTTCCTTGCTTTACAATTCCTACTCCCGTGTGACAATTATTAAAAAGATCGCTTTTTTCTTTTTGAATTGAGAATATTGTTTTGGCCCTAAATGTTTAGATACTTTAAAAGTAAGAAAGGTGGTTAAGATCAGGAATTGGCGATACAAACAAGTACCACACCTGACCCAGGAGACCACAAACGAGAGCCAAGAGGTCAGTCCTTTCCCAACAGGTGACTACAAGGCAGCAATAACCAGACGAGAAAGCATGACAATCACAAGACATACAAGATAAAAAAACACAAATGATCCACAAAAGAAGTACCGCCTTGGAACGGTCAGTAAAATATTTTACTGGAGGGCTTAAACCGATTTCACGGCGCCAACCTCACCCTCAACTCTCCTTTCATTTTACCAAGCCCTGTTGACTGCCTGGTGAGGAGTGCGAAATATTGCGCATGCTTTGCGATAGGTGCGGAGAAGCACAAGAGCAGTCTGATCAATATTCACTCAGTTTGATTTTTCTGAATAGTATTTGAGCTGGTATCCAGCATAAGGCACAAGTTGACATGTGCGTACAGCTAAGATTCAAATCAGTTTGCGCATCCGCAAATTCTGACCAGAGTCTTAGTTTTCCGCCTGAAGAAACGTCGAACCTTAACTACATATAGAGCGCCCACCGAATCTGTTCATTTTATTATTTAAGCATAAACTCGCTTTCATTGATTTTAAAATTTATAAACAATCAAATACTAAATTATCTTAACTCCACTTGATATAAATAAGCAAAATAAAACGCTTGGCACCTGAAATTTGAAACACACTGATATTACCCCAACAAAGTCCGTCCAATTACTCATTCTCATTTCTATTACCATCAACAACAGTATCTCACTCAAGTCATTTCAAGAAAACGATTATCATCACTTTGTTCTTATAGAAATATGTTCGCCATTGTCTATGTAATGTTTTGTATGTATACTGTAGGGGATGGGCCGTAACTAATGTTTGAAAAACTTGTGGCCCGACCCCTTGCTTTATGGTGGCAATATAAGCGTTTAAACAAAACTAAAAGCGCCCACCGAAGACTTTGATCAGACTGCGCGTACGCGCAGACTGGTCTGAGTCTTCGATGGGCGCACATGCCAACCTTTACCTTTTGCTGGACAGTATTCTAAAAGTGTTTCTCTTTCTCTGTACCTCTATACACCAAGTTCCTTTATGTAGTTTCCGACTCAGTTCCACTAAATGGTAATCACATTTGGCGTATCTATAAAAATGTTGCAAATAACCACTCTTATTGAATGACAAACCTTTTGGGAAATCACAGAATGACAGAAATACTTACAAATTCTTTCATTCAGTAATTTTATGCTTTCTTATGGAAATGTTCCTTACAGTGACCAACTTTCTACTGGCGAATTGAGGCTAATTGCATAGAAAAAATGAATTTCACGAGGTAGAATTTCTTTACATATATACTATATTATCTGTGGGTGCTCAAATCAGAATCCTGGTCCGAGAAAGCATAGGTAAATATGAGGATCACACATGCTTTTTCATGCATTAACATTTGCTGAACACGAGGCCGCCAGGCCGAGTTTCAAATATTTCCCGAAGTACAACGTTTGCTTTCTATTAATTATGTAGTTCCTTAACCACTGATTGGCAGAAGTAATTTCCAACAGTGTCATTTTGCCTTGTTTTAAATAGCAGGCCCTGGTGCTAAACTCTCCTAACCACTTTTGATACACCACAAAATACTCTACAGTTGCCAAAGGCTTGACAAAGGTTATGATAGACACCAATCAGTTATGCCACTGTGCGCATGCATGCATAATATTTACCATAACGAAACATTTGACGTTAATCTTATGACAAAAAGTAATATATATAGTGGTTAGGAACCATAATGTAATTAAATATTTATATTATAGATTACTTACAACTTTGGTGGTCGACACAATTGCTAGAATCACGCGACATGCCGTCAAAACATGATTACAGACAGAGTACGAAATGTCGATATAGTTTCAATCTAACAAACTTGACAAACCCTAGTTTGTTTATTTTTTTATTAGGGATGGATGGTTTCTAAACCAGACAGAGAGAAATATTCTGTTTGTCAGGTACAAAGGCATATGCCACATTGCTAGACTATACTTCGTACTATATAGTAATACATGTACGGCCTTTCTTTGTTCTAATGCATCTAGTAGTACATGAATGGCCTTAGCGCATGTGTCTGTCTGTGTTTTAATGTATATTGTATTTGTTTTGTTTTTGATTGCTTCCGTTTTTTGTTTGTTTTTGTTTATCAATTTGTTAGTTGTCTCTATTTTGGAACTTGGCGCTTCTTAGACTATTTAAAGCTGATACCTAGGACAAATCGTGGTGAGGATACTGAAGAACACATCGCCATATCGGTCTGCTTTATATCCTGTTGCCATGGTAACGCCATACGAATCTAATACAAGACTTGTTTCTATCTTTGTTGCCTTATGTCCCCTGTAAGTAACTGACAGTTCAATCATTGCAAAGTTTGAGATACTAATGTGGTTTGATTTATTTCATAATTTCGGTGTCTGAATATATATATATATATATATATATATATATATATATATATATATATATATATATATATATATATATATATATATATATATATATATGCCTTCACTCTGTCTGCCAGTGTCGTCTGCTGATAAATTTTGGAAGCAATTTGGACCCAAATCAGACCCGACAGAACGTCGGGTCTGATCTGGATCCAAACTGTTTGATACTCTGATGGTATTCATGAAATATTATTTCAATGGATTAATTTTAAAATTTCAGCAGATGGCAAAATCAGGAAAATTTCTCAGCATGCAAAGAGTTTGCCAACTTATGTAATAAACAAGAACATTGGTGAACAATATGAGCCAGTGCATGCCATTACCAACGAAACAAACTGTGCGCTAAACACAGCATGTCCGCCAACCCAATTAGTTCAGACCCCAGCGTAATCAAGTTTTGTCATGCTTAACTCAACTAGGTATTTAAACTGCTGATAAAAACGAAGATGTAAAATTGTACGGACATACCCTTGAACATACCCGCAATTGTCACACTGAGGTATACAAATATTTCAATTCTGTTACTATGCTTAAATCACTTTTGCATGGTTCTAAGAATAATCTGTAAGTCTTCTGTGCATGGTTTTGTCTCGTTCCAAGACTCTTTTCAATTGACGCCCGTTTGTCAATAAATCATACCGTACAACCGGCTCCTTTGATGACAGATCACTAACATTGATGACAGATCCAACTTTTGTGGTCACATGAAGGGTAGGTAATAAGTTTCAGTTTGCGAAATTCGAAGAGAAGCCCTCTTGTATTCTGTGGTGGTTGCGTAAACTTGTTGGTCTTGAGAGGAAACAACTTGACGTAATATCTAAGTTCGCAAATAAAGCATTTTAGAGTTTTCCTAAGAAAAGTCACAAGAAATTGTTATCTGTTCAGGTCGTGCATCTCTCTGCCAAGTCTACTTTCTTCACTTCTATACAATAAAATACTATTGTTCCGAGCTACTTTTCTGCCAAATTTGAATCCTCAGTTATCAGGAATTGAGTGGCTAACATCGATGACAGATCATAACTTTAGAAAGCTACTTGAAATTAACAAACTTCTACAGCGTTTGGCCTCGATTGAGGGCAAAAATATCATCTGTGTTTCTTTAGACACGCTTGAAAGCGATTTGTCTGTACTTAAAAAGGATGCGCTCTGATATTAGTGATGCATAGTCATTGGTTTTAATTTAACTTATGTATTGAATTGCAGCTGGCATCATAAAGCTACATAACCTTTTTGAGTCCTCATTATATTAGATAAGCTGACCCAGTGTAAACGAGTCTCTATCAGGTGTAACAAGCCAAGTAAAGACATACAAATCTTCCAGTTTCATCTGCAAAACACCTAAATGAAACAATATTTTTGCTATTACTGTCATGATAAGTCAGATACTTTCCAGTGCATTATTGAACATTTGACCTCATTCCACATGCTAGAGTGTTTAACATATCGTGAAGTAGAGGTGAAAGCGGCAACTGGCTCAGCATCATACAGAACTAAGGCCTACTGAAATATTGTTCCAGCTGCTTGAAATGCATGTATTACTATATGTGTAAATAAAAAAGTAGGGATATTGAAAAAAGATAGACCCAAGAAGAAAAATGTAGATCATCATGATCAACGGTAAGTAGGTCCCGAGGTTATAAAACTTTTTTCATGCTCAACTCAGATGAGCACGAAATTTCAACTGATCATTAAAAAACAAAATACCAAACAAAATAAGAAGTTTCTTGCTTTAAGTCTCTCAGATGTTGTTTATATAATGCTAATAAATGTTTAATGCCAACAGTTGTTGACATTTTAAAATTCATGAGCACGATAAATTTCTTGCTCAGCTGAGTTGAGCATGTAAAAGTTTTATAAACTAGGGGCCTGGCCTCAGAGAGACTCAATGACGACACTGACGGTGTGCCAAGCTACAGATAAGCATCAGTTACCAACCCACCGATTAAAGCTTTACGTCAGAGCGGTCATTGAGTCTAAGGCCTGACCCACCGTCGTGCAATTAAAGAGAAAGCCAAAGCTATAAGCCGTGATTAGGTTTACAAAAAGGCATGCAGACTGCCGCATGATGTCTAAGCTATTTCCAACCTTTTTATAACGTTTGTTATTCTTTTTGAATTGATCTCTACATCTAGGTTTCAAACAATTCTTTTGAATTTATAAACTAAATTACCATAAAATATAGGTAAGCCAAATGCTAGATGGGATAACTTTAATTCTGATGCAAGCTATGTAGAAATTTGAAAATTGAAAATAACTTTCTAAAGTTCTGGCTGTCGTCAATGTCAGCCACTAAAATTCATGAAATATCACCAAAGACAGCCACTTAAAAATTGATCTGTAAATAAAGGCAATAACTTTTTATCTACCTGCCATCTTTGAGGGAATCCAGTATCTTTATAAAATTGCACAGAGGATTCAAATTTGGCAGAAATGTAGCTGAATGATTTATTTTGTGTTACTTCTTTACGCCACAGTCAACAATTTTTCAGTCATGTTGGGATGAGTCTTCCTGAGTTGAACCCATACTAAGCAGATGATTAAATTTCTTGCTCACGGACATTAAGCTGTAGCTGACTGACAGTAACATTATTATAATTGGGCCCCAACCCAAGAAAACCTGTCTTCCGGGTTTCCGACTAAGTGAGATTCAAACTAGCCTCGTTTAGTGCCGAGACTAGCTTGAAAATCGAAATTTTGGTCTTAGTGAGTCTGGATATGTTCCTTTACAATAAGCGAATAACAAAAGCGCTGATCGGACTGAGCGATGTTGTTCTCGAACCCCCTAAGACAGGTTTTCTCACGTCAAGGCCCGTATATAAGTGAAGAAGACTTTGATGGAGAGACGAATAACCAATACAGATAACAAATTGTAGTGACTTTTTTCGTGAAGCTCAGAAATGATGATCTAGTGTGGCTTTACAATGCATTTGCGAGAGATATTACGTCAACTTGTTTCTGTACAAGTTTACTCATTCGACACAGACTATCAGAGGGCTTTATGCAAACCGAAAATTATTACATACCCTTCAGCGCAAAAGTTGAATCTGTCATCAATGTAACTATGTTAGTGATCTGTCATCAACGGAGCCGGTTGTACGGAGTGTAGATAGTCATGAAGAAATTTGGTTAATATCAATATGTTCCCTGATATTTGTTTTGTGATCTTTAGTATCACAACAGATAGGCGGCAATCGAAAACGCTCTTAACAATCGACGAACGCGGATAAAGATCGCTAGAAACATCGTTTTCGATTGCTATTTGTCGCCAGTTGGGCGACAAGTGGCAAGCAAAAACACTGTCTTATCCATTTTTGATCTACGTTCGTCGATAGTATTAGCGTTTTCGATTGCCGCCTATCCGATGTGTATGTGTGCATATATAGCAAGAGATCGCATTAACGAATTTCGTATTCTTTAATCGTCTGTATCGTCTAGTGATTCAAATTGAGCTATTGGGACTGCGCTTCGCAGACTAAAGCAAAGAGATTTAGATATATTGGCATACAATGGCGATACGGCACAATTTATTCCATGGAATTCATTTATATAATCAAGAAAGCTTTTAAAGCGGTCGCGTTACCTTAAATTCATTTAAACCTAGACATCTAGACTTAATCAGGCCAATTTTATGTTGGCTTCACTTTCTACGCAGAACAATAAATACCAGTGCTTTGAGGTTAGAGACTTGCATTTTTTTCCAAGCCCGTGTAACAGTTTATCTAACCCCCTCCCCTGGACAGATTGCCCCCGGGAGTAAAGATATCCCAGGATATCTTGCCCCCACCTTGGTTATCTTCACCCCAGGGGGGTAAGCTGTCCAGGCCGGTTTATTTTGCCCCCCCACCAAATAAAAGGAAGATAGAGCATCCAAAATTTATTTTTTGTGATGTGAGTGGGAGGGGGGGGGGAGGGCAAGATAAACTATCCTGGACTGCTTGCCCCCTACCCCTGCAACTAAGCAATTGAAACATTGCGACAAAGAAAACAGCTGATTTTGACTTGAATTATGGCTATCATTGATACATCTTCACATTCAGATAGTTGAAAAAAGTTAAATTAGCAACATAATTTTACTTTGATACCCAGATTGGTGTGGCAAGATAGACAGGCCTGGACAGCTTTTCCCCACCCCTGCAACTAAGCATATGAAACAATGCGACAGAGAAAATAGCTGACATGCCTTATGTTTATAATTGATACATCTTTACATTCAGATTGTTCAAAATAAGAAGAATTTGCAAAAAATAATAAAATACTTTGATACCCAGGTGGGTGGGGTGCAGGTTAAACTGCCCAGGACAGCTTGCCCCGCACCCCTACAACCAAGCAATTACGAAGCAATTCGACAAAGAAAACAGATGAATTCGACTTGAATAATGATTATCTTGATACATATTCACATTCAGATGGTTTAAAAAAAAGTTGAAATAGTAAAATTATTTCTTTGATACCCAGGTGCGTTGGGGCAAAATAAACAGGCCTGAACAGCTTGCCCCCACTCCTGCAACTAAGCATATGAAACAATGCGACAAAGAGAACAGCTGAAATTGACTTGAATTATGTTCCTAAGGACCTCGGACAGTTTCCTATTCAATCTGCCCAAATTTTGACAGCCTGTGGCTAGGATAATGCATAACTGACAACTATAGTTTTGTGCTTAAATCAAACCCTTACATTTAGTGCACCTATCAAAATAAAAACATTTTGAAAATATTGCATAATTATGCCAGGAATTTAGGGTTTAGGGGGTGGGGGTATTTTTTGTGACCAAATTTTATTTCACAGAAAGTCAAAGATTCGTCGAGAATTCACCTAAATACATGTAAATATTTTGTTTGCGGCATAAAACTTGAGACGAAAACGATGCGTTTGCATAAAATTCGGGTTGAGAAGATTACATTGTTTCATCTAAAAAAGTGTGCTGTCAATGACTTTTGACTATTACCTGTAATGTTTCAAGTTCATCCAGTTGACTTGTGCACTGAGCTGTATCATATCTGTATACTGTATAAATCATAGTCTAGATAAATACAGATGTTGAGCGTAAAATCGTTAATATTTTTCTTACACATCAGATTTAATCTATAATTTGGTGCGTAAAAAAACCGTCTCATTGCGGCGGTTCTTTTGAGTACCCATAACATATGTTTTGGTTGAGAAATGAGACAATTAATTACTTTGTAAGCACTCATAACTAAAGCCCTGATACATGCCATTTACCTACAGGTCTTTTACAAAATAAGTTTCTAATAAGGTTTTATAATAAAGTGTTTTTGAGCATTTTGACATCGTTCCCCCCCGTGACCAATCATGCCGTTTTTATATGATGTGTGAAATGTAAAACTACAACTGTATGCAAAAGGATTAGTTTGGTCACGGGGGGAAAGCACTTCCGTAAAACTTTTTCTATTTTCTATATGTTGAATAGCAAAAACAGAGTTTTCAGCCCATATTTTTCAATAGGTACTTGTCCAATGAGAAAACGGCTTTTGTGGATAAGTCGAGGATTGAACCTACTATCTTTTTCATAGAAAAAATATCATTTTCTTTGAAACTTTTCTCTGGTCATTTTTATGGGCAATCCTTCATTAAGTCTGTCCGAGGTCCTTGATACATATTCACTTTCAGATAGTTCAAAATAAGTAGAATTAGCAAAATGGTTTTACTTTGATACCCAGATGGTGGGGGGGGGGGGGGTCGGGGGGGGCAAGATAAACTGGCCTTGACAGTTTGCCCCGCATCCCTGCAACCTCGGACCCAGTCCGGGCTGCAACTAAGCATACCAAACAATGCGATGAAGAAAACAGCTGAATTTGAATTATGTTGATAATTAATATATCTTCACATTCAGATAGTTTCAAATAAGTAGAATACGCAAAATAATTTTACTTTGATACCCAGGTGGGTGGGGGCAAGTTAAACTGCCCTGGACAGCTTGACCCCCACCTATGCAACTAAGCATAAAAAACAATGCTACGAAAACAGCTAAATTTGACTTGAATTATGTTTATAATTGATATATGTTCACATTCAGATAGTAAAAAATAGGTAGAATCAGCAAACTAAATTTACTTTGATATCCAGGTGGATGGGGGCAAGATAAACTAGCCTGGACAGCTTGTCCCACCCCTGCAACTTAGGATACGAAATAATGCGACAAAAACAGCTGAATTTGACTTGAATTATGTTTATAATTGATCCATTTTCTCATACAGATAGTTTAAAATAAGTTGAATGAGCATCCAAAATTTATTTTTTGTGATGTAGGTGGGAGAGGGGGAGGGGGTAGGGGCAAGATAAGCTGCTCGGGACAACTTGTCCCCTTCACCCCTGCAAACAAGTATATGAAACAATGCATCAAAGAAAACAAATTTATTTGACTTGAATTATGCTTATCATTGATACATCTTAACATTCAGATAGTTTAAAAAGTTTGAATTAGCAAAATAAGTTTACTTTGATACCCAGATGGGTGGGGCAAGATAAACTGGCATGAACAGCTTGCCCCACCCGCTGCAACTAAGCATACTAAACAATGTGACAACAAAAACTGCTGAATTTGACTTGAATTATGTTTACAATTGATACATCTCCACATTCAGATAGTTCAAAATAAGTTGAATTAGCAAAATAAGTTTACTTTGAGACCCAGGTGGGCAATTCGACAAAGAATACAGATGAATTCGACTTGACCGTTCCAAGGCGGTACTTCTTTTGTGGATTTTTTATGTTATTGTTCTGACTTGTGTTTGCTATGTCTTTGTGCGCGTCTGTTTATATGTGCTTTGTGGTCACCTGCTGGGAAAGGGCTGACCTCTTGGATCTCGTTTGTGGTGTTTACTGTGAGTGTGTCACTTTCCAATTGGTATCCTGGGTCAGGTGTGGTACTTGATTGTATCGATTCCTGATCTTTGCACCCTTACTTACTTTGAATAATGATTATCTTAATACAAATTCACATTCAGATGGTTTAAAAAAAGTTGAAATAGTAAAATTATTTTTTTTGATACCCAGGTGCATAAATAAATAAACAGGCCTGAACAGCTTGCCCCCACTCCTGCAACTAAGCATATGAAACAATGCGACAAAGAAAACAGCTGAACTTGACTTGAATTATGTTTCTAATTGATACATATTAACATTTATAAGTAGAATCAGCAAAATAATTTTACTTTGCTACCCAGATGGGTGGGGGCAAGAAAAACTGGCATTGACAGTTTGCCCCGAAACCCTGTTACCTCTAACCCAGTCCGAGCTGCAACTAAGCATATGAAACAATGTGACAAAAAACAGCGGAATTTGACTTGAATTATGTTTATAATTGATCCATTTCTCATGCAAATAGTTTGAAATAAGTTGAACGAGCATCCAACATTTAACTTCTGTGATATAGGTTAGAGAGGGGGGGGGGCATCATAATCTGCCCTGGACAGCTTCCCCCCGTCACCCCTGCAAACAAGTATACGAGACAATGCAACAAAGAAAACATATTAATTTGACTTGAATTATGTTTATCATTTTCACATTCAAACAGTCTCTATCAACTGTGCTAAGTCCTACAGAAAATAGTAGAATTCGAGGACTTTTTTAGGCTTTTGATTGACTTTCCAGTACTTTTCAAGGCAGATTTAATTTTTAAGGACATTTCATGAAAGCCCACTAAATTCAAGTACATTTCAAGCCTGTGCGAACCCTGAGTACTCTTTGGAATTATCCGTAGAATTGTCTCAGTCATGCCGATAATGGCTTAGACATTGCTTTGCGAGACATAATTCAATTTAAACCAGAGCAAGAAAAATCCAACACAATCATAAGTGCGCCCTGTAAAGACCCAGGTCAGGCTTGACGTCCGAGCCTTCGCCGAGCTTACGATTAATACATGGATCACTAGCTTACCATTGGATACAATGTGTAGAATCTGAACTAACTGTGTTAATGTCATGGCTGGTCTGAGACAGTTTATTACGTTGGTTTTGTATGTACTGGCACTTTTTCTGATTATGAAAGCATCCTTAATTTCACTGTGTCCTGCACTGAGCTCGCAGAGATAACTCATACTGTGTAGTAATTGAACTGTCAATAATTTACCAGAATGAATTCTACACTACTCAGTGTGGTGTAACAAGACAATCACAAATAGTCCGGGTTGGAGAAAGAAGACGTTATTTTCAAGTTCAAGCATGAGTTTCTAATCAACTTGTGATCAGCGAATTCTAGAGCTTAAGGCCAGTATATATACACTTAAGCAAACTTATAAACGAACATTTTACAAACTCAGTTTTTTCAGACTAAGGCATCAATAATATTGAATTAACTTAACCTAATCATAGACATTTCAATGAACCATAGGTTAGAGGTGTTTTGGAATAGTTTTCAATCATTTTACATTTTTGGGGTTTAAAAATGTCAAAATTAAGTTTCAACGTCTTTGGTAAACAATATTTTGGGATGCATTTTTATCAAATTGAAGTGCAGATGTTTCTGAAAATCGTCAGGAGCACACGTTAAAATTGTTGTATGTGTTTTATTTTGCCCTACCATGGTAGACAAAACCCAACAGATCTCGATCAGTCTATTCTGCAGTGGTAAATCTGTCATGACTATACTACACTTTCGGTTTTATTGTGAAATTTTAGCAATTAATTTGAAAGCATTTGTCAAAGATTTTTTTTTATTTTTTTTTTAAAAGAAGAACAGTGACTTCTAGTAAAATGAATAATCGCTGAAAATGGCCGTGAATGATGTACAGCAGATAATATAGCAACCAGGGCAGGACAGAGTTTCTACCTAAAGTTTGTTCTTAAAGCCAAAGATCGTAGATTAAGCTGCTGATAGTGCCTGTCTTTATATTATTAAAGCAAAAAATGACGAGTTCAATTGTGTCAAATTTTTTTATTCATATTCATCTTAAATCATGGCAGTCAGTAACATCTTCAAACAATCAAACATGTAAATGGGTAATATTTCTGTGGAATATTTAATATTGTTGTGCAAAGTGTAAATTTTGGAAATGAGGTTACCTTTACTCTGATTTTGTCTGTGATAGACGAACGAGCCACTTTGAAATGAAATGACTTGTAGAGTCTCTGCAAATGCCTTGGTTTATTTATAGAATTAAAATTTAGTATGACAGATTTTTACTTTCTGATCTGACATAATGTCGGGCCTGATCTTGATCCAAAATATGTGACACTCTGATTGCATTTCTAAAATAATTTAAAAAAATGATTTTGAAAAAAACAAATCAGCAGACAGTCAGGAAAAATACACAGAAAAAGACGCGTATTTAAGAAGGTATCAGCATTTTGTGAAGAAAGGGTTTTGAGATACCTATTAGGGGTATTGTGGTATGCTGAATCCAAAAACCAATGTTGGCAAGCTGAACAATGGCGACTTCACTATCTAATTTGCATATTTCCAAGATGGCCGCCAAATTGAAGAAAAATCAATAAAAATCTGTAGAGTAACATGTTAAGGATGCTAACCTGGCACAAATTAATCCAAGAACATATTCCCATGATTTGGGGTCTTCACCGACATCACTTTATGCAATTAGAATTAAAATATGATCAAGAGGTAATCAGGTCGACAACTTGAGCAAAAATCATCCTTCCGATTTAGTTAAGTTTTTTTATGATAGTCCGTGCATATTATCTGGTCCAAATTTGTCAGGAATGATTTCAATAAAATGAGAACTTAAAAAAATGCATCGCAATGACAGGGTGGGTAGTCACGTGGTTCTGTTAGGATACACTGTACGGAAAAAATGGCGGACTTCTTTCCACACCGATGTTTTAAGCAAAAGTAAGTAGATATTTCTGCGTGTTTTTTCATCTTTACACAGAAAGTTATACACCATTTTCCAGCCCCCATTTTTCCCGGACTAACGATGCCAGGATATCCTCATAAAGCTTCTTACTTTGAGTACAGACTCTGTCACAAATTTTTAGCGGTGAAGATCGGGCCTGAATTTGGAAATAAGCTGTACGGACAACATTTGTGACAGAGTTAGTACTCAAAGTAAGAAGCTTAAAGATGCTATCCTGGTAGCGTTTAATAGGGGAAAATGTGGGCTGGAAAATGGTGTATAACTTTCTGGGTATAGATGAGAAAACATAGAGAAATCTACCCACATTCGATCAGAATGTCCGTACAGTGTATTCGAACATCCGTACAGTGTATCCAAGCAAAAACCACGTGACTACCCACCCTGAATGATATAACTATTGCTTGCAGGAAATACGGTAATTTAAACAAATTTCTGTAAGTTTCAGCTAGGGGAGGGGGTTAATGCGATTCTAGAGAAAGTAGGCTTGTACCTACAAAATGACTTGTATCTCATCAGCAACTCACCCTAAACTATATAACTTGCTAGCAAGTTAAAACTTAGATATAGTACTTCCATGCGATGGAAATGTCTGATATGCAGATTAATTATATTTGCATATTCATCAATACTGATGAAAATTTCAGAAAATAAGGGAAAATTATAAAAAAAGCAAATATAAACTGAAATCTGCCCCAGACTGTCCTTGTTGATGCATGTTATTATATCATCAGTGATGCAATTTGACAAGTCCTTTCATCCAATAGTCACAGATAAAATTATATCATTTGCATATTCATGAATATTAATGATACTAATAATTGAGGTAAAATCATGGAATTACAATTTGCCCCCATCTTCACACACACACCTCGGGAGGGGTGGTTATTAGACTATTAAACTTACCTTGCACCCAAGGACAATTACTCATGGATGCAAAATTGTTCAGTGGGACCACTAAATGCCAAAAATATATTGTCTCCGAAAATAAACCTGTTTGGATTACATAAAACTGCATGGTATCCATGGTAACCCATCAGGCACTGTAGCTGGGTCATTTGCAAGCAGACCCAAGATCGACACTTGTGTACCGCACTAATTCAAGAAAAGCAAGTTGTCAGTTACTGGCGAAACATAGTGTCGCTAAATAGCAAAGAAAAAACTGGCACAGGGAGGCTTGCCTAGAACAGTTTACCTTCCCTCTATATTGTAAAATTCCACAATATAATTCTAAAGAAACTGGGTTTACCTACGAATTAATTCGTATATAAAAAAGAAATAAAAGAACATTCGTCGAAAAATAAGGGTTGTACCTATACACATTACCCATATGTCAGTTGCTAAATATCATAGAGTAAGACTATGGAACTGGGTACCAAATCAAAGCCTAGACAAAGTAGTTATACCCAATGGTACGATATGCAAATGATCTAATTTGAATATTCATGAATACTTATGAAAACATGAGAAATAAGAGAAGAATGTTAGAAAAAATAAGGAGGGGGTTACATGCAACATTACCTACATGTCAGCTGCTTACTATTCTAGACTACCAAACTTGTAACCCAATAAAAGTTGAGTCATTACACTTTAATCCAATAGTATGATATACAAATGATCCAATTTCCATATTCATGAATATTAATGAAAACATTGGAAATAAGAGAAAAATGTTAGAAAATTTAATGGGATGTACGTACAACATAACCCATATGTCAGTTGCTAACTATTCTAGCCTTTCAAAATTGGTACCAAATGAAAGTGGAGCAATAGTAATTTAACACAATAGTCTGATATACAAATCTAATTTACATATTTAAGAATATCAATGAAAACATTAAACAAAGAAAGAAAAAAATGCAGAAAAAAATAAAATTGGTGTATATACAAAATTACCTATATCTCATCTGAAAATTTTCCTAGACTAACAAGCCTGGTATCACATAGTACATTTTATGCCATGATCGGAAATGCAAATCATTTTATGATTATATTCTTGAATGTTACTTTAAATGTTAGAAATAAGAGAAAAATTGTAGTAAAATTAAGGGGTGGTACCTACAAAATTTACTCATATCGTAGCTGCTAATATTCCTAGACTACCACACTTGGTTCCGACTTAAAGCTAAGACATTTCACTATATTTAATAGTCATTATGTGAAATTATCCATTTTTTAAATTTATCAATATTAATGTAACAATTAGACATGAGAAAAAAACGTAGATAAATTAGCGGGGGTCTACTTCTAAATTTACTCATATCTCAATTTTTAATTGTTCTAGATAAATAATCTTAGTATCAAATTAAGGCTGGGACATAGTCTTCATTCGGATGGTCAGATATACAATCATTTAACAGACATATTGATGAATATTGATGAAAACTATATAAAACTAAAGAAAAATTGAAAATAAACCAATAAGGTTGTATCTTAAAAAAAACAACATTTATAAACAAATAAAATAATTTGCTTATCAAACAACACTATAATAGAACTTTTTTCTGGACCTTTATTTGGGAAAAGTTTAGAAAATAAGTGAGCATGATTTCTAGGATAAATAGCAGCTGATATATGAGAAATTTTGCATGTACATCCTATTAATTGTTCTCCATTTTTTTCTAATTTCTAATATTCAATTACTATTCATGATTACAATTTTTAGATAATTTGCATATTGGATCATTAAGTAACATGCTATGTATTGGCATTAAATTGGTACCAAGGCTGGTCGTATAGGAGAGTTAGAAGCTGAGATGTAGATAAATTTGCATGTACACCCCCTTATTTTCTACTATTTTTCTCTTATTTCTAATGTTTTCATTAATATACATGAATATGCAAATTTGATAATTTGCATATTTGAACATCTGATGAAAGTCCTTTGTCTTTATATTCAGTTGGTACCAAGTTTAAAAGTTTCGGATGAGTTGCTGCTGAGATTTGAGTACTTTAGTAGGGACATCCCCATTCTTTAGAAGCGCATGATGCGTTGCCATGGAAACCATGTGATTTCACGTAGATCAAATGGGTTTAATCTTTAGGGCAGTATTTTTCCACAAAAAATGACACACATTAGAAGTGTTCCTGATGGTGCAAGGTTGGTCTAATATGACCCTAGGGTACTTGGGAATGTGCATGCTGTTACCTTTTATAGATACAAAATGTACCATATACATATATTTGGGCATGAACATTATGACATATTATTATTACTATTGCCACAATCACACACTACAGACCAACCTATGGCATCGCGAGGAAGAGACACAGAATACTAACACACATATGCCATCAAGAGGCAGTAATAGTAAAGCAGCCAGCTCTCTTTCCCCAGCGAGAAACTGTTGTCGCTAAATGTTTCTTTTTCAACAAAACATGCTCATAGTGTAGTTTTTGGAACATGCTTATTACTTTTTATACGTGCGTTAATTTCGTTTGCCCAGAACACAAACAGGAATGGACAGAAAAGCTGTAGGAGATGTGATTGATTTTCATCACGACAGCGCGAAACCAAAACAATGCGAGCAAAATAATACCATAAATCAAATTAGAACCGCTCGTCGGGATGCATTCAATTTCAAAATCTCTTATCTGCGGCTGAAATACCAGTACAAACGCATTTGTTTCCACGGAGTCTTTACATAAATTTCCTGGTGCAATCACATATCGCGCGTTGCTGAGTAAAGTATAGGTTACTGGACAAGTTCCAATCAATTGATACAGTATACAGCAGACAAAAACACAAGGATGGTCATTGATAGGTATTACAGTTTACTAGTCCGTGGATGAAGAGGTATCAAAGCTTTGGTGTGTTTGGTGTGTTGGACTTTAAGATATCAGAATACCATCCCAACTTTAGTGTTAGAACCTCTGAGGGATAAAAGTACGAACATGGAGTGGTAGCACAATATCTGTGCCTGTACTAACATTCTGGGCAGTCGCTGTTGTCGCAAATGCGCATAATCAAAAGGACCTTCGCTGCTGAAGGAGAACGCAGAATTCGCCTCTCTCCCAGATTGTATATGCTATTGAAACAGGAAAGGAAAAAATAACATGTAGGTGTTTTTTTATAAAAGTACGACGTACTAAACTCATATCGCCCCTTCATTTGAATCGACTGAAGTGCATGATACAATGTGTTATAGGCTGTTATGGGAAGTGAAATAAGATAAAGAGTATAATGTATTGTTGTCTTAATTGTATTCAATTCCAGGCATAATAACAATAGACTGCCTTTCAATCCCCCCCCCCCATTTTTCTACAAGTAATACAAACTGCATTTACGCCGTTAAATGATGTACATACCACATTTGGTGGCAGCTCACCTGCCACTGATCTTAGTGAAGTCTTTCAACTGCTTTAAAACAAACTATAATCTGAGTGATTGTTTTGATCCAAAATTTTAAAACAAAAATAACAGGGAGAACATTTAATATTTACAGAGAAATGGATTATTATAATTTTCAAAGCAAGTGTCAAATGAGTAGTGATAATGTTGGATGTGCACTCTATCATAAGCTTAGTATAAACTCTCCCAATTATACATTACAAAGGGAGCCAGTCTGCGAAACGTCATTTGAATGGCGTTTCGCTGGTAGGCTGATGGTGACCGACACTTTATGCTGGCTGGATCTGAGTCAGAGCACGTACAACTACCTCCTATGAAAATGAAATTTTATGAGACGATAAATAATATGAGAGAGGAAATGGCCACTCTGTAGGCTATCTTTATTCTGAAAGAACTAAATATGATTTATACCTTCCTTGCTTTCTCGTCTGAGTAGTGGAAATCAATTCCAGCGTCTGAAATAACCAGTCTGTACTCGGGAATAGTCACGCGTAAATATGACCTAATTTTACATTGAACAGATGAAACAAAACAGAAAAATGAACGAAGTAATCTGTATTTTTTGTGAATTGGATGTGCACTAAGCGTACAGCAAAATAAAAAAAGGCAAACTGCGAGGAGTCAATTCAAACAGATAATTAACCCTTATTCTGCCAATAAATATTTGTCATGACAATGTCATCTACATTTTACACCTGCTGTATATATTCAAATGCACTTCATACTACTTTTGCCCATGGAAGGAAGCACCATGAACCCTGCTAAGATTGAAGTCTGATCTTGGTCCATATTGTTTGCCATATATGCATTAAAAGTGCAAAAGCATACGAGAGAGCAGACGGCAGGCGAAATATGGTTAGCCGTTATAAAAAGTAAGATAATGCGATTAAATAATTTTGGCTTGTAATGAGAACCGTGTATCACTTATGTACAACAGAAAAAAGTTTAATCTTTAGACATGTTAGAAAATTTGTAATGAGTATCTTCGGAGCAATACATTTTTAGGCAATTGCTTCTCGAGTGAGGTTCGTACGGCCCTCTGTGAAATACGTTGGTGACTAAAAATCATTTTCAGGACCCCTGCCGTATTTTTCCAGATCCGCCCATGGGTTTTTGGACTTAGGGTTTGTCAAACTTTAAAAATGGTATACGTTTTAGGTCAACCTACTTTTCGATCTGCATATTGACTGCTAGAGCATAAATAACTGTTGGTCAAGCCTGTCTGGAGGCACTGCATTGTGTCCTTGAGCAAGACACTTTATCCAATGCTTAGTAGTCTTAGTACTGGTTCAACCCAGGAACATCCGTTCCGACATGACTGAAAAATTGCTGACTGGGACGTTAAGAGCAAAACAGAAAAAATAAACGTTACTGTCGAACACTTCAAATACTTATTTTGCGAGCCAGGACCTTTTCTTTTGTATTTCAGTTATCGCTACCCATTATTGTTCATGCAAGTCAAAATTGCCTTATCTTATGTTCAGACTAATAATTTCAAGAGCCTTGCGCACAGGTTATTACGCCACTGTGATTAATTTAATGCGTTTACAAAAGACATTTATCCCCGACTCTCCGATACGTAACAAAATCCAATATTGCAGCTGCCAAATAGTCGTCACTTTCTATGATAGCCACACTGCCATCTTTCCTAAAGCGTCATTTTTCTTATCTTTTCTCATTCTAAAACCGTCTGTCATACTGATATCGTCAGCCAAGTACATCAGAGACTTAGAAATAAATTCATAGTCAACATTTACGTGCACGCACTCTAGAACTATAGACCAAGTCATGGGGCAACGTTTTGCGCTCACCTATTTTTTTTACTAAAACATACAGTTCTTTATTTTCGCAAGGTATGCGACTCTTATAAAAATGTCGAGCGCCTGAGATAATTGGTCGATTTGAAAATGTTTGTTGCGCACAATAATGGAATGAAAATTTCCTCAAACATTTGCATGTGTATCAGCATACATTATTTCATTGCAAATTTCTTTGTAAATGGCGGCAGTAATCAGTCTTTGCAATACGCAGCAAATAAATCACCAAAACAACATCTTTCCAAGCAAATATTGTGAAGACAAATTTTTGCAAAGTCATGCTAAGATGAGGGTAGCATTTGCAAATGTTTACTGCGCACAACAATGGAATGCAAATTCCCTCAAATATTTGCATGTACGATCAGCATACATTATTTCATTGTAAATTTATTATAAACAGCTACAGTAATCAGTCTTTGCAATGCTTTGCAAATAAATAATAAAAACACCATATTTCCTAACATAAATTGTGGTGACGAACTACAGCAAAGTCATGCCAAGATAAGAGTAGCATTTAAAAAGGTTTGCTGCACACAACAAAGGAATGCAAATTTCCTAAAAAATTTGCATGTATATCAGCATACATTATTTCATTTAACATTTCGTTGTAAATAGCGGCAGTAATCAGTCTATGCATTGCTTAGCAAATATTTCATTAAAACAACATATTTCCAAACAAAGACTGTGGTGACAAACTGCAGCAAAGTCATGCAAAGATAAGCGAAACATTTGCAAATGTTCGTTGCGCACACCAATGGAATGCAAATTTCTTCAAACATTTGCATTTATATCAGCATACAGTATTTTATTGTAAGTGTCATTGTAAATAGCGGCAGTAAACAGTCTTTGCACCGCTCAGCAAATACATAATCAAAACAACACATTTCCAAGCAAACCTTGTGGTGACAAACTAACAACAAATATGTAATTTTATTCGAAATGTCACAACTAAGTTATCAAATACAAGTGAATAAATCCCTAACATTTACTAGCGTCTGCTAGTGTTTGAAGACATTACTAATATAAAGACAACCGGTATTTCCATTGTTGTACAGCAATGCTCAAAAATATTGCAAATATAGCTGGCGGTAGTTGACTACGTTTACATAAACTAGAAATAATTGAAAATCAGCCTTTTCATGCAGTGCATGTTACATAACAAAAAACAACTAAAAAACAACAACAACAAAAACCTACATAAAACAACTGAGTAAAATACATCGTCAATTGGGAAAAAGAAATAAAATGCTCGGCTGTATCACTTCTTGCAACGAGTTTCATAAATTCAATAATACTGAGCACGAATGTTAGATTCTATTTATCATATGACATTAAAATAGTGAGTATGATCAGGATATACCACAATCACAAACCGCAGACAACCCCGTGGCATCGCAAGGAAGAGCCATTCAACCATCACGAGACACCAGGAAGACAAATTAAGCAAAGCAACCAGCTCTCTCTTCCCCATCAAGATGATTGCAATACTAGACTGGACATAAAGTAACGTACAACAAAACATAGAACAATTACAGACTCCCACAATGAGAGTAGCAATAAACAAAAAGTCAACAACAACAGAACCACCGCCTTAGAACGGACAGCAGCCCAAGCCACGGGGGGCTTAAATGCAATTTACTGGCACCAAATCTTCGCCCTAGATTCTGCTGTTGTTGAAGAACAAGAAATGTTCAGCTCGCGCGGAGGCCATCTAACTAATGCAATGTATCATCATGGAGAAACACTCTAATCAAATTAACACACCATAATGAAACTATTTTGAAGTCTCATTTGTGGTGTGAAAACTGTAGGGTTTTACCATATGAGTGACGTTAAAAAAGTTATTTCATAACGTTCCCCGAAAATCTAGTAGTGTATCGATAATAACGCATGGCGTTTTTTTCACTCCCATGTGCGACGTTATTATGATAATTTATAATAATTATATTGGATTTAGAGTAAATGACCTATTCATGAACTTTTGTTATAATTTCCTATTGCTTAATTGTTTATTGTTGCTCCCATAGTTTGTGGTTTTTGTGTGTTAAGTCCTTGTTTTGTGATGCAGAACTTTGTGTACTTTCTAGTTTTACAATTATCTCGCAGAGAGAGAGAGAGAGAGAGAGAGAGAGAGAGAGAGAGAGAGAGAGCTGGTTGCTTTACTTTAATTGTCTTCTTGATGCCATGTGGTTGTTTGTGTTCTGTCTTCATCATGGTGCCGTGGGTTGGTCTGCAGTGTGAGATTGTGGCATTTCCTGGTCATACTTACTTACTATTATAACATGTGCTTGAAATGACTTGCAGATTTAAGGTTGTAAAACCTTAAAACTGTAAGTCATTTCAAGCACATGTTGTTTCTTGGAAACGATAACCTGTGACTCCTAGATATACACACAATGAGCCTTTCCATGTTTATTGTTTCAAACCAGAGGGAAGAATCCATTAGTACATAAAGGGTTAATGGGACGCTCAACATAAATTATTTAACAAGATTCTAATTCCATAGACTTACTCGAGCTTTGTTGATGTCACATTAGTTTGGCATGAAGCACCTTGTTTGGAATCCTGCTAATCGCAGCAGAATAATTATAATTTGACAGAATGTCTAGACATATCACCCGAAGCCAACAAATTTAACTTGTAGCACATTTTATCAGACAAAACTGACAGTGAATTACATTTTTGTTTTGACGTTTCATCTTGAGACATATCATTTTTTTTCTAAATAACTAACACCAAAGTTCATGGAAGCCATATAATATATAGAGGATCTTACATGAGTGCTCATGTTTTACTGAATTTATTAAACGAGTTGGGGAAAAGAGATAAAATGCGAGGTGTGCCGAGCATTTTATCTCTTTTTCACGACGAGTTTAATAAATTCAATAACACAGGAGCACGAATTATCACATGGCATTAAAATTACTTAAAAATCGCATTTTGCCCTTCAAAACGTCAAGATTTTGCCACTTTCACGAGTCGGTCAGTATGGCGTTTACTGTTTAATAACACTCTATGCCCACCTTAACATAAGTCAATGATTGTGTATTATTATAGTTTGGAAGTTTATTATTAAACACTAGGCCAATCGGCCCATCTGTTACAAAACATATAAGACATATAACAAATAAAGTGACAGCGGACTGATGTCACAACTATATTCAATTATATTCAATAGCTTATCTCACGAATAGCAAGGACCGAAAACAGTCTATATAAGTGTAGACTGATCTTGGTCCTTGGTATTTAATCTATATGTTCAGGCTTACAAAGAAGCGATAATGCCACTTTTAATATAAAGCCAGTATATTATTGTCACTGGCTTTTAAATACATGAAAGATGCATACAAGTTTAAATGTAAATAGACAGTGGAGAAGGTACCACAACAACAGAATAATAACAATACTAAAAACAATAATAACAAATTGTTATTATTATTTTTATTATTGTTATCATTATTATTAATGTGGATAGTGAATATAAATAGATCAATACCAAGATATTTTACCCAAAGACAAATTGCTCCCTTACTTTAAAAGCCTTGAATACGTACAATGATAAGTTTATCTGAGTTTTCTTGCTTTCGGATTTAAATAGCTCAACCAGCTTAAACATGTTTGGCCTTCTTCTGTAATAATTAGGTATATATATGGTCCTTAAATCGTTATATCTAGAACATTCTAAAACAAAATGAAACTCATCTTCCAATGAATGACATGAAGTACAGCGTCTCTCTTCAAAAGGAATTGCATTTGGTCTAGCCCATCTCCCAGTTTCAACTTCGAGACGATGAGAAGATAATCTGAGTCTGGAGAGTGCAAAACGGTGTTTACCAACAGAAACAAAGTCCAAATAAGTTTTGTACCCAAATGAAAAGTTCCTGTAAAATAGAGCACGGGTTGAATCGTTAAGCCTTGAATTCCAATTTTGAATAAACTGATCTGTTAATCGTTGTTTAACCAAGTTAAGAAATAAAACTCTATCGCCAACGCTTTGTTGCAGCCAAACATCCATGAAACCAAGATTACCAAGTAAATCGCGAAGTAGCGTTACCCAAGTTACCTTATTGGGGAAGTTTATGCAATCATTATACAACATGTTGTAAATTATCCTAACATATTTAATTTCTGAACAATGCAAAATTTTTAGCCAGTATTTTATAATGTTACGATAACGAGTAAGTTGAAGACTGCACCTACCAAGTTCTCCATATACAAAGTCATTCTGGGTGCACTGTTTGACAGACAAGAGTATTATTATATAATCTATCAATAAACTTCTTCTGATTGGCCAAGATGCAGATCCAATTGAGTCAATATAACTACATATTGCATGGTTTGCCGGATGTGACGTTGCAAAGCACACGGCACGAGGTAATATTGAATGGCTTACAGGAAGTGACGTCAGAACGTCAAGTAATTGCGCATGATCCATCCGTAACGTCAATGTTTTAATAGTCTAAAATGGCAAGAAAGGCATAACATACATTTAACATATAAAAAACAATTGTTGACTAATGTTTCTGTAGACATGGAGTAACCTTAATTAATATTGACATCAGCTCTACACTCCATGTCCACCTCAACATAAGTCAATAATTGTATATTATGAAACGACATTATCCATTGAAAAACAGTAACGTCATATGATAAAACAATTTAACGATTGCTCATATTTCGTTGTAATTCATCTCTTGTTGAATCGAAGAAAACAGTTGTCCTTTTTATACGAATAAAGCGTCAGAGCGGAATAAAAGAACAACCTCAATATCGGATTTCTAATGCTCTATACATCTATTCTGACCGATGCTTAGTAATTAGATCTAGCATCCTGTGTTCAAATCAATATCAATTGAAATTGGAACCAACATAGTGTCGACAGGCTAATAAAACCACAAGACGTAGTCTAATATCGTGACTTTCAGCGTCTGATGATAAGGTAGCAAACATATTGTAGATGACTTTCAAGGGTAGCAAGCTTTATGAAAAATTTCTCTACGTACAAAGCATAAAGTGCAAACGATTATGGAAAATAAAACATTCGAACTCTTGCTGTATTTAATACACTACATTGTGTTGCTGTTTACATTGCATTTAACAGTCATAGCAAACAATGCAGGCATTGAAAAGATGCCACAGCATGTGGCATCTTATCAATGTCTACTTTGTTTGCTATAACTGTTAAAGCACTGCACTGTTTTCTGAAGTCCCATTTAGCAGACACAAGGTATGGATATCGGGGTTACACATGTTTTGTCGTGAATTAACACTTGCCGGGTCCTGAAGAAGCTATTTCAAAAAGAGATCGCGAGGTCAATTATTCAAACATTTCCCGAGGGACCCACCAAGTATTGGTTCAATATTTAACAGGTGCAATGACTTTTATTACATATTTTACCTGATTACAACTGCAGTTGTACTGAACACGTCACTAATATATTAAGCCATTTAGTGTAAACAGTATTTTATTCAAATATATGTACATAAAGATACAACCATTTTATACAAAACAAATTATATTTGAAAATAATACAGAAATAATTCCCAGACTTGTTTAAACTGTTTCCCGTTTGTTTCATTACACTTGTGTCTAGGCAAAATGGCATCAACGGCGCTAACATAAGCATTGGCGAAATAATCAGTCTGGACCATTGCGGTCTCTATATCTTATCTAATCTTATAACACCATGCAAACAGGGCCACAACGGATTCCGTATCTTAACTTATAAAGATATGCAAACATTTCGGGCTCAAAACCCATGTCCAAAAAGCACGGAAATCTCATGATTAGAGCATGGATTTTCTTTCAATAACCATGACTTGAAACCTCTACGCATACATGTACACTGAACCGAAGTTATAAGTAGCCACCATACAATATTTGCTCCTGTTCAGTAAGTAAAACTCGCTCTCACAAAATTTAAATTCTATAAGAAGGTCCAAGGCCTTGTTGAGACTCTGCAAATATGTCATTTCACAATGTCTGGTAGACTTTGCACAGACAAGGTCTGAGTAAAGGTACCATCATTTCAAAAAGTCACACTTTTTAGTGTGATATAAACTTTTCATCAGATACGTTATCCATTTATATTTTAATTAGTTTGAAGATGTTTATAACAGCTGTGATATAAGTTGAAAAGAATCAAAGGTTTTTTTTGACAATTTAACACTCCATTTCTCTTCTACGTTAACATGAAGACAGCCACGGTCAACAACTTAACCAAAGGATTTTCAGCTTAACCATGCAGTTTGCATACACACTTTGCATTGCTCTGTACGCTTTATTATCTGCGGCACAGTAGTGCAATTTTCAGGGGTTCTTTATTATGAATTCGCGTCACTGTTCTGCTTAAAAATTAAAAGAAATCTTTAACAAATGCCAATTAACTGACCTTTAAAGTTTCACGTTAAGAGCGGAAGTGGATACCAAACTAGAAAAAAATGTCATTAGAAACTGGGCTCATCAAGTTGCATGGTGTTTTGTCAAACATATTAACGTAAAATAAAACACATACAATAATTTTAGTATGTGCAGCTGATGATTTCCGAAAATTTCAGAAAATTCAGAAAATTTTCAATTTTTAAAAATTCATAAAAAATCTGTCATAAGCAAAATGTCAAGTTTTTGATGTTTTTCAAGTCGACTAGGCAGGTTTGCAATCACCTGTACTTGAATTTGATAAAAACTGCACTCAAACGCTTATTTTCTTCAAAAATTTGATTTTTGCATTTTTGAACCCAAAAATCGTGAAGTGATAGAAAACTCTTCCAAAACACCGCTTAACGTTAGTTCATTACAATACATATACTTGGGCAAAAATTCATTTCAATATCACTAGGGCTTAGTCAGAAAAAAAGAAATTGAAAAGTGGCTACTTAGAACTTCGGTTCAGTGTATGTACATTGTATATATTTATGCAAGAATGGATTGATAGCGACGCAACGGTCTGCAGCTACATAAACTTAAATTTAATTCAGATCTTTCCCATTATGAGGCAAGAGGGTATAGCTAGTAACTAAAATATTGTCTATTTTTTTCCAAAGAGATAATGATAGTCTATGTGGGCGTGAACATTGCTATGGCTTCAATAAAAAGCTAAAAGAGCCATTAGTTTTTTTAATGTTAAATGTCAGTGTCTCATATAAAACTAAGACATCCTAAACACAGGATACAAGCTATCTTTCTCTCTCTTTGTTTCTTTATGGCGATGATGGAAAAATAGTCTATCTATGGAATACCCATGCGCGGATCCAGAGGGGGACAGGCAGTGGGCTGGGCCGCCACTGAAATATCAAAAAGCTATAGGATTTCTTAGCAATACTGGCCCAGATCCCCTGTAAAATCACAAAGCTACCAAGCCGGCATTCAATATTGGGCCATCATCGGCCCGCCAGCGAACACCATTTAAATGGCGTTTTCCTGGCACGCTTATTGTGGTATTTGGGTCCTCTCTCCCCTTATCAACTAGAAATATCAAAGTTGAACCCCTACTGACAAAACTTTCTGGATCCGCGCATGATATCTATATCAATAATGTAGCACTCATGTGATATATTCTATATATTGTTTAGATTCTTGCTCGCCTGTATAGCTGAGCAGGCTAGTTTGATTATTATGTAGTCACTATATCAGGGCAGTAAATAACGTTGGTTTTGTTTTGATACACTGCAAGGAAAAATGTTGTTACTTTACAAATGATTCTCACAAAGCGAAGGTAAATTGCATTTTCTCTTTGTTTTTGATCAGCTTTTACCGATCAGACTATGCAACATATGCGAACAGAATTTTGTCTGGATCTAATTAGACTTTAAGCCTATCAGTATATCCAAAGCGGTGCTTCTTTTGTGGACCCTTTTTATTTGTATTACTCATGTTACACGTTTGTCTTTATTATGCTGTCTTGTCTGTTCCTTGCAGCCTTGTGATCACCTGCTGGAAAAGGGCTGACCACCTGGCTCTCTTGTGTGCGCAACGTTCTTGTGTTTTGTAGTGATAATGTAGAGATAATATTACAATGACGAGCATGGGAAATAATATTGAAACGTGAATATTTAATTCTAGAACAAGCTCGAGATTACCTTTAAATATAGCAATTTTCTGAGAATTAACCATTATAATGAATAAAGTCTCTGTGTATCTGGCTAATGAATATCTGACCGAATTATTCAAAATGATAGATTCCCAACAATAACGATTCTTGACTACCATTAAAAGAAAGGTAAGAAAACCATTTTAATGAATAGAGTCTTTGAGTATCTAGCTAATGAGTATCTGACCGATTTATTCAAAGTAACAGATTCTCAACATTATAACAAATTCTTTTTAATTGACTACCATTAAATTAAAAGTTTAGATACATAAGCGCAATTCTAACCTTTTTGTGGTGCATGAGCTTTACCACCCATGTCAATTAGACGAGTCTAATTCCAGTTTTAGGGTTGCTTTGAATAGGAGGTGCGATCAAAAAGTTCTTGGCCTGATATGCTTCGGTGAGATTCATTGAATTAAAATCTTTGTCAGTCAGTCACTTGATCTAATTGAAAAGCAATGATGGTGTGAAAAGTATGCGGTCATGCTTGGTTGCTTATGTAAAGAACTTTTTAGAGAGGAGGGTGCGACACATTTGCAAAATGGAGAAACTTGAAATCAGAGCGATGATCAAGTACTTCTGAAAAAATGGAATGCCTTCCAAGGAAATTCATAAAGACTTCATGGAAACCCCTGGGAAGGAGTCGCCTTCTTATAGCACAATGTAAAAAGAGCTTAAGAGGGAGAAAGAGAGCGTTGAGGATGATGGACGGTCTGGCTGCCCCAAAGATGCCACCACTGATGAAAATGTCAAGGTCGTGCACACCCTGGTTATGTGTGATAGGAGTTGTGACCTGCGAAACATAGCTAGCGAAGTGAGCATTAGTTTTGGGGCAGTACAATCAATCCTAACCAACATTTTAGGTGTGTCAATGGGTGCCACGATTGTTGACCGATAATCAGAAAAGAACTGGGCTTGATATTTCTAGGTATCTCCTGTCTCGCCATAAAGATGATCGTGGCGAGATGTAACCCAAGTTTAGACGGGTTCACAACTTTGACCCAGAGTCAAAAATGCAGAGCAAACAATGTTAGCACCCTGGCTCACCCACTCATAAGACATTTTAGAGGGTTCACTCAACAGGGAAGGTGATGGCCTCAGTCTTTTTGGATAGTCAAGGGGTGATTATGATTGATTATTTTGAGTAAGATCTTACGATAAACCGTGCATATTATGCAGGCGAATTGAGGCGGCTATGCTAGGAAATCGTAAGAAAAAGGCAAGGAAAACTGACACGCGGTGTTCTGCACTTCCACGACAATGCCCCTGCCCATACGTCACAAGTTGCCATGAGATGCTGTGACCGATTGTGGGTTCGAAATCCTTCCTCATGCCCCCTGTTCTCCTGATATGGCTCCTTCTGACGTTCGTCTGTCCCCCAAACTAAAATTCCAGCTTCGTCGTACACAGTATGGAATCAACGAAAACGTCAAATAGGCAGTTAACGAGTACTTGAGCGACAAGGAAAAGGCCAACTATTTTTAAGGGATAAGAAAGCTAGAACAGAAATGGGTTGAAGGGAGATTATATTAAAACATAATGATCACATTTTCATTTCCTGGTAGCCAAAAGTACAAGGGGCTGAGAACTTTTTGATCATCCCTCGTAGACAGAGAGCAGTACCTCATTTGAGATTCAATAAAAGAATTATCGACCCACCCCATTATTTGCAATAGTTTCAAAAATCTAAACCGTCATAGCAATAGGTGTACTCGTATGTAATCAATACAAAATAGAACCAGTCTGTCAAACACCAAACTTCATTAGAATACTGTCAAAATCAGACACTAAATATATAAACCAATACATGAACCGTAATAGGATGGTCACGAAACATTTCTTAGAAAACAACTAATTCTGGAGACAGATATATCTAATTGCAAATATACCGTATTTACCATCACCCTTTTTATCACATGACGTCACGTCTGGGAGTAATATAACGCCATGCAATTAAATCAATAAACCATTAGTGGTTTACAGATTTAGTAACATAGCGTAATGATGTCCATGATAGCGTTGCGTAAAAGATGGCAAAACCTTGACCTTTTCATGCAACTGGTAATTTTAATGTCATGTGATAAATAGAATCTAACATTCATGCTCCTGTATTATTGAATTTATTAAACTCGTGGCTAAAACGCGATAAAATGCTCGGCAAGCGTAATATTTTATCTTTTCCTCAACGTGTTTAATAAATTTAGTAAAACATGAGCACTAATTTAAGATCATCTATGTATACTTAAGCTGGTTGCTTGGCTATTATTGTCTTACAGATGTATTGTAACTATAAATTTTCTTTGGCTCTTCCTCACTGTGCCGTGGGTTGGTCGCAGTATGTGATTGTGGTATTTCCTGATCATACTCGCTTACTTTTTAATGATTCTACCATCCGGACTGATACCACGAACCTGAGATGATTCAATCTGCATATCAAGGGATCCCAGGGTTATAATTTACAAATGAGGCGCGACGTGTGATTTCCAACAATGTGTTCCAATGATAGGGGTACACATTGTTACCTCATCAGGTTTTAAAATTAACCTTTCATGTATTTTTTATATGCCAAGGAAGGTAACCAAAACTATAAGTGTTGCAAAACTTTTTTGAGTAGTATATTTGTGTCTATGCATAGTTTTAACTTTTCAAAGGTGTTTTACTGACGGATACTGTATGTTTTAAAGTATAATTTGAAGTGCTTATAACTTTATACCACATGTAATGGTCGATATTTGTTTTCCACAACCCCATTTTAGGAAATTCCAAATGCTAGAGATTCTATCTGATTTTTTTTCCATTTTACATTGTCTATCTTTTAAAGGAAAACTAGCAAACAGCATTTTGATTTCCAATATATACAAAAATATGCCTTAAAAATAAAATTTGAAACCCAATTCTTGTGACCATGGTTACCACTAAAATTTTTAGGTTGAATACGGTAGTTTGGAATCTTTCTATTGGGATCGATGAATGAATAATTGGAACGAAGCTTGAATAAACCAACACCTATCAACCTAAACAAACCTTATTACACCGTACGCTCTAAATATCTGACATATGAGAATTTGGAATTACATTGCAATAATCTTCAAGCCTATGCTTCGGAACAAATGTGATTACGTTTATTCGTCAACGCACTTTGACTCTAAATCATTAACTACTATTAATACATTTATCTCAACATTTTGCGTAAAATTGGCATCAATAAAACGTTATGATAGAGTTTAAATAACTACATTATGATCAGATTTTGACAAAGGAAAATAGATGTCTCTGCATTTCATTTAATTTTTATGAAGTTAGGTCATTCTCTGTTAAATTAGTATTAACATTTTTTTGTATTATTCAAGTCTGAACAGGTATACTCCAAGACAGCTGTACAATTATAAGTAGTATATATTGAACCATAAAAATACTAGTTCAGCAGCCAATATCTGTCTCATTAGCATAACAAAGCAATGACATCCACCACACTTGACAGGTCTCTGGTAAATGGATACTGAACTAATTAATACATTAAAATTCAGTAACCCATCCTAAACTCATTAAATTGCTACTACAAACAAAAGACTGGAAATTAGATTTCAAGTAACCAGAGTCAATTTAATTTTGGGCAACACAAGAAAAGATGATGAGTTATTCAATACCGCAAACATTTCTTTTACTGTTAGATAAATCTTCTGTTGTTTATCTCAACTAAATGTTGTCTGATATGTGTCATCTATTGGTCCTTTTAAAACATTTTTGCAGCAAACAGTGTGTACCCAGATCAGACTGCTCCTCTAATACCCCAATGTCACATGTTTTCTCAGAGCTGAGCCACCCTCCCCTACCCAAAGCAATGGTACATAACACATTCAGGTCTACATACATTCTTACCACTCACAGACTCCCAGGATTCTGGTGCTAATTGAGTTAGGCCAATGTTGACCTCCTTGGACCCTCTCAGACTCAAAGCACTGGTCTGAGACACATTCTGACCCCTCACAGACATGTTATGACACCTGCAAGGCTTCCAGGATTCTGATGCCAATTGAGTTAAGCCCATATTTACCTCCTTGGATCTTTCTTGTCACAAAGCATTGGTCTGCCTGTCGAGTCAAGGTCAGAATTCTGCTCTATGTACCCTCTCTCAGGCCAAATTTGCTGATCTTTTACGTTACAATGGTTAACAAACTGATAGGCACCCCGGTACCAATCAAGTAGGGTATGAGGAGGCACTTTTTACGTTAACGGGAGACAAGAGGAGGGAGTGAAGAGTTAACATGAGGGACTGAGGAGTGAAGCGTTTGGTGTTAAGAATGATAGTGGTGGTGGCTAAGGAATGATGCGACATTGCACTGGACACATACAGACAGCATCTTGTAAGCGATGGGACATAATATTGAAATGAATAAAAGTTGAGGTTGATGACCTGCGAGGAAATATACAGTACCCTTGAAGTGAGAAGCAATTTGGAGGCACAATGAGGAGGCGAGAGGAGACAAACAGACAGTACTTTTGAAGTGAGAAGCATCTTGGAGGCGAGAGGAGACAGACAGACAGTGCTCTTGAAGCGAAATGCATCTTGAAGGCGCAGTGAGGAGGCGAGGAGAGACAGACAGACAGTACCCGCGAAGTGAAAGGCATCTTGGAGGCGCAGTGGGTAGGCGAAAGGAGATCTTGCTAGTATATAAAGCAGCACACACCAGTTCTGCCTTACTTGTCAATATCAAATGCTATAGTTTCATCTACGTTTTATGATAAATGTAATTTTAATTTGGAAATAGTAAATTTCCCATTTCTTGATGGAGATGTTCCTCGCTCCCCTTCATATGGTGTTTATATTTCACAGCTTATTCGTTTTGCAAGATTGTGTTCTAATATTGATGACTGTTTCAACAGAAACCTATTTTTTACTGCTAAGTTATCTAAACAAGGTTATAGATATAATAAAATTCGAAAACATTTTCAAATTCTACCACAGACACTCAGAGCTAATCGTTAAATAAAAAATTATCCTGCAACAGGGCATTTCGGAACCTATGAGCCATGACATGTGATTTCCAACAATGTGGTATTTTGACATGCGTAAACCCAGACGAGCCTGTACAGCCTCATTTGAAGCTTAGAAACTCCAAATGATGTTCAGTCTGTAGCTTAACACTCATAGAATATTCAAGCGATTAGGTTACGTCATAGAAACACACTGTTCTAAATGCTTCACAAAGAGGTTCTTGATTATGGTCGACAATTGTAGGCCTTCATTAGTAGTGCCTCCAAGACACTTGGTGCTAGTAACTGCTTCTAGAATATGATCATGGAGGGCTAAAGTATAAGCCCGTTAGAAATGTTTGTTGGTGCATAATCTGTCAGCTTGGCATTTTTCCAGATGCAACTTCATCTCCAATCTATCTTACCAGTCTTGTAAGGGGTTGAGGTGTAAGTTGTAGACGTATCGCATCGTTGTTGCTCTTGAAGAACAGTGCACCATCTGTATACACGCCTTGTGTCTGAAGCTGTAGACTCTGAACGGTCAATAATAAATTAATAAATGCAAGAAATCAAATTTGACTTAAAGCTGTTTCTGGTGTGACCGTGAGATAAGCCAGAGATAATATCTGCTGTTGTGGGCATGACACCATCAACGATGCAAAGAGTACTTGCTCTTTGAAGCTTCGAAGAAGTGTATTCGCCGCAAAGTGTCTCCTTTAACACCGTAAAAGCCTAAAAGTGAGGTAATTTGTCAATATTTTGGAGTAGTCCATCATGGTGATGTCAACCTGGTCCTTCCCCAAGGTTAGCTGGTTAAATTTCGCAGGAACTCTGCCCATGGTTCAACGCTAGTTGTCGCACATAATTTTATGTTTGTTCAAATCTCCAGTCAAGCGCTACTTCCCCTGTAGCTAGAAATCTTGAGAACATCTAGAGTGATGAAATTGTGTTGGCTCTTTGGCTGCAGCTTTCAGAAAAAGGTTGGTGGTCAGGTCTAGTTACTCGGCGAGGCTTTAATTAAAGTATAAGTTTTGCAGCTCTAGTAATGATAACATTTGTCATTTGCATCGCAGGATTGAGGACCTTAGCCACTGGAGGGCTTAAATACATTTTACTGGTTCCAAATATTCGCCCTAGATTCTGGTGTTGTTAAAATGGTTAACCCTCCAACCTTATGCCATATAGAGAAACAATCTAATCAAATTAAAGAATTAGAAGACAGCAATGGTGAGGAATCGATACAATCAAGCACCACACCTGCCCCAAGATACCAAATGGTACAGTAACAAAATCATAATAAACATCACAAAGAAGATCCAAGAGGTCAGCCCTTTCCCTTCAGGTGACCACGATATATTGGTATAGGGTGTGGTTGTTTTCTCTCTACTTAAAAGATCGTTCTTGCATTTAGTTTCGGTAAGGGCAGAGGTAAGTGGGGAGAAAATAACAGCCTTCCGACGATGGACTAGCCCATCTCTGCCAATTGCATACATTGTATATACAATATACTCTGGTTTCAGGATGCTCTGGGCAGAGGTGGGGTGTGTTGCATCTGATGGCATTTTTTCGCTTTGTCAATAGGATACTTGTAAATACGTTGTTTTACTTTTCATGTACATCTGTAAATGCTCTTTCATGCCTTTCTTGTATGTATTGCTTGTAAAAATACTCTCCCTTGTGGAGGAAATAAAGAATATCTATCCACAAAAGAAGCCCCGATTTGGAACGGTCAGTAAACATATAATACTGGAGGGCTTAAACCGGTTTCAGGGTGCACCAAACTCACCTTTAGTTCATATGTGGATCAGGACACATAGATCTTTGGTTTACATGAAAGACCCCTAACTATGATGATACAAGGAAAATGGCCCACGACTCAGAGATAAAAGAAAACCTGAGCCACGTACCAAGCCTCGGAGTAAAACTTTAATTCTTCATTGGGCGCAAAGACCATTATGTTGGTTGACCATTAAATGGCGTATTGATCAACTGTATATAGTAAGTACAGACTTCAAATTATGTCAATGGGGTCTTCCTATTGTCGAGTGCGTCCCATTCATCATCAGTTTAGTGGGTAGCATGTACGTCTTCATCTTTCTGAACAAAACTATAGCTCACTTCTGAAGTATTCTGTCGAAGACTAAGTAGTTTTGACATTGTTTGAGATAGAAATCAATAAAGGAATAATGGCCTCTCTTGTAAATGAAAGAAAACATGCGTAAAGATCATTCATCAACTTAGTTTTGCAAGTGCGCACTATTGTTGTATATAAACCACCAACACATCGAAATCATTCAAGTAAGCTCGTATGGAAATGCTATTTAGGCTAGCATCTTATCGCATCTGAGAAAAAATCACTCTATTAACTCTTTGACCGCTGGTCTGCTGATTTTTTTTCTTCAAAACTATCTTTTTCGAAAAATTCTTTCAGAAATACGATCAGAGGATCCAGATTTTGTCGGGCCTGATCTGGACCCAATCAAAGTTTATCAGCAGACGACTCTAGGAGATAAGAGTTAATAAGATAACATATTTACACAGCTACCAAGTGGGACTAGACCCAGCTTTTGGCATTAGCCTTCAGCTATGTCGGTGCATTCCGTGAACAAACAGCGAATGCTCTGGTGAGAATGTGCGTACCGAAATCCTGTATACTGCCGGGCTTACACTGTACAAGACATTCTTCTAACACATTAACCCTTTTTATGCCTAGAGGAAATTCCCACCCGTATTTACTGGACGAATCCATTTCGAATTTGAAGGGGTGTTGGGAGGTAAATAACAACTTCCAATTTTTTAAAGTATATTCTGTAATCAAAGAGTGCAGCACCGATCAGGCGGCCTCTGATCAGGTGCTGCGCTGTTTGTAGATGCCCACTTTAAAGGACGCTAGGTTTAAATTAGAATTTTAGCAGCGGCAAACTGGGACTAGAAGTCTACAATTTGGTCTGAACTCTCACCTACTTCCATTGATGTACCTTCAGTGACACATTCAGTTTAAAGAGACTAAGTCTGCAACTATGAACATTTTCGATTTTTTTTTTCTTTATAAATCATTTGTAAAAGTAGAATTAAGTCATGTTTTCACAATAAATCTGTTCACTATAGCTGAAAACTGCACGGAAAAGTGAATTATCTTATAAAACAGGTGTGTTTTTCTCTTGTTGGTAATTATTTGCGTCCCTCTAATAATTATAGACAGTTAATTTTAACATAAATGCTGTTGTTTTGATACTGATAGTTTGTTAAGATTTACGAAACAAGTACATGTTTACCTGAATTTTAGTTATTTTACTGTGTTCTTGAAAAATTGAAACATTAGTTCTAAAATTAAAAGATCAAAAGTTACAGCCTATGCAGCTTTAAATGAACTCATATATACTCATGTCCTATGAAAACGCACCTCCTACAAAAGTGACTATAATTTTCTAACGACATGACATTTTATTTTTGCGGTCTTTAATACGGAATGATCGCTGATGACCCGTGTCGGAAGCATTTAACAAAACTACCGTCAAAACAGAAAGTCACACAGTCAGCCATCGGATGTATCAGTATTTTAAAAAGCAGTTTTCTCGTCGTTTTCTGTGCATACAATGCAAAGAATCTCTAAATTGATAACCCGGAATAGTCATCTTGTCTTGAAAGCAGCTATAACTTTACAATGTGACGTCACTAGCGTCATTTTGACTAGCGCATAAAATCGAGACATTCAAGAAATCCTTCTTTTACTGATGCAACATCAGTGACGGGCGTAGCAAGTAAATTCTTACTCGTGTAGCGGGTCATTTACATCAGCGGAGCGTATGTACGAGGGTCATCCAATAAAGAATGAGACTTTTTCTATAGCGCAGTGACTATACATGCTAGATTTATAAAATCGCGTTCAAAGCTAGCACGTCTTCTTGGCTGTTCACATGTACCATATTCGACGTGTTACATAGTTCCAACTTTTGTTGCTAGGCAACATAAGCAGACTAGGCAAACACGCGTGGACTGCTCACTATAAGTGGTCACCATGGCAACAGATTAAGATGTATGGTTCATTTTTCTGCAAATACTTATATATGCTCATGCAATCTGTCTACACCAATAACGGAAAGAAATGTTTCAGAGTTTAAACCTGTTACCATGGAAACAAAGCTAAAAATCAGTTTTTTTTAGAAATGATTGGTATTTTCCATAGAAAAATAATATCACTTTAAAAGTTAATATCAAATAGTCGATGGCAATTTAAGTGAACAGGGTTCTGTTCATCTATACATAATAACAATCAGCTGCACATAACGATACGTTTTGTGGGATATCATTCACTAACATAGTTACCATAGCAACGCAAAGAAGTGTCTTATAAAAAAAATAAGTATATTGGTTGATAGGTAACCAAAATAAAGAATATACATATTTGGTTATTATTTTATAGCGTTTTTATGTAACACCCAGATAGTTCAGTAAAATAAATGATATCAAGAGGTTAATTTTTATCTATGAGCGAAAATAGAATACTTTGAATGACCATGGGTATGTAAAATATAATGTAAACGTGGCCATGTGCCTTCAAGTCCCTCCACAAAACATCCCGTTACTATGGCAACTCATCAATCACAAACATATTGTTTCTATATCTGAATTACCAAGATGTTATACTATTATTATGGTGAATTATAATCAAATGCACACACTGATTTTCAGACTATGATGAAAGTCTCATTCTTTATTTGATGACCCTCGTATCAACGTTTTTTGATAAACGTTAATCTAAAGGAGCTCGTATACACAAAACTAAGGGTATCTGTGTGAGCTTATTGATAGATGATGCTCGCACCAACAGATAAACACACATTTTAGAAGATTTAAAATGCTATTGTTACAAACAATGGATGACGACACGCTCAAGGATGACGTCAATAATCCAACGTCATGTTTTAGAGGATTTTGGTGACGTTTTGTGTGTTTTTGGGTTTGTACGACGGAAATCAGCATTGTGGTTCTAGGACAGTAGACTGATACTCAATTAAACATTTTACGTCAGTTTTGTCAGACCACGCCATATCTAAGCTTACGTATTTACTTTGTTCGCTTTAGGGTAGTGTTAGGAGTTGCGTCACAACTGTCAAAGTTGTGGCGATATGACAATTGATCTACTGGTAAACAGAAAACGTTCTAACAAGATTTTTGGGTCGTTTTGTATCCGCCAAAATTGCGATTAACGCAATTTGGAGGCTGACGTTACACCATGTGCTAAAAGAGTCACTGGAATTGGAAATTTTGGTTCGAAAACATTGCATTTGACCTCAATAATAAATATAAATAACACAATTTTGCTCAGCGTTTGATGTGCCACAACTATGCGCATCTGAAGTGTGGTGCGATTTCATTGGACTTGAGTATAATAGACCCATTTAAATAGGGGACCACCTTCTGCTATCCCTTCCTTGGTTGTATTGCTTGTGGTGAGGCTTAATCTCCCGAACCCCCTCCCCCCCCCCCCAACGAGTTAAAAGTACCTTCGAACGCCTAAAATGCTTCCGAATCGATAAAGATTTAGTTATGATGTCTAATTGCATTAGAATGCATGTAATTCTGTTACGAATCGAGTACGACTATTTCGAATTGGGAGTTCGTGGCCAAAATTTTGAACAGTTCAAAACCTTTGCCACGAATTCCCGATAATCTTACGAATTGCAAGAACTGACTACGTACTATACGATTCAGTTAAGATCATTACGAACTGATTACGTTTTAGCTACGATTTTAAAAGTCAATTCGTGGCAATACATGGGATCCGTGGTCTGTGTGGAATAGGGGTATTACACGTGACTTGTGATGTCAGATCATGAGACCTGAAAAAAGAGTTTGTTTCACAACCAAAACCACGACACCAGATAACTTGCAAGAAAAGATCGCAGCTAAGCCATTGCAGCAAGTGGAGGCCAGCACTAAAAACCGAAACCAACGCTAAAAAAAGGCCCTCACTTATCTGGATTTTTACATTGATTTCTAGGGGTAACTTTTTATCATGATTTTTTTGTTCGTGATATAGACTCACCGCCAACTTCTCCAAATTGTGCCAACAATTTTCTGTGTACAAAAATGAAGATTTGCAAAACGACAAATTCGTCCAAATTTTCAGTTCTTAATAGACATGTAAGATTCGAGGAGGAGATGCGTGACTGAAACAGATGGTCTCAAAACAAAAGTCACATGTAACGAATATACCGTTATTTAACGGTTGAATGTGAAAATATTGCCGAGTACACACTCAGAATCTAATGCGCCCATGCAGCATCTACTATGTACATGTTCATTTATTGGCATATGAGCTGGGTTTTGCATGACGTGATCTTTTAATCTTGTACACGTCTTCCAAAACTGACGATTATGTGTCGATCCAACTTGCTTAACCAGGCAGGTTTAAACAAGCCATCCAAGGCTTTAGTTGCTTTTTGACTAAATTTCTGACTTAGATTATTTGCGCGTTGCTACAAATGCTCAAATAGTGCATCTATGCACGCGGTTAATTGAAGCATCTTGGATACTGGAACCTTTGGAGAAGTTAGCGCTATATAGAACATTTTTGGTTGACAGTGGAATGATAGGACCATGTAACCTGCAGTTAAAACTTTTTTCTATATCAAAACATCTAGTATCGAAAGTATAAGCATATCTACATGTAGACACAGCAATAAGGCAAATCATACAGATTTTCTTCTTTTTTTTTACCCGGGATGCAACGTATTGTGGTGTTTATGCGGTCAACTTTTTTAGATTTTTTTAAAAATAAAATGGGCCGTCCGAACTAGTAGCTTCAATTCGCTATGTGATATTTTGCAAACTCGTGAGTGACGCCTGGAAAACTGCAGTTTGCAGTTTTCCGGGCGTCACTTAGACCAAATGAATGCATTCATATCTAAGACTAGGTCATATATGACAAACTCCATAATGAAACTCCATGATCAAACTTATTTTATATAGAAAATCGAAAAAAAAAGTTGACCGCCGCAAAAACATTACGCTGTACCACGTGACTTCCTTCTTACTTACTCCTTTACGGCGTCTGAGACGAACATTCTCTGTAAGTCTTTGTGAATTCTTAACATTTCCACTTGTCTTTTTAAATCTTCTTTCTCCATGCCGAACCCGCTTCTGAAAAAATGTCAGCTGTCAACAATATCTGAGGCGCGACATGAGATTTCCAACAATGTGGTATGTGCGACCAGCAAAGTCTCAGACCAGCCTGCGCATACGCGGAGTCTGATCAGAGCCTTTGCTAGTCGCTTGAATATTCTATGACTTCTAAGCTACTGACCGAACGTCATTTGCAGTTTCTAATTAAGCTTAAAAGGAGGCTGCACAGGCTCGTCTGAGTCTACACTTGTCAAAATGCCACATTGTTGGAAATCACATGTCGCGGCTCAATCCTTTCATTAACCAGATATGCCCATCCTTATAGTTGAGGTGTTTAATGTTTCCATAATGTCATTGCCTATGATATCAATAAAGTGAATTGTTTTCCCCCAAAATTTGAAACATCTATATTGTTTTATATTGTTTCAGGCAGCCCTAACGAGAGGCCGCAATTTAGTGGCTTTCTCATCTAGTTGTACTCTGTATGCAATTGTCTGATATGTGGGATGTTATAGGATGAAATGGGTTTTGGTAGCATACCTGCGTGATCAGTCGACTCTAAATAATTAAAGATGCATGAGACCAGAACTTTCAATCTTATTTGCTGGCCCAATGATGTATAATCCTTTGTATACCAGAAACCCCGATAACGGGTACTTTGGCAAACAGTGAAGACCCAGATGAAGGCATGCACTGTTTGCTTTAAACAATATTCATGGACAGTTATACATGTACATCATAAGTTCGAGCATTCTACCTGTGACCCCATAGTCCACAATGATCAGTCCCATTCTCATTGTATCACTTTACGGTTTGGTTTGGCTCTTTACGTCCCAGTCAACAGCTATGGTCATGTGGGGACGGTCAGTTCACCTAACCACACTTTTTCCTGTGCAGGCTTGACTAAACGGTTAACCAAAATTTCGTGCACATACTTTTACTTGTAACTGACAACAACCCTTCTTGAATCGAAAATGACTTATAGATACTCCATCAGAATGCAAAGGGTCAATGGTTAAAAAGCGGCACATAGCAGTTTGAGAGTAAAAGACTTGGTCTTCAAAATATACCAAAGCTCCTCCACCACGCAACCCCACTCCCCTCTTCCCGCCCATCCCAGTGGCCACTGGGCAGTGATTCTGCTGCTGTTTGTTTCCCCGCCCGATGCATGTGCGTGCCTTTCTCATGGGCGGATGTAGAAAATTCCGTCAGAGGGGTGTCCTGACAAAGTTAGTTATTTGACCTTTTTTTTTTTTACTTGATTATTTCACAGAAGGCCGTGCGAACCTCCTTCTAGAGTTGTCCGTACCAATATTTGTAAGGAAACCTACAGCCACTTGTGATTTTCCATGGGAGGTCCGGATCCCCTCCGCCTTTGGATCCGCCCATGTGTTTTTATGTTGCCAATCACCTCTCCGAGAAATTGAGAGCTGGTTGTTAAATTCTAATTAAGTCTATGCTGCCCTACGACTGTCTGTGTTGTATGCCTCTTCACCTGGTCTGTAACCTGGCCATAAATTCCAATACTAAGATGTTTTAAAACAATGTCAATGTGGGTCGTCGGATCGGAAGCTCTGCTATCTTTAAAGAAGAGATATCTGTCTATAATAGACAAAAGTTAACATGTCTTCATTCATGTGGAGTATGACGTTTGCTAAATCAGCACAAATCTTAATTACACATAATTATACTTTCTTCTTGAAATAGAATCCAAGTTAGTTTATTTATATGGGAAGAACAGTATACATAACTTCATCACTGGCAAAAGACAAGAATAAATGCGAGGTCATGATAGAAAGCCAAGTACTTCTAAAACGTTTATAAACGTATTTTCCCAAGTCAGTAGCCCGAGGGGGGGGGGAGTACTCGACGTAGGCTCGGGCCCAGCATCTACCGTTCACCCCAAAACAATATCAGAAATTTCAAGCAACCCCCAAAAATATTTTAAATTTTAGCAACCCAATTAATATAGCCCCCATTCTGTACCTTGACCATAAGAAAATACCATAAAATGCATAGAAATGACCCCTAAATATAGTCCAACTTTGTGATGACCCCCCAAAAATATCCACAAACTCTTCATACCCCCAAAATATTCATTTTTCTGAAAACTTATTTTTTTTTATTGAAATTCAAAATTTTGAGCACCAAAAAAATGACCCGAGTCACTGGGCAAAAAAGTTAACAGCACTTACACATAGCACAGACTAAGCACCGCGGGATTATGTTCTGTGTGTGTTAAAGAGCCTGAGTAGCAACTGACTGTGATGGACACGACCCGGGGTGAACGTAGATTAATCAGTATCCGGTACCAGACAACACATTGGACGGACAAACGGGCTCAGTCAGTGATTATAGTGCACAACTGCGTGTCGTGCAAAATTTCGATACTAAGTCTTTAAAATATTGTTTTTATTGATAATTTCGATTTGCATATTTTTTTCAATTTAACATAAACTTTGTAATTTTTGACTGATTTCTAAGTTTTAAATTATTTTTAAATTATGCAAGCAGCCTGCATGGCCACCGTTTTGCATATCAGTGGTTGTACAATGTTTAAATAAAAACGTATGTAAAATTGGATCCAAATATAAATATACCATGTGGGTTAAGAATTATGAACATTTTCACTAACTGACGACGACCGGTCGGACTGATGCTCGGCAAGGCCTTGGCCTACACATGCTAAAATGTTGACATGCATACGTATGCAAAATTTGATCAAAATGTATTATGTGGTTCAAGAGTTATGAGCATTTTCACTGACTGCACAACAGTGGATCAGGCCACCGGCTCAATTAAGACCACCATGGCATAAAACCATCATTAGTGGGCTGGTGTCTGATGCCTGTCTATGGCTGAGTCTATCATAGCTCAACTTGTGGTTTTCTTTAGCTATTCCAATACAATTAATGAACAGCCCTCACGTGACAGCTTTGGTAAGATAGCATGTTTTAGATAAGATTTTCTATCCCAGGATAAAACCTCAGATGTCCTTAGCTGGTGGGCATGAACACACTTTTGGTCCTTTCTAGTTTGGCAACCATCTCGTTGATGAAGGGAGAGCTGGTTCCCTTACTTTATTGTATTCTTGCTTTGTGCAATGACCTTGCGAGCAAGACCTTGCTTGTTTGTGTTTCAATGCATCTTTTTCACGTGTAGCCCCGCTTGAAATCAACACACCATCTTAACAGTAATTATAAAGTAGAAGCCTAACTAAGCGCTTTCACAATTTTATCATGGGTGTCCTTGACGTCAATCCAATTTAAATGAAGGTATTTGATAACAGTTCTTGTTTCTTTGTTGTCCGTTTTATATGTTTGAGCGACCATATATATAATATAAAAATTGTATCCCCTGTCCATGTAATTACAGCAGATATGCTGACTTTGGTTGATAAAATTATAATTCATGCATTTAAGATGTATGCCCAATAAATTTACACTGAAACGAAGTTATAAGTGGCTACTTTTCAATTGCAGTAATACATAAAGTGGAATCCTCTCTAAACGAGATATCCATCCGTATCAAATGAAAGTATTTGGTAACAGTTCTTATTTCTTTTTGTCCGTTGTACATATTTAGCCACCATGTAATATAAAATGTATCCTCTGCCTATCTAATCACTGTGAAAGTAGTTATGCCGACTTTGGTGGATAAAGTTATAATGCCTTGAGTTGTATGCCCAATTTTAGCAATGCACAAGTAGTCTTTTTCTAGGTGAGACAGATATATTATTTTAGATATGCTTTCGACCATGTAGTTTATCAGTGAGCTAGTTTATTATATGCAGTAGCATTTGTTTATCTGCTTATTAATGGTGGCTCTAAGCGCCTTAACAAGATGTATTCTTGGATAAATCTGATCATATTTGCTCTGTATCATGTTTTTATCAGTTACCTCTCATATAAACTACATTGTTGCACATTGACTGATAACTGTTGCCTATCTTACGGCATGTGCCGTTATCAGGTCAGCATGTATGGAATAAAATTTCCGCCGATACTCTATGCATACAAGTTTGTTTTTGTATGTTGGTAATCTCATTTTACTTTGTAAATTGTGTCATTATATCATGCAAATTGTCATTTAGAAGTCGTTTCACTCGTATTTAGATTCAGATTATGTCATTTCTCGGTTTTCGAAAGGCAGAACTAGGTTGTAAATAGGCAGAACCAGGTTGTCATGAGGCAGGACTGGATTGTCATAATACAAAAGTGAAAATGCTAAGTTTTTTGACGCCAGAGGGCGCACCGAATTATCGGAAATTAATAATTTCTCCCAAACAAGTAGCACTCGTTGCAAACGGTGTTATGGATGATTTCTTTTACCTAGAAATTACCCCTATGTGTTTTATTGTTTAATTTGATTCTTTACGTCCTAGTCAACAATCTTTCAGTTACGTTGGGACGGGTCTTCCTGGGTTGAAGGATTAATGTATCTTTCTCAAGGACAATAACGCTATGACACCGGTGAGGCATGAGAAAACTTCGTACCGTCCCCCCAAGCTCGGACACAAACAACATATGTAGATCTATTACTGGGTCATTCATTCATTCCCGCCTCACATCGGGACAAGCTTGGACACATCAATATATGAGCCGTAACACGTGATTTCCAACAATGTGGCATTTTGACATGAATAGACTCAGATGAGCCTGTGTAGCCTAATTTTAAGCTTAGGCAGTTCATGTGAATATTAAAGCAGCTGTCAAAGGCTCTGACCAGACTGCGCAGGATGGTCTGAGCCTCTCTGATTGCTCGTATCACATTGTTGGAAATCTCATGTCACAGCTGGGAGCGCAGTGGCTCAATGGAAGAGACCTTGACTCAAGACCGAGGGGCCACGGGTTAGAGCCTCACAGGAGTCACTGCGTTGTGTCCTTGAGCAAGACACATTAATCCTAGCTTAGTACTGGTTCAACCCAGGAAGATCGGTCCCTTTATAACTGAAAGATTGTTGATGGGACGTAAAGAATCAAATCAAACAAACAAAAATCATGTCATAGCTCATTTTATGTATTTACTGGGTCAGGATACCACAATACATATATCCATACTTGTCTTGACTAACTTTACCTCCCTTTATTTTTCAAGCTGACATATATATCGCAGATCTATTTTTTTCATGTTGTAGAGCTGATGCATTTATAAATTATAATTTTCTACATATAAATTGACTGTTTATCTATATGAAAAAAAAAATTCAACGAAATGAGAATCTCAGTCAACTCATATATATTTGAAAAATCATAGTTATAAATAATATAATATACCATTTGTCGGTTAAATGCTTTTAATGTGGCCGCCGCGGTATAGTGAATTGTTCTCCTTGTCTGTCGGATCATACTTTAAGCCAAGGCCGCGTGTTCGAAGAGGCTTTAAACCCAGAACGAATGCCAGTTAAGCCTGGCAGTCGGGTGCACCTTGGATATTAAATGAAAAAATAAACCAACCCAGACCAATACAGGTTACAGCCAAGGAATAGCCACAAAAACAGTATCATCCAGAGGGGTGGGCTCGACAGAGACAGATACTCCTGACATGGAAAATCATAAGATGTATAGGTTCCCATAGGAATAAGCAAATGGACCCCTACCCCCAGGAAAAATTAACCGGCCCATATAATTTTTTTTAGCTTCCTTTAAAATAGACAAATTGGACCCTGCCCCACCCCCATCCATTGTAAAATAAGGTAGACATAATTAATAAAAGAAATAACAACACCAAATGAACAGATTTGTGCCTGGTGAGACTGTGTCTTTGGTGGTCGTAAATGTGACAAGTACAAAATAAGGGTGTCAATAGGGTTTATTGATTAGCAAATAATCGCCCTAAAATTAATAGTGGAATGGGGCGTTTCAACGGTTAGCGAATTTGATGGAAAAAAGTTATTCCATGTCGTTCTACAGTAACCCGTCTTAATGATCTATCCGCAGTTGTCCGATTGCCCTTCAAGGTCCATCAATTAATATGAAGCATGGAAAATTTATGAACATAGATACATGTACCATTGAGCACACAGCGAAAACTGGACAGACTTGGTTGATACAGATCCAGGCTGATCTACTGGGTGAAAGTTTCTCTGATTCACAGATCACTTAACCCTGAAGCCATTGATTGATTTGTCAGTTCGTGGCTATTTCGCTGTTAGTGCTGAAAAAAAATAAGTCAAACTACCGTTCAAGCACGTTCATGTGACAGTAACATACTTTTAATAATTTGGCAATGCATGTTACCCTTTGTATACGTGAAACCCCTAAATGGATACTTTTATAAACAGTGAAGACCCAGATGAAATGCCACATTATGCGGCATTTTATCAAGGTCTATACTGTTTGTTAGGTAAAAAAGATCTTCAGACAAAAAAACACTACTTTTAAAAACTATAACCTGACACCCCAAGGTATGTACAGTGGCCTTTCCAAAGTTTATTGCATCAAACCAGAAGGAAAGATCCATTTGTATACACAGTAAACTGTTGGAGGTAAGAAGTGGCCGGCTAGTCATTTATTAGTGACCATGGAGCAAATATAGCTGCTAAAGTTATCTGCTGCATATAAGCATACAGGCAGACCGTGTGGACCCAGATCAGACTGTCATTTGCATCAAGTAGTCTTAAAAATTAGTTTTATCGCCCAAATGACATGTCTTCTAAGATATTTTACAGATTTTGTCAAATGTTTGCTGATTACTGAGTTTGGGGTCATTTTTTACTGATTAGCGATTTTGGTCCTAAATTTTACTGATTGCTGATTTTTGGGCCTAAATTGTACTGATTAGCGATCTATGGACCTAAATTTTACTGCTTAGCGATTTTAAAGGTACCCCATTCAGACCCTCCAAAACCCCTTGTGCTGGCTTATTAGGTTCCAGGAACAGTTCAATTCTCGATAGTTCGAGGCATGGGTGGATCCGTTAGGGGGATATTGGGTAGGGGACAAGGGTCTGGACCCCCTGGAAGATCAGACAGTTATAGGGCTCCTTAGCGATACTGGTCACCCCTGGATATCACAAAACTTCCAAGCCAGCGTTCTTGATGTTCGGCCATCATTGGTCCACCTAATAGGCGTTTTGCTGGCAATTTAAATGGCGCTTCGCTGGCGGGCCAATGATGACACACTTTTAAAGGTATTTGGATCCTCTCTCTCCTCATCAACTATAAAAACAAAGTTGTCAGAGTTGGACCCCTCTGAAAAAAGCGTGATCTGCGCAATCCGGATTTTTTCTTCAAATAGTCAATAGTTTGATTTAAAGTCATAACAGTTTGAATTAAAGTCATAACTGTTTATAGTATATGACCATATTCATCTTAGGGATGAACCATCTACAATATTTAGTTTGTCTAGATGCCAAAATTCTGAGCTTTCATCGACGTCCATTCGGCGAGAAGGCTCTATCGAGATTCCACATGTGCACAGACTCATCTCAGCCTTCTTCGCTCTCTATTGTGCTAAGTTGAAATTTCATGATATCAGATCCTGGGGTTGGGATGTAAATAAATGCTAAGAAGGTGTTCCTTTTTTATACATGTAGAAAGGTTTGGCTTCATTGTTTGAAGACAGATCATATGGCATACAAGCCGTCTTCTAAATATGTTGTGGGTACCTCCTCCATGCGCGCATCCAGTAAGGGGGTCAAACGGCTCCAACTCTGGCAACTTTTTTCAGTTGATGAGGGGAGAGAGAGAATCCAAATACCTTTTTTCAGTGGGCCATCATCGGCCCGCCAGCGAAACGCCATTTAAATGGCGTTATGTCCTTTCGCTGGCGGGGTCATCATTGCTGCCGGAATAGTCTCCTTTCATCGTTCATATATGTAATCGTGTCCGCCTTTATTTGGAGATAATCCACAAGCTTTAGCGAGTGAATAATCTTACATACAGGTGGACAAACATCGTATAGTTATTTTATACCACATACATCAGTGTAGACCTTGTACATAATGAGATATTGTGCTATTAAAAGTTGGTATAATGGGTTAATTTCTAATCTTTTCTTAAAATTTTAACTTGTATTTCTACTAGGTTGCTTCCCTTTAAACTTAAGACATTTTCATTTTTGTAATGTTTTCGTTGATGTTCATTTTTGTTAAGGTTTATTCAAATAAGTTTACATATATGACATCTACATGGATGTTTTAGCAAGAAATTTATCGTGCATCCTATAACAAACGATTTACAAGAGGACAAAAATTAAAACCAACAAGTCTTGATTTTTTCGATATATTTATCTCAAAATAAGCAATAAGTAAGAAAAAGGGCAAAGATCAGGAATCGATACAGTTTTCGGATAAATCATTCAGTCAAAATGACTCCTGGCACCGTTTTCCGAAATTAATCGATGAGTTCCGAAAAGGGGATATCCTATAGATTATAAATGAAAACGCGCCCTCTGGCGTCAAAATATATAGCATAGAAAGAAGCGCGGTATTACCGACAATATTCAATGCTTCAAATGCTTGTTTCATGTCACTTTATAATGTTGTTGATGCTATTTATAGTTTACTTTGTACTATTTCTTAATTTTTAAGCAACATCCGATGATCAAAGCTGTTATAATAAGGCAATTCACATGATACAATGACATAATTTACGAAATAAAATTGCAATCTTAAAAAACAAAAACTAAATTGGTCACATGGAATTATGTGGAGAATCCCTTCCATAAGCATGACGTTGCACTTTTTTAATGACGTCGTCAATGACTTTGAATCGACACGAAAATAGATAATTACGCCATAATCGCTAGTTTGAAGAGTGAACCAACTTGTAAACTGATAAATAAAATACCAGGTTTCGTGTTTCGTGTCTTCCGAGAATGCATGCTGAATTGCTTGACAAGCCTCGCGATGATTTAACAAGCGTTCTCAAAACCTTGCCTGGTAAACTTGATATCAAAAGACACGATCCTGGTATTCTCTTTTTACTGGGATTACCGACTTTTTATATGGAAATGTCTTCGTAATGGTTTATGCTCTCGTTGTATCATTATTTTACAATGAGTTCCAATTAGTAGTTACTATTTCTTGTGATAACGATCGATATAAGCCATATATTCTTTATAAAGATGCTTTGTTACAGAAACATGACAGACTACAGGACAATGATGCCTGATAATTTGATCGATGAAAGGTTCATCAACTCCATTCAAAATAATACTGCCTTGATTATAACTATAAATAAATCTTTTACACAAGAAATATATAATTTGCTTGTATCGATTCCTGATCTTTGCACCCTTACTTACTTTGATCATAAATTTTGCATATTGTAAACGTCCTACTGTCCTGCCAGGCAAGAGTGACAGTGACGTCATGTAAACATCGCTCTTACAAAATTTAAATTCCATTAAAGAATTCAAGTTTTTCCCAGACTTGCAAAATTATGCCATATCAAAATGACTGCTTGATCTTGCACAGACGAAGTTCGAGTAAAGGTACCTTCATTTCAAAAAGTCACACTTTTTAGTGTATTTCAAATTATTAATAAGATACGGCATGCATTTATATTTTAATTAGTTTGAAGTTATTAATAACATCTGTGATATTAGATGAAAAAGAATCAAACGTTTTGCGAAATTGAACTCTCCGTTTCTCTTCTATGTTAACATGAAGCCAGCACTTATCAGCAACTTAATCAAAAGGGTTATAGTTTAACCATGCAATTTGCATACCAACTTAACATTGCCCTATATGCTTTATTATCTGTGGCATGGCATTGAAAATTTAAGCGATTATTCATTATGAATAGGTTTTACTGTTTTATTTCCAAAATCAAAAATACCTTTGGCATATGCCATTTAAATGACCATTAAAGGTTTACGTTAAAACCGGAAGTGGACACCAGTCTTGAAAGAATAACCGTTAAAATTTGGGCTGATCAAGCTGTATCGTTTTTGTACTAACATGTTCACATAAAATAAACGCATACAATGATTTTAGTATGTGCAGTTGAATATTTTCGAAAATATATCGGAAAAAGCGGAAATTAGGTGTGTTTTTTTTTAAAATTATAAAAAATAGTTGATATGCAAAAATTCAGAGGTTTGGTGTTTTTCAAGTTGGCTAGACGGGTTTGAAATCACCTGTACATCAATTCGAAAAAAAACTGCACTCAAAATCCTTATTTTGCTTACCTGATGTTCTAGAAATGAAAAATACGACCCAACAACCCTTAAAAGGAGAATGGCCTGGTTCAATTGATAAGAGATGGGAATTATATTCGGCACAAATGGGTTAATGGGGAATTCTCATGGCGTAACCGCTCAACTTCACCAACTTCTGAGAATGCTTCAAGTGATAAACAAGCAGTTAATAGAAATTGACTTTGAAAGTGGACTGAATCCACGTTATGAATCTTTCCATGTAGGAATAGCTTACGACCCATGTTTCCAGCGTGACTGTAACCAGGAGTTTGCATGAATCTTCTTAGGATACATACAAAAGCAATAAGAAAGGTGAGTGTGACCAGGAAATGCAACCACCGCACCGCGAGGAAGAGCCACAGATCACGAAAAGCCACACGGTGGCAAGAACACTATAGTTGAGCCAGTGTACCAAGTAAGAGACAAGGCACCAGGCATCATCCCATTGATGAAAGCTTTAGGTCAGTGTTATCATTAGTCTGAGGCCTGATACACCATCGTGCAACGAGAGAGGAGACCATAGTTATAAACCACGATTCGGTTTATAACCAGTCATGTTGACTGAAACATGCTATCAGTGCTCCCTACCCCTTTATAACGCTTCATGATCTTTTTGAATTGATCAATGACTTCTGAATTTATAAACTGAATCACCATAAAATATTGGCTTTGGTTTGCCTTGTTGCAGTTTTCGATTAAAAATTGTATTTTACAATCAAGTTTGAGTGGCTGTGGTGCTTTACTGTGTTATATATTACTGTTAGCCTTGTGTTAGTAATTGAGCAGTCACGAATTGTTTTTAATTCTTGAAGTCACTAACATTAGAATATAACCTCGTAAAACAAATAAGCTGCGAAATATATACACCATAAAAAAATGGGCGAAAATGGGAATTTAACTATTTCAAATTTAAAATCATCGCATTTATTGTAAATATTTAGATGAAGCTATGCCATTTGTTATGGGCAAGTACTAGTCCAAAATCACAATAATTTGCTTTATTTAACAGAAATTTTATGAGATAAGCATTATCTAAATTCAAATAAGGATTATCAATATTCAATCAGTCATCTATTTATCTCTTGATTATTGTCAGAAAACGACAACGTCAATCACTATCAGACTTTCAAATAAAAATTACAGCACTTATATCAGTTTATGCACTTTGATGCTCTGTATATGTATGTCAAACAAGCAGATGGCATTCACAATGTTGGACTTTCTGACACGCACGCATGCAGGGAAATATTCAAGACATTGGATTGAAAATGTGGTGCCGGTTAACATAGCATAAGAACATCACGCTGGATTACCCCATATACGCCCAGTGTCGTTTTGATACACAAAGGAAACCGTTCATATCAAGACCAGATAGTGTATAATGAACCATCTGACCAGGCTGTCGGCTGTTTGCTTACAGGAATTTCAATACTAAACTAAAAAGAAATAAAGAAAAGAGAGCAGTTATAAAGTACACACGAAAGAAGTAAATGTCTCCCCCTTAACTTCACGACGAATCTATGAAAAATTTTTGGGGCAGAATACGCTTCGTACAGCACAAAAAGGTATTGGCTCTGAATGTATGAGGGATTAAGACGACCGTTGAATACGATGAACGGTTAGGGCACCATAAAGAGGCTACAACAATTAAAAGCATATAAAACTTATACAGCCAGCAAAGAGAGCATACGTTTTTTGGAACTTTAATCTGTCTATCACTGGAATGTTGACCAAAGATCAGAAGAGAAACAGGCTTCATATGTTTAAGTATCTTTTCACTCGCTATGATGACAATCCTTTGGAATCAGTGGGTAATGGTCCAGGGAGAAAATCGAGTTATCACATTACAGTAACTTTAAGACAAAGAACACTGTTATTACGTATTGCTTTTGCAGGATAATGTTTCTGCTAATATGTCTTAAAATGTCATGACTGCAGCTATTGAATGTGGTGCTGAAGTGAATAAATAAATACTTGAGGACCAAAGTAAAGACTTCTACTTTGAAATTTGAACAGCGATGGAGAAAGTACATCAAAATGAAGTTAAAACTTATAAGAAGGTATTGACAAACTTTAAATCTTGGGTATTCCGAAATGCATAATGCCATGAATTTGTTATTTTTCTTTTACCATCGAGTATGTAAGCCGGTCTTTAGTTAAGAGTGCGTACCCAAAAAATAATACATAAGTTAAAACTGATGGGTAAGAAAATATTGACAATTTTACGATCAAAAAGTGTGTTTATCTAAACCAGTGAATCGTAAGAATATCGTTACCATTGCCTTGTATTATTTCCCCTTAAATATTTAAAGCCCTGTTTCTTTATATTTGTTTTGTTTTGTAAACCACAAACAGTAAAACTTGTCTTAAGCAGCCACTCGCAAAGAAGACAAAAATTAGTTTTCAAGACCGATTATCGCTTAATGCAGGTCAAAAGTATCACAGAATGCTCTAAGGGGAGCATTCAGCAATACTTTCGACCCTCATTAAGCTACCATTTTTCATTTAGATCTTTGTTTTGTCTATTTTGAGTGACCGCTTAAGACAGGTTTTACTGTATATCAAGCATGTAAATTATTAAATCTAAAATACTCTAAGATGACTATACTTCTGTCATTAGATCCAATAACCAAACGGTCTACTTTTTATTTAAACCTTACTTAGCCTTTTACAAGACCTACTTAGGCCGTAAACTTCTATTCTGAGTCGTATCTGATCATTTCTCATTGTATTACTGTGTACAGACAGTACTTAAACCAAGTGTATTACTTGACTTTTCGCTTACTGTAAAGGCGGCGCCTCATGAATGCGTAATTAGGACTAGTCAACCTTAGGCATAGGTAAAAGTTGAAAAGGAGGCGTGGTTTTATTCAACAGTAACTGTTTCATCTTGTGCCACCACCTCAGTCATTATTTAGTCTTTAAAACGCCAGCAAAAAACTGCATCTGAAAATGTCTATTTAACATAAGCAGGGAAGCAAACATTGTGGACCCAGATCAGACTGCTCATACAGGAGTAGTCTGATCTGGGTTCACACTGTTTATCTATGAGGCTTCAAAAAGTTTAGTGGACATTTTTGTGATTATGCACTTTAAGGGTTAATAAATGTGAGTTCAGTGTGTATACGGTTAGGATTTTCATGAAATGCACGCACGTTTGCGCGGCTCAAAAAGCTTATTAACTCTTTACCTGATTTCCCTTCCTTAGCAGATGAAATAGCCGAACCACTCCCAGATATGAATATTAAAGTTGCCGCCTTTACAGTAAGCGAAAAGTCAAGTAATAGTTCTAATGCAGTCAAACACGATTTTATCAAATCATGACATAGTAAACTTTCTCTATGCTAATTGACTGCTGTCAGGCTCTAAATTCAGCCATCTCTAAAATACTTCATTTTAGTTTTTTTTATTATATACATATTGCTTAAACTTATAACGATGCAGCTTCAAGAAACCCCTGGTACGTTTTTGTAACCTATAAATATTATTAGGAGAATATCCCCCTATAATATGTTTCACTCTGATTGCTACAGAGGCAGCAGCAATAAAGGATTCGACGTCAGAGGCTAACATGTCAATAAATTCACAAATTGTTGTAATCTTACAACCAGTAATTGGGTTGTGCCTAATGATTGTCATTGGCTGGGTTCACCGTGGCTCAACTAGTGATTTTATTTTACTTTGATTATGTGTGAGTTCTGAGATCTTTTCTTTGTTTCATTACACTTTTGTAATTTAATTTGATCGTTTTCTACGTCTTCCGCTGCAAATGTTAATTGCGCTACATATAAAAGTGTTAAGCCAAGCCCCGTTGGCCATCATGCTAGCATCTAATAACAGATTTTATCTATATATTATGGAATTTGGCATTTTATAACGGGTACTTTTGGGCAAAGATGATGACCCAGATGATACACCGGAGAACGCCCAATTACATTTGGCAAAAATGTATAAGTTTAACCGATATCCAGCATAAGCCCAGTATATAAATAGTAAGTGAGTATGATCAGGAAATAGCACATTCACAAACTGCAGACAAACTCATGCACCGCGAGGAAGAGCCACACAAAATCACGAGACACCATGAAGACAAACTAAGCAAAACAACCAGCTCTCTCTTCCCCATCAAAATGATTGCAAAACTAGAAATGACATAAAGTAACAAGTTGGCATTTCGTGTACAGTGAATGCGCTACCACACGGTCTGGTCAGAGCCTAGGTTTCTGCCTGAAGTAACGATGGAGCCTTGGCTACTCATAGAGCGACCAACGAATGCGCAGGCTGATCAGAGCCTTCCAGCTCTATTCAATTCACACATGTTGTGCTGCTATGTTGTTTTCATTTCATCCAGTGCACTCCTTTCTTCTCCAAGATTTCTATTATAAGAAGCTATCTGAGGCTTCAATGGTGTATAAATACATACAATAATTGACGTTGGCATTTCTCCTCGTGCCTATTAGAGTTGGAGGCTGGTCATTAACAACACGAAAATTGATGTCTACGATGAGGCGATTTCTCAGATACGATATTTACATAAAAGCATTAAGCAAACGCGTCAGAGGGTCAGATGTAGGCGTGCATTTTAACAACTCTGAGTGCATCTATTGAATGTTAAGGAATTATATATTTAAAAAGTAACACTGTGAACATATCGCTTCTCGCAGAATACTGTAAATTAAAAAAAAATCACGAGAATTTTATTTTGCGATGTTATAAATCCGCGGCTAGAGATATTCATCTATATCATTTTCGCTTTTTCGCGAGGGTTTCATTTCGCGATACGCGAAAATGAAACCCTCGCAAAAAAATCTTAATTATAATAGAAAGCAAATTGTGTAAACAAATTAAGAGATGGGATAAATAGAGACTATGTCTTCACCGTAAAGCTAGACAATAGTGACATTAAAACCACAAAACCATAAACCCACCCGGCCAGAAATGGTTATAGCCAAGGAACACGGCCACAAAAAGTTCTAATTATAGTCCATCTTTTTAAACAGTTTAGATTCAAATCAGTCGGATTTGTGTTAAATACTTTATCATCTACATGGTGACTCCGTATTGATAACGGATTGACTGTAAATCATAAGTTCGTATAATGCCAACATCTCATAATTAAAGTACTCAGTTTGCGCATATGAGGGCGTGTGTACTTGTTAGGTGGAATGCACTACGATAAAAAGGAAATGATGATTTTGCACAAAGCAGCGACAGGTCGCATGTTGTTTGTAGGTGTACATGCTATTCATTTTAGCACCCAGAGACGTTTTCTATTTGTGTATGCGAGCAACAAAGGTTCTGCTGAGATTGTGCGCATGCACAAACTCGTTTAAACATTCGATAATCACTTTTTTGATTCTTTACGTCCTAGTCAACAATTTTTCAGTCATGTCGGAACAGGTTTTCCTAAGAACTTCTAGCGATAAGGCATATATTTTCCCTAGTTGACATGATTACAAACACCAAATTTTCAAATTGCCCTAATGTTTTTAAAAATTGTGTAGTTTGGCAGTAAAGTATGCTTAGTATGCAACAAAATACGTTTTAAAGCGATTCGCTATTTACAATACGGTGTAAACGTGCACTTTCTACCCCCACCCCTCATTTAACGCCTTTATACTGGATGCCGTTTAGACCAGATTTTGAGTTAACGCATTGCGAATTTTAAAAAAATAAAAGTGCTAAACTGTTAAGGATATAAGTGCTCTTCATTTCCAAAACCTTACCGTATTCCTTCTGCGCATGCGTACAAAATACACCTAAATTGTGACGTTTGTCATTGGAAAGATGAAACTGGTGTCTTTCAGTTTATTTTTAGATGCTTTGCCCCCCTAGACCCAAGATGCCCTTTGGACAACGACATGTCGCTATAAACATTTACAACATATGTAAAGGGCATCTTGGGTCTAGGGAGGCAAAGCATCTAAAAATAAACTGAAAGACACCAGTTTCATCTTTCCAATGACAAACGTCACACTTTTAGGTGTATTTCGTACGCATGCGCAGAAGGAATACGGTGATGTTTTGGAAATGAAGAGCACTTATATCCTTAACATTTTAGCACTTTTATTTTTTTTTAAATTCGCAATGCATTTACTCAAAATCTGGTCTAAACGGCACCCAGTATAAAGGCGTTAAATGAGGGGTGGGGGTAGAAAGTGCACGTTTACACGATATTGTAAATGGTGAATCGCTTTGAAACATATTTTGTTGCCTACTATGCATATTTTACTGCCAAACTTCACCAATTTCAAAAACATTAGGGCAATTTGAAAATTTAGTGTTTGTAATCATGTCAACTAGGGAAAATGTACGCCTTATCGCTAGATGTTCTTTGAACCAGTTCTAAGCAGCGGATAGTACTCAGTCTGGTTCAACGCAGGAAGACCCATCGTGACATGCAACTGATGCTAGGATTTCTTGAGCTGCTTAATTTGCTGATTCATGGATAAATTAGGGAACCCTTGATCCACATCACAATTAAGGGTGAGGTTGGTGCCGTGAAACATGTTTAAGCCTTCCAGTAATTGTCTTACTGACCGTTCCAAGGCGGTGCTTTTTTGAGAATCATTTAAATTCATTTTAGTAATTTGTGTTTGTCTTTGCCATACTGTCTCGTCTGTTTGTTTCAGCCTTGTGGTCACCTGCGGCGAAAGGGCTGACCTCTTGGCTCTCTAGTATATGATGTTTTTGTTTTTGTCACTTTCCCACATGGTGTGGCCGCTTGATTGTATCGATTCATAATCGTTGCCCTATTCCTGATAGAGATCAAATAGCGACATATTAGTGCAGCTTAACTCAAGATTTTTTTACCTGAATACGTTGATTGCTGTCAGACCTCAATACTATATGGGTATTTCTTAAAATACGTGCAAAAAGGTGTTGATGGTTACTCTGTGAAACGGTTCTCCTGAGCACCCAAACCATTGAGCCATGACATGTGATTTCCAACAATGTGGTATTTTGATAAGTGTACAGCCTGTACAGAATCCCTTGAAGGTTAGAAACTCCAAATGATGTTCAGTCAGTAGCTTATCACTAATAGAACATGCAAGCGACTAGCAAAGATTCTGATCAGACTGCGCTTATGCGCAGGCTGATCTGAGGCTTTGCTGGTTACACATTTCACATTGTTGGAAATCTCATGTCGCGGCTCATTTGTCGTCTCTAATTGTCTTCTTATCGTCTCCTGGTAATCTTTACAAACAGTGGAATCAGGTCAGGACATACAAAAAGTCGGCCCTAATCTGGATCAAACCTGTTTGTTGCTCTGATTGTATTACTGAAAAAAATGTTTTGAAATAAAGTTGATTTTGAAAGATATCAGTTGACGACAAAATCATAAACAATTATTTAGCATGTTAAGAGTGAAACGATATTGCGATCAGACGTAAACGAAATTCTTACCTCGTTAGCGTAGCCAGTATTGAAACCAAACCTTTAATTCAAAGATTTCACACGGAATTATATGTTTCAATGCAACACTCTCGTTAATCAAATTTGTAATGCGTCCGTAAAATCAGAAACTAATCCTTTGTGTATTAAAACAAATAGTAATCCAATAAAACGAGTTTTGATTCATTTGTACTGCACTAGTAACTATAATTCTCAAAGCAACTGAATTCTTTGAGACATTTAAAACATCCGTCACAGAATACAACAAACACACTTTCACGGCTAAGACAACCAAATCATAGCCAGAAATGGTTCTCTTGGACTGTGAGAAAGAATCAGTATTTGACGAGATAAGGTTTCCAATAGTATACTAGAAACGAGGTGAGTCGACTCTTAAGCTGCATTAAAGCAAAGGCACGCGCCGATTAGCCCGATCGGAAAGATCTGTAATTTCTATTCCAGAGAAAAAAAGCAATAATTCCGAGAGTAGTCAAACGTATTCTATAAGTCGCTTCTTTATTGCTTTTATCGGAAGGCAGGACAAATGATCGCGCCTGCAGAGATTGTCCATGGCGTGTTTCTCAGCGTTATGGTCTTTTGTGCTGTCGGTGTAAAGCAGGATTTGTTCTTTGCTAAATGGTTACAGTAGCTTTGTAATCTTTTAACATTTTCACAGCCAGCCGAAAAGAGGAACTGAAGATGTCTGCAGCAGTTTTTTTGTGTGGATATAAAAATAGACCAACATATGAGCTTTTGGTGCCTACTAGTAACATTAGCGAGCTGCGAAGCTAATGCCTCAAATTCGTGTAAGATCCATACGAAAAATATCATTGGCAAAGTGATTGCTGGCAAAGTGCAAGGAAATGTACTGTACTTTTCACAATGTAGATAACATATAAACGGACTTCACAAGAGTGTGTTCTACTACTACGGATATCACTTTTCTTATTAATTTTCCTTTACAGACGAACCTTTTGTACTCGTTTCGCAAAATAAGATCATTATAAATAACAAGACATACAAGCAAATGCGTAGCCAGAACGCTGAAAAAGTTACGCACATCAAAGGGAGTCTACTGGATCAAGCAGAGATTCTATTAATTGTGTCCCTTTTAAAAAAAATTGGTACGTCTCTGAAAGGAAAGAATTTGCTACCAGAGGGAGCGAATTCCTTCCTTTAAGAGCAGTTCCTTATGGTATGGGCAAATCACTTTTATCACATTAGGTGACCTCCCTTGAATGTTACTTTTTTATTACACACGTGCGATGAGGCGTAATGGGCGCTATGTCAACGACAAGAATTGGGCCTAGACGCGGCATGACGTGTCTTTAGGGTTTATGACCAGGTATGGCGCAAACACGTCTGCTCAGCTATAGTTACTAGCTGAATTGCGAAAAGCTGCCTGTATTGTTGTTATTCTACTGCAAAAGAGAGAACAACAAAGGTGTTGGTCATCTGCGTGGCTGCACCTTTGTTGTTAGCATACAGCAAAAATCAGGTTTCCTCGAGGCGATGTCCATATGGCTAGCTGTATTATTTCTTTAAAATGCAAAGCTTTGAAATATTCAGTTGCATCATTTACCTCAACGTGGATGTGTTTTGAATCCCTATATCTAAACGAAAGATTTAAACTCTTTTCTTGCCAGCGGCGACTTTTGACGTCTGCTGATAACTTTGCAAACAGTTTTTGGACCAAGGCCAACGTCGGTCCTGATCCGGATTCAAATTGTTTGACACTCTGATAGTGTTCCTGAAAGAATTTTTTGAAAAAGTTAACTTTGAAAAAGTCAGCAGACGCCACCAAAAGCATGAAAAAATGCCCATCATGCAAATAGTCATTATCAAAAAACAGTAGGTCTTGATAAGACCTAACATTGGCGTGTTTTCGTTCATTTGCCGAAAAATAGGGTAGATAGGTTGGATGTTTTCCCCAATAGCATTTCATTTGGAGGAACAAGGTAAACAAAATAATGATAAAAACATAATAATATTAACACATACATGTTCACCGAAAACATTACCACTCATATTGCAGAAGTGGCCAAAAAGCACATACCAAACAAACATATAAACGTTAGACAATCTGACGCCTTTGGCTGAGCACCTATATCAAAACAATTATAAAACTAGAGGACCTGACGGTCCTGAAGCGCTCACCTGATCTCCTTAATAATGTTAAAATAGGTCAAGATCAACTACAGCTTTTATAATGAAACAGATTTTGTTTTATGGGGGTTGTGGCCATTTTGGTCAAGTGACCTAAAACAATCTGATGAATAATCCATCAGACAGCCCAGTGATTTCTGAAGAAAAGATGTTTAGATAGGTATGTGGCAGTCCAAATGAGTGGCCTTGGATAAAAGGTCACAGGTCAGCTTGACATTTGGTACTTATATAAAACGGTTGTCTCGTTAGGTTAAACATTTCTTGTAAGTAGTATGATTTCGGCCAAAACAATTATGGAAAAATGAACAAATTTAAGATTTTTCTCGTATAGATGCATTAGAAATCAAATTTGTTATTACCATAAAGTAGGTCAAGGTCAACCTAGATTCATCATTTGTGCAAATCTGGTAGGGCCCGAATCCCCAATGCTACATACCAAGTCCTAAGGCCATTGGCCTTTTGGTTCCAGAGAAAAAGATATTTAAGGGTTTTTACCATTTATGGGCGTGGTCGCCATCGTTATCGTTATCTCTTAGAGTTCCGCCGTTGACTTATCGACGCACCCGGATAAACCAGTAAAAGGGGGATAATGGATAAAATGTTCTAAACACTAAAAGTCACCAACACCCATGTACTGTACAATATAACACAGTGAGTAATCAATTGAATATCTTCCAACACCACAAGAAGTTCTATGTACACAAATGAGCCTTTTTTCAGTTAGTTTTGTGGATTTAAAGATTGGATAGATTTGCACAGCTGCCTATGTGAGGGCCAATCTGATATCTGGCAGACTTTGTTACAATAACTGAAGCTTTTACAGCCTGTGCAGCGACGTAGTTCTGTCTGTCTTCCTTTTTTTAGGCAGTGCGCACAAACTATGTCCGAAACTTCACAGTCTTCCGAAAAACTACTGGAATGCTCCGCTGCAGCCTCTGCAGCCTCTGCAGATAGTTTATTTAAATCCGAATGAACTTGGGCTGTGCCGACAGGTTCCCTTTCAATGGTTAAATGACTAGATGACTGAGAAACAGAAGATGTACGTTCCAAGGAGCTGGATTTCTCTGGCTGTCTGACCACATGGACTTGTGGACTGGCTACCGTCTCTGTATCTTGCAGCTGGTATGACTGAGAAGCAGCAGATGTACGTTCCAAGGAGCCGGATTTCTCTGGCTGTCTGACCACAGGGATCTGTGGACTGGCTACCGTCTGTGATTCTTGCAGTTTGTTTGACTGAGGAACAGCAGATGTACGTTCCAAGCAACCGGATTTCTCTGGCTGTCTGACCACAGGGATCTGTGGACTGGCTACCGTCTGTAATTTTTGCAGTTTGTAGAACAAAGCGAGGTTCTCAGCTCTTAGCTGTCTTGGAACTTTCATGCGCTTCCAATATTCCTTCCGCCTGGCACGATCCCTTGCCACTACAGCTGGGGGTTTCTTCTTTAACTTTGGCTGTTCTGCCTTTACATTGGAAGAATCTTGAACAGAAGGTTGTTTAGCAGACTTGGGTCCAGAAGGAAGAGTTGAAGATTTGTTCTTTTTACGCTTTGGCTTTCTATTAAGCGGCTTTTCTTGGGAAGAAACTTCTTTCTTGTCCTAATGAGAAGCCGTTGGTAGCGGGAAGCGTAGTTCTTCAATGGCGTCGATTCTCCATTCTTGGCGGGAAATTTAGTGACGAGAGTAAAATACTTCCTTTTTCGTATAATTTTATACGAATGACACTTTTCATCTCTCTCAAGAATGCAGATGATTTCTATAAGATCTTTTGGCATAAAATTGGCAGCAGTACACTCCGTTTCATCCACATTTTAATTATCCAAAATCCCCCTTTGAAATTCGCGTGCGGCATCTTCAAGCGCCATCTACCATCGCCATCTTGGTCATGTAACCAGTAAAACTGGTATAAATTTTGGCTAACCTATCATAAGGAGTCTTCATATAAAATTTGAGTTCAATTGGCCATGTGGTTACTGAGGAAACTTTGTTTAATGTGTTGATAGGACTCAAATATGAGCGACCTTGACTGAAAAGTTAAAGGTCAACCTTGACCTTTGAAACTTAGATTAAACTTTTATTACATTTTTGTATAACAACATGTGTACATATAATGCAACAAGTTCACATACAGATCATTTCGAAATGCAAAAAAGGGATTCAGAAGAAAGTCTATTGACTTTTGTAAATCTGTTTCCCAGCTATTCAATATTAGGGATACAATAAACGTATGCCTTCAATTGAGAATTGAAACTTATTTTTATCCCTTGTCTCATAAGGTTTAACATATCAAGTGAGAATAATGACTTTGGCTTCAATAGTATTCAAAAATAAACTTTAAAAAAAAAAAATCCCATTGAAATGCATTAGGAAGCAAATTTGACCTTGACGTTAAGCAGGTCAAGGTCAACCTAGGATCATCATTTAAACAAACTTGGTAGGCCCTACATCTCCAATGCTACATACCAAGTCCCAAGGTCGCCGGCCTTCTAGTTCTGGAGAAGAAGATTTTTAAAGGGTTTTTACCATATATGGGCGTGACGGCCATCTTGGTCATGTGACCAAAATGTTTTGTAAAAGTTTGGCTGACTTATCATAAGGAGTCTTCACATGAAATTTGAGTTCAATTGGGCCAATGGTTTGTGAGAAACTATGTTTTAATATATTGATGGGACTCAAATATGAGTGACTCAGCTGAAAAGTCAAAGGTCAACCTTGACCTTTGGAACTTATTGATAGCCATTGTCTCATTAGGTTAAACACATCAGGTGAGAATAATGACTAAGGCTTCTATAGTTTTCAAAAAAACAACTTTTCAAAAAAAATCCCATTTAAATGCATTAGAAAGAAAATTTGACCTTGACGTTAAGTAGGTCAAGGTCAACCTAGGATCATTTTTTGAACAAACTAGGCCCTACATCCTCAATGCTACATACCAAGTTCTGAGGTCATCGGCCTTCTGGTTCTGGAGAAGAAGATTTTAAATGGGTTTTTACCATATATGGGCGTAGCGGCCATCTTGGTCATGTGACCAAAACCATTTGAACAAACTTTCGTTCCCTTATCCTAAGGAGTCTCCATATGAAAATTGAGTTCAATTGGCCCAGTGGTTTCAGAGGAGAAGATGTTTGAAATTGTGGACAGACGGACGACGGACGGACGCCGGAGTGACTGGTATACTATTAGCTCACCAATGAGCCTTCGGCTCAGGTGAGCTAAAAAGAAAACGCATTTTTAATAAACGTAAGTAAGGAGACAAAGACTAGGAATCGATAAAATCAAGTACCACTCCTGACCCAGGTCACCGCACGTGAAAGTGACAAAACACAATAAAACATCACACACAAGAGAGCCAAGAGGTAAGCCCTTTCCCAGCAGGTGTCCACAAGGCTGCAATGAACAGACACGAAAGCATGACAAACACGAAACATAAATAACAAAAATGATCCACAAAAGAAGCACCGCTTTAAAACGGTCAGTAAAAATATTTTACTGGAGGGCTAAAACTAGTTTCATGACGCAAACCTCACCATTTGTTTAGATGTGGATCATGATACATAGATGTTTGGTTTGCATGAAAGATCCATAACTTATCCATGAATTATCTCCTAGAACATATAAAAAAAAATCAAGATATAAAAAGGAGATAAAGCAAAGCGTTTAAAATATTTAAAAATAGTGAGCATTATTTGAACAACTATGAAACATTAAGAAAAAAGGTAACAAATGAAATCCGAAAGTCTGAAATGTCTCAGATTGATAAACTATCTGATGAATTACGAAACAACACAAACGGTACAAACAGTACTGTGGATCCAAAGATACATGAGAATCGTGGTAAACAAAACATGTAAACTAATCCAGGTATTGGTTACTTTATACAGGTATAAATAATTTACTGCAGTATAATATACACCGTGATGTACCGGTTTCTATGAAAAATAGTATAATCCTGTTATTATGCATCTTTGATACATATGTAGCTATATCCCACACAATGTCGACGATACTATATAATCTGATAACAAATACACATCAAACATTCTAAATCACACTTTCACTGAACAATCATCGCTTGAAGATACATATGCAACACGCCCTACAGAACTTACCATACAGAAATATATTCTTGACTTGATATATGTAACCCTTTAAGCTGTCGAATCTATTATTTCATCTTTGTAATTAGGAAAGGCTGGTGGTCCTGGTGTCATTAACAAAAATTCTTTAAAGTAAAATCTGACCCTCTTAGTGACCTATTCAATGCTTCTGTCTTAAGGCAAACTTCCAAATATATAGAAAGAAGCTAAATGTTACAGCAAATTATAAGAAGAACGTTCCAACAGATAATATACAATTATTGACTAATGAGGTATTGGATATGATGTGATATAGACCAGAGAATACCAATATTGACTGAGGCGAAGCTGAGGTCAATATTGGTATTCTCTGGTCTATATCACAACATATCGAATGCCTCATTAGTCAATAACTGTTTTATTATATAACATTTAGAGAAAGATGTACAGGTATCACTGAACCTGGAAAAAATACTGAACTTATATACAGGTTTTGGTACAGTCAAGCATTTAGCAGAAACAGTGCAGACCTAGATAAGACCACCCGTTTACTATTTTATATATGTTGTGCATGAGTGTCATAATTCAACATTTACTTTACCAAGAAATCTAACACGCCTCGTCTGTAGAGCCAATGTTAAAATAGTGTGATATATCAAACAATCATTCACAGCTTTGAAAGCCCAGGGAAAATGTGTGATAGCTGACGTCATTTGTTTACTAGAAAATGACGTCATTCATGGCATTAGACGGTGTAACGTCGTTTTTACGCTTGAAAGACGTTACAGATACATGTAGATGTATGCGACGTGGTCTAAGTATTGGCGGGAGACTGAAAGTTGGAAGAAGCTGAAGACTTCAAATTTGTTTTCATCGTTTATTGTGCAATAAGATCGAAAAAGAACAGCTCCAGTGCGTGATTTGTTGCGTTCTCGGCAACAACGATAGGATTATTAGCAACGCTTTAGAAAAGCAGAACTGGAACGGAAAAGCACAAGGAGTCTAATTTTAGTAACTTATATTCACCGGCAAGCGCGCGCCAGCCAGTGAATATGACAATATATAGACTGGCCACGTGAGCGCTCTAAGCCAATGACAATCGGTCTTTTTACTTAGTTATATAAAAATACAAAATACAGACCACCTCACGTTTATTGAAAAAAGTGTTCATTAAAATGTGTTCATCAGCAAGTGTCTGGTTTCATATCGGGTGATTCTACAGTCAATCGACTTGTATTCTACAGAGAATAAATTTGAAAGTTTCGTACCTAAGAAGCTTTCACATGACAACTTCAGGCTCAATCAGCTTTGTGACGGTCTGTCACTCACTCACCATCAACACCGCTCTGGTTAATTAGCGATGTTAACGTGTTGTCCAAGATGTGCGGGAGATTGTAATGGCCTGTCCCTGTCCAGCACTGTCTTGTGTGCTCGTGTGTAGATCGCCTCTTTTATGCCTTGCTCCAACCACATGGGTGCCGATCTAGAATCTATCAGATTGCCGTTGCAACACCCCCCCCCCCCGGTTTACAGACTATTTAGAAAAATAGAAAACAAAGAGTGATGTCTTAATCCACATCAGAACTAAGAGTGAGGTCGGTGCAGTTAAACATGTTTAAGCCCTCCAGTGATATTTTGATTACCATACCAAGGTGGTGCCACTTCGTGGATACTTTTTGCTATTTATGTTTCATTTCTATCTTTGTTATGCTGTTTTGTCTAAACCTTGTGGTCACCTGTTGGGAAAGGGCTGACCTCTTGGCTCTCTTGTGAGTTGTGTTTTCTTATCTTTTTGTTTCTTTCTCAAGTGGTGTTCCGGGTCAGGTATGGTACATGTTTGTATCGATTCCTGATATTTGCCTTCCCCTCTATTTTTCAAGGTGGACTTCTATTAAAGCAGGTGTACCTCAAGCGTTCATACTAGGTTCCATTCATTTCCTAATATCAATTCTACATTTATGTTATTTTCTGATGACATAGGCCTCTATATTGTGGTCGAAAAGCCTATTTTGTGATTTGGATTCTTGAGTTCTGACCTTACAAAAATCACGAACGGGCATAAAGGTGGCTTGTCACCTATAATCCAAATAAAACTGAATATGTAATATTATTTGAGCCAGTGCATGAGATTTCCAACAATGTGGTATGTGCGACCAGCAAAGCCTCAGATCAGCCTGCGCATACGCGCAGTCTGTTCAGAGCCTTTGCTGGTCGCTTGAATATTCTATGATTGTTAAGCTATCGAATGAACACCATTTGGAGGTTCTAAGCTTAAAAGGAGGCTGCAGAGGCTCGTCTACACTTGTCAAAATGTCAAGTTGTTGGAAATCTCATGCGGCGGCTCATTTAGGATTATTTTCAACAAAAAACCAATAAAGTTATTGATCACAGACATTTGTGACTAACGTTTTCAGATGACCTTTCATGGTATGAGCATATGGAATATATAAAGTCAAATACATAGACCTGCATCACTATAGTATGGTCATTAAAATTACAAGCAGATGTAGTTTGGGACAAATGTGCAAATTATGAAATCATGGAATTGGAAAACATACAAAATGAAGCCGCACATATTGTTACATATGCATCAACGTTATTATCCATTGATAACTTCTTAAAAGAAACAGTCTCCGAGCAGAAAGAAACACAAACCTAGCAAAATGATTTATGTCCTGAATATTTGTCATCCCTTATCCCGCGTACAGTGGGGGAACAATACAGCCTATAATCTTCGTAACTCCTTACAGATGCAAACCAAACATTCAAATACCTCAGCTATATTACAATTGGTTGGAATACTTTATTTTTTTCTCAAAACAGGTTGATATTGATAAGATCAAGACACTGGTCTAATTATCTTTGCCTAAGGCTAAGCCGAGGCAAAAACATAAAATAAGAATCCACCATGAGTGTTAGGGTGGGATAGAAAAATCCACCCTGAGGATCGCCGGCTTGCTGAATGATGACAAAGGGTGATCGCGAGGAACAGATTTTTTCTATCACATCCTGACACAAATTATGGATTCTTTTTTCTTGCCCACCACTAAATACTTCATTTTATATTAGAAAAAACGGCTTCCAGAAAATCCTAAATACGCTGAGATGCGACATCAATGTAACATTACAATGGCGTCACGAATCGACGTGCGGCCAGCGTGTTCGTTTTTTTTTATCTTTCCAACGTGTTGGTAAGGGATATGTGAGATAGAATTTTCTCATATGGGCAAAAACAGTGAAAATTCCGATCTGGTGTGCAAGAATATAAGAATCTATCATGAGTGTGAGGGTGGGATAGAAAAATCCGTCCCAAGGATCATCGTCTGGCATTGCGAGGCTTGCTGAGTGATGACAAACGGTGAATCCGATGGACGGATTTTTCTATCCTACCCTCACACGAGTAATGGATTATTACTCTTGCTCACCATTTTTTTTATTTTAAAATATGCTTCCAGAATTCCCTGAATACGCTAAGATGCAATTGGGACACCGTCATTTCGACGTCGATATTTGCATCACCGACGTAACAACAACCTTGATTCAGCGAGTAAACCTCACGGGTCATAAGTCAAAAAGACTGCACCAGATCGTGTCCGTTGATGAATCGAAGTCGTTTAAACTTGTTTGCTAGGGCCAACTAAGAAACACTTCTGTGAAGCTTGTTTAAAATTGATCGAATGGTATTAGAGGAGTTGTTGTTTTAAACGAAGTGTTGTCAGCGGACAATGGGCCACTGACATTGAGTGATCATACTATCTCATTTTGAGTACTTCATGCTTAGGACCCTGCTATTAACCACTCAACCCTTAATGTCAAATATGATTCAATATTTGCAAGCATAGCATTCTCAGATTGTCGATTTTTATTGCTTGTGAAATATGCTTATCCTACAAAACGGGAATACTTGGGTAACATTTACAGCTTCTGTATCTATATATTTGGTTTAATGATTATAAAATTTCCCGTTATGTGATATTTATGGGCCATAATTCCGCGCAAACAACCAAACAAGACAGCTAGCATTTCTTAGCTGAATATAATGGCTAAAATATGGTTTGGACTTGTTCTCTGAATCATTAAAGCTTATAGGCATATTGCCATCATTTCCTGATCTTAGTAGGGTTCCAACATAGAAAGCCTTACTAGCATGCGTGGATCAGAAGTGGATATAGGTATCCTTAGAAATACTGGTATGTACCCCCTGGAGAAGCAATTGGACCCTTTGGTCCAATTGCTTCTCGGTGGAGGTCCGTACCGCCCTCTGTGATTTTCTGGATCCGCGCATGACTAGCAATGGTATTTGTACATTTGTAAAATTGAAGACGTAAACATTTACAAATTAAGACAACTTGCTATGACCCCAACTTTGAAAAAAAAGTGAGAGGGTATATCCGTGTGTGTGTGTGTGTGTGTGTGTGTGTGTGTGTGTGTGTGTGTGTGTGTGTGTGTGTGTGTGTGTGGTGCTCATGCGCTCGTTCAAAATTATTAAGTTAGGGTTTTAAAATTTCTTATATGAATTGGTCAAAAAAAAGCGATCCGTTTTTTGCCTGAAATTTCTCCTTTTGTAGAGGTTTGCCCCTTTTAAAGGATCATATTGAAATTAAGTAATCATGATACACCAAGAACTATTAAGCTAGGAGCTTCAAACACGGTCAATTGAAAGAGGGTAATGAGTAGATTACCTGGTGCAATTTAAAGACATTTTTCCTGAGTTATTGCTTTTTGCATATTTGACCATTGAAAACATGTAATCAAGATATCTTAAAAAAGTATTGTAGCTATCATATACAATGTAACTAGAAAACTGGAATAATTTATGACGAGAAAAAAACGCTACATGCAATAGCTATGTTTGCTGCATATAGCTGTATATATATTTTAAAACCAAATCTTGTGGTAAGGCTAAATATGGAATGTTCAGCTACAACTAGAACGCATTCTATTAATCTAGACAGAAAACAGGAAATGTGCTTATCACTCTACGCTGATGTGCAAGCTATAAATATTTTAGTGCGCAGCTTTAATGGGAAAGGCTTGGATGTTAACATATGAGCTTTCCACCCTGGTCTAACACAAACTGAGCTGTTCAGCCCGAGATAGCCGGTGGCTTGAACGTTTGGGTATAAGGAAGCAGAGTGATTGAACTATCAATTTAGTGAAACAAAGGCACTGAAAAGTAGAGTGGGGTAAACAACACAATTTAGAAATTATTTGTGAGTCTTTAAACAGGTGTGGAAACAGTGACTGTATTCTAGTAGGAGACTTGAATTTCAGAGACATTGATTGGGTTAATAATTCTTCACCACATGAGAAGGATACATTATTTATAAATACGTTGTCCGAATATGCTTTTACACAACTGATCGCAGAACCTACAAGAGGTAAAAACATTCTGGATCTCGTGGTAACAACAAACTGTGACTAAGTTGAGAATTTATTAATTATAGAAGATTTCAGTAGTAGTGATCACAATAGCATAAAGTTTGAAATTTGTTTACCTAAACCAAGAATACACAAAGAGGTACGGAAAGTTTATTTATACAGCAAAGGTGACTATGAGTCTTTTAATGCAGAGATTCTTAACCAGGACTGGGATTTACGTTTCAAAAATAAATCAGTTGAGGAGCAGTGGAATAGTTTCAAAGTTGTTTACAGTGATTTTCTTGAGAAATATTTCCATCATAATCTCATTAAACGAAGTCAAAAAGATCCACCATGGGCACTCTCTAAAGATGTGAAACATGCTAGGCGAAAGCGTAGAAAAGCATGGAAACAAGTGAAAAACAGGAACTTACATTCTGATAAAGTATTTTATAAAAAGGCAAAACAGCAATATAAGACTGACTTGAATAATGCTACGGCGGACTATGAGGATAAGTTAGTGGATTCAATATCAGAAAATCCCAAGAAATTCTACATTATATAACTATGCACGTTCTTTTACGACAAGTTCATCAACAGTAGAACAGTTAGATATAAAAGGTGAGAAGGTTTACGATGATAGAGGAAAAGCAGACAATTTGAATAATTTCTTTGAATTGTTTTGACAGAGGAATCATCCATGCGTTAGACTCTGCCGATAAAAACAGAAAAATAGTAAGTGAGTATGATCAGGAAATACCACAATCACAAATTGCAGACAACCCCGTGGCACCGCGAGGAAGAGCCGCTCAACCAACATGAGACACCAGGAAGACAAATTAAGCAAAGCAATCAGCTCTCTCTTCCCCATTAAGATGATTGCAATACTAGAATGGACATAAAGTAACGTACAACAAAACATAGAACAATCACATACTCCCACAATGGGAGTAACAATAAACATAAAGTCAACCACAACAGAACCACCGCCTTAGAACGGACAGCAGCCTAAGCCACCAGGGGGCTTAAATGCATTTTACTGGTACCAAATCTTCGCCCTAGATTCTGCTGTTGTTGAAGTACAAGAAATGTTCAGCTCGCATGGAGGCTATCCAACTAATGCAATGTATCATCATGCAAAACACTCTAATCAAATTACTACACCATGATGAAACAAAGAAAAGGGATACTCAGAACGCTCCAACCCTCAACGGCTTCAAACACACATTAAAAAACAACCACATTCTTGTTCCTAAATACTTTGATACTTTGCATGTATCACGAATTGCGCAAATACTACACAACCGCATTAGGCTAGAATGTAGCTCGTTAAATTCTCATCTGTTTAAAAAGCATCTAATTGACAATCAGCTTTGTTCATGTGGCAGCATCGAAACAACTTCACACTTCTTTTTCTCATGTCCTAGATACACAGCACAAAGGCAACAATACTTATTAAATCTCCCACATGAGTTATCAGTATCCTTACTTCTCAGAGGAGATCCCAGTCAGCCATGCACGGTTAATAATATCATTTTGAAACATGCACAACTATATATACTAGCTACAAAACGTTTCCTGTAATACACTGACAAACCATGCTCACCAGTAGCTCTCCGCTCAGCTGACGCTATCCTAAAATAATTGCTACAAGTTTTACAAGTTCTAGTGACCCAGACTCTCTCTCTATCTCTCTCTCTCTCTCTCTCTCTCTCTCTCTCTCTCTCTCTCTCTCAACTTTATTGTTTAAACTTATTCCTAGACATATACAAACATTTATAAAGTGACATATTATGCCATGTTGTATAAACTTTGTAGCTGCATGTATTATCAGGAAATGAACTCTATAAGCTTTAAAGCTTCCGTTCAGATCCTTTACATTGTTCTATGCAATTATTGTACCACTTGTATTATTTATAGAGATAAAATAAAGTTTAAACTAAAGAAAAGGGCTCATGACTCACAGATAGTCAGAGCTAAAGAAAACCTCAAGTTGAGCCACAGTGGGTCCAGCTACAGATAAGCATCAGGCACCAACCCACCGATTAAAGCTTTACGTCAAAGCCATCATAGAACCTGAGGCCTGACCCACCATCGTGCAATTAAAGAGGAAGCCATAGCTATAAACCGTGATTGGGTTTAAAAGCTAGGCATGCAACTGTCGCATGATATCCAAGTTATATCCAACCCTTATTTAACGTTTTACTATCTTTTTGAATTGATCACTAAAATTAGGTTTTCTAACAATTCGTTTGAATTTATAGACTAAATCACCATAAAATATAGGTTCTGATATGCCTTGTTGCAGAAAAGTTTTTAACCCAATGCTGTATTAAACAATTAACTCTGAGTGTCTGTGGTAGAATTTAGAAAATGCTTTTCGAATTTTATGATATCTATAACCTTTTTTTTAATAATTTAGCAGTTAAAAATAAGTTTCTGTTGTTGAAGTCATCAACATTAGAACAGACTCTAGCAAAACGAATAAGCTGAGAAATATATACACCATAGGAAGGAGAGCGAGGAACATCTCCATCAAGAAATGGGAAATTTACTATTTCAAAATTAAAATCATCCCTTTTATCATAAATTTTAGAAGAAACTATGCCATTTGTTATTGACAAGTTCAAGTCCAAAAACGGAGTTTCAGTATCAGAAGAATTCGCCTTATTTAACTGAAGTTCAGTGGGATATATCTGACCTACCATTTGTTCAAAATAAGGATTATCAATATTAAGTAAGTCATCTAAATATCTGGAGGTAGAGTTAAAAGCTTCAATAATATCAGTTTGATTATTGTCTGAAAATAGCACACAATTCAGTCCATTTACAGAGGAGCAAGTGATAAATAAATTGGCGAAATTAAACCCCAATAAATCTTGTGGCCCAGATGGCATCCACGTGAATGTACTTTGTACTGTGCCAGCTTTAGATGTGCCTTTATGTGATAATTTCAACCACGCAGTGTTTTCCAGTTATGTTCCACAGGAATGGAGAGATGGTTACATTACGCCCTTACACAAAAAAGGCTCAAGAAAATTATGTTCAAACTATAGACCTGTGACTTTGACCAGCGAAATAGTTAAACTCTTAGAACGTTTAGTTCAGGATCAATTGTTGACCCACGTACAAGAAAATAACATTATTTCATGTCATCAACATGGATTCAGTCATATGACCTAGATGATTCTTCGTACTGATGTTATTTATCTTGACTTTGCAAAGGCTTTTGATACTGTTGCACACCAAAGATTACTGGCAAAACTGGACCACAGTGGTATTCAAGGACACTTACTTACATAGTTATCTTCGTTCTTGACTGGAAGACGTCAACAGGTTGTGCTTAGAAAAGGGGCCTCAGACTGGATAAAAGTAACAAGTGGGGTACCCAAGGGTTCAATATTCGGGCCCTTACTTTTTCTCATTTTTGTGAATGACCTACCAAGCATATCGTCATCCACCGCAAAACTGTTTGCTGATGACACCAAACTATACCAGCAAATAATGAATATTAAGGATTGTGACATTCTTCAAGATGACTTGAATGAATTCTAAGCGTGGTCAAAGATCTGGTTAATAAACTTCAATGCTTTAAAATGTATAGTTCTGAGGATACATGAGGCAATTAGATATACTCAAGATGGTGTAAACCTTAAAGTGTAGATAGTCAGAAAGACCTTGGAGTCACTATATCTAAAACTCTTAAGCCTGCAACACACATAGATATTGCAACAAAAAAGACATATATTAGAAAATAGGAATGATTAAACGATGTCTTACAAGCTTTACTGAAAAGAAAGTAACTACATTATATCAGTCAATTATAAGACCGGCTCTAGAATATGCGTCCCCAGTATGGAGTCCGTGGTATAAACAGGACATTGAAAAATTAGAAAAGGTACAGAGAAAGTGTCTCAAACATTTTCAAAGGAAATAGTGTTAGATTAACTTTCATAACCAGTACAAAACCCCTGCTAGTGTGTATTTTTAAACAGCCTGCTCGTGAATTACGTGGTCATTCCCAGAAATAAATGAAACATTACAGCCAAACAGATATCTGGAAAATGTCTTCTCATACTGAGTGGTCGACACATGGAACAGCCTGCAAGACACAACTGTAAAGGATCAATATATGGCTTCAATGAAGCAGAAGCTGGGAGCTGACCTGTAGTGTGCCAGCTTAATTACCAAGTATACCAAGTTAGTATACCAAGTATACTCGCAAGCTGATCTGTGGCCTTATTTCGCATATGCAGATTTTTTTTACCTTTTTTGTTTATTAAAATTTGGCATTTCCCTAAATTCATCTAAGTATTCCATATCACTTTAACCATTAACAAAAATACCCCAAATCCCTTTTAAGATTTTGGCCAATACCCCTATATCTATAAAAAAAAAAAACAGGGTGTCAGTAACAGTTAGCTATGTAGAAGAAATAAAGCGTACAGTGTGCTACAAAATACACACACTACCTAACTGCCTATCTAAATATAATATAACTAACAACTGCTTACTTCTATATCTGCTAATAGTAAAGCTTTGGGCCAGACCTTTTGGATAATGGGATTTAGGAAAAGCTAGTATCTACCCATGGCTTTGGAAGCTTTTAACGAGCTTACTGGCTAAACCATAATATGGTATGTGCCAAACAACATTCGAGCGCGTTTAATTAGGAGGCGTATACCAAAGTTTTTAAACATCATCTCGCCAGTAACTGACGACTGCCACACTCCTACTCGAATTTTTGGTAAGAGATGGTTAATCTCTCTAAGTGAAAAGTTTCGTCTGCCATAAGCTACAGACTCCTGATTTTAATTCTCGGTCTTATTTACCCAACCGTTCCACTATCAGCGCATTGTAAACACCAATTTTGTTACCCATAACAAAATGCGTTAAAATGGTCTACAGCACAACGCATTTTGATGCCTAAATTTGGTAACAAAATGTGGAAATATTTTTTTATAAAATGCAACTTCCACGGCTTTTATGACCATTCGGTTAGCTTTTATGAGTATATGTTCACATTTAAACATTGAATACCACCCAGAACCTTGAAACACCCGATACATGTTTATATTTTCAAATATCGAGTCAATCGCAATCAAATTTAATCTGAAGCATTACTGAGTTAGGGTTAGGCTGCAATAGGTTTTGGGGCAAATCGGTTCAGAACTCTGGTATCCATGGTAACTGGTAGCTCCTATATACCAATGTGGTATAGAGAGTCCCTGTATATGGTTATAATGCGGGAAACGCTGTCTCAACTTTTTATCAGTTATTTTACATCTGATCCCTTTTGTAATTGCAGGTAACGAGGACATAAAATCTCTGTATGATTCGGTTCGGTCACTGGGTATGGCTTGGTTCTGGAGGTAAGTGTTAAGTTCAAATATTCGGGGTTCGTTTCAGCTTATTGTTCGGTTCGTGGTTAAGTTCGGTTCCTGGCAAGTTCGGCTTTATCCCCCCGCCATTTTTAGGGGGGGGGGGGGGGCACATTATTTGCTGTGAGTAAATTGTTCGGGCGAGATCGATTCCGTTTGATTGGATTTAAAATGTTTGGTTCGATTCAGAGTTGAATGAAGTTCAGGTCGGTTTACCTTTGGGCTATGTTCTGGAGTTGGTTATGTTTGTCTGCGATTCTGTTCTATTTAGGTCTGTCTGTTCGAGGCGATTTAGTTTGGTTTGTAGTTCGGTCATGATTGGTTCTATATTTAGAGTGATAAGTATGGGGTACAGTACATGACATCTACACTATCCACTCATTTTCATACCGGATTACAAAATGCATAAGCGTTGCGCCTGTAAAGCATTTTGTCACCGGGTTACAAAATGCGTAACAATGGATTCGCGTTTTGTTTCTTTTTAAACTCATTTTGTTCCTGGAATACCAAAGTGTGGTGGTGTAACAAAATCTGTGCCTTTCAGCGCATTCATCCTTTGTGAAGGCATTATTTATAGCGACTGGGGCATACTCTAATCGCTATTGTTTTATTCCAAACATTCGTACTCTTTTATAAACATACACATTATTCACAATGTCTGGAAGAACCACAATGATTGACATTGTATGATTGAATTCTGTACTTTTAGCAACTCAGCAATGTCTGGCACAGGACATGCAACGTTTGCCTCTATAAGGGAATATATTGAAACTGTCTTAACATGTTCCAAAATATAACAATATTAAATCATTGGCTTCTGGGACATTTTGCATATTTTTTATCGTCTGCTGATTTTTTTTCAAGATCAACTTTTTTGAAAAATTCTTTCAGGAATAACATCAGAGAGTCAAACAACTGTTCATATCCAGATCTGTCCCAACGTTTTGGGTCCAGACTGGTCAAAGTTATCAGCATCATTCTTGGCCTGAAAAACTTACAAAAGTCCACAAAACCTGGGAGGAGCGGGTGGCCCAGTGGTATAATGCTGGTCTCGAGATCGAGGGGTTGCAGGCTCGAGCCTTGAGCAATACACTTAATCCTCTACTTAGTACTGGTTCAACCCAAAAAGACCCGTCCCGACATGAACGAAAAAATGTTGACTGGGACGTTAATAATCGACTTAGTCAAAAAACAACAACAAAAAACCCCAACCAAACCTGGCACCATGCATATTTTAATATTTGCGCCAAGTTATATGAGCTTCGTCGCGAGAATGCCTGACTTTGGGGTTTTGCAACCAATTGAGTATCAACCAAGCCAGCTGTGCTACCGAGGCTAGCAAGAAAAAAAAAGAAATTAACGGCTTTGCATGTGGCAAAATTAGATAATATACAGTCCAATAAGCGGTAAAGAATGCGCGGTTGCTCAGACTGGTCTGCACTTTTCAAAATCAAATTTTCTCGGGTCGTTGTCTAGTTATTAAGCCAAGGAGCTCTAGCGATAAGGCGTATATGTTCCCTAGTTGACATGATTACAAAACCTAAATTTTCAAATTGCCCGAATGTATTTAAAATTGAACTGTTTCGGTAGTAAAATATGCACAGAAAGCATCAAATTCGGTTTCAAAGTGATCCATCATTTACAAAGCCGTGAAAACTTGCGCGTTCTACTCCCACCCCTCATTTTACTTCTTTAGACTGGGTGCCGTTTGGACGATAGTTTTAGTAAATCCTTTGCAGGTTTTCAAAAAGTAAAAGTGCTAAATTATTAAGGATATAAGTGCCCTTCATTTCCAAAACTTTGCGGTAATCCATCTGCGCATGCGTACGAAATATACTTAAAATTGTGACGTTTGTCATTGAAAAGATGAAACTGGCCTCTTTCAGTTTGTTTTAGATGCTTTCCCCCCTAGACTCAAGATGCCCTTTGGACAATTTAATGTCGCTGTACAAATATATAACATATGTAAATGGCGTCTTGGGTCTAGGGGGGGGGGGGGGGAAAGGGGTTGTATAAGCGAAAGAAGACATTAAATATCTGACAAAAATAGACCACTTTGCAAGATGGTCGTTTTTATTGTACATCAACTGTAAAAATAGTTTTATGGTACATAGCGTGGTTCCCTGTTTAACGGTCTAGTTCCCATATATGTTACTGAATAACAAGCACAGTTGATGATCGAAATAAATTCCCATTCAATAAGAAGTAGAGTTATTACATGTATGAAGGAAACCCCGTTTTAAATATACAAATTGGGGGCAATGGTGCATCGACGGCTCGTCTATATATATTTGTTAAATGTGCCTAGTTTCTCCAGTCGTTATTTCAACAAAATTAAACGAACTTCTCGTTTAGGGAGATTGCTCGCCTTATCGCTAGAAATTCTTGAGCCAATGCAGTGAAACATGCTTCACTCTAAGGAACATAACGCTGCCAAGCCCTGATAAACAACATATTTTGAGAACAGAAAGAGAAAAGTGTTCAAAATTTTAGAACATTTACCGTAGTTTATATGTTTTTTGCGTGTCCCTTCTCCTTGACGCCTCGTGTTGATTATGATCTAGTGATTCAATTTGGAAAGTCCGGCACAATTGGAGAATCGAATCAAGCCTCGGGTGTACGTATGGTGTATTTAATTGTAGTACTACGTACGGAAAAGCACCTTTTTGTTAGCCGGAACTGGCGTAAGGAAAACTAGTTCTGTAGCATGTGGGTTCAGCCCTATTAAAATCCTTTTTTCTGATTACCCGAAACGTTTAATCGGCAGAACAAATGAAGTTTTATGTATTTTTCAATAAAATATCGCTTTAGCGATTTTCTATTGAAAAAAACATAAACTTCATATATGTATTTTTCAATAAATTATCGTTATAGCGATATTTTGTTGAAAAAACATAAACTTCATTTATAACCATTTGTTTTGCTGCAATCGAACTTTTATTGTGTTGACACGGTTGCTGTGACGTCAGCGTCATGCTATGCAACGTCGGCGTCACGTTAACAAAGAAGATCCTCTATGTACATCAGAGGTTCGATTCCACGGAATTCCACGGAATTGACCGAGGCAGTTCAGATTGCTAGTGATTGTGACATATTCACCATGTAAGGACTCTCCTTGTTTAATTATAACTATGTCCGCTTAAATAATAATAATAATAATAATAATAATAATAATAATAATAATAATAATACGAGATGGGTTCAAATATAAATGCAACCAGTTTCATAGCTTTCTTCACATATATGCTATGAAAAAATGTTATACGTTTCTATAATGGACTATATGCCATCTTTAAACTGGCACCAGATATAAAGAAAAATACAATATACATATTTTATGTCCATTCAACCCGAAAGTCAGTTTTAAAATTGAATAAAATATCATAAAATGCTTCATTAAATGGATTAAGCCCTGTATAGTACACAGTAACGATTGTAACATATGTTACATATTGCCAAATAATTAAAATGATACTTTATACCCAAATCAATGTTTATTATCCCCCTTTTACTCTTGTTTATCAACATATTCCTCCTAAATGGTGTTGATAGCTTACAAATGGGATAACATGCTTTGATTTTAAATGAAACTGTTCTTTCCTTTCGTAACGTTTTCTTCTGGGTTGTCATATCCAGCAGCTTATAACTATAAAGGTTTTTGTAATAGGAACAAACTGTTTGCAGTATTGAAATGATCAGTTATTGTCTTTTATCGGCATGTATTTTATCTGAAATGTGTAAGGAAAACATTATAAAATAAAACTTTATAACAAAATATCAATGATTTTATCTGGTGTAGTTGAAAAAGTAACGTAAATGACACCATAATGGGCATAAATCGCTCTAACAAACATCAATAACTGCAAAGAAGTAACTGCTTTTACATATTACATGACTGTTTAGCAAATTTGAATATATCAAGTACTACTTTAAGAGCCCTAATTATATATATTACTGATTTTCATTATGATGCAGGTGACCGATTCCAAACAGTTTCCATGCCAAACGGACCAAATGAGCACTCTACATCATGTCTTACTTGCCTTTAGAGACATTAAGCTTTAAAATTGTGTATAACATCCTATTCCGCCAGGGGTGCCTTAAACTCAAAATTTAGAGGGGTTGTAGCTGTTCTGTCGATCGCCTGTTATTACGTCATCGGTAGATTACTCAAAATGACGTTTATTATAAAATACATGACGCCACAAACTTGCCTGCTTACTCGAGATTAAAACAGGATTATATAAACTTTTTCCTGTAAGCAACTTTAAGAATGCTACGAAAACGAGCATCTAAAAGGATCATTGACGGTTTGGGCCTTATACGCCTATTTTTCTGATTCGCAGAACGCTGCTTTTGAGCTTCTAGTGTGGTGCATGTAGTATCAGTGCAATAGGTGAATCTAATGGCAAGAGCCAGCTAGCAAAATATTTTCAAAATTCCTGCGCACTCGAGAGTTATGGCGGGTAGAAAGGAGAGGGGGTCTGAAATTTCATGAAAATAAAAAGTGCTTTAAAAAGTGATTTCTGCACGTTTTCTTGATTTATTTGGTAGCCGTGGTGATATCTATTGAACATACCATATGCAGAGTATTAACGAATCACGATAATTGATGAAATTGTTTTTAAAAACAAACATGTTTTGTAATAAAACGATTTTAGGGAGATAATTTAGAAGTTACCTGTACATTTTTGACTACATGTACCGTACGTAAATAATACAAAACTTGAAAGCTCAACAAAAGAATAAATATTTTTTGAATGAATGAACGTGTCCCATTTAGCATTGGAAAGTAAAATTGATTCTAACTAGATCCTTTGAACATTACTTTTGCTTTGTTTAAAGGGCATAGCATGTTAAATGTATTTAAAGTGTCCGAATATTTATGGTATACATATGCATGTATAGATAAACAAAGTTAAACAGGCACTCATGAATATGCCGTATAAACTCGTATAACTCCGTAAAACTAATTTTAGATTTGCTAACATTATGAAAAGTATTGATTTCAGAGTGATGTATTTTCTACTCCTGTATCCATCACTGTCCCGCTTAGCCATTCGGATAGAGCGTATACATGTAGCTGTAAAGGTTGAGATCGTGGGTTCGAGTCACACGACATACAATACATATATTTTTTTAAAAAAAAAATATTTTTATTTTTTATCATAAATCATGACTTGCACGATTTTTACAAGACTTACGTGTAAAAGTAAATGTAATAGAATTCATTTTAATACATTATATTAGTTAGGAACTATGATGTCTACTGAGAAATCTTTAAAACATTTAAAATCTTTAGACGAATTTCTCATAGCTTATGTTTCAAACTATTTCGAGAACCACTCAGGGCGGGACAGCTCATCATATATTCAACATACTTTTCAGGCAACTGGGGTCAGCAGAAGAACCGTTTTCAGAGTACGAAAAGAACTTCTAGAAACCGGTACACTTTCGTCGCCACAACGTTCAAAACGGGGACAATACAAACCTGTGGACGACCATTTTAATGAGGTTGTTATCAGAAACAATGTGCAGGAGTTTTGCATCCACCGCCATCAGCTTCCGACCATAAATAATCTCTTATCAGTCTTGAAAACAAACATCATGTCAACTATCCATCAAAATTAAAATAAACAAGAAACAATATGATCATAACTCAAAAAGCATATAAATTTAAAAATGATATCTAAAATAACTATACCCAGTGGGAATCGAACCCTCGCAATCCGGAATATGAGTTAATCGTTTTACCACTACACCACTGCCTCAGCATTGTCAGATCACCTTGCTAAAAGATACTTGTTCCATACATTAATCAATTAAAATAGCTAATACACACCGAACGTGACCGAATGATGTACCGAACGTGACCGAATGATGTCGAAGATTAATGAGTGCCAGTTTAACTTTGTATATCTATATATCCCAATATGAGACAATATATTGAACACTAAGGGCCGATTGCATGACAAAAGTTTAAAGATAACCTTGAGTTTAAACTTCAGGTTAACAGCCGTCGATTGCATAAAGTCAGGTTTAACAAGTCTCAGGTTAACGTTAAGCTTAAACTCCAGGTTACTGGCCATCGACTGCATGAAGCAAGTTTAACAAGTCTCAGGTTAAGCTTTTAAACGATGGATTGCATAAAACCAGTTTTGGCTAACCTTGAGTTTAAATTATCCAAAAACCTCGAGAAATTTAAACCTGCCAGGGGGGTAGTTTAAGCGAAAGGTTAAGGCGATTTTTATTAAACTCTTGAATATGGCAGCACATATTTGCTACCATGTTACTGTAGACGTTGTTTCCTTGAATTTGATATGCAACCTGGCCATATTCCGAAAAAGTTGAATTTTGTGCCTCAACTCTACACCCTATGTTCACCCAGGGGACCAAACCAAGTGCATCAAACAAAAATCCCATTAATATGTTTCATATCTAGTATTCCTCTACCTGCTAAACCACTGGGTAGATTCGGTAAAAATATTGACAATTGACTTAGTTATTGAGAAATTTAAATGATTTGCAGTTGACCCGGACTAAGGAGTCAGGGGTTTGGGTAAAGTTTGAAACTGTCATGCTTATTTTCAAGTATTGGCCACCCTTTATTATTCAAACCAGGTTTAAACTGGAAGCTAGCAAGCCCCGTGTTAGGTCTTTGACCAGACTAAAATAAAGTTTCGTCATGCACTCGGCCCCTATTGTATTTTCTTAACGCCAGACGAGCCGCTCAAATGCACAGTGTCGCCAGACCTTAAGACCAGGTTAACTAAGGTCTTAAACATGCAGCTAGATACATGTAGTTACCCACTGGAAGCATTGGTTAGTTCTTCAAAATTGACATTTCTCAAATACAAAATATATTTGGAAAATCATCAGACTGCCAAACAATTTGGATCCAGATCAGATCCGAAGTTATGTTGGGCCTAGTCTGGGGCCAGATCGACAGTTTCCCAAGACATAGGCAGACAGAACGACAAAATTAAGGTCGTCTTTGCACTTTTTTAAATAGCCTGAAAAGTTAAAAAAAATGCCACTTTTCCATTCATGTCAATGGTGAAGTTGTCCAAAAATATTTTTAAAAAGCAGCTTTAAAATACATGGATACAATTTATTGTGACCAGGGAATATTATATACGAAACCCGAGTAGGGACATTTTATTTCAGTTTTATTTTTAATTTTTTTATTGCTAACGATCTGGGCCCGGAATTACAATGCCTCCTTAGAGTTAAGGAAGACTTAAAGTTAAGTACTGATTTTTCAGGATGCGAAAAATAACGTTTAAAACTGATTAAAATCAAAATAGTTTTAATTTTTCTGAAGATTACAATGATATCTTTAACCACTAATACCAGATCGATCCAGGCAATTTATTTAGCATTTAATATATGTTGAAATATCAATACTTAACTTAAGTATTGCTTAAATTTAAGAAGGCATTGTAATTCCGGGCCCTGGTATAAACAAGATATTATCTTGCCCATTCAATATAAGATCTTGAACGTACAAGAAATATAAAATAAAATGTCTGTCTGTCTGTTAACATGTATGTATGTACGTATGCATGCATGCTTACTTATGGACATATATGGGCCCCAGGGGTTTGGGGATCTGGGGAGAAGGGCTATTTATTTTCATGGAGCTGGGGAGCACTGGTAATTACTTTTAGGGAGCTGGGGAGCAAGCTAATGGTTTTAGGGATTTAGGGAGCCCTGCAAAAAGTAAAAAATAAAAATATAAATCTTACCATAAGTAAATGCCTCCATTTTGCTTAATTTTTTAAAAAAATATTTCGCTTCTGGGGGGTGGGGGTGAGGGCTGTTGACTTCCCAGACCCCACTTGTAAAATGCAAAATTCTTGCAGTTATTTTCATTTTCATACTATGATGCGAAAACCTTGGTTTTTATATTGGAGAAAAATATGGCCAATAATTTTTATTGTTAACTTATTTTCCTTAACGTTGTTGATTTTTAGGTTGATAATTACATGCTTTGGAATACTCAGAGTACACCAGATCGCACCGTTTTTTATAAGAAAACAATTCGGGGAGCATGCCTCCGGACCCCCATAGTACGAGTGTGAAACCGCATTGTTACAGGGCTACCTAAGCGCCTGGTATGTAATTCTCTATTTGGGGGGATTTGGGGAGAAGCTGAATTAATTTTAGGGATTTTGTTTGGGGAGCACAGGCTAAATACTTTCAGGGAGCTGAGGAATTTATTTCATAAATTCGGGGAAATAAATGCATTATTTTTAGGGAGCAAAGGAGCATAGTCCCTCCCTGGGGGAGTGGCTCATGTATGTATGTATGTGGAGCGCAGTGGCTCAGTGGTAGAGTGCTTGACTCGAGACAGAAGGGCCGCGAGGTCGAGCCTCACTGGCGTTACTGCGTTGTGTCCTTGAGCTAGATTCATTTATCATTGCTTAGTACTGGTTCAACCCAGGAAGATCAGTCCGTCCGACATAACTGAAAAACTGTTGACCCGAACGTAAAGTATCAAATCAAACAAACAAAAGGTATGTATGTATTATGTACGTGCGTACGTACGTATGCATTTGTGCATGTGTGTGCGCAGGCAATCCGCGCACCAGTCTGTCTGTAGGTATGAATGTAGTCATGCATTCGGCATGCGCGCCTATGTCTGTCTGTTTGCATGCGATTGCGTGCGTGCATCCGTTCGCGTGTCTATGGGTATGAGTGTATGTCTGAGTTGGGTACATGCCTGCATACATGTTTGTATATTTAAACGTCCCTGACTTTTCTTACATATAACTTCTTACTTCTAAATGTGATGTTTGTTTTTTGTAGTGCATGCGGTCGCGCATGCGTGAGTATGCGCGCGCAGGCACCAATGCGTATATCTGTCTGTATGTATGAGTATGCGTATGCATATATGAATGTACGTAAGATGCGTGCGTACGAGCGCACAGGCGCCCATGCGCTTATCTGTTTGTCTGTATATATGTATATATGTTTGTATATGTATTTCTATATATGCATGCATATGCGTACGTGCGTCTGTGTGTATGTATATACGTATGTCCAATACTATTTTCTTACCTCTAACTTATTACATCTAGAATCTAGCATCTATGTTGGTCAATTGGCGTACATGCGAACGCATGCACGCCAACATTTAAAGTTAGAAGTAAAACATAAGAATAGTCACGGACGTATACATACACACACATACTAAACGGACAGACACACGGCGCACACAAGCACTCACATGTATGCACGCATGTACCCACACGCAGACACACATTTATACCATACACACACGCGGGATGTACGCATGCGCATGTATACATACAGTGCAGACCCAGATCAGACGCCGTATATTGTGGCGTCTGATCAGGGACTCTACTGTTTGCTTTAACAATAATGTATTATTATGTGAATAAAAAAAATCACCGTACATCCCTATAATTGAAATGGTATCGTCCAGTTGATATAATACAAAACGTGGTAGGCTGGAATTGTCATGACAAAAATCGGTGCATTAAAGAAAATAATCTTCTATTTTGTCCTACTCTTAGACTAACATTTCTAGAATAATTTAACCTCAAGGATAATTTACCCTCGGATAGTTAGACTGGGGATAGTTAAACTCAAGGTCACCTTTCGTTATGCAAACCAGATTTAAACTGGAGGCTAGCAAGCACCGTGTTAGGCCTTAGTCGAGACTAAAATAAACTTTCGTCATGCAATCGGCCCTAAAGTATTTACCTGTTAAAACTCTTTGCATACCAGTGGATAATTTTGTCGTCTGCCAATAGCCTTTTGCAAACAGGTTGAACCCAGATGAAGACCAACAGAATGTCAGTCTTGATCTGGATCCAAACTGTTTGACACTTCGATGGTGGTCCTGGGTGGTTTATTTTTAAAAAAAAATAATTTTGAAGAAAGTCAGCAGACGAAAATAAAAACATGAACAATTCCCTAGCATGCAAATAGATAAGTACAGAGCGTTTGCAAAATAATGTGTCATTTAATAACAGTGAGATTTTTTCTTATGAAAAAATGCATAAAACCTTGCTAATTCTACTTTTAATACTTAAGTACTTTATATTAAAGTAGCACAGAATACAAAGCAATTTAGGAGGTTGGTTCTAGAGAACTTCATAACTGTCATTAATTTCTTATTTGGTAGAAAAGGCATTTTATGGGCTTAGGCCCTGGGTTTTTGGGCTGCTGAACATCTTTCCCCCCCCCCCTTGTGCCAGCAAGCCACTTCCATACAATGTGTAAAATATGGTAACACGTATACATGCAAAAGCTTTTGCTGGCACACGGGGGGGGGGGAATGATATTTTAAAAAATGTTTTCGGATTTCTATATATCTTAATGTAAAACTGATTGTTCTACCCAAAATTTCACATCTTTGAATCATTTAATATCGAAAACGAATTTCACAGCCATAAAGTACTAAGGTCAGGGTAGCTTCAAGGTGAAGAAAGGGACGATTGAAAAACTTTTATTTTTGCTGAAAACCATAGGCATTTAACCATAGCAAGTGTCAATGATCCTTTGGTGCCAATTTGTCTCAAAATTACAAAGTTATGACACTATATCCGCACATGTACCAAAACGTGTGTTACACTTTTCTTCAGATAAACTTCAGTATATATATATATATATATATATATATATATATATATATATATATATATATATATATATATATATATATATATATATATATATATATATATATATATAGAGAGAGAGAGAGAGAGAGAGAGAGAGAGAGAGAGAGAGAGAGAGAGAGAAGTTGCCTTCATATTAGGGTCTGTAACTCGAGGAATATATTGTGTATTTCTCAATGTTGGTGTTAGTTTAAAGGCGATAAATAGTTTTTTCCAGAAACGTATAACATTTTGTCTTAGCATATATGTGAAGAAAGTTATGAAGCTGGTTGCAATAATATTTGAACACCCCTCGTAAACTGCGTTTCAATTGTGCACATTTGAAAACAATGTTTTTCTCCCAGATCATATCAAACGCCAAAGGTGTAAATTGGAATATAACTCCAGCAGCCCATTTAAGAGCGCTAAGTAATCCTTAATTATTAGGATAATAGCCTGTATATCCTCATTAATGACTTCTGTGCTTCGAACTTATCTCTTATGTCACGCAAACTACTACGATATTTAATTGTCTCCCAGTCAGACATAATTCATTTATACATGGTATTCCAAAAAGGACGTTACCAAAGAGCGTTGACCCGGAAATTGCGACACTTTTTTCTGGTTTATGCTCTTTTATACAGCACCAAGAAAATTTAGATATTTCAGTTAATAGTTTCTTATGGTGAAAAGGCTATTCTAAAAAGAAAAACACTTCAAATGTAAGATTCTTTCTATTGAAATTAAATTACTAAAACAGCTTAGTTGATGAGAAAATCCTCTAGCACAAGTGATCAAAGGATCGTCTATAACAACCCTTACCTCCCCCGCAAATGACAGTAATGTCTGTGAACTGAATATGTCATTAAGAATAGGCAACTTTCTTATATGAAAATAAAATTAGTTATAATTAAAGTATAGTTTATTTGGAGTGATCACTTTAATACAAAAACAAAACAAAAAACGAACCATTATTTTCAATGTAAAAGTTGGCCAGTAAATATAATCGCCAGATTTACATCAATTAACCATTCCTATATCACATATAAACTTATGCTGTTCTGGTGCTATAATTCACAATCGCTATCGTATTTTAAGCATGCTTCTCTCTCACTACGATCCTGGTCATTTTTGGAAAAAAGGCATATTAGGCATGTCTTTGAAGTGCTATAGCTGTAACACTAAACGGTGACATCAAGTTTTAATTGTTTTAAAATAAAAAGGCAAATTACAGAAAATGAAATAGAAAAATCACCCATGTGTCAGTTGCATTTTTAAATAAAAAAGACATCCAATCTACTAGTCTCGCCAATTTCTTTCCCTATGATCATTTCAATAATGCGACAGTAGTCCCAGCATTTCCTCCAAGCTGAAATACTAAGGTATTTTGTATATGGGCCAGTGCACGAGCATTTGATACTTATATAAAGGGTCGGAACAAAATTTAGACCTTTAGCTTCGCTGGTTATGTAAGCATTAGTGTTTATGAGAGGCATTTGCGCGTATGTAAAATGACCAAACTCTCATGTGTCGACTCATATAGACATTTCCTATAGCATGTGTATGGGCTCAAAAGGACAAGATTTAAGCCTGGAAATATAAGACTTTATTAGTTTTTTGCGCATTACAGCAAGCGCTAGATAAACGACACCAACTCTCTTTACTACGATAATAACTGGAAACATAATTGTCTGCGAGTGATTGGTTTCTATGGCAATTTGCGACAAGTCATCGGAGTGGCCATTAATAACAGTATATGTACACTTGGAGAAACAAGCTTTTAAAGGATAATGTTTCGTTGTGAAGCGACGCATTATTTCTATACTTGATTATCATCGCACCTCCAGATGTGCATATATTGACTGACTTTTATTCTGACAAGGTATTATATTCGCTGTTAAGTCGGTGGACATTCGAGCGACGTAGGAAATGCGGCAATGATGTTTTGGAAACATCTTCCGAAGTTTGTAATCGAATTTGCGCATGCTCAAAAAATCCTTTACGAGACGCTCAAGCTGACGCATCCAGCTTGGCTTGAGGTCTATTCTCGTGTTAGTTTTCATCCACATCATCGACAACCATAATTTGTGACCATAATTTGTGATTGTGAGCAGCGAGAGCTCTTCCGCAGACTCCGGCACCTGAGCCCTCGTTTGCTCGACAAATTGATAAGGACCAAAATCTCATGAGCTGGCTCAAATATAGTTAATCCATATAAGTCTAGCGTCTTTTTCGTGAGACATAGGCAAATAGTGCGGCCCAGAACAGACCAGTGATAATTTTACAGCATGAAACTCTACTGAGTAGCGGGAAGGGGGGGGGGTTGAGGTTATCTGCCACTTCAAAACAACCAGCCTTACATTTTGCCACCACCAACTCATATTTCTGCAAAGAAAGAATTTCTAGCGATAAGGCGAGCAATCTCCCTAAACGAGACGTTCGTTTTATTTTGTTGAAATGACGACTGGAGAAACTAGGCACATTAAACAAATATATATAGACGGGCCGTCGATGCACCATTGCCCCCGAATTTGTATATTTAAAACGGGATTTCCTTAGTGCATGTAATAACTCTACTTCTTATTGAGTGGGAATTTATTTCGATCATCAACTGTACTTGTCATTCAGTAACATATATGGGAACTAGACCGTTAAACAAGGGAACCAATCGTCCTATCACGCTATGTACTAGACTGGCTCTCTCCCTTTAATAGCTTGTCAGCATATTAAGACAGGTAACTACTAGCCGCCATTGCGCCTACGTATCGCATACACACTGACGTCATGAGTGACGTGTATTGGAAAATACCCTTGACATAAAGCTCATTTTTAAACAAGTCGTTTTATTAAGTTTATTGTGTTCTGGGAGTTTATATTTTTTTCTTTTACTTAATTATCAAATTATAGTAACTGAAAAAATACTGAAGTTTGTGTTGAAAAATCTTTTCTAGAGCATGCGCAGTCGGATGAGTAGGATTCTCTACTTGTAAAAAATTACTAGTTACCAAACGTTATATGCGTAGCGGAAGTGGAGCTTTATCAACGTGGGGAACCAATCTAGCTATGTACAGTTAAACTATTTATACAGTTGATGTACAATAAAAACGACCATCTTGCAAAGTGGTCTATTTTTTGTCAGATATTTGATGTCTTCTTTCGCTTATACAACCCCTTTGCCACCCTAGACCCAAGACGCCCTTTACATATGTTATGTATTTGTATAGCGACATTTAATTGTCCAAAGGGCATCTCGGGTCTAGGGGGGCAAAGCATCTAAAAACAAACTGAAAGACGCCAGTTTCATCTTTTCAATGACAAACGTCACAATTTTAAGTATATTTCGTACGCATGCGCAGAGAGAAACCGCAAAGTTTCGGGGTACTTATATCCTTAATATTTTAGCACTTTTACTTTTTGAAAACCTGCAAAGGATATACTTAAACTCTCGTCTAAACGGCACCCAGTCTAAAGACGTAAAATGAGGGGTGGGAGTAGAAGGCGCAAGTTTTAACGGTTTTGTAAATGATGAATCGCTTTGAAACCTATTTTGATGCTTTTTATGTAAATTTTACTACCGGAACAGACCAATTTTAAAAACATTAGGGCAATTTCAAAATTTAGGTTTTGCAATCATGTCAACTAGGGAAAATATACGCCTTATCGCTAGAACTCCTTAGACATGTTTCAACGTATGCTCCCCTGCCAGCTGCACTTTATATCCTATGAAGTGGGCCGCGACGTTAGAAAACATGTCCTCGGTGGTTTGCGAACAACAAAGGCGCAGACCAGCCTGCGCATTCTGATCAGCGCCTTTGCTATTTGCTTATTATAAAGTATCAAATAAAGACTTGCTAAGAGCAAAATTGCATTTTTCTAGCCAGTCTCTGTAGCTGAGCAGGCTGGTTTGAATCGCACTTTGTCGGAAACCCCAAAGACAGGTTCTATCACGACGGGGCTCAAGTGTGATCATAAGTGCAAGTGGGTATAGTCTGGATATGAGCTTAACCCATTCCTTTTTGTAGAACATAGACAAACGGTGCAGACCAAGAACAGACATGCCGTGGTGTCTGGCCAGGATCTTCACCATTTGCTTACAGAATGTTGGATTAAAATTTGGGAGAAAAGAAGAAATACCACCCAACACCCCAAAACTTGCTACCGATAAGGGTAAGCAAGTTCATTCGGTTTACATGGTAAGAGACTTATAACAATAATCCACGGACCGAGGTTGTAAGAATGGCGAGGAAGCTAGGAAGATTTTCTTGTTTGTGCCATGTATACATTTGATGACGCTTTGTTAGATATGGCCAAGGCATGGAAGAGTATGATAAACAAGAAATATCTTTAAAAAAGATAATCAGGCTCAGATAAAATGGTAGGGATTTTACTAACCATTCCAGGACAGTGCTTCTGTTTTATTTGTTTCACGTTTGCCTTCGCTCTACTGTCTTGGTGTTCCTTACAGCCTTGAGGTCACTGGCCTGGTAAGGATTGACCCCTCTGATCTCTTGTGAGTGATGTTTCCTTGTGTGTTTTGTCACTTTCCCCATGGTGTCCCTTGTCAGAAGTAATACTTAATTGTATCGATTACTGATCTTTGCTGTCTGCTGTACACTCGTTAATTAAGTCGTTGGTTAAGAAGCTGTTGCTTATTTTACATGTAATAACTAAAGAAATGGAGTATAACATTTAACATGTTCATATATATATATATATATGTTGTTGTGAAAATGTTTTGTCTTTGGAAAAAGGGTATTCATAAATGTACGTTTACCCTAAGCCAGGCTATGAATTTTGATTGATAGGCAGTTGGTGAGGTCAAAATGTTTACAAAGCCACAAAGGTAATTGGCTGTGAAGAGAGGCCACCAGCTTAAAAACATTTACATAGTAGCCAAAGACAATAGCACACGATTTCACAGAATTGTCAACTGACAATTCGATTTTTTTGTCATCTGTTGACTTTATTTCTGGCAATACGGCTTTCCTGTAGCAGTGCGATTCTAAAGATTCTGATAAAATAATGTTTCATAGTACCTTCAGGAGTATACCCGAGGCATTTTATAGAATACACACTCTAAAAGGGGTCTTTGGGTACTCCCTTAATGGAGTCAGGGAATAAAGCCCTTTGGTGGAATAATGGTTTCAGAGCATATCACAGGGCTACAATGAGCACTCAAGACACACAAGTAAACACTGTTGGCTGCATTTTTCTTCCAAAAACCAAATTAAATATCTTAAGACCCTATACTTGCGCAGAGTTGCACGCACATGCATATTTGCAGTACAGGTAGGTACAGCGCTTATTGTGCTCACACGAAGTCTACGCCCAAAAGGGCATGTTATTGCTACCTCATATTTATTTCCGATGCTACAAAACTGTGAAGATTTAATTATCGATCGAACATAACATAGATCTTGTAAGTACTGAATATTCCAGACCCCAAAACAGTACTTGGCTTGAAAAGGTGAAGAGAATATTTAAACTAGTGAAAATAAAGTGAATGTACTTTTAATGATTGTTAAATTTGACATATCATACCCGACCCTGGCCTTCTAGGTCGCTAAAATAAACAGTGACGTGGATGTCGTCAAAATTTAAATATATGCATATGCAAATTACTCATCCAATGAAATGGCAAAATTTTAATATTAACCAATATAACTTTTACATAAATAGGTTCTAAGTTGCTATAAATGGGGCTTCGCCCTCAAAAGGATTAAACCACTGAGAATGACCCTTCTTGTCAGCAACAGGTGGTCTCCCATTCGAGACACCTCGGCCAGTTTGAAGAATCAGCGTCTATAGTCCAGGCTAGACGATAAAACAAAAAAGGTAAGTGAGTATGATCAGGAAATACCTCAATCACACTGCAAAACAACCCACGGCACCCTGAGGAAGAGTCACAGAACATTTACAGTAACAAGACATGTAAGACAATTAAAGCAAAGCAACCAGCTCTCTCTTCCTCTTCAAGATGATTGCAAAACTAGAATGGATACAAAATAACGCATAACAAAACAAAGGCAAACACAGAACCTCCACAAACAATGGGAAGTACATTAAACAATAGATCAACAACACCAGAACCACCGCCTTAGAACAGACAGCAGCCTCGGCCTCTGGGGGCTTAAATGCATTTTTCTGGCCCCAAATCTTCGCCCTAGATTCTGTTGTTGTTAAAACACAAAATTGTTTCGCTTGCATGATGATTTCCTATCTAATGCAATGTATCATCACAGAGAAACAATCGAATCAAACTAACACACTATGATGAAGCAAAGAAAAAGGCTCATGACTCACAGATAAGCAGAGCTAAAGAAAACCTCAAGTTGAGCTGCGGTGGGCCCAGCCAAACACAAGCATCTGACACCGACCACCGAATTAAAGCTTTACGCCAGGGCCGTCATTGAGTCTGAGACCTGACCACCCGCCGTGCAATTAAAGAGGAAACCATAGCTATAAGCCGTGATTGGGTTTACAACCAGGCATGCAGACTGTCGCATGATATCCATGCTGTATCCCATTCTTTTATAACGCTTAATAATCTTTTTAAATTGATCACTAAAATTAGGCTTTTCAACAATTCTTTTAAGTTTATAAACTAAATGGCCATAAAATACAGGTTCTGATATGCATTGTTGCAGAAGAGCCTTTAAGCAAATATTGTATTTAACAATCAACTCTGAGTGTGGGTAATAAAATTTAGAAAAAGCTTTTAAATTACCAAGTTTATGGTATCAATAACCTTGTTTTAGTAGTTAAGAAGTCAAAAATTTGTTTCTGTGGTAGAAGTCAACAACATTAGAACATACTCTTGCAAAACGAATAAGCTGCGTAATGTATACATCATAGGAAGGGGAGCGAGGAACATCTCCATCAAGAAATGGAAAATGAACTATTTCAAAATTAAAATCGCCCCTTTTATCATAAATGTTAGTTGAAACAATGCCATTTGTAATGGCCAAGTCTAAGTCCAAAAACGGGGCTTCAGTATCTGAGGAATTTGCCTTATTCAACCGAATTGGGAGAAAATCAACATTTTGGTTTACGGAAATGTTTTTGTAGGTACAGTTCTCACGTTCCTATGACGTCATCAGGATTAGTAGAGTTCTATATTACTGACTTTTGGAAACTATAATAATAGTACTTTTTAATGAGCAATGGATAATTTTGTAAAAAAAGATATTCTGGTAAAAATTAGCAACACAATTAAAATATGCTAAACTTTATGTCATTAGTATATGTGTCTTGATCCACATCTGAATTAAGGGTGAGATTAGCGCCGTAAAACCGGTTTAAGCCCTCCAGTAAAATATTTTTACTGACCGTTTCAAGGCGGTACTTCTTGTGTGGATCATTTATGTTTTTTCTGTCTTGTGTTTGTTATGCCTTTGTGCGCATCTGTTCATTTGTGCCTTGTGGTCACCTGCTGGGAAAGGGCTGACCTCTTGGCTCTTGTTGGTGGTGTCTTACTGTAAGTTTGCCACTTTCCCATTGGTATCCTGGGTCAGGTGTGGTACTTGATTGTATCGATTCCTGATCTTTACACCCTTACTTACTTTAACGCAGCTTTCAAGTTTCATGTCCTGTAGCCTGAGCTTTAGTTTCTAGAAGGTGATCAGGTCAACGAGGAAAGTGTGGCGCTGTTATTATGCAATCATATAACTTTAAATTCCGTTACTTTCTCTATCTTGAAATCGCTTTGATCATCACTTTGATCTGATCGACCCAGCTTTGTACTGAAGCAGTTTAACAATTATCGTAAATGATGTGTATATCCATAAACAGCATAAATCTCTTTTACCCTTTAATGTAACTTTATGAAACAGCTCACACGAATTCATTATTTGTCATTATTAATGCATTGTCCTATTAATTTGTGCATCAAAAATGAAGATCAAAAGCAGAAACTAAGTAAGTGATCAGTGAGTTGTGTGTATGCGTTTTGCTATTTATTTGTGGTCATCATTTGTGTTTAAACAGAATGCATGTTAAATCACTGTTAATCTTTGCACGCGTTTTGACCGCTATCAGGCCCGACAATCAGACCCCTTCAAATCGTTGGTCGTGATCTGGATTCAACTTGTTTCACTCTCGGAGAACTTTTCGAAAAAGTTGATTTTGAAAAACAAGTCCATAGGGCCAGTTAAGCAAAATTATTTAGAGTAAAAGTGCGATTTTTTTCTTATCCATCTGTTTAAACATGTGTTTTGGATGCTCAAAAGAACAGTCTTATCGTGACGGTTCTTTTGAGTACCCACAACATATGTTTTGGGTGAGAAATAACAAATATAGTTTTCAGTTACGCACTCTTATCTGGGGGCCTGCAAGTCACAGATGACTAAACCATGAAACAGAAACATTCCCCTACATGCAAAGAGTTTACAGAGTACGGTGATGGATCACAGCGCTACGCAATGATTTATATTGAACTCTTTGATTAATGGAATGATAACATGAGCATTATTAAAAGAGGGCGTTGATTGAATATCAGAGCTCAAAACAATTCATCGTTTCAAAATATGACGTGCAGAAACAATAGAAAATAAACCAAAACAATTATCTGATAAGCTCCGCCATTCTTTACCCAAAAACCTTGATACCTCCAAATAAATGTAAAGAGTAAGCCAAAGATAAGTAATTGATATAATCAAGTACAACACCTGGCCCGAGGCACCAAATGTGAGCACAAAAGCACAAGAACACACCACACACAAGAGAGCCAAGAGGTAAGCCATTTCCCAGCAGGTGACCTCAAGGCTGCAAGGAACAGACACTGAGACAGCATAATATAGACAAACGTAAAATATAAATTAAAAACGGATCCGCAAAACAAGCACCAGCTTGGAACGGTAAGTGAAAAAATACTGGAGTGCTTAACATATTTAACGTTACCAATCTCACCCTTAATTCTGATGTGGATCAAGACTTTTAGATGTTTGCTTACCATGAAAGATCCTTAACTGATATATCCTTAACTGATCGACTTAAACAACACGGCAAAACAACTTCCTGATTCAGTCCCTGATTGACGATATAACTTTTATAAACTTACATGTATTTCATGGAATACTTCAAGACATACTTGATCTGTCCAGACCCAAGCTGTTTGTCACCTTGATAGTATTTTGAAAATATTTTTTTTAAAAATCAACAGGTGACAGAAACATGTAAATAGTCCGGTAGAAAACCAGAATGACTTGGAACTTGATTTTAAAGGTTTTTTTTTCTTTGTTGAGTCTTGTTGTTTGGGCAATGTACTTGAATCCAACTGATGCCACTCTTGCAGCATTGAGCATTTTGAAATATTCAAGATGGCGTTCAAGATAGCGTCCAAGATGGCCATCAGTTAGGCTCCTAAGACCTGTATGACCAACATATTCGATCAATAGCATTTTAATTTTGCATATTTTATGGATGTTTACAGGCTAAATGATACAAACAATTAAACTGGAGCATTGTTTGGATTCAGAAGATTGAAATATTAAATATGACATCCAAGATGGCCGTCAGTTAGACTTCTGAGACCTATATGACCAACGCCTTCGACAAAAACATTTTAATTTTGACTTTTTATGGATGTTTAGAGGCTAAATGATACAAACAATTAAATTCGAACAAGGTTTTGATACAGAAGGTTGAAATTTTAAAGATGACGTCCAACGGCCGTCTGTTAGGTTCCTAAGACCTACCTGTTTCTGACGAAAAAACTCGATATAAAGCATTTTAATTTTGACCTTTTTATGGATGTTTAGAAGCCTAATTATACAAACGAATAAAATGGAGCATTGGTTTGATTCAGTAGGTTGAAATATATTAGATGGTGTCAAAGATGGCCGCCATTCTAAAGCAAAATTCAACCTGAAATCAAAATCGCAGTAAATAATTATTGTCTGATAGTTTTCAACAGCTGTTGTATTTGGAGAATTTAAATGGCATGTTGTTGTTTTTCAGCGTTGTAAAATATTCCAGATGACATCCAAGATGGCAGCAATAACAGGGTGGGGATTCACATGTTTTTGCTATGATAAACTGCATGGAAAAAATAACAGACTCTTAATTTTCGAATTGGTAATATTTTTGTCTTGGTAATCCCATTCATCAACCCATGCACCACTTTCCAGGCCACTTTTGGTCGATTCTGATAATACTAATATATTATATTATTCTCATAAAAAGTTCCTACTTTGGGAAAGCATTCTGTCAAAAAATGAAATGATAAATCCCAGGGTAAACTGAACAGATGTTAACACTTTAAACTTTGTGAAAGAGTGTTTAATCAAAGTACAAACCTTTTTTTGAACCATTATGCGGAAAAAATCCGCTGGAAAGTTGTATATGGATGGATGGATACAATTAATAAAAAGGGACAAAAACTATTTACTTATGGAGTGCGCAAAAAAACCTGAGTAGGATATCTGCATGCTGCAGATGCTCGTTTCCATCTTGACTGCTGGTTGGTACAGGCCTGCTGGTCCGGTGCAATTGTAACAACCATTACTTTTATACTGGTCTGGTGCAAGTGCAACATACAGCATAGATGGCTGGATATTACTATAACAAATATGAATGCGTCCGGTACAAGTGTATCAGACGTGCATGCTTGTAGGCGCAAGTTTACAGACGTGACTGCTGGTTAGGTGCACTGCGAAAGACATGGCAAATGGATGGATGGCTGATGGTCGGGTGCAAATGTAATATACATTGATGTTGATAAGATGAAACTGTAACAGACATGTGTGCTGATAGTATGCATTTTATAATGCTGCTGGTCAGGTGTATCTGTAAAATACATGCGTGATCTTCTAGTGCAATTGTGCTTTCCAGCCCGTTAGTTGGGTACGAGCATAGGGACATAACTGCGGGTCTGAGGCAAGTGTAACAAATATACCTGCTGGTTCAGCCACACAACTACAGATGTATTTGCAAGTCAGTTGTAACTGATTCAAACATCTGCTGGTGAGATGCAACTCTAACAGACATGCATGCAGGTCGAGTTTAAAAGTAACCGACGTGCCAGGTGGTCAGGTGCAACTGCAACAAACTAGACCGCTGTTTAAGAGCAATGTCTAAAACATGGGTACTGCAACAGGCCTGCTAGTGTTGTGTAGCTTTTACAGACATAACTGTTTGGTTTCAGACATGTGTGTTGGTCCTGTGCCACATAATCAAACATGCGTAATGGTAATTATGTCTGCTGACCCCGTGGCAATGATGGCTGGGCTGCTGGTCTGGTCAAGTAGAACAGACAAGCACACTGGCCGGATGGAATTTGAACAGACATACCTGCTGATCCAGTGCAACAGTTCCCAGCATTCATGTTAGTTGAGTGCAATTGTAACACACATTATTGCTGGTGCGATGTAACTTGCACACATGACTGCTGGCCCCGAGTCTCCTTAACACGCATGTGTGCTGATCCAGGACAACATTATTAGACACGCATGATGGTAAGGATGTCTGATGTGATAACCTTGTGGCATTACATGGATGCTGTTAAGTGAAACTTCAATATATATGCCTGTGGACTTGGTACTATTCAATCAGACATGCCTCCTGGTAAGAGAAAAGCTACTTGACCGATACCCTCCATCAGACATGCCAACTGACACTGTGATACTCTATCAGACAAGACTGCTACTTTGTCAATACAACATGCATGCTGGTTCAGTGCCACTCCGTGTAGAGAGTTGCTATGTCCCTTCAGCTCCAACATATATGCTTGCCGGCCTAGCGAAACAGCCACAAACATCGCTGTCGTTCAAACATGCCTACTGATTGAGTGCTGATGCAAGACGCATGTTTGCTGGACCGTTGTCACTCAATTAGCATGCTTGCAGATCTTTTGCCACTCAATCCTGCATGTCTGCTGACGTTGTGTTTCTCTATCTGCCATAACTGCTGGTATGGTGTCTGACTATCAGCTGTGCCTGCTGGTGTGGTGCCTCACTTTAGGCGATACATTCTGGTGTGGTACCTCACTATCAGCTGTGCCTGCTGGTGTGGTGTCTCATTTTAGAACATGCCTTCTGGTGTGGTACCTCACTATCAGCCATGCCTGTTGGTGTAGTACCTCTTAATCTCATTATCAGCAATGTCTGTTGGTGTGGTGCCTCACTATAGGCCATGCCTGTTGGCGTGGTACCTGAGTAAAGGTTATGCCTGCTGGTTCGTTACCACTGCAACAGACATTTTACTAGTCGAGTGCAGATGGAAAAATGATGGTTTCAAGTCTGGTGCTACCTGTACAGAGGTACCATTACATCAGACATGTCTGCTGATCCGGTGCCTCTCTGAGATATTCCAGCTTGTACCGTGCAACTCTATTATACATACATGCTGGGTTCATTTATTCAGACAAACGTGTTTGTAAAGTGTTTCTCCGCCAGGCAATGCATCTGGTATGTTACAAATTCATCAGGCACGCCTACAAGTAAGGTGCCACTACCATGGGTTTGTAAAACATGCCTGCTACCATCCTGGACGCCATCTTGGATATATGAAATTTTAGTGATGCATGAATAGCACCAAGGGTATGTTACAAGAATGATGTCTGTAATTCAAGAATCAATAAAATTAGCATTTTGCATGCTAATCCCTGGAGTTTGTCGGTCTCAGGGAAGATTTTCTTATAGTTTTTGCATTAAACTGCCATCTTGGCAGCCACCATGGCTGCATTCTTATTTTATTTTTTATTTGGTTAGTAGCCAAGTGTCTTCAACTCGATTCCAACTTCATAGCTAACAATTTAAGAAGAAAAAGGGTTTGAGTTTTTTCCATATCACACATTTTTTCCCTTATAGTTGGCCTCCATCATCGACGCCATCTTGGATATATAGAAATGCTCAATGAAGCCAGAGTGGCATCACTCAAGGACAATGTAAGCACTACCAGAATCAACAAAGAAAAAAATCAAGTTCCAGGTCCTCTTAAAATTCGCCTGAATTATGTCGGAATATATTGATCCTTATCAAGAAGCTCTAGCGATAAGGCGCATATTTTTCCTAGTTGACATGATTGCAAAAGCTAAATTTTCAAATAGCCCTAATGATTTTAAAATTCGTCTGTTTGGGTAGTATAATATGTATAGTTAGCATCAAAATACGTTTCAAAGCGATTCATCATTTACAAAGCCTTGAAAAATTGCGTTTTCTACTCCCGCCCCTCATTTTACGTCTTTATACTGGGTGTCGTTAAGACCAGAATTTTAGTAAATCCATTATAGGTTTTCAAAAAAGTAAAAGTACTGAATTATTAAGAATATAAATGTCCTTCGTTTTCAAAACTTTGCAGTATTCCTTCTGCGCATGCGTACGAAATATACTTAAAATTGTGATATTTGCAATTGAAAAGATGAAACTGGTGTCTTTCAGTTTGTTTTAGATGCTTTCCCCCCTAGACCCAAGATGCCCTTTGGACAATTGAACGTCATTATATAAATACACAACATGTGTAAAGGGCGTCTTGGGTCTAGGGGGGAAATGGGTTGTATAAGCGAAAGAAGACATCAATCATCTGACAAAAACAGACCACTTGTAAGATGGTCGTTTTTATTGTACATAAACTGTATAAATATATATAATATACTCTATCGTGATAAATGTATGACGATTTAACGGTCTATTTCCCACACAGGTTACTGAATAGCGAGCACAGTTGATGATCAAAATAAATTCTCATTAAAAATGATAGTAGATATATTACATGCATTTATGAAAACCCGTTTTAAATTTACGAACTATCGGACAAGGGCACATAGACGGCTCGTCTGTATGAATTTGTTGAGTGTGCCTAGTGTCTCCAGTCGTTATTTCAACAAAATAAAACGAACGTCTTATTTAGGGAAATAGCCCGCCTTATCGCTAGAAATTCTTTCCTGGCTAATAGACATTTTTACCCACAAAGCGAACTGCTGATAGCGGATAACTGACTGCGGATTAAAATTTAGGGAACATCTCAACATTCATTTTGATACCAAAATTACAAAACACTGACCACCGGACTGCGATTCAGGCTTTATTCAATGACGAACTGTTTATACACACTGGGTTTGCGGCAATCAAAAGCTCATTTTTTAACAAAACTGTTTTCTATGCCCCCAAAGGAACTCTTGGAGGCGTATAGTAATCGCACTGTCCATCCCGCCGTCCATCCATCAGTCCGTCCGTCCTGCTTCCTGTCCAGTGCATATCTCCTATATTCTTTAGTTTAAACATATTTTATTCAATAAATACAAATGATATACAACATACGTATATTGTAAACATACAAAGGATTAGAACGAAAGCATAAATGCTTATAGAGTTCTTTTCCTTTTGAGAGTGACTATATAGTGTACATGCATATGGCGGTATTTTATCTACATATTCTTTGAGGTAGGAATTTCAAATTTGGTGTGTGGATGCATATTGAGATAGCAAAGTGTCTCGTAATATTTTCAGGTCACTGTGACCTTGACCTTGATCTAGTTTTCAGAATAATCGTGTCCGGAACATATCTCCTATATTATTTAAGGAATGAATCCCAAATTTGGTATTTGGAGGAATCCCAAATTTGGTATTTGGATGCATCTTGAGATGATAAAGCGTCGCGCACCATCCTTGGGTCCCTGTGACGTTGACCTTGACCTCTGACCTAGTTTCTAGAAACTGCTTTGAGTCTGGTGCATATCTCCTATATTCTTTGAGGTAGGAATTCCAAATTTGGTTTGTAAAGGCATCCTGGGATGGCGGAGTGTCACATACCATTTTCGAGTCACTGTGACCTTGACCTTGACCTCTGACCTAGTTTTAAGAATATTGTGTCTGGAGCACATCTCGTATATTCTTTGAGGTAGCATTTCCAAATTTGGTGGTGTGTAAATGCATCTCTGGTGGCAATTTTGTGTGTGAATGCATTTTGGAATGACGGATTGTCCCGTTCCATTTTTGGTCACTGTGACCTTAACCTCTGACCTAGTTTATAGAATTGGCATCAAGTCTAGTGCATAACTTCTTTATTCTTTGAGGAAGGAATTCCAAATTAGGTGTGTTGATGCATCTATGGACGACAGAGTGTCGCGTACCACTTTTTGGGTCACTATGACCCTGACCTCTGACCTAGTTTTAGAACAATTGTGTCCAGAGCTTTTCACCTATATTATTTGAGCTAGGGATTCCAAATTTGGTGTGCATTTGTATCTTGGGATGGCAGAGTGTCATGTGGTAAATGTGTTTTAGGTTCGTTTTTCTTTCTTTATCACAAGTCAATCACCATCAAGGTAAGCTGGGCTGGCTAGGACCTTGCTTGTACGCCAGAAACAGTGGAAGTTAGTCTATTTATTGAAACTGTATTACCACTGCTTTGGAGGTCAGCAATGCAATACATTGCGATAGTGAGTATGCCTGGTAGAAAACCAAATCACGGTTTACTATGGTTTCCACTTTAATCGCATCACGATGGAGCAGACCTCAGTTTTAGATTCTTTCGTCTCTATGCTGGCTCCTTATGCTTGTTTTCAGCTGGGCCCACCGTGGCTCAATTTTAGAGATACTCTTTAATCCTAACTCTCTGTGAGCCATTTTCTTTGTTTCACTAAATCATTGATAGTTTGTTTCTCTGTGATAATGTTTTGCATAAGTTAGAAATCCTCTATTCGAGATTAACACGTTTGTGTTTTAAAAGAAACCCAGCAGAATCCAGAGCCCAGATTTGGCGCCATAACGCATCTAAGCCACCAGTAGCTTCTGCTGCGGTCCATTCTTTGGCGGTGGTTCTGTCGTTGATGAATGCTCCTAACTTTATAACCAGATGGTATAGTTTGATCATATGTTGCATACGTATACATGACAACATTGTCCAAACGCTGGCATGCGTAACAGTTTCGTTTGACAGACAAGGTTTTGCCGAGCATCAGTCAGGCGGGTAATGGTCAGTTAGTATAAATGCTCATAAATCTTAAACCACATGGTATATTTCGATCCAATTTTGCATACTTATTATTTATTCATTTTAACATTGTTTAGACGCTGGTATGCAAAACGGTGACGACGCTTTGTCAAGCATTATTTTGGCCGGTCGAGGTATTTTACTGAAAATGTTCATAACTTTGAACAGCATGTTATACATGTATTTTGATAAAAGATTTCATACTTATCCTTGACACTGGTATAATATAATAATTTTGAATCTTGTAAAATAGCTGAGAATCTGATGCTGTGTTAAGTGGTGTTCTTATTTTAACTCTGGTAGTCATTTTGTTCAGCTGATCAGAACCGATTGAGAAAGGGGTACGTGCATTAAGAGGCTATTTTGGCCCCCTATGAGGTAAAAAAATAAAAGTTGCTCTTCACAAATTTCTTCTTATTAGTTTATTAGAACGATAGCCAAAGTGTACACGTAAAGGTCTGGTATTGATTCAACTGTTACGGTTGCTATGGTAACAAAAATGGCCACCAAAATAGGCTGAACATAGGAAATGTCCATTTTGGAGCAAATTTGAGACATGTAACAGAGGAATTGATATAGAGCACAAGCAAATACAAAAAATATTTTAACAGATGATGAGAATTATCACGGCACACAATATATTAAAAGGTTTTTTTTTGGTATTTGCTTGTGCTGATATCTAATTCTTAAACGGTCTCCAAAAGCCTCAAATTTCGTCTAAAATGGCAATATCTCTATTTTAAGTCTATTTTGTCGGCCATTTTGGTTACCATAGCAACCAGTAAAAGTAAAATAAATGCCAGAATTTTACACTTGGGCTATTCTTGTAACAAACCAATAAGATGAAATTGGCGAAAAGCAACTTTCGGTTTTTGGCTCTTGAGGGGGCCAAAATAGCCCCGTAATGTACGTACCCCTTTTACAAGATGACCTTATAATAAACCTTCGTGTGATTTGTTTTATAATTGGGACCAGTGGCTCGAGAGAATATGCCATTTAGAGATATTTCTTATTTACAGCTCTGGCAGCTTGTTTGGCGGAGCAAAGTTATTAACTTAAAGGCAATTTTGTTAGAGAGCATTGTGAGGAACATTTCTGCGAAATTATTTTGCATTTGTACCAGTGCTGAGTTTCGCCTTTCATTTCAACTTGTAGAAATACTCACCCTACAAGTCTCTTTAGCTGAAATTTACTCATTTATCATGCTTTTAAACTCAAATATGATATTTTGGACCCCTATACTAGAATATCTTAAAACTATATCACTCCCAAATTCAACACTATCCCTTTCTCAACTAGTCACAGCAAGATAGAAAACTACATGTATTTCGAATTTCAGGCGAATGTATGTGAACCGCAACTGCAATATATCCCCAATAATGCTCTGGCTTTCTTCATTCTCGGCATAGTCAGAGCAGTAAAAACTTATTAAACTTTAAAATGTTGTTTCTAAGATATACGTTCACCACGGGTCGTGCATATTAAGCTCAGTTTATTGTTGCTGTAATTGTGGGAGTTTTGTGTTTTGTGCTAGGTTTTCTATGCAGTACTTGGTATCAATTCTAGTTTTGCAATCATTCCGCTAGGGAAGAGAGAGCTGGTTGCTGCGACTGTAAGTGTCTTAAGTGTCATGCGACTGTAAGTGTTCCGTGTCTCTTCCTCACGGTGTGGTTGGTTGGTCTGTAGTATATGATTGTGGTATTTTCTGGACTCTTAGGGTTAAGATTTGCGCTCAGCATCGCCGCCTGCCCGATGTTATACCTCACATATCGTGAACAGAATAGCCTTTAGATTAAAGAACAATGGACCAATTATCGCTTTTAAATCTTGAACTGCGCTTACAAATATATTCTATGCTAAAAATAGTTGACGCCACCATTATGTGCATGCTATTTCATTAGCACCACAGATCATCACATATATGACTGTGAATGTTTTACATGCCATGGAACAGTCTGATAACTTCAAAAAGACCGTAGCTGAAGTTCAAAAGCACCTTAATCCACATTGTCTACAGTGTTGAAAACGGGATACTTCTAATACAGTTATCGCCTTTGCATGCTGGGTAATTTTGCATGCTTTTTTGAAGTCTGCTCATTTTCTCTAAATTGGTAATTTTGAAACATAATCCAGAATACCACCAGAATGTCAAATTGTTACAAAGTTCATGATGTCGGTCTGATCTGGCTCTAAACTTTAGCCGAAGGCACAACTCGCCACTCACGCGGAAAGAGTAAATCTCGTCAGTTACATTGGCAAGATAGAAGCATGTGTGGAATGGTGCAAAATCTTAAGGCATTCAAGGTCGCCATTTCTAAAAAAGTGAATTCAGCATCCAATTATGTACAGCTGTTCGGTACATGTACATGTAGGTTATTCCATATGCATCCGCTGAGGTACATGTACATGTAGGTTATTCCACATATTCTATATATATCCGCTGAGGTACATGTACATGTAGGATATTCCACATAAGAGAAAAATCATCGGTGCAGCAGTCAATGTTTAATGGATGAATCTCATATTTTAATGTGTCCTAGACAGTATGGGTGAAATTTATAAGGACAATGGGCGCCTTTCTTTACGTCATAAATCGGAGGATATAGTCATGACTGTAATGCATTTGTAACGACGAGCAAAGGTTATTATATCAAAAGCGTAAAGACAACGGATATACTCTGCAATACAGTGTCCGACAACTTTAAACAGCAGACGCATAGACCGTACCGATGTACATGTAAAGTTATCCTGCGTATTCCGAGAAAATCCCCCAGTATCTTAACCAGAGCGTGTAATATAGCGATTGTGTTTTGTGGTCAATAAATCCTATGACCCCAAGATGTCTTGTTTGCTCGGAGGTTGTTATATGTAACCCTGGGCAGAGTGTTTTCCATATATATGAAGTTCTTTATTCGCTTAAAGCACATGATTATAGTGGCTGAAATATTTGTAATTCCCAGAAAAATGTCATTTGAGTTTTGCGGTCATCACTCTTAATTCACATTAGGTTCAGTGACGATATATATAGCAGAACATTCTATAGATACAGCCTTTTCATAATGCACTAGAGCATATAAGACAACATATCTGCATACAAGTTTGCTTGGTAAAAATTAAAAAGTTGACCGCAAATGCACAATATACTGCACCCATAAAGTCAGTGTAAGGTGTAAGCGTAAGGTGTCAGCCTGTGGGTAAAAATGTCTAATATGGGACATGGCAGCTCAATGCCTTAAATATACCCTCAGTTACCCCTTTGGCATGTCCATAAGACATATCAACCATAAAAAATAGTGAGTATGATCAGGAAATACCACAACCACAAACCGCAGACAATCCCATGGCACCGCGAGGAAGAGCCACTCAACCATCACGAGACACCAGGAAGACAAATTAAGCAAAGCAACCAGCTCTCTCTTCCCCATCAAGATGATTGCAATACTAGAATGGACATAACGTAACATATAACAAAACATAGAACAATTACAGACTCCCACGATGGGAGTAACTATAAACAACTAGAGGACCTGACGGTCCTGAAGCGCTCACCTGATCTCCTAAATAATGTTAAAATAGGTCAAGATCAACTACGGCTTATAATGAAACATATTTTGTTTTATGGGGGCTGTGGCCATTTTGGTCAAGTGACTTAAAACAATCTAATGAATACTCTATCAAACAGCCCAGTGATATCTGAGGAAAAGATGTTTAGATAGGTATGTGACAGTACAAATGAGTGGCCTTTGATAAAAGGTCACAGGCCAGCTTGACATTTGGTACTTATATAAACCCTTGTCTCATTAGGTTTAACATTTCTTGCAAGTAGTATGATTTGGGCCTCAACAGTTATAGAAAAAAGAACATTTCAAGATTTTTCCCAAATAAATGCATTAAGAATCAAATTTGACCTTGCCATAAAGTAGGTCAAGGTCAACCTAGATTCATCATTTGTGCAAACCTGGTAGGGCCCACATCTTTGAAACTTATTTATAGCTATGGTCTCATTTGGTTTAACATATCAAGCGAGAATAATGACTTTGGTCTCAACAGTTTTCAAAAAATGAAATTTAAAAAAAACCCCATTTAAATGCATTAGGAAGCAAATTTGACCTTGACGTTAAGTAGGTCAAGGTCAACTTAGGTTCATTATTTGAACAAAATTGGTAGGCCCCACATCCGCAATGCTACATACCAAGTCCCAAGGTCATCGGCCATCTGGTTCTGGAGATGATTTTTAAATGATTTTTGCCATATTTGGGCGTGGCGGCCATCTTGGTCATGTGACCAAAATATTTTGCATACATTTTGGCTAACTTATCATAAAAAGTCTTCACATGAAATTGAGTTCAATTGGGCCGATGGTTTTTTAGAAAACTATGTTTGAATATATTGATGGGACTCCAATATGAGCGACCAAAGGTCAACCTTGACCTTTTGAACTTATTTATAGCCATTGTCTCATTAGGTTAAACATATCAAGTGAGAATAATGACTTAAGCTTCCACAGTTTTCAAAAAAAAAATAAACTTTTCAGAAAATTTCCCATTTAAATGCATTAGGAAGCAAATTTGACCTTGACGTTAAGTAGGTCAATGTCAACCTAGGATCATCATTTGTGGTAGACCCCACAACCCCAATGCTACATACCAAGTCTCAAGGTCATCGGCCTTCTGGTTCTGGAGAAGAAGATTTTTAAGGGTTTTTACCATATTTGGGCGTGGCGGCCATCTTGGTCATGTGACCAAGTCCAGTTGAACAAACTTTTGTTCCCCCATCCTAAGGAGTCTTCATATGAAATATGAGTTCAATTGGCCCATTAGTTTCAGAGAAGATGTTTGAAAATGTTGACGGACGACGGACAGACGACGGACGCCGGAGTCACTGGTATACTAATAGCTCACCAATGAGCCTTCGGCTCAGGTGAGCTAAAAAGTCAACAAAAACAGAACCATCGCCTTAGAACGGACAGCAGCCTAAATGGCATTTTACTGGTACCAAATCTTCGCCCTAGATTCTGTTGTTGTTGAAGTCTAAGAAATGTTCAGCTCAATGATGCCATAGTGGCATCACTCGGACTGTTCAAGGACAATGTATGCACTACCAGAATCAACAAAGAAAAACGATAAAATCAAGTTACAGGTCCTCTTAAAATTTGCCTGAATTCTGTCGGACTATATTGATCCCTATCAATTTGCTGGCTAATAAGGGACATGGCAGCTCAACAGTTTATATCTGCCAAGCTTGTTTGAACCTTACCATCTTCCCCTGTATACCTAACATAAACAATATCTTAATCTAAAATACTTTTACCAGTTGAACCGTCACTGACAAAACTGATTTATCTTGCATTTTTGATGAACTGGACAGTCATATTTCTCAAAACCTCTCCAATACTTGTTATATAAACTTTACAAGCTTTTAATTTCCACCCATGTTAAGACATGTAGTGATTTTGGTAAGTACGGTGAAGGCCCCTAACATTGCGCACCTAAGCCTTTTAACCTCCATTGGATACAATAAGAAAGAAACAAAATTGAAAAAAGTGTGTACAGCCAAATAAAGTAATCAATTTATATTATTTACATAGAGTTCAAAACGAAAAATATTTTCCTTATCTCTAGAAACTTTGATTTGAAGTGCACAACCCACCTGTTTTAGGATAACGAAAATAGTCCCCTAACATTGCGCACCTTCTGCAAAGTTTTCAATAACTTCTGTTTAAAGCTGCATACTCTGTAACTATGAATATTTTTCGAAAAAAAATATTTTCTTTTTATATCATTTGCAAAAGTAGAATAAAGTTATGTTGTCACAATAAATCTAATTTCTACAGCTGAAAACTGCATGAAAAAGTGAATTATCTTATAAAAACAGGTGTATTTTCTCTTGTTTGTAATTATTTGCGTCCCTCCAATAATTCTAGACAGTTGATTTTTAACAAAAATGCTGTTGTTTTGGCACTAATAATGCGTTAATTATTACGAAAAAGGTAAAATGTATACCTGAATTTTAGTATTTATATTGTGTTCTTGAAAAATAGAAACATTATTTTTAAAATGAAAATAGCAAAAGTTACAGATTATGCAGCTTTAATGAATTGCTTTTATAAAAAAATATACCAGGGAAAGTAACACCAGATTGTTCTCAACAATTTTCTTCAACAAAAACTTGATTCCAAATAAATAATTTGAAGTCTGGGTTATTTGAAATTTAGGTCAGAAAAATTTTAACAACTTTTGCGATTTTTTGCGGAAATCCACCCCTGATCAGCAGTGAAAGCTTAAAGTGGAAACCTTTTGCTATTTTTCTCTTTCCAAAAGCAGCCTGATACTAAATATCAAAAAAGATTTTATCTGATTAAATGTGGCATAGTCACTTGGGCTAGTGCGCAATGTTAGGGGCCGCGCAATGTTAGGGGACATGACTGTACTAGTTAAGTTAAACTTTTGAAATTGCGATTATTTTCTTATCCATCAATGTAAACATGTGTTATGGGTGTTCAAAAGAACCGTCTCATTGAGACGGTTTTTTTAGTACCCACAACATATGTTTATATTTGGGTTGAGAAATAAGAGAATACTTTTCAGTTACGCACTCTGGATACAATCTGCAAAGGTTATTGGATGGCTGAACGTCTAAGTTGACATAATGCATTTTATCGAGTGTGACGCAAAGATAAACATCTTATTGGATTCAGATGAGCAATCATTGCTATTTGGGCTACTTGTTTCTCATGGCATGACTCAACCAATGATACATGTATCTATACATTGAAGCCCCTAAGTCTGGTAATTCTTATGTAATAGTTGTCCATCAATTTATTTCTATTCCTCTCTTGGGAGCATTAAAAAGAAATTTTCCGCAATATTTCTCCCCATAACGATATTTAAGGGAATTTATGCCAACTTTCTCTTCATATTACTCTTATTGTTAGGCCAAATAAAAATTAATGTGTTTCTGAGAAACAAGTCAGATGTAAAGTACGTGGTGAATTCTGGCCTTGGACGATTCAGATTAGTCATTTCGCCTTTTTTTCGATTTGAACCCTATTAGTAAAATAAGGTCCGAATTAACAAATATTCAAATTATGTTTAGGTCCGACAAAGTCCAAACTGACCCAAGTTTCATCTATTCTCGAAAGTCAAATCCATAAAGGTTATTCTAGGGTCCCGGGTCCCATCCTGGATGTCGGTGAGTAAACTGGCATTTCAGTTTGATATGCAACATCGATCTGACCCAAAATCCACCGGGGGTTATGTGACCCAGACCATCATATGCGTCTCTGTCTGTATACAGACTTTTGATTAAAATATTGAAACTTTTTCGAGTTATTGAGAAAGAGCTATGTACATTAATATAAGGGGCTAAATTGGCCCCCCCTCTGACGCCAAAAACTGAAAATTACTATTAATCAAGTTCTGTTGATTTGTTTATATGAGAAATAACCCAAGACGTGTAAAAGTCTGGTATTAATTTAACTTTTACCGTTGCTATAGAACCAGAAAACGACCGCCAAAATAAGCATAAAATAGAGGAATTGCCATTTTGGACATTATTTTAGGACTTCTGAAAATCCGATAACGTTGGCTATCAGCAAGGCTAAATACCAAACTTGATTGTGCTGTATGCTAATTTCTATCTAAAAAGTCTCTTGTTCCAAATGGTCACTTTCTTATTTTGAACATATTTTGGAAGCCGATTTTGATACCATAGCATCGGTAAAAGTCAAATTAATACTAGACTTTTATACTTTGGCTATTGTTCCAAAAAAAAGTAAAACCTGTGTAAAATAGCCACTCTCAAAAATTAAAAAAAAAATGGTTTCGCTTCATGCATGTAAAAGGTATTGCAGAACGCTCCAATTTATCAAAATCAATGAAACATGAGCACTTATATTAGATCGTCTTTATAACCAGTGGGTACAGGCTATGATTCCGCATAAAAGGACGACGCCAAAACTATATTTCTAGCATGTGTGGGTGTATGACTGTGGGTGGTGAGTGAGAGATAATATGACACCATTAACCTCTAACCGTCAATGCATCATCTGGAAGCTTGGATTTTCCCTCTTTTTTAATAGGTTAGATGACCTGCTCAAAGCAATACAATGTATATTTGCATTATACAAAACTGTTCTACATAGTAGTATCAGTAACCTATATATAGGTGAGGGTCTGGATGGGGAAGGGGGTCTGGTATTCACTATTCATTAAAAATTTAGCCCATTATTCATCTCATTAAAATTTTGGGTTATCCATTAAAATAAGACCAATTATTCATTAAAAGTAAGATAGGTGGAAAAGAAATCTGATTATTCACTATTCATTAATTTTTCCTTCATTAAAAAAAATAGGATTATTCATTATTTTTTAGGCCCTCATTATTCACTATTCATTATTTTTTGGCTCATTATTCACTATTCATATAAAAAAGGGCCATTATTCACTAATCATTATACCCCATCAAGACACTCATAGGTAACTGGTAGAATTCAGCGTTTTCTCATAATATCATTCTGCACATTTATCAAAATAATCTGTATTTTATTGTGACATATATTGCAATTTTAATCAGCTTTTGTTATTAATTATGTCATTAATTCTTAAGATAATTTACTAACTCACACGCAATGCCTATAAATCTTTCTGTTCATAAACGGGGACATTCACAAGCAATGTAGACCCAGATAAGTCTCATATGGGTCTACACTGTTTGCTCAAATCAGAAGTATAATGATATTTTGATATTCTTCCCTTTTATTTGATGTGTTACAATTGACCGGCCAAACGTTTTTTTTACCAAATAAGATAGAAGATCCAATCAGTCACAGATGAGGTATTCTAGAATAATCTTTGGTCTAATCAAATAGTCATTATATCTAACATCATAATGTGAATCTTCTGTCCTTTTTTGGTACAAAAACCCGATTTAGACGTAATATTCTGAAACAAACAACAATTAAATTTCAAGCTTGTTTTATTTAGATCTCCCACATAAAAGCTCTTTTGAGTAATATTCCTATAGCCCTACCATATTATGTTGGCAATCATCTCGCTGATAAGCAAGTATAGATCAGGCAAGCATATGCATACATGCAGTCTCACCAGAACACTCACTTGTATGGAAGTAGAGAAACGTTTCATTCCAATATTGAATATTTAGAAACCTAGCCCCAATAAATGTTTAAACATTTTCTTGCCATTCTCGGTTCTAGTCTGCCTATATGCTTAGGTAGCCTATAATATGCACCAGTTTTCCAAACAACATCCCCAGCCATGGGGAACAATGGGGAATTTGACTTTTTGTCTGCAGTTCCATGCTATGACCCCCACACTGCAGGGACGGCAAGCTGGTAAAACCATGGCAGTTTTCTCCACAGTCTGGTATGTTTGACATTGCATTGCCATGTTAACCTTGATTTATCTAATCCTTTGAATTTCGCCTGCACTGTGAGGACAATGTAAAAGTAAAATACAGCTCGTTTGCCTGGCTATCCTCATCTTCGCAAGCCAAGGGTACTAAGTCCATCTCGTTCCTTAAAGAACGAAGTGGACTTAGTACCCTTGGCTTGCGAAGATGGGCTATTCCCCCCTCTCTCCCAGGTTATAAATTACTGGTACATTCAAACAATATGGATCCATATATGCTCCCAAGAAAGCAGTCTGATCTGGATTCATAATACTTGCTTCCATAATGTTGGTTTCCACAATATTTGCTTCTATGCTTCAATTGTTTGTCACCTTCTAGATTGCAGTGGTTTCACAGTGTATTTCCCTGACGAATGCTGAGAACTACCCTGATTTTCCCCAACCACTGTAGACAGTCAGTGTCCAAGAAGAAAACTTGCTTAGTCTGGCGTCAATGAAACAGAATTGATTAGAAGTCTGACTCTGTCCTTTGCAACTCAACTCTCATGATAAAATTTATCTTGAATTGCACTTGAATATATTCAGCAGACTGAAAAGCAGCCACTATTTTCAGGACAAAAAGTTACATATGATAAGTATCAACATCAAATGGACGGACCCATTGCATGTAATAAATATCTATAATAACACATGGTCATATGGCTACAAAATGATAATATGGCACTATGTAAATAACAATAAATGATTTGAGGCAATCGTACAGTGTAAAAGTTGTGGCCCTTACATGGCATTGGGAAACAAGACAATTTAGTTCAGGGACCCAAAGTGACAAATAACTAACTGAAAAAAACAGCAATAGCATGTAAAATTTAAATCAAAATTTGATTTAACAGTTGAACAAGTCAATTATTTGAGGGGAAAAAGAACAGTTTGTCCCTTGACCTCACAGGGTGTATGGATTCTGGGTGCATAATTATATCAATGCTGATACAATCTGGTGAGATGAACAGATAGCTAGTTGTGCTATTAAAGACACAAAAGTATATCTTTATCACTGGTCATCTTTAAGTGTTAAGGACGTTTTACAAAAGTGTCAAATTAAAGAGACTAAGTCTGCAACTATAAACTTTTTTCGTATTTTTTTATTTTCTTTTTAAATCATTTGTAAAAGTAGAATGAAGGTATGTTTTCACAATAAATCTGTTCACTATAGCTGAAAACTGCATAGAAAAGTGAATTATCTCACAAAACAGGTGTGTTTTTCTCTTGTTGGTAATTATTTGCGTCCCTCCAATAATTATAGACAGTTAATTTTAATATAAATGCTGTTGTTTTGATACTGATAATTTGTTAAAATTTACGAGATTGGTAAAATGTTTACCTGAAGTTTATTTTTTTACTGTGTTCTTGAAAAATAGAAACATTAGTTCTAAACTTAAAAGATCAAAAGTTACAGACTATGCAGCTTAAAGTCCAAATGTACATAATTGCATGTTTAAGTTCCATGAAAATCTTTAATACATCTCTATTAGTCAATGTATAAAATTGTTTTCCAGCTAGAACAATTACATGCTGTAAACATAATATGAGAACTAGGAATGAGCAGATGGTGCTACAGAGTATATGTGCAATGGCATGAGAATTCCAACAAGGTGGTATGTGCGACCAGCAAAGGCATATACTAGCCTGCACATATGCGCAGCCTGATCAGAGCCTTTGCTAGTTACTTGCATATTCTATGACTGTTAATATAAGCTTCTGACAAAACAGAATTTTGAGTTTCTAAGCTGAAAAGGGGGCTGTAAAGGCTTGTCTGAGTCTACACTTGTCAAAATACTACATTGTTGGAAATCTCATGTCACGGCTCAAATATTAATTTGGCATTGGTTAACAGTAAGCAATATACCCAGCACCAATAAAACATCTCAAAAAGCATATGTAAAATATACTGAACAAAAGTGAAAACGCTACATCTGAATTGTGTGCCATTTCAAGCCAGCAAAGTAAATGAAAGCGTATCTGAATGTTTAAAGACTGGGTTATGCATAACAGTAAAAACATTAAAGATGTTGTCACAAAGGAAATGTATGAAAGCCATTTGAATTTTGACAGGAGTCCAATTTTTCAGGTTACAAATTTGAACAGAAATTCCACACAGTTAATGCCTTCAGAAATCCAATACCAACCAAGTCCGACTGCACAAAATGACACAACCAGATATGTCAAGGACTTATCACAATTGTGATAAATCGAAGATTATCCCCTATTTGGTTTTGTCAAAGGGAGACAATTTACAAATTTGATAATTAGAAATTGATTTCTGAGCTTGTTCCAAGTTGTAAGTCAGTTTTCTTGTGTTTAATGCAACATGAGTTTGACCAATTTCTGATAAGCAAGTCAATCTTTTTTACGCATGTGCAATTGCAAAATTCAGTGAATAAAGTTAAAACACAAAAACAGAACAAAACTCAGACTTCAAAAGGTACAAATTCATGAAGTTTTGACGCATCGTTTGCTGGCTGTCTGGGAAACATTATCAAGTTTTAGTAAATACTTTTTTCTAAAATAGTAAGTGAGCATGATCAGGAAATACCAGTAACCACCATCACAAACCGCAGACAAACCCATGGCACCGCGAAAAAGAGCCTATCAACCATCCCGAGACACCAGGAAGACAAATTAAGCAAAGCAACTAGCTCTCTCTTCCCAATCAAGATAATTGCAATACTAGAATGGACATAAAGTAACGTACATCAAAACATAGAACCATTACAGACTCCCAAAATGGAAGTAACAATAAACAGAAAGTCAACAACTAAAGAACCACCGCCTTAGAACGGACAGCAGCCTAAGCCACTGGGGGCCAGTTCTTTGTCACAAAAAATATTGTAGTGTAGCGTTTTCACTTTTGCTCAGTATAGTATTTCCAGCTAAAATATTGCATGATGTAAACATAATGATGAGAATTTGTAAAGGTTCAATGGCACAACAGAGTATATGTTCATTTTGCATTGATCACACGCACGGATCCAGAAAGTTTTGTCAGAGGGGATCCAACTCGGATTTTTTTCCTCTATTTTTTAGTCATTGAGAGCATCCAAATACCATTAAAAGCTGGCAAACATTGGCCAACCAGCAAAACGCCATAAAATGGCGTTTCGCTGGTGGCCCGATGAAGGCCTAACATTGAATTCTGGCTTTGTTGTTTTGTGATTTTTCAGGTTACCAATTTACTAAGAAACCTATATTTTTGTGATTTTTCAGTGTGAGTCCGGACCCTCTGCTTCCCCCCTCTCTGGATCCGCGCATGGATTATCAGTAAGCAATATTCCCAGCCCAAATAAAAGCAACTCAACAAGCCCTGGATTGACTAGATATCTATGAAAATTAATTTGCCAGAACAAAATTATAAAACTCAGTGTTTAAAGGCGTATTTATTTTTAATATTCCATAAGGGTTAAAGTTTTAAAAAATCCAAAAAGTCAATCTTCAAGCTTGCAGGATGCTTACAAAGTATAAACAATATCAAGTTTAAATGACCAATTGTCTTTAGATATACAAAGAAAATCGTAGAAGCAGCCATATTCAGTATTTTGCGGCTGACATTCTATAGAAAGTCAACCTCTCAATTCTGACTTAATGAAACTCCTGAAAACTATCACCCATGTAAATAGAATAATGATGTTTGAAAATATTTTCTTTACTTAATCATTGCCTACAAGCTGCCAATTGTCATGCTGTTTCCAACGCTGATGTTTTGAAAAAAGTAACATTATAAATAATCTGCAGACAACAAAAATCATAAAAAATACTCAGCATGAAAAGATTTAACCAATAAATGCTTACTGCGCAATAAAGTAAACAGTGAAGACAATGTAATTGATATGGCAAATAAGGCGGTACCTAGTCAGTATCACCAATAATTTAAATCAGCAGTCATATTAAGCGAATGAAATTATTTGAATATTGTGACCTGTAACTCGTTATAATCCTTTCCTTCATGAATATTCATACTAAACTCCACCCACTATTTATAATTACATAGATAAACTTTCATGTTCGTACTTAGAACAAAGAAATTACTTGTCAGGTCCACTAGAGCAGAATCACATCTAATCAGATTTCCATAAGCAAACAGACCCCGATCAGACAGCTCTTACAAAAGCTGCCTAAACTGGTCTGCTATGTTTGTAAAAGTGTTGAAAAGTGTATCTATGAGGTAAAGAAATAAGTTACAATGATCATTCTAACAAGATAACAAACAATTAAGATGGAAGTTCTATTTAACATAAATAGGTCATATAATTATAAACTACACTTAGAAAGCTAAAGCAAGCACAGACATTTCCAACGTTTAAAATGTATTAAACTATTTAATTGCACCTACACTGGGTCTTCATTATAATCACTATGTGAGGCCATCCCTCCATTACCAGTAGGTGAAAATACCCATAATTCTTGAATAACATGGTAGTTGATCACAATTTTCATACAAATGCATGTCAACATTATCTAACCACTGGCATGTGTAACATCATTTTCGATGGATGAGGGTTTCAGCCGGTTGTGGCAAGTTAGTGAAAATGCTCATAACTCTTGAAACGCATGGTATATTTGGAATAAATTTTACATACTTATTTATTTTAACATCCTAATTTTATATAAATCCCAAGAAACCCTCCAAAGTATTAGTATTAATTTTGATATGGGCCAATCATATACTGATGGACTTTTAAAACGCACCATTTTACATTCTCTGTCTCTTCAACATGGCTGATTTGAGGATGTTTTCTTTATCATTTTTTATCCTCTTGCAAAATGGACCATAATTTGCCATGATTTCGATTTGCTTATGCTTTTCATTCTGACGTAATATCGACGTAAGTGTTTTTCAACAATTGTCGTCTGACAAATGTGAATTTGATTCAATTTGAAAACAAACACTTTTAGGTTGTAGCCTGATGTCTTAACAAATGGAAAAACACAAAAAGGTTTCAGAAATAATCGTTTTATTACACTCCCACTCGCAGCGTTTCTTTGCTAACGTCAGTCTTAAATTTTCAAACATCAATAACAGACGGGTGACGTCCGCGCATGACGCGATACTTTTGTCTTTTATGCAACTGTTTGAGGAGTATCTGTTGGCAACAAAAAGATTTTGATTATTCCTGATCTTTTGGATATAAACGACCAATTACGTCAAAAGTCAAAAATCAATGCCGTCATGTAAATGTAATGAACGTAGCCAGAGGCCTAAAACTTCAGGATTTGATTTTTCTTTCCTTTTGCTTTCAAGAACAAACATCGGTTAGAAAACTTTTTTTTCGTTCATTATGGAAGGTATGGGTACTCTGTGACTTTTTGAATTTGAGTTGTCTAAGAATTATCGCGACGTCACGACAATCATAAGCCACAGCGTTTCAATTTTCTTATTGAACACCCAGGTGAACCGCATGTCTAGATCTCGGAGGGTGTTGGCTATCGGAGGTAAACATTGAGATCATGGATGGATAGGGTCTGTATTTATCCAATTTTATTTCATATGGAAAGTTTCTTGGGGACGAGAGCAGCAAACATGTTGCTTCTATATTGAGTGATAAGGACTCCGAATCTGTTGAATACTTTTGATCCATGTCCGTAGGATTCAGGGTGACTTTTCAAACGGCGAATGTGATTTTTTCAATGAAAAAAGCCTGGTGATTTGATCATAGCTGGACTTATGTCAACCTTTGACACTAATTGCTTGTGCCGCTACCATTCTATATCATTCTCCTGCATGGCTTGTAAGTGGCATGTCCAAAACTGCTTTTAAAACTTCAAATTTTGAAAATCGCTTACGTTGCTATCATGTTGATGGTTAGCAAAATGTTCAGAGGACTTACCTCCGAATGGAACGCTATCTATAATCATGACACCATCGTCATAAAATTGCAAATAGATAAGTGTTGTACACATCTGTTTGAATTATATTGGATTGATACATTCCAGAGAGAGGTTAACCACTGCAGCGGTAGTTATGAATCAAGAAAAAATAAAATAATCCATCTTAATATTAACTGATGAATTCAAAATATTCCTTCAAATCACCGCATTTCCGAATTCAAATGCGATTTAAACGCAAACAGATTCAGTTCAAAAACATGCACTGCTTTCAGAATTCTTGTCATTCTATATCCTATCGGCTTATATGTTGATTTTATTCCTTAATGTGGTTCACTATGATATAAAACCATCTCAAAGCAGACCATGTGCAGCCCAAAACTCCTTTGTTTACCTCCGATAGCCAACACCCTCCGAGATTTGAACATGCGGTTTACTTGGGTGTTGAATGCTAGCTAAATGATGGAACGTGTCAATTTTATTTTTCACATAATGGAAATATCCAATTTTTGACATAAATTAGCATTTAAGCAGGTGGTGCGTTTTAAAGTCCTTCAGTATATAAGCAAGTATCTATATCAAGGGACAAAACGCAGTCTAGCAAAAAATGCACAAACTATACCAATGGTACTTAAAATGGAACAAAACCATTTAATGCACGACCTTTGGGCATGCACTATAATCACTATGTGAGTCTTGCACTACCCTAGGGTCAGTAATTTAATCTTGCATGGCGCTTTGGTCTTCACTATAATCAGTATTGGAGTCCATCCCTCTGTCTGTTTGTGGTCAGTTAGTGAAAATATTTATTATGGGTTGTGCACATTACTGTCAGTTGATTCAATAAATATCAAATGAGCCAGTGCATGTTATTTCCAACAATGTGGCATTTTGACATGTGTAGACTCAGAAGAGCCTCTGCAGCCTCCTGTTAAGCTTAGAAACTCCAAATGGTGTTCAGTCAGTAGCTTATCAATCATAGAATAGTCAAGCGACTAGCAAAGGCTCTGATCAGACTGCGCGTATGCGCAGGCTGATCTGAGGCTTTGCTGGTCGCACATACCATATTGTTGGAAATCTCATGCACTGGCTCAAATTATATAATGTTGCATATAGAATAGTAATTACGTTAAGTATTAAACTTGTAAAAAAAAGTGTATTTAAGGCATACAATGTGAATGTATCCCCTTGTTATGTACAATAAACCATTACAAATTTATAATAGCAAATCAGATGGAAAAGTCTACCAGTACAATAAGGGTTAAATGGACAAAAGTCCCATTTTCTCATGATACATAGAGAATACTAGGTGAGTGTCTTTTGATATCAAGTTTACCAGGCAAGGCTTTGAGAACGCTTGTTGACATCGCGAGGCTTGCCATTGGTTTTGTTCCATTTTAAGTACCATTGGTATAGTTTGTGCATTTTTTGCTAGACTGCGTTATGTCCCTTGATATAGATACTTGCTTATATACTGAAGGAAGAGTCTACCAGTACAATAAGGGTTAAATGGACAAAAGTCCCATTTTCTCATGATACATAGAGAATACTAGGTGAGTGTCTTTTGATATCAAGTTTACCAGGCAAGGCTTTGAGAACGCTTGTTGACATCGCGAGGCTTGCCGAGCGATTCAACATGCGATCTCAAAGCTGAACCTGGTAAACTTGATATCAAAAGATGCGAACCTAGTATTCTATTTATCAGTTTACCAATTGTTGAACACTCTTCAAACTGGCAGTTATAAGGTATTTTTTATTTTTGTGTTGATTCAGCGTCATTAGCGACATCATTCAAAAAGTGCAACGTCATCATGACCTGATAAAGGTAACATGCCGTGAGATAGGAAACGTTTATTAGGTTATGTTGAAACAATTCAGTTGATATAAGGGGTGACTGATAAATCTCATTATTTGTCTTCGAAAATATAAATATTCAAGCTCTCCAAAACAATTGTCCTTATATTCTATTGCTGACATAAGGGCTTGTGGGAAAATAATCTGTGCATTTTTAGATATTCAGGAGGTCTATATGTCTGGCATTTTGTCTATACATTCACCTACTTCTATACTTTGTGTTAACTCTTTGCATGTTAGGTATCTTGCATCTTTTTCATTATCTGCTGATTTTTTTTTCAAAATTAACTTTTTCAACAATTCTGTTCAGGAATATCATCAGAGTGGCAAAGAGGTTGGACCCATATCAGTCTCTAGATGTTGCCAGGCATGATCTGGATCCAAACTTTCTACACAAGTTATTAGCAAACAACAATGTTGCAGGTAGAGGAGAAGTATTTACATGAAGTGAAGGTTATGGTCAGACTGAGTAGGCCATTTGAGAATTGGTAAGTAGCAATAGATACAAGTTCCAAAATCTTATAAGATACCAAGTCAGCATTGGTAAGATAATATGGGCCAGTGCATAAGATTTCGGTACTTAGACCAAATGAAAAAATACCTGTGTTTAGGGTAGCCCGTCCTTACCTAAATATACTGGTGAAACCTAGAATTTTTTCAGGTTTTCTGGAAAAAGATATAACTTTAAGCATTTTGAAAGGCAAAATACCTTTCAAAATGCTTAAAATTATTTTTTTTTTTTTCAAAAAAAAAAAAAAATTAGAACAAATATGTGTCCTACCCTACCTAATTTTTTCAGACCTGTTACCCGAAACACACTTATCTTTTTATTTGGCCTTATCACATATGAGCAAACAACTTTAATAAGTGCCCATGCTGACACATTCAACAAATCTAGGTCTAATTTGTGTTTGAGCCTTCATCTACAACCGTACTTTATATGTGTGAGCAACAAAGGTTCAGGTGAGTGGACATATACTATGGGTGAAAGTTCAAAATTTAAAAAATCCTGATTTGTTTGTTTGTTTTGTTGCTTTATGTTCCAAGTCAACAGCTATGGTCATGGCGGCACGGTCAGTTCTACTAACCACACTTTTTCCTGGGCAAGCTTGAACAAGCAGTTAACCAGTACTTCTTGCACATACTTTCGCTTGTAACTGACAACAACCCTTCCTGAATGAATCCTGACCTTTCGAAACTCAAATCATAAAACTTGCTGTATGCCTACAAAGTATCAAAATTTTCAAGTTTCAATGGCCTATTGCCCTAAGAAAAAAACTGAAAATAATTCGGGGTAGCTATTAAAATCTGCCTAATTCAGCATTTTGAGGCTGACTTTCTATGAAAAGTCAACCTCTAAATCTTGAATCCAGGAATAATCTTGAAAACTTCCACCCATGATATACGCAGACTCCCCTGAACTTTTGCTGCTCAATGTTGTGATAAGTACCAAAATATCAATCTGAGAACCCGCTTATCTATGTTGCTAACCCACTTCTACTTCTAAACCTGAACTCGGTGATATGTTCACTTTGTGACTATCCCGTATGGTATAATAGGACCAGAATAGTGTTTGGAACAAACCAACTATTAAAGGTATACAGCATAACAGTGTAAACATGACATTATTTAAGCTATCTATCTGATCACCGGTCAATGTTTTCTTCTGTAATTGGTCATAACCATATCTGTTTAGAATAGCTACAACCATCATAGGAGCTAGAGATAGGGCTGGCTTTACCACAAGGGCGTTGGTTCCATACACCATCGAAGTAACTGGATGTCTGTTAATAAATTAATAATAAAAAAAATCTGCACTAAGTTAAGTAAATGGATTCTTCTGTAGGCTTCAAATTTCTTGAATCATTTGGAATATAACATTTTCGGGCCTCCAGATAGGAATACGTATTTGAAAATTATTTTTCCGATTTCTCAACTCGAACATATGGGCCTCGACGTGAGAAAACCTGTCTTCGGGTTTTGCCAACAACAAAGGCGCAGACCTGCCTGCGCATCCGTACAGACTGATCAGCGCATTTGTTATTCACTTATTGGAAAGTAACCTATCTAAACTTGCTACGAGCAAAATTTCAATTTCTAGCTAGTCTCTGTAGCTGAGGGGACTGATTTGAGTCTCGCTTTGTCGGAAACCCGGTAGACAGGTTTTGTCCTGTCAAGGCCAATTATGTTTTGTATACTAAAAATAACTCATTTTACTGAGACGGTAATTTCAGCGCCAAATTACATATTTAAATTGAAAAAATAATCACAATATTATACTAAAATCTTTTGCTTATATGGACCTATGATTTTGTTATTAAAAATGTATCTCCGGAGCTACACAAAGTACAGTAAAACCTGTGTAAAATGGCCACTTAAAATAGACAAAAAAGATCTTAATGACAAATGGTAGCTTAATGAAGGTCGAAAGTATTGCAGAATGCTCGAGCATTCTGCAATACTTTTGACCTGCATTAAGAGATACTTGGTCTTGAAAACCAATGTGGTGTCTTTTTTTAGAATGGCCGTTATACACAGGTTTTACACTATGCCTAAAGATGAAGTTACATAACCAACAAACAAGACATCAAACTTTTGATTTATTTAAAACACTGATTGTTTTATTATGCTTTCATATGCAAGTAGACAAATTCACGGAAACAACATATAACATTCTGGTTCTTGTACTTTTTTCTGTTTGTTTGGTTTGTGGTTTAACCCTTAAAGCGCCAATCACAACAAAATTCGTCTGCTTTTGTCGTCTACTGAAATGTGATAGAAGCCTATCCGACAAACGGTGTAGACTCAGACCAGACTGCTCTTATAGGAGCAGTCTGATCTGGGTCAACACTGTTTTTCTCTATACTTAACTTTGTTAAATAATATTAGCAAAAAGTTGCAGCAGACGACAAATGTAGACAGCATTTTCAGATGATTTTTGCTGGCGTTTAAAGGGTTAACGTTCCTGTTAACATCTATGGTCTTGTTAAGATGGTCAGTTGACCTAATCACACTTTTTTTCTTGGGCAAGCTAAGAGGAGATGACAGAAGAAAATATTTCATGATCAATATCCACGAAAGTATGAGGCTACCGATTGCGCTACTTGGCCAGGCACAAAAGCCACTTGAGATCACACCATTTGCTATCGCATTCAAATATTTGCATGCTGTTTTTATGCCTTTGTTGTCGTCTGGTGACGTTTTTCAAAATATCTTTCAGGAACACTATCATAGTCAGAGTGCCAAACGGTTTGTATCCAGATCAGGACAGACGTTAACGCACAACTAGTAGAGCGGGAAATGTCTGTTTTTGAGACGATCATGCACTTCCGGACACAAGCATGAGACTTTCAGATTATGTTCTTCAAACCTGTCTTGTAAATATTTTCTCGGTAGCCATCGCAATTTTGATGGGTAACGGAAATTTCACGATGGCTGCCAAATTCATATGTTAAGCAGAGCGGAAAGTGATAAAAAGAAGGCACATGCAGATATAAGCATGCCACTTGGTAAAAATGTTCATGAGCACGAGTATTTAGAATATTTATCAGTAGCAAAAATCGATATTGGCCTATATTCAAGATGGCGGTACTAAAATCAAAGATGGTCGCCGCAAAAAAACACGTCAGATCAGGAAATGAAGATTTTACATGATACAAAGCAATTAAAACATCTTAAATGGTATAATTGGATGAAATTTATCATAAAATAACATTGGTCACCTTGAATCAGCTCTATCTGATTAGTAAAGAATTATTTTTAAAATGGACAGAAATGGTGTGTGTGTGTGTGGGGGGGGGGGGGTAAGTAAAAATGACTAAAATGCAGCGATGTCATCATACAATGGTAAAAATACAAATAGATGTTGTTTGCTTGTTTGCACTACAATCACATTATAAGCTATGAATTATGTAAGTACTAGAAAAGCAATAAACAGGAACTGGAGCAATCAAAAGCCAAATCTCGCTCTTAAAACCAAAATGATAAATATTGAAAAATGCAAATAGACCAAAATACATTGAGAATAAATGGTCTAGTGGACAGCTATTTTTCAAAAGATGACCACTCAGTTACCCAAACAGAACTTAAAGTATAATGAACAAACATAACAGTGAATAATCACCCAAACTCTGACACCAAAACAAATACCTATTATAATTAATGTAGGTAAGATTAAATGGTCAGATGAAATAAATGGGGATCTTTAAAGGAAATGTGAATAAATTGAATAAAATTAGATTCTTGTCAAACAACTATTTTTTTCAAGTAAAATCATAAAAAAACTGGACAATGCATATTGCTTGGTACAATGTAATAAAAGGGGGTAAAGATCAAGAATCGGTACAATCAAGTACCACACCTGACCCAGTATACCACATAGAAAAGTGACAAATACTCAATTTGACATCACAAACGAGAACCAAGTGGTCAGCCCTTTCCCAGCAGGTGACCACAAGACCCTACAATAAGTAGCACTTCCAATTAGTTCCCCCTTGTTGACTGGTCACAATAGCTCAAGTGGTAGAGCGACCGTTTCCAGAGCTGGACATGTCATACTAAAATGTTTCAAAAAGGAACCAATTGCTACATTGCTAAGTTCTGAGCACAATAAGACATGTGATGGATTTTCTTATCTCATTCACGTCTAACACAACTAACATTTTGAAATAACTACTTAACCAAAAACAACAACAACAAAAATGTGCTTCCCAGTACTTGGTTCATCGAATCCCATCTGGTGTCTCCCTCGGTGGTTGAGGTGTATCGATAGATAGAAAGATTTGATTTTTTGAATGCTAAACTACGAAGCTCCAGTTGCATAGGGTGGTTACCTAGCTGTCGTGGCGCTATGATTATGGTCAATATTATCGTGTTTAACTCGTCAATATTATCGTGTTTAACTCCTTTTTGAAGAAATGATGAACAAGCTTCTCCCTTTTCCATAAATGGTGATCTCATTTGATTCATATTTTGAGGTCCCTCAAAATGCATATTCCGTACTGGTGAAGGGCGTGTATTGAAGTTTTGTGTCAAATGGCAGCAGCCCAACATATATAACACCTACCTACCTACCTTAACCTGGGGCTCAACCTACGACCTCCAGTTCCGAAAGCGGATGCCCTACAACTTGAGCTATCATAGAAAGTCAACAAGGGGGCCTAATTATGGGAAGTGTTATTTATAGTAGGGACTCCCGCCATAAGAATGTTCCATTACCTCAAGAGGAGTGTGTGAATGTAAAGCCAGCATACTTAAAGCATAATTTTAAAGAACCCACTGCACTAGTTATTAAGGTATTCTGCCTTTGAAACCTGTCTCTGTCAGAACAAGAAAATTTTAGTACCTTGAATATGTCATTGTAACTTATAATCTAGACGATTGTGTTATACATGTAGTAAGATGAGCTGCATACCATGCCTTAAAACATTGAGCACTGCAACTATAGCCTGGCATATCTGCTTTGCTGCCTCCAAATTGATCAGACTCAGGTATAGCACCATCTGAGACTGAAGAGTCATGTATTACTGCCTCTAGTGTCACAAAAACATGACTTGCACACAAAGTGGCACCAGCCTTTCCTGGTATATTTATCAAACTTTGCAGTGTACATGTTTGCAGTATCAGCGAGATATTACTGTTGACTTAGAAACAGGTAGAGTCCATGCTCAATAAGAGTAGAGTTACGTAGTTGGTCACATTATGGTACTTTATTCACCTCATTGGACAGATATAGGGTTTATTCTTTCATACTTCTAACTGTAAATATGTTTCGTCACCCTACTCGTATTGAGCACGGACTTTAGTGGCCAAGCAAAGAAGTAGCAAATCCATCCAAAGCGTATTTTAGGAGTCAAATATTGACTTATGAGCTTCTTCCAAAACCGTTATATGTTAGTTAGTTCAGAAAATTATTTTATTGAGTAACGTTTAACACAGAAAATCGCTTCAAAATTTTCAATATGCCTGTTTTATGTTTTTTCCCTAAAGGCTATTTTACTGTTTGTGATAGGGTAGGTAGGAGAGAGAACAGCAACCACACTATATCCCTTTAAGCCTTATCATTTATACAAAATACATCGTACCAAACAGTATGCAAGGTCCAGTATTACAATCATGTTTTACTTGGAAGATATGTAAGTTCAAAAAGGAGAGAATTTTGTTCAATTTATTTGCATTTTACCCTAATGACCCACATTTATTCTATCTGACCATAATATTTTACCTACAATAATTATAATAGGTAAAACTAGTTCATAGTTTTAATAGGAGTGAAGCTCACACAAGCAAATTGACATCTAGTTGCATTTCTACCATTTTTTGATGGCAACACCGCATTTTAGTCAATTTTGCTTTATTTCCCCCAATTTGGCCCCATTTAACCCATATTTTCAAATATTATTTGCTAATTTCAAGAAAACCTTTAAACTTTTATGATGTATTTCATCCAATAATACCATTTTAGATGCCATTTTATGTCTTCGTATGATGTAAAATCTTCATTTCATGATTTTACGTTTATTGTGGCTGCCATCTTAGATTTTAGCGCCGCCATCTTGAAAAATGACCAATTTTGATTGGCTAACGAGAAAAATTTCAATAACTTATGCTAATGAACATTTCTACCAAGTTTCATGCTTGTATCCGGATGTGCATGATTATTGTCACTTCCCGCTCCACTAAACTTGAATATTGGGAATATTACTTTGGTCTATGGGAAAGAACTGAACCACATTCAATCAAAATAGTCATACTAAAGTTGTACACCATGATAAATCACTTAAGATGGAAGTCATAAATTGTGCTGGTATTAAGCAAGCTTTGCATGCAACTGTTACGTGATCAAGTACATTCCCACTACAAGGAGTTGAATGACATTTTGAAATATATTAGAGACATCATAAATATATTAAATTGTTTGTTTTTTTCGAAAAAATTAAAAAAAAAAAAAAATAAAAAATTGCACATGTAATATATGAAATAAATTAACTGATCTGCAATCTTAAGGAAGAATATATGGCAAATTTTGCCTTAATCAATCAGTTTATTTCAATTCACAGCGTCCTTGTACAAATAAGACATACCGGGTGTCCCAAAGCACATGAAACATTTTAAAAGTCTTATAACATTTGACTCAACAAAGATATGTTGCTTATTGTACTTATTGATTAACGTACTTTACATAGAAATTATATAATGCCATACTTCAACTTGATTTCATTTTATGAAAATATGAAAATGCAAGGTTTAGCTTTAAAAAACGGAGACTAATTTTCTGGTTTACACAGTTTTTACTTCCATAGCTAGATTTTGACACATTAATGATTCTGGTTGCAGCATTGCATTTTTATATTCATTTCTTGATGCTTGCTCTTGTTAATGTATATTATGTCTACACTTATTTGTTACAGCTTTTGTCTTCCTAGGTGTTCCTCAAATTTTATAGTCAAGACTTAAATTATATGACTACCTTGTTCATAATGAGCATTTTTAAAGATATTTTAGTTTTACAAAATGAAGTCTGTTACCATGGTAACCAACACGCTGCAGTTTATACAGAAGAGACTGCTCATGCATATGACCCAATTCATTTAGATTATATGGTTGCTTTAACCAAACAAATTGACAATATCATTTAGTGTGCACTTAATTGTTACCCCGCCCACTTTTCTCTATAAAGGCCACTGATACTTGGTGTTTGACATTTGTATATACAGTTAAGTGTGCATGTAATGAAACAAAACTTATCGATATGTTTGTATGATACTATTGTTTTGTTTCATGCCTTAAATACTGAACAATTTCATTACAAGTAAAGCAAGCCTATCTCAATTTGGTGACACCATCTTTGACGTTACCCGAAACATAACGTTTACAGAGGATAATGCTAGCAATGCCTTGACATACTATCATTTAGGTATGCCAAACTTAAAGGTTGGACTTTCATTCAAGTTTAGAAACGTTTCATACCTTTTGGGACACCCTGTAGATGTTTAAAATAGACAGCTTGTCAAAAAAGGAGGACTGTAGTGCAGGCTGGTTATATAATAAAATTTATCATATGACGTCGCGTCTGGGAGTGAAATAACGCCATGCAATAAAATCTGTAAACCACTAGTGGTTTATCGATTTTCGGGAAACGTTATGACGTCCATAACAACGTTGCGTACATAATAACAATATTATAACGTTTTACCGTCAGCAACGAGACTTCAAAGATATCTTAATGTCATATGATAAATAGAATCTAACATTCGTGCTCTTGTATTATTGAATTTATTAAACTCGTTGCGAAAAAGAGATAAAATGCTCGGCAAGCCTCGCATTTTATCTCTTTTCCCCAACTCGTTTAATAAATTTAATAAACCATGAGCACTCATGTAAGATCCTCTATATTAATGGAGTTTTCAGCTGGTGTAAATGATGTGATAATGCTGATGCCTCAGTAATCATTTTTCATATGCATACCACATCATGCTCAGCAGCTGAAAGTCCATAATTGTATAATATAACAAGGCAAGTCATCAAAGTTTTATCTCAAGATGAAGGCTTATTTTAGAGAAAAGATAAATCGTTTTTCTCAAACATATAAGTCCACCTTGGGTATCATTAACCTGTCAATTATTTAGTACATCCTATGTTTTAGTGTCAGCATGCTTAGTTCATTATATTTAGTTATTTATTCTGACCTTTCAATCTGACCCTAGAGATCAGTGTGTGTGTGAAAGGTCAAGTTTTTTGCTTGCATGTTATTTTACACTTCTTTCCCTTTAATTTGATGAACAACATCACCACTTTTAGAATAAAAACGTTCTCATCTTCTGACTCCACACAGAGGTGGAGGGTATGCGTCAGGGCAGAATAGAACTTTGCTTGCCTGGTGTTCTAGTCTTCATTTCCTTAAATTTGATATGCAACATGACTACTTTCAGATAATAAAATATTTTGACCTTTTGACCCTACCCCAAGAGTAGAGGGCGGTTGTCAGGGCAAAGTATTCACTAGCATGTTTTTATACACTTTTTTCCCTTCAATTTGACATAGAACATGACCATTTTCTGCAACAAATTGAATATTTAAAGAAATTTAACTGGCAACCCCTGATAATACAAAATGGACAATTCCATACTTATTGTATCAATATGTATAGGACAATCCATCATAATAAAAAGGGTTAAGGTCAAGATATTATACTTACTCTTTATTGTATCTCTCTGTGTCTTTGTCAGCTATATCAGACAATGGCATATTGTAGATTGATAATGAAATACTTACTCTTTATTGTATCTCTCTGTGTCTTTGTCAGCTATATCAAACAATGGCATATTGTAGATTGATAATGATATACTTACTCTCTGTTGTATCTCTCTGTGTCTTTGTCAGCTATATCAGACAATGGCATATTGTAGATTGATAATGATATACTTACTCTTTATTGTATCTCTCTGTGTCTTTGTCAGCTATATCAGACAATGGCATATTGTAGATTGATAATGGTATACTTACTCTTTATTGTATCTCTCTGTGTCTTTGTCAGCTATATCAGACAATGACATATTGTAGATTGATAATGATATACTTACTCTTTATTGTATCTCTCTGTGTCCTTGTCAGCTATATCAAACAATGGCATATTGTAGATTGATAATGAAATACTTACTCTTTATTGTATCTCTCTGTGTCTTTGTCAGCTATATCAAACAATGGCATATTGTAGATTGATAATGATATACTTACTCTCTGTTGTATCTCTCTGTGTCTTTGTCAGCTATATCAGACAATGGCATATTGTAGATTGATAATGATATACTTACTCTTTATTGTATCTCTCTGTGTCTTTGTCAGCTATATCAGACAATGGCATATTGTAGATTGAAAATGATATACTTACTCTTTATTGTATCTCTCTGTGTCTTTGTCAGCTATATCAGACAATGTCATATTGTAGATTTATAATGATATACTTACTCTTTATTGTATCTCTCGGCGTCTTTGTCAGCTATATCAGACAATGACATATTGTAGATTTATAATGATATACTTTCTCTCTGTTGTATCTCTCTGTACCCTTGTCAGCTATATCAGACAATGGCATATTGTAGATTGGTAATGATATACTTACTCTCTATTGTATCTCTCTGTATCCTTGTCAGCTATATCAGACAATGACATATTGTAGATTGATAATGATATACTTACTCTTTATTGTATCTCTCTGTGTCTTTGTCAGCTATATCAGACAATGGCATATTGTAGATTGATAATGATATACTTACTCTTTATTGTATCTCTCTGTGTCTTTGTTAGCTATATCAGACAATGGCATATTGTAGATTGATACTGATATACTTACTCTCTGTTGTATCTCTCTGTGTCTTTGTCAGCTATATCAGACAATGACATATTGTAGATTGATAATGATATACTTACTCTTTATTGTATCTCTCTGTGTCTTTGTCAGCTATATCAGACAATGGCATATTGTAGATTGATACTGATATACTTACTCTTTATTGTATCTCTCTGTGTCTTTGTCAGCTATATCAAACAATGGCATATTGTAGATTGATAATGATATACTTACTCTTTATTGTATCTCTCTGTGTCTTTGTCAGCTATATCAGACAATGGCATATTGTAGATTGAAAATGATATACTTACTCTTTATTGTATCTCTCTGTGTCTTTGTCAGCTATATCAGACAATGGCATATTGTAGATTGATAATGATATACTTACTCTTTATTGTATCTCTCTGTGTCTTTGTCAGCTATATCAGACAATGGCATATTGTAGATTGAAAATGATATACTTACTCTTTATTGTATCTCTCTGTGTCTTTGTCAGCTATATCAGACAATGGCATATTGTAGATTGAAAATGATATACTTACTCTTTATTGTATCTCTCTGTGTCTTTGTCAGCTATATCAAACAATGGCATATTGTAGATTGATAATGATATACTTACTCTTTATTGTATCTCTCTGTGTCTTTGTCAGCTATATCAGACAATGGCATATTGTAGATTGAAAATGATATACTTACTCTTTATTGTATCTCTCTGTGTCTTTGTCAGCTATATCAGACAATGGCATATTGTAGATTGATAATGATATACTTACTCTTTATTGTATCTCTCTGTGTCTTTGTCAGCTATATCAGACAATGGCATATTGTAGATTGAAAATGATATACTTACTCTTTATTGTATCTCTCTGTGTCTTTGTCAGCTATATCAGACAATGTCATATTGTAGATTGATAATGATATACTTACTCTTTATTGTATCTCTCGGCGTCTTTGTCAGCTATATCAGACAATGACATATTGTAGATTTATAATGATATACTTTCTCTCTGTTGTATCTCTCTGTGTCATTGTCAGCTATATCAGACAATGGCATATTGTAGATTGATAATGGTATACTTACTCTCTGTTGTATCTCTCTGTGTCTTTGTCAGCTATATCAGACAATGGCATATTGTAGATTGATAATATTTTACTTACTCTCTGTTGTATCTCTCTGTGTCTTTGTCAGCTATATCAGACAATGGCATATTGTAGATTGATACTGATATACTTACTCTCTGTTGTATCTCTCTGTGTCTTTGTCAGCTATATCAGACAATGGCATATTGTAGATTGATAATGATATACTTACTCTTTATTGTATCTCTCTGTATCCTTGTCAGCTATATCAGACAATGGCATATTGTAGATTGATAATGATATACTTACTCTTTATTGTATCTCTCTGTATCCTTGTCAGCTATATCAGACAATGGCATATTGTAGATTGATAATGGTATACTTACTCTCTGTTGTATCTCTCTGTGTCTTTGTCAGCTATATCAGACAATGGCATATTGTAGATTGATAATGATATACTTACTCTTTATTGTATCTCTCTGTGTCTTTGTCAGCTATATCAGACAATGACATATTGTAGATTGATAATGATATACTTACTCTCTGTTGTATCTCTCTGTGTCCTTGTCAGCTATATCAGACAATGTCATATTGTAGATTGATAATGATATACTTACTCTCTGTTGTATCTCTCTGTGTCCTTGTCAGCTATATCAGACAATGACATATTGTAGATTGATAATGATATACTTACTCTTTATTGTATCTCTCTGTGTCTTTGTCAGCTATATCAAACAATGGCATATTGTAGATTGATAATGATATACTTACTCTTAATTGTATCTCTCTGTGTCTTTGTCAGCTATATCAAACAATGGCATATTGTAGATTGATAATGATATACTTACTCTTTATTGTATCTCTCTGTGTCTTTGTCAGCTATATCAAACAATGGCATATTGTAGATTGATAATGATATACTTACTCTTTATTGTATCTCTCTGTGTCCTTGTCAGCTATATCAGACAATGGCATATTGTAGATTGATAATGATATACTTACTCTTTATTGTATCTCTCTGTGTCTTTGTCAGCTATATCAGACAATGACATATTGTAGATTGATAATGATATACTTACTCTTTATTGTATCTCTCTGTATCCTTGTCAGCTATATCAGACAATGGCATATTGTAGATTGATAATGATATACTTACTCTTTATTGTATCTCTCTGTGTCTTTGTCAGCTATATCAGACAATGACATATTGTAGATTGATAATGATATACTTACTCTCTGTTGTATCTCTCTGTGTCCTTGTCAGCTATATCAGACAATGTCATATTGTAGATTGATAATGATATACTTACTCTCTGTTGTATCTCTCTGTGTCCTTGTCAGCTATATCAGACAATGTCATATTGTAGATTGATAATGATATACTTACTCTCTGTTGTATCTCTCTGTGTCCTTGTCAGCTATATCAGACAATGTCATATTGTAGATTGATAATGATATACTTACTCTCTGTTGTATCTCTCTGTGTCCTTGTCAGCTATATCAGACAATGACATATTGTAGATTGATAATGATATACTTACTCTTTATTGTATCTCTCTGTGTCTTTGTCAGCTAAATCAAACAATGGCATATTGTAGATTGATAATGGTATACTTACTCTCTGTTGTATCTCTCTGTGTCTTTGTCAGCTATATCAGACAATGGCATATTGTAGATTGATAATGATATACTTACTCTCTGTTGTATCTCTCTGTGTATTTGTCAGCTATATCAGACAATGACATATTGTAGATTGATAATGATATACTTACTCTTTATTGTATCTCTCTGTGTCTTTGTCAGCTATATCAGACAATGACATATTGTAGATTGATAATGATATACTTACTCTCTGTTGTATCTCTCTGTGTCCTTGTCAGCTATATCAGACAATGTCATATTGTAGATTGATACTGATATACTTACTCTTTATTGTATCTCTCTGTGTCTTTGTCAGCTATATCAAACAATGGCATATTGTAGATTGATAATGGTATACTTACTCTCTGTTGTATCTCTCTGTGTCCTTGTCAGCTATATCAGACAATGGCGTATTTTAGATTGATAATGGTATACTTTCTCTCTGTTGTATCTCTCTGTGTCTTTGTCAGCTATATCAGACAATGAAACAATGGCATATTGTAGATTGATAATGGTATACTTACTCTCTGTTGTATCTCTCTGTGTCTTTGTCAGCTATATCAAACAATGGCATATTGTAGATTGATAATGGTATACTTACTCTCTGTTGTATCTCTCTGTATCTTTGTCAGCTATATCAGACAATGGCATATTGTAGATTGATAATGATATACTTACTCTTTATTGTATCTCTCTGTATCCTTGTCAGCTATATCAGACAATGACATATTGTAGATTGATAATGATATACTTACTCTTTATTGTATCTCTCTGTGTATTTGTCAGCTATATCAAACAATGGCATATTGTAGATTGATAATGATATACTTACTCTTTATTGTATCTCTCTGTGTCTTTGTCAGCTATATCAGACAATGGCATATTGTAGATTGATAATGGTATACTTACTCTTTATTGTATCTCTCTGTGTCTTTGTCAGCTATATCAGACAATGGCATATTGTAGATTGATAATGGTATACTTACTCTCTATTGTATCTCTCTGTATCTTTGTCAGCTATATCAGACAATGTCATATTGTAGATTGATAATGATATACTTACTCTTTATTGTATCTCTCTGTGTCTTTGTCAGCTATATCAGACAATGGCATATTGTAGATTGATAATGGTATACTTACTCTCTGTTGTATCTCTCTGTGTCTTTGTCAGCTATATCAAACAATGGCATATTGTAGATTGATAATGATATACTTACTCTTTATTGTATCTCTCTGTGTCTTTGTCAGCTATATCAGACAATGACATATTGTAGATTGATTATGATATACTTACTCTCTGTTGTATCTCTCTGTGTCTTTGTCAGCTATATCAGACAATGGCATATTGTAGATTGATTATGATATACTTACTCTCTGTTGTATCTCTCTGTGTCTTTGTCAGCTATATCAGACAATGACATATTGTAGATTGATTATGGTATACTTACTCTCTGTTGTATCTCTCTGTGTCTTTGTCAGCTATATCAAACAATGGCATATTGTAGATTGATTATGATATACTTACTCTCTGTTGTATCTCTCTGTGTCTTTGTCAGCTATATCAGACAATGGCATATTGTAGATTGATTATGATATACTTACTCTCTGTTGTATCTCTCTGTGTCTTTGTCAGCTATATCAGACAATGGCATATTGTAGATTGATTATGATATACTTACTCTCTGTTGTATCTCTCTGTGTCTTTGTCAGCTATATCAGACAATGGCATATTGTAGATTGATTATGATATACTTACTCTCTGTTGTATCTCTCTGTGTCTTTGTCAGCTATATCAGACAATGACATATTGTAGATTGATAATGATATACTTACTCTCTGTTGTATCTCTCTGTGTCTTTGTCAGCTATATCAGACAATGGCATATTGTAGATTGATTATGATATACTTACTCTCTGTTGTATCTCTCTGTGTCTTTGTCAGCTATATCAGACAATGACATATTGTAGATTGATTATTATATACTTACTCTCTGTTGTATCTCTCTGTGTCTTTGTCAGCTATATCAGACAAAGGCATATTGTAGATAGAGAATATTATACTTACTCTCTGTTGTATCTCTCTGTATCATTGTCAGCTATATCAGACAATGGCATATTGTAGATTGAGAATATTATACTTACTCTCTGTTGTATCTCTCTGTGTCTTTGTCAGCTATATAAGACAATGACATATTGTAGATTGATTATGATATACTTACTCTCTGTTGTATCTCTCTGTGTCTTTGTCAGCTATATCAGACAAAGGCATATTGTAGATTGATAATGATATACTTACTCTCTGTTGTATTTCTCTGTGTCTTTGTCAGCTATATCAGACAATGACATATTGTAGATTGATTATGATATACTTACTCTCTGTTGTATCTCTCTGTGTCTTTGTCAGCTATATCAGACAATGGCATAGTGTAGATTGATTATGATATACTTACTCTCTGTTGTATCTCTCTGTGTCTTTGTCAGCTATATCAGACAATGACATATTGTAGATTGATTATGATATACTTACTCTCTGTTGTATCTCTCTGTGTCTTTGTCAGCTATATCAGACAAAGGCATATTGTAGATAGAGAATATTATACTTACTCTCTGTTGTATCTCTCTGTATCATTGTCAGCTATATCAGACAATGGCATATTGTAGATTGAGAATATTATACTTACTCTCTGTTGTATCTCTCTGTGTCTTTGTCAGCTATATCAGACAATGACATATTGTAGATTGATTATGATATACTTACTCTCTGTTGTATCTCTCTGTGTCTTTGTCAGCTATATCAGACAAAGGCATATTGTAGATTGATAATGATATACTTACTCTCTGTTGTATTTCTCTGTGTCTTTGTCAGCTATATCAGACAATGGCATATTGTAGATTGATTATGATATACTTACTCTCTGTTGTATCTCTCTGTGTCTTTGTCAGCTATATCAGACAATGACATATTGTAGATTGATAATGATATACTTACTCTCTGTTGTATTTCTCTGTGTCTTTGTCAGCTATATCAGAAAATGGCATATTGTAGATTGATTATGATATACTTACTCTCTGTTGTATCTCTCTGTGTCTTTGTCAGCTATATCAGACAATGGCATATTGTAGATTGATAATGATATACTTACTCTCTGTTGTATCTCTCTGTGTCTTTGTCAGCTATATCAGACAATGGCATATTGTAGATTGATTATGATATACTTACTCTCTGTTGTATCTCTCTGTGTCTTTGTCAGCTATATCAGACAATGACATATTGTAGATTGATTATTATATACTTACTCTCTGTTGTATCTCTCTGTGTCTTTGTCAGCTATATCAGACAAAGGCATATTGTAGATAGAGAATATTATACTTACTCTCTGTTGTATCTCTCTGTATCATTGTCAGCTATATCAGACAATGGCATATTGTAGATTGAGAATATTATACTTACTCTCTGTTGTATCTCTCTGTGTCTTTGTCAGCTATATCAGACAATGACATATTGTAGATTGATTATGATATACTTACTCTCTGTTGTATCTCTCTGTGTCTTTGTCAGCTATATCAGACAAAGGCATATTGTAGATTGATAATGATATACTTACTCTCTGTTGTATTTCTCTGTGTCTTTGTCAGCTATATCAGACAATGACATATTGTAGATTGATTATGATATACTTACTCTCTGTTGTATCTCTCTGTGTCTTTGTCAGCTATATCAGACAATGGCATAGTGTAGATTGATTATGATATACTTACTCTCTGTTGTATCTCTCTGTGTCTTTGTCAGCTATATCAGACAATGACATATTGTAGATTGATTATGATATACTTACTCTCTGTTGTATCTCTCTGTGTCTTTGTCAGCTATATCAGACAAAGGCATATTGTAGATAGAGAATATTATACTTACTCTCTGTTGTATCTCTCTGTATCATTGTCAGCTATATCAGACAATGGCATATTGTAGATTGAGAATATTATACTTACTCTCTGTTGTATCTCTCTGTGTCTTTGTCAGCTATATCAGACAATGACATATTGTAGATTGATTATGATATACTTACTCTCTGTTGTATCTCTCTGTGTCTTTGTCAGCTATATCAGACAAAGGCATATTGTAGATTGATAATGATATACTTACTCTCTGTTGTATTTCTCTGTGTCTTTGTCAGCTATATCAGACAATGGCATATTGTAGATTGATTATGATATACTTACTCTCTGTTGTATCTCTCTGTGTCTTTGTCAGCTATATCAGACAAAGGCATATTGTAGATTGATAATGATATACTTACTCTCTGTTGTATTTCTCTGTGTCTTTGTCAGCTATATCAGAAAATGGCATATTGTAGATTGATTATGATATACTTACTCTCTGTTGTATCTCTCTGTGTCTTTGTCAGCTATATCAGACAATGGCATATTGTAGATTGATAATGATATACTTACTCTCTGTTGTATCTCTCTGTATCATTGTAAGCTATATCAGACAATGGCATATTGTAGATTGATAATGGTATACTTACTCTCTGTTGTATTTCTCTGTGTCTTTGTCAGCTATATCAGACAATGGCATATTGTAGATTGATTATGATATACTTACTCTCTGTTGTATCTCTCTGTATCATTGTAAGCTATATCAGACAATGGCATATTGTAGATTGATAATGGTATACTTACTCTCTGTTGTATTTCTCTGTGTCTTTGTCAGCTATATCAGACAATGGCATATTGTAGATTGATTATGGTATACTTACTCTCTGTTGTATCTCTCTGTATCCTTGTCAGCTATATCAGACAATGACATATTGTAGATTGATAATGGTATACTTACTCTTTATTGTATCTCTCTGTGTCTTTGTCAGCTATATCAGACAATGTCATATTGTAGATTTATAATGGTATACTTACTCTCTGTTGTATCTCTCTGTATCCTTGTCAGCTATATCAGACAATGGCATATTGTAGATTGATAATGGTATACTTACTCTCTGTTGTATCTCTCTGTGTCTTTGTCAGCTATATCAGACAATGGCATATTGTAGATTGATTATGGTATACTTACTCTCTGTTGTATCTCTCTGTATCCTTGTCAGCTATATCAAACAATGGCATATTGTAGATTGATAATGGTATACTTACTCTCTGTTGTATCTCTCTGTGTCTTTGTCAGCTATATCAAACAATGGCATATTGTAGATTGATAATGGTATACTTACTCTCTGTTGTATCTCTCTGTGTCTTTGTCAGCTATATCAGACAATGGCATATTGTAGATTGATTATGATATACTTTCTCTCTGTTGTATCTCTCTGTGTCCTTGTCAGCTATATCAGACAATGGCATATTGTAGATTGATAATGAAATACTTACTCTCTGTTGTATCTCTCTGTATCCTTGTCAGCTATATCAGACAATGACATATTGTAGATTGATAATGATATACTTACTCTTTATTGTATCTCTCTGTGTCTTTGTCAGCTATATCAAACAATGGCATATTGTAGATTGATAATGGTATACTTACTCTCTGTTGTATCTCTCTGTGTCTTTGTCAGCTATATCAGACAATGGCATATTGTAGATTGATAATGGTATACTTACTCTCTGTTGTATCTCTCTGTGTCCTTGTCAGCTATATCAGACAAAGGCATATTGTAGATTGATAATGGTATACTTACTCTCTGTTGTATCTCTCTGTGTCTTTGTCAGCTATATCAGACAATGGCATATTGTAGATTGATTATGATATATTTACTCTTTATTGTATCTCTCTGTGTCTTTGTCAGCTATATCAGACAATGGCATATTGTAGATTGATAATGAAATACTTACTCTTTATTGTATCTCTCTGTGTCCTTGTCAGCTATATCAGACAATGGCATATTGTAGATTGATACTGATATACTTACTCTTTATTGTATCTCTCTGTGTCTTTGTCAGCTATATCAAACAATGACATATTGTAGATTGATAATGGTATACTTACTCTCTGTTGTATCTCTCTGTGTCTTTGTCAGCTATATCAGACAATGACATATTGTAGATTGATACTGATATACTTACTCTCTGTTGTATCTCTCTGTGTCTTTGTCAGCTATATCAGACAATGGCATATTGTAGATTGATACTGATATACTTACTCTCTGTTGTATCTCTCTGTGTCTTTGTCAGCTATATCAGACAATGGCATATTGTAGATTGATAATGATATACTTACTCTCTGTTGTATCTCTCTGTGTCCTTGTCAGCTATATCAAACAATGGCATATTGTAGATTGATAATGGTATACTTACTCTCTATTGTATCTCTCTGTGTCTTTGTCAGCTATATCAGACAATGGCATATTGTAGATTGATAATGGTATACTTACTCTCTGTTGTATCTCTCTGTGTCTTTGTCAGCTATATCAGACAATGGCATATTGTAGATTGATAATGAAATACTTACTCTTTATTGTATCTCTCTGTGTCCTTGTCAGCTATATCAAACAATGGCATATTGTAGATTGATAATGATATACTTACTCTCTATTGTATCTCTCTGTGTCTTTGTCAGCTATATCAGACAATGGCATATTGTAGATTGGTAATGATATACTTACTCTCTATTGTATCTCTCTGTGTCTTTGTCAGCTATATCAGACAATGGCATATTGTAGATTGATAATGATATACTTACTCTCTGTTGTATCTCTCTGTATCTTTGTCAGCTATATCAGACAATGGCATATTGTAGATTGATAATGATATACTTACTCTCTGTTGTATCTCTCTGTATCATTGTCAGCTATATCAGACAATGGCATATTGTAGATTGGTAATGATATACTTACTCTCTATTGTATCTCTCTGTGTCTTTGTCAGCTATATCAGACAATGGCATATTGTAGATTGATAATGATATACTTACTCTCTGTTGTATCTCTCTGTATCTTTGTCAGCTATATCAGACAATGGCATATTGTAGATTGATAATGGTATACTTACTCTCTGTTGTATCTCTCTGTGTCTTTGTCAGCTATATCAGACAATGGCATATTGTAGATTGATAATGGTATACTTACTCTCTATTGTATCTCTCTGTGTCCTTGTCAGCTATATCAAACAATGGCATATTGTAGATTGATAATGATATACTTACTCTTTATTGTATCTCTCTGTGTCTTTGTCAGCTATATCAGACAATGGCATATTGTAGATTGATAATGATATACTTACTCTTTATTGTATCTCTCTGTGTCTTTGTCAGCTATATCAAACAATGACATATTGTAGATTGATAATGGTATACTTACTCTTTATTGTATCTCTCTGTGTCTTTGTCAGCTATATCAGACAATGGCATATTGTAGATTGATAATGGTATACTTACTCTCTGTTGTATCTCTCTGTGTCCTTGTCAGCTATATCAGACAATGGCATATTGTAGATTGATAATGGTATACTTACTCTCTATTGTATCTCTCTGTGTCCTTGTCAGCTATATCAGACAATGGCATATTGTAGATTGATACTGATATACTTACTCTTTATTGTATCTCTCTGTGTCTTTGTCAGCTATATCAAACAATGGCATATTGTAGATTGATAATGGTATACTTACTCTTTATTGTATATCTCTGTGTCTTTGTCAGCTATATCAGACAATGGCATATTGTAGATTGATAATGGTATACTTACTCTCTGTTGTATCTCTCTGTATCCTTGTCAGCTATATCAGACAATGGCATATTGCAGATTGATAATGGTATACTTACTCTCTGTTGTATCTCTCTGTATCTTTGTCAGCTATATCAGACAATGGCATATTGTAGATTGATACTGATATACTTACTCTTTATTGTATCTCTCTGTGTCTTTGTCAGCTATATCAAACAATGGCATATTGTAGATTGATAATGGTATACTTACTCTTTATTGTATCTCTCTGTGTCTTTGTCAGCTATATCAGACAATGTCATATTGTAGATTTATAATGATATACTTACTCTTTATTGTATCTCTCTGTGTCATTGTCAGCTATATCAGACAATGTCATATTGTAGATTTATAATGGTATACTTACTCTTTATTGTATTTCTCTGTGTCTTTGTCAGCTATATCAGACAATGTCATATTGTAGATTGATAATGATATACTTACTCTCTGTTGTATCTCTCTGTGTCCTTGTCAGCTATATCAGACAATGTCATATTGTAGATTGATAATGATATACTTACTCTCTGTTGTATCTCTCTGTGTCCTTGTCAGCTATATCAGACAATGACATATTGTAGATTGATAATGATATACTTACTCTTTATTGTATCTCTCTGTGTCATTGTCAGCTATATCAGACAATGGCATATTGTAGATTGATAATGGTATACTTACTCTTTATTGTATCTCTCTGTGTCTTTGTCAGCTATATCAAACAATGGCATATTGTAGATTGATACTGATATACTTACTCTTTATTGTATCTCTCTGTGTCTTTGTCAGCTATATCAGACAATGGCATATTGTAGATTGATAATGGTATACTTACTCTCTGTTGTATCTCTCTGTGTCTTTGTCAGCTATATCAGACAATGACATATTGTAGATTGATTATGGTATACTTACTCTCTGTTGTATTTCTCTGTGTCTTTGTCAGCTATATCAGACAATGGCATATTGTAGATTGATAATGGTATACTTACTCTCTGTTGTATTTCTCTGTGTCTTTGTCAGCTATATCAGACAATGGCATATTGTAGATTGATAATGATATACTTACTCTCTGTTGTATTTCTCTGTATCTTTGTCAGCTATATCAGACAAAGGCATATTGTAGATTGATACTGATATACTTACTCTCTGTTGTATCTCTCTGTGTCTTTGTCAGCTATATCAGACAATGGCATATTGTAGATTGATAATGATATACTTACTCTTTATTGTATCTCTCTGTGTCTTTGTCAGCTATATCAGACAATGGCATATTGTAGATTGATAATGGTATACTTACTCTTTATTGTATCTCTCTGTGTCCTTGTCAGCTATATCAGACAATGGCATATTGTAGATTTATAATGCTATACTTACTCTCTGTTGTATTTCTCTGTGTCTTTGTCAGCTATATCAGACAATGACATATTGTAGATTGATAATGATATACTTACTCTCTGTTGTATCTCTCTGTGTCTTTGTCAGCTATATCAGACAACGGCATATTGTAGATTGAGAAGGATGCATTAGCAAATGCACTGAAACAAAATAAGAAACAGTTTTAGCCCTTGACATGCTAGGCATATTGCTGAATTTTATCAAAATCATTTTTTCATAAATGATTTCAGGATTACCATTACAGAATCATCCTTTTTTATAATGATGAGGCCAAACATTTTGCAATATCTGATCAAGTTCCAATTTTTTGCATAAACTTTGGAAGCAGATCAGACGCAGCAAAATGCTGTAAGTGGGACAGTAAATATCTCTGCTCTGGCCCTGCGTCGCGGGAGCAAATCGTCAATGTGTAAACAGTCAATATGCAAAGTTCAAATAAACAGGAATGAAATCAGATTACACCCAAGTTTCGCAATGTAGTCTACAGTAAGCATTTTAGATGGAAAAAATGTCTAAGTTCAACAGCCCTCAAAAATGATAAAAAAATATGAAACGTGCACAATATAGGAGGTGCACATCTTCAATATGTGAACAATCATAAGGCAAAGTTTGAATAAAAAGGAATGAAAACTTTTGGAGTTACAGATTACACAAACCTGGCACCCTAAAAAGTTGCAGACGGACAGACAGATGGGAAAAATGTCTCGGTTCAACACCCATCAAAAATGAGAAAAAAACATCAACACCCATCAAATATGAGAATAAAACAATCTCACGAAATAGCAGGTGCACATCTTCAATGTGTGGATAATCATTATGCAAAGTTTGAATATAAAGGAATTAATACTGTTGGAGTTACAGATTACACAAACTAGGCACCCCCTAAGCATTGTGGATGGTAAAAATGTCTAAGTTCAACACTCCTCAGAAATGAGAAAAAAATTATGAAACGTGCACAAAATATAAGGTGCACATCTTCAATATGTGAACAATCATTAGGCAAAGTTTGAATAAAAAAGAATGAAAACTTTTGGAGTTACAGATTACACAAACTAGGCACCCCCTAAGCATTGCGGATGGAAAAATGTCGAAGTTCAACACCCCTCAAAAATGAGAAAAAATTATGAAATGTGCACAAAATAAATGGTGCACATTTTCAATATGTGAACAATCATTAAGCAAAGTTTGAATAAAAAAGAACGAAAACTTTTGGAGTTACAGATTACACAAACTTGGCACCCTAAAGTGTTTTGGACGGACAGACGGAGGGACGGACGGATGTATGGACGGATGGACGACCAGATGGACGGAGTGGACTCACTACTAGACCTTCTTTCGCTAAAACGACGCAGGTAAAAATCATGTCATTTCTGTTTTGCTACAATGCTTGGATAAAATGGAAGACTTCTTTGTTTGTGACAGTAAAGAGCTGTTTTTCTCGTTGTTTTGGTAATGGTATCCATTAATCCATACCCCCTTGATACCCTACTGTCGTCCAGATCAAATGGTGCCATACTGTTTTCTTAAAAATCATACCTTGGGGAAGCCTCTGTGGCAAAATTTGAAGCGATAAATGCTGAAGTAGACTGTATGGACGAGCTCACTGGAAATTTTGTGACAGAAAGTTTCTTCAAAAATATGAACAGTTTTTGATCAATATGATATTAAGTGATTCAGAATAAATAGAGCTAGACTGATGGATGAAAACAATTTTCAAAAATTAGAGAAATGGCAATTTACTTATGAAAAGAAAACAATTGTCCATATAGTGTATCATCACATAAACATGTGATTCCACTCCCTGATTAATTTGCTCACATTTTCGCTCAGATATTCTTACCACAAATTAGTAATACCCAAAAGAAAAACAGATTAAGAATGAGAGTAGAATACTTTTTATTTATCATAATAAGATGTCACTGTTTTTCAGCAAATAACGTCATGTCATAAATAATGTTATGATCAATGCATCTTACATTAATTGAACTTGCCAAAGGCTTGTTTAATAAATTTCTTCAGAAATAATCACATGTGTAAGACTCTATATATTTGAAACAAGATCATTTAACAGATACAAGTGATGATCAAAAAGTTCTCGGCCCTTTTGTACTGTGGGTTATGATGGAATAAAATTTTGGCCAATACTTTTCAATATAATATCCCTTCAACGCAATGCACTTAGACAATCTCTGTTTGAATATCTTATCCCTTCAAGGAAGGCCTTTTCCTGGTCTCCAAGTACTCATTTACTGCCCCTTTGACGCCTTTATTACTTACATACGTGTACCACGAAGATAGAATTTCAGTTTTGGTGACAAATTGAATACAGAAGGAGTCATATCAAGAGTATAAGAGGGATAAGGAAGGATTTCAACACATTCCACAATAAGCCGATGACAACTTGTGACGTGTGGGCAGGAGGTTGTGCCCCAGGAGCAGAGCACCGCCAGTCAGGTTTCCTCACCTCTTTCTTGTGATTTGCTCCTGTAGCCACCTCAATTTACCTGCATAATAATCACTGTTGATCGTGCTGCCTTGCTAAAGATCATCACAATCATCATCACCCACTGACTATCCTAAAAGATGGAGGCCATCACCTTCCCTGCTAAATGAAACCTCTTTAATTTCTAAGGAGGAGGTGAGTCAGTGTGCTTCCATTGTTTGCCCTTCAATTTTGACTCTGGGTCAAAATGTTCAGCTCATGCCTCATCTTGGGTTATAGCTCGCTCCATAAAATGCCTAGAAATATCTAGAAGATTCCTTTTCTGATCATTTGTCAACATTAGTGGCACCCATCTTGCTGAAACCTTAACATACCTTCATGAATTTCCTTGGGAGGCATTCCTTTCTTACAGAAGGTCTTGATAGCTGCTCTGGTTTCAAGTTTTTCCATTTTGCAAATGTGTCACATCCTCCTCGCCTAAAATTGCTTCGCATAAGCAACCAAGCATGTGACCGACTGAAATAAATCTCACAGAAGCATATCAGTCTGAGAACTTTTCTCCATAAGCTGTAGTTTATCACATGACATTTAAAATGTGTTTTATCGCCATCAAAGTTTGTTTTATTCAATGAAATTTTGCATTGTTGACAGGGATGTTGTCATGAAGTTACTCGTTCCCACCAAATGTGTTAGGTAACGTGTGGTCATGACATTATTTATGACATGACCGTATCCACTGCATACCCATAATGTCATAACACCAAAAATCATACTCACTTACTTTTTTATGTGTTGAGATGCAATGGCTCTGGTGAGACTGAATCTTTGCGTATGCTCATCTGAGCCCATGCTGCTTGCCTTGTGACAAGTGCCAAAATATTATGTTGTCACGCAGCCTCAAGATAATAAAGCTTGTTTGAATATCATTTTCTTCTGATTTCTCAACTAATACGAATGGTGTTGGTACTCAATGATACTCAATATAACCGTAGATACACGTAACAGCTATTGTATTTTAACATAACAGATTGACACTGTTTATTTTGCAATAGCACAATCTAAATGAATGAGATATATACTAGCCAAAAGTTCTAACCGGCCACCTGCATTTTATTAATGTTTTTCAAATCGTAAAAGTGCATGACTATTTTTTTTTTTTTTGCATCTCGAAATTGACAGACGTGTCGTGTACACTTGGCAGTGAAGATATTGAAAAAAATGTCCAACAGTACATGCAGGATGCTAACTTCAATAGTGGTACCCCCATTTTCAAAATCGCATTTTGGCACAATTTGTGAGTCCTGACATTTTGAATAACCCCATTTCATACGTAAAACGTTTTGATTTCAAAAGCCAAATACATATTGAACACTAACGTTCTGAAATGAACACTTCATCTGCATAAAACTCGTTGCTATTGGCTAAAGTGTCAAAAATTACCCCACCATCCAATGCAATCTTTTGAATTTTGAAATATTTGGCAAGGCCTCCCAGATACAACTTAAGGAGTTTTGCTTAGCCGTTTTCTGCTATCGATGACTGATACGTTTGCCTATTCGAGGATGCAAATGAAGTTGATATAGTCCTTATAGCTTTTTCCGTAAATGGATAAAACACACGAGGCTGGTTAGAACTTTTGACTAGTATATATATATATATAATTACCTGTCAAAGGTTAGATAAATGATTAACATCCAAGGATTTGATGACCCCATGAACAGAAACAGTCCTCCAGCCAGTATTTTCCAAATGAAACTGTACTGTATGATCTTAGAGTAACCAAAGTGACTCACCATAGGAGTGCCAAGGATCACAAGAGTCTGTAATAACGTAGCAAGTAAATAGTCAGGGTTCCCACAGAAATACAAAAAAACACAATTCCATGATTTTCAATGATCAGCAATGTAATTTCCATGACTATTTAATGCACAGCCTCCAACCTCCCCTTTTAGCAGCATCTTCAGCAAACTGAGCATAAATGCGAAATTCATCAACAACAACATGCATGTAGACAGATCATTCATACATTTTGAAATAATTAAAACTTGAAACCGCCAGTAGCCAAAAAAACTAGCTGTCAGACACACAAGTGTCAGACAGCTAGTATTTTGGCTAATGGTGGTTTCGTCAAATTATTTCACAAAATTCTATGATTTTTCCAAGATTATTCAAGTGTGTGTTTTTTCAAATTCTATGATTTTTCCATGCATGGAACTTTCCAGGGTTTTCCGTGATTTCAAGAGCTTGTGGGAACCCTAAATAGTGCATTTATAAAATGGGAAAAGGTTAGATATGGTACAATAATAAGATCGAAATAAACAATAATAATCAAGGTTAATTTGTGAATATTTGTGAATATTTGTGAATATTTTCTTATGCATCATTATAGTCTGAGGGCTGCAAAGCTGGACTGGAATTTTTCCAATCGTTCTGGTAGGAAATATTCATTTCTACCAGGTGATAGTATCACTATATAGAAGTCAAATAAAGGTGGATGCCAGAAACAGAAGTGGTGCAGATTTTTATCAGGCCACATTTCATTACCCCACCCACTGAAAATCTACAGAAATATAAATATGTGAACATTCAAGCACCAATTCAATTTGTATGGAGTATATTGACTTCTCATGGATTTATATGAAAATTAAACACGAAATTAATGAAACAATTCAATCAAAAAAGTAGTTTTATCTTGATTTATATGTTCTAGGAGATGATGCATGGATAAGTTAGGGGGCTTTCATACAAACCAAACATCTATTTGTCTTTATCCACATCTGAACTAAGGGTGAGGTTTGCGCCGTGAAACCGGTTTAAGCACTTCAGTCAGAATTTTTTACTGAATATTCAAAGGCGGTATGTCTTTTGTGTATGACTTGTATTATTTATGTCTTGTGTTTGTCATTGTTTCGTGTCTGTTCATTGCTGCCTTGTGGTCACCTGCTGGAAAAGTGCTGACCTCTTGGCTCTCGTTTGTGATGTTTGATTATGGTTTTGTTACTTTCCTATGCGGTATCCTGGGTCAGGTAAGGTACTTGATTGTATCGATTACAGGTCTTTGCCAACTTTCTTACTTGTACTACATTCGTTGAATTAATGTTGCCCCACCCAAGACATTTTTCATATAGTTTTTGTTTTGTAATAATGACAAATTAATACCATTTTATACTTTTGTGTTTGGGTTATGATGAGAAATAATTAACGGCAGTTGCAAAAGTTAACTGCATTGTATAACACTAAGATTTTGCCTATCCAATACCCAACCCATAATGAGATACAGGCTCCTCTATGCGAATATATTTTCATTATCAATGTTTGTTTCATGGTGGGTAACAAGTTATAAGTCCCAGTTTACTCCAGCTGGAAAGTAAAGGCTGGTGGTCATACTCTCTGCTATAATTGGTTTCAATTCAACTTCGACCATCTAGAAATAAGGTTACTTGTTTTGCTCTGGTTTTTATTGGGATGATAGTATAATTAAGCATTTAATGTAGTTGCCAGTAATGTTTTTTGTACACAGAAAATATTTATATTACATGGGACTGTACATGAATCATACATAAATTACAGTCTATGTATACATACCAATTACCAAATATAAGTATGTCACAAAAACATTACTCTGTCTGTCTGGCCACCAAGATAACGCATGAAATATCCATATATATGAAAACATGCAGAGCGTGCACTTTATAATAGTATTGGTCCTTAGACTGGCTGTATAGACCCCCAGAAATAAATGACAGACATGAGCTCTCTTGCAGTTGCAGTGATCGCGAGTAAGAGTTGGGTAACGTGTTACCATTTAAATGACTTAAATGATGCCATTAAATATTATAGAGCATTCTAATTCCTAGTTTTTACGATGTGACTGACTGTTTATTTACTTGTCTTCATACAAGGAATTATTAATAGACTGAAATGTGTACGTGCTTCTAATCTGTATGTTACATATGGATATTCGCAGTTACAAACGTTATATCTTTAAGGTCATGCTATATGTTAATAGGTTATACCAATTGACTTTACTTTATCAAAGGTCAAATCTTATCAAATTTCAGATTTTTATGAATAAAAAGGTAGTGTCTTGCTATTTTTTCCTAATACAATAGATAAAGCTAAATAAGGTGAAAGTGGCTCAGGATATGCAAATGTAATTTTATAAATTACCATGAATTCATGCGAATTAGAGGGTTAAATCTTTATGATTGCTCTTTTTTCAATAGAAATAAGATATTGTTGCTTCAAACGTTATGCCATCAGTTAAAGTGACCGAGCTAAAGACAAGTGTAACTAATAATGTTAGCCTGAAATATCAAAACCGCCGTTATTTGGTTAATTATAGTTTTTATTTACCACCATATATTGCTATGGGTTTCACTTATAGTAGGTACATGCTTTAACTATAGTTCAGAAGAATATTTTACTCATTTACATTCTTTTGATGAGAGCAACAAATTGGCATTTTGAAATTTCGCTGTGATGTTGGATGCACATACGTTCACAACAAACGTCCTACATGCCCTTACCCTCTACAAATAAACATTTTAAATGCTTGTTTGTTCGAGTTGATGCTATTTGTCCCTGTGTACAGTTTTTCAGTCATTCTGAGAGGGCTTACTGAGTTAAACCAGTGCAAAGTATAGAGTAAACCTATCCACAATGTAAGTTAGGGTATGAGTAATGGTAGGGTACGAGTAAGGTAGAGTTTAGTAGATAGCCTAAATCCACCAAAGTAACAGCAATTCTCTCCATTAAGGTATCTTTTCGTAAACCACTGGACCGAACTCAACCAAATTCGAAAAATGAATGACTTATACTAGTAAGGCATGTAAGGACCAGTTCATGTGCCCCCAACCCATCCCACTAGAGGTCCTGGGAGAGGGTTAAAAATATCAGAAGTGTGATGATATGGGATGGTGTACATGGATTGTGTAATTCTAATTCCTTTTAAATTGGACACAAAAGAATGTATATATGGATTAAACGTTCAAGATGTGAATAAGACTGTTAAATAAACATTAAAGTTCATTGAGCATTTACATTTATCAAAATCAGTTGCAATAGGAAATAATCATCTTAATTTCATGCAATAGTCATATAACATTATGTGTAAGGTATTTCACATTTTTCACATTAAGGAAATTTAATTAAATTCAAACAGAGCTTTAAGCATGTTTTGTAGTATGGCCGATGCTTTTTTCTTTGATCTTTGCCGATGTTTAAATCAGACGAAGGAGGAGCTTAAAACTGTACTCTAACTTCCAATTTTAGTTGAACAGCGATGTAGGCGGGAACTTCCTTAACTAGCGACAAATTTACCCGTATGTAAATGTAATATAATTGACAGCTTCGGCCGGATGCAGGGAGGAGCGAATGTAAATTTCGTCAGGTGTCAGTAACACGTGTTTATTTGCGCCTGCGCCATACTACAAGCTAGATAAAGGATTCTTCCTCCGCTTTCTGTTTAAACCGCTCGGTGGGCTAAGCCCACCTCATGGTTTAAACAAGAAAGCCTCGGAAAAGCATCCTTTATCTATTACTTAAATAACTATTAAGATAGATGTTTTATAAGGGAGCAATCTAACTTATTTATTGTGATTTTAATATCCGCAATATTCAATGTGCGTTATGCATTGTAGCTATGTATCAACATTTAAAATATCTGAATCAAAAGCTTGATAAAGCAGCAATTTGATAAAGCTAATTTAACTTAATAATGTTTGGATCAGTTTGTTACAAAAAAGATTTAAGAAATGCTCAGGAAAGACTAAGAACGAAATACTGGAAACAAGGGCAATGAAATTAAACTTGAGTTAGTGTTGTGTATGTTGTGCATGTCACTAAAATATTTGCAAATATATATTATTGAGATGTATCTTAAATTATTCTGCCTTTAGCAGAGTTGGGGTAATTAAAATAGTAATTGTAATTAATTGTAATTTAATTACATTTTCTAAAGTATTCCTTGCAAATATTAACCTGATCCTGGCCTTTATCATTAACATAATTTCACAGTCGATTGAGCATCTAAATATATCTTCGGCGTTCATCGTATGTTCAAATACGGAAATGCGCGTGATACTTTATAGCACAGTAAATGTATATACCGCTATAAGGATCAATTTCCCTATCAGTTACCTGAGTGGCTAAGTGGGTAGAACACGTTAATATATCACATATATATTTTTAAGCACTGCGTTGTAAGTTCGAATCCCATACATAACATTTATTTGTAACTAATTTTTTTCTCATTTATTTTTTCTCCTTTTTGCAATATGGTTTATCCATTTTATTCAATTTGATCTGTTTGGTGACAACAGCATTCTCACGTCGGATCCGTAACATTGTATCTTTGACTCTCGCATGTCACCTCTTCAGTTTGCGACATTAGATTTCCTACAATGTGGCATTTTGACATAAAAAGACACAGGTGAGTCTGTGGAGCCTCCTTTTAAGAATAGAAACTCTAAACGCTGTTCATCAGTAGAATATTCAAGCGATTGGCAAAGGCTAATCTAATCTGATCATAGTGTGCTTATGCGCAGGCTGGTCTGAGCCTTTGCATATCGCGCATACCACATTGTTGGAAATCTCATGTTGTGGATGGGAGCACAGTGGCTCAGTGGTAGAGTGCTTGAGCGGGTTTGAGCCTCTCCGGCGTCACTGCCTTGTGGTCCTTGAGCAAGACACATTTATCCTAGCTTAGTACTGGTTCAACCCAGAAAGACCCATCCCAGTTTAATTGAAAGATTGTTGATGGGACGTAAAGAATCAAATCAAACAAACAAATCATGTTGTGGCTCATATATGGACCTCCTTGATGCTCTTTATAGAAATGCTCCAACGAGCTATAACTGATTTATTTTGCTTTAGAGCCAAGAGCAGGGGTGTTTCTTTGTTTTTAAGGCGAAATCGCAAACTAAACTCTAACTCCCAGCATCAAGAAGTTGTCATTCAATATATTTTCAAAGAAAGCATGAACTTACAAAGTATTGTGCTTAAGTGCATTTCTTTCACAACGTAAAAAGGAAATTAAAAAAATAAAAGTGGGGTCAGGCAGGATTCGAACCCATAATTTACGTATTTGGTGTTATGTGGACTTACCACACGACTACAGTGAAAAGTACATCTTTTGGAGCTATCGACGGATATTATAGCAATTGCACCAAGACGTTTATTTCCGTTATTGCTCGGAACATATCGATTGCACACGATCCATCACGAAAAAATATATATTCAGTGTTATAACTGTAATAATTTATTCACGCATAAAGGTCAGGATCAGGTTAATATTGTAGAGGTATAATTACATGGAATTGTAGTTAAGACATTTCTTTAATTGCAGTAATTGAATGTAAATAATTATATGGTCTAAAATGGGAGTAAAAATACTTTCAATTACTTTTTTTTATTGTTATGGACTTCAATCAGCAAAGATTATAATAGACACTGTAAATACTGCTATAAGAATAGTTCTTGGGCTTTGTAAATGAATATCATTTGCTGCGCTCAATGCATAAAATACATTAAAGGATAAATGCAGCATGAAACAAATGAGAATTGTATAAGTCATGCTAGTATAGACATAAACTAGAATAAAGCAATTTTACCACAGGCACCTCTAGTCCTCTACTATTTTGAAAGCATCCTTTTTTTAAGCAAATTATATATTCTTTGTTCATCTGCTTAAATGATATATGGCTTTGTGACAATCAAAGTTACCAAAACAATTCAAGAACATAAAAGATGTGAAGATATCAACAATAGTTTTTACTCCGACAATGGTGTTGGTTAGTGATTTAACTCCTTGAAGGCATTTTGTTAAGTTTTCACACCTAGGATCAACTCACTCGTATGCTAAGGTCCACGACCCAATCTACCCACTCCGTAAACTGCTCATTTGCCATTTTCAATAACAACAACAATAATAATAATAATAATAATAATAATAATAATAATAATAATATTAATTATAAAATGTAATTCAGAAAATCAAATTGGATTTCACTCATTCAGTGAACCAGGGTCCTATCATTGTTGGTATAATAACAATGAAAAAATAAAAAAAGATGTTCCAGTGGTGACCGAACTAGCGACCTCTGCTTGTAAAGCTAGCATTTCATCATACTAGTAATATTTTAGTTTGTCACTATCTGATATTTCCTTTTGTATTTATTTGCCAATTTTCATATCTCATCGAGCCACACAGATTTTTTATCAACGCTTTTTTAAACAGTTATTCTCTGGCATTTAAGCTAGTTTTACCAAACAAGTTCCATAGTTTATCTTCCACAGTTGTAAGTCTTTTCTCAGGCCAATGTGTATTCTTGAACTTTGTTCTGCGGTTAACAGCTAGATTGAGAACTCTGGCAATTTACCCCCAAAAATAAAATGATAATTTCTGTTTTTTCTCTTGCGTGATCATGTCATCAACCACAAAAAACAACAACTGATTTTATACATTTAATTTATAAGTTGTATCACTTCATATTAAATGCAAGAAGTCCTCAAAATAAAATCAACCTAATAGACATATACTCAGTAAAACAATTGAAGGACATTTCGATTCAATTTCGTTCCTAACAATCAATACATTAAAAACTAAATTAATCATGCATGCATTTTATAGTTCCAGATATCAGCAATCAAAATGGATGCTTGATTTCGGTCACGCTTCAATGGTTGGAGTGCAGTACACGTCCAAAAGGTGCTACCCTATATAGTGAAAAGTTACAAACATTAAAATGATTGAAACCCATTTTAATTGTTGATATCCCTAAATGCCCAGCTCCAAAATCATTGAGAGTATGACACCTAGTTCTGTAGATGTTGTTAGTGCTTTACCACCAATATTTTGTCAGATTGGCTTGGGTATGCCATCTCTGTAATTTTTTGTTAAGAATTTGTCGCGCTATAAGGAGCAATGGCTGATAAAATGGGTGTGAACTTTTGCCTGTGGTCGGAATTAGAACATAAGCAATGACCAGCTAAAGGTTGCAGCAAACAATATGAACGCTTATTCTTTTGCTAGTGAAGTTTGGATTAAAAGGGCAGGTACATTTGGTGTGGTACTGTACATAACCAATAACCCAAAAAATTCAGTTTCATTTAGCTATATTGCATATTGATAGTTCTATCAGATACAAAAATAATTTGTTTGGAAATTATTTTCTCAAATGTTATAAAAATAAGAAAAAGGGCAAAGCCCAGGAATCGATACAATCAAATTAATTGTAATATCCTTCAATTCTTTTTCGGAGTATATGTATATTGAATTAGAATGCCAAGGTTACTCAGACTTTTTAGGAGCTTTTAACTCATTTCAAATATCTCTGAAATTAAAATCTGATGAAGCTATCTAAGTGGAAGTGAAATGTTATTGTAATGTAATTAATTATATTTGGCAAAGTAATTGTCTGTTATTGCAGTGGCTCAGTAGTAGAGTGCTTGACCGAGGGGCCGTGTGTTCGAGCCTCACCGGCGTCACTGCGTTGTGGTCCTTAAGCAAGACACATTTATCCTAGCTTAGTACTGGTTTAACCCAGGAAGATCCATCCCTTTTTAACTGAAAGATTGTTGATGGGATGTAAAGAATTAAATCAAACAACATCAAAAATTTATTATTTTGCTCAAAAGCCATGTAATTTTAGCTGTAACTTAATTGAACAATTTCCAATTCAATTTTAAATAATTAATAACTTTTTCAAAATAATTGACACTAAGTTTGGCATTTAGTATTTGGGAATTTCTCAGATCTGATCTAATCCTGTTACATTTTACAGCAGACCTTTATGTTTAAGTATGTTAAGTGACACTTCTGATATGCAGTTTTTACAATGTAAAATGTACACTGATTTAGAGTCTTTAACTGGCACATAATATAAAATAGAAAAATAGCATATTTGCAGTATCTTGAAGACAAATCAATTTTTCTATTACAGATAAATTCAAAGTATGGGCTCTTTGCAATTGATAAAGCTTAAACAACATGGAGGAACTATTTAAAACTTAGATGTCCATTTTGCTACGTTTTATGTAAATATATAAAATATATAATGTACATAACACAATGAAGGGTCCAAAATAACTTTCAAAAAGGTACCCTACAATATATGATGATTCTATGGTTAACCAAGTAAACTTGATTTCAAAATCAGTGAGATAGATGTGTGTTTTTGAACGTCGTGACGTCTATGTACGCGTCATAGTGCACGTCATTGTCTAAATGTACGAAACGTTATTAACTTGAAACATAATTTTAAGGAAAACACAATTAAAATACTTAGGAGAATAAATAACGACAGAAGTGGTAATTGAAAAATTGAAAGTTATTTTTCTGCGTTTTACTGAGGTATGAAATGTCGTTTAAATTACATCTAATTTTAGCATAAGTGAAACGCAGAAAAACAACTTTCAATTCTTAAGTGTACGACACGGTATCTTTTAATTCTCTGATTTTTTTTTCAACATGATAAAGCCTCTGGCTACACCATTGCATCCAATTGATAAAGGTATCAAATTCCATTAGACATGAATGGGTTAACTGAAAAGTCTTCAGCTGAAAATTATTGCAAACAGTTTGGAGCATCAGATCTGTCCTATCTCCAAATTGTATGACACTCTGATCGTATATCAGAACGATTGTTTTGTAAAAAATAGTGAGTATGATCAGGAAATACCACAATCACAAACCGCAGACAACCCCATGGCCTTGGAGGAAGAGCCGCTCAACCATCACGAGACACCAGGAAGACAAATTAAGCAAAGCAACCAGCTCTCTCTTCCCCATCAAGATGATTGCAATACTAGGATGGACATAAAGTAACGTACAACAAAACATAGTACAATTACAGACTCCCACAATGGGAGTAACAATTAACAAAAAGTCAACAACAACAGAACCACCGCCTTAGAACGGACAGCAGTCTAAGCCACCAGGGGGCTTTAATGCATTTTACTGGTACCAAATCTTCGCACTAGATTCTGCTGTAAGTTTGTTTTACATAAATCTACAAATGACCAAAACACATTCAAAACCTGGATATAACATATGGTCTGGAAAAGTGTAGATCCAGATCAAGCATTCTCTAGGAAAGTCTTCTAATTAGGAATGATCCTGCTACGCAATCAATGGTCATTGTACTTGCCTGTGAAAGTATCCTTGTTCCTCCATAAAAGCTGCTTCTTGTGAATTCAGATATGGCTATTTTCGATATCAGTTGATCACAAAAAATCGCCAGAAATCCACCTAGAAAACTCCTATGAAATTCTTGAAGAAAGTTACAGGAGACAAAAGCTAAAAAGTCACGATTAAATAAAACTTGTTTAGTTAAGGCTATATATGAGTATTTCTGACTTTTTTCTTTAACAGGTTCTCCTTTATCCATCTTTTGCTGATTTACCATTTCTTTTTCAGTGTGTGCGTGCCTCCCTGTATAAATCATTAACGAACTGCTGACAATAGCAATCATAACAGCCAGAACTTGGAACATGGTAAAGTTATCAAGCTGCTGTGAGAAATGTTGGAGTATAAAGACGCTTGATGATCCCAATAAACTACCTATCTGGTTGTAGCGCACCATCTTCAGGCGGACTTCATTGTCTTTTGTCATCTCTGTGAACAGACAGCAAGCAGCAAGACCAACATAAGTAAACATTGTGTCCCAGAAGCATAGAGCAACAATTAAATGAAGACCAGTTAGCCAAGGTTGGGCGCCATCTATACTCCCCCATGGGAACCAAGGAACAATAAACGATAGAGCAAACAGTGGACCACCATAGAGAACACTTTCTCGTCTAGTTCTAGTAAAGGCGAAGTTTGTACTGTCTTGTAGATAAGCAAACAATGGATCATTTACAGTATTCCACACCATGTACAGAACCTTAAACGACAGAATTAATTATTTTACTAACACACTAATACTAAACCGATAAAGAATGAGTAAATGACGCAATGGCACACTCTGACTATACACTTTTATAGGTTTATCTCTCTTTACAGTGAGATGAGACAGTCCCTTTTTATCCGTCATAAGGTTTTATTAAAGTGTTGGTACAATCCAATTCATTTTCCAGTTGACCTGTCCGCCAGCAATGCACCGGGCAGGTAGACACAGTGTTCAGTATATTTTGGTTCAAATTTGGCTTCATTGACGGACTTCTCGAAGTACTGTGCACTATTGGAAAACTAAAGGACCTGAAGGCCCTGAAGCGCTCACCTGATCTCCTTAATAATGTTAAAATAGGTCAAGGTCAACTAAGGCTTAACATTCAAACATTTTGTTTTACCATATATGGGCAGTGGCCATTTTGATCAAGTGACCTAAAAATAATATCATAATTATCTTGTTTTATCTACTAAATTCTCCATATGAAATTTGAGTTCAAACAGCCCAGTGAACTCTGAGAAAAATATGCTTAGATAAGTATAAGGCAGTCCAATATAAGAGGCCTTGGATGAAAGGTCAAAGGTCAGCTTGACCTTTGGTGCTTATATAAAACCAGTGTCTCAATAGGTTTAGCATTTTTCGCAAGTATTATGATTTCCGCTTAAACAGTTTTATAGAAAAATGAACATTTCAAGATTTTTCCAATATAAAAGCATTAGGTCTTCAAATTTGGTCTTGGCGTAAAAAAGATCAAGGTCAACCCAGATTCATCAATTGTGAAAACCTGGTAGGGCCCAAATCCCCAATGCTATATACCAAGTCCCAAGGCCATTATCCTTTTGGTTCCAGAGTAGAAGATATTTAAAGAGTTTTTACCTTATATGGACATGGCTGCCATCTTGGTAATATGACCATTAAGATTTGGTTCAAATTTACTCCACTCACCTTAAGAAGTCTCCATATGAAATTTGAGTTCAATTGGCCGAGTGGTTTCTGAGAAAACTGTGTTTTAATATATTATTGGGCCTCCAATATGAGTGACCTTGGCTAAAGGGTCAAAGGTCAACCTTGACCTTTGGAATTGCCTCTTAACATATATAAAGTGAGAACAATGACTTTGGCTTCAACAGTATTAAAAAATCAACTTTAAAAAAATCCAATTTAAATGCATAAGGAAGCAAATTTGGCCTTCATGTTAAGTAGGTCAAGGTCACCATAGGATCATCATTTGAACAAACTTGGTAGGCCCCGCATCCCAAATGTTACAAGCCAAGTCCCAAGGTCATCCGCCTTCTGGTTCTGGAGAAGGTTTTTAAAGGGTTTTTACCATATATGGACATGTCGGCCATCTTGGTCATATGACCAAAACAATTTGCATAAATCTTAGCCAACTTATTGTAAGGAGTCTTCACTTGAAATTTGAGTTCAATTGGACTAATGGTTTCTGAGAAAACCATGCTTTAATATATTGATGGGACTCAAATATGAGCGGCCTTGGCTGAAAGTTCAAAGGTCAACCTTGACCTTTGGAACTTATTTATAGCCATTGTCACATTAGATAAAACATATCAAGTGAGAATAATGACTTTGGCTTAAATAGTTTTCAAAAAATCAACTTTTCAAAAAAATTCCCCATTTAAATGCATATGGAAGCAAATTTGACCTTGACGTTAAGCAGTCTGTTCTGGGTCCACGCTGTTTGCTTCTATACTTAATTAGCATTCTCCCTAAGAATCATGCAGATGGTGATAAGTGACTAGTCACAGAAATCAATAATTTTTCCTCTATTTAATCAGACTTGTTGAAAAACTTTCACAAAACAAAGCATTCCCTTTTTCTGACAGTGGTTGCCATGGAAACCGGAAATTAAGATTTCCTGGAGATTGGCCGAGAGTTGCCCAAGGAAAATTGTGAAATTGACACTTTCAGGCTGGCTTTTGTGATACTTGTTTTATTTTGATTACATTCACTGCTGGCTCCCTTTAGAGGACCACATTAGTTGTACACAAAATTTTAGTGAAAAATGAAATATGCCGTTTGTATTGTGTTGCCTAGCAACAAATGTGACACCATGGAAACCAATTTTCAGAACACTAAAAATAGACCATTTTCAAATGCGATTATCTTTTTACAGCAAAGCTGTATATGAACGACATATATAGTGTCTAAATAACCAATGTCTGGTTTACAAATGCCATGAATAAAAAAACTCAAAATGTTTATAATTTTTGTTTCCATGGCAACGGAACTAACTGACCGTCAGAAATTTTACAAAATAATCCAATTTCAAAGCAAATTATCTTGCTTATGCAAACAGAAGTATGGATAATGTATACACATTCTGGCAAGTCCACATCTAATGAACAAAATCCAAAAACTGAAAATAATCATATTATTTAAATATAGGTTACCATGGCAACCAAACCATCAGATAGTCCGTGATTTTGCGAAAAACAAGCATTTTCAAAGCAAAATATCTCCCCTAAACAAAGGATTCGATTGTTTATTCATGTACACATTATGTAACTTGTACCTGATTTTCAACATCAAATTCAAATTAACAAATGAATTATCTCAATTCATGTTACCATGGCAACCAAAACATCATACCATCAGCGATTTCACAAAAATGGCATATTCAACGAAAAGGGCATATTCAAAGCAACCTATCTCCTTCCAGCACGACAGAATATGAATAATTTTAAACATATTTTACATAATATATATATGCAATACAAACACAAAATAAAAGTTTTTAAAATTCCTGACAATAGTTACCATGGCAACAGGAATTGCCAAAAACAGTTTTACTCTGTAGCAAAGAAACATTACGAAAAATGAATTTTGCCCAAGGAAAATGTGAAATTGACACTTTTCAGACTGGCTTTGTGATACAAGTTCTTTTGATAACATTAACTACAAGGTCTGTTTAGAGACCCACATTAGTTGTACACAAAATTTTAGTGAAAATGAAAAACATGCCATTTGTATTATGTTCCCTAGCAACAAATGTGTCACCATGGAAACCAATTTTCAAAACTCTAAAAATTAACCTTTTCAAATCTGAATAAACTTTTTTACAGCAAAGCTGTATATGATCGACATATATAGTGTCTAAATAACCCATGTCTGATTTACAAATGCCATGAATAAAAAAGCTCAAAATGTTTATAATTTTTGTTTCCATGGCAACGGAACTAAATGACCGTCAGAAATTTTACAAAATACTCCAATTTCAAAGCAAATTATCTTGTTTCTGTAAAAAAAATATGGATCATGTAAACACATTCTGGCAAGTCTACATCTGTTTAGCAAAAAGGAAAAAAAGGAAAATAATGAAATTATTAGAATATAGGTTACCATGGCAACCAAACCATCAGATACTCAGTGATTTCACCAAAAAAGAGCATATTCACAGCAAAATATCTCCCTTAAACAAAGGATCAAATTGATTATTTATGCACATATTATGTAACCAGCACCTAATTATCAACACCAAAATCAAATTTACAAATGAATTATCCCAATTCATGTTACCATGGCAACCAAAACATCATACCATCAGCGATTTCACAAAAATGGCATATTCAACGAAAAGGGCTTATTTAAAGCAAATTATCTCCTTCCAGCATGACATCATATGAATAATTTTCAACATATTCGATATAATCCACATCTGTTATACAAATACAAGAAAAAATAGTTTTAAAAACTCCAGATTAGAGTTACCATGGCAACAGGATAAATGTTTTACTCTATGGCTAAGAAATATTGCAAAAACTCAGATTTGCCCTAGGAGAAATGAGAAATTGACACTTTTCAGACTGGCTTTTGTGATATGAAATTTATTTTAATTACATTTACTACTAGCTCTGTTTAGAGGACCACATTAGTTGTATTCAAAAAGTTAACTAAAAATGAAATATGCAAACTGTATTGTGTTGCCCAGCAACAAACTTGTCACCATGGAAACCAATGTTCAGAATACTAAAATTGACCATTTTCAAATCTAAATATCTATTTACAGCAAAGGTGTATATGAACGATACATTTAGTGCCTAAATAACCCATGTTTGATTTACAAATGCCACGGAAAAAAACTCAAAATGTTTATAATTTTGTGTTTCCATGGCAACGGAACTACCTGACCATCAGAAATTTTACAAAAATACTGCAATTACAAAGCAAATTATCTTGCTAGTGCAAACAAAAAATGCATAAGGTATACACACTCTGTTTAACAAAAACGAAAAATTGAAAATAATGCAATCATTTGAATGTAGGTTACCATGGCAACCAAATCATCCATGTTGTTGTTGTTTTCAAAGTATATTTTCCCTTATGCAAAGAAGTATTAAAAAAACATATACATTTTAGATTAACAAACTCAATTTTGCTAACATTTTAAGGGTTCATTCACAATCACCCAAAAACAATAAATCTTTGTTCCGTTATCTCAGTTTATTGCTCGTTGCCATGGTAACCAACAAAGAAGAATTTGGCCTAAAATTGCCAAAAAAATGTAAAAAGACAGTGTTGCACCTTCACATACCCAATAACACACAATTTTTGATTGTGATCTTTATACACTGAAGCATTATAGCTAAAAGGAAGATTTAAAAAGATATACAAAATATGATTTTCGTACATGTTATGCGAGACTATCAAAGGTGGGTGGGGTAACCAAGTATGGAAAACCCTTTTTAGACATTTTCGAACTGATACAGTCACTTTCCCCGCCTACTAAGAGGCGCATACAGTTATTGATAAGTTCGAAATGGTATTAAGCTTTCAAAAAATAAAAGAACATACGTGGGGTCTACCTCTCTCTAGTCTTAACCATGGAAAGAATAGCTGTACCATACAGAAAATAAAAAAAAACTTGTTTTGGCTTCAAAGTTATAAAATCCTTTTAAATTGATTTATCCAAAACTTGTACTAAAATTTTATACTCAACTATCTTTAGGCACATTAAATTTTGTAATATAGAAACTAGGTGGACCAATTCTAACCACTATAAAATGCAATTAATTTCATTTCCATTCTTTAAAAGGCTTGAGATTGTTTCCATGGTTACAACCAGAAGCAGGTAAAACCTGATTCATGTTTGTACAGTTTATGAAGCTCAAAGGTATTACGTATTGACGCGAATTGGCAGTATTCAAATATGTCAGCATTGCTGCCACTATTTGGGAATTTGGAGTACTTGCTAAAAATTATTAAAATAAGTTTTTGTTATGTATCTGATTACCCAATCGACTTTAAAGGTCTGTAATTGTTACAAAATACTAAAATTATTAAGTTTTCTTATCATTCTGATAAAGTCAATATGACTCAACTCAATTCTCCTTTTAGTTCATTGAAAACTTATTCTTATTGGCTGGAACATTTTCAACACACAATCAATTTCCATTTCCACTTTACGATAGACATATGCTTGTTACCTTTGTTACGGCCAGAAGAAAGCAAACACCCACACATATTTTTACAGTTTATAAAATCGGAAAGCTCCCATTAGGTTTTGGCATTCTGTAAATATGTCAAGATTGTCACCACTATTTCGGATACTTGCTAAAAGTTACTAAAATAAGTTTTTGTTATGTATGTGGTTCCCCCACCCACTTTAAAGATCTATAATTGTTACAAAATTAATACGTAACTTATTAAGTTTGCTTATCGAATTGATAATTTTGATATGTTTCAAATCATCTATCCTTGAAACACATTGAAATCTTATTTTAACTAGCTCACTTTGAGACACAATTAATTTAATTTCCATTATGTGACAGTACTCTGAATGTTTCCATGGTTACAACAAGAGGGAGGTAAAACCCCACGCATGTTTTACAGTTTATGAAACAAGAAATCCCTATCAAGTATTAGCTGTGTGCAAATATGTCATCATCGCCACCACTATTGGGAATACTAGCTTAAAATGACTAAAACGTTTGTTTGTTATATATCTGGTTATCCCACCCACTTTAACGTCTATAATTGTTACCAAATAAAACATAACTTATTAATTTTGTTTATATCATATTGATAATGTTAATAGTTTTCAACTCAACTATCTTTTATGCACATTAAAATTTGCATTATAACCATTCGTAAATTTTAAAAACTTAAAGACGCAGTTTATTTAATATCCATTTTATAACAGGTCTGTGCTTGTTTCCATGGTAAAGGCAAGACGGAGGTAAACCTCACGCATGTTTTTACAGTTTATAAAACCTGAAGGCCCTATTCAGTATTGGCAGTATGCTAATATGTCATCATCTCCACCACTATTGGGAATACTTGCTTAAAATCACTAAAATATTCTTGGTTATATATATCTGGTTACCCCACCCACTTTAAATGTCTATAAATGTTACTATATAAAACTAAAAACTTATTGATTTTGCTTAAATCATATTGATAATGTTATTATGTCTCAACAAAACTACCTTTTATTTATATTGAAACTTGCATTATATCCATCTGGAAATTTTAACCACTTTAAGATGCAATTAATTTATTCTCCATTTTGTGACAGTACTCTGATTGTTTCCATGGTTACGACCAGAAGGTGGCAAAACTCTACGCATGCTTTTGCGTTTTATGAAAACTGAATACCATTTAGAACGTATCATTTACTGTATATATCTCTATGTAGGCCAGGGAAATGGCTTTAGTAGTTCAAAAATGCCTAAGAATAGGCTTTTTTCATACCTGGTTACCCCACCCACTTTGGTTGCCATGGTTACAAGGCAAATGAAATATTTTGAGCATTTTTATTTTTTCATTAATGACACATTGCATCAGTGGATATTCCTAAAATCAATTTCATCCCTTTTACTATTTCTTGTCTCAACAACTATCATTTAAAAATGAACAAAATGTGCAATTTCGGGCCAGTAGCAATATTCATGTTGCCATGGAAACCAATTTGAGACACAAAACCAATATTGCGTGTGTGCAACTTTTCAAGTTTGTATCGATGCTTCGTATGCTATATAAACTAATGTCCATACATTTGTGTTTGTTGGTCATTTTATCCCATAAATTAAGGCATTTTTCCAATTTTGCTTTTATGTTGCTAATTGGGTTGCCATGGATACCAAATATAGAAACATTTTGACCTTTTTTATTCTTTCATTTAAGACACAAGGCATTAGTGTATATTCCTTATGCTGACACCTTTAATCTCACCTTTGCTGTAAAAAGATAATTTGGATAGAAATTTGTCAACTTAAGCCTCCAAAAATATTACAGAGATAGCCCCTTTTCGTTGCCATAGAAACATACTCTGCAATTTTTTTTTATCCTTTTCCATTTGTGATATTGAAAGTTAATACCTTATTAATTTTTTTCATTCAGCATAAACCATTAGACTTTAAAAGATAAATAGGCTGCATTGTCTTCAAAAAGTGTAATTTTTCATTTTTCAAAAACTAGAAAACATGCTTCTGGAGGCAAAATCTTTAACTGGTCGTTGCCATGGTAACGGCATGACAATAACCGTTTCCCTTTGGCTATGTGACTTTCATGTTATAAGGAATCTGTTGCAACAACTTTTTTTGGCATTCTGAAAAAGTCACTTATCAGCTTTTCTACTGGGCCTGCATGATTCTTAGGGAGAATGCTAATTAATTCGTCAGTTATGTTAGGCAATTATTTGCAGCAGACAACTTAAGCAGACGACATTTTCAGATGCATTTTTTCTTTGCGCTTTAAGGATTAATGAATACTTTGTTTTGAGTTTGAGCTGATACTTTACATCCCAATTAATCGTTTTATCTGCCATGGCTTGTGTTGAACCAGTACTATGCAGAAAAATGTGTTTTGCTCAGGGACCAAAAACGAAACCTCAGGTGAGGCTTGAACCGGCGACCCATCAATCCAAAGTTGAGCATTCTATCACTGGGATACTATGCTATGATAAAGTTGTGATATAAAATAGGCTGACCATGGTTAAGTATGTGTATTATCATCACACGGCATGCGCCGATCCAGAAAGTTTTGTCAGTTGGGGTCCAACTTTGACAAGTTTTTTTTTTGTTTTTGTCTTTAAATTGATGAAGGGAGGAATGAAACGAATACCACTATTAGCGAGCCATCAAAGGCCCGCCAGCGAAACGCCATTTAAATGGCGTTTCGCTGGCGGGCCGATGATGTCCCAACATTGAATGCTGGATTGGTAGCTTTGTGATTTTAAGGGGATCCGGACCAGTATTGCTAAGGAACCCTATATTTTTGTAATTTTCCAGGGGGGTCCGGACCCCCTGTCCCACCCTCTGGATCCGCTCATGCACGGACAAACCATGATATAGTTATTTTCAACTACCATATAAACTAACCTGTGCGAACTGGAACCAGGACTCCTGGATGTGAAAGTAGTTGAGGAAAACTTTGACGTAGTAAAATCCAAATGCAGCACTTATAAGACTAAAGCCCATAGACAGAGCCGCCAGGGCAATCAACCGAGACTGTAAGGAGGGAACACCTGGAGCCATGGTTACCAGTTTTTGTTATTTATTCATAGCTGGTGAAAACCTGAAACATTTTAACAAAACACAAAATGTACATGTAAAAGGGAGGGGCGATAGTTCTATCTTCGTTTATTAACATTTCCTTCATGAATAATCATGCTAAGATGCACCCACTATGAAAAACTAATTTAAAATTAAAAAAAATCACGCTTGTACGTACAAAAAATTACTTGTCAGGACCACTAGTGTAGGATCATACCAAATCATATTTCCATAAGCAAACACAGTAGACCCTAATCATGCAGCTCTAAAGAAGTTCATATCTATAAAGGTGTGATCTTCGCTTCGCTGATTTTTTCTCATTTTTCTTAAATCTCCAATGTAAATAAAATAATTTGGTCTCAATGAGACATGAAAGTGAATTAATTTGGTCTCACTTAGACCATGAAAATGAAATCATTATATCATTTCATTTTCACAGGATGTTTAAAAACGGGGGATAGGGAGAAGATTCAAGCGAACCCCTGACCCCACTCTGGATTCTCCACTGTGTTGTCATCTTAAAGAAAGTGGCTAGAGGTCTGCTACCGAATCCCTGGTGTCTAAGGCAGGAGATTGTTACCAGAATCTAGCCTCAAGAGATCCCTTATTTTTTCTAGCGTGTACTATATTGCTAGTTTACTACATCTTCGTCATATAATTCGAATTTATTAGAGTTCCTACAATCCCTGTTCTGAGCACAAACATTATTCTTAATCGTTATCGCATGTTGCAACTTCACTAACGTGCAAAATGTAGTTTGTGCATTTTTTGATAGACTACGTTACGTTCCTTGATATAGAATGCATTTTTGCTTATAAAACAGGCAATTCTGCTGACACATATAAAAGTTATTAATATTTTGGAGGGTTTCTTGGGATGTATAAAAATAATTAGGATTGTTTAGAGCGTTATTTTTCATGTTGTCTACTATTATTTAACGTTATTTGATATACCGTCGACAACCTTAAAATGAATAAGTCGGCAAAAGTTAATGAAAATATACCATGCGGCCCAAAAAAATGAGAATTTTCACTAACTGACCATGTGCTCAGAAAAGCCTCGTCATCGCCTTGCATACCAGTGTCTGGACAATGTTAAAATACATAGATATGCAAAATTTGATCAAAATATATAATGTGGTTCTAGAGATATGAGCTCTGATCACGACCTGCCTGACTTATCCTCGGCAAAGCCTTGTCACCGTTTTGCATACCAGTGTCTCGACAATGATAAAATGCATATATATGCAAAATTTGATCAAAATAAATATATGGCGCGGTTCATTAGTTATGAGCATTTTCACTAAAAGGCAACAACTGACCAAAATGATGCTCGGCAAAGCCTCGTCACCATTTTGCATACCAGTGGCTGGACAATGTTAAAATAAATAAGTATGCACAATTGGATCCAAATATACCATGCGGTTCAAGAGTTATGAGCATTTTCAGTAACTGACCCCAACCGGCTGAAATGATGCTCAGCAAACCCTCGTCCATCAAAAAAGGCTGTTATACATGCCAGTGGCTATAGATAATGTTGACATGCATTTGTATGAAAAATGTGATCAAACTATACCATGTGGTTCAAGAGTTATGAGCATTTTCACTAACTGACCATGGACAGACAGACGGACGGACTCACATAGTGATTATAGTGCAGACCCAAGGGTCGCGCAATGTTCATTTATACAAGTATACTAGATCATACAATTAGGTTGCTTAATTAAGCCAGTATCATTGGTTGCTATATTTAATCTTAGTATGTTTTGGGGAATCGCAGCACTTTTGGAGACTTTGAATTTCAAAAAAATTTAATGGTAATTTGAGGGGGCTAAAACGTAAAGCAGAGGACCTCCTCTACCCGGGGGGGGGGGGGGGGGGGGGGGGGGGGGGGGGGGGGGGGGGGGGGGGGGGGGGGGTAATATTTACCATATGACCTTGTGCATGGCAAACGCCTATGTCATTTATACACCCAGTGGCAGGTCTGATCAGTATTCACTTCCCATGTGAAGCTATCATGGGCCCTTAATTACCCATTGGGCATGTTAAGTGCACAGCTAAGCCTTTGCTTCATTTGGTTTAATGCCCCGGTTGATTCCATGGTGCACATTCCATTTTGTTGGTTTTGTCTTCCACACGCTCAAATTGTTTGGTACTCCCACTCATTTACGAGAGTTCTGCATTCCAGCATTTTATATTTCATGTTTATAAGCTGCCGATCATTCAGAACGTGTATATTGCCATTGTACATCTAGAACTAGTCAAATCAATAAATGAGAGCATGTGCATGTCTTACTTGTTAGGTTAATTGTTTGTGTTGATGCTTTATGTCTTTCTGGGTTGAACCAGTACTAAGCAGAGGATAAAGTGTCTTGCTCAATGACACAACACAAAGCCTCCAGTAAGGTATCTCGATTTCAAGTCTACCACTGAGGGGGTCAGACATTGCACTCCTGAAACTCATATTGTACAATCCCAGCAGGCACATAAAGTCGAAACAACGTCGTATCAACGTCGATGCGACTTAAATACAAGGTTGTGTGCCTGATGGGATGCTAATCCAAATATATCCATTGTTACCGGTTATATCAGACAGATTGGAGTAGTTTTTAAAAGTTTAAACTTGTTGTAATATTACAACGGTAAAGTACTACGATTACACCAATATTCAGGTATAATTATAGCTCAGTTGTAGTAAACATGATTTATAATAAAAGTGTGTGCGATAAATGAAAGAAATTATTTACTTACCCTTTTAAAACACATCTTTAGTCGACCCTTAAGCTACTGACATCCATTTCCGGTGTAAACAAAGAACAGAAGCCTGGTCAGTTAAGAAGTGACTGTTGAGAAGTGGGCGTAGACAACAAGCATAACATTTGTCAGCCGATAAATCTTAAAATGTTGACTGGACCAACCACGTTTGCGCTTATAGCAGAGAGGATAATACTCAGTTTTAAACAAAATGAGCATATTTTCATGTAATGTTATGTAAATATTAGCATACATGTAAATATTAATAAGCACACAACGTCATCAGGCCTAATTCCGCTATTTCAGGGTTGTTTTCTAGTGCGTCTCATCCGCATGTATTTTCCTTATTTCCTTGAAAGTTAACGTGGCATATGCTAAAACCTGGAGTGGAGTGGAGCAATGGAGTGGAGTAATGGAGTGGTGTGGTTTTTTGGAGTGGTTTTTTGGAGTGGTATTTTGGAGTCATTTCTGAGGTCCTTTTAGGTCAGAAGATGACCTTTCTGTGTCTGGGGATACCAGATGTAAACATGCTCGGAGTTAATACCATTAAGCCTCATTAAATAATAGATACTGCCAAACAAACTTGATTTCCTTAGCTTAATCACTTCACCCCTAGTCATGCTGAACCTGCAACGACTGTTTTGATTTTCAGCCTTGTTGCAGTTTTGAGTACTGCATAATCATGCATTCATAAGCTAAATGAACTGCATTGTTGTTCCTGCACAGTTGGCTTATTCAATTGATATGGGAACTCTCTGTCTTCAAAGCAGGATTTATTCAGAAAACTGCATGCATCTAATATTTATGACATGCCAACTGAGTTACAGACAGGGTCAAGTTCAGACTGCTGTTGATTTTTCACCTTAAATGACTTTTAGCCTGAAGTAAGACAACACTAAATGACCAGATTACTTGTTTTCTAATAACCTTGCAAACAGCTTATCCCAACGTTTTGGACCTGAGCAGGATCAAAACCGCTTTACACTCTGGTGATGTTCATGAGAGCTTATATATTTAAATGGATTTGAAAAATATCAGGAATGAAGATGAACCAAGCAAAATTACACAGCATGCAAAAAGTGAAGCATAACCAATGTAAACATACATCCATTGGATGTCAGAACAAACCCCAAGGGACCTATTTTGAAGATGTTTAATCATGTCAAAAAGGCTAACTGCAACTTTGAAAACAGTTTGGGCCCAGATCAGGCCCAACTAGGGGAACTAAATGACCTCCAATCACTCACCTGAGCATCAGAATGTTATTGGGTGAATTGTTTTGTTTGAGGTAACACGCTTCCTGGGTTGAGCCAGTTCCTAGCAGAGGATAAAGTGTCCTGCTCAAGTACACAATACAGCGCCTTACTTGAGGCTCCACCCAGCGGCCCCTCGATCTCAAGTTGACCACTCTACCAAGAGCCTCTGTACTCCTCATACTTTTTAGTTATAAATAGATTCTAAGCAGTTAACGAAGTGCATTCGATTATGAGACAGATCTACGGACTGTATACCTAATGCTGTCAATAAGGCAATTGTCAGTTGCATACATTTTCACTAAAGTACAAACTACTGGAAACTGCGATGCGAAAACTTTAAGGACAGTTCAAGAAATGTTCTTTCACTGTTCAAGAACTGGTCATATTCAAGAACAGCTCGAGAACATTTTATGAAAGTCTAAATTTTGGGAAAAAATAAAAAATGAGAAATTCATAAAAGAGTTGTCAAACAGTTTATGAAGAGTCTAAGAACACAAGTTTTTGTACTGTACAATAAGCTAACATTAGCCTTTGAGTAGACTGGCCCCAGTCTCTAATGTCATTTTTTAGTAAAACTGATAATCTCTCTAAGATAGCAATTTAAAAACTTTTCTTTGATGTAGAAGTTCTCGGCTTGGACACTAAATTTGACTATCAGAGAGGATAGAATTTTTAGAAGATGAATTTTTTTCATAGTTAAATATAATTATAAATGTCATTATATATATTTAGTGGACTGATACCAGTCTAGCCTTTGAGTTGTGCTTGAAGACAATAATGGAACCCACTAACTGTACAATTAAACTGGAACAATTTTGGGGATTGAAACCCACAATCCGCCTTTTTCCATTAACATAACCTCTTTCTAATACCGATAATGCCAATGTCAATAAGCATGGTAATAAAAGGATTGGGGTAGGGGTAACTCCATATAGCACATACGATGGATTAGACCACTTTTTTGACCAGATTAATTATCTAGACAACCATATTCAACATTTCTATATGCTTGTACATTGATCAATAAGGTATATAAATTTAGCCCCCTTGCAAAGAATTCTTTCAGAAAACAATAACCTGAGTGTCAAACAATTTGGATCCAGATCAGGACCAACGTTCTTTAACTGTTTGCAAAGGTTATCAGCTGACGACAAAACTCCCTGCGAGCATGCAAAGTTTTATTGCAAGTATTATATAAGTTGTTCCATCCTGAAGACAAATCAGGGTCAGTACCCCATTTTACAATGTTAAATGACCATTAATTTATGACACTCCTCCCATGGGACAGCTGGCATCAACAGTTTCACAGGCAGATGCAGCACCATTAGTCTAGTGATAGTGGAGCAAATAGCATTACCAGGTCACTGCTGGCTAAACAGTCACCTTAATTGACCTTTCACCTTACATGCCCCTCACCCCATTTCCATTTGATTATGATTCCAACTGTCATAAGATTTTTCCCAATGTAAAGCTAGATGTCCCAAAGTGCAATTCACAATGGAGCATCTCACAACTCCTCCAAAGTCCGGCCACTGGATAAAAGAATAGATAATATTAGACCAATAGTTGACTATGCAAGACATTGACCCATATTGTAGTTTCGTACACTCATGTATTAAAAATAACATTAATATTTTTGATCACACTATCTATCTATTTTATTAAAATTCTATGAATTCAGCATAGTATCTTCAGCGCCACATTTACTTGGTATGGAATTGGGCAATGACTGTTAAGGGGTTGCTGGTCAAATTTTTAGGGCCCACCAATGAACAGGGCAGTCGCCACTTAGATAAAAGTGGTCTGGCAGAGGAACCCGAGTGCCGAAGGCGCTAGAGGGGAGAGAGCACGATAGGGGGATTATTCCCGCCTCTTGTTATGGGGGGTTAGGGGCTCTCCCCCAGAGTTTTTTTTAAATTTTGAGCCCTTCTATGTGCGTTTTAATGGGGGTTTTATGTGTAAGGGACTAGATTTCAGTCGTTTTGGTCACTTTTTTTTTGCAAGAAAAGATATTCCTTGGCGAGTGAGAAACCGAAGCTGGACAATATCGCTGATAGACAGCCACGATTTTCTTTTTTTTTCTTCAACATGTTTCTTTGACATTTTGGCTAAGTACTTTTAGCACTGATCCTTGCATGAGGCTTTCGTAAAGATATACAGGTGTCCCTTCAATTAGAACACCAGTTTAGGATGCAGGGTTCGTCTTTTTGGCTGCGCATTTTCCTTGTTATCGTTACAAAGCCAGGGCCTACTGTCGATCCACGGAGGCTAAACACTTCTCTGCTCAGGCTTCTTTACGCTTCTTTACGCCAAATAAAGGTTGAGAGAACCAAAACTTCTTTGGCTGAAGAATGGAATAAGCAAGGCGGGACTTGTATATCCGTATACATGTAACAGCTCACGATGCTCATATTCAAAAAATCTTAAGTATATTTTGTCGTCCGATAGGTTATTGAAAAAAAGTCATTTTGAGAGAAATACAACTCGATTACAGAAATTATCATGAATTTGAAAAGAAAATCTGTCTTTGGGGGTTTCTGACCATGCAAGACTCAAACCTGACAAAGCAGCATGCGAACAACAAAGGCGCTGACCAGCCTGTGTACCAACGCAGTCTGGTCAGTGCCTCTTTTGTTCACTCTCTGGAAAGAGTAATCGATAAACTCGCAAAAAGGAAACGTGGATCATGGTGTTATTCACAAAAGCATATTTAAATAGATTTGATAAAAGATTAGCAATGATAGATAATTCATACAAAATTACGCAGCATGCAGAAGGGACAAGGTAAAGTGCGAGTTGCAAGTTGTGAGGTGCAAACGAAACATATTCTTACAATCATTTTTAAGGTTTTCAGGTGCTGGCATATTTTTCTATTATGTTATGAACCTGCTTTAACTCTTTGCATGCTGGATAACCCTTTTCATGCTTTTGATGTCGTCGGCTGGTGTTTTTTGTTTTCAAAATTTACTTTTTCAAACATACCTTTCAGGAACATTATCAGAGTACTCGTCAAACGATTTGGATCCAGATCAGGACCGACGTTCTGTCGGTGCTAAAATGGGCCCAGAATGTTTGCAAAGGTTATAAGCAGACAGCAAAGTCGCCATTAGCAGGCAAAATGTTAATGTCAGTATTATGTAAGACAAATCAGGGTCAGTGTTACACTTACTCCCATTTTAGAAAGCTTAATGACCATTAACTTCTGCCCTGCCTCCCATGGGACATCTGGTGAAAAGTATCTCTTGTTAATGATTGCTGGGCATTGAACTTAATTTACCCTTCACCTTACACGCTCCCATTTATAAAGATCCCAAATTAATTAAATTGAAGATTGTTTTTCCATCTCTTTTTTGAAGCTATATTAGATTTTAAGTTGCAACTTGCAACTCGCAGATTACTCGGACTCCATGCAGAAAGTGAAACATTACCAATGTAAACATACACAGATTGCCTGTCAGAACAAACCCCAAGGGATCTAATTGGAAGATGCCGCAATCATATGCGTGACACCTTTGCAAACAGTTTGGACCCAGATCAGGCCCGACGAGGTCTGGTCTGGATACAAACTTTTTGACACTCTGATGGTTTTCCGATTTTTATATCGTTTTACCTGCGTCGCTTTAGCGAAAGCAGGTCTAGTAGTGGGTCCACTCAATCTGTCCGTCTGCAACACTTTAGGGGTAACACGTTTTTGTAATCTGTAACTCCAAAATTTTTTATTCCTTTTCATTCAAACTTTGCCTAATGATTGTTCACGTATTAAAGATGTGCACCTCTATTTTGCACATGTTTCATCATTGTTTTTATTATTTTTGAGAGGCGTTGAACTTAGACATTTTTTTTCAACCGAAATACTTAGGGGGTGCCTAGTTTGTGTAATCTGCAACTCCAACAGTATTCATTCCTGTATATTCATACTTTACACACATTGAAGATGTGCATCTACCATTTTGTGCACGTTTCATATTTTTTCTAATTTTGATGGGTGTTGAACTTAGACATTTTTCCATCAGAAATGCTTAGGAGATGCCTTGTTTGTGTAATCTGAAACTCCAACAGTTTTCATTCTTTTATATTCAAACTTTGCATAATGATTGTTCACAAATTGAAGATCAGCACCTCCTATTTTGTTCACATTTCATAACTTTTTCACTTTTTTTTGACGGGTGTTGAACTTAGACATTTTTCCATCCGTTATGCTTAGGGGGGGGGGGTAGTGTTTGTATTATCTGTAACTCCAACAGTATTCATTACTTTATATCAAAACTTTGCATAATGATTGTCCACACATTGAAGATGTGCACCTGCCATGTTGTGCACATTTAATAGATATCTTTTCATTTTTGATGTGTGTTGAACTTAGACATTTTTTTCCTTCTGAGATGCTTAGGGGATGCCTAGTTTGTGTAATCTATAACTCCAACAGTATTCATTCTTTTATATTCAAACTTTGCATAATGATTGTTCACACATTGAAGATGTGCACCTTTTATTTTATGCACATTTCATGAATATTTTTTTCATTTTTATGGGGGGGGGGTCTTGAACTTAGACATTTTTCGTTAGAAATGCTTAGATGGTTTCTGGTTTGTATTATCTGTAACTTCAAGAGTTTTTACTCCTTAATATTCGAACTTTGCATAATGATTGTTCATACATTGAACATGTGCCTCTCTTTTTTGTGCAAATTTGATAAACATTAGTTGAACTTAGACATTTTTTCCATCCGAAATGCTTAGGGGGTGTCTTGTTTGTGTAATCTGTAACTCAAGCAGTTTTCATTCCTTTAGATTCAAACTTTGTATTTTGATTGTAGACATTTTTTACATCCGAAATGCTTAGATGGTGTCTTGTTTGTGTTATCTGTAACTCAAGCAGTTTTCATTCCTTTATATTCAAACTTTGTATTATGATTGTCCATACATTGAACATGTACACTTTATTTATGCACATTTGATTATATATTTTTGAGTGTTTAACTCAGAAATTGTTTAGTCACCTACTGTAGATTACATTGTGTAATTTGGATGTAATCTGATTTCATTCCTGTTTATTTGAACTTTGCATATCGACTGTTCACACATCGATGTGCACTGGCGACGCAAGTCCAGAGTAGAGTTTGGTCTTGTTTAACAGGGGGAACTAAATAGCCTTCAATTGCTCACCTGAGCTTAAGGATGTTATAGGTCGAATTTTTAGTTTAAGTCAACAACATTTCAGTCAAGTCCCTGTGTTGAGCCAGTACTAAGTACAGGATAAAGTGTCCTGCTTAAGTACACAATACAATGCCTCACTTGGGGCTCGACCCATCAACTGCTCGATCTCAAGTGGACCACTCTACCACTAAGCCACTGTACCCTCATAATTGTTTTATCGGGCTATAAATATTAGCACAAACATGCTTTTTTTCTGGCCAGCTATACATCAATTGGTTACGAACATCAAAAAGCAGCATTTCTGTACATTTAAGTGTTAATTAACAAGGTATATACATTTAGCCCCCTTCTATGTCATATGTATACATGAATTCAACTGTTGATTGCTCAGAGCGTAAAGGCCCTGTCACCCTACAACATTTTAGCCAACTTATGCCGAAATACGCTGAAATCAAATTAAAAAATCAGAGAAAGCCTCACTCTGAACAGTAAACAAAGCGTATGTTAAACGAATATAAAAGGTATGTTTTACGCAAGGGTTACTTATTCATAACTAATACTTGTACTAGCGTATAACAGCGTATGCCCAGCATATCACTACCGTTCTTGGCTTATAAGACACTTATGCACAACGACTGTCTAACTTATGCTGAACGTGTACATGTAACGTACATTAACTTATGCATAACTTACATGTTGCGTACATCTAGCTTATCTCTAAAATATATGATGAAAGGTTGCATTGTGCAACATTTAATTAGGGTCTTCACTGTTTGCCAAAGTAGATCTTCTTAGATAAGGCTTGATCTGGATCCAAACTTTTTGACACTTTGATGGTTTCCGATTTATGCACCAGTCACGTGCATGCCCCGCCCCCCTCTGGGCCTTGGAATAGGGGGGCTTTTAACTTTCAATTTTCAAAGCCCTGCTAAAAGTGCAGGGCCAAATTGTGATAAAATCCTTGCTAAATGCCCCCTCTATCGTTTCTACTGAAACTGATTCAAAATGACTGATGCATTTTCCTTAGATGGCCATAAATCGCTGATATTATCACTCGAAGAACAATTTTTAAGTCATGTCAGTACATCTCCTGGATTGAACTATTGCTAAGAGGAGAAAAAAGTGTCCTACTGAAGTACACTACAGTGCTTTCTGTGAGGCTCGAACCAGCAACCCATGGACGACCCTACCACTGAGCCACTGAATACCTCTTTAAAATGTTGTTATGAATATTACGAATAAGTCCAGGTAGTACATTAGGGTACGAGTCAGATTGAAAATCTTACTTATACAGACTGATATAGAGGGGTCTTGAGTTTGAGTCACTTTCGGAGATATTATTCTCTCCCGAGTGCCGATTTAAGCAGGACAACTGTTACCGAAACTGCTTTTTAGAGTGAACAGTCTCCAAGATATTGTTAAGATACATCGCCTCTGAAAAAATTATGAACAGTTTATGAAATGTTCTTTCAGTGTTCAAGAACTGAACAGAAACTGCTCTAAAATATTCAAGAAGAGTTCAAGTGCATTTTATGAATGTAAATTTGGACAATTTCTTATGAAGTACTGTTCTAAGAATATATTATTGTTAGTATTGTTATATAGAACGGTTGTTGAACAGTTCAAGAACAGTTCTTTAATACTTTACCCAGTTCTTGAACAGTGAAGAATTGTTCTTGAACTGTTCTTCAAGTTTTCGCTGGAGATATTTCTTAATAACTAGGGATTAGCCACCGAACCACTCACTTTGTACCCAAGGTTCCCAAGTTTGGTCCACGGCTCCTTCAGTCTGAGTCGTTGGAATTAGCCATGACCCCATCTTCATATTACCTTAACTGTTGGTGGGACATTACACAAACTAATTCCCTCACTCAGTGCCTAGGAAACTGCTCACTTCTAAGTTTCTGGTTACTGAGTTCTTGAGTGTATATATACATTCATCAGGCGCCCTGCTCCAATCAGTGACAGAGAATAATATCTACGAAAGTATGTAGCCGGATCAGATTCGAACTCTGTTGTAGTCCAAAGAAGTAAGATTTTCAATCTGACTCGCAATCGACAGTGATAATATCAGTTGAGCGATTTAGCGTTTTTTTCCGATTATTTAGGGGCATCTTAGAAAGGTAAATCAAAACCACCAGACCAGAGTATTGAACAGTTTAGATCCATATCAGACTCGGGCCTGATCTGGGTACAAACTGTTGAAAAGATTAGCAGCAGACTACAAAAGATGTCACTAGTTTGCGTCATTAGCATGAAGACTTGTTTTATCTTAGCAAACAGTGCAGACCCTGATGAAACGCTGCCGTATGCAAAATCTTTCCTGGGTCTTCACTGTTTGCCAAAGTACCTGTTTACCTGTGTCCAGAACAAAAAGGAAAAAAGACACATTAAAGAGACTAGATCTGTAACTTAGAACATTTTTTTGAAAAAAAAATCTTTTTAAATCATTTGTAAAAATAGAATTAATTTATGATTTCACAATAAATATGCTCATAACAGTTGAAAACTGCATGGAAAAGTTGATTATCTTAATATAAAAACAGGCGATTTTTCTCTTGTTGGGAATTATTTGCGTCCCTCCAATAATTCTAGATAGTTGATTTTAACATAAATGCTGTTGTTTTGATAGTGATAATTTGTTAAGATTTATGAAAATGGTAAAAACTTTACCTGAATTTGAGTATTTTTTACTGTATTCTTGAATAATAGAAACTTTTTTTCCAAAATGAGAATATCAAAAGTTACAGACTATGCAGCTTTAAACATCTACAACATTCTCCCAAACAACTGATCTAATCACCATACAATTCGGTGAATGGGTTCTGCTAGGCATGGATCAAGGTGGGCATAATGTCATTTAAGGTGAACATCAAACCCAGTGACCTGTAGTGTTGTTCATCTAATTATCAAGAAGTCCTCAGAGAGGCAGTGTCAGAATGCTGAGTTACCAGTTAAACCAAGTGTTCACCTTTTGCAGGGTAATTTTGTATGATTCTTCGTCTGCTGATTTTCTTTTTAACAAAAAAAAAACTTCATGAATATTATCAGAGTGTCACACAGTTTGGATCCATATCAGACCTGACATTATTTTTCAGGCCTGGTCTAGATCCAAGCTGTTTGTAGGGTTATCAGCAGACAATGAAACGTCACTAGCAGGCAAACAGTTTAGTTTTACATTGGCTGAGTTAAATAATTATGCATCATATTTTGTAGCAGTTTTTATGTGCTTATGTACAGACTGGGTTCAATTAAGGTGAACACCTTACCCATTGACCTGCAGTGTTGGTCATTTAGAAGTCTCCAGAGAGGCATTGTCAGAAGGCTTAGTTGCCATTTCAGTTGCCAACATAATCATAAATTATTTTCCTGTTATTTCAGGTGGCCCTTTGTAGATCACTTTTTGCATGCTTGGTAATTTTGTAGAAAGATTATATCGTCTGCTTATTTTCCTTATAAAGAATTGATGAATATCTTCAGAGTGTCAAACAGTTCAGATCTATATCAGACCTTACATGTTCCCGGGGTTGGTCTAGATCCAAGCTGTTTGCAAGGTTGTCAGCAGACAATGAAACTTGATCGTCACTAGCAGGCAAACAGTTAAGGCTTAAAACTGAAAGGTTGTTTTTGCATCATCTTATTACAGCAATTTTAATGGGCTTACTGAATAAGCCAACTGGACAGGAACACCACTGGAATTCACCCAGCGTATGAGTGCATGATCATGCAGAAATCAAAAATATGCAACTAGGCTGAAAATCAAAATGGTCGATGCAGATTCAGCAGGACTGTGGTGAAGTGATTTATAGAGGAATTCAAATCTGATAGGCAGTAGCTATAATTTAATGAAGATTAATGGTATTAGCTCTTAGCATGTTTACATCTGGTATCCCAAGAGCACTGAGCAGAGTCACAGAAAGGGCATATTTTGACCTTAAAGGTCAATTCTTTACCTTAAAGGACCTCAAATTTGACTCCAAAAAAACACTCCAAAAAACCACTCCACTCCATGACTCCACGCCATAGCTTCACTCCACTCCAGGTTTTAGCATATGCCAGTTAACGTACCACTTCAGACTTTTTCGATAAAAATCTACTGTTAGCAAAACTCCGTTAAGAAAGGGACTCCCATTCACAAGCCATGCATCAATCTAAAGAAAGCTACTCCAAATCATCGCAATGATAAAAAAAAACAGCTTCTATTTTTTTTATCTTGCTGTATTTTGTAAATTTGTCAGAAAAAATACACGATTATACATGACTTTGAATTTCAAAATGTTTTTGAAATAAAATGATTTTCAAAGTTACTTAACGATGCCGTCCGAAAGACCACCCCCTGGTCTGGTTCATGTGCTAATCTGCTATATTTCATATCCTTCCCTAGTACGGTAATGTCATGACATTCAAAGTTGAATTTGCGATTCAGTGACATTTGTTTTTCGTATAGTGCCGGATAAAATTCTCGAACAGTGACGTCCCGCCATCCGCTTTTCTCAACAGTTTTACGGACTTTTTTCGTCAAAATGATTTATTTCACTAATTTCAAAACAATTTATCAGTATGTGACCATTCGATTTCACCCAGAACTATCAAAATTACCGTAAACTTTATGTTTTCAACATGGGTGCGCAATTATATTGACACACCGGCATGTCCAATTTCGATGGAATGCTGTTATGCGATCATAGCGTATTTATACATGAAACTGTATTTTCATGTTGGGCGAATTTCCAGGTATTTGAATTTATATTTATTCATAACAACACTCAATTTTGCTAAATGATTATGCATGTTGATGTAATTGCGATTAATTTCATTCTTTTTAAACCCGTTTCAAGAACTATTTTACTTTATGTATAGTCGTGTCTGTCCATTAGCGAGGTCATGCACGAAATTTATAGCTTTTCACAACAACAACATTGCTGGTACTTTTCTCCTCGCAAAAACTAACGGATTTGCAGCGATCTTTTGATTTCGATGGACAAGAGAGAAATGTCAAGGTATGCATAACTGTTTTATAAACCATCATACTTTAATGTCGGGACTGATTTTTTTTTCGATTTCCAGAATTAAGGCAGCAAAAGTTTCGTTTAATAAGCGGTGCCGTGACCTGGTTTGTAAACACAATATAGGAAATTATATGTACGGAGGATAGTTTTGGCTTTGCTTATTTCATATAACTATTTGATAACCTGTAATTGTTTTTATTGACCTATCTACCTGCTACTGAATTAATCGGGCCTGATCTGGATCCATTGGTTGATATCCTAATACGGATTTTTAGCCTGATGAGTTGTATTTTATAAATTTTGTATCTTACAATCTTGTATAGAAATGTGTACATGTCTTGGTGACGTATCTCCTTCACAGGCCCTCGGGCCTCTCCCTTGAAAAAGTTGATTCTTACTTTTGCAAACAGTCTGGACCTAGATCAGGCCCGACATTAAAAGGTCGGGCTGATCTGCATCTGAACAGCGTCAGGTCTGATGATGTTCCTGGGAGAATTTTTCAAAAATTATTTTTTTATGCAAACAGTTTGAACCAGATCAAGCCAGCCATAATAATGTCCGGCCTCGTTCTGCGGCCACGCCATTCGCAGATCCAAATGGGGGGGGGGGGGGGGAGAGAGAGAGGGGGTCCGGAGGACCCCTTCCAAAATATCACAAAAATATATAGTTTCTTTAGCAATTGGTCCGGACCCCTGAAAAATCACAAAGCTACATTTTTATGTATGATCAATATCCGCACTCTAGCGAAACATCATTTAGATGGCGTTTCATTGGCGGGCCGATGATGGCCCGCTTATAGTTGTATTTGGATCCTCTCTCCCCTCATTAAATAAAAAAAAAACGTGTAAAAGTTTGACTCCCTCTGACAAAATTTTCTGGATCCAGGCATGCAAACAGTGTCATGTTTGATCTGGATCCAAACTCTTTGACACTGATGGTATGATAAGATGGGTTTTCAGTATATCTCAGTAAGCGTGTACATGAGTCCTCATCGGAAGCAGTTGTATCAAGATTAACAGACTGTCCCAAAATCGTGCTTAAAGATTCTAAGAAATCAAACAAAAGATTCGTGTGCTCTCTCCTTTTACCACCTGTCAAGTTTGCAAACAGTTTGGATCCAGATGATCGTCCGACGTTTCGCTGAGCCTGATCTGGGGCAAACACGCATACCAATTGTTAATCTAGTAAGCGCATGTCCGACCTATTTACGTCTGCTGGGTATACTCATAATCTCAAAGTAAAGAAAATTTCAGACAAGTACCAAAAATCTACCTTTTCTTCAAGATGCATGCAGTGCGCGTTTCATTCATGTGTCAACCTGCTCAATTGAAATTAAACTGTCTTTTATCATATTTTGGTACTTAGATGAGCCTGCTCAAATGTGCACTCTTAAAACACCATTCATTGCTTACTGTGCCACACATAACGCTGGCGAGTAGATGATGGCTCAATCAGTACAGCTCAAGCATCACAGTGTGTTATATGCTTCACGACTCAAACCACAACGTGGGAAAAAGCCCTTATGTATACAAGCAAACTTATTTAGCATTTACAAGCATATCAAGACTGTTGTTTAACGCTGTGGTTTATATGGCTTAATTACGTCTACGACAAGAAGTTATGACCAGGCAGTGTATGACCTGAACATAAGCTTAGACGGGTGTTTTCTAGGCATGCGAAAAAGAACATCGTTGCAAGATTAGCCATCAACATAGAATGGAACCTTCCTAATGTCGCCTGCCTATGGCACAACCGTTCATGTGCTGTACCGTAGATCAAGGATGGGACAAACATATAAATGGGCGTCGATTTTCCGCGTTTCATAATTTTAGAAATTCACTTTAACTTCGGCAATAATTTTAGGTGTTCAAAATTTCAGAGTGTTCAATTTTTTTTTATCATTTACCGTATATCTTGGTGAATTGTCAAAACAGTTTTTTCTAAAGCAAAAAGTTGAAACCCAGATCAAGCCCGACATACAGTTTTGAACACAGATTAGGCCTGATGGACATGATATGGATCTAAATTGTTTGACACTGATGATATTCTGAATAAAAGGAAAAAAAACAACATGCAGAAAAGTATGAACAATTAATCCCAGAACCCAAAGAGTTATTTTTTACTGTCGAAAAGCCCAATATGCGTGGCATTTTAGCACCAGACCCTAGCTACTGTGTACAATAACGTCAAAGTCACTTTGGCTTTTTACAATAACGTCATGTTATTTTGGCATTTTAACATCACTTCCTATAATAGCCTTACACATAAGTCCAGATAAAGCATTAGGTTGTGCACTATTTGCTGTAGCTTTCACGGATGTGACCCTGTCATTTTATTTGTTGACAGGGTGGAATTCGTTTCCCTTGAGGCACATTTGGTGGGTGTTAGGGTGAAATTATTCTTTACTCTCTCCTTTCTCTGGAAGGAGTCCCAACATGACTGAAATATTGTTGACTGGGACTTTAAGCCTTAACTCAATCAATCAATCAAATAAACATATTTTTGAAGCTTAAATCAATAGAATATTCTTATCTATCAATTTTAGCAGCTGTTTTGGGTTTCGTGAATTTGAGGTGAAAAAAAAGGTTCAAGTGTCTCAATGCGGTCAAACGGCGATTACGTTTTAATGAAAATTCACACGTGAACGGCTCTTCCAATAGGAGCACTATCCGCGTTTGCCTAACTTGCCGAATTTCGACCAAGGCTGGAAGCGGCGAGGCCTGTTTTGCCTCTTAACGGTTCGTACCACAAAGTAAGCACAGAAATTGCAGGCACAAAGAAGGCGCAGGCGAGGCAGTGGCGTACGCAATTTTGGTGCCAAAAAAACAGCCTGTGATATGTTAAGCTACAACTTATTGCCAGTGCGAATTTATTTCGATTCTCACACAAAAAAGATTAGAACTAGACTTCATTCGATGGCACACCATCGCAAATACCCGCTTTTGAGCTAACCAAAGCAACTGCAAAGTTTGAAGTTGCTACGTCCAATCGTTTAGGAGGAGACGCATTTACAAGAAAGTACATTGTTTCACTTTTGACCTTGACCTTAGGTTATGGACAATCAGGAAACGTTGCCCAGTATCCTCTCCACCATATGACCTATGCACCTGCAAACTTTGAAGCTGCTATGTCCAAGGGTTTAGGAGGAAATGAATATACAAGAAATATTTGATTTAACCTTGACCCAATGTCAAGGTCACATAAAGCCTTGCCCTCTACATCATGTGACCTATGTAACTGCAAAGTTTGAAGTTGCTACGGCCAATGGTTAAGGAGATACATTACGAAGAAAATACATTATTTAACCTTGACCCCAAGTTCGGGCAAGGGGGTCAAGGTCACACAAAATGTTGCCCAGTACCCTCAACCTCATGTGACCTATGCACCAGCAAAGTTTGATGTTGCTACATCCTATGGCTAAGGAGAAGATGCATTTACAAGAAAATACATTATTTGACCTTGACCTTGGGGTCAAGGTCATACAAAATGTTGCCCAGTACCCGCGACATCGTGTGACCTAATCACCAGCAAAGTTTGATATTGCTACATCCCACGGTTAAGGAGAAAATGCATTTACACGTAAATACATTATTTGACCTTGACCTTCGGACGAAATGTTGCCCAGTGCCCTCTACATCATGTGACCTATGCACATACAGAGTTTGAAGTTACTGCGTCAAAGGTTTAGGAAGAGAAATATTTACAAGAAAATTCAATATTCAATATATTGCCCAGTACCCTTTACATCATATGACCTATCCAGCACAAAGTTTGAAGTTGCTACGTCGAACCGTTTAGGAGGAGATGCATTTACAAGAAAATACATTATTTAATCGTTGACCTTGACCTTAGGATCAAGGTCACACGAAATGTTGCCCAGTACCCTCTACAGCAATATGACATAATCAGCTACAAAGTTTGAAGTTGCTACGTCTAACCGTTTAGGAGGAGATACATTTACAAGAAAATACATTATTTGATCTTTGGCCGTGACCTTGGTGTCAAGGTCATACGAAATGTTGCCCAATACCCTCGATATTATGTGACCTATTCAACTACAAAGCTTTGAAGTTGCTACCTTTAACGGTTTAGGAGGAGATACATTTACAAGAAACGTGACGGACGGACGACAGACGACTTTGGTACAAAGTTAATATACCCTTATTTCTAAACAAAAAAGCGGGTATAAAATATGAACGAATCCTTCAGAGTCTTTAAGAATCCATCATGAGCTGAAACCCATTTTGAGCGTACAAAAGTTGTAAAAAACGACGTTACCCCGTCTAGTGTCAACGTAACAATGCCCTATGTGATAGGTGACATCATAAAAATCAAACTGGCGACCAAATGACGTCACGCCAGTCTGTGTCCAGCCTGTGCAGTGATTTATCAACCAATAATTCACTGGGTTTACCTATTGGCTATATGGATGAGGTGTGTCCGAATTATAATTAGCAGCAACTTTTATGTCTAAATACAAAATTGGCTGTTGTTAAGTCCCTTTTATGGCATTTTTTACTCACCATACATTTTGAACATACAAGTATTCTCATCTATTTGAATTTAGCTAACATATTACATAATTTCTTTAGTTTTATATTGCCTGTAATTTGTAAAAGTTATATGGCATGCTTTGTCCACCATACACATAAAATTGTAAAGAGGGACTACTTTTTTGATAAATATTTCCTCCATTTTTCTAACAATATTTGAAAATTGGCTTTTGGTTTATATGCTTTAACAATGCATTTGAATAAATTAAAGATTAGCAGATGTACTCAGCATGCTCATAAACAAGCTTTTGCAAGTATTATTACATGTATATCTGTTTCCCTTTTTGAAAACAATTTTATTTCCTAGTTTAGAAATTCCATCGTTTTCGAGTGGAATATTATAAAATGGAAATGATGATTCCGTTAAATAATAGCTTGGGTGTATTGCCAAACAAACCCGCTTCATATTGATATATAGCTTTGGTTGGTATTTCTTTGAAAATGGTCTTTTTGTACAAATTTGAATTGGCCAAAATGGCACCAAATAGTGTGAACACCCACCTTAAAGCATTTAGTTGGATTGAAGACACGTTATTGATTGCTAGAATAAATTCATAATATATTTCCTTTTTTTATAGCCATTACTGTCTTCTATAAATGCCAAGTTTGGGGATGAGAGATCTCAGATATAGTGAGAAGCACGTTCTTTTGTTTGTTTCTGTGTGTTTTTATCATTTTGATATATAATTTGGATTCACATAGCAAAATGTTAATACCATATATCATATACTGGAGGTTTAAATGCGTAAAAGGTCATAATGAATTTAAATATCTTTCATAATATCTATGCTATTATATACACTGCTGTCGGCCTATTTGGCGCACTTAAGCAAAATGTGTATTTTTGTGTAAACACGGGTTGTAGAAGCAAGCAAGAGAAAACGTGAAAATGAAGAACAGCACTCACCTTTTAATCTCTACTAGTAAAATTCCATGTTTTTATTACACAAAGTTATGTCAGGAGCTCTAAACATAGGAACCATTGGTTTGCTGCAGCATCACTTTTGTTGGCTAATTTGGCGCACCCTTTGAAAACATAAGAAAGGGTATTTTTGTCACAAAAGCACATGTCTATGCCGATTGACTTTACACACTGAATGTGGGACAGTTATAGTCTGTTTCCAGATACGGAAATTTAGTCAGAGGGATAAAAATCAAAAGGTCTGCTTTTAATAATATTTTAAACATGTGTTTAAGCCATGATATAAATTGATTGTTTGTTGGATATTTGTATCATGAGAACATAAATATTTCAATTGATGTTCTAATGCTACAAACAATGATAAAACTATTTCAGTTAATGTTCTAAATTATTCTTTTCTTAATTTTGCAACACAAAATACAATAATACAATACAAGCAATTGGACAAAACTTTTAGCACTTGGTACACTTAAAATGGTTTCCTCTCTCTATTTCCTGCACTGGAGAACAGTACTTCAAATGTACCCAACCATCACAATTATCACATTTCCCCCATTTCAAAAACTGAACCCTTCCTTCTTCCCTGATGAGCCTTTCAAATTCTGGTGGTGCGGCTGATTTGCAAATGAAACATAGAGAATTATCATCATCCGAAAGGCTATCTTCTGTGTCTGATGGATAAAAGGTCAGCCATTCTCTCCTTCTATTACTGGGACCGGGTTCTTGACTGTCAATCACCTCTGGGGCTGTGTTCTTTTCAGTTTCCTTGTTTGTTGTCTTTTGTTTATGTGGCTGCCACTGTACATCAACTACAAAATCGGTGAATAGCTTGCGCTTAATCGGCCGTTTACTGCCCCGCTCCACTATGGTCACCTGATTTTCTTTGTCCTTTGGGCTCACATGTATCAACTTTTTTTTCAGCTTTTCTTTTATTTCCACGGAACTTTATTTTCATATTTTTTGATTTACGTTTTGATAGTTTCTCATTGCTAGTTGTTTTCATGTTTGGAATAGATCTAGTTTTCACAGTCTTGTCAGCTTCCTTTTCCTGTTTGTGTTCATTTAATTTTTCAAAAAACTCATCTTCTGTAATTGCAGCACCACAGGTAGGGATGACATATTTTCTTTTTCTTTCTTGGGGCTTGTTAACTGCTTGCTCGACCTTCTTATTAATGTCTGAAAGTAATAATTTGATAGTCCTAACGTTTGCACGCTCATTTCTTGATTTGGATTTTTCTTCATTTGATGTAACTTCTGGTGTCTTGAATATTTCAGGGTTGAAGGGCACTACTCCAGTTTTCCTGAAAGCACTCATTAAATTGGGGACAGTTAATGAAGCGTTATAAGCATTTGCTATTAAGATGGTAGATCATCTTTCGTAATCTGTCGGCCAACTTGAGAATGCATTCAGTTGAAAGAGCAGCTTTGAACGGACTGAAAATACCAACATCAAGGGGCTGTAGTTGATGGCTTGAATGTGGGGGAAGGACAAACATATGAATATCATTTTCACGAGCCTTTGTGATTAGATCAATGGTTATATGGGTGGAATGTCCATCATACAAAAGTAAACAAGGCCTTGGCTGCACATGTAATAAAAATGATTAAATATAAAATCATGAAATGTCTCACATGTAGACCAGCCATTGTCTGTTGTAATAAATTTAGTTTGTGGTAAGCAGCCCTTTGCTTTGTTCTCTGTAAGTCTCTGGCCCTTATAAATCACATATGGGGGAATAGTTTCCCCTAAAGCACTTCCAGCTACAATTTCAGTAGTATTGTCACTATGTCCAGCGGTCACTACAAATGGTCTCTCACCCTTTGTCGCAACAATCTTTGGAGGGTTATGATCTAATGTAATACCTGTTTCGCCAATATTGCATATCTGCTCTGGTTTGTTTTTAAGATTGTATTTAGTCAAAATGATGTCAAGTTCCTGAAAATAATTTTAACATTAACTTCAGTGGTACCTCTTACTCTAGAAATTTCTCTCTTTTTTGGTTTTTGTATTGACAATTCAGGACAACGTTTAATAAAATTATAGTACCAATCCTTCTTTGGCTCAATATCCCTACCAGTCTGCTTTGCCACGTTCCCTGCCATCTCCAATACCTGCCACCTACAATACCCATACCCTAATCTGGCCATATTCTTGCAATGGTCTGCAAGTTCATTCTCTTCTGCTCTGGAAAACAGAGTCGGATGTCCAACACTTTGTGTCACTATCTCTGGGTTGTTTGACCTGCGTCTAAGGGTAGACTCTGGCACACCAAACATTCTGCCCGCTTTACAAATGGCATCTCTTGTTCGCTTCACATGGTGATAGGCATTCATTAACGCTGATGAACTTGCTCTGTCACCCATCCTGAAAAATACAATGGGGTACCCTAATGAGGACAGTTTGAGTGATTTGACAACCCTATTCAAAACTGCAAACAGTAGAGACTCAGCTGATAAAACAGATGTCCTCATCAAGGTCTGCACTTTATGGCTTTGAACCCATTTTAAAATGATAAATTAAAGCTAAGAATTCCTTTAATATTCAAGCAACCATGCACATTACATCAGGATGCACATTACATCCCAATAATACTCGGAAGAGGGTTCGGGATTATGAAGAGATAGATAGATAGGATGGTTGACTCCATAAAGCATAAAATGAATGACAATGAAACAGACTATAACTATAAAATATTTTTAAAACACGCTATAAGTATTCATATTTACTGTGAAACAGACTATAGATTCGCAAACAGACCAGCCTGGCCTCGTTCTGACGATTACACAGCACAGGGCGCGCGTCTTGAATGACAGCCAAAAAAGCTGTTTTAAAGAGTTTTCTTCTAAGATTTGTTGACTTTTAAATGGACAGTCATCATGTAAGATGCACATTTATATCTTGGACCATCACGCTTAATGCAAGGTATGTTAGAAAGATAATCATTTGCCTTTTGATCAGCTTAACTTTTTTGACCTAGATCTGGGTGTGTGATTTGTGTTTGTAAACAAACAGCTGTCAAATATCATGTGTCGTGATTATGGGTTTTGTTGGGCGCTACTATAACTCTTTCATATGTCAAATTGTGCACAAACCTTCTTTCTTTAAGCTAGTCTATCTTCACCAAACCAGAAATTTCCTTACGGTGAACAGTTTTGACTTCTACGTCGTTGTTGTTCTGGGAAAAACAGCCGAAAATTTTCAACACGTGTTTTACGGGAAATGACGTTACGTAACGTGCGTCGAATTAGCCGATGTGCCAAATAGGCCGACATGAGTGTACAAATGTATGTTTTATTTAATGGAACCACAAAGGATGTTTTGCGTTGTTCGTGGAAAATATTGGAGTGAACCACATTGGCAGATGTGCCACATTAGACTGTACGAGAGCATACTTAGTTGGACGAAGAAGAAAAAATGGGCTTGTAATCGCTTTATCCTGGAAATCCATCACAATTTCATCGCATGTGTCTTGGTGAGTGTCCATTTATTGTATTGATGCTTGTTGTATCAGTCAACATTTCTTTCTTCATGTCGGAACGTCTTTCTTGGTTCAACTAGAAAGTAGTAAGCAGAGGATAAATTGGCATGGTCAAGGACACAACACATTGCACCAGGTGATGCTCGAACTAGTGACACCGCGATCGCAGGTCAAGCACGCTACCACCGAGCCCCGCCGAAGCCAGCGAATACATATATAGGAGCCACCACGAGAGGTACCAATACTTATTGCAGTGTCGAGCAACGAATGCCCAGGCGAATCTGCGCAAATCAATCCCTAGAGTCCTGGTGTTCACATACACAAAGTTTGGATGCATATGAAGACTCAAGCCACAAATTAGAACTACGAACTTTTGTGCGTATTTGATAAGTATCAACATCTGATTAGCTTGCCCATCGATTACATTTATATGTTATGAGAAAAAATGTTGTAGGTGTATGCATCCTCGCAGCACCATTTTTTCGATGTCTGGAAATTATAATAGCTAAATATGCTAAGATCTGTAACTGAGTAGATAGATGTCAGCCTAAGGCTTTCCTGGTCACAAGCCCCCAAAAAGGTTGACTGGGACGTAATGAATCAAAACAAACAAAAACAAACCCTAAATACAGCTTTTCTAGCGAAGAGATCCATGATTAATAAAGGACACAACTTTTCCATCAACCGCCTTGTCGCATGAATAATATTCAAGACTATTAAACATGACATCATCATAAATTGGATATGGATAGACTATAAATCTTGTATGTAAAAGTTAAAAATCATCAATTCATATTTTTTTATAAAAATCGTATAGTTTTCAACAGAAGGCGTTTCATTTCGTCTCACGGGCGGATCCAGAGGGAGGGGGGGACAGAGGGTCCAGACTTCCCTGAAATATCACAAAATTAGTAAGTGATTATGATCAGGAAATATCACAATCACAAACCGCAGACAACCCTATGGCACCGCAAGGAAGAGCCGCTCAACCATCACGAGACACCAGGAAGCCAAATTAAGCAAAGCAACCAGCTCTCTCTTCCACATCAAGATGATTGCAATACTAGAACGGACACAAAGCAACGTACAACAAAACATAGAACAATCACAGACTCCAACAATGGGAGTAACAATAAACAAAAAGTCAACAACAACAGAACCACCGCCTTAGAACGGACAGCAGCCTAAGCTACCGGGGGGGGGGGGGGGGGGGGCTTAAATGCATTTTACTGGTACCAAATCTTCGCCCTAGATTCTGCTGTTGTTGAAGTACAAGAAATGTTCCGCTCTCATGGAGGCCATCTAACTAATGCAATGTATCATCATGGAGAAACACCCTAATCAAATTAACACACCATGATGAAACAAAGAAAGCAAAGAGATCCATGATTAATAAAGGACACAACTTTTCAATCCGATGCCTTGTCGCATGAATAATATTCAAGACTATTTAACATGACATCATCATAAATTTGATATGGATAGACTATAAATCTTGAATGTAAAAGTTAAACATCATAAATTCATACTTTTATAAAAATCGTATAATTTTCAACAGAAGGCGTTTCATTTTGTCTCATGGGCGGATCCAGAGGGGGGGGGGGGGGGACAGAGGGTCCAGACTTCCCTGAAATATCACAAAATTAGTAAGTGAGTATGGTCAGGAAATACCACAATCACAAACCGCAGACAACCCTGTGGCGCCGCGAGGAAGAGCCGCTCGACCATCACGAGACACCAGGAAGACAAAGTTGCTATAAGTTCCTTTAGAAATACTGGTACGGACCCCCTCGACTGGTACTGACCCACCATGGGTTCAATTGCTTCTAGAAGGAGGTCTGTACAGCCCTCCGTGAAATACTTGATGACTAAAAAAGTTTTAGAATCCCCCGACGGAATATACTGGATTTGCGCATGCGTTATAAATGAGAACCAAACCCAGGACATGTTTGTTTTGAGCGTTTCTTATTTCTCTTCGGCATGATTATTAACCCTTTGTATACTAACGGATTCTTCTTTCTGGTTTAATACAATAAATTTGGGATAGTCCATTGTACATACATTGTACTTTTATCTAGGGGTGTCAGGTTATAATTTTTAAAACTTATTGTATTTGTGTCTGAAAATCTTTTTTACCTTAACAAACAGTACAGACCCTTATGAAATGCTGCCATTCGTCTGGGTCTTCATTGTTTGTAAAAGTACCCGTTTGTGGAGGTTTCTCGTATACAAAAGGTTAAAGCAGATATGCAGTAAGCAACAATGCTACGTACATCATACATTTACGTGAATAGTGTTTTACAACCACACTCTTGGATTTACGGTATCACACGTCACCACTGTTCATGCTTTCCTATTTAGGACTAAGTTTTAGATACAGGTGTGTAACTGACCGTTCCAAGGTGGTGCTTCGTTTGTGGATCTTTATTTTCATTTGTGTTTGTCTTTGCCAAACTGTCTTGTCTGTTTCTTGCAGCCTTGTGGTAATGGCTGACCTCTTGTATATGTACGTCATAGTAGCTAGTTTGAACAGTGAATCAGCTTGTAAACTGATAAAAATAGAAAACGGGTTTGCGTCTTAAGACACTCACCCAGTAGTCATACTCAGCTCTTTTATGAATATAATTTTTCTATACCATCTAACTCAGACACTCGTACTCAAGTCATAAAGATGCCATACATATTCATCGTCTAAATGTTTGTTTTATATTTATTTCAGAGTTTTAATGTAAAGCAGAGCCAGTTTTTATGGTGATTTAGTTTACACATTCAAAAGAATTGTTGAAAACCATAATTTATGTGAAAAATTCAAAAAAGATAATCAAACGTTATATAAAAGGTGCTATATAACATAGATATCATGTGGCAGTTTGCATGCCTGGTTGTAAACTCAATCACGGTTTAGAGATATGGTTTTCTCTATAACTGAATGATCGTGGATCAGGCCTGACTCAATGACGACACTTACATAAAGCTTTCATCAGTGGGTTGGTGCCTGATGCTTGTCTTTGGCTGGGCCCACTGCGGCTCAACTTGGAGCTTTCTTTAGCTCTGACGAGCCTTTTTCTTTTCTCTTTTATTATAGCGTGTTAACTTGATAAGATTGTTGTGATGATGCTCTGCATAAGTTAGGAAACCTCCATGCGAACTAAACATTTTTGGTGTGTTTTAACAACATAATCCAGGGCGAAGATTTGGCACCAGTAAAATGCGCACACACAGTGGCTTTGGCTGCTGTCAGTGCTAAGGCCATGGTTCTATTACTGTTGATTCGTTGTTTAATGTGTTCCCATTGTTTGTGGTGATTCTGCGTTTAGTTCTTGTTTTATTATGAGGTACTATATTGTTTCTACCAAAATTTATGACAAACGTGACGACTTTGATTTTGAAATTGTCAATTTCCCATTTTTAGATGGTGATGTTCCTCGTTCTACATCCTATGGAGTCTATATCTCTCAACTCATTCGTTTTGCTAGAGCATCTAGCTATGTTGTTGACTTCAACACTCGCAATAAATTGTTAACTCAGAAACTTCTTAAACAAGGCTATCGGTATCATAAACTTCGCAAATCATTTTCAAAATTTTATAGACGATACTATGATTTGATTTCTAAATTCCAAGTTGGACATAAATCTCTCTTGCGCCAAGGACTTTCGGTACCTGATTTCTATGGTGACTTGGTGTATAAGTTGAAGAAGATTGTTGGCTCTAATAATTTTTCAGCGCAGTTCATTAAAATAATTTCCCATTATAAAAAGATTGGCTATAACATTAATGTATTGCAACAGACTGCATGCTTGGTAGTCAACCCAATCACGGTTGGCAACTTTGCTTTCCTCTTTAATTGCACGCCGGTGGGTCGGACTTCAGACTCTTTGATGGTTCCGACTTAAAGACTTATCTATTGATGAGATGGTAGGGGCCTGATGCTTTGGCTGTTTGTCGGGCCCACCAGGGTTTACCTGTTGGATTTCTTTTGCTCCGGTATTCAGTTTAATTTACTGTTGAGTCCTTATCCTTGCTTTATCTCCTTGTTATATCTTGATTTATATGTTTTAGGAGATGATGCATTGATAAGTTAGGGGTCTTTCATGCAAACCAAATATCTATGTGTCTTGATCCACATCTGAATTAAGGGTGAGGTTGGCGCCGTTAAACCGGTTTAAGCCCTCCAGTAAAATATTTTACTGACCGTTCCAAGGCGGTACTTCTTTTGTGGATCTTTTATGTTTTTGTTCTGTCTTGTGTTTGCTATGTTTTGTGCGCGTCTGTTTATATGTGCTTTTTGGTCACCTGCTGGGAAAGGGCTGACCTCTTGGCTCTCGTTTGTGGTGTCTTCTGTGAGTTTGTCACTTTCCCATTGGTATCCTGGGTCAGGTGTGGTACTTGATTGTATCGATTCCTGATCTTTGCACCATTACTTACTTAAAGAGACTAGGTCTGCAACTAAGAACATTTTTTTGAAAAAAAAAAAAAACTTTCTTTTTAAATCATTTGTAAAAATAGAATTAAGTTATGTTTTCACAATAAATATGTTCAGCACAGCTGAAAACTGCATGGAAAAGTGAATTAAGTTATAAAAACAGGTGTGTTTTTTCTTGTTTGTAATTATTTACGCCCCTCCAATAATTCTGGACAGGTGATTTTTAGCATAAATGCTGTTGTTTTGATAGTGTTATTTTGTTAAGATTTACGAAAATGGTAAAATACTTACCTGAATTTGAGTATTTCACTGTATTCTTGAAAAATAGAAACTTTATTTCTAAAATTAGAAGATCATACGTTACAGACTATGCAGCTTTAATGTCATTTCTACTTTTGCAATCATCTTGATGAGGAAGTGAGAGAAATTCACTTCTGTCTTATGACTGATAGTGTTCTGTGGCTCTTCCTCGCTGTTCATGGGTTGGTCTGCAGTGTGTGATTGTGATATTTATCAGTTAACGCTCATACTAATTGCATTGTTTCTCGTTGACCTGATAAACGTTGTTTATCAGTTACCTCTCACATTAAATGCATTGTTGCGCGTTGCCTGATAAACGTTGTCTATCTCACGGCATGTTGCCTATATCAGGTCATGATGACGTTGCACTTTTTGAACGACGTCGCTAATGACGCTAACTCAACACAAAAATCGAAAATAACGTCATAATCGCTAGTTTGAAGAGTGACACAATGGGTAAACTGATAAATAGAATACCAGGTTCGCGTCTTTTGATATCAAGTTTACCTGGCTCAGCTTTGAGAACACTTGTTGAATCGCTCGGCAAGCCTCGCCATATCAACAAGCGTTCTCAAAGCCTTGCCTGGTAAACTTGATATCAAAAGACACTAACCTAGTATTCTCTATCTATCTCACGGCATGTGCCTTTATCAGGTAATCATGGCGTTACACGTTTTGAATGACGTCGTCAGAGATGATGAATCGACATGAAGATCGATAATTACTTCATAATCGCTAGTTTGAACAGTGAATCAGCTTGTAAACTGATAAATAGAATACCAGGTTTGCGTCTTAAGACACTCGCCTAGTATTCTCTATTTCCTGGTCATACTCAGCTCTTTTATGAATAGAACCACTGCCCATTTTGACCAGCAAATACCATTGTACCTTTATTTGAAGGATTAATAAAATTCTTTATAAAATGTCTGTTTTAATTTTTAATAAGAACATGTTTAATAAAATCGTGTGTCTATATTTTCGTCGAAGTGAATTGATTCTAAAAGTATTCATAAACGATAATTATTCCAAAAGTATCATAGTCCAGCCTGAAAGACTTTAATACTTTGATAAAATCCACGCTTAAGATTATTTGATATCTGCCTTGATTTCAGTATTAAGATAGTTTTAATAATCACGAATTGTAAATTAAACTTCGCCAGTTTAAATCTAATAAAGACCTCATTTGAAAACCCTTACACTGTATGGTGGAGCCTCGATAAAGCAAATGGGGAACTCTACATGGCGAGGGGTAATGTGACGTCACTTAGCGAACAGCAACGTCATTGAAGATAAACGTCATCAAAAAAGAAATGTCTACATGAAGAACAAATGTTTCAATGCAGACTGAACGAACCTTTAAATTTACGTTTACTATTGTAGAGATTTCAGTCAGGACTTGTGAAGGTCTAGTTGTTTTTTGATCCGTGGTACGACTTTCATCTAAATGCTCTTCAATGATATGAGCCCAACAAGCGGCATTTGCCAAAAGAAAACCATTGCACAATATATTGAGTTGTTTTCGAGCTCAAACTCACATATTCGCTCCCTAGATTACCATTTTTAATCATTATGTAGTAAAATAAAGTTTTGAATTGACAGAATTTTCAAGGTGGCTGCCCCATAGCCGTGTCAAACTATTTTCCTTCGATAATCTTTGAAATTTAACTTCGTCACAATGCTTTGCAAATGCGCTGTTTTGTTCCAAAGTTGGAATAATAAGGAATGAATTGTTATTTTTGTGGACTTTATCAATGTGTAAACTCCAGTAAATCTCTCACAAACTGAGTAAAGTCTGATGTGTAAACTCCAGCAAATCACTCACAAACTTTACGTAAAGCCCAGTTTGTTAGTGATTCGCCAAAGTTTACAAATCTATAAAATCCCCCAAAATAGAACTCATTCCTATATTGAATTCAACATGACTTACGGTTTAGATTCGTAAAAGATGCACTTATTCTAACGTTTGTGCCATAACGATTTCATTCACAGGGTAGTACAACGTTGTTTGTGTCTAGTCATTCAATACTTGGCTTAACACTTTCGCTGCCAAGCACCTCAAAAAACCAATACCTCAGTGCCAAGCATGTTTCAAGGACTCCTGAATATTTAGGATATATGGGTTCAACACAGAGTATCCCCAGAACTATTCAACCTATCACTGTGAAACTTTCACAGAAAGTTGCTAATATATGAAACTTTTATTTGAACTAATAATAAAAAAGATAGTCACGTGACCTTTGGCGGCCATTTTGGAAGCCATATTGAAAATATGAAAAATGCCTATCAACAACTATTTAGGCAAAAATAGATAAAAAATCCATCTACATCAAGTATCAAACAGCAGGATTTATTCTGATATATTGTTTCATTAGAAATAAATCATCAAAATATAGCAGTTGAAGGGCTGAATGCGTCCTGAATGTCATCCCCATGGACATGTTTTCGATATTTTCGATTTCCGCGAAATCTAATGACATTACAAACATTTTGTAAAATCAATTCTTGCACAAAAAATTGCGTATACCGCCATTTACGATATTATTATGTCCCCTGAACATTTTGAAATAAAGAACATAGATTTTCGACCCTTATAACGGTTAAAAATAGACTGCTATCATCTGTGTCTTTAAATTTCGACTGTAGTCGCGTTTGGCAGTGAACGGTAAATTCGACTACAGTCGCGTTTGGCAGCGAAAGTGTTAACAGAATTAAAAGAAATTAAATTTCTAACCTCACATACTAATTAAGCTTTATTTTTGTTATGATTCCCAATATGAGCTTTCCTACTCATGTATTTCTAGATAATCTAGGTGACGATTAGCATGTCAGAAGACAGAAGGATCACCTTTTTGTTTGATACAGTGAGGTAAAATGTTAAACATAGTGGCAGCAATTTAACTCTTCAACTAAAAGTATCTTTTGCTGATAACATATGCAAACAGTTTGGACCCAGATCAGGCCCGACAAATCATTGGGCCTGATCAGGATCCAAACTGTTTGACATTCTGATGCTAGTCCTGAAAGAACTTATAAAAAAAGTTGATTTTGAAAAATTTAGCAGACAACAAAAACATGAAAAATTACCCAGGAGGCAAAGAGTTAAGCTGAAATTCGTTTTGTGAAATAGTTCTTTGTGTCCTTTCATGCGCAGATCCAGAAAATTCTATCACGGGGTGGGGGTTCTGACAACGTTTTTTTAGTCATCAACGTATTCCACGCAGGGCGGTATGGACCTCCCTTGAGAAGCAATTGGACAACGGGTCCAATTGGTTCTTGAGGGGGGTTCGTGTCAGAATTTCCAAAGAAACCTATACAGCCAATTGTGATTTAACAGGCCGGGGCAGGACCGCCTGTCCCAACCTCTTGATCCGCCCATGTCTTTGTAGTTTGGCAATAATCTCCATTAGGAGGAGTGAGCTGTCTTTTATTAGTGTGTCTTTGCTCTAGTCACTCCTCCTCAAGGTATCATGTCTTGATCTGTGATTGTGATAGGCTCTGTTGCATTTTATGCCTATTAGCAATATAAATAAAGCTGCTATCATCCACAATGAACAACACAGAAAAATGCTTTTAAGCATAGTTGTTGCATGACGTTGTAAGAGCACTAAAAAGCTAGAAATAAAAGAAATTGCCTTTTTCAACTCGACGCAGGTGTTTAGTTTTTGTGTGGTAATCAGCTTAAGGACCCATCTGATTTAGACCCTAAATCCCATGTTCAGAATGTAGAAGGAGAGCATTCTAATGGCTTTTCCTCAGGGTGTCATGAATTAGGCTGTTATTGTGGCATTTCCTGTCAATATGCACTTGTTTTTACAAGCAATTAAACCAACACTTATATTCCTCATTTCGCCCAGGCATATAGGTTGTTTGTATTCATTAGAAACATTTCAATGCGATGTTCCAAGTGAGTACAACATGATAAGCTTAGGGTTGGATAAAGACAGATGACGCAAGATTTGTTTTAATTTTTATAGCTAATCTATAACTGATGATTGGAGATTCAAATATGAGGTACGGTACATCATTGTTATGTGTTTCGCAAAATGTAAGTTTTATTACGTAAACAACCTACATTACACTATACTATGATAATTCCCTTCCAGGTACCTCAACTCGCACTACTTTCCAAGTTCACTGAGTAAATCGATTACTACGTGTGACGTCACTACCCGCGTGCTCACTCAAGCCCAATCACTTTTTCCTTTCGGCGACTACATGTCGTACGTACCTAGTTATATCTCGCGATAAGTTTTTGTGATTCTTTGAATTATTTTTCTTTTGGAATTTATTTATGTGGATTTAATATGGGCGGAGACTGAAGTAAAGCTACTGGCGTTGAAAAACACCGAATCTATATCGGAGGAGGTTTTATCTGCGGACAGTGATTCAACTTCTCTGGTGGACGAGAGTAAGAAAAAAGCATGCGGTCGGTCTCCCCCCACAATGGCTTCCCTTTCGGCTGAATGGGACGGAAGTTTGCTAATCAACAGCAGGAATTGGCAAGTATGAAACAAACACTTAGTTCTATTGAGAATTTGCTAAAACGGGAGAGTGACTCTGTTGTTTCGCCATCTAGGCAGAAACGTTCATGGAGAGTTTCGGCACATAGTCAGAAACGCCACTTGTCTCACCGACACAAGAGTAAAAGTGAACGGTACCCGGTCAAAACTGTTTCAGACAGTAGTTCTTGTAACAATGACGATAATGTGTCGTTACATGACCACAGACAATCTGGTTTTTCATCAGAGGATGACAATGGTAACAGACCCAGATGCCCGTCAGGTAGCTCTCAATCGCACAGTCCCGTGATTATGGGAACTGAATCCACTGACAAGTTATCAGTAAAAATCAGTAAAGACTTGTTTGCTATTTTCGGGGAGGATGCAACCGTTAAGAAAGATGATAAGAAAGTGGGCATCTCTCTTGACAAATCTCAAACTGATGTGATTGAAAGTAGTTGGCATCATAAAAATCCTTCGACATTGTCAACCACTTTTGAGGAAAACTTTGATTTGTTTCCGGTTGATGAGGAAGCTGAGAAATTTCTTAGTGTACTATCACTTGAACCTTTGGTAGAAGGATGTCTTAAGAAAAAACATGGAGAACGGGCCAAATTTGGTAAGAAACCAGCATTATATACCCAACTGTGTAAAATGATAGAAAAGCAAGCCTACAGTGGCCAACAATCGGCCAGAATGGCGACGACTATGCAGATTTATGTGCAGCAAAGTCTTGGAAATTTGATGCAAGCTTTTAAGAGCAATTCAGTTGATAAAGAATTTTGTGTGTCACAGATTCAGGAAATTTTTTCCATGTCCACTAAATGCTTAGAACAGATAGGCAGGACAGGTTCGTTTCACCACATAGTGCGTAGGTGTTGTACTATGACTGACACAGCTTTGTACAGTTTATCAGGTCGGAATAAGTTCTATGATTTGCCATTATCTAGTAAAGGGGTATTTGGTCCAGGTTTCGCTACACTTCTCAAAGACAGGAAAGAACAAAGGAAACTTGTGGATGATTTGCTTGACATACCAGATCTTAAAAAGAACTATAAATGCAAATCTTCATCCAAGGACGGGCACTCTTCAATCAAGAAACAATATGTGCCTACAGCTACAGTGTCAAGCGCTAGAGCGTCGTCATCGGCTATTAGAGAGCCTTCAGAACCTTTTGTAGGTGATTTTCAGATTCCAAAAAGGGATTTTCGGGGCACAGCTCAGGTCAAAGATCGAGACAGATCGTCCTAAAGAGGCAGAAGAACAGATCGTCAGTCCAGAGGTCCCTTAGGTAGAGGACGGGTGGCGGGACCAACTAAGCAATGACAAGGTAAGAATTATTGCGAGGTTTCCAGAAATACCTGTGGGGGGTTGTTTATCTCTTTTCATGCACGAATGGAAGAAAATTACAGACGACAAATGGGTATTAGAAATTATTCAGAAGGGTTACAAGTTAGAATTTCTGAAGAAACCGGCATTCAGGGGGATCAAACACACTGGTGTCCCACCAGATCAAATAGAACTTATAAGTTTAGAAATAGGAAGTCTTTTAAAGAAAAATACTATCGAAAAAGTAAGCACCAAAAATGCAAAAGCCAGTTTCTACAGCACTTTATTTCTAGTTGCCAAAAAATCAGGGGAAATGAGACCAGTTTTAAATTTACGTCCCCTCCACAAGTATTTAAGGAAACTTCACTTCAAAATGGATACTCTGTACAAAGTTCTGGATCTAGTTCAGACAGGAGATTGGGGATTGACATTGGACATAAAAGACGCATATTTCCATATAAAGGTGTTCAAAAAAACACGGAAAGTATCTGAGGTTTTGTTTCCAAAACCAGGTGTATCAATTCAGAGCACTTTGTTTTGGTCCAACTGTCAGTCCGAGGGTTTTCACAAAAGTAGTAGCAGTAGTCACAGCACATTTACATCGCCAAAACATAAGATTAGCATCGTACCTAGACGATTGGTTGGAAGTAAATCAGTTAAGACGGATGCTATTACAAAACAGAGATTTGATCCTCAATCTCCTGTTTCATCTGGGTTTCATTGTAAACAAAGACAAGTCAAATTTAGTACCCACTCAGAAGTTGACATATATAGGGGGTCTATTTCATTTAAATACAGGTCTTGTCTATCCAACAGAAACAAGGGTAAAAAATTTGAAGAAAGCAATAAAAATGATAATAAAAGGGCAGAGAACGGCAAGACAGTTTCTTGTTCTTCTCGGCCAGATTGCATCATGTCTACAACTCATTCCAAAAGCTAGATTATTCATGAGACCCATTCAGTTACATTTACTAGAAAATTGGAGTCCAGTCAGAATGGATATGTCTGTAAAAATTCCATTGACTCCACAGTTAGGGTTACATCTGAATTGGTGGTTACAGAAACAGAACATTTTGAAGGGTTACTGTTTTCAACCAAGGTCTTATCTAGTTACACTGACCACAGATGCAAGTCTTTGGGGGTGGGGCGCTCACCTCAATGGTTATTTAGTGTAAGGCCGTTGGTCGAAGCTTCAAAGTCTGAGACATGTGAACTTGTTAGAATTGGAAGCGGTGTTTTTAGCAGTGAATTATTTTCTTCCATATGATTTCTGAAGAATCAAAATGTTCGATCAGAACCGACAATTCAACGGTTATGCATTACATCAACAAACAAGGGGGTACGAGGTCTCGCCCTTTATGTCACATGAGCTGGGATTTGTGGAACTTGGTTTTGAAGCAAAGCTGCACATATAATGGGCAAACGGAATTACTTGGCCGACCTCTTGTCTCGCAAGGAGATCAGGAGTGGGGAATGGATCCTAAAGAGCTCAGTTGTGAACAGTCTGTTTGCTCTTTGGGGACAGCCTATGATAGATCTTTTTGCGACTCAGGAGAACAAGAAAGCAATGCTGTTTTGTTCATGGATTCCATCCCAACATGCATTTGCGCTGGATGCCCTATCAGTTGCATGGGAGAACATGTATGCATATGCATTCCCTCCGATTCAACTTATTCACAGAGTACTTTGTCACATGAAACAGTACCAGTGTACTGTAATACTGGTAGCGCCTTGTTAGCTTCATCAGCATTGGTTTCCAATTCTTCTCAGTCTGCTGATAGCAAAGCCTGTCAGACTTCCATGCAGTCCAGATCTTCTGTCACAGAGTCAGGGGGAGGTGTTACAACCAGAACCAGAGACATTGAACTTGATGGCGTGGATGTTGTCGACAGACACTTGTCAACAAAGGGCTTTTCTTCAAAAACAAGACAGTTATTGTCGGCATCATGGCGGAAGGGTACAAGGAGAGACTACAACTGTTATTTCAGACAATTTAGTAGTTGGTGTGATTCACAAAAAGTTGATCCCTTGTCGCCATCTCTTGTAGACTGTGCTCATTTTGTGACCTTTTTGTTTGAGAAAGGTTTAAAATACAAGACAATTACAGGATATAGATCCATGCTGTCTTATATTTTACCTAGAGTAGAAGGTTTTCCAATAGGGCAACACCCACATATCATTAAGACTTTTAAAGGGTATTTTTAATGAAAGACCACCACTTAAAAAGTTAGTTCCATTATGGGATCTTTGTCTTGTTTTAGGTTGCCTGAGGAGGCCTCCATTTGAGCCATTGAAGGATGCATCTTTGAAACATGTAACATGGAAGACATGTTTTCTGGTGGCAATAACAACGTTCCGTAGATGTAGTGACCTACAATCTCTCCAGCTAGGGGAAGAAACTGTAAATGTACAGAAGAAAGGAGTCACTTTCATCAGAACAGGTATGGCTAAACAAGATAGGCCAAGTCATGTTCGTAGTAACATTTTTGTACCAGCTTTTACTAAAGATAAGTTGCTAGACACTAAAAGAGCATTAACTTATTATCTGAGACGAACGGAAAATTTCAGAAATGCTGATAGATTAAAAATGTTTATTGCTGTAAATAAACCTCATAAACCAGTTTCTTGTAAAACTATATCAAGATAGATAATAGATACCATCAAATTCTGTAACAGGACAGAAAGCAAGATTCCAGGTAGAGTACATGGTCACCAGACCCGTTCATATGGACCTTCATGGGCACGTTTCAAAGGAACATCTTCCAAGGACATAATGGAGGCAGCTGATTCGTCAAGGGAGACCCTTTTTGTAAAATACTACTTGACAGATGTACATCAGGCTAGTGTACTGGAGGTGTAAGATTACACTGAGCAATTTTCTAATCGGCGAGTTGCATATAGATTTTGGGACTGTGAAAGCAGTGTTTTTATGGATATTTCATGTATGGTGGTTGTACATAGGGGTGAATGATGTACATATGGGAATCTATTGGTGAACTGTGATGAAATAACCAGATGTACAGTTGGTGATGGAAGTCTGTGTACAGACTGGTGGAGATGAAGTGTTTTTTTGGAAGATCTACTTCTACAATACCGTTGGTGTACATAAGTATATTTATTTTTGCATGTTGTTAGATTTAAATGTGCCTCCACTTTTTCTTTGATACTGCTTGGTAATCTGGTTATTATCATAGTATAGTGTAATGTAGGTTGTTTACGTAATAAAATTGGAAAATTTGATCCAGAGGATATCAAATTAAAGTTTTATTAGTAAATATATACCTACATTACACTATAGTTTCCCTATCCACCTCCCGGGCATATTTGAGTTGGGTGACATGAATTCGCCGGTAAAGTGATTGGGCTTGAGTGAGCACGCGGGTAGTGACGTCACGCATAGTAATCGATTTACTCAGTGAACTTCGAAAGTAGTGCGAGTTGAGGTAACGGGAAGGGAATTATCATAGTATAGTGTAATGTAGGTATATATTTACTAATAAAACTTTAATTTGATATCCTCTGGATCAAATTTTCCAACTTTATTTAACTCTTTCTCCATTGATTGATTCTTCCATTAATCTTGATAAGATTAAGTTTGAATAGATCCATTATAATATTCATGGTTTACAGGCGAGCATTTCCTAATTATATTGCAATTTTCTCCAAAAGTTATGTTTTAACAAACAGTGATGTTTCAACAAACAATGATTGCCTCATCATGTGGCATCTCATCAGATTCTACACGTTTAAAAACTCTTGAGAATATTCAGTTATTAAATGATCAGTTTTTAGATGCTTGCTTTGTGGTTCAAAGTAACCGAATTACTTTGAACCACAAAGCAAGTATCTGAAGGCTGAGGGAGCGCAGTGGCTCAGTGGTAGAGTGCTTGACTCGAGAACGAGGGGCCGCGGGTTCGAGCCTCACTCGCGTCACTGTGTTGTGTCCTTGAGCAAGAACATTAATCCTAGCTAAGTACTGGTTCAACCCATGAAGACCCGTCCCTATATAACTGAAAGATTGTTGATGGGACGTAAAGAATCAAATCAAACAAACAAACAAAATCTGAAGGCTGATCATTTCCTTAATCACATGGTATCACAGTGTGTAAATGTAAATGCAGTGACTTAGTCTAGCACTCTACATGCTTCTCTATATTTGTTCGATTCCCAAACCAACATTAAGAGACATAGAATACTTCTTATTAACATCAATGGTATAGAATGACCAGAATAGTGCTTGCAGAATACCTATTACAAGAGGTATACAACATAACAGTGTAAACATGACATTATTTAAGCTATCTATCTGATCATCAGTCAATGTTTCCTTCTGTAACTGGTCATAACCATATCTGTTGAGAATAGCTACAACCATCATAGGAGCTAGAGATATGGCCGGTTTTACCACAAGGGCGTTAGTTCCATACACCATTGAAGTCACTGGATGTCTGGAAAACAATAGATAGGGGTTTAATTGTAGTTTCTAATTGTCTTGATAAATCAATGATAGTTTTCCTCTCCTCCTACTACTGTGCAAGTACCGGTGTAACAAAATGGTGGTTCTTGAAACATACGCAGATCCAGAGGGGTTACAGGGGGTCCCCCCACTGAGGAATCACAAATATGCAGGGTTTCTTAACAAAAAGTAAGTGAGTTTTTCCTGATCATAAGTCACTTACTTTATGATCAGGAAATACCACAACAAAATCTGCAGACCAACCCACGGCACCATGAGGTAGAGACGCAGAACATTTACAATGACAATACATCTGAAAGACAATAAAAGCAAAGCAACCAGCTTTTTCTTTCTCGTTAAGATGATTGCAAAAGTAGAAGGACACAAAGTAATGCATAAAAAACTAGGACCAACACAGAACCCCCACAAAAATGGGAGGTACATAACAACAACAGAACTGCCGCCTTAGAACGGACAGCAGCCTTAGCTACCAGGCCGCAGGCTTAAATGCATTTTACTGACACCAAATCCACAGGATTCTGTTGTTTATAAAACAAACAAAATTGTTTAGCTCGCATGGGGGCTTTCTAACTAATGCAATGGATCAATCACAGAGAAACAATTCTAATCAAATTAACATGATACTGGTCCGGATCGTCTGAAAAATCACAAAGCTCAATGTTGGGCCATTATCAGCCTGCCAGCAAAACGCCATTTAAACATGACATTATTAAATGGTGTTTCGTTTGCGTGCCGATGATGGCCAGTTTCTAATGGTATTTGGACCCCCTCTCCCCTACTACAGAAGAAAAAAATAGTTGTCAGAGTTGGATCCCCTCTTTGAAAAATTTTCTGGATCCGCCCGTGTTGAAATCAAATTTGCTGATGAGTTGTCATGTAAATATACACAATTTTCCATATAGTGACAGGTATTTTAATATTGATTGGCTGAATTTTGGGTTTTCCTGTCAAAATGAGTTTCCTTGCTGTTTCAGTAACATATGTTGTTGGTAACGTTGGCATTGCCTCAAAGAGGCAATATGAACATTTAACAACAACATCTGATCAATGGATTCGAGATTTTGCACAATAATTTTTTCTCACAAACTTCAACTATATTATTGTTTGTTTAAGTTGATATGATGCTTTACGTCCAAGTCAACAGTATTAGTCATATCATGAAGTCTTCCTGGGTTGAACCAGTTCTAAGCAAAGGATAAAGTGCCTTGCTCACGTACACAACAAAGCGCATCTAATCAGTCTCGAATTAGCTACCCTTAGATTACCAAGTAAAACATGCTACCACTGAACCACTGTGCCAACTATTTTTATTGTTTTAGTTTCGGGTCATTCTAAGCTAAACTGCAACAGTGAGAGTTGGTAACTTTGACATCAAATATTTTGCAAACCGACTTTATGAGGCAAGCTGAAAATGGCTCTATATATTCGGATAGGATTAAAGACATAGTAAAGATATGTTTTTCAATATGATCAAAATCATTGAAAAAAACGGACGTTTTTGTGACAAATTTAGGTCACAAACTTTGGTCTGAAAAAAGTGTAAATTTTTACCATTCAGTTCTGAAATGGGATGATAAATCAATTATACAATAAACAAACTGTCATATTTGGTAAAACTTGTTGCTTTTGTGTAATTGTAAGCTGGAAAACGGATTCCATGCAAAAGTTGTTACGGACCTAACTCAGTCAAATTTACACTGGTATTTTATCTAGAAAAATTATGGTTATAGAGCATGAATAAAAGGAAATGAAGTTAAGAATTCAGTTGCAAAAGAATAAAGACAGCTTAAAAATGAGCCTTTGTATTCCACAAATGGTCTTGTTAAAAATGTAAAAAAGTTTTTTGGGACCAAGTCACATATCTGTCAAAAAGTTACGTCCGCAACAAATGTTCTTAGGATATGCCTGGTAATTGAAATTAGAATGAATACAAGATAAATGGGTATAAGTGCATATACTGTGTCCAATGTGTCAACTGTTTATGCACACAGAAGATGGAAACCACAAATACGGGTTTGAATTTGTTAATTGTCAAATGTTTTGGCATAGTTACGTCCGCAACAGGTTCCTATCAGATGTTCCTAGAATGTATTTGAGCATGCTTACTTTATAAAACAGTAGAAGTCTACATTATGCTTTCTTAAATTATTAGAACATTACTGCCTTTGAAGGCAAATTATCCCTGATTTTACGCATTAAATGAACGGACGCGATCATTTGTCATTGTAATTTACGATACATGTTACGTCCATTTTGGTGCTCTATTTACACAAGAAATAGCATACATATTAGCCCCATGTATTTACAAATCTAATCACATGCTTTTGTTCTGCATGCTTTTGAGGGTGGTTAATGCCTAAAATTTACAGTTTTGATTAAATATTCAGTTTTTGTCATTGTTACGTATGTTATTATTGACGTTGAAATGGATGTTATTTTGACACACTTTCATTGAATGGACGCTACATGTTGACATCATAGCAGTTTTGTACTTCAATTTTCAATCTCACTTAAGCTCTGCAATTATTTGAAATCCAGAAATAATTATAAAAAAATCCCCATGAAAAATGTTGAAAAAGTTAGAATTACACTACCCAGTAAAGTGTAATGCCAAAAAATGTTGCGGACGTAACTTGAAATATTCTGTACATGTCACATAGTCAATGGTAACACCCATAACATGTATTGTAGATAAAAGATAGCTAAAATGAGAATTTGAAATAATAAAAAAATCAAAGCAGCGTTTAGCCTTAATTAACAAATCCATAACCATAAGAAATACAACAATAATAAAACCGAATCTCTGTCATTTAGTGCAAATAGTGATGATTGCTTCCTAGAAACATATGACCCTCGGTAGGAATATATGCGAAAATTATGGGTTCTCCCAAATATAGCTTCCTGTAACTACATCCATTGTAAAGCAGAGATTGTATATTTTAATTCAACACTTTTAATGGTTTGTAATGATTGAACATTGCAGAAATTTGATTAAATTTGAAATGATACATTGCAAATTCCTATACAGTTGTGGATGTTACATGTCAAAAGTCAAGAGTAACATCTGCTACAAATATAGATCATAATCATTTGTAGCAGTTAAACTGTTGGTTAAAAGAACAGTTCATTGTTGTTGCTTCATCAGTGAAAACAGATTATAAGCAATTAGCAGCAGGAAATATTTAACAATGCCACTTCAGTAGAAATTCAAAAGTTCAACTCCACCAGTTACGTCCGCAACATAAATACAATTTAGTTTTTCCAGGCTGATGTTGGTAAAATTCAATTTTTTTAAATCAAGTTAAATATGTACATGTTTACTCTTAACATAGCAAAATTTCAATGTTCTGTATTGTTACAAATAATGAGTGTATTTGGATTTAACTGTTGTCAATGTTACGTCCATAACAAACAGGGTGCCGGCAAAAAAAAGCTATTTTTAAGAAAAACAAGCAAGAAACTATCTTTTTATGGCTAAAAATGTAAAATACACTAATAAAACCTTCCTCTGAACCACATTTCATTGCTCAAAAGTCATATTTAATTATTGACATAGATGTCACACTTTTGTTGCAGTTTAGCTAAGAATGACCCTGAAACTAGCTTGAAGAAATAAACACATTTTCATGAAGTTTGGTATATATCTGGATGACAATATTAGGCAGCAACTTATCCTTAGAAGTCTTTACAATACTCACTTTCTGTTGAATCTCTCAGTATCTTTGTCGGCAATGTCGGAAAGAGTCATGTTGAATAGAGAATATGATGCATTGGCAAAAGCACTGAAAGAAAGATATCAGAAAAAATGAAGATCAACAAGGAGGACCACCTGTGAAGCAGTTGTCCCCTATAATTAACAAAATGAACGTATATGTCAATACCAGACTCATATCAATTATACATCCATAAACAGGATTCAGCTGGATCAGTCACTATTTAACTAATTTGGAACCCTCATCGCAATTTATAATACAGGTTGGCTGTCTCTACACAGAAAAATTACAATTTGTCCCTTCAGAAAGTGCAGAATGCAAATCAGCCAGTATTGAGATTTTATACTTATCTCATTGTTAAGCAACGATATATCAGGCGAGCCTGTGCAAGAGTACTGACTTGCCAGAACATTCGCTGTTCACAAACATAAAGTATTGATGTAGATGGTATTTTGTCTGTCTGATATCCCTCTCGCCACATTCAATTTTACATGAAATGTCAGTATTTTGAATTCCAGGGAAAGTGTGTATGGTTGAATATCTTTTTGCGCAAGGGTCCATTTTCTGAAAAATGTCACAACGTGCATATTTTCCATATGTTCATTTTTGTTTTTATGGTTTCATAGAAATAGGGTTAATTCTAGGACTGTCAGTTTAATAAGTTCTTGAAAATACCTAGCTTAAAGAAATACTATGTTTTGGTGTACGTTACTTTATGTCCATTCTAGTATTGCAATCATCTTGATGGGGAAGAGAGAGCTGGTTGCTTTGCTTATTTGTCTTCCTGGTGTCTCGTGATTGTTGAGCCGCTCTTCCTCGCGGTGCCACAGGGTTGTCTGAGGTTTGAGATTGTGGTATTTCCTGATCATACTCACTTACTATTTTTGAAAATACCTAGCTTAAAACAATACATTGTAACATGTGCGAGTCTGCTAGACAAACATATACCTGTCACAGGTTAGATACAGCATCAACATCCAGACATTCATTGGACCCACAAGAAGAAACAATCCACCAGCAATTATCTTCCAAATATAGCTGTATTTCACCACCTTGAAGTAACCATACCGACTTACAACAGACGTTCCAAATATCACCAGAACCTGGTGAAAAGTGTATGTATGATATAAACAAAAAACAACCAAAAAACAATATATGGGAATTTGCTCAACAAGATATGGACCTCGTTATGAGATTATTTGTTTTTGTGCCATGCGAAAACCCAGCTTGTATACACACACTGTTCGATCAGACCCTATGTTATTCGCCCAATGGTAATGTGAATATATAAGTTATAATTATCTATGTGTACAATTTCAATTTCCCAGCCTTCTCTGTTGCTGTGACAGCTGCGTTTGAATCGTGCATGGTCGCAAATCCCTAATACGAGAGGCCCATACTATTGTTATTCTTACATAGAACATATTTCACAGGTGCCACAGGTTTAGATAAACTAAAAATGTTGTTGTTTTTTCTTCTTACCCATACTTTTTAGCATATGTTTTGGGAGCTCAATGAGACGGTTATTTTGAGTTTGAGTACCCACAACATATATTTTGGTTGAGATAAAAGAAAACTATCTTTCTCTTTCTGTTACGCCATCTTAATTTAAAAAATCAAAACTTTGGCAGTGTATCATGCACAGTATGACTAGTGGTTAGTAAAACATCTAACCTTTGATTTTCCGGAGTTCAACGTTTGTTGTGGACCGCTTTCATTTGTAACCCTTTGTATACTGACAACCCCTAAATGGGTATTTTGGCAAATAGTGAAGACCCAGATGAAATGCAGCATTTCATCAGGGTCTGCAATGTTCACTTAGATTAAAAAAAAATATCAAGGACTGAAGTATATCATAATTTTGAAATGTCTTCTTGTGAGCACTTAAAGTTCACAGAGCAGACCCATACTTATTGTATCATTATGTATGGGGATACCCATCATTAATTACCTCCGCGATACGTCAGACTTTAACATGGACGTCGGGCCGAATACACTTTTTGTCACATGCCCATGTGGTATTGGGTCAGGTGTTGTACTTGAATGTATTTGAATATTCTAAGACTCTAAGGGTACTGACCGAACAGGATTTAGAGTTTCTAAGCTCGAATATTAAAGGAGGCTGCACATGTTCGTCTGAGTTTACACCTGTCAAAATGCCCAATTGTTTGAAATCACATGTCGCGGCTCAATTATGGTTAACGTCAAGTGCCATATTGGAGTTCCATTAGCTGGTGTTCAGATTATCATTCACAGACTTGTCAGTGGGGGTCTTGAGGTGGTTCAGGGGGTTCCCCCGAGCCCAACTCCCCCCCCCCCCTTTCTTTATAGATATCCTATGAAAATGAAATAATTTGGTCTCAGTGAGACCAAATTATTTCATTTTCATGGGATATTCCAAGAAAAATGAGATCAAATCAGGAAAGCGAACACTTCCCTTATACAGTGAGACCAAATTATTTCATTTTCATGGCATAATCAAGAAAAATGAGATCAAATCAGCAAAGCGAACCCCTCCCTTATACATATGAACCTCCTTTCCAGAAATCCTGGATCCGCCCCTGCTTGTAGTAAGAAGGTCTCGTGGTGAATTTAAATTTCATATCATAAAAAAAGTATCAAAAGGTGACATTTTTATTAAATCGAAATATCAATTACCTGATACACTATTCCTGAGCTTGCGTAGAAACTACTTCTAAAGAACTCTGATATGGCCGTTTTAGATATGAGTTGATCACAGAAAATAGCGAAGAATCCTCCAAGAAAACTTCTGTGAAATTCTTGAAGAAAATTACAAGAGACAAAGGCTAAAAAATCACGATTAAAAAGCACCTGTTTAGTCAATGCTATGTATGAGTAATTTTGGTACTTCTCCTCAACATGTTCTCCCTTTTGTTGTTTGAGTATATTGTGTAGTTCTTTCTCCGTATGAGCATGTTTACCCGTGTAAATCATCAACAGACAGCTAACGATTGCTATTAATACACTAAGTAATTGAAACATAGCAAAATTGTCCAGTTGCTGTGAAAAGTACTGCATAATAAAGACACTTGATGATCCTATTAGATCACCTATCTGTGTGTACCGTATCATCTTCAGGCGAACTTCGTTGTCTTGTGATATTTCCGTAAAGAGACAACAGTAGGCCAGACCTACATATGTGAACATTGTGTCCCAAAAACACAGTGCAATAATTAAGTGGAGACCCGTCAGCAAGGTTTGAGTTCCGTCTGTATTTCCCCAGGGGAACCAGGGAACAAGAAATGATAGAGCAAACAGTGGACCGCCATAAAGAACACCTTCCCTTCTTGTCCGAGTAAATGAAAAATTAGTGCTGTCTTGAAGATAGGCAAATAATGGATCGTTCAGAGCATTCCAGATCATGTACAGGACCTAGAAGAAGAAAACAAACAAAGCAACTGAGAGCAAAATTAAAGGCTTTACTTTGAGACACGCCAGGAGAAACACATTTTCAGGGGTTGTGACAAGCGATTGATAAAAAGTTCCGGACGGATTTACTGATTAGAGAATACTGGTCATAATTTGTACTGGTTAGAGTAAAATCAGTAAATCAAATACTGATAGAGAAGTAGATATATGAGTGCAAACATCAAACATCTATGTGTCTTGATCCACATCTGAACTAAGGGTGAGGTTGGCGCTGTGAAACCGATTTAACCCTCCAAGTGAATTTTCACTGACCGTTCCAATGCGGTGCTTCTTTTGTGGATCGTTTTTGTTAGTTATGCTTCATGTTGGTGTGTGTTGTGCTGTCGTCTCTGTTACTTGCAGCCTTTGGCCACCTGCTGGGAAACTGAACTTTTTGGCTGTCGTGAGTGTTGTGTTTTCTTGTGTGTTGTCACTTTCCCAAATCTGTCCTGGTCGGAATTAAGGGCGAGGTTGGCGCCGTGAAACTGGTTTAAGCCCTCCAGTAAAATATTTTTACTGACCGTTCCAAGGCGGCCCATCTTTTGTGGATCACTTGTATTTTTGTGTCTTGTGTTTCTCATGCTTTCGCGTCTGTTCATTACTGCCTTGTGGTCACCTGCTGGGAAATCTGGTATCCTGGGTCAGGTGTGGTACTTGATTGTATCGTTTCCTGATCTTTTCCGTCTTTCTTACTTTTACTTGACGTGGCTCACTTATAAATGAAAAATAATCTAAGACAACAGCAGGCATTCCCAGCCAGCAAGTAATCTCGGGTCACTAACAGCCCACCAGCGTTACACCATTCAAATGGCGTTTCGCTACCAGGATGATAGTGTCCAGTTTTTACATGCGCATGTATTATATGCTTACTGGCTATGTATCAATCATTACAAACCTGTGCAAACTGGAACCAAGATTCTTGTATGTGGAAATAGTTGAGGAAGACGTTGACGTAGAAAAAGCTGAATGCAGAACTGATCAGGCTAAACCCTACTGACAGTGCTACCAGAGCCAGCATACGAGACTGCAATGAAGGTGCATCCGCTGTCATGGTTCCCATTTCTGGCTACAGCCTGAACAAAAAAGTGCAACCAAATTGGCTAGTACATAATATTTGGAAAAAATCGGTTAGTACATAATTTTAGTTTTAACATATTTTATTGCCAAAATATTTACAGCAATGGGGTTGGGTCACAAGTTCTCACAACATTAGTTTCGACCCTTCCCCTACATTCTATATATACACAATAGCTTATAAACATGGCTATATATACAAACGCATATGTTAACTTAACAAGTTGTTATCAAAGCAAAACAGAAAAGTAACATAAACAAGACTATATCAGAATAAATAAATAAGTAAATAAATAAATAAATATGCAAATAAATATAAAAGAAATAATCAATAAATAAATAAATAAATAAGTAAATAAATAAAAATAAAATAGATAAATAAATAAGGAAAAAAATAAATAAATGAAGATAAATATATATGAAAGAAGAAAAAATCGAACATCAGAATAGTAGATAAATAAATAAGTAATTAATATTGGATAATTAAAAGAAAAACAAAAAAACAACAACAACAAAACAAATAATAGTACGACTGCCAGGAACCCCTTCAACTTGGGAATAGAACAAACTGGTCATAAGTATACTTATTAATATACAAAATATGTTTCAAAGAAAACTTCAAGCAAAGAGTCAACTGGTTTTAAAACGCTTAGTAGCATGTATATATCTGTGGACAGCTCTGAACAAGACTATATTGTTTTCCATATTCAAATTAAAATTACAACATAGAATCATATCAATACTTAATGGTTGGAAAACTCTAATTGTGTCATTAAAAACCTGCCGTTCCATTGTAAACTTTCTAAAGTTAGTACATAATATTTGGTAATAATCGCAGCTGCGACAAGCGAAGGCTTCCCTGTGGGTAAATAATACGCATACACAAAATATGGAAGTAGAAAAAAATCAGACCAAACATAATGTCTCTAGCTACACTAGATAGCTGCACGTGCATGTTTAAAGCATGACTTTACGCATGTGCGATAAGTACCAAAATCTCATGAACTGGCACCAAAGTAGGTCTGAATATGTTCACAGCAGTTTTAGGTGATGTGGGCTGACTCCGAATTTTAGCACTATCTAAACAAAAATCACATGTATGCAAAATCGCTCGATACCGGGGTCATGCTTCTTAAATATTTCATTATAGTGTTTATTTCTTAAACAAATCATATGTTATGGGTACAGAAAAGAACCGTCAGGACCACATGTGTCTGGCCAACTTGGTTGTGAGATGAAAACAATAAGCTCAAATACCAATGGAGCAGTACAGGAGAACATGGTTGGTATTATAATACCCATACTTTAACGTGCATACACACCTATCCCGCTATATATATATGAAGCTTCTACTCCCTGTGCGTGCGTGCGTGCGTGTGTGTGTGTGCTCTTGCGACACCTCGGGTCAAATTTGCAGATGCCAAAATCTGCGACTCAAACTTAGTGTGTTGTTCATTTTTCCTATATCTGGATCTATGTAGAAGTAGATAAGTATAAATAAAATAGTTGGCATCAGGTATAGTCTTCCCGTCACAGTATTTTTCCTTCAAATTACGAATCACAAAATGTATTAAAGCAAGGAACTTGACATCTATACAATATGCAGATACAAAAACAAGGGAACCCAGTTCCCGCTTTTTTTTTTTTTTTTTTTTTTTTTTTTTTTTTTTTTTTTTTTTTTTTGGCTTGATAGAATAGTGGTGCACTTCAGGAGGAATTGCAGTATCATACAGTGTCATCACCAGTATGCTCGACAGGTATCGTATATGTGTTGCTGCACACGGAGGTAACACTCAATATATATTGACTTGGTTCTGCGTATAAGATCAAAGCCTGCAAGTAATAGCAAACATGAGACTTTTGCCAGCACATAAAAAGGAAGCCAAATCAGATATCAAACGGATATATATCCTTTATGATATGCATTCAATAGCCGCTGTCCAATTACCTTCCACATAATACAAGTAGATATCATCTATAGTAGGCTTTGAAATATACATGTATATACTTGCATGTGGAAGACATAAAATAACAATAATAAACAATTGAATCGGTCATTGACCAATATACGCCTTGTAGGTAGTTTCAAATAACACACCTTGATCTAATAATCGAGCATAATGTGCCAGCTCACGAGATATGTGCATTTATCACATATATGAGACAATGGACTCACTCTTTAAACATGCATACATGTATAGTTATCAACTTATTAAGTGGTTCTAGATGCAGGCACTAGCCATCATTTATATCTGAATTTTGTGCGGGTGAATAGCGAAGGCTCTGGGGAGTCTGTGCGGATATGCGATAATGCCACTACATTTATCTAATGAACTGGCTCAAATGCTGTTCTGCTTGTTTTGTTTTTCAAAAGTCAATACTTGCCGTATGAGATTTTGCTTTATCAATGCAATAGCTTTATTACAGGGCTTGATCTTAATATCTTCGACAGACATTATGCCCAGCATATCTATATAAAAGAAACTAACCGATGACAGTACTTGGGAGCATCAAACATTGTTAAATGATCCATTTTTATCGTTTTGACACATACTTCCGGTGTAAACAAACCATTGTAGAATGGTTAGTTAAGATGTGACTTTAGTCAGTACACACACGCACACTTTTTGTATCGTATGTTTATCTCTTTGTATTGTTTGTCAAAACTGACCCGAGACATATGAATATTCAATGACCTTTTACTCAATCTTCGTAAAACTTCGTAAAAAGTGTGCTTTAGATTGTTGTACAATTACTAATCTGAATGAAATTAATCACAATTCCCCGATAGCCTAGTGGATAGTCGAGTGTTTTAGCACTCAAAAGATGTGGGTTCGAGTCCAGTAGCATTTGAATTTATTTTTTTATTTTTTTCGTTTTGTTTTTCGATTTGCTAATTTCTTTATCTTTATTCTGGATTTTGTGCACAACTGGATACATGTATTTGAATTTAGCATGCGTTTATGTATCAAATACAGCACCGTGCATAATTTAAATAAGCTTACATATGATTAACTCTTTGTACGCTGAATATTTTTTGAGACTTTTGTTATCATCTGCTGACTTTTAATCAAAATTGACTTTTTCAAAAATTCTTACAGGAACACTATCAGAGTGTCAAATGGTCTGTATCCCGGTCAGAACCGACGTTCTGTTGGTACTGAACTTTGTCCAAACTATTTGCGAATGTTATCAGCTGACAAGGAAAGAGTGTGGAACTTTGGGAATAATGAATACAAAAGCGGCTAAATATATAAATGAAAGATGTTAAGCTCATCACAAGATGATGTAAAATATACGAAAAATATTAACTTAAAAAAGAAAGCAATTTGACAATTATATATAAAAAAGTTCCTTCCAAGTTTCGACCCAGGTATGCTTGATTTGTAAGTAGTCAACTAACCACTAGGCTATCAGACTATTTGCATTAACGAATTGACATTATCTTCATATTCTCTGTAAAAGCGTGACCAAGGTCGGAGTAATCCGCGAAAACGAACGAATATCGCGAAAATTAATCAGTCTAAGGTCAATTTTGACAGACTATATATTATGTTACAAAGAAAAATGGTCCTCTGTAAATATAGAGCATCTTTAAAGAAAACAGTAGAACCAGTTTAATTGAGATACGGTCCTCACTCACCCTTAATACTGGCGTTAGCGAAGTTCTGTTTTGCCGAAGCGACTCTATTTAACTGATGCTCTCCCAGGGAGTTATACATATTCCTATGAAATAACTGCTTATTCCCCTGTTCGACAATCACGGAATTTTCTAGTTATGCTCACTTGTTTGTTTGTTTGTTGTTGTTGTTTTTTTGTGTGTTGCTATTTTCATTCAGCAAATATTTTTTCGTCAAGAAACACCTAAAACAAATTTGAGCCGACATGAGATTTCCAACAATGTGGTATGTACGACCAGCAAAGCCTCGGATCTGCCTGCGCATCCGTGCTGTCTGATCAGAGCCTTTTCTGGTCGCTGGGATATTCTATAAATATAAAGCTACTGACCGAACAGCATTTGGAGATTCTTAGCTTGAAAGGAGGCTGCACAGGCTTGTCTTCACTTGTCAAAATGCCACATTGTTGGAAATCACATGTCGTGGCTCAAATCAGTATGACCAGAAAATACCACACTGACAAATCACAGACCAATCATGGTTCCATGAGGAAAAGACATTAGAATACAGACAAATATAGATATATACATCAAAGCTAGCCTGGGTTCATATTTTTTTTTTATTTTTCCGTTCAACGAATCTATAATGGACAACCGATACCTTTGATGTGGTATCTTTTAATTCTCTTAATTTTTAGAATATAAGCATAAGAAAATATTGCCACGATATTGACGACTGGATCCAGGCTAATTAAAGCACGAATAGAACCAAAGCAAAATACAATCATTCCTAACCCCAGTGAGTTGGCCGCCAAACCTGAAATGACACAAAGAACCACATCAGAAAAACAGAACCAAACCCCCTCCCAACAAATATAAAATGGTTGGAGCAAAAACAAGCTATGAACTAACAAAATAAACAAAAACAGACTCACTGTCCCAGAATGGACAGCAACTGCAGCCACTTGGGACTCAACTGTATTTTACTCCCAAAAAGTCCGCCCTAGATCCCGCTGTTCTTAAAGCAACTGTTTAGCTCACTCCTTTCAGCTTTGGTCACACAATACACCTGCCACATGCTCTGGGACTATTATGTTGATAATATTAATGGCTTTTATGTCAAACGTTTCTTTGTGAAACGCTATAGCCTCAAGAAGATATGCAAACCACATTAAAGCTATAGTGTACTATTAAGTAGTTAAAAAGTAAAGAAAATATTTTTGGTATATTTAAAAAGCACTTCCCTCAAGGTATGTATACACATGTAGTAAACATGTAGTAAAAATCAACGCTCTATGTCTAGTAGTTTAAAACTTATAGCACACACATATCCACACGCACCAAGGTGGCCAATCACGTGGTCTGTCTGATTGGGTTCACGGACTTGATACGAACCAGTAATGTGATATCACAGGTTAGGAAAATCTTTCATCACTTTCGTTATACGTAGTCAAATTTCATGCGGTAAAGTGCAAAAAAACCCTCATATTTTTCTGTACAAGACTGTGTAAATGTCTTCCCGAGTTCGCTGCAGTTTTCCAGATTACCTAGAACAACTGAAGTGTGTACCCAATCGCGGAGAATTTTCCGTTTTTTCTTCAGTTGTCTGAGGTAATCTGGGAAACTACAGCAAACCCAGGAGAAAAATTGAGACAGTCTTGTGCAGAAAAATAGGAGTTTTTTTGCACTCTACCGCATTTGACTTATTATTACGAAAGTTATGAACGATTTTACTGATTCAGGAAATCCGTGAACCCAAGCATGCTGACCACGTGATTGGCCGCCTTGCGCACGCACGCACACCTTCTTCCATACCATACCACGGGCATACAAACAAGCGTGGCAACTCCCAGACCATTGAGATAGCCCTTGTGTTATATGGTGACACTGAAAGCTATCAACTGCTACCATAGATAGCATTTCGAACTCACTGCCAGCTGTTAATCAGCATTCACACACACACACACACACACACACACACACACACACACACACACACACACACACACACACACACACACACACACACTTTTCATTGCTAAATTGCGAGAATAAACTGAACACCGAGGCTGTTTTGTGAATGTGGTGTTTTCTGAGAAGGAATAATGATCCTAGAAAACTATGTGCCATGCTGTTTAGTATTAGCAGGTCCATAGGAAGCTTTATGATGAGATAGCAGGTGCGCCTCGCGCTCTAGCTTCCAAAATATGGGTAGATTGGCTCATACATAGTTTGTGTTTTATGAATTAGTCTGCTTGCTGCTTACTGACCAAGTTAGACCTTGCGTCACAGCAAACATCCAGACGACTGGATTGTGCTTTCACTATCTAAGTATCTACTGCAAACATTTGCCATTTTCATTGTTTTGTAGGCTAGGTTACATATTCACACTGGTAAATGTATACGTCAATTTGGTGGTATTTACGCGTATTGTCGGTACTTCATAGACCGGAAGTGGTAGATATTGGTGTTAATACTATATAGAAAAACATGGCATATGCCAAAGGGAATATAGACTTCAATCATTTTTAAGTATTCAGTATGTGCATGGCGATTTATGTAAGCATTTAGGAATAGATTCGAGTACCGATCCTCCAGATCGGTACTCGAATCTATTCCTAAATGCTTACATAAATCGCCATGTGCATGCCTAATACTTAAAAATGATCTAATTCTATAGTCCTTTAGGCATATGGCATGTTTTTCAATATAGTATTAACACCAATATCTACCACTTCCGGTCTATGAAGTACCGACAAAACGCGTAAATACCACCAAATCGACGTATACATTTACCAGTGTGATATTGCCGGAGATATGGCACACAGTTTATGGCAAGCACAGGTACAGGTGTACTGGAATATTTTTGAAATAAATTTTCTCAAATGGATACATCAGCTGGTAATCATATGGGTCAGTACATGCGATTTTGGTACTTCTGGGTAAATCACTCTTCGTGCAGCTATCTAGTGGAACTTCATCCATATTTTATGTATGCAAGCACTGAAGACTCTGGAAATACTGCATGATAGCACGGGCTTGCAGGCGCGAGACCGCAATTATTTCTACTATATAATTTAATCATTCCTTACAGCACCAACATTTTTACATGACGAACCTGGCTTTCTGCTATAGCTTGTCCCCAATTCTCCATGGTCTGGCAATCACTTCAATGACTGTTTAGATAGGGGAAGTCCGGCTCGTTTGTTTACAATCGGAACGTAAACAAACACCCTTTGACTCAGCAGCTCTCAAGGGTCATTTCCGCAATATTTTACCCAGGGTGTGCAGAGGCCTCAATCTATCCAGAATGAACAGCTACAGGGACAGAAGCAACATTTTCTGGAAGCTCAATCATTGAACAGCCCAGACAAGCCCAAGAACAAGGAGGCTCACATCGATTGGCAGATTTACAGCCTATTGAAAAGGGAACTATCTTGTGTGGAATTATATCCGTTTTCTATTCAACCAATCAAGGGAAATAATTGTGGTCTGATTCCTATCAGCCCCTCATTTCACTCTGTATTGAGAAAAGGAACCTAACTACCATCAACAGCATATTCAATGAGTATGTGATAGTAATATTAGATCAATATAATGAGATCCCTAAAAGTGACAGCCATTTAAACACATATACCCTATTTGTGAAAAAAGGGCCTCCCGAGAGAGCATTTTTTTGTGGTCGAATCATCAGTTTTTTTGCAATAACTTTCTTATTTCTTAAAATTTTGGAATGAAGTAAAAAATGCCAGAGTCTCTGAAGTGCCTTCTCTCAACATGATCCAAAATTGATGAAAAAAATATCAGCCCAGCAGGTCTAGGGCATTTTAAAATTAAATTTCAATAATTTATATTAAATTTAAACTTTAAATTCAAATTTTAAAAATAAAAATGAAAATTTAAACAACTAAATTTTAGTCTAAAATTATTTCTATAACAATGCAAAAGAAGAAAGGAGCCCTTTCAGCTTCTGTGTATATGATGCTGAAGAATGCAAAGCAGTCAAACGCGGTATGTGTCAATAAAGTGTCAACGGAATACACAGCACCACCTGGACGACATGTGCATATGCTATTCCGTGTCATCAAAAGTGGCAAGGTCACTATAAATATGATACCATTCACTATTTAGAATACCCCAAAATCTGACATTTTGTAAAAATGGGTATAAATAGCACAGGATTTTTTCCTTTTCATTCTATTAATAATAAATATGAAAGGCGACAAGAAGAAATCTCATACGCTCAAAAAGGGCAATGTGCCCTGGAACAATGGCATATCCACTCATTGTGCTAACTCTAATGAGGCTTGTGCAGACTCCAGTGATGTTTAGACCCACCTAGCACTCAGATAAAGGCCAACGGAACAGTAAGAATGAAAGACGAAGAGAATTACCTGGTAACCAACAAATCAAGCGATGGTACTTCAAGAACCATGCCAGACTGTGAGGGATTATCTGGCTCAACTAGACTTCTTCGACCAGCACGAACGCCTTCATCAGACCTGAAAACAGACAGAAAAGCTCAAGACACTGATGGAATGAGACTTGTTGATAATGGCAAAATGGTAGAATCATTGAATACAGCATACAGGCTCCATCGGCAGGACAGCTCACAGTGTGATATGCCGCATACGGTAATAGCAAATGAGATGAAGTGGGATGTCTGTTGGGGATTGACTCTAAGGTGTATTAACTGTGAATTTCACACTTCTGAATTCAAACTGTACAGAGAGATCATTAGCAATAAGCCAGGACTTAACCCAGGAGCAACTTATATTGGCCTTGGTATTGGCCTGCAAGACACACCCTTGTGAAACAAAGGTGCCCGTCTCCTCATGTCAAATATGGATATGCCACCTCCAGCTAGAAGTAGTATGCAGAGGACATCAATGATAGTATCAAGGACTGTGATAGATCTCAGGTTGTTAAACATAAACTCATTCAACACAGTAACAAAATTCAAGAACATTCGGAATATAAGCGTGTAACCAAAACCAAATCAGACTATAGAAAAGGACAGCTAGTAGATACATCTCCATCAACTAGCGGACTAAGAAATGATCATACTTACTGAAAAAGATCTGGAGATTGTAGCTCTTAGAACTGTCTCCCGTGTAGGCTTTCAGTACTGTCTGTGATGCATTGCAGTTAGATCACTCCTGTCTCCAATTCCTAAAATATAAATATGTAACTTGACAATCTAACCTGTATTTATAGTAAAGCATATTGCACAATCTTACATGTGTACTTCGAAAAAAAATAATCCTGTTGTTGTCAGTTGTCAGTTACTGACAGTTGTCAGTTTCTGATATTGCAATTTTGACCTTCTTAGCAAATAGTGCAGACCCAGATCAGAGTGCCCTTTTGAGCACTCTGATATGGGTCTACACTCATTAGCAGAAGATACAAATCAATAAAAGCCATTATGGTGCGGATATAATCACCATCAGTTTAGATTCAGATCAGACAGTTCTGAGAGGAAAAGTTTGATCAGAGTCCAGGCTGCTTGTGAACAACACTTAAAGTTTGAGGCCACACGGATGATACCGTATAAACCATAAATATCAATAGGCATGAGCAAGTAGTGTCAGCCAGGATCAGACAACCTTCATATGAATATTCTGGCCTGGGCTTACAAAACTTGACCTCATCAAATGTTAAAAAATCTACATTCTACTAAAGAAAAAGTTTGCAGAGGAACTGAGAAGTCCCAATATTTATGGTAAATACGGTATTCAAATTATTTGAACATGACAACAAATAAACATGCCTGCGAAGTTTGACTCCTGGAAACTCCCCTCAACACATGGAATCTTTCACCGCACACCATTACTGCACTAAAAAAAAAAACTCAACTGGAGTTTGAAACAAGACTGGTGTTACCTTATTTATCCTAAATGTTCAGCTTATGTAGTGTCAACCCAGATCAAACTGCTCATGGAGGTCTGGTCTGATCAGGGTTTTCACTAGTTGTCATTCCAATGTTACATAGCCTTGTCAGATTGGTAAAGGTGCCTGTTCAAATTTTACGATGAGTTTGGTGAGGAAGATGAGCTGAACTAATTTTAGGGTAGACACGGTAGTCACCATATTTGAGTCTTGTGACAAAAACTATGCCCAGAAAATGCCACAATCACAGACAACAGACAAACCAATGGCACCCAGAGGAAGAGATACACAAAGTAAACATTTGTTGTGGGTACTCATTGGAAGCATCACAATATGAGGCCCTTCCGAGTCTCATTGAAATGTCTCCAATGTCAGCACCAAGCATATGTTTTGTTGCAAAATTCATCAAAAAGCGGTCATGTTGCTCATAAAATTAAAGAAAATGAAGAGAAGAAAACTTGCCCCCACCAACACCCCACCCCACATACACCAAAAAAGACCTTACACTTACATTGCCAGACACCAAGAAAATCAACGTTTTCCAAAACCTATCGAGTGAATTAGAAGAATACATTACCAACATGTGAGCACAAATTAAGCCATTTTGAACCTACTATTTACCTAAAATCAAAAACTTCAAATACAAAACACAATCAGGAAACTCCAGATGTCCACTACAACAGTGACGGTTTACACATTTTTGTCGTGCATTTTTGACTGCATGGTGCTTGGCACTGAGATGCTTGACGCGAACACACAGCCTGTCATGGCGAAGGTGACTGATCAATATCTTTGCCAGCAATCTCCATAACCTGGTTATAAACCATGTAAGTAAGCCGATGTGCAGTTGTGCATCGCCACAGGCCAGATAAGGGACATTTGTATTTTGACAGCCCCATATCCATTTTTTTTAGGTTTCCGAGGCCACACTAGACACTCTCCATTTGGAGCCGGGACGCATTCTGTTTCAAAAAGACATCTATATTTTTTTGAAAAATCCTCCATTCATAACTTTTAGAAACTCAGATGGAGTGAGAATACATTTGGCAACTGCAAAATGACATCATTCTGACAGGCACTAATTCTCGACACTATCAAGGCCCTAGAAATCTCAATTTTAACCAAATATTCCAATTTTTTTTGCTTAATTTATCTTGAAAGGCTTCAAACTAATCTAATTTCTTATCTCTGGACCAACTGTCAGCTCATTCTGGACACAAACATCTCAAAAATTGGAAAATAAAAAAAGAATCCACCACACGCTAATCACAGAACAGGCGCGAGACCGCAATTATTTCTACTTTATAATTTAATCATTCCTTACAGCACCAACATTTTTACATGACGAACCTGGCTTTCTGCTATAGCTTGTCCCCAATTCTCCATGGTCTGGCAATCACTTCAATGACTGTTTAGATAGGGGAAGTCCGGCTCGTTTGTTTACAATCGGAACGTAAACAAACACCCTTTGACTCAGCAGCTCTCTAGGGTCATTTCCGCAATATTTTACCCAGGGTGTGCAGAGGCCTCAATCTATCCAGAATGAACAGCTACAGGGACAGAAGCAACATTTTCTGGAAGCTCAATCATTGAACAGCCCAGACAAGCCCAAGAACAAGGAGGCTCACATCGATTGGCAGATTTACAGCCTATTGAAAAGGGAACTATCTTGTGTGGAATTATATCCGTTTTCTATTCAACCAATCAAGGGAAATAATTGTGGTCTGATTCCTATCATGAGCGATGAGAAAATCAATAGATAGCTAAGAAACCCTCGATTTCTTCGTGCGGACAGTGACTACTCTGATCAGACCATGTGAAGGACCAGGTTGATCAGAGCTCTTGCTGGGATTTAAAGTAATTTCGTTCGTTTTGTCGTGGAATGATCCATTTTATTAAAACACTCTGGTATTCACAGAGGAACATTTTAAGAAATTAAAATAACGTAGACTTGTATGATAATGATTTACTGAGAAACTATTTTGCCACACAATAAAAGTTACAAAGCAGAATATGGAATTCTTTTATATGTAGCTCTAAGGTGCTCTGTAAGTGGTGTATTTTCAGTCTCCATATCCACAATCTGTTCAAGAGTATCTTCCGCCAACAATCTTATTATTCTGGTAACCTGAAATAGATGCATTAATCCCTTTGTATACTAATGGATTCTTCCTTCTGGTTTAACACAATCAACTTGGGATAGTCCATTGTACATATCTAGGGATGTCAGGTTATAATTTTAAAAAAGATAATATTGTATTCTTTTGTCCAAAAATCGTTGAACAAGAACAAACAGTATAGACCCTGATGAAATGCTGCATTTCATCTGGGTCTTCGCTGTTTGCAAAAGTACTCGTTTATGGGTTTCCTGAAACAAGGTGGCCAATCATGTGGTCTGCCTAATTAGGTTCACGGACTTTACGAACCAGTAATCGGACATCACAGGTAAGGAAAATTGTTCATAACTTTCGTTATACTATGTCGAATTTCATGTGATGAAGTGCAACCCCCCCCCCCCCCCCCCGCTTCATATTTTTCTGCACAAAACTGTGTAAAAGTTTCACCTGGGTTCGCTGCAGTTTTCCAGATTACTTTGACCAGCTGAAGTGTGTACCCAATCGTGGAGAATTTTCTGTTTTTCTTCAGTTGGTCGAGGTAATCTGGGAAACTACAGCAAATCGAGGAGAAACTTTGACACAGTCTTGTGCAGAAAATATGAGGGGGTTTTTTTTGCACTTTACCGCATGAAATTTGACTTAGTATTACGAAAGTTATTAATGATTTGACTGCTTCAGGAAATCTGTGAACCCAATCATGCTGACCACGTGGTTGGCCACCTTGTGAAACATATTTAAATGTATTAGCTGAATGGGTCTTATAGCACACACATCTGTGACCCGAGAAAGTTGGGTCACAGGCAAAAGATTTATAATTATTATCACCAGTAAGAACCTGTTCGATTAACTCATATAAAAAGGGTTCTACCATCATAAACATTAGGCTGAGAGAACGCTGAGTGAACAGTCGTATGCGTTTTTATTCAGTCTGGTAGCCACCTTTAGAATGTATGTGGAAGTAGGGCACGTTCAAACCAAATACTACACGGTTTGCAATGCTGGATAGCTGCGAATAATGTGCATTAAATTATGAAGTTCCCCAGTGGCTGGGGTCTGTGCTCCCTTGCTCCCTAAAATAATGCATTGATCTCCCCAAATCCCTAAAAATCCTCAGCTCCCTGAAAGTATATTGCCTTTGCTCCCTAAATCCCTCAAATAATTCAGCTTCTCCCAAAATCACCAGAAATATAAGCCAATACTCTCTAAAATGTTATTTTCTTTCCGTAGGATTGAATTCACATACATATGCTTAAAAACTATGAAGCTATACACGAGCACATGACTTAATGTTCATTTAATATTTTGCGTCATACATGTATAGATAGGGCTTAACCATGAAATGCATGACATATAATTATTTAGATTGAATGCATGATATATAGCTCAAAGTAGGAGGCCATTCTTAAAATGATGTTGTTGTTCCTGGTAGAGTAGGTATAGTAGGCATTTGATTGTCTAGTGGAGGTGGGAGGGCTGTTAGTTTTTTCCAACAGTATAAAACTAGATTCTCTTTAAGACAAAGTGAATGCATTTATTTTTTGCTATAAGGCCATTTTACGCATGTTTTTACTTCAGTTTCATCAAGTAAGTATACATCTGATCAGCATGTGTGTTATTGTTTTAATAAAAAAAATCAGCTAATTAAGACTGTATATGCATTTATCAATATTGCTGATTCTTTCTTACATGTGCTGGCTCAAATACAAAATAGTTTGGTTCAATTATATCTTAGTATTATTCCAAAAGCGGACATATGGTCCTAAGACGAAGAGATATAGAAACACAAAGGCAAGTGTATAAAAACAAAAATAAAACAAGCAAAGCCATTAGCTCTTTCTCTCTGTGTTCCTTATCAAGGTCATCAGCGAATCCAGAGGAAGGGACAGGTGGTCTGGACGCCCCCCCCCCTTGAAAATCACAAGCGCTATAGGTTCCCATAGAAATAAGCAGGAATAAGCATTAGGATCCCTCCCCACATCTGTGAAAAACTTGGACCACCCTCCTCTGGAAAATTAGTTTCCTACATGAAGCTTTCCATGGAATAAACAATTGGACACCCTTTATTTAAACAATTTGTAACATAATATCTTAGTATGATATTACCTTTTTAACAACCGGGGGTTTCGCGAATCGCATTCTTCCCAAAGTATGAGACTCTGTCTTGATTTCCTTACCATTTAACTCGCCTTCTTCCACTTCAGTCGCACCTGCAAATATTTGCACAATTAAAGTCCAGGCCTCGAGGTTATAAAACTTGAGCTCTTTTCAAACTCAAAATAAAGCGCAATGATTGGCTGCTTGCAGACACATGTCTGCAAGCAACCAATCATGGTGCTTTATTTTGAGTTTGAGAATGTACTTAAGTTTCATAGCCTTGAGGCCAGGATACATGCACATGCTTCATATCTGCAAAGGATGTTGACTCATTAAAAATCTGCAAGGTTCATTATCAATCACATTTTTGTGATGCGCTCACAATGGTAAGAAAGAAAAAGAAGTCTATAACAGGAAAAAAAATTGAATACATCTGGCTTTAAAATATCGTTTCTGCTTTAAACAGATTTCCATTTTTGGTACCATCAAAGCTCAAATTAATTATAATATTTAAAACATTTAAATTTGTAATTCATTATTAACATGTATATGATAAATAAAATGCCCATTGGCCTGGTTAAAAAGTCTTGCCATTAACCTAAAGTTAAGTGTTTGAACGTTATTGTTGTTGTTGAACTAAATTGCTATATGTGTGTTCATTCCTTGGGACTCTGCAAGATTAACCGTTATTTTATGTTAGACAGCCAAAGCTCTAGATTTGAGTTATATATGCCGCCGGTGATTATTCATAGCCCACCTAAGTTCTGAGCAATCATGAATGCAATTCTCTCAGTTCCTGGTAGCATGCGTATAAACCCAAGTTCTCTGTGAATAGGACTTCTTGTCTCTGGATTCCAGGAATAAAAGCTGTAATAAAGCAACTTTTAATGTCAATCTCCAATTCGTGATCCATGTTTTGACAACCCAGTGGTCGAACTGATGTGTCTGACAGTAATTAAATATATACATTAAATAATTGACTGCTAAATAATTATAAAATCATATCGTTGTCATTAACTTCTTAAAACATATTTTCTAAATTCTATAGCAGACAATCAGAGGTGAAAATATTATGTTGGTTTGAAAACTCTTCTACAACAGGGCATATCAGAGCCAGTATTTTTAATGAAGTGATTGAACCTAAATAATCACAAGAATTGTTGGAATCATTTTTTCTTGATCATTTCAAAGCCTTGATCAAACGTAATGAAAGAGTGGGCTAAACCATTGATATATAATGCGACAATTAGCTAGGCGGCTAAGAGTGGTCAAGTAAGACCAAATTTTCTTATAGCGGAATTGAATTTTGCCTTGCGCCTGAAAGTGGTTCTATATCTAAAATTCTTCAGCTCACCAACCTGAACACGTGTGGAAAGTTTCATGCTTGTATCTGAAATAGCACAATCTTGGCTCTTAGCTGCCTAGCTAAGTCTGCATGCCTGGTTATAAACCCAATCGCGGTTTATCACTAGTATCCTTATATGATTTTGTTGGAACTACTTTTTTGTAATAGGTTAGGTATCTTGAGCAGCAGCATATATTTCACTAGTGATGATATGGTTTCCTGTCTGCATGTGTATAACTACGCAAATGTTTATGTTGTCTTTGATCCTGTCCTTTCTGTCTCTCTTCTCTTGGAAACGCTAAAAAGGGTATATAACAACATATAGAATCTCATGATATGAAAAATCTCACTCGCGCGTAAACAATTCGTCCTGGTGGACTCGCTGTTTAAACTTATTGCGTATTGAGCAAAGCGTTTGTGGCAGATTTATCATATCATGATGGAAACACAATTGTATTATTTAAGAAATGAATTCGATTTTGGAAGGTTCATGGAATAATGAATACTTCGGGTCTCTTGCAAAGTTACCGTGAGATTCGAAGTATTCATGATTCCATGAACCTTCCGAAAATTGAATTTATTGCTTACATTTACATTTTATCATAACTAACTAATATATAGAAATCATTTATAATTTAGGAGACAAAACGATTTTGTATTTAATAGTTAATCGTATTAACGGTTTTGTTGGGGTGCATAACGGAAAAGCGAAACAGCCGTGTGAACAGGGACAGCCAATGGAGCAGACAAGAAGCTTGTTTTGCTCGTGCAACTCAGGTGTGGCTCGCTGTCAATCACAACACCAGTATCACATCTGGCGAATGAATTCGATGTTCGAGGCGAATTGGTTTGAAAATGTAAATATTCTCTATTAATTTGAAGCTCCAGATGTAAACATATAAATCCCAGGAGTAAACGGAAAAAGCCAATGAGTGTAATCAGAAAATACCACCATTACACACTGTAGACCAACCTACGGCACCGTGAGGAAAAGCCACAGAGCACTAACGGTCACAAGACATCAGAAAGACAATTAAAGTCAAGCATCTAGGCTCTCTCTTCCCCATCAAGATGATAGCAAAACTAGAAGAGCATTAATCACTGAATAACAAAACAAGGGCCAAACTTAGAACCCACACACAAAAAGGGAGCAACAATAAACAATGAATCAACAACAAGAGAACTGTCGCCTTAGAACGGACACCATGTGGTACCAAACCTTCTCCCTAAATTATGTTGTTGTTGTTAAAGCACACAACTTGTTTAGTTCGCATGGAAGCTTCCTAACTATAGCAATGTAGGGTAAAGTCGGGTAAATTCGGGCATCAGGTAAATTCGGACACACATTTGCAAACAGTGTAAATCCCGATGAGACTGCTCCTTATGAGCCGTCTCATCTGGATTTTCACTGCTTGCTTAGTTAAATTATTTTTATTCCAATATTTGAGATATGAAAGAAACAAGGCCGCTGTCCGAATTTAGCTGTCTGTGAGAATATACCCGTACCCAACTTTACCCTATAATCTCAAAGAAACAATCATTCTTATCAAATGAACACACTATGATGAAACAAAATAAACGGGCCCTGGATAGTTCCGATTTTTTAACTTCGGATGATAGGTAGTATGTCTAAAACCTTGACGTATAAACAAAATAAGGTTACAGCTTTTATATCATGATCTGTAATAAACTAAAATAAAGACGACAATGTTAATGAGAAGAAAAAAACACATGCAAATGTATACACTCAGAAAGCAGTTGGAGGACACTTTCAATGTCACTTAGGGAATTTCAATAAAGGATACTGTTGTAAGAAAATGTGTAATCTGAATGATATGCTTCATTACACTGACAATTTTCCATATTTAAATCATTCTGTATTTGATTACATTCACAGGATTACATACCACCCTGTTGGTAAAGATAAAACAAAAGAAAATTCCCTATCTGACTACAATGGGGTATGTGGTCGTTACATTTACCTTAATCTGGAATGGGGTCTAAATCGTTTCTGGAAAAAACATGCGAGCCCTGGACTCCTATTGACATCCCTTTCCATTTTGATAGTAGGTGCCTATTCCCAACCCCGGATACATGCTTGATTCTACAAACTCTTTACGCACACGATAAAATGTCAATTAGCCAACAAAACAGCAACAACAAAAAAAATAAAACTTAAGTATCTACCTAAATTGTATATTCGGCTGTCCAACATGAGTAAACTGCAGTTCTTCACTGTACGGAAAGTCCTTCACTGTTGGATATTTCCCGTAACCTTTCTCTGTACGCCATGTACCCAGCAGCCAAGCGATAGGCTTCATGTCCTCGTGTAAAGGTGGACCTGTAATAAGGTGTGATCTCATCAAAGGTCTTGTGAATCCTCAAAAACATTTTTGATACTCTTCATTATTTAAATGACAATGGTGAGAAAACCAAAATGCTGAAAACCCCATCTTAAAATTCCAACCGAGTCAAAAGTTATGTAAGTTTTAAAATTATGCAAATTAGCATATATGCCCCGCCGACGTTATTGTTTCGAAATGATTTTTTAAAATGGCATATTTTATGTGAGCTTTTATATGCAAATGTTATATATCATATTGAATCATTTTCAGCAAATAAAATATTAAATAATGTTAAAATAAATTAAATATATTAAATTTAATATTTCAAAAAGCTCAAATGACGTCATATGAGCCTTTCGCATATTTTCATCTAATTAAATTTTGAAACCTTCATAACTTGGTAACTATTTTGAATTTTTGATGGGGCTTTCGGCATTATGTTTCTCTCATTACTGGCTTTTTAATCAACGGGAGTTTAAAAGAAGTTTTTTTGAAGGTTCACAAGACCTTTAAGTATATATTGAACCGGTTCACTATCGGTCCACCAGCGAAATTCGATGGAAGCCAGTTCTTGTTCTATATCAAGCATTTGAATTAAGCCAAAGGCCAGTAAGCGAAATTTTTGGCTGTTTATATGTGCTGCCTTTTTTTATCAAAATACATGGTTATATGTGAATCTTTGCACTCAAACAAGCATTATATGTTTCCTTATGGTGCTGAGCTCATGTGCGAACAATCGAAAATAAGCATCTGGACAAGTACAGCATTGATTTGTAAACAGAAGACGCTACTATGAAAAGAAAATAAGATTATAGCCTACAAAAGGATACATACAAGAACAGAGTATTGCCATTCTAGAACATATACAGCAAAAAAAAATAGCAAGCCGGCAAACGTTTTGCTTTTGCTTGACGGCTTAACCAATGGGTTAGTTCATGAGTTTATACTTATGAGTACTAATCACATAAACACGTTTATATAATCAGTGAGGGTTCGCTCGATTCCCCCTTCCCCCTCCCCTCCCGCCCCCGTTCTTGAATGCCATGTGAAAATGAAATAACATTTTCATGGGATATTTGTTAAGAAAGATTAAATGAAAAATAAGCAAAGCGAACCCCCACACCTTAATCCATATGAACCCTCTTTCCAGAAATCCTGGATCCGCCCCTGATATAATACATGTCGCGCAGCTATCCAGTGTGACACTGGGGTTGTTGTTTTTTTTTTTTTTTTTTTAGTTTGTTTTTGTTTTGTTTTTTGTACTACCATAATGTGTGCGAGCAGTGAAGGCTCTATGAAGACTGCGCGCGGATGCGATTAGTACCAAAGCTCAAATTCAGTGTCATGTCGGGATCAACAGCAAAACAAAACCAGGAGCAAACCAAACACGTACACACACAAAAATGTACAGTTCACTATGAATGTAGATTTTGTCGCACTATGGCGATACATGTAGAAGATCACAATATTTACCTGTTGTAGCCATTTTAGCACGTGCCTGGGCATAAATAATCTGAAATGATAAATAAAAATAGGCATAAGAAGACAACGCAGAATACAGCCGAGTCATCAAAATTTAACACATTTATCGTGAGGCTATAATCACTTTTCTAGAAATTTAGCAGTACCTCATCTTGAGGGAGAGTGAGCAAATACTTATCATTGAACGTGTTTCTCCCTAGGATTGTTAACCCATGTTAGCCAAACGTCATTTTTATGAGACATAGGCAAACAATGCAGACCCAGATCAGACACCGCATCTTCACTGTTTGCTTACAGAGTGCTCTATTAATTTTTATGGGAAAAAATAAACACAAAATACCACCAAACACCCATAAAAATGTAAATGGGTTCGTCCTACTGATAAGGGTAGGCAAACCATTCGAATTAAAAGAATTTTGTAGTATTCTATTTGCGTACAATCAATGACATGCACTCTGTTCTATTCTGTTCTATCAAATATACAGTTAACACTATAGACCTCTAGATTAGGTACCAGATCATTTAGCCCCTTGTCACTAAGCCTTTACAACAGACTTTCCGTCTAACATGTCTGAGCAAGTTATGATTCAGGCTTGTCAGAAAGTTATTTTTATTAAAGGGTGGTCCAATGTTCAGGAACACAGTGACACATTTTTAATAAAAGATATTCACCAACCAAGCATTCTGATATTAGTCTGACAAAAACACAATAAGAATTATTCATTCGAGGTCCTGAAAACTGGCTGCAAATCTTTCATGGCCAAGGATTCTTTTTAGTCCTTATGTTATCGTTAAAAATCGTATGTTCAAACTTGAAAAAAAATGCTATTCTAAATAATCTCTAACCACAAACATTTAGGTAAAATAGTTTATGGCTAAAAAGGTGTCGCCGCATATGGTATGGAAAGTCATTTAAATAAGGATTTTTCTACTGTGTAGAAAGGCCCTGTTTAATTATGCCCCGAATCAGCGTATGTTAACACCATCAACGGTGGCGACTGAGCTGCTACCCCTTTTAATAAAACTTTACACTTACTTTCCTATTGAAAAAAAAAGTATGTGAGTATAATCAGGAAATACAACAAGTACGCCAGTTAGGTCATAAGCTCATATATTACAATTGGTCCGCTCGCTACGCTCGTTCCCATTGGTCGCGAATCAGTTCTAAACTTGACAGGGTCAGTTTTAAACGTTAGCGCTAATTCATAATTATATGCCATATTAATCCCTGCATAAAGTTTTATTTTTTGAAAAATCTAAAAAAGTTGAACGAGAAAACATAATACGTTGCAACCATATAATATCCTTATTGAATGTTTTTCAACATAGAGCATTCGAATGAATATCATTGGTCATGACAAGGTACATATCTTAAAAGATATAAAACGTGCCATCAAACAAACACAGAAAATAGTTGCTTACAATTTGGAGGATATCTTGAGGACTCTACACAATGGGTAAATTTTAAATGTTCTGAAACTTAAACTATAAAACGTGTTTTATAGAATCTTAACCTTTCCATATCTGTTTATATGTGTCCTACATAACGCCATAATCCGACATAAAACAATGTCGTATTTACCTGAGCTGATGATGATATAAGACAGATACTGTCGTGCCAGCCAAAAGTGGCAGTGACTTCATATTTTGTTTACAAAATTATCAGGGACTTTTAATCAATAGATCACTTGTGTATTAATCCTATCCTCAGGATAGGATTAATACACAAGTGACCTATCGATTCTCGTTAGCTCAAGTGAAGTGTACACGTTGGTGTTTTACTTAGCAATTGTAAAAAAGTATTGCGTCACTGTCACTCTTGGTTGGCAGGACAGTAACAGTCAATCATTATTTTGTTGTCTGCGCTCTTGTCTGTTTATTTTCTTAGGTGACCTATACTTGCAAGATGGATCCAGATCAGACTGCTCCTTTATCAAAACAAGTCTGAAGCGAACTTGAAAATCTGCGCCAGAGGAATTAAGCAGGCGGCATTTGCAGGAAAAAAGATATTGGCGGGGTAAGGGTTTAAATAATTTAGTCAGTGTTAACCCGCATGGATCAGCCTCCTTATATGCGCACGGATCAGAACTTTTTGTCAGAGTGGTCCAACTGACAATGTTTTTATTAATTATTTTTTAGTCGGCGGGGGAGGAGAGAGGAGCCAAATAACACTTAGAGCGGGCCATCATCGGCCCACCAGCGTAACCGCCATTAAAATGATGGCCCAACATCGAAAGCTGGTTTGGTAGCTTTGTGATTTTTCAGGGATTCCGGGCCAGTACATTGCTAAGAAACCCTATGGCTTTGCGATTTTCGTGGGGGGGGGGGGGGGGGGTGGGGGTGGGGGTGGGGGGTCCAGAACCCCGGTCCCCACTCTGGATCCACTTCAGCATCAACATTTTAATATTTGAGCAAGTTCCTGGGATTCTGGCACGTCACTATCACATACATGTATGCATTTTAATGTCATTAATTAACCCTTTGTATGGTGGTGATTACATAGTTGGTTAAGTCTACCCAAAAAATTGTCATTATCCTGTACACTATTTTGGGGTAATGTATTTATTTACTTATTTAGTTTTGTCGATCAATCGTAAGTGGATAAATCACTCACACTTCGCACTCGTAATTTATTCACTTTAACGATGGATCTCCAGCCCCAAATCCAGTCAGTGATATATTAAGCAACAAATCACTGCGAGCGCCCACTATTTCTTAAACATACACTATATGCTTGTCTTTAATCCTTAATTAGAGTATGCATGTAACTGAGCAATTAATATTCTATTCACCTGGCGATGACCTATAGCTCGGACCCAGTAGCTTTTCTCGAATCTCCTCATGCTGCTCGCAGTCTTCAAGGTAATGTTTTACATCCTCATGCTCCCCACAAGTACAGAGAAGTGGATCGTTCAGTCCTTGTGCAAGTAGATAACCATTTACCATTTAAGTAACACCATTCTGTTCTAAGTTGTGATAGTAGGCCTACCCCGTTCCTTTGTACTAGCACATACTGGGACGCTGCATTCTTTTTACATTGTAGGCTGTCTAACACGGAAGGATGGAAATCATGCATGCGTCTACCTATCTGTGAACCCTCCCATCGATTTTGCCACTTTATCTTGCAAGAGTCCTTCACTGTCCTTTTAACATCAATGGAAGTGAGGGTGTGCCCACTTCTAGCATATTCTCTGCTTCATAGCTCTGTTGCAGCCTTCGCCAGCTTATCTCACTCCAACCAGGACCTGCTACTTCTGCATGACATGGTGACCAGTGAAGTTAGAACTATTTCTTCATTTTTGCTTTTCAGAATGTGTCCAGGTCTTGTTAAATTTAAAAAAACACACACACAGATGTATGCGACATTTCTATTCTCTAATCTTCACTAGGTCTTGCACCATGCTTCAACTGGTGGGATTTTTTTTCAAATCTCATACTTGACAGCGTAGCATTTTACGACAATAATCGTTGTCAATAAAATGCTTTATTTATGCGCACCGTGTCTCAATAAGCGGTTAGACCACTAAGAGGTACTTTTAAGACTACTTTTTGGCAAACAAACTTGACAGTCACGATTACCAGCTTGTTTGTTGAAAAAATAAAACTTTACGCAGATTCAGATGGCTACTGAAGGCTTTGAGGTGAAAGTGTATATCTACGATATTTCCAGAGGCCTAGCAAAAGCCATGTCACAAGCTCTTTTAGGTAAGAAAGAAAGAAATCGGACTTCATAATTAAACATTACAAACGACAAGTTTAAGCTTTTCTAAAAAGCTTGAGATCTTTAAGCAGTGTTTGACACCATAGTCGAATAAAACCATTGCAGTCTTTAAAAATATGAAAATTGGATATATGAAAGACGAGTCTACGCACTACGTTACAAATCAATATCATCCGGAACACTGCTGTCTTAATATCCTCCGAGTATGCTTTTTCACGCTACACAAAAATCATGCAGTATTGTTTTTCTCTCTCTTGCACTGTCTACACATAAACTTGTGACGTCACATGGAATTTTTGGGGACTCTTAGCACTCTACTTTCGCTTGTCTTCATCATATGGAAAGTGACGATTCTACCGATTGATTGATTGATTGATGTTTATTTGGTAAAATCAACACATACATACATGTACAACAGCAAATTAAAAACATATAGCACATTAAATATCACATTAATTTAGCACTTTAAAATATGGAATAATTTAAATAAAAAAAGTTAAATAAATCTCTGATGCTATTAAAACTTATAATTTAAGATGAATTTGAATAATTTAAGATAAATGGATCTGGCACAAATTTCACATTAAGATTATCACAGTGAACTAGGTTATCACATATCATCACAATTATGCATTTTATAAATTAAGAGATCACTTTTTGACTTTTTGACTAGTCACAAAACATAAATGGTCAAAATGACTGATATCTCATTCATATCTCACACTCCCGAATAAGAGTGCGAGATATGAATGAAAAAAAAAATTGTTATTTTAATGAATGATGATGTAAAGGCAAAATGTATGAGTGTTGAAATAACCCAGGATAGCCCATGAAAGCCCTAAGGCTTATTTCCAATGGGGTCCTGTTGGTTAGATCCAAGAAGCAGTTCGGAGAGGAGGGGACATAAACCTAAGTTGCAAAATTGAAATGCTAAATGCATATTAATAATAAGCATAGGTATCAGATTCCATAAGTTGCAGTTGAGATCTGAGGTATTGTCTTGCAGCAGATTTGAAACCATTGAAAGTGCACTTTTGTTTGACATCCGAGGGTAGAGAGTTCCAATCTTTAATTCCACTGTAATAAAATGTTGTTGCTGCAACACCATTGACAGAAGGTACTATAAAGTTTTCAGTACTACCTCTGGTGAAATGATGATGAACATCGGAAACTTTGATGAATTGTTCAGACAAATACGACGGACCAGTTCCATTGAAAATTTTATGCACATGACTCAGACGAAGTTGTTTTACCCTGAAATCCACATTCAACATATTAAGACTATTAAGTTCCAAGAAACCAATATGAGATCTAGGGCCAAGATTTTTAATGAACCGAACTGTTTTGTTTTGACAAATCTGAAGTTTTTTCTTAAGTTGTTTGTTCAAACCCGAGTACCACGATGAGCATGCATAATCTATGTGACATTGGATAAGTGCAGAACATATGGATTTCCTAAGTTTTTCCTCCAAAAAGTTACATTGTCTATAAAGAAATTTAAGCCTACCATTGACTTTTTGAACAATAGAGTTAACAATAGCCTCCCCAGTTAATTGATCATCTAAAGTAAGACCAAGATATTTCACCGAACGTTGTGCCTTAATTGTATGACCATTACATTCAACTGAAAAATTATTGATTTTCCTAAGTTTCCGCTTAGAGCCAAATATTATGCATTCTGTTTTCCCCATATGCAAGGAAAGTTTATTATCAACTAACCACTTGCTGCACATCTCCAATTCTAAGCCAAGTTTATCAGATATAACCAGAGGATCCTTGTTTGAGTACAGAATTGCACTATCATCTGCATATAGTAACAATTTACACTCTGAGCTAATACTGAGTTCCATATCATTTATATAACAAAGGAAAAGAAGAGGACCTAAAATACTTCCTTGAGGGACACCACAAGTTACAAGTGAAGGGTCAGACTCTATATCATTCACATTGACAATCTGATTACGATAAGAAAGATAAGACCTAAACCAATCTACAGACTTAATACCCATAGCTTTTAATTTCTTGCACAAAATTTCATGGTCAACAGTATCAAAAGCTTTTTGAAGATCCAACATGAGCATTCCAGTATATAAACCTTTAGAAGTTTGTGTTTTAATATGATCAGTCAAGTATGTTAAACATGAGTCAGTTGAGAAGTTGCTTCTAAAACCAGACTGAAAGTCAAACAGAAGTTTTTTCATCACAAGGTTATCTTCCAATTGTGTATAAACAGCCCTTTCCAAGATTTTTGATACAACAGACAACACACTGACAGGTCTATAGTTACCAACCTCGCTCCTCTTATTTTTCTTAAACAGAGGGACGACCCGAGCATTTTTTAAATCTTTTGGAACAACATTTTTCTCAATTGAAAGGTTAATGATATGCCCAATAGGTTTTTTGAAAACTGAAGCTGCATCTTTTACAAATCTAGCAGGAATATTATCAGTTCCAGTACTTTTAGAAGGGTTTAATTTGCACAATTCTTTATAAATAAAATCCTCATTTACTGGGATAAGCATAAATTCATCATCCTTAACATTTTTACCTTTATAAAAATTTTGAAAAGTGGAAGACTCTGTGTGAAATAAATTAAAACTAGAAGGCAATTTGTCAACCAAGTTAGATGCAACAGTAGTAAAGAATCCTTTTAAGCAATTTGCCACCTTTTTAGGGTCAAAACAAGTTTCACCATCAATTTCCAAAACCACATTACTGCTTTCTTTCTTTTTACTGCTATACCCAAGTTTTTTTAATTGATCCCAAAGTTTTTTCGAATTACCAACATTTTCTTCAATTTTATTTGTTAAATAATCTCTTTTCGATATCCTAGTTTCTCTCTGCACAAGGTTCCTAAGTTGACAATATTTTTTATACAAATCAGGGTCATTTGTTTTTCTAAATTTATTCAAAGTTTCATCCCGAAATCTAATATTTTGCGAAATCTCTGAGTTCATCCAAGGTTCAGTCCTTTGCTTTAACTTAACTTCTTTTACTGGGGCCACACTATCTAAAACTGAGTGAAAAATAGTTTTGAAACTATCCCAGGCCATTTCAACATCAAAGCACATTAAAACACTCTCCCAGCTCATATTAGATAGTTTCAAAATAAAATTACCTTATATAATGCTTCAGTGATCTCATTCTCACAAAATTGTGCTTACCAATTTGCCCTTTAACTATTTTTCGTGTCATGTATGTCAAAAAGTGATCACTTAATCCAATGCTAATAGTCCCGGACTGGCATATTTTTTCACAGCTATTACTAAGAATGTGATCTATTAGAGTTGAAGAGTTACTAGTTACCCTAGTTGCTTCAGTAATTAATTGAGTAAAATTGAACATTCTCAAAAATCCAAGATATTTTTTGCATAAATTTGAGCACTTCTGAAAAAAACATATATTAAAGTCACCCAAAAGATATATTTCTGAATCAGTTCTAATTTTGAACATTTCCTCTTCAAGCTTCTCAATAAAGTCATTTTGTTTGGGGGGTCTATAACAAACACCAACTACAATAGGTTTAGATTTTGGCAAATGTAAGTCACAACAGAGTAGCTCAAGATCATCTGAGCCTAAATCATGTCTATGCGAAAATGGAATATCATTGAGGATATACATGCATACACCGCCTCCGTTCCTATTACGATCACGGCGCAGCAAACAGTAGTCACTAATGAATATCTCATTGTCCAATACCGATAAAATTATTGTGCAATTTATTCACACAGTGTTATTATAATATTCATATTTTTCATGTATCCAAAAGTTTGTAGAAGGTAGGAGGTAAATAAACATTTTTTTCATTTATCCAAGTTTGTTGACACTTTGTCTGCTGCATTGACTATCATCCCTGCTTTAAATTCCCATGACTATCACGTGGTTAGCTATGGCGGTAAAAAATGTATAGACAGCCATGCCTGCCTTAGTTGTTGGGTAAAAATGAGAAAAAATGTGTATTTTTACATTATACTTTGGCTCAGTTGAATCCCCTTTATTTAAATATTTAATTATTTGAGAACAGATTGAATCTAATTGATATTACAATTAGCATAAAGATGATTGCTAAACTAGAAAGGATACGGTGCGTATAATAACAGGAACGCACCGGAATCGACCGGAACGCACCGGAATGGGCCTCCATAACCGGAATGGACATCAAAATTAATTTGTTTCATGCAACTAAATTCATTATTTTACCATAATTTATCTTGAAATTTCAGTTTCTATTGATATTGCACCTTTTGAAGTGCATATGAGCACTGTCAGTGGTTTGTTACATGGTTGACGTGTACCCATTTAAATCGTGTCAGTTCATACTGAAGATGCACATTCCATAGAAATAATGGCCCAGAAATATGTCTGATCAAATGGCAGCTGTGTATATTATAGTCCCCATGCCAATGCTCACATGATTGTCCCTGGTCTTTACAAATAGTCAAGCATGTGCCGAGATATAAGAGCTGTTCTGTGAGACCCATCTAGTTAGCCCCACATAAATAGCCCATATGGGACCAATATATCATGTTTGATGTTTGCTGGTACAGCATTTCGTTATTTGAGTGCCTTGACAATCTTTTTTTGCATTCAAACTGTCTAGACACCGAAGATTTTTGATATTTTATATAACTTTACCAAAATTTCTAAAGTACACTTAAAACATGTATTTTAGGGTGAATTTTGAGGTCCGTTCCGGTTATGGAGGTCCATTTCTGTCCATTCCGGTGCGTTCCGGTCCATTCCTGTTAGTAAACGCACCCGAAAGGATACATAGAACCACACATTAAACCAAGAACTCACCATAAGACCCCACAGCCAATGGGACCAACAACAAACAATGAATAACCAACAACAGTCCCACCTTTGAGTTGTGCTGATCGAATCAAATGAATTATTAGTTCTGCAGTATTTATAACTATTCATTACCTGTTAAATGGATAAGATACTCTCGTTTAATTTGGTCATACTTCAAAAGTATTGCATGTCTGGCTTCTCATAAAACTTGGTTTTTTAGAAATGCGTGATTATTGATGATGTAGATAGCAAGTCGCCATTTTTGTCCTGTTGGAGCACAGGAAAAGAGGCTTTCTAAACTTCTCATTAGTTATATGTGGCGAGGCTTTACACGAATGAAGGTGAGAATATACCAGCATTTTTTGTTTGATGTGATTGAATATATCAAATATTCTGACAAGCGATATATGCATGATTATTGCTTACACTAGAATACAAAAACTGGCGCTACTGTGACTTGAGACCTACAAATTGTGGTACAGGTATTATATAGATGTATACATGTATTTAAAAGTAGATAAAACATGTTAACAGTAATATGAATGTTCTAACATTTCAAACTCTTTTCTCTTTCTTTGCACAAATAAAGGCAGGGATTCATAAAATATAGTCAGAATAATAAACAGGGAAGACCCTGTTCAGATCTGCTTCTTCAAACCCAGTCTGATCTGGGTCTGTTCTGTTTGTCTAGGCCTTTTTGGCAGCCAAACCATGCTCAAAGTTTTAGAACATCTACCATAAATATGTATTTAGTATTTGATTTTCTTCAGCCAAATGAATAGACTGCACATATCCTGTAAATTTAAGCACAATAACTCTTGCTTTGGTAAGTTGGGAACTGTATTATTAAAACCCTTAAAGCGCCAAGAAAAATTGCATCTGAAAATGTCGTCTGCTGAAATCTGTGCTGCAAATAATTGCCTAACATTACTGACGAATTAAGTATAGAAGCAAACAGCGTGGACCCAGAACAGGCTAGGAGCGGTCTGATCTGGGTCCACACTGTTTGCCATAGAGGCTTCTTAAACATTTCAGCAGACAAGAAAAGCAGAACGACTTTTGTTGCGATTGGCACATTAAGGGTTAGGAGCATTGTTATTCTCTCACAGCTTCATATTTTTAGGAAAAAGATTGGAAGGCATATGGCATACTGGTATAGTTGTCTATGGACAGGAATACTACTTTGGAGGAACAGGAGGCATAGAATGTTGCCCACCTGTAAGTATCACAGGTCTAGGGCCATAAGGCCAGTTAAGCAAAAATAATTTGCGTAAAATTGTGAATATTTTCTTATCTATCAGTTTAATCATGTGTCTTGGGTGCTTAAAAGAACCGTCTCATCGAGACGGTTCTTTTGAGTACCCACAACATATGTTTTGGTTGAGAAATAAGAACAATTATTTTTTGTTACGCACTCTTACCTGGGGTCCTGTCTAGGGCTGACCTTAAAAATTAACTGGTCAAAATAAGTTAAGGCCCAGCTAAAATTTTCCCATAGACTTAATGGAAAAATCTTTCATATTGGTTAATCATAACATTTTATTAAATAAAGATTTTTACATAAAATATCAGTGAAGTATCAAAAATATTTCTTCTCAGCATTTGTTAGGTTTCATTTTTATTGATAGTATTTTCCATAGAAGAGTAAGTAAATATCTCGTTTTGTTCCCTATCATTCTGTTGGTAAAATTGGCAAAAATATGGGTGCTCTTGAAAAATTAGCACATATTGGAAAGCAATTGGTATTTTCAATTAAAACTTTGTGTAACTACATAGATACTAGTAAGCTATTTTTCAGGACTTTAGTTAAGAGTGTGTACCAAAAAATTAATTTTCTTATTTCTAAACCAAATTATATGTTGTGGGAAACTCAAAATAACTGTCTCAATGAGACCATTCTTTTGTGCACCCAAAAAATATGTTAAAACTGATGGGTAAGAAAATATTTACAATTTTACCCTCAAAAATTTTGTTTATCTAAACCTATGATTATTGTTTGACTTGAGTTGAATTCAGAATGGAGTTTACAATTGTTTTACACATAAGCTGTTGTCTGTTCTAAGATGGTGGTTCTCTTGTTATTGATTCATTGTTGCTCCCATTGTTTGTTTTTGTTCTGTGTTTGGCTCTTGTTTTCTTGTCAGTTCTTTGTGTCCAAGCGTCTTGTTTTACAATCATTTGATGGGGAAAAGAGAATTGATTGCTCTTCCTGATGTCTTGTGACAGTTGGTGTTCTGTGACACTTCCTCATGGTGCCATGGGTATGTTTGTGGTATTTCCTGATCATAGGCAGCTGCTTTTAAATGATTATCTGTATACCAATACTGACAGAAATACTTGATTATTTGGAGAGTCTAACCTTTCACCTCTTGACATGTATAATGAACCATACATTATACCAAGCTTATCTCATATATCAACCGGAAAGAAACCCCGTTATTATAGAAACCTGGAAAGAACTACCCCTTTACTCTACACAAGCAACTTTGGATGCCCTTGAAATGTAAGATTTTTTAAAATATTATGAAAAATGGAACATTTGCTCCTAAGGAGCAAATGTTCCATTTTCCAAAATATTTTCAAAACTATTAAAATGTAAAAAATATTTTTTGGAAAATATTTGAAAATTTGAATTATTTATAGAAAATGATGCAATGTTCTAAATATAGCATGTGGGGTAAAGGGTTAATTAAGTGAATAATTTACAGTCTTCCAAGTTCCAGATAAGAGGGCATGATAATAAATTGAATTTCTTATTTCTCGTCTAAAGCATTCGTTGTGGGTATTCAATGAGATGATTCTTTACAACACCCAAAACACAAAATTAGACTGGATAAGATTTCTTTTATGACACATAGGCAATTCCACTGGGGCCAGCCAGGCTTTAAAAATGCCTTCTAAAAAGGCCCTTCTTGGATAAGATACTGAAATCTCCTATAAAACAAATGTTTTGTTTGGTTGTTTGTTTGATTTGATTCTGTACATCCCTGTTAACAATGTTTTCAGTTATGTCGGGATGGGTCTTCCTGGGCTGAACCAGTACTAAGCAAGGATAAATGTGTCTTGCTCCAGGACACATAACAGTGTCGCCGGTGAGGCTTGAACCTGTGGCCCTTCGGTCTCGAGTCAAGCACTCTACCACTGAGCCACTGTGCTCCCTATATAAAATAAATGTATTAATTTTTCATGGCATACTGTAAAGAATGGAGTGGGACCTAGGGGCAATACTATAATACTATAATAAAAAAAAAAAAACTGAGATTTCATATGTATATTTCATAAGATTACTGTGTGTTTTACAATGCATGCATCATAGTAGCATACAAATATTACAGTTTTAATGGGAGTGCAATGGCTCAGTGGTAGAATGCTTGACTCGAGACCGAGGGGCTGTGGGTTCGAGCCTCACCAGAGTCACTGCGTTGTGGTCCTTGAGCAAGACACATTTATCCTAGCTTAGTACTGGTTCAACCCAGGAAGACCCGTCCCTGTTTAACTGAAAGATTGTTGATGGGACGTAAAGAATCAAATCAAACAAACAAACAGTTTTAATATTCCGAGAATGGCATTTTTCATAGGTGATAGGTGAACATTTTCACTACAAGATATCTGCCTTATAAGGATAATGTTTAAAACTTTCTTTTTCTATTGCAGTGTGGCACAATGCTAGGCCAGCCTGATGTGAAACATACAGTTGGGTACACACAAATACCGAAGGAGATATTTATAGACTATTTAAAAGAGTTGGCTGTTACATCGTTTAGGTAATCAGATTAGTTGAACTCGTTGTACGGCAATGCATGCAGGGTAATTTTGCATGCGTTTTATTGTCTACTGATTTTTTTATAAAAAAAAAAAAACTTTAAAAGATTATTTTTAGGAATACCATAAGACTAATCAGAGTGTCAAACATTTTGGATCCAGATCAGGCCCAAAATATTGTTGGACCTGATCTAGGTCCAAACTGGTTGCAAAAATTATCAGCAGACAAAACTGCCAGACAAAAGGTTAAACAAGCTTAAACATAGGGGACATATTTTTATCCCTCTACTACAGGAGTTTGTGCCAATTGGTAGTGAGTTGTAGGTACATATATTTTTAACAATGTTGTCAGTGTTGCCTCAGTTTCTTGCCTGAACTCTTTCAAATGGGCCTCATCGCGACAAAACCTGTTTTCGGGGTTTCTTACAAAGTGAGATTCAAACCAGCCTGCTCAGCTACAGGGACAATCCACAAAGTTGAAAGCTCGCATGTAGCAAGCTTTGATATGATATTTCCAAACAGTGAATAACAAAGGCGCTGATCAGACTGCGCGGATGTGCAGGCTGGTCTGCGCCTTCGTTGTTCGCAAACTCCCGAAGACAGGGTTTCTTGCGTTGAGGCCCAAATTATCTAATATAATAAGTGGGTTCTAAGGGAATATCATGATTACTTTAATGGAATTAGGCAATTAGGTCATCAGGTTTCCATGACACTTCCCAGCGATTCACCACATTCTAAGTAAGCCTTGTTTTAGAGGAGTATTAAGTCTTGTGGGCTTGTGGTTTCTTCATGCAGACATCAAAGTCTCTGACCAGACTGTATAGGTCTAGATAAACAAATAAATGGAATGCAAAAAAATGTTAATATTTTCTTATCAATCAATTATAACATGTCTCATTGAGATGGTTCTTTGGAGTACCCACAACATATATTTTGGTTGAGAAATAAGAAAATTATTTTTAATTATGCATTCTTTGCTTAACTGGACCTATGTATACTGAGTTGAGCTGTACCAATATTTTATGTGTGCAGGGGCGGATCCAGGATTCCTGGAAAGGGGGTTCATATACTGAGGAACTTTAGAAACACACCATTTTACATTCACCATCTCTACCACATGATTGATTTGAGGATGTTTTCTTTATCATTTTTTATCATCTTGCAACATGAACCATGCTTTGCCATGATCTCGATTTGCTCATGCTGTTCATTCTGACGTAATATCAACGTAAGTACAAATGTGAATTTGGTTTAATTTGAAAACAAACACTTTGAGGTGGTAGCCCGATGTTATAACTAATGGAAATACACAAAAGGTTTCAGAAATAATAGCTTTATTACACTTCCATTCACAGTGTTTCTTTGCTAACGTCATTCTTAAATTTTCAAACAGCAATAACAGACGTATGATGTCCGCGCATGTCTCGATACTTTTGTCTTTTATGCAACTGATTGAGGGGTATCTGTTGGCAATAAAACATTTGATTATTCCTGATCCTTAGGATACAAACGGCCATCTACGTCAAAAATCAATGACGTCATGTAAATGTAATGAACATTGCCAGAGGCCTAAAATTTCATGATTTGATTTTGTCTTCCTTTTTGCTTTCAAGAACAAACATCGGTTTGAAAACTTTTTTTCGTTCTTAATGGAAGGTATTGGTACTCTGTGACTTTCTGAATTTGAGTTATCTCAGAATTATCCTGACATCACAGCAATCATAAGCCACAACGTTTCGATTTTCTTATTGAATGCATGCTAAATGACGGAACTTGTCAATTTTATTTTTCACATAATGAAAATATTCAATTTACGATATAAATTAGCATTTAAGCAGGTGGTGCGTTTTTAAAGTCCCTCAGTATATATGTAAAGGTGAAGGGGGGTTAGCTTTGCTGATTTTATTTCATTTTTCCTAAATATCCCATGAAAATGAAATAATTTGGTCTCACTGAGACCAAATTATTTCATTTTCATAGGATATTTTAAAACAGGGGGCGGGGAGTGGGTTCGAGCGAACCCCTCTGGATCCGCCACTGATATAAATACTATATTTATTTCAGGCCATCCAATTATCATCTTCTAGATCACAACTGCAATACCTTTAGTTCTGAAGTTGCTAAATTCCTCACAGGAAATGATATCCCTTCCTATATCACATCACTTCCTGCAGATGTTATGAGCACGTAAGTGAAATGAGGGGTTTGAACAAATTTATACAAAAAGTGAAAATGACCATCAAAGATCACAATCACAGATCATTGTAAACCCACAGAACAAAGAGGAAGAGACACAATACCAGTCAACCCACCAGGTCACACACAAGCATGAATAATATGAACAAAGCAAACACCTGTCTAAACCTCGGCCAGATGGATGTCAACCTAGAAAGGGCACAAAATACTACATTACAAAACTTGGACTAAAAATTGTTACCACATTCATTGTTCATTGTAAAAGTCCAGTATTTAAGATCTATAATAAAATTGCCTTGAGAATTATGTCATGGTCATTTTATCATTGTCACCTATTTATATTGTCATTATTGCAAATGAGTGCCAGGTATCGACTTTTAGCCTATTTGGAAACAGTTACTGGCATTGTAAATCCCAAAGAATGTTAACTTAAAAGCCAATTTTAGATGAATGAGTGACAACCAAGTGTGAAAATGAAGATTTTCTATCAAATTCCATTCATTGACAGTGATTTTTTCTTTCTGCTACGGCCGTCTGCAGATAACCTTTGCAAATAGTTTAACCCCAGATCAGGCCTGACAATGTGTCGGGCCTGAGCTGGATGCAAACTGTTTGACACTTTGATGGTATTCCTGATAGAATCATTGGATAATGTTTTTAAAGGGTGAAAACTCTGCCAAAACACAAAATTTTACTCAGCATGCAAAGATTTAAAATGTTTCCTACCATAATTTTGTAATTGGGAAAGTAAGTATATAAAGCATAGATGTCCTACAGCCTCTGTGGCAGTTGTATAGTCGGGAGCGCAGTGGCTCAGTGGTAGAGTGCTTGACTCGAGACCGAGGGGCCGCGGGTTCGAGCCTCACTGGCTTCACTGTGTTGTGGTCCTTGAGCAAGACACATTTATCCTAGCTTAGTACTGGTTCAACCCAGGAAGACCCGTCCCTGTTTAACTGATAGATTGTTGATGGGACGTAAAGAATGAAATCAAACAAAACAAACAAACAAAGCAGTTTTATAGTAGATGCTTCAAGGGATAAACATGCAATTTGTTTCAGACCTTTTGGACAGATGATAAGACCATTTGTTGATGCGATGTCTGTACAGCCCACAGGGGGCCATGCTCTCTTCCAAGAGCCAGCACCATCACAGTCAACCAAAGCTCAAGCCAAGCCGTCACAGAAGCCACAGTCATCCAGTCAACAGTCAGCCAGCTCTGGTCACAATAAAACACCTAATAAGACTCCTTTCATTTTTAAACAGGTTTGTACAGTGAAACCTTTCTTATCATATGACGTCGCGTCTGGGAGTGTAATAACGCCATGCAATAAAATCGATAAACCACTAGTGGTTTATAGATTTACGGGAAACGTTATGACGTCCATAACAACGTTGCGTACATAATGACAAAATTATAACGTTTTTACGCCAGAAATCAGATTTCAAAGTATTTGTCATATGATAAATAGAATCTAACATTCCTGCTCTTGTATTATTGAATTTATTAAACACATCGCGAAAAAGAGATAAAATGCTCGGCAAGCTTCGCATTTTATCTCTTTTCCCCAACTCATTTAATAAATTCAAGAAAACATGAGCACTCATGTAAGATCCTCTATTTAAATGGCCACTTAAAAAGAAGACTATAACATGGTTTTCAAGACCGCTTATCGCTTAATGAAGGTCAAAAGTATTGCAGAATGCTGAAAATGAGCATTCTGCAATACTTTCGACCTTAATTAAGCTACCATTTGTTGTTTAAAGCTTTGTTTTGTCTATTTTTGAGTGGCCGCTTAAGACAGGTTTTACTGTAGTTCTCTGATGTTTAACTGCAGTAAAACATATGTAAAAAATGGCCACTCAAAAAAAAGACAAAACAAAAGTCTTGATGACAAATGGTAGCTTAATGAAGATGGAAAGTATTGCAGAATGCTCCCCTTGGAGCATTACGCAATGCATTTGACCTGCATTAAGCGATAATTGGTCTTGAAAACCAATTTGTGATCTTTTTAAGGGTGGCCATTTTACACAGGTTATACTGTGTTTGCATGCTTGGTAATGTTTCATACTTCTGTAGTCCTCAGTTGACTTTTTTCAAAATTAATCTTTTCAAAAAATTCTTTCAGGAAAACTATCAGAGTGTCAAGCAGTTTGGATCCAGGACAGGAACAATGTTCTGTCATTCCTTATCTGGGTCCAAACTGTTTGTAAAGGTTAACAGCAGAAGACAAAAGTCGCCGCTATCAAGGCAAGAGCTCTGGAACATTACTTTGGATTGGGCCCTGAGGTTATAAAACTTTTTTCATGCCCAACTCAACTGAGCATGAAATTTCAACTGCCAGTAGAAACTAAAATACCTACAATTGAAGACATTTCTTGCTCTAAGTCTCTCAGATGTTGTATTTATCATGCTGATAAATGTTAGAATTTTAACATTTATGAGCAGAATAAATTTCATGCTCAGCTGAGTTGAGTATAAAAAAAAGTTTTACAACCTCAGGGCCAGATTTCGTAGCATGTGAATAACAAAGGCACTGAAAAGCCTGCACATCTGTTCAGTCTGATCAGCATCTTATTATTAGTTCTTTTTGCAAAATATATTAGCTAAACTTGCTGTAGAAATAGTTTCAAGATTCTAGCCAGACTCTGTAGCTGAGTAGTCTGTTTTGAGTCCTACTTAGAACTGAGCATGACTTTTTAACTGCTAATAAAAACTAAACTGCTGGAAAAATTCTTGTTTTCAAACTCCCAGATGTTATATCTATCATGCTTATAAATCTTAAAATGCCAACTATTGTTTCATTCTAATATAGTTAATTTGGCAATGGAAAAGTTTTATAATCTCAGAGTCTGACCCGAGGTTATAAAACTTTTTTCATGCTCAACTCAGCTGAGCACGAAATTTATCCTGCTCATAAATGTTAAAATGTAAACAATTGTTGGCATTTTAACATTTGTTAGCAAGATTAATACGACATCTGGGAGATTTAAAGCAAGAAACTTCTTCATTTATTGGTATTTTACTTTTCATGAGCAGTTGAAATTTCATGCTCAGTTGAGTTGAGCATGAAAAAAGTTATATAACCTCAGGGCCTGGTGGCAAACCCCAATGAGGCCCAAGTTATAGCATTGTTTGAGTCAGCCAAAGAGAGTATCACTATCATCTGCTGATTATACCCCCAGCATTTATGCCGAGGGGTATATACTTTTCGCCTTTCTGTTCTCTTGTTGGTTCGTACTTCCCTTACATCAAAGTTTGGTTAAAGTTTCTCTCTAGGGGTGTATATCTCATTAAACACAAATCAGAAATCATTCATATTTAAAGCATAGTTACCCTGGAGGGTTAACATTCACATAATGGCTCAAGACAATGACTACAGACCCCAGGGCGCTTGCCCCTGGGTGAGACTGGAGGTCAAAATCTAGGACACTTTTGAAAAGCATGACAAAATTTTGGTTAAAGTTTCTCAGGTGTTGATATTTCAGTAATCATCAGAAATCATTCATATTTGGACCACAGTTACCCAGGGCGGTTGGCATTTACATCATGACTCCAGAGTCCAGACACCAGTGTCCTGCCCCTGGATGGGGCTGGAATTCAAAATCTAGGACATCTTTTAAAAGTGCTACCTTGTTCTGACTTAAGATGTCTAACCAACCATTTATTAGAAAGCTTTCATACTTAGACAATTGTACCATTCATAGTTGACTTTGACTCAATGACTTCATACCATTTATTAGAAAACATTCATATTTAGGCATTTGATACCATTCATGGCAGGCTTTGGATGTTCGGGTCCATACCCCAGGGTGGGGCTGGAGAGGTAAAAATAAAGGGTATTTTTCTTTTTTTTCTTTTACAGAACTATGTATTTGAACGACAGGTACCATTTCATCTTACTTTAATTCTTTGACTTCAGACATTAGGGTTCATGACCAGGGGTTGGGCTAGAGGTCAAAAACTAGGACATGTTTAAAAAGTGCAGATATCTTACCAACCATTTATTAGAAAACGTTCAAGTTTGGATAATTGGCACCATGCATGGCTGGCTTCCACTAGACTGCTTCTGATGCATGGTTACAAGCTAGAGATAAAAATCTAGGACATCTTTAGATTTTTTTGGTGCAGAGGGGAGGGAGAAATGGGGTTGGGAAAGTAAGAGCATAGGCCGGGGGTATATGTGCCTCTCAGGCCACTTTTTCTATTTAATTTTCAAAATTAATGTTTTCAAAAAATTAACAAATGGCACCAGCTAACAAAGAGTTACACATATATGCACACTTGTCCAGGGGGGCTATTGGATTTGCCCAGTGATTGATAAAGTAGATGGACACCACTCCCTCACCCCTTCCATTGGCACTTGTGGTCACAATACAGTAAAACCTGTCGTAAGGACATATGCTACTAAATACTTCCCATGTTGAAATCTGTTCAATACTTTGCATACAATTTGTTTTATGCATGGACTATCAATTTATGAAATAAATAGGACATGTCACCATGCTTAGTTTTTCATAAGTTTATATGGAAGATTTAAGCATTTGACTAAATTTCTAAATAGATGAAAGAATAACTCTAGTCCACAATATCAAGCGCATTGGCTCAGTGGTAAAGTGCTTGACTCGAGACCAAGGGGCTGCGGGTTTGAGCCTCACCGGGGTCACTGCATTGTGGTCCTTGAGCAAGACACATTTATCCTAGCTTAGTACTGGTTCAACCCAGGAAGACCTGTCCCTGTTTAACTGAAAGACTGTTGATGGGATGTAAAGAATCAAATTAAACAAGTTGTAATCTTCAGAATGCTTCTTTCTTTTAACTTAAATTATTGCTCATGACCTCAAACCTTCTAGAAAATATGAAAGTTTATTTGTTAACTAACACCCAGGTAAACCGCATGTTTAGATCTCGGAGGGTGTTGGCTATCGGAGGTAAACATTGCGATTATGGATGGACAGGGTCTGTATTTATCCATTTTTATGTCCTATAGAAAGTTTCTTGGAGACGAAAGCAGCAAACAGGTTGCTTCTATAATGAATGATAAGGACTCGGAATGTGTTAAATGCTTTTGATCCATGTCCGTAGGACCCTGGGCGACCTTTCAAACGACGATTGTGAAATTTTCAATGAAAAAATGCTATTCGTTTGATCATAGCTGGATTTACATCAACCTTTGACACATTTTGCTTGTGTCGCCACAATTCTATATCATTCACCTGCATGATTTATAAGAGTCGTATCTCAAAATGCTATTAAAACATCAATATTTGAAATTTGCTTACGTTGATATTGCTTTGGTGGTTAGCAAAATGTGCAGAGGTAACTTGACAGCTGGCATCCTTGCTATCGGAGTGACAGTGGTTTTGATTTCGGAGATTGATACAAACTGCCGCACAATTAGTGCCTGAATCTGATATATTTGAAGCATGTCTTGATACAAAAAAAATATGTAATGCTACAAATGGAAGACTATCAGGGGGGTGAAATACAGAAGGGATTTTTAGACGTTTTACAGTTGTGGTGTGTTGTGAAAAGCGCTCATCTTCAGTCGGTGCCATTATGCATGTTTTTGTCTAGTGAGTCTGGGAAAACATATTTATTTAAATTCTGCACTGATTCATTTTTGGTGAAACAAGTATGCTTGATATAGGAAGGGGATATGATGGCTGGGTGGGATGGGGGTGAGGGTATGGTCCCTGAAAGAAGGCAAGAACATGTGCCATACTTATACTCATTATCTTACCTGGCAACGCAGTATATTAACAACGTGAACAGGGTTACAAAATGCAGGTCCACATTGAGTCGCATCTTGTTGTGTAAATGGAGTGTCAAAATGCAAGGAAACTGTTGATTAAGATGCCACGTGTGCATGATTAGTAAACCTTTGATCCAAAAATATATTCATGTATGCCATCCAGACAATTGAAACACCCATAATCACCAGTCTACTGAATCGCCACAAAACACCCAAACGCACACAGTCCACTGAAATGCACAAAACAGCCAACCCATTGAAACTCCCTAGGCAACTGATACACCCAAACCGCCCAGCCCAGGGAAGCACTCAGACCACTCAGTTCACTGAAATACCCTGATCAAATCCATTGAAACATGCAACTCACCTAGTCCACTGAAACACCCTCCTGTTGCACCGCCCTTTAGGATTCTATTCAATGAAACAAACTATATCAACAATTTACCCCCCCCCCAAACCGTAAAAAAAACAACAACAACAACAACACATGCAAAAAAAAAACACCACAAACATTGAATGGGTTTCAACGGGGCTCTCAAGCCGGTCCCCAACCCCCCCTCCCGCCTTCCTTTCTTCCTTTTTTGCTATGCAACATCTAAAACATTTTGAATGGCATTTCCCTGGCGGGCCGATGGTTGCCCGACAATGTGTGCTGGCTGGGATAGGGTATGTCCATGTCTTGTACCGTCATCTAGTAGCGTTGCACTGATATGCTTTCTTCGGTTTTGTAAAATATTAGTGAGAAAAATGCAACAAAACATCCCATGCGATGCTTAATCATGCATGGATCCAGAAATTTTGTCAGACGAAGTCCAACTTAACTCTGACACACTTTTTTTTAGATGAATGGAGTGAGGAATTAAAATACCACTAAAAGCGGGCCATTGTCAGCCCAACAGCAAAACGCTGGCGGGACGATGATTACCCAATATGGAATGCTGGCTTGGTAGCTTTTGATTTTCCAGGGGATCTGGACCAGTATTGCTAAAGAGCCCCAAAGGTTTCAGATTTTCAAGGGTGGGGGTCAGGACCCTCTGCCGCCCCCTCTCTGGATCCGCGCATCTTACTCTTAGTTGCATGCGCAGCTATCGAGTAATGTGAGCGTTTGAATTTCTGGCCTCTCTGGCGTCACTGTGTTGTGCCATTGAGTAAAACATATTAATCATAGCTTAGTACTGGTTCAACCCTGGAAGACCCATCCCGACATAACCGAAAAATTGTTAACTGGGATGTTAAGAATAAAATCAAGCAAAATAAAAAACATAATAATGAACCATGTACAGTTTGCATACGTTTTAAAGCTGTACTCTTTGTGCCATTGCGACAGTAAAATAAAATACCACACGTATTAAAAAGCAATTTATGTTTTTGGTCTGTTGTCAGTTCATTCTTAAAAGTATTAGTATACATGTAAGCTTATCTGGATCTTCACTGCATATTTGTATAGGTGGACAAAGTAATCCAGATAACAATACCCGTAAAAATATTGAAAATATTGCAGTTTCAGTGGTAATCCGTTCTGTTATTTTATCTTTTAACGTTTTTAAACTTTACATAGTAGTACAGGGCCCGGAATTACAATGGTTCCTTAAAGTTAAGGACGACTTAAGTTAAGTATTGATATTTCAACATGCTAAATAAATTGCCTAAATCGATGCAGTACTTGTGATCAAAGATATCATTGTGATCTACAGAAAAGTGAAACAATTTTGATTTTAATCAGTTTAAAACGTCATTTTTGGCATCCTGAAAAATCAATACTTAACTCAGTAAGTCTTCCTTAACTTTAAGGAGGCATTGTAATTCCGGGCCCAGGTCCTCATATTCCGGTAACAGCAGCCCAAACCCCACAATGGCATTATTTTTAAACAATATTATTTGAGCCGCGACATGAGATTTCCAACAATGAGGTATGTGCGACCAGCAAAGGCTCAGACCAGATTGCGCATACGCGCGGTCTGATCAGAGCCTTTGCTTGTCGCTTGAGTATTATATGAATATTAAGCTACTGAACGAACATAATTTGGAGTTTCTAAGCTTAAAAGAAGGCTACACAGGCTCGTCTGAGTCTATTCATTTCAAAATGCCACATTGTTGGAAATCACATGTCACGGCTCATTTGTCATTCTATAGGAAGCAATAAAGATGGGTTGTATATCTTTAAGATATTTTTAAAAGTTTCACACCGGATATGCGACAATCGAAAACGTTAATTCTATCGACGAATGTAGATAAAAAATCGTTGGAAACAGGGTTTTCGATCGCGATTTGTCGCCCAATTTTTCAATTGCCATGTGTCGCCCGACTGGCGACAAATGGCAATCAAAATTTCTGTAAAAATCGAATGTTTAATTAGATTTTTATGCAACCGTTATATTATCTTTAGTTCAATAAAAGTACCTGGGTGACGTCCTTTTCAGAAAGAGATGGACAATCGGATTGTAAAGTTTAGAGTTTGGGTACAATATTTTTAATCATATCAAGTTTAGTAGTTTTATAGTTGTGATGTTTGTTCTATTATCTATAAAAGAGGCCCTCCCAGGAGGTACATATTCCCTTGTTCTTCTTAAATATTGACTTGTCTCCATGTTTCATGTTTTATTTATTTCCCCATTCTCTGACAATATTGTTCCCCTCAGTTTGGCATTTTCCCTTTCCCTAGAATAAAATGGCTTGTACAAATACACCCTAACTCGTGAGAGGGCTTCACTGTTAAGGCATACAGAGAACTCCTCTCTCAATTCCATGATAAAAATGTTCCCTGTTAGCACGTTATAACAGTTCTTTACCCATTACCCGATGATTGGGTGACGTACTTGGAATTTGACAGAGGAGGACTGAACATGGGAGTCGAACACTCGCTTTCATTTCATTAAATTCTCGTATTGCTCATGATATTTTAATACGTTAGAGAGAGAGAGAGAGAGAGAGAGAGAGAGAGAGAGAGAGAGAGAGAGAGAGAGAGGGAGACAGAGACAGAGAGAGACAGAGGAAGATATAGACAGAGAGAGAGACAGAGAAAGAGAGAGAGACAGAGAAAGAGAGAGTAGAGAAAGAGCGAGTAGAGGGAGTGCGAGTAGAGAAGGAGTGCGAGTAGAGAAGAAGAGCGAGAAGAGAAGGAGTGCGAGAAGAGAAGGAGTGCGAGTAGAGAAGGAATGCAAGTTGAGAAGGAGTGAGACTAGAGAAGGAGTGCGAGTAGAGAAGGAAGGCGAGTAGAGGAGGAGTGCTAGAAGAGAAACAGTGCGAGTAGAGAAAGAGAGTAGAGAAGGAATGCTAGAAGAGAAAGAGAGAGTAGAGAAGGAGTGCGAGTAGAGAAAGGAGTGCGAGAAGAAAAAGAGAGAGAGTAGAGAAAGAAAGAGTAGAGAAGTAGTGCAAGTAGAGAAGGAGTGAGAGTAGAGAAGGAGTGCGAGTAGAGAAAGAGAGAGTAGAGAAGGAGTGCGAGTAGAGAAGACGTGCGAGCATAGAAGGAGTGCGAGTAGATAAGGAGTGCGAGTAGAGAAGGAGTTCGAGTAGAGAAGAAGTGCGAGTAGAGAAGGAGTGCGAGTAAAAGGGGTGCGAGTAGAGTAACAGAGAGTAAAGAAGGAGTGCGAGTAGAGAAGGAGTGTGAGTAGAGAAGGAGTGCGAGTAGAGAAGAGAGCGAGAAGAAAAGGAGTGCGAGTAGAGTAACAGAGAGTAAAGAAGGAGTGCGAGTAGAGAAGGAGTGTGAGTAGAGAAGGAGTGCGAGTAGAGAAGGAGTGCGAGTAGAGACGGGTGCGAGTAGAGAAGGAGAGAGTAGAGAAGGAGTGCTAGTAGAGAAGGAGTGCGAGTAGGGAAGGAGTGCGAGTAGATAAGAAGTGTGAGCAGAGGAAGAGAGACTAGAGAAGGAGTGGGAGTAGAGAAAGAGAGATTAGAGAAGGAGTGCGAGTGGAGAAGGAGTGCGAGTAGATAAGGAAAGCAAGTAGAGAAAGAGAGAGTAGAGAAGGAGTGGGAGTAGAGAGGGAATGCGAACTTAGAAGGAGTGCGAGTAGAGAAGGAGAGAGTAGAGAAGGAGTGCTAGTAAAGAAGGAGTGCGAGTAGAGAAGGAGTGCAGGTAGAGAAGGAGTGTAAGTAGAGAAAAATAGAGTAGAGATGGAGTGCGAGTAGAGAAAGAGAGAGTAGAGAAGGAGTGCGAGTAGAGAAGGAATGCGATTGGAGATGGAGTGCCATTAGAGAAGGAGAGAGTAGAGAGATCGAGTGCTAGTAGAGAAGGAGCGCGAGTAGGGAAGGAGTGCGAGTAGAGAAAATGAGAGTAGAGAGGAGTGCGAGTAGAGAATTAAGTATAGAGAGAGTAGAGAGGAGTGCAAGTAGAGAATAAAGTAGAGAGAGAGTAGAGAGTAGAGAGACAGAGTAGAGAGAGAGAGAGAGTAGAGACAGACGTAGAGAGGGAGACAGAGTAGAGAGAGACGTAGAGAGAGACAGAGTAGAGAGAGACAAAGAGAATAGAGAGTGGAGAACGACAAAGAGAATAGAGTAGAGAGTAGAGAGGGACACAGAGAGAGAGAGAGAGAAAGAGAGAGAGAGAGAGAGAGAGGGTGGTAGAGAGTAGATAGGTGAGCGAGTAGAGAGAATGGAGAAGAGAGAGAGAGAGAGAGAGAGAGAGAGAGAGAGAGAGAGAGAGAGAAAGAAAGAGAGCAAGTAGATGGGGAAGAGAGATCAGGTTGCTTTGCTTAGTTTGTTTTCCTAGTGCCTCGTGATTGCTGTGTGGCTCTTCCTCACAGTGCCATGGGTTTGCCTGAAGTTTGTGATTGCGAAATTTCCTGACCATAATCACTTTCTATTTTTGTTGTATTTGCTGGGGGTTCGTGTTTAGCACTTCGTGTTAAACGCTTATATTGTGTCATTTCTAGTTTGGCAATTCTCTCACTGAGATAAAGGCAGCTGAATGCTTTGCTTATTGTATTCTGACTTTGTGCGTATTCCTTATTTGTCTGTGTTCCAGTGTCCCTGTCTCTTGGTGCCATGTGTCTGTCTGGGATGTGGCATTTCCTGGTCATTTACACTTGTTTTAACCCAAAGGCCGTTCTTTAAAGTGCGTTAATTTATGTTGTGTAAATGCGAAAACACCTACATGTAGTTAAATTTATGCAATTAGTGAAGACTGATTAGACCGTACAGGTGCTCGTCTAAACATCTGGTATACTAATTGCATTGCTGCTTGATCTGTCACCTTCACAAAAGGTATGTGCCCATTTCATAGTATAATGCTTTTGCATGTTATGTTACTGCCAGATTGTTTCTTTAATGTGATGCAAAGGGCTAAATAGATATGGTAGGCCAAAACAAACAAAACAAACTAATGCACAAAAACACTCCTTCAATGTTGAATAAAAACTCTAACAAATTGGTTTGTTTAAGCTTGTTTCTCCCTTGATATGTTCCTCGCAAATCGAACCACTGCTTTTTGAAAGTGTTTGAGTGTTACACTTTTGTTTCCGTATGCGGTAGCTAGTTTAATGAGCATAATCAATTTGCCCTTCTCCGAAATCAATGTTAACATGCACATGCCTTCCCTCCGACAGCTACCCAACATACCTCCGAACGGAAAGCTACCCATAAACATGATACCACCGTCATAAAATTGCAAATAAATAAGTGTTTTACAAGTATTTTTGAATTGTATTTGACTGATTCATTCAAAAGAGAGGTTATACATTCCAGCGGTGGCTGTGAATCAAGTAAAAATAAAATAAAAGATATGAATATTAACTGATGAATTCGAAATATTGGTCCAAATTACTGCATTTCCGAATTCAAATGCGATTTAAACTCGAACAGATTCAGTTCAAAGAGATGTATTGTTTTCAGAGTTATCATCATTCTGTATACTATCGACCTATATGTTGTTCTAATCCCTCAAAGCGAATCTAAATGAAATAAAATCGTCTCAATACAGACCATGTCCAACCTCAAAATCCTTTGTTTACCTCCGATAGCCAACACCCTCCGAGATCTAGACATGCGGTTCACCTGGGTGACTAAAGCTGTGACAAGATCCTGCATGATATATTTTGGCAATTCGTCAAAAATTGGAACTTGTTTTTTAGAATAAAATATTTATAAATAAATTTGATGTTGAATATCTCAAGAATTTATTTTTATTTCATGGTCTATTATTTTGAAAAAAGAATAAAAATCTGGGGTCACAGAACTAATTATCTTTCTGGAGGGCCCAATCTAACCCTACCCCCATAGGTTTTATAAAAAAATAAAGGTTGACAATTTCCGTCATTTTGATGATGCCCCTTTTCTATTAAGTAATTTAACCTTAAAATGCTAAAAAGGGAAGAGAAAAAAAATACTGAAAATACGTGCCCTTCCTGGGAATCGACCCAGGGCTTCTGGTTTCGTAGGGTGACTTGCTAACCACTAGGCCACAAGATCAGGTCTAGCCCGGCTCAAAATAACTGTACATGTAGAAGAGACTATTCGAGTCTCGGCCAATATGGTACATTCGAACTTTGGTTGCTCAAACTCGCCTGTCTCGAACACCAGGGATCCCTCGAACTCGTTCGTTGGTCCCGGCAATTTCCCTTTACATTTAATGTCAAAATACACCCCAGGCTCGAACAGCAAAGGCATGAACTCTCGAACTCAAAGCACGGTCCGCAGGGGGATTTTTCATGTAAAAACACAATGATGGCTTGAACCAAATATTTCTTTACATGAATCAGTCACACGCTTGACTTAAGTTCATTATTATTTTCATAAGCGCTCCGTGACAATAATGATTTTACCCTTGGGTTACCTAACTGGCCAGCAGAACGTGTGAAGCAATTAGCAGCAATTTATCAGATCAAAGATTTGAGTAAGTTCTCAATTGTCACCACTTAGTCCGGCGGCCGAAAATGATTAAAGACAATTAATGGGATGTTTTGTAATCAAGAATTCGCATGTCAAAATGAGTAAAACATGCCTGGCTGAATAAAGACAGGCATCAGATTTTGCGGCAGTACAGTCTGATCCGCATCTTTATTGTAAACATCCTGGGGAGTTTGTCATTTTTCATGTTTTTATTCGTTGTTATTAATTGAAACTTGCACATTGTGAATAAATAATAAGAAACAAACTTTTTTTTCTTTTATAGTTCTAAAGGAAACAAATAAACAAGTGAACATTAACTGTAGCGACACATAAACAGGAACATACACCCACAAGAAGACAAACTGTACAGCTTACTCGATAGCAAATGCATTGATCAGCCTGCCCGTATGCGCATTCTGATAAATGTATTTACTTTCAACAGGCTCATATGCTAACAAATGCGGCTGCTGATCATTTTAACTCTAGCGTGCAAAGGGTTATTGATCAGTGACAGGTGTCACGTGCGCTTTGCACCTTTGGTCGATAAAAAACATGGTGTACGTGATGACATAAAGTACACATGAACCAACTTGAAAATTGGCAGGCTAGGTATCGCTCGAACACATGGATGAGTCGAACTCACACGGACGGTCCCGACGAGTTCGAGCCATCAAAGTTCGACTGTATTTGTAACCAGGGTTAAAACTTGAAAATTGTGTACATGGTTTGTTTTTGGCTGATCTATTTATCTGTATTTGGTGCTGACACAAGCAAGTCTGATGAAAGGTCAAATAGATATTTCAGACACATTTTAGTTAATTTATCTTGTCAAGATAACGTCGGAACCTCGATCTGAAATAAGAGTATCTGAAATCTATATTGATCCAAATTCATAAATAGTGGAAAGACAGGACTCAGGCCAACTTTCCCTGTTTCCCGACGCAGGAAAGGTGTGAATGGGAATTAGCCACATATGTCTTTAAGCGACCACTAAAAAGAACACAAAAAATTGGTGATCTGATCGCTGCCTTCTTCCTTATATTCAAACCCGATTATCACATAATGCAGGTCAAAAGTATTGCAGAATGCTCCAAGGGGAGCATTCTGCAATACTTTCGACCTCCATTAAGCTATCATTTTTCATTAAGACCTTGGTTTTGTCTAATTTTAAGTGGCTGCTTTAGACGGGTTTTACTGTAACAATCTTCAATGTGGATTATTGTCAATAATGCATTATGTGTGGACCTATGTCAGCCCGACAGTCGTAGTTTCTATTCATTTCCTAATACATTTGAAACAAATACAATGTTTACTTTGTTTTTCAGAGAGTAGCCTCGGAAGCAGTGTGGATGGAAGACAGTTCAAGCCTTTCATCAAGAGACAAATGCATCATGAAAGAAATTTATGAATATTTGTCAGAGAATGAGCCTACATGGTCGCTGGGGAGAAATCATTTAAATCTGTTATATAAACTAGTATTGGAAGATGATCTCTTGGGCATAGATGCTTTATTCATTTTACAAAAACTGGCCTTATTGAAAGATGTTATTGAACTTATACAGAATGATCCAAAATGTTTGTTAAAAGACGTTTTAGATAAATTTGAAATTATGCTTGAAACCAAAAAAGCAGAAATCACAAACTTGGTAAGTGTTTGAAATATACAACATGTATTATGATTGTTTTAAAGTCAGAAAGAGAAAAAAAGTGACACTGTTTTGCTGTTGCAATTACAAATATACAACTTGTTGAGCCTTATTGATTATGGCTATAAATACTAAACAATTATAAAAGTGTAATTTACTCTTCCCCTAATAGTGCCGTTTGCTGATAAACACTGCAAATAGTTTGGATCTAGGTCAGGCTAGACAATACATTGCATTTTTTGAAAAAGCTGATTTTGAAAAAAATCAGTAGATGGCAACATGCAAAATTACCCAGCATGCCAAGAGTTAAATGAGAGAACAGATCATTTTGACGCTTTCCCTGCTAGTGACAACTGTTGACCTCTGTTGATACTTGCAAACAAATTGGACCCAGATCAGGCCTGATAAAATGTGGGACCTGATCTGAACCGCGACTGGCATTGATGGTATTCCTGAAAATCCTTTTGGAAAAAATTCATTAAAAAAATCTAACTTCGAGGAAGCGTGTAGAATTACCCACCTAACCCAGCATGGTATAAAGTTTAGCCTTAAAGGAGGAAAGAAAGTATGATTATTTCTGGCCATGTTCCATTGTGCACAACAGTTTTTTTTGTTATCTTTATCATATAGACAATTACCCTTTTCAGAGTAATGGAATTTTCCATATATCTACATACAATAGATTCAGGATGGTCCATTGTATATACTGAGGGGTCACAGCCTATTATTTCCAAATTATATTGTACATTGATTGTCTGGGCAAACAGTGCAGAACCTGATGAAATGCCACATGCTATATTTCATCTGGGTCTCCATTGTTTGCAAAAGTACCCATTTAGGGGTTTTTAGTCAACAAAGCATCAATGTCTGAATACTGTGTTGCACTGTTTTATCTCTAACCTACCGCTGTTTCAATAACACAGTCGTCAATCACTGACAGATGTATGCATACACTTGGTATAGATGAATTTGATCTCTCGGTATTTACCTGTATACAAATCTTCACTATTTCAATGGCAGTCACGCCCTAATGCTTTTCATCCATTTATAGTAGTTAACTGCTTAAGAGTAGCATGATAACTCACTGCTCACTGTCATGGACTTGTGATATGAATGAAAAACAAGCAAATTCGACAACGAATTGATATCCTCACCAAAATTATGTGAGATTTTTTCAATGAAATTAAGGCAATTAAAGAGCAATAACTCCTGTATATCTAAGGACATTCACAGGAGATGATTGCTATAAGCAGTTATGCTTGTTATCAGATCCTGTCATGTGCTAGTATATTTTTGTATTATTGACTCCTGCTTTGTATTTTCAAAATGAAATAGTGTTTAAACTAAAGACATTCTAACGAATAAGCATGTGCATCACCCTAAATTCATTGATATTTAGACCTTCAAAGGGCAATTCTCTACATCCAATGACATCCTCATGAAACTTCACCTGCATCATCATACTATGGTCATATATACTCAATATAAGTTTGATGAAATTCCTTTTATTGTTTGCTAATTTATGGCTGAGGACAGAAAAAATACATTGACATTATGAAACCAAAATGGCAATAACTCCTCTATTACCTTGGACATCCTGTCAAAACTTCATGTGAATTACCGTACCATGGTCATATATACTCAGTATAAGTTTCATGAAAGTCGATCCATTGCTTACAAAGCTATGGCTGACAGAACAAATCATGAAAATTCAGGCAATCAAAGGGTAATAACCCCTCTTCTATAACTGATGACAATCTGCTTTAAACTTCATATGCATAATCACAATATGATCATATATATTCAATATAAGTTTCATGAAAGTCCATATATTGGTTGCCTTAACCTAGTTGTGGTTGAGGACGGAAAAAATCATTGAAATTTAGGCAATCAAAGGGTTATAACTCCCATATAAATGCTGACACAACAATAAAACTTCAGGTGCATAATCTAACAATAGCCTCATATTTATTTAGTATAAGTTTCATGAAATTCCATCCATTGCTTACCTAGTTCTAGCAGAGGATGGAAAAAAATCATTGAAATATAGGCAATCAAAGGCCAATAACTCTGCTATAACTAATGACACCCCAATTAAAGTTCATGTGCATATCTTTACTATGGTTGTATATATTCTGTATAGGTTTCATGAAATTTCATCCATAAGTTACCCAGTTTGGGCTGAGGACAGAGAAATCATTGGAATTTAGGCAATTAAAGGGCAGTAACTCTGCTAAAACTGACAACACCCCAATAAAACTTCATGTGCATAACTTCACATGGCCATATATATTCAGTATAAGTTCCATGAAATTCCATCCATTGGTTACCTAGTTATGGCTGAGGACTGATGGATGGACAATGCCAAACCTATATCCCTAGCCAGGGGTAACTAATGAAAGAGACTTGAAACCCAAACACAATAACAACTGTATTTTTTTCCTTTTTCTAGCTTTGTAACTACTGCAGTGAAGAATCAGGGCACAGATTACTAATGGATGAGAAGAGAGATCCATGTTATTGTAGTTTGACCTGCTCTATATGTGTCTCTTGTATTCTCAGTGGGAGTAAGAGACTGTTTGCTTCGGGTGCAACACTATGCTACAATATCAGTTTATACAAGGTAACTATACTCCATGTTATTGTAGTTTGACATGTTCTATATGTGTCTCTTGTATTCTCAGTAGGAGTGAGAAGATGTTTGCTTCCAGTGCAGCACTATGCTACAATATCAGTTTATACAAGGTAACTATACTCCATGTTATTGTAGTGTGACCTGTTTTATATGTGTCTCTTGTATTCTCAGTAGGAGTGAGAAGATGTTTGCTTCCGGTGCAGCACTATGCTACAATATCAGTTAATACAAGGTAACTATACTCCATGTTATTGTAGTTTGACCTGTTCTATATGTGTCTCTTGTATTCTCAGTGGGAGTAAGAAACTGTTTGCTTCTGGTGCTGCACTATGCTACAATATCAGTTTATACAAGGTAACTATACTCCATGTTATTGTAGTTTGACATTTTCTATATGTGTCTCCTGTATTCTCAGTGGGAGTAAGAAACTGTTTGCTTCTGGTGCAGCATTATGCTACAATATCAGTTAATACAAGGTAACTATACTCCATGTTATTGTAGTTTGACATTTTCTATATGTGTCTCCTGTATTCTCAGTGGGAGTAAGAAACTGTTTGCTTCTGGTGCAGCATTATGCTACAATATCAGTTTATACAAGGTAACTATACTCCATGTTATTGTAGTTTGACATGTTCTATATGTGTCTCCTGTATTCTCAGTGGGAGTAAGAAACTGTTTGCTTCTGGTGCAGCATTATGCTACAATATCAGTTTATACAAGGTAACTATACTCCATGTTATTGTAGTTTGACATGTTCTATATGTGTCTCCTGTATTCTCAGTGGGAGTAAGAAACTGTTTGCTTCTGGTGCAGCATTATGCTACAATATCAGTTTATACAAGGTAACTATACTCCATGTTATTGTAGTTTGACATGTTCTATATGTGTCTCCTGTATTCTCAGTGGGAGTAAGAAACTGTTTGCTTCTGGTGCAGCATTATGCTACAATATCAGTTTATACAAGGTAACTATACTCCATGTTATTGTAGTTTGGCGTGTTCTATATGTGTCTCCTGTATTCTCAGTGGTTGTAAGAAACTGTTTGCTTCTGGTGCAGCATTATGCTACAATATCAGTTTATACAAGGTAACTATACTCCATGTTATTGTAGTTTGACATGTTCTATATGTGTCTCCTGTATTCTCAGTGGTTGTAAGAAACTGTTTGCTTCTGGTGCAGCATTATGCTACAATATCAGTTAATACAAGGTAACTATACTCCATGTTATTGTAGTTTGACATGTTCTATATGTGTCTCCTGTATTCTCAGTGGGAGTAAGAAACTGTTTGCTTCCGGTGCAGCTTTATGCTACAATATCAGTTTATACAAGGTAACTATACTCCATGTTATTGTAGTTTGACATGTTCTATATGTGTCTCTTGTATTCTCAGTGGGAGTAAGAAACTGTTTGCTTCTGGTGCAGCATTATGCTACAATATCAGTTTATACAAGGTAACTATACTCCATGTTATTGTAGTTTGACATGTTCTATATGTGTCTCCTGTATTCTCAGTGGGAGTAAGAAACTGTTTGCTTCTGGTGCAGCATTATGCTACAATATCAGTTTATACAAGGTAACTATACTCCATGTTATTGTAGTTTGACATGGTCTATATGTGTCTCCTGTATTCTCAGTGGGAGTAAGAAACTGTTTGCTTCTGATGGAGCACTATGCTACAATATCAGTTTATACAAGGTAACTATACTCCATGTTATTGTAGTTTGACATGTTCTATATGTGTCTCCTGTATTCTCAGTGGGAGTAAGAAACTGTTTGCTTCTGGTGCAGCACTATGCTACAATATCAGTTTATACAAGGTAACTATACTCCATGTTATTGTAGTTTGACATGTTCTATATGTGTCTCCTGTATTCTCAGTGGGAGTAAGAAACTGTTTGCTTCTGGTGCAGCATTATGCTACAATATCAGTTTATACAAGGTAACTATACTCCATGTTATTGTAGTTTGACCTGTTCTATATGTGTCTCCTGTATTCTCAGTGGTTGTAAGAAACTGTTTGCTTCTGGTGCAGCATTATGCTACAATATCAGTTTATACAAGGTAACTATACTCCATGTTATTGTAGTTTGACATGTTCTATATGTGTCTCTTGTATTCTCAGTGGGAGTAAGAAACTGTTTGCTTCCGGTGCAGCACTATGCTACAATATCAGTTTATACAAGGTAACTATACTCCATGTTATTGTAGTTTGACATGTTCTTTATGTGTCTCTTGTATTCTCAGTGGGAGTAAGAAACTGTTTGCTTCTGGTGCAGCATTATGCTACAACATCAGTTTATACAAGGTAACTATACTCCATGTTATTGTAGTTTGACATGTTCTATATGTGTCTCCTGTATTCTCAGTGGGAGTAAGAAACTGTTTGCTTCTGGTGCAGCACTATGCTACAATATCAGTTTATACAAGGTAACTATACTCCATGTTATTGTAGTTTGACCCGCTCTATATGTGTCTCTTGTATTCTCAGTGGGAGTAAGAAACTGTTTGCATCCGGTGCAGCACTATGCTACAATATCAGTTTATACAAGGTAGCCATATTTCATGTTACTAATATGTATTATCAATTATTCAGTTTACGAGGGTTAGTCAAATATAACTGAGCCCTACCTTATAACATTTAATTCAACTAAAATGGACACATAATTAAATGATAATTCATCGCAGTTATATGTCATCTATTCAATAACCTAATTTATATCTGTTGGTAGGCTTTATATACTGGTTGCTAGGCAACTGAACATAACCTGTTGAACGGGTGCGTTCATCCTGTAATACATCAATATCTAAGCGTTGCCATGGGAACAATAATGTCAATGTAATGCTGCATTCACTGTCGTTCGATACCTATTACATGTACCTACTCAGTGCCACTGAAAAGAAAACAACTGACCCAAAATTATAGATGCTGTGGTAGTTTGATTTCAGAATTAAGTGAATTTTTATGTGCCACAAGTCCTATAATTTACCCCACCCACATTCATATTAGCACAATTTTAATAGAAAACATAGAATAATAGCCTAATAATACTTTTGAAGTACAACATACACAAACAACCCCTTAGAAATATTAAATTCCTTGTTTGGAATAAATGATTCTGTTTCCATGGCAACGCAATCCTCATGTATTTGAAAATTAGTGAAATTTTGACTTATTTTGTTGCTAGGCAACGCATGCAATCAGTGTTCACCTAAACATTTACAAACCAAGTATAATGAAAAGACAATATGACATATGTTATTCAAATAAATGTCAAATATGTCTTTCTCCAAAACTATCAAGCCCACAAGCTTTTTTAAGACATACTGTATATTCCTAGTGGCGGAGATCATGAACGCATCGCTCTGACTGACGATCTTTAGTTGCCTAGCAACCATAACAGAAGCTTCACCGGGGTAATTATTTTGGGTCAAAACGTCTATGACATGTTATACTTATAAAAGATAATCACATTTCTTGTCTACAATGTGAAGCTAAGATATAATGAGGTAGGGCTCAGTTATTTTTGACTAACCCTCGTAGATAAGAGAATTATGCCATCTTGAGTCAACACTAAAAATGTACCCCTTCACAGTTTTCCAGGGAAAACAAGGCATGAAATCATGACCTCAAGTTAAGAGTGTGTAAATAGAAGTCATTTACATGTAATTATTTATAAACCAAAACTTGGATATGTTGTAGATACTCAAAAGAACCATCTCAATGAGCACCCAAAACATGTTTAAACTGGTGGATAAAAATAATTACAATTTTATGCATAAAGACTTCTCTTATCTGGACAAATGTGAAATGAAAATAAGTCTGTAGCTTCATTAGGTTCTCTAATTTATAGGCTATATGTTTATGTATTCATTGTGTCCCCAACTTCTAAAGATTACCCTGTCAGTCTGATTCTGTATATCATACCTACAGGGAAACCTGTCTTAAGCAGCCACTCAAAAATAGACAAAACAAAGGCCTTAAAGTCATGTGGTAGCTTATAGGGGTGACTACTGCGGCCAAATCTGACTATTGCAATAGTATTGACATTGCAGGAAGTACCATTGCGATACTATTACTATTGTGGACTACCATTGCAATACTATTGTCTGAAACATTTATGCTTGTTTGAAGGAGAAAATTAAGAATACGGTAGGACTTTTCTGTACGTAAGGGTACCAATTTTCGTATGGAAACAGCAGAAAAATTTCAGCATATTGTCAAAGTTCACTTATCTTGCTGAAATGCATGGAATGCAACAGCATATACATCCTAATGCCATTTAACTTTCTTTTTGTGTCCAACCAAACAATTTTAAAGTGAAAATCCCTATGTCTAAAAACTATTGAAACTATTGCAAAAGTGAAAAGACTATTGACGATACTATTGACATTGCCACTTTCCTATCGATGCATTAACATTGCCTAGGTTACTATTGCGATATATCGATAGTCCGATGTATTGTTACATCCCTAGTAGCTTAATGCAGGTCAAAAGTACTGCAGAATGCTCTACAGTACTTATGACCTGCATTAAGGGATTATCGATCTTGAAAACCTTTTTTTGGTCTTCATTTGGATGGCCGTTTATGACCGGTTTTACTGTACTTTGTCAGCAAGATATCTTGTGAATTATAAGGGCTACAGCCTTAAAATATGTGCAGCTTATATTATATTGATAAAAGGTATAATTTTTTCTAGTGTTAAAGTGCTTGTGTAAAGAAAAACACACCCTGAATGATACTCATTTGTCTATGAACAGTGTTTCACAAACATAATATCTCACTAGAATTTCTTTTGACCGGAAAAAAGAAGGCAGAACAGATATTCTTAGCCCTTATGCTAGATAGTTTTATGTGTCTCCTCTCCATTTTGTATCTAATTAACTGACAGGATTCCAGTTATTAGCATGTATTAACAAACAAAGTGGAAGCCTTGTGAATCCTGGACCTGTACTGCTTTCAAAGTGTGTTTTGGCTAATGGGTCTGAAAATTTCAGGTAGGGTAGGCACACATATTTTTTCTGGAATTAAATATTTTATGCATTTTGAAAGGCATTTTGCCTTTAAAAATGCATAAAATTATTTTTTCTCAAGAAAGCATGAAAAAAATTCTAGGTGTCACTAGTAAATTAAGGTAAGGTCGGGTTACCCTAAACACAGGTATTTTTTAATTTGGCCTTATTGTACACTGGAAACCTGTTGATAGATACTATGACACAATACCGAAGACCCAGATGAAATGCCACTAAATGGGGTATATCAGAAGGTTCTACACTGTTAAATTCCATTAAAGGATCTTCAGAGGCTGAAAGAAATCTTCGGAAATTCTAACCATTGATATGGGTAACCCTCGATATATGTCTAGTCATAAGATTTTCTATCTTTGAGTTTTGTGACCAGACAAGACTCAATTTAGACTGCTCAGCTACAAAGACTAGCTAGAATATTGAAATTTTGCGTGTAGCAAGTTTAGCTATTATGTTTTCTCTGGAGGATAAATTAAAGCTCTCACCAGGCAGCGATATAGTCTTGTCATTTGGTAATTTCATCTTTGATGTTGGGATGATGATCTGGCAATGTTTAACCACTCTAGAGCAATGTGAAACTGTTAAGCTAAGGTTTTTGACTGAAATCTGAATTAGAAAATTGTGTGCTTCTGTTGAGACACGGCCAACCAAATGTTTTATCAGTTAGTTAGGTGTGCCTCAATAATAAACATTTATCATACATTTATATCATGGGAATAATTTTATAAAAATGAGAACTTGGTCTGTGTTTTAAAGAGATACAGTTAAAACCTGTGTAAAACGGCCACTGCAAAAAAAAAACAGATCTTAATGACAAATGGTAGCTTAATGAAGGTCAAATGTATTGCAGAATGCTCTCCTTGGAGCATTCTGCAATACTTTTCACCTGCATTAAGCGATATCTGGTCTTGAAAACCAATTTCAGTCTTTTTGAGAGTGGCTGCTTTACACAAGTTTTACTTTATATTATTGTATTGCCCCTTTTTACTAGAAAAAAAGGCTTTTATTTAGTGCTACATATTTCTGTATGGTTTACATTTCTAGGTTTCAGAGGATATACAGTTGGAACTTGGGACAGCCTTGCTTAATGGTCTAGACAAAGAAATGAATGAACAAAGAGGTAAAATATAACCCTTATCTCGCCATCTTGACCAAAGTTAACACAGGAAAGTATACAGCAGTTGTAAGTGTCACCATACAATCAACACATGAGCCTCAAATTTCTCTTTTTATAACAAGATGTCACGTCTGGGAGTGATTTAATGCCATGTATTTAACTCAATAAACCACTATTGGTTAACATATTTTATAACATAATGTAATGACTTCCATAACAATTGTTGCATATTTTATATCAAAATCTTGATGACATTTTCATGCCAAAAATGCAATTTCAAAATAATATTCATGCTTCTGTATTATTTATTTACTAAACTGATTGCAAAAAAAGTGATAAAATGCTCGACAAGCCTTGAATTTTATCTCTTTTCCCCAACTTGTTAAATAAATTCAATTATATATGAGCACTCATGTAAGAGCATTGATATATGTGTATGCACAGCTATACAGTAGGGCTAGGTATATGGGCCATGACGCGAGAAAACAGGTCTTCAGGGGTTTGCAAACAATAAAGGAGAGACCAGCCTGCGCATTCGCGCAGTCTGATCAACACCTTTGTTTTTGCTTATTGGAAATTATTACATCTAAACTTGCTACAAGCAAACTTTTACGTCTCTAGCTTGTCTCTGTAGCTGAGGAGACTGGCTTGAATCTCACTTTGTGGGAAACTCTGAAGACAGGTTTTGTCACGTCGAGGTCCATATAATAATAAGTTTGACCCTTCATCAACTTTCATACTTTGTGCATGCCAGAAGGGAAGGCTCTGACGAGACAGGGAATATAGACTTTGGAGTTTTGCAGGCTTGATAATCCTTTGCTACTAAGCTATGTGATAGAGAAACTAGATGAGTGTCTTTTGATATTATGTTTACCAGGCAAGGCTTCGAGAAGGCCTGTTGAATCGTGAGGCTCTGCCGAGCAATTCCACATGCATTCTCTAATCTGAGCCTGGTAAACTTTATATCAAAAGGCACAAACCTGGTATTCAATTTATCAGATTAGCCATTGGTTCACTCTTCAAACTGATAATTATTACCTAATTATCGATTTTTGTGTCGATTCAACGTCATGGACATCATTCAAAAAGTTCAATGTCATGTTGACCTGCTAAAGATAACTGCAGTGAGATAGACAACATTATCAGGTTAAAGTGCAACAATGCAAAAATTAGCACAGGAAAAGTAAAGTGTGTAGCAGTAGAAGGTGTCCCCATACAATCCTTACTTGAGCCAGTTCATAAGATTTTGCCTCCTAAAATGTCTCCATATATGTGTGCACAGCTATCTTGTGGGGCTAGAAGTATTAAGTTTGAGTCTTCATCAATGTGATAAATATCAAAATCTCATAGACTGGCTCATGGATGCTAGTCTTAGTGTTTCACCTAAGCATCTTAAAAGTAAGTAATGGTGCAAAGATCAGGAATCGATACAATCAAGTACCACACCTGACCCAGGATACCAATGGGAAAGTGACAAACTCACAGAAGACACCACAAACGAGAGCCAAGAGGTCAGCCCTTTCCCAGCAGGTGACCAAAAAGCACATATAAACAGACGCGCACAAAACATAGCAAACACAAGACAGAACAAAAACATAAAAGATCCACAAAAGAAGTACCGCCTTGGAACGGTCAGTAAAATATTTTACTGGAGGGCTTAAACCGGTTTAACGGCGCCAACCTCACCCTTAATTCAGATGTGGATCAAGACACATAGATATTTGGTTTGCATGAAAGACCCCTAACTTATCAATGCATCATCTCCTAAAACATATAAATCAAGATATAACAAGGAGATAAAGCAAGGATAAGGACTCAACAGTAAATTAAACTGAATACCGGAGCAAAAGAAATCCAACAGGTAAACCCCGGTGGGCCCGACAAACAGCCAAAGCATCAGGCCCCTACCATCTCATCAATAGATAAGTCTTTAAGTCGGAACCATCATAGAGTCTGAAGTCCGACCCACCGGCGTGCAATTAAAGAGGAAAGCAAAGTTGCCAACCGTGATTGGGTTGACTACCAAGCATGCAGTCTGTTGCAATACATTAATGTTATAGCCAATCTTTTTATAATGGGAAATTATTTTAATGAACTGTTTCTCTATAGGTTTTCAAGCTCTTCAGGACATTGTTAACATCTGTGATGACCTTTATCCACATGATTGACCTATCATTTCACCGGACTCATTAACTCTTTGCCTTGACTTCTGCAATGTTCCCTTCTGGTAAATTATGTTCTATGTTACTGTTTATATTGATTTCTATGTGTATTTTTCAGCAACCCATGTATTAACAGCTCTTTTGACATTCATGGAAGGTAATCCTGAGGTAAGTTGTAACCTATTTAGTTCCGTCTAGAATTTTCAAAAGATGCACAGGTTAAGATAAACAAAATTATTCAGCGTAAAACTTTCTTACCCATAATTTTTAGCATATGTTTTGGGTGCTCCAAAGAACCGTCTCACCGAGTTATTTCTTTTGAATACCCATATCATATGTATGTTTTGGTTGAGAAATATGAGAAATATTCTTCTGTTGTGCACTCTTAAGTAAAGGCCTGTGATGACAGTTTAAAATTGTGTTGCTGCTTTTAAAAAAGGAGATTGTAATTTAATGTGTTAACCCTTATTCTGTCACTTTTTTTTTGTTCTGAAAATGGTGTCTGCTTTTTAGTCTGCTGCATATTCTCAAGTGCACTTCAGACTAGATTTTTTCATGGAATCAAATAATATGAATCCTAATCAGACTGCTCCCACGGAGCGTCAGCAGTCTGATCTTGGTCCATATTGTTTTCATTATAGGCTACCTAAGAAGAGAGCAGATGAGAGCAGCAGGCAACAAAAGTCATATCTGGCGGGAAAATGAATAACATTTTTTTATCATAATACTATCATTTATTGATCGAACAATATGTAAAAAAGAAGTAAAAATATAGTTATAAAAACTACATTGGAACAAAAAAAAATGTCTTCATTTTGGAACAAAACCTTTCTGATTTTTTCACCATCAATGCTCTAAGCACCAAAATGAAAAGACTATTTGTTTGTTTTAATAAAAGGTTGCAACAAAGAAGACAACACTATAGTAAATATCCTTTCTTTTGAGGTTTAAACAGGTTTATTGTACCATCAATATTTTAATTAAACTTCAAATGCGTAGTTGGTTGTTTGTGGCAAAATAAAAACTTTAATGGTCGTTGGTGGCATCAGAGATTGTCTTGCCAGAGGACATGGAACCATGATATCATGACAGGTTTCATTGTTTTTATTACAGGTTCAAGGACTAGCTGGCATTCTAGATATAGATCTGCAACCTCTTAGACAGCATTCTGATACAGTTACTGCTCTTTGTGACAAGTTAAGTGCAAAAATAGGTTTATGAAGCAGGACTATAAACTGTTTGTGATAAGTTTAAAGTAGATGTTTGCCATATTCTCACACTTGCAATAGGTTCTGTACTGTATTACAGTAAAACCTGTCTTAAGTGGCCACTCAAAACATGACAAAACAAAGATTTTAATGACAAATGGTAGCTTAATAAAGGTCGAAAGTACTGCAGAATGAATACTTTTGACCTTCATTAAGCGATACCTTCATTAAGTGATAATAGGTCTTGAGAATCAATTTTGGTCTTCTTTTTGAGTGGCCGCTTAAGACAGGCTTTACTGTATTTATTTATTTAACCCTTATCCTGCTAATATTTTTGTTCAGACAATGTCCTCTGCTTATTACATCTGCTGCATATATTCAAACACACTTCAGACTAATTTTATCACAGAAGCAAACACTATGAACCATGACCAGACTGCTCTTAAGAAATCAGTCTGATTTGGGTTCATATTGTTTGCAATATGGGCTAGCAAAGTTCATAAGCAGAGAAGGGAGCAGACAACTATTGTCAAGAATAATAGGGGAAAGGGTAAAGTCTGGAATGGCATGTACATAAAGCTTTCTAGATAGAGATATGTATGTTTTTATAAATCATAAAGTTCATGTCAAAAGGACACTTAACTTAGGTGTAAAAAAGGTGTTCTTATATGTTTGCTTTTGATTCTGTTCATATTTCATGCTCAGTGGCCAAATTGGAAGTAAGGAAGAACGTGTGCTTTGGGGTGGGGGTTGTATTCTTTAATGCCAAAAGCATCTTTTTTTTACAGTTTTGCTAATAACAATGATCGTAACATACAACTGAATGTGTGGCATTGTTCAAATATTTGGAACTTTCTTATTTTAAGAAAAATGGTTACTGTGATCTGGGTTAAAGTTGCCAAAACCGATTGAAGTTGATCATCGAAAATGGCCTTTAAATAAACAGACTTTTGGTGGAAAACAATTTTACTCAGTTTGCTGTCTATTATAATGTTAAGGAGTGGCCCATTTAGCATGTATGAAAAAGCCAAGCTGAATTTAATGAAAAATGTTTTTATTTTTCAACCCTTAAAGCGCCAATCACGTACTGCAGTAGACGACAATTTTTGTGACATCTTTTTTAATTTTCTAAAAAATAAGGTATGATATTTCATGAGAATTGTCTGCCAGCAGACAATTCTCATGAAATATCATGCCTTATTTGTTTTTGTTTTTAAAGGCAGCAAAATTTGAAATTGTCGTCTGGTGTGAATTATAGGTGATGCTTAAAGGGTTAATTAGTGTTTTACCAGATTTGAATATTCTAACAGATGGCAGAGTAGAAAAGTAAAAACTCACATCAGACTGATCAGGATCAACCCTGTTTTCTAAAATTACACCCATTACCTCAGACAATAAATACATTTATAAATAAATAAATACAAAATCAAACACATAAAAATAATAAATAAAAATACAGGAAATAATCTAAATAACTAGCTGCCTGTAATGTAAACACCCCCATTCATTTTAGATGAATAAATACTAAAAGATAAATTTGTGTTCACATGTCAACAACTTCCAGAGAAAATAAATGTCAAGGTACATTAATCCTTGCTTTGTACTGGTTCAACCCAGGAAGACTCATCCCAACATAACTGAAAAATTGTTGACTGGGACGTAAAGAATCAAATCAAACTAAACAAATCTGGCTTTATTGGCTTCCTTTGTGTGTGTGTGTGTGTGTGTGTGTGTGTGTGTGTGTGTGTTTGCAGCAAAGGCTCTGACAAGTGTGTGTATGCCTAGGCTCCTTTGAGCCTTTGCTGGTGTCCTATGCAAAAAGTACAAAATCAGGTCCAGAGTTTATAAAAAATTCATTCTCAACTCAACTTAACATGAAATTTATCATTCCAATAAATGTTAAAATGCCAACAGTTATTTTAACATATTAGCAGGATTTATACATCTTAAAATTTTAAAGGAAGATTAGCTTAGCAGGATTTTAGCATTTATGAGGAATTGAAATTTCATGCTCCGTTGAGTTGAGCATAAAAAAAGTTTTATAATCTCAGGGCCTGGTGTGCTTGTTCAACTGTAGAAGAACCTACTGATCAATTTTTATAATGCCAACTTCCACATGATAAACAAGCAAACTTAAGTCCATTTAGAATGAATTAAGTGACTAAAATGTGGTTCTCTTTTAATATTAGTTGTCGATGTTGTACTGATGCTCGTTTTTTATATGAATACTTTTTATATACACTTTAATGATTATTGACTGAAGAATTAGATGTATTAAAGCTTATGTGATCAATAAACTGTAAAACTGTAAAACTATCTTTATTTATTTACTTTCCCTGATCTGAAAATTCAGGAATTCAGTATGTGGACTTCCTATTAAAATTTGTTTCTTTTACTTTGTCTAGATCATGGTGAGTCACTGTGGAGCTTAGGTATTCCATCTTAAGCTCACCTGAGCAGAAGGCTTATTAGCTCACCTGAACTGAAGGCTCATTGGCTCACCTGATCCAACGGCTCATTGGCTCACCTGAGCCAAAGCCTCAATTGAGGTATTTGTATGACAAATTCCATCTTCCATTGTGGTCCTTCCACACAAAGTAGTATATCTCTAAAGTCAGCTGGCTAATTTGGTTCAAATTATATGTAAAACATCATCAGGTAGGGGTAAGGCTGCATAAGTGGGCAATTGGATTGGAACTTTGGTTGCCATAACAACATTAAGCTTCCATATACTTATATTAGGTACAACTTTAAAAAAAATTCTTCTGAAACCATGGGGCCCAAAGCATATATGTTTAGTATGTAGGAATATCTAGTGGTCCCCTACATAAATCTTACCATCCATACACCTGAAGTCTAAAATTGGCCATGACCCAGTCATATCTAAAGCCATGAGGCCCTCAGCTTATATATTTAGTATGCAATGCCTTAGTGTTCCTGTACGTAAACCCGGGCAACCATACCCAGGGGTCCAAATTGCCCACTCCATGGGTGTCATTTGCTCCCATAGACTCATAATTTAAAAAAAAAAGCTTTAAAAAATCTCTGAAACCATGAGGCCAACTACTTAGGTGAGCGGTATAGGCGCATTAAGCCTTTTGTTAATCACTTATGATCTGTTTAGACACATAATGCTTTTCTGACAAATGGGCCTTGTCACAACAAAATCTGTCATCGAGGTTTCAGACAAAGCGACACTAAAACCAGTCCCCTCAGCTACAGAGACTAGCTAGAAAATTGAAATTTCGCTTGTAGCAAGTTTAGATGAATGGAAATGACAAAAGCGCTGATCAGTCTGTGCAGATGTGCAGGCTGGTCTGCGCCTTTGTTGTTCGCAAACCCCGAAAACAGGTTTTCTTGCGTCGAGGCCCAAATAATCTTTGTCCAAACTTATTAAAACAAGCCATGTTATGAGATTTCCAACAAAGTCGTATGTGGGACCAGTAAAGGCTCAGATCATACGCGCAGTCTGATCAGAGCCTTCGCTTGTGGCTTGAACATTCTATGGGCGATAAACTACTGACTGAACATCATCTGGAATTTCTAAGCTTAAAAGGAGGCTGCAACAGGCTCGTCTGAGTCTACACTCGTGAAAATGCCTCATGGTTGGAAATAACATGTCACAGCTCAAATGTGTTTGCATTTTCATCTTATATGAACATGGAATTGGTTCTGATCATGAATTTTAAAATGTTTTTTGTTTGTGACAAATTAGATTGTATTTATTAAAATTGAATTTTCATGCTTATGTAAGTTGTGCTTGGACAAAGTTTTATGACATTGAGCTCGTGTGTCTAAAGCCATATTGCTTCCGGACTGGTCAAAACGGTTAAGAGATTTGGCTTTTTTGCTCACCTGAGCACGATGTGCTCAAAAGTTCAGCTACTGTGATCAGTCGGTGCCTGGTGTCGAGCATCCATTGTGAATAAACATTTTCTAAAAAGGATATATCCTCTTGAAACTCTGGTCCATTTAAACTTGAAGCCAATATATGCGTATTCTTTCTAGATTTAAAGATATATATGGCTAAATCCAATGCGCACCGTTTTTTGCGTCGGCTCACTCAGAAATCAATTGGTTATATTTATGTCCCCTGTCTTTCGACCATTTACGAATTCAGATCAGTAAAGTGTTTATATAATCTTATGTCAGATTGATGTTCCGACATTAATCTCAAGTAAATAAAATGTCCCAAATATGCGTCTTAGTACCAAAAGAGATAGGTATGTCAACCAAATATAAGCGTCGTCACTATTATTGAAGCGGCCAAAACTCGGATTATCTATTGTATACAGGTTATTGCAAGCCGCGAACGACCTGTTATCCTGGTATGTCAGACTCTGGAACAGGAGGACTAGGGTCGATTCCCGGGTGGCCTTCTATTTTACAATGGGGTTTTCTTTATTTTTAGCGTTTTTATGCGGAATACTTCATACTAGTTATATGGAATTATAAAAATGACAAAAACTTCACTCCTTTACGATTTATAGTGAATCATGTATGAAATCTGTTGGGGTGGGGTTAAATTTGGTCCTGAAAGAAACTTAGCGTGGTGACACCCATTTTGTTTCTTTTTTCTACAAGGTATTATGATAGTCCATGAAATAAAAATAAAATATTAAGATTACCAAAGTCAGATTTTTTTAATATATAGTTTAATTAAAAACCAAATCCTATTTTGGGGAAATATCCAAAATATATCGTACAGTAGCTTCTCGCAGCTTGGGAAAACAGATATAAACTGACGTCAACAAAAAAAACGCCTCATCCAGAAGTAAACGTAAATAACTCTTAGACTGATCAGACTAAAGTTATGAATTTTAGTGCATTATAGCATCTCATCAGTCAAGCGTATCTCATGAAAACAAAATTTCTGTTGGATTATTTTAGGCTGAGATAACGACCTCAGTTTGAGACGGGCTGCCAGTTTCGTGTGACACAGGATTTTAGCCACGTTTGCTTTGTTTTCAGACACATTCCTTTGACAAGAAAAGCATGCTTTAGCGTTGTAAAATCGTCTCTATATTACCAAAAATGCGTTAATAATGTTTAAACAATGTTTGTATGCGACTGCTGAACAAAACAAGTTACCCCATCCACCTTTTGGCAATGCATTTAAGTAAAAATTAAACCTCGTGGCTTTGCAAAGTGGTTGAAAAAATTTAACGAATCATTTGCAATAGTTTATAGTTTTTAGCCAGCAACGATTGCTGAGAAACCGCAATCTTTCTCGTATTCCAGACGGCGTTTTTGATGACGTTAACGTAGACAAACGATAGGCCATTGAGCGTGACAGCTCATCTTAAATGGCGTAGTTTTAGGTATGCATATTTTTCGTACATTAACTTACGTACCCCCTTATCATTTTTTACCATTATTTAAAACAAAACGAGAATATTGGCAAGAACCATGAATAGACCTTACATTTTGTCTTTAATATGACGTCATAATTTTATAAATTTATTGCTCGCAAGTACGACTGTTTGAAAAAAAAATTCAAAATTTGTTCATGATTTAGCAAAACGTTAACGACACAGAGTGCAAAATCGAATTGAATTCATAAGCGATTGATAAATAATGCCGTCATGTGTAAGTTGAACCTGTATGACGTCATCAGAATATCTCGTCACCGTCATATCAAATTGAAGTCATTTTCCAAGTTCGTCCAACATTTACATAAATAAGCCACAGTCGGCTGTTCATTTTTGTATGACATCGCTAAGGAATCGGAGATAATGAAGGAGGCGTTTTTTGTTGACGTCAGTATGCATTTTCTAGAAAGCTTGAGGTCATTAGCAATAATCAAAATTAAACAAATAAGCTGGGTGATGTTTACACCTATTTTAACTTGATATTTAGGACTTAGGTTTTTTCTTTCATTTGTTCAGAAAATTGGTCAAAGGCTGAATACTTCCATATGAGATTATGAAAAATTGAGCATGGTGACACATCCTTTGCTCACCAGGGACCAGGGTAGTGATATATTTGATTTGCCATCTTACAGTCTAGATCTGAGCCCCATAGATACTTACTGTTGCATTGTAAAGCGGCACATTGGTCGGATGTCAAATATAAAAGACAGACATTTTGAGAAATCACTATCAAATTTTGTGCACCTTGAATTTAGATGACCTAGAAGTCCTGCATTCAGCTATGCCAACAATAATCCAAGCTGTCCTTAGAACTAATGATGGTGTTACTAAGTGTAAGATGGCATGCCAGATTTTCGCTGGAAATTTTGTTTTGTTTGTTTGTTTGATTTGTTTCTTTACGTCCCATCAACAATCTTTCAGTTAAACAGGGGTGGGTTGAACCAGTACTAAGCTAGGATAGATGTGCATTGCTCAAGGACCACAACGCTGTGAAGCCAGTGAGGCTCGAACCCGGCGCATCTCGGTCTCGAGTCAAACACTCTACCACTGAGCCACTGCGCTCCCAATTTCGCGTGAAATGAAATCAGTTTCAAGATAAAATGCTTTATTGTTACAGTGCTATACATGTGCTTTAGTAAAACAAAGAACAAATAATGATTTTCATCTTTTAATACATTGCAACATCGGCTCTTAAGTACGTAGAGTATGTCAATAATTATGACAAAAATCGCTATCTAGAGAAAATTTGGAAAGCAGATGTACATCAAGTAATATGAACATACATGTAACTGTATAAAAAATGGCTTGTGTTTATGTATTTTTGCACACCACTTCAAACCACAATACCTTTAAAGTGGCTTCGCAACACACAGTGCAGGCATTGTGTCTGGTTTTCAGATGTGATAAAACGGGGCTTACCTTTACAGCAACTAGTATTCTGGCACAATACAAAGTGGTCAAGGCCTGTTTGGGTGGTGGTGAAAAGACTTTGAAGGTCTTAAAATGGAACAGGCAAAGCTTAAAAAAAATGTATTGCTAAACACGTAAAAAATAAATAAATATGACCAGGAATTGCAACAATCACGGACCACAGACCAACTTTCTGTTTACAGACGATACAGATAGACCCACAAGACACAAAACCATTGTTGTAAACCTCAGTGTTGGGATGTGGATCCTTAAAACAGAATCTCCCTGGTCAAATACTGACAGAGGCCTTTAGATAAGAGTTTAAGTAAGCATTGCAGTCTCAGAAACAACACAAGCTTTTAATTTTCAGTTCTAAACTATATATAAAACCTGTCTTACTGTTTTACACAAAACTGTCTAGGCCTGATAGACATGAAACTGGATTGAAATGTATTTGTAACCTATTGGCCCATCCCCATCCATTAACTATATAAGGATTATTTTCTCCCGCATCGACGGCTTATTTCCCATGGTCATTGTCGCACAATAAATTGGATTACAAAGCATGAGATTTGTTTTATATGTCTGTGTTCTTGAAGATTCATTTTGAAGCTTAATCGATAGAGTGACATCTGAAAATGTCGAGCGAGAATAATTAGGCCAACGTTTAAAGGGTTAAACATAGGGATATGTCAGTCTAATGTGAACGCTCTATTCATAAGCAAAGATTATAAACAAAATGCTGAGCGTAAAAGTGAGAATGTTATTTTGAGACACCAACAATTGTAGGCATTTTAAAATGTATGACTTGAACAAATGACATTGTCTATTGTTCTGAGCATGCAAACTTCCCCATATGTTTGTCTTTTGATATTACATACTACTCAAAACAAGTTTTTTTCTATATTTTGGTTTATGCAAGAAAATGCACTTTTATAGATTTTGACACTATTTCTGTTTTACACAGTAATTGTAATCAATACTGAAGACATTAGTTTTCAAACCTGAAAATATGTGAAGTCACACTGTTTGACCCTTAAAGCGCCAAGAAAAAATGCATCTGAAAATGTCGTCTGCTGAAGTCGTCTGCCGCAAATAATTGCCTACCATACTGACGAATTAAGTATAGAAGCAAACAGCGTGGACCCAGAACAGACTGCTCCTATAGGAGCAGTCTGATCTGGGTCCACACTGTTTGCCATAGAGGCTTCTTAAACATTACAGCAGACGAGAAAAGCAGACGACTTTTGTTGCGATTGGCGCATTAAGTGTTAAGCTCCCCCAACAACCTCTTTACCAAATACACTACCTGCATACTTCCAGATCTAGGTTCATCTAAATGTACATTAGCTTCATTTTTTCACCGATAAAAAGCACACATGTTCATAAATGATGCTGAACTTGATTTGAGTAGTGTACATATATTGACTTCAATGCGGTAGACATTGGATTTATCTACCCGGCCAAGGTGAATATCACTTTTAAAGGTTGATAAATCCTTATGTCTACCGAAATTGAAGTCAATAACTGTTATGTTATATGAATGAAAAAATTTGACTTTCACTTTTGTAGCTAGATTTGTATTGTTGAAAGTCATATTAAACCTAATTCTAACACGTTTTAGCAACTGTTTTTAGAAGTAGTATTTCTCATTTTCAAATGTGTATAGATTCTCTGAATGCAGAATGTAAATCATAAAACACTTTTTACATTTTTTTTTTAAACAAAGAAAAATGAACAAACAAAACAAGACTGTTGTTAAAATCATTAAAAAGTCTTTACCTGTTGGGAGATGAAACAGCTAACCATGTCATTTCATGCAGCCCATGCTTATTTCATACTCATCATGCTATTTTTAGCTCTTTAGAGGGTGGTATAAGAAAAGTGTTGAAATATCAACCTCTGGAAACTGGTTTGAGCTGGTTTTCATCCTATATCACCCTGTAGGCCAGTTTAGACCAGTTTTCAGGTAGACATAGGGATTTATGAAGACAAATTGGGCCAATCAGGATACAGGATTCTCTCTAGTCATATAACAATCATGAAGACAACGCAGTTTAACTTTTTATCCCCACGCGTATTGATAAACCTCGCAGAATGTTATTATCACCTTCATTCATCCGTCAGTTTGTCCGTTATGCTATCTCCTAAACTGGACCTAATCAAACCAAATGTGTTTGCGCCATCGACCGTACGGTTTATTTGTATAAAGCTAAGCAGAGGTAAAATATTATGACAGCAGGTATCGCCTCCGTTTTAAGCATATCCCTTACGCTACACATATGGAATATTTTCATGAAACTCCATACGTCGGTACAATTTGTCGACGGAATGTGTCTCCTATATTAAAGTAACACAACTCTCGCTACGTTGGATCGCGGAAGCCCCCAACCCTTCTTAATTAAATTGCATGCCAGAGATAACATTCTAGTGAGGCTTTTACTCACTTCAAGTTTAATAATACAATGTTTAACCACGATAACAACCATTCTGCTGAAGGTGACCTATTCCTGAAAGTGCTACACACAATTTTCTTCTAGGTAGAACCCAGGGTAAGAAATCCTGTGGTTTTTGTTTTGATACACTGAAGGATAAAATGGACAACTCTTTTTTCGTGACGGTAAGGAGCTTTTTAATCATTTCCATTAATCCATACCCAACATGCTAGCCAACTTTCGTCCAGACCTCATGATGCCTTACCATTTTCATAAAACATTCTACTTGTGACAAACACTCTGTCACAAAATTTGAAGTGACGAATGCTGGGGTGTACTTTACGGACGCATCGCTGGAAATTTTGTGACGGGTTGTTTGTTCAAAGCAGAAACATTTTTTAAAAATCAAAATGGTATCAAATGATTCAAAATAAATGGAGCTAGAATTGGGTACATAACTCAATGAATGAAAGAAAATGTTATTTAACTATTGAATAAACACATTGCATCATCAGAAAAAAAAACACGTGATTTCCTACCCTGGAACAGGTCTTTTCATCATGGGCCATGCATATAACTGCCAGTTGATATCTTTAATATGTTCAGCAGTCTAAGAGTTGCGTCTCAAGTAGGTGACGAAACCAGCATAATCGGTCTCATTATTGAAAAGAGCAGTTTTCAAGCATTTTTGAGTACTTAACAGCATTCCGGCTAGAACTCAATGGCTTTCAGAGAGAGAATAAACTATATAGGCGCTCCCAATATGTATTATTGGAGAAATTAGAAAAGCTACGTCAGATTTTCAATACATGGGAACGTTTCCGTTATGTGCAAAAAAGCCTTGGAACTCTTTATCAGCGGACCATCAGGAAGTAATATCACGGAAATCACTTAAGTTAACACCAAATATCCATGTAGCGCTAAGCAAAAGTACGAACAGCTATACTTAACGCCAGTAAAAACGCAACTTTACAGTATAACCTTACACGACATTAAATGCTATTTTATCATTCTAATGAAATAAAAGCAAAAACCTATGGTCGCGATATCAAGTCAATACTCTTTTGGTGCAGATAAAGCAGTCCAGATAAGCCAGGCTGTATTTTTTTATAAAGGGACACAACCCGAACTTCGACACAAAAACTGCAAAATCACCTTATTAATCTGGAGATCAGATCTTCATTATGAATGGCTCTTTCGGATTCAAACTTTCGGAAAATTTCAAAATTACTATACTTACTATGCGCTCGCAACAGATTTGTTCTGTCTTGAAGTTTTGACCTTAAAAATGGTCATCAAAGTTTCAGCATGAAAACCGGAAGTTAACGAAAATGCGACACTTTCGACGGTAAATATTGCGATAAATGATAACCAAAGGTTATGACCTTACAATTTACGTATGCCAATTTTTAAATGATTCAGTTTAATTGAAGCTTTAGCGATTTCTCAAATTTTGGGGAAATTTCACGAAAAATGAAATTTAAAACATAAATTTTAGGTCCTTCTAGCAAAGGGAATTTTGTGTTGTAAACCGTTTTTTTGTTTGTTTGAGTGAAACGCAGTATTTGCACGCTGAAATTGAATAAAATCTCAAGATTTGATATGGTCACCAAAAATTTCGATGAATTTGTCATTTTTCACCAACATGTTTGGCAGAAGTGTGCAATTGAGCTCAAGTTTTGGTTAAACGTTCTCCTACGTTAGGGACGCTTGTTAGTACACAGACAAAGTGTATCAAGCTGATATTTAAAGGGAAAATAACACTTGTACCAGTTGCGTTTTTAATGGCTTTAAGTATAGTAACATCCCAATCTCAGGCCACTATTGGCCCACCAGCGAAACGCCATTATAATGGTGTTTCTCTGGCGGGCCGATAGAGGCCCTCTTTTATATCCTTCCTGAGATACCGTTCACTAGATTGCTAGTTAGTGTTCTTTTCACTGCTGCGCCAATCGCAACAAAAGTCGTCTGCTTTTCTCGTCTGCTGAAAGTTTAAGAAGCCTATATAGGAGCAGTCTGTTCTGGGTCCACGCTGTTTTCTTCTATACTTAATTTGTCAGTAATGTTAGGCAATTATTTGCAGCAGACGACTTCAACAGACGACATTTTCAGATGCATTTTTCTTGGCGCTTTAAGGGTTAAAGCTAAAGATAGTTATATATTAAAATTAGGATATCAGTGTTTGTCCCTAATATCACCAGGGAGCTCGTTGAATAGAAAATGATCATTATATACAACTAATTATAATTATAATATCCTTTGAAATAGAAAACACCCAGATTTCCGTCAACTGATTCCATCATTGAGTGTATCTAGAACTGTTCGAACATAAATTCTGGAGACATACTCGACTAATTAAAACACATGGTTGTTTTGAGAAAGGGGTACTTTCATCTGTGCCCACGCATGGATTTTCTTCAAACTTTGCATATTAATAACTCATTATATACGAACTATGAAAATGTATTTATCGAATTAGATAGTTAAGAATAAGGCTTAGGAAGCAACCCTGACGTACTCCACCTTTGAGGTGGTACCTGTCTCTAAATTGCCATGTCCTAAATCTATAGTTTTGTTTATTTCTATGATTTGTCATCTAGATTGAATCCAAAATACCATAGACATTATTTTAATACCACGAAACCATTTGGATAAATTATGGTTTACGTTTTCAGAAGAAGTGATTGTAAAATTTCAATATTTTTTTTCAAAAATTTACAAAATATTCAATATTCAATTCAAAAGATGGACAGGTTCTAGTCTTTTTCAAGATATCATATTATCACAAAAACATGCCATATATATACTGCTGATCTGAGCCAAATATCATGAAAATCCAAAACCGGTAACTTTGTCATTTCCTACCTCTTATGGGTATAGGTCAGTTTTAGCAAAATTAATTATTTAGTTCAAATGAATCAATAACTCGACATAAAGGATGTTGTTTTTAATCTACTTCCACTTTTCTTAAAGAAAGACCTGTTTAGACAATTTTAAAAGATTCAATGGTCAGAAATGCAGAAGGTCATGGCCCTGTTTCATGGCACTATGGGGCCAAGACAATGTGTATCACTTCCTCAAGTCGTGCATGATATTGTTTAAGAAACATGATATCCTGACAATAAACATGTGAAAACAAGAAGACTAAATATTTCCTTTACATCCCAACTGAACTAGAGGAACCACATTTTGGTGCCGTGTCCAGGATAACGTGTAATAGAGTCTTATCAAAGGTATCATAAAACAATGTTCCAAATGAATAAGTGAGGTCCAGAAACAAAACTGTATTGCTAGGATATACAGCCAGCTAAAGTATAAATGTTGCTATTTGATGGAAATCAGCATCAGTTTCACAAAACAGAATGAACAGAGACGATTTAAGCATTAAATTAGCAATGCCTTTGAAGCCAAGAGTTATCTGTGACCAAAATGGTCAATTTTAACCAATAGGTTTGACAGGGGGGGGGGTATTTTTGTAAAGCAGAGCTTGTTTCTTTGCTTAATTTGTCTTCCTGGTGTCTCGTGATGGTTTAGCGGCTCTTCCTCGTGGTGCCATAGGGTTGTCTGTGGTTTGTGATTGTGGTATTTCCTGATCATACTCACTTACTATTTTTATTAATGAGTCTTACAATTATAAAACCATAGATATAAGGTTCTTCTCCTGTATGAACTGACTTGTCATAAGGTTTCTCTTATGTATGAATTAAAATTCTTTAAAATGTTACATATTAGGTGTAACATTGGCTAGATGTAGTTTTAATGTTAGAAAATAGATGTGTTAAGTACAGATGTCAACATATTGTATCATTATGGCTAATATTATTGTGTAAGCACTTCATTAAATAGGAATCATGGCACTTAATATCAAAGAATATTTTTTTTTCTTTTTCCAATCCATAATAGGGGAAAACACTGAACATATCAACTTCTACCAATAAACGTACTAGCATGATGATTCAAACTAAGCAAGTATTCAAGTATGTTTTACACTGAAACATAATTATTGTATTTTTTACATTTCGATGAATTAGGGCCATGTGTTTACATCAAGTTAAAAAAATATGTTACCGGTCCTTGAATTTCATGAAATTTGGTCTACATATTCTTAACATATATGGATAGTTTATATGTTGAAATGGTATCTTGACAAAGATCGCAACCTGTAAAAACGTTAATTCCAAATTTGACTAAATACAAAATATACAGTCGAAAATTGGGATACCATGCTATAAAAATGAATGCCCACCCAATATCCTAATACATACAAAGCCATTTTAAGTAACAGCGAACTTATCAATGGTATAGCTATTTAACAAAACATTTCTCCACCCGTTACATGATATGTCAATTACTTTAGAAATGATTATAACTGGGTACCCTAAGGCATTATAGCGATATCATTCATGACGTCATAAATTAGCAATGGAATTGCATAAAAACGCAAACGCACCATAAATATTAAAGGTATACCCCAGACAATTAAATACCATAATATTTTCAAAATCCAAGCTTGGGCAGACTCCCATGTTATTTTCCCATACCATGCAAGAGCCCATTTGAAGACTTTTTTTCAAATCCTTGGAAAAACCAGGATACCAGTAAGAACATGCATAGTCAATCACTAAAACACTTTTTAAATACTTGGGCGTTGTGTTAGAACAACGCTTTTCTATTTTGAATATGGCTTCTCTATTAATTCAAAGGGCAGGTCAAGGTTGCATTACACAGATTTTTAAATTTGACAACCAGAAAGTTTTTAGTGATGTTGAACATTATTGTTCATCTTTACCAATCAGGATAGGTCTCCATATTGTCTTAACCCATAAAGCGCCACCTACAATTTGCAGCAGACGGCAATTTAAAATTTTGCTGTTTTTTTTCAAAAGTAACAAATAAGGCATGCTATTTCATGAGAATTGTCTGCTGGCAAACAATTCTCATGAAATATCATACTTTATTTTTGTTGAGAATTAGGAAAGATGTCAAAAAATGTGTCGTCTGCTGCAGTCGTGATTGGCGTTTTAAGTGTTAAAATTTTATTTTGATTTACATACAACTTCATTTGTTATTCTGTTATAGAACAATATTATTCAAAAGTGTTTATCAATATCTTTCTTTGCTAGATCAGACCGAGAACTTTTTGACCTACAGTCGTATAAAGAAACATCAGACATCAGACATGCCAGTATTCCTACTCAGTGAAAACGCTATATTGGTGCTGTATGAAGAATAGTCATTGATTATATACTCCTGTCATTTTGCCCAATGTTGCTTAATGGACACGTTTCAAGACTATAATATTCTGTACTCAGTATCGCAATTTATCGAAGACCCAAACATTTACTCGGTTATTAGCAGCAGAAAAAAATACTATTGATATTACGTATACACGTTCACTTCATGAGAAAACCGAACATGCTTCGACATAAGAAAAACAACCTGAGTTTTTCTTTAAACTAAGTCTCCACATCTACACACATGCGCGGATCCAGAAAGTTTTGTCAGAGGGGGTCCAACTTTGACAACGTTTTCTAGTTGATGAGGGGAGTGAGTATCCAAATACCACTATAAGCGGGCCATAATCGGCCCCGTTTAAATGGCGTTTCGCTGGCTTGACGATGATGACACCTGAATACTGGCTTGGTAGCTGCTTGGTAGCTTTGTGACTTTTTAGAGGATCCGGACCAGTATTGCTAGAAAACCATATATTTTGTGATTTTTAAGGGGGGATCCGGACCCCTTCTCCCCCTTTTGGATCCGATGACACATATCACAGTAAAAAAAATAAGTGTTACTTTACACAAATTTTGGTGGCAGCTAAACTACCACTGATCTTGTTGTAACCCTTCAGCTGCTTTAAAACTGTGTTATATTCGATTGTATTAATCAAGAGAATAACTACAACAATAACAGGTAGAAATGTTTTACATTTATCACTGGAAAAATGTTGGCATCAGGGTTTTTTATGCGGTTAGTACATGTAAATTTACAACAAAAAATGTGGCAGCTCTTTTGGTGTTAATTTACAGCGAACTAGCTAGAGTAATGATATTTGGATTGAACAAATCATTAGCTTTTTTACAATCCAAAGGACACTAATCAGACTATGCGGATGTACAGACTGACTTGCGTCTTTGTTGTTTGCATACCACATAGGTACCACATAGGTATTTTCATGTTGTTGCTGCAATGGTACTATGTGTGGTAGTGCTCAAAGGTGTATGCTCAATGCCAGCGATATTCTCTGTATGGATAGCACAAGAGTGTGCGTGCGTATAACAGTGTGCGTGCGTATTTTCAGCGTGTGTCTGTAGCTGAGCAATCTGGTCTGAAGTCATGTAGACAGGTTTTTTCGAGCTTTGGCACACAAGTAAATGGTAATTATCACATATGCAATTAGCGAAGTCTTCGAGAACTCGGGGATGAAGAAGATAGACAAACAGCCCTTTAGCCCTATTTATGTACTGATGAAAACCCCCAGAAGTTATTGTATGGTTTTTGCGTCTGTACTGGAAGATAATCCACGAGCTTTAGCGAGTGGATTATCGCCCGTACAGATGCAAAAAGATATAGATGACACTTGCTGCCGTATTCTATGGCGCATATAAATGATCTTTTTGTTTGTTTGATTTGATTCTTTACGTCCCAGTCAACAATATTTCAAATATGTCTGTTGAACCAGTACTAAGCAAGGATAAATGATAAATGCAAAGGACACACCACAGTGACGCCGCTGGGGCTCGAACCCGCGACCTTTAGGTCTCGAGTCAAGTACTCTTCCACTGAGCAGTGATCATTTAATATGAATCTATGAAACGATATATAGTGAAATTAACACGAGTGTAACCTTTAACCCGGATTTTACACTTTCAAAGAAAGCTTTTTTCATAAGAGAACGTAACGTTGTCACACGCGTAGCCATGGCGTTACGCGGACACGTTTTATTAAACGTGTTGTATTATGTTGAGGTGGACATGGGGAGTTTTATTGACTAGTTTAAGTTTAAAGTTTACAAGTCAATAACACTCTATCACGTTCGAGACATAAGTCAGCAATTGCATTATTATATTATGCTAAAGGTATGTTATGCATTCCCCTCCATTTTAGACCAGTGTTACCATGGGCATTACAGCTCGACACAATCGCCAGGAAAAAACATATGAGTCGCGACATGTGATTTCCAACAATGTGGCATTTTGACAAGTGTAGACTCAGTCCAGCCTGTGCAGCCTCCTGTTAAGCTTAGTAACTCCAAATGATGTCCAGTCAGTAGCTTAACACTGATAGAATATTCAAGCGACTAGCAAAGGCTCTGATCAGACTGCGTGTATGCACAGGCTGATCTGAGGCTTTGCTGGTCGAATATACCACATTGTTTGAAATCTTATGTCGCGACTAATTTTCCCACACCCATTCCTAATTAAAAAAAATATTTTAATCATAAATTATATTGTTCAACTATGGTTTTATTTTCGATTGATACACTCTAGCATGGCCGCAAGACGCATATGTGACAGAATCTCAAACAGGATATCGTTATCGTCGTCGCGGTAGCAGTAGCAGTAGTAGTAATAGTAGCATAGGTTACTATTTCGCTTAAAATTTAATGCCAATCACCCTTGATTGATATACATAGCTATTGGACAAAAAAGTCAGCGAGAAATGAATTGGTGATGCCTATCGATTTCACCATAAATAACTAGTGAGAAAAAAATCAATGAGCAATGCGGTTAGCCAGCTTTGGCAGCGAAATATTGGTAAATGAAGGGCTTTTTCATGCAAGAGAATTGGTAAGAATGTATTGATTTGAAAACAGTTTGTTTATTTTTGAGTGTATATAGCAATTGTCAAGGATTACCATTCCATACACTTAAACTTCGATGTACATGCTCTAAATATTTAGTGATACAATTGAATGTCTTCATGTTTTGGAGAGATATGTTTATTGGGGAGTATTGATACGACATCAGAGATCAATGTCAAGTGTGTTTTGCTTGCTGTGATAAGTATTTTAGTGTTTTACGTGTAAATATGGCGAATAATTCCACCCCTGGATTACGTAATGGCAAATCATCAGGACAAGAGGAGCTTCCAGAGAAATATGACGAGACGATCATTCACAAGGTAAATTGTACAATATATGTTGTTTATGATGATTACCAACCATATGGCACCTTAGTAGGTATGCAACGTTAAAACAACGTCGTAAGAACGTCAGTAAGGACGTCATATCAATTGTTGATCAATAATACCCCAGCCAGCATGCATTGTCGCGCCAGCGAAACGCCATTTAATGGCGTTTCGCTGGCTGGCAGATGATAGCTTGCTGGGACGTTGTTTCAATGACATATTTGCTTGGGGGCGCAGTGGCTCAGTTGTAAAGTGCTTGCCGAGGAGCCGCGGGTTCGAGCCTCACCGGCGTCACTGCATTGTGGTCCTTCAGCAAGACACATTTATCCTAGCTTAGTACTGGTTCAACCCAGGAAGACCCGTCCCTGTTAAATGAAAGATTGTTGATGTGACGTAAAGAATCAAATCAAAACATATTTTCTTGGCTGGGTTTACTCTACCTCCATGTGAGTCCTGTCACCAGTATGTCACATGAACGTCGAACAAACTCTGAGATTGAAATAGTGCATCAACGTTTATATGCTTTTATTGGCATGTCATTGTATCCACTGAGCTGCTGAAAAATGTCGTCTGCTGATTTTTTTTTTCAATATTTTTTCAAAAAAATCCTTTCAGGAATTTCATCAGAATTTCAAAACGTTTGGATCCAGATCAGTCCCGATGTTTTGTCTGGCCTGTTATGGGTTCAAAATGTTTGCAAAGGTTATCAACAGACGCCAACAGCAAGTCTAGAGTTGACCTTGCTGCACTCAAAACGTTCTGAACTAGCGGCGACTTTTCTCGTCTGCTGATAATCTTTGCAAACAGTTTGGTTCCAATTCAGGACCAACTGAATGTCAGTCCTGGTCTGGATTCGATTTTCTGCTAAGACACACTGAGCATGTTGAGAAAGACGAGAAAGACAACAATTTGCACAAAACCACACACTGATATAGACCGTACCTAGGACTTCATAATTCTCTGTACATGGCTCATTCATCAGAGAAAGGCATCGCCCTTGTTAAGGAGCACAGTAGCTCGGCCATGTGTGTCACCATTGAACGTCCATGTGCAGGTATGCGGACCATTATCATAGCATATTGATAGAAAAAAAACACTGAAGCACTAACGTAGGTTACTAATTCATTAATCCTTAAAGCAATCACAACAGAAGTCGTCTGCTTTAGTCGTCTGCTCAAATGTTTCAGTAGAAGCCTCTTGGTCACTTGTGTGGAACTATATCAGACTGCTCTGGTCAGGATACACACTGTTTGTATTTTCTCTTAGATATGCAGCAGACGAATGAAGCAGACGACATTTTCAGATGCATTTTTGCTAAGCGCTTAAGGTTTAAAATTCAATATGGATTATTGTCTGTTACCATTCGTAAACGTGTACCCCCTCTTCGAGTCATGAGCGAACAACAAAGGTGTAAACAAAGCAGCTTGTTCATCCACACAGTCTGATCAACGTCATTCTTATTAGCTGCCAGTATGTTACAGAAATTCCTGCAAGACTTCCTGCTGGTCCATCTATATCAATATACAAGGGAAGTTCAATACGTTCGTAGAACTCGTATTTAAGATATTTTTTTCATTTTTTGTGCAGTGTAAACCTTTGTTAGTTGAATGATAACAGCCGTTCAGTCAACACGTACATGTTTTGCTCTTATTTTTTGTTTGATAATCTATACTCATAGGCAAAAACGGAAAGTCATAATTTTGGGTAGTCATAAAGTTCCTCACTTAGGGGAGTGCAAACGTCAAAAATATCCGTCGGCGCATGGCTGTTGTGTAAAGTGATAGATGCCCAAAGTATTCCACAATGGCAAAGAGGTCAAGTGGAAGTGTTTACACTATAATCCATGAAAACTTAGGCATGTCAAAAGTATCTGCCAGATGAGTACCCAGAAACATGCATAGGCCTAGTCAAGCAATATTTTTTTAGCGTAAATTTGCAATTATTATCTTACTCAGTAATTTAAACATATGAGCCGTAGTGTAGACTCAGACGATCCTCTACAGCCTCCTTTTAATCTTAGAAACTTCAAATGATATTCAGTCAGTAGCTTAACAATCATAGAATACTCAAGCGACTAGCAAAGGCTCTGATCAGACGGCGCGTATGCGCAGGCTGATCTGAGGCTTTGCTGGTCGCACATACCACTTTGTTAGAAATCTCATGCACTGGCTCATATGTTTTGGGTGCTCAAAAGAACCGTCTCATTGAGGCGGTTCTTTTGAGTACCCGCAACATATGTTTTGGTTGAGAAATAAGCAAAATAGTTTTCAGTTACGCACATTTATCTGGAGGCCTGAACATGAACATGCAAGATCGTCAGCAAAAGGTGCAGTCAAGTCAAAAACTTCTGGAAGTGTAGAATGCCAATCCAGAAGACTTTCACACTCGTCTTGTAACAGGAGATGAAACTTGGCTTCACCACTGGGACCCAGACACTAAAAAAGTGGCCATGCAATGGAAACGCTCTGGCTCACACCCACTTAAGAAATTCCGTTCCAAACCATCAGCCGTCAAGTTAATAGCCTAGGTTTGTTGGGACTCCGAAGGGATTATATTGATGGATAACAAGCCTGCAGGAGAATACTATGCCAACGCCATTAAACAATTAAGGGTTAATATTAAAGAAAATTAAAGGGAAAGCTAGTCCAGAGTTACACAAGTAGGTATTCGTGAGTGCAAGTTCGAGCAGTTAAATCGTCCGCCATACAGTCCAGACTTGGCCCCAAGTGATTATTATCTGTTTCGAAACTTGAAGTCCCACTTGCGTGAAACGAGATTTCAGGACGATGATGAGCTCAATGGACCAAACAGACGACTTTTATTTCAAAGGCATAGACTGCTTAAAAGAGAACTGGGCCGAATCCATTGAAGTATAGGGGGATTGTATTGAAAAATAATGTTAAAACCATCTTCCAATCTGTGAGTTACACCCCGAGTTCTACGAATTTATTGGACTCCCCTCGTAGCTCAGCCGATTTATTAGCCTTACTAGCACCCTTAACCATGTTGTTTCGTGTATGATTGGTCATCATTTTTTGTTAGGGATTACTAAAAGGTGATCTTGTATGTTATAATTTTAGACCACCAGTGTCTGCGATCATGAGCTCGAACCCCAGCCGTTCTCAATAAGTTGTATTATCCAGCCCATGAAAACGACATAGCTACACATTAGGTCGAAACAACGTCGTGTCTACGTCGATGCGAAGTCATTACTTCACATCGACACGATTTTGTTTTAAAGTTATGAGTCTACTGGGAAGTTGTTTAAATAATATGCTGGGTAATTTTTCAAAAAGACAAATGGTAAAATTTATCGCAGGGTAAGGTTGGTACCGTTAAACTAGTTTAAGCCTTCCGGTATTTTTCTTACTGCTCGTTCCAAGGTGGTTCTTCTTTTGTGGATCTTTTTTATTTTGTGTTTGTCTTTGCTATATTGTCTTGCCTGTGTCATGCAGCCTTGTGGTCACCTATTTGGAAAGGGGTGAAATCTTGGCTCTCCTGTGTGTGACGTTTTCTTGTGTATTTGTCACTTTCCCATACGGTATTCTGGGTCACGTGTGATACTTGGTTGTATCTATTCCTGATCTTTGCCTTCTTCCTACTTTGTCGTCTGCTGAATTCTTTTACACAATTATCTTTTAAAACGTTTTTCAGGAATGCCATCAGAGTTTCAAACAGTTTGGATCCAGAATAGGATCGGCGTTGTGTTGGGCCTTGCCTGGAAAAAAGGCACTATAATTAATGGATGCTCAGTAATAATCAAGTGCGTGTCAATACTAAATGGAAAAAAACAGAAACAATAATGTACATGAATTTTGAACTGTGTATAAAGTCTCATTATCTGCGCTGGCTGGTGTTTGATTTATTTTGCTGCACAATCTGAGCCTGCCTGTTGGTATGGCTGGGTGGTATAAATGAACATTTCAGTGGGTAAGCACATCTGTAATGATGCCGCTACATGAGTTGGTGAGAATATCTTAACCCTTATTGCGCCAATCGCAACAAAAGTCGTCTGCTATTCTCGTCTGCTGAAATGTCGAAGAAGCCTCTATGGCAAACAGTGTGGACCCAGATCAGACTGCTCCTATAGGAGCAGTCTGTTCCGGGTCCACGCTGTTTGCTTCTATACTCAATTCGTCAGTAAAGTTAGGCAATAATTTGCAGCAGACGACTTCAGCAGACGACATTTTCAGATGCATTTTTTTCTTGGCGCTTTAAGGGTTAAACTAGAGTGGTTATTATCAAGCTTTTGACTTTGCTCATATTCTTTCCCCAAATTGGATCTGCTGTTTTCAAACAGGCTCCGGCAAGGTTATAAAACTTTTTTCAAGCTCAACAATACGACATATGAGAGGTTTAAGTAAGAAAAGTTTTTATTTTATGATATTGTAGTTTTTATGGGAATTTGAAATGTTCATGTTCAGTTGAGTTGAGCATGAAAAACGTTTTATAACATCTGCGCCAGGTTGTGTCTGCCCTGTGTATTCTCTTCACTAAAGTAAATAGTAATTGTCGTTCAGGCGATGTGGCAGATGTCTTAGGATTAAATGATAGATATATTTCTGTCCGTAGGACCAGTGCAACTCTCATTATTACATGAAAAACAAGGGAAGTTCGCAGAATTTGTATCCCGGATTAGGTTGCTTTTTTAGTGAAAAGAGTAAATCACAATATATAAATATATATATATATATATATATATATATATATATATATATATATATCCCATTTCTCCAACCATTCAGTCCAACTTGGGTATCATTCAGGTCATTACCAAAGCCTGTCAGTTATGTAGTACACCACGTGAATTAGTAACAACATCCTAAACTCAATAAAATTATACTTTACTGGCATGAGACCGCAATTATTTCTACTATATAATTTAATCATTCCTTACAACACCTACATTTTAACATGACGAACCTAGCTTTCTGCTACAGCTTGTCCCCAATTCTGCATGGCCTGACAATCACTCCAATGGGTGTTCAGATAGGGGAAGTCCAGCTCGTTTGTTTACAATCGGAATGTAAACAAACACTCTTTGACTCAGCAGCTCTCTAGGGTTATTTCGGCAAGATTTTACCCAGGGTGTGCAGAGGCCTCAATCTATCCAGAATGAACAGTTACAGGGATAGAAGCAACATTTTCTGGAAGCTTAATCATTGGTCAGCCCCGACAAGCCCAAGAACAAGGATGCTCACATCAACTGGCAGATTTACAGCCCATTGAAAAGGGAACTATCTTGTGTGGATTTATATCCGTTTTCAATTCAACCAATCAAGAGAAATAATTGTGGTCTGATTCCTGTCACTGCACAATTTAAATATATGACCTTTTTTAACCGAACCCCAGAGGCTGGTGTGTTTGTAACGTCAAAAATTGTGCTTGCATGTTGTGTCTACGCTTCATTTCCTTTTTTCCCATGATATGCAGCATGGCCCAACCTGAGGGGTCGAGGTTGTGTGTAAGTCTTCAAACTAAATCCGCGCTTGATTTGCTACATATCTATTGTCTATATGCAAAATTGTGGTTGAAAATAATGATGTGATTAAGTTATTGCGAGATTTAATTGTTTTACCTTTGACCACGCGTTAAGGCTCAAAAATATACTGTCATGCTAATCTATATACACTGTGCTATCATAGGCCATAGCTATGAGAAATTACTAGATGCAATAGCTTTTGGGAAATATCAAGGTCATCAAGTAAGTCAAGGGCAGTAACCATGATAACGCAAATGTTAATGAGTCAATTTTAATGAAATGTATAGGATATCATTTGTCAATCAGTCAGCAACCTTTTGCTGCATATTAAACCGGGACACCTGAATTTAAAATAAATCAGCATCACTTTCAAACCAATTACTATGATAAACAACATACATCGGTACAGGTAGCTTTTGACAATCGTCGTCTGCTAATAACATTAGCAAACAACTTGGACCCAGATCAGGCCTGACATTTTTCCAGGCCTAATCTGGATCCAAACTGTTTGACACTCTGAAGGTATTCATGTAATAATTTTTCTATAAAGTTGACTTTGAAAAAAAGCCTGAATAGTATTGTTATTTTTTAATAACTGAAAAAACGTATCAGAAACATGAAACTATTTATCAGCACCATATTACATGTAAATGCAATGATAAACAGTTACAGCATTTTTATTTCATTCCATTAAGTAACCTTCCCTATTAACATCAATATATGCTTTTCCCGCCAATTCATTAAAAACCTTGTCCATGTGATTACTCATTTGTAATTCTAAAACAACTGACTTTAGCTCATAGCAATTGGTGTTTTGTTTTGGCTTTTACTTCACTTAAACCAAGTCTTTGGCTAAACAAAAAATATATTAGCATACTTTTGTTTTTCTACATTGCATATGTGAAGTTGAACAACAGCTATCTTCTCTTAATCAATCAGATCACGAATTTTATTTAACCTGCTCAAATTTAGTACCCAATGGAACCTCATTCATAAACTATATTTTAACACTATAATCAGCTTTGACCTCATTTAACTTGGCCTCGTTCTCATATACAAACATGTATTGCATGCTTGGAGTAAATTCCTTTCATTTTTGCTGTCTTATTTTAGAGAAATTTAGGACAAAAGACATATTGCAGCTAAGTTTGGGTTGTTTGTTGATGAAGACCATAGCAAGCTTCCTACGTTATACTGGTTACCTAAACTTCATAAACGACCCTATAAATCACGTTTTATTGCTAATTCTAGTGCATGTACAACTACTGAGTTGTCTATTCTTTTGACTTCTTGCCTCACTGCGATTAAAAACCATGTCATTAAATATTGCACAACAGTTTATGAAAGAAATGGTAAAAATTTATTTTGGTCTATTAAAAATTCAGGTGAAATTCTTAATAAATTGAAGTCTAGAGGTTTTCTAGCATCTGGTTTGTCTACATATGATTTCTCTACTCTCTAAACTACATTGCCTCATAATCTAATAAAAGAAAAACTAACAGAATTAATTGAACAAACTTTTAACAGAGAGGGCTCACTTTATTTGGCTTGTAATGATAAAAATGCCTTTTTTACTTCTGAACAACCTAAACGATATAAATTGTGGTCATGTCAGAAAATGTGTGATGCGCTCCATTATCTTTTGGACAATATATTTATAAAATTTGGCTCAAAATTATATAGACAAATTGTTGGTATTCCAATGGGTACTACTTGTGCTCCTCTTGTTGCAGATTTGTTTTTGTTTTGTTATGAGAGAGACTTTATGTTATCTCTGTCAGACAATAATCAAGCTGATATTATTGAAGCTTTTAACTCTACCTCCAGATATTTAGATGACTTACTTAATATTGATAATCCTTATTTTGAACAAATGATAGGTCAGATATATCCCACTGAACTTCAGTTAAATAAGGCGAATTCTTCTGATACTGAAGCTCTGTTTTTGGACTTGAACTTGTCAATAACAAATGGCATAGTTTCTTCTAAAATTTATGATAAACGGGATGATTTTAATTTTGAAATAGTAAATTTCCCATTTCTTGATGGAGATGTTCCTCGCTCTCCTTCCTATGGTGTATATATTTCTCAGCTTATTCGTTTTGCTAGAGTGTGCTCTAATGTTGATGACTTCAACAACAGAAACTTATTTTTAACTGCTAAATTATTAAAACAAGGTTATAGATATCATAAAATTCGAAAAGCAGTTTCTAAATTCTACTACAGACACTCAGAGTTAATTGTTAAATACAACATTGGGTTAAAAACTCTTCTGCAACAAGGCATATCAGAACCTATATTTTATGGTGATTTAGTCTATAAATTCAAACAAATTGTTAGAAAACCTAATTTTAGTGATCAATTCAAAAAGATAGTAAAACGTTATATAAGGGTTGGATATAATTTGGATATCATGCGACAGTCTGCATGCCTAGTTTTAAACCCAATCATTTATAGCTATGGTTTCCTCTTTAATTGTACGACGGTGGGTCAGGCCTCAGACTCTATGACGGCTCTGACGTAAAGCTTTAATCGGTGGGTTGGTGCCTGATGCTTATCTGTAGCTGGACCCACCGTGGCTCAACTTGAGGTTTTCTTTAGCTCTGACTATCTGTGAGTCATGAGCCCTTTTCTTTGTTTCATCATGGAGTGTTAATTTGATTAGAGTGTTTTTCATGATGATACATTGCATTAGTTAGATGGCCTCCATGCGAGCTGAACATTTCTTGTACTTCAACAACAGCAGAATCTAGGGCGAGGGTTTGGTACCTGTGGAATGCATTTAAGCCCCCCAGTGGCTTGGGCTGCTGTCCGTTCTAAGGCGGTGGTTCTGTTGTTGTTGACTTTTTGTTTAATGTTACTCCCATTGTGGGAGTCTGTAATTGTTCTATGTTTTGTTGTACGTTACTTTATGTCCATTCTAGTATTGCAATCATCTTGATGGGGAAGAGAGAGCTGATTGCTTTGCTTAATTTGTCTTCCTGGTGTCTCGTGGTGGTTGAGCGGCTCTTACTCGCGGTGCCGCGGGGTTGTCTGCAGTTTGTGATTGTGGTATTTCCTGATCATACTCACTTACCATATTTCTTATTCTTTGTCACCGCCCATAATCTGGGTCTTCAGTTTTCAGCATTATAAAGGCAACACCCATATCGCCTTATTCATGTGTGTTTTAACGTATGCTTGTGTCATAGGGTGCATTTAAGCTACCTTCTTTCAAGTATGCTTACTCTTAAAAGCCCAGTGCCTACCTTGTTAAATATATGGTGGAAATAGATTATGTAGTGTAAAGGTACCTAGGTAGTTTGTAGTTGTATTTTGGTAGGTAACTGTTACATATTGCACATAATCATTGTTTACACCTTGTGAGCTGTGTTGCATAGCCATTATCAAATTTGTTATATTATTTGACAATATTCATTTATTAAATATATTATTCATATATATATTGCAGGTTAGTAGCCTTTACCATATTTATTACAATTCATTTTCGCCATTTAAGTGGTATTCACTTTGCAATATTTGCATTATTGTTAATTGTGATATTCACTCATGCATGTGTGTATGTTGGGCAATAACGTGTATGTAAATAAAAGCCTGATGGACACATTACACATAATCATTGTTTACATCTTGTGTGCCATATTGCATTGCCACTATCATATTTGTTATATCATTTGAAAATAATCATGTATTAAATGTATTATTGATATATATTTTGCAGGCTCTTTATTGAGCCCATTACAAAAACACTTGTTGGGAACAGTATAGACCCATAGGGCACAGATGGCATGTGATATTGGTGGCTAGGACGTGGAGTTGAATCCACGAATATGGCATGCAAGCCTAGCACTGCAATATCTGACACCCTTAACCATTACACCATCGAGGCATAAAAATGGTCAAGGAGCGTATATAACGCTGCCAGAGGCTGCAGTACACTCCATATAGGGATTCTGTATTTATACCAGTTATCTGTGCAGAATTATGATATTTCTTTCAATCTGTACCAGCCACACTTGTCTTCCTGACCACAATGGCGACATAATCCATATAAATATTTTGACTTTTGTGGAATTGGATACCTGAAAAGAGGTAGCTAAAATGCACCCTATGACTGGGCACTTCCCAAATGTGACTCCAAGTCCAAGGATTGAAACACAGGCAAAACCTCAAGGGTGCCAGTGAGAGTTTGCAACATATCAGCAAAGAGAGTCTTATAACCACCAATGAGTAACATATGTGTAATTCCAGAGGTCAAACCTTTAAGATTATTACCTCTAAATAACTGAGAAGGTGTTACAGCTCATGTCAACCAACATAAGGCTAAGAAAGAGAGAACTAAGAATTTAGATGGTGTCAATTTAGATGACACTTAACTCTCACCAGGGCAATAGATTAAAGTTATACAGTTCCTCAATAACTGGCAACATGTATTTTCTCAAAGTGATACTGATATTGGATGTATAGGTCTTGTCCAACATAAGATACACTAAGAGAATGAGCAGCCATTCAAGGGAATGTATTATCATATACCACCAGTCCTCATTCAAGAGGTTAGAAACACCTCAAGGAGATGCTTATAATTGATGCTATTAGTAGATTGAATAGTCATTTCATTTCCAACGTAGTTATCATTTTAAAGAAGGATGACACTATACGTTTCTGTATAGATTATAAAAAGCTAAAACAGCATACAAGAAAAGTAAGTAAGGTTGCAAAGATCAGGAATCGATACAATCAAGTACCACACCTGACCCAGGATACCAATGGGAAAGTGACAAACTCACAGATGCCACAAACGAGAGCCAAGAGGTCAGCCCTTTCCCAGCAGGTGACCACGAAGCACATATACACAGACGCGCACAAAACATAGCAAACACAAGACAGAACAAAAACATAAAAGATCCACAAAAGAAGTACCGCCTTGGAACGGTCAGTAAAATATTTTACTGGAGGGCTTAAACCGGTTTAACGGCGCCAACCTCACCCTTAATTCAGATGTGGAGTTTAAAAGCCATTTATGCCCTCCCTTGCACCAATGATATACAACACCTGCTTGCTGGTGTAAAATATTTCACCAAATAAGATTTAAAGAGCAGTCACTGGCAGGTGGAGCTGAAAGAGTTAGATACACCCAAGACAGCATTTCAGGTTGGGCCTCTCAAGTTTTATGAATGAAATCTCATGCCATTTGGCCTTTGCTATGCTCAGCGATATTTCAAAGGTCGGTGGAAAGATGTATGGGTGAGCTTAATCTCCCTGACTGTCTCATCTATTTGGATGACATCATTGTTTTTTCATCAACATTTGAAGGTAATCTGGAAAAATTGCAGGCTGTATTCTCTCGCCTTGCATTACATAACTTGAAATTAAAGGCAATAAAGTGTGAATTCTTTAAAAGTTGAGTAGTATAAGTTGGACATGTCATCTCTGAAGAAGGCATTCAAGCAGATCAAGACCGAATTGAGGTTGTTCAGAACTGGCTAGGCAGTAAAAGAGGCTAGGCAGTTTTTAGGTTTACCTGGTATTATCACCAATTCATGAAGGGATTTGCTGAAAGAGCTTGGCCTTTGAGTGACCTATTAGTAGGTCATAACATCAATCCCCAGGCAAGAAAAAAAATTGAAAGTGACAAAGAAGCCAGTGCCTTTTGAATGGAAGGAGGAACATCAACTAAGTCAGACTCTCATTGAAAAGTTGACCATGCCACCTGTACTTGCATATGCAGACTGCAGACTACCAGTTTTTTGCATACAGATGCTTTTTGATGCTGTTCTATATCAGGAACAAGGCGACAAAGAAAGAGTTGTCATATTTGCAAGTTGCAGGCTGAAGCCTTTTTAGAAGAACTATCTCACACACAAACATTGCATTAGTTAGAAGGCCTCCATGCAAGCTGAACATTCTTGTACTTCAACAACAACAGAATCTAGGTAGAAGATTTGGTACCAGTAAAATGCATTTTTGAAAGCCCCCGGTGGCTTAGGCTGCTGTCCGTTCTAATGCGGTGGTTCTGTCGTTGTTGATTTTTGTTTATTGTTACTCCCATTGTGGGAGTCTGTAATTGTTCTATGTTTTGTTTCACATTACTTTATGTCCAGTCTAGTATTGCAATCATCTTGATGGGGAAGAGAGAGCTGGTTGCTTTGCTTAATTTGTCTTCCTGGTGTCTTGTGAAGGTTGAGTGGCTCTTCCTCGCGATGCCATGGGTTGTCTGCGGTTTGTGATTGTGGTATTTCCTGATCATACTCACTTACTATTTTTCTTTATACTCAAACAGACCGTTTGTGAGAAATTTAGAGACCATCTCTATTGTAGTAAGTTTGAGGTTTTGACCAACAACAACCCTCTCACATATGTGCTCACGACTGCGAAACTCAATGCTTCAGGACATCGTTGGGTAGCTTTTCTCTGAGATTATGACTTTGTCATAAAATACAGAAGTCACAGAAAGAATATTGATGCTGAAAGCCTTTCATGCTGTCCAGAGTCAGATTAGGAAAATATTATTTTTCCTTTTATCATAAAGGCGTTGCCATTTGACTTAGGTGTTGATGGTTGTCCATTAGTGGAGAATGTGGCACTCTCAGACTCTGGGGCATCAATCCTACCATTGTTTTGGCCAGAAATTTCAGATCAGCAGTTGCAAGCATATGTATTGACGACAAAGGATTGGGGCAGAGCACAAGACACACCAAATTTGAAGTATATCACAGATAGACTTGAGCAGGGTCCAAACGCACCTGCCAAGAAGGATGTTAATCCTATGATTGACACCAGATGCTTCAATAATTGAGATAAAGTGTGTTATCAAATGGCATAAACCCACACTTAATGGACAGGAATTCCTCCAACGTGTTCCTCTGCCAGGATTAGGAATATTATCTTCTTGGCCCTTCTTAATAAGAGGATAAAATATTCTTTTCCATATATTAACGTTTGCCAAGCACGTGTATGATAATGTGTTGCAGCCCGAACCACGAAGCCCTGCCACCCAATGGGGAATGTACAGATTTAAAGGTTCAACCAAACACTTCAATCGATGCTTGGATACATGGAAGAATCCAAAAAAGTGATGAGAAAGCACACGTTACATCTCTTGTGCATGCATACAACTCCACATTTCATGATAGTACCAGATAGTCGCCTTTTTTCTGATGTATAAAAACACCTACGTATAGCAATAGATGCATTATTTGGACTATGTCCAGATCCTATGAATGCTACCAAACATACAGAACACGTGAGGAAGTTAAGGCAGCGTTTTAACTTGAGAAGACTAGTTAGGCGACAAAGAGAACTGGATTGCACAACAAATCACACTATGATTTGAAAGCAAGAATCTCCATTCTTGAGCCTGGTGACAATGTTCTTGTTAGAATTGTTGGTTTGCGTGGGGTGCACAAGCTAGCTGACTGATGGGAACACAAGCCCTATATTGTCAGGGAACAGCCCAACCCTGACATCCCTGTCTATATTGTACAGGAAGAAGGGAGCAGAAAGAAATCAAGAGTATTCCAGAGAAATCTTCTCTAACCATTCATGGGATTACCTTGTTTGGATCACTCGCAGTCTGACTAATCATCTGGAGAGAAACTTCAACAGAATGCGCCTATCATTGGTTTTGTCCACATAGAGCCAGCAGCTCTAGTGCTACCCTCTGGTGGAGATCCTGAGCTAGATTCGGACATTGATGCACAGATTAAGTCTGGTTATGAGGCGAGCTCTGATGCAGACAGTTTATCACCTGGCTCACCTGGTAAATATGTACCACCACAATAAATGCAGGATCAGCCAGGTCTACTGTCAAGATCAAGGTCAGAGCAAAGCTCGTCTAGATCAAAATATTCACAAGAGTAGCCTAGGGGGAAAAAGACTATACTGTTTTCGGTTATGATGTCAGTGTGCTGCGGTCCCTTCGCACTAGGCATATACAGAAAAAAGACTACACTATCCCTACCTTGTCAAATATATATGGTGGAACCAGATTGTGTAGTGTAACGGTACATATGCAGTTTTAAGTAGTAATTTTGGTAGGTAACTGTTGGTAATATGCAGTGGTAAATCATCGCTTGCACATTACACATAATCATTTTTACACCTTGTGTGCTATATTGCAGAGCCAGTATCATATTTGTTATATCATTATTATCCCCACGCTTTTTTAAAAAAGCGTTGGGGATATTGCAATCGCCTCCGTCCGTCTGTCCGTCTGTCCGTCCGTCTGTCCATCCGTCCGTCTGTCCGTCCGTCCGTCCGTCCGTCACGCTATCTCCTCCTAAACCATTGGACGAAATTCAACCAAATTTGGTGTGTGGGTTGCTCACATGAATAGGGTGTGCAACAGCACATTTTTTTGGCCCCGCCCCCTGGGGCCCTGGGGAGGGGCCAAAAGGTCATATATAATTAAATATCATTAAAATTCAATTACAAAGTCAATTTCAAAGTTTTTAAACCAAACTTCGTGTGTCTTCTCACAAATGAAAGATATAAAACATATCAGACGGGATTTTTATTCCGTTGCCTGGGTCATGCCCCAGGGGTCGGACTTGGGGGTACCTTGGGGGGTTGAGTGGTCAAAAAAAAATTTTTTTCCGAAATTCAACCAGATTTGGTGTGTGAGTAATTTACGTCAATGGCACATGCAACGACACAATTTTTTGGGTCCCAACCCCCTGGGGCCCTGGGGAGGGGCCAAAAGGTCAATCGCAACAAAAGTCGTCTGCTATTCTCGTCTGCTGAAATGTTGAAGAAGCCTTAATGGCAAACAGTGTGAACCCAGATCAGACTGCTCCTATATGCTCCTATAGGAGCAGTCTGTTCCGGGTCCACGCTGTTTGCTTCTATACTCAATTCGTCAGTAATGTTAGGCAATTATTTGCAGCAGACGACTTCAGCAGACGACATTTTCAGATGCATTTTTTGCTTGGCGCTTTAAGGGTTAAACAAGAGTGGTTATAATCAAGCTTTTGACTTTGCTCATATTCTTTCCCCAAATTGGATCTGCTGTATTCAAACAGGGTCCGCCAAGGTTATAAAACTTTTTTCATGCTCAAAAATACGACATATGAGAGTTTTAAGTAAGAAAAATCTTAATTTTATGATATTTTAGTTTTTATGGGCATTAGAAATGTTCATGATCAGTTGAGATGAGCATGTAAAAAGTTTTATTACCTCTGCGCCAGGTCGTGTCTGCCCTGTGTATTGTCTTTACTGATTTGAACTTGCAATTGTCGCTCAGGCGAGGTGGCAGATGTCTCAGGACTAACGGTTAGATATATTTTTGTCTGTAGGACCAGCGCAACTCCCATTGATTACATGAAAAACAAGGGAAGTTCGCAGAATTTGTATCCCGGATTAGGTTGTTTTTTAGCGAAAAGAGTAAATAACAATATTTATTATATAACTAAGTTAAAAGACTGATTTTCATTGGCTTAGAGCGCTCACGTGGCCAGTCTATATATTGTCATATTCACTGGCTGGCGCGCGATTGCCGGTGAATATTAGTTACTAAAATTAAACTCCTTGTGTTTTTTTTCCGTTCCGTTTCTGCTTTGCACTGAAGAACTCACGCCAATACTTAGACCACGTCGCATTAGTTTACATGTATTTGTAACGTCTTTCAAGTTAAAAAACGACGTTACACCGTCTAAAGCCATACATGACGTCACGTCATTTTCCAGTAACAAATGACGTCAGCTATCACATATTTTCCCCGCGCTTTCAAAGCTGTGAATTATTGTTTGATATATTACACTATTTTAACATTGGCTCTACAGACGAGGTGTGTTAGAATTCTTGCTTGTAAATGTTGAATGATTACACTCATGCACAACATATATAAAAAAAAAGTAAACGGGTGGTCTTAATTAGGTCTGCACTCACGGTTTCTGCTAAATGCTTGACTGTCCCAAAACTTGTATATTAGTTCAGTATTTTTTCCAGGTGCAAATATACCTGTACATCTTTCTCTAAAGGTTATATAATAAAACAGTTATTTGGATATGATGTGATGCTTCGCCTCGGTCAATATTGGTATCCTCTGGTCGATATCACATCATATCCAATGCCTCATTAGTCAATAATTGTATAATATATATCCCATTTCTCCAGCCACTCAGTCAACCTTGGGTATCATTCAGGTCATTACCAAAGCCTGTCAGTTATGTAGTACACCACAGGAATTAGTAACAACATTCTAAACTCAGTAAAATTATACTTTACTATATAATTTAATCATTCCTTACATTTTTTGACATGACGAACCTTGCTTTCTGCTACAGCTTGTCCCCTATTCTGCATGGCCTGACAATCACTCCAATCAGTGTTTAGATAGGGGAAGTCCAGCTCGTTTGTTTACAATCGGAATGTAAACAAGCACTTTTTGACTCAGCAGCTCTTTAGGGTTATTTCGGCAATATTTTACCCAGGGTGTGCAGAGGCCTAAATCTATCCAGGATGAACAGCTACAGGGACAGGAGCAACATTTTCTGGAAGCTTATTCATTGGTCAGCCCAGACAAGCCCAAGAACAAGGATGCTCACATCAACTGGCAGATTTACAGCCCATTGAAAAAGGAACTATCTAGTGTGGAATTATATCCGTTTTCTATTCAACCAATCAAGAGAAATAATTGTGGTCTGATTCCTAACACTGCACAATTTAAATATATGACCTTTTTTAACGAACCCCAGAGGCTGGTGTGTTTGTAACGTCAAAAATTTAGCTTCATTTCCTTTTTTCCCATGATATGCAGCATGGCCCAACCTGAGGGGTCGAGGTTGTGTGTAAGTCTTCAAACTAAATCCGCGCTTGATTTGCTACATATCTATTGTCTATATGCAAAATTGTGGTTGAAAATAATGATGTGATTAAGTTATTGCGAGATTTAATTGTTTTACCTTTGACCACGCGTTAAGGCTCAAAAATATACTGTCATGCTAATCTATATACACTGTGCTATCATAGGCCATAGCTATGAGAAATTACTAGATGCAATAGCTTTTGGGAAATATCAAGGTCATCAAGTAAGTCAAGGGCAGTAACCATGATAACGCAAATGTTAATGAGTCAATTTTAATGAAATGTATAGGATATCATTTGTCAATCAGTCAGCAACCTTTTGCTGCATATTAAACCGGGACACCTGAATTTAAAATAAATCAGCATCACTTTCAAACCAATTACTATGATAAACAACATACATCGGTACAGGTAGCTTTTGACAATCGTCGTCTGCTAATAACATTAGCAAACAACTTGGACCCAGATCAGGCCTGACATTTTTCCAGGCCTAATCTGGATCCAAACTGTTTGACACTCTGAAGGTATTCATGTAATAATTTTTCTATAAAGTTGACTTTGAAAAAAAGCCTGAATAGTATTGTTATTTTTTAATAACTGAAAAAACGTATCAGAAACATGAAACTATTTATCAGCACCATATTACATGTAAATGCAATGATAAACAGTTACAGCATTTTTATTTCATTCCATTAAGTAACCTTCCCTATTAACATCAATATATGCTTTTCCCGCCAATTCATTAAAAACCTTGTCCATGTGATTACTCATTTGTAATTCTAAAACAACTGACTTTAGCTCATAGCAATTGGTGTTTTGTTTTGGCTTTTACTTCACTTAAACCAAGTCTTTGGCTAAACAAAAAATATATTAGCATACTTTTGTTTTTCTACATTGCATATGTGAAGTTGAACAACAGCTATCTTCTCTTAATCAATCAGATCACGAATTTTATTTAACCTGCTCAAATTTAGTACCCAATGGAACCTCATTCATAAACTATATTTTAACACTATAATCAGCTTTGACCTCATTTAACTTGGCCTCGTTCTCATGTACAAACATGTATTGCATGCTTGGAGTAAATTCCTTTCATTTTTGCTGTCTTATTTTAGAGAAATTTAGGACAAAAGACATATTGCAGCTAAGTTTGGGTTGTTTGTTGATGAAGACCATAGCAAGCTTCCTACGTTATACTGGTTACCTAAACTTCATAAACGACCCTATAAATCACGTTTTATTGCTAATTCTAGTGCATGTACAACTACTGAGTTGTCTATTCTTTTGACTTCTTGCCTCACTGCGATTAAAAACCATGTCATTAAATATTGCACAACAGTTTATGAAAGAAATGGTAAAAATTTATTTTGGTCTATTAAAAATTCAGGTGAAATTCTTAATAAATTGAAGTCTAGAGGTTTTCTAGCATCTGGTTTGTCTACATATGATTTCTCTACTCTCTAAACTACATTGCCTCATAATCTAATAAAAGAAAAACTAACAGAATTAATTGAACAAACTTTTAACAGAGAGGGCTCACTCTATTTGGCTTGTAATGATAAAAATGCCTTTTTTACTTCTGAACAACCTAAACGATATAAATTGTGGTCATGTCAGAAAATGTGTGATGCGCTCCATTATCTTTTGGACAATATATTTATAAAATTTGGCTCAAAATTATATAGACAAATTGTTGGTATTCCAATGGGTACTACTTGTGCTCCTCTTGTTGCAGATTTGTTTTTGTTTTGTTATGAGAGAGACTTTATGTTATCTCTGTCAGACAATAATCAAGCTGATATTATTGAAGCTTTTAACTCTACCTCCAGATATTTAGATGACTTACTTAATATTGATAATCCTTATTTTGAACAAATGATAGGTCAGATATATCCCACTGAACTTCAGTTAAATAAGGCGAATTCTTCTGATACTGAAGCTCTGTTTTTGGACTTGAACTTGTCAATAACAAATGGCATAGTTTCTTCTAAAATTTATGATAAACGGGATGATTTTAATTTTGAAATAGTAAATTTCCCATTTCTTGATGGAGATGTTCCTCGCTCTCCTTCCTATGGTGTATATATTTCTCAGCTTATTCGTTTTGCTAGAGTGTGCTCTAATGTTGATGACTTCAACAACAGAAACTTATTTTTAACTGCTAAATTATTAAAACAAGGTTATAGATATCATAAAATTCGAAAAGCAGTTTCTAAATTCTACTACAGACACTCAGAGTTAATTGTTAAATACAACATTGGGTTAAAAACTCTTCTGCAACAAGGCATATCAGAACCTATATTTTATGGTGATTTAGTCTATAAATTCAAACAAATTGTTAGAAAACCTAATTTTAGTGATCAATTCAAAAAGATAGTAAAACGTTATATAAGGGTTGGATATAATTTGGATATCATGCGACAGTCTGCATGCCTAGTTTTAAACCCAATCATTTATAGCTATGGTTTCCTCTTTAATTGTACGACGGTGGGTCAGGCCTCAGACTCTATGACGGCTCTGACGTAAAGCTTTAATCGGTGGGTTGGTGCCTGATGCTTATCTGTAGCTGGACCCACCGTGGCTCAACTTGAGGTTTTCTTTAGCTCTGACTATCTGTGAGTCATGAGCCCTTTTCTTTGTTTCATCATGGAGTGTTAATTTGATTAGAGTGTTTTTCATGATGATACATTGCATTAGTTAGATGGCCTCCATGCGAGCTGAACATTTCTTGTACTTCAACAACAGCAGAATCTAGGGCGAGGGTTTGGTACCTGTGGAATGCATTTAAGCCCCCCAGTGGCTTGGGCTGCTGTCCGTTCTAAGGCGGTGGTTCTGTTGTTGTTGACTTTTTGTTTAATGTTACTCCCATTGTGGGAGTCTGTAATTGTTCTATGTTTTGTTGTACGTTACTTTATGTCCATTCTAGTATTGCAATCATCTTGATGGGGAAGAGAGAGCTGATTGCTTTGCTTAATTTGTCTTCCTGGTGTCTCGTGGTGGTTGAGCGGCTCTTACTCGCGGTGCCGCGGGGTTGTCTGCAGTTTGTGATTGTGGTATTTCCTGATCATACTCACTTACCATATTTCTTATTCTTTGTCACCGCCCATAATCTGGGTCTTCAGTTTTCAGCATTATAAAGGCAACACCCATATCGCCTTATTCATGTGTGTTTTAACGTATGCTTGTGTCATAGGGTGCATTTAAGCTACCTTCTTTCAAGTATGCTTACTCTTAAAAGCCCAGTGCCTACCTTGTTAAATATATGGTGGAAATAGATTATGTAGTGTAAAGGTACCTAGGTAGTTTGTAGTTGTATTTTGGTAGGTAACTGTTACATATTGCACATAATCATTGTTTACACCTTGTGAGCTGTGTTGCATAGCCATTATCAAATTTGTTATATTATTTGACAATATTCATTTATTAAATATATTATTCATATATATATTGCAGGTTAGTAGCCTTTACCATATTTATTACAATTCATTTTCGCCATTTAAGTGGTATTCACTTTGCAATATTTGCATTATTGTTAATTGTGATATTCACTCATGCATGTGTGTATGTTGGGCAATAACGTGTATGTAAATAAAAGCCTGATGGACACATTACACATAATCATTGTTTACATCTTGTGTGCCATATTGCATTGCCACTATCATATTTGTTATATCATTTGAAAATAATCATGTATTAAATGTATTATTGATATATATTTTGCAGGCTCTTTATTGAGCCCATTACAAAAACACTTGTTGGGAACAGTATAGACCCATAGGGCACAGATGGCATGTGATATTGGTGGCATCGAGGCATAAAAATGGTCAAGGAGCGTATATAACGCTGCCAGAGGCTGCAGTACACTCCATATAGGGATTCTGTATTTATACCAGTTATCTGTGCAGAATTATGATATTTCTTTCAATCTGTACCAGCCACACTTGTCTTCCTGACCACAATGGCGACATAATCCATATAAATATTTTGACTTTTGTGGAATTGGATACCTGAAAAGAGGTAGCTAAAATGCACCCTATGACTGGGCACTTCCCAAATGTGACTCCAAGTCCAAGGATTGAAACACAGGCAAAACCTCAAGGGTGCCAGTGAGAGTTTGCAACATATCAGCAAAGAGAGTCTTATTACCACCAATGAGTAACATATGTGTAATTCCAGAGGTCAAACCTTTAAGATTATTACCTCTAAATAACTGAGAAGGTGTTACAGCTCATGTCAACCAACATAAGGCTAAGAAAGAGAGAACTAAGAATTTAGATGGTGTCAATTTAGATGACACTTAACTCTCACCAGGGCAATAGATTAAAGTTATACAGTTCCTCAATAACTGGCAACATGTATTTTCTCAAAGTGATACTGATATTGGATGTATAGGTCTTGTCCAACATAAGATACACTAAGAGAATGAGCAGCCATTCAAGGGAATGTATTATCATATACCACCAGTCCTCATTCAAGAGGTTAGAAACACCTCAAGGAGATGCTTATAATTGATGCTATTAGTAGATTGAATAGTCATTTCATTTCCAACGTAGTTATCATTTTAAAGAAGGATGACACTATACGTTTCTGTATAGATTATAAAAAGCTAAAACAGCATACAAGAAAAGTAAGTAAGGTTGCAAAGATAAGGAATCGATACAATCAAGTACCACACCTGACCCAGGATACCAATGGGAAAGTGACAAACTCACAGAAGACACCACAAACGAGAGCCAAGAGGTCAGCCCTTTCCCAGCAGGTGACCACGAAGCACATATACACAGACGCGCACAAAACATAGCAAACACAAGACAGAACAAAAACATAAAAGATCCACAAAAGAAGTACCGCCTTGGAACGGTCAGTAAAATATTTTACTGGAGGGCTTAAACCGGTTTAACGGCGCCAACCTCACCCTTAATTCAGATGTGGAGTTTAAAAGCCATTTATGCCCTCCCTTGCACCAATGATATACAACACCTGCTTGCTGGTGTAAAATATTTCACCAAATAAGATTTAAAGAGCAGTCACTGGCAGGTGGAGCTGAAAGAGTTAGATACACCCAAGACAGCATTTCAGGTTGGGCCTCTCAAGTTTTATGAATGAAATCTCATGCCATTTGGCCTTTGCTATGCTCAGCGATATTTCAAAGGTCGGTGGAAAGATGTATGGGTGAGCTTAATCTCCCTGACTGTCTCATCTATTTGGATGACATCATTGTTTTTTCATCAACATTTGAAGGTAATCTGGAAAAATTGCAGGCTGTATTCTCTCGCCTTGCATTACATAACTTGAAATTAAAGGCAATAAAGTGTGAATTCTTTAAAAGTTGAGTAGTATAAGTTGGACATGTCATCTCTGAAGAAGGCATTCAAGCAGATCAAGACCGAATTGAGGTTGTTCAGAACTGGCTAGGCAGTAAAAGAGGCTAGGCAGTTTTTAGGTTTACCTGGTATTATCACCAATTCATGAAGGGATTTGCTGAAAGAGCTTGGCCTTTGAGTGACCTATTAGTAGGTCATAACATCAATCCCCAGGCAAGAAAAAAAATTGAAAGTGACAAAGAAGCCAGTGCCTTTTGAATGGAAGGAGGAACATCAACTAAGTCAGACTCTCATTGAAAAGTTGACCATGCCACCTGTACTTGCATATGCAGACTGCAGACTACCAGTTTTTTGCATACAGATGCTTTTTGATGCTGTTCTATATCAGGAACAAGGCGACAAAGAAAGAGTTGTCATATTTGCAAGTTGCAGGCTGAAGCCTTTTTAGAAGAACTATCTCACACACAAACATTGCATTAGTTAGAAGGCCTCCATGCAAGCTGAACATTCTTGTACTTCAACAACAACAGAATCTAGGTAGAAGATTTGGTACCAGTAAAATGCATTTTTGAAAGCCCCCGGTGGCTTAGGCTGCTGTCCGTTCTAATGCGGTGGTTCTGTCGTTGTTGATTTTTGTTTATTGTTACTCCCATTGTGGGAGTCTGTAATTGTTCTATGTTTTGTTTCACATTACTTTATGTCCAGTCTAGTATTGCAATCATCTTGATGGGGAAGAGAGAGCTGGTTGCTTTGCTTAATTTGTCTTCCTGGTGTCTTGTGAAGGTTGAGTGGCTCTTCCTCGCGATGCCATGGGTTGTCTGCGGTTTGTGATTGTGGTATTTCCTGATCATACTCACTTACTATTTTTCTTTATACTCAAACAGACCGTTTGTGAGAAATTTAGAGACCATCTCTATTGTAGTAAGTTTGAGGTTTTGACCAACAACAACCCTCTCACATATGTGCTCACGACTGCGAAACTCAATGCTTCAGGACATCGTTGGGTAGCTTTTCTCTGAGATTATGACTTTGTCATAAAATACAGAAGTCACAGAAAGAATATTGATGCTGAAAGCCTTTCATGCTGTCCAGAGTCAGATTAGGAAAATATTATTTTTCCTTTTATCATAAAGGCGTTGCCATTTGACTTAGGTGTTGATGGTTGTCCATTAGTGGAGAATGTGGCACTCTCAGACTCTGGGGCATCAATCCTACCATTGTTTTGGCCAGAAATTTCAGATCAGCAGTTGCAAGCATATGTATTGACGACAAAGGATTGGGGCAGAGCACAAGACACACCAAATTTGAAGTATATCACAGATAGACTTGAGCAGGGTCCAAACGCACCTGCCAAGAAGGATGTTAATCCTATGATTGACACCAGATGCTTCAATAATTGAGATAAAGTGTGTTATCAAATGGCATAAACCCACACTTAATGGACAGGAATTCCTCCAACGTGTTCCTCTGCCAGGATTAGGAATATTATCTTCTTGGCCCTTCTTAATAAGAGGATAAAATATTCTTTTCCATATATTAACGTTTGCCAAGCACGTGTATGATAATGTGTTGCAGCCCGAACCACGAAGCCCTGCCACCCAATGGGGAATGTACAGATTTAAAGGTTCAACCAAACACTTCAATCGATGCTTGGATACATGGAAGAATCCAAAAAAGTGATGAGAAAGCACACGTTACATCTCTTGTGCATGCATACAACTCAACATTTCATGATAGTACCAGATAGTCGCCTTTTTTCTGATGTATAAAAACACCTACGTATAGCAATAGATGCATTATTTGGACTATGTCCAGATCCTATGAATGCTACCAAACATACAGAATACGTGAGGAAGTTAAGGCAGCGTTTTAACTTGAGAAGACTAGTTAGGCGACAAAGAGAACTGGATTGCACAACAAATCACACTATGATTTGAAAGCAAGAATCTCCATTCTTGAGCCTGGTGACAATGTTCTTGTTAGAATTGTTGGTTTGCGTGGGGTGCACAAGCTAGCTGACTGATGGGAACACAAGCCCTATATTGTCAGGGAACAGCCCAACCCTGACATCCCTGTCTATATTGTACAGGAAGAAGGGAGCAGAAAGAAATCAAGAGTATTCCAGAGAAATCTTCTCTAACCATTCATGGGATTACCTTGTTTGGATCACTCGCAGTCTGACTAATCATCTGGAGAGAAACTTCAACAGAATGCGCCTATCATTGGTTTTGTCCACATAGAGCCAGCAGCTCTAGTGCTACCCTCTGGTGGAGATCCTGAGCTAGATTCGGACATTGATGCACAGATTAAGTCTGGTTATGAGGCGAGCTCTGATGCAGACAGTTTATCACCTGGCTCACCTGGTAAATATGTACCACCACAATAAATGCAGGATCAGCCAGGTCTACTGTCAAGATCAAGGTCAGAGCAAAGCTCGTCTAGATCAAAATATTCACAAGAGTAGCCTAGGGGGAAAAAGACTATACTGTTTTCGGTTATGATGTCAGTGTGCTGCGGTCCCTTCGCACTAGGCATATACAGAAAAAAGACTACACTATCCCTACCTTGTCAAATATATATGGTGGAACCAGATTGTGTAGTGTAACGGTACATATGCAGTTTTAAGTAGTAATTTTGGTAGGTAACTGTTGGTAATATGCAGTGGTAAATCATCGCTTGCACATTACACATAATCATTTTTACACCTTGTGTGCTATATTGCAGAGCCAGTATCATATTTGTTATATCATTATTATCCCCACGCTTTTTTAAAAAAGCGTTTGGGATATTGCAATCGCCTCCGTCCGTCTGTCCGTCTGTCCGTCCGTCTGTCCATCCGTCCGTCTGTCCGTCCGTCCGTCCGTCCGTCACGCTATCTCCTCCTAAACCATTGGACGAAATTCAACCAAATTTGGTGTGTGGGTTGCTCACATGAATAGGGTGTGCAACAGCACATTTTTTTGGCCCCGCCCCCTGGGGCCCTGGGGAGGGGCCAAAAGGTCATATATAATTAAATATCATTAAAATTCAATTACAAAGTCAATTTCAAAGTTTTTAAACCAAACTTCGTGTGTCTTCTCACAAATGAAAGATATAAAACATATCAGACGGGATTTTTATTCCGTTGCCTGGGTCATGCCCCAGGGGTCGGACTTGGGGGTACCTTGGGGGGTTGAGTGGTCAAAAAAAAATTTTTTTCCGAAATTCAACCAGATTTGGTGTGTGAGTAATTTACATCAATGGCACATGCAACGACACAATTTTTTGGGTCCCAACCCCCTGGGGCCCTGGGGAGGGGCCAAAAGGTCAAATATCATTAAATCTCAATCACAAAGTCAATTTCAAAGATTTTTAAATCAAACTTTGTGTGTCTTCTCACAATTGAAAGATATAAAACATATCAGACGGGATTTTCATTCCGTCGCCTGGGTCATGCCCCAGGGGTGGGACTTGGGGGTACCGTGGGGGGTTGGTGGGTCCAAAAACTTTTTTTTCCCAAATTCAACCAGATTTGGTGTGTGAGTTGCTTACATGAATTGCACATGATTTTTTTCGGTCCCCGCCTCCTTGGGCCTTGGGGAGGGGCAAAAAGGTCAAATATCATTAAAACTCAATTACAAAGTCAATTTCAAAGATTTTTAATCTAAACTTTGTGTGTCTTCTCACAAATGAAAGATATAAAACATATTAGACGGGATTTTCATCCTGTCCCCTCAGTCATGCATGCCCCAGGGTTTGGGACTTGGGGGGTGCTGGGGGGTCAAAAATTTAACTTTATGAACAAGGTCATAAGGCATATCAAATTAAAGGGGATGAGCAGTAGACCAGGATACACTGAAAATTTTTACCCTAGAATCAAACTGGTGACCTTGCGATGGGGTCAAAGGATCGAATACCATTAGATATCTTAGAGAGCGTGGGGATTTGCGATGGCGCGCCATCGAATGTGTTCTAGTTAAATATATTATTCATATATATTTTGCAGGTTTGTAGCCTTTACCATATTTATTGCAATTCATTTTAGCCATTTACGTGATATTCACTTTGCAATATTTGCATTATTGTTAATTGTAATATTTACTCATGCAAATGTTGGGCAATGACGTGTATGTAAGTAAAGGCCTAAAGGACACATTACACACAATTGTTGTTTGCACCCTGTGTGCTATATTGCATAGCCACTATCATATTTGGTATATTATTTGACAATTTTAATTTATTAAATATATTATTCATATGTGTTTTGCAGGCTCTTTATTTAACTCATCACGAAAACCATCGGGAGCGCAGTGGCTCAGTGGTTGAGTGCTTGCGAGACCGAGGGGCCGTGGTTTCGAGCCTCACCGGCGTCACTGAGTTGTGGTCCTTGAGCAAAGACACATTTATCCTAGCTTAGTACTGGTCCAACCCAGGAAGACCCATCCCTGGTAAACTGAAAGATTGTTGATGGGACGTAAAGAATAAAATCAAACAAACAAAAACAAAACGAAACCCCTTGTTGGATTCGCTTTTATACAGGACAGCCGTCCTGCTATATTTACTATTTACACTGTCACTTATCCACATGGCTCCACCTCAATTTTCTATGAATCAAATTAGATCATCAATAATTTATGAATAACGGTCCCAGAACCTCTATATTGGTCACAATGTTTTTGGCTCTAATAATCAATTTGTTGATATTTTGGTCAGTTTTGTTGAACATCTTAAAGAATCAAATTGCACGTTTCATTTAGATGCAACTGAGCAATTGAACAATTATTGCTGTCAGATGTTATTTGAGCACTTTTACAGGCTAACAATATGTTCGCAAATCTGGTTATATCTTATAGAAACAAGTGTTATATAACTAAATTTATTAATCGAATTAAGATCAACAATTTATTTCTCATTACAAATATTTTATTCATTTATAAAATAAATTAATAAAATACTTTTTTTAAAAACATACCATGGAAATTTCGTCTGCTACAAAAACAAAACCCTGGGAATATTGTAAGCAAGTCTGAAACATGACACAATTAATGTTGATATTGATTAAGTTGCTAACTACATGGCACCAACATGTATCATTTATACCATGTATGCGTCAAATCTGACAACTATGTACTGAGTAATGGTTCCTTATGGAAGGTCGAACGAATGAACAGACGGGCGACGTATGGACTGCACCAAAACTATATTCCCCATATTGCCTAGCCAGGAGACCCCTTTTTGCTTCTTAATGCCTTATTTATCTAGCTTTTAAAGTAGGATCATAGTTAAATAGGTGAGACGTTCTCGCATCAAGGAGTTATTTTAAATGTCAACTGTCTAGTATAAAATATATATCCACTTTCTACGGCGAACTAAGCTCGGGCTTGAGAAATCAGCCATAGTACATAAAACTCTAGGGACCCATATCGCATATAGAATTCTTAAACCTCATCCTGTGATCAGCGATTTCAATTGTTTAAGCGATGTCACCACCGAAGAGTGGTTCCGAGACTTTTATAATTATTTCATCTACTCTCCTAGATGCGCAAACCATTTCAATTTCCAAATCAGTTCAGATATGCAAATAATTTAGGAGTAAGAATTGCGTTTTTTTTTCTTATTAATTAGTCTAAACATCTATTATGAGTGCTCAAAAGAACCGTATCGTTCAACGGTTTGATTGAACACTCATTTCGTTGAAAAATAAGAAAACAAACTAAAACAGTTACTGAAGATGACCAAAAACTCCATAAACGTGCACATTACAGAAGTCTAAACCCAAGAGCATATAACTCACATATGCTCTGGGCCAATTTGACAAAACTCATGTTGCTTATATGATGACTCGTATCAGATTTCATTTTAGATAAGAAGTTCGTACCACAAGTTCCACATGCCAAACGTTCCAGTACTTAACCCCTTATGTACAAATCGATTCTTGCTTAGTAACTTCAAATGATATTCGGTCGGTGGCTTGCCAGTCATGGAGCAATCAAGCGACTAGCAAAGGCTCTGATCAGACTGCGCGTATGCGCAGGCTGGTCTGAGCCTTTGCTGGTCGCACATACCCCATTGTTGGAAATCTCATGTCCCGGCTCAAATATGTTCGCCATTGTCAATGTAATGCTTTGTATGTATACTGTAGGGGAAGGGCTGTAACTAATGTTGGAAAAACTTGTGGCCCGACCCCTTGCTTTGTATTGGCAATAAATACGTTTAAACTAATCGATTCTTCCTTCTGATTTGAAACAATACACTAGGAATGGTCTGTTGTATTATCGAGGGGTCACAGGTTATAACTTCCAAATGAAAATAGCATGTCTTTCTCTGAATATCGTTTTGGTCTTAGCAATTTGTGTAGGCCCAAATGAAATTCCGCATTGTGCGACATTTTATCTCGCCAAAGTACGCATTTAGGAGCCACCAGAACACAAAGGGTTAAGGTAAGGGTATACTGGTGACTTTTTTTTTTATTATTCTTAACGTACCAGTCAACAATTATGGGTTTAACCAGTTATAAGCAGCGGATGGTAAAACTGATTACAACATCGAAAAATAGGTCTTGAACAAGTTCATATCATTGTGTTGACATCTACCAGATTTCATGTTGATTCTTAAGCTCAAGACATTATACCACATGCCAAATGTAGCAATATACACGTATAACTCATCCCTTATGGTGAAGGTACATAATTCATGAACGCTTGACCTATCTAGACAAAATGTATGCTTTGCACACCTGAACACACAGGTCATTACTTGTAATTCATTGAAAATAGAAAGAGACGTAAATATAGGTTTGCACGTGTCAAAAGTGCCAATATACAAAGTATTTCGGTATCCAGGGGTTTATAATCCATAAAAATTTCGAATACTTATCGCATTTGTGATTAGCGACGGCTCAGAAAAGCAGTGAAGACTCTAACTCTACTTTAAAAACTATGTTTTTATATATTATATTGAACCAGAGTAGAACTACAACAATAATAGGTAGAAATTTGTTTAAAATCTATCTCTGGAAAAATGCTAGCCTCAAGTTGTTTCAGGTGGAACGTGAGTGTAAGTGTGAGCTCAGCTGCCACCTGTTTTGGTGTTAATTTTAACAGTGCGGAGGCTTGTTGCAGAGGAGCACATGAATAAGATATATATATTTTTAAAAAATGCTTAACTTTCTTATTTCTGAAAGCGTAAGTTTATCTGGATTACTGAACTGATGCATCAACAGCCATTACCAAATAAAGCAATTTATCACTTGATCTTCTACAGAACCAGGATCAATAATTATGCTCTCATATAAGCCTGATCTTGAAAACACAACCTTATTCCGTATCAAACAAGAACGAGCACAGATAAGGCCATCAGAGTGCAACTTAGGGCAGCTCATGAGATTGTGGTACGTATCCCATGGCAAAAGTAAATCGCTCATGCTAACGTCTCCATCTGAGCAAGAGATTTTTTTTTTGGGGGGGGGGGGGGGCGGGGTTCTGAGTCCTCTTCTACTTCCATACTTTGTTTATACAAGCAGCAAAGGCTCAGACGAGTCTGTGCATTTGCACAGACTCGCCTGAGCCTTGGTTGCTCGGCAAAGATATAATACGTTGGCTCATATATTATTCTGTCCATCTGAAGAGTTTTTGAGTTCGTACAGCTGTATATTTATTGAGGGGTCTTTCATGCAAACCAAATATCTACGTAGCTTCAGCCACATCTGTATCAAGAGTGAGGTTGGCGCCGTGAAACCGGTTTATGCCCTCCAGTAAAATAGTCTACTGACTGTTCAAAGGCGGTACTTCTTTTGTGGATATTTTATACGTGTGTGTTTTTTTGTCTTGTGTTTGTCATGCTTTTGTGCGCGTCTGTTTATTTGTGCCTTGTGGTCACCTGCTGGGAAAGGGCTGACCTCTTGGCTCTCGTTTGTGGTGTATAACTGTGAGCTTGTCACTTTTCCATTGGTATCCTGGGTCAGGTGTGGTACTTGATTGTATCGATTCCTGATCTTTGCACCCTTACTTACTTTTATTGAAACAGGCGACTTTAATGAATTCCATTGGCATTTATATACCTGTGTTCTAGACACTGGTAATATGGTTGAAATTATATAATGTAATATGACAATGGTGGACATTGTCTATGGCAGATCGTTAAAAACGATTGCATGAAAATGGGGTGATTCCCTTACATGACTTCTGAAACTTCGGTACTTAGTGCTACAATAGTCTATGGTCATTATAGCGTCTTCGCGACAAGTATTGGGTTTAAAAGATTTATTCTGGAACCTAAGCGAATTGTACAGTAAGCATATACCATTTTGGGGGAAAATATGTTATAAATCGAAGTTGAATGTGACTTAGTAAGTTATGGACATGGACTACCATTGCGGAAATTTTACATAGTTTGCCTATTCTTCTAATATAAATTAAAACATACGAGAGTACCTATATTTGTTCACCAATACCGTGATGTTGGCACTACCGCAAGTGATCCTGGATGCGGCGTGGGAACAAATTTACGTTGACGCGATTATGCGGTAGTTCCCCTGACGGCAGCCCTTGTTTATTCATTAATTTAGTCCCTACGATTAGTGCCGAAACCTGGCTAAATTATCGTCTACCTAACCTGCTCGTAATGTTGGACTGCAGGTTCAAAACCCGTCCTGTACACCTTTAACGCAGACCTTAAGCAGATTAGATGTATGTCTGTCCTAAGTTCATCTGGACCTCCGTGATAAGCCGTGGTGGGTGGGAGGTTTTCTTCAAGCACAGTTTGATATGTTTTCTTGAATAAGATGCTCTGCTCTTCGAGGCATTAATTGATTTGAAGACCATGCACTCTGAAAATCGAATGTCAAATACTCGTACAGTATGATTTGATTATCAGATAAATCATACTGCGAACCAGATCAAGGAAATCGATGTTTTTAGATTTATACAAGGATTAACGGTCTGGGTCAGCATACGCATCTCAGCCAGCATACCGTATCGGGCCACTATCGGCCCACCAGTGAAACGCCATTTGAATGGCAATTCACTGGTGGGCCGATAGCGGCACGCTTTTATACGCCAAATGATACGTTTTTTTCAAAGTGCTCTGAGGTCGCAACGGTTTTTGTAAGTGCGTTGTCTGTAGTTGGTAACATCGATATAATAATAGTATTGATATACATATTCCTTAAGGTATAGTGGGTTCTTGCAGAAAGCAGAATACCGCTATTGCAGCACCAAAGACAAGAATGCACCATTTACAAGAATTCTTGGTTATAATCCTTTTTCATTCTAATCGATTGCCCATACATATTTATACAATGAGCATGGACTTTTCATTTTTTTTATTTTAAGGGGTCATAGTTTGAAATTTCTTAATTTTAATAACTCGCTGCACTTTAAGGTTAATTTTAAAGTAGCAAACAGTGCATACCCTGATGAAATGCCGCATTGCGCGACATTTCATCTGGGTCCTCGCTGTTTCCTATAGTACCTGTTTACCAGTATCCAGAATGAACGGCATTAAATTGTACCAAAGACAATCGCACCAATGGCAATACCTCAAAGGCAATATCACCAAAGGCAATACCGCCAAAATCAATAGCATCAAAGGCAATAACACCAAAGATAATAGCACCAAATACTACAGCACAAAATACAATAGCACCAAAGACAAAAACACCAAAGGCAATAGCACCAAAGGCAATAACACCAAAGGCAATAGCACAAAAGACTATAGCACCAAAGGCAATAGCACCAAAGGCAATAGCGCAAAAATCAATAGCATCAAAGGCAATAGCACCAAGGGAAATAGCACCAAGTAAAATAACATCAAAGGCAATATCACCAATGGCAAAAACACAAAAGACTATAGCACCAAAGGCAATAGCACCAAAGACAATAACACAAAAGACTATAGCGGCAAAGGCAATAGCACCGAAGACAATAGCACCAAGGGCAATAGCACCAAAGGCAATAGCATCAAGTACAATAGCATCAAAGGCAATAGCACCAATGGCAAAAACAAAAAAGACTATAGCACCAAAGGCAATAGCACCAAAGGCAATAACACAAAAGACTATAGCGGCAAAGGCAATAGCACCGAAGACAATAGCACCAAGGGCAATAGCACCAAAGGCAATAGCACCAAGTACAAAAGCATCAAAGGCAATAGCACCAAAGGCAATAGCACAAAATACAGTAGCATCAATAGCAATATCACAAAAGGCAATGGCACCAAAGGCAATAGCACCAAAGGCAACAGCACAAAGGCAATGGCACAAAATACAGTAGCATCAAAGGCAATGGCATCAAAGGCAATATCACCAAAGGCAATGGCACCAAAGGCAATAGCATCAAAGGCAACAGCACCAAAGGCAATAGCACCAAAGGCAATATCACCAAAGGCAACAGCACCAAAGACAATAGCACCAAGGGCAATAGCACCAAAGGCAATAACACAAAAGACTATAGCGGCAAAGGCAATAGCACCGAAGACAATAGCACCAAGGGCAATAGCACCAAAGGCAATAGCACCAAGTACAAAAGCATCAAAGGCAATAGCACCAAAGGCAATAGCACAAAATACAGTAGCATCAATAGCAATATCACAAAAGGCAATGGCACCAAAGGCAATAGCACCAAAGGCAACAGCACCAAAGGCAATAGCACAAAATACAGTAGCATCAAAGGCAATGGCATCAAAGGCAATATCACCAAAGGCAATGGCACCAAAGGCAATAGCATCAAAGGCAATAGCACCAAAGGCAATAGCACCAAAGGCAAAATCACCAAAGGCAACAGCACCAAAGACAATAGCACCAAGGGCAATAGCACCAAAGGCAATAACACAAAAGACTATAGCGGCAAAGGCAATAGCACCGAAGACAATAGAACCAAGGGCAATAGCACCAAAGACAATAACACCAAAGGCAATATTACCAAAGGCAATAGCACCAAAGGCAATAGCACCAAAGGCAATATCACCAAATACAATCGCACCAAAGGCAATTTTACCAAAAGGCAATATCACCAAAGGCAATAGCACCAAAGGCAATATCACCAAAGGCAATAACACCAAAGGCAATAGCACCAAAGGCAATTTTACCAAAGGCAATATCACCAAAGGCAATTTTCCCAAAGGCAATAGCACCAAAGGCAATTTTACCAAAGGCAATATCATCAAAGGCAATATTACCAAAGGCAATGGCACCAAAGGCAATAGCACCAAAGGCAACAGCACCAAAGGCAATAATACAAAAGGCAATATCACCAAAGGCAACAGCACCGAAGACAATAGCACCAAGGGAAATAGCACCAAAGGCAATAGCACCAAGTACAATAGCATCAAAGGCAATAGCACCAAAGGCAATAGCACAAAATACAGTAGCATCAATAGCAATATCACCAAAGGCAATGGCACCAAAGGCAATAGCACCAAAGGCAACAGCACCAAAGGCAATAGCACAAAATACAGTAGCATCAAAGGCAATGGCATCAAAGGCAATATCACCTAAGGCAATGGCACCAAAGGCAATAGCATCAAAGGCAACAGCACCAAAGGCAATAGCACCAAAGGCAATATCACCAAAGGCAACAGCACCAAAGACAATAGCACCAAGGGCAATAGCACCAAAGGCAATAACACAAAAGACTATAGCGGCAAAGGCAATAGCACCGAAGACAATAGCACCAAGGGCAATAGCACCAAAGGCAATAGCACCAAAGGCAATAGCACCAAAGGCAATAGCACCAAAGGCAATATCACCAAATACAATCGCACCAAAGGCAATTTTACCAAAAGGCAATATCACCAAAGGCAATAGCACCAAAGGCAATATCACCAAAGGCAATTACACCAAAGGCAATAGCACCAAAGGCAATTTTACCAAAGGCAATATCACCAAAGGCAACAGCACCGAAGGCAATAATACAAAAGGCAATATCACCAAAAGCAACAGCACCGAAGACAATAGCACCAAGGGCAATAGCACCAAAGGCAATAACACAAAAGACTATAGCGGCAAAGGCAATAGCACCGAAGACAATAGCACCAAGGGCAATAGCACCAAAGACAATAACACCAAAGGCAATAGCAACAAAGGCAATAGCACCGAAGACAATAGCACCAAGGGCAATAGCACCAAAGGCAAGAGCACCAAAGGCAATAGCACAAAATACAGTAGCATCAAAGGCAATGTCATTAAAGGCAATATCACCAAAGGCAATAGCATCAAAGGCAATGGCATCAAAGGCAATATCACCAAAGGCAATGTCACCAAGGCAATAGCACCAAAGGCAATATCACCAAAGCCAATTACACCAAAGGCAATATCACCAAAGGCAATTACACCAAAGGCAATAGCACCAAATACAATAGCACCAAAGGCAATTTTACCAAAAGGCAATATCACCAAAGGCAATTTTACCAAAGGCAATATCACCAAAGGCAATTTTACCAAAGGCAATATCACCAAAGGCAATTTTACCAAAGGCAATAGCACCAAATACAATAGCACCAAAGGCAATTACACCAAAGGCAATAGCGCCAGTGACAATAGCACCAAAGGCAATTTTACCAAAGGCAATATCACCAAAGGCAATTACACCAAAGGTAATATCACCAAAGCCAATGGCACCAAAGGCAATAGCACCAAAGGCAATAGCACCAAAGCCAATGGCACCAAAGGCAATAGCACCAAAGCCAATTTTACCAAAAGGCAATATCACCAAAGGCAATTACATCAAAGGCAATTACACCAAAGGCAATAGCACCAGTGACAATAGCACCAACGGCATAGCACAAAAGGCAAAATTTTCACATTTGTGGAGTCGCTATCCAATAAAAGAAAACTGTGTCAAAGCATATAATGAGCAGATTATATGAGGCTACAGCCAAGCTCATTGCTTGTCGATTGTGTTGGCATTTTAATCGAGATTTATTTTTAACTCAAAAATAAATGAACCTGGCAAGGCATGTTGAAGCATCAAAGGAAAGATTAGGCTTTTATGTTCATTGAGAATTTCTTTAACCATAATTGCTGATTATTGGAATGATCTACCGGATAATTTTCTAACCCCAAACACAATATATACGGCGCTCTTTACATGTTCATAAAAAAGTTATTACAAATGTCATACTGTAAATTCAAAAAAAATCGCCAGGGGTTTTATTTTCGCGAAACTTCGCAAAACCCTCTTGAAATGGCGAAAACACTCTACCATTTACTGATGTAGGTAAATCATGCACCAGTCGCGAAATTTTACGTCGAAAACATATCTTTTAACGCTATTCGCGAAAATAAAATCCTCGAAAAAAATTGTGAATTTACAGTCTTCTGATTTAAGTTTCAACGTAAGCCTTGTGACCAACTACTTCAGAATAAAGTATTAAAAATAGTTGCATATTCCGGTCCAGCAGGACTGTTGACAGAAAGCTAAATACCACTTAACAATAAAAGCAAAGCAACCAGCTCTCTCATCCTCGTCAAGATGATTACAAAGCTAGAAAGGACGTTAAGTAATGCATACCAAAACATAGTCCAACACAGAACCACCACAAACAATGGGAGGTACATAAATAATACATCAACAACAACAGAACCACCGCCTTAGAACGGAGCCTGAGCCACCGGGGGGAGGGGGGGGGGGGCTTAAATGCATTTTACTGGCGCCAAATCTTCGCCCTAGATTCTGTTGTTGTTAATTTACAAAAAATGTTTAGCTGAAAAACCGAACTTTCATGCACTAGCCCATTTGATTAAGGGTTAAAGAAAAATACGATTGTTTAGTTTCATATGCTGCAACCGAGTTGCATTTACTTTCATTTCACTAGGTTTTATTTTTCTATGTTGTGGGTGTAATTTTCCCATTTTAAACGTTTGGAGCTCCCCTGCTACTTAATGGGATAACACACGGTATCTAGAGATTTCTGCAACAGGCTTGTTAAATCTCTATTATAAACTTAATCGTAACGATAGCAGCAATTGACTCGTAGGCGAACGTTTCTTTGATAACTTGCACAGGAAACATCGAGCCTACGTGTCTAATGATAATGCTATTTTGTTCGAAGCATTGCACAGCGTACACATTTCAAGACTGAATGATGCATGTTCAGAGAACTGATCAACCAGGCACAAAAAAAGCTTAGCCTAGTTGACTAAATGTAGCTTTTGGTGTGCCCCATTACCTACTTTTGAAGATTGTACCAAGGGCGGATCCAGAGGGAGGCAGCCCCACTCCTGGAAAATCACAATTGCTACAGGTTTCTATAGAAATAAGTATTAGGACCCCCATCCCTGGAAAAAGCTTGGAACCCCTTCCTTTGGAATAAGATAATTGGAACCCCTCTGTAAATAAGTTGCATGACTAAAATGGAAAGCCCTCGTGTACTATATGTATGCGACCTCGTGTACTATATGTATGCGACCAGGGAAGGCTTTGCGAATGTGTGCAATGACTTAGGCATCTTTAAACCACCCCTCATTTTCCTCCTCTGCACCGCGGCTATGGAATACTTTGCCAGAATCTGTTAAGAAATCAGCATCTCTTAAAGATTTTAAACGGTGTGTAAAAGAACATATTTGAAATATAGTTTTAAAGGTATTGCCACATGCATGTAACATATCAGATAAATATTTTATATTTTAAAATAATGTACAAGCAAAATTAGTGCTTTTATACCACAATCTTGTTTTATGCTCCCGTTCTCAATGTATTTTTTAACATTTGTATTTTAGGTAGTGCAAGTGTTTTATGTCCTTTTTATTGTTTTATATTGTATGTATTTGTATATATGTAAATATGTCTGGAGGACCACATGGTAGACTAGCTAATGTAGCTAAATGTGCAATCCTCTTAAAATAATGTATAAATAAAATAAAATAAATTAAATAAAAGAAAAAAAACGTTGTCAGACTTTATATCAGTAGGGCTTGGACCCCCCTGATAAAAAAATTCTGGATCCGCCCTCGTGTACTATATGTATGCGACCAGGGAAGGCTTTGCGAATGTGTGCAATGACTTAGGCATCTCTAAACCACCGTATTGGATGTTACCATTTTCATACGAGCATTATTAAATTGTAATGTATGGTGGGGTTCAGCTAATATTACAATGCAGGTAATATTACAATGCAGGTGTCACGTGTCTAGCTTGGCATATAACAACTGATGTTTTGTTTTGCTGAGCAGTTTATATGTTTAATCCACAGCAGAATCTAGGGCTAACATTTGCCTAGTAAAATATATTCAGCGGCTTCTACCTGTTCATGAGCGGATCTGGAAAACTCCGTCAGGGGGGTCCTTTTTTCAGTCATCGACGTAGTCCTGGGAGTGCCGTACGGACTCCCTCGAGAAGCAATTTGACCCTAGAAGCAATTGGACCTCTAGGGTCCAATTGCTTTTCGAGTGAGGTCCGTACCAGTGTTTCTAAGGAAACCTATTGGCGCTTGTGATTTTCCTGGGGGTCGGGGTCTGGGCCTCCTGTCACCCCCCCCCCTCAGGATCCATCCATGCTGTTCTAAGGCAGCTATTCTGCCGTTGTCAGAACATTGCTAGTCAGAGACGTCAAACGTTGTCAGTATATCGTGCAAAGAGAGTATTCTGATGGATAATCCAACACATATTGATACAGCAAGTATGGGATTGCCCATCAGGTACTCTAAGGGGTCACAGGTAGAATTTTCTAAATTATGCTGCATTTCATCCATGTCTTCACTGATTGCCAAAGTACTCGTTTAGGGGTTTTCAGTATACAAAGTGTTAATACGGGGGTTTAGGTTGTGTTTATGTTGCACACACTCTGATCAGACATCGTATTGTATTGTCTTGTATTTTCCTACGGAAATGTTTTGTTTTCATCAGCCATTATCACTAGAATTATCACCACTAACGCCGGGCTATGTATGAGTCATAAGACGATTATTTTTTTACGTTCTTGGAATCAATTTTCTTCATAATATAGTGATTGATATCACATCTCTGTATCACAATGCCATTGATCACTAGAACTCTGACAGACACACTTGAGCCGTGACATTAAATTTCCAACAATGTGGTATGTGCGACCAGCAAAGCCTCAGATCAGCCTGCGCATACGCACAGTCTGATCAGAGCATTTGCTAGTCGCTTGAATTTTCTATGACTCTTAGGCCACTGACTGAACATCATTTTGAGTTCATAAGCTTTAAAGGAGTCTGCACAGGCTTGTAAGAGTCTACACTTGTCAAAATGTCACATTGTTAGAAATCCCATGTCAAGGCTCACTTAGTTTCTGCTATTGGCCAGTGTCATCTGCTGATAGCATTTGCAAATAGTCAAGTTGAATCCAGATGACTGAGTCCGACAAAATATCGCGCCTGATCTTGATCAAAACTGTTGACACTCAGATGGTATTCTTAAAATATTTTCTTTAAAGTTATTTTTGAAAAAAAATCAGCATATGACAAAACAGCATTCAAACAGTTAATCAAAATTCTTCGAATTATGGTCGTACATTATTATTAATGTACGTCAATGCAAACATTATAGATTCCATTTACGATCGCAATGAATTTTAGTGTGTTTGGTTCAATCAGCAATGGCTAGGGTAAGCCTGCACCAGCCATCGTCTATCCATATTCTGTAATTTTCAAACGTCATTGAATATGTTTTAAATCATAGTTTGGACATTATGGTTTCCATTTTTGGAGATACCAGCCAAGGTGACAGTTTAGAAGATATATTGAAATAAGAACTATAAAGGGCAATAACTGTAAGAAGATTGGCCAGTTGACCGTAACTTTTGATTTCATATGAAGGTGCACATTATGGTTAACAAATATTGCATCTGCAGATATTGCTGACTACCCATTGCTGTATTTTCGAGATATTAGGAAACATCTGCAAATCTGCCCACGCACTGTCAACACAGCATTAAGACGTTTTACAGGCTAAGTATTATTGCTTTTAAATAGGTTGATGAACATAGAAACGCTGAGCTAACAAATGTGTCGTCCTTGGGATTCAGACCATAAAAAAGCAATCACAGTTAATTGACCACAGGCATCTCTGAAGATGCAACAGAATGGTTTAGTTTTACCATAATTGATATGAATGGCTTTCAGCAAATCATAATTCTAGCATATTAACTGTACATAACGACCAGTAGAATATGTCCTCAATCAGTATACTTTTACTATGTAGGACGAGTCCAACGCAGCATTACATTTAAATGTTGATTTTGTTGTGTTTTTGCCGGTTGTTTTTGCTGTTGTTTTTTATAAACATAACTAGACCGTTTTAAGTAATTGAGCCAGCGTAAGCCTTTTGGTACACATCGCACGGCCTCAGATAAACATGAACATACGACCTTGAAGTCACGTTGAACCCATCGCTGCTCGTATCACTAAGTAGATAACTAGACGAAGGATCAGGCCACAAATCTAGACACTAGCCTCGCTGCACACGAACTTTAAAGAATGACTTTTTGATAAGTACCATCACCACATGTGCTGCCCTACTCTTGCGAACATTTACAAGTTGCTCTACTCAAACAACAAGTGAGTATAAGCAGGAAATGCCACTATGACAGATCACAGACAACCCCATGGCACCATGAGGAATAGACACAAGAACATATACTACACATATATGAGCCGTGACATGTGATTTCCACCAATGTGGCATTTTGACTAGTGTAGACTCAGATGAGCCTGTGCAGCCTCCATATAAGCTTAGAAACCCCAAATGATGTTTAGTCAGTAGATCAACATTCATAAAATAGTCAAGCGACTAGCAAAGGCTCTGATCAGACTGTACGTATGAGCAGGCTGGTCTGAGACCTTGCTGGTCATACATACCACATTGTTGGAAATTCATGTCTCAGCTCATAAACAATAGTGCAATTACAGTAAAGCAACAATAAGTACAGTAAAACCCTCTCTTTTTGTGAGATGATTGCAAAACTAACTAGAATGCGCAGTCGATGGGTGCCATGGCAAATCCCCATGGTCAAGTTTTTACTCCACAGCACCCAAAGTCCCGACCCTGGGACATGACCCAGGCGACAGAATAAAAATTCCTTTGATATGTTTATATATTTTATTTGTGAGAACACTAAAAGTTTGGTATAAAATATTTAAAATTGACTTTGTAATTGAAATTTAATGATTTTGAAGGTCACCAGTTTGACCCTCGTGTGAAAAATTTTCTTGCATCCTGTTGGTCTCATCATCCTTATGACGACATGACCTAGATAGTTCACGCTAGTCTTAAACAATACGCATTTTGAAGGTTTTAACTTTAAACCATGTTGTTTAAGCCTACTTTAAACTGCTTCAAATCTATTAAGATGTTCTGTGTTCAATACTACCTTTGCTTCACCAAGTTCTTCTGGAGTTAAATTATCAGTGTCAATTTGAAAACCTAAATCCTCGAAAGAAGAAACATTGGACTTTGATTCCTGCTTATGTGATAAATCAGGAGTCCATGAATCAACAACACTGAGGCTTGTAAGGGAACAAAGAAGAGACCTAGGAGGTATTCGAACAGGACAAGCGGACAAATTACAAGCATGAACAGGAATCCTAGCTATATTGCTTGAAGATTTCAAAGAAACTACCCTAAGACAAATGGTCATGTTGCCTGACAATATGATATCTGTCTGTTCTGTTACAGCATTCTCTAAATCTGCAGTATTTCGAACTAGACCATGGACTGTTTTGGCAGGTTGTGGTCAAGGAAGAAGATAAGGAGAAAACTGCATTTATTGTTGGTAATCTAGGATTCTATGAGTGTAATCGCATGGCATTTGGATTAACCAATGCTCCAACAACATTTCAGCGTCTCATGGAACGCTGCATTGGAGAATTAGATTTGAAGGAGTGTTTGATCTTCTTGGATGATATTCTGGTTTATTCAGAATCTTGACAGAACATCTTAATAGATTGGAAGCAGTTTTAGTAGGATTAAACAACATGGTTAAAAGTTAAAACCTTCAAAATGCAAATTGTTTCAGACTAGCGTGAAATATCTAGGTCATGTCGTCAGTCACGAAGGAATAGAGACAGATGAAGATAAGATAAAGGCCTTAGGTTTTTAGGTTTTACAGGATACTATCGAAGATATGTGAAGGACTATGCCAGGATTGCTAAGCCATTGAATGACTTACTTGTTGAACATATAACACGGTTTTTCTTGATGTAAAAGCACCCATTAAGAACCAAGATCTCATAATGAACTGCCTAGAGACCAATCAATATGGCACCACTGCATAGGCCAGTTTCTGATACCAGATAAAATTAGAAAAGTCATCACTTCCAAACTATGATACATTACAGTCCGTTAAGATTGGTTTTATATTAGCAAACTTGGATTAAATATCATGTTCTGTGGTCATCTGAGTCATCTTTGTTTGCCAACGTACCTGTTTTCGGACTTTGAGAATTCAACTTGCAAATGTACTTTTATCCATAATTATTGACCAAATCTTCTGTTTGGTTGTTAAACGAAGATTGTTACTTGGGGTGTGGACCAACAATCAGGTCAAATTGATCAACTGTGGAGACTTTTTTAAAAAAAAAATGTAAACGCAGTCCAACAAAAGAAAATGGTTGATATACATCAAATTGCCTTCACGAAGCGTCAAAGAATTTTTTCATTATATTCTGCAAAAGAGTTAATGTAATCTAAAACCTACCATATACCCAGTAAACATCTAAAGGTGGGCCACTATCGACCCGCCAATGAAACGCCATCGCCATCGGAATGACGTTTTGTTGGTGGGCTGATGGGGGCCCAACACTGTATGCTGGCTTTGTACACGCTCAAATAAAAGAAGAATCAACAAACAGATCTGTGAAATGTGAGAAAACTTCTTCCTTTATTTGCCATCGCTCCTTTTGTTGAGCAAGTATGTTTGCTCCGTGTCTAACTAAGAAAATTACCATATCTGGACACGGCAAATTAATAATTTATCTGGAGTTTTCAATTTTGTCTAAGTGCAATAAATGCAAATGAGAAAGATTAAAACTATTGATTCTTCTTTCTTCCTTGATGAAGGTTATAATTATAACAAAGTGTGGTTGTCAGCAGAATTATAAACCTTTCAAATCGTAACGCCCCATCAGTACCCAATGCCAAGATTTAATAAAAGGACCTCTGACGGTGGTAATGGGAATCACAGTGTATCGCTGCCTACTATTTTGATAAAAATTAAAGTCAATCAAATGCTTCCATCTTCAAATATAAGCTCGCTGTTGGTCTCTATTTTATAATTTGGCATTTGATTTCCTATTTCCATAAATGTACGGCTTTATTTTGGGGCTAAAATGGTCACTTTTTGTATTATACATATAGGAAATAGAAATATATTTTTAAAACATCATTCCCCCCCGAGTCCCAGCTAATCCTTTTGCACGTAAGTGTGTTCTCATATTTTACATAATATATGCGAAAAGCTAGCTGGGACTCGGGGGGGAATGATATCCCACAGCCCAAAATGTGACTTCTGGGCGAGCCCAATCATTAGCATTTGGATTTTTGGTGTGCTCTCTTGAACAATTTTTTTTCCAGTATAATGAAATAATAAGTACAAGTAAGCTTCCTTTCCATAACCCATTAGTCATTAAATATTACAACGTTTTAGCATATTTTTCTTTAGATTATGAAAATTGTCCTTTTACTAAAATCAGTTGGAAGATTATTTTGCACATATACTGTCTCTATCTAATACACATAAACTACATGGCCATTGACTAGGTGTACTTTATGCATGGATGAATGGTTATAGTACATTGCTGCATAATATTGCACCAGGTAAATACATTGTCATCAAGGTTGAATATGGACTACAGTTGCACTTCAAAATATTTCTTAACAAATCAGATAGAAAAAACAACAACAAAAATAATCATTAAAATGCTCATGATTTTGGACTTAAAAATACTTTCACTGTGATTTGTAATCGAGGGTTGATGATATAATACCCTTACACGTGAAAATAATTGATTTCTAAATGTTTTGGTGAAGTCAAATTTTGCAACCCCTACCCCCTTTGGTAGCGTCTTCTGTTTAGTTGTAGGGATCTGCCTGTCTAATTATAACCTTAATCCGTTCCTAATACATCAAGCGCCCTATTCAAAAGAATACCAGCGATATCTTATGCCTAGGGAAAATTTGGGAAGCATCTGAAGAATAGGCAGATACCCTATCAAAGTGTCAGAGGTCCTTAGGATATACCTATTGTGGCCTCAGTTTTATAATGTTGCCCATGCAATGAGAAAACAATCTTGTCTTTTTTCGTTGTAAGCAAATATCCAAATTGCTGATCAGCAACTCTTAAAAGTAAACATATAACTATACTTGCTACATCCAAATATGGGTCTGGATGGGGGTGTCTGGTCTTCACTAATCATTAAACGTTTCACACATTATTCGCTCTCGTTAAAATGTATGCTTGATCATTAAAAAAAATTCCATTATTCTTTTAAAAAATGATATTTGATATTTGTATACTCCTATTGGATTTATTATTTATTCTTTTAAAACTTATCATTCAGTATTCATTATTTTTTTCTGCTATTCATTAAAAATAAAAAAAATAAAAATTCATATTTAGGACCTCATTATTCTCTCATTATTCATTTTTTGCCCTTTATTCTCTAATCATTATAAAATAAGGTCACTATTCACAAATCATTAAACCCCATCAAGACCCTTATTCTAGCCAGTCTGTCAGTCAGCTAAATGTCTCAGAGTAACCATGACTCAGGACTTCAAGTGGGATACTCACATACAGAATATATGTGACAAAACAAACCAAACCATGGGTTTCATGAGAAGAAATATCTCAACATAGGAGCCATGTCAATTAAACAGTATGCCTACTTCACCCTTGGTTGAATATGCTAGTACCGTATGGGAACCATATACACAAGCCAACGTACCAAAGCTAGAGATGGTCCAGCGGCGAGCGGCAAGGTATGTAATGAACAGGCAAAGAAACACCTCTAGTGTGAGTGACATGCTTCAGAGACTAAATTAAGGAAATATTGAACGCAGGAGAAAAGAAGCACACCTCTTAATGATGTCAAGATTGATAGGAGCTCTGTTGCCATCAGTAAAGAACATAGCCTTCAGCCAGCATGGAGCACGTAGACCACGAGGCTACAGCATCACAGAGCTTTCCAGATAACCCCCTGCAGAACAGACAAGAGGAAAATGTCCTTCTTTCCCAGAACAGTGAGCGACTGGAATGCCCTGGCTCCTGAAATTATGTACTCAGAAACACTTTAAGCCTTCAAGGCTTCAGTGTCTTCAATAGAGTACTAGATCAGCAGCCATTCTTGTAAATCTTAATTGTACATACAACTTTGTTTAACCGTTGGGAGAGTACAGACAGGATTGAACCCAATGTGAGAGGAATAGTTTGCCTGAGATTCAATTTATACGGTATGCAGAGGGAGATTCCTCCCCGACCCTCTGTTTGTCAGATGACGGGGAGACTAAAGTGAAAAACGTAAAAGAAACGGACTTACTAAACCATCACAGAATTTATGTTGATCAAACCAGCACAGACTTTATGAAAGTTATATCATAGAATTTATACTAGATAACTTAAAACCTTATCGCGTGGAATTGTTTCAAAGTGCTGCAACACCTATACTACCTAGCATAATCTTCAAAATGTTAGAGAATGCTAGTAAATGGCAGAAGCAGAAGTCTCTATTGCCCATTAGCAAGACGTGAGTCCTCCACAGTTGACAATCTCGAGGATAGATTTTATCTCAGCAAAGCCAACCGTTCTAGTATTTATATGTTGGGCACACTTGAGCACAATGTTGACGTTCCACATTTATTTCATGGGCCCGACGTTGGAAATCCACATCGGGTCAATGCTACTTTGTTTATGGGATTAACGTGGAACCCACATGATGGCGCCATATTGGGCCCAAATGTGATCAAATATCGATTCCACGTTATGACAATGTTTGCAAAGTATACTTTGTGTAATTTTATTTAACAATTCATTCGCATTTATATCAATAATTTTTAAACACTGTGCAACGTCTTCTTTGAAGATGATAAGTGTGCAAAGTGGCATGACTGTGTTACACTGCACATTACATGCATGTTTCTTTGTGATGTTTCCTTGGTGTTAACCAGTACTGAGCCAGGTGTTTGTTGTTTGGAGGGGGTGTATTTTATCTCCCAAAGGCTCACTGGCAGTGGCTCTGTGTTTAACGTCACAGGAGACGCGGCCTTAGTGTTGCAGTCAGCAGACTTGGAGCTGGGGATAGAACTAGGGACCCCTGGGTACCAGGCGAGTGATCTTTTATCTACTACACCACGGCGGCTATAACATGCTGTTTACAGGAAACATATTAAGTTAATAAAAATGTATATCATATAAACTTTCGACTGTAATAAGTACTTACTTGAAGAAAATATTATTCTTATAGGTGTTAATTTTTGATCACACATTTTTGAAAGATTGACAGTAAACCTACCTTCATGAATACAAGGCATTTCTTAAATGATTTTGAAATATATTGTGGGTGAAGCGTCAGTAAACCTACACTTTTGCTTACCAGGTAGAAAGTTCGTTTTACATGGAGCGCAGTGGCTAAGTGTTAAAGTGTTTTGGCATCAGTACGAACATGAGACCATTTTCACAACATTCTGGTATTTATAAACTAAGATAACAACTGCAGCCTCTGTTTATAACAATTAATGAGAAGAGTGAACGTAAGAGAGATAGATATCTCCACGCAGGGAGTTAAAATTTATCAAATATTGATAAATCTTGTCAGTCATGGAACTGACTGAATTATCACACTCAGAAAATCAATGAATCCAATAATGGCTTGCATTTCCTGGTCATACTTACTTGTTTTCTTAAATAAATATAAAGTAAAGAAGTTGTGTCAACAAGGTACCCACTGTGCATAGAATTGCAAACGGTATTTGAGACTGAATAATGATTAAGTAAGCACTTCGAAAAAGATAACAGAAGTTAATCTGTCGATAATGTCTTGACCATATTAAGATTATCATACCATTAAAAACAATGCCAATGTTTCAATAAGCTCTATTAAAATATTCGAGCAGTTGCTCCCATAAGGTACACATTGTCTACATAATTGCATAGTATTTGAGGCATAAATAACAATTCAAAAACTGTGACAAAATTTAAACTGAGGTTAATGTTCAAACTGCACGTAAATCCTTATACAATGAAGAAAACACCGATAAAGCATCAAAATTTTCTGTATAAAATTGAAGGAGGAGAAGCGCTGATGTAGTATCCAGGGCTTTGTGTCTACGGGCATACTGTCGGACATACGGATGTACACGAGACTGAACCCATTTACATTTACCCATGGTCTACTTCGACAAAAGCACGGTAGTTATTGTGCCATATTGTTGAGTTATGATGCTTATTTTCCATAAGCAATTGGTTTAATCAAGTGAAAAACTCTTGGGGAGTAAACGTTTTATTTATTGGTTCCATGATAAAACCATTGTAATCAATAAAAACTAATTGAAACAGGAAATTAATCTGTGTATGATAACACATATTTTTACCGCATAATAATTAATTAAAATTCACGAACACAGATATAAATTCGTGAATACTCGAACAGATATTTTTTTCTTCAAAAAAGTGCTATTGAGTTGGGGTTTTTTTTCCTCAAAATACTATATGTAGTCAGGGGCGAAAATAATTCCACAATCTCAACGCATTTCGTGTTTATAAGAAAATTTACTTTGCTTATTAATGTGCTTTTTAAGAAAAAAGGAAGATTTTCTGGACAATTTGGGGGCAATGTCGCCATTGACGTCAATGGAAAAGAAACATATTAAATTTTTGGTAAAAGATTAAACTATTGTATATGGATATTGCAAAGTCAAGACTGCATCTAAGTTGCACAGTTTGCACACCTATTATTCAACTCAACAACACGTGCAAAATAATTTTGATATCACACAATATGCATTTTAGTAAACATGAATTTGCATTAGAATCCATGGGGAATTGTTCCTTCAGTGTAGAATGATGTTTATCTCTTTACATCCCGCAATTCTCTAAATGTTACAGGTAAAACAATACAGCCTTGCAAACCTTATTTTAGCTCATGTACTAAAGATTTATTTCTTTTTCATGGATATTAAAATTAATGAGTCAAAAACATAAACATCAATTGAACCAACAGGTGGTCTCCCAATAGTTATTTATAAATAGTTACCCTGATTTTGTGGTGTCCTTCTTAGAGTTTTAACATAAACATCAATTGAAACAATAGGTGATCTCCCATTAGTTATTTATAAAAAGTTACCCTGGTTTTGTGGTATCCTTCTTAGAGTTTTTAACATAAACATCAATTGAAACAATAGGTGGTGGCCCAATAGTTATTTGTAAAAAGTTACTCTGGTTTTGTGGTGTCCTTCTTAGAGTTTTTAACATAAACATCAATTGAACCAATACACTGAAGGACTTTAAAAACGCAAAAATGGAAATTCATCATATTTCCTACCTTTTAATGTCTCAATTTTATTGAGATTTATCAAAAATGAACATCAATATGTCAGCATAACATGTTTAAATTTTATGTCAAAATAATAAATAATGTTAAAGCATTAGTCTATCAAATAGCAATACCCTATGATTTTTATGTTGCAATTTGAAATTTGTCTAGGAATTGGACACGACTTTAAGTTCTTGTGATAAGATATTTTTATTGAAAAATCAGAAAAAAGAATACCCTTGGAACCCTACTATTAGTCTGGCACTGACAGTAGCCAGCCGGAACGGATATCGTCTATGTAAATATCGTCGATACACAATCAACGTAAGTTGCCTCTTAACGCTGGTCGCCATTCATGGCTGACCAGACCTGTGTCCATCTTTAAGTGTCCTAGTAGCCTGGTAACGATCTCTGAGGCGTTGTATAGTTGGTGGATGGCAATAATGATATATGGCGACGTTAGAAACACGCAACCCATCTTTAACATTCCTATTGCGCCAGATCGTTCATGTTCATACAAACGTGGCATGAACTATACGGCTATAAAACTAAAGCTGCCTTGTTTTTTTTATACATGTATACTTACAAGCTACATGTGAAATGATAAAATAGTTTGCTTCATTGATTCGTGGGGACGACACGTGCCAAAATTAGTAAACCAGCGATGAGTAGCTGGTGGTAGCCAGTGTCTTTTAAAACACCAGCATTGGGTAAAGATAGAAGTAGAGTGTCGTTACCACCCGTTTTTATCTGTTAAAGAAGGCTAAAAATGTTCTGGGTGCAAAAAAAAGTAATCATTTTCATTTGTTTCGTTTTTAAAGTCCTTAAGTGTAGTACCTAGCAAATGCTATCCTGGTTTTACTCTTTGAAAAATAGCAATGCATCCACACATAGTTTGATCGAACAGGTACCCACTATAAAGACGTAAAATGAGGGGAGGGAGTAGAAAACGCAAGTTTTCACGGCTTCGTAAAAGATAAATCACTTTGAAACCTACTTCGATGCAAAGTATATATATGTTATTGCTGAACCAGGCCAATTCTAAAAAACATTAGGGCAATTTGTTTGAAATCATGTCAACTAGGGAAAATATATGCCTTATCGCTATAACTCCTTCGATATACAATAAAGCAACACGAACTGGCGGTGTTGTAAGCTTACCTGAGCATGATATGCTTAAAGAGTAGCATTTGTAATTGATCCACGTCTGGCGTCCGGCGTGCATATTTTTTAAACGACCATTGGCCCTAACATGGCCCTAAATAATTTCACACAAATGCTTCATGATGCCTTCTTTCAAAATTTCTAAAATGGTTCCGCTTAGCTGAACAAAATGTCCGCCACAGCTAAAATCTTTAAACGGAATCTCCTCCTGAATCACTGGTCCAAATTCAAAATAATTTCATCAAAATATTACTCATAAGGTCCTCCTCCAAAATTGCTCAAAGTGTCTACTTCACTAAACACAATGGCCACCAGAGCTAAAAATAGAAAAGCAAGTCTTTAAACAACACATCCACATCAATCGCTTGTTCGAATTCAAAAATATTCACACAACTGTTCTTCACAAGTCCCTCTCCTCAAACACCCGCTAAGTTGTATTAAATGACTGCAACAGCTTAAATAGAAAAAAATCTTTAAATGGCATCTCCTGAACGGTGTTCCTCATAATGCCCTCTACTAAAATTGCTCAAACGGTTCCAATCCGCTGAACGAAATTGCCTTCGCGGCTAAAAAATGAAACTCTTTCAAACGGTAACTGATCCATTGGTCAGGGTTCTAAAAATGATTCACAAATGTTTCTCATTGATCAAACCCACTACTAAAATCCAAATTCCATATATTGCCATCTAGAAAAGATGCTCAAATGGTACCATTAGGCTTATCAAATTTGCCTCCAGGGATAAAATGAATCAGATGAGCGATCCATTCACGTACATGAAATCTGGTGTTCCACAAGGCTCTATTCTAGGACCAGCTCTATTCTTATTATTCATCAATGATCTACCCCTCTCCATGAACTATTGCTACTCAGATTTCTTTGCAGATGACGCAACTCTCCACACCCATGATAACAAACCTGATAAAGTAGAAGAGAAAATACAATGTGGCGCAGATAATGCAAAGACTTGGAGTCGACAAAATGATATGCACATCAATTATGACAAAACGAATTCTATGATTTTAGGCAGAACAAATAAACAGAACGTACCTCAAGAGTTTGATATTAGAATAGACGACAAACACACCAAAAAGACGCATGACCATAAACTACTAGGCATACATATTGATGATAAACTTTCTTGGTCTTCCCATATAGGCCATTTATGTTCCTCAATTTCATCAAAGATATCTTTACTAAGACAGTTATCAAAATATGTTTCAACTGATGTTCAAAAAAAGTTTTATCAAGGATATATTTGGTCCTTACGGTGAAGGCCCCTAACATTGCGCACTTAAGCCTTATAACCTCCGTTGGATACAATAAGAAAGAAACAAAATTGAAAAGTGTGCACAGCCAAATAAAGTAATTATTATATGTTATTAACATAAAGTTCAAAATGAAAAATATTTTCCCGATCTCTAGCAACTTTGATTTGAAGTGCACAATCCCCCTGCTTTAGGACATTGAAAATAGTCCCCTAACATTGCGCACATTCTGCCAAATTTCAATAACTTCTCTTTGATGAATTGTTTTTACAAAATATACCAGGGAAAGTAGCACCAGGTTGTTTTGAACAATTTATTCCAACAAAAACTCGATTCAAAATAAATAATTTGAAGCTTGGGTCTTTTGGAATTTAGATTTGAAATTTTTTAACAACTTTTGCAAATTTTTGCCGAAATCCACACCTGCTCAGCAGTGAAAGCTTAAAGCGAATATGTTTTGCTGTTTTTCTCTTTCCAAAAGCAGCATGATACTAAATACCAAAAAAGATTTTATCTGATTAAATGTGGCATAGTCACTTGGTCTATTGCGCAATGTTAGGGGCCGCGCAATGTTAGAGGACATGACTGTAATTGATTATCGATCAGTGGTATGGAGGACTACCTCCGCATCAAACCTTGACAGAATATCTAAACTACAAAAAATGGCAGCACGAATAATATTACATGCAGATTTCAATACTCCGTCAGCGGAAATGTTCAAAGAATTAAGTTGGCTACCAATATTAAAACAATTAAAATACAACAGGGCCATCTTTACATACAAAGCCATGAACAATTTGACACCCCATCATATCAATGGTGCATTAGCTGTTCCAAGGTCTCGCCCTTCCTTGTTTAATAGGTCATATTCGTAAACAGAACCCAAACTGTGGAATCCGATTCCGATTCCAATTCGCAATGCATCATCTCTAACAAGTTTTAAAGACAGGATCAAATCTATAGTATAAATAGCTTGCTGTGATACTTCATGACTATATGAATAGTCCATTTCATTCTTAAAGCTGCATAGTCTGTAATTTTTGATCTTTTAATTTTAGAAATAATGTTTCTATTTTTCAAGAACACAGCAAAAAACTAAAATTCCGGTATAAATCTTACCAATTTCGCCAATCTTAACAAACTATCAGTATCAAAACAATAATTATTGGAGGGACGCCAACAATAGAAAACACACACCTATTTTATATGATAATTCACTTTTCCGTGCAGTTTCAGCTATAGTGAACAGATTTATTGTGAAAACATAACTTAATTCTACTTTTACAAATGGTTTGAAAAGAAAATATTTTTTTTTTCCCAAAAATGTTCATAGTTGCAGACTTAGCCTCTTTAACTTAATAATATTTAGTAGAATGCAAAGATTTAAATGTTGCAGATTTATACGCCCTTCCGCTGTTTGTTGCCTTTTTTTTACACCAAATGCACAACTCAGGCTCGGGCCCAGGCTAGTGTTGCACCCAAACTAGTTGTCTTTTTGCATCCGTCTGCTGAATCTGGGCGACTGAGCAGTGATTCTCCGTCGCCTGCGTTCAGAAGCTTGACACTCCTCTCGGATGCACGCTGATCATTTCATTAATGACTGTGCTTATGGTAGTATGGGTTTTATCATTTTTATATGTCATGTGAATGTGTTTTGTTTTGAGATTTTTGGTATATATGTTGCGTTTGTTACTGAGGGCCACATAGTAGAATAATTTTATATTAGCTAAATATAAAAATAATAATTATAAGCGAAAACTCAGATCACCTTGCACATTCACACAGTCTGATCAGTCTAAGCTTGGCGCTCTATAGGTAACTAAGGTCCCAATGATACTTCATACGGACAGTGAAGACTCAGACCAGACTGAGTGAATGCAGAGGTTAATCTGAGTCTTGGCAGGGCGGACATGCCAAGTTTGAACATTTTTCCGGGCTCATATGTGTCTGCCAATCACGAGCAGCTAAGCAAAGGTGCATGCGATCTTTGGTTTTGCGTCTTCTTGGTTCTACGATACATGGTAAAGCCTTGTTTTTTTACGTTGTTTTCTTTTATGGTTACAATACAAGTGGTGCCACCTTTAAACCCATTTACGTCGTATATCAGAATATCTTTCAATCCTTGCAAAAGTGTGTAGGATTCATATTATGTATATTTCGGGCGGTTATATACCATTAACGGTGATCAGACCAACTTGGTCATTGTTACCATATTGTTTTCCCTGGATCTTATGAAGCATTGAGAAAACTCTTATCGCCATGCAATGCAAATATTAGCGCCATAAAATGAAAATCGGCTGTGGCTGACTTCCTGTTTATTGAATATTGTGTTGCAATTTCGCAGACTAATTGAGATTCATTCAATTTTGTCTTATATGTGTGACAATATAATAAAGATAGGATTTGTTTCTTACCACCATCCAAAGGCAATTATGACGTATTGAAACCTTAAATGCGAAGTTGGTCTTGGAAAACATTTTTATCAGTCACCCCTAATATTAACTGAATTGTTTCAACATAACCTAATAAACGTTTCCTATCTCACGGCATGTTACCTTTATCAGGTCATGATGACGTTGCACTTTTTGAATGACGTCGCTAATGACGCTGAATCTACAAAAAAATACGTCATAAACGCTAGCTTGAAGAGTGTTCAACAATGGGTAAACTGATAAATAGAATACCAGGTTCGCGTCTTTTTATATCAAGTTTACCAGGCTCGGCTTTGAGAACGCATGTTGAATCGCTCGGCAAGCCTCGCGATGTCAACAAGCGTTCTCAAAGCCTTGCCTGGTAAACTTGATATCAAAAGACACTCACCTAGTATTCTCTATGTACAGTCACGCAATCCAGCATAACTGTTTGATATAAATGGACACTTTATGATTTTCGGAAGTAAAACAGACATTTGCATTCATTTGATGTTTTCCACTTTTTCAAAAAATGATAAACTTTAACGGTGTACAGCCCCGTGAAATGTATAAAATATGAAACCTGTGCAATTTTGCACAGGTTTCATATTTTGTTCATTTCCTGCGATTGTGCCGAATGTAACAGCTGGCAAATTTTCGCTTTTTAAACGTGTCTCAAGTTCAAAGGTATACTTTAACTCTTGCCTCCTTGGTATTTGTTCATGTTTATTTTAGTGAACTGCTGATAATTTTTCAAAATCAACTTTTTTTTGGAGATTTTTTTCAGGAATACCATCAGAGTGTCAAACAGTTTGGGTCCAAACTTTTTGCAAATGTTATCAGCAGACGACACTAGGCGGTAAGGAGTTGCAAGATGGCATATGTGCCAATCAAGTCAGGTCACTTCGGACATCAGGTAAATTCGGACAGCCACCTTGTTTGTTTCATATTTTGATTATTCGAATAAAAATAAATTAACTTAGAAAACAGTGAAAATCCTGATGAGACGGCTCATGTGAGCCCCCTCATCTAGATTTCCACTGTTTGCAAATGTATGTCCGAATTTACCTGATGTCCGAAGTATCCCGATTTTACCCTTATTGTTGAACGTAATGCCCATGTTTTATTGACAATGATCTACCGTTGGCGTGTGAAGTTGGTGGCTTGGCGCGATTTCGATAATCTAGTACCTCTTTGAATACTTGGTAACTTCTCATGATATTTTGTCGTCAACTTTTTCGAAAGTTTCGTTCAGGAATACCATCAGAGTGTCAAACAGTTTGGACCCAGATCAGGCCCGACAAGACGTCGGGCCTGATCTGGGTCCAAACTGTTTGCAAATGGTACATTCATCAGCAGGCGACAAAAGTCGCCGCTATCATAGAAAGAGTTTAAGTTGAGTTAATCAGCATGAAATCTCAACATCGATTTTCGATTTATAACATTTTAATTTTAGCTTGCCGATTTTAGAACTTTCAGAAAATTCTGTACTATTAAGAAATTGTAAATTGCGTTGTCAATTACAAATAATAGTCCCCATGACACTGCATTGTCGAAAACAAACTATAAACCAAACTCGTAGCACTTCTCTATTGATAATTCAGCCATTATTGCCTGTTATGTTTTTATTAGACAAAGAAAATATGAGCCTTGGTAGGCTACTTATGCTTTTTCGAGCGAAGAATGCTAAGGCGGGCCTTCGCAAATTCACAGACTCCCCAGAGCCTTCGCTGCTCGCATTATCAAAGTATGCATGTAGATGAAGGCTCAGACCAAATTTTAGATCTCTAGCCCCACTGTTTGCTTATTACAGAATAGTGTATCATCAGAGAACATTTGAAGAAAAATGAAAGATACTACCTTACAGCATTAACCCTTAATGCGCCAATCGCAACAAAAGTCGTCTGCTTTTCTCATCTGCTAAAATGTTTAAGAAGCCTCTATAGCAAAAAGTGTGGAACCAGATCAGACTGCTCCTATAGTCTGTTCTGGGTTCACGCTGTTTGCATCTATACTTAATTCGTTAGTTATGCTAGGCAATTATTTGCAGCAGACGACTTCAGCAGTCAACATTTTCAGATGCATTTTTTCTTGGCGCATGAAGGGTTAAGATGTTTATTTTCTTTTATTTCAGACTATACTAGTTGGAGACAGCGGCGTTGGAAAGACGTCACTTCTTGTCCAGTTTGATCAGGGGAAATTCCAAGCCGGCTCCTTCTCAGCAACAGTCGGTATAGGGTTTACGGTAGGACATATAAGCCATGGCATTGTTGTAGCATTAATAAACATCAACGGTCCATATCAGTGATGACCAGAGCCAAAAAACTACAATGCCTCCTGAGATTTAAGGGCGACGACCGTAGTTAAGGCTAAGAATTGCTTTTTAGGATACGAAAAATATTAGATCAAAAATGTTTCATGCATGATAATAGATCACAATGACATCTTTGACCGTATGTACCGCACTTCGAAATTTATAAAACAATTAAAATACCATGTTGATACATTATTACTTATCGAAGGTGGTCCTTAACTTTAAGGAGACATTGTACAATCAGGCCACGACCACTTAAAAATTAAGAGCGATTCTCTGTAAATATGGAGCAAAGTTTTTCACGCATAGTCTCAGATTTCAACGAAACTTTCTGTATTTGTTTGTTTTCACCCAAAATCAAATCATTCATGCTTAATTCTTTAATTTTTACTTCCGTTGCCATGGTAACTGAATCCGAAGTTTTTGACCAAAAAGTGCCCAAAAATCACTGAAAATAGACATAAATTGCACAGTTGCAACTTCTAGAATAAGTAAGTCTTGAACTTGTGACAACTTGTACTCCACAGTATTGCTTTATGTTAAGTCAAGGAGGGTCTGGTAATTAAATTTGGTATTTCTGTCTTGTAGCAATTGTATCAGAAAAGTGGGTGGGGTAACAAGGTACTCTGATTTGTCATTTTTTGACATTTTTGAACTCATTTTATTGCAAGCCGCGGTTACTCGGAATAATGTACATGCTTTAGTAAGACAAACCTAGATATGATATGTAATGAATTGGAAAAAAATGTTTGGGAAGTTACCGTCTTCTTATCGTAACCATGGCAACTATGATGCCACCGTCTCAAAAAGCCAAAATAGACAAATGCAGCTTATAAGGCGTTTTTGTATTGAATTACATGAAGACATCTGGCACAATCAACAATTAAATGTTGAAATAATACTTATATTTGGCTTTTGTGACAAATTAGTGGTGCAAGGCTCTAAAAGGGACCTGATAATAGCCCTTTTAGAGGTCTACATAGCGAAAAAAAGCTTTTTTTTAAATAAAAAAATGCAAAACTCATGTATAAGTAGTGTTGAAATTATATTAAAATATTTTCAAGTCATTGATCTTATAGCTAGCATTTTATAAAAAAAATATAGGGTGTTGTAGCAATATATGAAGTCCAAAAGGGGTTCAAAAGGGGGTAAATAAGGCGTCAAATTTTTTGACCAAATAGTGCCCGAAAATCAGAAAAATAGACATACATTGTGCTAATGCAACTTTTAGAATGAGAAACTTTTGACCTTGTGATTACTTGTACTTGGCAGTATTGCTCAATGTGAATACATGGAGTGTATGGTTTATAATTTTGGTAATTCTGTCATATAGCAATGGTTGCAAAAGTGTGGGTGGGGTAACAATGCACATAAATATGGTAGTTTTCGACATTTTTGAAACCATATTGTTGCAAGTCGGGGTTACTTGGAAAGGTTTGCACACTTTAGTAAGACCAAGCTAAATATGGTCTGTAATAAACTGAAAAAATATTTTGAAGAAGTTACCACCTTCTTATCGTTACTATGGCAACTCTGATGCCTCCGTCTCAAAAAGCCAAAATGGACAAATGCAGCTTATAAGGCGTTTTTGTATTGCAGAACATGAAGACATCTGACACAATCAACAATTAAATGTTGAATAATACTTTATTATTTTGCTTTTTGACAAATAAGTGGTGCAAGACTCTAAAAGGGACCTGATAATAGCCCTTTTAGAGGTCTCTGTAGGCAAAAAAAACCCACTAGTTTGTAAAAAAATGCCAAACTCATGTATAAGTAGCGTAGAAATTACATTAAAAATATTTTCAAGTAATTGATCTTATAGCTAGCTTTTTATGAAAAATTAATATAGGACGTTTTCTCAATTGAGGGGTCGAAAATGGGCTCAAAAGGGAGTAAATGAGGTGTCATTTTTTTTTACCAAATAATGCCCGAAAATCAGTAAAAATAGACATACATTGCGCAAATGCAACTTTTAGAATGAAAAATTTTGACCTTAGGCTAATTTGTACTAGGTAGTATTGGTCAATGTGTATACAAGGATGGTATGGTTAATAATTTTGGTAATTCTGTCATATAGCAATGTTGCAAAAAAGTGGGTGGGGTAGCAATATACTAAAATATGGCAAAAAATCAGTAAAAATAGGCATGATACTTTGCTCAAATGCAACTTTTAGAATGAACAAATTTGACCTCAGGTTAACTTGTACTGGGCAGTATTGCTCAATGTGAATACAAGGATGGTATGGTTAATAATTTTTGTAATTCTGTCACATAGCAATGTTGCAAAAAAGTGGGTGGGGTAACAATGTACTAAAATATGGCCCTTTTCGACATTTTTGAAAGCATATTGTTGCTAGTCTGGGTTACTTGGAAAGGTTTACAAACTTTAGTAAGACCAAGCTAAATATACGGACTTCAGACTCTATGATGGTTCTGACTTAAAGACTTATCTATTGATGAGATGGTAGAGGCCTGATGCTTTGGCTGTTTGTTGGGCCCACCGGGGTTTACCTGTTGGATTTCTTTTGCTCCGGTATTCAGTTTAATTTACTGTTGAGTCCTTATCCTTGCTTTATCTCCTTGTTATATCTTGTTTTATATGTTTTAGGAGATGATGCATTGATAAGTTAGGGGTCTTTCATGCAAACCAAATATCTATGTGTCTTGATCCACATCTGAATTAAGGGTGAGGTTGGCGCCGTTAAACCGGTTTAAGCCCTCCAGTAAAATATTTTACTGACCGTTCCAAGGCGGTACTTCTTTTGTGGATCTTTAATGTTTTTGTTCTGTCTTGTGTTTGCTATGTTTTGTGCGCGTCTGTTTATATGTGCTTTGTGGTCACCTGCTGGGAAAGGGCTGACCTCTTGGCTCTCGTTTGTGGTGTCTTCTGTGAGTTTATCACTTTCCCATTGGTATCCTGGGTCAGGTGTGGTACTTGATTGTATCGATTCCTGATCTTTGCACCATTACTTACTTTTAAAATGCATTGAAAAAATATTTTTAGGAAGTAACCATCTTCTTACCATAACCATGGCAACTATGATGCATCCATTTCAAAAAATCAAAATGGACAACAACAGTATGAAGGTCTTTTTTGTATTAAAAACATAAAAACATCTGACACAATAAAAAGTAAAATGTTAAAATGATACTCGCATGTTACTTTGTTGACAAATCAGTGGTGAGAGGCCCTAAAATGTACTTGATAATAGCCCCTTTAGAGCATTATATAGGCAAAATGCTAATTTTAATCTAAAATGCCTAACTTGTATATGTGTAGTATACAAATGTCATCAAAATATGTTTGGGGCATTGGACTAATAGCTAGCAGTTTAGAAAATAGACATGTGGGGTTGATTCAATCTAGGGTTCAGGAAAGGGCTCAAAAGGGGGTAAATGAGGTATATTTTATCAAAACACATGTTTTAGGACACTTGACTCAATTTCATTGTAAAAACCTGACTCCTACTGCTACATTTATCAAGTAAAGTAAGGAAAAACTTAGCCTTTTGACCAATTAAGTCCAAACAAATGTTAACAACCCAACGATAGGGGAAATTAGTGGACTTCTCAAATGTACCATAAGAAAAGCATATTTTTAGCATTTAGGTCAATGGAAAAGACGAAATTATTGACAAAAAATCAGGAAATTTTAGACATATAAACCCGAGATTAACGAATGAAGGTTAGACTTTTTTTTATGAAACTTCTCATTTTCTGTTAAAATATAAAATTAAAAGTCCCTATAGTACATGTATGTATATAAGGAGGTTATCTCAAAAGTAGTTTTTTTACTATGAAATCAGTACCTTTGATGCATTTCGTGTACCAGTAAGATTGACTTAACCAATATCTGTAATCATATACTGTATTAGTGAGGTTTTCATAATAATGGGAAAACTGCAGTATAGTGAGTAAAAGCTCAATAACTAGCTAAATTGGGTGAAAACTATTATGAACCATTACTATATCAAACTGTAGGTCAAAAGTTGTTTCTGCCACATTTTTATTTTTTCAAATATGAGTTAATGCCCTTAAATGCTCAAATTTACATAGAAAATGGGTCGAAAATCAAATTTTCTCATATAACTTGCTTACTGGGGATCGGATTTCAGTAAAAGTATACACAATATATTTGGTTTGGTAGATCTCTACATTTGTTAACTTAAATAATATCAAATTTTGCATAAACATGAGTTAGTGCCCTTGATTTTGCATTTTGAGGTGAAAAAATTATTAAAATATGCCCTATGAATGCATCAATGACCCCAAAATATTGAACAAATATTTAATAACCCATAATAATTTTTATATATTTGATGACTACTGCAATTGTCTTTATATATCAAAACAGAATTGTATGTTTGCAACTATTTGAGCCATTTTTTTTTATCTCTTTCATTGTGTCAGAGTAGATAATCGTGGAAAAAAGTGGGTGCGGTAACAATTTATATTTATTTCTTAAGATTAGCTTTCTTTTATTGGTCGATCTTCGCAAAACTAGTTTCTACACATACAGATAGCATCGAAGTATTGTTACAAAACCTTTGGTCTGTTGAAAGTAAGTTTATTCCTTGTTATCCAGTTAAAAAGTTACAAAATTGAAACTGTGCATTACAGGGGGTGTGGGTAGTAATAAAAAAAATATCTATTTTTTTAGACGGTGAAAATTACTCAAATTGCACACTGATTCACCTCACGTAATGATGTTTATGATATACAAGTTTAACGAAAATCTTGTTTTTTGAATGGCCTAAAATGTTTGAATATTTAGTTGTCAAACATAAAAATTGCAATAATTTTGACTATTCTTTTTAAAGAAAAAGTTGGTTATTAAATATACAATGGCTAGATTCACATCAATTAACCATACTAGTATTTCAAGTAAACTTAAGTTGTTATGAAACAATAAGTCACAATATGCCATAATCATCAGCTACCATATCGTAGACCTGTTTATCTCCTACTTCGGCCCTGAACATTTTTGGCGAAAAAGGGTGTAATATGCATGTCTTTGAATAAACGGTGACATTGATTTTTATTGTTTTTATAATTATTAATAAAATGAAACAGCAAATAACAGAAAAAGAGAAAATTTATTTTTCGGAATAAAAAATTGCGCGGGTGTCAGTAGTGACCTATAAAAAAGAGACCACAAAAGATTATTGAAGTGTAGCTTGGCGACACTCCAACCAGAGGTTTAGGAGATGTAATTAAAAGCAAATGTTGACTGACGACGAACATCCTAGGATCACAACAGTTCATTTTGAGCCCCTAAAAAGGGTTGTCTCAGAAATAGTATTTTCACTATAAAACCAATAGCACTGGTGGATTTTCGTGTAATTCTGAATACAATGTAGTTCGAGTCAGATTAACTCAACCAATAACTATAATTATGCATTATTATATTTGTGTTGGTTGGATTATAAAAGACTAAAAAGCTGTTTAAAGCTAAAAATGGCTCGTCTCAAATACTTAATAGGGATTTTTAATGTTTTGCTAGCTGGTCATAATCAAAGTTATTATACCTTCCTCATAGTTATAATTATTGTATGATATGAGAGAGCAGATTGCCACCTATTTATTCAAGACAGTGTGCAACCATGGTGAATTACTAATCTTATCTGATCAACAACAGCATGCATTAAGAAATGAAATCCCAATTTTGAGGTTGCATCGACTGAAGAAAACAGTTGCTCAGTTACTTGTTCCAGTTACTCTGTAAATAAAACAATACTGATACAAGCTTGACAATATAATATGTATATTTTTTTTATTAATTTTTCATACTGGAATCTTAAGACTTTCCCATAATTTTCGGTCTTTCTAGTACTTTTATAAGTATGATGATACGTTTTAGAATGAAAAGGGTTTGCAGAAAAGGTATTTATGGTATTAGCTGCATGGGGAACCAACTGTCATTTACCATTTAAACGCTAACATGTTCGATAATATGCAAAATAATGAGAAAAGTAAATCAATCAGGTTCTGCATGCATAAATGTATGTAAATAAGTCACACAGTGCACAAGAGTTTTTAACTTTTGTTTAACCATAGACTCAGTGTTAAGAGTAACTGATAGCTCCATATGTATTACAAATCAGCTAAAACAATTACAGGTACAAATGTACGCAAGTTCTGTAATGAAAGAGCTATGTTCAAGAATAACCAAAATTGCCCTGTTTTGAATATCCAAATATAAGCCAAAAACAACAACAACTACAAGTTTGAAAACCATTTTATGTTTGCTATGGCAACAGAAATAGAGTATGTGTTTTAATACAGATATTTTAGTATTCTATCAGTTTCATAGCATAAATCTGAGAAACTGTAATAAAAGATATATTTGCTTGTTGGTTTCATATATATTAATGACATATTGGAAAACACATTTATGAAGAAACAACAACATGTCACAAAAACTAACGTTGCCATGGCAACAAATATATCACATTGTCCAATAAACTCGCATACTATCCATATTTTTCTGTTTTAAAGCAATGGAATCAATTTTATTGGTAATTGGGTAGTTATTTAAATAGAGGGGGATTGGAATGGACAAACAGTTGTAAGTTTTCTATTTAAAACTCTGGACCTGGTAGAACGTATATCTAAATTTAAAGGGATTTTGATTGATTTTATGCCAAAATATTTGAAAGCTGTTGCCATGACAACCAAAAAACCAACAGCTGAACAAACATGAATGTGTTTGATTTTACTAAAATACATAAATTGTCATTATTTTTTTTACAAAATCTGAGAGACCATATGTTAAACACTTCTATAGGAGATTGCTGCATGATTAAAGAGAATTCGAGGGTCCTACTTACCCCACCCACTTCTCATGCAAGATAAGTATATTGTAGCAATTAAATAAGGCTACTGTATTAAATTATTTCCATCTATTAAAATGAAATTTGCGTTTTCTAACGCAAACCATATTAATTGTGATGACGATGGGCGATTTCGATACAAGTGAGGAGGCAAGTTTGGCTAACTTTTGGGTTTGAGGTTTTAACTAGTCTAAACACTAAAATTACATTCAAGGGCAGCTTTCCTATTGGCTATTTTATTGTTATTTGTAAGAAATGTGATTAAGTAATTATACAAAGAGATTTATAACAGATACTATCATTTCTTTTAACAATAAATTAATATCATTGTGCAATAAAGTCATTTTTCAGTTATCCTACAGTAAAGCTTTCGTTGCCATGGTTACGAACAGAATCTGATTACTTCTAAAACATGTTTTAATAAACAAAAAATAATTATCCTGCTCTAATATGTATTAGAATGCATATAAGTTTAAATGCATGATTTAGGTTGTTGACTGTGTTTAAAATGCCTAAAAGGCATGTTTTTCAGGTCCTACTAACCCCACCCACTTTTCCTTATAAATGAGTATGTTTAGATAATTTAATTTGAATGAATTAATCTTATTTATTTAATTTAAGTCTAAATTTTCAAAACATATCGCACATTGGTGATAAAAAAATAGCAATTTTGAGGGTATTGGAAGGGCAAATTAGCAAAATGTGTTGGTTTAATTTTGAAAATCATAATTTTTACCCCTTATGATGCCCCTAAAAGTCTAAAAATAGCTTATCTGCAGCAGACTTTAATGTCATATATAAGAGAGATGTATGAGTAATGAAAATATTTTATTTACAATAGACTATATCACTGTAATATAGCAATAAATGAATTCTTTATGCAATATTTATCTTTTTTGGTTTTTCTACAGGGAAACATTTGTTACCATGGTAACGACAAGAAGACGGTAACTTCCCAAACGTTTTCTTCCATATTATAAAATTTCATACCCTGTCCTATTTTATATTAACATGAATGTATGTGAAAGTAGCCGCGCAAAGTTGTCGTGTTTGTGCAAAAATGCCCCAAAAGCGCAATTTTCCGGTTCTGCTTACCCCACCCACTTTCAGTGAAAGATAAGTATATCTAAGCTTTTTCGTAAGGCTGCTACTATTAGCTAAATCGGTTATATTAAGTCTGTTTGTTCAAAATAATTCCATGTTTGCGATTGGTGAAAGCCAATTTTAGAGTAGTTTAATGGTAAAAATGTCATTTTTCATGTCATTTTTGCTTGTTTTTTGGCCCAAATCTTTGTATGCTGTTGCCATGGCAACGGAGGTTGAATTGAATGAACTAACACTTTATTTCTTGTTTTTACATGACCACTAACACTGTCAGCAAGTTTCATCAAAATCCGAGTCGGAGCGTGAAATGGTTCCTATATAACTCGCTCCATATTTACAGAGAATTGCTCTTAAGCAGCAGGTGGCACTTAATATGAAAAGCAAGTAAGCTTTGCTTATTGCTGACAGTCGATTCATATGAAAGTGTTATTAACATGATAAAGGAGCACGTCATAGATCTATGAGCCATGTCATGGGATTTCCAACAATGTGGTATATGCGACCAACAAAGGCTCAGATCAGCCTGCGATCAGATCCTTTGCTTGTCGCTTGAATATAATAGGACTCTTAGGCTACTGTCCGAACATCAATTGGAGATCCTAAGCTTAAAAGGAGGCTGCACAGGCTCGTCAGAGTCTGTACTTGTCAAAATGCCACCATGTTGTAAATCACATGTTGCGGCTCCTATATGTTTTCTGTTGCAGTTGTTAGTAGCACTTTAATTTATTTATTAGCTATTGTGATTGTACACCACTACGTTACCTCAACGTGACATACTGTCCTGCCAGCCAATAGTGACAGTGATGTCATGTTTTAATTACAACAAAGTTATTAATGACTTAGAGTCGATAGATCACGTGTGTCTTAATCCTATCCGTAGATTAGGATTAATACACAAATGATCTCTCGATTCAAGTTAGCTCAAGTGTAAGTGAACAGGTTAATGTTTTACTTAACAATTGTAAACAAAATAGTATGTCATTACAGGGATAATTTTCGGGGGAGATAGTGAGAGATTTGCTCATTTTTCTGCCGAAAATCTCATTGACATTGGCTTGATGGGAGAAAAATCTAACAGAAAAATGTAATTAAGCAAAGGACTTTGTTAAAATTTCTCGCTAAAAATTCGTAAATTCTTGTAAGTTTTGACTGAAGGGGAAATTTTCTCTCATGAAATTCTGAGCCAGAATTATCCCTTTCATTGTCACTTTTGGTTGGCACAACAGTAGTTCATGTAACATTAGCGATATTCACCTCAAACATTTTCTGTGGTTACTCATAAGAAGAGGCTCACAAGACGCTCCGAATGAGAACCCACATTAAAAAGATATTAGAAGTAAATTCTTAGACCCTAAAATTTACAGAAAAAGCAGGGTAAACGGTACATGCACAGTTACTCAGGCTATGTAAATCTTACAATTACAACAACTACAGGATTAACCAAATGCGACATCACCAAATAGCAAAGACCCAGAAGAAATGCCACAGAAAACAAAACGCCATATCTCTCCAAAGTCTGCATCATTTGCAACCATTAGTAAACTCCAATCAGCTTAACATCATTATGAAAAGTAGACCACACCAAAAGGACGAAAACGTTTCGGATGGAAGGTTCTGTTCGGCTAAAACTGCTAATTTCCGTTCATGCTTGTGGCGTCTGCTGAAAGCCGTTGCAAACATATTTTATCCGACAGACCGTCGGGCCTGATCTGGATCCAAATTGTTTGACATTCTGGTGGAAATCCTTATAAAGAATTGTTCGAAAAAATGTTTTGAAAAAAAAAATCAGCAGACGACACATACAAATACATTGTATGAAAGTTTCAAAGCATTGCCTGCTTTGGATGGCTAAGTAGTCAAGTGCGTCCATATACGACAGACCTTGAGAGGTTATCTTCCTTGTGTTGTTCTAAATCCATTTCAATGAATGAATGAGTTTAGGGCGTTGGACTGGTCCATTATTTAGTAAGAGATGTTGCAGCCAGAAGTTTTCAAATCATTTAAGCTGCTGAATAAAGTTTTTTGGTATGGCATCTCACCTGGGTCTTAATTGTTTACTTATGTTCCATTTATAGAGCGCTAGGATGCTAGTGTTGTCAGCCGATATTGTATTCAGTTTGGACCCAGATTAGGCCCGACGTTTGGTCGAACCCGACCTGTATCCAAACTATTTCACACGCTGGTGGTTCCTGAAAGAATTATTCCAAAAAGTTAATTTTGAAAAAAAAGATCAACAGACAATAAAATCGCAAGTCGTATTACCCAACATATAAAGAGTTATAACTGTGTATGTTCTTGCTAATTTTGATATTGTTAGAGTAAAACCTGTGTAAAACGACCTCTCAAAAAAGACAAAACAAGGGTCTTAAGAGGATATATCTTTCAAAAGCTCTTACTTGCATGAAAATTTTCCAGTATAAATTAAAAATGCTTTTTTATCAAGGAGACGGATACCTTCGGCCACATTGTTGTATAAACAATCTACACATCTCACAAAGATCACTTTACGCCCCAACATACAGCTTTTGAGCAATCCTCAGCAAGCTTATCAGTCTTTTCAGAGTCACTTCCTGGTTTGCTACCGTTTACAATTATTGTAACACGCTGGTCGACTTTTAGAAAAAAAACAGTTGCATGAACATGAACTACAATTATTCGACTACAATATTTAGAAGTATTTTTCGCCCAAATATACAAATTTCTGGTAGAAAAATATGTATTTACAATTTTCAGCTAATGAACTTGTCAAGGTCAAAATGAAAAATTGTAAATTATACCAGAAATACATAATGTTTGGGTCAAATTATTTCTAAATAATGTAGTCAGATAATTATAGTTCATGTTCATGCAGATGGGTTTCTTTAAACTTCACCCAGCGTGTTACAATATTGCAAACGGTATCATACCAGGGCATGCTGCCATTTGCTCAAAAGCTGTATGTTGGGGCGTAAAGTGATCTATGTGAGATGTATAAAGTGTTCATACAACAATGTGACCAGAGGTACCCGTCTCCTTGATAAAAAACAACAACATTTTTTGTTTATACAGGAAAAAAATCATGCAAGTAAGAGCTTTTGAAAGATATATCCCCTTAATGGTAACCGGTAGATAAATGGAGGTCGAAAGTATTACAGAATGCGCCATTCTTTTGGCCAGAATTAAGCGATAATCGGTCTTGAAAACCATTTTTGGTCTTTTTGACAGTGGTCGTTTTACACAGGTTTTACTGTATATGTTATGAGCGGTGTGTATAATGTCTTGAAATAGTGTTGATCATGATTTGTTATATTTCTAGAACCCCAAAGTAGTTAACATTAGTTTTCATTTTTTTGTGTTGATGTGGAGTCCTTCATGTATATGTGAACTACTGAAACCTTTGTTGATAATGTGCCGCCTACAAGTTTGGCTATACATATTGTACCCTTTTTTAAACAAATACAACATTATATCAAGTTAAAGATTGCATGCAGATGTTTCCCTGATGTTAAGTTTATAGAAGGGTCTTGGAAGAAAATGATCAGAAACTGACACCAAAATTTCATTCAGGGGGTGGGGGCATACCTTTTGGCCCATTTGCGATATGCTATTTTATATTTGGGCGTTTGGAAATAGTGTAGACTCAGTTGAAACGCCACAAAACGTTTGGCATCTCATCAAGTTTACACTGTCTGCCAATTACAAAACAAAAAAATGACCTAGTATGCATTGCGGAAAAGTTCATGACATGTTCGTATATGTATATTATATGGAATTCAAGCTTTACTGTATGTTGTGATTGCAACTTTCTTTTTGCCATAAAATGCTTGTTGTGTGCTTCGGTGAGAACGATCTGGAATAGCGTAATGTGCTCGAACACTCCAGTGACATCGCCTGACCGACAACAAAAGGTAAGTGAAATAGATGTTTAAGATTCAAAGAACCATCTAAAATTTACAACAGGCATATTTTCTAATATATGTTATTCTTAAGGCTGTGCATTACATGTGAATTATCTGCTGGCAACAGATGATTCACATGTAATACAAAGCCTTATTTCAAACAACAATAAATATGTCGTCTGCTGTGATCAGTAGGTCGATGCTTCCAGTGTTAACCTTTTCAAGGAGACGAAGGAAACGGATAAGCTTATGGAACTGCATCTTCGCAAGCCAAGGGTACTAACTCCACTTCGTTCCTTGCGTAAGGAACGAAGTGGAGTTAGTACCCTTGGCTTGCGAAGATGATGGAACTGATAAATAATTACCCTTTAGCATGTGCAACTGATAAACAGTGAGACGTAGGAAAAAGGTATAAGCTTATGAAACATATGAACCAAGTCTTCACGACGGTAACTGGTGTGTGTCCTATCATATCATGGCTCTAAAGGTAGGTTTGAGAATATTGGTTCCTGGTGATTTTACATGTAACTTGTTTGTAAGGGAAGCAACCACAAAGGCAAATTATGGTTTCTGTTCTGACAGATTCTTGGTCTTTAACCAATAAATAACTGCTGTTTACAGTTTGCGCTCGTATGCTAAAGTAATGGTGTCCTCATTAGATAGATAGATAGATAGATAGATAGATAGATAGATAGATAGATAGATAGATAGATAGATAGATAGATAGATAGATAGATAGATAGATAGATAGATGGATGGATGGATGGATGGATGGATGGATGGATGGATGGATGGATGGATGGATGGATGGATGGATGGATGGATGGATGGATGGATGGACAGACAGACAGACAGACAGACAGATCATGAACAAGTTTCGTGATATCATGTTAAAGTGCTAAGCGCTTAAGGTGCGGACTGAATATTTTATACTTTTTAATTGTCTCATCAAACACAACACAGCTGACTAGCCTCCGCTCCTTCATTTAGTTAAGATGTTCTTAGGTTTTTAGATGGCCAACATGACCTTTATGTCAAAAGGTCAACTATTTAAAATCAGTTTTTGGGGTTGTCTCCATCAAAAGATATATAATTATAGATTCTTTTACATTTTTCGATGTTCCTATTTGGCATAGTGTTCTTATAGTCAATATGAGCTTGGAATCAAAGGTCAAATGTTTTTTTGGATCTAACGTAAACTCCTCTTGCATTTACGGTTATTTGTGTTTAAACTTTGCATATAGTGTGTAGTTGACAACAAAAATTAGGAATCTCTGTCAAAGGTCCAGATCAAATATACTTAAAATCATTCTAATGGATAGCAACGCGAATTCTGCTTTCACTTTCTTCCCGATGGTGTTCATTGTTTGGCACAATGTTTGCTTATTGTGTGTCAATGACAACACAGGTTTGGGTTTGTGATATGACGTAAGATCAAATGACATAAAGTTAAGCATGTTTTAATTGTGTTGCTATTTTTTACCAGAATGTCTTTTTTTTAAATTATCTATTGTCATTAAAAGGTACAGTTATTCTACTATCCAAAAGTCAGTAATATAGAACTCTACAAGTCCTGATGACGTCATAGGAACGTGAGAACTGTAACTACTAAAACACTCCTGAAAACCAAAATGTTGGTTTTCTCCAAAATTCGGGAATGATTTTGATGACTGTCCGTCAACGTTTGCAGAAAATCAACGATGCTAAATCACACTGGCATAGGTGTATGGCTCAGACAATTTCGAATGGGTTTAAGTAATGACGAATTTTTGCCCTTTGAGACAAGGCTGCTTTTAGGATAATTGCTAGGAATCCTGTATCCTGTATCCTTTCGTCTGTAAATGCCACAACGATTCTTTTCACATCACCAATCAAAACTTTGCAGCAAATGGGGACAGATTAAACAGTCAAATAAAAAAATTATTGCATGAATCGCATTTCACTAGCTTATTTCATGACCAAATTTTTACAATTTCGTTTTCAAAATGCTCCTTACCAGATCGTATGACATGTCAAACTTTGCTGTAACAACTTAGAGGGAACATTGGTCTAAAAAGTCTGAAAAAACTGAGCCATTTCCCATCCGTTGTTTGTACACAGCATCGAATTTTTGCATTTTGCATACTGAGAGTTGACCCAGAAAACCCGTTCTTTTGAGTCAATGAATATGTTTCGGAATACTAGTCAAAATAAGTTTGGTAGACTAATGTAAAAACCATATTTTATAATTAGACCATCAGAATTTATTGTTTTTGGTCATTGGAAGTACAATATGCTTAACTAAATGTCAATAGTATATAATTTAAAATCTGTTTATTGGCTCATTATGTAAACTCCTCTTACATTTCTTGACGGAGGGTGTTCATATTTGGCGCAACGGTTGCAAATGGTATGTAAATGACAACAAATGTTAAGGATTTCTGATATGATCTTGAAATCAACCGCCAAGGTTAAATATACTTAAAATATACTGAACAAAAGTGAAAACGCTACACCTGAATTGTTTGCCATCTATATACAATATTATGCAAACCAAGAATGCAATTGAAAGTGCATGTTAATGTTCAAATACTGTGTAATACATAAAAGTTAAAGTTTTACGGATGTTGTCACGAGGAAACACATGAAAGCCATTTAAATGTGACAGGGGTCCATTTTTTCAGGTTGCCAATTTGAACGGAAATCTAACACAATTTAGGCCCTCAGAAATCCACTACCTACGAGATCCGACTGCACGAAATGGTAGTCTAGACATGTGACAACCAGAAATGTGAAGGACTTATCTCAAGTGTGTTTTTATCGTTTAGAAAAGCAATCTTAAAATGCGGATTTTCACTTAAATTGCCAAGTTTAAAAATTTAACACTGAAATCTCATTAGGAAAATCAATGTGTTGTTGCATCTTAGTATGAGGATATTATTAGTCGAGAAATGGTAGAAACAATGTACTGAGAGGTCTACCTGATTTGGCAAAAGAAAATTATCGAAAATCGTAATAAATCGAAGATTACCAAACATTTAATATTCCCTATTTGTTTTTGTCAAAGGGAGATAATTTTCAATATTTTACAAATTCGCTAAATTTGAAATTGATTTCTGAGCTTGTTTTAAGTGATTAAGCAGTTTTCTTGTGTTTTTATGCAACACAATTAAGACCATTTTTGATAAGCATAACAATTTTAATTTGCGCATGCGCAATAGCAAAATTCAGTGAATGAAGCTTTAAACACTAAAAAGAGCATAACTCATACATCAAACGAGACAAATTGGTGGAGTTTCGACGAATCGTTTGCTGGATGTCTTGGCAACATTAGTAAGCTTTAGTAAATACTTTTTGTCAAATACTTTCTCATAAAATATAGATAATTGGACTGTAGCGGTTTCACTTTTGTTCAGTATATATCTGTATGGCTCGAATTACAATTTAGTTTTACAATTTTCGATGGAGGTGGTTAACATTTTGTGCAATGATTGCCTACGGCGGGTCTATGATAACGAATGATTCAGATCGCCACAATATATTATATATATATATGAAATCAGGGTGATTACAATGCCACCTCCTTTTGACGGAGGATATTCTTATATGACGCAATGCTGCCTGTGGTGTGTAAACGACAAGGAAGCTTTTGGATTCCAGGTATGACGTTTGAGTAAGATTTCAAGGTTAAACTGCTTGAATTCTGGTTGTTTGGCGTATAACGCAAATATCTCTTACATGTTTTAGGTAGGTAGATCATATTGTGCACACTGGTTACCTGAGTTGCGTGGATGTCACAATGGTTTTTGATTGCTGATATGATCTTTGATTCAAAGTTCAAGGTCAAAATACTTAAAATATGTCTATATGGATTGTAACACTAAAATTTTAGAATATAAATGGCTTATATTTGGGGGCACTGATTATCCAATTAATTTGTCCCCTCAAGAACAAATTATATGGTGTTTATTGTGGTTAGGATACACACATAGTTTTAAGCCCATAGTAATGGGGAGTATTGAAGCCTCTTGTCGAGCACATGTTACCCTATAGTAATAATATGTAATTGAAGGTTTCATCCCTAAATATTAGCAGCCACATACAATAGGTTCAAAACCATTCACCAGAGCTTATTTATATGGAAGTAACAATACAAAGAAAGGAGGTAAAGCCAAAATATGAACACAGGTATTCACTTTCAGATTCAGTTCTAAGAAGTACGATAGTGTTGTGGTTTTGGTATGTAAATGATATCAAAGCACTGAGAGTACTGATGGAAACGATGTCTTGTGATTTTAGTTCTTGTAGGCTAAGCAGAGTGCATTTTTGTAGATGATATTTTAGGAATATTTGAATTTGTATATTGTATATTTTTCTGACCAATGATGAAGGAAAAGTTTGATATGATTTCTATTTTTAGTTTTTAGTTTTAGCATAACAGAATTTTGAAGGGGCATGCGACAAAATATCAATCTTATCATTTCAAACATGGGCTGGTATGTCTTTAACCCCTATTTCACTTTTAAGCTGTGGTGGCCATTTTGTTATGTGGGATCAAAAATAGTAAGTGAGTATGATCAGGAAATACCACAATCACAAACCGCAGACAACCCCGTGGTACCGGGAGGAAGAGCTGCTCAATCATCACAAGACACAAGGAAGACAAATTAAGCAAAGCAACCAGCTCTCTCTCCCTTCCCCATCAAGATGATTATAATACTAGAATGGACATAAAATAACGTACAACAAAACATAGAACAATTACAGACTCCCACAATGGGAGTAACAATAAACAAAAAGTCAACAACAACAGAACCACCGCCTTAGAACGGACAGCAGTCTAAGCCACCGGGGGGCTTAAATGCATTTTACTGGTACCAAACCTTTTGCCCATATTTAGCAGAGGGCATTATGCCGAATACATCACTGAAATTATTTTAAGAGTTTGGATTACTGGTTAAGAAGTTTAGATTTCTTTTTAGATTTTCCATTCGGTTCATTGTTGCCCTAGCTATTTTGAGGGTAATGCGATGAATTATTGCAAACAGGAAACAATGGTTAAGGAAAGGTGGTTTTAGCCATTTCCTTTTGCCTAGCTCTTGATAACATTTTGTTCAGTGGAGCAAACCGTTAACATTTTGCTAACATAGACTTGCATTATAATTGCTTAAAAATTCTAACAAGGGCAATAACTAAAGTTTTAAGGGTCGATTTTGACGAAACTTATAGAATATCAGAGGACTTTATACTTATTGTGTACCAAATATATATCAAATCTGACCAGTAGTTCTGAGATGTAGATGGACAAAAATGCGACGGACGGACGACGCCAAAACTATATCCCTCCAACTTTGTCAGGGATTATTAGATATCAGCATAGCTAGATACCTAAAAGCTTTTAATATGTTATGTGTTCTGATAATTTTTATCATCTGGTAAAATATCTTGTTTGAGTTTACGTTAATTTCTCTGTCAAATGTCTCAAATGTGTTCCAAAATGTTCGCTTTTCCATTTTTTAGCCCATTTTGATGTCCGTTTTTGGTAACCATAGCAAAGATAAACGTCAATTTAAAAGTTTTACTTTTAAACTTGGTATATTGTTCTAATAAACCAATAAGAACAAAATGGTGAAAAGCATTTTTTAGCCCATATGTGGGCCAAAATAGCACCCCCCTGAAGCAAAAAACTCTTTGGCAATATTAACTGTGTATATCTGGCATATACTTTAGATATAAAAAGAAGATTTATAGATGGTAAACTTAGGTTTCATTAAGAACATTGACAATAAAAAGTAAAAAAAAAAGCAATTAAAAATAAAAAAGAGCAAAAAAAGAGCCATGACATGTGATTTCCAAAAATGTGGCATTTTGACAAGTGTAAACTTAAGCGTTGCATCGATGATCAATTATAATCACCAATTATAATCGATGATCAATCAAAACTTCGTTTGATTGTGTTTTTGGTAATTATCGATGATAATTGAAAAAACATCACACTTGATCCAATTTTAAGCTCCTATTCTAAATATGCAACTTTGCTACAAGGAATAGCAGTTAAATGGAGAGTTAAATGGAGTTTGCTGTCAGGACCAGTTGTGGTATTGGCTACTAGCACAAAGGCTCTGATCAGACTTGACCCGAACCTTTGCCGGTCACAGGAAATCTCATGTCACCTAATTCCTTGAATTATACCCAAATCAGCATTTGTAATTTGTAATATTCTTACAACCACCAGGTTGAGTTTTGTTCATAATGGCACAGAGTATGCTCAAATAGCAAAGGTACAAGCAACAGCAAATTGTAAATTTGCAAGCAATTTGTTGACAAAATTTTTAAACAATATAATATCTGGTTTCAGCGACTATTTAGACTTCTTACAGATCAAACATAATATGGAGTTTGTCAAAAAGCAAATAAAGCATTTTCACATGCTTCTGCAAAATATACTGTTTGGTTTTTTGTTTGATTTGATTCTTTACGTCCCATCAACAATCTTTCAGTTATAAAGGGACAGGTCTTCCTGGGTTGAAACCAGTACTAAGCTAGGATAAATGTGTCTTGCGCAAGGACACAGTGCAGTGACGCTGCTGAGGCTCGAGTCTGGGCCCCTTCATCTCGAGTCAAGCACTCTACCACTGAGCCACTGCATATACATATCTTTAACAAACATGCACTTTGTATGTAAAAAATTAACTCATTGTGCTACCAATGTTTATTTTAGGACACAAGGCTGTGACTCTCGGTGGGTGAAATTATTCTGGACTTCAAAACTATATGCAATGACACAATGACAATACATGCGTTACCTCAGACCTACATACAATGACTAGAAACATGTATACAATCTATACATAAACTCAACTATCGTATGGCAGTACTGTTATTCAGTATATAACATCATGTTATACAAAGTAGATCTTGCACAAAAGATTATTGCATAGAGTTTAATATCAAGTTTGTGCAAATGTGAATAAAGCATTTTCACACATTTCCTTTACTTGGCATATGCAAAATATACTTATCTATAATGAACATACACTTTGCTGAGAAAAATTCTAATCCATGTGCTACCAATGGTTATCTTAGGACACAATGATGTGACGCTTGATGGGTGCAATTATCTACTTCAGAACTATATGCAAAGACACATTGACTATACATTATTTTAGACCTATATGAAATGACTAGAAACATTCATACAATCTATACATAAATTTAACTATCATATGACATTACTGTTATTCAGTAGATAACATTATGTCATACATAGTGGCTCTTACAGAAGTGATCATTTCATGAGAAATTTTAAAAAAAAGTTATTGCTTTACTTCAAAGAGTGTTTAAGAGTGTTTAGAGTCAAAGAGACTCTATGATGGTTCCGACTTAAAGACTTATCTATTGATGAGATGATAGGGGCCTGATACTTTGGCTGTTTGTCGGGCCCACTGGGGTTTACCTGTTGGATTTCTTTTGCTCCAGTATTCAGTTTTATTTACTGTTGAGTCCTTATCTTTGCTTTATCTCCTTGTTATATTTTGATTTATATGTTTTAGGAGATGATGCATTGATAAGTTAGGGGTCTTTCATGCAAACCAAATATCTATGTGTCTTGATTCACATCTGAATTAAGGGTGAGGTCGGCGCCGTTAAACCGGTTTAAGCCCTCCAGTAAAATATTTTACTGACCGTTCCAAGGCGGTACTTCTTTTGTGGATCTTTTGTTTTTTGTTCTGTCTTGTGTTTGCTATGGTTTTGTGCGCATCTGTTTATATGTGCTTTGCGGTCACCTGCTGGGAAAGGACTGACCTCTTGGCTCTCGTTTGTGGTGTCTTACTGTGAGTTTGTCACTCTCCCATTGGTATCCTGGGTCAGGTGTGGTACTTGATTGTATTGATTCCTGATCTTTGCACCCTTACTTACTTTTATTCCAATTGTGTTTCTTGTCACCAAAGAGTTATTTAACTTCTGGCTATGACATTATTTTTTGACATGACATGATTTGTTTGTTTGATTTGATTCTTTACGTCCCATCAACAATATTTCAGTTAAACAGGGACGGGTCTTCCTTGGTTGAACCAACACTAAGCTAGGATAAATGCGTCTTGCTCAAGGACCACGACGCAGTGACGCCGGTGAATCTTGAACCCTCAGTCTCGAGTCAAGCACTCTACCACTGAGCCTCTGCGCTCCCTTTTTGACATGATATATTCCACTGAATAACAGTAACATCAAATGAAAAAATAATGTTATGGCCACAGGTTGCATAATTTTGATACAAAGAAGTTATGTTAATAACAAAGTAAATTTTCTTTGAAATAAACCAGCTTTGGAGGTGTTAATTTCGCAATAGTTCATATGATGAGAGAATCTTCCATTTGTGCCCATTTCAAATCATTTTTTTTAACTAACCTAAGGCTGTCTAAACTGATTGACTTAAGCTTTAAGTATTTGGTCAACATTATTCAGTCTAGTCAGACTCCTCCCACAGAGGAAAGCAAAGAAAAGAATATACTTCCTGGCCCCCATCCCTCAACAAAGTTTGACAAGTAAATTTAATCCTGCCAACAATAAAGGAACCATCTCTCAGAAACCTTCAGCAGAAAATAAAATGTCCCACTCTACCACCTTGTTATGAAATGATAACTTGTGTAAGACCCTCTATAAAATACACAGAACAAATCAGAACGAATGGAATAAGAGACCCTATTTCTGCTTGTTGAAGTACCATCAGCATATCAAAGAACAAACATAAGAGTCCCTGTCAAGGCTAGTCACCAAGTCATTTTCTATTTCATCCTTGCTGGGAATCTATCTTAATATATTATCCCAAGGAATCCTAGTTATAGTTGGATTTTATAATACGGTAAATCTTGTATTAGTTCGTACACTCGAATAGTTCGTTAAATGGCATTTATTAGTTCGTACACTAGTCATTTTTTATATGCAATTCTATTAGTTCGTACACAACGTTTTTTCCTTCATTGGTGCTTGTTTTTAATCAGCGTGGCTGTCTACGATATGTTCCTGTTAACTTTCGCGTGCTTACACCAAACAGACCTTTTCGTCTGTCAATCTAACGACTTCGGTCGCTAACGTAAATCCAGCATTGACGTCGCATGTTAATAACATTAAAATTTGTTTTCTGAAAATCGAGCGAATGCTAATTTACACGCCCTATGTCGCCGATGCGTCGGAGATATATTCTGTACGGTCATTACAAAAAGTGTCCTTAGAATAATGGATAGTTACATTTTACTTCTGTGTCATATATCTTTTATAATCGGACACCCAAGCCGCGTGCGACCCGGAAAGCATTTTAATACTTGTGCAGCTCGGACCCGACACGAAATCAACTTGCGCGGTGCCTCATATAAACTGGTACCAGAATATTTCGTAAATAGCCTGCTGGTACTTATGACAAGGCCCAGGATAGCATGTGCGTTTGCGCAATCTCATCAGGGTCCCGCTGCTCACTAACATAAAGTTTGAAGTGGATGAAGACTCAGCATGCTCAGATCAAATCAAATTCTAGATATCTACGTACGTTTTGTTTTATATAGTTGAATATCAATTTCGGTTTTCTGAGCGTAAATAACTCAATAAATGTAGTAATAACGGCTTTTCCTAGGTTCAAACGAATGGAACATTTTAACAAATTGTTGAGCCGATCGTGGCGTGTCTTGCCGTCCTCATGAAACTACATACGGAAGGTCCTGAGAGTTCATGATTACCGAGATAGTGTACGCACAGACGCACAAACCGAGTATAATTTGATTGTATCATGATTCTAGGTCTTGATTAATGGCATTTCCATGAAATAAGCCAGTTCATGAGATTATGGTACCTATCGCATATGCGAGCAGCGAAGGCTCAGACGAGCCTGTGCATCTGCGGAAAATCGTCAGCGCCTACAGGCTTAACTGCGAGCATAGAAGGAATGTAGATGAAGGTACGTTCACTAATTTTAGGATAATAGCCCCACTAGGTGGCTGTGAATTTGAAAACAGGAAGAATTCGCTTTATTTTAACCACCACACATCTATTGATGTATGTATCCCGACTTTCAATTGATTAGTTTTCATGAACAGTCAGACCGTGTGTCTTTTTGGAAGGAAAAGTCTTCCAATATGGATGGATTTTCCTTCCATTTAGTTTTTTACAGAAAATTGGAAGGTCTTCATAACATCCATCTTAATGAAAACAGCAAAAGACCTTGAGATCATCCGCGATGACATACATATCAGAATTTGCAAACATCCTTACCACACGTCCGTAGATGTTTTACCCCGACTTTGTTGTATGAGACCAACAAAGTCGCAGATCAGCCTGGGTACCGCACATTCTTATCTGCGCCTTTGTTATGAATACAAACATTAAACATTTTGTCGGGCATGGTCTGGGTCAAACCTGTCTGCTAATAATATCAGCCGCAGACATGAAGATCAAATCCGCCGCTTTCATGCCACGTGCTGTTTTAAGAGTTGGGTAATTGGCGCATAAAAGCGGACTTCGCACATAAAGCATAATTGCTCAGCTGCATGCGCGGATCCAGAAAGGGGTCCAACTTTGACAACTTTTTTTAATTGATGATGGGAGTGAGGATCATCATTGGCCCGCCAGCGAAACACCATTTAAATGGCGTTTCGCTGGCGTGCCGCTGATGGCCCAACATCGAATGCTGGCTTGGTAGCTTTGTGATTTTAAAGGGAACCGGACCAGTATGCTAAGAAACCCTATTTTTCAGGGGTGGGGTCTGTCCCCCTCTGGATCCGCCCATGAGCTATCTGGCATGAAAAGACAATTTCTGTAAACTCATCACTTTCGCTCATTGTGATCGCGTACACGTTCGCAAACATGTAATATAAATTGTTTTGGATCTCGGAAATTTACTTTACAAATTCAAACTATCAATGCCCCACAATTTTATCAAATGGCGAGCGACAGCCAGAACTCCTTTTTTTAAATTTCCAGTGGGTGCATAAAAGGCCTCGATACACCGTCACAAAACCGAAAAATCGCACCGGAAATTCACTTTTTTTCTTAACGACGTGAAGAGCATTAGACGCTAGTAGGCAAAGATGAGCCTGTGCATCCAACACTGTTGACTTTACGGTAGTATCATGCGCGGATCCAGGAATTTTTGTCATGGGGGGGGGGGGGTAGGGGGCTCCAGGCTCAACTGACAGAGAAAAAACACTCTGATAACGTTTTCTTAGGCATCAGCCTTTTACAATTTTACAGAGGGGTCCAATAATTTATTTTAAGGAAAACTATAATTTTTAAGGTTCCAGAGGGGGTCTATCATTTTTCAGGGGAGGGGGGTCCAAATTTTTCCAGGGGGTGTGGGGTCCAAATGCTAATTTCAATTGAAACCTATAAAATTTGTGACTTTCCAGGTGTCTGGGCCCCCCATACCCCTCTGGATCCGCGTATGCGTATGATAGATCCACTTGCGATATCCAAATTTTCAAGTCAACAGTAAAGCCAATCCCGAAGGACAGGTTTTTTTTCATGCAATTGTTCATTTTCCATTCCCGGAGCATCTAGTGACACCTCAAATTGTGATGAGGTATATGATTCTGCAATATGTTAGTGGAAAACAAATGTTGAGACCTCGGACCCTGGTCCGAGTTGAGACACAGTGATTATCGCGACTTTTAGTCAACTATTGATGGTTTCAGTCTTTCATTATGTATATAAGCCTAGGCCTTGATTTCTGGCATCAGTTTTAGAAAAACGGGCTGTCCAATGTTGTCAAATAACGTTCATGCTAGATACATTACCATAACATACCATGCATAAGCTGGGTGCTTAAGATCAAGCAACATACTCGCTGGAAGAATGTGTTTAATGGTAAAAAAAATACAGTTCAAACGTTAATAATCAGATCTTAGAACAAATCTACATGGATATGCTCGAGAAGCTCAAAATGGAAGCATGCAGTGTGCAAGAACACATACAATAATATGGCTAAACAACCGGCAGCTTTTTTGAAAAGCTAATACTTGTGTAAATCGACTCGATGATGATATTGTTGCGCGAAACGAAAAGAAAGTTAAGGTGTATTTATTTTATTATTATTATTCGTTTCTGTCTATCGACAGTGTCTTTTCATGCAATTGACTTAATTTCAAACGCCACTGCTATCATTCTGTCCATAAAAACTTATACCTAGCGCACTATATTTTTAGAACTATTTTAGTGGCGGTCAGGTTCATAAAGGGCGGGAAAACATTAGCAATCCACAAGAAAACGTGTCTTCTTCACGTTTATGACAAAAGGACAGGGCTGCGTTTATTGTCGGTCTCGTAATGTTTAAAAGCAAAGAAAAGTATAATGTTAAAAAAACGACTGCAAGATATTGTGCTTTTAACTGCAATATCTGGCTGCATCAAAGATATTGCAAACGGTTCTTCGTCGTACAAGAGCAGGTTTTCTCATGCTAAGGCATTGTTTTTCTGACGCTCGTTTGAGGCATCCAATGGGGTTTACTGATTTGCGAATTTGTCCCAAATTTTTACCAATTAGCGTCTTCATAAAACTCATTTTTACAAGTAAGAACATTCAGCATTACAAAATAATTTTTTTTATCACTGATTTCTCTTAAATTAAACTGATTAAGGCGTAATTTTAACAAACGAAACACTGATTTTTAAGGTACCCCGTTGAGACCCTCTCCGTTTGATGTACAAATAAACTTATAATTCTGTTTCAATCATATGTAAGCTTTCAATAATCAAGTTTTCAAGCACAACAACGTTTTTCTGACCATTGGGTTTACGTTTCAGAGCTGAAAACCGCAACAAACTAATAAAATACCAATATTGGTTTTGTCTAGCAGCAGGACAAGGGTTGTTTGCATTAAGGACATTTGGTTCCCAGCGGCTTACACAGGCTGTAACGGTCTAGGTAGCGGACTGGGTAGCAATGTTGAACGGGGGTTCGATGGTATGGGGATTTTGTGTGTATTTTGTGTATATGATACCATTGGAAACAGATGTTTTGAGAAAACATCGTTTCCAAAAATGGTCGAGGTAAAATCATGTTATGATATGTTGAACAAAATTCAACATCCCTTGGCTGACTCAAGGATATTTCTCTAGTGTCTTTTAAATGAAAGTCAACATAATGTGACTATTAAAGCCCCAATCACGACTGCAGCAGACGGCAAATTTTATGACATTTTTGTAAATTTTCCTTAAAAATAAGGTTTGATATTTCATGAGAATCGTCTGCCAGCAGACGATTTTCATGAGATATCATGCCTTATTTGTTATTTTTGAACAGGCCACAAATTTTGAAATTTTCGTCTGCGCTTTATGGCTTAAGTCATGTCATCAGAAACCCTATGTAAGTCTTTAGCAAACCAAATCGCAAATCAGTCTGCGTAACTGCTTTGACAGCTAGTCAGATCAGTTGCTTTTTTGAGGCCAGTCTCAAATACCGTTCCAAGGCGGTACTTCTTTTGTGGATTTTTATTGGGTTTTTCTGTCTTGCTATGCCTTTGTGCGCGTCTGTTTATGTGTGCCTTGTGGTCACCTGCTGGGAAAGGGCTAACCTCTTGGCTCTCGTTTGTGGTGTCTAACTGTGAGTTTGTCACTTTCCCAATGGTATCCTGGGTCAGGTGTGGTCCTGATTGTATCGATTTCTGATCTTTGCACCCTTACTTTCTTTATTATGGAATCCCCACATATTCAGTAAATGGTTTAGTAGATATTGGAGAGCCAGAATGTGGTAACTATTCGGCTGCTCATTGCGACAAAATGGCGTCTGTCGTATGTCGTCTGTTGCTTCTTTAAAACGTCTCTGTAACAAGCAGTATGTACCCAGATCATACTGCTCCTCTATGACCAGTCTGATCAGGCTCCAGACTGTTTGCCCTGTATGCTGAAATTAGTCTATGATGATAGCAACTAGATGGAGCAGACGACCATGGCAGACGACACTTTAATATGCATTCATTCATAGCAGGCGAAGGGTTAATAGTTTTACTCAAATCAGCCAACTATTTCCCATTTGATTTCAAGATGTTATCTTTGCCAAGATGCCCTAGAAAAAGCCCATTAGGAGCTCATTACGAAGTCTCATATTAAGCCAACGTCTTAAGGGGTGTTTAGACGGCATGATTTAGTCGTCCTGACTTAGTCGTACATTACAAATCAGCTCGTGTAAACACTGCTATTACAGAGTCATATATGATTTTAGAGTCAGGACGACATGTCATGGGGGATAGAACTGGTTCTATTTGCCATTACAAAATCATGGCGAATTAGCCAATCAGCTTTGAGGTCACTGGGGTTAATTGCTGTCGGAGCAAGATAAACGAGATAACCCTAAACATGCCAGTATTTTGTCTTGAAAATGGTGTCTGCTGCATATACTCAAGTGCACTTCAGAGGAGATCTTATCATGGAAGTAAACACTATGAACCCTGACCAGGCTGCTTCCAGGGAACAGTCTGATCTGGGTCGATATTCTTCGCCATAAAGACTACCTAAGTACATAAGTAGATGAAATAGCAGATGACAAATGTCGTGACTTGTGGGAATGAGTTTTAACACATGTACTTAGCTATAGCAATGCAACAAATGTAGACCATGATGAGATAGCTCAAGGTGCCCAGCCAGTTTTCTTCACTGTTGAAAGAAATCACACATGACATTGTAATGCCGTCTAAACAGAAAAATCATGCATGACAAAATCATGCCGTCTAAACAGGCCTTTAACAATCTGCGACTTCGTCCTCATTAACGTTCTCATCAAATCGTATCTTAACCCTTACTGCGCCAATCGCAACAAAAGTCGTCTGCTTTTCTCGTCTGCTGCAATGTTTAAGAAGCCTCTATGGCAAACAGTGTGGACCCAGATCAGACTGCTCCTACAGGAGCAGTCTGTACTGGGTCTACGCTGTTTGCTTTTATACTTAATTTGTCAGTAATGTTAGGTAATTATTTGCAGCAGACGACTTCAGCAGACGACATTTTTTCAGATGCATTTTTTTTCTAGGCGCTTTAAGGGTTAATGCAGACCTTACAACAATCAGACGGAAATCACATGTAGGTTTCCGCTTTGTCTTTCCCTAGTTTTGCAATGAGTCTACAGTCTGTCTACAGTAAGTTAACTAAAATGACGAAAAAAGAACTATTTCCTGGTTTCTTCTTACATTGAGTATTAAGGAAATGTTTGCTGGCGCCAGACAAGATATAGATACCGATAATTATTAACTTTTCTCTTGAAGTAAAATATCAGATTTTGAATTGACTGAACTGAACACGAAATTTATCATGCTCATAAATGTTAACATTATTGGCATTTTAACAATTATCTGCATGGTAAATTTAGTATCTAAGAGTTTGAAAGCAGGAAAAGTATTTTTTTCAGCATTTTAGTTCATTTTAACAGTTGAACTTCCATACTCATTTGGGCTTGATAATAAGCTTTATAACCTCGGGTCATATGTGATAAATACAAGTATTGATGGGAAGTAAAGAATCACAGCACACAAACAAAATCAAACAAATAAAACCAAACAAATAATGAAGACGCCACAGAAAACGACTTTTGAATTGGGTCTCTACTAGTTGTCCACAATATGCTGTATTGAAATTTAAATTAAAATGGAAAAAAAAACCAATAAACCACCCTAAATTGGAAATGAAACCATCCAAAATATAAAAAATGAAAGCAAACATTCATTTCTTAATAATAAAACAACACTTACCAAATAAAATATTTCAGTAATATGTCAAATTCCATGATTTTGGCGGCCATTTTGAAAATATGCAAATAAGGTCATTAAGACGTCATTTCTCAGCTTGCCAACATTGGTTTTCGGATACAGCATACAAAATTACCCCTAATCAAGGTGTCAAACCCCTTTCTTCACAAAATGCCTGTACTTGTTAACTTTTCTGATTATTTTTCCTGACTAAGGTCTGTATGGGCTAGAAATAAACCTTGCAATACTTCCTACGGGTTAAAGCTCTGCTGGTAGTAAGCACTGTGATTAAGAGATAATAACAGCGATGCTGACGTTTTAATACAATGCTTAATGGATGTGTGATTTATAGAGTTTAATGCATTTTATAGATTGCATTTACGTTAATTCAATAATGACACTGTCTTTAAAACCATGCTTAACAAACATTTGAAGCCATCAAAAATGTACGCCTATGCATGACCTGCACTGTTTATGACAATATAAAACAGTTTGCTCAGCCAATAAAAAAATCAAGGATCATTCACAGTTATTAGGTTGCATGTAGTGTTTTCTTAGGGATAGGTCAAAATGGAGGAAGCTTTATAATGTCCAAACTTGATTACTCGAAACTGAAGGCTTTCCCATCCACCAATATGATTTAGCCAAAATGACAGAGCTCGGCATCACCTAATTTTAAGACAGTTGTGAGAGAAACAAAATGCTGAAAACCCCATCAAAAATTTCAATAGGTACCAAACTATGAAGGTTTTGTTAAATAGAATATGCAAGTGACTCATATGACGTCATTTGAGTTATTTGAAATATCAAATTGAATATGATTAGTTTATAAAGTTAAGCTGAAATACTGTTGCTGTTTTCTAATTATTCACCAGAAGCATAATTATTCTCCCGCCCGTCAAATCTTTCGTCGTCTGCTTGTTTTCTTAGGTATACTATTTTGCTAACAATATAGACCAAAACCAGCAGTCTGGTCAGGTCTCATAGTGTTTACTTCCATAATAAAATCTAGTTTGACATAAAAAGTAGACGGCATTTCCAGGACATTTGCATGAGATTGCAGTCATTATAAAACACCAAAACACCAAAAACTTACCGAACGATTAAGCTTGCATATATAATCCATACTCCTTACAGCGGTGTACTTCCGGTTCAGAGACCGACTGAAAGGACGGTTGTCACTGTGGGGAGTTTATACATAACCTTGACTTTCATGTACTTGGTAAAAGTATTAGCGATGTCATGGCAGGTTAACAAGCTTCTAGAATTCGATTTCCGTGCATTACAATAGCAAACTGATAGGCGTTAAGAATGTATGTAGAGTTTTTCAATTTATTGTCAATATCTGAAGTCGTTTTAAGTCATATTTCAGTTTGTTGGCAATTAAAGCATCCCTTTCCAGACAAATGCCATCAGTCTGTCGTGGTATTCGTAGCATTAGGATGATAATGTCATTTGTGCCCATATATGTTAGTTTGGTACTTATCGCATAGGCACCCAACGATTACTCACGTGAAGTTAGGACGAGGACAAAGGTTCAGGACAAAATTTAGGCCTCCTGACCTGCTAAATACCTATGTACTGTCCTGCCAGTCAAGAGTGACAGTGACGTCATGTTTTGTTTACAAAGTAATCAGGGACTTACAATCGATAGATCACTTGTGTATTAATTCCATCCGTAGGATGGGATTAATACACGTCATCTATTGATTCGTGTTAGCTAAAGTGGGGTGTACAAGTCAATATTTTACTTAGCAATTATAAACAAAAAAATATGTAACTGGCACTCTTGGTTGGCACGACAGTAGGAAATTTATTTGTTTAGGAAATTTCACACCCAGGGAGCGGAAGTGACAAGACAATTGCGAGTGAACGACAAAGTACGGCACTTGCGACGTTGTACATTGGAGGATAAGTCACTTGCTCTGAAAAGAAAACACAGGGTGCATAAATATGTCAATACAGCAGCCATTTGTATGTATGTCATGAATTTATACATACTCACGTAAGTACCCAGATAATTATCCTGTAAATAGGTAATATTAAAACTGATATTTGTCATCGTTCTCTTAAAAATAATGACACTGATCAATCCATTGATGCTTCGTTTCAATGTGATCACTTTGTAAAGTTGGAATGAAATATAGCATAACAATAAAGTTTGTACGTTCTTCTCATTGTTCTACCTTCTACAATTACATATAATGTTTATTCTTGAATAAAAACTGCTGAAAGGGTGTTAACTTGAATAATATGTAACGTCTTGTCATGCCACCTTTTTACATCATGTGGACGGGCACTTGACAGTAAACTGAACGGGTACTTGTGATCTAGGCTGTCTGTATTGAACAGGCACTTGCCATCATTAACATATTCAGTCAAAATGATTATTGCTATATTTTGGTACAATTTTGTTATTCCAAACAGCAAATAGTCTTGATATCGTTAATATTACATGCTTTGAAGTAAATATAAACAAAAAAGTGTTTATGGTCAGTTTCAGCATGAATTCATTTAATACTTGTTTGTTTTAATAATTCACCCTGATAGAAGACAAAGCATACATTTTGCCTGCCTGGTATCAAAGTGCAATCAGCAGTGTGTACAGCCCAGCCTTTTGTGTTTTTGATTTCCAAACTTGACTATCATCCTTTAAATGAGATGGTCATTAAACCTTTGTTTTACATACTCTGCTTATCATTGATTTTAGCAGGAAAGTTATCAATTGCCGGAGAATACTTATAGTCTTTAAATACTTAAAGTAAGGCTGCAAAGGGGGGACATTGTGATTAGGATAAATAGCCATCCTTCAATGTCCACAGCATTAAGCCCTGGACATAAAGCAACAAACCAAATAGTTAAATATGCATGATTTCGCTGTTTTTGGTCGTAATGTTGCAACTTTATCTTAATGCAATTTGAATTTATATGGTTTTGTGTAATCACAATGGGACACAATCAGACTGCTACTTAATGGTAATTTGGAAACAGCCTATTCAGGGTTCATAGTGTGAGCTTCCATATGATCAGGTGCAATTGGATATATACTATGCAGCAGATGTGAAAACAGACAACAGTTATGGGACAAAATATAAACAGGATAAAGCTTAATAAATTATGAATGAGTTGAAAAGTTTTTTTCTTAAAAATTTAAAATTACTTAATTGCTTTCCTTATATTTTGTAAAAAACGTAAACGTTAAACCCATATCAGGGTATCAGTGAGACAGTTCTTAATATCATCAACAAATCTTTCTCTAGGAATGAATGAACCTTATTTAAATTGCTGTCTGCCCTCAAAGCTGCTGATACACTTTCTAATTCTATATTGCAAAAGATATGGACTCGTAAAAGGCTTCCAAGATAAAAGCTATTGACCATAGAACCTGCCCCCCTCTTGGGGGATTTTTGTCACTATGATTTTCTGATTCTACAATATATATGGCACAGAATGAGATATGTTAGCCCTAAGAGAAAAGTCACATTATTATGTAACATCAAACTTAAATATTTTACCCAAAAAATATTCAATAATATTTTGGTGCCAATCTTAAGGTACTCTTAGGCATAGTTACATATTTTATTAAGCTTGTATGTGCCCTTTTTATTGCAGGATGGCTTTTAAAAGCATTTTGGTCAAACAGAAGTGTGTTACTTACATTACTTCATGCTAAATACGTTATATTTGTGACTACACTATTTAAATTATTGATTTCTTTTTTAGTATCTTTATTTGATAAACTTTGATGCATATTTTAGTTCACAATACCATGACCCTCACAGGCATTTTACTGCAAAATGCAAAACTGAAAACAGTTAGATTCATTCACAGGATTATAAGAGTTATAAGCTGCTGAGTATGATGACCATATATAGAATGTGTTATAAGGTAAATACCTTTACATTTAAATTGAGCACACAGTCCTATCTGTAAGCCTTTAGACACATCAAATAATATGAGCATTCTATTAATAAAGAATAGTGTAGGGAGCTATTTAACATTTTCTGGTGTATATTATCATTATGTTGTTTGTTTATGTTATGTGTAGTATATATTATTTACTTTAATACATTCTATTTAATGCCTAGTACTTGCTATAAATTGTACATCATGAGGTGTTTAAATTTATTAAAATCTATTTTTTGCTCTAAATATATATAGCTACTAGCTTATATTAAATAGAACTTTATATCTATTATTAAAAGTCATTATCAATCCACATTTATCTTTGGAAAACATAATGTTTATTAACTTTTTTTTAAAATAACAACACAATTTTATTGGTTTGTTCAAAGTTTCTAGGTTATAATATCATAATAAAGTGGATATGATAGAATTCAAGTAACAGCTGAATAAAGACAATTCCCATCTTCAGTCAATTCTTTAGGGTAACATATTTAATGATATAAAACATATGATATTAAGGTTTCAAGATAAGCATGCTACTCAAGTATAGTATACTGCTGATAATCTCTCTATTAACATCGCTGCTTAATATATTTGTGTGTGTTTTTAAACCTCATGACTTTGATCTATGTTTTTTTAGTAAAAACATGTCTTTGTTATTATTCAAAATTTATGAAGTGGTAGCTATTTTCCAATGCCTAAAACATTCTAAACGGTAGGGAGCTGGTATTTGCAGTTTTGATTAGGTTACTTAATTGTCTTTGTATCAGCATCAAACATTAGACCAAGTAAACAGTAATAAATATTTCAGGAGATTCAACAGGCATAAAATATTTCCCAGAAATAGAATAGTGAAAAATGTAACATAAGTACATACGTAATAGTATGTTACAATATTGCATTTCACTTGTCAGGGGGTAACATTATTTTAAGTGCAAGACATTGGGCTTCATGGAAATCAGAGTCAGCAAAATTCCCCCTGTGTGTGTGGTAGGGGTGGGGGAAGGGGTTGGATCAGACCCATATCTATCCCATCGCCTATTAGTCTTGATATCATTCAGTATAGGCTTCATATTAATTTAATGAATGAAATATGGGTCAGCTTATGACATTTTGAAATGAGATTTAAGTTGCTCTTTAAGGATCAATGTTTTTTTTATATGGTCAAAAGTAGCCTGGCATGTGGGTGAATATATGCAGTAGTTGATAATACAGTAGAACTTTAATGGCTAGAACAGGCTTGGGACCATGGCATTTAGTTCTAGCCAAAGGTAGTTCCAGCCATCCAGGGTGGAGTATGCTTCAAATGACCTGTATGGGGTCATGAACATAGTTCTAGCCAGCCCAGGTGAATAAGCCATCAGAATTCGAGCCATTGAAGTTCTACTGTATATGGAAAATGAAATATGGATCTGCTTATGACATTTTCGAATGAGATTAAAGTTGCTCTTTAAGGATCAATGTTTGGTTTCATATGATAAAAATAGCCTGTAGTGTGGGTGAATATATGCAGCAGACGATAAAAGCAGACAGCATTTTAGAACAAACGTTTCTTGACGAGGAAAGGTGAAATTTTGGCACTGGTATGCATAAAATGAGAAAAATTATATAGCCCTCAGTATACAAGTGACCGTTCAGTAAAGTCGCAGTTGTCATATACAATCCGTAAGCAAACGACAGCAAGTGACTGAACGGTGCCATGCTCCCACGTGTGCCATGTTTTCGCCATTTGCTATGCTCTGCTTTTGTTTTGACAAAATTTATTTGTGTTTTCTTAGAAAGTACTAATATTAGAAGAGTAAAACTCCTGATAACAGTGAATTTGCGTTTTTTATGCACGTTTGTTTCATGTTTGAAAATTCGAAAATCAATCACCCGTTGTTGATAAACAAGTGATTAGAGTTCAAATTCACTGAACATGGACAATGAAATAGGATTTCAATCCAGCGAGAAAGTAACTCAGACATATAACTTACCTTCTATACCCAAAACACGCATATGCTGGATTTTTTCGTGTAAGAACAGAAGTTTGTCTAGGGTGTAAATGAATAATCAATACCGCAAGTGACCAACCGTCCAATGTACAACATCGAAAGTGCCGTTACTTGTCGTACACTCGCAATTGTCTGGTCACTTCCGCTCCCTGGGTGTGAATTTTGTCGCTCATGAGAATGAATAGAATCAGCCCTCTTGTTGTTATATTGTACAAGAACACAGCGCACGATTTGTTATCCATTAATTGGACTGAACAGTCAGTCCATTTTGTTGATGCCGAAACAAGAACACAGCGCACGATTTGTTATCCATTGATTAGATTGAACAGTCAGTCCATTTTGTTGATGCGGAATGGTCTCGGAATGTTCAGATGTACGAGACTTGTTTCATGTTTATTTGAACAAACGTGAATTTCATTTTTCGAGGTTGCATGTAAATGAAATAAATAACTTTTGCTTTCTCTTAAATAACGGACATGTCCCTTGTATGACCAATTATACAATTAGGCAATTTAAAGCATAACCATAACATTTGTATCACAAAATACACGCCCACCCCCCTTTTACTGATTTTATGTATTTCTAATGAAAATGCGTATACCGGTGTTCAAATTTCTTTTAAGTTTACAGGAGCATTCAGTCTATTATTGAAATAAAAAAAACAGCTTCACTGCGTCTGTTTTTGCCTGACAACTGGGCTTTATAAGTTCTACCATACGAGTGCCCAAATGGACATTCCATGTATAAAATGTGTCCTGGAAGAATTTTGAAAAACAAATTCTCAAGACTCACAGCCGACACAAGTTCTTAAATAGTCAAAGAATATATCGCCGATAAAACTGATCACCGAATATTGCATTCATGTATTTTGCTAACAATTTAGTGTTGCTTTGGAAACTGTAAACCCCTAAATTTGATGTTTAAGTTGCTTCAAAAAAGTAAATTTCCAACGGAAATGCTTTATTTCTTAGCAGAACACACTTTAATCATTTATGTACAATTCATAATAGTTTCCAAGAGAAAAACTTCACCCCTTTAAGAGAAATCGTTCGAGAACAATTTTGAACATTTCGTTTCAGACAGCAATTTTAAACGCTTAAATTTTGACTACCCATCTTCAGAGACTGTTTTAATTCAGCGAATAAAGTTAAGAGATATTTTCTTGGTGGCTGAGCATTTCTGAAGATCAGATTAACCTATGTTAATTTATTCTTACTAAATATGATAAGAAATAAATGAGAAACGGCAATTTCAAATTTGTTAAAATATTCATGAAACACCTCTTGTATGATCCAGTAGCTCTTGCTGGCCCTCCAGCTGAAGCCTGACCACTCAGCATTGCGTATTAACCCTTAAAGCGCCACATATAATTTGCAGCAGATTACGATTGCAAATTGCCGCCTTTTCAAATATAACAAATAAGGCATGATATTTCATGAGAATCGGCTGCTGGCAGACTATTCTCATGTAATATCATGCCTTATTTTTGTCGAAAATTGTGAAAGGTGTCGAAAATTTGTCGTCTGCTGCAGTCGTGATTGGCGCTTTTTAAAAGGGTTAACGCACTTATCATGAGCATGACTCAGAAAGTCGACACATTCTCACCTCATGTTTGCTCTGAATTTGTTGCTGTTTGTTACATAACGTTACATGTGTGGATCCAGAGGGAGGGACAGGGGGTCCGGAACCCCCACCCACCTGAAAATCACAGCAATACTGGTCCGGATCCCCTGAAAAATCACAAAGCTACCAAGCCGACATTTGATGTTGGGCCACCATCGGCCCGCCAGTGAACCGCCATTTAAATGGCGTTTCGCTGACGGGCCGATGATGCCCCGTTTATGCGGTATTTGGATCCTCTATCCCCCAACAACTAAAAAAAGAAAAAAAAACGTTCTCAAATTTGGACCCCCTCTGTCAAAACTTTCTGGATGCACGCATGTTGTTGCATAACGTTATCCTGTAGCACTCGATCCAGTAAAGGATGCTATGATTATCCGGATAAACCAATGGCATAGGTATAGACATAAAATCCAAGAGACATAGAAGCTTGTGTATATATACACAGACTCGTCAGGGTGTTCGTAAAATCTTGGCGTGAGCTTCATCCCAATAAGTGCTTACAAGAAGCGAAGGCTCTGACGAGACTGTGTGGATGCGCAGTATCGTCTGAGGCTACGTTTCTCGCATACGCGATAATAATTAGCTTACTCAGAATAGCCTTTAGATTATAAGCATCAATGACACATAGCACAGCTGAACTTCAACCTTGTCCTGCTGATCGCGTCTTTATCCTCTTTTTCTGGAAACACTGTAGATCTAGATCAGCTGGCTACAGTATCCACACTGTTTTCTACTCTGTTTGAAAATACGTGCTTATAACAGGAACGATGTAGGTTAACAGGCTAAAAATTGAGAAAGTGTGCAGTAAGTAAAAATATTCAACATGGCAAAGATTAAGACGGTAACTTGGCATTTACCCTGGGAGACATTTGTTTCAGAAATCTTCTTTGCCATATTTAGATCCTATTCCTGTGACAATAACGGCTAAACTCAATGGTATGTCCGTAATATAGCCTTAGTCCACAATTATTTCACGAGAACCAGCTGCATTGTGCAACATTTTTATGGAGAATTTGATAAGCATTCCCGGGAGGAATATTTCTATCTTAACACTTTGCCTGTTATCGGCGGCATTTGTCGTCTGCTTATAACCAATAACTTTGGTAATCAGCAGACGAAAAATGCAGCCAATAACAGGCAAAACATCGGGCCTGATTTGGATCTAAACTGTTTGACGCTCTGAAGGTATCCCTGAAAGAATTTTCCGAAAAAACATAAATAAATAAAAAAAATCAACAGACGACGAAAAGCATGCAATTTACCAACATGCAAAGAGCTAAACGGTTATGCATCAATCCACTATTTGTAAGGTAAACCTCGGGTTTATTGTGGGAGATCTTTATACTCTTGCTTACTTTTACTACCCACAACCCTTAAATTCGAAATGAATTCGTCCAATTGAGAAGGCTGGGAAATTCCATTAGTCATATATGGGTTAAAATCCGATTGTTGCACTGGAAGAATATTGGAAAAAGACGTTCAGGCGCATCAGCAGTGTCCTATGTCTTGATCAATGAGATGACAGTGAACCTACTGCAGACGACGGATGAGTGATAGTGTGTTCTCATTCTCCGAATAATGGTGACAGGATATTATTCTACTTTTTCACGCATTGGAGATATGTTTAGGAACTCTATAATTTTGTCGTACTATAATGATGGTACATTTTTATCCTCGTTAAGTCACCCTTAAGGCGTACATGTTAAAGCTAGCTCGTGCGTCTGTGTGCCAGCCATCTCCGGTTTAACACCTGTGATATACAATTCATATGTGATAAAGAAAAAAATGCTGATTTAGTACATATGTGATGAAGAAACAATTGCTGGCTAATACATACGTGTATGTGATAAAGAAAAAAACATGCTGGTTTAATGCATGTGTAATAAAAAAAACAATTGCTAATTTTAGTACCTATGTGATGAAGAAACGATTGCTGATTTAATAAATATGCGATAAAGAAACAATTGCTGATTTAGTACATAATGATAGAGAGAAACACTTGCATGTTTAATGCATATATGATAAAGAAACAACTGCTGACTTAATACATATGTGATAAAGAAACACTTGCCAATTTAATGCATATGTGATAAAGAAATAATTGCTGATTTTTTAATTTAATGCTTTATTTATTTTACAAGGATTCCAAACAGCCCAGGGGATACTAGTTGGTCTCCTTACATAAACCACTACAATTACACATAACGACAATAATGACGTACATACACGATACAATTACAGGATGGACATACATACATACATACATACATACATACATACATACATACATACATACATACATACATGAATACATACATACATACATACATACATACATACATACATACATACATACATACATACATACATACATACATACATACATACATACATACATACATACATACATACATACATACATACATACATACATACATACCTACCTACCTACCTACCTACATACATACATACATACATACATACATACATACATACATACATACATACATGTTAAATGTCAACAATGCGCCAACAGTGCTAAGAGCGAGTCTTTAAATTCAATTTGCTGATTTCTTTCATATGTGATAAAGATTAATTGCTGACTTAATTCATTTGTGATAAAGAAACAATTGCTGATTTAACACAATTGTGATGAAGAAATAATTGCTGGTTTAATACCTATGTGTTAAAGAAACACTTGCGATTAAATGCATATGTGATAAAGAAACAATTACTGACTTAATACAAGTGTGATAAAGAAACACTTGCCGTTTTAATATATGTGATAAAGATTAATTGCTGACTTAATTCATATGTCATAAAGAAACAATTGCTGATTTAATACATATGTGATAAAGAAACCATCGCTAGTATAATTTCCTAAAGGTATATGATAAAGAAGCCACTGATGTTGTAATACCTATATGATAAAAAGTCACATTTATAAAAAGGACATGTGAGCAAGCTCACATGAATTTCCCTTTAACTTATTTATGCCAAATAGAGCCTTCCATCCTTATACTAGTATTGTATAGTGTAGTGTTGGCCTATAATTACTCACTTTAAAGAGTTGCTAGTTTCACGCTTTGCCCCTGTGAATTATTTCATGCTCTTTGTATTCTGCTGATTTTTATCAAAATCATCTTTTTCGAAAAATTCTTTAAAGACATAGATCACTGTCCAATAGAGATCATTAAAGGATTAAACACAATTTCATTCAATAAGATAAAGATCAATATTTCGCCCCCTTAGCGGCAGAAGGTGCTATGTGCATTTTTCATAATATTGAGCAAAAACGCGTTTAAAGATTTGCAGCCTCCTGAAAAATCAGGGTTACAATATATTTGTTTGGTGTTGATATTGAAAATAGTGTATGAGTGTATAGTTTCAATGAAACTAGTTTAAAACAATTTAGTTTAGAAATAAAGAGTTATTCCCCCTTTTTGGAGATAGCTCTTTTTACTGTACAGCAAATTCTCAAATTCTTTGGGATGAAAAGGTGTCGTATGTCACATAGCACCTTTTGTAACCAATGGAATTTTGGTATGTGTTGATTGAAAAGGTGATATTTGACAAATAACACCTATGTCAAAACTAAGTTATATTCTATCTTTAAAGAAAAAAGCTGCTATCTGCGAAATGGTACCTTTTGTCACCAAATAATGCATTGCTCTAATCATTTAAGTTAAAGCAAAAGGTGCTATTTGTTAGTTATGTGAGATTGTGACATATGTTTATATGAATGCGTCATCTATATATACGAATATGTAAATATATGAAATTTCAAGGTAAGAATATGACATTCTATTATGTAAGAATGCGACATTTCTATGTAAAAATGAGACATATCCATGAAAGAAGGCGCAGCTATCTCTATATAAGAATGCACTGTCTTTATGTACGAATATGACATCTCTGAGTAAGAATGTGACATCTCTTTTTAAATGTTATGCCTCTATGTAAAATGAAACACATCTAAAGATATGACAACCCTTTGTAAGACCTAGACATCTTTATGTAAGAGAGTGACATCACTATTTACCATGACATCTCTATGTAAGAATGGTAATTTCTGGGTGAGAATGCAATATCTCTATTTAAGAATGTAAAACTCTCTAAGATATAAGAATTTGACATGTTAATGTAATAATGTAAATATATATTTAAAATAGTAAGTGAGTATGGTCAGGAAATACAACAATCGCAAACTACAGACAAACCCTTGGCACCACGAGGAAGAGCAACACAACAATCATGAGACACCAGGAAGACAAACTAATCCAAGCAACTAGCTCTCTCTTCCCATCAAAGATGATTGCAAAACTGGAATGGACATAAAGCAACGTACAACAAAACATAGAACAAATACATACTCCTACAATGGGATTAACAATTAACAACGAATCAACAACAACAGAACCACCGCCTTAGGACAGCAGCCTAAGCCAAGGGGGGATTGGGCTTAAATGCATGTTACTGATACCAAATCTTCGACCTAGATTCTGCTGTTGTTAAAGTACAAGGAAAGTTCAGCTCGCAAGTATCATCTTTGTATAAGAATGTTTCATCTTTATGTAAGAATGTGTCATCTTTATATAAGATTGTGTCATCTGTATCTTAGATCATATTGCATCACTATATGACAATGTGTAATCTCTACATTTAAGAATGCAACATCTCTTTAAAAATTGTGACAAGTCTATGTAAGAATATAACATGTCTATGAAAGAATGTGACAAGTATAATACAAATGTAACATAATATGTATGTAAGAATGTAACATTTGTACGTATGAAAGTGACATCTCATAGTAAGAATAACTATAATATTTGTATGCAGGAGTGTGATATCACATTGCAATAATGTGGCATGTCTATGTAAGAATTGGACAATGCCACACCTGTTTGTAAGAATATGACAACTCTTTTTAGGAATTTGACATCTATATGTAGGAATAAGACATCTGTATGTAAGGATGTGGTATTTCTCTATAAGACTAATATAATATTTCTTTAAATTTCTTGATTTCATAATTTGATTTTTGATGAGTAAAGGTATAAGATGTCGTTCGTTACTAAACTCAAAGGTTATTAAAGCCAGTTATTGAAATAAATACTTTTTCGACAGTAATGAAAACAGTTTTAAAATAGAAATGGAGAAAATAAAGCATGGTTATTTAACAAAACAATTAATGTATTCCTTCAAATCCAAGGTGGACACCACAAAGCACTCCTATCTACCTTGACAAGTCCTCATGTTAACATGTTATGTAAGAATGTGACATGTATGTAAGTTTGCGACACATCTTTGTAAGAATATAACATCTCTATGAAAGGATGTGATATCTGTATGTAAGAATGTTACATATATATGTACCAAATTGACATTTTTATACAAGAATAAGTTATGTGTGTAATGAAAAAGGTGATATTTGACAAATAGCATCTTTTTCAAAACAAAGAAAAAGGCGCTATCTGTCAAATGGTACATTTTGTCACCCAATACTGTATTGCTGTAATAATTCTGGTAAATGCAAAAGGTATTATTTGTCATGTAACACCTTTTAACTCTAAATAAGTTTAACAAAAGCAGCACTTTTCTTCCAACTAAAAGGTATTATGTGACACATAGCACCTTCTGTTGCAAATTTGACTGCAAATAACTCTTTTTGCCGCGAGCAAAATCATAGTTATGCACATAACCCCAAATAAAATTTTGTTACCATTATTTGTGTTTAAGGAATACAGCGATGATACTTTGTGAGATGATAGATACTATGTTAAGAATCGTAAAATCTAAAATAACTCAGTTTTGTTGAAAATGTTAGATAGCACCTTCTACCACTAAGGGGGCGATTTTATCAAAAAATACCTAATCCCTTCATGGGACCACTTTATTGCCCCTGTAAGGAAGTCATAATCACCTCATTATGACTGTCCTTTTGATCTGCCCAGTATGACCCCTGGAGAGAGTCATAATGAGTGGTACCAGTATTATTGCTCAAATATTAACCTCTTTAAGGAATACAATCTGAGTGTCAATCAGATTGGATCCAGATCAGGCCCGACGTTTTGTCGGACCTGGTCTGGGTCTAAATTTTCAGTAGACGACACTATGAGGTACGGGGCTAAGTTTCAAAACATTTGTCTATTTCGATAGAAAAGCGAGAAGACCTGTGGCATCTCATCTGGGTCTATATTGTTTCCTTAGCTCCCATTAATGTTTGCAGGGCACTAAAAACTTATTTCTTACCACTGTAAATCATGGCAGGTCTTTATCATTTGAATCTTCTTCTGGAAATTTATACACTATTTAGAAGAAATCAACCTAGGGTTGTTTTTTTTTTGCTCATTTTTAAATGCCATATATGCTTTACTTTCGCGTGTTTGCTTCTTCATCGTTATTCAGCAGTTTGTAAGTTTCACATGTATATGTATGAAGATCGCGTGCGAGTACATCATTAGTCGAGATGAAAGAAATAAAGACATGTGACTCTTTTTATCGTCTGCTCGTGCCATCTGTAACAAAAATCCTTTCTGCACGACTCTGTTCTAATGGAATGTGGCAGCAGTTGAGTATGCAGCAGTAGAATATAGAAGGAACGATATATACACTGCATATGCTTCGCGTGTCGCAAATGCGAAACGTTTAAATGACCAAGATTCGCATTTCTTTTGGTTTGGAAATGATACTCGTAATTAAGCTTTAGGTTCAATATTTGATTCATAAATATGAGATTTCGGTGCACGTCGCATAGGCAGAGGATTGGTGAATGATTTTGCATAATTTGAAAAGTATCATTACCACTGCTTTCCCAAATGTCTCTTCGTGCCAAAACTGGAAGTGGGACTTTGAATCGGCAATACCAGGGGTACTACTGACTCCTAAATGCGCATTTGGCAAACAGTGAAGAGCCTGATGAAATGCCGCATGATGCGGCATTTCATCAGGGTCTGCACTGTGTGCTAAGACAAAAACGATCTTCAGATAAAGAAACACAATTTTATTCGGAAATTATAAACTCTTACCCCTAGACACATACAATGGACAATTTCATGTTTATTGTATCAAACCAGAAGGGAGAATCCATGTGTGCATAAAAGATTAAAACTATGCGGTTTTGCTTGAGCAACTATACTAGTATTTGGGCATACCTATGATTGAAGACAGAAGAGAAGAGTTTGATAGGATGCGAAGAGAGAGTGATAATGAAGAAGATGACGCCGATAAAACGTACAAGGTATACATGTATTCTCTTCTTTTATCTTTGAACTAACGTACAAGGTATACATGTATTCTCTTCTTTTATCTTTGAACTAACGTACAAGGTATACATGTATTCTCTTCTTTTATCTTTGAACTAACGTACAAGGTATACATGTATTCTCTTCTTTTATCTTTGAACTTACGTACAAGGTATACATGTATTCTCTTCTTTTATCTTTGAACGTCCGCTGCAACGCAGTAATAAGCTATCTTTACTATGATTTGGGTCTTAAACTTACGCAATTAACTCTCTTAAAGTTTATAGTATTTGAGGGTTCTGACTTATGGTTTCTTGGAATTTATGAAAAAAATTAAGATTGTTTAGTTAAGATTAAGATTTTTCTTGCTGTTTATTATTATTTAACTTTATTTGATATACCAAAGACAATCTTAAAATGTATAAGTAGGCACAATTCAATGAAAATATAATGTTTGGTTCAAGAGTTATGATGAGCATTTTCACTAACTGATCATGACCTGTCAGACTGATGCTAAGCAAAACCTCGTCACCGTTTTGCATACCAGTGTCTAGACAATGTTAAAATGTATAGGTATGAAAAATTTGATCAAAATATACCATATTGTTCAAGAGTTACGAGGATCTGACCACAACTTACCCGACTGATGCTCGGCAAAGCCTTGTCGCCGTTTTGCATACCATTATCTCAACAATGTTAAATGTATAAGTATGCGAAATTTGATCAAAATATATCTTGACATTCAAGAGTTATGAGCATTTTCAATAAAAGACGTCGGCCCGCCAAAATGATGGTCGGCAAAGCCTTGTGACTGTTTTGAATACCATTGGCTGGATAATGTTACAATAAATAAGTATGCCAAATTTGATCCCGATATACCACGTGGTTCAAGAGTTATGAGCATTTTCACTAACTGACCACTACCGGCTGGAATGAGGCTAACCAAATCCTCGTCTATCAAAAAACGCTGTTACACATGCCAGTGGCTAGACAATGTTGACATGCATATGTATGCAAATATTGATGAACCACGGACGGACTAACAGTTGTCGTGCAATTCGCACACAATGTTTTCGAGCTTGATATGCATATACAAACCGGAAGTTATCCATTTGAATAGCATGTTTGCTCTGGATGGGTAAAATCCCATGAAACTTACTTGTGTCATGGTTTTCATGGAAAATACAATTTTATCATTCTTATTGATTTGTTAATATTAGTATTACCTGTAAATCGTTGAAAAAGAATTTATCCTTACAGTGCCATTTTTGTCCTGGAAATTCTGTCTGCTTTTTATGACTACTACATATATTCAAGTGCATTTTAGACAAGATTTAAAGCTGCATACTGTGTAACTATGAACATTTTTCAAAAAAAATTATTTTCTTTTTAAATCATTTGTAAAAGTAGAATTAAGCTATGTTTTCACAATAAAAATGTTCAATACAGCTGAAAACTGCATGGAAAAGTGAATTTTCTTATCAAATAGGTGTGTTTTTCTCTTGTTGGTAATTATTTGCGTCCCTCCAATATTTCTAGACCGTTGAATTTCAACGTAAATGCAGTTGTTTTGATAGTGATAACTTGTTAAGATTTACGAAAATGGAAAATGTTTACCTGAATTTGAGTATTATTACTGTGTTCTTGAAAAATAAAAACATTATTTTTAAAATTAGAAGATCAAAAGTTACAGACTATGCAGCTTTAATCATGGAAGCAAACACTATGTTAGCAATATAGGCAACCTTAAACATAAGCAGACGAATGGAACAAACAACAAAAATTCTGACTGTCGGGAAAAGGGTCAAGCTGCGTACATCTTTTAAACTGAGTACATTGTACAGTAAAACCTGTGTAAAACGGCCACTCTCAAAAAGACCAAAACATGCTTTTCAAGACCGATTATCGTTTAATGCAGATCAAAAGTATTGCATAAAGACCTTTGTTATGTCTATTTTGAGTGACCGTTTTACACAGGTTTTACTGTACATGAAAAATAATCTAGTCTAAAGTTCACTTGAACATACTTTAAATGGCTAGAAATCTTGTAAGTATCGCTTCGTATCTCGAAATGTATTTAAACGACAGACAATGAACATAGTGAATATTCATACTCTCTTAGCCTGCTCGTGGCCACTTTTATGGTCTGTGGATATTTTTGCAAGTAGCTTAAATTGGACCCAGATTGGCCCCGATTAAACAAAGGCCTTACCTTGATCCAAATTGTTTTACACTATGATAGTATGCTTGAAAGATGTTTTGAAATAGTTAATATTGAAAGCAAAAATCAACGTAGGACAAAAACAATGCAAAATTACCTAGCATGCAAAAAGGTAATCCCATCAGACAAGCTGGCGCAAAGTTATCTTGTTGTCTTAGACATGCGACAATTCGTTCAATTTGTTTGCTAATATAGCTCAATATGGTTCAACTTGCGGTTTCTACTGGAACTCGTTATGTCCACGTTTGCAATATTTCTATGAGCTATCGCCATGATTTTTTCACCATCATTTCACCCAATGTATCAACTATGCTAATAAATAGTGTCAGATCGTAGACAGTGTAAGATGGTATGCTAATATTACGAAATAGTAAACAGAGACGATGTAAAATACTTACAAACATGAACTAAGGCAGATAGTATACATAAACACTGTTATCTAGTATACATAAAAGGGAGTAAGATGGTTTACTTATATAGTGTGAGATAGAATGCATAAACAGTGAAAGATTTAAAACATAAATAGTGATATGTAGTACATATGTAAACATTGTAAGATAGATCTCACAGTGTACATAAACAGTGTAAGATGTTGTGTTTGTTTAGTGTGAGATGGTATACATGAACAGTGTAAGATAGTTTACATAAACAGTGTACGGTATAATGTATAAACAATGTAAGATGGTTTGATTATATAGTGTAAGATAGTATACTTAAAAATGTAAGTACATTTGTACAATATATATAAATAGTATAAAATAGTATTTATAAGCAGCTTAAGATGTTTATGCTAATATAGTTAAAGATAACCAGTGTAAGCAATAGACGTAAATATGCAAACAGTGTCAGATAAAATAACCAAACGATGTAAGATATTTTTGTAGTTTGCTTACAATGTCAGATCGTATACATAAACAGAGTAAAATAGTATACGTACATAAAAATTGTAAGATTGCTTGATAATTTGAGATGTTTTGTTTGAATTAACTTGTACTCTATGCTACTTTAGTCTTGTGTGTTGAACATTTGAAACTGAATGTGAAGGTCTTTATGTAATTCCTACGCAATAATGCCTGGCTGTAATATTAACAAGAATATATGCAAAAAAATTGAGCAAAGAATCATGCAGGATAATGGCCAGAAAACTGACAAGAAAATTCGCAAAATTAGTAAATGTACTTAAAGAAGTACCAGATTTATTGCCAGAATAAAATCTTGTTTATTTCAGTATTGTATATAAAATGTAGCAACAGTACATTTGTAGTATTGCTGTGATTATATGTGAAAACAAACAAAGCGGAAGGTCTTTTCAGCCATAGTATTGATACCATTAGAAAAAGCCACATAATACTGACTGTCACAAGACATCAGGAAGACAGTTAAAGCAAAGCAACCAACTCTCTCTTCCCCATCACTAGACAGACATAAAGTACTAAATAACAAAACAAGGACCAAACGCAGAATCCCCACAAACAATGGGAACAACAATAAACAATAAATCAACGACAAAAGAACCACCTCTCTCTCTCTCTCTCTCTCTCTCTCTCTCTCTCTCTCTCTCTCTCTCTCTCTGTGACGATTTTGAGCTTTTAACTCTGCAACGAGAAGACTTTATATATGATGCAACCCTTTGTATTGTGAGTCATTGACTCCAACCATGGGAAAATATTCAAGTCACCAAGTAAGTAAACATGGTTACATTATTTGTTCCCTAAGTGTGTCGCTATATAGTTGCAGCTGCATGTCTAAAGGTGGCTTAACATAATGGCAACGCAATTTCACTACGTAAGTTTTTGTATGTTTTGTGCGTATGTAAGGGAAGATAATCCACGAGTTTTAGCGAGTGGATTATCACCCCTACATACTGACAACCTAATAATAACCTAATAATAAATTTCGCATTGCATGCATGTGCGCTTTGTGAGATATTTGGTGTAAACCATTGGATTATTGCTTAAATATGCAATAAAATGAACAATCTATTGTTCGATTCTGATACTCAAATTTAAGTATATTTTGAATGCTTTCAATGTATCTCTGAGTTATATATATTTGATTACATTATTGATAATGTAAAAATAGATACAAACAGTGTTGGTTCAGATCAGACTGATCAGATCAGAGTGGGAATTAACGAGAGCCGACCATATTTGCAGACTCTATTTGTATCACTACCCTCTTTATAAACCGTTGCATTTATCAGTTTTCATTAGTTATTCAGTGCGTCTATTGGACTCTAGGGTATTTAAATTGCACAATTCTTCCACTCAACCCTACATATAAAACATAAATAATTTAGACCATAATTGGTTACTCAGCAAACCCAGTATGTAGAGCAGCACCAACTTCATAAATAGATTGAGAATCGTCGTGAGAAACCTTGTCTTAGTTGTTAAGTTAGTGAAAATGCTTATAACTCTTGAACCACATGGTTTATTTAGATCAAATTTTGTATACTTATTTATTTTAACATTTTCCAGCCACTGGTATGCAAAATGTTGACAAGGCTTAGCTGAGCATCATTTTGGCCGGTCGAGGTCTTTTAGTGAAAATGCTCATAAGACATAAGTTTGAGATGTAGAGCGCTTCTAATGAGTACCACAACCACAAATAGCTTTAGATTTCTAAATTGTGATCCACTGATATGTACAACAGACCATCTGAGATTAGTTGGTCCAAACGAGAGGAAGAAACCCCATTTTAAATTTATTGTATCGAACCAAACGGATTCCAAGAGTTATGCACTGAGTCAGTAAACACTCTGCTTGCCTTCATGGCCCTAAGTTCTGCTGCATTCGCAACATAGCTCTTTATATACCAGGACAATAAGCAAATGTGCGTTGGAAGATTATACATGTGGTAATAAGGGCATATACGGTAAATCGCAGAGGGTAAATGAAGTTGCTCAGAGCATTGGACAAGATCATATTGCGTTTGATAGATGACACAAGTAATCTGTGGGGGCTGAATCGCTGTTTGTGGCTGATTACAGGCAACAGAGCTTCAAGGCAGTCAGCTAAGTGTCAACGAAATTACTTTTTCATGACCTCGCTAGTATGTCCAATAATACAACAAGTGTTTTGGAATGGTGCTGATTGATTTTAGTATTTATCGTAGGTGGCTTCAACAATAGCAGAGTAATGGGTTGCTCTAGAATGTAGGCTTAGGAAGCCTGAGATAGATAGATAGATATATAGATAGATAGATAGATAGATAGATAGATAGATAGATAGATAGATAGATAGATAGATAGATAGATAGATAGATAGATAGATAGATGGATGGATGGATGGATGGATGGATGGATGAATGGTGCTGATTGATTTTAGTATTTATCGTAGGTGACTTCAACAATAGCAGAGTAATGGGTTGCTCTAGAATGTAGGCTTAGGAAGCCTGAGATAGATAGATAGATAGATAGATAGATAGATAGATAGATAGATAGATAGATAGATAGATAGATAGATAGATAGATAGATAGATAGATAGATAGATATGGGCGGATGTTTTGTTTGTATTGCAATGCTGCTGGTGTTTAAATACAAATGCTCCCTATAATCTATTTTGAAAGAAAATCCTTAATAGGCTCGCACAAGTGCACTTACGTAACATGTACTTGCGTATCTAATAGTCTAAGCACCAGAAGAAGAAAGGCCACAAATATGGTCTAATGTGGTCAGAGAGCACCAAATATTTCCTTAGCATAGTTGTTAGTACAGTCTTTGGGCAGTATGAAAACCAACGTTTGCATCTGTTTATGTCTTGCAAAAGTACTTTTATTTAGAATGAAAGTAACATACCCTAGTTTATTAGGTCTGTGACCATGTTTATGCAAGATTTGACCAGGGAAGCTGACAACGATTGAATAAAATTGTTATTGACATTTGCTGTTGCTTTTCATAATGTAGATAATGTTATCTACGTTACAGTAGATAACAAAGTGCTACCAATCTTTATATTAAAAAGTCGTAAAGCTAATATGTTTTAGTTTTACAAGGTCCCTTTGATTTTTATGAGGTTTATTTTACATTGTTTGTGATTTGGAATAATATGCTTATTACTTTGAGATTATGTAATCCTAGGGTACTTACAGTGTAAACATAGGTCCATAAAGTAATGGTGTACACACAGATCAATCTCTATAATTTCATCATTTTGTTATCCTATTGACATACAAATTAACTGTGCAATCTTTATAGCTAAAATCTATCCTAATTAAACAATAATATATTTTACATAGTTGTGTGTGTAATAGTTAGTCTTACAGTTTTAAATTTTTGTGATTGCAACATACGTAACATTAGCTGTTTTACAAAGGTATACTGACCGTTCATATGACTGATATCATACATGTGTTTGTGAGATCCCATGTGACTATTATAAACATAAAGATACAGCATAAATAAATGGTCATTAAATTGCCCGTTACAGAGGTAAGAACTATATACAATGTATCATTTGATAAATGGTTTCGTTCAACTTTCCCATCTCAAGTTTTAATAGTGGAGCGGGAAATGATAAGATTTGTGCACTCCTCAATACAAGCATCAAACTTTGCTGATGAGTTGTCTGCATTTTTTCTATCCAATCAAAATTCGCCATAGTTTCAAGATGGCGCTCCTGAATTCAAAATATATCCTTATACCGAAAAAGCCGGTACAGTGGGTACAGTAACGATGGTAGTTTTCAACAAATTTGGCTTAGTAAAGTTAAGGATACACTTATATTGGTTACAGAATCCATCCAAACACATTCTAGGGAGGGATTCTCTAAACGAACCTGATGTCTGAGCTAAAATGGGGCAGTCTTACCTAAATTACACTGTTGCACCTATCAATCAAGCCATGGTCACTCTTCACAAGGTCCCCAATGCCACAAAACAGTCCAAATAAGGCATACAGAATTACAACAGACTAAGATGCACAACACTAGTGTCCAATTAAGAGAGACAGTTGCCTCAAGACCAGCAGTCAAGCTAAAGAGCGGCAACCTATGTTACCGTTTCATGCCAAACATATCTTCTTTATCCAGGCTACAATGTTCAATCTAAATGTAAAGTTAGACTGAGGTATCTAACAGAGGCAACATATCATCCCCTTACTGAGATTTATACTATAACAGATGCTATACTATTATATATTGTAAAGGGTAACAAATAAAAGCAAGGAAATATGGGCAAAATTCACGTAAGGGGCACAGGGCAACCAATGAGGGTCCACCAAAGAGTCAGCTAAACAATGTGATTCTGACCAAGGTTACAAAGTAACATCCATGTTTTCTTCATATAGAGTTCCCCAGCTTTAAAGAACGTGAATATCTATATACCGCAAAACCAGAGTCACAAATATTATTTCTTTTATTTGCCAGACCATATAGGACATTAAAAGTTCATTTTCCAGTAATTTCCTCCCGTCTATCCCAATATATAAAGGCGAGGCAAAATACCTAAACAATAACAGATGACAATCTTATGTTTTACTCAACACAAACCGAATTTGTTAACAATTACCATCGTAATGTACCTACTGTACCAGCGGTTGGGATATAAAGATATATTTAGGTGGCCATTTTGACTTCAGGACCGCCATCTTGAAAATATGGCGTACTTTGCTTGGATCGAAAACATACTCATGAGTACTTCAGCAAAGTTTGATTCTTGTATTTAGAATAGCACAAGTCTTGTCACTTCCCGCTTCACTATTAAATCGTATGATGAGATAGTCAACTATTTCATACACATAATAGTTCTTATAAAATAATATATAGTTCATACCTCTGTAATAGCCAATTTAATGACACTTTATTTATAGTGTATCTTTATGTTAAGTCACACTGGATCTCTCATATTTTACACACATGTCTGTCAGATGAAACGGTCGGTATTTCTTTTGTTAACACAGCTTTTTTACCAATGTTACATTTCATAAAATGTTAAAACTGTAAAACTAACTATTGAACACACAACCATGAAATATATATTATTGTTTTATTAGGATAAATTTTAGTTATCAAGATTACACATTTAATTTGTTTGTCGATAGGACACCAACCAATGACGAAATTTTAGAGATTTATATGTGTGTACAGCATTGCATTATTGTCCAATATTTACATAATCTCAAAGTAGTTACCATATCTTCCCTAATTACATTATACAGAATCAAATTTATGCAAAATAAACCTATCGAAACCAAAAGGGACCTTGTAAAACTAAAACGCAACAGCTCTATGACTATACAATATATAGATTGTAGCATTATGTTATCTATCGTAACGTAGGTAAAACTATCCACATTATGAAAAGCAACAACAAATCTCAATAGCAATACTAGTAATATGCTGTCACCTTTGTTGAACAAATCTTGCATAAACATGCAAAAAGGATGCGCTTACATGAGTATAGACCCCTATGGTTATCCAATAAATCAAAGACCTTACAAACTAGGGTATGTCACTTTCACTCAGATGTAAACCTACTTTTGCAAGACCTAAAAGATGCAAACATTGGTTTTCACACTGCCCAAAGACTGTACTAAACAACTATGCAAAATACTTTTTGGTACTCTCCATTTTTTGATGACTGGAGCCTTGACTTTGGTAATAACAAAACAGCAAGACATCATCTATACCAGCTTTGATTGGTTCCGAATCGATTTCTGGGAGTAGAACCTCCTTAAAAAGATTCAATTCACGTAGAAATGTTTTAATAATGGATGAATATCCTTTCTACTGTAAAATAAATATTCATCTTTGCAGCTAATTCACCGTATCTAAGAATTCCCTGACGACATTTCTAAGATGTTCTAATTATATTAATAGTGATTTCCGTTTATGCTGAAATGGTTCTTCATCACTGTTTTATTCCCAATTTGTTCTAATCCGAACTTTTTAAATTGCATTAGCTTGTTTTTCTTAAGACTTGCTCCAGTCCTTAAAACAAATTTTCATCAATGCGCCATATCATATACTTGTAGCTAGTCTTACTCTGATGGCTCTGTCTTAAAGCAGAGCCATTAGAGTAAGACTAGCTACAAGTATATGATATGGCACATTGATGAAAAATTGTTTTAAGGACTGGAGCCAGTCTAGTTTTTCTTGTACGTCACTTAGGTGATTGGAACTTCAATCAGCACCAAAATCTATATATAAAAATACATTGAAAAGAGTAATAAATTAACGCCAAAAGAGGTGGCAGATGAGCTGTTACCCCATTTGTGTAAATTTCCACTTACTCAACTACTAGTGGAGCGCAGTAGTAGAGTGCTTTACTCGAGATCGAGGGGTTGCGGGTCTGAGCCTAACCGGGGGCACTGCCTTGTGTCCTTGAGTAAGACACGTTATCCGCTGCTTTGTACTGGTTCAACCCATGAAGACCCGTCCCTACATGACTGAAAAAATGTTGACTGGGACGTAAATAATCAAATCAAACAAACAATTACTCTCCTACTAAAATATCTTGAAGCCAACATTTCTCCAGTAATGAATGTTTAATCATTTCTACTTGAGCCGCGGCATGAGAATTCCAACAATGTGGTATGTGTGACCAGCAAAGGCTCAGACCAGCCTGCGCATACGCGCAGTCTGATCAGAGCCTTTGCTAGTCGTTTGAATATTCTATGCTTGTTACGCTACTGACCAAACATCATTTGGAGTTTCTAAGCTTAAAAGGAGGCTGCTAAGGCTTGTCTGAATCTACATTTGTCAAAATGTCAAATTGTTGGATATCACATGTCATGGCCTACTGATTTTTGTTGTAGTTTTCTCCAGAACTTTTAAAGAAAGTGGACGGCACCACCATAATCAGTGGCAGTTGAGCAGCCACAAAATTTAATGTAACTTTACACTTATTTTTACAGTGTAGAATATAGTAAAATCAGGATATAAAAACACTGATCACGAAAAGGTCATGACACAAAGAGGAAGAAACATACGAACACACGTAAACTAATCAGCCACACACGCAGGCTAAAATTGCTAAAATAAAAAAACACAAACTTCTCTCTATATATTCACGGGTGCAGAAAATTCCGTCGGGTGGTTCTGACATCGTTTTTATAGTCATCAACCCACATACACACAAAGGGTCGAACTTCCTCGAGGGGGTGGGGTGGGGGCGGTCCGTATTAGAATGTTTAAGGAAACCTTTAGGGACATGTGATTTTCTGGGGGTCCAGACACCCTGTCATCCCCCTCCAGATCCGCCTATACGATATCAACGAAACGATTGCCAAACTCGAAAAAACACAATGCCAAAACCTAACGCTAAACACAGCACATAACTAAGGAACAACAGGTGCCGGAACGAGCAGCAAATTTCACCACTTGGTATCGAGGCTGGATGGGGGTGGGGGTAGATATATTTTATATGCATCTGCCACTGTTTAAAATACAAGCACTAACTGAACGTGCTTTGAATGAGTACAATGGGTGACATTAGTTCTTTTAGATTTTGGGAGTATTTATTATGATAGAAGTATTCATGGCATTTAACAGTACACTATATACAGACAGATGTTGAAATAGATAGGATTATTTTTATTAGACCGAATTACATCTTTTGAGGGGAAAATCATATAGTAGAGATGACAATCAAAATCATGCGAGGGAGATATAGATCTTTGGATTATTTGTTATAGTTGAAGTTCTCGCGACATGTGTTAACTGAATATCATTAGCAGATATGATTTTGGTTGATTATGGTATATGACCAAGTTACATATTTTGAAAAGATATGATTAAATGAGGAATCATTTTTTTCTTATACATGTACTATACTTGACCCCAAAATTATTTAAACCTTCTTTAAATGAAGCCAATTTGCCTGCTATCGTGTCGTCCAGCTGTATGTCACAGGCCCCGTCACTGACTAGGCCAGACCCCAATTACTGATGACTGGCATTTTGGCCATCTAGATCTGTTTATACTTCAATATAATGGGCTTTCTTGCACAAAGGATAATAAATATCCGATAATTGAGCCTGGGATTGACTTTCTTATCATACCCATGTTATCTTACGCAGACTGTTCATTGGTTGTATTAGAACTCAAAGCACATTGTCGTTAAATGATGTCATTGGTATGCCAAAGTGAGATCATCATGTAATGTCGAATCTCAACATTATCTTCCCAAATGCTTACCTATCCGATTTGTTAACTATTGTTTCAGGTGCCATACTTGTTTAGGCTACCAAATGCGTCACTAGGTCATGTGATTCGCTAGATTGGTTCACTCAAACTTGTATCAATCTCACATGTCAATGGAACGTTTCTGTCAACCATCCGTGTACAAAACTATATTGATATGGGGTGGCTATAAAATTGAAATATGTATTCCTATCAATGGCTGTGATCTATCTTTTTGTACCTCTTGCTATCTTTTAGTGACAGAGTTTAATGCGCACCGCGTACTAATATTATCCTGAACAGGATGGTGATGCGTCATAGCTGACAGATCGATCTTCGAAGAGACAATGCGTATCTCAGCGCATGAGTTTACTTTAAAATAAAAATTCGGAATTGAACGATGCGCAAGAAAAGAATTCAACTCTTTATGTGCTGAATTTCTAAGATGGAATCTTCCAATTGATGGTGGGTATGGACTTATGTGTCCTACTTGGCAATAAATAATTTGCTGAAGAAAACAAACAGCCATTCATAGGAACCATATGATCTGGGACTATCTTGTTCGTACATGTTTTCATGTCCGAGTAATTGCGTTCAGGTACCAAAATAATCCATTTGCATAAAATCTTAAAATAGAAGGGTGCTACAATGTTTTAAAAACACCAAAAAATCAGAGATGAAAAATCAAACCGTATAGACGGCAATCGAAAACGTTAATACTATCGACGAACATAGATCAAAGGTCGCTAGACACAGAGTTTTCGATTGTCATTTGTCGCCCAACTGACTACAAATGGCAATCGAAAGCACTGTTTCTAGACACAGAGTTTTCGATTGTCATTTGTCGCCCAACTGGCGACAAATGGCAATCGAAAACACCGTTTCTAGCGATTTTCGATCCACGTTCGTCGATTGTAAGAGCGTTTTCTATTGCCAGCTATCCGGTGTGATAATGCGTAGCCCTTCTTAGCTACAGTAGAGCAGTTATCTGCCATTCTTATTAATTCTAGGCTGTTTGATGTACGCCGACATGGAGCAGCAAATGGTAACTGATTTCTGTCTATTGGCATTTATATTGCTTTTATATGTGCCTCGTTTCCAGAAAATTTGACATCGTGATTTGCGCCAATGAACGGCTCAAATCAGCCTTTAGAGCTACAGAGGTTGGCTAGACTAGAAACTTGCACCTGTTACACTATTTAAGTAGCAAACAGCTATGAAACTGATCAGACTGCTTGCTTACACAGATCTATATTCATTTTTATTGTTTGTATATGACATTTTCTAAAGCATAACATTTTCTAAAGCATAGCTCAGTGATGTCACTGATTCTCAGAATTATTAAAAGCTGTGTGTCAGTTAGTTCGTGCCTTGAATTGTTAACGATCAATTGTCTGATTGATAGATATGACCAACGATCAATATCTTCACTAGCTGACAACCAGTTGTATAGCACTTTTTCCTGCCAAGTGCTGATAGAAGAGGGTTCCTTCTTTGCCCTAGGTTCTTACATGACACGTTATCTACATATACCACAGCCCATGATTCAGTGTAACTTTAAATTCTGTTGAACTGTTTTAATGCAAAAAAAAAAGATTCTTCATTCTGGTTTGACACCTTGTTTGATATAATAAAGTTTGAGGCGGTTTATTCTACAAACGTCAAGGGCTAGCTTTTGGATTAGGATAGGATTAGGGTTAGCTGCGTTCTGTGACATTTCCTCTGCGTTTTCACTGTTTGCAATAGTATCCGTTTAGGGGTTTCAAAAAAATCAATTATATTGAGTAACTTTTGCTTTCTTTGGTTTTGATTTTGTGCTTCGGGCTTGTCCGTCCGTCCGTCGGTACGTACTCACGAATGGACCCTTGTTGGGTACTTTAAATGTCCGAAAAATTCGAACCGACCCGTATTTGTTTTAATCTGAACTACATGTATCTTTCATTGAGGAGTCATGCCCCTTTGAAAGGGCCAGAATCAAATTGTGTAGTCAAGATAAATCGAAAACTATTACAGGTAGGAGCTTCAAATTTGGTCAGCTGATAGAGGATAATGAGTAAATTACTTGGCGAAAATTTAAAAAAAAGTGATTTTTTTTCGAGCGATTGCCTTTTGCAACGTTTGCCATTGAAAACTTGTATTAAAGATGAGAAATTTTGTAATCAATATACCTTAAAAACTTATACAGTTAGAAGCTTCAAACTTAGTCAGCTAATAAAATGATGAGTAAATTACCTCGTCTAAAATAATAAAAAAGGTTATTTTTTGTTTGTTTGTTATTGCCCTTTGCAAATTTCGACATTGCAGACTTGTAAAAAAGATATATTGAAAGCTATTACAGCTAGGAGCTTCAAACTTGGTCAGCTGATAGAGGATGGTTTAGTAGAATACCAGGTAAATTTGAGAAAACAGATATTTTATCTTTTATGTTATTGCCCTTTTCAAATTTAACCATTGAAAACTTGTTAACAGGATATCTTGAAAAGCATTATGTAGATAGGAGTTTCCAATTTGCTCAGCTGATTCAGAATAATGAGTAGTATAGTAAGAAGAGCATCATCCTTATGGGCAAGCACATGTTGGGGACACAGTATTTCATAAACATAATTTCGAGTTATCAACCATTGCACGACCTGGTGAAATATCTAGGTTTTACTCAGTAGTGACCTGGACAGAACATTACGAGATCGCATGACCAATCGTTTGCAAACGCAATTGGCTGAAATGTTTATGTTCATACTTCAGTGGTAATATCAAGCTTGCATAAATCCTGAAAGCGCTAGATCCGTTTATGTGCAGTAAGTCCCATCTCTCTTCGATGCTGGCGACTTTGATTGCCATTGACCGACGACTATAGTAAAAACAATAACTAGTGCATTTAGTTATTTGAAAAAGTTTGTGTTTTCGATTTTAATGATGGGTTGCTCTATTCAGCAAACTGTTCATTGCTTTTAATTTCATTGACAATGTTTTAAACCTAACAATAAACTATATGAGCCAGTGCATGAGATTTCCAACAATTTGACATTTTGACAAGTGTAGACTCAGACAAGCGTGTGCAGCCTCCTGTTAAGCTTAGAAATAAAACACCAAATTATGTTCAGTCAGTAGCTTAACAGTCATAGAATATTCAAGCGACAAGCAAAGGCTCTGATCAGACTGCGCGTACGCGCAGGCTGGTCTGAGCCTTTGCTGGTCGCACATACCACAATGTTGGAAATATCATGCCATGGCTCATATATCAGATTAGCTTAATATTACATAGGACCTATAAACCTTACAAACTTTGATAATTAGTAGTGGATCGAGGAATGGATATGGTTGAAAATCAGCTGTATTTTTCAAATGCCGAGAAAGGACTGTGTTAAACCTGCGCAGGTATGCTATTTCTTGATAAAATTAACACTGTACCATAACTGATAGGGTAGAGAGATATGTGCATTTGAGTGCTATTATGGTTCCTCTGAAGCTAAGAAATTAAAGCTGATTAACCAATTTCTTCTGAATGGTATATTGGAATAATAACATAACTGTAAAAGTTTGGTATTTAATTTTATTCTAATGCTATGGTAAAATGTTCACTAAAACAGTATAAAAATAGAGAAACGGTAGAGCGAAAATTCAGAAATCAAGTTTCTTTAAGAATTAGATATCAACACAGCAAAAACGGAAACATAATATGCTGTGTGACGTTGTGATTCATATCACCTGTTAAATTCGTTTTAGCATTTGCTTGTTAATTTCTCTGTTAAAAGTCTCAAATTTGTTCCAAAATGGTCAGCCTATCTTAGCGGCCATTTTTTACCATAGCATCGGTGAAGGTCAAATAAATACCAAACTTTTACAATAAAGCTATTGTCAAAAGATCATCTAGAAGAATGGTGAATAGCAACTTTTACGTTTTGTCCTCAGAGACCTCTACTGTACGTAGCTCTTTTCTGGCGTGTCCATGCAGTCGTTTTAAGATTCCTTTGTTGTGATCGTAGACAACTAGGAAATATTAAGATTTGTTTAAAAAAATTCACATGACTTTATTTTCTTCGAACGAGGGCTGCAGTCAGTTACAGCATCATAGAATAGTATATATCAATGTGAAGCGCTATTGATATATCCCAAAACGATTTTGCTTCTGAGCATGCAGTTGGTCCATTTCTATGCCTATTATGTGGCGCTGTGGCTTTGAAATATACACATGACTTTATTGCAAGTAAATGCACAGCTAGATCTCTCAGCGGCTGACCAATTTTCTTAAAGTTGCATACCACAAATCACCAGAGCTGTGTATTTATTGCACTAGCTATAGTCTCTATATTTGTTGGATCTCAGGTGTTAAAGTTAAGGGTAATATCTCTATCACCAATTCCTTAGGCTTAACTACATTGATCGCTTCACATATTTAGCTTTTAACTCTTTATCTGCATAATTTCTCAAATGAAAGCTCTTCCAGTTGACGATTTTAACCGTTAAAACGCCTAGAAAAATGCATCTGAAAATGTCGTCTGCTGAAGTCGTCTGCTGCAAATTATTGCCTTACATTATTGGCGAATTAAGTATAGAAGCAAACAGCGGGGACCCAGAACAGACTATAGGAGCAGTCTGATCGTGGTCCACACTGTTTGCGATTGAGGCTTCTTAAAAATTTCAGCAGACGAGAAAAGCAGACGACTTTTGTTGCGATTGTCGCATTAAGGGTAAATGCATCCTAGTCATTAATAATATGCTGAAAAAAGCAATTAAATAGTCCCTTACCAGACTGCTCCACTAGTAGCAGGTTTGTCTTGTGACCAAATTATTAAAAAAGGACACGTATTTACAAACATATATGTTTGTAAATACTTGTCCTTTTTTGAACAATTTTGTTCAAGACCTTAACCTCAACGTGTACCAACCAGTGCATATGCTCAAATCATTCACCTGAATCTAAGACCTGCTCATTATCAATGAGACAGTATACTACCACACCGTATGCAATGAATACACTGATCAAATGCACTGGCTGACCCACATCTATTCCGTCATTGTTTGATTTTTTCTCAGTTGAAATTTTATCGTAAGAGGGCTTAATATATAATTACTGTAATTGATTTAGTTGCTCTGTCTATGCTCTCTTAGACTGATTCGTATAATCTCTAGAGGGATGACATCACACTAAATTAGTTTAGAACTGAACGTATTGAATCTTTACCAGCTGTACCGAAACATGGCAAAGCTCGTCTGTTGAGAAAGTAAAATATGTTTGGCGTTTCAAATTGTACAGTTCTATATGTAGTAAATCACCGTGTTATGTAAACATAAATATAGTTTGGCTTTAACATGATAATTATTTTATTTGCATACTGGCTGTGGACTAGGCAGAGCATCCTGGGGCATTCTTGGGGAATTGAAGAAGTACTGTTGATCTTCCATTCTCAGTTCTGCCAGTAGCCAGTTATAATGACCAAACTGAAGCCTACTTTGCTTCTGAAAGTCATGAACGCACCCAGAATTTTGCACAGAGTTCATGTTGACTGTATCGTTGTTGAAACAGAAGTGAGTGTCTGAGAAATTAAATCTAGTATTTATACTCAAGTCCTTCGACGTAACAAAATCGCAGTGAGACCTACTACGAACGGGCATGGACGTGGTAAGCACCGACAGAACCTGTTAAGGGCGTAGTGCGATCTTCTTTAACGTGGCATGGACGTACCATTGGCCTACAGTGTTCAGATGAAATCAGCATTTAACCATTTTAGCATGAGTAAGTGATAAATTTCAAAAATCTTGAACATTCTTTTAAAAAAATGCTATAATTTAGAAGAAAAAATCTACCCGGAGTAGAATTTCAATTGTTTGGTGTTTTTCAAGTTTGGTAGACCAGTGTGTAAACATCTAATCTTAAATTTTATAAAATCACACCCAAGCCCCCTTTTTTAAGAAAAGTTATTTCTTTCGCTTTTAGTCCCAAAAGTTGCTCGTAATGGACAACTGTTCCAAAACACCGCTAAATGCTAGCCCATTAAAATGCACATATAAAGACAAACAATTATTTCAATTCTGTTAGCGCTTGATCAGAAATAATAAGTTCGTAAAGTGACCGGTTAGAACTTGCTTTCAGTTTATGTGATAAATTGTAAAACATGTAAAAAATGTACATTGCACATTCAGGATAAATGTGTTAACCCAAATTAGCCTAGTGTCCTTTTATGGGATATTGGCAAACAATGTGTTCATACATTGACCAATCTTTTAGAACATCTAGCAATTAAAGTACAGTAAAACAAAAGCCAAATTGACAGTTAGATAAGAGGTGATTACTATCCAAGAGCTCCATGACAGGCGATCTCACTATCTTTTTTCCATTTATTTTACTGCAACAGATGTAAGGCTTACTGGCCTATAGTTGCCAGTAGCTGATTTATTTCCATTCTCAAATAGTGGTGTAACCTTTGCATATTTCCACTCTTTTGGTATTTTACCTGTTGAAACTGATTCGTTTTTCTCTAGGCACTCCAGCTTTCCCCACCATCCAAACAGGACGCAACCACCTTGTTGATATTGTGCCTTCAATCTGGTTGATGTAAATAATAAGTCCTATTTATTTTATTTTTAACTAGGCATTATGCCGGTGGTGTGTTTTGTAAAACTACCCTTCCTGTCTTGTGGCATGAAGAGGTGCACCATAAAGTTACTGGTGGATAATACAGTACACAACAACAATAAAGTGGTTAAAGGATGACATAATGTTTTTGCCCATTTTTTGCAATTAAATTTGATGCATATTGTCAGACCCTATAGACTTGATTGTATTTAGCTCATGTAGTATATTTTCCAACTCAGTCACACTTGCAGCTATTGTTCCCAAAGGTCCACCAAAGCCTAAGTCTTGTACTGTATGTATATTGGATACATCTTCCTTGGTAAATACACTTGCAAAAAGCTCATTTAGTTCATTTACTTTCTCAGTGTCTCTGACTGTGTTAATGTATCATCTGTTTTCAGAATATTCCCTTTTGACGCTTAAGGATTGGTCTTTTGTTTGATATTTTCAAAAATCTCTTTGGTTCCTTTTTCACATTTAATGCTATACTTTTCTCATAATCTATTTTGGCTTGCTTGACTTTAATAGTTACTTCATTTGAGCCGTAACATGAGATTTCCAACAATGTGGTATGTGCGACCAGCAAAGCCTCAGACCAGCCTGCGCATACGCGCAGTATGGTCAGAGCCTTTGCTAGTCGCTTGAATATTCTATGAATGTTAAGCTACTGAATGGACATCATTTGGAGTTACGAGGATGTAAAGGAAGCTACACAGGCTTGTCTGAGTCTACACTTGTCAAAATACCACATTGTTGGAAATCACATGTGGCTCATTTCTCACCTGTTAATATTCAAGAAAATCTACATTGCTCAACATTGATAAATGCCTAGTCCATAATCTACGCTTCTTTTTTATATGGGCCTCGTCGCGAGAAAACCTGTCTTCGGGGTTTCCGATAAAGCGACTTTCAAAACAGTCTCCTCAGTTACAGAGACTAGCTAGAAAATTGAAATTTCATCTGTAGCAAGTCTACCCATGATACTTTTCTAAAAGCGAATAACAAAGGCGCTGATCAGACTGCGCGTATGCGCAGGCTGGTCTGCGCATGTGTTGTTCGCAAACCCTGGAAGACAGATTTTCTCGCGTTAAGGCCCATATCATTTAGCACTTCTGGTGTCATCCACTTGAATGTATGGTTTACAACCTGGTTTCAGATTTGACATAGGAGCAAAACTTTTGAATACATGTTTGGTACTGTTTTTTTTTTTTAAAAAAAAACTCCTACATATCATCTACCTCCAGATTTTCAATTTTTACTTCCCAATTTATATCTTCCCATGCATCTTCAAAACTTTTGATATCATATTTTACACATTGCAACTTAGAAGTGTTACTTAGTTACTTAGAAATTCTTTATAGTAACAAAGAAATTCATACAATATTGTGGCATGATCGCTTATACTAGCCCTAATGAATGGGATTTCCACATTACTGACAATTTCTTCTTAACTGCTGATAATTAAATCTTAGGTATTACATATCTGATTTTATGAAAACGGGTTGGTTCCAGCACATGTTAAAAAGGTTATAACAAAGACATTCAATAAAACTGCGTTCTATATAGTCATTTTAGTGAATCGTACTGTAAGAGTGCCAATCAATGTCTTTCATATTGAAATATCATGTAATCAAAAGTTTATAACACATCGTATAAGTCTTAGATATGATAAGATTCAAGCGCTGTCCCACGTTATCTTTTATATAAAAAGATCTGTAAAATGAACCAATGATAATTGTTACATCTTCACAGTCCCAGTTACACGAAGATGCATCATGATATAGCAAATTTGATTGATAATTTTCTGATACATCCAAACCTACCCTAGCATATATCATCACACTTCTTCCACCATCCCAGCTGAGGAACGAAATCATTAATGCTGTATAAAACTCCTGTACATAAAACTTCTGCAACAGTTGTTGATTTTGTCAGCACTTCTGCGACAAAAATAAAACTAGGTTCTCTTGAGAAATTACTATTTATAATTGAGTCATCTAATTTTGCAAATGGTCAGCGTTTACAAGTACAAACTTATTATACTCTTGTTTTGGTTATAATATGAAAAGTAGACTTATCTATCTTGTAAGTTGAACTGTCTATGAAATAATATTTATCTCATCTGTCAAAGTTTATTCCTACTTAAATACTTATCTATTGATGAGATGGTAGGGGCCTGGTGCTTTGGCTGTTGGAAAGCCCACCCGGTTTTACCTGTTGAATTTCTTTTGCTCCGGTATTCAGTTTAATGTACTGTTGAGTCCTTGTCCTTTTATTTCTTGATTAATATGTTCTTGGAGATGATGCATGGATAAGTAAGGGGTCTTTCATGCAGACCAAACATCTACGTGTCTTGATTCACATCTGAACTAAGGGTGAGGTTGGGGCGCTATGGGACAGGTTTAAGCCCTCCTCTATAATTTACTGAACGCTCCAAGGAAGTACTTCTTTTGTGGATCATTTGTGTTATTTATGTCTTGTGTTTACCATGCTTCCGCGTGTGTTCATTGCTGCCTTGTGGTCACCTGAAGGGAAAGGGCTGACCTTTTGGCTCTTGTTTGTGATGTTTATCGTGATTTTGTTACTTTTCCATTTGGTATCCTGGGACACTTGTGGTACTTATTGTATCGATTCCTGATCTTTGCTGTCATTCTTACTTGAAGGCACTGAAGAATCACTAGGCGCCTGTATACTATATGCATGATTAGTAATGGGTGTGTAAGAACTGGTCATCCAAGTGACTAGAATCATTGTTTATATTTTTGAATAACTATTTAAGTCAGAACGTTTTAATTCAACAGTATTGGCTGAAACTTTAAACGAACACTTAGCATCCATACTATTTACAAAGCTTATTTTCTCGGATGGCAAATCCTAGAACCCACGCTGGTCCCAACTGAATCCCATTTTCCACTGGCACTTGTACTCTACTGATCTATATTACCAGATGACTTCTGACCACTACTGTTTACAAACCTTCCATCTTTTTTTATTCCTTTATCGACATTGTCCCACAAGAACTTACCAAATTTTACTTATTTTCATCATCTTTTCTTTTTTGTCGGTTCAGTTCTCACTTTTTCAGCTTCACTACCTTTCATGACACGCAATTTTTTGTTCTACCTAGCATTTTATGTTTGCTTCATACGGGCTCCTAACAAACTTTTATTAACCTCTTTTGGTCGCCTACTGGCTTGCCAAGCCTGAGGAAGGTTTCAACTTTACTACATCACATTTTATTGCTCTGATTATATCTTTAATTGCCTTCCCAAAATGTTCAGCTTTTTTATTCTCACTAGTTGGCTCAGGAATGTTGTGCAAAATAATGTTTCATTTTCTTTCCTCAATCTCCTTGAAAGCTAACAGTGAGTTTTCAACTCGATCTTCAATCTTGCTGTCTATACTAGACTCTATGCTGCCAGTCTTATTGTCATATTATATCACATTTTCATTTTACTTCTGTACCAATGAACCTAGCTCAATATGTTTAGATGGGCCGCATAGCGCAGTCGGTAACGTGTCTGACTGCAGATTCGGATGTCGCGAGTTTGATCCTGGCCCGGTCTCAAACTTTAGCAAAGATTGATTATAAAATAATTTCTACGACCATTCTCCTTCCTTCTGCTGATTCAAGAAGGGTTTTGACAGTTACAGGCGAACGTGTGCGCACGAAGTATTGGTTAACTGCTTAGTCAAGCTTGCCCGAGAAAAGTGTTGTTAGGTGACCTGATCACCCCGACGTGAACACAGTTGTTGACTGGGACGTGAAGAATCAAATCAAACAAACAAAATCAGTAAGTTTCGGGACGGCTCTGCTACAACCGTCACAATGGAAGGGGACATTGGGGTTGATTCCATTGGCAGCATGTCATACAGGTTTTTGAAATAGATTTAGACCTACAGTTTTAATAAATAACAGGTCAAACATTCTGTGACTTTAAAATTACAGTAAAAACTGTCTTAAGCGGCCACTAAAAATTAGATAAAACAAAGATCTTAAAGACAAATGGTAGCTTAATGAATGTCAAAAGTATTGCAGAATGCTCTCTTGGAGCATTCTGCAATACTTTTGACCTGAATTAAGCGATAACCGGTCTTGAAAACCAATTTTTGGTCTTTTTTAGTGCCGCTTAAGACAGGTTTTACTGTATCCCCTTGCAATCAAACATAAAGAACTTCTTTACCTCTCAAATGTCTGCACATTTCAATGATTTCTTCAATTTATTCAGGCAAAGTTTCTCGGCCAATCAGTTTGATTAAATTGATCCACCGCTGAAAGTACGACACTTCACTTTGTAAATGGAATCGTCAGTCCATTCTGAGAAAGCAGTTATTTAAATCTTGAAATTGCGCTTTCAAATTGTTCTCGAGTACCTCTTATTTGTAGACTCAATTGTTAGAACTTTTTGTTGAGATATAGATTATCGATGCATTGAAAGTTGTATGCATAGAGCTGTAAAAAGACAAATTGCAAAATTTAATTTTGGTCGAGAGAAAACAACCGTTAAATTTGCATGTAACGTTCCTTTTCAGCCCACCCCACTGTTTCGTCCAATACATGCATATAAGTACAAACACAATAATAGTGTGCAAATGGTATCCACTAGAAGGTTGTTCAACTTATAATATGAAGCTGTATCGCACTAACTCATTTATACCTAATGGAATTTCCTACACGCAAAGGCTCGTTTAATATATTTCATATGAAATTATCACTCGTGTAAGAGCCTCTATATAGTGAGCCAAAGTTCTAGGGCCAGAATTTTATACGACCAATTGCTGTAGGGCACTTCATGTTGGAAAAATTGCTCAACTAATCTTGAAGAATCTTTATCGCACAGAGAGAATACGTTGTCTGGAGCATGGTTCTGTGAGCCGTTGTCTGATTGGTCAAAAACGCTTTTTGGGTCTCGGGACCTTGTGAGTGGCCATAAAGTTTAAAAGTCCGTATTAACCCGCACTCCAACGCTAGGTCAGTAAGGTGAGGGGTATTGCTTGAAAACTGTTCTGTTGAATTTCACAAAATTAGGCATCAGGTTTCAGTTAATTGAGATTTAAGCGTTTATTGCCAAGACGTCCTTACAACTCAAGGAAAAATCTATCCCACGTAAATTACCAAAAAACGTGGAAATCATTGAAAAATGGAAAACTTGTGTTACTTCTGCTGCTTAGATATGGTGAGAAGCAAAATGGATAAAAAAAATACCGACGCGGCTTTATATTCACTCTGACAGTAATTTAAACTTCCTGTAAAAACTTTGGCTCAATTCTTGCTAAATTCTTCTTTTTATTGGCAAACAATGAAATCTGACGCCTGGCCGAATTGAGGAAGAATAATTTATCGCTTAAAACTTAAAGAATTCCGACTGAAATCCACTAAATCAACTCGGATTTCATGGTGCCGAAATGCATGTTACATATCGAATATTGGAACATTATCATGTATTTCATTTTTTTTTCAACCACCCTTCCTTAACGGAATGCTTTGTTCCTTAAACAGTTTGGGGCATATTGTTAAAACTAAACTACGTTTCGATGCCTAACTTAATGAACTTTCGTTTAGGCGAACCATTCGTTCCGACAAAGTTATTATCAAAATAAAACAAAGTTGCGTTAGAACTTTAAGAGTACATTTCTGCACTCTAGTGTATTATGAATCAATGGAAATTAACATATTGTCAGTAACAGTCAAGGGTATAATGTTTATTTGTCAAGATTAACATATATTAATAGGGAACTTAAATATTTATTGGTTTGGGGATTTGCATAGCGACTATATTCAATTGACTTGAGCGAGAAATCCAAAAGACAAAAAGCAATGCTGACAAACACTTTTGACGATATTTTTGCGATGTGGATCAGTACACGAAATATGGTTGTAGATTAATGGTCAGCTTAATGCGAAAAACTTGCTTGTTGCCATGTGTTGGTCTGTTTTGCAAAATACATGTACAGTAATGTACGTGTTTTATCCAAGTACACACATTTACATAATCGTGTTATATGTGCAAATATAGTGCATTAAACAATGTATTTGAATGAACCCAGCTTTGAATGACTGATTACAGTTAATACCGGTATCAGTCCTAGAATTGCAGGAATGAGGCAACCCAATAACTCTTTGCCTCCTGGAAAATTTTGCATGCTTATTTATCGTCTGCTGATGTTTTTTTTTTAAATCAACTTTTTTTAAAAAGTTCTTTCAGGATTGCCAACAGAGTGTCAAACAGTTTAGATCCAGATCAGGCCCGACGTTTTGTCGGGCCTGATCTGGTCCCAAACTGTTTGCAAAAGTTATCAGCAGACGACACTAGTAGATAAAGAGTTAAATGAGATTTCCTTATCTGGTTGTCTATGTCTATCGTAGAGTCTATTAATCCCACAATATGGTCCTTATTGATGCAACTAAGGCGATGTAACGACTGCAATTCCCTCTAGTCTGTCTGTAGCCTTTCCTATGCATAATGTCGTGTCTTCTGAAGACGGTCTTCGTGGCATTTGTGGACTGCGAGGGTCCGTAAATAACCTAAACAGTTTACAATGTTGTAACCCCATCGGCACACCAGCGAAACAGCAAACAGCATTTGAAGATGTGCTTAGGTGGCTCGCTTTTATACTTATTGGAAAAGGAATAAGACTGTTATTGCATCCTTTTTTTTTTTTTATGATGATGACTGAAGAATACGGCGACGGATTGCCAGGATGTTGATCAGTCCTACCCCAGTCTCAGGCCCCATCGGTCTACCAGCGTGGTGAGCCGATATTGGCTCGTTTTATATACTAGTATGGACAATGTACATATAGTTGATCTTGCTCGTCAGTATTCGCGTATTGAACCAACAATCTTATGATTGCATGCAGTCTCGGCACCAACGAAACGCCATTCAAATGTGGGTCGAACGTGACCTGCTTGTTTATAAATACTCTGAAAGACCCAGACCAGACTTACCTTTGGTATTTTTATTTTGCTAACACACAGACAGCAACAGCTGACCTTTCGTTTCATATGTCAATGTTCTCCAAAATCACATTGCCTTGTGGAATTAGGCGTCATTGTGTAGGTCATTTCATTAGACTAAACTAAGTGTGCAACAATATAATTTACCTTCCCAATAAAACCAGACAGATTTTAAGGTCGGAAATGTTCTAATCTACCCAAGTGATCAGAATACAGGATCACGATCACTTGTTGTGCCGGCCAATGCATAGCCAGGGGCGGATCCAGGATTTCTAGAAAGGGGTTCACATGTGTAAAGGTGTGGGGGTTCGCTTTGCTGATTTTCTCTCCTTTTTCTTTAATAACCCATGAAAATGAAATAATTTGGTCTCACTCAAATTAATTAATTTCCATAGGATATTTTAAGACGGGAGCGGGTAGGGGGGTTCGAGCGAGGCCCCTGAACCCCCTCTGGATCCGCCACTCTATTGGTCGATAGTAGTAAGTGTTGTTGGTTATTAAAGAATTCGCTTTCGCTGCATGACCTTGAGACAAGAAAATTTAACACTTGAAAAAGAAATAAATGCTGACTAGTTTGGATTTTGACTCAATCAAATTGTTCACCGATCTGAAGCTACAAAATGATGTTCTCATTGGTTAATACTCAGACTGCCACACGAACTTATTACAAATGAAGCTAAACACGAAAGCTATATATATGTAAAATGCTGAGATACAGACTGCTATCTAAAATGCATACTATACAGTATTGACATCACGAATGTAGGTCATCGCATTGCAGCAGAGAGAGCTGGTTGCTTTGCTTACTTTGTCTTCCTGGTGTCTCGTGATGGTTGAGCGGCCCTCTCTCGCGGTGCCATGGGGTTGTCTGCGGTTTGTGATTGAGGTATTTCCTGATCATACTCACTTACTATTTTTTGTAAATAACCACCCCTTTGATGCCTTGCATAATTGAACATAGTAGAGAAGTGAAATACATGTGTATAATAACTCACTCAGCCAATGTCCAAAGCATCATGGTTTAACAGTGCTAAAGCATGTTTTACAACTGCAAAGTGCAAAAGCGATATGAGCCACAACATGAGATTTCCAACAATGTGGTATGTGCGACCAGCAAAGCCTCAGATCAGTCTGTGCAGCTTCCTTTAAAGCTTAGAAACTCCAAATTATGTTCAGTCAGAAGCCTAGGACTTATAGAATATTCAAGCGACTAGCAAAAGCTCTGATCAGACTGCACCTATGCGCAGGCTGGTCTGAGCCTTTGCTTGTCGCACATACCACATTGTTGGAAATCTCATGTCGTGGCCCATATTTTCTATATTTGAAACATCTCAGAAGTTTATTCATGTTTTTTTTTCTTTCTAAGACAGGGCTGTTAGACTTGACCAAAACCATGCTGAAATCTTTTCGCGTTTTTTAAGGTTTATCTCCAGTATGTAATTGTTACTCAAACAGGGATCTATAAAGTGGCAAATAACCGCGTAGAGTTCACAAAGAATAAATGTTTGAGTACTATGGTGTCTACTGAGACGATTCCTGGCACGTGAGCTAATAAAATGAGTGAGGATAAAAAGACGCAAACATTATGTGCCTTTACAATTTGACCACCAACTTGGTTTATGAGCAGCAGGTATATAACCATAGCAGTACTAAAAATAGACATCAGTCATAATATGGTATTGCGTCATCAAAGCAAATAGTGTGCAATCAAGATGGCGGCCAGAAAAAAAACATCGTCACAAAAAATCCAGTTTAATGTCATTGCAAAGAATTAAGAATAAAGGCGCTGATCAGCTTGCGAATTTTAGCACCTTGATCGTTTGCTACTTAGATAGTATAATACCTATGGTTTCTCTTTTTAATGTAAACCATGTGTTATATTCAGCATGCTGGTTTAAGTCTTTAATCAGTCCGAAACACCCGAGACGGTTTTCTTGCTACACTGCTGCCATTGTTGTTGAAATACTGTACACCTGAATGAACTTTAACTCATTTTAACCTTGTCTCGGATGTCATGATAATTGATGCAATCAACGAGATTGTATTTATATCGAAAAGCTTCATGTTTTGACAGTGGGGACTCTGATCAGGCTAAATATTATTATACACTGAAGAACCATTTTAAGCCCCCTTAACCATATTGCACGCTAGCAGAGCGGGTTACAAGAGTATTTTACTATAAAAAAGAAAGAGGGGCAAAAATTTGTCTTGTTTGTCTATATACAGTGACTGATACTTTTCCTTTCATCAGCATATCAATTACACAGGGTAGATACCATTGCACTATGGTTTATGACTCTTTCAACAATATTTGAGTTGTATTGGGGTGGTGATGCATGTGTATATTTGGCAGATTATGTTGGTCAGACTGCATTTTAGTGAAAGTTTTTGTACAAACTCTTACGATCCTTCGCTGCTCGCTGACACAAAGTATGGATGTAGATAAAGACTCGGTCAAAAAGTCAGACCTATAGCCGTGCGGAAAAGAAGATTCTCTGTACATAAGAATAAGTGAAATTAAAAAGACAAATTGTAAATGTAAATCATGCAATTTCTTGAAAACTTATGTGGATTTTATAGATGATGACCACTAACGGACTTGATTATAAACAAATAGCATGAATGTATTTTGTCTAATTTATGTTTAATAAAGTTGCATGTACTGTGTATATTTGTATATATTTGTATGAATTAATGAATACATATCTTTTTCTTGCCAACGTTGTTTACTTGTTTTGTTAGGGAAGAACGAGAAAATGAAATGTCGAAAAAATACAACTGAACAGATGGGATAGCTCATGAAAATAAAACAATGCGCCATTTTCGGCCATTAATGTTTTGAATATTCCTTTTCGATATATCAATTTCTCGTTGAAAAATGTCACTTGGTCCTTGCAATATTAAGCCATAAATGGCGGCCCAAGACAACTACAGCCAACCGCAGTTTGATTCTTTCTCGAGAACATGACCGTAGTCAGTGTATATATACTGGTGACTTTTCACATTCACTTCAGTCGCAATGTTATCTTCAGAAGAAAAACAGTATTTAGAAAACATCTGGTCTGATCCTACACATCCAGCTGCCTTTAGTGGGCCTGAAAAACTGTACAAGTTTGTGAAAAAAGATGGACAATTTAAGATAGGACTGCCTGCTATCAAGAGGTTTCTGTCCAGTCTCGAGGCCTATTCTCTTCAAAAGCGTGTACAAAGAAAATTTAAACGGAGTCCTGTTCTCGTAGAAGGAATCGATGCTCAGTGGGATGGAGACCTGATGGACGTTCGGAACATTTCGAAACATAACCAAAATTATCAATACATTTTAGTTTTACAAGACGTATTCTCTCGTTTTATTTTCACTGCTCCACTTAAGAATAAAACCGCCTCAGAAGTAATCAGCGGTCTAAAATCTATCTTAAAGCAAGGGAGACAACCTGAATTACTTAGAACAGACAAAGGGAGTGAATTCAAAAACCGTTTTTTATCAGCATTGTTGAAGGAAAGAGGCATCCATCAGATTTTTACTGAAAACGAAACTAAATCCAATTTTGCAGAACGAACAATCCAGAACCTGCAAAATAGACTTTCTCGCATGTTTATGTACAATCAGTCATACGAGTATATTAAACAATTACCTGATATTACGAAGGCTATCAACAACACACCCTCGCGTCCCTTGGGGAATATGGCACCTTCAGCAGTTAGCAAATCAAATGAAGAGGAAGTGAGACTCAATGAGTATCTGGTGCGAACCAAAACAAAAATAAATAAAAGTTCTGAATCTAATAAGAAGTTAAGACAAAAGAAAGTCAAGAAAACTAAAAGAAGCCCTTTCCAGTTCAAGGTGAATGATAAGGTGCGCATAACTCAAGAGAAAACAAAATTTATGAGGGAATACAGTCAAAAATGGACAGGTGAAATATTTATTGTATCTCATCGATTTATGCGACACGGAATACCAGTTTATAAGCTTAAAGATTTTGACAATATGGCATTGACGGGGTCATACTATTCGCAAGAATTACAAAGATTTGATACACAGGAAATATGGAAAGTCAATAAAATACTGAAGAAGAGAAAAAATGCCAGAGGCGAAATGGAGCTGTTAGTGTCCTGGCATCAGTGGCCATCTAAATTTGATTCCTGGATTAAACAATCGGATCTTCAGGAAGTCCCTTAGTGGCTGCGCTTTATTTATCAAACCTATAAAATCAACACGCTGAAACTTATCATATTCACTTTCTGTCAAGATGAGCTTGCGAATGGTGCTGGCTTCTGATGATAGTAAATTGATGTATCCAAATAACAAACCGCATGACTTTCGTGTGCACCTGTCTACACCCGTATCACTTACGGGCTACTGGACTGTTTCGCTTCTCGAAATTTGTATTGAGCGGGGGCAGGGGTACACTTTTCCAACCTCTGAATTGTTTGTTTATTCAAACCTTTGTGACAATACAGTTCTTGGTGGACACGACGTTCCATTGCTTCGTCGCGTTTGGCTAAAGGACAACAAACAGAATATCATATATCACATGCCTTACGATGTTCCTCTCCGAATGGGTCAATTTCAGGACGTACATATCTATATAAACGACTCGCAAGGCAAGCAGGCTTCATTTATTCGAGATACAGTGTCAGTAACGCTTCATCTTAAAAAGCATCATTTTCCTTTAAATTAATGACAAAATGGTGGGCACAACGTACGTTTCTGACACTAGAGTGTGGAAATCATTTTATCAAAATATGATCGATGGTAAATTTCATCCCGGATACTATAGAGGACGACAAAGTGGCGGTGGAATAGATAACATGTACGCAAAAAAGCCATATATGGTACCGGTGAATCGTCATGTTACCATTGAACCTGAACCGAAAATTGTGGTTGGAAAAGAAGTATCACCAACTGCCGCCGCTGAAGACAGGGCAAGGTCTGAGTTCAAAGAAGCAATTCAAGATGGAGCACCCCATGTTCCACTGACTATAAAAGGATCAAAATCCAAACATTCTTTCAGTTCTCAACCAGCAGCGAAAAGGAGTTCATCTCTTAAATCACAAAAAAAGAAAGGTTATAAAAAGGGACCCATTTCTAAGGCACAAAAGGGAAACCCGAGTGACAAGGAAACAAAAAGGGGCAACCCGTGGAGTAAAGAGAAAGCACAGAAACGCGAGTATTCGGAATTAAAACAAACGGAAGATAACGATAACGTATTTTCTAAAAAATGTCGTTCCTAACTGATAAAATAACTGACATTGGGCAACCTTCCGAGTTATCTATTTTTTCTGTACCCCCTAATCAAGTGGCTATTGAAAAAATCTACTTTTCGGACTGTAGGCCTGTGTCATCGTATAATACGGAAGATACGCCAATTGAAATTAATATTCCAGGTCAAGGAAACGAATATATTGATTTACGTAGAAGCCGGTTGTATATAAAATGCAGAATTGTCAAGGCGGATGGAACTGCCCTGGCAGCTAAAGAAAAGACGGGCATTGTTAATATTCCGCTTCAAAGTATGTGGTCACAGATAGACACATACATGAACGGTAAATTGATTAGCTTAAATACAAGTTACTACCCATGGAAGGCCTATCTGAAACTGCTTCTGTCAAACGGAAACGACATAGCAAAGTCGCAGTTACAGTCACAGCTTTTCTATCTCGATGACTACGATACCGAAGACGTAGATCCCGATGCAGGCTCCAATGGTGGATTAGCTCAACGGTACCAGTTCACACAAGAGAGCAACATATTTGACATGGAAGGCCCTCTTTACGAAGACATATTCAGACTGGATAAATACCTTGTCAATGGCGTTGACATACATTTGAAACTGTTCAGAAATCGCGCTGCATTCGTTCTTGTGAGCAAAGAAGCATCTCCGAGCTACAAACTGGAGCTTTTAGACGTTGTGTTTAAAGCTTGCAAAATCAAAGTCGACAGCGGTGTGCTTATTAATCATGGCGAAATACTGAAGGATGTCACTGCTAAATACCCACTGTCTAGGACAGAGCTAAAGATGAACACTATTCCGAGCGGCTCAGGCACTTTCATTTGGCAGAACATTTGGTCAAATAATTTGCCAACCAAGGCTTTTTTCGCTTTCGTGAAGCAAACTGCGGTAAATGGCGATTATACAACTAATCCATTCACCTTTCTCAACATCGCAGAGGAAATGGGACTTTACGTGAATGGTGAAAGTGTCCCTACACGACCAATGAAAATGGATGTAGGAAAGAACAGAAACATCGTCACGCCATTTGTCAATTTGTTTGAGGTGGCTGAAAAATGGAATAAAGATGCAGGTCTTCAGATAAACAGAACCATGTTTGATCAAGGCTTTGCCGTATATGCCTTTAGCATTGACCCTAACGATCTCGGCGAGCAATATATTAACTTGGTGAGACAAGGAAGCGTCAGATTAGAAGTGAAGTTTGCCGCAAACACAACAGAAACACTAAACTGTCTAGCTTATGCTGAGTTTCCTGCTTTAATTGAGGTGGACCACTCGAGAGAAGTAAAGTACACACGAGTATGAATACAAACCAACTTCTTTGCGTCATCAGAGAAAACAGATGTTTGACTTTTGTTGCTCGCGATATATATTCTGTTGACACATTACCTACAAAAGTTCTGACTTTTCCTACTGCATATATTTGTAACACAGAGGAGTCGTATCTTCCTGGGAAACATTGGATAGTATTTTGGTTTCACGATCCTGTTCATTCGGAGTGCTTCGACAGTTTCGGCCATTTGCCAGGACAGTACAATACCAACTTTGAAGACTTTTTAACAAAAAACACTAATGTGTGTGTCTACAATAATGTGCCATTTCAAAGTAAAAATTCTGATGTTTGCGGATATTATGTTTTATGTTACTTGCTTATGAAATGCAATGGCACAAAGTTGCCTGACATTGTTGACTTGCTAGAAAAAAGTGTTTTTCCTGATCAATATGTTGTAGAATATGTTACAAAAGCTTTCGATTGTATTTGAATATGTGTTATACTTTTTGTTGTTTCTCAAATATGTCTTAGATCTTTGACATTACGTTGACAGATTTATGCAATAAATGTCTCCTGAACACCAATTCATGTATGAAAAAAAGTGGAAAAAGGTAACAGTATTACTTATGCTATTAAAAACATTAATTGACGCGGTTATAACGAGTACCGGTAATCTATGTTTTGAGAGCAAAAATAATCGTTATAAATTTCATAGATGTATCAACGTAATGCGCTACTTTTTGTCCATTTTAAGATCCTTTTGGTGTAGAATGAAATGTGAATATATATATATATCAGTCAATTAAATATTACGCTGTTTTCTGTCGTGTACTATAAAGCCATGTTGTCCCTGATATTATTTATTAGTCTCGTTTCTGACACCAAAGTAAACGGAATGAGTTCTGACAGTAATACGGCTATGAATGACAAATGGTGGGAAAAAGAGTCTCTTATTCGCTTTGCATCGCCTGCCTCTCTTCTACTATCAGGAATTAGTCAATCTGGTAAAACAAGGTTTACATTCAAGCTTCTAGAGAATGCAAATGGAATGTTTGAGAAACCGCCAACTAAAATAATCTACGCGTATGGTCAGTACCAACCGTTATTCGAACAGATGGAAGAACGTATACCTGGACTTATTTTGCATTCTGGAATTCCGTCGAGGGAACAGATCGATGAATGGACGGACCCCACGGACACCGCCCATCACACAGTTATCGTGCTTGATGATCTGGCTGGTCAGGTGACCAAAAGTGAAGAAGCGCTCTTCTTGTTTACCGTTACGGCTCACCATCGGTGTTGTTCTGTCATTTTTTTGACTCAAAACCTGTTCATGCCTGGAAAATTTGCCAGAAGCATATCGCTGAATTGTCACTATGTAGTCATGTTTCGCTCTATTCGTGTGAATAGTTCTTTACTGTCTCTCGCAAGTCAAGCATTTCCTAAACAATCTGCATTTATCAAACAAAGTTATGACCTTGCAACAAGCGAACCATATACGTATCTTGTCATCGATATGACGGCAAATACTCCCGAAAAATATCGCCTTCGCATGAGAATTTTTCCGGGCGAAGATACTCGTATATATTTGCCAAAATAAAAGTATGAAACAATTCCAGAGACCATCAGTCGTGAAAGATGAGTCGACTTGTTCGGTCACAGTCTGCGTTCCTAAATTTATTGTACTCCACCAGCGATTTACAAAGGAAGGCATTGTTAAAAACAATTACAACAAAACAGTTAAATGCATTGTGTGAGATAATTTACAACATTTACAAACGAACAGTTAAACTTAGTCAATATTTCGTTAAAAAGCTTGTACCATTTAAGGCGGAAATTCTTACACTTATCAACAAAAGAGTGAGTGAAGCTAAAAAGAAGGCCACACTTATCAAGTTACGGACAATACTTCCAATTGTGCTCAAACCTGTTTTATCTTTGATCAACAATGGCACGCGAGCTAATATTGATGGCAAAAGAGAAATACCAGGTTCTAATGAAATCTTGTCAGGCGACGAAGGACAAGGACAGTCCACAGACCCTTGACATTAATTCCCCAAGCAACTCGTATTTCGGAGACAATATGATTCTGGAGGAGAACGTGCATAAAGCCGAATTGTGCTGTGAACAGAACATGCCTTTATTTTCTGACATTTTGCAGTACGCTATTTCAAAACCAATGCAACGAAAAGCTATGGGACTGTTACAGTATCTTCATGAGCATGGAGGTAACACAATCAAATGGAATCAGAGGGGACAGATTTTAGTGAATGGTGAAGTCATTCCGGGGACTCATATTGTTGACCTTGTTTGCCATGCCGTTTGTTCCAAAACTGTTCGAACACCTGTTGGATCTGATATTTTTTACAAAGCTTTGACAGATGTTGACACACCTTCATCACTGGTAGCAAATGTATGTTATACTGGCAGCACGGGGAATGACACAAAGCATTTGTCTCAAAAAGGAAGTGGATATATTGTGAAGAAACGAACAAATGGAGCGCCACCTGGTTATTCTCCACCCAAATCAAAAACAAGCAAGACTGAAATTAAATGGATAAAACTGTAATAATCTTATATTTCAATAGATAACATGTATATCATATATTACATAATTACATGTGACTTTTCCATTGCATCATTAAAAACGAAGCAATACAATAATACTGAAAAACTCAAATTGTGTCTGCTTTCTTTCAACCCGTGTGATAAAATCATCCCCTCACACTTCTTTCTATACAGGTAAATCTTTGGTACCCTGTTCTCTAACGTCGCACAGGTATTATCATAAAAGATGGGGTATCAAAGTCAAAGAAACAGTTTCGCTTTCCCCTATTAAATATAACATTTAACAGAAAAAATTGTTTGTTTTTTTTCTTGGATCAGACAGCTTTAGAATGTGTAAAATAGATTTGCCTGCAAAATTTTGTTAATTTTATACAATAAACGTGTTGCTTGAACTCTTAGCGTCGCCTGCTGATAATGTTTGCAAACAGTTTGGATCCAGATCAGACTGAACAGAATGTCAAGCCTGATCTAGACCCGAACTGTTTGACACTTGAAAAAACATCAGCAGAAGACAAAAAGGCTTGAAACATTTCCTAGGGGCAATCGTTTAAGTGGGGGAATCCCAATATTCTAAAAATAAAACATTTGTAAAAAGAGAATTTTCATTTGTGAAAAATTAATTTTTATTTGTAAAAAAAGTATTTTCGTTTGTAAAAAGTATTTTTATTTGTAAAAAAAGAATTTTTATTTGTGAAAAACTAATTTTTATTTGTAAAAAAAGTATTTTCGTTTGTAAAAAAAAGTATTTTCGTTTGTAAAAAAGTATTTTTATTTGTAAAAAAAAGAATTTTTATTTGTGAAAAACTAATTTTTATTTGTAAAAAAAGTATTTTCGTTTGTAAAAAAATTTATTTTATTTGTGAAAAAGCTATTTCAAGCATATCTGGAGTATAGCTCCTATATTATATGTATTATATTTAATGGATACCACAAGATGAAATGGATTGGTTTGACCATAGTTATGTGACAGAATCGAGCTTCTACCCCATCTATTACTAAAAAATCATTTTAAAAGGGTTATAAGCACCAGAGCATAGCCACCACCACCTCTGGTCATAAAATGAACATGTCCAGTGGTAATGCCATATAAATGAAACACATCCGAGAGGGCTGAAAATGTGATTAAAGTACTATTGCAGCTTGATCCAACATATAGCTAAATGTTGTTGAGATGGCCATAAAACAACAAACATGAGGGTGTATACCAGGTAAAACTGGAATTAGAACCTTCCTATTTTTACTAAAAAAACACAACAATAACAGAGGTCTCTCCCAATTTTGTGTTGTCAGAAAGATCGCATTTTAGCCAGAGATATAGTTCTTCTGCACATATAATGGTTATAATATGGATGAGGTTTAGCCAAACAATCTGCTACAGTGTTTCAACATTTATAACATAACTGCACTTTAATCAACGAACGTCAGTTCCTATATTATGGAGCATATGTTAACAGGAATTACTCAAATCTGCCTACACTGTTGAGAAGTCAAAGCTTTGGCTTGCTTTGCTCTAAATAGATAAGACACTTAAATGCATAGGCACACAGCGAAGTATTACACAGATTATATGGATTAAACCCATGGCCCTTCCACTTTTGTTTTCAGCAAATCAGATCCTAAGAAAAAAAAAGCATATGCATTTGCCCCGCCCACATCCTTTTGTTTTCAGCCAATCAGGTGCAAGAAAGGAAATTGTATTGTATTTACATATATTGAACAATACAGTTTCCTTTCTTGCACCTGATTGGCTGAAAACAAAAGGATGTGGGCGGGGCAAATGCATATGCTTTTTTTTTCTTAGGATCTGATTTGCTGAAAACAAAAGTGGAAGGGCCATGGGTTTAATCCATATAATCTGTGTAATACTTCGCTGTGTGCCTATGCATTTAAGTGTCTTATCTATTTAGAGCAAAGCAAGCCAAAGCTTTGACTTCTCAACAGTGTAGGCAGATTTGAGTAATTCCTGTTAACATATGCTCCATAATATAGGAACTGACGTTCGTTGATTAAAGTGCAGTTATGTTATAAATGTTGAAACACTGTAGCAGATTGTTTGGCTAAACCTCATCCATATTATAACCATTATATGTGCAGAAGAACTATATCTCTGGCTAAAATGCGATCTTTCTGACAACACAAAATTGGGAGAGACCTCTGTTATTGTTGTGTTTTTTTAGTAAAAATAGGAAGGTTCTAATTCCAGTTTTACCTGGTATAAACCCTCATGTTTGTTGTTTTATGGCCATCTCAACAACATTTAGCTATATGTTGGATCAAGCTGCAATAGTACTTTAATCACATTTTCAGCCCTCTCGGATGTGTTTCATTTATATGGCATTACCACTGGACATGTTCATTTTATGACCAGAGGTGGTGGTGGCTATGCTCTGGTGCTTATAACCCTTTTAAAATGATTTTTTAGTAATAGATGGGGTAGAAGCTCGATTCTGTCACATAACTATGGTCAAACCAATCCATTTCATCTTGTGGTATCCATTAAATATAATACATATAATATAGGAGCTATACTCCGGATATGCTTGAAATAGCTTTTTCACAAATAAAATAATTTTTTTTACAAACGAAAATACTTTTTTTACAAATAAAAATTAGTTTTTCACAAATAAAAATTCTTTTTTTTACAAATAAAAATACTTTTTTACAAACGAAAATACTTTTTTTTACAAACGAAAATACTTTTTTTACAAATAAAAATTAGTTTTTCACAAATAAAAATTCTTTTTTTACAAATAAAAATACTTTTTACAAACGAAAATACTTTTTTTACAAATAAAAATTAATTTTTCACAAATGAAAATTCTCTTTTTACAAATGTTTTATTTTTAGAATATTGGGATTCCCCCACTTAAACGATTGCCCCTAGGAAATGTTTCAAGCCTTTTTGTCTTCTGCTGATGTTTTTTCAAGTGTCAAACAGTTCGGGTCTAGATCAGGCTTGACATTCTGTTCAGTCTGATCTGGATCCAAACTGTTTGCAAACATTATCAGCAGGCGACGCTAAGAGTTCAAGCAACACGTTTATTGTATAAAATTAACAAAATTTTGCAGGCAAATCTATTTTACACATTCTAAAGCTGTCTGATCCAAGAAAAAAAACAAACAATTTTTTCTGTTAAATGTTATATTTAATAGGGGAAAGCGAAACTGTTTCTTTGACTTTGATACCCCATCTTTTATGATAATACCTGTGCGACGTTAGAGAACAGGGTACCAAAGATTTACCTGTATAGAAAGAAGTGTGAGGGGATGATTTTATCACACGGGTTGAAAGAAAGCAGACACAATTTGAGTTTTTCAGTATTATTGTATTGCTTCGTTTTTAATGATGCAATGGAAAAGTCACATGTAATTATGTAATATATGATATACATGTTATCTATTGAAATATAAGATTATTACAGTTTTATCCATTTAATTTCAGTCTTGCTTGTTTTTGATTTGGGTGGAGAATAACCAGGTGGCGCTCCATTTGTTCGTTTCTTCACAATATATCCACTTCCTTTTTGAGACAAATGCTTTGTGTCATTCCCCGTGCTGCCAGTATAACATACATTTGCTACCAGTGATGAAGGTGTGTCAACATCTGTCAAAGCTTTGTAAAAAATATCAGATCCAACAGGTGTTCGAACAGTTTTGGAACAAACGGCATGGCGAACAAGGTCAACAATATGAGTCCCCGGAATGACTTCACCATTCACTAAAATCTGTCCCCTCTGATTCCATTTGATTGTGTTACCTCCATGCTCATGAAGATACTGTAACAGTCCCATAGCTTTTCGTTGCATTGGTTTTGAAATAGCGTACTGCAAAATGTCAGAAAATAAAGGCATGTTCTGTTCACAGCACAATTCGGCTTTATGCACGTTCTCCTCCAGAATCATATTGTCTCCGAAATACGAGTTGCTTGGGGAATTAATGTCAAGGGTCTGTGGACTGTCCTTGTCCTTCGTCGCCTGACAAGATTTCATTAGAACCTGGTATTTCTCTTTTGCCATCAATATTAGCTCGCGTGCCATTGTTGATCAAAGATAAAACAGGTTTGAGCACAATTGGAAGTATTGTCCGTAACTTGATAAGTGTGGCCTTCTTTTTAGCTTCACTCACTCTTTTGTTGATAAGTGTAAGAATTTCCGCCTTAAATGGTACAAGCTTTTTAACGAAATATTGACTAAGTTTAACTGTTCGTTTGTAAATGTTGTAAATTATCTCACACAATGCATTTAACTGTTTTGTTGTAATTGTTTTTAACAATGCCTTCCTTTGTAAATCGCTGGTGGAGTACAATAAATTTAGGAACGCAGACTGTGACCGAACAAGTCGACTCATCTTTCACGACTGATGGTCTCTGGATATTGTTTCATACTTTTATTTTGGCAAATATATACGAGTATCTTCGCCCGGAAAAATTCTCGTGCGAAGGCGATATTTTTCGGGAGTATTTGCCGTCATATCGATGACAAGATACGTATATGGTTCGCTTGTTGCAAGGTCATAACTTTGTTTGATAAATGCAGATTGTTTAGGAAATGCTTGACTTGCGAGAGACAGTAAAGAACTATTCGCACGAATAGAGCGAAACATGACTACATAGTGACAATTCAGCGATATGCTTCTGGCAAATTTTCCAGGCATGAACAGGTTTTGAGTCAAAAAAATGACAGAACAACACCGATGGTGAGCCGTAACGGTAAACAAGAAGAGCGCTTCTTCACTTTTGGTCACCTGACCAGCCAGATCATCAAGCACGATAACTGTGTGATGGGCGGTGTCCGTGGGGTCCGTCCATTCATCGATCTGTTCCCTCGACGGAATTCCAGAATGCAAAATAAGTCCAGGTATACGTTCTTCCATCTGTTCGAATAACGGTTGGTACTGACCATACGCGTAGATTATTTTAGTTGGCGGTTTCTCAAACATTCCATTTGCATTCTCTAGAAGCTTGAATGTAAACCTTGTTTTACCAGATTGACTAATTCCTGATAGTAGAAGAGAGGCAGGCGATGCAAAGCGAATAAGAGACTCTTTTTCCCACCATTTGTCATTCATAGCCGTATTACTGTCAGAACTCATTCCGTTTACTTTGGTGTCAGAAACGAGACTAATAAATAATATCAGGGACAACATGGCTTTATAGTACACGACAGAAAACAGCGTAATATTTAATTGACTGATATATATATATATATTCACATTTCATTCTACACCAAAAGGATCTTAAAATGGACAAAAAGTAGCGCATTACGTTGATACATCTATGAAATTTATAACGATTATTTTTGCTCTCAAAACATAGATTACCGGTACTCGTTATAACCGCGTCAATTAATGTTTTTAATAGCATAAGTAATACTGTTACCTTTTTCCACTTTTTTTCATACATGAATTGGTGTTCAGGAGACATTTATTGCATAAATCTGTCAACGTAATGTCAAAGATCTAAGACATATTTGAGAAACAACAAAAAGTATAACACATATTCAAATACAATCGAAAGCTTTTGTAACATATTCTACAACATATTGATCAGGAAAAACACTTTTTTCTAGCAAGTCAACAATGTCAGGCAACTTTGTGCCATTGCATTTCATAAGCAAGTAACATAAAACATAATATCCGCAAACATCAGAATTTTTACTTTGAAATGGCACATTATTGTAGACACACACATTAGTGTTTTTTGTTAAAAAGTCTTCAAAGTTGGTATTGTACTGTCCTGGCAAATGGCCGAAACTGTCGAAGCACTCCGAATGAACAGGATCGTGAAACCAAAATACTATCCAATGTTTCCCAGGAAGATACGACTCCTCTGTGTTACAAATATATGCAGTAGGAAAAGTCAGAACTTTTGTAGGTAATGTGTCAACAGAATATATATCGCGAGCAACAAAAGTCAAACATCTGTTTTCTCTGATGACGCAAAGAAGTTGGTTTGTATTCATACTCGTGTGTACTTTACTTCTCTCGAGTGGTCCACCTCAATTAAAGCAGGAAACTCAGCATAAGCTAGACAGTTTAGTGTTTCTGTTGTGTTTGCGGCAAACTTCACTTCTAATCTGACGCTTCCTTGTCTCACCAAGTTAATATATTGCTCGCCGAGATCGTTAGGGTCAATGCTAAAGGCATATACGGCAAAGCCTTGATCAAACATGGTTCTGTTTATCTGAAGACCTGCATCTTTATTCCATTTTTCAGCCACCTCAAACAAATTGACAAATGGCGTGACGATGTTTCTGTTCTTTCCTACATCCATTTTCATTGGTCGTGTAGGGACACTTTCACCATTCACGTAAAGTCCCATTTCCTCTGCGATGTTGAGAAAGGTGAATGGATTAGTTGTATAATCGCCATTTACCGCAGTTTGCTTCACGAAAGCGAAAAAAGCCTTGGTTGGCAAATTATTTGACCAAATGTTCTGCCAAATGAAAGTGCCTGAGCCGCTCGGAATAGTGTTCATCTTTAGCTCTGTCCTAGACAGTGGGTATTTAGCAGTGACATCCTTCAGTATTTCGCCATGATTAATAAGCACACCGCTGTCGACTTTGATTTTGCAAGCTTTAAACACAACGTCTAAAAGCTCCAGTTTGTAGCTCGGAGATGCTTCTTTGCTCACAAGAACGAATGCAGCGCGATTTCTGAACAGTTTCAAATGTATGTCAACGCCATTGACAAGGTATTTATCCAGTCTGAATATGTCTTCGTAAAGAGGGCCTTCCATGTCAAATATGTTGCTCTCTTGTGTGAACTGGTACCGTTGAGCTAATCCACCATTGGAGCCTGCATCGGGATCTACGTCTTCGGTATCGTAGTCATCGAGATAGAAAAGCTGTGACTGTAACTGCGACTTTGCTATGTCGTTTCCGTTTGACAGAAGCAGTTTCAGATAGGCCTTCCATGGGTAGTAACTTGTATTTAAGCTAATCAATTTACCGTTCATGTATGTGTCTATCTGTGACCACATACTTTGAAGCGGAATATTAACAATGCCCGTCTTTTCTTTAGCTGCCAGGGCAGTTCCATCCGCCTTGACAATTCTGCATTTTATATACAACCGGCTTCTACGTAAATCAATATATTCGTTTCCTTGACCTGGAATAGTAATTTCAATTGGCGTATCTTCCGTATTATACGATGACACAGGCCTACAGTCCGAAAAGTAGATTTTTTCAATAGCCACTTGATTAGGGGGTACAGAAAAAATAGATAACTCGGAAGGTTGCCCAATGTCAGTTATTTTATCAGTTAGCAACGACATTTTTTAGAAAATACGTTATCGTTATCTTCCGTTTGTTTTAATTCCGAATACTCGCGTTTCTGTGCTTTCTCTTTACTCCACGGGTTGCCCCTTTTTGTTTCCTTGTCACTCGGGTTTCCCTTTTGTGCCTTAGAAATGGGTCCCTTTTTATAACCTTTCTTTTTTTGTGAATTAAGAGATGAACTCCTTTTCGCTGCTGGTTGAGAACTGAAAGAATGTTTGGATTTTGATCCTTTTATAGTCAGTGGAACATGGGGTGCTCCATCTTGAATTGCTTCTTTGAACTCAGACCTTGCCCTGTCTTCAGCGGCGGCAGTTGGTGATACTTCTTTTCCAACCACAATTTTCGGTTCAGGTTCAATGGTAACATGACGATTCACCGGTACCATATATGGCTTTTTTGCGTACATGTTAGCTATTCCACCGCCACTTTGTCGTCCTCTATAGTATCCGGGATGAAATTTACCATCGATCATATTTTGATAAAATGATTTCCACACTCTAGTGTCAGAAACGTACGTTGTGCCCACCATTTTGTCATTAATTTAAAGGAAAATGATGCTTTTTAAGATGAAGCGTTACTGACACTGTATCTCGAATAAATGAAGCCTGCTTGCCTTGCGAGTCGTTTATATAGATATGTACGTCCTGAAATTGACCCATTCGGAGAGGAACATCGTAAGGCATGTGATATATGATATTCTGTTTGTTGTCCTTTAGCCAAACGCGACGAAGCAATGGAACGTCGTGTCCACCAAGAACTGTATTGTCACAAAGGTTTGAATAAACAAACAATTCAGAGGTTGGAAAAGTGTACCCCTGCCCCCGCTCAATACAAATTTCGAGAAGCGAAACAGTCCAGTAGCCCGTAAGTGATACGGGTGTAGACAGGTGCACACGAAAGTCATGCGGTTTGTTATTTGGATACATCAATTTACTATCATCAGAAGCCAGCACCATTCGCAAGCTCATCTTGACAGAAAGTGAATATGATAAGTTTCAGCGTGTTGATTTTATAGGTTTGATAAATAAAGCGCAGCCACTAAGGGACTTCCTGAAGATCCGATTGTTTAATCCAGGAATCAAATTTAGATGGCCACTGATGCCAGGACACTAACAGCTCCATTTCGCCTCTGGCATTTTTTCTCTTCTTCAGTATTTTATTGACTTTCCATATTTCCTGTGTATCAAATCTTTGTAATTCTTGCGAATAGTATGACCCCGTCAATGCCATATTGTCAAAATCTTTAAGCTTATAAACTGGTATTCCGTGTCGCATAAATCGATGAGATACAATAAATATTTCACCTGTCCATTTTTGACTGTATTCCCTCATAAATTTTGTTTTCTCTTGAGTTATGCGCACCTTATCATTCACCTTGAACTGGAAAGGGCTTCTTTTAGTTTTCTTGACTTTCTTTTATCTTAACTTCTTATTAGATTCAGAACTTTTATTTATTTTTGTTTTGGTTCGCACCAGATACTCATTGAGTCTCACTTCCTCTTCATTTGATTTGCTAACTGCTGAAGGTGCCATATTCCCCAAGGGACGCGAGGGTGTGTTGTTGATAGCCTTCGTAATATCAGGTAATTGTTTAATATACTCGTATGACTGATTGTACATAAACATGCGAGAAAGTCTATTTTGCAGGTTCTGGATTGTTCGTTCTGCAAAATTGGATTTAGTTTCGTTTTCAGTAAAAATCTGATGGATGCCTCTTTCCTTCAACAATGCTGATAAAAAACGGTTTTTGAATTCACTCCCTTTGTCTGTTCTAAGTAATTCTGGTTGTCTCCCTTGCTTTAAGATAGATTTTAGACCGCTGATTACTTCTGAGGCGGTTTTATTCTTAAGTGGAGCAGTGAAAATAAAACGAGAGAATACGTCTTGTAAAACTAAAATGTATTGATAATTTTGGTTATGTTTCGAAATGTTCCGAACGTCCATCAGGTCTCCATCCCACTGAGCATCGATTCCTTCTACGAGAACAGGACTCCGTTTAAATTTTCTTTGTACACGCTTTTGAAGAGAATAGGCCTCGAGACTGGACAGAAACCTCTTGATAGCAGGCAGTCCTATCTTAAATTGTCCATCTTTTTTCACAAACTTGTACAGTTTTTCAGGCCCACTAAAGGCAGCTGGATGTGTAGGATCAGACCAGATGTTTTCTAAATACTGTTTTTCTTCTGAAGATAACATTGCGACTGAAGTGAATGTGAAAAGTCACCAGTATATATACACTGACTACGGTCATGTTCTCGAGAAAGAATCAAACTGCGGTTGGCTGTAGTTGTCTTGGGCCGCCATTTATGGCTTAATATTGCAAGGACCAAGTGACATTTTTCAACGAGAAATTAATATATCGAAAAGGAATATTCAAAACATTAATGGCCGAAAATGGCGCATTGTTTTATTTTCATGAGCTATCCCATCTGTTCAGTTGTATTTTTTCGACATTTCATTTTCTCGTTCTCCCCTAACAAAACAAGTAAACAACGTTGGCAAGAAAAAGATATGTATTCATTAATTCATACAAATATATACAAATATACACAGTACATGCAACTTTATTAAACATAAATTAGACAAAATACATTCATGCTATTTGTTTATAATCAAGTCCGTTAGTGGTCATCATCTATAAAATCCACATAAGTTTTCAAGAAATTGCATGATTTACATTTACAATTTGTCTTTTTAATTTCACTTATTCTTATGTACAGAGAATCTTCTTTTCCGCACGGCTATAGGTCTGACTTTTTGACCGAGTCTTTATCTACATCCATACTTTGTGTCAGCGAGCAGCGAAGGATCGTAAGAGTTTGTACAAAAACTTTCACTAAAATGCAGTCTGACCAACATAATCTGCCAAATATACACATGCATCACCACCCCAATACAACTCAAATATTGTTGAAAGAGTCATAAACCATAGTGCAATGGTATCTACCCTGTGTAATTGATATGCTGATGAAAGGAAAAGTATCAGTCACTGTATATAGACAAACAAGACAAATTTTTGCCCCTCTTTCTTTTTTATAGTAAAATACTCTTGTAACCCGCTCTGCTAGCGTGCAATATGGTTAAGGGGGCTTAAAATGGTTCTTCAGTGTATAATAATATTTAGCCTGATCAGAGTCCCCACTGTCAAAACATGAAGCTTTTCGATATAAATACAATCTCGTTGATTGCATCAATTATCATGACATCCGAGACAAGGTTAAAATGAGTTAAAGTTCATTCAGGTGTACAGTATTTCAACAACAATGGCAGCAGTGTAGCAAGAAAACCGTCTCGGGTGTTTCGGACTGATTAAAGACTTAAACCAGCATGCTGAATATAACACATGGTTTACATTAAAAAGAGAAACCATAGGTATTATACTATCTAAGTAGCAAACGATCAAGGTGCTAAAATTCGCAAGCTGATCAGCGCCTTTATTCTTAATTCTTTGCAATGACATTAAACTGGATTTTTTGTGACGATGTTTTTTTTCTGGCCGCCATCTTGATTGCACACTATTTGCTTTGATGACGCAATACCATATTATGACTCATGTCTATTTTTAGTACTGCTATGGTTATATACCTGCTGCTTTTATGACCAATTTTCATGAACACATTTGACCCCTGTTTGCAAAAGAAGTGCAATAATTGTTAGATGATGTATAATACAGTTGCGTTTGACTTTGATGAGCAGAGTTTAATGCGGTTTAGAAGTGGCTCCCGATTAAGGAAAGTCATCAAAAATGGCCAAAAGTGTTTCTTTCGGTCCCACTTCAAAATTAAAAGCTGCTGTCACAGACAAGACAGTTCTATTCATTTCGAAAAAAATGTCTCGCTTTTGATAAGACATTCTTTAACGTAACTGTTCTATGTCACTTAAAAAGGCATTCTCAACTAATACTTAGAAGGTATATTTGATCCGGCTTAAAACATGTCTTAAAAACCACACTACATAAGAGGTAGGGATTTGAGAGGGGTTTGTTAGCGAGCGTCAACTGTCTGGTAGGCTGCTATCGCGGACAAGCATCAGCCGCGTGTGTGTCGCGGTATTATCACTTAGTCCGGAGTCAATAGAAATGTTTGTTCCACGGTAATATCATTTATTCAGTTTGTGAGGAGATGTCTCTCAACAATGGAAAGTTGAGCCAGCACATGAGATTGTGTTACTTATCACATTATCGAGCAACGAAGTCACGCTCGAGTCTGCGCAAGTACCAGACTGTCCAGAGCCATCGTTCATTGCATAAAAAGAATCTATGAACAGTAAAACCTGTCTTAAGCGGCCACTCAAAAAGAGACAAAACACATATCTTTGTGACAAATGGTACCTTAATGCAGGTCGAAAGTATCGCAGAATGCTCCCCTTGGAGCATTCTGCATTACTTTTGACCTGCATTAAGCGATAATTTGTCTTGAAAACCAAATTTTGGTCTTTTTGAAAGTGGCCGTTTTAGACAGGTGTTACTCTAGATGAAGACTCATACCAAACTGTTGACCTCTAGTCCCGCTGAATATGTCATCATGGGCGTTTAAAGGAAGCATATGTGCAAATGCGAGAAGTATCAGAATCCTGTGTGCTGGCACAATTATTGAATTACCAACGAAGCGAATTCATGCTTGTTTGTTGAATGTATTTTATTTTATTATGAGACTAGTTTATTGAATTGTTCTCTCTAGATTTTCTTCTCACTTCTTTCTATTATGACAGGCTCTCTTTCATAGAGCTTTTCAGTCCTATTGACCTGACAGCAGGTTATTTACGGGTAATTGTACTGTACTCCCCGACAACAGGTTATCCACTGATAGGTGTACTGTACCCCCGACAACGTGTTATCCACAGGCAGTTGTACTGACTGTACCCTTGCCAAGAGGTTATCTATGGGCAACTGTACTGTATCCCTGGCAACATTTTATCCACGGGCAGCTACATGTATACTGTACCCCCCGCTGGTAGTTGTACTGTACCCCCCCCCCCCCCCCCCCCCCGACAACAGGTTGTCTGCGGGTAGTTACACTTTACTCCTGACAACATGCTATCAGCGGGTTTTTGTACTGTACCCCTGAAAACATGTTATCGGCCGGTAGCCATACTGTACCCCAAGACAATATGTTATCCACGAGTTGTTGTACAGAACCCCCGACGAGTTGTTGTACTGTTACTCGAGAACAGATTATGCACGAGTAGCCGAAATGTATTCCCTTCCTCAGGATATTCACAGGTAGTTGTACTGTACCTGACCGATTAATCTGATCACCTGTTAAAGGCACTGTATCTGTCAAAAAGAGCATTTTTCACCAACATACGCAAAAGCCTATATCACACGCCCAATGCTGGCGCGTACAGAGGGGGTTTGATCCGAGCCTTTCAGTACATTTTATCATTTCTATATTTTCATATTTTTCATTCATGCATAAATTAACCTCGACGATTCATTGACATTATTTGTAATAACTTCCTTGCTGTGTTTTTTTTTAGTTTATTATGTGTTTTGTGTACGTTTGGTTGTTGTTGTTTTGTTTTGTTTTATATAAATATTAATTAGAAGCCAGCAGGGCGAAATTCATAGAACATGTAAAATGCAGCCTTAGCGATTTTCTTCCAGAGTTTTCTAGTATCTTTGAAGTGAAAGCCAACTCAATCAGCAAAGACCCCTTGTTGATGAATATTATTAGATCTATAGGCGCACATTTCCTGTCGGTCTATCTTGTCCGCCTCACAATAAAACGCTGTTTGGTTTGCAAGTGTCCGACTTCAGCAACAAGAATAGTATTATGCTTCACTGCTAAGTTCAAACGCTATCGATATATAGCCTAATCACCTTCGCAAAACATTTTGCTTAATGCCATTGCAGACACTCCGAGCTGGGTGTGGTTTAAAAAGTTTTTAACAGTATGAAAACTAACTATTAAAAAGGACATATCAGAGTCAGTATTAGACAGTAAATCGGTATATAAATTCAAAAGACAATATAGATAGGTAGACAGAATTTAGATAGATTTCTGAGGAAGCCATCTTTTCCTGCTCAATTAAAAAAGATGATTAACCCTAACAGAGTAAAAAAAAAGTAAAATATAGCATCATAATATGCAAAAGTATGTATAGTCAGATTTTGACCTCTGAACGAGAAAATAATAAAAGGCAGTGAGGTGGAAACGACGCTTAATATTGCTAATATCCTACTAGATATCCATAGCACATCGATAACATGAACAGCAGTTATTTTATTTTCTGGACATAACTGTTACAACATGATAAAGCATTCACGCGCTGCTAAGAACAGTTGTCTAAATTTTTGGTCTTTCAGGTGTCAAAACCGGACTGTTCCAGTGTCTGAGGAGGTTGGCCTCATGTATAATGTTTATCTTTTCAATATGTTGTTTACTAAGTTTCTGTTGACCCAGATATTGGAGATGTTGATGGTAAACAAGTTGTTGTAAACAAGATGTTTATTTGATTATAAGTATTTTTCTAGAAGGATGACATATCATCTAGAAATTAAAAATGTATTGTCATGGAAGTTTTTGGAAAAGTCCTGAATTCCCTAGAATTTTCTTTTCTATGCCAATAGAAGCTTCTGGAATTAAGTAGAATCATTGAGAAACCTCTGGAAATTTCCAGAATAAATAATTATAGCATGTGGTGTCATATTTCTTTCTTGATTATTCCTGAGCTTTCTTAAAGAGTTTATATAAGAGTAAATTTTCATAAGGGCATGATTTAAATAATTTCACCATTTAAAGTCTAAACATTTTGTGCTGGAATTCTAACCTGGAATACTTTGTGTTTAAATTATTCATTCTGGATTATTTTGGATTATTCAATTTTGGATTAAGACTTAGTGTTCATTTGGATTTAACTTCAAAATCTGGGGATCAGAAGCTGCTGCAGAACTTGTGTTGACAGATATTTTGAGGGACAGTTTGGACTCTTAAGGTACTGTAAATTAGACATTCTTTGTTTGTATGAGTATTTTCCGTTGCTTTTGTAAATGATAATTTTGTTATTTTTAATAAATTTTATTAAATTTTAAAAGTGCTTTTTCCTGACTTTCCAAATAGCAAATTTTGGTTTCCTGAATTTGTTTCTAGTTACGCCTGGCAAGTAACAATATAGACAAAGAAAGTAATGGTAGGATAGGGTTTGTATTAATTTTTTTATATTTCATAAGGATTAGCTTTGGAAGGTGGGGTGTGCACAACAAATATGTGGTATGTTGATTGTGTGATCGGTGTTTTAGGGGTTTATTGAGATTCTTTATGTCCTGGCAAAGCCATGCTCCAAATGGGACAATATGCAATAATTTTGGAAGAGTGGACAATTCACTAATCAATAGTTTTATTACTTTCATATACGATAATGAAAAGAGATGTTGGAATATGTAATAGAGTTAGTTATTCACAATTATTTGAGGGACACGCAATGGCTAGCAGAGAAACTTGGTCAAGTAAAATGGGACCAGTCCATGTGAGCAAGTGTATTTCAGGGGATCAAGATAAATATCTAAAAATATTAAGAAAGTGCTAACAGTTTAAGCTTGGTGTCAAAATAGGTGATACTTAATCTGGGAGCACAGGAGAAGAAGTATTTTATTAATGGCAAACAATGTGCCATGTATCATGGCATTAGCTATTCGCAAGCGACGAAGGAACTGATTACACTGAATGAGTCTGGGGTATACATCTGGGTTGATTGAATATGTTTGTGTGAACATCAGAGGTGACTAAGACCTCTAGTGGATGTCTGGATGTGCATGGGCTTGTATACTAGTACATAAGAGGTGTCTGAATGTGTCTGAATCTGCAATGCATGTGTCTGAATGTATTAGTCGTGCAAGGTGTACATCAGAGGTGTGTAAGTATGTCTCTGGTACACGTCAGACCTGTCTGAATATACAAAGGGTATACATCAGTGATTAGGTATACATGAGATTTGTCTGAGGTTAGAGTGTCTGAGTGCAATAGGGTTAAAGCAATTATTATTAGGGTAAACACATTTAGCCTATCAGCTATTCTACCATGTGGCCCTCCATAAAATACATGAAATATATGCATATATACAAATATCAAATTAAAAAACAACATTTCATCCTGCAAATGCCTATAGCTAATGCAGACATAACCTTTCAGTCTTCAACAGACAAGTTCATCCCAATATGATATTACCCTGATTCAGGTAAGATCTGGTGAAGGTAACTGATTGGCGCATAAAACTTAGAACATTTTGGGGAAAACTTAAATTAAAAGCCTTTTCTACGAGAAGCGTCTTATACTTCTTAAGTAAAATGCATAAGTTTATCTTTTAAATGTGTCTGAAAGCTAGACAGAGAAAGTGCATAAGAAGAAGTGAACTCCAGTATTTTGGTGCTGAAACTGAGAATGATTTATCGTACAAAGAGGTGCGCGACCTTGGTACCATTAATGTGCCGTCGACCGATGATCTAAGCCTGAGAATTTGGTGTCAATATATTGTAACCCTCGTGCCCGGCGTGCAAATGTTCAGGATGTTAAGGCCAAGTGTGTTAATGTGGTTAGAGGGTCACACGTTTGTGGGTTCGCTTGGTGCTGGACGGAAGCTGTATCAAGGGAATGAAAATACAATAAACAACTATTTCAACGTTTGATAATTTTACCCAAATTAAACCAACAAGTTAAACAAATTATTCAAGGCAGCGCAAGACAAGCTATCATTTAGTGTAGGTCAATTCATTCAATTTGAGTTGGTAATATTCACCCTGCGGCACTAAGAACGGTTTCTCATATTACGTTGACGCGGTCCGGGGTGCCAGACAGTAATGAGCAGATACAATAATATTGTGTTATAACGAGGTTTGACTGTATCAATACTCGTTATAACGAATGTTACTGCAGAGTAAATTAAAGGTCCGCTAAGATGCTAGGTATACCTATTCACCATGCATTACTGAGTTCATATAAAAGCGTGCTCCTCAGTTATGACACAACGTGAATGCGTAGCGTAGATAGTTATTCTAAATGTTGTGAAATTGCCACCAAAAGTATACCCAAATGCGTACAGATAAGTTAATTAGTGTATGAAAGTCATTCTCTTGAATACTAAGTCAAGATATTCACACAAATACGCATTCACGTTATTTTAGGCTGAATAGGCCTAACGCCCTGGAATGGTCAGACAATCCAGAATAGTTAAGCAATCAGGAAATGCTTAACAGCCCTGAACGCTAAATAAAGCTAGTCCTGAACGCTAATCAGTCCATATCAAACAACAGTCTATGTGGGTAGTATGTTATACAGGTCAGGCTATGCAAAATGTGTTTCTATAGCTATACAGAGGCTGAAAGGCCTTGACTAATAAACAGTCCTGAAAGATTAAGTATATAGTCCCTATGGACAGATACTTAAAAAGAGGTTAGCAGTCAAGATACTTAAACGGTGTTGTAGGGCTATAAACGACCTGACAAACCAATCTGGAATGCTTCAACAGTCCCGAGGGGTTTAGCAGGTTGATATAAAGCAGCTGTCTGGATAGCTATAATATTGCAACTAAATAGAGCTATACTGATTTACCTATGTGGTGCAGGTAGATCAGAATGCTACAAGTAGCAGTCTCGAATGCTAACAGTCTGGAATGCTTAAGCATTCAGCCAGAGGGAGCATTCAAGAATACTAGGTTATACAATGGGTGGAGTGTTTATAGTGTGTAAGTGTGGGTGGGGACTTGTAAACAGTCCAGCTTAAGTGCAAAATAATTAAATGTTAACCTCTCCAAAAATGCTAGCGTATCTTTGATTAGCTGGCATGTTTGCTCTGAGTGTTTGCTATCAAGAATGCTCTGAGTAGGAATGGTCTAGTTGTACAAGAAGAGTTGACTCAAACAGTCTCTGATCAAGCACAAGGTTAACGGTGTTTGCTGTGGCAATCCGGACTGGTTGTCAGACTGGTCTATCGCTGAGACAGCAAGGTGGGTCTGTATCCTATGATACACAATTGACCCAAACTGGAATTGCGATTCTGCTGCGCTTATATAGCCTCAGAGCACGCGCCCCGTGATGTCATCTATGAACGTCATCAATGGAGACCTTATATCAGGTGATGATCATGTGACGCGCAGTTGGAGTCTCTCGATCATCATCATCGAAAAGCATGATAAAGACCAAGTGACTCCAACTGGGGAAAATGAAAGTCGCCATTGATGAGATCACAATGCGCTGAACTGAAACAAGAGTCGCCTCCAGCACAATAATGCAGTTGTATCAGCGTAAAGTAACTATGGAAGAAATATGATCAATAAGCCAACATTTGAGACAGAAAGAGTAGCCTCCGTTGCTATGGGGCATTGATGAGCAGTAAGGGTGAGTAATGGCAAATCAACTAGTCCATCACGGAAATCGGGTCGGGTCTGAAAGCCCCTGCCGAGCCGAGCTGCCGACCCACATGGTTTATTTTTCAATATCATCATCTGTGGAGATTTTTCAAAAATAAATATTATCTAAAATCATCACATAGACTAAAGGCAATAAGTGGAAGATTAATGATAATAGTTAACAGTTATAATTTGATTTTAATTGCCATTTCATTAAGGTTAATCAAAATGTCTATAAATAGACCCGGATGTGGCCTTTAGGAAAATGACGATTTTCGTGAAATTAACGCATTTTTAAGTAAGATTCCTTAATCTTTTTCTTCAATTATCTTTAATTTTCAGAATGTTTGCCAAACTCGCTTGTGGACCTCTCAAACTTCCAATAAAAATCAACTGAAACCTTGGTTCACTCGGCTGTGATTTTCAGACCCCCTGCGAGCAATAAAATGGCAATAAAATCATTTTTTTTGTTATTTACTATTATTATTATTGTTCCACTTATCGATTTTAGTCTCTGTGATTATATTAAATAAAAATTATATATGGAAAATCTTCACCGAGGATGAATTTGAAAAAATAAACTATGTAGGTCGGCACTCGGCAGCTCGGCTCGGCAGGGGCTTTCAGACCCGACCCGGAAATCGGTTCATGAGTTTCTGTCCGTATCACTGATAAAATAAGTGAGATTTTATTAGCCCCAAATCAGGGTTCATAATTAAACCACCAGTCGCTACGGACTGAGATTCCAGAAATATATAATGATCAGTAACGGGTCATCCGTTTATAAATTATACCTGACAGAACCTCAAACCCGATCCCGTGACCTAATTAATTTGACAGCTAGATCTGTATAGTAAACAAATAACATGGCATGACTTTAGCAAATGGGTTGCTAGATATAAACTTGTCAAGGGGTATACGGTTGGTCAGGAGTGCTACAATATTTGTGATATATTCAGGGGTTAGACAGTTTAAAGCTTTATACGTTAGTGCAGCATTTACTTGTTATATTGTAAAATATAAATAAAAAATGAATATGGATATGGATTTACAATAAATGTATCTGTTGTTATATTGTTACTCCGTTAATACATGTACCATCCTTGCCAACTTAAGCCTAAAAATTTCTTATGTGTGCAAGGTTTACCTTGATGTTGGATATTGAAAAGGTTATTTTTTTCATAAAAGCTCGTGGATTATCTCCGCACACATGCGGACAATCTATGGTATAACTATTACACAACAAAATTTAACCATTTTAAAAATAGTTTCACATAGTTCCATCGTCTGATTGTATTTGTGTATCAAAATCAATATAACGCATTGCCTGATTTTTCAACCAATTCACTTGGGCTTTTAAAATTGTCATTAGAATGAAATCCGAGTTGAAAGGGGTCTAAATGATACTCATCATGCGAAAATGGACCTCGTCATAATTGCAATTCTCCACATCGCTTCCACTAGGTAGCCAATGATGGAATCTTCGCCTGGTTTGATTCCTGTATTCAATCAAGTAAGCCATACTCAATTAGCATTTCTTAGTCGCTGCCCCATTCTTGCGCAAAACCAAAACCCTGTTCAAATTATGTGATACATTACACAGATAAAATTGAAAATGGCGGTTCAGTTCACGTATTCAAAGCTGCATCACAAGGTCGGCTACTAGATGTGAGTTCAGCTATATCACCATTTACGTCAGTTTACTAGATCAGTTCATCGCTTCAGCTGCATCACTAGTTTACTATGTTGTTCCATAGGTTCAGCAGCATCACTGGTTTACTAGGCCAGTTCATGTGTTCAGCAACATCACTGGTTTACTAGGTCAGTTCTAGGGTTCAGCAGCAGCACTGGTAAACTAGGTCAATTCATGGGTTCATAATCATCACTGTTTTACAAGGTCAGTTCTAGCGTCAGCAGCAGCACTGGTTAACAAGGTCAGTTTAGGGTTCAGCAGTATCACTGGTTTACTAGGTTAGTTCTAGGGTTCAGCAGCATCACTGGTTAACATGGTCAGTTCATGGCTTCAGCATCATCGCTGGTTTACAATGTCAGTTTAGGGTTCAGCATCATCGCTGGTTAACAAGGTCATTTCCTGGGTTCAGCAGCATCACTGATTTACAAGGTCAATTAAAGGGCTCAGCAGAACCACTGGTTAACAAGGTCAGTTTAGGGTTCAGCAGCATCACTGGTTTATTAGGTCAGTTTAGGATTCAGCAGCATCACTGGTTTACTAGGTCAGTCCATGGGTTCATCACCATCACTGTTTTACAAGGTCAGTTCTAGGGTTCAGCAGCATCACTGGTTTACAAGGTCAGTTCTAGGGTTCGGCAGCATCACTGATTTACAAGGTCAGTTCTATGGTTCAGCAGCACCACTGGTTTACTAGGTCAGTTCTAGGGTTCAGCAGCATCACTGGTTAACAAAGTCAGTTCTAGGGTTTAGCAACATCACTGGTTTACTAGGTCAGTTCATGGGTATTCATCATCACTGTTTTACAATGTCAGTTCTAGGGTTATGCAGCATCACTGGTTTACAAGGCCAGTTCATGGTTTCAGCAGTTTCACAAGTTTTCTAGGCCAGTAAATTGGTTCAGCAGCATCACTGGTTTAGAAGGTCAGTTCTAGGGGTCAGCAGCATCACTGGTTTAATAGGTCAGTTCATTGGTTCAACAGCATCTCTGGTTAACAAGGTCAGTTCTAGGGTTCAGCTTCATCACTGTTTAATAGATTAGTTCAAGACTTCAGCAGCATCACTGGTTTACAATGTCAGTTCATGGTTTCAGCAGCATCACTGGTTTACAAGGTCAGTTCATGGGTTCAGTGTCATCACCGGTTTATAAGTTCAGTTTATGGGTTCATAAGCATCACTGGCCTACTAGGTCAGTTCTAAGGTTCAGCAGCATCACTGGTTTACAAGGTCAGTTCAAAGGCTTCAGCATCATCGCTGGTTTACAAGGTCAGTTTATGAGTTCAGCAGCATCACTGGTTTACTATGTCAGTTCACGGGTTCAGCAATATCACTGGTTTACGTTCAAGTCCAAGGGTTTAGCAGCATAGCTAGTTTACTAGGTCAGCTCAAGTGTTCAGCAGGATCACTAGGTACTAGGTCAATTCTTGGGTTCATTAGCATTACTGGTTTACTAGGCTGGTTCAAGGGTTCAGAAGCATCATCACATTAATAGCTCAGCTAATGGGTTCATCAGTGTCACTGGTTTACTAGGTCAGTTCAAGAGCTCAGCAGCATCACTGGTTTACTATGTCAGATCATGGGTTCAGCAGCATCACTAGTTAACTAGGTCAGTTCATCGCATTAGCACTACTTTACTAGATCAGATCATAGCTTCAGCATCATCAACGGTTTAATATGCCAGTTATGGGTTTAGCAGCATCACTAGAATACTAGGTCAGTTCATGTGTTCATCGACATAACCAATTGGATAGGTAAGTTCATCTGAACACATGAACTTACCTATCCAATTGGTTATGTCGATGAACACATGAACTGACCTAGTATTCTAGTGATGCTGCTGAACCCATAACTGGCATATTAAACCGTTGATGATGCTGAAGCTATGATCTGATCTAGTAAAGTAGTGCTAATGCGATGAACTGACCTAGTTAACTAGTGATGCTGCTGAACCCATAAGCTGACATAGTAAACCAGTGATGCTACTAAACCCTTGAACTGACCTAGTAAACTAATGATGATGCTGAACCCATGAACTGACATAATAAACTGGTGATAATGCTGAACCCATGAACTATCCTAGTAAACAAGTGATGATGTTGAACCCATGAACTGACCTGGTAAACCAGTGTTGCTGCTGAACGCAAGAACAGAACAAGTAAATTAGTGATGCTGCTAACCCTTAAACTGACCTACTAAACTAGTGATGCTGCTGAAACCCTGAACTGGCCTAGTTAATTTGTGATGTTGCTGAAACCATGAACCAACCTAGTAAACCAGTGATTCTGCTGGACCATTGAACTGACATAGTAAAATAGTGATGCTGCTGAGCTCTTGAACTGACCTAGTCAACCAGTGACACTGATGAACCCATTAGCTGACCTATTAATGTGATGATGCTTCTGAACCCTTGAACCAGCCTAGTAAACCAGTAATGCTAATGAACCCAAGAATTGACCTAGTACCTAGTGATGCTGCTGAACACTTGAGCTGACCTAGTAAACAAGCTATGCTGCTAAACCCTTGGACTTGAACGTAAACCAGTGATATTGCTGAACCCGTGAACTGACATAGTAAACCAGTGATGCTGCTGAACCCATAAACTGACCTTGTAAACCAGCGATGATGCTGAAGCCTTTGAACTGACCTTGTAAACCTTGGAAGAACCACCGGTTAACAAGGTCAGTTTAGGGTTCAGCAGCATCAATGGTTTATTAGGTCAGTTTAGGGTTCAGCAGCATCACTTGTTTACTAGGTCAGTCCATGGGTTCATCACCATCACTGTTTTACAAGGTCAGTTCTAGGGTTCAGCAGCATCACTGGTTTACAAGGTCAGTTCTAGGGTTCGGCAGCATCACTGGTTTACAAGGTCAGTTCTAGGGTTCGGCAGCATCACTGGTTTACAAGGTCAGTTCTATGGTTCAGCAGCACCACTGGTTTACTAGTCAGCTCTAGGGTTCAGCAGCATCACTGGTTAACAAGGTCAGTTCTAGGGTTTAGCAACATCACTGGTTTACTAGGTCAGTTCATGGGTATTCATCATCACTGTTTTACAATGTCAGTTCTAGGGTTCGACAGCATCACTGGTTTACAAGACTACAAACTAAGACAATGCAGAATAGATAATCTAACTTCAATAATTGCCTTTTCAAGTACATATATTACAAAAAAACAAAGTTTGCATCATTCAAAAAGATACGTCCATCTCAGAAAAATGGCAAACTGTTGATGGTAACGTTATTTCACATAGCTATTTTGCTCACTTTAATTGACGATAAGAAGTTATAAATTCAAGTAAACTGTTTTATCTATCATGTAAACCATAGTAGTTATCAACATAGTAAGTCATGAGAACACTTCAGGTCACTGTGATCAACTGGAATGGACCAGGATGCACAAGCGAGAGTGCCAATTCCAAAGTATACACATAAACTCACCAATAAACCTCTAGTGGTAGCAGCAACGAGACAAAAATGGTTTGAAAAAGGGAAAATAACAATTGAACAACACGTCAGAAACTTATAATCACCGTCAATGTGTGGCCCTTTGATTGGACTAATCTGTTTTTTTGTAGAATGTGAATTACGTTACCTACTTGTGAGTAACGTTACCTATGTTAATCCAGTTCATTTCAAAAACCATATGAACAATCGTTTAGAGATTTACACTATTCAATTTTGCTTTTCAAACAGATTACTTTGCATATAGTGAGTTGATATAATGAGTATCTTTGTAAGTTACACGAATATGGGAGTTGATGTACCCAGAGCATATAGGTAAATCCTTGTTAAAATAAAATGACAAATGCAATATGGTTGATTTGCTTTGATTAAAAACAAACATTTTTTTCTGCTAGTGTATGCATTTAGAGAAGTATTTGGATTTTAGTAAAATTGTAGTAACGTAATTCACTGTAACGTAATTAACAAAATTATGTTTTCACTTATTTTTTTCTGTGCAAACAACTTCTTGTAAAGTTCTTGTATAGTTTGTTATATCGTTTGGTTCTAGTTCTCACATTGGCTTTAATTGAAATATTTGTACATCTTCTTATACAAATAATACACAAAACTGCAGATTTTTAGAGAACCTCAGATATCTTTTCATCTGCGAAAAATAAACAAATATTTCCCCAAATTCGTTTCTTTTGTCTGTGCACATATTAATCCTCTTCACATGTTTAATGTGAGCTTAAGATGCATGGTGTGTAATTTGTGAGATTGATATATTGGTAACGTAATTCACCTTAGATTTAGGGACATGAATCATCAATACAACAAAAAAAATGTTTTTTTACTTTTCATTCAAATGGGGAACATTAAACGAAAGGTACATATGTGTGTCAATAAAATAAAGTTGAAAACTGCTTATAAAAACAACCATTTGAGCATAATACATTCTTAAAATTACATACTATGACGATGGGACAGCATTTTTTGGCAATTTTGGGGGTACTTGCTAATGATAAATGTCGTAAGGAATGACTATTGACCATTTCCATTGCTTTTCTTTTACTTGATTGTCAAGACATAAACCTAAACTAAACTAATAAACCTTAAAGCGTTAGAAAATTCACTGTTTACATGCTAAAATGGGGATGGGACACAAAAATGACCGAATTGGTGAACTTAACTCGTTTTGGCTGTAGAATACTAGGTCAGTTCATGTGTTCATCGACATAACCAATTGGATAGGTAAGTTCATGTTTTCAGCAGAATCACTGGTTTACTAAGTCAGTTCATTGGTTTAGCAGCATCACAAAATTACTATGTCAGTTCATTGTTCCAGTAACATCACTGGTATACTACTTCAGTTCATGGTTTCAGCAGCATCACTGGTTTACTTGGTCAGCTCATAGGTTCAGCATCATCACTAGTTTACCAGGTCGATTCGGGGGGTGGGGGGTCAGCAGCATCACTGGTTTACTAGGTCAATTCATGGTTTCAGCAGCATCACTGGTTTACTAGGCCAGTTCATGGGTTCAGCAGCCTCACTAGTTTCCTTGGTCAGTTCATGAAATAAGCAGCCTCACTGGTTTACTATGTCAGTTTATGGGTTCAGCAGCCTCACTGGTTTACAAGGTCAGTTCATGGGTTCAGCAGCATAGCTTGTTACTAGGTTAGTTCATGGGTTCAACATCACTAGTTTACCAGATGAGATCATGGGTTTAGCAGCCTCTATGGTTTACTAGGTCAGTTCAAGGTTTCGGCAGCCTCACTAGTTTTCTAAGTCAGTTCATGTGTTCAGCAGTATATCTGGCTTACTAGATCGGTTCATGGTTTCAGCAGCACCACTGGATTACTATACTTGTTAATGGGTTCAATATGGGTTTGAAATATCAAACATCTTAACCTTTTACGCCACTGGGCTAGTTTTAACTCATAATTCATACAAAAGCTCCTTGTGATAGGAAAACAAAAGTTGGTTCTTGACACAATATCTAGACGCATAAGTAGTAAACGATGCCACAAAGGGCATGTTATGGGTGCTTATAATTGTGCTCCATAAAATGCCCCATAGTGGCATCTATTACTCCATGACTACCCTTCCAAAGGCCCCAGAGCTAAAATGCAGACGACCTTGGAAATTGACAAGCAGCATTGTAGACTTAAACTTCCTGAAATTTGACAAAATTATAATCATAAGTAGACCTTGACCTACTTTAAGGCAATTTCAAATTTGATCCTTACTACTTTTATATCAGAGGAAAATCTCGTTTTTTTCAAGTATCTTGTCTCGGTCTCAAGCCACAGGAATGCTAACGGATACCCAGTATTCCCAGATCTCACATGCATGCATAATGCTCGGTGTCGATGAGTGATGGTCCTCTGGCATATCTAATTTAATAAGTTAGTGTAATTGATTTAGATGGTCTGCCTATGTTTTCCAAGACTTATTTCTGTGATCGCCTGAGGGATGTCGTCATTGAATTAACATTATACTAATATTTGTTATTCACCCAGTTTCTCTTTGACTTGAATGTAATACTGTAATACGGAAATTTTCGCGAGAATTAAATTTTCGCGAATAGCGATTAAAGACATATTTGCCACGTTAAAAATTCGCGACTATGGCATGATTTACCTACATCAGTAAACGACAGAGTGATTTCGCCATTTCGCGAGGTTTATATTTTCACGAAACTTCGCACTCGCGAAAATTTCCGAATTTACTGTACGAATAAGTATTCAAAGTCTGAAAAACTTTTGGATGCCAAAGAACTTGAGTAATTATTAGGATTTTCTCGGCGATGAGAAATTCGTGTTAATTTCTTTCTAGTTTAATCTTGTCTAATGTCAACTTAATGATGAAGATTGCGACGCGGTTAGCATAGTTAATGCTGTAATGCTGCTGTTAAATTAGAAGAGTTCAGCTGTTTAGTTGCAATGAAACACTGCACTTGCGCACAACAGGAGAAAATGTTACAGATGAACGTTCAGATCACCCTCATATTTGCACATGCATATATTATCATTTTGAGTTATCCGGGTAGTTGGAGTCAACCCCGTAAATGGTTATTTTCAGGATTTATTTTCTAAAAATGTTCAAGATTTATTTTATTTAAATTTAGCATCTGATTGAAAGTTTGAAAAAAAAGTTTATATAAACGCAGTATTCTATATAGGAATCCAACGTACCCCAAATTTAATTAGAATTAGCGGTACATCGAACATTTGGAATTCGAATTATCGAGTTTTACTGCGCATCGACTCAAGCAGGGCTTCTAGCTATCAGGACTCGAATAGTCGAGAGCTCACTGCTGGTGGCCGATGTTACATTTTCACTCGTTGCAGTTAATTTTTTAATGATGTAAATTTAAATCACTTTTGGTGTGCTGGGAAATTAGCAAATGGTGAGCTGTGATGGAATGGTGAGCGGTATATCCGAAATCAAAATGTTATAAATAAAATGACAACACTGGAGACAATAATAAAGTTCCAAATTTCTTCTTCTCAGTTTAACTTATTCAAACTTAATGTTCAAAATACTATAACATGTTCCAATAATGAATACAAATGTAATATATAAGTTCTCCTAATTATTGTATAATCCTTAACGGACGCGGATGGCAGACGTTGTGATATCAACTTCCGTGAGCATGTCTGCACAACTGACTCATGTGTGAACAGCGCTATTGTTCGTCAAATATATGACGCTAAAATATGATCACCTTAATTGATGTCAACACCTGCGAGAAGCGTGGGTTCGACTCACTAATTAAGGAGACACATCCTGGTCTAAAAATACAAAATAAATTTTAATCTAGCGTTGAAAAGTAAAACATTTTCTAACTAAAATAAACTATTTTGTTTCAGATTCTGTATAAAGTTGCGATTATTTTGATACCAAGCATGCCATATTTTGACTGTAAATTAATTATGAAAATGAATTCATTCTGTTTCCTTTCGACCCAAAGTTGATTTTTATTCTATGAAACATACTCGTGCGCAGTCTCATAGGGACATGCACTGTAGTTGTTTTATGTTAAAACTAGGACATGCACAGCAGTCTTCGAAACAGACTCGCGTGGTCTCGTCGGACATACACGGAGGTCTCGAACACTGAAACATGCACCTATGTCTTGACTAGTAGGCTGAACAGAGAAATGTAAGATGATCAAATTCCTTCTCGTGTAGTCTCGTCGGGACGTGCACAACAGTTATGAAATAAACGGGTCACGCACGCTAGTTCAGAAACAGTCTTGTGCCATTTCATTGGACGTGCACAAATGTTTCTATAACAGTGACATATACCCCGGTTTTGACTCCTAATAATTTGAAACAATACCCAAACTCATGTAAGGTAAAATGATCATTTTTCTTCATCATAATAAATTCATTCAAAATGCTTTATTCCTTATATTGCCATAGCATTTATTTGCAACTTTACTTTCTGTTTGACACTCTGGTCCCAGCGGTATCAACACTTTATAAAGAATCTAAAATGTGAGTCGTCGTGCGAAAATTGTTTGCGAAGCATACGAACACCAAAAGCTCAGACCAGGCTGCGCATCCCGCGCATCTGGTCAGTGCCTTTGTTAAGTATAAATTCTTGCACACCAGATAGATATCGACATTCTTTTAAAATAACCTGGGATATAGCATGATTCTTTTTTTTTTCCCGGTGTTCTTGCCCAGGCGTAAGTCGGAGGTCAAGTGACGTCATTGTTATGTCGCATCTCAGAGTATTCAGGAAATCCGTCCCTTTAGAATGGTTATCCATGGGTCAAATTTTTCTATCCCACCCTCACATTTATGAAATATTCTGGATTAGTAGATCTACCCAAGGTTAGATTGACCTTCAAGTAACCACAAGGCCAATTTAACTCAAATTTTACATGGGGCATGAGACAAAATACAGTGAGCCACTTTAGTTACGCACCACTTTTTAATGGCCCACATTTTTTTCACAAAAATGCTGGAATCGAACATTCTCTATGATAATTTACTAATTGACATTTTATCTGTTTGATGACATCGAAAAAAATATTGGAATCACTCATGTGAATCATTTTGCTACGCCAAAGGCAATTTTGACAAAAGTGCACGACTGCACGTGCAACCTGAACGTCTATATTTTCTATTTGCATTTTGCGCTAGGCATTATCCATGGTGATCGTTGTGACAGAAAACACCAAAAACAATTATTCTATTCTAGTAAACTCCCTTTTTTGGTCGTTGAAATCAGTAACACTGTTACTGTTTGAAGATATGCTCGTTTTGACGTCATATTAACGTCAGTTATAATAATTAAACAGATTTTCCTTCGTAAATTGTCTTGTTATGAGTCACTTGTTGGCATAGAAGTATCAAAACACTGAAACATCTTATCATTGACACGTCTTATAGCCTTGGTAGTAGTGACGTCATCACTAACGTCAACACTGTGACGCCAATAAATCCATTAACTTTTTATGAAAATAAATTGCGGATACATGGTTGTTTAAAATGAAATTATAAAAGAAGTGTTTTGATAACTGGTTTACTAAGAATCATACGAATTTTTATCTAACTTAAAAAAAGTACTTACATCAACTTTTTTCAAACCTTGGCCAGCTGGGAACCAAACTAGTAAAACGTTATTTTTTTTAGCCAAGAATAAGTCTGTTCTATCTCTGGCATAGCAGAAATTCGACCCTGAAAAAAGTGCAATGTGATCTGAGTTTCATTCGAAATAATGCAATGTGAAATGGTGTTTTGAGGGTAGTGCCCTTCAAGATCCATTTTCTCAATTGTTTATGATCTGATCACAATAAAATTTTAGTGGCTGATGCAACTATAGATGCACTTTACGCTGGTAGTCTCAAATTAAAAATATCCTATTTCTTTTTTGAATAATTTAACATTTTATAAGTGGTGCGTAACTAAAGTGGCTCACTGTAGACTATATGGTCTAGGTCACATGACTAAAATGACTGACAAAATAAGGTAAAATGCTTCAAAAGTCTTCTACTTCAGAACCAAAGGACCAACGACCCTGAGCTTTGGCATGTAGTATTGTAGATGTAGGCTATGTAATGTATGTTTGACAAGTGATCATAGGCTTCCGTTACTTTACGACAAGGTCAAATGGGTTTTCTCTCTTTTTTAAAGCCAAGTAGCTCTTAGTTTAAACATTTCTAGTGTCAAATATAATACAGAAACGGGTTTGGGCCACAAGTTCTCACAACATTAGTTACGATCCTTCTCCTACATTTTAAACATACATAATAGCTAATAAACATCGCTAAATATATACAAATGCATATGTATTTTTCACAACTAATGAACAGGGCAAAGCAGTGAGCAACATATATCAGAAACATATAAAAAATAAATAAATAAATAGAAGATAGAAAGAAAAATATGAGAATACATACATAAATACAGAAATGGGGTTAAAATAATTATGTAATAAATATACTAAAGACAAAGGAAAAAGATTGATACTATAGTAAGTATATAAGTATATATTAAAGGGAGAAATATGATGAAATGACTAAGGAAAAAAGCGGACAAGACTGCTATTATAGCTTCCCCATGAGCTTACTAATAAAAGTTTTGTTTAGCTGGTATTCATGTAATATGATGCTTTCAAACAAGGAGTCACTAAATCTTATTGAAACGTTTATTAACTTGTATGTACCTGTGGACTGCCCTGAACAAGACTATGTTGATTTCGAAATTCCAGTTTTCATTGTCAAAACGTATCTGATTAATGCTTAGCTTTTGGAATATTCTTACTGTATGATTGAAAACCTGTCTTTCAGTTGTGTACCTTCTACAATGAAAGAAGTAGTGGATGACATCTACTATCACACCACACACGTCACATAGAGGATTCTCACATATATGATTTATAAAAAGGTCATTATTCAGATTGCTACACTTATTTCTGAGCCGTGCATGTAAGACAGATGTATATCTGTTTCCAATGGTAAAGTAGGGTGGAAACTGTGATTTGTTGAACTTAGATATTACATGTTTTTGAAGGTTGTTAAAGTTGGTAAGTTTTTAAAATCATTTCCAAGACCATTCCATAACCTAATGGATTTCTGTGAAATGTTAGTCTTGTTAAAGGGAAGTGAAATGTTTCTATTATTTCTGAAAGGATAATCTGAAATTTCACTGACTAGTGGAGGCATTAAATCCAAAATATGTGAAGGCTGCATGCCAGCATTAACATTATACATGAATCAAAGTTTATGTTGTCGTCTTCTTTGTGATAGAGTTGTCCATACACACTCTTTATACAGGTTTTCTAACGATACAGATCCAGTAAGTCCTGTTACAAGGTGAGCTGATTCATTTGAATCTTTTGAAGTGTTTGGGAGTCTTGTTCAGAGCACCCATCCCATACCACAGATACATACTCAACAACAGGAAGCAGATTGGACATATACATATACATCTGGTTGAGAGCATTTCTACGAATAGAGTATTTGAGTTTACGCATTATTGCTAAGATTTTACTTGCTGAATTTACAATATTTTCAACATGTGAGTGCCACTGCCTAGTGTTATTTAAGGTAACACCAAGATGTTTATGGTTATCAACAAAACTAATTGGAATATTATCAAAAACAAGTTGTGGGAGGAAATCAAGCTTTTTAAGAGTAAATAAGATAGCCTCAGTTTTCAGTGGAATAATTTTAACAAGCCATTGTCTAGCCTGGTTAGTCAATAGCTGTAGATCTACGTTAATAATACCAGCAATATGTGCTGCAGGATAAAAAAGTGAGCTATCATTTGCAAACAGCGTTGTCAAACTAAGAAGATGTTTAGCTATATCATTTGTCAACACCAAGAATAAAAGAGGCCCAAGAACTGATCCCTGAGGCGCCCATGCAAATTTAGATTTTAAGCCAGAAAAAAAACAACATAATTTTAAACCAACTTTCTGCTTTCTATGACTTAAATAACTATTTAACCACTCTAAAAGATTCCCCTCAATACCATTTTGTCTTAGCTTAAACAACAGACCTTTATGCAAGACAGTATCAAACTTCATCTGTATCGTTAGAAAACCTGTACAAAGAGTGTGTATGGACAACTCTATTACAAAGAAACCAACAACACAAACTTTCATTCATGTATGATGTTAATGCTGGCACGGTGCCTTTATATATTTTGGATTTAATCCCTCCACTTGTCATAGTCTATCAGTGAAATTTCAGATTATCCTTTGAGAAATAATAGAAACATTTCACTTCATTTTAACAGGACTAACATTTCACAGAAATCCTGAATACCATCACCCATAAGATTATGGAATGGCCTTGGAAATGAAAAGTCGAATTTCATATGGAGCATGATTTGGCTGAGACATCCTAAATAAACTAGTATATTTTCCATTTAAAAAAGGCCTAAATGTCGTCCATGCCATGTTAGGTCCAACCTATTCAAAATTATTTGCCTGCTAACTAATGGGCCAATCAACTTTGGTCTGTATGCAACATTAAGGAAATGGGCCTTAAAAGGCTTGTTCAAATGATGATCCTAGGTTGATCTTACATTATGGTCATTTACATTCTCGCCAGTCGGGCGACAAATGGCAATCGAAAACTCTGTTTCTAACGATTTTTTATCTGCGTTCGTCGAAAGTATTAACGTATTCAATTACGAACCTCCCTCGAGAAGCGAGTGGTCCAATTACTTTATGAGGGGCTCCGTACTAATATTTCTAAGGCAACCTTTAGCCTTTTGTGCTTTTCCAGGGGGTCTGGACCCCCTCCCCTCTGGATCCGGGCATGAAAACTTTCTCGTGGCTCTCCAGCATTCTAGCTATATAGAGGGAGATTCGACGAACGACTATGTGTTGACTTCGCTACTTTCTAAGAAGTCCTTCGTATGCGTGACAAGGAATGGTGTCTACTAATTTTATTGCTTGATCAATTTTCTCCATTTACAACATTAGCTACAATTACAGCATCGTGACGACATTCTGATAGATATAAAACTATTGATTGCATGCTTGCGAGTCACTAATGTAGGAAGCAGTTAAACCCAGTACTTTATGAGACGTTAAGAGTGAACAATAGTGTTTCTTCCCCCATTTAGAACTCTTCTTACACGCGGCGAGTAAAAGTCTGAATAGAGCAACGAGACATGTGCCACGAGCCAATGCCTCCAGATAAGGGTGCGTAATTTGTTAGCTTTCAAGTAATATGAGTATGGGAAGTGTAGGCCCGAAGTGTAGGCATCGCGAAGAAGAGAGTCCAGCTAGTGAAGTAGGCCTGCATAGTGATGTTTAATTGTTTGTTTGTTGTTTTACGTCCCAAGTCAACTGGCGGGACGGCCAATTCACCTAACCACACTTTTTCCTGGGCAAGCTTGAACAAGCAGTTAACCAGTACTTCGTGCACATACTTTCGCTTGTAACTGACAACAACCCTTCTTGAATGATTCAGCGGAGGGGAGGAGAATGACCATAGAAATCATTTCATGATCAATCTCCACGAAAGTATAGGACCGGGTCGAGATCGAACTCGTGACCCCTGGACCTGCAGTCAGAATCGCATCTTACCAGACACGTTACCAACTGTGCCGGTGGGGTGCGTAATTGAAAATTAGCCTTTAAGTAATGAGTATATGGAGTGTAGCCTTGGCCCAGGGTGTAGGCATCTCGAAGAAGAGTCCAGTTAGTGAAGTAGGCCTGCAGATAAGGGTGCGTAATTTTAAACAAATAATTACTCGTTAACTTTACGCTAACTTTATATTACTGATATGACCATTATCGAAGTCCAACTCTTCAGTGCTAACAGCACATGTATGGCAAAACCACCAAATTGAACAGCGCTCTGAGTGAAGAATCGTGACAGCCTGGAAAGCAATCATGCGGTCCCGGACATGGTAGACTGATCAGACTGGATGTCCATGCTGATTTGAGACTTCTTTGGGCGCATAGGTTTTTGCCATGCACTGTGGTGTTTTACAACGCAAAATGTAACAATGAAACAAGTGTTTCATTTTGAATATTTTGATTCATTTGACGTTGATGATGTCCACTGCTCAACAAAGTATTAGTTACTCAATGGTTTGTCCGCCAGAACGTGGAGACACCTGTACGTAATCCGTGAGCTTGATAGCCATGGTATAAATATTTTATACAAGCTACATGAGTAAAGACCTTGCACATTACGAAAGAGTTTGTGCTAAAGTTGATCAGGGTGGTATCAATGATGTTATATTTGTCTGCACGTGTAAGATATAATGGCATTCTCTATGATGTGTCTAGCTGGATCAGTAACAGCTAATAAAGGAATAACTGTCGTCTGAGCGCTGATCTTAAAGCATGACAAATTGCAATGAAGCACTCCCTAACTACTTTTATAAAATTCTACTTGGGTGTAAAAACTTCAAAAATACTTGTTCTCTGTCTGCAAGTTTGACATGACAAAAAGTGCGAGCTTTGAACATTAGGCATTAACCCTTAATGCGCCAATCGCAACAAAGTCGTCTGCTTTTCTCGTCTGCTGAAATGTTTAAGAAGCCTCTACGTCAAACAGTGTGGACCCAGATCAGACTGCTCCTATAGGAGCAGTCTCTTCTGGGTCCAAGCTGTTTGCTTCTATACTTGATTTGCAAGTAATATCAGGCAATTATTTGCAGCAGACGACTACAGCAGACGACATTTTCAGACTGCATTTTTTTTCTTGGCGCTTTAAGGGTTAAATAGATAAAATATTTTATTTAGAGCTGATATTGTTATACATGTACTATATATAGTTCCAGCATAATGTGGACACAATTAGCACTCAAATGGAATTCAGAAGAAAGTCTAATCTGTGTCCCATTCATCTGTTCAAATTACATGATTTGGTATCAAAGCATACTACCACAAGAATACAAAATCTTTATAAAAGAAATGTTTTATAACGTTTCTTTAGACTAACGCCGAACAGGGAATAGGGTATTAGATAAAGGTGATATGCAAATAAGTAGCTACAAACGATGGTGATGGTTCTTTCATATTTCTTAGTTAAAGGAAGTTTCTGAATGTATTTTAATTATTTGTGTACTTGGAATCGCTTTGGTTACATAAAATATAGCCATGAACATTGCTACAAACGATGGCGATGATTATTTGTTATTTCTTAGTTAAAGGAAGTTTCTGAATGTATTTTAATTATTGGTGTACTTGGAATCGCTTTGTTTACATAAAATATAGCCATGAACATTGTCAATGATTTGTTAATTTAAGCATCTCATACGGAGCACAGTGGCTCAATGGTAGAGTGTTAAGGGTCACAGTGGCTCAATGGTAGAGTGTTAAGGGTCGCTAGTTTGAGACTCGCCGGAGGCACAGTGTCCTTGAGCTCAACACTTTATTATGGTGGTTCCCAGTGTGCTAAAACTAATCGCCGCATGGCCAACTTTGACAGTAGCAAGGATCTCTCTCTCTCTCTCTCTCTCTCTCTCTCTCTCTCTCTCTCTCTCTCAGGCTATTGTGTGATCTGGAAAAACTCTTTAACCACTAACCAGTGAGCTATGAACAAGAGGGGTTACATGCAACACTCCATTGCCCCATGTTACAGCGGTTTCATTAACTTTTTTGGCACCCGGGTATCAAGGCAAAGTAGGCGGGTGATTTGACAGTATTTGCCAATAGACTCTATACATATTTATCAAAAGTAGCAGGGGAAACATGCCTGAGTAGAAGGGGAAAATCCCCGCCTCCCTCCTCTTAATGAAACCCCTGATGTTATATTGCAGATCATATTTATTTGTCTGCCATGACCATTCATTGTGGATGTGTTAGTGCAATAAATTCATTGGCATTGGCATTGTCATTGGCAATATGGAAAACACCTCTCAAGATACCATACTACATTTTAGACATATCCGCGGCTCGAAGACACTTTTTGAGCAAATGTGTATACGGAGAATACATCAGTCATCCAGTTTTGTCATCTGATCTTAGCACTCCTTCAAAGTGCATGTTTATGCCAATGTAACTAGAATCGATTTTCATGACATTCTCATGTCGTCTGTCGAGTATAAACAATTGCAAACAGTTTGGACCTCGATCAGGCTGGATCGAAACTGTATGGCACTTTGATGATTCCTGAATAATATTTTTTTGAAAAATTCATTTTATATTCTTAAAAATTCTGCATATGACAAAAAAGATGCAAAATTACCCAGCAAGCAAAGAGTTTAAAAACATTCAGGAGAAATTTCCAGATAGAATGCTTGAAGTCATCCATACATGGATCAGTTAAATATGGATTTGCATATAAAAATTCGAAACGCAGTCAGCCACGTCAAGTTGCTGAAGTTCTTGCTCACAAACAATATGGGCCACAACACGAGATTTTGTGACTTACCGGAAATGCGCAAGTGCCTCTAATAAACGCCCGTGCTGGCGTATCCAGTGGGGGCAAAAGGTCTAAATTTTAGCCTGCTCCTTCATCAAGATCCATACTTCAGTGATGGCTCTGGGGAGTCTGCGCATATGGGATATCTACTGAAATCTCGTGCACTGGCCCAATTAAGATTTTAAAGAATTTATCGTTTCCTTGTGGGGCTATTCGTTATTTTTTTAGTCTGAACCTTCGTCTGCTTCCATACTTTTGTATTTGCGAGCAGCTTGTATTAAACTCATTTTAACAGAAATTGGCGTTTGTCTTTGTATCAAAATTTTTAATGATTACAATTCCGTACATATCACATATCAGCACACATGTATATACGCACGTATCTGTATTCCTGTTTTGTATGCTTCATTTGATTCTTTACGTCCCAACAACAATTTTACAGTTATGTCGGGACGGGTCTTCCTAGGTTGAACCAGTACTAAGCAAGGGTTAATGTATATTGATTCTGTAAACTCGTATGCATTGCATATTGTTAAACGCTTTGCATGCTGGGTATGTTTAATGATTTTTGTCGTTTTTTGATAAATTCTTTTAGTAATGCCACAAGAGAGCCAAATAGTTTGGATCCAGATCAGGCCCGACAAAATGTCGGGCCTGATCTGTATCCAAACTGTTTGCAACGTTTATCATCAGAAGACAATTGCAGGCAAAAAATATGGGAAAATACCACATGAAACTGTCAACGATATATGAGACGACTGTGTGACAAACCCTTCCAGAGGTGTTGATGAAATATTGGTTGCCATTGAAACCGATATGGAGAAATGTCTTTTGAGTGCCAGAGCCAATAACTCTTTTGTCTGCTAGTGCCGTCTGTTGATAAATAACCGTTACAAAAAAGTATGCAAAATTACCCAGTAGTTAAAGAGGTAGTCAGATGCAAACCAAATAGTCCCAGATCAGAATGCTGGTTTGTTTGCTTCTGACTGTAAACTATTTCACTGGTGCCAGAAAAGTTCAGTCCATCAAATGAAAGATTCCGTTATAGAAATTTCAGAAAAAAAAATCAAAGAATTATTTGCAAAAACACAACTTGGCCAGGAAATAGCTTTAATACACATCTGTAGCTTCCATTGTCTAATTGTTTCATTTAGGTATACTACTGTTTTGTGTATTTTTTATGTTAGTTTTTTGATGGCCTTAGATGGATCACAAAAGCACTCTGTCAAACGGTCCCTTTTCACAACAGAGATGTCTTAACAGTTGATCACGCCGCGCATTTTCGAGTAACTTGTACGTGTGGACAACATGTCGGAACTTGGGGACATTTTAGAAGATTTTGAGGAAAAGTACGGAATTCAGAGGGTAGAGTACTTTGATTCTGTGATTTAGTTGATCGTGAAGATGAGGGAATTTGATAACAGTGCGTAATTAAAGGGTTTTTTTTATTTCTCAATCAAAACATAATGTTGTGGATATTGAAAAGAACCGTCACAATGAGATTGTTCTTTTGAGCACCCAAAACATATGTTAAAAGTGACAAAACGAGACCTGTTTCATGTTTATTTGTACAGATGTGAAATTGACTTTTTGCGCTTGCATATAAATAAAACAAACAAATTTTGCTTCTCATACATAACGGACATGCCAGTCCCAGGTGTGGTCAAATAGACAAAATGTCAATTTAAAGCATAACCATAAAACGGCGACCCTAAATACACACCCACCCCCTTAATGATTTTAAGAGTTAAAACGGGTGTATCTTTCATGAAAATGCGTTTTTAAGTGTGCCATTTTCTTTTAAGTTTAGAGGAACATTCAGTCTATCAATTATTCAAATGAAAAACAGCTTCTGTGAGCCTATTATTGCTTGACAACTGGGCTTCGTATGTTCTACCATGCAAGTGCCCTTGTTTAAAATGTGTCCTAGGAGAAAAGTGAAAAAAAAAACAAATTCTCAAAGCTCACAGCCGACTCAAGTTCTTAGATATTTTAAGTATATATCACCGATAAAACTGATCACCAAAACTTGCATTCATATATTTTGCATACAATTTAATGAAACTGTACACAAATGTTTTACCCCCAAAAATGTGTTTATCTTAAGTTGTGGCTTATCTTGTATCCTACATGATCAAATGACGATTGTGCAGCATGCGCGGATCAAATGGAGGGGTGTGACAGGGGGTCTGGACCCCCGCCCCTGGAAAATCACAAGTGGCTATAGGTTTCCTTAGAAAATTGGAAAATCTGGTACGGACCTCCCTCGAGAAGCAATTGGACCTCCTTGGGTCCAATTGCCTCTCCAGCGTTGATGACTAAATAAACGAACAAAAAACGTTGTCAGAACCCCCCCCCCCCCCCCCCACACACACACACACACACATGACGACGAAATGTTCGTTCTGGACCCGTCCATGTGTAGCTGCTCAGCTGCAAAGGCTAGCTATGACCATGATTGTTTTGGATGAGGCGTGTATTGAACTTGACCAAAGCTGCGTAGTTCCACATCACGTGCATGCATCCGTTGATCATTCGGACACCGATACCACAATCAACCCCCTGCCAACTCCCTGAAGGCGGCTTGTAATGTCAGGACTTGCGAAAACTAGTTCATGACAGCAGACCTATGGCATGTGCTATGTCTGTTTCGGTTTTGTCTGTTCCGAGCAAGCCTGCTGTGGTTCTTTTCTCCGGGCACTCCGGCTTCTTTCCACAATTTTAAAAACAGACTCCGACCGCTACGCTGGCATGACTCTGGGAGTCCAGTGTACGGTTCGGAAACTCACATTAAACCCCACTAGTTTTTTGGGAGTTTTTTGACCGTACAATGGTCTCGGGGTGTCAGATGCTAGCTGTGGTTGGGCCTCTCCCAGGTTATATGGGAGTTGAGCCTTTCATAGGCTGGTAACCTGATACACAACACACACAAATCATGGTAAGGCGGCGATAGCGAGCGCACTGATGGTCGACCGAAACAACGTTTTTGATGGCCAAAAGGATGATCGTAGGTAGCCGCCCAGATGTGTACTTTTGTGATCGAAAACGTCGTTTCGGGCGACCAGAAACGCAGTTTGCTTGAAAAATCAGAGTGCTCAGGATCACCGCCTGGTCGGTTAGGATTCTTTTAAGAGCCCGCTAGAAACGTCTCTCTCAGAAAACATTAGGTGTCAGAATTTAAAACAATATTATACAATTATTGACTAATGAGGCATTGGATATGATGTGATATTGACCAGAGAATACGAATATTGACCGAGGCGAAGCCGAGGTCAATATTGGTATTTTCTGGTCAATATCACATCATATCCAATGCCTCATTAGTCAATAACTGTTTTATTATATAACATTTAGAGAAATATGTACAGGTATCTTTGCACCTGGAAAAAATACTGAACTTATATACAAGTTTTGGGACATTCAAGCATTTACCGGAAACCGTGAGTGCAGACCTAGATAAGACCACCCTTTTACTATTTGTTATGTGTTGTGCATGAGTGTCATCATTCAACATTTACAAGCAAGAATTCTAACACGCCTCGCCTGTAGAGCCAATGTTAAAATAGTATAACATATCAAACAATAATTCACAGCTTTAAAAGCGCGGGGGAAAATGTGTGACAGCTGACGTCATTTGTTACTGGAAAATGACGTCACGCATGGCGTTAGACGGTGTAACGTGTTGTTTTCGCTTGAAAGACGTTACAAATACATGTAAACGTATGCGACGTGGTCTAAGTATTGGCGGGAGATCTTCAGTGCACGGAAAAACACAAGGAGTCTAATTTTAGTAACTAATATTCACCGGCAAGCGCGCGCCAGCCAGTGAATATGACAATATATAGACTGGCCACGTGAGCGCTCTAAGCCAATGAAAATAGGTCTTTTTTCTTAGTTATATAATAAAAGGTTATATTATATAGGCCTATCAGAAATGGTTAACTCCTTTTAATTCGAACTATGGTCCCTAAGCCTACTGGTAATTCGACGCAAAAATGCGGGTCCCGTGGATTTGAAGCTATTTCGGTAACACGGGTCGTGCACATTACTGTCCATCGCATACCGGTTGTGCTGGCAGGCCTCCATACATTTTACGTCTAGTAAGGGAAGTAACACGTACAAGCTTAATTCCTTTTGTGACGTCGGTTACTTGAAACGAGGTTGTGCGGAAATGTGTACATGTGGTAATGTTTACAAACGTGCAGTGATGTGTCGGCAATATGGATAGGCGTTTCTCACCCCATAATAAGGGTGACAGCAGTAGAAACTCTCATAATGGAAATGCTAATGAACATAGAAAAGCTGCTAGAACGAGTTCTTGCGATGTTTTTGACTTAGCATGCAAAGTACGTATAACAGCTCGATATTGATAAATTTTTCACAAATATTTTATACACGTCGATTCAACCTCGATTATTTTTCGATCTTTAAATCTACGCCTTTGAATAGATCTAGATCTAGCCTAAGTGAATTTTTCTGTTGTCGTTTCCGTCCTTTTTTATGTTTTAAGGGACCACAGATTATAACTCGGACCCAGTATATTGGGTCCGAGGTTATAATTGCCAATTAAAATAGTACATGTATGTATGTGCAGTGCTGACCCTGATGAGAGGCTACATTCTGTGGTGTCTCATCTTGTTCTACACCCCGGGTCTACACTGTTTTGTCATAAAAGAATGGTGTACGAATCTACGAAACACCCCAAGTACTTTGACATGTACTATAATAAGAAGTCTGTGCAGGTCTGATCTGGGTCTTCTTAGCCATTATAAATGATGTACGAATTCACAGAATCTGTGCAAAATAAGTACAATTTTACGAGTGTATTATATGAATATTACATTCCCTGCGCGGGTGATAGTGGAAAATATCATCCCGAGGAATTGATTATCAACCGAGGCTGCGATAATCATATTTCGAGGGATGATATTTTCCACTATCACCCTAGCAGGAAATGTAATATTTATTTCATATATTAGAAATATATTAGAAATATGTTGTCGAGGACGAGCTTTCAAAACTACATGACGTATGTTGCAACAGTTGGACATTAAAAAAATCATATCTCCATTATTTCTTTGCATATCTGTGATTTTTCTTCAAAAATCAATGGTTCAATATACTATCTTTAAGACTGTTTTGTTATATTTATTGAAAGTTTATCCTTCTTTCTGAACATCAGCAAGAAACCAAGGTACCCTTTTTAGCTATTTTCGGCACTTTTAGCCAAAAATCATCGAAATTAACCTAAAAAGATGGTAAAACTTCAATTTTATTTACTGTAACTTGTAATATTTCAACTTTGCATACTGGGAATAACTTCGTATAATCATTGGTATGTTCAGAATCAATTTTATTGGCTGTAGTACTTATAAATAGCGCTAAAACGAAGCCACGACAATATAACTTTGTATTTCCCTCGGTGACCAATCCTTTTATACTGGATCTGAGTTTTGTCTTAGCAAACAGAGCAGACTCTGATGAAACGCAGCATTTTACCCGCTGTGGTGTAGTAGATAAGCCGCACACCTTGTAAACCAAGGGTAGCACGTTCAATCCACGGCTTCACCAGTCTGTAGGATGTTACTTAAACCGTGGCCCCATCTCTATATGACCTTAGCTGTTGGTGAAACGTTAAACACAAACACAACAACAACACTGTTTGCCAAAGCACCTGCTATAGGGTTTCCGGTCCACAAAGGGTTAATCACTGCTGGCTTAATACAGGTGGCTGCTAAGACAGATTTTACTGTACATTGAAGTGCACACTGAACACCTCATTGGTTTTTAACCCTTTCCTTCATGAATATTCATGCTATGAATAATTATATAAATATAAACTTTCATGTTGTTACATAGAACAAAGAAATTACTTGTCAGGTCCACTAATGTAGGATCAGATATATCATATTACCTTAAAAGCAAACAGACCCTGTTCAGGCAGCTCTGACAAGAGCTGCCTGATCTGGGTCTGCTTGTTTGCAAAAGCTTTAAAAGGTGTCTCTATGAGGTAAAGGATTAAACATTAACTACATGTATATGAAATCCTAATTATCAATCCTCCTATAGTGGTAATTCATCGTGTGGATGAAAATGTGTGAATCCTGATCAGCTGGCTACATGAGAAGCTGGATCTTCACTGATTTCAAAAGATGGTATTAAAAATTTGGTAAAGCTTTTTGAAAAGCACTGTTGAATACAATAATAATAAATTATATATTTTCTGAATTGCTTATTTAACAGTTCACAGTAAATCTGCTTTGATAGGTATACTTCCACAAAAAGCTTTGAAGCGTGACTGTAACGGTAAATGCATTGAGTGAATCGAGGGTCATTACTTAGAGGTCGTGGTACTACTGTACGTGTACATGTACCAGGTAGCTAGAAGTCATTCTGATCTATTTTTTATTTGGACCAAGGGGGGAAATGTTGTCTAATTAGGTTTGGAAATTCACTGCAAAGTTGCCAATAACTCCCCAGTGTGTGGGTGTTTGTTTTCTCTTAAATTCATAGCTCTAGATTTCCAAATATATATATACAGTAGAACTTCAATGGCTCGAACAGGCTTGGGACGGTCGGACCATGAAAAATAGTTCTAGTCAAGGGTAGTTCCGGCCATCTAGGGTGAATTATGCATAAAATGACCTGTGGGGACCATGATGATAGTTCTAACCAGCCCAGGTGAATGAGCCATCAGAGTTTGAGCTGTTGAATGAAGTACTACTGTACATACAAAAAAATACATTAACCCTTAAAGCTTTAATCGCAACAAAAGTCGTCTGCTTTTCTCGTCTGCTGAAATTTTTAAGAAGCCTCTAGGAGCAGTCTGTTCTGGGTACACGCTGTTTGCTACTTTACTTAATTCGTCAGTTATGTTAGGCAATTATTTGCAGCAGACGACTTCAGCAGACGACATTTTCAGATGCATTTTTTTCTTGGCGCTTTATGGGTTAAAAAATACATGTGTCTTTGAAGACTCATCCCTTCCCTAGACCTGTTAAAATTTATGGTAAGTATAGCATACTTTTTTTTCTGTAGTCATGTAGACAAAGACAGGACTGTATATGAGTGTCCCTCTTGTAGGTAATGCTGATTGGAGACTCAGGGGTTGGTAAAACTTGCCTTCTAGTACGTTTCAAAGATGGTGCTTTTCTCTCAGGGAATTTCATATCAACAGTTGGTATCGACTTCCGGGTAAGTTTACTTTTTAAATGCCCACTCACTTGGTCAAGGCATTAGTATGTGTGTTGCTTTTAAAACTACTGTAACAATAAATGTTTCTAAAATTTTGAACATTTTTCTCTTTCCGTTCTCAAATCAAATGTTGGGTTTTAAGCGTTGAAATCCACAAAATGCTTGTCAGAACACTGAGAACAGCAAACAGGGAAGACCCTGATCAGACTGCTTCTAGAAGCAGTCTGATCTGGGTCTGTGCTGTTTCTTTATGGCTTTTCGGGAGGCAACCAGTGTTCAAAATATTAGAACATCTACCAAATATTATTTGCCATGATTACCAAATATGTACTAATAAATGCACCTCTTCACTACATGTTTTATTAAATACCAACATTTTTCAAAAATCTATGAACCCTATTCAAACAGTTGCATTTCGAATAGCTTAAACTGTATCGAGTTTTAGCTATATTAAGAGCCAAATATTAAAGACTTGTGAAAATGATTTATTGACACTAGGGGGTAGACTGTACTTAACCCTGTGCTTAACCAATATGCACGTACGGTAATTAAATGTTCTAAAATTTTGAACACTTTTCTCTTTCTGTTCTTAAAATCTTAAAAAAATGTTGGTTATCAGGGCTGAAATTCACAAAATGCATGTCAGAATAGCAAACAGGGAAGACCCAGACCATGCTCTGATCTAGGTCTGCACTGTTTTCTAGACTTTTTTGTTGAAATTTTAGAACATTTACCATATAAGCATTAATAGGGAGCTCAGTGGTAGAGTGCTAGACTTGAGACAGGGCAGGTTGGAGACTCACCGGTGTCACTGCGTTATGTCCTTGAGCAAGTCCCATTTATCCTTGCTTACAGGAAGACCCGTCCCGACAGTACTGAAACACTGTTGACTGAGATGTAAAGAATCAAATCAAACAAAAAAACAACATTATGCATTAATCAAAAAGTGTATGATTTGGAAGATAGGAAGACAAGTTTTCCGCCGACATGGCTCATATATATCATATATGCCTAAACAGTAATGAGTCAATGAATAATTCACAGATCCCAAGGCTTTACATAAATGCAATAATGAAGAAAAACCTCAAAGTGATGCGGTAAATGTTCTAAAATTTTGAACACTTTTCTCTTTCTGTTCTATTAAAAACAAAATGTTGGTTATCATGGCTGGAATTCATAAAATGCTTGTCAGAATAGCAAACAGGGAAAACCCTGATCAGGCTGCTTCTCCAGAAGCAGCCTTTATCTGGGTCTTTGCTGTTTATCTTTTTGCCACAGGCAGCTATATAGTGTGTGAAATTTAGGAACATCTACTGTGATTAGTCAAAAATATTCTTATGTTCTTATTAAAAGCATGCAGTGATTCCATTTGGTGCAAAAATACATAATATAAACAGCAACAAAAAATCTTTTAGAAGAAGCCAGGAGGTCACTGGTATGAGTTTCTGGTCTGGCCTCAATTTTCTGTGCAGTTCTCTTGTTTTCACCTACAATGCAACTGCTGATATAAGCAGGACACTTGTCAGTTACTGGCATTAAGATTTGCACTTAGTATATATGATCAAAGGTATTTTGCAAACCTATAAAAATTTACTTATTTGTTCAAAATTAGAAATGTATGTTGGTTATTGATTGATACAGCAAGATAAGGGATGAATCTTCTTGAGTTTGTATAAGAATTTAAATCTATATATAACATACTTTTTTATTTACTTTGGCAAGACTTCTTCCAATAAGTTATTTTCTTCATAAGTGCAGTTACAAGACTTAGTATTAACACTATATATAAATATTAATATATATTAATTTATCAAGTAACACAATGATTCTTTTACACACCGAGTAGGTGGTGATCCTGAACCCATTTTATAGCCAGAAACAACATTTTTCATATTTTGTTGATCTATAGTGCTGTTTGCATTCTACAATCATCCTTTTGGGAATTGAAAACACTTTTTTGAAATAAATGAGTGTAAACATGATCACCCCCAACCCATTGTGATTAATGGCCTCGTTTAACCAAAAATATTTGACAAGAAACTATTTAACCGTATTGCACTCAGAAATGTCAAAACTTTATGTTGATGAGCAGCAAGAGGCTGATGAGTGCGCAAATGCACAGGCGCTGATCACATTTTTGATAAGTACCAGATCATGAGTGGGTCAGCGCAAGATTTGACTTTATGGTTAAAAAAGTGCACAGCATTGCATAGCATTAAATTGTTTTTTGCATTCTTGTCTAAATGCCTACTTATATATTACTGACGGACTTTAATTACGCAACACTAACTTCCCTTTATATGTTTCAAAATACGATTGTACGTAAAATTCCTTTGCTCCGATGATATCATCCTAAGTTAGCTTTTTCAGCAAACACTTTAGATTTAAATGTAGAACTAAACTGGACGACGTTATTTGCTCTGTATGAATTTAGCCATTTCTTAAGTAGAGGAGATTTTAAGCTATTGAATGAAAGGGTACACCCAGATAACGTCATATACGCAAATAAGCTGTATCGTAGACCTGCCAATCAATATGAGAGTGATTCCTCGATGACTAACAAAGTCATGATACAAATTTGATGCTTCTAGTGTTTCTTGATTTAAAGAAGCAGGAAATCTTTCATTCAAAAGATTTGGTCACATGAAACAGTTGACCCCTATATCAAAAAGTTTACATTTTAATGCATTAAGTTCAATGTTAGTTGGAAAAGTTTTCCATGTTTTACTTACAAATGAATGCTCTTAAACATACAATAAAAATTAGTGATCTGCCTTCTTTTTCGAGACATAAATTAAAGCAGGGAGCGCAGTGGCTCAGTGGTAGAGTGCTTGACTGGAGACCGAAGGGCCGCGGGTTCGAGCCTCAAGGGCGTCACTGCGTTGTGTCCTTGAGCAAGAACATTAATCCTAGCTAAGCTTAGTACTGGTTCAACCCAGGAAGACACGTCCCTTTATAACTGAAAGATTGTTGATGGGACGTAAAGAATCAAATCAAACAAACAAACAAATATAAATTAAAGCTGTTATCCAAGTGTTGCGTTTTTAAAGTCCGTCAGTATAGTTCAATAGAATCTTTAGCAGTACAGTAATTTTCACCTTCTCAAGAAGTAGGCAATGCTTATTTAAAGTACACACATTGAAATCTGATATAAACATGTCTTGAAAGTGGTTTTCAATGATATTTCTTTCATGCACCACCTACGTAAAATCTAAAACTGTGCACATAATTTGTTAATACTTGGCCTGCTTAGGTCAAATTTTGTTGTCTGCAGATAACCTTTGCAAACAGTTTGAACCCAGATCAGGCCTGACAAGATGTCAGGCCTGATCTGGTTCCAAGCTGTTTTATGCTCCCTGAAAGATTATTTAGGAAATTAATTTTGAAAACATCAGCAGATGACAAAAGCTGGCAACTTTCATTAGTACGCAAACTTGCAAAGATTGAGTTTTACTAACATCTATAGGTCAAGTAATAGTTATACCATGGGTTGTCCGCCTGTACGTGGAGATAATCCACGAGCTTTAGTGAGTGGATTATCTTACGTACAGGTGGACAAACATGGGATAACTATTTTATACCAACAACATCAGTGTAGACCTTGCACATCACAAGATATTTCGTGCTAAAGTTGGTAAAGGTGGTATAATAGTTTTCAACTACCGATAATAAAAATAATCACCCCAGGCAAATTATAGTATTACTAGTAAGGGGTATAACTGGATCATATATTTTGAAATAAAAAATTGCCTTGTAGCACACATAATAATTGAATAAATTGGTGGGCGAATATGTATACAGGCCAGCACATGAAAAAATGGTTCTGCCCAAAAGCCTTCTTTAAATGCCCTGACTGATGTATCAGGTGGGGTTAGAGGTCTTATTTTTGGTCTTAGTCTTCATCTTCATCCATACTTTGTTGTTGTGAGCAACAAAATCTCTGGTGAGCCTGCATATATGCAAATTATTATGAATATGTACAAATACAAGGATTTTCCTAGGCCTGATTTGGGACTGAATAACGGCCCCTTCCGAATTCAAAAATGAGCAAAACCTTCCCAAAATGGTGCATATCATTCCCAAATTCTTAGTTCTACATTTTGGTGAAAATTTCATGAAAATCGGAGCAAAATACCAAAGTTACAGATGCGTGAAAAATTGCATAAAAAATGTTTTCACATTTTTATGCAATTTTTCATGTATTTTTATATGGTGGGCAATTAAACAGCTTTATGCTGCTAGTTTCTTATATGTTTTTTAATCCATTTAAAATGGCACTACAGTTCTAGTTCTGCCAATTTGATGGTCCAAATGCTTTTTTCCCCAAATTCATCAGGCCCCTGGCCCCGACTTCAGAAAGGTAGGAAAATCCCTGCATAGATATCGCTTGAGTGTGCATGGCTTTAGAATTGTTGTTTGTGTGCTGCATGACATTAAATGTATTGACTGTAAAACTGTAACAAATTTTATTTGTCTTTAGTGGCAAATTACAGGACTTTAGTGAAGAGTGCGTAACGAAAATTTAATTTTCTTATTTTTCAACCAAACATATGTCGTGGGTACTCAAAAGAATCGTCTCACCGAGATGGTTCTTTTGAGCACCCAAAACATATGTTAAAATTGATTGGTAAGAAAATATTTACAATTTTACGCTGAAAATTTTTGTTTATCTAAACCTGTGAAATTATCTTTGATATATTTCATGTGAATCTGACTGCTGGCTTACATATAATTTACGGTACCCATAAAGAAAAGAAAGACATGACAAATTTGTAATCTACTATTAACCCTTAATGTGCCAATCGCAACAAAAGTTGTCTGCTTTACTCGTCTGCTGAAATGTTTAAGAAGCCTTTATGGCAAACAGTGTGGAGCCAGATCAGACTGCTCCTATAGGAGCAGTCTGTTCTGGGTCCACGCTGTTTGCTTCTATACTTAATTTGTCATTAATGTTAGGCATTTATTTGCAGCAGACGACTTCAGCAGACGACATTTTCAGATGCATTTTTTTTCTTGGCGCTTCAAAGGGCAGGTTAAAAGTTAAAATATTTGAAGCTCTCAATTGATATTTTTGCACTGAAACCTTTCTTACCTATAACTTATTACCTAGCATTAGAGTTGAAAGCTCAAGCTTATGTTATATCCCCTTTTGTTTATATTAAATTTTTTACATCTCAGGAGTACATTGATCACTCCAATGACTTTTTCATATCTGTTTAGATGTAAGTAATAAAGTTCTTCAATTATCTGTTACATCAGGCGACACATTTTGTGATATCTATCTTCATTTTGTGAGAAATTATGGCTTGAAATATCGTGTGACTTATCTGCTTGCAGACGATTCTCAAGATGATATTCTCTAATTTCAAGATGTGTTAAGAGTCTTATTTGATATCAAAGAATTAAGCAATAAAATTTGAAATGTCATATCTGATGCAAGTTTAAGGTGGATTTTCATACCTCCAAAAGATTTTGAACTTTTTGTACTTGAAATAAAATATACTCTGTGGGTATTTGAAAGATTTGTCTCAGTGACAGTTCTTTTGAGTATCCAAAATAAATTTGATTGAGAAATATTGTTTATATCCTCCTTATACTAGTAGAAGTGATTTAAAGTTTTTTGTTCTTTTACCTTTCAGAACAAGGTTGTAGAAGTAGATGGAACTAAGGTGAAATTACAGGTAATATTACAAGAGTTTATTAACACAATTACAATTACACATGAAATTACAACTACAGGTAATTTTACAGGTGTTAATTCATACAATTACACATGAAATTACAACTACAGGTAATTTTACAGGTGTTTATTCATACAATTACAATTACACATGAAATTACAACTACAGGTAATGTAACAGAAGTTTATTCATACAGTTACAATTACACATGAAATTACAACAACAGGTAACATTCCAAGAGTTAATTGATACAATTACAATTACTTGTGAAATTACAACAATAGGTAATAATATTACAGGTGTTTATACCTACAATTACACATGAAATTACATCTACAGGTAATGTAACAGAAGTTTATTCATACAATTACTCATGAAATAACAACTACAGGTAATATTCCTAGAGTTTATTAATACAATTACAATTACACATGAAATTACAACTACAGGTAATATTACAGGAGGTAATTAATACAATTACAAATACACAAGATATTACACATACATGTAATATTGTAAATGATCTTTGACCTGATTAAAAATAACTCTTGCATTCATTTAGGCCAAGGTCTAAATGACTAGTTGAGTATTTTGATATTTCGATAAAACTGGCTTGAAGAGGAGCGGGGTTGCCCAGTGGTAGAGTGCTTGACTCGAGATTGAGGGGTTTCGGGTTCAAGCCTCACGCGAGGCACAGCGTTTTGTCCTTGGGCAAGACATGATCCTCTGCTTAGTACTGGTACAGCTCAGGAAGGCCCATGCCAACATGACTGAAAAAATATTGACTGGGACTTAACGAATCAAATCAAACAAAAATAAAAAGGCATGATATGGATATTGGTCTGGTTTGCATACATATTTACCCTCAAAAGTGCCAGATCAAACAGTACATGTATCTGCCTGTCAGAGAACCGAGCGTGGACATGAGCAGTGGCATGAGATTTCCAACAATGTGGCATTTTGACATGTGTAGACTCGTACGAGCCTCCGCAGCCTCCTTTCAAGCTTAGAAACTCCAAATGGTGTCCAGTCAGTAGCCCAACAATCATAGAATACTCAAGGGACTAGCAAAGGCTCTGATTAGACTCGCGTATGCGCAGGCTGATCTGAGGCTTTGCTGGTCGTACGTACCACATTGTTGGAAATCTCATGCACTGGCTCACACATATACTAACTCATATAAGCCTAACATTCTTTTTGTGAGACAGCCCTTAACAGTGCAGACCCTGATCAAATGCGACAGAATACAACGTCTGATCAGGGTCTCCATGTTTTCTAACAGAATGCTCTATTACAATTTGAATAAAAATGAAAAACCTTAAAACAGAAATACAATGGTCCAATTTATAAGAGTAGGAAATTCTATTCAGCTTAAATGGGTTAAGGATGTCCCAGTGTTTTTTTTTTTTTAAAAGTTCTTTGAGAGTTTTAAGATGGTTGTCATGTTTGACTTCAGTTACTCTTGATAGCAGTTGTATTACTGTGTATATTATCATTGGTTTGTTTGTTTTGAGATGGATTTTATTGCTATTACCAGGCCTCAATAGAAGGGGTCAAGATTATTAAAACAATTTCTTATCAAAAATGTGCTTTGTGAGTACTCAAAAGAACCGTCTCATATTCAAAATGTATGATTAAAGTGTTGGATAAGAAAATACATGTAATCACAATTTAAGCTAAAAAATTTGCTTTTCTAGATATACATAATATTGTAGAGAATACTATTACTATGGTAAATGTTCTAAATTTTCAAACACTTGATGCCCACCAAAAAGGCCTAGACAAACAGAGCAGATCCAGATCAGACTGTTTCTGAAGAAGCAGTCTGATCAGGGTCTTCTCTGTTTGCTACTCTGATAAGCATTTTGTGAATTATTGTCTTGAAAACCAACACGTTATTGGAGAACAGTGAAAAAGTGTTCAATTCTAAATTTGAGAAGATTTACTGTACTAGAGATTATAATTGTTACATTTCAGATCTGGGACACTGCGGGTCAAGAACGTTTTAGATCTGTCACTCATGCATATTACAGAGATGCTAATGGTAGGTACATGGTAGTAACTCACCCTCAGTAGTCCATTACAATGGCCTTGGCCCTGCCCAGTCTGGGCTCACCATAAAGTAGGTGGGTATTACCAGGAAATGCCACAATCACAGACTGCAGACTGACCCATGGCACCGTGAGGAAGAGACACAGATCACAGACATGTAGCCACATCACAATTAAATCAAAGTAACCAGCTCTCCGTCCATAACTGATTGGCATTTATCCGGTTGTTATTATAAGTAATCCCATTAGACGTACATGGTGCTTTACCTGGGACCACTGGACTTTCCAAATACAGTTATTCCCCTTGGTAATTCTTCACAAATGGTTCGTCACACTGAAAAAACGTGTGGGTGTAACTAATGAACCATTTGTTTTCACTCACACATTTTACTGCTGGTGATCCTTACAAGCAGTCTGGATCCAGAAGGCCTGACAAAAAGTTGGGCCTGCGCTGGATCCAAGCAGTATGACACTCTGATAGTGTTCCTGAAAGAACTTTTAGAAAAAGTAAATTATGAAAAAAGTCAGCAGGCATTAAGAGCATGAAAAAATTACCCAGCATGCAATTGCAAAGAGTTAATTAATTAAATGTCTCAAAAAAGAATTTCAAATAGGATAAAGGAATCTAAAGATGATTATTGGAATTTAATCCTTATTTTGATAATAATTTGTTTCCCCTAAAAATGTCTTCTTTTGATGCATTTTAGACTATTGTAACAGAGAACAGTCTGGTCTGGGTTCATATCGTTTGCAATGTATGCTTCTAAAATGTATATTTTGTATAAACAGATAGCTTAGCAGAGGACAACTGTGATGAATGATGGGAAATGGTTTAAGCATGCAAAATTAGCTTTAAGTACCAACCACAACTGATTCAGAAGCAGATAACAAATTTTGTGATGTACGTCCTGTTTCTGGGTGTGGGGGGATGGGGGGGGGGGGGGTAAGGCTTATTACTTCTTGTGAATAGTCTTGCAGATTTTCAAATTGTTAAATTAGGAGCGCATTTTGAAAATTGTTGTATGCTGCAAATTTTAAGCAAGAAAGCGGGCAAAGATCAGGAATCGATACAATCAAGCACCAAACCTGACCCGTGATACCAATGGGAAAGTGACAATCTCACAGTTAGACATAACAAACGAGAGCCAAGAGGACAGCCCTTCCCCAGCAGGTGACCACAAGGCACCAATAAACAGACGTGCATGAGCGCATAATACAAACAAGACAGAAATAACGTAAATGATCCACAAAAGAAGCACCGCCTTAGAGCGGTCATTAAAAATATTTTACGGAGGGCTTAACCCGGTTTCACAACATGCCAACCTCACCCTTAATTCAGTTCTACTTAAAGATTTTTTCAAAGAATTCTGGTCTTATTACATGTGCATCTTTATTGCATTTTTCAATTTTTTGGACGAGTTGAACTTTAAAGCTGCTAACAATAGTTAACTTTTTGCCCTCTGGGTAATTTTGCATGCTTTTTTGTTGTCTGCTGAATTTTTTTCAAAATCGACTTTTTGTAAAAATTCTTTCGGGAATACCATCAGAGTATCAAAAAGTTTGGTTCCAGATCAGGACTGACAAAATGTCAGGCCTGATCTGGATCCCAACTGTTTGCTATAGTTATTAGCATACGACACTAGTAGGTACAAGTTACTTAATTAATTACCTTACCTTATCTGTACTGGAACAAAACTAGTTTTTCTTGTTAAATGATTTGAGCCTCAAAGTTAGACGAGGGCATGTGTAGAATTTGTAGATATAAACCATGAGGTTTCAGCATTATTCTTGAGTTCAGGATTTTGAGGCTGACTTTTAGTCAGCCTCAAAATCCTGAATAATGTTAATTTTAAACAGCATCTTTGGTGATTTATATTCAATTTTTCCAAAGACAATTTGAAATGGTTAATATTTTGTAGGCTATACTGTATGTTTTAAGATTTGAATTTCTAAAGTTCAGGATTTGGGAAATTTTGAAACTTCACCCATGTGGATACATCATGTTTGCAAATCGTGTAGATCCAGATCAGCTGGCTTTTCAGAGAAACCTAGGCCGATCAGGATGGACAGTTCTTATCTGCATATGGTTAGTATATGCTGATAACTAGAATCCTGCATGCAATTTTGATAAAATTTGGTTAGGGGTTAACTCTTTCCTTGCTAGAAGCAACTTTTGTTGTCCGCTGATAGCCTTTGCAAACAGTTTGGACCTAGATCAAGACCGGCAGAATGTCGGTCCTGATCTGGGTCCAAACTATTTGACACCTTTATAGTGTTCCTGAGAGAAATCTTTGAAAAAGTTAATTTTGAAAAAAGTCAGCAGACAACAACAAAAGCATGATGAAGATGGGGAGGAGTGTAGTGTATAAAGTGATCTAGATGTACTGATTCATTTTCTTGTGTATTTCAGCTTTATTACTGCTGTATGATGTCACAAATAAATCCAGCTTTGATAATATCAGAGTAAGTACAATCTGCACGCACATCGGCCAATTCCATGGAATCAACCTCTGCCGTACATAGAGGTCTACTTTTCCGTGACGTTGACGTCACAGAAACCATGCCAGCACAATAACAAGTTTGATTGCAGCCAAACAAACGGTTGCAACATTCCACAATAAATGTCTTAAAAAGATGCTATAGCCATATTTTATGGGAAAAAAGTAAAATTCATTTATCCTGCTGATAAAACTTATCGGATAATCAGAATAATAGATTTTAACAGGGCTGAACCAACATGCTACAGAACTAATTTTCACTGCACCATTTCCGGCGAACAAAATGGAGCTTTTTTCTTACATAGTACTACGCATAATGATTCTTACATACATCTGAGCCATGATTGGATTCTCGAATTGTGGCGGGCTTTCCTGAATGAGAGTAAGTAGTCAAAATTTGAGCCGGAATCCAGCATAAGTTACAAGTTGGTGTGTGCATACATCAAAGATTAAAATCAGTCTGCTAATTCCCACAGTCTGATCAGAGGCTTAGTTTTCCGTCTGAAGAAAAATTGGACCCTTGGCTACCCTTAGAGTGCCCACTGAAGAGTTTGATCAGGCTGCACATATGTGCAGACTGTAAAAGAGAACATGCACAAGATGAATTGATCGATCCAACTGCTTACACACATTGTGAGACAATAACCAGTGTTAGCCTTGATCTCCTATTGAAGTAAAGGCATTATAAAGGAGCATTTGATTTATGTCTTTGGAGCATTTGTTAGCTTTCATTGCCTGAGAAATTAAGTACTGCCACTAATGGGGTACATTAACACTTAAAATGCCGAGTTTCTAAAACGGAATCTTCCAGTTGATGATTGGGACAAGTCCATCACAGGTGTCAATAATTGCTGTAAAAAGCAAACAAATAGTCCCTAATCAGAGTGATCATCTAGGATCAGGCTGATCTGGGACTATTTTTGTTTGTGCATACTTCCAGTCTGATAATCTAAGTTCTGGTAGTCAAAGAGTAAGTAGGGTAAATGTCCTAAAATGTTCTAGTTGCCTGCCAAAAACTAAAAGGCCTTGACAAACAGTTCATACCCATATCAGACTGCTTACCAATCAATACTTCAGTATACAACATTTTGTGATATCTTTATATGTTTCAGGCCTGGTTAACAGAAATAAATGAATATGCTCAAGAAGATGTAGTTATTATGTTGCTAGGCAACAAAGCTGATATGGCCAGTGAAAGACTCATCAAAACAGAAGATGGAGAGAAATTAGCAAAAGTATGCGTTTAAAGACTTTTTTTGGGCCATCCCCAAGGTTATAAAACTTTTTTCATGTTCAGCTCAATTGAGCATGAAAATTTTTCATGCTCATAATTGTTAGAATGCCAACAGTTGTTGGCTTTTTAACATATATTTGCATGATAAATACAACATCCGAAAGTCGAAAGAAAGAAAAGTCTTTATTTTTCCAATATTTTAGTTTTATGAGCAGTTGCAATTGCATGCTCAGTTGATTTGAGCATGAAAAATGTTTTATAACCTAAGGGTCACGTCTGTTTAGAATTTAAAAAAAGTACACAACCCTTTCGTATTTTACAAAGACAATGAGGATTTATATAATTTCCATCCTTCATCGCATCGTCATATCAGGAGGCTATTATCTATGCATTGAGTAATGCCGAAGGTTTTTTTAGTACAAAAGGTTTAGCTGCAAGGGAATTACTGTACATAAAATTATCCTTTAAGATGCAACTTGGATATGGGCCTTGTCGTGAGAAAATCTGACTTTGTTGCATGCTAACAATGAATGACCAGACCGCCCTGCATATTTGTGCAGTCTGGTCAATGCCATTGTTATTTGCTCTCTGGAAAGTAACATGTCTTAACTTGGGACATGTATACTGGTTAATTGCTCAGGTAAAAGTCTACCCAGGAAGGATGGGGAGTAGGTAAACCCACCATCTTCACCTCACCATAGCTGTTTACATCAATACAAGCAAAAAGAACTCATGACTTTCAGGGCTCCAGATAAGGAAGGATTTTTTCTAAATTATAGCTTTCCTCAACCAAACAAATATTGTGGGTACTTAAAAGAAATATCTCGTTTAGATATTTCTTTTATGTATCCACAATACATGTTTTGGTTGAGTGATGAGCAGGTGACTAAACTTAGAGTAAATAAAATTGACATCACTAGAGCTGGGTTTTACACTTGGATTCAGATCATTAAACCTAATATCAATGCATCTGTCATTGATCTCCTCATAAGAAACCTGTATGTTGGGTTCAAACCAGCCTGCTCAGATACAGAGACTAGCTAGGCTAGTGAAATTTTGCCTGTAGCATGATTAGTTATCCTATTTTCCGGGTAGCAAACAACAAAGGTGCTGATCAGCCTGCACATCAAATGTTTTTTACAGTGTTTTCCATTCAGCTCAAGTATTCATGGTAGTACCCAAGAGTCCGAACTCAGTTAACAATGAACCATTTAGCTAAAAAATAACAAAAAACTTTAAATATCTTTCGATACAATTTTTAAGCAGCAAAAAAAGAACTCTTTATCAGATAGTGTCATCTGCAGGTAATCTTTGCTAGCTTTTTGGACCCGGATCAGGCACCACATTTTGTTTGGCCTGATCTAGATCCAAATTGTTTGATAGCCTGATGGTATTCTTGAAATAATTTTTTGAAAAAGTTGATTTTGAAAAAATCGAGCAGACGACAAAAAGCATGAAAAATTATCCAGCGAGCAAAGAGTTAAATGAATATGCTCAAGAAGATGTAGTTATTATGTTGCTAGGCAACAAAGCTGATATGGCCAGTGAAAGACTCATCAAAACAGAAGATGGAGAGAAATTAGCAAAAGTATGTGTTTAAAGACTTTTTTCGGCAATACAAATCCTCATATTTTGAATCCTCATAATTTGAATGCATTGAATTTAAAGAACCTGGTATAGCCTATATTATGCAGTTAGATAAGAGTACATAAAGAAAAATTAATTTTCTTATTTCTCTGCCAAAACTTATGTTGTGGGTACTCAAAAGAACCATAATGATGAGACCAGAAACAAATGTTTAACTCTTTCTTTCATGAATATTCATGCTAAGCTCCACCCACTATGAATAATTATATAAATAAACTTTCACATTTGTACATAGAATAAAGAAATTACTTGTCAGATCCACTAGTGTATGATCATATCTAATCATATTTTTCCATAAGCAACCATAGTAGACCTTGATCAGGCAGCTCTTATAAGAGCTGTCTGATCTAGGTCTGCTCTGTTTGCAAAAGTGTTAAAAGGTGTCTCTATGAGGTAAAGGGTTAAACTAATGGGAAAGAAAATATTCACAATTTAAACTCAAATTTTTTGCTTTAACTGAACCTAAGCTATATTAAATATTCAACAGGAAAATGGATAATTTGACTAGTGAAGCATCCATAATAACTCTGATAGTATCTCACCATATTGTATGTTTAATGAGAAAAATAATATTACTTGTACTTTCATGAGTTTTAACATGAGTCATCTGATCACCCTAAGCCAAATATAATACAAATTTGTTCATGAAATTTGAAAAAAATAATGTTACCCATTCAGGCTTGATAATTTGTGTGAATTATCTACTGGTAGTTGATTTACAGGAAATAACAAGCTGGCTGATAATTCACATGGAATATTTTTAAAATCTATATAAGGCTTGAAAATGAAGAATATTTTTTTCGGTTTTTAAGGCGATACTTTTCATTCCAGTCAACAATTATTATCAGTCATGCCATGGCATTTTCGTTGACTGAATCAGTACTAAGCAAGTGGATGAAATGTCTTGCTGAAGACACAAAACTTCAACAACAGTGGGATTCAAACACACAACTATTGGTATTGATTCCAGTATTTGCAGGATGTTTGCAAAAATGATTGCAAAATTGTGTCATAGGCTATAGTCACAACTTAGGCTAAATGTAAGATTACACCCCCATTCCCCACCCCCACCCTCCTCCTAAAAACAAAGCAAACAAAAGCAACACCAAAAACCAATGCTAGACAGGGCAGAATCTCAATGTGTCTTTTCAGTAAGTTTTGTATGTACTATTTTTCAAAGTCATCATTTCATTCTGGATATGGGTTAACAGGCACTTTGGCAAACTGTGAAGACCCAGATGAAGTGCTGCACAATTAAGGCGGCATTTCATTAGGACCTGCACTGTTTGCTAAGATAAAAACAAACTTCAGGCACAGAAATACATCAATTTATAGCAATTTTACCTGCAACACCTTAAAACACAAAATGGACAATTCCATATATATTGTATCAATATATTTGGGATAATCCATCAGAATGAAAAGGGTTAAGAGCTTGATATGTGTTTTTCAGGATCATAATGTAGCATTCATGGAGACAAGTGCTAAGACCGGTTTAAATGTTGACCTAGCATTTATGGCTGTAGCCAGGTAAGGTTACTAGTTTTCTCAGTGGAAGCATCTTGTGATAATCTGCACTATTTACTGCATAGAGGATCTTACATGACTGCTCCTGTATTATTGAATTCATTAAACAAGTTGGGGAAAAGGAATAAAATGTGAGACTTGTTGAATAAATTCAATAATACAGGATCATGAATTGTAGACTGTTTTATCATTGGACATTAAAATAACTTTGAAAATCGGTATTTTTGGCATGAAAACTCCAAAATTTGACCATATATATGCAGCATTGGTATGGATGACAATCCTGTCATTACATAATTGTACTAAATATGTAAATCACTATACTTGCATAAAATTGGTTGAGCAAAGCTGAACGAAAATCCATTTTCAAATCATGAGGTTCACTTACTGTTTGAACATTGGTTTTAACTCGACAATACTTAAAATGAGCCATGACTTGCACTGAAAAACGCTGCAGCCGGGACTGATCATGACATGGACATTTTTTATACGCATTATGATGTTGTGATGAAGTTATGATGTTTAAAAGTTTATCGCTGACCCCATTTTGTATGGAGGAAATCATTTTAAGTCAAATGGTATTTTAATGGTTTAGCAGTGTTTTCAGTTGGCTTTTGGATGGAGTCAGGTAAACTATGCAAGAATTACAATCACACATATTTGTTTCATTGCATTAACACTTTAGTGGTTTATTGATTTTAATACATTGCATTATATCACTACCAGACGTGACATCATATGATAAAAAATTAAGTTGTCTTTAAAAACAACATAAATTTCAGATCTTCCTAAATGTTTTGTTTGTATAGATGTTGTCATATGACCAAGTGCATGATGTGGAGGCTGTATTTGTTAACCACCACCATCATATAAAAAGATAAGAAGGTGTTATTCTGTATAAACTCTCTCATTTTGCAACCAAAACATATGTTGTAAGTACTCAAGTCACCCAGTAAGATGGTACATGTAATTTGGGGTACCCACAACAGAAGTTTTAACTAATAATCATTTTTACTTCAGAGACCTCAAAATGAAGAAGACACGACAACCTAGTGATCCAAAGTTTAATGTAGCAGATTATGTAGACCAGGAGAAGAAGACGTCCAGCTGCTGTAGCTAGCATACCAAGTTGCATACAATTTGATGAATCTCATGTTGTTAAAGAGGACAATAATCTTATACTGTGTCACTTTAAAAATAGTTTTGTCCTAACCTATGAGCATCAGCAGATATCCTATCTTTTTCCAAAATATAAAGATGAAGTTCAAATCAACTAAAGTAATTAACCCTTTCTATACTGATGGATTATTTTTTAGGTTTAATATAAATAAACTTGGGATAGTCCAAGTATATATCTAGGGGTGTCAGGTTATAATTTTTAAAATATATTGCATTTTTGTCTGAAGATCAATTTTACTTTTACTAACAGTGTAGACCCTGATGAAATGCAGCATTATGCTGCATTTCATCTGGGTCTTCACTGTTTGCAAAAGTACCTGTGTATGGGTTCCCTGTATACAAAGGGTTAATTTATTGTTAAAGGCACCATGCCCACCACAAATGAACATTTTTTCTTTTTCTGCAACATTTGCATGATCAATTTATATCAAATTTGTCGGCATACAAAATTTCAGTATTTATTGAATTAGTGAGCAGTGAAGGCTAAGTCGAGCCTGCTTATACGTGCAATCTCGATAGAGCCATCACTTCTCCCATACAAAAGTATGGAAGTATAGGAAGGCTCAGACCACATATTAGATATCTAGTTCCTCTGGATACCTTAGAATGTGCTTTTAACTCCATATCTCCTAGTGTCCTCTGCTGATTACTTTTGCAAACGGTTTGGACCCAGATCAGGCACGACAGAATGTCAGGCCTGATCAGGATCCAAATTGTTTGACACTCTGATCACATTCCCGAAAGAATAATTCGAAAAAATTGATTTTGAAAAAAAAGCAGGAAAAATTGCCCAGGGAGCAGAGTTGAAGAAGCTTTTGTGCACATGGGATAAGTACCAATATCTAGTGAGCTGGCGCTGATGATTAATTGTGTTGAAAGAAAAAAGGGTCATTTGTGATGATCATAGTGCCTTTAAATAATTATCAATTAATTGGTATGGTAAATGTTGAAAAAATTGCAAAAACTTTTCTCTTTCTGTTGTCAAATATACTGTTGGTGATCAGGCTTGGAGTACACAAAATGCTTGTCAGATAAAAAAAGGAAAGTCTCTGATCAGACTGCTTCCAGAAGCAGTCGGTTCTGGGCCTGTTTTGTTTGTCCTAGCCTTTTTGGCGGGCAATTAGTGCTTTAAATTTTAGAACATCTACTGTACATGTTAAATTTATTTAAAAGTTATATCATCAAACCAACAAGAAATGGCTTTCTAAATTTAGAAAAATATGCTGAAATATATCCAGTGAATAAAAGACGAAATATTTCTTGAGTACCTGTGACGGAGTGGTCAGCAACAAATGAGAAAAAAACAGGACAATTTGGAGAGAAGAATAAAGTTTACAGGCAAGCAGTGCAGATGCAGAATTTATAGCTCAGTCTTGATCCTTGCCCAGCTTGGTGCAGATATAATCTGTTTTGAAAACAGTAGTTCCTAAATTTATCATTTTAAAGATGACATTTGTGATGGGTAAAGGACATGTGTATACTTAAACTGAATCTCTTACTTGAGACTTGAACAAATATATCAGAATCATTATTATTAGAAAATGGCAAATGAGCTGGATTATAGTGAAATGTACAACTTGGCATGTCCGCCCGACGAAGAATCTGATCAGCCTGCGCATTCATGCAGTCTAATTAGAGCCCTTCCCGTCTGTATGCATGGGTGAAAGTTTTCAGGATTATTCCTGAATTCAGGATTTTGAGGCTGACTTTCCATAGAAAGTCATCTTCAAAATCCTGAATTAGAAGAATTATGATATATATATTTTTAATTTTGATACAGTCTGTTTGAAGACAATTGGCCATTTTAACTTGAAATTGTGAATATTTAGTGGGCATTCTGCAAATTTTAAGATTTGAGTTTCAAAAGTTCAGGATTTTTGGAAAATTTGAACTTTCACCCATGTTCATGAAAAATCTTTGGGACCTTGGCAACATATAGAGCAACTAAAAGATTGATCAGTCTGCAGATGCATAGGCAGATCTAAGTCTTCACTGAGCCCTTAAACCAAATTATACCTCTTGCTGTGCCCCAGATCAAATGATCTAATACAGTGTTAAAAAAATCTGAATCTCAGAAGATTTATTTTCTAACTTTGTAGAGCCAGATGAGATGTCAGATTAGGTGACATCTCATCTGGGTCTACACTGTTTGAAAATGAACATCATACATGTGCAAATACTAGAGAGTTAAAACAGATTGGTGCATGTCTACACATCACCATTTTCAGTACGAGAGAAATGTTGTAGTTATAGCTTCTTGCAAAAAGATAATGCAATTCAATTTTTCTCAAAAGGTGGCGGTAAGTAAATTCTATATTTTAGAACTATTGCACTCAAAATAGCCCAAACTAATCTGAGTTTTGGCTATTCTGTTTAAGCCTAATTAATGAGGGGGCTTTGAAGATGGTTCTCATGAATATGTATCAATTTTCAATACTGATATGTGTTAAGGTTTCATTAATTTACCCTTTGCAACAAGGTAAAAGGGTTAATTATAATAATGTAGTAGAACATTTTTATATGAAATCTGCCTACTAGTGTCATCTGCTGATATCCTTTGCAAAGAGTTTGGACCCAGTTAAGGCCAGGCCGGACAAAACGTCGGGCCTGATCTGAATTGACACCATGTTTGACACTCTGATGGTACATGAATTCCTTAAAGATTTTTTTTTCTAAAAAGTTGATGTTGAACAAAATCAGCAGTAGGCAGAGTTCATAAATATTAGAAGCTTGATATTAACCCTTAAAGTGCCAATCGCAAATGAAGCAGACAATAAATTTGATATATTTCTTGAATTAGGGGGTAAATAACGATTGTCATTACATTAGAACCCCCAGCTGAGGATTTATGTGAAATATCAAGCAATATGAGCCGCGATATGTGATTTCCAACAATGTGGCATTTTGACAAGTGAAGACTCAGACGAGTCTGTGCAGCCTCCTGTTAAGCTTAGAACCTCCAAAAGATGTTCAGTCAGTAGCTTAACAGTCATAGAATATTCAAGCGATGAGCAAAGGCTCTGATCAGACTGCGTGTATGCGCAGGCTGATCTGAGACTTTGCTGGTCGCACATACCACATTGTTGGAAATCTCATGCACTGGCTCAATTATTTGGTTATATCAAGCAGAGAAAAAAATGATAGTCTTCTGATGAAATTTTTTGTTGGCACTTTAAGAGTTAAGCAAACGTATGGTGTTTTACAATGACAAGCAGACTTATAATAAGCCTTTATACCGTGTATAGATGTATAAGGGAGTAAATATTAGAAATATATAAATATTGAAGGTTGATGTATTGTTTTAATATGTAGGTGGGCACAGGCCTCCAGAGTGCGAATTTGAAAATCAATTTTCTTATTTTTCCACTAAAACATATGGGCCTCGCTGTGAGAAAACCTGTTTTTAGGGTTTCCAACATGGTCATGCTCAAACAAGCCTGCTCAGCTACAGAGACTAGATAAAAAATTGAAATCTCTCATGAAGCAAGTTTAGATACAATACCTTCCAATAAGTGAATAAACAAAGGCACAGACCAGACTGCGCTGATGCGCAGGCCGGTCTGCGCCTTTGTTGTTCGCAAACCCCGGAAAACAGGTTTTGTCACACTGAGGCCCATATTTTGTAGGCACAGTAGAACTTCAATGGCTCAAACTCTGACGGCTCATTCACCCTGGCTGGCCAGAACTATCATCATGGTCCCTACAGGTCATTTTACCAGTAATCCGTCCTGGATGGGTGTAACTACCCTTGGCAAGAACTATTTTTCATGGTCCCAAGCCTGTTTGAGCCATTGAAGTTCTACTGTGCTTAAGAGAACTGCCTCATTGAGAAAAGCTTGAACATTTAGCTTGAACATTTTAAGCTTGCACCCATACTTGATAAGTACATGTACTGTTATCTCATAGACTGGCCCAGGTGTTTTAGATGAGATTTAAGAACTGATAATTTTGAAATATGTGTTATCTGGAGTCTGGGGTAGATAGAAGGGTTATGATGCATATATTTCTGAATGGTATATATTTTCAAATGTATATTGAAGGGGTTAAGGTGTATGTTTGGTATTCAGCAGTGTAAGGTAACAGAGATATAATATAGTTACAGTAAAACCCGTCTTAAGCGGTCACTCAAAAGAAGACCAAAAAATATGTTTTCAAGACCGATAATCACTTAATGCAGGTCAGAAGTATTGCACCGGAGCATTCTGCAATACTTTTGACCTGCACTAAGCTATCACCCGTCTTTAAGTCCTTTGTTTTGTTTATTTTTGAGTGGCCGCTTAAGACAGGTTTCACTATATGTCTTCAGGTGTGTAAATTTAAGGGTTTTTGTTATGTATAGTATTTGTAATTAATAAATTGATGTATAAACATTGCTGCATTATGCTAGGATTAACTCTCTATCTTAAGTGTCGTTTGCTGATGAATTTTATGAACAGTTTAGACCCAGATCAGGCCCGTCAAAATGTCGGGTCTGATAGTGATCCGAATTGTTTGAGACTGATGGTATTCCTGAAAGAAATGTTTGAAAAAGTTAAATCCTAAAAAAAATCAGCAGATGATGAAAAGAAGCATGCAAAATTTCCCAGCATGCAAATGGTTAAAACAACCCAGCAAACAGACAAGGAGCTGTCAGAAAGCTGTGATGCAAAGCGCCACCTTGGCACAAAAAGCCAATGAGTGTCTATGTTATTAAATGTAGTTATTGACTTTTTGGACATAGGTGACAACATGATGACTGTCAAATTAACAAATAATAGCAAAAAAGAAAGCCACATATAACATGTACTTTTATGGTCACATGATAGGTCGACATAGGTATATCATCATCTAAAATTTCAAGATTTCAACAAGTAGATAACTTTGTGCATTACCGAGTACCAAAACTTTGAAGACAGATTTTCTTGCGACAAAGCAAATATTGTAGGTTATCTAAGCACCACCAGGAATATTTTCCAAAAGAAAATGTGGTGTATCTAGGGCTTTTTACATGTTTATTTACTTTGTTATTTTAACCCTCTGTAAACCAATGGAATTTCCCATAAAATTTGAGATAGTCACGGTGGTCCATTGTATATAATGAGGGGTCACAGGTTATAATTTCCAAACAATATTGAATTTCTCAGATCTTCTTTGTCTTAGTAAACAATGCAGACCCTGATAAAATACCACATTCTGTGGCATTTTATCTTGGTCTTCACTGTTTGTGAAAGTACCCATTTAGGGGCTTCCTGTCTTAAAAGGGTCAAGGCCAAATCAGTACTGCTCATGTGTAGTCAGCAATATTTCTATCACATATCCTGGAAATGCTTGGTATCTTTAATTGGTTCCCATCAGTGATAAGTTCATACATATCTTTGTCAGTAGCTACCCTACTTGAATTAGTGACTCTTTAACAGTGCATGCCCAGATGAGACTGCTTCTGAAGAAGCAGTCTGATCAGTCTTTCCTGTTTGCTATTCTGACAAGCATTTTGTGAATACCAGCACTAAAATTATTTCCTGACCAATGACAAAGTAGGTTGCCTGATATGGGTTCAAACTCAAACCTAAGTGGCATCTGATTGAAGTCAGATGAGCTTTTGAATGTTTATTTGCACCAATAACCCTGTCAACAAAGGTCCAGACCAGCCTGGGCATGGACACTGGCTTTCTGGTAATTCTTACAGCTATTCCTGTTACATTCCAAAGTTCAAGATTAAAGCTACAGTAAATGTTCTAAAATTTCGAACACTTTTTTTCTTTCTGTTCTCAAATAAAAAGTTGGATAATAGGGCTAGAATTCACAAAATGCTTGTCAGGATAGCAAATGGAGAAGATCCTGATCAGACTGCTTTTGATCTGGGTCTGCAATGTTTGTCTAGGCCTTTTTGAAAGGCAGCTTGTGTTCGAAATTTTATAACATTTGTCATAGTCTCTGTAGCTAAGTGAGGAGCAAGGACGCTCAGTGATAGAGTGCTTGACATGAGATCATGAGATCATGGGATTGTGGGTTCGAGTCTCCCCTCAGGCACTGTGTTGTATCCTTGAGCAAGACTTAGTACTGGTTCAAATTAGGAAGACTGTGCACAACACAACTGAAAAATGTTGACTGGGACATAAAAAATCAAAACAAACAAAATCTTAAGCAAAGCAGGCTTGTTTCATTCTTACTTGGTCACAAACCCTAAGACAGGTTTTCTTGGGAAGAGGCTGGTATAATCTCGATAATGTTCTTTTAAAGATCTGATCACTAGTTTGTACTTTTAACCCTTAAAGAACCAAGAAAAAAATGCATCTGAAAATGTCGTCTGCTGGAGTCACCTGCTGCAAAAAACTGCCTAACATTACTGACAAATTAAGTAAAGAAGCAAACAGCGTGGACCCAGAACAGACTGCTCCTATAGGATCAGTCTGATCTGGGTCCACACCGTTTTCCATAGAAATTCTAAACATTCTTGTAAAACAGAACAGATTCAGATCATCACACCTCAGATGCACCTAGTAAATATTCACAGTGCGACAATGCTCCAGAGGACCCTATATTTTCCGGGAGAGGAAAATCAGATGTCAGCTGATCCAGAACCACACTGGCTTTCATCCACAAGATGGACTCATATCAATATTGAAATTAGACTACTGAATTCTCAATTTCATACTGTAAATGAAATTGAATGTAGCTTGACAGTTTGTGTTTGAATGATAAAAATAACTCTTTGTATACTAATGTATTCTTCTTTCTGGTTTGAAACAATAAATTTAGGATAGTTCATTGCACATACATGTATCTAGGGGTGTCAGGTTATTTTTTTTTTTAAATATTGTAGTCTTTTGTCTGAAGATCTCTTTTACCTTTACAAACAGTGTAGACCCTGATGAAATGCAGCATTATATCTGGGTCTTCACTGTTTGCAAAAGTACTCGTTTAGTGGTTTCCCTGAATACAAAGGGTTGAAATTAAGCTTTATATTCCAAAAATTCAAGTAACATATTGCAAAGTTTGTCAACATCTACAAGTGTGTTTTCAAATTTAAACGGTAAATAATGAAATATGCAAATTTTTTAAATTATTATAGGTTAAATCAAGATACTATACTAGATATATTAAGAGCATTCGAAGGGTTTATTTTTCAAGTTTAGCATCCCTGCCTGGGTGTTTTTGAGAGACTCCAACTTGAGATAAAGCAAACCAGAAAACTCTCACAAATAAAGTGTATCAAATGGAAGCACCCTTTAAAGTATATATAATTTGCAGAAGAAGACAGCTTGATTGGAATTTTATTCTTTTGTTATGGGTTGATGAGACTTGATATTTCCTGTGAATCATGTGCCAACAGTTGATACACAAGAAATACCAAGTCTTATTCCCCAAAAGGAAGTCATGGAAATTGTGTTGTCTGCTACAGTGATGATTGGCACTTTATGTATGGGCCTAGACAAACCCTGTCTTCAGGATTCCCGACAAAGAGACTCAAACCAGTCTCCTCAGCTACAGAATCTAGCTAGAAAATTTGCTTGCAGCAAGTTTAGATTTGATACTTTCCAATAAGGGAATTAAAAGGCACTGATCACACTGAGGATGCACAGGCTGGTCTGCGCCTTTATTGTTTGCAAGCCCCCCAAACTCAGTCGAAGGCAGGTTTTCTCGCATTGAAGCCCAATATTAGAATTCATATTTAAAATGCTTTTTTCCCCGATGCTTTATTATGGTAGGCTTTGTGAACTTTTAATACACACAAAAAAAAACGAATTTGGCCTTGCTTAATATAACTTTGTTTAATTTATTGAAATGAATAAATTTTTGAAATATAATATTTGTTTCCTTGCCATGATTCCTGAGCTAGTTATATCTGTTTCAAAGTTTATATAGAATTATTTTGCTAGTCTTTATTTTTGCAGACTTTTTCATATTATATATTGTACAAACAAACATAATAATCACTTAATCCACACTTTAACTTTTTTTTCCTAGAATGGACTTTTGTCTCCTGTTGATAATCTTTGCTAACAGTTTTGACCACCATCAGGCCAGAGAAAATGTTCGGCCTGATCTCCAGTCAAACTGTTGGATACTGTCAGTTTATTTTTTTTTTTTCTGCATTTCAACAATAGGACCATAAAGTCAGATTGGTCCATTGTATATATTGAGGGGTCACAGGTCATAATATCCTTAAAAAAATATTGTATTTCTTTCTCTGAAGATCAATTTGTTTTAGCAAACAGTGCAGACCCTGATGAAATGCTGCATGCTGTTCTGAGTGGCCATCTATACGTTTGATAACCAAAGTTCTAGTTGAGAATAGAAGGAAAATTTAGAACACGTCCAGTATAGCGTTTCCCAGGGAATGGCAGTATTACATTCCCTTATGTTAACTACTGCACCAACACCTGATGTTGGACAAGATTTTTCCTCTTTAAACATGTAGAAATATGGCTATCAGTAGTCTCATAAGTGTATGAAAATGAAATAGTGGCCAGTCTTGGACCGCTTTAACTGAATCTGTTTGAAAAAAAAAGGGTTCAAAATTAAATTTGAGAACATTTTCAGTAATTTCCATGCAACAAGTAGTTTTTTTATGTTTAAAGTGAATTATATATGTTTGGTGTCATTTTTGGATGTGTAAGGGGAAACCTAGAATATTTTATTATTGGCCTTTGCTCTTAGACATTGGTACCGTATTTACCCAAATCTGACACACATCTCACCAATCATCTTATAATTGGAATGAATCCAGTATACAACCTGTTGAGGTGTGTAGAAGGCAGAATTGAAATGGTAAATAGTGTAAACACTGATCAGACTGCTCCTTGAGGAGCAGTCTGATCAGTGTTTACACTATTTGCCATTTCATTTTTCCAATACTGTTTGCTTAAGCCTATCAGTCTGATTATTTAGAGAAGTTATACATTCGTTACTTCTACAGCAGTACTGTTTAAAACAAGTTGCTGTAGGTTGTGTTATATTGTAGTGCAGGTCTTGTATGAATTCCAGTTCAGCCCCTTAGTGCAATTCCAAGATTGTTATATAGAGTCTATGAGCTATAACTTGTTGACATAATAAATGTATACTGTATTTGCCTTCTGTGTCCTTTCATCCCTCATTCAAAAATGCATGTACATATCATTCCGCTTATTGAAAATAAAAGATCTGCAGGTCTTTGAATAAAGGGGCCATAGGTTTGATTTTTCAACATTTTTGGGGACGGATGCTGGCATCCGGACTCAATTTTAACACTTACAGTTTTTCAGTCACGTCAATTTTTCACCCTTGCCAGGCCATACATTAAATATATGCTATACTCCTTGCAAATTTTTAGACATATAAGTTGCATGGTTTCAATATTAACAATTTAATTAGATGCATGATAAACAGTCGTATAGATCCTGATTAGTTTGTTCCTGAGAAGCCAACTGATCCGGATCTACAATGTTTTCCAGAACGTGATATATCCGGATTCCGCAGGATAAAGGCTTAATACAAACCGAACAACTTTCTGGAAAATATTACGCGTAAAAAGTAGTTCATTTTTTGTTGTTTTATTATTGTTTTTTATGCTTTGCAGTTTAGAAACTTCAATTTGGGTATCGAAGCAATGATTTATTGCCAATTGCTAATTCAAATACAAATATATTTAAAAAATAATACCTTGCGCAGTAATATAATAATGATAGGCATATCGTAAAAGACATGGTGGACTTGCCATTGTAGTCTGCCTCATTGACAACAAACAAACAAGTCGGCGTGTTTTTTTACGCGGCTATGTATGTAAATAATATAACATTCATATGAATCAAGAATTATCTCAGTTGACCCCAGAAGGTCGCTTGGATATTGTGGATTAATAATCTTACTTGCATGAGTTCATTTGAAGTTTTACTTTATGCCTATCCCGCCAAAACGATCACGTGATATATACATTTGCGAAAGGACGCTATCTGTTAGACTGGTCTCCCTTTAATAGTATTGCGTCTATTTATAGCATACACTCTGGTGCAGTATTGGAATTTTGAGTCCATCCGCGGTATAAAATAAAAGGGCAATTGCTACCGGGCCCGTCATGAGCCACTACCATGAGGCCTGCCGACGAAGCCTCGCACGAACCACAATCCGCGGATGACGGTTTCATTGACGGATTCAAGTGGCAAGGGGCGGGCGCCCCCCCCCCCCCCCCCCCTAAAATCGCCAAATCAAAGTTTTTAATATGATTTTAGCACCACTATTGTTTTTTGTTGCTGATTGTTTTCAATTTTAAATAGTCTGGGGTTTTTCTTGCATCTAAATTCAAAGGTGCCACATCGGCGGCGCCCTGCTAAACTGTAGCCCACCATATCTTTCGGTTCCGTTTTGAGAATGACGTCTACTGGAGTCCTCGGATCAGAGCAGTCTGATCTGGGCCCGCAATGTTTGCAACAAGGACGTTTAATGGTCTAGCAGAGTACAGTATATAGGCATTATGAATCTAAAAATTGGCTTATATGCCTTCTGCGCCCAGCAGATGTTAATGGATAGAAACACATGTGTGATCACTATAATAAAGGATATATGCGTGTCAAAATGTGGTAGAAACTTTTTGAAAACACGGCGATATGATTCTGTGCTATCTCCTCTTTTTCTTTTCTTTAATCTTATTAAAACAGTCGCTAAATTCATGCGGACTGAGTCAGTAAAATGTCCAGCGCATGCGGTAAGCCAGGCACGTGCATATTATGTCACTCAATTTACTTACAAGTCCGAAAAGCCCACTGATTTAAACTATTCGATAAGCCGGGTCTCCTATGTTCACTCGTCTCGGACTACCGATGAATCACTACACTTTTTCGTTCTTCCTTCAGAAAACCAAAACGCTTTCGCTCGCTCTGCCGACTTCGAATTCCAGTTTATATTGTATTCAAGAAATGAAACCGCTAGACATCTCGTGCGATCAGATTTTTTGCAAAGATATACACAAAACTTTGAAATACGTAGACGAGTTCCCAGAGTAAAAAATCAACAAACTGACGAAAATCAACACACACACACACACACACACACACACACACACACACACACACACACACACACACACACACACACACACACACACACACACACACCTCTACTTGTCGATCCGCCGATGCAATGTTTACTTTGACGTGCCTGCACCAGTCTCTCTCTCTCTCTCTCTCTCTCCTAACATTTGCAAACACGGTTTGGATCCAGATCAGACCCGAATGGTATTCAGGATAGAATGTTTCGTCAATTTAAAAATGTGTGCATGCGATAGAAGTACGCAAAGCGTTAATACTGTGGAATGTCCGACTTTGCCGTACAAAAGCCGATTTGGATTTTGGGTCCTCATCGGAAGCTGATTGACTGACCCAAACATTGTGTTTCGATATTCTAAGAAAACAAGCCAAAACAAAAGATTCGTGTGCAAACACCGTGCAGTCTCCTCTCTCTCTCTCTCTCTCTCTCTCTCTCTCTCTCTCTCTCTCTCTACTTTTACGACCTGCTATCAAAGTTCGCAAATAGTTTGGATCCAGAAGATCGTCCGATGTGCCTGATCAGGGACAAACAAGCATACCAAGAGTTATAATCTAGTCCGACTTTGCGTCCGATGATCACGGAACATTTCAGACAAGTACCTTCTTTCAGATGCATGCCACGGGCGAATCCAGAGGGGGACAGGGGGTCCGGACCCCTGAAAAATCATAAAATATAGGGTTTTCTAGCAATATTGATCCGGATCCCCAAAAAATTACAAAGCTACCAAGCCAGCATTCAATGGTGGGCCATTGACACGCCAGCAAAACGCCATTTCAAGGGCGTTTCGCTGATGGGCCGATGGTGGTCAATTTTAAGTGGCATTTCGGTCCTCTCTGACAAAATGCTCTGGATCCGCGCATGAATACAGTGCGTGTGAACCGGCTCGATTGAAATTAAACTGTCGACGGACATAATTTCATGATATTTTGGTACTTACAACGTGCGACAAAGACTCAGACTAGCCTGCGCAATGGTGCATTCTCAATTCAGCATTACAGTACTTAAAATATGCGAGAAAAATGAACGAGTACTTGAAATCGGGATACTTTGGGATTGATTGACAATTACACATTTTTCAGAAATGGTTTCTATATTTTTTCGTTTTTGGTGAAACGACATTTACTTGTTTTACCTGTATGTTAATGATTTGGTTTAAATAAGCGTTGATTGTTTATGAGAAATACCCCTTCAACGGTTGCAAGTCTTAACCGCGGAGGTGTGTGACAAAATACTTCAGCATCCTCGGGGTTTTGTTATCTGGCCGCGGGGCAGGGCTTTTTAGAACCGTTTTTTTTTTCACATATTAATTAAAGCGGCAGGAACTAACTATGGGCTCAAAGGCACTAACATTTTGATAGCCTGTTAGTTTCTACCAGCAGGGACAGCCGATACTGGTTCTATTGCGAGTTTGACGCGAATCTGTACCACAGGGTGAGAGCATGCTCCTAATCTTAGTGCTAATGTGACCATTGTCGTCGTTGTTCATGGCCGCGGGGTTCTGCAATATGCTTTCCTGTCCATGGAAATCCTAAAACTCAAAACATCAGAAACATCTATGACAAAAGATAGGTAGGTGGTATGCTGAAACCACTGGGTCAATTACGGTTAGATCAGAATGTAGCCATTGGGTTTTCACTATTTTTATTTCTCTGTATGCTGATTTAGCCAAATTATCTAGTTTTACGGTAGTAAGATCGCCTGACCAAAGTGCCAAGGTTGTGAGCAGCAAAATCTAGCTGTTTGTCTGTCTGCCCGTTAATCTGTCCATCCGTCTGTCTGTCTGCATTGGTTCTTCGTTCTTTTACTTATATGCTCGTTAAACCAGCTTACATGTGTCTAGTAGCTCAGGTGGTTTGAACGCCTGTCCATTGTTCTGAAGGCTGTGAGCAGCATAATCTAGCCTTCTGCCTGCCTGCATACTTGTCTGTCTACTTGCCACTGGCTGTCTGTCTCCCTGTATCTGTTCTTTGCTCTTTTGATTTTTGTAGGCCTGTTTTGCTAGATTAATATCTAGTAGTTCAAGTGTTTAAGGTGCCTGATCCCATTGAGGTTACTTTTAATTTTTCTAATTACGTAGGCTTGGACCCAGCATCTACTCTTTATCCCCAAAATATCAAGAATATCAGGCACACCCCAAAAATATTTAAAATTTAGCAACCCCAAAAATATTTTTCAAATCTGTACCTTGACCATAAAAAAGCGCCAAATTGATAGAAATGACTCCACAAAACATAAAAAAAATCAAAATTTTCATCATACTCCCAAACATATTTATTTATCTGACCTTCCCGACCCCTCCCCACTCCAAAAAATGCAATTCAAAATTTTGAACCTTCAAAAATGGACCGAACCTACTTATATATGATAATATCAAAGTACCACCCCACCCCTCGCCCAAGAAAGCTGGCCAGTGTTTCAGAGCAGTATGCAGCAAAATATAGCTGTCTGTCTGCTTGTTTCTCAGTCAATCAACCAGTCAGCCAGCCAGCCCGACCAACTGCTTCGATTTCTTAGTGTAGACAGAGCCTCTTTGTAAAAGCGTATTCTTGTTACATAAAATTATTTGCATGTCCTATTTTTTCTTCATACGTAGGGTCTGGCCCAGCATCTACTGTTCACCCATATCCGGAAATTTAAGGACCCCAAAAATATTTGAAAGGGGTAGGTGCATTAAGAGGCTATTTTGTCCCCCCCCCCCCCCCCCCTATGAGTTCAAAAAATAAAAGTTGCTCTTCACAAGTTTTTTCTTATTAGTTCATTAGAACAATAGCCAAAGTGTAAAGGTCTGGTATTGATTCGACTTTTACCGTTGCTATGGTAACAAAAAAGGCCGCCAAAATAGGCTGAAAATAGGAAAATGACCGTTTTGGAGCAAATTTGAGACATGTAACAGAGAAATTAATATAGAGCACAAGCAAATATCAAAAAAAATATTTTAACATATGATGCGAATTATCATGGCACACAATATACTAAAAGGTTTTTTTTTGTATTTGCTTGTGCTGATAACTAATTCTTAAAAAAAATCGGTCTCAAAAAGCCTCAAATTTGGCCTAAAATAGCAATTTCTCTATTTTAAGCCTATTTTGTCAGCCATTTTGGTTACCATAGCAACTGGTAAAAGTAAAAAAAAAATGCCAGAATTTTACACTTGGGCCATTCTTCTAAAAAATCAATAAGATGAAATTGGTGAAAAGCAACTTTCATTTTTTGGGCTATAGAGGGGGCCAAAATAGCCCATTAATGCACGTACCCCTTTTAGCAACAAAAAAAAAATATCCTTGACCTAAAGAAAAGACCCTAAAATGCATCATATCCCCCAAAATATTCACGTTTCTTGGGCTAGAGGTCAAAATCTAGGACATCTTGTTTTTTTTTTAGAATCATTTGTATTTGAACAACAGTGGCGATTTCAACAAGGTGAGCGTTTGCGGGCACACTTTCATGATCTTTATTAGTAATGTGTAAAGTCTGGCATAAGTACAACGAGAGCGCTCACATTGTTGAACTCACCATGTCTCTGTCACTTTTAACCTGAGGGTTCATTCCCCCAAGGTGGGGCTAGAGGTCATAATATAGGAAACCTTTCAAAAGAGCTATTCTGTTTTTCCAACCTATGCAGATATCTTTCCAAACATTTATAAGAAAACATTCATATTTAGGCATTTGGTATCATATTCATGGAAGGCTTCCAGTCATCAGCTTCAGAGCCTTGCGTCCATACCTCAGGGTGGGGCTAGAGGTAAAAATCTAGGACATCTTTTTTTTCTTTTAAAGAACCATTTGTATTTGAAGAACATATACTATTTCATTTTCTGACTTTCTGTGACTTCAGGTCTTCTGCTCAGGACCTTTGAGCAAAAGACTGCCAGAGCTCTAGCTAAGAAACTTCTTTTAACAGAATTTCCTCCTGAACCACTGACCCAAAAGCAACTTAATGTCACAGATTTGTACCCAATGGTGTCTTCTACCAATTTTGCACAAAAGGTTCCACTCCACTGAACAATGGATCTGCCTATGCTCCAGATAAGAAATGTCTTACAATGACTTCTCCTCCTGAACCAATGGTCCAAAATTTACAATAATTTCACAGAATTGTCCCTAACGATGCACTCTACCAAAATTATACAATTGCTTTGGCTCTGCCATTAAGAGACTTTATTCAAGCTTGCACATAATGTCTCTGATGGCGATTAAGTAAAAGTAAGAAAAACATATACAAAAAAGGACAGAACTTTATCAAATCAGTTTTTGATCATCATTAATTTCTTTGAATATGTGGGTGGATTTGTCTTAGGTAAGATACTAGGAAACACTTTCCCTAATCCTCGTAAGATCTTTAACCAACAGAAACCAAAAGAAAATCTGAAGGGAAAAAAAACGTGCCACGGTATTTGGGATCAAATTACACATGTTTAGTTGGGGTTGTGCCAAAGAAAGTTAAGCGAAAATTGTTACCGCTTACCTGCCTGAAGAGCTTCACCAACATTTATTGAGGGATTATTTTTAACACTGTAAGCTCTATAATAAAAGCATTTGACATAAAGTTTGATTATTTACTTCTTAAGTTAGTTATTAATCAACTGATTTCTTGCACTGTTCATATATTGATTACATTTATTAAAGGCTGGTTTTGTCCAATGAACAAATGACAATGTCGCCAGAAAGATTGCTTTCCCATTTCACTTTGTGGCAATATGTTTGACCCTACATCAGAGACTTCCAGTTTCCATTTGCATGTTTTAGAAAAGGTATCTAACTAACAACCTCCCTATTTGAACGCTTTAATGCAGCCGTCCCCATCAGTACTCTCAGTGCTTTGATTTCATAGAAAATTATTCTGCCCCGAGCACTAATTCAAGTTGGGCAGTATCATTCCACTATTGTCTAGCCACGCCCCCAACTGATTCCTATCTCAGCTTTACAAGAGACTGAGACATTGCATACCACATGGCAATACTGTGACTTACTGGAGTATAGCCCTTCAAATATTACACTGTTTTATGGCAATAACATTAAATCTAAAATAGGAATTTTAAATTTAATTCGAAAAATATATTTTAACCAAAAAACGCTAACCAAAAATATTTTTTGAAGTTTGTATATGTTTTAAATAATGCTGGGATAGGATGGAATTTTAACATTCTTAATGTTTTATGCAAAATTACATTCCCTTCTTGTACCTTGAGAGATATGGATCAATGACTATCAGTTGAATATAAAACCATGTATATACTAATATAAGACAATTTACAATGCATCTGCGGGTTTTAAATGTAGCTGTATATTGGCTTGCGTTGCTGTTTATCAGCATAGCCAACAATGTTTCAGTTATCTAACCATGTCACAAAGACGGTGACACGAAAGAAAGGCTACATCTATAGATGTCTACTACCCAAAATGCCCTCTTAGTTGGAAGCGCCCGTTTGCCTAGCTATTCCATGAATGAGTCTGCTTATTGATCTCACCACTCCCATATGAAAACATGCATTATTTTCCATCATATAAAGAAGCAGTAAAAGTTGAATATACAATGAAATGTAGTACATGTAAGTGCCCGTACATCTGTGATCTTAGTCGTATTTTCAGGCCTGTGCATTTCTAGTTGTACGTTCGCACATACAGACACATGAACAAACCTACAATTAGGTAGCCAGACGGAAGCAGGCAAAATGATGGTACTTGGTAGGCATGAAACGTGTTAATAACCCATTATCCGTAGAACTATACAAGCAGCTTGGATTGCATCGTAAACCGCACCATATGATGTTACAAAATAATCGTCTGCTGTAATCTCTAGCTGGGCAAATACTACGATATCTATCCAAGGTGTATTGCACTGACAGTACAAAAATGGATACTAAACGGGTTTTTTCATTCCAACAAAAACTAAGTTATTTATTTTTACAAGATATCAGAGCAGTAACATTGCTATCAATCTCCGCCAAAATTTAAATCTACTTAGGGTTTTGCTATATCTATGCGTATGCAAATTTTCAGGGTGAAGAAACCTTCATGTAAAATTTTAAAAACGAAAAATGTGTTCCATTTGAGGTGCAATATACCAGTAATAGTTGAATATAGTCCGTTAGGTGAGACCCTCAAAAATAAGTTTCGTTGCACCCCCTAAGTACCAAGGTTGCTATATACCATTTTGTAGGTAATTTTATGCTGAAATCAATAGGCAATGTTGTCAACCTGACAACCTGCGCAGAAATTGTGTAAACACGTATTTTTAGGGCAGGGGTATGGTAAAAATATTAACACAATAAAACAACCATACATAATTTTGATATGTGTTTTCTCTTTAAAGAGTTAATTAAACCCTTCTAAAAGATATGCCAGTTCATTCAAAAGCATAAATATTAAATATAGCTGAGAATAGAAAACAAATTCCACCAAGAATCCTTTTTTTCCCTGTATATTAACTATGTTATCACATTTATGCTCGCTTTCAAAAGCATATTGCTGTCAAAAACTGTCTGCCTAAAGAAGAAAGTATTCTCTTCACCCAAAATTTAAAAAAAACAGTATTACAATTTTGCAAGAATGCATAAATTTCTTATCCTAATAATATCTGGGTCAAAAGCACTGCATTTATACTTTGCAGCTTGTTATCTATGTTACGTAATTGATTTAAGCAAAAAGTATTGTCAGCTTAAGTATCGTTACCATCATAGTTGCCTTAGGATACAACTGTCGCTATACATAAAGATAATCATTATTCCTTAATTATTATAGCTAAATGAGGAAATGGTTGTCATAATGTTACATACGTTACAATGTCAGGTGAACAGTAATACATTATTTTGGTTACAGGTTTAAAGTAATCAAAATTTTACTAATGAGTGCAATGTTCAACTCATTTTACTTCTATGCTATGTTAAAATCAATACTCAAATTCAAAACAGATCTTTATTTGAACAAAACCTTCACAATACTTCAGTAATTACATGATGTATGGCTTACCCTGTCACTAGAAAATGTATAACTACTCATAAAGCCTCGCTGAAATATATAACAGAGTTAAGCTCTGTTTATGTTAGACTTATAAATTCTGATCAGGTTCATATTGATGTCTTTGAGCTAAAATTATTTCTCTCAAACAGTTTATTTTTCTATTGCTTTCTAATCAGATGATGTTAGAGTCAGCATAAATTTAAATTGTGGCCTGGAATGTTAGCATAAGATTAGATATGGAATGGTAGCGGTTGGTATGGATTCATAGGGTTTCTGACATCAGTCTATGTTTATGTTTGTCAAAACAACTTGCATGGACGTCAACAAAAGTCATTTTAAAACATCCTTGCATTTGTATAGCATAATATCATAATTGTAACATACATAACAACAGTAATTTAACCATGCTCACATACTTTTTCTGGTTGAAATTGAATTTTAGAATAGTTATCCAACACCATCATGTCATAGATTCCAATTGTCTTTTGATAAGATTTTTGGTGGAGCTCACAGGCTCAGTTGGTAAAGCATTAGATTGAGAATCAAAGGGTTGCTAGTTTGAGACACAACACCTGTGGAGTCACTGTATTCTATCCTTGAACAAGGCACTTATCTGCTGCTAAGTACTGGTTCAACCATAGAAGACAGGAAATTGTCTCGACACAATTGAAAAATTGTTGACTAGGACTTTAACCATACAAACAAGCAAAAAATAGTTTTTTCGTCATAATATAGTATTGTGACATCATAAAGACGTACCATTCATATTTCACTTACTATTGAAACAGATGCATATATTCTCTCTTCTTTTGTAAGTGTAGCATTATGATATACATGTACATGTAGATTACATGGTGACAGCATACCTTCATTATAAGGCTGTCCAAATGCTACATGTATTAATTTAGTGCTTTCTTTCGTAAATATGTGGTACCAGCACATCTAAATAATTCATGGTACAGGTCTATCAGATCAATGCTTTGTAATGAAGTATGTCATATTATATATTTCTTTATAGCTGTTACATATAGATTGTACAAATCATAACGTGAATATCACAAAACGAATGTTGTCTTAAGATTTCGAAATGAAAATATATAAGGTATGTGATAAAGGGTACTTCACTGGATGATTGGCACCAGCTTAAAACGCAGTTCATTTGGTAATGACAAAGCTCACAAAATATGTAGTGCCAGAATAACACTATAAGAACATAATCTTGGAATTCAACAGATTACAGCACAATTCATTTGGTAATCACAAAGCCCACACAATATGTATTGCCAGAACAAACACTACAAGAACATAATCTTGGAATTGAACGGATAAAAGCACAGTCCATTTGGTAATGTCAACGCCCACAGAATTTAAATTGTCAGAACAAACACTACAAGAACATAATCTTGGAATTCAACAGAGTAAGGCACAGTTCATTTGGTAATGACAAAGCCCACAAAATATGCATTGCCAGAACAAACACTAGAAGAACACAAGTTGGAATTGAACAGATTAAAGCACAATTCATTTGGTAATGATAAAGCCCACAAAATATGCATTGCCAGAACAAACACTACTGTTCATTCACGATATCTTGGCTCAAAGAAACCGTTAGGTGGATTTTACCATTACATCAATATAGGTAGCTTCTTCTAAATGTTCTTAGATAAATATGGTATTAAGCTATATATAAGTGAAGCATTATGCTATCAATCTGTGTGGTGTAGAGGATAGCGTCCAGAACTATCAAAATATTTGATTTCATGTTGTGCAGTTATGGTGTTCGAGTCCCATGGTATCCGTTTTTTTTTTCGTTTTATCACTCATATCTCGATCTCTCTCATGATTTTCATGCTCAATTATGCTTTCACTCACATGATATTTTCACTGCGCATACTTAGCTTGGCTGTAGAAATGTCTGACAAGCAGGCCTTTCGATCGCAAGCCAAACAAATTGCTGCCACATACCCTATATAGGATCCGTTTTACTGCGCATGTTATTTTAAAAGTACGCGAAGATGCCGTGAATGATGTACCATTTGCCCCATTATCAAATTATAGAGAGTGAGCTAGCAAGCTGACTGGCATATCAAACAAAACGATATCGCGCATCAAAGCTGACTCGGAGAATGCAGTCCTCGCGCCTCGGAAGCCATAAAGAGACGGGATGGAGCTTAGCGACTTTGACAAGTGTGAAATATTTATAAATTGAAAAATCGCACACATCAAACAAGACCAAAAACTATATATAGTAAAAACATATATCTTTTATTTTGGGTTTCGAACCACTATCTCTTCGTTACTATTCAAAAATATATAACCAATGTGTATGTGCGCCCTACCGACTGAGCCACGAAGCCGTTTAAAATTTCAATGTGATATTAACTGTTTTGTTATCAGAATACCGTTAATATGCATCAAACCCCATGTTCCCCTACTTGATGTAATGGTAAAACCCATCTAACGGTTTCTTTGAGCCAAGATATCGTGAATGAACAGTACAAGAACATACTCTTGGAATTCAACAGATTAACCGTTTAGTTATCAGCAAGTGAAATGGCATCTTTTTCCAAAGGGAGATAATAATTATAATGAAATCAAATTTTCATTGCCTAGCATATAAGTTCTGAATAGTAAAATCCCACAAAACTTGAGTCAATGGAATGCAAACAGATATATCCTATTCCTAATCATGTATGTATTTTAACTGGCCGAAGAGCTATGTGTATGGGAACACACAGAGACAAACTTAAAAGATGCAACATTGCTCACCATAGTTGTTTTCTTTCATTTTAAAATGATCTATGGATAGGTAAGACAGTATAATGATTTAGGCAGCACTATAACCGACATTTCAGTCACATACATTACTTCTTCAATGTCATAAAATCATTTAATTGTGATTATTCAAATTAGTTTATACACCAGAACAAGTATTATAATGTTTTTTAGATAAATGTCATCAGATGTTGAGTTCAAATATCTTGGAAAATCTAGCAATATGCTTTGAGATCAAGATTTTGGTCGTTTCATCATAATATTATGTAAATGTGATGTATGTTACTTTATAGAGTTAGTTTCAATACTTGCAAAAGAGGACATATTAGAAAATTTGTAAATGATATATCATAAAGGCACGCAGAAAGTAAATGCATAATCTTACAAGGCCAACCCATGTTTACATGCACAGGTGTTTAAATGACATTTAAAACGAAGACACCAGTCCCAATGACTATGGAAAATCTGGGGGAGGGGATATCACGATGCATAACTATAAGATTTCTTTAGTACTTTACCAATAAACAAAGTACATGTATTGATAACAATTTATGAAGACAACACTAAATGAAAGCTATTGTTCTAATACATCCATAATAGTTTTCTTGGCCAGTTGTGGTTTACATGTGGATTAAAATACAATAAATGTAAAACATAACATGATCAAAGTTGTCTATATCAACCCTACTGAAACAAGCAAATGGTTACAGAAACAGTAAGTCACCTGGTTATGTCTGCCGTACAGAACAAAATGGTCCCCACGCCTCAAAGTAGCGTTTGCATGCTGGTTTTATTAACAGGCTCTAAACAAGATTGGGTATACGTTAAATTGGTTTAATCACACAGTAATTGTAATAATATGATCATCCCAAGGTGGCAAGTTTGATGTGGTGTCTTATGTTAGTTGTTTTGATGTCAGTGTCTTTGCTATTTTAGCCTATGTATCAAGATGATATTATAAAATCTAGTAAGGTTTAAGAAGCCAAGTGACCAACTTTTGGGAAAAATGCTGTCTTGGTTAACTTCCTCTTTGTTTTATGTCTATTTGCAATCTTAGTCTATTCCCGTTTTGGGTTTGAGGGCAATTGAACCAGTTCCTAGCCATCGCTTACTTTTTACCTTTTTTTCTAGTATGGCAGGCTAACTGAGATGAGTGTACAGATGTTACAGAATAAAAGATAATATTAAAATCTCAAAAATTCAATTTTCCACTTCATTTCCAATGACTGTCAAAGTGTTTGTTTAAGAGTATTGGCTGTTTTGAATTATTGAGCTACACACACATATTATATATAAATGTTTTATTACATAATACATTATCAAATTTTGCTAGGTAATGCATCAACTTGTTAAATTAGTTTAATTGATATAAATCATTATTTGACACTATCTGTCAAAATATTGCAAGTTAAAAGTAATATTCTAATATAAGTAGAGCAGGTAACGTATACAACATAGCATGTATTAAAGTACATTACAATGCTTAGTTTGTTCAGTAAAGTCCAATTACATAGAGCTTTCAAAATCTATATTCTTAATTTAGAAAACAAAACTAAGGTATATTCATACTGTTTATGTGCCATTACAAAGCATGACAAATGGTTTTCAGAGTGAGGTGAGGTTTGCACATACTGCTGATATATTATTTTTCCATTTTAAATTCATGTTTCTGACATACGGAATGAGTGTCAGACATGATACATGTATTTCAAACAGGGTATCTACACTTTGTTTATGAACAAGAAAAAGAGGAAAACATGCGTTTGGTAATTTACAAATCATCTATAACTAATAAAGGTAGAAAACTGTGTTACTGATGAAAGTTTCACCCTCTTAATGTTTCTTTGTTAGCTTTTAAGGCAAAATTGTTTCACTGGATAAGCTATGTGCATAAATTTTAGCACAGAAATGTATTTTACAAAATTCATGAGTTGTTTATGAATATATTTGTGCCATGGTGTCAATTACTCCACCCACCAATGGTAAATATCATTGTTGTTTACAAAAATAAAGCAACAAATGCTCCTTCTAAGCTCTTGTAGGATATCTTTAATATATTTCTGGCATATATTTACCATCATAACGGTATTTAGTAACTTTAAAAAAGAAAATACTTGAGGTTACCTATAATTGCTGTACACAAAATATGGAAAACCTTTTCACTTACCGTACCTCTCTCTTTGCATGTTTACAAATAACTGCACAGGTTTACAGCTTGACAACATCGTGCATCATATTCAGCACACTTTCAGCTTTAAAATGATATATAGGAACCTTGGTACCTAGGGGGTGCAACCAACTCCTTAATTAGGCCACTTATTTCATTTCACCTAACGGACTAATAATAATAAATGAGATTTGCACAGACTTTGCAGGGCTGTGGAAATAGTTACACTTTCATACAATGACAAGTAAATAGCCATAATGTACTTGACTAAAGAAATTTTACTTGTCCCTAATAACAAATCACTTAGCCCTCACTATGCTACCATATATACTGTTCACAAGAAGTAGGGGATATTAGAATATTATAAACCATAGCATTTTCCAAACTAATGCCATAAACCTGAAACAGCTAGTATTAATTAGCCAAGTCATCTAGCTGACAATATGAATAAAATTTTCTAGGATTAATCTGGTCACGTGTTCCTGAGACAACCATATTTAGACCAGGGGTAGCCTTTCGATTTTCACATGTGAATATCACGGTGACGGATTATGCAATGGCTATGGTTTTTAAAATGAAAATATCCATTATGCATTATTTTTTAAGTTTAGAATTTGTTTTTATCCATTTTTCCTCGATTTCAGGAATTTGAGGCTAAAAGCTGTCTCTTTTTAGTAAATTTTGCACTTTTTTACATTTTTGTCACCGCACTATTTCCTAGAAATGACAAGTATGGTACATGAAAAAAATCTTAAAAAACAAGATATCCAAAATGCATCTTTAGCAGGCATTTTCGAAAGCATGTCAAAAAGTTTGCTACTTTTTTGTGAAATTTGGGTCTTTACCCCAAGTGTCCTTGGCACACCCTTAATGTCACATCACTTAATTTTCAGCCCTCAAATTATGCAGGAAAGCTGGCTTACATATTGCTTTATCCAAAGACAAAATTATTTATGCGACAAATTAGGATTTTAATTTCTAGACTTTTTTTATGTCCCAATATCCCCTACTTTTTGTGGACAGTATATAATCTCTTGAAAACAGTATGAAACCATGCATATATTGTCTATTGATAACGGTGTAGATTCAGATCAGCTGGCTTTGAATGACCGAGGACAATGCAAAAGGGCTAATGTTTAGGGAAATATTACATCTTCAAAATAATAAAAATAAACAACAAATCTGTGTTGTATTAATAATATATTTATTATATTAAAATAATACTCAGTTAAACACAACAGTTGTTCACCTGTACTTGAAACATTTGAATCAGCACATGACAATATTATCATTATCTTGAGTATAAAATTTCATTTCAACAAAAATCAATGATAATCTCTCTAACTGACAGTCTATTGGCAGCAGCACAGAATGGCTTTTCAATTCATCTTAGCACAACAGTGTTAACCCTTTGTTCAATAGTGGATTCTGCCTTCTTGTTTGAAACAAGAAAATTTGGATGGTCCATTGTATATAGAGAAGGGTCACAGGTTATAATTTCCAAATAAAATGAAGATCGTGGTTGTCTTGGCAAATAGTGTAGATACAGATGAAATGTTGCATATGCAACATTTCATCTGGGTCTTCACTATTTGCCATAATTCACATTTAGGAGTCACTAGTATACATAGGGTTAATTAAAATGTATTTTTACACATATTCAGCATGTAACTACAAGTACAGAAGATGGATAGATCAGATAAAAGCATGTTCTAACAAAATAGTCCCCCAAACCGCACCAGGGACTATATGTTTGCTTTCAAAATCAAATTATTATTATTATAATGGAGTATAGATAAATTTTGACCTAAGACATGTCAAAAGTCAGAGGAGTCCATTGGGTAGCATGTGGAATGAAAATCTAGATGAAATACTGGTTATATCCTACCAGTTTTCAGTTCAACTTCAACAGCACAAACAGTAGGTATTTTGTTGAGCAATAACCATTACAATCTGATTTACCTTTCAGATGCTATTATTAAAGTAGACTCATCCAATCATTGATCCCTCTGAGGTCAAAATCGGACCATCAACACAAGATGCCATTTTAGAAATTCAGCACTTTAAAGAATTAAATAATTGTTTGTTTGATTTCATTCTTTACATCCTATCAACAATCTTTCAGTTATGTAGGGATGGGTCTTCCTGGGTTGAAGCAGTACCTAACTAGGATTAATGTGTCTTGCTCAGGGACACAACGCAGTGACGCCGGTGAGGCTCGAACCCGCGGCCACTCGGTCTCAAGTCAAGCACTCTACCACTGCGCTCCCTAAAGAGTTAAATAAATAAATAATAATCCATGCAAACATTGTTCCTGAGTTAGAAATTATTTTCAACCTATCAGTTAAGTGTAAGGCACCATTTTACACTTCACATTTATGCATGGTATATGTGCCAAATTTCAAATACTTTTTCTGTTCTAAAGGCCCCCGCCACACAACGTTTCAGCCAATATGAAAATTTTATTCAGTACGCCAACATTTGCTGAAAAAAAAATCAGATAAAGCCTCTCCCAGAACATATACAAAGCCTACGCAAAACAAACTGAACGAGTATAGAACGTATTCTAACTTATAGGTAACTTATTTCTGGCATCACCTAACTTGTACTAGCTTATAACAGCATATGTCCATCGTATCTCTAGCATTCTTGACTTGTGAGGAACTTATGCACATTGTCTAAATTATGCCAATCTTACACATAGCATGTTTGGAGGGAAGTTCCATTATTACTTGATGCCAGATATAATGAAATGTGGTAGCTCTCGACAAGCCCAATTCATTATGAAAGTGGATAGATCAGATCAATAAACATGTGGACCTCTGCAACACGAGTGATGCTGTGCTCACATGTACCCTCTTTATGTCAGTGCCCCAGAACACTGAGAGATACGCTACCAGTACATTATAAACAGGTTCAGTGCAGTCTACACACATTTAAATTACACAGAGTAAGTTCTAAGTGCATCAGGCAAACATTTAATATGCCCTTAAACATTTGAGCGGCGACATGAGATTTCCAACAATGTGGTATGTGCGACCAGCAAAGCCTCAGATCAGCCTGCACATATGCGCAGTCAGATCAGAGCCTTTGCTAGTCACTTAAATATTCTATGAGTGTTAAGCTCATCATTTGGAATTTCTAAGCTTAAGAGGAGGCTGCACAGGCTCGTCTGAGTCTACATTTGTCAAAATGCCACATTGTTGGAATTCACATGTCGTGGCTCATTTGATCTAAGTTACACATAAGCTAGAAGTACATTGCCTGTAGGAACATGGTTTTTCAATACATTAACGTTTGCCAGGTCCCTCGGCTTCACTTTCGGTTTTTAAGGTTTCCCTCAGTACCTTGCAAACATTAATGCGTGAAAATCCATGTCTGAACCCTATATTTAATCATACTTACATAGAATCCCTTTTTTCTGTATGTAATATTTGCTGTTACCCTTCATTAATTTTGGAATAATCCTTTCCACAACAGGTTTGATAATGTTAACCTGGGATGGAGCATTGTACATATTAAGGCGACACAGGTTTAGAATTTCTGAATTAAAATGTACTTTAGTCCTCAGAGATTGTTTTTATCTTGGCAAACAGTGTTGACCCTTGTCGCATTCTGTTTGCCAAAGTATGTAGAAAGGGTTGAATATGAGAATGTCCATTACAATGCAAACATAATGACTTGGTGCACCAAGTGAAGACTCGGGATTATCCTGAGCAACCAATCAATTGGTTTTTTAAATCTCACTACAGTAACACCTGTGTAAAACGGCCGCTCTCAAAAAGACCGAAAATTAGTTTTCAAGACCAATTATTGCTCAATGCAGGTCAAAAGTATTGCAGAATGCTCCAAGGGGAGCATTCTGCAATACTTTTGACCATCATTAAGCTTCCATTTGTCATAAAGAATTTTAGATCTTTATTTTGTTTATTTTTGAGTGGCCATTTTACACAGGTTTTACTGTATTTCATCATGCAGACATTAAAGACTGACCAGACTGACAAATGCCAAGGCTGATCTGAGCCACCATTGGGCACCCAACATTTTGATGTTGTTGTTTTTGTTCTTTGTTTTTTTGTTGTTGTTGTTTTTCATGCAATGGCTCATTGAAAATCTTAACAGATCTTTGGTCCACTATGTTTCAACAGTTTTCTTCCTATCCTGCTCTATAACTGCTTTGTCATCTTTGTTCTCCAATTTTAATACATTCAACATTAATATTCTCAAATAGGCAGGTTCCTCTGTTCCTTATTTTAAATTATGACTGGTTCTGCATTGTTTTCAATAGAAGTCTTCCTCATCTTTGACTGGTTCCTTGTCTTTGTTCTGATTCTGAATTATAGACTGGCCCCTGTACATCTCTGCCACCTGTGGAAATATATGGAAGCTATATTTTACCATTTGGATAAATAACTGTAAATGTTCTAAAATTTAAACCCTTTCTTCTTCTCAAATAAAATGTTGGTGCTCAGGGCTGGAATTCACAAATCGCTTGTCAGAATAGCAAACAGGGAATACCCTGATCAAGCTGCTTCTGATCAGGGTCTTCCCTGTTTGTCCAGACCTTTTTGGCAGGCAACTAGCACTTGAAATTATAGAACATTTACTGTAACTAGTCTAACAACATGCTAGCCATAACAAAGTAAAGCATAGCTGAAAAATTTCCCGTGCCATCACTGCGAATCGAACCCGGGTCGCCCCGGTAAGAACCAAATGCTCTAACCACTGAGCCAAAGAGCCGACTCCCTGACGCAGTTGTCAGAGACTGATTATATACTAGAAGCTATGCGAAATACCTTATGTAGATATATAGGTGAGAGTGCCTGGCCCATAACACTCCCCCTCTTCAAAGAAGTCATCATTTATGATGACGGAAACCCTTTTTAGGCGAAATTAAGGTCCAATCCCGTGTGTGAGCCCCCATCTTAGGACATGACAGCCATAACAAAGTAAAGCATAGCTGAAAAATTTCCCATGCCTTCTCTGGGAATCGATACCGGGTCTCCCTGGTACAAAACCTATTCTCTAACCACTTAGCCAAAGAGTCGACTCTCTGACGCAGTTGTCAGAGATTGATTATATACTACAGGCTACACAAAATCTACTTTATGTAGATATATAGGTGAGAGTGCCTGGCCCATAAGACTCCCCCTCTTCAAAGAAGTCATCATTTATGATGACAGAAAGCCTTTTTAGGGGAAACTAATCTCCAATCCCGGACAAGCCCCCAATTTCTTACGACATGCTAGACGTAACAAAGAAAAGCATAGCTGAAAAATTTCCTGTGCCATCGCTGGGAATTGAACCCAGGTCGCCCCGGTAAGAAACCAATGCTCTAACCACCGAGCCAAAGAGTTGTCTCCCTGACGCAGTTGTCAGATATTTATTATATACTAGAAGCTATGCGAAATCTACCTTATGTAGATATATATCAGTGAGAGTGCCTGGCCCATAAGACTAGTTAAACCTTCAAACTTCAACCATTCGATATGAAGACTGATGTCAAAATTCTACTTCAACTAGATGTACTACAACTTTGCAGTCAAATTGTATTCCACATTTTTTTTCTATCTCAGGTTTTTGAGTTTTTATTAGTATTAGTTTTTTAATATATCAAGCATTAGTGACTCACTCGGTAAATTTCAATAAAGAGGAGGAAATTGCCTTTGCTGATGTTCATATAGTATTTTATTATACCTCACGTTAATTTCCCATACAAAACTTCCATAGACGAACGACAGATATTTTATAATATCACCCGCTGCTATAGCGACGGCGAATACTGTCACTCGTTCGCCACAGCATCGGATGATATTATAAAATATCAGTCGTTCGTCTGATGCGCAACGCCGATGCGCGTACGGTTCGTTCACATCAGGAGACGTTCAACAGCAATGGCGGACATTAGGCATGATTTGGCCACTTTCAACTCCCTATAACTTCGTTGTTCATGGTCAGAAACATAAAGTGTGGGTACTCGTTTTCTTAGTTAGAACGAGCGGAACATGTTGAGACCAAATTTGAGCGGATTTGGCGAAATTTACTAGTTTGCATCAAAATCGCATACTGTAAAGTATCTCCATATAAATGACGCTGCTTGGTAAGAAGTTTGACGTCATCAATTTTTTATGACGTAATTAATTTCACTCGAACGTCAGTGATCAGTTCGAGCATTCAATCAGTTAAAAACAGAACCATTTTTGTGAAAAATAGATCTTTCATTCATGCATTCCCTTTGGAACTCCCCTCATCATGGTAGGTCTAAGAGAAAACAAACGGTAAAAAAGAAAGAATCTAATGTTGTGTTCGGTATAATAAAATAAATATTGCATTCCCTGAGAGGGTGATAGTCGCAAAATATCATCCCTCGAAATATGATTATCAACCTCGGCTGCGCCTCGGTTGATAATCACATTCCTCGGGATGATATTTTCGACTATCACCCTCTCAGGGAATGTAATATTTATATAATATAGTGTACAATAATTAATACAGGCAGCTCAAGAAGTAGGCTAGCCACTTAGACAACCTGTATAACCATAGCAACCACACTGGCGGTTATGTCTTTTGACAGATCAAATTCGTTTTAACTATTTTTGAAGAAGATCACCCAGGAAACATTTCTGAGAAGTTTGGTTGAAATTAGCTGGCCCAGTGGTCTAACAGGAAACTTCATTTAAAGCATACTGCTGATGACATTGACAGCAAATGCCTGATCCAGTAAACCAAAATTTTTAGCATGAATTTGTTTGTTTGGTTTGGTCCACTCAGTCCTATTACATAGAAGTGAAACTTGAGCACAAACAGCCCCGGACTTACAGAGGTTTCGTAGAAATGATAGAGCCATGATTCGCTGGATCTGCTGTATCAAACCACATGATAAAGTCCCCATGGAAACCCTGTACACAAAGTAAGAGATTCAGGAGGTAGCTGTTGCACTAAGAACTAAACGCCTGAGATGGTATGGTCATGTCGCGTGTGTATCTTCCTGGACTAATTCAATTACCAGTATCGCCATCTCTGGCCCAAGAGGACATGGGAGACCAAGGAATTCTTGGAGTGAGTGTGTTAAAGCGGATGTGTGCAACCTAGAAGGCATCGATCCCAAGAACAAAGCCTAGAGATCTGGTGTGAGAAGGACAAGCCAACTGCAGCTTACCCCAGGAACTGGGAAACTATCTGCAGCCGAAATATCAAACCAGGATTAAGTAAGTAAGTATGTTGCTGGTTCTCAAAAGAAGCATCTTATTTAGACACTTCTATTGAGTAGCAACTACATACATTTTGAATGTCGGAGAACTGACCTGTGATGCAGAAGTGGCCTCCTCTGGTTTCTTGTCATCACGTATCCTCAGAAACCTTGGAAAACGCAAAGATATTCCCTTCTTTGGATCAACCTGGAAGAGAATAGGACAAAATCACCTTAGTAAACAAGGTGTCCATGCCTCCGGGATAAGAGTGCATAATTGAAAATTATTTTTCTTAGTTCTCAACCAAAACATATGTTGTTTTGTTTGTTTGATTTGATTCTTTACGTCCCATCAACAATCTTTCAGTTAAACAGGGACGGGTCTTCCTGGGTTGAACCAGTACTAAGCTAGGATAAATGTGTCTTGCTCAAGGACCACAACTCAGTGACACCGGTGAGGCTCGAACCCGCTGCCTCTCGGTCTCGAGTCAAGCACTCTACCTGACTGAGCCCCCTAAAAAAAGAAAAAAAAAAAAAACATGTTGTGGGTACTCAAAAGAACCATAGATTTGAGCACACAAAACATATGTTTGTTTCTTTACGTCCCATCAACAATCTTTCAGTTAAACAGGGATGGGTCTTCCTGGGTTGAACCAGTACTAAGCTAGAATAAATGTGTCTTGCTCAAGGACCACAACGCAGTGATGCCGGTGAGGCTTGAACCCGGGGCCCCTCGGTCTCGAGTCAAGCACTCTACCACTGAGCCACTGCGTTCCCAACATATGTTTTAACTGATGGGTAAGAATATAATGACAATTATTCTATGCTCCAAAACTTTTGCTTAATAGAGATCAACTGCCTTGATCTCCCAGATTTGGACATCATTAAACCAGTGGTCACATACTACAGAGTTGTCCTAGCGATAGTATGACTTGGATTTATCTACACTGACCCAAAATGAAAACTTTACACTTTATTTCTTTGAATAGCTTTTCTGTTTGTATTCATGTTGTTGAAAGATTTACGCTTGCTTATCGAGATTTAGTCGCGGATAATGATTGTGCAATTTTTATTCAAATCCCAGGTCTAATCGAGCGTCAATGCCTCAAAAACGTATTCCTTACCTTGCACATGCTCAGGAATAGGTGGTTCACTAACAGCTTTAAAACCGACAAGAAAACATTTGCAGCTGAGTACTGATAATAAAAAATAATTTATTGTTACAAAACGCTTGCATATATAGATGATTTCAGATCTCTCGGTATTTACCTGTATACAAATCTTCACTATTTCAATGGCAGTCACGCCCTAATGCTTTTAAACCATTTATAGTTACGGTACGTCTTTCAAAAGATCAAAGAAACCAAGTTATTGGCGTGCTCAAGGCGGGGTCTACGGTAAATGAGATCGCACACCAATTTGGCTGCTCTAGACAGACTATTTATAATCTTATGAACTGGTACAACAGAACTGGGTCTATCAGAGTTCGTGCAAAACCTGTCGTGCATGTGTGACAACGTTTCGTCATTACCGTGTTAACAAGTTAATTCACCCAGGTAATTGTTTTAACCAGCAACCATTTTTGCTTGGCGTTCACGGGGTTCATGCACAAAAGATAACTAGAATTGTCAGAGAATCTGACTATAGCCCCGCTGCAGTGCTTTGCGTGCAATAAAAGGCCAGAGTTTCTCAGGATATTGAGTGGTAACGTAATTCTGACATCAATCAAGGGCCATAACACTCTTACAAATTTGCGAAATATGACAGCTAACAACCCCAAATAGATCTTGTCAGTATTAATAGTTATATAAAGTTTGGTGAAAATCAGTCAATTTGTTCTCGAGATAATGAGCTGAAAGGAAATTTTTGCTTAAATCAAGGGCCATAACTCTAGTACAAATCTGTGAAAAATGATGTGTAACAATCCCAAGCTAGATCTTGTCAATATCAATGAATATATAAAATTTGGTTTTGTTTTGTTTGTTTTGTTGCTTTACGTCCCAAGTCAACAGCTATGGTCATTGCGGGACGGTCAGTTGACCTAACCACACTTTTTTCCTGGGCAAGCTTGAACAAGCAGTTAACCAGTACTTCGTGCACATACTTTCGCTTGTAACTGACAACAACCCTTCTTGAATGATTCAGCGGAAGGAAGGAGAATGACCGTAGAAATTATTTCATGATCAATCTCCACGAAAGTATGGGACCGGGCCGGGATCGAACTCGCGACCCCTGGATCTGCAGTCAGAATCGCATCTGTTGCCAGACACATTACCAACTGCGCTTTTGTGAAAATCTACCAATTTGTGCTCAAGATATTGAGCGTAAACGAAATTTTGGCATAAATCAAGGGCCATAACTCTAATACAAATGTGCGAAAAATGACGTGTAACAATCCCAAGCAAGATCTTGTCAATATGAATGTATATATAAAATTTGGTGAAAATCTACCAATTTGTTCAAGATATAGAGCGGAAACGAAATTTTGGCGTAAATCAAAGACCATAACTCTAGTACATTTACCCAAAAAGTGTTGTGTAACAATCCCAAGTTAGATCTTGTCAATATAAATGCATATATAAAATTTGGTGAAAATCTACCAATTGGTTCTCAAGATATTGAACAGAAACCAAATTTCTGCATAAATCAAGGGCCATAACACTAGTACAAATATCAATCAATTTGTTCTCAAGATAATGAGCGGAAAGGAAATTTTGGCGTAAATCAAGGGCCATAACTCTTGTACAAATGTGCGAAAAATGACGAGTAGCAATCCCAAGCTAAATCTTGTCAATATGAATGCATATATAAAATTTGGCGAAAATCTACCAATTTGTTCTCAACATATTGAGTGGAAACGAGATTTTGGCGTAAATCAAGAACCATAACTCTGGAACAAATGTGCGAAAAATGAGATGTAACAATCCCAAGTTAGATCTTGTCAATATGAATGCATATATAAAATTTGGTGAAAATCTACCAATTTGTTCTCAAGTTATTGAGCAGAAACGAAATTTTGGCGTAAATCAAGGGCCATAACTCTAGTACATTTATCTGAAAATGACAAGTAACAATCCCAAGCTAGATCTTGTCAATATGAATGCATATATAAAATTTGGTGAAAATCTACCAATTGGTTCTCAATATATTGAGCGGAAACGAAATTTTGGCGTAAATCAAGGGCCATAACTCTAGTAAAAATATCTGAAAAATGACTTGTAACAATCCCAAGCTAGATCTTGTCAATATGAATGCATATATAAAATTTGGTGAAAATATGTCCAGTAGTTCTCAAGATATTGAGCGGAAACAAAATTTTGGCGTCAATAAAGGGCCATAACTCTGGTACAAATTTGGGGAAAATGACTTGTAACAATCCCAAGCTAGATCATGTCAAAATCAATTCACATACAAAATTTGGATTAATTCTATAAAAGAGTTCTGAAGATATTGAGCGGAAACGAAAAAATTATGACAGACGAACGAACAGACTGAATGACAGACAACCCAAATCCTATATAGCCCCCCCTTTTTCAAAGCAGGGCTATAATTAATCATTTCATGCAAAATAACAGTCCGCGTATTTAAGCATGACAATGCAAGGCCTCACACAGCGCGTAAATAACCACACAATTCCATGCTCAAAACAACGTCAACGTCTTGCCTTGGCCTGCTTCATCCCCAGCTATGAACCCCATAGATCACGTATTGGATAAATTGGGTCAGGTCAAATAATCAAGTGGATGCAATAACTGACTCCAATATGAACCTCTGTTAGCATTACATACGTATTCCTAATGTGCTCATACAACGTTACATAAAATAAATGAGGCGACATATTTTGGTAAGCGTTCGTAAAATGGAGGTCACACAGGTTACTGATGATCTTTTTAACATCAGTTAAGCAAGCAGGCAGTTATTTCTTGTTTCCAAATGCTGTGTGACCTGTTTAAATAGTTTTTTTTAGAAATTATCAATTTTGACCCCTCTCAACTGAATTATTCATAAAAATTATGCAATTTCTGATTTTCATCCAACATTTTTTTCAGAGACATCAATTAGGCATTGAAGATTCCATGACCTAAAAAATAACCCTGAAAATAAATTTATCATAAGATATGTACTTTTGAATACTATGTAAAGTTTTCATTCTGGGTCAGTGTACAAGGATTGTTCAAATATGAATGCAAATAGCTTCATAACTTTCTTCAAAGATATCCAACAACATAATGCTATATGGTTCTAGAAAGAACTATTTGCCTCCTTTAAACTGGCACAAGACAAAAATACCATATACTTCTCAAGTTATAGCCCTTTATATGAGGGTCTCTCTAGTACACTAACACATTCAATGCATTGAACATATAGACAAACGCATAATTCTTTGATAAACAGGTGAAACATCTTGATTTCTTTCAATATATATCCCCATGTTCTTACGAAAAGATTCTGTGAGAGATACGAAAAACCAAGGGGGTAAAATTCCACTTGCCCCAGAGATGCCAACCCTAAATGTTGCCTTTCAGGAATATGAAAGACATTTTTCAGGAATCTGGGGACATTTTCCGGAACGCCGCATATTTCGCCATAAATGTTGTAAAATATTTTACAAAATGCACTCACACAAAGCTTCAGTATGTATCTCCTTGTACAGAACCCAATTCTTCCCGCCCAAAGGCATAGCTGAGAGCTTTACTTCAACTTCAAACATAATATTCTCCGGCCCTTCAATTGGCTTCATAGTCAAGGAGCTAGGTTTTTGAAAAGTGACTTGGCACAATTGTGCAGCCAGAAAAGGTTTGACTTCGGAAATAGTTAGAACCACCCTTATACAACGTTTCTAGTCACGTCGTACAGTCAAATTGTGGTAGCAGTTTTCCAGGCGGAGTCGTTTTGTACACCTACCCCATTTTTACTATAAACAACAAAATGGCAAAATTTGAATAAGAAATGGTATCCAGGTTGTATCCAGATCACGCATACGGTCGTTTTTTACTTCCAAAACCTCGATAAGGACCTAAACAATTATGCAAATGAATTGTTTGCATCCAGAAGCACAACTTTTATGTTATAACTGTCATTTACGTTATATCTTCAATTACGCCTTATAAAATCAATCAATTTTGGTCAAAAGTTAATTGTTTAAGTTCTATAATGAGTATATACGTTTTACATACCATGTTTGGAAAAGATAATTTACTGACTGTTTCAAAACTGCAAACATCTTGTTTCTATCAAAATTACTTTAAGAATTATAAGCTGTTGAATATGATTACCCCCTATAAAATGGTGAATGTAGTTAGAACCATTTCACTTTGCAAGTTAGCTTGCAATACCATCTGCTGACTTTTTAAACCATAATTGAGCATTCTATCGATACACGCTAGTAAAAAGCTATATTTAACTGCGTTTCTGGCGTAAAGTTCCACATTTTAATGCGTGTATGACCATATGTAACGTACATTACAAACGTTAAGACTTCCTATATATATTGCTAAATACCTTATATTATATGTCATATGATATTTTATTCAATTTCAAACCTGTTTTGTTTTAAATTTATAACACGACAGCAGTTTGTTCTAAAATTTTATCAGTTTTGATTAAGTTACTATATCTATAAACATTTACATTTGCAATACAATTTTTTTCAAGTTTTCATCTCCACGAGATATCATTTTGATTTGTCCAAAGTTAAAGATTCTTAAACACATTAACAAATAAATAGACAGCTCTTTAGTAGTTGTAGAATACATAACTTTTCTGTCAAATTTATCAAAGTAACATATATAACCATATCTAATATTATAAGGTCCTATGGTTGTCCTAAATGTTACCAAATACAGTATACGATTGGGCCCTCGAAAAGCTAAAATATTAAGGATGTAGAAATTTGTAATAATTATTGCAGGAGAAAAACAACACAACTAAGTTTTATTGAAAGAAGTCTTATCAGTCATTTGAAAACATTTTTATGTACCCAGTTTACTTTTGTACACATTATGCAAACAAAGTCAGTAACATAATATAGGTTAGCTCCTTGTATAATACCTAGGTTAATTTCCCATAGAAAAAATATACAAATTACTAAATGTTTAGAGAGATGGTAATAAAATTATACGATTTTTGTTTGCTTACATTCCAGACAAAATCAATTACCTGTGAGTTGGTAAGATAAAATATTTATATATGTTACAATAGAGGTTATGCATTATACGTGTCTGTATTTAGTTGTTTTAAAGATAATCTGTAGAAATCAAATTGTATAGTGACATTTATATGCATATGCAGATGATGACACATTACTTGTTTCAGCTTTTAAATAGATTTTAGTTTATCTTCAGCATTCCTTTTATAGTTTATTTAATGAAACTGTTAGTACCTTTGCTCATTGGCTAAACTGATATCACTTTATAAGGAAAGATTTTATTTTATATTGAAGAAATATTCCCCTGAAAATGGGTAAAATCAGTTATAATGGATGACAACGATCTCATGTGATATGATCATATCCAAGGAACACATGTTAATTGCTGCTTAAGAAACTATTTTTAACACATATGGCATTATCAGTCAAGAGTTATGTCAGACTAGTAAGACATTGGGACACTCAGGCAATGTAAAATATACTTTAAAATATTCTTTAAGATATTGGATGGACAAATAAACGTTTAAAAACATGCAGTCATGAGCTCTTACTCAGTTTTAACAATCAAGGCTTAAATAACTGATGATAATTTTCACTACACAGACTGTGGCATGGACAAATTATTACAGGAGTCTTGTAAATATAATTCTTGATAACAAAGCGCTATATGTATATAAACATAAGAATGAATAAGTGATATGAAATTAAAATCAACACAGCTTTTTCTAAAACGATATCTTGCTCCTTCAGACAGAAAACAAATGCATTACACATAAATAGGAAATTATATAAAAGCACAAAACATGTTGAGGGTAGTGATTTATAGATACATACAAAGAGTCAATTGTTCTTACAAATACTTTGTGCAGTAGTGTTTTGCCATCAATGAAATACTTAAATGCGATGCCTAGAAAGAGTGCATGAAAATATTTTGCATATTTGCAATGCTACCTTCCAAAAGAAAGCATACCTCTATTACTTTTTAAGGTAAGTATAAATCTTAGAGGTTGATAAAGCAGTGACTCTATTGTTGTATATGTTATGTGATATAATATACAAGTTTTTGAATATCTTATCTTCGATATGATCTTTGACAGTAGCACAAGTGTGAATTTTTTTGCCATATAATCAAAAAAAAATTGCTGACCTCTCCTATGTAATTTATACATGCACAATTGAAGATTCTAACCACCATATGTGATTTTGGTACATGTTCCTACCTCACATGGGCAAATGCACCATTTAATGCTTTGATGTGTCTAATGACATATTTTACAGGCTCTCATGAGCATTCATTGCTGAACTAAAATACGTAAGGGTGCAAAGATCAGGAATCGATATAATCAAGTACCACACCTGACCCAGGATACCAATGGGAAAGTGAAAAACTCACAGTTAGACACCACAAACGAGAGCCAAGAGGTCAGCCCTTTCCCAGCAGGTGACCACAAGGCACAGATAAACAGACTCGCAAAAGGCATAGCTTACTAGTAATGTGCTTAATATTTTGATATTTTATTTACGTTACTATTCATCATCAATTTAGTTTGTTTTGAATTATACGAAGGAGTAATGGGATGCCATTCTTGCATCATGATTATGCCCTCATTTGACATGCTGAATATCGTAATTATTTTATATGAGCAAATTCCACGTTTAGACTAAGCCTAATTGATAGAAATAATTGTAAAACAAAATATCTAATAATTTATTTGAGTCCATTCATTTTGCAACAGCTACAACATAATCTTTACAATGCAAGAGAGTTGTTCTAAGTGATAAGCCTTGACTTCTTATATGTTAAACCATAGATAACCTTGGAAAAATATCCTGTTTCAATGCTCTATAACATTGCAGTACCAGACAAAGGGTATGATAAATGTCACCATCTCCTTAACACTTTTAATTCGAATGAACTTCCGACTTTTATCAAATGGACCAGTCCATTTTCGTCTTCAGGTTTGTTGGTGTTGTTTTTCATTCTAATTAAAATTTAGTAGAACATCCTGTAAGCAAAGTAGAGAACATGATCAGACTTTGCAATCTGTGGCGTCTGATCTTGGTCTGTACTATTTGTCTGTGTCCCACAAAAAAGAACGCTAGTCTAATATGGGTAAATACTTTTGTTGTACATGTTACTCACATCAGTTGTATTGTTTCTTCATAGAACTGGATAATGATTGGATATAAACCGTTCCGATTTTTGCTATGGCAAGGATTAGCGTTTGCTTTAATGTTTTATTTCTCGATTTCACTAATATTGTAAATAAAAAAAGGTAATTTTAGGAATTAAGTGTAAGTTTGTCCAACTCATAGCTATCAATATAGTTATTGTAGCCAATAGCTGACAAGCTATAATTGCATGTATTTTGGTGGCTTACACAATTGGTGATATAGTGCAGTCATTTCATTAAATATTGTATTTAGCAGAAAGTAACATATATAACGGTAATTACAGGTGCCAAACTTAGTTTAAAATCATAGTGCTACTAATTTTCTTTCAAATAAAAGTTAATATTGATACGTAAGAACAAGAAATAACTGGATATTAGCACTATAGGAATTCCTATTATTTTAGGGTAACGTAGTGAATTTGACTATTGCATGGTAACGTATTATCCGCTGAAAAGCTAACGCATTTCATTATGTGGCTAATATGATCTGGTTTAAGAAATCTACAGTCTACAAACCTCATTTTGTGGAGGTCGTTTGGTAGCCTATAATCTAATGATATTACTGCATTAAATAGTAATACATTTGAAAGAAAGTAACGTATATAACTGTAGTATCATGTTGTATAATGGTTAAACGCATATGGGCTGATTGCTGCATTTTATTTAATGATTTTAAGGCTATCGTCATGTCCATATATAAGAATTTAGTATAAGTCACAGATACAATATATTGCAGTAGAGAATGTACAGTGAAAATTGTGTAATACACGCATTCCTGAATGGTCAATTCAGGTGGTATGTTCTTTCTTTGATTTGTAAATATAACATGACAAATATACTATAAGAATAATGTTTAAATAGGATTATAAATATGCTTTTTTACTTGATAAATTAAGAAATGGGGAAGATTTCTTTTCTTTTTGCATTTGGAAACATTAAATTCAAGTGGGTGGGGTAAATCGCCCCTTCCGTTTGGTATTTTCACGTCTAATATACCATTAATACAAAATTTTATAATGCTTTACTGTCGTATGCCATTGTATACATGTAATGCATAAATTTAAATGGAAATATGCTGAATAGGAAGCAATGGTTGAACGTGAGGTGTGTTTTCCTCTCAATTTACCTAAGCCTCATTTAGTGTAGGGTATGTTCAAAGATGACGTCCTACAGCAAAACTGCTACCATAATTTAACTGTACGACATACCTAGGAGTATGGCAGAAGGCCCCAGGATTGCATTTCTGCAGTCAAACCTTTTCTGGCAGGTAAGTTGTGCCAAGTCAAAAACTAAGGCCTGTACAGAAATCAGCGCCTGGACTATCAGTATTGGCCAGAGACTTGTTTAATCTGTGACAAATTTCTCCTTTTTTGCATGGGAAGCCATTTTGATTTTTATGACAGGAGGGTTCTCTGACTTGCAACTTTTTATCCACTAGGACAACGTTTTTCCAATAAACAATGCACAAACCAGTCTAAATCTTATTTTACTACCGGAAATGCTCGCCCTAGTGACGAAAGACCACAGAGTGAAGTCCAGGTTGGACCTGATAAGCTTGAGGTGGTAGCTTCCTTCTGCTACCTAGGTGACATGCTTTCTGCTGGTGGAGGCTGTGAAATGGCGGTCACTACTCGTGTGAAAACTGCCTGGAAGAAGTTCAGGGAGCTACTACCAGTTCTCACATCCCGCCACCTCTCTTACAAGACCCGTGGCCATGTGTACAGCTCTTGCGTGCGGAGCGCCATGCTCCATGCCAGTGAAACTTGGCCACTTACCAAGACAAACCTGCAGCGCTTGCAACGCAATGATAGGGCCATGATCAGACAGATCTGCAGTATCAAAAGTAAGTAATGGTGCAAAGATCAGGAATCCAGAGGATGTGGCCAGGGTAAGGTCAAGCGAGCTACTGGCAAAGCTTCAGCTTGAGGACCTCGACCTCATTTTGAGAGAGAGAAGGCTTCGCTGGTTTGGGCATGTGGCGCGTTCCAGTGGTGCAATCAGAACAGCATATGATATGCAGATTGACGGCAAGCGGGGGGCAGGGAGGCCCAAGCAAACATGGAAGAAACTGACAGAGAAAGACTGCCGTGAGTGGAAGCTCACCACAGTTGACCCTCAAGAAAGGAGCACCTGGAGATCAGGTGTGAGATCTGCTATGCGTGCAGCTAGCCAGTTACCTGGAAAGGGGCCCACTGATGTGGATGATGCCCCTGCACCTGCACGTTAATCAAAAATCCGATTATGATATGATGATGGGGTATAATTATCTACCCAGTTGTAATTTTCTCCATATTGGAGTGCAGGTAGAAGTAACTTCCTTTATTTTATCTGGTACCATTTTAAAATAGTTATTTGCCTGGATTTTGATGTCCGAAATCGTAACGCGGAAATTGGCCTTGAAAATCGGTATGATTCCGCAAAATAAGAATGGTTGGCATCTCTGTTGCCCGCTCGCATTGGCTAGTTAACTTCGGGAGAGTAGAATACCTTCTTTGACATGTAAAACGCATTTTATCCTTTAGTGAAGACAAAAAAGTTAAAACACAGATTGGCGATCTTTTACATTGTGAACTTGATATTTATATCAGACTTTATGTACAGGAGATATAGAGAGATCTGCTGCCTTGATCTCCCAGACTTGGACAGCATCAAACCAATGGTCACATTCTACAGAGTTGTCCCAGCAATAATAAGACTTGGGTTTATCTATTATACACTCACCATTCCAGCAGCAGCCTTATGTACAGGAGATATAGAGAGATCAGCAGCCTTGATCTCTCAGACTTGGACAGCATCAAACCAATGGTCACATTCTACAGAGTTGTCCCAGCAATAATAAGACTTGGGTTTATCTATTATGCACTCACCATTCCAGCAGCAGCCTTATGTACAGAAGATATAGAGATCAGCTGCCTTGATCTCCCGGACTTGGACAGCATCAAACCAATGGTCACATTCTACAGAGTTGTCCCAGCAATAATAAGACTTGGGTTTATCTATTATACACTCACCATTCCAGCAGCAGCCTTATGTACAGGAGATATAGAGAGATCAGCAGCCTTGATCTCTCAGACTTGGACAGCATCAAACCAATGGTCACATTCTACAGAGTTGTCCCAGCAATAATAAGACTTGGGTATATCTATTATGCACTCACCATTCCAGCAGCAGCCTTATGTACAGAAGATATAGAGATCAGCAGCCTTGATCTCCCAGACTTGGACGGCATCTAACCAGTGGTCACATTCTACAGAGTTGTCCTAGCAATAGTAAGACTTGGGTTTATCTATTATACACTCACCATTCCAGCAGCAGCCTTATGTACAGGAGATATAGAGAGATCAGCTGCCTTGATCTCCCAGACTTGGACAGCATCAAACCAGTGGTCACATTCTACAGAGTTGTCCCAGCGATAAGACTTGGGTATATCTATTATACACTCACCATTCCAGCAGCAGCCTTATGTACAGGAGATATAGAGAGATCAGCTGCCTTGATCTCCCAGACTTGGACAGCATCAAACCAATGGTCACATTCTACAGAGTTGTCCCAGCGATAAGACTTGGGTATATCTATTATACACTCACCATTCCAGCAGCAGCCTTATATACAGGAGATATAGAGAGATCAGCAGCCTTGATCTTCAAGACTTGGACGGCATCAAACCAATGGTCACATTCTACAGAGTTGTCCCAGCAATAGTAAGACTTGGGTTTATCTATTATACACTCACCATTCCAGCAGCAGCTTTATGTACAGGAGATATAGAGAGATCAGCTGCCTTGATCTCCCAGACTTGGATGGCATCAAACCAATGGTCACATTCTACAGAGTTGTCCCAGCAATAATAAGACTTAGGTTTATCTTTTATACACTCACCATTCCAGCAGCAGCTTTATGTACAGGAGATATAGAGAGATCAGCTGCCTTGATCTCCCAGACTTGGACGGCATCAAACCAATGGTCACATTCTACAGTTGTCCCAGCAATAATAAGACTTAGGTTTATCTTTTATACACTCACCATTCCAGCAGCAGCTTTATGTACAGGAGATATAGAGAGATCAGCAGCCTTGATCTCCCAGACTTGGACCGCATCAAACCAGTGGTCACATTCTACAGAGTTGTCCCAGCAATAATAAGACTTGGGTTTATCTTTTATACACTCACCATTCCAGCAGCAGCCTTATGTACAGGAGATATAGAGAGATCAGCAGCCTTGATCTCCCAGACTTGGATGGCATCAAACCAGTGGTCACATTCTACAGAGTTGTCCCAGCAATAATAAGACTTGGGTTTATCTTTTATACACTCACCATTCTGGCAGCAGCCTTATGTACAGGAGATATAGAGAGATCAGCTGCCTTGATCTCCCAGACTTGGACCACATCAAACCAATGGTCACATTCTACAGAGTTGTCCCAGCATTAGTAAGACTTGGGTTTATCTTTTATACACTCACCATTCCAGCAGCAGCTTTATAGACAGGAGATATAGAGAGATCAGCTGCCTTGATCTCCCAGACTTGGACAGCATCTAACCAGTGGTCATATTCTACAGAGTTGTCCCAGCAATAGTAAGACTTGGGTTTATCTATTATACACTCACCATTCCAGCAGCAGCTTTATGTACAGGAGATATAGAGAGATCAGCAGCCTTGATCTCCCAGACTTGGATGGCATCTAACCAGTGGTCACATTCTACAGAGTTGTCCCAGCAATAGTAAGACTTGGGTTTATCTTTTATACACTCACCATTCCAGCAGCAGCTTTATGTACAGGAGATATAGAGAGATCAGCTGCCTTGATCTCCCAGACTTGGATGGCATCAAACCAGTGGTCACATTCTACAGAGTTGTCCCAGCAATAGTAAGACTTGGGTTTATCTTTTATACACTCACCATTCCAGCAGCAGCTTTATGTACAGGAGATATAGAGAGATCAGCAGCCTTGATCTCCCAGACTTGGACAGAATCAATCCAATGGTCACATTCTACAGAGTTGTCCTAGCAATAATGAAAAAAGTCAATAAGCAATGCTTATTAGATACCCCCCGCACAGTAAGAGTCAGTGAAAAAACTTGGCAAGTTATAGTTCGAACAAGAAGACCTTAGTTTTGATAAGAAGATTTCAGTAGAATCTGTGCAAACAAAAATTATAAACTCCTTCATGCATATGTTCAATGTGTCTACATTGTATCCGCAAAGTATCAAATTGCTCCATCAAAAGCTGTAGTAGGAGTTGATCGGCCCATAAAGGCACTATCCATGCATATACAAAAGCCATATAAGGGAATAATTGTCTAAGTTCTCACAGTTGTCATTTTGTCAAAATTATTTTTTGTGAACCAAAATCCTCCATGCATATGTTCAATGTGTCTGCATTGTATCGGCAAAGTATCAAATTGCTCCATCAAAAGCTGTAGTAGGAGTTGATCAGCCCATGAAGGCACCATCTATGCATATACAAAAGCCTAATAAGGGAAAAATTGTCTAAGTTCTCACAGCTGTCATTTCGTCAAAAATTATTTTTTCTGAACAAAACTCCTTCATGCATATGTTCCATGTGTTTAAATTGTACAGGCAAAGTCTCAAATTGTTCAATCAAAAGCTGTGGTAGGAGTTGATCGGCCCATGAAGGCACCATCTATGCATATACAAAAGCCTTATTAGGGAGAATTGTCTAAGTTCTCACAGCTGTCATTTTGTCAAAAAATATTTTTTCTAAACCAAACTTCTTCATGCATATGTTAAATGTGTCTACATTGTATAGGCAAAGTATCAAATTGCTCCATAAAAAGCTGTGGTAGGAGTTGATCGGCCCATAAAGGCACTGTCTATGCATATACAAACACCTTATTAGGGAAAAATTGTCTAAGTTCTCTCAGCTGTCATTTTGTCAAAAATAATCTTTTCTGAACTAAACTCCTTCATGCATATGTTCAATGTGTCTACATTGTATAGGAAAAGTATCAAATTGTTCCATCGAAAGCTGTGGTAGGAGTTGATTGGCCCGTATATGGCCTATAATAGCATAAGCACAAAGCACTATATTAAAAGCCATTTAGAACTACAAAGGGAAATAACTCTAATAGAATTGGCCCCTAGCCCTTACTTTTTTGTCTCAAGTATTTGTCTTGCATATATGAACATGTTTGCAAGGTTTGATGAAAATCCAGCAATGACTCTTCGAGTTATTAAGGAAAAAGCACTATATTAAAAGCCATTTAGAACTACAAAGGGAAATAACTCTAATAGAATTGGCCCCTAGCCCTTACTTTTTTGTCTAAAATATTTGTCTTGCATATATGAACATGTTTGCAAGGTTTGATGAAAATCCAGCAATGACTCTTCGAGTTATTAAGGAAACAAAGCGTTACGGACGGACGGACGGACGGACGCACGGACGGACGGACGCACGGACGGACACACGGACAACGTGAAAACAGTATACCCCCTACAAACAAAGTTTGCGGGGGGTATAATAAGACTTAGGTTTATCTATTATACACTCACCATTCCAGCAGCCTTATGTACAGGAGATATAGAGAGATCAGCAGCCTTGATCTCCCAGACTTGGACGGCATCTAACCAGTGGTCACATTCTACAGAGTTGTCCCAGCAATAATAAGACTTAGGTTTATCTTTTATACACTCACCATTCCAGCAGCAGCCTTATGTACAGGAGATATAGAGAGATCAGCTGCCTTGATCTCCCAGACTTGGACCGCATCAAACCAATGGTCACATTCTACAGAGTTGTCCTAGCAATAGTAAGACTTGGGTTTATCTATTATACACTCACCATTCCAGCAGCAGCCTTATGTACAGGAGATATAGAGAGATCAGCTGCCTTGATCTTCAAGACTTGGACGGCATCAAACCAGTGGTCACATTCTACAGAGTTGTCCCAGCAGTAGTAAGACTTGGGTTTATCTTTTATACACTCACCATTCCAGCAGCAGCCTTATGTACAGAAGATATAGAGAGATCAGCAGCCTTGATCTCCCAGACTTGGACGGCATCAAACCAATGGTCACATTCTACAGAGTTGTCCTAGCAATAGTAAGACTTGGGTTTATCTATTATACACTCACCATTTCTGCAGCAGCTTTATAGACAGGAGATATAGAGAGATCAGCTGCCTTGATCTCCCAGACTTGGATGGCATCAAACCAATGGTCACATTCTACAGAGTTGTCCCAGCATTAGTAAGACTTGGGTTTATCTATTATGCACTCACCATTCCAGCGGCAGCCTTATGTACAGGAGATATAGAGAGATCAGCTGCCTTGATCTCCCAGACTTGGACCGTATCAAACCAATGGTCACATTCTACAGAGTTGTCCTAGCAATAGTAAGACTTAGGTTTATCTATTATACACTCACCATTCCAGCAGCAGCCTTATGTACAGGAGATATAGAGAGATCAGCTGCCTTGATCTCCCAGACTTGGACGGCATCAAACCAATGGTCACATTCTACAGAGTTGTCCCAGCAATAATAAGACTTGGGTTTATCTATTATACACTCACCATTCCAGCAGCAGCTTTATGTACAGGAGATATAGAGAGATCAGCTGCCTTGATCTTCAAGACTTGGACAGCATCTAACCAATGGTCACATTCTACAGAGTTGTCCCAGCAATAATAAGACTTGGGTTTATCTTTTATACACTCACCATTCCAGCAGCCTTATGTACAGGAGATATAGAGAGATCAGCTGCCTTGATCTCCCAGACTTGGACGGCATCAAACCAATGGTCACATTCTACAGAGTTGTCCCAGCAATAATAAGACTTGGGTTTATCTTTTATACACTCACCATTCCAGCAGCAGCTTTATGTACAGGAGATATAGAGAGATCAGCAGCCTTGATCTCCAAGACTTGGACCGTATCAAACCAATGGTCACATTCTACAGAGTTGTCCTTGCAATAGTAAGACTTAGGTTTATCTATTATACACTCACCATTCCAGCAGCAGCCTTATGTACAGGAGATATAGAGAGATCAGCTGCCTTGATCTCCCAGACTTGGACGGCATCAAACCAATGGTCACATTCTACAGAGTTGTCCCAGCAATAATAAGACTTAGGTTTATCTTTTATACACTCACCATTCCAGCAGCAGCTTTATGTACAGGAGATATAGAGAGATCAGCAGCCTTGATCTCCAAGACTTGGACCGTATCAAACCAGTGGTCATATTCTACAGAGTTGTCCCAGCAATAGTAAGACTTGGGTTTATCTTTTATACACTCACCATTCCAGCAGCAGCCTTATGTACAGGAGATATAGAGAGATCAGCTGCCTTGATCTCCAAGACTTGGATGGCATCAAACCAATGGTCATATTCTACAGAGTTGACAAAGCAATAGTAAGACTTGGGTTTATCTATTAAACACTCACCATTCCAGCTGCAGCCTTATGTACATGAGATATAGAGAGATCAGCTGCCTTGATCTCCCAGACTTGGACGGCATCAAACCAATGGTCACATTCTACAGAGTTGTCCCAGCAGTAGTAAGACTTGGGTTTATCTATTATACACTCACCATTCCAGCAGCCGCCTTATGTACAGGAGATATAGAGAGATCAGCTGCCTTGATCTCCCAGACTTGGACCGTATCAAACCAATGGTCACATTCTACAGAGTTGTCCCAGCAATAATAAGACTTGGGTTTATCTATTATACACTCACCATTCCAGCAGCCTTATGTACAGGAGATATAGAGAGATCAGCAGCCTTGATCTCCCAGACTTGGACAGCATCAACCAGTGGTCACATTCTACAGAGTTGTCCCAGCAATAGTAAGACTTGGGTTTATCTATTATACACTCACCATTCCAGCAGCAGCTTTATGTACAGGAGATATAGAGAGATCAGCTGCCTTGATCTCCCAGACTTGGACAGCATCTAACCAGTGGTCACATTCTACAGAGTTGTCCCAGCAATAGTAAGACTTGGGTTTATCTATTATACACTCACCATTCCAGCAGCAGCCTTATGTACAGGAGATATAGAGAGATCAGCTGCCTTCATCTCCAAGACTTGGACCGTATCAATCCAATGGTCACATTCACAGAGTTGTCCCAGCATTAGTAAGACTTGGGTTTATCTATTATACACTCACCATTCCAACAGCAGCCTTATGTACAGGAGATATAGAGAGATCAGCTGCCTTGATCTCCCAGACTTGGATGGCATCAAACCAATGGTCACATTCTACAGAGTTGTCCCAGCAATAATAAGACTTAGGTTTATCTATTATTTACTCACCATTCCAGCAGCAGCTTTATGTACAGGAGATATAGAGAGATCAGCTGCCTTGATCTCCAAGACTTGGACGGCATCTAACCAGTGGTCACATTCTACAGAGTTGTCCCAGCAATAATAAGACTTAGGTTTATCTTTTATACACTCACCATTCCAGCAGCAGCTTTATGTACAGGAGATATAGAGAGATCAGCAGCCTTGATCTCCAAGACTTGGATGGCATCTAACCAGTGGTCACATTCTACAGAGTTGTCCCAGCAATAATAAGACTTAGGTTTATCTTTTATACACTCACCATTCCAGCAGCAGCTTTATGTACAGGAGATATAGAGAGATCAGCTGCCTTGATCTCCAAGACTTGGACGGCATCAAACCAATGGTCACATTCTACAGAGTTGTCCCAGCAATAATAAGACTTAGGTTTATCTATTATACACTCACCATCCCAGCTGCAGCTTTATGTACAGGAGATATAGAGAGATCAGCAGCCTTGATCTCCCAGACTTGGACCGTATCAATCCAATGGTCACATTCTACAGAGTTGTCCCAGCAATAATAAGACTTGGGTTTATCTATTATACACTCACCATTCCAGCAGCAGCCTTATGTACAGAAGATATAGAGAGATCAGCTGCCTTGATCTCCCAGACTTGGATGGCATCAAACCAATGGTCACATTCTACAGAGTTGTCCCAGCAATAATAAGACTTGGGTTTATCTTTTATACACTCACCATTCCAGCAGCAGCCTTATATACAGGAGATATAGAGAGATCAGCTGCCTTGATCTCCCAGACTTGGATGGCATCAAACCAATGGTCACATTCTACAGAGTTGTCCCAGCAATAATAAGACTTAGGTTTATCTATTATACACTCACCATTCCAGCAGCCTTATGTACAGAAGATATAGAGAGATCAGCTGCCTTGATCTCCCAGACTTGGACAGCATCAAACCAGTGGTCACATTCTACAGAGTTGTCCCAGCAATAATAAGACTTGGGTTTATCTTTTATACACTCACCATTCCAGCAGCAGCTTTATGTACAGGAGATATAGAGAGATCAGCTGCCTTGATCTCCCAGACTTGGACGGCATCAAACCAGTGGTCACATTCTACAGAGTTGTCCCAGCAATAATAAGACTTAGGTTTATCTTTTATACACTCACCATTCCAGCAGCAGCCTTATAGACAGGAGATATAGAGAGATCAGCTGCCTTGATCTCCCAGAATTGGACAGCATCTAACCAGTGGTCACATTCTACAGAGTTGTCCCAGCAATAATAAGACTTAGGTTTATCTATTATACACTCACCATTCCAGCAGCTTTATGTACAGGAGATATAGAGAGATCAGCTGCCTTGATCTCCAAGACTTGGACAGCATCTAACCAATGGTCACATTCTACAGAGTTGTCCCAGCAATAATAAGACTTAGGTTTATCTTTTATACACTCACCATTCCAGCAGCAGCTTTATGTACAGGAGATATAGAGAGATCAGCTGCCTTGATCTCCCAGACTTGGACGGCATCAAACCAATGGTCACATTCTACAGTTGTCCCAGCAATAATAAGACTTGGGTTTATCTTTTATACACTCACCATTCCAGCAGCAGCCTTATGTACAGAAGATATAGAGAGTTCAGCTGCCTTGATCTCCCAGACTTGGACAGCATCTAACCAATGGTCACATTCTACAGAGTTGTCCCAGCATTAGTAAGACTTGGGTTTATCTTTTATACACTCACCATTCCTGCAGCAGCTTTATAGACAGGAGATATAGAGAGATCAGCTGCCTTGATCTCCCAGACTTGGACGGCATCAAACCAATGGTCACATTCTACAGAGTTGTCCCAGCATTAGTAAGACTTGGGTTTATCTTTTATACACTCACCATTCCAGCAGCAGCCTTATGTACAGGAGATATAGAGAGATCAGCAGCCTTGATCTCCCAGACTTGGACGGCATCAAACCAATGGTCATATTCTACAGAGTTGTCCCAGCATTAGTAAGACTTGGGTTTATCTTTTATACACTCACCATTTCTGCAGCAGCTTTATAGACAGGAGATATAGAGAGATCAGCTGCCTTGATCTCCCAGACTTGGATGGCATCAAACCAATGGTCACATTCTACAGAGTTGTCCCAGCAGTAAGACTTAGGTTTATCTTTTATACACTCACCATTTCTGCAGCAGCTTTATAGACAGGAGATATAGAGAGATCAGCAGCCTTGATCTCCCAGACTTGGACGGCATCAAACCAATGGTCACATTCTACAGAGTTGTCCCAGCAATAATAAGACTTGGGTTTATCTATTATACACTCACCATTCCAGCAGCAGCTTTATGTACAGGAGATATAGAGAGATCAGCTGCCTTGATCTCCCAGACTTGGACGGCATCAAACCAATGGTCACATTCTACAGAGTTGTCCCAGCAATAATAAGACTTGGGTTTATCTATTATACACTCACCATTCCAGCAGCAGCTTTATGTACAGGAGATATAGAGAGATCAGCAGCCTTGATCTCCCAGACTTGGACGGCATCAAACCAATGGTCACATTCTACAGAGTTGTCCCAGCAATAGTAAGACTTAGGTTTATCTTATACACTCACCATTCCAGCAGCAGCCTTATGTACAGGAGATATAGAGAGATCAGCAGCCTTGATCTCTCAGACTTGGACCGTATCAATCCAATGGTTACATTCTACAGAGTTGTCCTAGCAATAGTAAGACTTGGGTTTATCTATTATACACTCACCATTCCAGCAGCAGCTTTATGTACAGGAGATATAGAGAGATCAGCTGCCTTGATCTCCCAGACTTGGACGGCATCTAACCAGTGGTCACATTCTACAGAGTTGTCCCAGCAATAATAAGACTTGGGTTTATCTATTATACACTCACCATTCCAGCAGCAGCTTTATGTACAGGAGATATAGAGAGATCAGCTGCCTTGATCTCCCAGACTTGGACAGCATCTAACCAGTGGTCACATTCTACAGAGTTGTCCCAGCAATAATAAGACTTGGGTTTATCTATTATACACTCACCATTCCAGCAGCAGCTTTATGTACAGGAGATATAGAGAGATCAGCAGCCTTGATCTCCCAGACTTGGACAGCATCAAACCAATGGTCACATTCTACAGAGTTGTCCCAGCAATAATAAGACTTGGGTTTATCTATTATACACTCACCATTCCAGCAGCAGCTTTATGTACAGGAGATATAGAGAGATCAGCAGCCTTGATCTCCCAGACTTGGACAGCATCAAACCAATGGTCACATTCTACAGAGTTGTCCCAGCAATAATAAGACTTGGGTTTATCTATTATACACTCACCATTCCAGCAGCAGCTTTATGTACAGGAGATATAGAGAGATCAGCTGCCTTGATCTCCCAGACTTGGACGGCATCTAACCAGTGGTCACATTCTACAGAGTTTTCCCAGCAATAGTAAGACTTGGGTTTATCTTTTATACACTCACCATTCCAGCAGCAGCTTTATGTACAGGAGATATAGAGAGATCAGCAGCCTTGATCTCCAAGACTTGGACGGCATCAAACCAATGGTCACATTCTACAGAGTTGTCCCAGCAATAATAAGACTTAGGTTTATCTTTTATATACTCACCATTCCAGCAGCTTTATGTACAGGAGATATAGAGAGATCAGCAGCCTTGATCTCCCAGACTTGGACAGCATCAAACCAGTGGTCACATTCTACAGAGTTGTCCCAGCAATAATAAGACTTAGGTTTATCTATTATACACTCACCATTCCAGCAGCAGCTTTATGTACAGGAGATATAGAGAGATCAGCTGCCTTGATCTCCCAGACTTGGACAGCATCAAACCAGTGGTCACATTCTACAGAGTTGTCCCAGCAATAGTAAGACTTGGGTTTATCTATTATACACTCACCATTCCAGCAGCAGCTTTATGTACAGGAGATATAGAGAGATCAGCAGCCTTGATCTCCCGGACTTGGACAGCATCAAACCAGTGGTCACATTCTACAGAGTTGTCCCAGCAATAATAAGACTTGGGTTTATCTTTTATACACTCACCATTCCTGCAGCAGCTTTATAGACAGGAGATATAGAGAGATCAGCTGCCTTGATCTCCCAGACTTGGACGGCATCAAACCAATGGTCACATTCTACAGAGTTGTCCCAGCAATAATAAGACTTGGGTTTATCTATTATACACTCACCATCCCAGCTGCAGCTTTATGTAAAGGAGATATAGAGAGATCAGCTGCCTTGATCTCTCAGACTTGGACCGTATCAATCCAATGGTTACATTCTACAGAGTTGTCCTAGCAATAGTAAGACTTGGGTTTATCTATTATACACTCACCATTCCAGCAGCAGCCTTATGTACAGGAGATATAGAGAGATCAGCAGCCTTGATCTCCCAGACTTGGACCGTATCAAACCAATGGTCACATTCTACAGAGTTGTCCCAGCAATAATAAGACTTAGGTTTATCTTTTATACACTCACCATTCCAGCAGCAGCTTTATGTACAGGAGATATAGAGAGATCAGCTGCCTTGATCTTCAAGACTTGGACAGCATCAAACCAGTGGTCACATTCTACAGAGTTGTCCCAGCAGTAGTAAGACTTGGGTTTATCTTTTATACACTCACCATTTCAGCAGCCTTATGTACAGAAGATATAGAGAGATCAGCTGCCTTGATCTCCCAGACTTGGACCGTATCAAACCAATGGTCACATTCTACAGAGTTGTCCTAGCAATAGTAAGACTTGGGTTTATCTATTATACACTCACCATTCCAGCTGCAGCCTTATGTACAGAAGATATAGAGAGATCAGCAGCCTTGATCTCCCGGACTTGGACAGCATCTAACCAATGGTCACATTCTACAGAGTTGTCCTAGCAATAATAAGACTTGGGTTTATCTATTATACACTCACCATTCCAGCAGCAGCCTTATGTACAGGAGATATAGAGAGATCAGCTGCCTTGATCTTCAAGACTTGGACAGCATCAAACCAGTGGTCACATTCTACAGAGTTGTCCCAGCAGTAGTAAGACTTGGGTTTATCTTTTATACACTCACCATTTCAGCAGCCTTATGTACAGAAGATATAGAGAGATCAGCTGCCTTGATCTCCCAGACTTGGACGGCATCAAACCAATGGTCACATTCTACAGAGTTGACAAAGCAATAGTAAGACTTGGGTTTATCTATTAAACACTCACCATTCCAGCTGCAGCTTTATGTACAGGAGATATAGAGAGATCAGCTGCCTTGATCTCCCAGACTTGGACCGTATCAAACCAATGGTCACATTCTACAGAGTTGTCCTAGCAATAGTAAGACTTGGGTTTATCTATTATACACTCACCATTCCAGCAGCAGCCTTATGTACAGAAGATATAGAGAGATCAGCAGCATTGATCTCCAAGACTTGGACGGCATCAAACCAATGGTCATATTCTACAGAGTTGTCCCAGCAATAATAAGACTTAGGTTTATCTATTATACACTCACCATTCCAGCAGCAGCTTTATGTACAGGAGATATAGAGAGATCAGCTGCCTTGATCTCCCAGACTTGGACGGCATCTAACCAGTGGTCACATTCTACAGAGTTGTCCCAGCAATAGTAAGACTTGGGTTTATCTTTTATACACTCACCATTCCTGCAGCAGCTTTATAGACAGGAGATATAGAGAGATCAGCTGCCTTGATCTCCCAGACTTGGACGGCATCAAACCAATGGTCACATTCTACAGTTGTCCCAGCAATAATAAGACTTGGGTTTATCTATTATACACTCACCATTCCAGCAGCAGCCTTATGTACAGAAGATATAGAGAGATCAGCAGCCTTGATCTCCCGGACTTGGACAGCATCAAACCAATGGTCACATTCTACAGAGTTGTCCCAGCAATAATAAGACTTAGGTTTATCTATTATTTACTCACCATTCCAGCAGCCGCCTTATGTACAGGAGATATAGAGAGATCAGCAGCCTTGATCTCCAAGACTTGGACGGCATCAAACCATGGGTCACATTCTACAGAGTTGTACCAGCAATAATAAGACTTAGGTTTATCTTTTATACACTCACCATTCCAGCAGCAGCTTTATGTACAGGAGATATAGAGAGATCAGCAGCCTTGATCTCCAAGACTTGGATGGCATCTAACCAGTGGTCACATTCTACAGAGTTGTCCCAGCAATAATAAGACTTAGGTTTATCTATTATACACTCACCATTCCAGCAGCAGCTTTATGTACAGGAGATATAGAGAGATCAGCTGCCTTGATCTCCAAGACTTGGACGGCATCAAACCAATGGTCACATTCTACAGAGTTGTCCCAGCAATAATAAGACTTAGGTTTATCTATTATACACTCACCATCCCAGCTGCAGCTTTATGTACAGGAGATATAGAGAGATCAGCAGCCTTGATCTCCCAGACTTGGACCGTATCAATCCAATGGTCACATTCTACAGAGTTGTCCTAGCAATAGTAAGACTTGGGTTTATCTATTATACACTCACCATTCCAGCAGCAGCCTTATGTACAGAAGATATAGAGAGATCAGCTGCCTTGATCTCCCAGACTTGGATGGCATCAAACCAATGGTCACATTCTACAGAGTTGTCCCAGCAATAATAAGACTTGGGTTTATCTTTTATACACTCACCATTCCAGCAGCAGCCTTATATACAGGAGATATAGAGAGATCAGCTGCCTTGATCTCCCAGACTTGGATGGCATCAAACCAATGGTCACATTCTACAGAGTTGTCCCAGCAATAATAAGACTTAGGTTTATCTATTATACACTCACCATTCCAGCAGCCTTATGTACAGAAGATATAGAGAGATCAGCTGCCTTGATCTCCCAGACTTGGACAGCATCAAACCAGTGGTCACATTCTACAGAGTTGTCCCAGCAATAATAAGACTTGGGTTTATCTTTTATACACTCACCATTCCAGCAGCAGCTTTATGTACAGGAGATATAGAGAGATCAGCTGCCTTGATCTCCCAGACTTGGACGGCATCAAACCAGTGGTCACATTCTACAGAGTTGTCCCAGCAATAATAAGACTTAGGTTTATCTTTTATACACTCACCATTCCAGCAGCAGCCTTATAGACAGGAGATATAGAGAGATCAGCTGCCTTGATCTCCCAGAATTGGACAGCATCTAACCAGTGGTCACATTCTACAGAGTTGTCCCAGCAATAATAAGACTTAGGTTTATCTATTATACACTCACCATTCGAGCAGCTTTATGTACAGGAGATATAGAGAGATCAGCTGCCTTGATCTCCCAGACTTGGACAGCATCTAACCAATGGTCACATTCTACAGAGTTGTCCCAGCAATAATAAGACTTAGGTTTATCTTTTATACACTCACCATTCCAGCAGCAGCTTTATGTACAGGAGATATAGAGAGATCAGCTGCCTTGATCTCCCAGACTTGGACGGCATCAAACCAATGGTCACATTCTACAGTTGTCCCAGCAATAATAAGACTTGGGTTTATCTTTTATACACTCACCATTCCAGCAGCAGCCTTATGTACAGAAGATATAGAGAGATCAGCTGCCTTGATCTCCCAGACTTGGACAGCATCTAACCAATGGTCACATTCTACAGAGTTGTCCCAGCATTAGTAAGACTTGGGTTTATCTTTTATACACTCACCATTCCTGCAGCAGCTTTATAGACAGGAGATATAGAGAGATCAGCTGCCTTGATCTCCCAGACTTGGACGGCATCAAACCAATGGTCACATTCTACAGAGTTGTCCCAGCATTAGTAAGACTTGGGTTTATCTTTTATACACTCACCATTCCAGCAGCAGCCTTATGTACAGGAGATATAGAGAGATCAGCAGCCTTGATCTCCAAGACTTGGATGGCATCTAACCAGTGGTCACATTCTACAGAGTTGTCCCAGCAATAATAAGACTTGGGTTTATCTTTTATACACTCACCATTCCAGCAGCAGCTTTATGTACAGGAGATATAGAGAGATCAGCTGCCTTGATCTCCCAGACTTGGACGGCATCAAACCAATGGTCATATTCTACAGAGTTGTCCCAGCATTAGTAAGACTTGGGTTTATCTTTTATACACTCACCATTTCTGCAGCAGCTTTATAGACAGGAGATATAGAGAGATCAGCTGCCTTGATCTCCCAGACTTGGATGGCATCAAACCAATGGTCACATTCTACAGAGTTGTCCCAGCAGTAAGACTTAGGTTTATCTTTTATACACTCACCATTTCTGCAGCAGCTTTATAGACAGGAGATATAGAGAGATCAGCAGCCTTGATCTCCCAGACTTGGACGGCATCAAACCAATGGTCACATTCTACAGAGTTGTCCCAGCAATAATAAGACTTGGGTTTATCTATTATACACTCACCATTCCAGCAGCAGCTTTATGTACAGGAGATATAGAGAGATCAGCTGCCTTGATCTCCCAGACTTGGACGGCATCAAACCAATGGTCACATTCTACAGAGTTGTCCCAGCAATAATAAGACTTGGGTTTATCTATTATACACTCACCATTCCAGCAGCAGCTTTATGTACAGGAGATATAGAGAGATCAGCAGCCTTGATCTCCCAGACTTGGACGGCATCAAACCAATGGTCACATTCTACAGAGTTGTCCCAGCAATAGTAAGACTTGGGTTTATCTTATACACTCACCATTCCAGCAGCAGCCTTATGTACAGGAGATATAGAGAGATCAGCAGCCTTGATCTCTCAGACTTGGACCGTATCAATCCAATGGTTACATTCTACAGAGTTGTCCTAGCAATAGTAAGACTTGGGTTTATCTATTATACACTCACCATTCCAGCAGCAGCTTTATGTACAGGAGATATAGAGAGATCAGCTGCCTTGATCTCCCAGACTTGGACGGCATCTAACCAGTGGTCACATTCTACAGAGTTGTCCCAGCAATAATAAGACTTGGGTTTATCTATTATACACTCACCATTCCAGCAGCAGCTTTATGTACAGGAGATATAGAGAGATCAGCTGCCTTGATCTCCCAGACTTGGACAGCATCTAACCAGTGGTCACATTCTACAGAGTTGTCCCAGCAATAATAAGACTTGGGTTTATCTATTATACACTCACCATTCCAGCAGCAGCTTTATGTACAGGAGATATAGAGAGATCAGCAGCCTTGATCTCCCAGACTTGGACAGCATCAAACCAATGGTCACATTCTACAGAGTTGTCCCAGCAATAATAAGACTTGGGTTTATCTATTATACACTCACCATTCCAGCAGCAGCTTTATGTACAGGAGATATAGAGAGATCAGCAGCCTTGATCTCCCAGACTTGGACAGCATCAAACCAATGGTCACATTCTACAGAGTTGTCCCAGCAATAATAAGACTTGGGTTTATCTATTATACACTCACCATTCCAGCAGCAGCTTTATGTACAGGAGATATAGAGAGATCAGCTGCCTTGATCTCCCAGACTTGGACGGCATCTAACCAGTGGTCACATTCTACAGAGTTGTCCCAGCAATAGTAAGACTTGGGTTTATCTTTTATACACTCACCATTCCAGCAGCAGCTTTATGTACAGGAGATATAGAGAGATCAGCAGCCTTGATCTCCAAGACTTGGACGGCATCAAACCAATGGTCACATTCTACAGAGTTGTCCCAGCAATAATAAGACTTAGGTTTATCTTTTATATACTCACCATTCCAGCAGCTTTATGTACAGGAGATATAGAGAGATCAGCAGCCTTGATCTCCCAGACTTGGACAGCATCAAACCAGTGGTCACATTCTACAGAGTTGTCCCAGCAATAATAAGACTTAGGTTTATCTATTATACACTCACCATTCCAGCAGCAGCTTTATGTACAGGAGATATAGAGAGATCAGCAGCCTTGATCTCCCGGACTTGGACAGCATCAAACCAGTGGTCACATTCTACAGAGTTGTCCCAGCAATAATAAGACTTGGGTTTATCTTTTATACACTCACCATTCCTGCAGCAGCTTTATAGACAGGAGATATAGAGAGATCAGCTGCCTTGATCTCCCAGACTTGGACGGCATCAAACCAATGGTCACATTCTACAGAGTTGTCCCAGCAATAATAAGACTTGGGTTTATCTATTATACACTCACCATCCCAGCTGCAGCTTTATGTAAAGGAGATATAGAGAGATCAGCTGCCTTGATCTCTCAGACTTGGACCGTATCAATCCAATGGTTACATTCTACAGAGTTGTCCTAGCAATAGTAAGACTTGGGTTTATCTATTATACACTCACCATTCCAGCAGCAGCCTTATGTACAGGAGATATAGAGAGATCAGCAGCCTTGATCTCCCAGACTTGGACCGTATCAAACCAATGGTCACATTCTACAGAGTTGTCCCAGCAATAATAAGACTTAGGTTTATCTTTTATACACTCACCATTCCAGCAGCAGCTTTATGTACAGGAGATATAGAGAGATCAGCTGCCTTGATCTTCAAGACTTGGACAGCATCAAACCAGTGGTCACATTCTACAGAGTTGTCCCAGCAGTAGTAAGACTTGGGTTTATCTTTTATACACTCACCATTTCAGCAGCCTTATGTACAGAAGATATAGAGATCAGCTGCCTTGATCTCCCAGACTTGGACCGTATCAAACCAATGGTCACATTCTACAGAGTTGTCCTAGCAATAGTAAGACTTGGGTTTATCTATTATACACTCACCATTCCAGCTGCAGCCTTATGTACAGAAGATATAGAGAGATCAGCAGCCTTGATCTCCCGGACTTGGACAGCATCTAACCAATGGTCACATTCTACAGAGTTGTCCTAGCAATAATAAGACTTGGGTTTATCTATTATACACTCACCATTCCAGCAGCAGCCTTATGTACAGGAGATATAGAGAGATCAGCTGCCTTGATCTTCAAGACTTGGACAGCATCAAACCAGTGGTCACATTCTACAGAGTTGTCCCAGCAGTAGTAAGACTTGGGTTTATCTTTTATACACTCACCATTTCAGCAGCCTTATGTACAGAAGATATAGAGAGATCAGCTGCCTTGATCTCCCAGACTTGGACGGCATCAAACCAATGGTCACATTCTACAGAGTTGACAAAGCAATAGTAAGACTTGGGTTTATCTATTAAACACTCACCATTCCAGCTGCAGCTTTATGTACAGGAGATATAGAGAGATCAGCTGCCTTGATCTCCCAGACTTGGACCGTATCAAACCAATGGTCACATTCTACAGAGTTGTCCTAGCAATAGTAAGACTTGGGTTTATCTATTATACACTCACCATTCCAGCAGCAGCCTTATGTACAGAAGATATAGAGAGATCAGCAGCCTTGATCTCCCGGACTTGGACAGCATCAAACCAATGGTCACATTCTACAGAGTTGTCCCAGCAATAATAAGACTTAGGTTTATCTATTATTTACTCACCATTCCAGCAGCCGCCTTATGTACAGGAGATATAGAGAGATCAGCAGCCTTGATCTCCAAGACTTGGACGGCATCAAACCATGGGTCACATTCTACAGAGTTGTACCAGCAATAATAAGACTTGGGTTTATCTTTTATACACTCACCATTCCAGCAGCAGCTTTATGTACAGGAGATATAGAGAGATCAGCAGCCTTGATCTCCAAGACTTGGATGGCATCAAACCAATGGTCACATTCTACAGAGTTGTCCCAGCAATAATAAGACTTAGGTTTATCTATTATGCACTCACCATTCCAGCAGCAGCCTTATGTACAGGAGATATAGAAAGATCAGCAGCCTTGATCTCCCAGACTTGGACGGCATCAAACCAGTGGTCATATTCTACAGAGTTGTCCCAACAATAATAAGACTTGGGTTTATCTTTTATACACTCACCATTCCAGCAGCCTTATGTACAGGAGATATAGAGAGATCAGCTGCCTTGATCTCCCAGACTTGGATGGCATCAAACCATGGGTCACATTCTACAGAGTTGTCCCAGCAATAATAAGACTTAGGTTTATCTATTATACACTCACCATTCCAGCAGCTTTATGTACAGGAGATATAGAGAGATCAGCAGCCTTGATCTCCCAGACTTGGACGGCATCAAACCAATGGTCACATTCTACAGAGTTGTCCCAGCAATAATAAGACTTGGGTTTATCTTTTATACACTCACCATTCCAGCAGCAGCCTTATAGACAGGAGATATAGAGAGATCAGCAGCCTTGATCTCCCAGACTTGGACGGCATCAAACCAGTGGTCACATTCTACAGTTGTCCCAGCAATAATAAGACTTGGGTTTATCTATTATACACTCACCATTCCAGCAGCAGCCTTATAGACAGGAGATATAGAGAGATCAGCAGCCTTGATCTCCCAGACTTGGACGGCATCAAACCAATGGTCACATTCTACAGAGTTGTCCCAGCAATAATAAGACTTGGGTTTATCTTTTATACACTCACCATTCCAGCAGCAGCCTTATAGACAGGAGATATAGAGAGATCAGCAGCCTTGATCTCCCGGACTTGGATGGCATCAAACCAATGGTCACATTCTACAGTTGTCCCAGCAATAATAAGACTTGGGTTTATCTTTTATACACTCACCATTCCAGCAGCAGCTTTATGTACAGGAGATATAGAGAGATCAGCTGCCTTGATCTCCCAGACTTGGACAGCATCTAACCAATGGTCACATTCTACAGAGTTGTCCCAGCAATAGTAAGACTTGGGTTTATCTATTATACACTCACCATTCCAGCAGCAGCCTTATGTACAGGAGATATAGAGAGATCAGCTGCCTTGATCTCCCAGACTTGGATGGCATCAAACCAATGGTCACATTCTACAGAGTTGTCCCAGCAATAGTAAGACTTGGGTTTATCTATTACATGATCCTTGAAGAATTTGCTGTGTTGTTCAAGGTCCTCATCTTTAAAACCAGTTCCAATCTGAAAGAAAGATATCTTTCAATAGAACAAATACAGAACCATAGGTATCGTTATATACTCCTCAAAATAATTAAAGGACTAAGATTTTAGAATGCGAGTATGATTAGCTCAAACATTTAAATTCTGTAAAACTTGACCCAGAGCTTTCTTTTCTTTATGTCCATAAGTCAAGAATCATTATTACTGATTTCCATGCCTAATTCTGCCATAACTGTGTCTCAAATGAACATACCCTTAAAAACACACTTTCAAAAGGCAGTGGGTGGGGTGGTGAAATTCCTCTGTGGTCATTTGAGTAGAATGAAAGTGACATCAAATTAAACTGTGTTTTAAACAGGTGAGCTTGCATGCAAAAAAATCTTCAAACAGTTTCAATATACTGGGAAGCAAGCATTTTCATATCTGACAATGGAGTTTTGACATTGTTTTGTTTTCTGAAAACAATAGGTGTACTTGGCCATCAAGAATCAGATTTTTAATCGTCATTCTATGCCTTTGGGTGTTTGAAATATGCCTCGACAAATTGTTTCAGGATTGTCACAGACAAACGCCAAAACAAGTTGTCTGAACCCATAGTCTGGCCATTACGCCGCAGCCAAAAGGGACAATTTTCTCTCACAGGAAGAGGTGGGTGGTATCGACGGGATTAAAACACCACACAATCATGTGAAAAGAGAGATTCCAGCATCTAAAAGCATTTTTCATTCATTTCATGCAGTTCTGTGGTCCATGGGTCACACACAAAAAATGACATCCCAATGCATTTAGGTCAAGTTTTAAAAAGACAAAAATCCTTGTTAGTATCATTTTCTACCATTTTCTTGTGCCGTTTCACTTGTCAATTTGGACGTCAAAGGTGTCCGAAAAATTTAGGCTGGATCGTAAAATTGGTTTTCAAAATACGTTCTACACAAAATGCATCAATGTTATAATTGATAGCATTGGTCCTTCAATTATTTTGAGGAGTATATATGTAAGCCATTGTGAATTACAGATTTGTTAACTACTAACATCATATGGGCATCATTGCGACAAAACCTGTCTTCGGGCTTTCCTATGATACTTTCCAATAAGCGAAAAACAAAGGCGCTGATCAGACTGCGAGGATGGGCTGGCTAGTATGCACCTTGGTTGTTCCCAAACCACCAAAGACAAGTTTTTTCCTGTCAAGGCCCATAAGGAAATAATGGCTAAAGTATGATCCTCAGAGAATTGCAAACTGCAATGTAACCAGTATTACTCATTTTTAAGAAAATATTGCAGCATTTCATCTTGGGTATCCAGTACATAAAGGGTTAAAATCCAATTAGAGTTGCCTACCTTACATATAGACTGAAATTCCTCGTTCTCTTCATCATAAACAGCCAAGAGGAAGCCACCATACCGTCCTGTTCTCTTGCCTGTACCAAGGTAACCACCCATCACCAACACATCTAGAGTGTCACCCATACCCTCAAGGTAATCTTTCTTAACCTACAAATACACACATACATACATGAACTGATAAAACAAATACCCTTATTAGTTTAAACAATCTAAAAACATTTTCGGTCTATTTGTAGACATCTATAAAATGAAACTATCAAAGATGGCCTTCCATAAACAACATAAAGATTGGGCATTTAGAGTTTTGTAACAGCATATGTTTCCAGAACCACAAAAGAAATAAAACAAATATACTTTGTTTTTCCTCTTATAGTTTGTGTTTAATGTCCCACCAACAGCTTAGGTCATATGGGGACCGCACCACAGCCTAAAGTCTCATCGGACAGACTGGAGATGCCGGAGATTGAACCTGCAACACCTGGTTTACAAGGCGAGTGGTTTATTCGCTACACCACAGCGACTCCTATCACCATAAATATACTAAAATATAGCAAGAAGTGAGCAAAGCTCACATACCCCCGGCGGTAGCCATCAGAGGTTGTAACACTTTCAGAGAAAAGACAAAATTGTCAAAGATTTCATAATCCTAAATGAGAAAACTTTGATGAAAAATGTCCATATGTGTTATAAAAGAGTGACAGAAGGAAAAATTGAAAATTTGAAAAAAGAAGGCAAAATGAGGATTAGCACCTTAGTTTTCATTTACACAATTCACTTCTCCTACGTGAAAGGACACAAATAATTTCATAATCCTAAATTAAGTAGTTGCTGAGAAAACTCTGACAAAAAACGTCTATATGTGTTATATGGGAGTGACAGAAGGAAAAATTGAAAAAGAAGCCAAAATGAGCTTTAGCATCTTTGTTTTCATTTACACAATACACTTAGCCTACTTGAAGGTGTACACTAAATTTGAAAACACTGGCTCAAATAGGAGCCGAGAGATCTGTGACAGAAATTTTCATTGGAGAGAAAGAAAAATGAATAAATAAAGGGACTGATAAGCAATATGTGGCTGTTCTTTTGTGACACAGTACAACTAATCACTATCAAGCTTTGTACCAAATTTCAGAATCTTAACTCAAGTAGTTGCTGAGAAATCTTTGACAGAAAAATTGTCTATATGTATTATATAAGAGTGAAAGAAGGAAAAAATGAAAATTTGAAAAAAGAAGCAAAATGAGGATTAGCATCTTAATTTCCATTTACACAGTACACTTTGCCTTCCTGAAGGTGTACACAAAATTTGAAAACAATGGCTCCAATAGGAGCTGAGAAATCTGTGACAGAAATTTCCAATGGAGAGAAAGAAAAATGAACAAATAAAATGACTGATAAGCAATATGTGGCTGTTCTTTTCTTACATAATACAACTAATCACTATCAAGCTTTGTACCAAATTTCAGAGTCCTAACTCAAGTGGTTGCTGAGAAATCTTTGATAGAAAAAATGTCCATAATCTATTATATAAGAGAGAAAGAAGGAAAAAATGAAAATTTGAAAAAAGAAGGCAAAATGAGGATTAGCATCTTAATTTCCATTTACATAGTACACTTTGACCTCCTGAAGATGTACACAAAATTTGAAAACACTGGCTCCAATAGGAGCAGAGAAATCTGTGACAGAAATTTCCATTGGAGAGAAAGAAAAATGAACAAATAAAGGGACTGATAAGCAATATGTGGCTGTTCTTTTATTACACAATACAACTCATCACTATCAAGCTTTGTACCAAATTTCAGAATCCTAACCCAAGTAGTTGCTGAAAAATCTTTGACGAAAATTTTTTCCATTGGAGAGAAAGAAAAATGAACAAATAAAGGGACTGATAAGCAATATGTGGCTGTTCTTTTGTTACACAATACAACTCATCACTATCAAGCTTTGTACCAAATTTCAGAATCCTAACCCAAGTAGTTGCTGAGAAATCTTTGACGAAAAAAAAAGTTTACAGACAAACAAACAAACAAACAGACAAACATAATTACAGAAAAGGCAAAAACTATATACCCCCTATATACTTCGTACCGGGGGTATAAAAAGTTTACAGACAAACAAACAAACAAACAGACAAACATAATTACAGAAAAGGCAAAAACTATATACCCCCTATATACTTCGTACCGGGGGTATAAATATGAACAAATCTATGAGTACCAATGAGATGTATAAAATGTGACACAATGGCAAATTGTGTAGATCCTAATCAGCTGCTCCCAAAGGAGCCGTCTGATCTGGAACTACAGTGATTGCTATGTCCTGGCTGTATAAACATTTACTCTAAATTTGGTCATTCTGTATGATGTCCATAATATGAGGCTCAACATTAGAAAACCTGCTTTCGCGGATTGCAACGAGGTGAGGCTCTAAGCAACCTGCTCAGTCACAATGACCAGCTTGAATGTTGAAATTTTGCATGCAGCAAGTTTTGTTTGTTTGTTTTGATGCTTTACATCCCAGTCAACAATTTTTCAGTCATTTTGGGACAATGTTCTCAAACAACAAATCAGGTTTTCTGGCGATAAGGCCTATATTGCAACAACTTAAGACTGATAGGTCATTGCTGCTTGCAATATCTTGTCTGACCGTAATATAGTAATCATGCATGAGGCCCATAAATATTATGACGGAATGGGAACAATTTAGACCCTGATCTGATTCTATGCTAATTGCTAGTTCCTTGCCCATCCTAGTATTTTGGGTTAATTCACTTATCCTGGAAAAACTTACCTTTAACCAGTTATGAGATCTTTTAGCTATTTCATAGGTTGCATCAACATCTAGAGTTTTCACCATTAAACCTTCACAATTACCTACAGATAAAATTTGTTCCTGTTACATGAGTCAAAATAAGGAACAATTTTGAGCGTAAAATTAGGAATATTTTCTTACCCATCATCTTTAACCCTTTACTCAATAATAACGCCTTTTTGGCGCCTTTGAAATATCATATATATTTGAAATATTATGGAAATGCACTATTTTCCATAATACTTTCAAAGTATTCAATGTTGTCTAAAATTAGAAAATGATGTAATGATCTAAATATAGCTTATGGAGTAAATGGTCAACATTTGTTTTGGATGCTCATAAGAAATGCCTCAATGAGGGGGTTCTTTTGAGTACCAACAGCATATGTTTTGGTTGAGAAATAAGAAAAATAATTTTAATTAGGCAGTCTTATGTCACAGGGTCTAGGTATATATAAATACACTTCTACTGACTTGCGGTAGAAGCCGGCTTTTACAGCGACGTGGTAGAGTGTTTGCCTGTAGATCCAGCTATCTGGATTTGATTCCCGGCTGAGCCAGGTATAATATTTTCGCTCTGCGACAATGGGGCCCACCATAAATAACCCACCCTATGACCGTTCTGTGCATAAATATCTATCTTGGTCTCATTTCACGTGATTCCTGTAACAAGAAATTCAGGGACGAATTTCAAGGAGGTGGTGTATGTCACAGGGTCTAGGTATATATAAATACACTTCTACTGCTTGCGGTAAAAGCCGGCTTTTACAGAGTGTTTGCCTGCAGATCCAGGGACCTGGGTTTGATTCCCAGCTTGGGCAGGTAAAATATTTTCGCTCTACGACACTTATCTATTGCCTGCTGTTATTATTTTATATGTTTGAGCAGGTTGATCCTGTTTTCCAATCCAATTTATCAAAATTTTCATTACATCTGCCCTTAAAAATAGGAAGTGTGTTTTCAACCAAACAGTGATATACCAAACAATAAACCACTGCCCCAATGATCTTAAATAATTGTTAAGAATTTAATAAAAAATCCATATAAATGTTACATTACATTACATTAAGACGATGAGGGTTATAAATTAGATGGATGTCTCTTGAGCCCCACGTTGGTGTCTAGTATCTGTCTGGACTGTTCTTAAATGCTTTTATTCAAGGTGAGGATATTACATGTACATAATCTGACAGTTCATTCCAAGCATTGACTACTCTAACACTGGATATATATACACATTTGGGCGTAATTAGACTGAAAGAATCAACCATGGATTAACTAAGTACAAACCTTTAATAGATTCATCCAAAAATTCAGAAATTTCTTCTGTATTAGAGGAAATCATTGAAGTAGCAAACATAAACTCCCCATCAACCTCCTCAAATGAAGACCGTAAGAGTTCTCTTCTCCTTCTGAAGGGTTCTCTAACAAGTGACTCTCCATTAAGATAGAGGAGATCAAAAGCATAGACACAGACTTGAACCTTGATCTCTGAGGCATCAGCATCCTATCAGGGAAATAAAGCACATTGTGTTAGGTCTTCAAAATAAAATATCAACATGGTTATAGTCCGTTTTGAAAACAGTATAGATCCTGATCAGCTGGCTTCTTGGAAGCCAGCTGATCAGGATCAATGATGTTTTACGTTCAACTTTATTGAGTTGATTCTTTGTCCCAGTCAACAATATTTCAGTCATGTAGGGACTGAAGTAATTCCAAGGGGAAAATCTTTTGGGTCTGCCAGGATTCCAACTCAGAACTCCTGCAAGACAGTCAACCCCTCTTACCATGTCGCTAAAGAGTTAACCCAACAGCTAAGCTGTTAGGAATGGCACTGTCACTACAAGCTGTTTCCTGGGTATAACCAGTACTAAGCAGAGGATAAAGTGTCTTGCTCAAGGGCACTACATTGTGCCTCCGGTGAGGCTTGATCTAGGGTCCCCTCCATCTCATGCCAAGCAGTCTATCACTGAGCCTCTGTGCTCTTATTGCACTACTACACTTGTAAATACATAGAAGAAATTAAATAAACTTTTTACTGTATTTCATTTCTTTGTATATAATAAATGTTAAAAACTGGAATCCTGCAAGCTAATTGGATGAAAATTGGGTAAATAAAAAGATCCAGCGCAATATAGATTAAAACCCAGTTTATGTTTAATTGCCTCTCAATACATATAGCCTTGCTGTTCATAGTCAGCAGTTAACTTTACTTACAAGACTGACGGTTGTTTTGTTTGTTTGATTTAATTCTTTACGTCTCATCAACAATCTTTCAGTTAAACAGGGACTGGCCTTCCTGGGTTGAACCAGTACTAAGCTAGGAAGACTGACGGTTGTAATATATTTTATATAAAATGTCAGCCAGCTTCCTTAACCCTTTGTAAACGGGAAACCCCCAAATATTGCTTTAGCAAACAGTACAGACACAGATGAAATGCTGCAAAACTTGAAATATACTGTTTGCTAAGATAAATGCAATCTTCTGGGACTGAAGCACATAATTATTTAGAAATATCTACCTGTGACCCCTTAAAATATATAATAAATAATCTCATCCTTATTTTATTTATCGTTATGGGAAAATCTTTCAGAATAAAGGGTTAATGAATAAAAAAAAGATTCAGCCCCACAACCAAACCTCTTTTTGCTATGGTCCGATAAGAACAAACACATTTTTTTAGGCTGGTAATGTTCTAAACTTTCGAACACTAGTTGCCTGCCAAAAAAGCCTAGACAAACAGGGCAGTCCCAGATCAGACTGCTTCTGAAGAAGCAGTCTGATCAGGGTCTTCCTCGTTTGCTATTCTGCCAAGAATTTTTGCAAATTCCAGCGCTGATAACCAAGATTTTGAAAACAGAATGAGAAAAGTGTTCGAAATTTTTTGAAAATTACCGTACCTTTCGCTTCCTGGTGGTTAAGACCTGGAATGGTAGAATTTGTTGTTTCTCTCTGTCCCAGGCCACAGCCTCCGAATCTAGCACACATGATTTCACTGACTCCTTCATGCTCTTAGGTAACCGAGAGATAATATCTGGGTATTTACTTGTGTTATCTTCTGAGTTTCTACTGTAGATATGTATCTTACCACTCTCCAGTACATGAATCTGAAACAATACCAACAGATGTCCAGATAAGCAGGAATTTAGCATAAATTTGTAAATATTTTCTTATCAGTCAGTTTAAACATTTGTTTTGGATGATCAAAATGAGACGTTTCTTTTGAGTACCCACAACATGTTTTGTTTGAGAAATAATAAAATAAATTCCTAATTACTAATTCTAATCTAAAGGACTGATCAAAATATATATAGACAGAACATCAGACTGTTTTTAGGTGATAGATCTACCTAAAAATTAAAATAATTGGATAAAATTATGATGTTCAAATTATGATAAGAGTTTTTAATTTGGGTATTTTACACACTTCTGCAAACACTTGGGTAAAATGGTTTGTTTTGATTCTTTACATTCCAGTCAACAATTTTTCAGTCATTTTGGGACAGGTCTTCCTGGGTTGAACCAGTACTAAGCAGGAGATAATTTCTTTCTCAAGGAAACAATGCAGTGCCTCTCGTGAGGCTCGAATCCACAACCCCTCAATTTCAAGTCAAGCACTCTACTACTGAGCCACCTCACTCCTCATTGGATAAAATGGAATTATATTCATTTTTCATACCATCAAATACTAAAAGCAAGTAATTAAAATATATTAAATTTTATACTTTCATATTCTGGTCCTTTAGGCTTTTGAAAGCTGAGCAACACTTAAGCTAATGCCAGAGTACACGAGAGCTGTTTCATTTTAAATGTGAAGGATAAAAAATGAATTCAGTGTAAATGGTGTAGGTTGCAAGGTAATAAATGCCATGCCTTAAGCATTGGTACACATATTCCACAGATACTTTGTACAAATATTGACAAAAGTCAGGAGTTATAAAACAGACTTCTATGGTGAATGCATGGTTGTTTGTTGTTGTTGGGCGAAGCACAAGGAAACTGACATTTCTTAGATAATTCAGATGGAAAAACAGGTGTGTTGTTAAAGTCAAGAGCAAATTTTAAACAAAACTTTGCACTTTGATGACAAAACATGGTGTGAATCTACAACGAATTCAATCAACATTACTCTCATTTTTTTCCTAGTCATTTCCCCTCCATTACTTTCAAGCTAAGGAAAGCAAATAATTCCAAAATTACCAGCCTCCTATAAAATTGCATTCCCTCCCCTTAACTCTTGACCTGCTAGTGTTATCTACTGATAACCTTTGCAAACAGTTTGGACCCAGGCCCAAAGGTTATAAAAGTTTTTTCATGCTTAACTCAACTGGGCACGAAATTTCAATAGCTCATAAAAACTATAATACCGACAAATGAAGAAATTTCTTGCTTTAAGTGCTAATAAATGTTAAAATGCCAACAATTGTTGGCATTTTAACATTTATGAGCAGGATCATTTTGTGCTCAGTTGAATTGAGCATGAAAAAAGTTTAATATGCGTGAGGGCCAGATCAGGCCTGATGAAGCTGTTCGCTACTCTAAAGGTATTCCTTAAAATATTTTTTTTCTGAAAAAGATGATTTTGAAAAATTCAGCCAACGAAAAATACTGAAACATTTCCCAGCATGCAATTAATACCTGTGCTCTTTCTCCGTCATACTTGTATTCACATGTAAACTCATTGTCTTCAAACCTGTGTAGTACCTCACTGATACCTTTGGTAGGGTGGGCCAACATAGGCTTCAGAGGTATACCTGGTCAAGAAACAATAGATAATCTGTTAGTTACTAGGAAATCATTTCAACAGCTGTTTTTTAAAACTTTTCATGCAGGGTTGTTGTCTCTTATTGGTTTGTTTGTTTGTTTGATTCGCATGGAAGTGAGGAGCTTGGTGGCAAGACACTCTAGTCTTTGGGCAAGACTCTTTATCCTCTGCTTAGTACTGGTTCAACCCAGGAAGACCCGTCCCAACATGACTGAAAAAATGTTGACCAGGACGTTAATAATCAAAACAAACCAGCATGGAAGTTTAAGGGAGGCTTTTGGGCATGTCACAGACATGGGGTAAGTACCAAAATCTCATGTGCTGGCTCGTATGTTCACTTTCTGTTTTGGAAAGATGATTTGAGCCAGTGCATGAGATTTCCAACAATGTGGTATGTGCGACCAGCAAAGCCACAGATCAGCCTGCGCATACGCGCAGTCTGATCCGAGCCTTTGCTTGTCGCTTGAGTATTCTATGATTGTTAAGCTACTGACTGAACACCATTTGGAGTTTCTAAGCTTAAAAGGCTGCAGAGGCTCATCTGAATCTACACTTCTTAAAATGCCACATTGTTGGAAATCTCATGCCACGGCTCATTTTCATTTCAGGACAAGCACTATCATATCTTACACTTACACATTGACTACAGTGTATGTTGCTGCTACTAATATGAGAATTTGTGATTGCTCTGGACTTCTTTTTTTTAATGAAACAGCAAAGCCATTTAATCAGCATGTAAATTGCCTCTTTAGAACATGCATTTACAATTCAGAAACAGCTTGCTGTATAAATTGCTCAGATCAAATTTTTTATGCAATTGTAGAAACTAAAACTTGAAAATCAATGTTTATATAAGCCTTAGTTACTAGGGCATAAAACAACTTGGGGGGAGAAATGTAATTGAAAATCGAGGTTTATATTAACCTTAGTTACTAGGGTATAAAGCAATTCACTGTTTTTTGGGGGGAGAAATATAATAATTATATTTCTCCCCCCCAAAAAACAGTGAACTGCTTTATACCCTAGTAACTAAGGTTAATATAAACCTCGATTTTCAAGTTTCTACAATCTACAATAACTATATTTCTCCCCCCCCCCCCAAAAAACAGTGAATTGTTTTATACCCTAGTAACTAAGGGTATACATCAATTCACTGTTTTGGGGGAGAGAGAACTAACCTGGTGAAAGTTTACATCTTTTAGGTAATTCTTCAATTCCATGTTCCAACAGAGTAGGTATGATGGCACCATAGTTAGGACATTCACTGGAATATAAATGTATCAAATTGTTATATATTTAAGAATAAGACACAGCGTTTGTCCTAACATTCCAACCAATCCCTTGCAGTTAATATCTCAAGTTTTGGTCATAAGGTATCTAAGTTAGAATCTCATTACTTGTATGGCCAACATTCTATGTAGAGCATCTTATATGAGTGATCATTTCATATTAATTTATTAAACGAGCCTTTGGCAAGTTTAATGAAATTGTTATGAAATGATCACGAGCGTAAGATTCTGTTTATCATATGACCTTCTAAATCTGATTTTATCGCCTTCAAAGTTTGTTTATTTCAATGAAATTTTGCATTGTTGTCTCAGACGTAGTCATGACATAACTTGGACCCGCCAAAGTGTTATGTAACATGTGGCCATAACATTAATTATCTATCTTTGTTGTTGCGAGAGAAACTGAAACTCTACATCACTGCCTAATTGTTGGCACTCCAAGCTTGCCCGAATGAGGCCAAATAAAAAAATATCTGTGTTTAGGGTAACCTGCCCCTACCTTACGTTACTGGTGAAACCTAGATTTTTTTTCAGGTTTTCTGGAAAAAACATAATTTTATGCATTTTGAAAGGCGAAATGCCTTTCAAATGCTTAAAATTATATTTTTTCCAAATAAAAATTAAATAATAAAAAAAATATGGGTGCCTACCCTACCTAAAATTTTCAGACCCGTTACCCGAAACACATATTTTTTTATTTGGCCTGACTGAAACTATACAAAATCTACACAAAATTCTTCAAAGAGATATATACACTCATTTAGAACTTGTCTAAAGTGGACACAGAATCTCAAAAAGAATGTGTTAAAAGGGACAGCCACCCTAATAAAGAACTCTTATGAACCATGAATTTTGAAACAAGCATCATCAGAATCCGTTCAAAAATGGGAAAGTTATGGACATTTAAAGAATTCAATATGGCCAACATTTAGCTGCCTGATGATTTTGAATATTTATTTAGTTTTCCGAATATTTTCAACTGCTTAATTTTTAGTTATTAATACTACCACAGCATCTGAATTTCAGCAGATATGCAGCTTTATACATAAGGAAAATGTTTTATTAAAGATAACTGCAAGTAATCCATTGGTTTGTCTTTTACTTTGACTACGCATATTTAATTAGGCTGTGTGACGTCACTAAGCCTACAATATGGCTGCTTCCATTACAGTCCATTTGCAAATATTCAAACGCCCACAACTTCTACGTTCTCCAACCGATCCAGATGAAATTGGTATCAAAATTCATGTTTTACTAAATCTTTCATACAAAACATAGTAATCATCAGGGATGGTGTCCCCTTTAAAGATGAGAATTTTGTTTTGACCCTTGTCTTGCTCAACCTGGGCTTATCTTTTTATGAAACACCATATATCCAGATCAACTGGCTTCTGACAAAGCCATCTGATCTAAGGACCTACACTGTTTTCCACTCTGATTGCTGTAGGTTAACAGGATAAAAATTGGGAAGGAATGTAGTATATAAAATATTCATCTGGACAAGCGTTAATAATAATTACCAGTAAGTAGTTTTAATGATAAGAGCATGGTCCTCCATTTTCTTCTTGAGGGAGTCAGCTGACATTCCTTTACCAGCATCAACAACTTCAGGAGGGTAGTCTGAAACACACAGTCCCACTTTACCCTTTACTCCATAATAATGCCTTTTGATGCCTTTGAAAAAAATATTTATCTGAAATTATTATAGAAAATGGAGCATTTGCTCCAAAAGAGCAAATGCTCCATTTTCCATAATATTTTCAAAAGTATTCAAAAGTATTAAAAGTAAAACTTAACTTAAATTTTTCTTGAATTTTTTCAATGTTGTCTAATATCAGAAAATGATGTCATGATCTAAAAATAGCCTAAAGAGTAAATGGTTAACAGCACTATTATACCTCATTATATCACAGTACATGTAGCTAAGGTATTTAACTGGATATAAAAGTTTTTTTCTCTCCTACAAAAGGATAAAAAAAATATAAATTAGCAAAGTCCTCGGTTTTAAACATATCCCTCAGGACCTGACCAATGTTTGTGCATTGAAAAACAATGTTTGTTTATTATTATTGCATAAATTCAACGATATTTTCACCTAAATTCACAAAAAGTATTGCTCTATAGTTTGTCACCTTTTCACAGGCAACAGGTGGTCAGACGGTTTTCCGAGCCAAATAGAAGAGCGAGAAATGGATCAGCTGTTGTAAAGTGTAGTGAGATTGAAAGACTGTATTTAAGGTACCAAATCAGTGCATTAACAGTATTTGAATTTCCTTGTTAATAATATGCATGGGTTTGTGTTGGATGAAACATGACTGTTAACATCATGCGGCACTGATGTATCGTTTAAGTTTAATGCAAACAGATTTGCATGGTCCATTAAACATAGTTTTAGGGGCAACAGGCTGGATGTCCAAAAATAATATTGTCTTCATATCCTATCTTCTCAAACAGTGCAGACACATTTTGTAAAATGTGGCATCTCATCTGAGTCTTCATTATTTGTCAAAATTACAGTCTTAGTAGCTTTCAGTAAAGGGTGCATGTACATCTAGGTGCAAGCTTTCCAGTTATATTTTTTCCCAAATTAAGGAATCACTGGCCCCAACTTCGATAATATAGGAAAATATAAACGCTCATACCTTGTCCGGGAGGTGTGAGAAACACAGCATTTCCTAGTGCTGTTAAGACACTCTGTTCTGCTAGTCCAATCCTCAGCTTGCCTCCTAGAGATCGGATCAGGAATCTGGCCTCGGACTGTCTACAGGCCACAAACATGCCTTTTATCTTGTCAACCTTCTTGTTCATTACCTGTTAAATAATACAAGTATTTTAACCCTTTGCCACCCTTTAGACTTGGTTTGAGTTTTACTTGGTCGGAAACACTGAAGACACATTTTTCATGATGAGGCGCAAATGATGAGATGCATCTAATGAGTACCCCCTCATGTTAAAATGTCTGAATTAGATGGAAGTGTGTGAGAAAAATTTCAAAATTGGAGCAGAGGATTTCAATATACTGGGGAACTAGAGAACCTTATGCTACATTTACACTATGTTCCCGGCAGCCACGGCAGCCCGAAACGTAGCTCCCTGTGGGGTTTTGGTAATTTTTGTCTTCGTAATTTAAGTTCTGTTATGTCTCATTATGTTCTCTCTCTGTCTATCAAGGTATCTGTGACAGATAGTGGGTGCTGAATCCCAGAGACTCGACAGAGCACTACATTTTAGGCCCACGGTCTGCCACAGTTGATTGTACGCTTCCTCCCGACTTGCCACATTCTGTTTGGACCGCTCATGTTTTCGTCACATTTTGATCAAGTTCTGCCACGTCTATCTAGTTTTCTATCAAGGTTTTCTACTGTAAAACGTGGATAACGGGTGGTGTTTGAGCCCGTTTGTGCCTACGGTATGAAAAAAGAGGTCCCAAAGCTGGTGCATGCATTGTATTCTGAACCTTTAATCTGAAAATATGAATTTAAATGACGATGATTTCGTATTTTGTTCTTTGCTTGGCGCATACATCCAGTCTTTGTGACAAGAGGGAGGCAACCAGCAGTTGCAGAACTAGGTGATCAGTATGCAACAGGAAGGTACATGTAGACGGTGTAGAAGGTGGAGGTGAAGACCAGGGTCAATATGGGTGCAGGCATGATTGCCTGATGAACAAAGGCAGTAGCTGGGGCATTCCACAACATATATTAAAAGGGAGCTCCGTACCAAAGATGTTTACACCTTTTAGAACTATCTCAGAATGCCTCCAGAGCTCTCCGATGAGTTTTTTGAAAAAATAACACCAGCCATCGAATCAGCATTAACTCTTTGTAAACTAGTTCCTCTTAAATGAGTAAAATTTGGCAAACAATAAAGACCCTGATTAAATGCCAAATAATCCAGCATTTAATTAACGTCTACACTGTCAGGTAACAAAAACATATTCAGTGAAATCAATACAATTTTATCTAGAAATTATAACCTGTGCCCCTTAATAAACCTGTATGCACAATGAAAAATCCCAAGGTGATTGTATCAAGCCAGAAGATAAAAATCCATTAGTACATATGGGTTAATAATGGTGCAACTGAACACACCCACACGCACGTAAGCACGCATTCAAATGAAGGTTTTCTGCTGGGGTCGATGTTTCATACTTCTTCTGCCACCTTGTGCACCGTGTCCGACAGTAGCAGAGCTGCAGGTAAACCGTAGCACACCGGGAAGCACCGTGATGAAACATGACGAAATGGCTACCATAAACATTAACTTGCTGTGGGCAACATAAGAAATCATGGCATACAGGGACGAACTCTGCAGCTACCGTAGAGCAGCCATCGCCAAACAAAGAAGACCGCAACAGAACTTGACAGATTGTGAATTGCCGGGGAATACTCTTGCTTCGCGTCCCGCTATGTACAAACACCATAGGCCACTGGCTGGATATGGTTTACCTCCCCCCCCAGGGGGAATTTTGTAGACCATATTTTTCTTGAAGCCCAATGTCTTGCAAGAATTTTGCAACATGTTAGCCCTCTGACAATGGCAGCGTTAAGCTGTAACAGCCTGTTACATACGTTACCCTACAAAATATTTGATAATTAAAATTCTTTTTAAGACTTCAGAAAAGTGCAAAAGATAAGGTAAGATTTCCAAATTGGTTATATTTTCTAAATAAGCTATTACTGGGCCACAGATTATGACATTTGAAAACAAATATAGTCACCCCCGATGTAGTGTATGTTACATTTTTTCATTTAACCCCCTTTTAAATGCATCTAATATAGTTTGTCTTAAAATTTTATTGAAACCAGTTTATGTTCATTAATATGGTATTTCATTAAAGATATTTTATTTACCTTTTCAAAACTGCAAACTTTTCGTTTCTATCTTATATACTTTTTGAGTTATTAGATGATTAACATGGTACCCCCATATCACAGAAAAATGTAAAATGTAATTCTCCAGGCCATGCGCTGGCTATAGACCCCACTTCCCCCCAGGGGGAATTTCGTACACTATGATTTCCAGATACTACATTATATAAGCCACAAAATGAAATATGTTAGACCTCTGAGAGTGGCAGCGTTAGCGGGTAACATCATGTTACATACGTTACCCGCAAAATAACATTAAATTTTCCTGATAATGTCTCCAACATGACATATTCACACTTTTTTTAAGTCTGGCACGGGTTTAAGAACTTCTTATAGCGCAGTTACATAATTTTAGCATTTATTTTATAAATGTCTTGAGTTTTTTTCCGTTGTATATGTTAATTAAAGTGTTTCATATGTTATTTCCAAATACCAGAATGGCAGTTATTGACTATACATGTATTACATCCTTCTGTGAATATAGTAAATCTATAAGGCTGCTATTCAAATATATTAAAGTTCCTTATTATGGTGTCTTACATTATTGTACAGCCCAGGTTACATACGTTACTCTCTTAATACCATTAAACATTCACGATATGGTCTCCAACACGACCTGCTTGTACTGATTTGCTTGCTGGCACAGGTCCATGTACTTCTTTTTACTTTGGCACATTTGCTGAGGAAGTAACTGAAAACATAAACTACATAAACCCTCTTTTCTTTTATAGAGACATCAAATATAGTTGACATAATACTCATGGAAAGTTTGTAACCTTCAGTGCAATGTGCGAGTAACAACTTAAAAGATCAAAGAAAACCCATCAGGTAGAAGTTCTAGAGCAAATCTTCATATATTATCCAAGGGTTTTAAAGAATTTTCCTATACAACTTATTACTCCTCTATCAGATTTATCTTGCAAGTATTTTGCAATATGCTAGCACTCTGGTAATGGCACCATTACCCTGTACAAACAGTCAATTATATATATTACCCAACAACATCTTTGATAATTTTAGTAAATGACATGACTTCTGAAAAGTGCAAACCATAAGGTAAGATTTCCAAATTGGCTATATCATCCAAGTAAGCTATTTTTGCATCACAGATATGGACCTTTGAAAACAAATATGCACCCAAAGTGTTACGTATGTTACTTGTTTCATTATTCCTATATAAATGATTTATGAAACTAATATAGTTTGATATTTTTTTAATGTGAATGTGCTTACTAACTCAATTTTATATTCAAGAATGTTTATGTACCTTTTGGAAACTGCAAATATTATGTTTCTATCTTTAATAAGGTTTGAGTTGTTGAGTTTTGAACATGGTAACCCCATATCACATAAAATGTGAAATATAATTCTGTGGCTCTTTTGTTAGGGTACAATCAAGATTTCTTTCACCCAGAGGTACTCGATTTCCTTCCCATTTAATTTCCACACATTTTGTCCATATCTGGAAAGCCTCACTTGTTTTCATGGGAAAGACTTGATAGTTCAATCTTTGTATGTACATCTTAAGGACAGAAAAGCAGGGTGGAGGTAAGCTCATGTTCATGCCATTTGAAATAGTCAGTATATGAGTATGGCTTTGGTACTTTTTTCAGAAACATGTCATACTGCAGCTTATTCACAATTACATAAATAGCACATGTTAGGGCTTCATATCACTGATGAGTGCCTAGAGCAATTCTTTATTTGTTTTCCTACCCTTCTTATAATGTTGATGAACTAGACGGGGATGGGTTCTCTATCAGTTTGATAGGAATAACCTTTCCGTGGTACTAACACATTGGTAGTGTCACTATCTGTTAAACAGTGCATGACTGTAGATCTGTTCCCCCATATTCTGGCAAATGGTGTTGACATTCAGAAGGTGCACCTTTTGTTCCATACACCATTGTTGAACAAAACACCCAGGTTATCCTCTGCGAGAATGTTTCTAAGACTTTATAGACTGGTGCGTATACATTGTATATATGTATCAGTGACAAAACCAACATGCCCTGTCTTTAGTGCCTGGTTGAATACTGGTGCCATAGATCCTTGAAGGTGACAGGAAAAGCTATTATGCTCTGTAGTTACGGTATTAACATCAACGTTATGTGCAGCACTACATGGCCAATCTAATGTTGGTTCAATGTGTGATTGCAAGCCATGCTGAAGTTTGGACTTGTCAGTTTTGGTGGAAATTCTATCAGGAGTTGACACTGACCATGGTACAGGTCCCAGAAGGAACGGCAGTGTCAACTCAAGGTCAACAGTATATCCAATAGAAAGTAGGTCATGCTTACCAAAGGCGCTCTTTTAAGCTCTCATCTGGCTGTTTACCTTTTGTAATTTGGGCATTTCTTCTTGCTTGACCTCGCAAGCATCAAAACTTTATTACATGTAGCTTGCAGCATTTTATGGGGAATGCGAAAGACAGATTTTTTTAAACTAAAAGTGAGTCAATGAAGTCTGCAACAGCCTTCCTGCCAATGTCATCAGCCTCAATAAGATGCTTAGCAATGCCACGCTTATTAGCTGGCACACTGAAAGACAAAAAGTACAGTTCATTGTCTTCAAAACTAGAACTAAAAGGATTGGTGAATCCTGAAACTGCCTCAAGTACTCATTCTACTTTGCATCTGATCAGACTGAATATTTCATTTCAGTGCATTGAAAAGTTGTTTCAATATATTGAGCTCTGATGTGATGAGTAATACACCATTCCATCTGTAGTACAAAGCGTAGTTCTAGTTGCTGAAACCTATAATAACTCTTTATTGTTTGCCTGATGGTCATGTCAAAAAACCAAGCAAAAAACCAATGGTTGTGACACACATTAAACCCATTTTGTTCGAGGAGCTCTTTGTTTCTGCAATGTGTATCAAATTTATGAGTGTAATCAGTTACACAGGTACATATTGTGCATAGTTGTTGTGATCGTTTGCAATGAACATTGGGAACAAGGCATACAGATAGAGATGACATGCAATTCAAAGTTGTTTTCCTTGTAGCCCTAATCAGTGTCAACACCATCTGAATCATACCCATATACCTTGCCCAGAACTGAGCTGCTTCACAGTGACTGTCTTTCAGAACTTCCGATTTGAATGCATGGTATCTTTACTGTTTGTGTGAGCAAACAGTGAAGGTTGATAGATCACATTATATTATTAGTTTAAGTCACCATAAATTAATAAGGAACTTCAATTTATTTCAGCCTTATAAATTTTCTAAATTTTCTGACAGACTTTATACACGTATAGTCAACAACTTCTATACAGATACTCAGAATAACTTATGTATCATTTGATAACACACATAACAGTTAAAGCTCAAGGCATTTATTAAATGAATACTTAAAATAGGTAAACCTTGCTAAAAGAAGTACATATACCTGTGCAAGCATGCAAATAAGTATAAACAGGGCTTGTTAGAGACATTATCTTAAATGTTTAATGCTATTTTGAAGGTAACATACATAACATGGACCTGAAAAATTGTGTAAGAGACCATAATAAAGAACTGTAAATCAATTAAGTAGCAGCCTTATCGATTTACTATATTCTGTAACAGATGTAGTCAATAAATACCATACTGATACTCGGAAATAACGCAGGAAACACTAAGTAACGTATACAACGGTAATTACTCAAGACATTTATTAAATTAATGCTAAAAATATGTAACTGTGCTATAAGAAGTTCATAAACCTGTGTCAGCATGCAAATATGTACTAACATGTCATGGTTGAGACATTATCAGGGATGTTTGATGCTATTTAGGGGGGTAACGTATATAACGTACTGTTACACGTTAACGCTGCCACTCTCAGAGGGCTAACATCTTATATTTTGTGTCTTATATAATGTTGTTTCAGAAAATCATAGTGTACAAAATTCCCCCTGGGGGGGGAGGGGGGTCTATAGCCAGCTCAAGGCCTACCACGTTTCGTTACAGTCTGTTACATTCTGTCAAGTTTCGTTGCATTCTCCCTGTTCAACTACAACTCAATAAGTAGGTCATTTCCGCCGTGGCTGCTGTGGCAAATTTTTTGACAGTTTAAAAATTTGCTCTGGTGACCACGGCAAGCTATGTTTGTCGACCCCGTTCACCTACGTTGTGTCGGGATCACCCAGTTTCGTCCACGGTGACCTGAAAGTGAATGCCATGGCCGCTGGGGACATAGTGCAAATGTAGCATTAAGGTGATCGCCTGACAATGAGAATCGTAGCTGCTCCATACAAAATTTTACCTTAACCAGCCCAGTAGTTTTAAATAAGACAGAAAATGTTGACAAAATTCCAAATAAAGCTCTCTATGTCAAAGGTCAAAAGTTAACATCAACCATCAGTTCTTGTCTATATTAAATATCTCACATTTCACAGTAATTACAATACAGAAGAAAAAAAATCATCTCAAAGATCACCTGTTGGCATCACAAGCCTTGTAGAAATAAGACAAATATGCACAAATATAAGAATCTATCATGAAAAGTCTGTCATGAGGAATCTAGTATACTTACAGAATTACCCGTGAGTAAAGCAATCTCCTTCAACTTGGTGAATACTGCTGGTACTGTGAGTTTAGCGGGGGCAAACATTGTTCTCTGGGTACTTCTACTGTTCTAAAAACAGGAAAAAAGCATCTGTAAAGTGTATTTATCAGAAACGAACACAGTGCATTCAGCGTGTTCAGAAAGATATGTTCGCACATACTGTCTTAAACTTGAACAAATGTATGTGTAAATGTGTGAGACTAAGAACAGAATTTTACTGATGTGTATGTTCACACACACCATTTAACTTGGTGATGTACCTGTAAACACATTACCACAATAGCTTTATATATTTTTAAACTACCTGAATCTGTTTTTTTTCCTCTTTAGAATAAAGGTTTGCATACATTGCTGGATCTATACCTTTAATGTTCATGACACAAGCATGTGAAACCCTAGCTTAGTAGAACACCAATTACCAGTATAATTTATAATATGAAATATATTTAAGGCACTCTACATGCATCTGCAAAAAATGAGCATTTTTTTATCCCTCACAATATAACGAAATAAGCAGACAAGCTTTTGATTTGATTAGATTCTTTACATCCAAGTCAACATTTGTACAGCCATGTCGGGACGGGTCTTCCCGGGTTGAACCAGTACTAAGCATAGGATAAAACGCAGTGCCTCCGGCCAGGCTCAAACCTGCAACCCTTCCATCTGGAGTCAAGCACTCTACCACTGAGCCATCGCGCTCCTCAGACAAGCTTGTGCACAAAATGAGCTATCCACATTCTAGTGCATGTTTACATTAACCCTTGAAACCATCCTATTTTGCTCCAATAGCAAGCACTGCCATTGATGTTAAACCAGAAAGCAAGTAAGACAGTTTCTTTAACATTCAAGCTTTTATTGTTCTAACATTTTGTAGTTTGTAAAAAAAATTAGCATGTTAACCCGAAATATTGAGAATGGTTTGATTAAACAGTGTAAACTCAGTGTAAACTATGTGAATTACAATTGTTCCCCATTGCAACATTCCAATTTACTCACATAGAATAGACACATTTACAGTTTGTTTGTTTTTTTTAAAAAATAGCAATGTGTCCAAGTATTTTGGTGACAATGTTTTAACACTTACAGTTTGGATATTTTAATGTACTACACTCCACCCCAATTTTAATTTAATCAATACAAAGTACTTCAATTATTGGCATGGATTTTACAAGTACATTTGAAAACTGTGTGCATCCTGATCAGCTGGCTTCTTAGCTAGTTGATCTGAATCTACACTGTTTTCAAAACAGGTTAAGCATGGTAACGGTAAAAGCTCTATCTTCTGTTACATGTATGAATTCCATATTCAATTTGCTAAGATTTATTTTCTTAGCAATTTTGATTTATATATGATGAATGAATAATTCAGGTTCAGGAGTAAACACTCATTGAATGTCAAATTAATTTGACATTCAATGAATATTTACTCCTGAACTCAAATTATTAGTAAAATACTTATATCCTAATGAATCTCAGAACAGAATTTTGTTTGTTTGATTTGACTCTTTACGTCCCATCAACAACCTTTCAGTTATGTAGGGACGGGTCTTCCTAGGTTCAACCAGTACTACGCTAGAATAAATGTGTCTTGCTCAAAGACCACAACCCAGTGAGGCCGGTGAGGCTCGAATCCACGGCCCCTCAGTCTCAAGTCAAGCACTCTTACCAGAGCCATTGCGCTCCCTCAGAACAGAAGTGAATAACTCTTGTTCCAAATCCTTTAGAGCTCATTTTTATTGTAACTTCTCTGGCAGTATTTTTCCACCTACCTCAGCAACAATACCAAGATCGCCCTTTTCTTGTGCATCAGCCTTAATTTTGTCCATACTTCTTCCTGAAAATCAATAGATACCAAATCACAGCTAGCACATAAAAACTTGAAAACTGACAATTTTACTATAAGCCAGAAGCAAGAGCTCTTATCAATGTTGTTCACCAATGATGAGGAACTACTTCAGATTGGAGCACAATCATACAATCAACTACTAGAATCTTTATACGCTCATTGTTTTAACTCTTTGCTGCATACTGGGAAAATTTTTATAACTTTTTTGTCGCATGCTGAATTTCTTCAGCCAGGCCCAAATTTTGTCATCTGCTGATTTTTTCAAATTTACTTTTTCGAAAAACTATTTCTGGAATACCATGGGAGTGTCAAACAGTTTGGATCCAGATCAGGCCCGACATTTTGTTGTCTGCTGATTTTTTTCAAAATTAATTTTTCGATATATTCTTTTGCGAATACTATCTGAGTATCAAACAGTTTGAATCCAGATCAGGCCCGGCATTGTGTCGGGCCTGATCTGGGTTCAAACTGTTTGCAAAGATTATCAGCATAAGAGACTGGCTGGTAAAGCGTTCATGGTATTCCCATTTTTTTTAGCTATAACATCCCAAACTGGTACTTACTGCATTGGCATTTTAACTCTTTCCTTGCTAGTGGCAATTTTTGTCGACTGCTGATAACCTTTGCACACAGTTTGGACACAAATCAGGACCATGTTATCATACAATGGCTCTGACATGTAATTTTTAAGTCTGGTAACATCACTGCAGCCACCTGAATTTGACCCTAGGAACACCTGGTAGAATAACATTAGCCTAGTCACACTACACTATCATCGATCCATCTACCCCATCAAATAAACTTACCTGTACATTGAGCAATAGCCTTCATGAGCAAGGTTTCTCCAATACCTAACTCCACCCCTTCATAAGCGGGAGCCAGCTTGTTGAGACATAAATATACACACGGTAACAACTCGTCGGGTGTCAGGGCTATCACTGAGCGGAAGAAATTACACAGAGTTTCTATCATCTTTAATCTGAAATTGAAGCAAAATTATGAATGAGCTTGTATCCCATGTAAGGTACAAGTTGGTATGTGCGTACAGCTAAGATGCATCCACACAGTCTGATCACAGTCTTAGTTTTCGCTCTGAAGAAATGTTGGACCCTTGGCTATTCATATAGCACCGATCAAATACTCTGATCAGACTGTGCGACGCACAGCTGATCTGAGTTGTCGATGGTGTGCATGCCAACTTGTACCTTTTGCTGGACACTGGCTCAAATGATGTTACAAATAAACATCTTTAAAAGCTGAAGAAGCCAAATCAAACCAGAAGATTTTGACAAGAATATTGTTTTATCTTTTTCTGTATAGTTCAAATGTATTTAAAATGTCTGACACCAACTTCACACAAATAAAAATTCAGCAAAATCCAGACAATTTTAGAACAACACTTTAAAAGAGAAAAAAATTTGACCAAATCTATACTAAATTTAGCTGGCCTTTATTGTCAAGAAAGATTTTTTTTTATATAAAAAAGGTTGTTTTTTTCTGTTGCCACAGTAACCAGAATTCTGAATGCTTCTTAAATTTCAACTAGAAATGTGTCCATAGGACACGGATGCCCCCGCTATTGCCAAATTTGCATAAATAGGGAATTTTTACTAACAAAGGGCAATAACTCCTGAAGGCATGATGCGATATGGGCCATTCTGAAACTTGAAGACATTATGGTACTTAATAATGTGACCAAATTTCATAGAATTATAATCAAAACTATTCATCTTAGAGAGCAGACGTTGTTTCCACCGACAATTTTTCATAAACTAAGGGCAATAACTCCTTAAAGCATGGCGCCATATAGAACATTATCAAACTTAAAGAAGACATCATGGTACTAAACAGTGTAAAAATGTTTCATAAAATTCTGATCAAAAATATTCGACTTAGAGTGCAGACATCATTTAAAACGGTGAATTTTCATAAACAAAGGGCCATAACCACAGAAAGCATGGTGGGATATGGACCATTATCAAACTTGAAGAAGACATCATGGTACTAAACAATGTGACAAAGTTTCATAAAACTCTGATAAAAAATATTCGAGTTAGAGAGCGGACATGGTTTAAAACGGTGAATTTTCATAAAACAAAGGGCCATAACTACTGAAAGCATGGTGCGATATGGACCATTATCGAACTTGGAGAAGACATAATGGTACCAAACAATGTGACCAAGTTTCATAAAATTCTGATAAACTAGTAGCCCAATGAGTGACAATCGCTCACCTGAGAGCCAGCATAATGTTTGGAGATACCATAATTGATGATGCTGAAAGGCAGGTAACTCTGAACTTGAAACAGTGACCAGGAACTTATTAAAAACATAAGATATTATGCCAGTCCTGGTATTCTGCAAGTTTTAAAAAGATCAGAATAAAAATGGTGAAAGTGTATTTTCAGATGCTCAAGGGCAGCTAACTTTGTAGTCAGTGATGGGTTCTGACCAAACCAATCTTAAATGTATGTCCTGATAACCTACAAGGATGAAAAAAATCAAATGAAAAATGAAGGCGCTAGAGTGGTCACAACATTATACAGCTACATTTTAGACACTCAAGTGTAGCTGACTCTGTAATTGGTGGTTGGGTGTAGCGGATAATCGAACTCATTGAAGCTTTTATGGGTGTCATTGTTACCTGCAAGACTGAGGAAGATCCATTCAAAAATGAGTGTGCTAGAGTGGTCACAAAAGATCTCCCATTGTTAGTCCATGCAGATTTTTTAAAAAACCTCAAGGGCAGTTGACTAAAGAGTCTGAGGTTAGTTCTACTTAAAGTTCAAACTCAACCAAGTTTTATGGTTGTCCTTGTAAGATGAAAGAATGAAGAAGATCCAATCAAAAATGAAGGCGCTAGAGTGGTCTGAACATTATCCATCACTTTTAAGATGATCAAGGGGAGCCAACTCCATAAAAGGTGATGGGATCTTGACGAAATTCAAACTTATTTAAGCTTTTATAGTTGTATTTCTTATTTGCAAGAATACAGAAGATCCATATAAAATTAAAAGCACTAGAGTGGTCACAACTTTTCTCCCATTATAAGTCTATGGGGATTTTTCCAGACGCTCAAGGGCAGCTAACTCATAAGTTCCTGGTCCAATCTTGCCGAATTTCGAACCCATTCAGGATTTTATGGTTGTTCTTGTTACCTGCAGGAATAAAGAAGAACCAATCAAAAATGAAGGAGCTAGAGTGGTCACAAGATTTTCCCCATTATAACCCTATGGGAGCTATCTGTTGCCATGGAAACCAGAGTTCTGATCCGATCTAAACCAAAACCTAGTCAATCCCCCACCCCCATGATGCTCCTGATGAAATTTGATTATGATTGGCCAGCTGGTCTCAGAGATATTCATGTTTGAAAGCGTGGACGGACGGATGCACAGACGCCGGCTCGAGTCCCATGCTATAAGCTGACACTGAGCCTTCGGCTCTGGTTAGCTAAAAATATTCGTGTTTGAGAGTCAACGTCGTTTAAAACGGTGAACTTTCATAAACAAAGGGCCACAACTCTTGAAAGCCTGGTGCGATATGGACCATTATCAAGCTTGAAGAAGACATCATGGTACTAAACAATGTGACCAAGTTTCATAAAATTCTGATTAAAAATATTCAAGAGTGTGGACGTCGTTTTAAACGGTGAATTTTCATAAACAAAGGGCCATAACTCTTGAAAGACTGGTGGGATATGGACCATTATCGAACTTGAAGAAGACATTATGGTACTTAACAATGTGACCAAGTTTCATAAAATTCTGATTAAAAATATTCAAGTTAGAGAGCGGACGTCGTCGGGACAGACGTTCGTAGTTGCGTACATAAAGTACGTACGCACGTATGGATGGACAGGTGTAACACATTATCATGTCAGGGGCATAAAATAGTTATAACATTCCTTTAAAAAGATCTCCCGAGGAGCATTTTAGCCAAGTCATTCCCATTTGAACTATACTTAGGCCAAATAAGTGTATTTCGGGTAACGGGCCTGAAAATTTAAGGTAGGGTAGGCACATATTTTTTTTCTGGAAAAAATATAATTTTAAGCACTTTGAAAGGCATTTCACCTTTGTCTTTCAAAGTGCATAAAATAATACTTTTCCAGAAAACCTGAAAAAAATTCTAGGTTTCACCAGTAAATTTAGGTAGGGTCACCTCAAACACAGGTATTTTTTTTATTTGGCCTTAGTCTAGTGATATACAGGTTGATGGCAGATGGGGGCCAGGGAGGCTCAAGCTGACATGGAAGAATGACTGCCGTGAGTGGAAGTTCACGACAGTGGACCCTCAAGAAAGGAGCAATTTGAGTTCAGGTGTGAGATCCGCTTTGCATGCAGCTAGCCAGTTACCTGGAAGGGGGCCCACTGATGTGGATGATGCCCCTGCACCTGCAGGTTAATTAAAAATCTGATTATGATGATGATGAACTTCAAGATTTCAAGATTTTTTTCCTTTCTGTTCCATAGAAACCAGTTACCCACAGAATTCAATGGGACTAAACAATTACAGAACAGAATCAGACAAATGTTTGAAATTTTAGAACATTTATCAGTACAGAAAAACCTGTGTAATATGGCCACTCAAAAATAGACAAAACAAAGGTCTTAATGACAACTGGTAGTTAAATGAAGGTCAAAAGTATTGGAGCATTCTGCAATACTTTTGATCTGCATTAAATGATAATCGGTCTTGAAAAAAGTTTTTTGGTCTTTTTGAGAGTAGCCATAATACACAGGTTTTACTGTAGGTTTAAAAAAGTGAGCACAAACTCAGCTTGCTCAAAGTGTTCTGGTGGGGTTAGAGCTGATGTGGAAATAGTCAAGATAGGCAAAATGATTACAAATCAGCCTTTGTAATCCTGATCATACTCACTATTTTTCTACATTCCTAAATGGAGAACACTGTAGATTCTCAAATGAAATAATCCATTGGCATCTATCACTTAACACCTTTAATTCTAGCACACCTCACCTATATAGTCAATGCTCAAAATACACGATATATCAAACAATTCACAATTTTGAAAGTGCGAGGAAAGCAGGTGCTAGCTGACATCATTTGTTACTGCTGAAATGACATCAGTCATGACGTTAGACGGTGTAACATCGTTCTTACGCTTGAAAGACATTACAAACACAGTGCAACTATTTGCGGTAATGGCAGAAAGTTGGAAGAAGCTGAAGACTTCAAATGTGTTTTCGTCTTTTAAAGCTGCATACTCTGCAACTTTCATTAAAACAGATTAACAAAATTCTAGGACAAATCGAAGGATATTTATTTTTCTGGCCATTTTGCAGCGAAAAAAAAATTATGTGAAAACCCCAGACATCCGTATAGGCTATGGAAAAATGCTGAAGTCTGCTCATTGCAAAATTCAGCGGTGCCTATCAATCTTCGTATTTTTCCGGAGAAGAGATCAGCTGATAAATCTATTTCCAAATAAGATGCTTACATGAGGACGTAAAACTTTGTTAACTTTCGCAATTTCATTAGTCCGGCACACAGACGCAGAAGTTTGTGAGGAAACCACAACGACCTTACTGATTTATTGTCACTCTCTAAAGAAAAAGGCAAATTACACAGACTATCTGACTCAGAACTGAAACAAGCTCGCCAGTAAAAATCATTCGGTTACGACAGTTACGTCACTGGTCATGGCAATAGGCAAAGAGGTACTCAACGGGGAGAATTTTACAGCCTCAATAGACTATCATTCTCGACCCTTTGTGTGTGTTGATGCATAGCGTACAAGTCAACATTTTTCAGTCATATCACATTTTCCTATCTACATGGGTTGAACCAGTAGGGCTCTTAATATTAAAATGGATAGCGATATGCCTATAGGCTCCCGGGACCCGTACCCTTCCAGACACGGGAGCGCAGTTGCTCAGTGGTAAAGTGCTGCTTGACTTCACTTAAGACTGAAGGGCCTAGGGTTCGAGCCTCATCAGTGTCATTGTATTGTGTCCTTGAGCAAGACACATTTATCCTAGCTTAGTACTTGTTCAACACAGGAAGAACCGTCCCGACGTAACTGAAATATCGTTGATTGGGACGTAAAGAATAAAAAACAAACAAATGCAGACACTGCCGAGACTCGGGGCAAGGACGGATCCTGATGGAGCAGGGAGTCCAGGCCCTGGTGGAAAATCACATGTAGGAATTGGCCCAATGATATCTGGCCCCTGAAAAATGGATCTCCCATGGAGAAATTTTGAGTACCTAGACCCCCCACCCCTGTTAAAATGCTGAGCGCTAAAATGATGTTGCCCTCTCCCACCCCCTTTGCTGAAAATGAATAACATGTAATAGTTTATTTTGCCATAAGGCTTCTTGAGACAAGATGCTTTTTTTTCTTTTTTTCCATACCTGTACCGAAGGCTCAGACAAGTCGGTGCGCGCCAAGTCTCGAACTATAAATAAGTTAATAGCAAGGACGTCTATTATACGGTCTAGGTTCCTATCCCACTAGATTTTGAACGTTTTCGCTGAAGAATCACGTTACGACAACGTATAATCCAATGTTCTGTTTCCTCAAAAAATCATTGGAAGAGTTATTTTGCGAGACTTATCACGCGTGTTTATGCAAGCAACAAAGACTCAGACTAATCTGTGCGTCTTTGCTGGTCACACACATAGAAAATTTTAGATGTGACAACAATAGTTCAGTCATGTCGGGATAGTTCCAAGACGGACCCAGAGAGAGGGTGAGGAAGAGCCCATTCTCTAAAAATCTGCAGCAGAGAGCGCCCCACCCTACCGCCATCAAGGCTTAGACCAAAGCCTTCTATCTATCTATCTATCTATCTATCTATCTATCTATCTATCTATCTATCTATCTATCTATCTATCTATCTATCTATCTATCTATCTATCTATCTATCTATCTATCTATCTATCTATCTATCTATCTTCGTGCGCTTAATTTAAATGTCCCGGAGATGCGATTACTATTTTCTTTGCGATGCGCCGATCCAGGAATCTTTGTCAGAGGGGGAGAGGGGGGAGGCCCGACTGCCGAAAAACAACCGCAACAACATTATTTTTAACCCTCAACTGATTTTAAAGTTTTACAGGGGGGGGTCCAGCATTTTTCAGGGGGGGGGGGAGGGTCCAACTTTTTCCAGGAGGGGGGGGGGGGGTCCAGATGCTTATTTCCATAAAAACGCATATAACTTGTGATTTTCCAGAGGGGTCCGGGCCCCCTGCACCCCCTCTGGATCCGCGCATGTTTGAGCAGTCATTGCCACTAGAAGTCAGCACAAGTATCCCCGAGTCCCTGTCATTGCCACTAGATGTCCGTAAAAGTATCCAGAGTCCCAGGCATTGTAATTTGACGTTAGTTAAAGTATCCAGAGTCCCAGTCATTGCCACTAGAGTTCAGTATGAGTATCAAGAGACCTTGTCATTGCCAATAGATGTCAGTAAGAGTATCAAGAGTCCCTATAGTTGTCACTAGATGTCAGTACTATTATCCAGAGTCCCCTTCATTACCACTAGGGGTCAGTACTAGTATCTGTATTACTAGTCACTGCTACAAGAGGTCAGTACTAGTATGATGAGTATCTGTCCTTACTACTACAAGGCAGTACTAGCAGCCAAAACGAGTTAAGTTCACCAATTGCAGCCAATTTGTGTCCCTAAATTGTTTGGCTTAGATTTCCACTTTTATGTTATTTTGTTACTTATTGGTATATGTCAAATAGATAATGTTGTCTAAAAAGTGCTCATCCAAAAAGTTCGATTCATTCAGCCTCACAAAGAGCACCACTGAATTTGAATGTGAGCTACGTTACTGTGATGAAGTATACTTGTACACATCAAATTTAAGAGCTTTTATAGTATGCACTTCTACTTGGATCTCTTGTTGATCAAAAAAAGCCTATAATGTAGAATTTTTATCATGTTTTTTTTTCTTCTCAGCATGGTCTAAGCAGGTTTGTTATGAATTGACAGTGGATTAAAACAGTAATTCTAAGAGTACAATGATTGTTTTAATTGTATCCATCAAATTTGAAGAGTTGACCAGAAAAATTATTGGTTTTGAAACCGTAGATGAAGAATATTAAAAATTACATTCTTCTTATGTATTTGAAATAAAAAATTGTATTCTTGTATAAAGAACATTGTGCAATAGGTATGTAACATAAATCACATACCTCACACTCTGGTCTTATTTCCTGCGTAGAAACATATATTGTTCTGCAAAATATCAGGTTCTAGTGTTTTGCTTAACACCTTTTACATCAACTTTGCACATTGGAAGTCAGCTGTTGCATCTGGTTTCATTAATGTTGATGGAATAACACTTCAAAATATGATTATAGAAAAATAATTTTAAACATTACATATATTTGAAAACTTGTTGTGGTTCACTACAAACTAAGACAATGCAGATAAAAAAATCTAACTTCAATAAATGCCTTTTTATGTACATTTATTACAAAAAAGCGAAGTTTGCAACATTCACAAAGATACACCCTTCTCAGAAAAATGGCAAAAACATTCATGGTAACGTAATTCACATAGCCAATTTGCTCACTTCAATTGAAGATAAGAAGTTATAAATTCAAGTTAACTATTTTATCTATCATATAAACCATAGAAGTTATCAACATATTAAGTCATGAGTACATTTGAGGTCACTGTGATCAACTGGAATGGACCAGGCTGCAAAAGCTGGAGTGCTAATTTCAAAGTATACACATAAACTCACCAATAAACCTCCAGTGGTAGCAGCAACGAGATAAAAATTGAATGAAAAAGAGAAACTTACAATTGAACAACAAGTCAGAAACTAATAATCACCGTCGGTTTGTTGTATTTGGCCCTTTGATTGGACAAATCTGTGATTTTGTAGAATGTGAATTACGGTACGTAATTGTGAGTTACGTTACCTTTGTTTAATCCAGCTCATTTCAAAAACCATACGAGCAGTCTCTTAGAGATTTAAACTATTCAATTTTGTTTTTCAAACAGATTACTTTGCATATGTTGTGTTGATACAATGAGTAGCTTTGTAAGTTACATGAATAGGGGAGTCGATGTACCCAGAGCATATAGGTAAATCCTTGTTAAAATAAAATGACAATTGTAACATGGTTTAAATCAATCTTTATTAACTAGGACAGATTTGCTTTGATTAAAAACAAACATTTTTCAGTTAGTGTATGCATTTAGAGAGGTATTTGGAGTTTAGTAAAATTGTTGTAACGTTATTCACAGTAACGTTATATACAAATTTATTTTTCCACTTGTTTTTTTCTATGCAAAAAACTTCTTGTAAAGTTCTTGTAAAGTTCTTGTATGGTTTGTTATTTAGGTTATAGTTCTTACATTGGCTGCAATTGCAATATTTGAACCCCTTCTTATACAAATAATACACATAGGGTAACGCAATTCCCAAAACTGCAGATTTTAGACAGTCTCAGATATCTTTCATCTGCGAAAAATAAACAAATCTTTCCCCATTTTTTTTTCTTTTGTCCATGCATATACTAATTCTCTTGACAAGTTGACATAGGCCAGTACTAGTATCCACTGCCCTAGTCTCTGATACTAGATATCTACTCTACTCTATATACTATTATATTTATGATGACGCATTGGTGGTTAACATTCGTAAGCGCCATATTTGTTGACATGTGACCAAGTAAATGAACATGATTCGTACTAATTTATATTTTCTTTTCATATGCTTCCCTTTACGGAGGGTACGTTTATCTCATAAACATCGATCACTTTTTTTATTCAATGCGGATGAAAGACTGTGCTCACGAGGCACGAACACACGGAGTTGTCTCAACTGGAATTAAATATTTGCGTTCTACATTTAAAATAAAATGGCCATGTGTGTTAGATAAGGAGCAGGACTAACCAAATCTTGCAACCCCCCCCCCCCCCCCCCCACACACACACACACATGCGCAAACGCAGGCACACAAATGGCTTCTGTCCTATTGATATGACTGTTTTTGTGGTGGTAGCTGTTTATGTTGCAAAATTATTAGGTTTGAAATTATTTACATTTTGATTTAGCACTAGGCCTACTTAGACCAGGCATCATAAAAGATAAAGCCATGCTGGGGAAATAACAAGAATGTCAAAAAAGGGGTTCTGACAGTTAACTTTTCAGATTACGCCCCATTGCTGGATGATCAAAGCTTGATTTTTAATTGATAACTGAAGCATGCATAACTCAATATTACGCCTGTCTCGAGGTGTCATATGCTGGCGGTCGTTATAAAACTGACACCTGTGTTAACAACAGTAATTCCATTTTACTTTGCAAAAGGAAATGCACATTTGTTGGCCTAACTTTAGTGTCTCTGTTAGGGGATTGACAAATGGATAGACAGATGGATGGGGGGTGTGGATAGATAGATAGATAGATAGATAGATAGATAGATAGATGGATGGATGGATGGATGGATGGATGGATGGATGGATGGATGGATGGATGGATGGATGGATGGATGGATGGATGGATGGATGGATGGATGGATGGATGGATGGATGGATGGATGGATGGATGGATGGATGGATGGATGGATGGATGGATGGATGGATGGATGGATAGATAGATAGATAGATAGATAGATAGATAGATAGATAGATAGATAGATAGATAGATAGATAGATAGATAGATAGATAGATAGATAGATAGATAGATAGATAGATAGATAGATAGATAGATAGATAGATAGTAAAGCGACACTGGAGCGACACTATTTTCAAAAGCTACTACTTGTTACAAATGAAATACTTATTTAATAAATGAAACATGAAAACAAATTGGCCTAAATTTGATCCCATTTTACAAGACATTTTGAATGTTATGACTTATATTGTTTTTCTGACCAAGCAAGAAGCCATATAGCAACAAAAAGGCTGACGCTTTTTTTCGTAAAGGAAAAGTTAAAATCCCCCTTCGGAGCCCCGTCCAATAATAGCACATAAACAGCTTGCTAGAAGTATTTCTTTGCAAGTGTTTCAATACTAAACAAGCGCTTTTGGTGAACGACAACGTTTAAAAACACAATAATGACAGTCTCACCGGCTGTAGAATAGTAGATAAGCATGTCCGGACTAAATATGACTTTTTGTAATAAGCCTACCTGTCAAGTAAAATCGTCCCCACCTCTGCACGTGTTTTCAGTCCGAAACGGGTTTTCAGGTCAGTCCAGCGACCAAATTCTTCACCGATATTTATTCTACTTCTATTACATTTAGCGTCGTTCTCTGATTTCTCTCTTTTTGTGGCAGAAGATGTGAGGCGGTTAGGTCTTCCAACTCTTGCCCTTTTGACATGTTCAATTTCCGCCATTTTTGTTTTTGCTGCGCTTCACTCAATCGCACCGGCGCATGGGTCATAAGAGGTCACGTAAGAGTTCATATGAATAGCCACTACTGTCCGTAAATACCGTAAAACTTGCCCGAGAATTATTGGAGGGACGCAAATAATTAACAAAGTATAGAAATCGCTCTGAAAGCGGGTTTTGGGCCCACTCTTGGGCCGTTTCTTTCTTGTAATCGTTAGAAAACATGTTAAGCTAAAGAGTAGAGTAATAAAATATTGTGGTAAAAAATTAACAGCGAGATGCCGAAAATGCACCTTTAATGTGTGTTACATTCAAAATTGATCAGCTTTAGTGTGCTGCACGCTTGTGATTTGATCTTTACAACTGACCTCCAAATAGTGAATTAATACTCAACAATTCACTGCTAGAGCTGATCTATTTCTTAAACAATCTCACTTTTCCTGACCATTTCCAAGGGCTATTACTTATCATTCCTGAAATTTTGGAAAAATACATATATGTTGAGGGTGTTAAACAGTATAGATATTGAGGGTATTTATTATCTTACCTGGCTGAAACACTCTCGATGGCTTCAAATGTCTTTGCTAGAGCTAGATATGGCACTCTGAAATATACAACACATTTACAGCAAAACCTGTCTTAAACGGCCACTCAAAAAAGACCAAAAATATTTTGATTTTCAAGACCGATTATTGCTTAATGCAGGTCAAAAGTAGTGCAGAATGCTCCAAAGGGAGCATTCTGCAATACTTTCGACCTTCATTAAGTAACCATTTATCATTAAGAGCTTTGTTTTGTCTATTTTTCAGTGGCCGCTTACGACAGGTTTTATTGTACTTGGAACAGATAAAATTCAAGGGAGAGCACTTCTGGTTTTGCTGATGTATTGGAATGGAATTTTGGATACTGGTGAAAAGTATTGTTTTAATGGAGATAATTTTTTTGTTTTGGTTTGTTTGCGGCCTCCTCACATCACTTTCAACATCTTTTCAGTCATATCGCCATTATCCAACACACTGTTCCTGTGCAGGCTTCTCCTAAGCCGTTTACCAGTACTAAGAGTAAAACTGCCCAACTTGAATTAGTGGTAGAGAGAGAATTAGATCATTTTTATTGACATTTTGCTTGTTTGATTTGATTCTTTATGTCCCAGTCAACATCTTTCAGTGACGCCGGGACAGGTCTTCCTGGGTTGAACCAGTACTAAGCTAGTCTTGCCCAAGGACACAATGCAGTGATGCCGGTGAGTCTCAAACCAGCGGCCCTTTGGTCTCGAGTCAAGCACTCTACCACTGAGCTACTGCACTCCCTATATTGACAAATTATTCTGGGGAACTGAAAAGCTCAAAGACAGTTTTCTCCGCTGTGTACCAATTAAGGTATCTCAACATGTAAAGGGCCAATATATTCTGTAACAAGCGACAAAATAGTTTCAGATATCTTTCTTAATTTTCAGGAAATTAAGGCCTGACATGTGAATCTTCTGCAAATGGACAACTCACATGAATTGTCAAGTCTTATTGGTTGCCTAGAGCAGTGACCAAATTTGAAAATGACAAAACTTCTACTGCAAACTTCCGCTGGTGTTTTAAGGGTTACCAGAGTCTTTGAAGCAAAACAAGAATGTGACACTGCTAATGTGCTGAGTTAATTAACACTGTCACTAGACCCCTTGTGTTTGGAGCTAGTAATTAACTCATTTTTGTTTCCGCTCCATGTTGACAGCATCAAACAGTTAAAGTATCTCCCATAATAATATTGGCTATTTTATCCAAAATCAAACTTGACCAGTATTTTTAAGAAATGAATTCAATTTTTGGAATGTTCATGGAACCATGAATACTTAGGGTCTCTTGCAAAGTAAGGGCTTCACATTAAATTTGCAAGAGACGCTAAGTATTCATGATTCCATGAACATTCCAAAATTTGAATTTATTGCTTATATTTACATTTTATCATTAATATCTAAAATATAAAAATTATTTTTAATTTAGAAATTAAAACAGTTTTGTATTTAAAATAAAATCCTATTAACGGTTTAGTCAGAGTGTAAAATGGAAAAGCAGAACAGCCAGCTTGAACACGGACAGCCAATGGAGCATAAAAGAGGCTTGTTTTGCATGTGCGACATGGGTGTGGCTCGCTGTCATTAACAAAAGTATCACTTTTGGCGAATGAGTTTGATGTTCGAAGCGTATTGCACGGGCAAGTGAGTTTGGCAGCTGTCAATCAAATGAGTGTAGTTCATGAGGCTATGAACAATTGCAAAAATCTAAAGATTCATTAAAGGATTGCTTCGAAACTGTAAATATTATGATCTTAAACCTGAATAGAATCATGAATTGCAATCAATACTGCAAGAGATATCGCATGGAAACCATAATATGTAAGGATATATGTATGGACAGTGGGAGTTTAATAAATATACCCAAATCCTGAATCCAATGAGTTCAAAAAATGTTTTGACGTAAAATATGTTTTGACTTAAAAACAGGTACTTTGTCATTTTGAGCTATCAAGGTTTGAGTAAAAGAGGACCATAATTGATCTGTTTAGAAATGACTGTTGCCTTACTTTTCTTTGTGTTTCCAGCATGCATCATTCACCGGATGATAATGAGATTTGGTGGGATGGTACCCTTCTGTTTTCTCCTCCTTCTTGTTCATACCAGCAAAAGGATTAATCACACTGAAAAAGAAAATATATTTAACTCATTATTGAGCCACGACATGTGATTTCCAACAATGTGGCATTTGACATGTGTACACTCAAACGACCCTGTGCAGCCTCCTTTTAAGCTCAGAAACTCCAAATGATGTTCATCAGTAGCTTAACAGTCATAGAATATTCAAGCGACGAGCAAAGGCTCTGATCAGACTGCGCGTATGCGCCTTTGCTGGTCGCACATACCACATTGTTGGAAATCTCATGTTGTGGCTCATATGTATTGCTATGATCTTGTGAAAGTATTGAAAGCCGAATAATTACTATGTTCTCAACCATGTTGTCTTCACAAGCCAAAGGTACTAAGTCCACTTCGTTTCATACGTTTGTCACAGTTGCGAAGATGCCATTTTTTTCTGATTTGTGAACTTATTTTGTAACTCAACACCATCAAAGTGTATAGTGGTACCAGGCAGCTCGTCCTGCACTGTAACTCTTTCCTTGCTCGTCTACTGATAACCTTTGCAAACAGTTTGGATCCAGATCAGGACCGACACAATGTCGGTCCTGATCTGGATCCAAACCATTTCACACTTTGATATCATTCCTGAAGAATTTTTTGAAAAAGTTTATTTTGAAAAATGTCAGCAGACGACAACAAAAGCATGAAAAATTACCCAGCATGCAAAGTTTCTTCTGATGTTTTGCAATACAGTTAAGATTTCAATCAAAGCTTGTTTTCAAATGTTTTAAATTTCCCCTTTTATTAAACTTATTTGTTTAAAAACTCAATTCATGATAGTTCATAAGAGGTGTATGTGTGTGGGGGGAGGGAGGGGAGGCATAAATTTTCTTTTGCTTGTTTTGTGAGAATCATCTGCAGGCAAAGAAAAATGCCACATTACCTTTCAGGAGATCTTTTATCTAGGATTAACTCCTTACATGCTGGGTGATTTTACATGCTTTTCAAATTTGTTGTCATCTGAGCATCAAGAGCACTGCAGTGTCAAACTGTTAAAGGATCCAAATCAAGACCTGATCAGGTTCTAATCTGGGTCCAAAGAGTTAATTTGCAAAGGTAATCAGCAGAGGACAAGTCCCCGCTAGCAAGGAAAGAGTTCAGCTAAAATTGTATACATTATATTCTTAGTCTAATTATTGATATCCAAAAATAGTACTTGATGGTAAAATTAATTTTTAATCAAAATATACAGCCAGGCAGATTTACCTGGGCCTGAATAATGTCATCCTCAAAGGATTCCTTTTATAATATTACTTCAGAGAGTGAAATTTTCATTTCTCATCTATTTTAGACCAAATGACATTTAGAAAAACAAATTGCCAGCTGAGACAAAATGTATCTATTTTCCTACTCGGAAATTTTTCATGCTTTTTTGTCGTCTGCTGATTTTTTTTCAAAACCATCTTTTTCGAAAAATTCTTTCAGGAATACCAACAGTTTCGATCTGGATCAGGCAGGACATTTTGTCCAAACTGTTTGAAAAGGTTATCAGATGACACTAGCTGACAAAGAGTTAAGCATGGTTGGCCAAATTATTCGAGAAGAAAAAATACTTCATCTGTTCAATCAGTAGGTTAATGCTGATAGAATATTCATGCGACTAGCAAAGGCTCTGATCCGACTGCGAGTATGCGCAGGCTGATCTGAGGCTTTGCTGGTCATACATAACCACATTGTTGGAAATCTCAAGTCGCGGCTCATATATCCAGTTTCGGCAACTTCATGCTTAAATTTTCCATGCTAGCGGGGACTTTAGTTGTCTGCTGATAACCTTTGCAAACGGTTTGGACCCAGATCAAGGCTGACAGATCATCAGTCCTGATCTGGATCCAAACCGTTTGACACTCAGATAGTATTCCTGAAAGAATTTTTTGAAAAAAATAATTTTGAAAAAAAGTCAGCAGACAACAACAAAAGCATGAAAAAATACCCAGCATGCAAAGAGTTAAGGAAGACAAGTAATGTCTAGAATTTAGAGAGAAAGGCTTGATTAAGAAACATCTTTCCAGAAATATGACATGGCTGTCTGGAGGAATTTTAATAGCTTCAAGCTGTCCCCGAAGAACTAAAAATTATACACTTCTTGACATTCTTATTTCTTGTGGTTTGTTAAAATTCCATTATCTTGTCTTACAAGCTCATTTTAGTTTTCAAATTTAACTATGCTTGATTAGAAAGTTATCAAGCAGATAAGATATTTGTCTGTCACTCTTAAATCTTTTAACAGTTCCTAAAATAAATGTCTGCATACACTTTTTCATTTTTCTCCCTTTTTCAGCTCGAAAATATATCAAAAAGCAAATTCAGATAGTTTACGTTTTCCCACCACTTAATGTGTGTCTTTTAATATACGTGATAATATACAAGTTAAAACTGACTAAGTTCACAAAGCAGTAAAAATGAACAAAAAACAATCTGAGAATTATATCCAAAGTACATGAACATATTCTGACCATGACATTAAGCATATGCAAAGTTTTAAAACAATCAGTATAAAACTGTAAGACGAGTTGTGCACACACACATTGTGAGAAGAATTTCAAGATGGCTGTTATGCTGGCAATCTTATATATCAACCAGGCCCGAGGTTATACAACACTTTTCATGATCAACGAAACTGAGCATGAAATTTCAACTGCTCATAAAAATTAAAATACTGACGAATAAAGATTGTTCTTGCTTTATAACTCTCAGATGTTTTATTTATCCTGCTAATAAATGTTAAAATGCCAACAATTGTTGACATTTTAACATTTATGAGCTGGATAAATTTCATGCTCAGTTGAGTTGAGCATGAAAGTTTTAATACCTCGGGCCGGATTATGAATCTCCATGTTGCCCTGATGCTTCCCACCAAGTTTTAACTCCATCTTGGATATCTGAATGGAACAATTTTAGCAACTCTGAATCACCATGTAGTCCAGATGCTTGATTCAATCTGATACATAGTTTGGGGGGAGATTTCGTTTGAAGAACTTCAAAATGACTGCCATGGTGGCCATCTTGGATATATGAATGGAACAATTTTAGCACTCTGAATCACAGTGTCACCCAGATGCTTCAATCGAATAAATGGTTTGCGGGGAGATTTGGCCATCTTTGATATAGGAAGAAAATGATTTTAACAATTCTGATTCTCCATGTTACCTAGATGTCTCACATCAAGTGCCACCTCAAACCACTTCTGGTTTTGGAGGAGATGTCGAAAATGTGAAGTTAGCAATAGTCTGATGGATGCATGGACAGACAACATAACATAGCATAAGCTGACACAGAGCTCACTCCAATAGCAATTATCTAACCCTTTGTATATGGGAAAACGCTAAACGGGTACTTTGGCAAACAGTGAAAACCGTGATGAAATGCAGCATAGGGTCTTCACTGTTTGCTTAGATTAAGGCAACCATCAGGGGCAAAAATATATCATAAATTAGAAAGTTCTACCTGTGACCCCTTAAAGTATAGATGTACGATGACCTCTGAACCTTGACCTTTGGGGTCATTCTATTAAGTTGAATATGGTACATCTTTTCGTTTATTTATAATTTTATAGTATGCATTTTTTTTTGTTTCGTTTTGTTTTCAAAAAGCTGCAAGCTATTGATCAGACATCTATTCAATATAATCCATAAAACCAAATAGATTTTCCCACAAGTTGATAAAATTCAATTTTGCTAACTGACCATAATGGGTAATGAAATAGTTACAACACAGAAAATAGTACCTAATATTTTTCTCCCCATTCACAGCATTTGTCATCTGCCCTCTCATCTGCTTATGTGCATGTTCTTTGATAGCCTACATTGCAAACAATATGGACCCAGATTAGACTAGACACAGACTAATGTTCAGCCCATGTATTCTGCTTTGCCTCCTCGCTCATTGACATTTCCCCAGCATGATTCTTCACTGGCTTGTCACCTACAATATCATCATTCTTTTCTCAGCTGGCTGGCGAGGCGGAAGATATCAGACGACTTGTGGTTAATGCCATCATAGACCATCTTGTCTGCTTCGTGGCGTGCATGGTGCACCACATGTCTGGAGATGCGCTTGGCAGTGTTATATAATGCTCGTGAGCATTTGCCAGCCATCCATGCTTAATGAAAGCTTGGTGCTTGGCTATGATGGCATCATCTACTTCCTTATTCCACCACCAAGTTTCACGTAGCCATCGGTAGGGTTGTTCTTAAGAATTTTATTTCTCTCTGAACCCTATCAAAAAAGAACACCCGAACCTGTCCCATGACATCTTTGATACGAACAAACGAAAACTTTTCAGAACTATGCATTCTGATCTGAATCTACATCCACTTCAAACTATCAGGATTAGAGTTGTTGTTCTGTTTGATTTGAAAATGTTGTCTGCTTACTATGTCTGCTACATAATTCAAATGCACCCACTAAACATTGACCGTGGAGGCAACTAAACACTATGAACCCGGGCTCTTTTCATCATAACTGGCTCAATAATAAAGCTCTAATACCATTAATTTATGTACAGAAATGTTCAACAGGACTTTTTAGGGGTTTAACTTGATAATAACAATGTCATGGTTAAGTTCGAAGATTTGAATGGTAGCTTGGTTTCTAAATTACGGATTATTCGCTTCTTGAGCGGTGGGTTATTTTCAACCCTAAACACCTTCCTTATCAGTCCCAGGTTAAGACTTGTTAACTGCTTTAAGTAGATCAATCAATTCCTAAATACAGTTCTTGAGGAGACCACAGATTTACTTTTACCCTTAAAGCGCCAATCACAACTGCAGCAGACGGCAAATTTTGAGACATCTTTCCCAATTTTCGACAAAATAAGGTATGATATTACATGAGAATCGTCTGCCAGCAGACGATTCTCATGAAATATCATGCCTTATTTGTTATTTTTGAAAAAGCAGCAAAATTTTTAATTGTTGTCTGCTGCAAATTATAGGTGGCGCTTTAAGGCTTAATAATAAGGTAAATGAGATGACATGTTGGGAGGAGATAAATATATATTCATCTCAAATTCACTTTAAATTGAGCAGGTTCAAGGGTGAAAATGCCTTAAAAAATTCAAATCTTAACCCCTTCAATATGCCTGTTAATACCAGACAGCAGTCTGAAGGACAGCCAGACCCCCCACTGCAGATGATCCCATTACCTTGAAGTGTGACCTTGACTTTGAGTTTGCATAGCTGAGTCATGGGTTCTGCACACCTACTCACTGAGAGGAACATTTGAGTGATGTTTTAAGAAAATCTGTCAAATGGTTAAGGAGATATGGAGTGGACATGAAATTCAAGGGTAAATCCCATGACCTTGAGTCTGCATAGCTGAGTCATTGGTTGGTTTTGCGCACTGTCTCACTGAGATACCATTTGGGTAAAGTTTAATGAAAATCATTAAAATGGTTCAGGAGATATAGAGCGGACACAAATTGAAGAGTAAATCATGTGACCTTAAAGTAAGACCTTGACCTTGAGTCAACATAGCTGAGTCATAGGTTCTCCACATCCTCTCACTGAGAGGAACATTTGGCCAAAAGGGTTCAGGAGATATGGAGTGGACATGAAATTCAAGGGTAAACCCCTTGACCTTGACCTGTGACCTGACACTTGGTAGCTGGGTCATGTGCTCTGCACAGCATCTCAATGAAAATCGTTTAAAGGGTTCAGGAGAGCAGACACAAAAGTGTTACGTACGGAATGACAGACTGAAAGGCGATGGGCATTTCTATAACCCCCCATCTGCATCAGGGCAGGGGATAAATGAATAATTTTATTGACAAAAATTCTGCAGGTGTCCACCTGCTCAGTGTCAAAGTCACTGGGGCATGAAATATAGGTCAAGGTCACAGTGCATGCTTAAAGAGAATGCTGAGGACTGTTTGACACTCACTGCTATCACTGCTGCAGAGAAACACACTTTAATGTAAACTGTTGACAGATGGATGTGAACATTGTGGACAGATGGATGTGAACTCCTATGTCACATCTGGCTAGAAGCAGGTGTCACAAACCTCTGGGTTTGTATGGCTGTGTATGTAACTCACATACAAATGAGTGGATTCTGATCAAATTTCCATGTTTTCGATCCACTATAGTAATAACCTTTTCCATCAAGAATGCATCAAATATTTTGATATTTGGTTCCAGAGGAGAGATTGGCGCTGTCAAATTGCTGCATCATCGTCAGCTCCACTAATAAAGCTTAACCCTTTACTCCATAGGCTATTTTTAGATCCTGACATCATTTTCTATTTTTAGACAACATTGAAAGAATTCAAGAAAAATTTAAGTCTTTAATACTTTTGAAAATATAGTTTAAAATGGAGCATTTGCTCCAAAAGAGCAAATGCTCCATTTTCCATTATATTTTCAAATACATGATATTTCAAAGGCATCAAAAGGCGTAATTATGGAGTAAAGGGCTATTCAAAATATACTGTCAATGTAGGTTTTTTGCTTGAGTAACGGAAGAATTTTAACATCTGGGTTAATAGTAACATCCATTATTGCAGCAGCATTTTACATAGACACTTAAAACTGTCTTTCTGAACTGTAATTGAAGCATTTGTGTGCTGTCATCAACTGACAGCGGCCAATATTACAGACTCCCTAATTGAGCTGATTTACCATATAAAATCAGTTCTTTCATGCTAGCTGTCTAGTTCAAAAGCCTTACAAGAAATACAGTAAATAACCAAAATATTGGAACACCCAGTAATCATTTAAAAGCCGGTCACCATCCGCCCAACGCCATTTGAATGAGCTGATGGTGGTCCGACACTGTATGCTGGCTCAGCTGGACAAATATTCAATAATTCACATGATCATGACCTCAGACAATCTGCTGTGCAGACACTCATCAGAAGAGAAGTCTAATCTGGGTAGGCACTTTTTGCCAAAGACTTTTCGTCACAAAAATTGATCTAGGTAGAAGCCTTTTTGTCATAAACTTGATCAGGATATAGTAGGCAGGGTTTTAGCCTAGGACATTTTTGCATGGGCCTATTAGGTACACACACCTAAGTTTATGAATGAGATTGCAAATTGCTAATAGTCCACAATCAAGGTTTGCCAAGGTGCTTTAGGTAAAATACTCCCAATTGTGGTGTACTTCTCAGACCATTTCAAAGCCGAAGGTACCAGTAGCTTTACATCATCATCATCATCATCATCATCATCATCATCATCATCATCATCATCATCATCAATCGCATCATCATAATCCAAGTCATCATCATCATCATCATCATCATCATCATCATCATCATCATCATCATCATCATCATCATCATCATCATCATCATCATCATCATCATCATCATCATTATCATCATCTGTATCATCATCATCATCATCATCATCATCATCATCATCATCATTCAAAACATCATCAATCACATCATTATCATCCAAGTCATCATTGGCGTTCCCAGTCATCCAAATCATCAACATCCTCTAAGCTGTTTTGAAAACTCTATAATGTTTGAAATTTTAGAACAAGTATGGTTAATGCAAAAAAAGCTTCGCAATACATTAATTCCAGCGTATGGTTGTAAAAGGCAAATTGACAAATAATGCAAAAGAACTATTTCAGTCTAATGATACTACCTTACATTTACTTTAGTTTTGTCTCAAATATGGGTCTGTAAAGCCTCCGTAACACTGAAAGCCACAATTATTCAATCTAATAACTTGAGAAAATTCTGTGCGTCAAGGACCTGGGTCAAAGAAATTTTTGGTTTGGTTTGATCAGTCCTCATACAGACAAAGCTTTTCAAAGCCTGAAATGCCTGCTTTTACAGCCTAAAATAGCCCTTTTTAAGCAGCATAAACACTGAAAAATTAAGTAAAATTCAAAATGTGAATGCCTGAAATATTGCAGAAGCCTGAAAAGTAGGAGGCCTGTTTGATGCTTAATGCCCCAGTCATCACTATGGTCATGTCGGGACGGTCAGTTCACCTAACCACACTTTTATCCTGGGCAAGCTTGAGGTTAACAAGAACTTTGTGCACATACTTTCGCTTGTAACTGACAACAAACCTTCTTGAATCAGCCGAAGGGAGAAGAATGGCTGTAGAAATTATTTCATGATCAATCTCCACGAAAGTATGGGCACGGGCCCGGATCAAACTCGCAACCCCTGGATCTACAGTCAGACACGTGTCTGCAGTCAGGCAAGTTACCAACTGCGCTACGCTGCCCAGCCTTTTCTCAGTCAAAATGAGGTCAAGGTCCTCAAGCTCAAGCTTTGCCAGTAGCTCTCTGGACCTTACTCTGGCTTGATACTGCAGATCTGTCTGATCATGGCCCTGTTGTTGCAATGCAAGTGCTGATGGTTTAGTTTGGCCAATGGCCAAGTTTTACTGGCATGTAGCATGGTGCTCCACATCTCAAGAGCTGTACACATGGCCACAAGCCTTGTAAGAGGCGTGGCAGGGTGTGAACTGGTAGTAGATCACTGAAATTCTTCCAAGCAATTTTCACAAGAGTAATGACCGCCAGTCCACAGCCTCCACAAGTGGAAAGCATGTCACCCAGATAGCAGAAGGAAGCTTATTAGGTCCAACCTGAATTTCACTCTGCAGTCTGCCGTCAATAGGACAGGCAGTTCCCCTGTGCTGTGGACACCTATAGTCAGGATTTGGTGTCAGTCGTTGTAATCCGCTGAATTTCTCATGCACCCAGTGTTTACAGCCATTGCAGTAGATGCTGTTGTTGCCTACTGTCCGACAGACAACTCATGGGAACTCACCTGAACTCTGCAGGCAAAGTTTTTTTCATACTCAACTCAGCTGAGTAAAAAAAATTATCCTGCTCATAAATGTTAAAATGCCAACAATCCTTGGCATTTTAGCATTTATTAGCATGATAAATACAACATCTGAAAGAAATAAAAGCAAGCAACTTCTTTATTTGTTGGTATTTCAGTTTTTATGAGCAGTTGAAAATTCGTGCTCAGTTGAGTTCAGCATGAAAAAAGTTTTATAACCTCGGGGCCTGGCCTGTACTACATATCATGATCTTTGTGATTCCTGCATTTACCCTCAACCCCTTCTCCTCCAATGGATCCTTTCCATATAAAGACCTTCCTCATACATTCCTCCATCAAGTTACCTATGATCATCTCATCTGCATTATGACGTCCTCCTAAGGAGAGCCGAAGTCACATGACAAAGCCTCAAAGCAGGTTGATGAAGAGCAGGGGACTGAGTAGGGTCCAGCCCTGAAGGATACTTACCTTCACCTCAAACTCTTGGCTGTTACCCTCGCCCACACGGACCCGGTTTCCCACATTGGCATACATTCCCTGGACTTACAGCACAATCCATTCCTCAACACATAGCTTTCTCAGCGCTCACCAGATAACCTTCCGAGGAACACAGTGAAATGCTTTCTCAAGGTCCACGAAGGCCATATAAAGCTGCTTGCAATTCAAATACAAGTTATTCATCTGCAACTGCCAGATCACTAAATAAATTCACCTCTTGGGTAAAGGCTGATTTTTTAAAGTACAGGATGGTGACATTGAAAATCAAATCAAAGACATCAAAAGCTACTAATTTCTTTTACATGTACCAATTTTGTTTGTGAATGTGTTTGGTCAAAATCTACCAATAGATTATGGAGATATAGTGCAGACAATACCATATTTTACAGTCTTCAATATAGAACGCCTGGTGACCTTAACATTAGGTCATGGTCACCTAAATATACTGAACAAAAGTGAAAACGCTACACCTGAATTGTATGCCATCTACAGTCGAACTTCGATGGCTCGAACTCGTCGGGACCGTCGCTGCGAGTTCGACCCATCCATGTGTTCGAGCGATACCTTGCCTGACAATTTTCAAGTTGGTTCATGTGTACTTTATGTCATCACGGACACCACATTTTTTATCGACCAAAGTTGCAAAGCGCACGTGACACCTTTCACTGATGATCAATAGCCCTTTGCACGCTTGGCCGATGAACATGTTGAAAGTAAGTACATTTATCAGCATGCGCATATGCATTTGCTATCGAGTAAGCTTCTTGTGGGTGAATGTTCCTGCTTATGTTTCGTTACAGTTTATGTTCGGTTGTTTATCGTTTCCTTTAGAACAATAAAAGAAAAAAAACAAGTTTGTTTCTTATTTTTTATTCACAATGTGCAAGCCTCAATTAATAACAACGAATAAAAACGTGAAAAAAATGACAAACTCCCAAGGATGTTTACAACAAAGACGCGGATAAGACTGTACCGCGGCGCCCCACAATCTGATGCCTGTCTTTATCCAGCCAGGCATGCTTTACTAATTTTGACATGCGAATTCTTGATTACAAAACATCTCATTGTCTTTAATTATTTTCGGCCGCCCTACTAAGTGGTGACAAGTGAGAACTTACTCAAATCTTTGATCTGCTAAATTGCCGCTAATTGTTGTTTCACAGGTTCCGCTCGTCAGTAAGGTAACCCAAGGGTATAATCATCATTGTCACGGAGCGCTTATGAAAATAACGAACTTAAATCAAGCCTGTGACTGATTCATGTAAAGAAACATTTGGTTCGAGCCATCATAGCGATTGTACATGAAAAAATTGCCCTGCGGACCATGCTTTGAGTTCGAGAATTCGAGCCATCACTGTTCGAGCCTGGGGTGTATTTTAACATTAAATATATAGGGATATTGCCGGGACCGACGAGCGAGTTCGACCGATCCCTGATGTTCGAGACAGGCGAGTTCGAGCGACCAAAGTTCGACTGTACATACAAAATTATGTAAACCAAGAATGCAATAGAAAGTGCATCTTAATGTTCAAATATTGTGTAATGCATAACAATAAAAGTTTTACGGATGTTGTCACGTGGAAACACATGAAAGCCATTTAAATGTGACAGGGGTTAATTTTTTCAGGTTGCCAATTTGAACCGAAATCTAACACTATTTAGGTCTTCAGAAATCTACGAGATCCGACTTCACAAAATGGTAGTCTAGACATGTGACAACCAGAAATGTGAAGGACTTATCTCAAGTGTGTTTTGATCGTTTAGAAAAGCAATCTTAAAAAGCGGATTTCACTCAAATTGCCAAATTAAAAAATTTTCCACTGAAATCTCCATAGGAAAATCAATGTTGTTGCATCTTAGTATGAAAAGCAAAAACGACCCATCCATTAAATGGATATCAAATGTAATAAAAATTCTAAGTGACGTCGGGAGGTACGATTTGTGGGTTAATCAAAGGCATATAAACACTTTATCTTTAGGACTACTCATCCAACAAACATTGCATGATCAATTTCTCCAAATGTGGAGAGCTAATCTGAATATCTCATCCAAAGGTAAAAACTTTAACTATTTTAAGGATGCAGTTTGCCTCGAAAATTACTTCTTAACACTTCCAAAACATTTATACCTTAAAATGGTGCACTTCAGAACTGGAAACCACAAAATGCCGGTGGAAACCGGAAGGTGGCAAAACATTGAACTTGATGATAGGAAATGTACTATATGCGATAAAAACACTCTAGGAGATGAATTTCATTACCTTATGGAATGTCACTTTTTTAAAAGAGATAGGGAGTGGCTGCTCCCTCGAGAATACCACAAAAGGCCCAATATCTTGAAGTACAGAAAATTACTTACCTCTTGCGACGAAAGAAGCCTACACAAACTCGCACTTTTTATGGGCATAATTATAAAACATTTCCAGTCCACTAATTAACATTCAACTTTCTACCCCTCCCATTCTAATATTTCGAACAAAATATAAATATATAACAAATTCACTATGAACAAAATGAACTCTATGCTGGTAAACATTATAGACCCAGATATGATACATGCTGGGACCTGCACCGTTATACCGAAGTACTTTCCCTGATAGAAAAATCTCCAACATTTAATTTGTGTACTGTCTGTGCAATTTGGTGACAAAGCAATTAGCACTATTTGTGCAACACCAGAATAGTTAAGAAGCCTGGCCCGCCATCGTTTTCTGATGTCTGCTATTTACGTCTGCTACGAGTGTCCATGCGCACTCTGATCTGTATGTTTGGTGACAGCACACAACGTGGGTCCTGGTCGGGTTGCTCCTAAGTGAGAAGTCGGATCTGGGTCCACACTGATTGCAACCTGGGTTGCCAGAACGTTTGAGCGGACGAGGAGAGCGGACGACAGAAATCGTGACTAGCGGTCTAAAATTTCAAAGCATTGTCGCTTGGCTAAGGCTCTGAAAATCATATAGTTTATCTGTTTATTGTTTACTATGATTTACTATCTATTATTCATTTTATGAATGAAATGTCATGTGATCGTGTGTAAAATGTACACCGCCAGGTATAAATAGAGCACTGCGTTTGTAGAATACCTGTTGTCTGCTGGACCGTGAATGTTCAATGACTCGGAATTGTCCATTGTAGATATTTAGGGGCTGCATACTATGGTTTACAAAAAAGTATACTCTCTTCTGGTGGCCGTTTTGTTTTGTTTTTGCAGGCAGAGGTGACCCTGATGAAATGCCGCATAATGCGACATTTCATCTGGATCTCCACTGCTTGCCAAACCAATAAAACACAAAAGCTAATCGAGTCATTCTGTAAACACTGCGAACGGTAAACTCGGAATAGTCCATTGTAGATACTTAGGGGCTCCACATTATGGTTTATATTATAACATATAAAATAAAAGCGTTTTCCCTTCTGGTGACCGCATTCTGTTTTGGCAGACAGAGTTGACCCTGATGATATGCCGCATGATGCGACATTTCATCTGGATCCTCACTGCTTGCCAAAAATAATACACAAAAGCTAAATCCCTTCTGCAAAAAAATGCGATTGATGTTTACCTGAATTTGAACGGATTTCCAAAGTAATCCCGACTTTTCAGCCAGATAATTCCAATCGAGAATTTGAGAACTCAACACTCACTGATTATGGTTACGCACGTGCAGCTGTTGATGCACAAAGGGAAATAACTATGCCATACCGGTCATGAAATTTAAACCAATAACGTCGTCGAGTTTATCTCCCTTACGACATTCGCAAAAACCAACAATTTACAATGACAATAACATGATGAATCCCTTTTGAATCTTTCTGCTCCCCCAAAATGCTCTAGCTTGTTGCTATACAAACAAAATCACGGAAGGGTGCGAAACATGGGTTGTCCGATAACTCGATCGAGAAACCTATGTGTCTCAATCTTGCGTGAAAACATAGAAAACTCGCTTTAATATTCTGCTGCTATATATTTATATCCTTATACTTGACCTCCTCTCCCCCCTCTATCTCTCTCTCTCTCTCTCTCTCTCTTATCTGTCTATTAGATATGTACCGCCTTTCAATATTGTATTGTATTCCTCATATATCATGTTTGTATGATCTGAGTGAAATAAAGAGATTTGTATTGTATTGTATTGTAGTATGAGGACATTATTAGTCGAGAAATGGTAGAAACAATCTGCTGAGTGGTCTACCTGATTTGGCAAAAGAAAATTATCGAAAATCGTGATAAATCAAAGATTAACAAACATTTAATATTCCCTATTTGTTTTTGTCAAAGGGAGATAATTTTCAATATTTTACAAATTTGCTAAATTCGAAATTGATTTCTGAGCTTGTTTCAAGTGATTAAGCAGTTTTCTTGTGTTTTTATGCAACACAATTAAGACCAATTTTGATAAGCATAACAATTTTAATTTGCGCATGCGCAATAGCAAATATCAGTGAATAAAGCTTTAAACACTTAAAGGAGCATAACTCATACATCAAACGAGACAAATTGGTGATATTTCGACGAATCGTTTGGTGGATGTCTGGGCAACATTATTAAGCTTTATTAAATACTTTTTGTCAAATACTTTCTCATAAACTATAGATAATTTGAGTGTAGCGTTTTCACTTTTGTTCAGTATATAATCAACTCCATACTGAGTGCCAATGCTATAATACATAAAGTCAAGACAGATTCCATCTTTCAGTTTAAGAGATATATAGGGTGCAAACAAGCTTTCGTCAAACACTGAGACATTCAAAGTGCTGTTGTGACCTTGAAAAATTAAGTCACTGTCACCAAAATTTAATCACATCTTCCAAGCTACCCCTCTCAATGATGTGTTTATGCCAGTTTGGTCAAAATTCAGCTGTTGGCTAGACTTTAGAACCTGTCAGCCACTATCTGTCGTATTCATTGGTAGAGTATGCTTGAACATAAGATACATGGAAGTGATGCAAGAATTAACACCCATAATGATGTTTAGGGATAGGTTAGGGTAAGGGTTATGTCTAGTAGCGACTAAAACGTATCTTTATCACATAACGTCGCTTCTGGGAGTGATATTACATCATGCAATAAAATTAATAAACCACTGGCGGTTTTCAGATTTTGAAACTGGTCCATTATAACATTGCATAAAATGACAAAATGTTGAGGTTTTTCGCACCATAAATGCGATTTTAAAGTAATTTTAATGTCATGTGATAAATAGAATCTAACATTCATGATTATGTTTTATTGAATTTATTAAACATGTTGCCAAAAAGCTATAAAATGCTTGGCAAGCCTTGCATTTTGTCGCTTTTCCTCAACTCATTTAATAAATTAAATAAAACATGAGCCTCTATATATTCACTGTGGCTAAGGAAAGAATTGGTCAGATTAAGTGGTGGAAAGATTCTAAAGTAGCTCAGTTAGATGCTTTGTCGGGCCTGATATGGGTCCAAAGCTTGCAAAGATTATCAGCAGACGACAAACAATGTCTAATGAAAAATTTCACTTTGTGACCCCTTCTCTATATCCAAAACTGGATGGAAGTTTCCATTTAGTGTAAAATGGGTTAAGATGTAATCTGCCGCGCAGTTCTACTTCAGCATGTGCGGCAGTTCTACTTCAGCATGTATAGCTTTAACTCTTTGCATGCTGGGAAATTCTGTATGTGTTTTATTTGTCATTTGCTAAAAAAAAATTCTAATTTAACTTTTTCAAAAAAAAATCTATCAGGACTACTATCAGACTGCAAACAGTTAGACCCAGATCAGGCCCGAAGTTTGGTCGGGCCTGATCTGGATCCAAACTGTTTGCAAAGATTATCAGACGACACTGGCTGCTACAGAGTTAGCTCAATGTTTCAGCAGAATATTTGCTAATAGGAGACCTCTATTAAAGGAAAGTTGAAAATTAGGAGGCAGGAGATGTTTGTCGCAACATAGGGAACGGTGATCAATTCAGTGAATGTCGCTAATGAAAAGATGGATTACTTTCATTTCTTATTCTTTAAGAGGAGTGAGTAATACCCAGGTAGGTTTACACTTTTCTTTTCTTTTAACTTTTTGCATGTTGGGTAATTTTTCATGCTTTTATTATCAACTGCTGAATTTTTTTCAAAATGATTTTCCTCTTTTCAAAAAATTCTTTCAGGAACAATATCAGTCTCAAACAGTTTGGATCCAGATCAGGACCGACATTTTGTCCGTACTGATCTGGGTCCAAACTGTTTGCATAGGTTATCAGCATATGACAAAAGTCACCGCTAACAAGGTAAGAGTTGATACTGAATCTTTTTCACCAAACATTTTTAATGTAATGATAGGTATTTTGCAAGCTCTTTTGTCCTTTGCTTTTTTTTTTTAATTAATTTTTTCAAAACTCTTATGGAATACTATCAGAATAATATACAAATTGGATCCAGATCTGATCTGTCATTTTGTCCAAATTTGTAGATACATTAATTTTGAAACCTACCAAAATGGCTAAAATGAATATGTACTGTTAAAAGACCTGTTTTTTAAATTAGCTTAAAGTTTGCTTTATCTGAAAACGAGTTATTTAGTATGTTGCCCTTGTACAATAATATAGCACAACTTCTCAAGTCAATGGTCGGATTTCATCACAATCTGGTTGCAAGTTTGAGTATTGTCTCTTCAACACGGTGCTTTGAGTAATGTCTCTTCAACAGGGTACATTGAGTAATACCTCTTCAACAGAGTACATTCAGTAATGTCTCTTCAAAAGGGTACAAAGAGTAATACCTCTTCAAGAGAGTACATTGAGTAATGTCTCTTCAAAAGGGTACAGTGAGTAATGCATCTTCAACAGGGTGCTTTGAGTAATATCTTCAACAGAGTACATTGAGTAATGCCTCTTCAACAGGGTGCTTTGAGTAATGTCTCTTCAACAGGTTGCTTTGAGTAATGTCTCGTCTCACACGGTGCTTTGAGTAATGTCTCTTCAACAGGGTGCTTTGAGTAATGTCTCGTCTCACACGGTGATTTGAGTAATGTCTCTTTTACACAGTGCTTTGAGTAATGTCTCTTCAACAGAGTACATTGAGTAATGTCTCTTCAACAGGGTACATTGAGTAATGTCTCTTCAACAGGGTACATTGAGTAATGTCTCTTCAACAGAGTACATTGAGTAATGTCTCTTCAACAGAGTACATTGAGTTTTGTCTCTTCAACAGGGTACATTGAGATATGTCTCTTCAACAAGGTACATCAAGTAATGTCTCTCCAACATGGTACATTGAGTTTTGTCTCATCAACAAGGTACATCAAGTAATGTCTCTTCAACAGGGTACATTGAGTAATGTCTCTTCAACAGAGTACATTGAGTAATGTTTCATCAACAGGGTACATTGAGTAATGCCTCTTCAACAGGGTACATTGAGTAATGTCTCTTCAACAGGGTACATTGAGTAATGTCTCTTCAACAGGGTACATTGAGTAATGACTTTTCAACAGGGTACATTGAGTAATGTCTCTTCAACAGAGTACATTGAGTAATGTCTCTTCAACAGAGTACATTGAGTAATGTCTCTTCAACAGAGTACATTGAGTAATGTCTCTTCAACAGAGTACATTGAGTAATGTCTCTTCAACAGAGTACATTGAGTAATGTCTCTTCAACCGAGTACATTGAGTAATGTCTCTTCAACAGGGTACATCGAGTAATGTCTCTTCAACAGGGTACATTGAGTAATGTCTCTTCAACAGGGTACATTGAGTAATGACTTTTCGACAGGGTACATTGAGTAATGTCTCTTCAACAGAGTACATTGAGTAATGTCTCTTCAACAGAGTACATTGAGTAATGTCTCTTCAACAGAGTACATTGAGTAATGTCTCTTCAACAGAGTACATTGAGTAATGTCTCTTCAACAGAGTACATTGAGTAATGTCTCTTCAACAGAGTACATTGAGTAATGTCTCTTCAACAGGGTACATCGAGTAATGTCTCTTCAACAGGGTACATTGAGTAATGTCTCTTCAACAGAGTACATTGAGTAATGTCTCTTCAACAGAGTACATTGAGTAATGGCTCTTCAACAGAGTACATTGAGTAATGTCTCTTCAACAGAGTACATTGAGTAATGTCTCTTCAACAGGGTACACTGAGTAATGTCTATTCAAAATGGTGCTTTGAGTAATGTCTCTTCAACACGGTGCATTGAGTAATGTCTCTTCAACACAGTGCTTTGAGTAATGTCTCTTCAACAGGGTGCTTTGAGTAATGTCTCTTCAACAGGGTGCTTTGAGTAATGCCTCTTCAACATGGTGCTTTGAGTAATGTCGCTTCAACACAGTGCATTGAGTAATGTCTCTCCAACAAAGTGCTTTGAATAATGTCTCTTCAACATGGTGCTTTGAGTAATATCTCTTCAACAGGGTGCTTTGAGTAATGTCTCTTCAACACGGTGCTTTAAGTAAATTTTCAACTCACACGGTGCTTTGAGTAATGTCTCTTCAAAACGGTGCTTTGAGTAATGTCTCTTCATCACGGTGCTTTCAGTAATGTCTCTTCAACACGGTGCTTTCAGTACATCTCTTCAACAGGGTGCCTTGAGTAATGTCTCTTCAACACGGTGCTTTGAGTAATGTCTCTTCAACACGGTGCTTTGAGTAATGTCTCTTTAACACTGTGCCTTGAGTAATATCTCTTCAACACGGTGCTTTGAGTAATGTCTCTTCAACAAGGTGCCTTGAGTAATGTCTCTTAAACAAGGTGCTTTGAGTTATGTCTCTTCAACAGGTTGGTTTGATTTATGTCTCTTCAACAGAGTACATTGAGTAATGCCTCTTTAAAAGGTTGGATTGAGTAATGTCTTTTCAACAGGTTACATTGAGTAATGCCTCTTCAAAAGGGTACCTTGAGTATTGTCTATTCAACAGGGTGCTTTGAGTAATGTCCCTTCAATATGGTGCTTTGAGTAATGTCAACATGGTGCTTTGAGTAATGTCTCTTCAACAGGTTGGTTTGAGTAATGGCTCTTCAAAAGGGTACATTGAGTAATGTCTCTTCAACAGGGTACATTGAGTTATGTCTCTTCAAAAGGTTTAATTGAGTAATGTCTCTAAAACAGGATGCATTGGGTAATCATCACTTATGTCTCTTTAATAGGGTGCTTTGAGTAATGTCTTTTCAACAGAGTACATTGAGTAATGCCTCTTTAAAAGGTTGGATTGAGTAATGTCTCTTCAACAGATTACATTGAGTAATGCCTCTTTTAAAGGGTACATTGAGTATTGTCTCTTCAACACGGTGCTTTGAGTAATGTCTCTTCAACACGGTGCTTTGAGTAATGTCTCTTCAATATGGTGCTTTGAGTAATGTCATTTTGACAGGTTGGTTTAAGTAATGTCTCTTCTAACAAGGTACATTGAGTAATGTCTCTTCAACAGGGTGCTTTGAGTTATGTCTCTTCAACAGAGTACATTGAGTAATGTCTCTTCAACAGAGAACATTGAGTAATTTCTCTTCAACAGGGTACATTGAGATATGTCTCTTCAACAGGGTACATATGAGTAATGTCTCTTCGACAGGTTGGTTTGAGTAATGGCTCTTCAAAAGGGTTCATTGAGAAATGTCTCAACAGGGTACATCGAGCAATGCCTCTTCAACAGTATGCATTGAGTAATGGTATTTAACAGTGTGCATTGGGTAATGTCTCTTCAACAGGGTAAATTGGGTAATGTCTCTTCAACAGGGTAAATTGGGTAAAATCTCTTCAACAGGGTAAATTGGGTAATATCTCTTCAACAGGGTGCATATGTAATGTCTCTTCGAAAGGGTATATTGAGTAATGTCTCTTCAACAGGGAATATTGGGTAATGTCTCTTCAACAGGGTAACTTGGGTAATGTCTCTTCAACAGGGTAAATTGGGTAGTCTCTTCAACAGGGTAAATTAGGTAATGTCTCTTCAACAGGGTAAATTAGGTAATGTTTCTTCAACAGGGTGCATTGCGTAATGTCTCTTTAACAAGATACATTGGGTAATGCATCTTTAACAGGGTAAATTTTGTAATATCCCTTCAACAGAATAAATTGGGTAATGTCCCTACAGGATATACAGGGATGAGAACAGTCAGCCATTCTCAATCAGGAAAATATGTCGCTTGACTCCAAAATGGAGAAAAAGCGACTTTAAATCACTTATTAAAGGCTTAAAATAACAAAATATCAATAGAAACCAGTCAGTGTATGCTTATTTTACATCTAAAATTGAGTTATGACTTCATTCAAACATAAATTTCAACAAAAACAACTGACATTATATAAATCAAATGCCAGTGCTCAATCAGGAAATCCTGATCAATCCTGAAATTTCTCATCCGTGGATATATTGGGTAATATCAAATGGGGTAAAACGGGAAAAGTCCCCTCAATAGGTCAAATTGGGTATTGTCCATTCAACAGGGCAAATTGGGTATTGTCCTTTCAAATTGGGTAGTGCCCTTTCAACAGGGCAAATTGGGTAATGTTTCTTCACCAGTTTATATTCAACAAGTTATTTTTGGGCAATGCCACATCAACAGGGTATACTTGGTAATGTTATTTGGTCTACCCAGGTAATGTCTGTTCAACAGGGTAATAGCAATAGTACTCAAATGAACCAACCCTAAGACTTAGTCTAGTAGAGATGCAGCATCAGCATGTATGGTCACAACATTTAGCCTTTCAGGAGAGAAAAAACAAACTAATTGCATCAATTCTTGAAGTCAAAGCCTCATTAGTCAGGAAACTTTTCTTCAGGCCCCTCATTAGTTTTGTTCAAATAGGGAACAAAACTGCCATTTACTTTAATGAGACAAAATTCCAGAAAAGATGCAATTTTTATGAGGATAAAAAACCTTTTATCACAGTTCTGGGTGAAAACAAACATTTCTAGGAGAACATAAAAATCATCTCTACGAGACTATTTTTATGATATCCTAGGATATGATTTTAAGGGAAAAATGGAAATAAGAAGTTAGCCAATCTTGTTGGCCTATCTGGTCTACTCACTACCATTTACTTTAATGCGAGTATCCTATTACCAAATTGTGCTCTTATTTCAAATCCTTACATAGGAGACAGCCTCTAAGATTTTCAATTAAAATGTGTGACAGCGACTTCTTAATCCAACAGGTTTAAGAGAGTAAAATAGCCTAAACTTTCCAATTTGTTATTAAAGGTGTGTTCCTGGTGCATTTTAAGTGTTAGTAAGCAACACAAAAAAAACAACATCCAAATGCAGTTAAACATCTCTTACACCAGTTTTCATTTTGCGTTATATGGATGAATGGAAATTGGGTCTACAAGAATCTTGAGAAGTAATCAAAGACAATTTAATTGGGTAAATAAGTAAGAAACCTCTAATAAAACTATAAAATATAATTGGGCAAGAAAGCAGATACCTGGGCAAAATAGATAGAGGATATTCAAATGTTTTTGTTAAATATGTCTTTTATTTCACGAGCAAAGTGGACAATATTTATATTTCATGAGTGGCGAAGCCAGGAATGAAATATAATTATTGTCCACTTCACGAGTGAAATAAAAGACATATTTAACAAAAAACATTTGAATTTTCTTTTTATTATCTACAAATTTCCCATAATCTTTTAAGGTAAAGAGAAGCGAATCTTACTTTACATTAGCTTTTGTTTTGATTTTCTAGTCGTAGCAGACGAATTTATAAAAGCTCTTTCTTTTACTAAGCATCTAAGCGACTCTGACTTTTTGTTTATAGGAAACACCAATAGTTGTTTCCCTTACAAAAAAAACCAGATATGCCATAAAAAGGTGCTTCCCTTCGACCATATATTGAGAAAAAAGTAGTTCCAATCTTATGGTTTTTCTCCCGTGAAAATTTCAAATCTTGTATTTTCACTGCTGTGAAAATACAAGTTTTTATATTTCACGGCTGTGAAATATATGCATTATATTTAATCAATATTTTCCTGTACTTCATTACATAGTAGATAATAAAAACATTAATTTGGTAAATAAGTAAAAATAAATCTGATATGGTAAGGCTAAAAAAATTTTTACATAAGTTTCTCGGGCACCGCCACATCTTGTTGAAATGCCCCGCATATACACTTTTTTTCTCTTTAAAAAAATAATAAATAAACACCGCATTCCTTCGTTGTTGTCTTTCAAGATCACCAAAAGTTCACCAAACGCTCAGTAAAGCGTCTACATGATTTTGGGTTGTAATCGAAACTAGAAATTTTATTTGGCAAAAAGGCAATAAGACATTTCGTCTCAGAAACTGCCTTAAAGAACGTTTCGGTCCAGGTTTATTTGATGAAATGGAGTGGAGCAAATCCAAAGGGGGAGGGTTACTGAATACCTGTGCCACCTATATTGATTTTTTTTAGACTGGGAACCAACAGGTGTGAAAATACTCAATAGGGCCTAATCAAGACCTACGGTCTGAATCAACAAGGAAACCTGAATCTATGTTCTAGCAATCTTGGGGCCGGAATGTTTCGGAACTTGTTTGACCGAAACGACCAGGCACCTGCTGATAACTGATTTCCGTCAAATAAAAAATTCTACTTTTAAATCACCTTTTTCCGCTTTGCCTCTTGTCATGGCCTCGCAAATCGAAACCAGAAGAATTTCAGCTTTGATAGTGTCTATATTTGAGTTCACTAAGATGCCATATGATCCCTTATAAACCTGTTCTTACGAAAACCTAATGATCAGCACAAACACGATTAAAATACGGCCAGCTTAACTTTTGGTCGAAGAATGCCTCGCATGTGAAGGGTGCGCGAGCATCAAGTCGGCCATGCTTTTTTTTTGAAGAGCGGAGAATTTGATGAAAAAAAATATGATAAAAGAGTATCAAAGAGTGTTGTTTTGGTCCAAAAAGTCGTTTCGAGAACCGGGAAGTATATTTGCAAGGATTGCCTCGCATCAATTAATTTGATTCACTTTTTTTGCTATTTGACAGATAAGCAAATTTCTTTAATCAAGTCCTGTCTATTTGCAAGGATTTCCTTGCAAAGAAATTTCATTCAATTTTGTTCAAAAAAAAAAGAAAGAATGGCCTCATCTATTTTTGGGGAAATAAAAAAAAAACAAAAAAAAAACCTGCCTGCCTCATCTATTTTTTAAAAAAATGGCCCGAGAAACAATCCTTTTTTTTTAGCCTAAGCTAGCAACTTAAACTGAGCTAGTAATCTTACAACTAGTTAATTTGGGTAAAAATATTTGGAATACATAGATACTTTGCTTATGGAAGTGGATGTCTTGTGAGAGTTAAGTGTTGTATGTCCCTAATTCTTCCGTAGTTTGATTTATTAATATGCTGGCCATTTATTCCTATAACTAGATTTGTTAAAGCCTTAAGCTTAAAGGACATCAATCAAACAATTCTACAGACAACTTATAAGTAATGGGAGAGATACAAAAAGTTTATTGCAAAAAAATATCCATCAGAGAAGATGGCAAATCCCCCAAATGATACTGAAATACTGGTTTCCACTGCCATCTGTCATGGAGTAATACATATTAGGGAAGAAACGAGTATATTGTTATGTACTAGTTATACCATGGCTTGTCCGCCTGTACGTGGAGATAATCCACGAGCTTTAGCGAGACGATTATCTTACATACAAGTGGACAAACATGGTATAACTACTTAATACCACCTACATCAGTGTAGACCTTGCACATCACAAGCTATTTCATGCTAAAGTTGGTAATGGAGGTATAATGGCTCTTACTTCATTTAAGGGAAGTATGTCAAAAAAAGGAAGCACTGCAGAGCAATCAACCTTGCACCTATCATATTTTGATGTGATAAATATCTCTACCAAGTATTAGGATTCCAAACACGAGAACCACAAGATTTCCCCTTTAAAGTTAGTCCATGGGAGATAACTCAAATAGTATGCAAAGGAAAGCGTGTCATATCGTCTTGACTTTGATATATAACGCTACCAACACTATCAAAATAGTGTATAGATACAAGTTATTGAGTGTAGGTTTCTTACCTTTAAGATTCATTCAAGGGAGATAATTTATACCGGATGCAAGGGAGAGCAACCATTCTTGCACAAGACAATCTACTGGTATCTATTGAAATATACTCCTACCAAACATTGATTATAAAAATTCTCTCGAGGGGTATGATACATATAGAGGATACAAGGAATTTCCTTTAAAATTCTTTCAAGGGAGATAATAACTCAGAAAGTAACGAAGAGCAACATCTATTCAGGGATTTGATTTCCACTGGGGATTTTGAAAAGAAGAGCAAGCATTTTACTTTTATCTGGGGATAGCAAAAGAACATCTTTTTTGAACAAAATAATTTCACTATAAGACATCTTACAATTTCTCTATTCAAGGCTTCCTCCTTAAAGACGATGAATTCAATCAGAGGTTTGTTAATCTGTCTTTAACATCCTATAATTCTTGCTTGCTCACAAGCTGGAATTTAAAGATCATTATTACAGCTTTTCTGTCTCTGAAAAAAAAAAATTCTAAGTAAACCGTGCAGACCCTGATGAGATTAAACAATTAGGGTCTACACTGTTTGTCTATACATCCAATAATGGTTTCCCGTTAAATGAATTCAACAAGAACATGAAGCTGCATTAACTATACTACAGTGAGAACTGAGCTGAGTAATTTTTCTTTTTTTTATATTTCTTTTTTCAAAATTAACGTTTTCATACTAGACTTGTGTTATGGGGAAGTGCATGCTCCTTAACTCACAAAACATGGCATATTCTCACAAAGCAAAAAATGGCATATTTAAATAAACAAAGGGCAATAACTCCTGAGGGAATGAGACAGATATGGACTGATATAGAACAAGACTCAATACATTTTGGATCCATAAGTTCCACTGCACTATGTGGGCAAGACAATGAAAATTTATCGTTTAGTACAATGTTTTGTTGAATGTTATAAATAGCAATATGTTGCGCATTTTGACCTCTGAGAATATATTTTCACAAAGGACAATAACTCTTGGAGCCATGGGGTTATATGGATTGTTATGGAACTTGCTCAGTTGAGTTCAGCATACATTTTTTTATAGCCTCAGGGTTACATCCTCTGCAGTGAATCTCTGATACAAAACATAAATCATTCACATATTACAACGAAACACTATGCCCCCAACCATTAGCTTGTGCATAAGGAGGATTTCACCATCATTTTCACCAGGTAATCTACTCACCAACCTCTATCAGCTGACCAAATCTGAAGCTACTAGCTGTAAGTAATAGTTTTCAAATATCTTTATTACAAGTTTTCGATGTCCAAATTTGCAAAGGGCAATTACTCGAAAAATGTAATGGGCAATTACACGAAAAAATAAAGTATTTTTTTTTGTAGTTTTCACCAGGTAATCTATTCATTATCCTCTATCAGCTGTCCAAGTTTGAAGGTCCTGGCTGTATTAGTTTTTGAGATATCAAGTTTTCTATTTCTAAATTTGCAAAGGGCAATAACTAAAAAAAAATAATAATAACTTTTTTTTAAATTTTCACCAGGTAATCTACTCATTATCCTCTATCAGCTGACCATGTTTGAAGCTCCTAGCTATAATAGTTTTTGAGATATCTTGATTATAAAATTATATTATGACCCTTTAAAAGGGGCATAACTCCACAAAGGGAGGTAATCCAGAATTAAAAAAAAATACGGGTCAGTTATTTTTTTGATGAGGAATCCATCTTTGAAATTTCAAAACCCTATCTTAAAATTTGTACGGATGGACGGACAAGCCCAAAGCTGCAAATAAATATGCCCCTTCAACTTTTCCAAAGTTGGGGGCATAAAAAGTCCTTTGTTAACTGTGGAAAACCAATGAAATTATGTTTGCATGATATTTCCCAGTAACATCTTGCTGAGTAAAACAATCAGCGGAAACAAGGTGTTGCAATTCTTAGTATAATCATACTTATGTAGAAAAAAAGCACTTTGTCTAAGAGCTGGCACCAATTTTAATGCCTAGCTGCAATTATGCCTTGATAAAGAAAAAAGATAACATTTACGACTTTGTCTGATTTTAAGGAAATTTAAGCCTTGACACACATGCATACTGTAACCCTCGTGCCCGGCGTGCAAATGTTCAGGATGTTAAGGCCAAGTGTATTAATGTGGTTAGAGGGTCACACGTTTGTGGGTTCGCTTGGTGCTGGACGGAAGCTGTATCAAGGGAATGAAAATACAATAAACAACTATTTCAATGTTTCATAATTTTACCCAAATTAAACCAACAAGTCAAACAAGTTATTCAAGGAAGAGCAAGACAAGCTATCATTTAGTGTAGGTCAATTCATTCCAGTTGAGTTTGTAATATTCACCCTGCAGCACTAAGAACGGTTTCTCATATTAAGTTGACGCGGTCCGGGGTGCCAGACAGTAATGAGCAGATACAACAATACTGTTATAACGAGGTTTGACTGTATCAATACTCGTTATAACGAATGGTACTGCAGAGTAAATTAAATGTCCGCTAATATGCTAGGTATACCTATTTACCATGCATTACTGAGCTCATAAAAGCGTGCTCCTCAGTTATGACACAACGTGAATGCGTAGCGTAGATAGTTATTCTAAATGCTGTGAAATTGCCATCAAAAGTATACCCAAATGCGTACAGATAAGTTAATTAGTGTATGAAAGTCATTCTCTTGAATACTAAGTCAAGATATTCAAACAAATACGCATTCACGTTATTTTAGGCTGAATAGGCCTAACACCCTGGAATGTATGAGCAGCCCAGACCTGGAATGGTCAGACAGTCCAGAATAGTTAAGCAATCAGGAAATGCTCAACAGCCCTGAACGCTAATTGGAGCTAGTCCTGAACGCTAATCAGTCCATATCAAACAACAGTCTAAGAGGGTAATATGTTATACAGGTCAGGCTATGTAAAATGTGTTTCTATAGCTAAACAGAGGCTGAAAGGCCTTGACTAATAAACAGTCCTGAAAGATTAAGTATATAGTCCCTATGGACAGATACTTATAAAAAGGTTAGCAGTCAAGATACTTAAACGGTGTTGTAGGGCTATAAACGACCTGACCAACCAATCTGGAATGCTTCAACAGTCCAGAGGGGCTTAGCAGGTTGATATAAAGCAGCTGTCTGAATAGCTATATTATTGCAACTAAATAGAGCTATACTGATTTACCTATGTGGTGCAGGTAGATCAGAATGCTACAAGTAGCAGTCTCGAATGATAACAGTCTGGAATGCTTAAGCATTCAGCCAGAGGGAGCATTCAAGAATACTAGGTTACACAATGGGTGGAGTGTTTATAGTGTGTAAGTGTGGGTGGGGACTTGTAAACAGTCCAGCTTAAGTGCAAAATAATTAAATGTTAACCTCTCCAAAAATGCTAGCGTATCTTTGATTAGCTGGCATGTTTGCTCTGAGTGTTGGCTATCAAGAATGCTCTGAGTAGGTACAAGAAGAGTAGACTCAAACAGTCTCTGATTAATGACAAGGTTAACGGTGTTTGCTGTGGCAATCCGGACTGGTTGTCAGACTGGTCTATCGCTGAGACAGCAAGGTGGGTCTGTATCCTATGATACAAAATTGACCCAAACTGGAATAGCGATTCTGCTGCGCTTATATAGCCTCAGAGCACGCGCCCCGTGATGTCATCAATGAACGTCATCAATGGAGACCTTATATCAGGTGATGATCATGTGACGCGCAGTTGGAGTCTCTCGATCATCATCATCGAAACGCATGATAAAGACCGAGTGACTCCAACTGGGGAAAATGAAAGTCGCCATTGATGAGATCACAATGCGCCGAACTGAAACAAGAATCGCCTCCAGCACAATTTAATGTAGTTGTATCAGCGTAAAGTAACTATGGAAGAAATATGATCAATAAGCCAACATTTGAAACAGAAAGAGTAGCCTCCACTGCTATGGGGCATTGATGAGCAGTAAGGGTGAGTAACGGCAAATCAACTAGTCTGTCACGGAAATCGGTTCATGAGTTTCTGTCTGTATCACTGATAAAATGAGCGAGATTTTATTAGCCCCAAATCAGGGTTCATAATTAAACCACCAGTCGCTACGGACTGAGATTCCAGAAATATGAAACGATCAGTAACGGGTCATCCGTTTATAAATCATACCTGACAGAACCTCAAACCCGATCCCGTGACCTAATTAATTTGACAGATAGATCTGTATAGTAAACAAATAACATGGCATGACTTTAGCAACCCATATGCTAGATATAAACTTGTCAAGGGGTACACGGTTGGTCAGGAGTGCTACATTGCTCCCTCCCTCAAAAAGGGATTTGGTCTCCAAATGGCTTGCTCAGTAAGAAAACAGACATGGATATGAGGTTATCTGTTAGGGTGAAAGCAAAACCAAACCAAACCGCCCACTGACATGTTAAATATAGTACAATATCATCAATAATTATTTTACAAGGTCTAGATTTACTTTGTTTCAGACACCTGACAGATCTGGGCAAGTCTAGAATTTAGAAGATATGCAATAGGTGGATAAGTCTGCAAAAGATATATTGAGAAAATATATTACTGCAAGAATTGCTGTAATCTGCCTACGTGTGTGAAACAAACATCAATAGACCATCAACTCAATCTTCCAACTCTACAGACTGAAAGATATGCCACACCCAGCTTGAAGTCAATGAATTCAAGAATGGCTGTGTCACATCCACATCTCCAGAGAAGGAGGTTGTCAATAGGAAAACTAATCATAAGGAAGTACCTCACGAGACTCCTCCTAACAGTATACCACAATATCTCCAGGTTAAAACTCTGAGCCACCTTGGTATACAAGATATGTAAAATCCTCATTGTGAATGTTATTGATAAAACATATAGTTTTGGATACTAGAGAGAGCCTCCAAGTATACTTCCTCTATCTCAAATATGCCTACATATCAGACATGAACTGGCATTCTCAATTCTATCATTATAGATATATTACCAAAATACTAGGCTCAATATAGGGGTCATCTGAGACCAAAAAGTACTGCAGCTCAATAGCTCAACCATCACCTTGGGAATGGAAGTTAAGCATTAGCTGTAGTAAGATCAATTTCGAATCAAGAATTAAACATTGCCAGCCCATCAATCCGAAATAAGGAATACCAATTAACTTTCCTTAAACCTGAACATCCACTATTTACAAAGTAATGATATGTAAGATCACTCACATTATCATAAACAACAAAAGTTACCACCTCCAAGGCTATCATTGGGTCATGCGAAGGTAAAGCAAAAGGTTCATTTAAAATGAAATACCTTATCAAATGATGCCCTAGATGGTGGGGCCCTTGGTTGCTGATTAAAACAAACATATAATACAAAGTATTTCCTGTCTTACCTTTCCCACTAGAATGCTGAGAGGTAAAAAAATCATGAGCATGCAGTAAGTGCCATTGAGCCGATGCACAGAGCCATTACCACTGGGTCAAAACATTAAGACAACCTCTAAACTGTTCTGCTTGGTCGATGACCACAGCTCAGAATGAAGGTTGAAGTCATCCAATTACCAGCCAGACTGCCAACAACAATATTGATAATTAATTTAGTAGTGGCTGACCCTGAGCAACAGCTAACAATCCACTTGACTAGCCCACAGTGCAATAATCAAATTATATAACGGTGCAAAAACTCTACCATGTTCACTTCAAGGACAAAACAACTTATGTGGACAGAGAGACCACAACATTATGGTTATAAAGCCTAATTGGTATAATGCATGATGGAATTCCAGCACCGTTCACATGTATACATTATCAAATTAGAATGAGGCCAGTATAGCTTGCTACTAAAATACAGGGAACAACCATGCCATAATATAGAACTTACCTATGAGACTGGTAGCACCCTGCTTATAGAAGCATATATATGATTACAGGCACACCATTCACTCAACCAACACTTGAATAAAAGGATAAAGAAAAGCTGCTAGAGTCAAAGGTGGACAGAATACCTGCAATCAGTTTGTAACACTCAGATAATACAGAGTTTTATATTTATCTTCAGTCAGCAAATCATCAAGGTCTCGGCTATGCATTTCATCTAATGAAATCACTAGTAGGTATGGATATCATATTCACAATAAAATTTAGTACATCGGAGAATTTCTAAACCAATATTAGATTAGAATTCCAGTTTTCGCAATACTTACCTTAGCTTTGCAAAAACTGAAAATCTAATCCCACATGCCGAGCACCTTTCAGGATTGCTGATGACCAGCCAGATCCATTCAATAGGTATCATTTGTTATATATATATATGGTGAATAATGCATTTTTTTTTCAAGGTTGTACTTAATAGGGCGTGCCCACTTTTCATTCTTATAAGTTAGATATGCTTAGCTCGAAAAGTTCCTGTCACATAAGATCAGTGTTGAATCATTCTCCAATCTGTTAGATCAATGACCCACCAGGCTGGATAATGAAACATTTGGCTTTTAACAAAGAATGAAACATGAACCCACCTGTTATAAGACAACTACACCACAAATAATGTCTATACCTTTGTAAAAATAGGTTTGAATGTCACAGCTTTGTTATTCCTTTATGACTATCCATGACATTGGTGGTCAGTGCTTCCAGACGATCTAAAAGTAGGACTAATTAATGAATATTGAAAATAATCAATAAAGATGTCCCGCGCAAAAGTAAATAAGGAGCGTCCATGCTGTCACAGGAGAAGCGGAAAAAAAAATCAATGAAGCAAGGGGAACACTAATATGAACAAAGAGAACACATATGAGGCTGGAACAGATAACCGGGCAGAGCAAAAGGATGAAATAATTGTATTTAATATTTATCACATCCGGTTACCTGCTTCAGCCTAGCCAAAATGATGTCCTCAAGCCCAGACAGCATATAAAACCGGGACTCCATTAACATCTCCAAGAGGTACCGCTTCTCATGTGGCAGCATGCAGATGTCAACATGGGCTCCATTTCTCAAGTAATTAAGAATAATCTTAAAATGCGAGGGATCACGGTCAAGGAAATACGTATTCCTCGAGGGGCGCAGAGGGCAGCCCTTCCTCAACATTAATGCTAACATTGAGGTAGGGTCTGCCATAAGCGTCACTCGGGAGGTCTGAAAGCATTGCCCCCCAATGTTCAGGATAACGCGACCTTCCTGACTTTGTTGTAATTTATTGAATGTTTCTGTGGTAAGTTTCTGCACTGCTTCCCTGTTCACATTTGTCTCCGGTTGGACTGAGGTATATGGTGTGGCTTCTGGGTGCTTAAATTTTACAATCTGTCTAATTAAGGAATGATACCCTTCAACATCCAGGTTCAAGTCATCTAAATTGAATTGGTCGGCATCTGAACTGGTACCGTCTTCTTGGGTATCAGTAAAAGGGAACTCTGGCTGCTGATTAAGGGAAATGGGGTTATCAGCAGCAGGTCTTGCACTGTTTTGATTTTTATTTCCATGTGTGTCCTTATCACTGTCTTTGTTAACTAGGTTTATTTCATGGGTTGATTCAATTTCACTGGTTTTCACTTGTTTTGGTTCATTTTTATTGCCATGTGTGTCCTTATCACTGTCTTTGTTAGCTAGGTTTATTTCATGGGTTGATTCAATTTCACTGGTTTTCACTTGTTTTGGTTCATTTTTATTGCCATGTGTGTCCTTATCACTGTCTTTGTTAGCTAATTTGTGTTCATGTGTTGGTTCACTTCTACTGTTTTTCACTCTACTGTTATTATTATTATTTTGATTCTGGTCTATGGGTATATAATGGTTCTCCAAAGGCTTTTGTGGGGATGAGGAGATCTCCATTATGTCCTCAGCGCGCATGATGATGGATGGAGATTTATCCTCTGACTCGCTGTCTGTCAGCCGTTCTGGTGATGGAAAATGTACGTGCCTCAATTTGGGGTCTGGGTCGACTTCAAAAACCTCCTCTGGCTGTTCCAGGCTGATCTCCACTGGATCATGCCGAAAATCAACATCATCTGTGTCCAATCTGAGTCTTTTAGGCTTGGACTTGATGGTAATACTAGGTCTCTTAAGACTGGCTGGGGCCAAGTCTTTGGGGTGTTTCACTGGAGGCGTCTTGGGAAGAGGACTCACGGGTGTAGGCAGAAGAGGCGTCCTCTTCAAACGTTCCTCCCACTGGTTTGGCATCTGCTTCTCCTTGTACTCTCTTAGCATACGTGCAGCCTCCTCGCCATGGGTACCGGTCTGCCGATGCATTGGAATGAGGTCTCTTGGCTTTACATTTGGACATTCCAGATGGGACTGCCGCCTGACTAGGGTTTTATCACAAGTTGGGCACATGTAACAGAAGCCGGAGTGCTGCTCTTCTAAATGTTTCCTTACTTTCCAGCACTTATCGAATTCTTTCTTATTTGGGCACAACAGACACACAAACCGAGAGTCCTGTAATACAGATAAGTAAAACAGGTGTTACTCATGATATATCTCAGATGGATATGGGAAGGCAGACAGACAAGTTATACCCATGCATATGAGTGGTAGGTTCTGTGGGGTCAAAACAAAGGTTATCATCTCAACATGTTTCGACATCTCAGAAATCAGACCATTATTACAACATCTAGGTAAGATGCTAAATGAAATTAGTACATGCAAAAACTGCTGGGTTTTTCATTGTTCAAGTAGACTATGCTACACAAAATACTTAAGCTTTTTTTTCTTAAGTCACTTTTAGCAGGATGGGTATAATAGCATCTGTCCGCCTAGTCTCATTCAACTGAACTGGCATTATGTTAAAAAGTTGATGTAATTGCTCATAGTACCAAAGTGGTTTGCATATGTGTTTATAGTGAAAACTTGCAGTGTTTGATACTTGTAATGTTAGATTTTCAACAAGAGTAACCTTATCAGCTAAGGGGTAATTATCCCAAAATTGCATGATAAGATTACTTGCGGTTGCTGAACCAAGTTGGTTTGTTGTCACCAAGATAAAGCTTAAGCTTATCGTAATGAACTACTTTTGGTTTCCCTCTCGGACTCTCTTGAATTTTGTACAATATGCTGTTGAGTTTGTCAATAATAGTGTATGGGCCTTTCCATGGCCTTTGCAATTTGAGTGTTATGCCAGGTTTTCGCACTGGGTTGTAATACCATACTGCGTCACCCACTGATAATTCAGAAAAGTTGGAATTTCTATCATAGTAGCATTTCATACCATCACTACTTATTTGTATGTGTTTACGTGCAATGTCATGTATTTTAATGAGTTGTTTTTCTAGCTCATAGGCATAATCTGATTCACAAGTGCTCAGTCTTGGTTCAGGCAGTCCCAAAACAAGATCTATTGGTAATCTGATCTCACGTCCAAGCATCATAGCACAAGGGGTACATTTGGTGGTATCATGAACTGATGACCGATAAGCCATCATAATAAGGGGTATATAGATATCCCAATCTCGTTGGTTTTGACTGACATATGCAGACAGCATGGCTTGCACGCTTCGACATGCTCTTTCTACCATGCCGTCAGACTGAGGTCGTCCAGCAGTGGTTCTGGTTTTCTCTATCCCTAAAATGTTACACACTTCCCTAAATACTTGACTCTCAAAATTACTACCCTGGTCACTATGTAAAGTGACTGGGCAACCAAAAACAGATATAAATCTCTCTATAAGTTTGGTAGCCACAGTCTTTGCATCTATGCTGGCAATCGGAATTGCATCTAACCACTTGGTGAAGTAGCAAGATACTAGCAGCAAATATTTTGCATTATTTGAACAAGGTAATGGCCCCATTATGTCGATGGCAACTCTCTCCAATGGAAACCCAACATTGTACTGTTTCATTGGAGCCTTTGCCCGACGATACGGCTGTTTCCTTGAGGCGCAGGTGTCACAGGTCCTGCACAAATATTCTACATCTTTCCTACTGTTATACCAGTGAAACCGCTGTTTCACTTTTGCCAAGGTCTTTTGTGATCCTAAGTGTGCTGCAGTGACAGTTTCGTGTAACAGTGCAAAACAGTCTTTGCGTAATGACGTAGGCAGAACAATCTGTGGCTTATTTTCAAGGGATCCCAAGCCTAATTTCTTTCGGTACAATATTCCATTATCTAAATATAAGGAATCCCAAGTGGACCAGTAGGCCTTCAATTCTGGCCCATATTGTGCAACCTCTGACCAATCAGGCCTACTGTCATCCACTTTCCATTGTTTAATCAACTGAATCTCAGTTTGCTTGTCTTGCTCCTCTTTTATATTTTCAATGCTCAGACAGTCTATGCTGATAGTGTCAATGTTTTGTACGCACGCAGACCCTGTATCATTCTCTCCCTCAACTAAATTCTCACTATTGCTGTTGCAACAGTCAAAGCCATTCATTGGTGTAATGTCCCCACTTTCTTCGGTACTCAAGATCCCCCCAACGGTTGTTTCAGGGACCGTGCTATAACAGGAATCTTGAGTATCCACTCTTTCACTCCACTGTAATTGCTTCCCCTGGATTGTTTCAGGGATCCGTCTGGGGTCGCAGCCGAGGTACTCATTATCAATATTGTCTGTGTCCGGTGACTTAATTTTGTCAACGTCTGACGGTAGACATACATCTGTTACGGGACATACCCACTTCAGAGAAGTGCCATTTCGGATCCCCCCTGTAATTGTACATTCTGGTTCTTTCACTGAGCTAGGTTCAAGAAACTGGCCAATTTCTGAACCTTTGCTCATGCCGCATATATCATTCGAAGGGGCCAGCCCTTCCAAGCTATGCTCAAACTTTCTTGACGAACCATCTTTCACTAAGCATTCCCCCTTATTTACACTCTCTGGTAAAACCCCTATATTCCTGGTGGCTAACCCAGGTTGATTATCATCATATTTTGCTTCAAACCTCTCACAGTGCGCACACTCTCCAACTGCACAGGGTCTGCGTGACAAACTGTCAGCATTGTTATGTCGTAAACCAGCTCTATATTCTATGGTAAAATCATAACCAGCTAAGGTCTCTAAATATCGAGCAAGCTGCCCTTCACACATTTTAAACCTCATAAGCCACCGAAGACTACCATGGTCACTACGCACTTTAAAGTGTCTGCCGTATAGGTAATGGTGGAAGTGCTTTATAGAGCTAACCACTGATAGAAGCTCTTTGCGTGTGGTGCAGTATCGTCGTTCAGCCTTTGAGAAGCACTTGCTGTAATAGCTAATGACACGTTCTTCTCCCTCTTGTAACTGAGATACAACTGCTCCTAGAGCATCATTAGAAGCATCACAGTCTAGTATAAATTCACCTTGCGATTCCTGTGGGAATCCCAGAATAGGTGCAGTTGTCAAGGCGGTCTTCAGGGTCTCAAAGGCCACCTGACATTCTTCATTCCATTCAAATCGGTGATCTTTTTGTGTAAGTAGATGCAAAGGTTTACAGACAGAACTAAATCCTGCAATAAACCGGCGCATGTACGAACAGAGTCCAATGAAAGACCTAACTTCCTTGACATTTTTGGGCACGGGCCAATTTTGCACAGCTTTGGTCTTCTCTGGATCCACAGCTATTCCATTCTCAGACACGAGGTGTCCTAAGAAAGAGACTTGGACCTGGAAGAATATACATTTCTCAGTGTTCAATTTTAGATTGGCATCAGCAAGACGTTGAAAAACCACTTCCAAATTGTGAAGGTGTTCCTCAAACGTCTTACCGTAGACAATGATGTCGTCTAGATAAATGAGAAGTGTGACATATGTAAGTCCTGCGAAAACTCTCTCCATTAGTCTCTCAAAGACAGCAGGAGAGTTAGTAGCTCCAAAAGGGACAACTTTGAATTGCCACAGGCCACTACCCGGTATGCAGAAGGCTGTGTAAGGACGACTTTCTTTGTCAAGGCCTAGCTGATGAAATCCGCTACGGAGATCCAAAGTGGAAAACCACTTTGATCCTCCCAATGCATCTAAAGAATCATCACATCTAGGCAAAGGCATGCTGTCAGGTATGGTGACCTCATTCAGACGACGGTAGTCAATGCAAAACCTAATACCACCATTCTTTTTAGGGACCATAATAGCAGGGGAGGACCATGGACTGGTAGAAGGTTCTATCAGATCACGCTCCGCCATAGCTTTTATCTCATCTTCTGCGTCTTTACGTTTTGCAAGAGGTAACCTGTATGGATGTTGCTTTATTGGCTTGGTACCTTGTTTGACATTCATGTGATGTTCCATGAGTGTAGTGCGACCTAGGTCGTCAGGATTTTTAGAAAATTGATTCTGGTGCTTTATCAGTAAATCTTTGAATGATCTTTGTTCTTCAGGGCTTAGAGTTTGAGAACTTTTTGCCAATAACTCCTTTAGATGCTCAGGGATGTCTGTTTTGGAACCAGAACTGGGCGAACTCTGGTCAGGTGACTTGCTTTGCGTGCTATTTACAGACAAAAGTTGTACTGGCTCAAGAGGCTCATAAGAAGCAACAATGGTGTTTTTGTATAGTTTGAAACTTTGATTATATGGATTAGCTATCCGTATAGGCATAGTTCCAGTTCTTGGGCAAACCAAAGCCTTCGCAACCAAAAGTCCTTTTGTGTGCATGAACTTTTCATCTGCCTCAATAAGTCCAGTACCGCTTTTATCTATTACACTTCTAGTATAACCAGGCACTACTATTTCAGATTCTGGGGGTATAACAGCGGGTTCCAAAACAGCTACCCTGCAGCATCGGGGCTGTACATCTCTACTATTTGCAAAACATAAGATTTCCTCACCATTTATTTTCATGAGTTTGCGAGTTAGCATTAAATCACATTTGTGGGCTGTGAGAAAATCCATACCAAGGATTCCATCATTTTCTATGTCAGCTATTAATACATTGTGCTTTAATTTTTGTGTACCTATTGTGAGATTCAGGTCCATTTTACCAAGAAAAGGGGTCACCTCTCCAGTAACAGTAAGCATTTTCAGTGTGGTGGGCTCAACCAATGTATTTGTTTCAGATGGTAATTTTTGCAACATTTCTTTGCTAAGAATTGTAACATTGGACCCAGTGTCAATCAAAAATGTTATTGGCATGTTGTCAAGAAGGGCACATATGAAATACCCTTCTTCTATGGACCAGTTTCGACGCATGGCAACAATGTTGTTGGGCCCATCTAATTCAGTCGGGATCCGGACCCCTGATCCGACCGTCTGAAGTTTTCCGATTGTCTGCCATAATTTGCCTGAGAATGTGTTGTTTGGTTGTAGGGTTGGTTGGCAACAGAATTTTGTCCATTATAGGGATAATTTCTTTGATTAGGGTTCCGATAATTTGAGTTTCTGTTTGGCCTTTGATTGTTATACGTTCGGTGTTGATAACCCCCATTATAGCTAGGTTGTGCAGGATTTTTCTGATTGGTGAGATTTTGAACAGACCTTTGAAGTGTATCTATGCGTTTGCTAATGCTTGACATTTGTTGTTCAACAGTGTTTTGGCTGGCACTATTATCTTGGTCAATCTTGCATACCAATCGCGCTCTTTGCTTGTCTGCAATTCTATGTGCTTCCATTCTCACTGCTATCTTTTCAGCCTCTGCTAATGTTTTTGGCCCTACTTCACGCAATCTTAATCTGATTTCAGCCTCAGGCAGTGCGTCAATGAAGTGGTCTACAGATAAGGCTTCAATCACACCCAAAGAAACTGTAGGATATGCTTGACGGGTAAGCTTTCGAACAGCTTGTGCCAGTTCAGCAGTAGACTCCCCTTTTGCTTTAACTCTGGACTTAAGTTGTGACCTAAAGACCTCAGCACGATTCTCAGACCCGTATCTTTCAGTTAGTTTTTGTACAAGGCTTTTATAGTCGCGACGCTGTTCAGCATCTAGTTCATTGAGTAGAGCTCGAGCAGCTCCAGTCAGACTGTTGGCCAAATAAAGTGACTTTGCCTTGTAATCCCAGCCATTAATTTCTGATGTAATCTCAAATTGCGTCAAAAAGTCCTCAAAATCATCACTGCCAGTATATGTCTGCGGTTTAAGTTTAATGTAATTATTTGCTCTTGCTTCTGAGATGTTGCTTGCTGAAGCCCTGTTGGCCAAATTACTACTTTGTAAATTATGGTCAAATGTGACGTGTGTCTTTACACTAGTATCACTAGTTGATTTGTCTGTTGACTGAGTATTTGGACTGTTGCATGCTTGTATCAGGTGGTCTGAGGTAAGCTGTAAAGGTGTACTGTTACGAAGTGTGGTTGTACCCTGATTATTATTCTGGTCCCTCAAATGAGTTTGTATACTTTGTATTTGCTTGTCCAAATCATTAAATTTTTGTTGCATTTGTTCATTCATACCCAAGATTGTGGTTTTAACCTGACTAGCTATTGATCCTAGCTCATCTTTCAATTCGTTCTCAAAACGGGAGAACTGTTCAAATGTATCTGGGTCATTAAACCCCACTGATTCATTATCACTTTCATCGCCAGTTTGCTGAGGCAACGGCGATTCTAGTGACCGTCTTGCTTGCTCCTCGGCCATTTTGAGTGAAAAGGGTATTTATTGTATTTCAAATCCTCAGCGACTACCAAACACCAAGTATTGAACAGAAAATTGTGATTATGCAAAACAGACTTTTACTATAGCACTCTATGTGTTATGTGTGTTTCAATAATTTGACATGCGTCAATGGCTTATTGTGTGTTATGTGATCTTAACAAAGTAAGACAAAAATGTACTTTCAATGCTTAGATGTAACAAAAGTTTGACAGACGTCAGTGACTAATATGTAGTTGTGTGTGCTTGTTCTAATTTAAATGAATGCAATAAAATAACAAAGCTATAGTGTTTAATGTTGTCTTATGTGAAAAATAAATAAATAAAAACTGATGTGTATTGTGTTGTTTAATAGTAGTAGGAATTATTCGTCAATAAGATCCCACTTCTCTGACACCAATTTGTAACCCTCGTGCCCGGCGTGCAAATGTTCAGGATGTTAAGGCCAAGTGTATTAATGTGGTTAGAGGGTCACACGTTTGTGGGTTCGCTTGGTGCTGGACGGAAGCTGTATCAAGGGAATGAAAATACAATAAACAACTATTTCAATGTTTCATAATTTTACCCAAATTAAACCAACAAGTCAAACAAGTTATTCAAGGAAGAGCAAGACAAGCTATCATTTAGTGTAGGTCAATTCATTCCAGTTGAGTTTGTAATATTCACCCTGCAGCACTAAGAACGGTTTCTCATATTAAGTTGACGCGGTCCGGGGTGCCAGACAGTAATGAGCAGATACAACAATACTGTTATAACGAGGTTTGACTGTATCAATACTCGTTATAACGAATGGTACTGCAGAGTAAATTAAATGTCCGCTAATATGCTAGGTATACCTATTTACCATGCATTACTGAGCTCATAAAAGCGTGCTCCTCAGTTATGACACAACGTGAATGCGTAGCGTAGATAGTTATTCTAAATGCTGTGAAATTGCCATCAAAAGTATACCCAAATGCGTACAGATAAGTTAATTAGTGTATGAAAGTCATTCTCTTGAATACTAAGTCAAGATATTCAAACAAATACGCATTCACGTTATTTTAGGCTGAATAGGCCTAACACCCTGGAATGTATGAGCAGCCCAGACCTGGAATGGTCAGACAGTCCAGAATAGTTAAGCAATCAGGAAATGCTCAACAGCCCTGAACGCTAATTGGAGCTAGTCCTGAACGCTAATCAGTCCATATCAAACAACAGTCTAAGAGGGTAATATGTTATACAGGTCAGGCTATGTAAAATGTGTTTCTATAGCTAAACAGAGGCTGAAAGGCCTTGACTAATAAACAGTCCTGAAAGATTAAGTATATAGTCCCTATGGACAGATACTTATAAAGAGGTTAGCAGTCAAGATACTTAAACGGTGTTGTAGGGCTATAAACGACCTGACCAACCAATCTGGAATGCTTCAACAGTCCAGAGGGGCTTAGCAGGTTGATATAAAGCAGCTGTCTGAATAGCTATATTATTGCAACTAAATAGAGCTATACTGATTTACCTATGTGGTGCAGGTAGATCAGAATGCTACAAGTAGCAGTCTCGAATGATAACAGTCTGGAATGCTTAAGCATTCAGCCAGAGGGAGCATTCAAGAATACTAGGTTACACAATGGGTGGAGTGTTTATAGTGTGTAAGTGTGGGTGGGGACTTGTAAACAGTCCAGCTTAAGTGCAAAATAATTAAATGTTAACCTCTCCAAAAATGCTAGCGTATCTTTGATTAGCTGGCATGTTTGCTCTGAGTGTTGGCTATCAAGAATGCTCTGAGTAGGTACAAGAAGAGTAGACTCAAACAGTCTCTGATTAATGACAAGGTTAACGGTGTTTGCTGCGGCAATCCGGACTGGTTGTCAGACTGGTCTATCGCTGAGACAGCAAGGTGGGTCTGTATCCTATGATACAAAATTGACCCAAACTGGAATAGCGATTCTGCTGCGCTTATATAGCCTCAGAGCACGCGCCCCGTGATGTCATCAATGAACGTCATCAATGGAGACCTTATATCAGGTGATGATCATGTGACGCGCAGTTGGAGTCTCTCGATCATCATCATCGAAACGCATGATAAAGACCGAGTGACTCCAACTGGGGAAAATGAAAGTCGCCATTGATGAGATCACAATGCGCCGAACTGAAACAAGAATCGCCTCCAGCACAATTTAATGTAGTTGTATCAGCGTAAAGTAACTATGGAAGAAATATGATCAATAAGCCAACATTTGAAACAGAAAGAGTAGCCTCCACTGCTATGGGGCATTGATGAGCAGTAAGGGTGAGTAACGGCAAATCAACTAGTCTGTCACGGAAATCGGTTCATGAGTTTCTGTCTGTATCACTGATAAAATGAGCGAGATTTTATTAGCCCCAAATCAGGGTTCATAATTAAACCACCAGTCGCTACGGACTGAGATTCCAGAAATATGAAACGATCAGTAACGGGTCATCCGTTTATAAATCATACCTGACAGAACCTCAAACCCGATCCCGTGACCTAATTAATTTGACAGATAGATCTGTATAGTAAACAAATAACATGGCATGACTTTAGCAACCCATATGCTAGATATAAACTTGTCAAGGGGTACACGGTTGGTCAGGAGTGCTACAATACCAATTGTTTCTTCTTAATAAAAAAGTAACAATTCATATGATAGAAAATCCCAAAGGTGTCAATTTCTCTTTTAGAAGGAGATACAGTGCCCTAGAACTTGAAACTGAAACAATGTGTATCTTTCTGCCTTCAGAGTTCCGTGCGGGACACCGAGCTAAAGTCCTTACCATTTTTTATACTTATCTCTTTCCCTGCTAGAGGTGACTTCTTTTGTTGTCTGCTGTTAACCTTTGCAAACGGTTTGGACCCAGATCTGTCCTAATCTGGATTCTTACCATTTGATCCTACAAGAATTTTTTGAAAAAGTTCATTTTGAAAAAGTCAGCAGATGATAACAAAAGCACGAAAAATTACCCAGCCTGCAAAGAGTTAAAGGTAACTAGAAATGATGTTTATGAAACACTATGCCCCCAACCCTTTGCTTGTCAAGAAGGGTTCATAACACAAGGGTCATCTTAAGTTTTAAGCTTCTAGCTATACTACTCATCATCCTCTATCAGCTGACCTAATTTGAACAAATATAAGAAATAATTCACCCAGTAATCAGCTGACAAAGTTTGAATCTGCTAGCTATAAAAAGTTTCGAGATGCATGTGTCTTTAATTATCAAAGTTTTCAATGCCCAAATTTACAAAGGGCAATAATTTAAAAAAATAAAATTACTTTTTTTTTTAATTTTCACCAGGTAACCAACTCATCATCTACCAACTGACCATGTTTGAAGCTGCTAGCTTTAATAATTTTTGAGATATCTTGATTACAAGTTTCCAATGCCCAACTTTGCAAAGGCCAATAACTCAAAAAAGTAAAATAACTTTTTTTTTTGACCAGGTAATCTACTCATTATCCTCTATCAGCTGACAGAATTTTAAGCTACTAGCTGTAATAGTTTTTGAGGTATCTTGACTACAAGTTTTCAATGCCAAAATTTGCAAAGGGCAATAACTCTAATAAAAACTTTTCATAAAAAATTTTACCAGTTAATCTACTCATCATCCTCTGTCAACTGACCATGTTTGAAGCTACTAGCTATAATAATTTTCGAGATATCTTGATTACAAGTTTTCAATGCCCAAATTTGCAAAGGGCAATAAATCGAAAAAAATAAAATATTTTTTTTTAAATTTTCACCAGTTTATCTACTCATTATCTTCTATCAGCTGGCCAAGTTTGAAGCTACTTGCTGTAATACTTTTTGAGATCTCTTGATTACAAATTTTCAAAGCCAAAATTTGCAAAGGGCAATAACTCGAAAAAAATAAAATAACTGTTTTTTTAAGTTTCACCAGTTTATCTACTCATTATCTTCTATCAGCTGACCAAGTTTGAAGCTACTTGCTGTAATACTTTTTGAGATCTCTTGATTACAAGTTTTCAATGCCAAAATTTGCAAAGGGCAATAACTCACACAAATAAAATAACTTTTTTTTTAATTTTCACCAGGTTATCTACTCATTATCCTCTATTACCTGACCAAGTTTGAAGCTCATAGCTGTTATAGTTTTCTAGATATCTTGACTACAAAATATCATTATGACCCTTTAAAAGGGGCTTAACTCCCAAAAGGGAGATAATCCAGTCTTAAAAAATATGTGTAAATTATTTTTTGATGAGGAATCAATATATGGAATTTCAAAACTGTACCTTAATAAATTTTGAATGTACGTACGGACGAAAGAGCCCAAAGCATTATGCCCCTTAGCAATATGCCCCTTCAACTTTTCCAAGGTTGGGGGCATAATTACTGAACTTGTCCATTTGACTACCTGATAAGGTGTTAAAGTGGCAAACAGTGTAATCCTGATCAGATTGCACTCAGTATGATCATGCAGGGTTACACTGTTGGCTCCGGCAAATTTACCCAACAGAGTATTTTAGCCACCGATTGTAAGAAACTTAACATTTAAAGAATACCAGTCTCCATACTTCTGACAAAACACATCTTCTGACGTAAATGTTCTCGATTTTCAGGAAAACATGACTTGCATGCTTTGAGAAACAACACATTTTTTTCCTTGGCAGCCTTATACCATACTCAATTTACACCTTCTAGCTCGACTGCCCAACTGCCTTTACAAGTGCAAGGGTGATGCTTTGGATAGAGGCAACTTTCGAGGCCTCAAGCTGACTGAGCAGGCCATGAAGATCCTAGAGAGGATTGTCGATGGTCTCATAAGACAGGTGGTGTCTATTGACGACTCCTAGTTTGGCTTTGTCCCAGGAAGAGGCACTACAGATGCAATCTTTGTGGTCCGGCAGCTGCAGGAGAAATACCTAGCAGTGAACAAGAGGCTTTATATGGCCTTCGTGGACCTAGAGAAAGCATTTGACTGTGTCCCTCGGAAGGTTATCTAGTGGGCCCTGAGAAAGCTAGGCATTGAGGAATGGATTGTGCAGTTAGTCCAGGGAATGTACGCTAATGCACGAAGCCAGGTTCGTGTTGGCGAGGGTTTCAGCAAAGATTTTGAGGTGAAGGTTGGGGTCCATCAGGGATCCGTACTCAGTCCCTTGCTCTTCATCATTGTGCTGGAGGCCTTGTCACGTGAGTTTCGGGCTGGTGTTCCCTGGGAGGACCTATATGCAGATGATCATGTCATCATTGCTGACTCCCTAGAGGAATGTGTCAGGAGGCTCTTGATATGGAAAGAATCCATGGAGAAGAAGGGATTGAGGGTGAATGCAGGAAAGACAAAAGTCATGATCTGTGGTACAGGCCTGGACCTCTTGCAGAGTTCAGGCGAATACCCATGCGCTGTCTGTCGTACAGGAGTAGGCAACAACAGCATCTACTGCAATGGCTGCAAACTTTGGGTGCATAAGAAAAGCAGTGGGCTACAAAGACTGACACCAAATCCTGATTATAGGTGTGCACGGTGCATGGGAAATGCTCGCCCTATTGACGGCAGACCACAGAGTGAAGTCCAGGTCGGACCTGATAAGCTTGAGGTGGTAGCTTCCTTCTGCTACCTAGGTGACATGCTTTCTGCTGGTGGAGGCTGTGAAATGGCGGTCACTACTCGTGTGAAAACCGCCTGGAAGAAGTTCAGGGAGCTACTACCAGTTCTCACATCCCGCCACCTCTCTTACAAGACCCGTGGCCATGTGTACAGCTCTTGCGTGCGGAGCGCCATGCTCCATGCCAGTGAAACTTGGCCACTTACCAAGACGAACCTGCAGCGCTTGCAAAGCAATGATAGGGCCATGATCAGACAGATCTGCAGTATCAAGCCAGAGGATGTGGCCAGGGTAAGGTCAAGGGAGCTACTGGCAAAGCTTCAGCTTGAGGACCTCGACCTCATTTTGAGAGAGAGAAGGCTTCGCTGGTTTGGGCATGTGGCGCGTTCGAGTGGTGCAATCAGAACAGCATATGATATGCAGATTGACGGCAAGCGGGGGCAGGGAGGCCCAAGCAAACATGGAAGAAACTGACAGAGAAAGACTGCCATGAGTGGAAGCTCACCACAGTTGACCCTCAAGAAAGGAGCACCTGGAGATCAGGTGTGAGATCTGCTATGCGCGCAGCTAGCCAGTTACCTGGAAAGGGGCCCACTGATGTGGATGATGCCCCTGCACCTGCACGTTAATCAAAAATCCGATTATGATGATGATGATAGCCTGCAAAAGCAGTATGGAGAGAAAAAACTCTATCATAAACTAGAAAAAGTGTGGTTATGTGAACTGACCTGGGACGTAAAGCAACAAACCAACCAACCATCAAATCTTAAAGCTGCATACTCTGTTACTATGAACATTTTTCGAAAAAAATTATTTTCTTTTTAAATCATTTGTAAAAGTAGAATTAAGCTATGTTTCACAATAAAAATGTTCAGTACAGCTGAAAACTGCATGGAAAAGTGAATTATCTTATCAAATAGGTGTATTTTTCTCTTGTTGGTAATTATTTGCGTCCCTCCAATAATTATAGACCGTTGAATTTTAACATAAATGCAGTTGTTTTGTTAGTGATAACTTGTTAAGATTTACGAAAATGGTAAAATGTTTACCTGAATTTGAGTATTTTTACTGAGTCCTTGAAAAATAACAACATTATTTTTAAAATTAGAAGATCAAAAGTTACAGATTATGCAGCTTTAAGTTGTTAAACCAATAGGTTTCTTTATAAGTGATTAACCTGGTAATTTCCGCATTAGGTTACCTTGCTCCATTATTAGTTAAATGAGCCAGAGTGGTGTTTTGTTTGATTTGATTCTTTACGTCCACTCAACAATCTTTCAGTTATGCGGGACGGGTCTTCCTGGGGTGAACCAGTACTAAGCTAGGATAAATGTGTCTTGCTCAAGGACCACAACGCAGTGACGCCGATGAGGCTCGAACCCACGGCCCTTTGGTCTCGAGTCAAGCACTCTACCACTGAGCCACTGCGCTCCCCCAGAGTGGTGTAGCGGATAAGTCAGCCGCCTTGTACCCAGGGTCCCCTGCTCCATCAGTCTGTCCAATAAGACTTTAAGCCATGGGCCTGTCTCTGGAATCTTTTGCAAACCGTATAGACTCAATGTTGAGCCTGCTCTGGATCCCAACTATTTGACACTCTGATGTTATTCCTGAAATAAATTTTTCAAAAAAGTTCATTTTGAAGAAAATCAGCAGATGACAAAAAAAGCAAGCAAAATACCCTAGCATGCAAAGAGTTCATATTAATGAAACACGGGTTTAGATAAACAAACAATTTCAGCGTAAAATAGTAAATATTTTCTAACCCATCAGTTTTACTAAATGTTTGGATGCTCAAAAGAACGGTCTCATTGAGATGGTTCTTTTGAGCACCCACAACGTGTGTTTTGGTTGAGAAATAAGAAAATTAGTTTTTCGTTACGCACTCTTAACTACAGTCCTGTGAAAGACATTGAAATTCCATGAGCTTCTCAAAGTTATCCTTCACAACAACACTAAGTTAAAGCTGCATAGTCTGTAACTTTTGATCTTCTAATTTTAAAAATAATGTTTTTATATTTCAAGAACACAGTAAAAAATTTCAAATTCAGGTAAACATTTTACCATTTTCGTAAATCTTAACAAGTTATCACTATCAAAACAACTGTATTTATGTTAAAATTCAACGGTCTAGAATTATTGGAGGGACGCAAATAATTACCAACAAGAGAAAAATACACCAATTTGGTAAGATAATTCACTTTTCCATGCAGTTTTCAGCTGTACTGAACATTTTTATTGTGAAAACATAGCTAAATTCTACTTTTTCAAATGATTTAAAAAGAAAATATTTTTTTCCGAAAAATGTTCATAGTTACAGAGTATGCAGCTTTAATGATCTTTCTCACAAATCAATTTTCATTCCAACTTAAGAAACATTTAAATATGAATTTCACACAAAAAGATACTAATGGCATTCTGATGTAAATTTTTGATGGATTTGCCTTCTTCGGAACCAGACCATCTGCTCTGTAAATTATCAAGATATTTTATTTTATTTGCATATAATACATACAAACCAGTTTAAATAGCCTTAAAAGGTCTTGTTTACAAGTTTAATCAGTCAGTCAGTAGTCAGCATAGTAATTTCAATAGTTTTATCCTGAATAAGCTGCTCACCTTGTAAACCAGGGGTCGCAGGTTTGATCCCCGGCTTCTCCAGTCTGTCACAGGAGACTTTAAGCTGCGAAACACTGAAGTCATGATGTAAATGCCAACCCCCCAGGGCAACTATGGTCCAAATATGAATGCTTTCTGATCATTGGTAATGAATTATACACCACTGGAAATTTTTGTCGTAACTGAAGTATGAATGAACAAATGAACCAACAAACGAACAGACAAACGGACAAACTGAAAGTCGAAAACTATATACTCCTTGGCATAAATGCCGGGAGGGCATAATTACAGGAAGTAATCTTGGCATGCTATATATTTAGTTTATATTAAACCGGCAATAGATGGTAGATATGTGATCCTGGCATGTTCTATTACATGATCTTGACATTTCTAATTATCAGCACATTTGTGTTATTTTATATTACAATAAGAGACAGTATCTGTTTCGACACAATCTTGGCATATTCTATAGCAGGAATAGATGGTTGATATGTGATCCAGGACTGCTCTATAACAAACAGTTTCACCATGATCTTGACATTTCTATTACAGGAATAATCAGTATCAGCACAATCTTGACATTTTATATTACAGAAAGAGATCTTGGCATGTTCCTTAACTGTTAACATGAACAGACAGCTATGTGCGATCCTAACATTTTCTATTACAGACAGTTCTAGCATGATCTTGACATTTTGAATAACAGGAAGCGACAGTTTCAACATGATCTTGACAATTTGCATAGCAGGAAGAGACAGTTTCAATAGGATCTTGACAGTTTGAATAACAGGAAGAGATAGTTTCAATAAGATCTTGCAATTTTCTGTTTCAGGAACAGCCAGTTTCAACATGATCCTGACATTTTGCATTGAAGGAAATCTTGTCATTTTGCATTTCAGGCAGAATCCATTTCAACATGATCTTGACATTTTGCATTTCAGGAAGAATCAGTTTCAAAACGATCTTGACATTTTGTATCACAGGGAGAATCAGTTTAAATAGGATCTTGACATTTTGTCTTTCAGGAAGAATCAGTTTCAACAGCATTTTGACATTTTGTATTTCAGGAAGAATAAGTTTCAATAGGATCTTGACATTTTGTATTTCAGGAGAAATCAGTTTCAATAGGATCTTGACATTTTGTATTTCTGGAAGAATCAGTTTCAACAGCATTTTGACATTTTGTATTACAGAGAATCAGTTTCAATAGGATATTGACATTTTGTATTTCAGGCAGAATCAGTTTCAATAGGATTTTGACATTTTGTATTACAGGAATAATCAGTTTCAATAGAATCTTGACATTTTGTATTACAGGAAGAATCAGGTTCAATAGGATCTTGACATTTTGTATTACAGGAAGAATCAGTTTCAAAAGAATCTTTACATTTTGTATTATAGTCCTGAAGAGTCAGTTTCAAAGGAGATTTTCGACATTTTGTATTTCAGGAAGAATCAGTTTCAACAGAATCTTGACATTTTGCATTACAGTAAGAATCAGTTTCAACATGATCTTGACATTTTGCATAGCAGGAAGAGACAGTTTCAATAGGATCTTGACAGTTTGAATAACAGGAAGAGATAGTTTCAATAAGATCTTGCAATTTTCTGTTTCAGGAACAGCCAGTTTCAACATGATCCTGATATTTTGCATTGAAGGAAATCTTGTCATTTTGCATTTCAGGAAGAATCCATTTCAACATGATCTTGACATTTTGCATTTCAGGAAGAATCAGTTTCAAAACGATCTTGACATTTTGTATCACAGGGAGAATCATTTAAATAGGATCTTGACATTTTGTCTTTCAGGAAGAATCAGTTTCAACAGCATTTTGACATTTTGTATTTCAGGAAGAATCAGTTTCAATAGGATCTTGACATTTTGTATTTCAGGAGGAATCAGTTTCAATAGGACCTTGACATTTTGTATTTCTGGAAGAATCAGTTTCAACAGCATTTTGACATTTTGTATTTCAGGAAGAATCAGTTTCAACAGCATTTTGACATTTTGTATTACAGAGAATCAGTTTCAATAGGATATTGACATTTTGTATTTCAGGCAGAATCAGTTTCAATAGGATTTTGACATTTTGTATTACAGGAATAATCAGTTTCAATAGAATCTTGACATTTTGTATTACAGGAAGAATCAGGTTCAATAGGATCTTTACATTTTGTATTATAGTCCTGAAGAGTCAGTTTCAAAGGAGATTTTCGACATTTTGTATTTCAGGAAGATTCAGTTTCAACAGGATCTTGACATTTTGCATTACAGCAAGAATCAGTTTCAACATGATCTTGACATTTTGCATAGCAGGAAGAGACAGTTTCAATAGGATCTTGACAGTTTGAATAACATGAAGAGATAGTTTCAATAAGATCTTGCAATTTTCTGTTTCAGGAACAGCCAGTTTCAACATGATCCTGACATTTTGCATTGAAGGAAATCTTGTCATTTTGCATTTCAGGAAGAATCCATTTCAACATGATCTTGACATTTTGCATTTCAGGAAGAATCAGTTTCAAAACGATCTTGACATTTTGTATCACAGGGAGAATCATTTAAATAGGATCTTGACATTTTGTCTTTCAGGAAGAATTAGTTTCAACAGCATTTTGACATTTTGTATTTCAGGAAGAATCAGTTTCAATAGGATCTTGACATTTTGTATTTCAGGAGGAATCAGTTTCAATAGGACCTTGACATTTTGTATTTCTGGAAGAATCAGTTTCAACAGCATTTTGACATTTTGTATTTCAGGAAGAATCAGTTTCAACAGCATTTTGACATTTTGTATTACAGAGAATCAGTTTCAATAGGATATTGACATTTTGTATTTCAGGCAGAATCAGTTTCAATAGGATTTTGACATTTTGTATTACAGGAATAATCAGTTTCAATAGAATCTTGACATTTTGTATTACAGGAAGAATCAGGTTCAATAGGATCTTTACATTTTGTATTATAGTCCTGAAGAGTCAGTTTCAAAGGAGATTTTCGACATTTTGTATTTCAGGAAGATTCAGTTTCAACAGGATCTTGACATTTTGCATTACAGCAAGAATCAGTTTCAACATGATCTTGACATTTTGCATAGCAGGAAGAGACAGTTTCAATAGGATCTTGACAGTTTGAATAACATGAAGAGATAGTTTCAATAAGATCTTGCAATTTTCTGTTTCAGGAACAGCCAGTTTCAACATGATCCTGACATTTTGCATTGAAGGAAATCTTGTCATTTTGCATTTCAGGAAGAATCCATTTCAACATGATCTTGACATTTTGCATTTCAGGAAGAATCAGTTTCATAACAATCTTGACATTTTGTATCACAGGGAGAATCAGTTTAAATAGGATCTTGACATTTTGTCTTTCAGGAAGAATCAGTTTCAACAGCATTTTGACATTTTGTATTTCAGGAAGAATAAGTTTCAATAGGATCTTGACATTTTGTATTTCAGGAGGAATCAGTTTCAATAGGATCTTGACATTTTGTATTTCTGGAAGAATCAGTTTCAACAGCATTTTGACATTTTGTATTTCAGGAAGAATCAGTTTCAACAGCATTTTGACATTTTGTATTACAGAGAATCAGTTTCAATAGGATATTGACATTTTGTATTTCAGGCAGAATCAGTTTCAATAGGATCTTGACATTTTGTATTACAGGAATAATCAGTTTCAATAGAATCTTGACATTTTGTATTACAGGAAGAATCAGGTTCAATAGGATCTTGGCATTTTGTATTACAGGAAGAATCAGTTTCAAAAGAATCTTTACATTTTGTATTATAGTCCTGAAGAGTCAGTTTCAAAGGAGATTTTCTACATTTTGTATTTCAGGAAGAATCAGCTTCAACAGGATCTTGACATTTTGCATTACAGTAAGAATCAGTTTCAATAGGATCTTGACATTTTTATTACAGGAAGAAAAAATTTCAACATGATCTTGACATTTTGCATTTCAGGAAGAATTGGTTTTAATAGGATCTTGACATTTTGTATTACAGAGAATCAGTTTCAATAGGATCTTGACATTTTGTATAACAGAAAGAATCAGTTTCAACAGGATCTTGACATTTTGCATTTCAGGAAGAATCAGTTTCAATAGGATCTTGACATTTTGTATTACAGTAAGAATCAGTTTCAGTAGGATCTTGACATGATTCTGTATTACAGGAAGAATCAGTTTCAATAGGATTTTGCAACAGCCGATAAGACATTTTGTATTCACAGGAAGAATCAGTTTCAACATGGTCTTGGCATTTTGCATTCAATACAGGAAGAGACAGTAGCTGTTTCAATGGGATCTTGACATTTTACAATACAGGAAGAATCAGTTTCAATGGGATCTTGACATTTTGTATTACAGGAACAATCAGTTTCAACATGATCTTGGCATTTTGCATTACAGGAAGAATCAGTTTCACATAATATTGACATTTTGTATTACAGGAAGAATCAGTTTCACATATTATTGACATTTTGTATTACAGGAAGAATCAGATCTTGACATTTTGCATTACAGGAAGAGAAAGACCCAAATTAATCTTGATATTTTGCATTTCATAAAGAGACAGTTTCAACATAATCTTGACATTTTGCATTACTGGAAGTGTCAGTTTCAATATGATCTTGTAATTTTCATTTTCAGGAAGAGCCAGTTTCAACATGATCGTAGCATGGTTTCAGCAATTACTCTTATTAGCCTGTTTAACATACATCACTGCCCAGTACCAAGCTAAGGATGAGCCCTGCAGTCACTGCTGTGCTGGACCTCCAGGAGCCCCCGGTGTCCATGGCAACCATGGCCAGCCAGGAACAACAGGACAAGAAGGACAAAAGGGGAGCAAAGGTGACAAAGGTCATCAAGGACAGCGTGGTAAGTCATACCACAGCGGAAAATGCTAGATCCTTTTCATTCTGATGGATTTTCCCATGTATATTGATAGAATAGGTATGGAATTGTCCATTTTGCATTTTAAGGGGTCACAGGTAGAAATTTCTTAACTATGCATGATGCATTTCTGTCATGAAGATTTGTTTTTATCTTTGCAAACAGTGCAGACCCTGGTGAAATACTGCATTCTTTTATCCCGAAGGGAACTTAACTCCAGCTGTTAAGTTTTTAGAACTAAGTTTTCGCAATAACTTTTTTATCTTCAATTTCACGATGAAAAGTATTCAGGAACATCTCCACCAATTTCTCCAAATTGTTTGAAGCATTCTAGATGCTGCAGGTTCCTATGTGCTTAGAAGCACTCTTTGAACATTTTAAGCAAAGCGCAAATAAACCAGGGCAAAGATGTCAGTCAAAAAGTTACATCGCACCGCCCTAATTCAATTACTAAAGCAATCAATGGCTTGTTCAAATATAATAGAAATCGCGCCTGATTCGCTCGTGGGTTAAGCTAGTAGGGTCATCTCAAAACCGTTCATTTCATAGCATGTGCATAAGAGAAAAATTCCAAGTCATGCGATAACCCAGCCTTTGATACTACAAATTAGCCTGCATTAAGTTGATTCTGCATATGCACGGTAAATTCTGAGACTGTAAATTCTGAGTTTGTTAAGGGCAGTTTTATGCTATGCACAGCCTTTGAACAACGGGATATGCACTGCTTCTGAATATTTTTTGAAACTACCCCTTTCTGTCACGCCTATACTAATTATACCTGTCATTAAAAGACTTAGAAATTTAGGATGAATTCAATTTATTGCAAAATCTTCATCTAGATACACAAAAATCTGTTTGCACCACAAGCACAAGACCTTTTGGAGAAGTTGGAGGAAATTCTCCTCAACAACTTTCATCGCGAACACATTTTGCTAAAATTGAAGACAAAAAAGTTATTGCCAAAAATTAGTTCTAAAAACTTAACAGCTGGAGTTTAATAATTTTCAATTACGCAGTCTTATCTGGAGGCCTGAATAAAAGCCAGGTGAAAATCAGAGACATACAATTCAGAACCTCGGGCCATTCTTCACCAGTAAAGCCCAGCGGCAATTAATAACAGCAACTCTTCAGACTAACCAATTTCCCAGAAATACTTGCAGTGACATTTGACAGATTGCCTTTTATCTGACCAACATCCAAATGAACAGCTCTACACAACAGCTCTCAATACTACTGTCCTGCCAGCCAAGAGTGACAATGACGCAATGCTTTAATTACAATTGCTAAGTAAAGTACCAAATTGTATGCTTCACTTGAGCTAATGCGAATTGATAGATCACTTGGGTATTAATCCTATCCTGTGGATAGGATTAATATACAAGTGATTTATCGATTATAAGTCTCTGATAATTTTACAAACGATACATGACGTCACTGTCACTCTTGGTTGGCACGACAGTAGAAGACTAATTTTATCCCATTATTGACATTTTTGGGTTTTTTCTTACAAAAATCACTTTTTAAGTCATTTCAGATATACACTTATTTCACTGCTCACCCTTATCCTGCCAATAATTTTTTGTCCTGAATATGTTGTCTACTTTTTACATCTGCTGTATATATTTAAATGCACTTCAGACAATTTGATCATGGAAGCAAACACTATGAACCTTGGTCAGACACATTTGTCTGTCTGATATTGTCAATATAATATTGACCATAGTGTTTGAAATATAGGCTACCAAAGTACATAAGCAAATGACGGAACAGATGACAATTGTGAATGGCAGGAAAAGGGTTAATATAAGTATAAATTAAAAGTTTGAAATTCCTAGCTATACTACACATTATCACATATTCGAAACACTATTTGCCATCTGCATATGCCATAAGCTCTTTACCGCCAACTGGTTATCAGCCTGCCATGATGATAACCGGAAGTCATGTATTTTGAACGGAGAGAGGTTATCATGCCCGACATGAGACGTTGATCATCCATGACGCCAGATGAAAAACAAGTGACATGACGTCAATCCTAATGTTTTGCTTACATTTCTGTATGTCAAATGCGTTAAAACGGTGAATTAGAATATGTGATAAACAGATAATCTCACGGGGTTTTGGTTATCGCCCTAAAGCTCTCGAGCTGATAATGGGGTCTCGAGTTGATACTTCGGGCCATAACCAAAACGCAATGAAATAGTCTCAAATTATCCTCTATCAGATGACAAAGTTTGAAGCTCCATCATCTTCTATCAGCTAGCTCCTATCGATAATAGTTTTAGTGATATCTTGATAACAAGTTTTCAATGCCCAAATTTGCTATGGGTAATAACTCTTCTTTTTTTAATTTCACCAGATAATCTACTCATCATCCTCTTTTAGCTGACCAAGTTTGAAGCTCTTAGCTATAATAGTTTTCGAGATAATAACTTGATCACAAAATTTCATTCTGACCCTTTAAAAGATGCATAATATACAAAGGGAGATAATTCAGACTAAAAAAAATTGGCCACCTATATTTTGATGATGAATCCATATTTGAAATTTCAATACCATAGCTTATAATTTTTCTAAAGACAAGCTGAGACCAATATGCTCTCACTTTTTCGAAGTTAGGGGCATAATTATACAACTAAACTGGCTGGCATATAGTGACAGGGGTGCGGAGATAGCAAAACTTTATACTTGCCCAGGGACAAGTATAAGTCCATAATATACTTGTCCAAAGAAAATTTAACTTGGGCTGATAATGCACAAACAACTTAGCTTAGCACAAATACTGTGCTGATACCAAATGTAAACTTTTTTGAAAACAGTATGAAACCAGATATAAACTAAATTGAAAACAGTGTTGATCCAGATCAGCTGGCTTCTTCAGATCCACATTGTTTTCCGAACAACATGCAAGCTTAAAATTATTGATGAAATACAGAATTGCAACAAATTTCTTTATACTTGTCCTAGGACAAGTAAACTTGTCTCAGGACAAGTAAATACAGTAAAACCTGTCTTAAGTGGCCAATCAAAAGAAGGCCAAATATAAGTTTTCCAAGAAAAATAGGTTTTCCAAGACCGATAATCGCTTAATGCAGGTCAAAAGTATTTCAGAATGCTCTGTGGAGCATTCTGCAATACTTTCGACCTTCATTAAGCTACCATATTTGTCATTAAGATCTTTGTTTTGTCTATTTTTGATTGGCCACTTAAGACAGGTTTTACTGTCTGAATGAAATGGGACCAGGTCGGACAAATCGAGCATGGTATTTTCACACCCCTGAGTGAATGTGCCATATTAATTCATTCAGGTTAAAGGTTAAGTATGCTTTTACACATGTATGCAATAAATGAGCAAAAGGTCGGCCTTGAAAATAAATGTCATTTTCTTTTTGTGCTGCTTCTGCTGTTGTTGCTGTTGTTCCCTTCTCCTGGACAGTCCACTTCATAAACTGTGATCTGATATCTATGATCTCTAGCAGCACTTAGACGAGGACACTAAAACATAACTTGTCCTACAACTGTCTGAATTTACAGACTTACAAACTGATCTGACAGGCAATATGTCCCAGTGGAGAAAGGAAAAGGAATTTAAACCATGCTGTCTCTCCTGACTTATGGTCGTGTCAAGACGGTCATTTACCTTACCACACTTTTTCCTGGTAAGCTTGACTAATAAAGCGCAGCCGTTTACCAGTACTCCGTCCACATACTTTCACTTGTACTGACTCACACCCTTCTTGAATCAGCGGAAGGAGGAGAATGACTGTAGAAAAAGAATTCATGATCAATCTCCACAAAAGTATGGGACCGGGCTGGGATCAAACTCACGACCTAAAGATCTGCAATCAGACTCGCTACAGATTGCCCTACGGGGCCCAGTCTAATAGGGATATAATGTAATGTTAAATTCTACCCTTCTTAGTTTTGTACTAGCTAAATATACTTCAGGAACATAATAAGTTATCAAAATAAATTTGTTACATACTTACTAAAACATAATAAAAGCGCTGCAGGCATGCATCATACCCCGCCAAGAAATATTTTTGATACAAAGACCATCCATAAATCAAGGGCCATAACTCAGATGAAAAATTTCTAATGTCAATCAAGGGCTATAACTCTGTACTTATTTGTCAAAATTTACCCATCTGCAATCCCAGAACACTCCTTCGCAATATCAACTCTCATACCAAGTTTGAAGAAAATCAGTAAAGGAATGCGAAAACCAATTTCTAACGTCAATCAAGGGTTGTAACTCTGTACTTATTTGCCAAAATTTACCCATCTGCAATCCAAGGACACTCCTTCCCAATATCAACTCTCATAGCAAGTTTTTGGGAGCGCAGTGGCTCAATGGTAGAGTGCTTGACTCGAGACCGAAGGGTAGCGGGTTCGAGCCTCACCGGCGTCACTGCGTTGTGGTCCTTGAGCAAGACACATTTATCCTAGCTTAGTACTGGTTAAACCCAGGAAGAACCGTCCCGCATAACTGAAAGATTGTTGAGTGGACGTAAAGAATTAAATCAAACAAACAAAAAACAAACAAATCATAGCAAGTTTGAAGAAAATTGGTTAAAAATGCTCCCAGCAAAGAGTGAAAACTATGCGCTGACAGAAGGAATGAGGGACCGACGTGCAGACAGATGGACGGACACTCGACGCAATTTTTTGAATGGAGGGTATAACATAATACCCCGCACTTTTTAAAGTGGCGGGGTATAATAATAAAAAAACTCTGAGCCGCGACATGAGATTTCCAACAATGTGGTATGTGCGACTAACAAAGCCTCAGATCAGCCTGCGCATACGCACAGTCTGATCAGAGCCTTTGCTAGTCGCTTGAATATTTCATGAGTGTTAAGCTACTGACTAAACAGCATTTGGAGTTTCTAGGCTTAAAAGGAGGCTGCAGAGGCTCGTCTGAGTCTACACTTGTCAAAATGTCACATCGTTGGAAATTACATGTCGTGGCTGATTTATTATGATGTGATGTAAAGTCCAAACAAGATTTTTTTTTTTTTGCCAATAGCGTTAAAACACGGGTGGTAAACCTAGGAACTACCACGAAATTGTGTTAACGTAATTTTGTTCCCAAGCCACATCCGGGACGCGTCGTGGTAGTGTCCAGGCCGAAAATTGGATAAAGAAAGGTTGGTGTCACTTTCATTTTTGTTTTATTTTACAACTAAGAACGAACAATGGTGAAATCCGACAATGTGGTTCCGTGTTAATATGTCTCAGCATCCCCTCTAGCCCAAAATTTTGGTTGAAAAGTTATTTTCTTTCTTTAGATTCATGTTTCCCCACTGAGCATCGGACCAAATTTTCCCAAAGTTTGAAGGATTTTAGCCCATATCTGTCAAATTAAATGGAATTTGATATCAATTGAAGATGGAAATAATAAAAAGACCCTGAATAAACATTCTAATACAGAAAAAAAATCTTAACATTTACTTGTGAACAATTCATGCCTCGTTCGTCCTGTGTGGTAGTTTCCAGCTCATAGTGGTAGTTAAAATGCTATCGTGGTAGTTTCCAAGACTTTGTAGGATACGTTTCTGAAGTGTTACAAAACATTATAGTGGTTGTTGTTTCGCATGATAACCCTTGAAATCGTCAATTAATTACCATGGTAAACAAATAAATCACATTTCAACAACATGAAGAAGATAAGCTTTGGACTCAAGAGATTCAATACGATGCTTGACAGGTGGAGATCATGCCCTGGACTGCCAAACAACACCTTTGGAAATCTAAAGCAAAAGAAGGTCATCAGTTGAGCAGTGGTGGACCAAGCAACAGACAAAAAAATTATATAAAAAGTGCGTCACTCGCTACGTTGTTCCATGTTCAGTCAACTTTATGATAAAATGGCAGGCTAAGACTACTGGCCCAAAGTATCGTTCGTACTTGCGCTTCAGAAAAAGGGAAATATCCTTGGGTTGGGACATTTTTTATATACATGTGAGTGTGACGATGAACGGGCATGTTATTTGATAATTAAAAAAGCATGTTTATTCAAAAACAAAATATGTGAATATCCCTTCTTTTCATTCTTCTCATCATTTCAATAGCCCACTAAAATTAAAATTCAGGCAGTCGACAATTGTTATCTGACAAAAAGGTTGTTTGAAAAGGTCTTCGTATGAATAAGAGGGGTATTCATGGTTCGGCCCACACACCCTGTCTTTATAAAAATGAAGTAGCCCCTGAATAGTGAACATCTGCTGATGTGATCTACTACTTATTTCCTACAAAGTCTTGGAAACTACCACGATAGCATTTTAACTACCACGATGAGCTGGAAACTACCACACAGGACGAACGGGGCATGAATTCGGTTACGAGTAAATGTTCAGATTTTTTTTCTGTGTAGGAATGTTTATTCAGGGTCTTTGCATCATTTCCATTGTCATTTGATATCAAATTCCATTTAATTTGACAGATAGGGGCTAAAATCCTTCAAACTTTGGGAAAATTTGGTCCGATGCTCAGTGGGGAAACACGAATCTAAAGAAAGAAAATAACTTTTCAACCAAAATTTTGGGCTAGAGCGGACGCTGAGACATATTTACACGGAACCACATTGTCGGATTTCACCATTGTTTGTTCTTAGTTGTAAAATAAAACAAAAATGAAAGTGACACCAACCTTTCTTTATCCAATTTTCGGCCTGGACACTACCACGACGTGTCCCGGATGTGGCTTGGGAACAAAATTACGTTAACACAATTTCGTGGTAGTTCCTAGGTTTACCACCCGTGTAAAAGACATTTACGACATTTAGAATTCGCTACTAGAGCATGATTTACCTAAATCAGTAAACTACAGAATGATATTTCCATATTGTGAGGATTTTATCTTTACGAAACTTTGCATATGTGAAGATTGGCAAAAAATAAAAACCTCCCAAAAATTTCGGAATTTACAGTAACTATGGTTGTCCTATGTTCTGTTTTTCAGGACCCGAAGGCCCAAGTGGTGAAACAGGAAGCAAAGGAGCAAGAGGAAGAAAGGGACCCAAAGGTTCATGTGGAGCTCCTGGAAAAGATGGAATTAAAGGATATCAAGGACTAATGGGTCCCATGGGACCAAAAGGAGACAAAGGCATTAAAGGTAGAGTCAAATCTGTCATGGAAAAAAAGCAAAAAATAACCCACCGCCGGTGGTATAGGAGTTGTTATTTAAAGCAAATTGTTGACTTTGCAAGACATAGAGTGATCCCAATTGCTTACTTTGAGCTCAGGTGAGCTAAACAAGAGAGACATGTGGGCCCAAATTGCACACATGAGTTAGTTTCATGTTTTGATGGTCATCTACGTAGTTATCATTTCTGCCAGTATCATTTTGAATTCTCATCACCTGTTTCAGATGATTTTTTTAAAGTTTTCCTTACTGTGATAGGCCAAGCTGCCTGACAGCCATGTTTTTTTCTTCTTTTTTATTTACAGATCAAATTTGTTAAGCTATTTTTGCAAATGGTCACCATTTGAAATTTGCCCAGCTGTCATTTGAAGCAAATATTGACTGATTGTAACAGCTTACTTTGAGTACATCATGCTCAGGTCTGGTATAAATATTACCACAATTTCTTAAAGAAAACAAATAAATTGTTCTTTTTCCTTTTTTTGTCTTCTATTTTGGTATATGGAATCTTTATTAGGATTTATTTTCATTTTTCTAGACAGTGAATGATCATAAAACATTTAACCCTCAAAGTGCCACCTAGAAGGTGCAGCAGACAACATTTTCAATTTTTCTTCTCTAAACTAAATAAATTAGGCCTTAATGGCTTGAATTTTCATGCGATTCATCTGTTAGATGCCTCACATAAAATACCAAGATTGTATTCTCTAACAAATAGGAAACATATCGCATAAATTCTTGTCTGCTGCAGTCATTACTGGTGTTTTTAGGATTATCTCTTGCCCACTAGCATGGAATCTTTTTTCGTCTGCTAATTACCTTTAGAAACAGTTTAGACCAAGATCAGGCCGAACATTTTATCGATTCTGATCTGGATCCAAACCATTTGACACTAGTATCGGTCGTATCACAACTTGAGGTGACCCTCCTCACCCTCTCCCCTTGTTTTTCAAACCCTTTTTGATTCTTTTCTTAGTGGCATTACTGCTTTACAAAACTTGCTATATGAATTAACATGCTCAATACTGTAAATTTGGAAATTTTTGTGAGAATTTTATTTTCGCAAATAGCGTTCAAAGACATATTTACCGCATCAAAAATTCACAACAAGGCATGATTTACCTGAATCAGTAAACGACAAAGTGATTTCAACATTTTGCATGGTATTATTTTCACAAAACTTTGCATTATGCGAAGTTTCGTGAAAATACCCTCATGAAAATTTCTGAATTCACAGTATATAGAGCAGTATATAAGAACTTATGTGCTGAAAGCCTGGTAAGCATGTGGTGCGGTCCACTTGGTCGTGGTTATAATGTAGCAAAAGCATACTTGAAACAGGTGAATGTGGCAAGCACTTTGTAAGTTGTTTTTTTTGGGGTTTGGTATGATTCTTTAAGACCCAGTCACCAGCTAATCATATGGTCATGTTGGGATGGTCAGTTCGCTTAACCACACTTTTTTCCTAGGCAAGCTTGACTAAGCAATTAACCAGTACTTGGTTTGTTTGTTTGTTTGTTTTGTTGCTTTACGTCCCAAGTCAACAGCTATGGTCATTGCGGGACGGTCAGTTCACCTAACCACACTTTTTCCTGGGCAAGCTTGAACAAGCAGTTAACCAGTACTTCGTGCACATACTTTAGATTGTAACTGACAACAACCCTTTTTGAATCAGTGGAAGGACGGATAATGACTGTATAAACTATTTCAAGATCAATCTCCACGAAAGTATGGGATCAGGCTGGGATCAAACTCACAATCCCTGGATCTGCAGTCAGACACATATCTGCAGCCAGACATGTTACCGACTGCGCTATGCAGCCCGGTATCACGTTGTAAGAAATTAGTGGAAATGTGATGGAGTTAATAAGAACCTGGCAAGGAGGAAGTGTTTGCCAAGGTACCCCATTTAGGGGTTTCCAGTATACAAAGGGTTAATAGCAGAGTGGAGTAGACTCAGCAGTTGTTCGACAGTAAACACAAGGACTCTTTCAATTTCTAGGATCAAAATTAAAGTTGTGTTTCAAGAAATAATCAGCTAAGAGTGTGTCAGCCCTGAATAATTGGATTATTGCATCTGCAATAATCTTGATTACAACATGGTTGAAATTAAAAGTGTTGCACTGTATTAACCCTTAAAAAGCCACTTAAAGAGGCTAAGTCTGCAACTATGAGCATTTTTCGAAAAAATATATTTTCTTTTTAAATCATTTGTAAAAGTAGAATTAAGATATGTTTTCACAATAAATCTGTTCACTATAGCTGAAAACTGCATGGAAAAGTGAATTATCTTATAAAGACAGGTGTTTTTCTCTTGTAGGTAATTATTTGCGTCCCTCCAATAATTAAAGACAGTTAATATTTAGCATAAATGCTGTTGTTTTGATACTGATAATTTGTTAAGATTTGCGAAATTGGTCAAATATATACCTGAATTATAGTTTTTTGCTGTGTTCTTGAAAAATAGAAACATTATTTCTAAAATTAAAAGATCAAATGCAGCTTTAATTCAAAGAAATCAACTAAGGATTGATATTTCATAGGATTCATCTGCTGATTCACAGGAAAATGGCATTTTAAGGGTTTTTCAAAATTCTCTATTATCTGTTACAGGACAGGATTACTTACCTGTATGACACTTGCTTCTAAATTGGCCCCGTCAAGCAAGAAATTTCCAAGTCATGACCTTGACCTCCTGATCACTGACCAGGCAGGGAATAGCATAGCCTGAAACTTAAGACTGGTATCTGACATATTGCCTTATATTTTGCAATGCGTACAAAACCCTTTGGGGAAAATCTACAAGTTTTAACTTCCAAAGGGCACTAACTCCTATTAAATCCAGAGTTATGGTTAATGGACAACTTATGCACACTTCATGTTTACTCATGATGCCTTACATTCATGAAAATATATTTTAAAAAAAATTAGTTAAAGAGTGGGCAAGACCATATCCTGAAATCTACTATTTTCTATTTCAAAGGGCCATAACCCGAAAACTATGGAAAACAGAGTTAAGGTTCTTGTGCTCTGCACATTGTCTGATGAGTAACAGAGCGGACACAAAAACTTTAACACTATAGCAGATACAATGGTGAGGAAATCAACCTTCATGTACCTCTGAGGTGTAAGGCTCACAACAAAAAGGACTCAGACAAATATGTACACAATAGCGTAGATAAGATGGTAAAGGACCAGAACAGAGCACTACATTCTCCTTTTTTCGCTATTTTACAACATAAAAGCACCGAATGGCAAATTTACTGTTTTTAGGCGATTTTTTCAGCCTCTATATACAGAACCAGAAAGACCCTCATAAGATTTCCTTTGGCAGCTCTGTTCAAGAAGTTTCCTACCCATGGTAAGGGGAATCATCTGAACTCAACAAAATGCTTCAGCTATAAAGCAGAAGACAACTTTTATGATGTGATTTTTGATTTTCCAGAAAAAATAAGACTAGATGTTTCATGAAAATCATCTGTCAGCAGCCATTCACAAAAAAAATATCAAGGCCTATAAGCTCTCTGCAAATTTTAAATGGTACTTTAACTGTCAAAAAATCTATTGCAAATTTTAAGGAATGAATTATCAAAGCAAAATGCTGCATTTGAAATGTTATTTCTAAGTACACTATCTTCAAAAAACAACAACTCTAAACAAATGTGTACTCTTCTGAAACTTAGCATGTCTAAAACCTAATACTATTCAAGTCACATTTCCAAGAAATTAGTAATAGAAGTGCTTCCTCTATAGGGAATATACACAAATAATCTAATTGGATTAACGTTGACACAGTTGTCTTGCTCAGAAATTTAACATAGAAATGGTATCACTTAACCAATAATACGCTTCCTACAAAATATTGACAGAACGATTCAATAACATTTTTCCGAATTTTATACCATAATTTTTACACTGTGTTTGAAATTTTGGTGATTTCAATGAAATGATACACCCAATTTTCCAAAGAAAAAGTACTCTCCCTAGATGTTTGTATTTGTAAGTGCAATGGTTAAATAGAGTGATAGATTGCTTTCTTTTACTTTTGAACCCTCATAGGAATTTGTCCACATTCAGAACAAAGTCATCCCTCCAGCAGGAAAACAGCACATTTGTGTTACTTGTACCAGCTTAACCCTTTGTGTTCTGATGGATTCTCCCATACATAAATGCAATAAGGATCGGATTGTCCATTATATATTTTAAGGGGTCAAAGGTCGTAATTTCTAAATTATGATGTTTGTTTGTTTGATTTGATTCTTTACATCCCATCAACAATCTTTCAGTTATAAAGGGACAGGTCTTCCCGGGTTGGACCAGTACTAAGCTAGGATTAATGTTCTTGCTCAAGGACACAACACAGTGACACTGGTGAGGCTCGAACCCGCGTCCCTCAGTCTCGAGTCAAGCACTCTATCACTGAGCCACTGCGCTCACACTGACCCTTTGTATTCTGACAGATAAATGCTGTCCATTATATATTTTAAGGGCTCAGAGGTTGGAATTATATCAAGTCCCTGAAGATTGCTCTGACCTCAGCAAAAAGTGCAGACCTGGATGAGATGCAGCTTTATGCTGCATTTCGTCTGGGTCTTCACAGTTTGCAAAAGCATCCATTTAGGGATTTCCCAAATACAAAGGCTGACCCATTTCAGACCAAAGGTTACGATATATGTATCTGAGAGGCTCTGTCTCCGCCTTGTAGTGGTGAAATGTCCAAGTGGACCAGAATCGCTCACCTGGGTGTGACTGATCATGATATGCTATACAGAAGTTCTGTGTCTTCATGTTAACACATTTCAGACCATGGTTACAGTATATGTGTCCCGCTCTGTCTCAGTCTTGTAGAGGTGAAGAGGCCAAATGGGCCAGAATCGCTCACCTGGGTGCGACTGATCATGGTATACCATACAGCAGTTCTGCATCTTCATGTTGCCACAACAAATCCCACCAAGTTTCAGTTCAATCTAACATATGGATTGTGAGGAGTTGTCATTTGACAATTTTTAAGACACTTTAAGACTTAAACAGAGGACTGGTGCTCCCATGTCGACCCTCTTGGATATATCAGCAAATCTAACTCTCCATGATTCCCTGATGCCAAGATAGGGGTTTCAGCTTTGCTCCAGGCGAGCTAAAAAGTGCATTTAAGTGACATCATGAAATGTTTGAGTCACATTATGACTCACATACAGTAATTAAAATTCTGTGCATATGTACATCACTTTTAAGTCTTTGCCTCCTGGGAAATTTTCCATGTTTTTTTTGTCTTCTGCTGATTTTTTCAAAAAACAGTTTCAGGGATACTATGTAAGTGTGTAACAGATTGGATCCAAACTGTTTGCAAAAGTTATGAGCAGATGACACTAGTAGGTAAGGAGTCAAACCTTCACACAGAAGTTATTGGGCATTACTTTTTCTATGTTACTTCATCTACTTGTTAATATATTTTGTAATGCTGCGCACATCTAGGAAAAAAAGGCAGGATTTTTATAGTCAGCTTGATTAAAACAGAAATTGAGATGGCATTCTATAGTTTTCTATTATTAGTTTTTTTTCTCAATCTCAATCTTTTCAGGGTTTATTTTTCAGGATTTGTCTAACATCTCTTTTTAACACAATGGACTCTTCTACAATTTAAAGTGCAAAATTTTGGTTGTTTGTATGTTTTGATTCTTTACCTCCCAGTCAACAATTTATCTGTAATGTCCGGACGGGTCTTCCTGGGTTGAACCTGTACTAAGCAGAGGATATAGTGTTTTGCTAAAGGACGCAAAGCAGTGCCTTTGGTGAGGCTCGAAACCTGCAACCCCTCAATCTTGAGCCAGTACTCTACCACTGAGCCACTGTGCTCCGCTTTATAGTGGAAGAGTTTACCTCAGGAACTTAGGAGTGAAGGGGTTAAGATAAAAGCAATGATACGGTAAATGTTCTAAAATTTCAAACACTTTTCTCTTTCTGTTCTCTAATAAAATGTTGATTTTCAGGACTGGAATTCACAAAATGCTTATCAGAATAGCAAACAGGGAAGACCCTGATCAGACTGCTTCTTCAGAAGCAGTCTGATCTGGGTCTGCCCTGTTTGTCTAGACCTTTTTGGCAGGTGATTAGTGTTCGAATTTTTTAGAACATTCACCGTAGACATGATTTTCTATTTTCAGGTGACAAGCCTGTCAAAGTACCAAAAATAGCATTCTTTGTGACGAGAAAATATATCTTTGGGCCAGTGAATCAAGACACGACCATCGAATTCGACAAAGTCATTCTAAACACTGGCAACGCCTTCAGTGAGCTGACCTCACACTTCATATGCAACGTCAATGGCACATACCTCTTCAACATTCACATACTCAGTCAGAACAATACTGATGCATTTGTCATGGTCATGTTGAACGATCAGCCGCAGATTTCGCTCCACGGAGATCATCGGTCGGGATTCGGTGTGGCCAGTAATTCTGTAATATTTCATCTTGTTGAAGGAGATCATGTATGGTTGAGATTGAAGAAGGACTCTGGCATATCTAATGACTCATCTACGTTTTCTGGCTACCTGATTTATGACGACTGAAAATTCCTGCTTCAGTTTGTCTGGGGATTAAGGGTTAATGCAGGCAAGTTTTGTGTAAAATTCAAGAGCTTTTCAAGGACTACAAAATAATGAAAAATACTGATTTACATTAAAATTCTATTTCTGAAATGCTAAACTGAGATAATGAAGAAATCAGTATTAGAAAATTAATATAAAATTGGTGTACCTTAATTTGGTGAGGCACAACAGTTTCATATTGATTTAGATTTCCATCAACAGTGTTAAATCCTATAAAACATAGTAACATTCAAGGAATTTTCAAGGCCTTAGACTCATAGAGTGATCTTCCCGACTCATAGAGATTTTCCAGTACTTTTCAAGGCAGATAAAAAAAAAATCAAGGACTCTTCAAGAAGCTCTTTATATTCAAGTTCTTTTAAAAACTGTGCAAACTCTGTTTAAAATTCAAGAACTTTTGAAGCCTTTAATATACTTTTCAAGGCAGATTAAAATTTCAAGATCTTCAAGAAAGCTCTGTATATTCAAGAACTTTTCAAGCCTTACGGAACCCTGTATAAAATTCAAGAATTTTTCAAGAACCATACAGTAGTCATATTTAACTCTTTACATGCTGGAAAAGTTTTAATTATTTTCTATTGTCTGCTAATTTTTTTTCATAATCAACTTTTTCAAAATATTATCGGAGTGTCAAACAGTTTGGATGCAGATCAGGTCTGACAATTTGTTGGGCCTGATCTGGGTTCAAAAGTTTTTAAATGAAATCAGCACAGGACTATGGCAGACAAAGAGTTAATTTATAAAATTTTAAATTTCTCAAATGCTAGTATAACAAGGTAATGTTATTGAAGGACAAGAAGTATAACAGAAAAGTATTTTTCAAAGCCTTAGAATGGTTTCCCAGCCATTTTCAATGCAAATTGATGCTATTAGGTTCCATCTAAAGAGGATTTTAAAGAGGTTTTACATTAAAAAGGGAGCATGACAGCAAAAATCTAATGGATGCTCTATGTGAAATTTGAGTTCAACTGACCCTTTGGTTGCTCAGAATATTTATAGCAGTCTCATATGAGTGACCTTGGTCAAAAGGTCAAGCTTAACCTTATGTACTTACCTATAGTCATCTCTCATTAGGTTAACCATAAGTATAATGAATGGCTTCACAATTAATTTCATTGACATTAAAATGCACTTGGAAACAAATTTGACCTTGCCAAAAAGTAGGTCACGATCATCATTTGAACAAATTTGGCAGGCCCCACATCCCCAATGCTACATTCCAAGTCCTAATGGTTCTGGAGAAGATCTTTGATTGTTTGGTTTTAACCCTTAAAACGCCAGCAAAAACTTAATCTGAAAATTACACCTGCTTTTGTTGTCTGCTGCAATTTTTTGTTAAGTATAGAGACAAACAGTGGGGACCCAGATCAGACTGCTCCACTGTTTGTTGGAAAAGCTTCTAAAACATTTCAGCAGACGACAAAAGCAGGCCACAGGCATATTTTGTGCCTGAAGAAGGTTTTTACCATATATGGAAGTGGCAGCCATCTTTGTCATGTGACCACTCCTATATTCCCACATCCTACATGTCCTTGGGAGTATCCATATGAAATTTGAGTTGAATTGGTCATGTGCTTTCAGAGATGTTTGAAAACCAAGAGCTAATACTTACATGGACCTACGGATATAAGAGGAATATCTGGAAAATCATTTTTTTATCATTTCTCCGAGAAAACATATTTTGTAGATGCTCATTTTATAGGGCCAATTAAGCAAACATTTTCATTATTTTCTTATCCATCAGTTTAAACATGTGTTTTGGGTTTTCAAAAGAACCGTCTCAATGAGACGGTTCTTTTGAGTACCCACAACATATGTTTTGGTTGAGAAATAAGAAAATAATTTTCAGTTACGCACTCTTATCTGAGGCCCAGGGCCTATCATGAGAGGCATCAGAAATGCTTCAAATGCACACCACAACAGAAGGTTTTTTATGGATAAATCAGACAAACATAGCCAGACATGGCTTACCTAGAGCTAGGTATTACGTCTGCTGTGTTAGAAGTTCCTTAAGCAATGGAAAATATCATACTTGTGACTACAAAAGGTTGTGATTAAGCCCCGCTCCCACAGAACTTGCGACTGTGGTGTGATCTCTCTTCAACTGAAAAAATTGACAATCGCTGAGAGGTTGCAGAAGTCACAGTAATGTTTTATAAAGGTTACAACAAGGACACTGCATGTTCACTGATCAAAACTAGTTGCAGCCAGTCTTTTCAGCATGCACAAAAGCCGAACAATGACCAATTTTGATTGCAGACTGGTTGCAATGATTCTCTAGAAGTCGCTGATCAATTGCCAGGTGATCGTTGACTGGTTTTCATCACAAACCTATCACCTATCCTACAGCGAGCAGTTGCAGAAAGCTCGCTGACTACATGCAAAAAACATCTCCGATGGTATGGCACATTATCGTCGACTTGACAGTGACTGGTCAGGAAAAGTAGTTGCAATGGTGGCAGAGGTCGCAAATTAGTTGCAAAATAAAATCGGTCTAAACGTGATCGCATCGTAATCGCAAGCTCTGTGGAACTGATGCTTTGATTAGGCTTAGGTAACATAAATGTCTAAAATATGTGAGTTTCATATCCTGTACATAATTGTGTAGAACTGTGACATATCAAAACTAAGAATATTGGCACAAAAATGCCGAGGGCATTGAGGCTTGTTTATAAAACTATTCAGACATTTAACTTAGGAATATACAAGTTTCAACATTTGCCAAAATTTTACAAATTTGTAAAATCGATAGTATCATATGACCTCAAGTCTGGGAGTGCTATAATGTCAAGTGAAGATCCAGACCAGAGTAGAAGTGAGCTGTTCACACACCAGGTAGGCGTTAATCAAAAATGCTACCAATGAACGCAGATCAAAAATCTGGCCACAATAAAAATGGCAATAGAAAACTCTGTTTCTAAATTTTTTTATCTACATTCCTCGACAGTATTGGTGTTTTTGATTGTTGCCTACCCGGTGTGGTTCAGGATTCAACACTTTTTTCATCCACACCATGAACCCATATTCATAATGAAATGACCTCAACGGATTGAGTAGAAATTAGTTCATATAGTGTAAACGACCCATTAAAGGGGATAGCAGCATTGAAAGCAAGTGAATCTGAAATGCAAGTCCTTTCTGCCGCAAACCAGATCAAAATCGAATGAAAAATGAGCTGTGGCATGTGATTTCCAAAAATGTGGCATTTTGACAAGTGTAGACTCAGACGAGCCTGTGCAGCCTGCTTAGAAACTCCAAATGGTGTTCAGTCAGTAGCTTAACAATCATAGAATACTCAAGCGACTAGCAAAGGCTCTGATCAGACTGCGCGTATGCGCAGGCTGACCTGAGGCTTTGCTGGTCGCACATACCACATTGTTGGAAATCTCATGCACTGGCTCAAATAAGAGTTACAGATCTCTGTACAGTAGATAATTGATTGCAATGGAGGGCAGCCAATTTAGGCTAAGTGACATCACACAGCTCTAATTAAATATGCATAAACAGAATAACTAGTTTTCTGCCATTCAATTTAACTTTGAATTTATAATGATTCTTACAGAATTTCACAGTATTTCGTTTTGCTTTACTTACTATTGTGATGGTTTCAAGACACATCTCACAGAGTTGGATCTTTTGAGTGCCACAATTTGGGGTAAATAAATAGGAATGTCTGCATCACTGGGTCACCTATGGATTATTTTCCAAACATCACATAAGGTTTATCAACGTAACAACTGTTAAAATATTATAAGCTGGCCATGAGATGAGTAAGCCCTTTTGTGAGAGACACAAAGAGCAGAGGCTCAAACTAGCAGCCCTCTTCTCTATCTTGCATTTTATACTTTTCAACTGCAGTAAAACCTCGAAAATTCAAACTCTAATTTTGCGAAATACTTCGAATTCGAAATAAATTTCAGACACAATGGATTAAGAGAATAGGGCATATTTTTTTATGAACTATTTTTTTAAATACTATCAATAAAAACATATGTTTTGTGTGCATAAAAGAAATGTCTCTCTGAGATGTTTCTTTTACGTGCACAAAATATATGTTTGACAGAAAATAAACTGAAAATAATCATTTTTGGGTGGTTATATATTCTTATGTCTACCTCCCTATAATTAGAACTTTCGATACCTAGAAATAAAATCTCTAGTCCCTAGGACTTCGAATTAACGAGATTCAACTGTAATTATCTTTTCGTAATCCAGAATGGAGAACCATTTCTAAATATGCATCTATAAACAAAAGGAGTCTAAAAAACAAATTATATGTACAAATTAGTGCTGGCCCAGAACTATTTCATATGGCTGTTAAGAACTTAACTCTTGTCCTGTTGAACCCAGATTTATCTTTTTTGAAATTATGTAGATAATGACCATCTGATACTCTGATTCAAAATACATGCTTAGAACTGGAATGGGGCAGGTTAACAGGATAAAAATTGATGAGTGTCGTATTATTCAACAATATGGCCACTGTCTAGCCACGCCCCTAACTGGTTCCTATCTACATTAGCTTTACAAGATACCGGGATATTGCATACTATGTGGTAATATGGTGACTTTATTGTTCAGTAATACATAAAATATACAGTAGGACAATGGTTAAGGCACAAATATACCAAGGGAAAATACTCTGGAAATTTTGCAGCTCAAGTAACTCAAAGTTATCAACTATTGCTACAAAATCATCACTTACATATATGGTAACTGTTACTGCTCCTGAAACAGCAATCTGATCTGAGTCTTCACACTACATTGTTGTACTGTCGAGAGAGCATTACAAAAAGGGACTGCGCCTTGTTGAGTACTAGGAGGCATCGGCGCCATCCTCTTATTCTATGCTTCATGCAGCATCACATTAAAGCCTCAGAAAAAAATTAAAATAAGCACACCCATACCTTATCATGATCTATGTAGTGTTGTAGCATGAAATGCATTATATTGGTGCTGCATTACTCCATATTCTCCCAAATAGACAAAAAAGATGCTGCAACAATTTTTAGAGTAAAACTTTATTTTTGTCATCTGACAAACACACCTGTTTGCTATTTAAATAGCGTCGTTCATATGTTGTTCCTCATGTCATGTAAATGAGCTAAGAGAATAAAAGATTTGTCTGTTGGTATGTTTGCTTTTTTGTCAGTGAACTTAAGCGCATGGATGAAAGTTAAAAATTTCCAAAATCCTGAACTTTTGAAACTCAAATCTTAAAACTTGCAGTATGCCCACTATATTTTCACAATTTCATGTTTAAATGGCCAATTGTCTTCAGACAGACTGTCACTGTATATAAACAAGAAAACCTATTATAATCCAACCAATTCAGCATTTTGAGGCTGACTTTCTATGGAAAGTCAGCCTCAAAATGCTGATCGGGCTGGAATTCACAAAATGCTTGTCAGAATAGCAAACAGGGAAGACCCTGATCAGACTGCTGCAGTCTGATCTGGATCTGCGCTGTTCATCTAGACTTTTTCGACATGCACACAGTGCTTGAGATTTTAGAAATCTACCTTATGCTACTTTTTACACACCTTGTCAAATTCAAAAATAAATTGTTCCAATCACAAGATAAACTTCATGAGGAGGAGTTTTCTGATAATTTAAGGTAAATACAAATGTGTTCAAAATACATATATATAAGACAAAACACCATTGTTTTGTTTGTTTGTTTGATTTGATTCTTTACGTCCCATCAACAATCTTTCAGTTATGCTGGGATGGGTCTTCCTGTGTTGAACCAGTACTAAGCTAGGATAAATGTGTCTTGCTCAAGGACCACAACGCAGTGACGCCAGTAAGGCTCAAACCCGCGGCCCTTCCGTCTCGAGTCAAGCACTCTACCACTGAGCCACTGCGCCCCCCCCCCCCCCCCCCCAAAAAAAAAAAAACCCAAAAAACACCATTGTAGTCACAGCAAAAATCATTAGGAGTAATTCAGAATGATGCCATACACAGTGACACCGACTGATTGGTTGGTATACCTAGGTCAAGATAAACATTTTTGTGCGTAAAAATTGTAAATATCTTCGTACACATCAGTTTTAACTTAAGTAATGGGTGCTAAAAAGAACTTCTCATTGTAACGGTTCTTTTGAGTACCCACAACATATGTTTTGGTTGAGAAATAAGGAAATTGGTTTTTTAATTACACACTCTCAACTAGAGGCCTGGGTAAATCTCTTCAGCAAAAATCAGGAATCTAATAAAAGTGAGTAACTGACCAAGTTGAATGTGGTAACTAAAGTATCAGCTGTTTGTTTGATTTGATTTTTTACGTCCCATCAACAATCTTTCAGTTATAAAGGGACGGGTTGTCCTTGGCTGAACCAGTACTAAGCTAGGATTAATGTTCTTCCTCAAGGACACAACACAGTGATCATGGTGAAGCTCAAACCCACGGCCCCTCGGTCTCAAGTCAAGCACTCTACCACTGAGCAACTGTGCTCCTAAGTATCAACTGTGAAGAAAAAGAGATTGTTATTTGTACTTTTAAAACAGTACCTTTACTGACAATAGTATTAGTTCTCGGTTCCCTTCCTTTTACCAAACATGAAGTTAAAAGGTAGCAAGTTATCGGCAGTTTGACAATAAAGTGCGAGGGAGCGCAGTGGCTCAGTGGTAGAGTGCTTGACTCGAGACAGAAGGGCCGCAGGTTCGACCCTCACCTGCGTCACTGCGTTGTGGTCCTTGAGCAAGACACATTTATCCTAGCTTAGTGCTGGTTCAACCCAGGAAGACCCGTCCCTGTTTAACTGCAAGATTGTTAATAAAAATTCAGAGTGGTAACTATTAAATATCATTATCATTTTTTTGAAACAAAAACACAGCAAATATTACAGCAATGTATCTTTTGATTTAATATTACCTCATAGAGACGCCTTTTAGCACTTTTGAAACAGAGCAGACCCACATCAGGCAGCTCAGGGCCTACTCGGTTTGCTTATGGAAATATGATATATCTGATCCGACACTAGTGGACCTGAGCTGACAAGTAACTTCTTTGTTCTGTGTACCAACATAAAAGTAAATTTAAATAATTATTCATAGTGGGTGGAAAGGGTTAAAGATCTTAATCTACACATTCTACATTAACCCTTAAAGTGCCAATCACAACTGCAGCAGACGACAAATTTTGCAACATCTTTCCCAATTTTCGACAAAAATAAGGTATGATATTACATGAGAATCGTCTGCCAGCAGACAATTCTCATGAAATATCATGCCTTGTTATTTTTGAAAAAGCGACAAAATTTGCAATTGTCGTCTGCTGCAAATTATAGGTGGCGCTTTAAGGGTTAAAGGAAGAAAACTTACCTCTTTTTTTCTTCCGTTGTTTTCTCTGTCTTCACTGCTTTATCCTTGTTCTCCGTTATTTCTTCTTTTTCTACTTTCACCATCTCACTGTCTTTATCTTTACTCTCCTTTGCTTCTTCTTCATCTTTCACTTTCTCGGCTATCTCTGGTTCTTGTTTTGCTTTTGGAGTTTTTGGTGCTTCAAATGAAAACTTTACACATTAAAAGTAAGTAATGGTGCAAAGATCAGGAATCGATACAATCAAGTACCACAACTGACCCAGGATACCAATGGGAAAGTGACAAACTCACAGAAGACACCACAAACGAGAGCCAAGAGGTCAGCCCTTTCCCAGCAGGTGACCACAAAGCACATATAAACAGACGTGCACAAAACATAGCAAACACAAGACAGAATGCCCAATAAACCCAATTTATAAGGAAATCACTCTAGATTAGATTATTTTAAACTGATCTGCTAATTTTATATTGTAATAGCTGTAACTGTGTCAAACCAATTCAGCAGTACAGATAAGAAGCGTATCTGCGTAAATACGCAATTAAATTGTCCCAAAAGCAATTAAAATTAAATGAATGTTGTTAATTCCCCAATATAAACACAAGACACTCAGTGCCAATAACAGATGTTTACTGACAACACTATATAACACAAACTGATAGGTAACGTCATCACTAAGCAACATAACGTTAAATGACGTCATAATACAACGTAAGATAACTCTAGAGTTATTAGACATCATTGCAATATGATAACGTCCCTTAGATGCATATGATAACATTATAACTTGATAATTAGACTTAAACAAATGTGTACCAAAAAGCAATTCTTTTGAGCGGTATGCAATTACATGCATGTCATTGCGTACCATTTCTTTTCCATTTGGGTAATACATAAATGCCGGTCGGGTATTGATTTTTTTTACAAGCAAGCGCTCAGTAAAACTCTAGTTTTATTAATAAAATATCGATGACCAATCAAGTATTTGGCGGAAGAAAAAAACATGGAAGTGAAACTAGCAATGTGTGTCCGAGCGATAAATATCAATTGGGGTACAAGATTAGCTTCAGAGGTATGATAAAATCCGCTTTTTTGATGCTCTAGAAAGGCAAACGTTGTGAGTGAATAAATATATGCAGGTGAATTCCCTATGGCTACATTCAATAAGAAAAACATGGCGGACATTATTTGTAACCACAAAAAATGCGGGGTAAAAAAATAAAAATATGCAATTGATTTTGCAAGTACGCAATTGAGAATAATCAAATTAATCATGTTGCGTAAATACCCAGTTGACCCCAAAGCTTATCTGGAGCTCTGCCAATTTACCAAACACACTTTTTCTGGGCAGACTTTTTTCAAAGATATAGTAAATAGTACTAAAATGATTAAGTTGAAAATGCTGAAAAAGTTATTAACCATATTTTCAGACAGAGATAAAAATCACCTGTATAGTTTCGAAACAACTACGGTACCTACAGTGAAAGGGAGGCACAACCACAAGCCATGAAAAGCCGAAATACTATCTCCCCTTCCTTTTCTTTGAAATTGCAGGGGACTATAGTCCATCATTATACAATGGTTGAAGCAACATATACCTACAGTCTTGTGCCTAAGTCAGGATCTCTGGGGACAACAGTGCCCCCTACTTAAATTTCATGGGTCATTTATTGAGGACACAATAAAACTATCTACATTTTACATGTTGATTGGTGTTCTTTCTGGAAGTTTCAGTGCTTTTTTTTTTTACTTGATTTTGAGCTCAAAAGACCATGTTGATGGTTCAGGCTCCAGAAAGGGGTGTACATGGCAATGCAGGTAATGTGGCCATTCCAGCATTGTCATGGTTTTTGTTTGGTCTGTTATCTGTTTTTATATTTTAATAACTTTTCTGCCATGAGTCTGTCATCCCCCATTTTTAAAGTGCAAAACTGGTTAAGATATAAATAACAGATGTGACTTAATCATATTAGTAAATACTGCGGTCTCAGTCTGTCTATAATGCGCTGGTTACTTCCCTTTGCTAAGTTGAGGTTAATAACCAGCGAAAAACTATTGGACCGTGCTAATAATGTTTATAAGGGACACCAATGGTAAAATCGGGGGGTATCACACGATCATGCTCTTTAGGCAAAATAGTTTAACTAAGTGAACTAACCTAGACCAAATATGCTGACATTATTTTGTGACATACGGTAAAATCTGTCTTAAGCGGCCACTCTCAAAAAGACCAAAATGGGTTTTCAATACCAATTATTGCTTAATGCAGGTCAAAAGTATTGCAGAATGCTCCAAGGGGAGCATTCTTCAATACTTTCGACCTGCATTAAGCTTCCACACGGCTTTAAGACCTTTGTTTTATCTTTTTTTTGAGTGGCCGCTTAAGACAGGTTTCACTGTATATACAAACTTACCAAAGAAACTGTGGACTGTTTTAGCTTTCTCAGCAGATTTAGGTTCCTCCTTCACTTTCACAGGACTTTTTTCTGAAATAGTAGCCTCATGTCAAGAACATCATTCTAAATATACTGTACGAGGGGTGATCAGAAAGTTCGCAGAAAAGTGCTATTAAATCGCATTGCTTTTATCGATTGCAATGAAAATTCATAGATATAAACTTCCATTCATAGCAAGTTGACTGAAATTGAAATTCAGAAAATGTGACGTCAGACGTATGAGCATGAGGCGTCGCTGTGACGTCACTTCGCTGGAACCGGCCCATATGTACCCCTGAGTTGCTTCTCGGGGCTAATACTCATAGTTGTGCTTGATTTGATTGGTATTTTTAACGGAAAGTAATTTTCCACAATTCTTTGAACATAATATGAGGTTTTTATGTTATTCTGCTGCGCTATGTATTCAAATTAATAGGTTTCAGTCCAAAGGGCAGGCCTAAAATGCGACAATTTTTCGAGTTTTTGTAAATTTTAAATAAAAAAACTTATTTTCTTGTCAGTGTTCATCACAATTATTTTAATATCGGGCTTAACTATCAATATAAGATCTATTGTCCTGGATAAGGGTGTTTGTCGAAAGTGTGTATATAGTTTATTTTAAAGAATTGACATGCCAAAACAGACAATGCATTTCATAGAAGTTGAATGCTCTGCCTGTTGGCAGCACTGTTATGCATTTTGATTTAAAACACCATCCGTTAGCTATAAATCTTTGAAAGTTTGTATAGAAGAGGAGTAGATATGTCGTTAAATATGCATGGAACACAATATGGGCTATCACAGCATAACAAAATTTTACAAAACATTGAAGTTTATTTGGTTGTGTAGTAAAACATCATAATGCAACGTAAAATGGGGCGGTTCACGCTATATAGCATTGCCTTGACAACAACTGTAACACACGTAGACGACTAACATCAAGCATGTTGTCAAGGATCAACTGTACATGTGTTGCAGTATTGTGTGCTGGAATTCCAGCTCTATTGATGAAACGATGTAGAAATGGCAACTATTTTCCGCTAACTTTCTGATCACCCCTTGTATATGTATACAGTCAAACCTGTCTTAAGCAAGCGGTCAAGGGATAATCCAAAATCGCTTGCTTAAGACAGGTGGCTGCTTAATAGAGGTTCAGCTAATATGGCCATATGATCGAGGATATCCATATAATAGAGTTAAAAATTAAGAAGAATAAGGGTACACTGGTGCAATTATTGCATTTCTTAATAAAATATATAAATGAAAGAAAAAAAAAACATATAACAAAAATTTGAAATAAAACAAAATCATGTCCATTCAGTCCAAAGATTCCCATGTATGTCAAAAGAGTTTGCCTTTGGATTTAGAGACAACACTGCTAACCATGTTTTTCTAGAAGCTAAAACTTGATTTTGATAAGCAAATGCATGTTTAATGGCCATCTTATATTGAACATGAAGAGAATGTAGTTAGAATTGTAAATTTATTCAGGAGAAAAAGAATCGAAAAATGGTTAAAATTTTGTCACTCAAAAATAACTTCTTTTTTTTCTCAAAAGCTATAGCTTGTTGACTTTTAGCAAACATTGCATCCTTGTGTAGTAAGCAAACCTCCAGCAAAGAGTATTACTTTGCATTTAGTTTTTCACACATTTACCGTTAAACATCTGTCACGGTATGGATGAATGAACTTTGGCAGCGGCAAAACCTTTGAAGTCGACAAATTTATCAGCTGACTGGCTTTGTGATATTTATCTACGACTGGTTACCCGCTTGCAATAATGGTTACCCGCTTACAAAAAAAATCAACAAGTGGTGTTCGTTTAGCATATTCAGAGGCAAGTTCAATAATGCGAGCGCTCTCAGGCGCTCGTTATACTGATGTCCGGCTTTACACATTATGAATAAAGATAGGTACCAATCAACGAGCACTCGGCGAGCACTCGCATTATTGAACTCGCCTCAGGTTTTCGGTTACTATTGACGCTGTTTTTAATCCATATGTGCTGGTTTCCTGTACCATGCCATAGTGTTTGATTAGCGTAAACACTCGAACTTGGTTGAATTCGGCCCCGTGGCCGTTGTGGATCGATTGCGCCACAAACTTCCAAATAGTTAGGCCCAATAACCTCCGCATAGGGTAGCGGCCGTTGAAGAATTTATTCTGGGAGACACCACTGCTGGGGAGTTAAAATGTACCAAGCATATGACCGGAGCAAAAAAGTTAAAATCGATGAAATTTAATCCAGCTGGCCGCTAACAAATGGCCGTTTAAGGACACACTTTCAGCGTTTTGGGGCGAATTTCGTTGACCGGTGGCCGCGTTGGACAGGTGCAAGCTTAATACAGGTGCATTTGCATTCAAAATGGTTCGGGGGGGCTGTGAAATGGCCGCTTAAGGGAGGGTCACGCTTAATAGAGGTGGCCGCAACAGCAGGTTTGACTGTACATTATTGAATTTATGTCAGGAAACCATTGGACCAGTTTCAAATGGAGAGTAATGGCCCTGCATGTGAGGGTGTTTCTACCACATAAATAAAGCCTAATATTTCACAATATAAGTTCAGTGATCTTATTAAGTTACTATACATGAAATAAACATTCAGTTATCAGGAAACAAAAATATTTCAATATTGCACTTATCCTGCAGGACGAGTGACTTACATTTTTCACTCACCCTGCAAACACACCCACTTGTCATTTAAAAGCGTATGCAATTGAATAAAGAACATAAGGGAGGACAAGTGCTTGGAAAGAATTACTCGGCCTTTCTAGATTTCATGCGTAATTAAGAGCAGACGAGTGGAATTTTTGTCCCTTGGTTATCCACAAGTGGGTAAATATAAATATTTTATAGAAATTCAGCAAGAAAAATCTTTCAAAGTAAATTTTGTAATGGAATGTGTTAAAGAAATTAGATATAGCCATGCTCAAATGCACAGATAAAGCATGGTTGAGTCTGGGCTGTACCATTTGAACATGAGCAAAAAGAGTGAGCAAATGTTCAAATTGTAACAGCCCAGCTTCAACTGTACTTTATCAAGGGCATTTGAGCATTCATGATTACGAACACCCAATCAAATGACTTTAATACAGAAATCAATTCTAAATTCATCTTAAACTCATCTGTATCACCCTTTCGAAAAAGAATGTTAACCTGTTGTTTACAATATAACATTGCTTAGTTATCATGCAAATTTGCTGTAAAATGTGATGTCATCTGTCCAAATGTGCTTAAATGCATGGAAAACAGGCCTCTAGATAAGAAGGTAAAATTGAAAATTACCCAGCATGCAAAAGTTAAACACACTCACTGTAAGGTAAACCTTGGATTAATTGCAGGATATTGTACATATGCGATTTTGTTTGTTGGACTAGGTCATGTGCTGAGATGTCCTTGCATTGGTCAGTTATACACTATCAGGTGACTTTTGAGTGACATTCTGTGGGTGGTTTGGGAAAGTCTATTTAATCAGGTAAAGCTAAATAAAACAATGCATGTATTTAAGGTAACCCGACCATACCTAAATTTACTGATGAAACCTAGAATTTTTTTCAGGTTTTCTGGAAAAAATATAATTGTATGCATTTTGAAAGGCAAAAAAAGACTAAAAAAAGTATGTGTGCCTACCCTACCTAAAATTTTCAGACCCGTTACCCGAAACACTAATTTTTTTATTTGGCCTAACTTGAGATCAAAATTTAAGACCATTTACCATACTCACGTTTCTCAATCTTATCCCCCTTTTTAGATTTTCCTTTCTCTTTAGGTGTGTCTGACTTTGATTTCTTTTCTTTAGGTGTATCTGACTTTGATTTCTTTTCTTTTGGAGAATCTGACTTTGTTTTCTTCTCTTTTGGCGTCTCCTCTTTCTGTGATTTTCTTTTCTGACCCTTTGGTGTAACAACACCTTTACCAGGCCTACTTTTCTTCACATGACCTTTAGGGGATGCAACTTCATCATTAGGGTCCTCATCTTCCTCAGAATCGTTGTCAGGTTTCACTTGTTCTGAATCATTGTCAGAGTCTTTATTGTCCGATAATTTCTCACTGGCTCTCTCAGATTTATTTACAGGTGCTTTTGATTTACTATCCGACGTTTCACTGACTGGTTTTGATTTCTTTCCTTCTGACTTACTATCTGATTTTTCAGAGACTGGTTCTGTTTTCTTTTCTTCCTCTTTTGTTTCAGAGACTGGTTCTGTTTTCTTTTCTTCCTCCTCTTTTGTATCACTGGGGAGTTCTTCTTCTACTGGTTCAAGTTTATTATTTGTGATGTCTTTTTTGTTTTCACTTTGTTTAACATTGTTTTCTGTTTCTTTCTTATCTTTTTTCTGGTCATCAACATTTTCTGGTTTCTTTTCTCTTTCCTCAGACACATCCTGTAATAGATCATAAGTCCAGATAAGCAAAATGTTTGAGTGTCAAATAGTGATTATTTTCTCATCCATCATTATAAACATGTGTTTTGGGTACTCAAAAGAACCGTCTCATTGAGACGGTTCTTTTGAGTACCCACAACATGTTTTGGTTGACAATTAAGAAAAATATTTTTTTTCAAATACAGTCGAGCTTCGTTGGCTCGAACTCGTCGGGACTGTCGGTGCCAGTTTGACCCATCGATGGGTTCGAGCGATACCTGGTCTGACAATTTTCAAGGGAGTTCACATGTACTTTATGTTTACCATGGACACCACGTTTTTATTGATCAAAGTAGCTAAGTGCATGTGACATTTGTCATCTATGTCAATTTACCCCTTTGCACACTAGAGTAAAAAATTATATGCAACACATGTTTGCAATTATGCATCTGCGAAAAGTAAATACCGTGATCAGCATGCGCATATGTTCTAGGTCCACGCTGTTTGCTTTTTTACTTAATTTGTCAGTAATGCTAGGCAATCATTTGCAGCAGATGACTTCAGCAGACGACATTTTCAGATGCATTTTTTTTCTTGGCGCTTTAAGAGTTAACACTGCAAGGAAACCTAAATGAGGATTCACAATATATTCGCTTTTAACTAGCTGCCAATAAAACTGTGAAATGCAAACTGAGTGTTTATAAACTGCAGTTACACACTTAAACTACAAACAGTGAATGACCTAAGTCAGCATGAGCTATTGAGCGTGAATAGGCTGGATCCCTACTACCAAGGATCCAGTGGCAACCTTCCTTTCAGCCATATCAAACAACATGAACACTGATCAGACTGCTCCTAGGAGGAATCTGATCTGGGTTCATACTGCTTGCAATATAGACCATCCCCAAGTTCATCCACAGAAGACATTTGTCTTGCATAACAGAAAAAGGGTTTAAAATACAGTACCTGTCTTAAGCTGCCACTCAAAAAGACCAAAAATTGGTTTTCCGAGACAAATTGCTTAATGCAGGTCAAAAGTATTACAGAATGCTCCAAGAGAGCATTCTGCAATACTCTTTAAGACCTTTGTTTTGTCTATTTTTGAGTGAACGCTTTAGACAGGTTTGATTATTACCAAACTATATAGAGTGTAATTAAGCATTTTTGACTGTTTTATCGAATTGTCGGTGGCTACCAGTCTGATCCGGTTTCGATGAACTGTTGCACATACAACTTTTTTTTTTACTGTTGCACAGTCACGTGACCTGCTGAACACTGATGACATCAAATGTATTACTTAGCAGCGTCACACTTTAGGAAAGTTTTGTTTGATTTGATTCTTTATGTCCCAGTCAACAATTTTTCAGTTATGTTGGGATTGAACCAGTACTAAGCAAGGATTAATGTGACAACGCAGTGTTGCCGTTGAGGCTTAAATCCACAACACTCAAGCATTACCACTGAGCCACTGTACACTGTATGAGATGTGATTTGTTGCAAAACAGAAAATTTCTCCTAATTTGTTCAATTTTGGTTTCAAAGTGTTCCGCTCATTCTAACTAAGAAAACCAGTACCCACACTTTATGTTTCTAACCACAAACAACGAAGTTATTGGGAATTTAAAGAGCCCACCCGCCATGGTCTTCCCTCATAGACCAACCGTACGCACATCAGCATTACGCTTATTACCCTTTGTAAGTTCTGAGTTTGGTTATAAAACAACTATTTCATACCTTTCTGTGCAACAGTCAAAACTATCACACCCTCCGTGCTGTGGATGACCCGATGCACTGTTGCTGCACTGAAAGGTATGAAAAAGTTGTATACTGTAGTCCCCCTAATATTCTGAAAATCCTCCTATTTCGTAGATGATGATTTTCATTTTCTAGGCTATACAGTGTGACAACCCACCTCCATCTCAACATCTTTCTCTTCAGCTTTCTCAGCTATAGGACTGGGAATCTTCTTCCTAGCACTTCCTCCTATACTTTTCCGTGCTACAAATAAACATTCTAATGCACTTGCAAACTCAATGTCATTACTTAAGGTTGCTTTTCATTGCCTGACAAGTGGTTTTATGCAGTTGGCAAGTGGTTTTTATGCAGTTGGCAAGCCGTTTTATGCAGCTGGCAGCCGCTGGACGTAGGTGCAACATACTACAATTTCACTGGGTTTTTTTAAAGATAAAGTGCTACTAGTGCATCAGAATGGGGATAACCATATTCAAAATTTTCATTTGGGGAGTTATACAGTTGTATATACATTCGGAAATCACCCACTAAATTTCAGACCATATATACAACGATATACCTCCCCAAATGAAAATTTTGAATACAGTTATCTCCTAATTAACTCTTTACCTACTAGTATTGTCTACTGATAACTTTTGCAAACAGTTTGGACCCAGATCAGGCCAGACAGTTTGTGGGGCCTGATCTGGATCCAAACCTATTTTACTTATGATGATATTCTTGGAAGATTTTTTTAAAAAGTTGATATTAAAAAAATCAACAGACAACACAAAAGCATGCAAAATTTACTAGTAAGCAAAGAGTAAACATAATGTAGGATTAAACATTAGAAGTTCAGATCTCCAAATCTATTCCTAAAACACAAATCAACATGAAAACTCTCTCTTTTCTGATTTACAACTACATACAGCTCAAAATGTCACAAATCAGTTATATAAATAAGTTCACAGGGACCAGTCCAGTATGCCACAAAGTAATAAGTTTTACAAGGGAAACAACCATCATGATGCCAGTTGTCTTTTGTAGGTGCTAGCCAGACTTTCGTGCAATCTGAATCAATTTTTTATCTTTAACAATGCATCAATCCTTGTGGGTCATTAGAATCAGACGGTATAAAACTAATAAACATGATAAACATTGATTTGGATGGAAAATCAAAAAATGTTTTCTCACAGGAAAGAAATTAATATTTTCATGTTTAATAATTATATGAAAAAGTAAGATATATCTTTTGATATAATATAATGACTTTTGGATGCAATTGATATTTCTAATACAATTAAATCTCATAGTTTTTAAGATAAAGTATTGTTTTAACATTTATATCAGCTTATCATATGACGTTACTGTTATTCAGTAGATAATGTTGTCATAAATAATGTTATGACCACACATTCCATAACACTTTTGGCGGAAACAAGTAACGTCATGATGAAGTCCGTTACAACAATAAAAATTTTCATGGAAATAAAACAAACTTTGAAGGAGATGAAATCGCATTTATAACGTCATATGATAAACAGAATCTTACACAAGTGATCATTTCATATTAAATTTATCAATCTCGCCAAAGTTTGTTTAATAAATTTCATATGAAATGATCACTCGTGTAAAGATCCTCTTTATATAACTTGTAATAGATTTTTCGTATTTTAATTTTTAAACCAAACAGTATATTTGAAATTTTGACCCTCCTCCTGATCATAATAGTCAGACAGAGAGGAGACAACTCTTGGTGCAGACCCAAGAAGCTTTCAATGAATGTACAGGCCCCCAGATAAGAGTGCATAACTGAAAATTATTTTTCTTATTTCTCAACCAAAACATATGTTGTGGGTACTCAAAAGAACCGTCTCGATGACGTTACTTGTTTCGTTACGGAAAGATAGCAGTGGTGTGGCTCCCCTAAAAGAAAACGGCAAGATGCATGCAGATCCAAAGGACAAGACTAACATCCTAAACAGGCAATATGAATCGGTCTACACAAAGGAAGATACCAACAATGTACCCAGTCCATCAGGTCAACCATACCAGCCCATGGAAGAGATCACAGTAACAGAACATGGAGTACGCAAACTTCTGCTCAAGATCAACCCACGGAAAGCATGTGGACCAGACATGATCTCTGCCAGGATACTCAAGGACTTAGCTGTTGAATTAGCACCTCTGCTTACAACCATCTACCAAAAATCCTTTGACTGTGGAGAAGTTCCTGAGGACTAGAGATCAGCAAATATCACACCAGTATTTAAGAAGGGAGACCGATTCAAAGCTAGCAACTACCGTCCAGTATCATTGACGAGCCTGTGCTGCAAGATACAAGAGCATATCATCACTAGCCACATCCTTAAACACTTAGAAGATAACAGCATTTTAACAGACTGCCAACACGGCTTCCGGGCACGACGAAGTTGCGAAACTCAACTACTGACACTGGTGCATGAGCTTGCGGATTCCATTGACAGAGGGAAACAGATGGACTTAGTCATACTAGACTTCAGCAAGGCATTTGATCGGGTACCTCATCAACGTCTTCTAGCCAAGATCAACCATTATGGTATACAAGGTCAAACCTACAAGTGGATTGAGTCCTTCTTGTCTGACAGAAGCCAACAGGTCATTGTCGATGGAGCTGTTTCAGATAAAGCGCCAGTGGTTAGCGGTGTGCCGCAGGGAACTGTCCTTGGTCCTCTCCTGTTCCTGCTGTTTATCAATGACTTACCAGATTGTGTCATGGCAAAAACAAGACTGTTTGCAGACGACTGTGTTATCTACAGACCTATTAAGACAACAAAGGACTGCCTACAGCTACAAGAAGATCTGCACAGACTGGCTGAGTGGGAAGACAAATGGGGGATGTGTTTCCATCCAGAAAAATGCAGTATCCTTAGAGTTACTAGAGCAAGATCACCAGTTCTGCACCCCTACACACTGAAAGGACAGATCCTACAAACAGATGAACAGTCAAAATACCTCGGAGTTGACATAACAAGTAATCTTTCCTGGAATCCACACATAGATCGGATTGTGAAGAAAGGCAACAGCATGCTGGGTTTCCTTCAACGGAACTTACGAGTAAACAGCCGTGAGACAAAAGCATCTGCATACTTTACACTTGTACGTCCGAATCTAGAATACTGCTCAAATGTATGGAGCCCTTACACCATCCAGGCAAAGAAAAGGATAGAGATGGTCCAGAGGCGAGCAGCAAGATATGCTACAAATAGATATAGGAACACAAGCAGTGTTACAGACATGCTGGAGGACCTCAACTGGGATACACTTGAAACAAGAAGATCCAAGTCACAAGTTACGATGATGTTTAAGATCATTAATGGCCTAGTGGATATCCCAGCTGCTGACTTTGTTACCCCAGCCTCAACCAGAACCAGATCACACTATGGCAAGAAGCTGAGACAATATGCTACATCTACGGACACCTTAAAGTACAGCTTCTTCCCCTGCACCATTCCATTGTGGAACTCCCTCCCAGCTACCTTAGCTGAGGCCCCCGACTTGGTATCCTTCAAGCGGGGGCTGTCTACCTTTTCATTCTAATACAGTCAGGGGCCAACTGCAAGTAGAACCTAGTGATGGCTAGAGCTGTGCTGGTGGGGCTACCATACCCCTTAGCGGTCACCGTAGCCAGATTGGTCTAGTTTGAAGGGTCGAAAACACAGTTGGAAATCTTTCTTTAAATTTTCTTTCTTTCCTTATTACTGATTTCTATCTTTCCTATAGTTTCTCTTTCTCTACCGCCTACAGTATCATAATGGTCAATGGTGACAGAAGATACTTAACTATTAGATGTAGACCCACTATGAATAATTGTTTTGTTTGTTTGATTTGATTCTTTAAAGTTTGTTTGATTTGATTCTTTACGTCCGGCACTCCCAGTCAACAATTTTTCGGTTATGTTGGGACGGGTCTTCCTGCGTTGAACCAGTTCTAAGCAAGGATTAATGTGCCTTGCTCAAGGACACAAGGCAGTGATGCCGGTGAGGCTCGAACCCACAACCCCTCAGTCTCGAGTCAAGCACTCTACCACTGAGCCACTGCAGTCCTTTTCTAACAAGAGCTGCCTGATCTAGAGCTGCTCTGTTTGCAAAAGCGCTAAAAGGTGTCTCTATGAGGTAAAGTGTTTAACACTTACTTACCTGTTTTTCTTGCTGGGAATGGAGATTTGACAGGGGTTTTAAGTGGTGAAGCTTCATTGGTTGACTGAGATGACACCCCAGAGTCTCCCTGACTATCTTTTGATGCATTCTGGAAAATAACACAAGAAGACTATTTCATAGTTTGAAAAAGTAAACATAAAAATTACAGCTAATTATCAAAGTCTGAAAGCACATAGGTAATACGAAAAGCATTATTTAGGGGTGTGGAAATCGCAAAATTTTATACTTGCGGCTGCCCAGGGACAAGTGGCCATAATGTACATGTCCAATGAAAATTTTACTTGTCCCAAAGAACATATAATGCACTTATCCCTTACTTTGCTGATAACCATACATAAACTCTTTAAAAACAGTATGAAACCAGATATAAACTCAATTGAAAACAGTATAGATCCAGATCAGCTGACTTCTTCAGATCTGGATCCACACTGTTTTCCATACAACATGACATTGTGAGTTCATAATAATTAATAAAAAAATGAAATATAGAATTGCATTAACTTTCTTTAAACATTTCCCAGGACAAGTAAATAGAAACTTTTAACTTGTCCTAAATGAAATGGGACCAGGTCGGACAAGACGAGCATGGTATTTCCACACCCCTCCATAAATATTTTTAGCGTAAAAATGTGAATATTTTCTTACCCATCAGTCTTAACATTTGTTTTGGGTGCTCAAAAGAACCATCTCAATTAGTACCAACAACATGTTTTGGTTAAAAAATAATAAATTAATTTTAATCGCACATTCTTATCAAGAGGCTTGAAGCAGTAGATTAGGTTAGTTTGAACCTGTTAGAAAAAATAATGGATGTGCAACATTACTCATGCATCCTAGCAGTGGCTTACCTAAGCAGTATTCTGCTTCCAAATGCATGCATTCAATTGTCTCAACAGGACCAGAAAATATCAATGCATGAAGATATTTTTTGTGTGTTTTTTTTTATAATTATATTTTGACATTATGACAATTGTTGTCATCTCTAACAAATCAGAAAATAACTTATTTTCAATATACCATAGGCCTAAAATTGTAAATATGGTTTTACACATTAGTCTAAAACGTACCCACAACATGTTTTGGATGAGAAATAAGAAAAATATTTTTCAATTATGCACTCTTATCTGGAGGCCTATATATGAGGAATGTTCAAAAAATTCTCGGCTCCGTGTACTTCGGGCTACCAGGGAATAAAAATTTGCTCAATATAATCACCCATCAAGGCAATGCACTTAGCGTATCTCTGTTTGAGCTTTCTTATCTCTTCAAAATAGAAGGCCTTTTCCTGGTCCCCCAAGTACTCATTTACTGCCTCTATGACGCCTTCATTGCTTCCATACTGTGTACCACGAAGATGGGATTTCAGTTTTGGGAACAGATAGAAGTCAGAAGAAGCTGTATCAGGAGAATATGGGGGGGTGAGGAAGGATATCAAATCCACATTCAGTCGCAGCAGTCATGGCAACATGTGATGCGTGGACAGAACACCGTGAGTCAGTTTTCCTCACCTCTTTCTTGCTATTTCCTGACATAGCCGCCTCAATTTGTCTGCATAATATGCACTGTTTATCGTGTGACCTTGACTATCCCAAAAGATTGAGGCCATCACCTTCCCTGCTGAATGAACCCTCTTAAATTTCTTAGGAGGGAGTGAGCCAGGGTGCTTCCATTGTTTGCTCTGCATTTTTGACTCTGGGTCAAAGTGGTGAACCAATGTCTCATCTTGGGTTACAACTCACTCGACAAAATTGCCGAGATCATCTTCATAGCGAGACAGGAGATAACTAGAAATATGGAGCCGAGTCCTTTTCTGATCATCGGTAAACATTTGCGGCACCCATCTTGCCGAAACCTTTGACATACTTAAGTTGTCGGTTAGGATTGATTGTACTGCCCCAAAGCTTATGCCCAATTTGCTAGCTATGTTTCGCAGGTCTCCCCTCCTATCACACATAACCAGGCTGTGCTCGACCTTGACATTTTCATCACCGGTGGCATCTTTTGGGGCAGCCAGATCGTCCTTCATCCTCAAGCTCTCTTCCCCTTTTAAACTCTGCTGCCCATTTTTCCACTGTGCTATAAGAAGGAGACTCCTTCCCAAGGGTTTCCATGAAGTCTTCATGAATTTCCTTGGGAGGCATTCCTTTCTTACAAAAGTACTTAATAACCGCTCTGATTTCAAGTTTCTCCATTTTGCAAATGTGCCACACTCTCGTCTCTCAAAAGTGCTTTACATAAGCAACCAAGCATGACAGCATGCTTTTCACACTCCAAATGTCCTTCAATTCGATCAAATGACCGACTGACAAAGGCTGACAATGAATCTCACCGAAGCATATCGGGCCAAGAACTTTTTGATCACACCTTGTACAGAGAATATATAGAGATGAACAATACACAATGTGCAGGCTAGATTTGATAATTTTAGAGTACTCCATGTACACAAGAACTGCCTCTTAAAACAAACACTACTGGGCGCTTATAATCCTGTGTAATTTAATTGATTGAAGTTTGAAGAAGAAAACAAAACATCTGTTTTAAATCCCTTTGCAAATGAGTTTATTTTGAAAAGGAGAACATTCAATCTAAAGTCGCAAAATGTCTCGGTACTACATGCAGGCCATGCTCTGCCATTCTTTTTTCAGAACAGGTCCAATGTCACGTTTCGACTACATGGAATCCAGAATACCAAGGCACAAATTTACCAGTGCATTGGATTTTTGTTGATAGCCTGATAAGGTTGGAGTAAAAAGAGTAGATGGGTTTCTGTTCCCTGCATGTTTGGAGTAAAAAAAAAAAGTAGAAAGAACAGCTAAATCAAGACCGCCCCAAGTAATGTTGGGTATAGCCTATTTCCTGGCCGGGGCCTTAAAGCTGCAAAGTCTGTAACTTTTGATCTTATGTTTTTTAGAAATAATGTTTCTTATTTTCAAGAACACAGTAATATAGCTAAAATTTGGGTATACATTTTACCAGCTGCGTAAACCATAACAAATTTTCACTATCAAAACAACAGCATTTAAGTAAAAAATTAACTGTCTAGAATTTTTAGAGGGACGCAAATAATTACCAACAAGAGAAAAAACACCTGACTGTTATTAAAAGAAAACTCACTTTTCCATGCAGTTTTCAGCTGTAGTGAACAGATTTATTGTAAAATCATAACTCTATTTGTACAAAGGATTTAAAAAGAAAAGATTTTTTTTTCAGAAAATGTTCAGAATTGCAGACCTTGTCACTTTTACAGGGCTTTCAGCCCTTCACTCTACTTAAATAGAGATACATTCTTTGGCTTCAAAGATGAATTTTTGACAGAGTTCCTACAAAAAATTAGAAGGAAAAACTTTCTTTCTTTCAACAGAGATATTAAAATTGACAGGGATGGGCGGGGTTAAATATAAGCCACAATAGACCCTCATTTTAAAATTTAACAATATCATCAGAGTAACAGTAAAACCCATCTCAAAAGGAAGATTTAAAATTGGTTTTCAAGACCGATTATCGCTTAATGTAGATCAAAAGTATTGCAGAATGCATATGCATTACTTTTTACCTTCATTAAGCTACTATTTGTCATTAAGATCTTTGTTTTGTCTATTTTTGAGTGGCCGCTTAAGACAGGTTTTACTGTATATTTATTTGACCATGTTATTGTGGCTTTCTAGCTAGTGTACTCCATAGCTCCAGATAAGGATTGGAAGCAATTGGGTATTTACCCACCTCTTATTAGCTTCATTGGGTATTTCAAATTTTAAATAGGGTATTTCAAGTGTTTGTATTGGGTATCCATCTGAAAGCAAATAAATAAACAGTGAAACCAGGCCTAGCTTTTTTGTTTTCTTTGGGTTTCACTTTCAGAAATCCCACAAATATATCTGAGACCGCTATTTCCAACTTATTTCGAGAACCCAACATATTTATCAAGTTATCTTTAATTCTTCGAACCTTCAACGCAGTATTTATGTTGTTACATTATTATTCAGTTGCTCTGGGGCCTTTTCACCCACGTTTCGCCATTGTTATCATAAAGTGAGATGAATGTCATAATTGTGTAAATATAGGGTATAGCTAAACAGCGATCAGAATATTCCTGGACGGTTTACAATTTAATAAACTAGATTTGGGACCATGCCGTGTATTAATTTGAACCCAACAATTGCTTTTGTTGTATGCAAAAACGGCAACGCAAACCAAATACTATAGCCTCATACACCATGAAAAAGTTTGGAATTGAGTATCAAGGATATTTATTGCGTTTTTTGTATGCACAGAAATGAATTTAATTGCGTTTTTGTATCCAAACAATTGCATAAGTATGCAATACGCAGCCTTATCACGGGCTATGGTACTCACAAGCTGTTTTTCTTCACAGACTTTCTCGAGTCTTTGTGCTGTTTTCTTCTCAGTTCCTGTATTTTCCACCTCGACATTGTTCTCCTCTTCTTCCTCATCTGACTCAATAATCCTCGCCCTCTTCCTCGCCGGCGCCTTCACGGGGCTGTCACTCTCCTTAGATGGAGATACATTCTTTGGCTTCAGAGGTGATTTTTCAACAGAGGACCTAAAATAAGACAGAGATATTCTTTGACTTTTCGCTTACTGTAAAGGCGGCGCCTCATGAATGCGTAATTAGGACCGGTCAACCTTAAACATAGGTAAAAGCTGAAAATGAGGCGTGGTTTTATTCAAAAGTAACTGCATCATCTTGCGTCATTATCTCAGTATAGACGCAAACACATTATTTAGTCCTTCAAATGCCAGCAAAATAACTGCATCTGAAAATGTCTATTTAACATAAGCATAGAGGTAAACATTGTGGACCCAGATCAGACTGCTCCTACAGGAGCAGTCTGATCTGGGTCAGCATTGTTTGTCTATGAGGCTTCAAATATTTTAATAGACGACAAAAAACATACATTTTGTGATTATGCGCTTAAGGGTTAATAAATGTGAGTTCAGTGTGTATACGGTTAGGACTTTCATTAAATGCACGCACGTTTGCGCGGCCCAAAAAGCATATTAACTCTTTACCAAATTATAAATAAAACCTATGTTTCCCTTCTTTAGCAGATGAAATAGCAGAACCACGCTCAGATATGAATATTAAAGTTGCCGCCTTTACAGTAAGCAAAAAGTCTATTAATACTGGTAATTTAAAGAGTGATATTAACACTTTAAGTGCCAATCACAACAAGAGTTGTCTGCTTTTGTCGTCTCCTGAAACGGTTTAGTAGCTTTTTGACAGTGTAAACCCAGATCAGACTGCTTACAGGAGCAGTTTGATCTGGGTCCACACTGTTTGTCCCCATACTTGCATAAGTCAAATAATGTTAGCAAAAATATGCAGCAGACAACTTAAGCATACAGCATTTTAGATGAGTTTTTGCAGGTTAAATTTGACAGAGATACATCCTTGTGCTTCAGATGGGACTTTAAACAGAAATCTTAACTCTTTACCTGCTGGTTACATGCTTTGTTATCTGCTGATAACATTTGTAAACAGTTTAGACCCAGATCAGGCCCAACAAAATATCAGATCTGATCTGGATCCAGACTGTTTGACACCGAGAATCAAAAACTTATGTTGTGATTGTCATGTTAATGGTTAAGACTCAGTCATATCAAATACCAAAGAGCATCATGTGCACTAGGGCTTGATCGAAAGTCACATTGTTTTCAAAAAAAGTTTAGAATTTTGGAAAAAAGTTATGTGTACGATATGCTTGTTGGATCAGTCAGCATTTCGACAGAAAGCACAAATTTAAGTATTGTCAACTGAGAACTTTTTCTAGCTTTCTCAAAGTATTTAACAGAGGATTCTCCTGATAATTAATCCTTAAAAGGATACAGTACAAAAACCTATATGGCATGATCATTATGTGTACCTTTGTTCCAATTTTCATTTGCAGTTAATCCTTACCTTGCCATATAGTTTTTTGCACACATTTAATTCCAATTTATTGACTAGTACTAAGTAGGATTCCATTTATTAGCATTTATTTATGGGATAACTGTATTCAAAATTTTCATTTTGGGAGGTATATTATTGGATATACAGTCGGAAATTTAGTTTTACGGTGATGCGCAAGTGGAGCCGTAAAACGTGTGATTTCTGACCGTATACCAATGAAAATTTGAATATGGTTATCCCCATTCTAATGCACTTCTGCAGTATCTTCTCAAACTTGAGAGTTGCAAGCGACATAAATCTGCATGTCATCCAACGAAATGTGACGTAATTAATGACATTAAACTATTTCTGACAGTTTGATTTGATTCTTTACGTCCCATCAACAATCATTCAGTTAAACAGGGACGGGTCTTCCTGGGCTGAACCAGTACTAAGCTAGGATAAATGTGTCTTGCTCAAGGACCAAAAGGCAGTGACGCCCGCAGTCCCTCGATCTCGAGTCAAGCACTCTACCACTGAGCCACTGCGCTCCCTTAGTTTTTCTGACAGTATATTGCAGGATAAATTGTTGCAAATTTTTGACGTTATCCAATCAGACCTCGCATTACAAAATCAAGTGCATTAGAATTACAAGCAGTGTGGAAAACAGTGAGGATCTAATTAGCTGGCTTCTCAGGAGCCAGCAGATTTTAATCAACACTGTTTTTAATTCAGGATAAATCTGAGTTTCACATTGTAAGTTGATCTATGTTCACCCATGTTTTCATTGTTTTGGTTCACCATACAGGCCTTTAGTTAAGCGTAACAGATAAATAATTATCTTATTTCTCAACCAAATCATATGTTGTGGGTACTCAAAAGAACCGTCTCATTGAGACAGTTCTTTTGAGCACCCAAAACATATGCTAAAAATTATAGGTAAGAAACTATTGACAATTTTACGCTTAAACATTTTGTTAATCTAAATCTATGACCCTAGAACAGACTGCCATACCTTTTGCTGTCAGTTTGTTCTTCACCATGTTCTTCCTTCTTCGGCTTTGAAGAGAAAAAAGACCTGAAATAAGAATATAACAATTGAACTAGCCCATATCTCTACCAACTGTATTTGACTTAACTCTGCCTTCTGGGTAAGTTTTCATGTTTTTGTTGTCTTCTGATCTTTTTCAAATTAAACTTTTTCGAAAAATTCTTTCAAGAATTACCATCAGTGTCAAACAAAAATCTGTCTATTTAAGATCAATTGAACTATAATAGATCAAAATAGAAGTATTTCATCATCATCATCATCATCATCATCATCATCATCATCATCATCATCATCTTCATCATCTTCAGTAGTTGCCTCCCTCAGTACTTGAGTATTCTCGCAATGTGGTGGAGGATGCCCACGCACCACGGATAAAAGAGGTATTACAGTAGTTAAAACTGGTTAAAAACATGGCGTGGCGTTTAGAGGGTATGGGTGGCCGGCTGGTTCTGGAAGGTCTCCAGCATTGTCTGGCTTACTGCAGTCTGAGGGAGTTGGTTCCACAAAATGACGGCTCTTGGGAAGAAGCTCTGTTGGTAAGTTGTGTTTGATGTCCGGATCTGGAAGGAGCGAGAGTCATGGCCTCTAGTCATACTAGTTGATGGAGTCAGGTATGGCTCTACTGGAATATCAACTAGGTGGTGTACAATACGGTACATCATGCTGAGCATGGCAAGATCCCTACGCTTCTGCAGAGTGTCCCAGCCAAGGGTTGATATCATCTCTGTGACACTGCTGGTGCGTCTATTGTCATTTGACACAAATCGCGCTGCCCTTCCCAGGACCATCTCAATCTTGCTGGTTTCAGTATCTGTGAATGGTGCCCATGTTGTAGCGGCATACTCCACAATTGGTCGGACAAAGGTCTTGTAGGCAGTTTCCTTTGCAGCTTGTGGCGCAGATCTTATATTCCTCTTGAGGAAACCCATGGTGGAATTTGCCTTCTTTGTAATATTGTCTGCATGGTCACTCCCAGGTACTTTGCCTCTGTCCGTAGGGCCAACTTCTGGTTATGGATGAAGTAGTCAGAACAAAGGGGCCTCTTTTTGTTGGTTATACCGATAACTTCGCACTTGTCTGCGTTGAAGGCCATCTGCCACTTCTGTTTCCACTATCCAAGTCTTCTTGAAGTTGACAACAGTCGGCATTGTTCTGTATGCTCCTATATAACAGGCTGTCATCAGCAAAGAGTTTGATTTCTGATCTGACGCATTCTGGCATGTCATTAATATAGGCTAGGAACAAGAGAGGACCCAAGACTGTGTGATAAAACGATGTTTCGACATATAGTGTAACCCAGCGAAGATAGAGGGCGTAGTGGAAACAACATATGAATCAACCAATCAGAAGACGCACGGACTGAATGCAACAAAAGCCCGCCAAACAGGAGAACTGAGCGACATTCAGACAACAGATCCCGAGCAAGAAGGAACTAGGCTTCCAGACCTTGGGAGGTAGGTTTGAGTCACATGTAGTTAATTATGTATTATAACAGCGGACAACACTCGGCCCTATTTATTATGTATTTATTTTTTACAACAACTGTGACTTGAGGGACACCTGATGGGACTGGAGAGGGTGTTGACTTCGAGCCTTTGATGACAACCTCTTGTGTTCTGGCAGACAAGAAGTCTTCTATCCAGCTGAGGATGTTGCCGCGTACCCCATAGTGCTTCAGCTTGAGTAATAGACGTTGGTGGGGTACGCGGTCAAAGGCTTTGGAGAAGTCCAGGAGTATGGCGTCAATCTGCTGCTTGTTGTTTAGTCCTCTGGCCAGGTCATAGATGGTGAGGACGAGTTGGATCTCGTATGACCTGCGCTTACGAAAGCCGTGCTGGCAGTCGGAGAGTATTAATGTAATATTTGTAAGTTCTAATATAATATAAGTGCAAACTAACCCTTGGTACTAGGCAGGAGGACAGGAGGGCAGAGGAACTTAGCTTTTGTAGGTCTGCATTCGATGGCGTCTGTCTCAGTTCTGCTGTAAACGTGTACAGCACGTGAATCACTCAACCCTGACATTCCTCCTGCTTACTACCCAGTAACCCGTTTACCCTACTCACAATAGTCCGGTAAAGTACTCGGGGAGTTACCTCTGTCACCGGCTACCTAGCTCCATAAATTACTACACTCCTCCCCACTTTGAGAAAGAGGTCTTCGCCATAGGTAGGGTTCCTGAAAAGAGAACTATAATGGCCACGCCACAGGCCATCATAGAATACTGTACCTTTTCAATGTCCATATACAGACCGGGTTACCTTGAGTAAACTCTGCTCAAGTTCAACTCTGCTTAAAGAATCCTATTGACGTCTGTCTTGTTGAGCCACACGCCCAACCCTCATACAGTGAGTGAGCCACAAACTCAGCTGTAATCTTGATTCTTCGTCAGTCGCTGAGCCACATATACTCAGTTGTTTTTTGGAATCTTCCTCTATTGGTGACTCTCCTCGATTCTGCTGTCGTAACCTTGAACATGCATATCTGGAACTTTCATCTGTTGGCTAGTCACAGACATAGCTTTTCTCTAGATTCCGCTGTCAGCCAGTTGTACACCAGTTGTAACCTTTAACCATGTATCTGTCAATATGCACATCATACTCTGGAAGTTGCTTTCATTCTAGTTTCACAATGGCGAACACAGTTCAACCACTGCTACCATCTTGAATTTACATCTTGACGATACAACTTGAAGCTACATTTTGAAGAAACATCTTGAAGAGGTAATCTGCGTAGAAGTTACAATGGCGAACACAGTTCAACCACTGCGACGATCTGGGAGTAGCATCTTGAAGATATAATCTGCGTAGAAATTACAATGGCGAAACACAGTTCAACCACTGCAATGATCTTGAAGTTATGTCTTGAAGGTATCATCTCTTAGAGATCTGGTATCTTCTTATATATCAACCTTCAGTACATTTCCAATATCTACATGCCGGCTGCTACAAGCACTTCCGGATGCAATTACTCTATTTTGGAGAGTCCTCAGCTGTATTCTTGATTCCCTTACTAGTCACAGATCAGCCAATATTTCGAAAATTCATCTGTCAGGGAGTCACATTCCCCACTCTGCTTGCTGACAATGCAGGCCACGGACCATACAAATGTCATACTTTTGCATTTTCTTGAATTTTCATCCTTTCAGAAGTCATAGAGACTAATCATCTGACAGTGAGCCGTTTACTCATCTGTAGTCTTGATTCTCTGTTGGCTATCCACAGACCTGGTGTACTCTTCGAATTATTGTCTACTTGACTGGCTGCAATCTAGAATATTCCACTATCAGTGGGTCACAGCCCAGCTGAAAGTCCTGCATATTCATCTGGCAATAGGTCACTAAGACCCAAATAAATACTGAATATTCATCTGGCATTGAGTCACAGCTCAAAGAAATATTGAATATTCATCTTGCCAGCTGCACCTGGCACAGAGTCATCACGACTCAAATAACAATGGACCATCCATTCAGCAGTAAATCACTTAAGATACTGCAATACAGAATATTCACCCCCAAATGAGCCATAAAGACCCAATGGAATATGGAACATCCACCCAGCAATGGATCACTAAGATACAATGCAATATTGAATATTTGTCACACAATGAGTCCAAAGACCCAGTGAAATGTGGAATACCCACCCACAGTGAATCATAAAAATAAACTGCTATATCAAATATTCATCCCACTATGAGCCATGAAGACTCACAGAAATGTGGTCCTTCCATAATCAGTTAATCACCAAGATATAACTGTACTGTGAAATATTCATCCTACAATGAGTTGTAGCCTCAAAGAGCATATGGAATGTCCATCCAGCAGTGAATTACTAAAATTCAGCTGCAATACTTGGATAGGTCACTGAGCTTCAAGCGCAGTTGCGTATGTTCACTATATCCAGTTTATGATCTATGGTTGATATCATCTCAACAATCCCTGAACAGGTCCCCATGTAGATAATCCACATCAGTTGAGTCCAACACAGCTCTCCTGTGCCCCTGTAATTAATTTCATAAGTTACAGCAAATTCAACCAAACTATCCATCAAATTAATGATCCATGGTTGATATCATCTCAACAATCCCTGAACAGGTCCCCATGTAGTTAATCCACATCAGTTGAGTCCAACACAGCTCTCCTGTGCCCCTGTAATTAATTTCTTAAATTACAGCAAATTCAACCAAACTATCCATCAAATTAATGATCCCTGATTGATATCATCTCAACAATCCCTGAACAGGTCCCCATGTAGATAATCCACATCAGTTGAGTCCAACACAGCTCTCCTGTGCCCCTGTAATTAATTTCTTAATTACGGTAAATGTTCTAAAATTACGAACACTCTAAAATTACGAACACCTAAAATTATCACCGAAAATAATTTTTAAAACATCCTAAAAAATCGAACACTGCCCTTTTTTGGAAAAGTGAATTTCTAAAATTACGAACACAGTTATTTTCGGCGGAAAATCGATGTCCGGTTATCTGTTTGTCCCATCTGTGCTCGGTGTACTTCTACCGTATAGCACGTGAGCGGTAGCGAGATTTGGAAGATTCCATTATACTTAGATGGGAAATCTGGCACGTGACGTTCTGCGCGCGACGTTATACTTTTTGTCTGCTAATTGTGCGATAAGATCAAAAGCAAGAGCGCATTAAAAGCACGGACTTTCCTACATGTACGTGACAGAGGCCATGCATGTTATTGGTATCGGCTGTCTATGTATCTACTCGGTCCGAGGAAACAGTGCCGGTTACCTGCAGCGTGTTCAAATAAAACCCTTAATGAGGCTTGTATAGGGGGGTACCCAATATCCTATATCCCTGGAATTAAATGGGCAAGTATCCCTTATAAATTGGCAAATATCCCCATAATTAAATTTCCTAAATATTCAATATCCCTGAAAGTAATGGAAATATTGAACACAGTATCCCATATCCCTGGAAGTAAAATGGATAGTATCCTATATCCCTGGAAGTAAAATGGCAAATATCCTGTATCCCTAAAACCCCTAAACAAGCCTCCTTAAGTCGAAATTTTACCTATAAGAAGCAGTTGGTTTGAGTTCTTCAGCAATTAACATGGATTGACATTAAACAGACATGCCTCGGGCAAGGATTATGAGTTACAATTACCGCGAGAAAACGCCCATCTAAGCTTATATGTTCACCATGAAGGACTTAGGTCATACGTTGCCTGGTCATCTTCTTGTCCGTCAAAATTAAACATTTGCAAACAGTAGATCTTATTACTTAAAAAAAAACCCATATAAACCACAGCGTTAAGAAACAACCGAGTAAATTTGCTAAGAAAGTTTGCTTATATACAAAAGGGCCTTTTCCAGCGATATGGCCCGAGTCGTTCATCCATTCGACATAAAAGCGGTGATGCTTGACATACCTGATTTACTCCCCAAGTTTATGTGTGTCATGGTGATTATTGCATGCACATTTGCGCAGACTCGCCTGAGTCTTTGTCGCATGTTGTACTATTAATGAAAAATGTCCGTCGCCGCAGTTTTTCAATCGAACAGGTTCACAAACTTTGATAGCAGGTCGTAAAAGTAGAGAGAGAGAGAGTCTGCATGGTGCTTGCACACGAATCTTTTGTTTTGGCTCGTTTTCTTAGAATCTCGAAACACAATGTTTTGGATCTTGTTACAACTGCTTCCGATGAGGACCAATGCGCGGATCCAGAAAGTTTTGTCAGAGGGGGTCCAACTCTGCAACTCTGACAACGTTTTTTTCTTTTCTTTTTTAGAGGAGAGAGGATCCAAATATCACTAAAATCGGGCCATCATCGGCCCGCCAGCGAAACGCCATTTAAATGGCGTTTCGCTGGGGTGCCGATGATGGCCCAACGTTGAATGCTGGCTTGGTAGCTTTGAGAATTTCAGGAGATCCGGTCCAGTATTGCTAAGATATTCTATATTTTTGTGATTTTCGGGGGAGGGGGGTCTGATCCCCCTGACCCCTGTCCCGCGTGGGACCGGCCAATGTATATACTGAAAACCCATCTTATCGTGCGCATCGGCTTTGCGTACTTTCAATAGCATGCACAAAATTTTATATTGGCGAAACATTCTTTCCTGAGTTCCATTCGGGTATGATCTGAATCCAAACCGTTTTTGCAAATGTAAACAGAGAGAAAGAGAGAGATAGAGAGACTGGTGCATGCACATCCTTTCGGAAGTGCATCGGCGGATCAGCAAGTAAAGAGAGATAGAGAGAGATGCGTGTGTGTGTTCTTTTTGAATTTCGTCATTTTTTTTAACTCTGAGAACTTGCCTACGTATTTCAAAGTTTCGTGTAGATCTTTGCAAAAAATTCTGATCGTACGAGATGTCTTTGAGTGACTGTATTACAATATAAACTGTAAGTCGGCATTTGCGCAGATGGCAAGGAAGAACCGTAAAGTGTAGCGATTCATCGGTTGTCCGAGACGAGTGAACATAGGAGACCCTGCTTATCGAATAGTTAAATAAGTGGACTTTTACGACTTGTAAGTAAATTGAGTGTCATAACATGCACGTGCCAGGCAATTACCGCACGCGCTGGACATTTTACTGGCTCAGTCCGCAAGTATTTTGTGGCGGTTTTTATAAGATTTTAACAAGATATGAGAAAAGAAAAAATGAGTAGATAGCGCAGAATCATATCGCCGTGTTTTCAACACGTTTCTACCGCATTTTTACATGCATATATACCGTTTTTGCTCATGATAAAGACCACATTCTAAAATTACGAACACTAGCACTTTTTCTGAAACGTAATTTCTAAAATTACGAACAACGGAAAAAATAATTATTTTTTCGCGTTCGTAATTTTAGAACATTTACCGTACAGCAAATTCAACCAAACTATCCATCTGGAAACTGAGTTAACACTTTATGGCGATCTCAAACCAAACTCTTCTTGTGCAGCCTGAGTTAAAACCTTACGGCGGAGTTCCACAAAAACTCTTCTTCTGCCAGCTGAGTTAAACCTGAAGTCGGAGTCCAACCAAACTCTCCTCCTGCATCCCGAGTTGAAATCTTGGTAGTCTCACCAAACTTTTCTTGAGCTGTCCAAGTTAACCTTATGGTACAGTCCCATCAAACTCTTCTTGTGCAGTACGAGTTAATTTCATATGATGGAGTCCACTCAAACTCATCTTTGCAGAATTTGTCTATGAACCATACGCTTTACAACCATATCCCACTGTAACAACCCATCTATCCAGCAGCTACAATGCATTATGGATCCAAGAACTTCAACCAGCTCAGACTAAGAATGATCTGTTCAGACGGTGAAAACGGTCTAAAAACCAAATGAATAGTCTACTCAGAAAGATCTGTTCATATGGTGAAAACACAACACCATATATTTTTCCGAAGCTCTTACTTGTTACAGTATTTTCTTCTGGAGTCAAAGCAAGCAGCTATGAGCTATACTTCTTCCTCCCAATCCTGTACCCAAAGAAGTCTGTTCCATTGGCCATAGTGATGTCTACTGTCAAACTGTGAATCCCGTCAGCACTACATCAATATCTGACATTAATATCAGTTTTACCTCCATCTTGATTAATTTAGGTCTTTTGTACCGGTTCATACACCTGTTTCTCTGCTGTCACATATAATTGTCTGTTGTCCCCACATGTAGTAAACACGGGCTACAAGCCACACATATATTGTATAATCTTTGTTGAAATCTAGATTCTTCAATGATTTACTTCACGTTCATAATTCGGACTACAAGCCACAAATATCTAAAATTATGACTCACTTGACTTCTCTTTTCTTTATACTTGTTTTTCCTTAAGTTTCCTGGGTTGAACCAGTACTAAGCAGCGATAAAGTCTCTTGCTCAAGGACACTGCACAGAGATTCAGCTGGCATTGAGCCTAGAACTAGCAGTCCTTCGACCCCCAGTCTAGCGCTCCACCAACCGAGCTCTCACGCTCTATATAAGATTAAACCACCACGTTAACACGAGAAAGCCTCTGTTGAAGAATCCTCATAGTAATTGTGCATCATTTTCTTAGCATCTTTGTCTCTCTGTCTGTGACAAAAATCATTCAATACTTGTGCTGCCATCTCATTCCCAATGTTATAACTGGTCTTGCTGATGGGCACATTGCCACCAGCCCAAGTGCACCAGACATACACGTCATGTTGATGAACACACGCCAACAACCATAGAGCACCGACCTAAACATTTACCATTTGTATTACAGGACATCATGATGACATCTCTGTCTCGTCTACTACCACAGCACACTTGTTAGGCCATCTTCCTTCGACCGTGAACATCTGTTCCTGAACTAGAAGACACATCTACACTATATTGATGATATCTTGCTCTTGACCTTGACCTTGGAAACCTTGACAAAGAATACTGCTTGTTTGCATACAGTTGTAATTGAACATCTGGTACAGTCGCAATCAAACATTGTTACAGTTGCAATCACCTATTGATATACCGTTGAAATCATCTATTTGATACAGTGGCAATCACATATTGTTACACGCGCAACAACTTCTTCGCTACAAATGCACTCAAATCCATTACAGTTGTACTGCAAGGCGTTGACATGGAGTCTGATCTTGATGATTACTTTGTTCTATCTCTTTTGACCTTGATCTTGAGTCACTTGATCTAATGCTGCATGTGTTCCCATCTATTCTCTTCAAATCTAGACCAAGTTTTATTGGTCATTTCTATGTGTGTTGATGGCTAATCTGTTGTACCTTACTCTAGTCTGTATCATCTACTTGTGGGGATTGACATGGTCTTCTCTTCAGTTATTCTAAAAGCTACTATTCAACTAAATCAAAAGGGCCATATGAGGCTATGGAATTCAATTCTGGCACTGCCGATGATAAATCTACTGGTCTATTCTTCACAATACTATATATAGGCTGTTTAAAGTATTCGTATTTCGCGAATTTCGATTCCATTGGCCATTTAGTTATACCCATAAAATCGCGCGTTTTGATTCCATTCGATATTTAGGTATACCCAAAAATATATTTTGACATTCCATAGTCAGCTCCAGATAACCAGCGACTTTCCTCTCCAATTCCGAGCATTTGTCTCTGCTGAAGACGTGTAGACATTGACACGAACAACGGGTACCTGGATGGCCTAAATTCTGGCATTCATAGCCGTAACTTTCCTCCCCCTTTTGAATTTTAAAGCTGTCTCGCAGAAGATTGGTCTTTTCCCTATAATTGACTTTTTTTTACAAAGACGGTATTTGTTCTGGCAGGAACACGGTAACTGAACAGCGTACAAGCATGAGCAGTTTACAGTGTAAACCCCTACTGAACAGCGTACAAGCATGAACAGTTAACAGTGTAGACTCTTAATTAATCTTTACTGGTACAGGATCCGAAACTGTCAACCAAAACAGCTTCCTGAGAACGGACGAGACCCATGAATTTTTTGTCAGACCTGATGCATGTGCGTTTTTTAAACTGTGTCTGCCCGACGGTAGTTTTCTGAAAACGGTATGCTAGCGAGAATGCACACAGTCTTATTTCACGCTATTAAAACAAAAGCACTCGCCTGTTCCCCTTTAAACTGCGCTCCGTTTGCAAAATGTGCAGGCTCGCCGGGGACTAAATCTTACGATTGAATTAACACCCGAACACGCCGTTTTATGCACGTGCGCACATCAGGACCTCCCGCCAATTACGAAATCGAAAATTTCAAGTTTAGGGCTACCAAGAATTAGCTACACTTTCTTTCTGTTCCGTTTTCATGCTTAGTCGGTTTTCCCGCTAAACACTCTAATTATTTAAACTTGTTGACGTTTTTTCCACCTTCAGTGTAAATCAAACACGGACAACACGGTCACGCATCGTCGGAAAAACAGTCAACAATTACCAATAATTAGACAATTGTGTTTTCCAAAAATCCCATCCTCGTCGCCATTAATGTAATATTTGTAAGTTCTAATATAATATAAGTGCAAACTAACCCTTGGTACTAGGCAGGAGGACAGGAGGGCAGAGGAACTTAGCTTTTGTAGGTCTGCATTCGATGGCGTCTGTCTCAGTTCTGCTGTAAACGTGTACAGCACGTGAATCACTCAACCCTGACATTCCTCCTGCTTACTACCCAGTTACCCGTTTACCCTACTCACAATAGTCCGGTAAAGTACTCGGGGAGTTACCTCTGTCACCGGCTACCTAGCTCCATAAATTACTACAGTATGCTGTTTTTCTCAAAATAACACTTGAGTGTCTGCATGTTGAATCCTGTTGAATGACACTTATAGTTGTGACATAAAAGGAGACAAGCCAAGAAAACTAATCACATTTGAACTTAAATTGCATTTGAACTTTAATGGCTTTTCAGATATGCCAAATTGCAACATATAGGTCGTGACAAAAGGAGACAACGAAATAAAACCGCGAAAACTAATTACATTTTAACTTTAATGGCTTTCAGACATGCCAAATTGCAATATATAGGTCGTATGTTTATAAAATACATATGTAACAAATTTAACAAACAAAAGGTATAGCTTCATTACGCTATCGAACGCTGCATCGCTTTTATTGAAGCTTGGTAAATTTTTCCCGCGACAGAAATTGAAACCGGAAATGGAAGTCTGTCTTTTCAAAACATAAGAAAGTTCACGAAAGGGAAATAACTCCGGTGCATCTGATTACCCTAGTCTGGTACCCTGCCTCACCGACTCTGTCTTTTGAGTCAGGCACAAGCCAAACTCCCCAACAGTGGCGTCCCCTAGCGGTCATCCTTCCCTCAGAAAATGCCACTGCCGTACGCTTCCAAATGAGTAGGAATCTGCCGGATCTATTTACGGTCATCTGGTACCCTGCTTCTTAGCGCTCGGAGTTGTTTACATATGGCTGCCATGCCTGACAACAGTTCGCTACTTAATATCTCTTATCACATTTTTGGCAGAAATATGAGACTTCTGCACATCACTCTGCTGATCATTTTATCTTTGATGAGATGACTTCAGGCTCACCAACTAAGTAAATCAGTTTTAAATGCAAAACAAACCAGAAACGTGCCCTGCCTCTACAATCGCCATCGGCATGATCGGTCGATGCTTAGATCGAGTGACTCAAAAGTTTTCTTTTGTATTGTTTTTGTTGTTTTTTTTTTTGTTTTTTTTATTTCATCAAAATTTCAAAATTATCATTCCCTGGCGTAATGCTCAAGTATGAGCGAAGCCAGTATGATAGATAGATAGATAGATAGATAGATAGATAGATAGACAGACAGACAGACAGACAGACAGACAGGCAGGCAGGCAGGCAGACAGACAGACAGACAGACAGACAGACAGATAGATAGATAGATAGAGAGAGAGAGAGAGAGAGAGATAGATAGATAGATAGATAGATAGATAGATAGATAGATAGATAGATAGATAGATAGATAGATACATTTGTAGATAGATAGATAGATAGATAGATAGATCAGAAAAAAAATCTAAAGATGTCCTGGATTTTGACATCTAGCCCCAGTTTTGGCATGTATCCCAGTGTCTGTGGAAGTCAGTCAATTGTCACAATATGAATGCTTTCTAATAAATGGATGGCAAGAAATTTGTATCTTAAAAGTCAACAGGAAACATTTAAATAAGCACTTTTAAAGGAGTCCTCTAGCTCCTTTCTGTGTCATGAGCTTTTAGGTCCTATTAAAGTCATAGAAAGTCAGTATAGACTTCTTCCAATATGAGTGATTCTATAAGCTGATAAGATAAGGAAAAATCTCAAGATGTCCCCACCCTGGGGCATTGCTCAAGGGTCTAATGCCATCCAGTGCAGGCCATCTACATGTATGAATGGTCCAATCATGAATGGTTCATTAGATAGGCCTTACTGCAATAGTTGCATACATGTAATATTATTAAAGTCAGAAAAAGAGAATAACATTTTTAATATTGTCTAAGATTTGTTTCCCCTCCAGTCCAACCCAGGGGCAGGTACCTGGGGTCTGGAGTCATGATGTGTACACCAACTCTCCAGGGTAGCCATGGTCTAAATATGAATACTTTTAGATGATTGTTTATAAAGATCACTTGAGAAACTTTAACAAATCATGCCAACACCAATGACACATCTCAGAGGGAATGTGCAATATGAGAGGGTCTGGATGGGGTATAATGATTTAAATTTTTAATGAAAAGTGAATACCAGACCCCCCCCCCATCCAGATCCTCATATGTGCTGATATGCCTTGCTGAGATCATAACCCATTGTGGCCAAAATGATATAAAATATGTCAAAGGAAAACATCTACACAGCAACAGTAAAAACATATTTATTACTAACTATGTCCAAGTCAAAATGCACACATTTTGTCCTAAGAAGAGCATACTTTAGTTTTTTTATTGGTTGTAAACAATATACAATGTATGAGCCTCTGATTTCTAGTTAAACCAATGGTATAATTTCATTAGACTTTACTTACAAAGGGAAGGCAGACATAATAATTGACTTTTCATACCTACAAATTTCCAGGCATATGATTATGAGCCAAGTTTTGCAGTATACTTTACACATTTTTGTCACTTTTCCCCAATTATAAATTAATTTAAAGAAATGAAAACATATCTTCTTTGAAAATAATTATGAATATTGCTTGAGAAAATGGCATGAACACACCTATTCTTCCTAAACCAAATAAATCCCCCTTTCTTCTGAAAAACTGGCGCCCGATTTCTCTTCTTAATGTCATATATAAGATGGCATCTTCTGTGATTGCCTCTCGACTAAAATCTTTCCTGCCTAAATTAATCCATGAAGACCAGAAAGGCTTTATTTCAGGAAGATGTATAAGTGAAAATGTAAGGTTAATATATGATATTCTTTTTGAGGCAAAACAACAAGAAATTCCAGGGCTACTCCTCTCTATTGACTTCCAACAAGCATTTGATTCAATATCATGGAAATTTATCCATAAAACACTAGATTATTTTAATTTTGGACCTTCTTTTAAGCGCTGGATTAAATTATTTCAAACTGGTTCAGAGTCTTGTATATTGCAAAATGGCCATATGACAGAATATTTTAGTTTGTTAAGAGGCTGCCGTCAAGGAGATCCTATCTCACCATATATTTTTATTCTTTGTGCAGAGGTATTAAGCCATATGATTAAAAAAGATATAAATATAAAAGGCATAATTATAAATAATAAAGAATTCACACTAAGTCAATATGCAGATGACACACAAATATTTCTAGACGGTTCAGAAATGTCTTTGAGAAAAACATTAGAAAAATTAAATTCATTTTACATAATGTCGGGTCTAAAATTAAATATTGAAAAAACTAGAGCAATATGGATTGGATCCATGAATAAATCTAACCGTATTTTATGTAATGATTTTAAACTAGATTGGAATCAGGGACCCTTTAAAATATTAGGTGTAACTTTCACTGCTGAGGTCTTTGACATATGGGACAAAAATACTACTGGCATAGAACAAAAAGTGGAAAATATTATTAAGACATGGTCTAAAAGAAAATTAACATTACCAGGAAAGATAACTATAATAAAATCATTGGCGCTATCAAAGTTTGTGCATCTGTTCATGGGACTTCCAAATCCACCAGGCATTTTGGTGAAAAGACTAAATAAATTATTCTACACTTTTTTATGGAATTCTGGTCCAGACAGAATAAAAAGAAAATATATTATAAAAGATATAGAAAAAGGAGGGTTGAGAATGGTTCATATTGATAATTTTATAACAGCTTTAAAAGTCACTTGGCTGAGAAAGATGATTACACATCCTGATTGTTCATGGAGTTCCCTTTCAAACATAAGTATAAATAGAATCTTCTCTATGGGAGAAAATTATGCAGAAACTAAAGCCAAGGAACTAAGAAACCCGTTTTGGAAAGATATACTTGTTAGTTGGAAAAAATTCTGTAATTCGGTTCCCATTGAAAAAGTAGAGCATATTCTGTTCAGTCCAATATGGTTTAATTCTAATATAACCCAAGGACAAAATCTTTTCATAAAAGAATGGCACAGAAAAGGCATAAGAAATATTATAGATTTGCTTGATTTAAATGGACAATTTTATCATTTTGAGGACCTGAAACATAATTATAATATACAAGGTACCTTTTTAGACTATTTATCAGTTTTGAGACGAATACCTGCCATTTGGAAAACAAAGATTAATCAGAACCTTCAAGTATGTCAATTGTTAAAACATAATGTTGCCCAAAATTATTACATTCAAATTTTATGCTCTGATAAAAAAGGTTGTAGAAAACTCTATGATATCCTTATTGGAAACAATATCCCAACTACACCTCCTCCAAAATGGATGAACACCATCGGTATAACACCAGAGGAATGGAACTTCTTTAATGGTATTGTAAGAAATACACAGGAGGTAAAACTAAAGGATTTCCAGTTTAAAATCAATAATCATATCTTAGTAACAAAATCATTTCTTTATAAAATTAATAAAACAGATAATGACAGATGTTCCTTATGTGACCGAGATTCTGAAACAATTAGTCATTTGTTTTACCATTGTGATAAGGCTAAAGAATTCTGGTCAGCTCTTAAAAACTGGTTACAAGTAAATGGAAATATAAATCTTGACTTGACAATTAAAACAGTTTTATTTTTTAAAAACAAAGAAAATAAACTACTTAATCACTTACTTATACTAGCCAGGTATTTCATTTACAAAACAAAATTCATAACCAATTATATTACATTAGAAACCTTTCTCAGCTATCTAAGAAGAAAATATCAAACTGAAAAGTATATATCAAGACTTCATAATAAACATGAAAAATTCCAATGCAAGTGGTCAAAACTAAGCCATATATTAGATGTATAGATGCACAAACCTTAAATAGGAAGCCGAATTTAAAAAAATTAAAAAAAAAAATAATTAATAAAAAAAATAATATATATATTACCTTAAAATAATAGACATGATAAAAAATACCCACTTTAATAATTAACACAAACATATAAGTGTATATGCTTAGAAGACAGATGCCCACAATTTAAGTATTTTCTATATTTTGCTTGTTTAATTTTGCCTGTTTTACTGACTGGGAAGGCTTGCACATAAAGCAGTAAGAATAATGATAAAAAATCTCCATCTATAGAAACAGTTCTGAATCTAGCTATACAATACTGCCTTCCTTTATACATGTTATATGTTTATATATAATGAAAACTAGTGTACGAAGAGAAAAGGGAGAGAAAGTAGCAAGCATGATTGCATTTCATTATTTTGTGAAATTGTAAATTTGTAATAATATGTTCTGTATTTGTAATATATAAAATAAAGATGGAGAAACTGGAAAAAAAAAAAAAAAAAAAAAAAAAAAAAAACACACCTATTCTGCAGTGATAAAGTTTTTATTTCCTGATCATACTCACTTTTTGACAAATGTCATACCTTACATGTATCAGGAATGGATCTACATCTAAGAAATGGATCTACATAACATACTTCACATATACATGTATTTTGCATAATATTTATTTTATCATGTCTTATGAAGAGTTCATCAAATCACAATTTTGCATTAAATACTAGTTAATTATTATTAATAGAAGTTATACATTTTATAAAAATATTCAAAAGATAGTACAGGTTCCAATAATTACAGCAAACATCTTGAGCATATGATTTTAATTATATTCTTATTTATAAGTTTAAAAAAAGTTTTGTGTGCTCTAAAGCACCATCTCATTGAGACGGTTCTTTTGAGTACCCACATCTTTTGGTCAAGAACTTTAAGAAAAACAAGAAAATTCTACAACAAACTGATATCCCCCGCCAAAATCATGTGAGATTTTTTTCAAATAGAAGGCTATAATTAATTTTCATGGTCTCAAGCCATTGAAGGTCAACTGTACTCAGAGTATAGTTCATGAACTTTGATCAATTGCTTACTTAGTTATGGTTGAGGATGGGATAAATTATTTAAATTTAAGCAATCAAAGGGCAATAACTCCTCTGTAACTTAGGATATCCTGATACACATTCATATGTATAATCACCATGGTCATATATACTCAGTATAAGTTTCTTGAGATTCCAGCCTATGGCTGGGGATTGGAAAACATCCTAAAATGTTGCCAATCAAAAGGCAATAACTCCTGTATAACTGATGACACCCTGATGAAACTTCAGGTGCATAACCCGGTTATATATATGCAGTAAAAGTTTCATGAAATTTCATCCATTGGTTACCTAGTTAAGTTTGAGGACAGAAAAAATCCCCAAAAAGCATTAAATTTAGGCAATCAAAGAACTCTGCTATAACCAACAGCACCCAGATAAAACTTCATGTGCATAACATCAATATGGTTATATATATTCAGTATGAGTTTCATAAAATTCCATCAATAGGTTACCTAGTTATGGCTGTGGACGGAAAATCAGACGGACAGACACACACCAATATCCCTCTGCCTTTCGGAGGGGGATAATATCTTTGATTCTTACTTTGGTTTCATCTTGACTGCATCCCCAACCTCAGATTTCTAATAATTTTGAGAAATTAGTTGTTTTTTTAATTTATTGTTGTTGTTTTTTTTTGTTTTTTTGTTGTTTTTTTCCAAATGTTTTACATATATATGCATTAAGGCCCATATTCAGAGGTTCAGGTATCTATTTTGAGAGATTTTTTTTAATTTATTGTTGTTTTTCCAAATGTTTTCCATATATATATGCATTAAGGCCCTTTTTCAGAAAATCTGACTTCTGTAGATGTTCAAGCACACACATTTATAAAATACATGTATTCACCGTATTGTGGAAATGCAAATTTTCAGGTCAGGAGGGAGATTTATGCCACACACCTCACACTGTGAGATAAAAGTAAGTAAGGGTGCAAATATCAGGAATCGATACAATCAAGTACCACACCTGACCCAGGATACCAATGGCTGGGGATTGAATAACATCCTGCATGGCATTGAAAATCTCACAGAATTTGTCCCTTTTGAAAGCCAATTCCCATAAGATTTTCAAATCTCACATTTTAGGACCATCTAAAAACACATTTTATAAAAAAATAATCGCAAATCACACTTTATTCTGTTCGTCACAAGCTTCTTACATTAAAATAAAAGCTTTTTGGTTATAAGGGGGAGTTCCAGTGATTATTATGAAAATCCCACAGAACTTTATCATATCTCACTTAAAATTTTGGTTAATCAGATTTCAGCCCACATGCTAAAAAAAATCAAATTTGACACTTTCTTCTTACTTCCAACATTTTCAGGTAAACAAAATCAGGGGTGTGGAAATAGCAGAATTTTATACTTGCCTTGGGACAAGTAAATGGCCATAATGTACTTGTCCAATGAAAATTTTATACTTGCCCCAAAGAACAGAAAATGCACAAAGAACTCAAACTCTTAAAAAAATGAAACCAGATCTCAATGGAAAACAGTGTGGATCCTGATCAGCTGGCTGCTTTAAAGCCAGCTGATCTGGATCTACACTGTTTTCAATACAACATAGCATTGTGAGTTCATAATAATTACAGTCATGTCCCCTAACATTGCGCGGCCCCTAACATTGCGCACTAGCCCAAGTGACTATGTCACATTTAATCAGATAAAATCTTTTTTGATATTTAGTATCAGACTGCTTTTGAAAAAAGTAAAACAGCAAAAGGTTTTCACTTTAAGCTTTCACTACTGAGCAGGGGAGGATTTCGGCAAAAATTTGCTAAAGTTGATAAAAAAAAATCAGACCTAAATTTCAAATGACCCAGACTTCAAATTATTCATTTTGAATCAAGCTGTTGTTGAACTAAATTGTTGAGAACAATTTTAAGTTACTTTCCATGGTATATTTTGTAAAAGCAATTCATTAAAGAGAAGTTGTTGAAAATTTTGCAGAAAGTGCGCAATGTTAGGGGACTACTTTCGTTATCCTAAAACAGGGGGGTTGTGCACTTCAAATCAAAGTTGCTTGAGATCGGGGAAATAATTTTCATTTTGAACTCTATGTAAATAATATATAATAATTACTTTATTTGGCTGTGCACACTTTTTCAATTTTGTTTCTTTCTTATTATATCCAACGGAGGTTAAAAGGCTTAAGTGCGCAATGTTAGGGGCCTTCACCGTAATTAAAAATGAAATACAGAATTGCATTAACTTTGTTTATACTTGTCCGAGGACAATTAAATACTATTTTTTACTTGTCCTGAATGAAATGACCTTTCCAAAAAGCGAATAACAAAGGTGCAGATCAGACTGCATGGGTGTGCCTTTGTTCACAAACCACCAAAGACAGATTATCATGATGGGGTCAATGGACCCACTAATTATGAAACAAACACTAAAAAACTCTCATTTTAAGGCACATTTTGGAAATATTGGGGTCATAAGTCACTCATTACTATATAAATAGGGGTCAGGGAAAACTGTGGAATAACTTACATCATACGAAAAAAAGACACACAAAGATACATATAAAGTCAAAAATACCTTGCAGCTTGTCTTTATCTTCCTCAATGCTATGCAGGTGGGTTCTGTAAACATTGAAGCAGTCAGTCAGTTGCATTATATGTAAATCTAGGCTGATCGAGAATTGTTTGACCAGTCTCGACAACAATAAAGGCAGTCTGACTTATTTCTATCTCCATTAGGCTCCAAATTTGCATCCTGATTTGTTTTGTTTTTCATGTTGAATAACTCTTACATGCTTTAACAATAGATATATATTCAACTGTGTTATAGGATACATAGAGAAATGGTTATAGAAGATCAAACTAGATCCTATCTTTCAGGTTCTTATATTGACAAATGAATAGATCTTAGGACCAGGGGCAGTAAAACTTCTGACATTCAATTTAGCACATCATTGCAAGTTGTGGAAATCATCAAATCATAGATCTGCATATGTGTATTTAGATAGGGTTAGGGAACAGGGGCAGCCCTTCCCCTGGAAAGTAAAATGTTATATAATTATAGGAAATTAGCAATTGGACCCGGGCCGCCCCAATCCCTTGAAAAAGTTGGATCCCCTTTAGAAAATGCTGCACCACCTCTGTAACCTTGATAAACCATTGATCACTTCTGTTATTCAGCTGAGGATTGTGTCAAAACTAGTCAGTTGGGCCTGGACCCCACCCCACACACCCTCAGGGAGATTCCTGGATGATCTATGACTATCTGTATATGCGAGACCAATGTCCTCCTGGGGAGGGGAACAGGAGAAAAATTCATGGGTAGTTGTTGTTGATGTACTTAATTCAGAATTATCCGGTGACAGAAAAAATCTTAATCACCCCATTTGTTGCGATTTGCAACAAAACAGCCTAACCCTGTGGCAGTGATGTTTTCAGAAGAAAAATTCATGGGTATAGGGGAACAAAATGGAAAATTTGAGAGGTTGGGGGAGCGAACAAATGCAATATTGGGGAACACCATAACATAAGAAAACAAATTTTCATTTTTTTTGGAACAAGATTATCTTTATTTGGGGGGGGGGGGCAAGGGAACAGGTACCCCCCTTCCCGGGAGGGCTTTATATCGTAAATTACTGGAAAAGCACAAATAATCTGTGCATTCAAGGCCTTCTGAAATTTTCCCGACTTGGTTTTGAGGTTGCAGACGAATTTTTTATTTCTATTTCCTTTGAATTTTGAAGACGGATTCAACAGAGTGTTAAAAGAGCGACCAGGGCGATAATAAGATCTTAATTGTACCTCCATTTTGTTTTTCTTCATTTAGAACTCGATTGCGAGCTTTTTAGCCACGTGAAGAAGGGACGACTTTTAACAGCCACGAAAACTCGTTAAAACTGACGTAAAAGTTTAGTGCAGCGTCTTTTTTCTAATATCTTCAAATTTTCAAATTACTTCATGATAAAATTGTATTTTTTATGAACGAAAACTTATACTTTCTGATGTACTTAATTCAGAATTATCCGGTGACAGAAAAAATCTTAATCACCCCATTTGTTGCGATTTGCAACAAAACAGCCTAACCCTGTGGCAGTGATGTTTTCAGAAGAATTCATTCGAGGAGACATCGCTGTCGGGGAGTTTGGGCACAAGCGTGCAATGGGACTACACACTGTGTTGTTTAAAAATGGCCGCCTGCGTAACAACTCCTCGATTCACTACATGTTATTGTTAATATCTTTGCTCGTAAAGCCGGCAAAAAGTTGAAATTTCACAAAATCAATCTGCAAAATGTATTTATTTTTTAAATCCAAAATTAAAGCGAATTCGGCCAGGAAGATTTATTTTAATGAGAATTCGTGGCAATTTTTGCCTTACCGAGATCAATAATGAATCGATAGAATCTAGAATTCAATTATCGTTCACGTGATGAATACGGTGGTGGCCGCAGCTACCTGGCATTACCAAAAAGGCATATCTGATCTCAGGAACAAAGACTAAACAGGGGCCCAGTATCCCATTCGCAGATCCAGGGATTTTTGCCGGGGGGGGGGGGGTCCTTACCCGACTGCTAGACAACAGCTCTGACAACGTTTTTTTTTTCTTTTCATTTACTCCTCAACTTATTTAAAGTTTTACAGAGGGTATCCAATGGTTATTTCAAAGAAAACTATTATTTTCCAAGGTTTCAGAGGGGAGTCCAACATTAACCGGGGGGGGGGGGGGGGGGGGGGGGGGGGGGGGGGGGGGGGGGGGGGGGGGATCCTAATGCTGAATGCTATACATTTCTAAAGAAACCCATAAAATATGTGATTTTTCGGGGAGCTCTGGAGCCACTATCCCACCTCTGGACACGGGAATGTATCCTATTGCCCTAAATTTTGGACTGGGCCCCAGCAATTGGAGAAAATGCCCTCAGACCCAGTGGCTGCTAAATGTATTATCTACATTTTATGTTAAATTTTGAATTTCGCCAGTTTTGACAAAAGTCAAAACTGTTTGTTGATCTGTCTCAGAACCTGTAACCCACACTCGAGCTGGAATTATGCCTTCGTCAAGCTAATCATGCATGGAAGATGTCCTTCAGAGTGCCAACAGATGGTGACATCACCCTTTAGAATTTAGAGCCCCACAACATGCCTCAAGAATAAATTACATATCAACCAAGACTTATGTTTCATATACTTAGAAGAATCATCTCAGTGGTTCAGTTCTTTTGGGCACCCAAAACAAATGTTAAATCTGATGAAATAGAAAATCTCAATTTTATGCACATTTGTTTACCCCCTCTCCCTCCCACATGTCAGGATTGCAGCTTCATATGTATTACACGATCTTACATTCCCAGCACTGCCCATTTTAATGCCAGACAGCAAATAAGCTACAAGGGAATGAAATATCAGCCTATGATGTTTCATTCCCTTGTAGCTTATTTGCTGTCTGGCATTAAAATGGGCAGAGCAGGGAAAAGATAGTTCACTACCACATACAAGATCTTGTATTACAAATCTCCTATTTGCTCACTCACACTGATAAGCTTATTTCATTGGGGGTGAAATTTTCTCAAATAGTGATGAATTTAAAGATTTTAAATATTCATGGAGACCAGTAACTGAGGAATAGCCATTATTTCCAAGACAAGGTTTATTTATGTAAATAAAACAGAGCTCTCACTAGGACTTTGTAAACAGGAGTCCCAGAGCTCTCTTTGCCAAAAAGTGTTAGTTCCACCCCCAGGGGGGGTACTCTTATTTTTCCCCATACGTAGGCTCGGACCCAGGGTCTACAGTTCACCCCCAAAAAATATCAGGAATATCAAGCAACCCAAAAAATATTTGAAATTTTAGCAACCCCAAAAAATATCCCAACTCTGTACCTTTGACTTTAAAAAAGACCCTAAAATGCATAGAAATTACCCTAAAACTAGCCCAATTTTGTGATGACCCCCCCCCCCCCAAATATTCACAAAATCTTCATAATGTCCAAAAAAATATTCGTTTTTCTGAAAACCCCAAAAATATTCAAATTCAGAATTTTGAACCTCAAAAAATAGCCCGAGCCTACGTATGTGTGATAATATCAGAGTGTCCTCCCCTCAGGGGTTCCACCATACAAAAAAAATATAGCCTCCTTAAAAAATAGGGATCCAGCACCAAAAAATAGGAGTTCCGGACTGCTAATCAGCAGTTAGTGAGAGCTCTGTAAAAGATTTTAAACCCCAAAAGAAGATAGCATATTTAAGGATAAAAGAGAAATAGCATTGTAGATATTTGATAAATATATGGTAACTGAGTGATCACCAGCATGCATTATTAAAATTTCAAGACATATATAAGGCCCCCCAAAAAGTTAATAGTTTCTCAGGCCCTCCCTAATCTGTTTCAAATGCCCCTCAGGTGTCCTTTTTCAGACTTGAATTAAAAAAGTGGCTTCCTTTATTTTATTCAGATGTCATAATCAAAATATCAGCATTTTTATGCTTAAAATGAACAAAAAAGGATACATCATTAGGGTTTTTTGTAAACTAGAAATCCATAAACACAGTGGACCCAGATAAAATGCTGCATTACTATTTTGTGGCCAACGAAAAAATTCCAGAGATAGAAATACATCATTTCTTGGTAATTCCAACCTGTGAACCCTTAAAATATAACATGGATTATCCCATATTTGTTGCATTAATCTGTGTGGGGAAATCCACAAGAATACAAAGGGTTAATGCCCCTTCACTTGCTACATCTTAAAAGATGATTTTTGACTCAAACTCTACCCAGGCGTTAAGGAAGCGTACTCTAATTTCTTTTTTTTTTAATGTAGGCTTGGACCCATCATCTACTGTTTACCCCCAAAAATATATCAGGAACATCAGGCATACCCCAAAAATATTTAACATATAGCACCCCCCAAAAATATTCCAATTCTGAACTTTGACCTTAAGAAAAAGCCCTAAAAAGTATATATATATATATATATATATATATATATATATATATATATATATATATATATATATATATATATATATATATATATATATATAAAATGACCCCCCACCCCCCCAAAAAAAGCCCAGTTGTGATGACCCCAAAAAAATGTCCACAATTTCATCATACCCCAAAAATATTCTTTTCTGAAAACCCCCAAAAATACTGAAATTCAAATGTCTGAACCCCAAAAATGGTCCCAGCCTAAGTATACATGAAAATATTAAAGTCTAACCTCCACTTTGTATAAAGACCAGTATTTCTTTGAAAAAAAAAAATCATGATATAGTCTGGCATCAATTCACTGTTTAATTTTTATATCAAAATAATTGATTTTTTTTTATTTGGTTTGATGCTTAACCTCCAAGTCAACTGCTATGGTCATGTCGGGATTCCAAATGAATTGAAATGACAGAAACTTATAACCGTTCATATAATTTGTGTTAAGGTAATTTCTCAATTTTTACTTATATTGACTAAAATTTATTTTGAAACTCCAAAAGATTGGCATTGAGCCTATAACAGTGTTATGATTTTTTTCTTATTTCTCATTCAAATATATTCTGTGAGTAGTCAAAAGAACTGACTCAATGAAATGGCTCTTTTGAGCACCAAAAGCTCATATTCTAATGTTTAAACTATTAAATTAATAAAAAAATAATTACAAAATTAAGTCAAGCCATCAAAATTTAATCACCCCTCCTCCATACCAACAACAGGGATACTACTGGTCCATATAAAGATGGGCCTGTTTCCCATTCAAATTTAATGGTTGAATGAGCCCTTTAGAAAATTTAATTGGCTGAAGAGTGAAGAGTCCATTATATGCACCTTACAGCAAAACAAGTGATATTTTTGAATAGCTTATCATATGGGGCCCACCAAAAATTAAAAAAATTAATTATAATTAACTGTAACAAGTCAAAAAATGGTTCTGGCCCATCCCAGCAATATACCTGCAACAATGTTCCTACATTGTATATAAGTTTGGTCAAAATCTGGAAATTTCAAACTGTGACACCTTTTGTGCTTCATGAATGCATATCAATATGTGTAGAAGAATAATTCAAGTCAAATAGGTTTGAATTAAAACAAAATCTTAATTTTGATTTAGAGAGGTCAACTAACCCTACAATTTGTATTTTAGAGGGTTTGGGAATCCTAGTGTAATAGAATGTATTACATGTACATATACCCAAAATGACAACAATTTCACACACAAAATATCAAAATTAAAATGTTAACCATTGTACTGCTGAAAATAAAATCATCTGTGCATACAGCTAAATTTTGACAAAACCAGTTCCTAATGGAAAAATAGAGGATCCTGACCAGTTATCACACTGTTTTCAAAGCAGGATATACTGTATCTAAATTCAGCAGGACAAGGGTTCGTAGGATAGATGGCTGATTTTATCTAACAAGAGCCCAATTCTAGTTTAAGACTCACTCTTTGCATTTTCTAAAAAAAACCCAAAAAAACTCAAGGACTCAATCAGAGAGTCAAACAGTTTGAATTAAGATCTGGCCTGATTTTTTGTCAATCCCGATCTGGGTCCTCACTGTTTGCAAATAAGGATCACCAGACAACACTGGCATTAAGGAAAGAGTTAACTGTGATAATGTTATTTCAGGATTGACATGACAACCACAAAATTAATTAATCACTTTACATTCTTAAATTAACCTTTTGTTTAATTCTAAAACCTTTACCGAAACACAATGAAAATGTTTTGGTATATTAGTAAAAATGATCAAAATACTTTTTAAACTTATTATCACTTTACCCCATATTTGCTTGGTCATACGACCAACTTTCTGCCTTTTTAAAATGGTAATTTTACAAAAACTTATAATTTTTGCAGTTAAACTATGAACACAGAGATTTACATATATATATATTTATTGCTACACTTTTATAGTTACATTTTAATTCTTCAGAATGTCAGGGTGGAAGTAGAGGGATATCCCATAATTTGTATTTTATATTGACAGCCCAAATGAAGGAAATAAGTACATATAAAGCATTTTTCCAGCACATGAGACTGAAACTATAATCATCAGTTAATGCCTAAATCTTCCATAAAGTTGAAGTCTAACTATAATGCTCTAGAATTCTTTATGACAGCATAATGTCTAAGATGAAAACTGCTTTAAAGTAAAATGGTTACCAAAGCACTTGTCATTATTAGAGCTGTAACGATATGCCTAAAGCGTATTGCGATATATTGCAATATATGAAGAACATATTGCGATTTTACCACAATATATTGTTAATTATATTTAGTCATTATTCTAAGCTTTACTTGTCATAAAAGTACTAAGATTTTCGCTCCTTTTATGCAAAAAGCTAAAGTTTTAAGATATGAAATAAATACAAGCACCTTATCAACAACCTTTTATGCTTTGAAAATAAGTGAAAGCATTGAATGGGCCGATGGATAATGGTAGTAAACAGCTAGTAATCAGCAAATTTTAAACTTATATTTCCATCTTTTTGGTACCAAAACTACATCTCCTTTCCAATAAATTTTATTTCAAGACTTTTTAAGCTTTTCTCTGACTTTTGAATGGGAAATAAAATAAAACCAACTATTTCACTTTCTTATTGTTCTATTTATAGTGACCACAATATATTGCGATATGTTTTTGTACCAATATATTGTACCTTTTCAGACTCATATTGCAATATACCTGCATATAAGGTTTATCGTTACAGCTCTAGTCATTATCTCATCATTTGGTGAAACCTCTTAATGGTGGTATGTCACAGAGGAACAGAGCAGCAAAAGAAGCTATTTATATATAATAAGCAAATAGGAATCATGAAATAACCAATTAATGCTGCTGCAGTACCTTAACTATTTTTGTACAGCTTAGTATGTTACCCATTCCCTTTTCATTCATTTGAGCATTGCAAATGTTAATTTGAATATTCAAATTTTTTAATGAAATGTACAATTTTCAACTGGGTATTTTTGTAAATATTATCCCTTTGTATTTGGGAAGCAAAAAATAGTACTTTTGCAAACAGTGGAGACCCAGATGAAATGCTGAATTTCATCAGGGTCAGGCTTAAATGAAATGTATGTGTGGTTCCTGTTGGCCTACCTACTCTATTTTTTTTTAACCCTACCCTAAACATTAAAATGGTCTTTGGAGAAAAAACAACCTAAAATGGGCACTTTTTCAGTGTTTGTCACTATTTTCTTTGTTAAATGTTATATCAAAAGGATCATTGACACTTGCTATGGGTAAATGCCTATGGTTTTCAGTAAAAATAAAAGTTTGTCAATCGCCCCTTTCTTCGCCTTGAAGCTACCCTGACCTGAGTACTTTATGGCTGTGAAATCCGTTTTCGATATAAAATGCTTCAAAGATGTAAAATTTTGGGTAGAACAATCAGTTTTACATTAAGATATATAGGAATCTGAAAACATTTTTTAAAACATCATTCCCCCCCGTGTGCCAGCAAAAGCTTTTGCCGGCATATGTGTAACCATATTTTACACTTTGTATGGAAGTGGCTTGCTGGCACACGGGGGGGAAAGATGTTCAGCAGCCCAAAAACCCAGGGCCTAAGCCCATAAAATGCCTTTTCTACCAAATAAGAAATTAATGACAGTAATGAAGTTCTCTAGAACCAACCTCCTAAATTGCTTTGTACTCTGTGCTAGTTTAATATAAAGTCTTTAAAGATTAAAAGTAAAATTAGCAAGGTTTTATGCATTTTTCACAAGAAAAAATCTCACTGTTATAAAATGACGCATTATTTTGCAAACGTCCTGTACTTATCTATTTGCATGCTAGGGTAGTGTTCATGTTTTTATTTTCGTCTGCTGACTTTCTTCAAAATTAAGTTTTTAAAAATAAAACACCCAGGACCAACATCAGAGTGTCAAACAGTTTGGATCCAGATCAAGACCGACATTCTATTGGTCTTCATCTGTGTTCAAACTGTTTGCAAAAGGCTATTGACAGGCGACAAAATTATCCACTGGCATGCAAAGAGTTATAACAGGTAAATACTTTAGTGTTCAATATATTGTCTCATATAGATACATACATGCATCATGTATACCTTAAATATTAGGACACTTTAAATACATTCAACATGCTATGCCCTTTAAACAAAGCAAAAGTAATATTTTCGAAGGATCTAGTTAGAATCAGTTTGACTTTCCAATGCTAAATGGGACACTTTCATTCCTTCAAAAATATTTATTTCTTTTGTGGAGCTTTCAGTTTTGTATTATGTACGGTACATGTAGTCAAAAATGTACAGGTAACTTCAAAATTATCTCCCCAAAATCATTTTGCTACAAAACATATTTTGTTTTTAAAACAATTTCATCAATTATCGTGATTCGTTAATACTCTGCATATTGTATGTCCAATAGGTATCACCATGCCTACCAAATAAATCAAGAAAACGTGCAGAAATCACTTTTTAAAGCACTTTTTATTTTCATGAAATTTCAGACCCCCTCCCCTTTCTACTCGCCATAACTCTCGAGTGCGTAGGAATTTTGAAAATATTTTGCTAGCTGGCTCTTGTCATTAGATTCACCTATTGGGCTGATACTACATGCACCACACTAGAAGCTCAAAAGCAGCGTTCTTGGAATCAGAAAAATAGGCGTATAAGGCCCAAACCGTCAATGATCCTTTAATGATTTCCCTACCTACCTACCCTAAATTTCATTTAGGCCTCAGTAGACTGTTTGTAAAGGTAAAGCAGATCCTCAGACAAAATTATAATACATTTTTTAAAATTATAACCTGACACCCCTAGATACATGTATTTACAATGGACTATCCCAAGCTTATTGTAAGAATACATCAGTATTATACTATATACATAATACAAAGGATTAAAGCTTTTTAAGTAGGCTTAATATGTTGTCTAAAACGGCCACTCAAAAGATATACGCAGGGGTCGTTAAGACAAATGGGCGCTAAATGTTGGTCGAAAGTATTGCAGAATGCTCCCTGGGAGCATTTTGCAAAACTTTTGACCTGCATTATTCGATGTCTTTTTTTGAGTGGCCTCTTAAGACAGGTTTTACTGTATACAATTAAGTTTGATGGGCATCCAATTTGAGATATTTAGTTAAAATAAATAAGTTTCTGACCAACCGGCCCAGACTGGTAAAACAGGGTCGGGTAAGGGGAAACAAAAATATTTTAAAGGTTGGCCTAAGTAGTATTACCTAAATATTGGCAAGAAGCAGCTTCTCAACTTCTGAACTCTGTCGATTTTCAGAAAATTTGATATGATTATTGGTTAAGACTACTTATTTCACAAATAGATACATACAGCAGGGGTGTGGAAATAGTAAAATTTTCTACTTGTCCAAGGACAAGTAAATAGTCAAAATGTAGTTGTCCATAGAAAATTTTACTTGTCCGAAAGAACAAAATATCTTATACCGTACTGTGCTTAAACAATTTATTCTTTCAAAAACAGTATGAAACCAGATATATATCAACTCTTGCAAACAGTATGGATCCTGATCAGCTGGCTTCTCTTGTAAACAGTGTAGATCCAGATCAGCTGGCTTATGAAGTGGCCAGCTGATCAGGATCCACACTGTTTTCAATGCAAGATGTGAGCTCGTAATAATTAATCAAAATGAGCCGCGGCATGAGATTTCCAACAATTTGACATTTTGACACGTGTAAACTCAGACGAGCCTCTGCAGCCTCCTTTTAAGCTTAGAAACTCCAAATAGTGTTCAATCAGCAGCTTAACAATCATAGAATACTCAAACGACTAGCAAAGGCTCGAATCAGACTGCGCGTATGCGCAGGCTGGTCTGAGGCTTTGCTTGTCGCACATACCGCATTGTTGGAAATCTCATGCACTGGCTCAAATATGAAATACAGAATTGTATTAACTTAATAAATTTGTACTTGTCCACGGACAAGTAAATAGAAATTTTTAACTTGTCCTGAATGAAATGGGACCAAGTCAGACAAGTCAGGCATGTTATTTCCGCAGCCCTGCATACAGCAACTATTCAGTTTTAATTACAAGACACCTAGTCCCCCGGTCAAAACCGTATTATCTGCTATAAGCAGGGGTATCATCGGTGCCAACCGACTCATTGTAGCTAGGTTTAGTAATGTCTATTTTTTAGGATATTGTGGATATTTTTATTGAAGCCCAGTCCTGACTAAGTTTTCTCTCAGAAATTTAAATTATTCACAATATTTTATCAAGGTGGTTATTTTCTAAATCAATCTATAGTGAACTTATGACTTAGTGGGGTTAAAGGCTGGCTAATAGGGGAATTTTGCCAGACCCCCCCCCCCCCCCCCCAAGTTTGCTCATAAATTTAGATTAAATTTTCACGGCATTTTTTTAAATCTGTATCGGTTGAACTATCAGCTTAGTGCTGAGAAAATGCCTGGTTCCTGTTAGTGCATTATCGGAATTTTCTCTGACCCCAAATTGCCCATCTACATGTTCTCTAGATTTGTTGTTGTTTGTTTTAGCCAAATTTTCTCTCAGAAATTTGGAATAATATACATGATCATACATGGAAAAATATCAAGATGTATATTTTTGAAATCGGTATCAGTTGGTTGAAATATAAGCTTAGTGCCGGTAGAATGCCGGGCTGCTGTAAGCGTCTAATGGTGATTTTGTCTGACCTTCAATTACCTTTCTACAACAACTTTTTCGACAGCGAGTAACCAAGTATTCTCCCAAAAAATAGAATAAATACTCACGGCAAAATATCAAGATAGATATTTTCTAAATCTGCATGAGTTGGTTGAAATATCGGCTTTATGCCTACATTTTGCCGGGTCACTGTCAATCGCTATGACGGAATTTATCTGAACTCGAATTTGGCTTTTCCCACAGCCTACAGGCTTGCTTGACAACGGGTATAAACCAAGTTTTCTCTCAGAAATTTAGAATAAATCTATCCACGGCAAATATCCAGATGAATATTTTCTAAATCTGTATGAGTTGGGTGAAATATCAGCTGAATGCCTACAGTTTGCCGGGCCTCTGTCAGTCGCAATCACGGATTTTGTCAGAGCTCCATATGCTTTGTACAGCGAGCAGCCATTTTGTTTTGGATCTGTGTAGGCGGCCATTTTACGGTTGTGCCAGACGTCTACTTTTCGTACACAAAGAGACGCCGGGTACCAGACTACTGATTACCCCAGGACACTCCAAGACACCCCAGGACACCCCAGGACACCCCAGGACACATATTTTAGCTTAATGTTTATAAAATGCGGCTAGAGAGACCCCAAAAATATCAAAAAAGCAATATTTAACCCATATAATATGTACTATTAAAGTCGGAATGCAGTGTATAGTACCCCAGGACAGTCCGACAACGCTCGGACACCCCAGGACACATATAAAGTTAACGTATGCTTACTTTAGACTATATATATGTAGTAACAAAGTATCAAAGAGTCAGTATTTACCCCATATATATAGACATGTATTCCAAACAGTTCGGACCCAGGTCATACCCTAGAAAACATCGGATCTGATCTGGATCCAAAACGTTTTCACATCGGTTAAAACTTTGGACGACAGGGAGGCGTACGGTTGTTGACATTATAAATCGAGTTTTGCAGTTATTCCGACTTGGCTGTTAGTGTAGACCCAGACCAGATTGCTTACCAAGCGACGAATTGTGAGAACTGGTGCATTCAGTGAATACGAATGGGGACACTTGAGTACATAATTAGTTTAAAAACTTTAAAATATGGTGAGTTCGCTCACTCAAAATGGCATCATTAATATTAAATTAACATCAATTAAATTATCCTACTCATAATTAGTGTCATTTACACGATATATATACCGAGTTACAAATCGAAACTATCATATCTTCAAGATGCCAACGACAATTGCCTTGTACAGTGATAGCTACATCAGCAGGCTTCAAGACTACTGCGATGGTGATCTCAGGGTTCCAGCTTCCATCTACTGGTGCGGGAAGGGCGGTCTTCGCACGGACTTTCTCAACAGGAAAGGCGTTATTGACGAAAATGCCAAGAGTAGTTACGATCAGCTGAAAAGACTTCGACCAGACGTCGTCATCATCAACGTCGGCGGGAACGACTTGTCCACTACAACGAAGCCTCGAGAGATATACGACCACATCATTAGTCTGGTTCATGATTTTCATCAAGCTGGTGTTAAAGATGTATACGTCGCTGAAATAATGACCCGGGGAGACTTTACCAAATGTCCCGACCCTCAAATGAATAAAAAATCGTTTGATCTTCAACACAAAAAGATCAACACTCTTTTAGCCAAAGAGTTAAAGGGAAAATTCATCGACTTTCCCGATATTCATTACCCAGCTGACTATTTGCGTGATCTCGTGCACATGCGGGAATATGACCCAACTTCTTGTAACACCGGTCAGAAGAAGTATGAAAGCAGGCTACGCAGAGTTATTTGCAGTCTAAGAAGTTAGAAATGCACTATTGCTAAAACGGCCCTTATTAGGGCCACTCAAGATTCGAAAGAAAACCAAATATTGTCAAGATAGATAGGCAGGCAGGCCCCAGGGGGGGGGGTATTTTCATTTTTTCTGCATACGTAGGCTCGAGCCCAGCATCTACCATTCACCCACAAAAATATCAGGAATTTCAAGGGCCCCCGAAAAATTATTTGAATTTAGCAACCCTACAAAATATCTCCAATCTGTACCTTGACCTAAAGTAAAGACCCTAAAATCTATAGAAACGACTCATAAATATAGCCCTATTTTGTAATGACCCCAACACAATATCATTAAAATCTTCACACCTAAAAAAATATTTATTTTTCTGAAAACACAAAAGATTGAAATTCAAAATTTTGAACCTCAAAAATAACCTGAGCCTACGTACGTATGAAAATATTATAGTACCCGCTCCCCCCCCCCCCCCCCCCCCGACAGACAGACAGACAGACAGACAGACAGACAGACAGACAGACAGACAGACAGATAGATAGATAGATAGATAGATAGATAGATAGATAGATAGATAGATATTTTAATGGGACAGGTGTGGTACGTACTGATTATGGTGTAATTATTCATCAAAGATGTCTTTAATTGGGCAATGTCGCGAGAAAACCTGTCTTTGGTGTTAGAGACACACCAACATACACAGCTACAGAGACTAACAAGAACAATAAAGTTTTGTATGAAACAAGCTACTTAAAATGTTATATATGCACTACACGAAAAAAAAACGCAGCTATCATACTGCGCAGATACGCAGGCTAGTCTGCGCCTTTGATTTAATCATCCGACAAAGTCCGGTTTTCTTGGAGCGTGACCCGTTTATCTAAACTTTACCAATCAAGGGTGCGAAAATCATTATGGCTTATGTTTTAATGAGCCTTTAATCATGTACTGTATATTGTGTAACGACCACTTATATCTTGTCAACTTCAAACAATTTAAATTCAAACATTAAACATCAATTAAATTGTTTTTGTTGCTCATTTAGTCATTTTTGGTATTTAAACTCTTGTTTTTTTGCTATGGCCATCACTTTTTTTGTGGTTCTAAACAAATCTATGCCCGTTAAAGTAGCATCATGCCTACTAGAAAACGTAAGATCACGTCTACGCAGAGATCCGCATTTTGGCCTTGTGGTTCTTGCAGGCTGAATTGCAAATCAGACTGCATACTCTGTGATTCGTGCAAGCAATGGTTTCACGCTAAATGCGAAAATCTGTCCGTTGCAGATCTTGACATTCAAAAAGATGCTTCTGTAACATACACATGTAACGACTGCTTTGATATTGTGATAGGTACCAAAGGAAATGAATTTAAAGTAACACAGCTCATCAGACAGGACAACGAGGAAGCTCATGACTCAGTTGGTTCCAGTAACGTAGTACACTCACAGGACGAACACACACAATCTGAACTAAGCGATTCGATTCGATTCGATTCGAAGATTGAAGCCAATGAGAAAGATCCAGACGAATTCGGAGTTTCATGCGTTAACGTGCCTGAAGTAAGCTATGTGAACTTAGAAGCAAGTAACATAAGTAGTTCTGTGGATGAAGAATCGAGTATAAATACCTCTGAGATGACCGAAAATATATCTGTTCTTCCTGTGCCCAAAAATGTGCAACCGTTACCCCAGGACCGATGGCACAAGGCTGAAGACATATACAAAATTATTCAGGAGAGAAACTTTGTTCATAATGAGGTGCCTCCAGGCGATAAATCTAACATCTACATGCTTGTTGACAATAAACGAAACGAAGGCCGCTTTCAATCAAATCAAAAGTGTGAGTTTTACGACGATTGCGGGGTATGGATTAGCCAAAAGGGGAACACGTGCAAGTCTTCGTATTACCTAGAAGGTGACCGTCTAGTGTACTGTGAGCTTAAAAATGGTAAATATAGTGTAAAAAAAAGAAGTAACGGTAAAACATCTTGGATACCATTAGAACCCCAACCAACAGACGCAAACCTAGTTATTCTTAGTAAATACTATGCCACTCTGAAAGAAAATCCTACATTTCAAAAGCATGTAACATTTGTGTGTAAATCTCCAGATTCATCTCTAGCCAGCGTAGCTTTATTTGAATACAAAGGCAAGCAACCAACAACTACAAGTTTCACTCGCACAAATCCCAAAACAGTAGACAAAATTAAGGAAAAAATCAAGCATCAAAAACCTAAAGACATCTATGCTGACCTTAGAAAAGACGACTCTTTGAACTGTGCAAGGGACTTTCAAGTTATAAGAAATCAAAAGTATGAGCAGAAGATAAAAGACAAAATAGCGCGAGCCGATAGGGTTAACATAGCGGATGAAATATTAGAAGTTTTGGGTATGGTAAATGACCACCCATTCGTCCAGACAATCATACACAACAAAGACCAGGTACCAAATATAATTTGCTACACCACACAACAAATACTTGACTTAAAACATTTTGTCAAAAATGCTACAAATCAACCTATAGGAATCGACCGAACTTTCAATTTAGGCAATTATTTCGTAACAACGTTAGTGTACCAAAACCAGAGAGTCATCAGAAAACATTCTAGGGTGAACCCAGAGGAACACCCAATTTTCTTAGGGCCAATCATGTTACATAAGGATGCTACATTTAAGACTTACAAGTCCTTTCTTGAGCAAATCAAAACGGAATTAGATTCTGAAATACCAGCAGTTGAGTTGAGGTTGTCCGAAAATATTGAGTTTGGTACAGACGACGAGAAGGCGTTAACCAAGGCTATAGACCATGTCTTTCCATCTTCAACTCGTCTACTCTGCACTAAACATTTGAAGGACAACGTCAAGCATTATCTGCAGAACAATGTGGGAATGGAAAAAGGATTAAGAGAAACTGTTATGGACAAAATCTTCGGTGCACAAGGCATCACTGATGCAAACTGCACTGTTGATTTTGAAACCAAATCAGAAAATCTTAAAACTTTCTTAGATGAAAAACACCAACGGTTCGAACAATACTTTAGCAAACATTTGAAGGATAGACTGCAGCAGTATGTTGTCGAACCGTGCATGGTGGAGCCTACAAAAAGAAACTGGACGAATAACAATGCCGAGTCTATTAATAACATCCTGAAATTATCAGTTGACTGGAAGCCCCAGGGTGTTAAGGAAATGATAGAGAAGATTTACAAGGTCACAGAGCTCCATTTCCTAGACTATAGGAGTGCTCTGCACGATGATGGCAACTACCGACTGACCAAAGCAGAGTCGTCACAACGTGTACGAGAGGCTTTGTGGCGTTGTAAATCTGATGATGAGAAAAAGGAACTGTTTCTCAAATTTCTTAAAGGTACTAAATCCCGTAAAAGAAAATACATAGAGTCTAGAGATGGGAAATTCTCTGTGATTGCCAAAGCACAGACAAAGGCAACCAAGGCATCACAGAGCAAGCGTCCGCGTAATGTAAGGACAAGTAAACGCTGAAATGAAAGCTGTGTTTAACAGTATGGTTGTACCATCTCTGAAACCCCGTCGGGTGCACAGCTGATATTGCAGCGTTTCTTGCCTTACATTCGACTGAGAAACAGTTCTTTCTTCAATTAAGTGAATGTTCTTGTGACGCTATGGGCTTCCATTCCTTAGTACCATTCCCACATTGTTAGCAAGAATGTAATAATATGATATTCATGTAAAAATAAATTTACTCAAGACTCAATATTTGCAGGGGACGTCGCACCGTTTTTCCCGAAAAATGTAAATTTGCTTGAAGAATTATTGTATCTTAGAGTTTTGGTAGACAGTGGAGACCCGGATGAAATGCCACATAATGTGGTGTTTCGTCAGGGACTTTGCTGTCTGCTAAGATACAATAATTCTTCAAGCAAATTTACTTTTTCGCGGGAAAAACGTTGCGACGTCGTGGCGTTACGTCTATGGCGACGTTATGTCACCCAATAGCAAGCGTTCGCGTAATGTAAGGACAAGTAATCGCTGAAATAAAAGCTGTGTTTAACAGTATGGTTTTACCATCTCTGAAACCCCGTCGGGTGCACAGCTGGTATTGCAGCGTTTCTTGTCTTACATTCGATTCTTTCTTCCATTAAGTTAGTGTTCACTGTAAAGCCACACTCATTGCAGTCGATGGATCAGCTCAGTGTGATCAGAGTCATCACTGTCCAGTGTCCACATGACTGCAGCTAATGTTTAGGAGTATTAGATAAGTTAGATAAATAGAGCTGCGTCATAAGAACCTGACCTATATTTTTTTCATGTTCAACTTAACTGAGCATGATATTTCAATTGCCAATTAAATCTAAAATGCTGAAATATAAATATATTTATCATGCTTATACATGTTAAAATGCCAACACTTGTAGGTATTTTAACATGTATTAGCATGTTAAATTTCATGCTCAGTTGAGTTGAGCATGAAATTAATTAAAACCTCAGGACCAGACGTCTTTTTTCTGGATTGGTCTATGCACAGCTACTGAGTGATGTGATCGTGCCATTTCCTTGACTGTCTCACTGTTCGGTTGACTTAGGTTTTATCATGACACAGCTCTTATTATGTATCATGTTCATTGTTAGCTAAAATAGAAAATGAATGATGAATCTAAAAAAACATATATATATATAAGAATATGAAAGAATGTACATAGCAAAAAAAAAAAAAAAAAAATGTACATAGCAAAAAAAAGTACATAGTAAAAAAAAAAATGTACATAGTAAAAAAAAAAAAAAAAAAAAAAGAAAAAAAAAAAAAAATGAAAATAGCAAAAAAAAAAGAAAAAAAAAGATGGCCAGCAAATGGTTGTAAACAACTTTAAGAATGTGTTTCTTTTAGTTATTTACAGCAAGACCTAGTCATACCTCCCCGTTTGGTGCTGGCCGGAAACTATGGATGAGGCAAATATATCTTGAAAAAAAAAAATGCAAAGCTTTATTATCTCTTTGAATTCATACTGGGTATAAACCATATTTGACTCATCCATAGGCCAACATGACAGGTCGAAGTACATTGCACTTACACACCTATGCGATGATAGATACTATTTTACTGTTTTTGAATTAGACACTTTCTGGCTGATCAAATGTGCTACTAGTGGTAAAATTGATTACATGATGCATTCTATTATATAAAAAAATTTCCTCAATGGAAAACATGATAAACATAGTAGATAAAGGTGTCCTGGGGTGTCCTGGGACAGTCCTGGGGTGTCCTGGGGTGTCCTGGAGTGTCCTGGGGTGTCCTGGGGTAATCAGATGGGTAACAAGACGTTTCGCCCCCAAGACGTTTCCCCCCTAGTCGTTTCCCCCCTAGTCGTTTCGCCTCTATTTTCAACCCTGGTCGTTTCGCCCCCTATACCGTAGTCGTTTCGCCCCCAATGCCATTTCCTCCCTAGTCGTTTCGCCCCCAAATATTTTTAATGATTTATTTGTCATAGATAGCTAGTTGGAAGGGTGGGTGGATGGATGGGCGGACGGATGGACATGCAGACTGGGTGAATGGGCGGGGGTCGGTCTGATTACTGCAGGATACCCCAGTATGCCGCAAAATACTTTTGATATGTTTCATAGAAATTTAACATAAAGTTGCATGGTAAATTATTTTTTAAAAAAATACAAAAAAATCATTTTTTTTTTTTTTTTTTTTTTGGGGGGGGGGGGGGGTTGTTGATAGGGCCACTTGACAATTCGGTCCATAATGATCAATGGTGACAGAATGAATCTCAACAATTAGATGTAGATGTCGAACCATTTATGTCCATAACCATATATAGCCATTGTTTCCACTCGCTTTATACCCAGGAATCCTGAGTTCGATCCCCAGCTCTTCCAGTCTGCCGGACAAGTCTCTAAGTCGTGGCCTCATCTCCACACGACCTCAGCTGTTGGTGGGACGTTTGACACACACTCACTAACCAAATGGACCACTGAGATTTCTACCGACCTAAGAATTTTAATGTGAAAATTATTCTTGACACATGTGTATGTACACCCATGCTCATTCAGCTTGACCGTTATCCCGGACCGCCGCAGGTGGAGACTTTTGCCACGTGCTGACTTGCCACGTGAAAAAAGTTTGACTCAGGTCAGACACGAGAAACAGGGGCTTATCTGGATCAAAATCATTTCACATCGGTTACGGGATGTTGTCTCTCTCGATGTTTGCAGTTTGTCTGACTTTGCGAGCATAGCAGACCCAGACCAGGTGTTGCGTCATGTGGCGTATAACATTCAGAGATGTCCCTATTTTGTAAAATTGATAAAATAATGAAAAGAATGTTTGCAGACAGTCAGAATCAAGGTCCGTCGCCCCAACGTGTGGAATCGGACCGGTACGTGTCTCCTCACTACTCGCAAAAGATATTATATTTGGGGAAACCCTGGTCCGATGGTCACATTTCATTGAAAAAGTTTGATATCTTTCAATTTGGACTGTCATACACATTGTATGAGATTTTGGCTTTTAATTTTGCATCGGCGAGCAGCGAAGGCTCAGACGAGCCAGTGCATCTGCAAAATCTGGACACAGTATTTGCTGTACTACGTATAGCAGATGAAGGCTCAGACGAAATATTGGCCAATATCTTCATACCTACTCACAAAGGCTTTAACTAGCCACGTCCTGACAAAAGCTATTTGCTATTTCTAGACAGCTAACAAGAAAGGCACTGATCAGACTGCACAGTTTTGAAGACTGATATATGCCCTTGTTTTTTGCATACAAAAGTCGAGCAGTCTGATCAGCGCATTTATCGTTTTGCGAAAAAACGAAAACCAATTTCTATATGTTCTCATGGACATGCCATTCTACACGTCATATATGGTTGCATTGATACTTAATTATTTTATATTAAATTAAGTGAATATCAAGGCGAGGCATTGCAGATTGCAGTGTCTTCTCAGAGTCGTAACTGTTCGGTAGGGTCAAACCAATATTAACAAAATAGTAGCCATCAAAAGTGTCATTTCTCGGGCGGACAAGTCATTAAGATAATCCATTCAACTCAACAACAGCGATAATTGGATTATCAAAGCCTGTGAACGATTATCAATATTTAATTAATCGATTAGTTTATTGTCGCGTGTCAGCCTTAATTGAACGTGACAAAAAATACTGAAATTTCACGAACAATGTATACAACAAATAAATGTTTATTTTCTTTCTCTGTAGATCATTTTTGTCTTTACCTCGGACCTAGTCTTAACAAACAGTGTTGACCCTGATGAAATGTCAAATTATGCGGCATTGCATGTTTCCAAAAGTGAAGGTTAAGAAGTTGCATACAGAGGATTAATATTTTGAATTTAAATGAGCCAGTTCATAAAATTTTGGTACTTATCGCATGTGTGAATAGTGAACGCTCAGACGAGCCTGCGCAGTCTCGTCAGAGGATTCGCTGTTTGCATACATACAATAGCCGGTGGATTATGCCACATTTGCGACATAGGAATTTTCAGTTCAGATATATATGAAGGTGTATAACTTGACTTTTCGTTAACTGTAAAGGCGGCAACTTTAATATTCATATCTGGGCGTGGTTCGGCTATTTCATCTGCTAAGGAAGGGGAATCAGGTTTTATTTATGATTTGGTAAAGAGTAAATAAGCTTTTTGAGCCGCGCAAACGTGCATGCATTTCATGAAAATCCTAACCGTATACACACTGAACTCACATTTATTAACCCTTAAAGCATATAATCAAAAAATGTATGTTTTTGTCGTCCACTAAACTATTTGAAGCCTCATAGATAAACAGTGTGAATCCAGATCAGACTGCTCCTGTAGGAGCAGTCTGATCCGGGTCCACAATGTTTGCCTCCCTGCTTATGTTAAATAGACATTTTCAGATGCAGTTATTTTGCTGGCGTTTTAAGGACTAAATAATGACTGATGTGGTGGCACAAGATGATACAGTTACTTTTGAATAAAACCAAGCCTCCTTTTCAGCTTTTACCTACGCCTAAGGTTGACTAGTCCTAATTACGCATTCATAAGGCGCCGCCTTTACAGTAAGCGAAAAGTCAAGTAATACGATTATTAAGCGTGTATACGCAGCTATCTAGTGAGGTTATAGGCTTAGGTTTTGATTTAAACAGTAATTCCGTATTTATTTTCTTGCATAAATAATTAACGTCAATGCAAAAAACATGGTATTAATCATTAACTTTATTGCATAAAGGTTTGGTCTTGCCCAACCCAAACATTGTTGTGGGTACTAAAAAGATATAAGCTATCTAGAAACAGCAATGAGCCGGTTCTTTTGAGCATCCAAAACACATGTTTAAAATATCATTACATTAAAATGTTTCCTTCTTTGGACCTATGGTGTATTGTTTTAAGTGTTCTTTAATTTACATTTATAACCAATCAGGCCTCAAAGACTAAGATCTGCATGGGTAGCAATACCATAACATGTACAAAAAATGAGGCTACATGCGAGAAAACACGATGTTGTTGGATGCGAAAAACAAAGGCGCAGAACTGCCCCGCATCGGCGCAGTCTGGTCAGCGCCTTCGTTATTCGCACTCTGCGAAATTCGATAGCTAAACTAGCGAGACGCGAAATTTCATTATTTTAACTAGCCCAAGTAGCTGAGCATGCTTGTTTGAGCTTGACCTGATAAAACACCACTGAGTCTGCTCCCTGTGCAAGATTCATATTAGGCATTTAAGTTAATAACTTAGCTAAGACCGAGTCTATTTCTATAGAAAAACAACAACAAACAAACAGAAAATGCTAAGTTTCCCTTTTTCGTCAACACGTTGATTTTTGCTTAATTTTATTCAGTTTCCCTCCACAAGTATTCTACAGGATTCAAAATCATGCAGTCAGAAACATGCACTGAAATTCAAACTCGATTTTCTTTTCTTTGGTACCACATGTGCTCGAATTTATAAAAAATTTGCTTCCTTTCTGATACTTAGGGACCTTCTCTTTAATTCCTTCGAAAAATTTCGAGAAAATAAAAGCCAATGAAAAAAATGAAAATTTTGACCAAAGTGATTCATAGAAAAAGCATTTTTCTTATACTCGCCTTGATCATTTTTTTCAGATCTTTAAACTAGTCGAACTTTTGACATTTTAAAGCATGTATCACGCTCCCCTAGGCCTAAAATCACACAAAAATCATAACTTCAAGCCTCTGTGTTTGGTACTGGCTCGCCCAAATTGGAACATTGTGCCTAATTGCAGTCTCTCCAGAGCAGGCTGCTCATATTCATAAAGAAGGAACGTAGATGAAGGCGATAGATAGTCCTCTAGTGCAACTAAATTGCTGTGCATGCAAGTTTTAAGCACCAAAACATTATAAAGTGGTACGCCTTAAAACACGTTTTAACTGTATTGCTAGCGGCGATTTTTGCCGTTTGCAAACAGTTAAGACCCAGATTAGGCACGCCAGAACTTCTTATATATAATATACATATATAAGGGGCGAAACGACTAGTGGGGCGAAACGACTAGTGAGGCGAAACGACTAGTGGGGGCGAAACGACTAGGGTGGAAACGACCAGGGGGGAAACGTCTTGGGGGCGAAACGACTAGGGGAGGAAATGGTTTGGGGGCGAAACGTCCCGGATTCATCAGATGCACCCAAATAACTCCGGGCACCTGTCACATTTCGACTTTCACGAAAAAAAGACAAAACATGGACTGATGGTCTATGGTTTATAAGCCATTCTTCGTTATATAAATTTTCATGTACTTCGAATGGAAATAAACTGATTTAAACGGACCCCAGCTCGCGATATTCATATTTAAATTACAAATTCATGACGTCATGCAATGTCAATCACTTCCTGTGACAGTAAAGATTTGACAGCTAACAACATTCTGAAACAAAATGGTATTTATTATCGAAAAAGTGCGGCTTTCACTCCTCCATTCAAGGATTATCTAATTTCTACACAAGATTTTCAATGTTCTGAAGGTAATGTTAACTTCATGAGGACTGTATCTGTTCAGTGAAAATGGAAAATATTGTCAGTAATTTTAGTATTGATTCTCTGTAATTTACATGTATGTAATATACATTACACTGCGTACTCATCATCACATGGTGATTGACCAACATGGACCCACTTTGAATTGAGCTATAGTTCCTACCATAGTAACTATAGTTTGATTTGAACATCGATAGTTGCCTCTAGTGACGCCACAAAGCTACTAGAGATCAGCGGCCTGGATCAACGGTGGGTTGGAGGTTGGGGTTGGAGCATCGCTTCTGTAGTAGATAGTCTGGTTCCCTGCTCTAGACCTATCTAGCAAGATGGTTTCCAGATCGTTTTTCTTTTTTGAAAAGCGTGGTAGCTCAGTGGTTATATAGCACACTTGCCTCTGATGCTAGAGGTCCAAGGTTCGATCCCCGCTCAGGCACTCACAGCCAGGAAAATTTCGGTGCCAGAACACAATATATGCCTTATATAAATTAAGACGTACAGTGAATTTATGACAAAACCAAACCTCTGAGAGCTCAAAATAGGGTGGCTTATTATTTAGTGTCATCCCTGCAAATGACATTAAGGAAAGCGTGTTCTGGCGCCGAAATTTTCCTGGCTGTGAGCGCCTGAGCGGGGATCGAACCTTGGACCTTTTGCCACAGGTTTGCCAGAGAAGCTTCAAAATTAATTAAGCGCCACAGGCTTGCCAAGAGAGTTATCTTCTCAGTTTCCATAGTAACAATATGGTACTAATTAACTTAGAAGACAAGATCTTGTCCAAAATTCTAAAATACTGGTCACTTATAGAGACTGAGTGAAAGAGATAACATGGTCAGAATATAAAGCAGAGTGTGAAAGGAATTATCTTTTCTTTGTTTTATTGGAATATAGCTATTTTGTAAATAAAATTGACTATATTTGGACTCAGGGATGTAAAGGTCTTAGGTAGGTTTAAAACTATTTTGTCATTACTTCATGTGCGGATCCAGAGGGGGGATAGGTGTCCCCCCCCCCCACCCCGAAAAGCCACAAAAATTTAGGGTTTTCTTGCAAAACAGGTCTGGATCCCCTGAAAAATCGCAGCTATCAAGCCCGTATTCAATGTTGGGTAATCATCGGCCCACCAGTGAAACGCCGATGATGGCCCATTTATAGCGGTATTTCGATCCTCTATCCCCTCACCAACAAAAAAAAATGTTATCAAATTTTCACCCCTCCCCTCTAACAAAACTTTCTGGATCCGCGCATGTACTTTACAAATAAAATTATATCTCCTTAGACACTATCCTTAGTACCGGACTGCGTAGCGCAGTCGGTAACGTGTCTGACAAGAGATGCGAGTCTGACTGCAAATCAAGGGGTCGCGAGTTCGATCCCGGCCCGGTCCCATACTTTCGTGGAGATTGATCTACGGCCATTCTCCTCCCTTCCGCTGAATCATTCAAGAATACAAGCGAAAGTATGTGCACAAAGTACTGGTTAACTGCTTGTTCAAGCTTGCCCAGGAAAAAGTATGGTTAAGTGAACTGACCGTCCCGCAATGACCATAGCTGTTGACTTGGGACGTAAAGCAAAAACAAAACCAAAAACTATCCTTAGTGGAACTTAAACTGATTATTTAAGATGCCAAAACTGTTCTGAAGGACATAGGCAGTATAGCTATTCAAGCTATTAAAAAGTTACTTTTTCACCAATAATGTTTCTACATCATGTATACAGTAACAGCGATTTATTGAATGTTTTAACGCTTTGTCCCGAAAAGTTTCATCTGCTGGTAAGTTTTGCATACATTTTAGACCCAGATCAGGCCCAACAAAATCGCATGACGAAAGGTATAGGCCTGATCTGGATCCAAACTGTTTAATGTTCAAAAACTGAAAAATAAAATCAACCAAAGAATAAGGAATTAACCAGTAAGCACTTGAAATATTTAATTTAGGGGCAATATCCTATAATGTATTACTCAAGAGAGGTAACCAACAATGGATACCCTTTAAGGGAGATAATAGTAAATTTTCAAGGGAGCTAATCTCTCTCTTAAAGGGAGGTAATCTATTATATGAACATTACTGAAATCTATGAATATTCATTAGCCATTATCAGTGTGCCAAAGCATTACCAGAAGCTGTGGTAATGTTCTGGCGATGTTTGCAGCTGCTTCGCCGAAAGTTTCTTATGAATATTCATTATGAGAAGTCATCACTGAAGCATCGCCAGAAGCCATAATTGAAGGGATGACTTTCCTGCGAGTTTGCCAGAGGATAGCCATAAACAAATAAGGAGCTCATTTGCATGGTAAAAGATTGCCGTAACCCTGCAGCAAACATTGCAGAAACCTTACGGCAGCTTTATTGTAGCTCAGCGGCAAGGTTTACCAGAGGCCTGTTTTTTTGCTAAGGGGGCCTTGCCACAGGTTTAGATAAACAAAAGCTTTCAGCATAAAATTGTAAATATATTCTTTACCCATAAATTCTAGCATATAATTTGGGTGATCAAAATAACCGTCTCGTTGGGACGGTTCTTTTGAGTACCCACAACATATGTTTTGACTGAGCAATAATAAAATATTTTTCTGTTACGCACGCTATACTGATCTTTGTCATTCTTATGGGGTTTTCCCATACATTAGTCAAATAAAAAAAAAATGTTTCTCAGGCCCTCCCTTATCTGTTTCAAATGCCCCTCAACTGTCATTTTTCAGACTTGAATAAAAAAAGTAGCCTCATTTATTTTATTCATATGGGACCATATGTTAAAATCAAAATATCAACATTTTTATACTTAAAATGAAGAAAAAAGGTGCCTCATTAGTTTTCGATGAAATAAAAAAGTGGCCTCATCATTTTTTGGGGAAATAAAAATAAAAACCTGCCTGCCCCATCAGTTTTTCAAAAAAAATGGCCTGAGAAACACTTGTTTATAATAAACATATTTTTTTAGCCTTATTGATACTATTGGTATGGAATTGTCAGTTTTGCATTCAAAGGGGTCACAGGTCAAAAATAGTTGCCTGTCAAAAAGGCTTAGAGAAACAGGGTGGCCCAGATAAGACTGCTTCTGAAGAAGCAGTTTGACCAGGGTCTTCTCTGTTTGCTATTCTGACACGTATTTTGTGAATTTCAGCCCAGGCTGATAACCAATAGTTTCATTTTGAGAACAGAAATTTTTAGAATGTTAACTGTAACTGCTCTTTCCGTTGTTGTAGATGCCTATAAATAATATCAGTTCTTCATCACTATCACCTACTCTGAATGGAAGTATTGTACCAACATCAGTAGCTCCAACAAACACAGTGATTACTTCCCCTACTCAAGAGAATGTAACTTCAGAGATGATCAAGAACAGTACGGAGTTACCACCCCTTGGCCTGATCTTCTTACAAACCCAGGCAGCCCAGGGAATCGCAGGAACATTTGCTATTGCTTCAATCCTCATCACATGTCATCAAGTAAGTAACATTCTTTGGGCCGCGACGTGAGAAAACATGTCTTCGGGGTTTCCGACAAAGTGAGATTCAAGCCAGCCTGCTCAGCTACAGGGACTAGCTAGAAAATTTAAATTTCGCTTGTAGCAAGATTTGATATGGTACTTCCCAAAAAGCGAAAAACAAAGGCGCTGATCAGACTGCGCGGATGCGCAGGCTGGTCTGCACCTTTGTTGTTCGCATACCCCCAAAGACAGGTTTTCTCGCGACGTCAGGCCCATTTTATTCTTGATCCAAAATCTGTAAAGGAATGCTCTGGAAAAAAACAGTGGGGACCCAAATGACTGTCTACAGTCTGCGACAAATCATCATGGACATTCATTTGGGTCCAGATGACAATTGTTATGAATGGCGGGAAAGGAATAATACAAGTTAAGGATTACAGATTCATCTGGCAAACAGTTAGATAAGACATTTTTACACAACCAAAAATGACAGTGACCCAAGATCTAAATCACTTGTCCTGAGAACCAATTGGGTTGCAGTTTGGTACACAGGAATATTTGAGCGTAAAATTGTCAATATTTTTGAACCCATCAGTTTAAACATATATATATATATATATTTGTTTTGGGTGCTCAAAAGAACCGTCTCATTGGGACGGTTCTATTGAGTACCCACAACACATGTTTTGGCTGAAAAATAAGACAATTGATTTTTAATTTCTCGCTTTTAAATAGAGGCCTGTTAGTAGGTTTGATGTGCTGCTCCTCCAGATGAATGTGCCAATGTCACATACAAGCCAGACATCGGTATCATCTAAGGCAAATCTCTGTGTGCTGAATTTCTAATATGGAATCTTTTACATGTCGCTAATCTGCACCAGACCAAAATAATTTGAGCTGCGCCAAGAGACTAACAATGTGGCTGCGCATCACAAGAAGGCTTGGACTATCCTACATGTACCGTATGGCCCAATAAAAAATATGAGTGTTTCCGGTAACGGGTCTAAAAATGTTAGGTAGGGTAGGCACATCTATCTTTCTTTTTGCCTTTTTTTCTGGACAAAAATATTATTTTATGCATTTAGCCTTTCGAAATGCATAAAATTATATATTTTCCAGAAAACCTGAAAAAATTCTAGGTTTCACCAGTAAATTTAGGCAGGGTCGGATTACCCTAAACACCTGTATTTTTATTATGGCCTAGGCATCAGCTCAGTCTGGTCCGAGTCTTTTCTGTCGACATGACAAACATTTGGGTGCTTAGTTACCCACTGAGTGCACAGCAAAGAATCTGATCAGACTGGGCAGATAATTCCAGGGGTCGCGAGTTCGATCCCGGCCCGGTCCCATACTTTCGTGGAGATTGATCATGAAATAATTTCTACGGTCATTCTCCTCCCTTCCGCTGATTCATTCAAGAAGGGTTGTTGTCAGTTACAAGCGAAAGTATGTGCACGAATTACTGGTTAACCGCCTGTTCAAGCCTGCCGAGGATAAAGTGTGGTTAGGTGAACTGACCGTCCCACAATGACCATAGCTGTTGACTTGGGACGTAAAGCAACAAAAACAAACAAAGACTGGGCAGATGCCCAGGCTGAGATGAGTCTTCACATTGCATACACTCATTGTGTTGTTTTGATATGCCATAGCCCATTTGCTGAAGAAAGCAAGCAAATAGTCCCTGGTGAGTGTGCATCTCTAGAAGTGCAAATGGTAAGAGTTAATTGTAGATTTCCCAGACTACAGTGCTGACCCTGAAGAGATGCTGCATACATGTAATTTGGCATCTTATCTTGGTCTACACTGTCTGTATACCAGTTTTTGGACTGGTTAATTTTGTTTCGTTATCACCAAACAGGTCTCTGGAGTTGTTTTATCCCAAGAATAAATACTGTAAATAGATGGGCTATTTTTGTTTTAATTAGTTTCCTTAGATATGAGTTGTTTTGTGAGAAAAGAGCTTAACTCTCTGCCTACTAGTGTCATCTGCTGATAACCTTTGTAGGCAATTTGGATCCAGATCAGGACCAACAGAACGTTGTTCCTGACCTGGGTCCAAATTGTTTGACACTCTGATAGTGTTCCTGAATGAATTTTGTGAAGTTTTGAAAAAAATTCAGCAGACGACAATAAAAGCATGAAAATTACCCAGTATGCAAAGAGTTAAAGGCTCATACAAGCAGCACAATGTCATAAGAGTCTGGAACATACTGGGAATACTAGCGAATGTTCACAGCGATCCATGCAGTCTCATCATAGCCTTCACAGCATCTTCGCAAGCCAAGGGTACTAACTCCACTTCGTTCCTTACGCGTAAGGAACGAAGTGGAGTTAGTACCCTTGGCTTGCGAAGATGCCTTCACAGTTGACATACAAAAAGTATTGACACTCTGTAAAGGGAAACTCCAGCTGATGCCTAGGTCACACATTCACGAACTGGACACCGGATAAGCAATGGATACAATCGGGCATCATTCGTGTCAATCCGTACTGGTCTGTAGCTTACCATATTGCAACCGTTATCATACCAATATTATCTGGGTTCAAGCTGAGCCCTGACAGTAGGGAGACTCCTGGAAAATTAGAGAGGAGTGACATTCAGATATGGAGAAGTTATAGTGCAAAATTACGGCATTTTTGTCAGTTTAAAAGAAAATTAGCCATTACACATACTATTGTCATTAAATGGAAGGATGATAATAGATGTCACCACAGCTTGCATTTTTTGTGGTGACTGAACGAAATTACTATAAAAAAAAAATAGGGAGACTCCCACTTCTCCCCCTAGCATATTCTCTGAATTTTAGGCTGGCCCATTGTAGACTTAGTCCCTTATCCACAACCTACACATTTTTTGACATCAGACCAAAGAGACAACATCAGGATCGAAGACAATATTTTTGCCTTTTTAAGATGATAAAAAAATATAGTTTGAACAAATTGTTTATACAGATCCCTATTGTTGTTTCAAAAGAAACTAACAAAACAACACATCTCAGGACAGTGGTAAGGATCTTGTTTTAATAGCAATATGAAAATTGAATTTTCTTGTATTGGAATACTGCTTTGTCAATCTAAATTTACATATTGTGGAAGTGTTTTTGTAAAACAGGAAACAATATTCATTCAATTCTCTAATACAACAAAACAGCCCTTTTCAAACAAAATACCATCAGATTGTCATGTCAAACAGTTTGGATTCAGATGAGGTCCAACATTTTGTTGCGCATGATCTGGGCCCTAACTGTTTGCAAAGGTTATCAGCAGATGGCACTAGCAAATCATACAGATACACTTCAAATTTAAGAGTAAGCATAATTATTTCCTTGCTAGCATCGACTTTTGTTGTCTGCTGATAACCTTTTCAAACATTTTTCACCCAGATAAGGAACGACACATTGTCCGTCCTGATCTAGATTCAAACTGTTTGACACTCAGGTAGTGTTCCTGAAATAACTTTTTGAAAAAAAATAGTTTTTAGCAGATGACAACATAAGCATGAAAAATAACCTAGAAAGTAAAGAGTTAAGAAGCAGGTTGATTAGGCCCCAAGGTTATAAAACTTTTTTCATGCTCAACTCAACTGAGCATGAAATTTATCATGCTCATAAATGTTAAAATGCCAACAATTGTTGGCATTTAAATATTTATGAGCATGGTAAATACAACATCGGAGCATCTGAAAGCAAGAAAAGTCTATATTTTTTAAGCATTTATAACCTCTGGGCCTGGTTCTTGCAACTAATGATGGCCTTGGATTGAAATATTGCTTTGGATAATATTGCTGTCTGTTTTGATTAATATTGCTGTATTGTTTTATTCCCTGGATGTTTAAGTGAGATGGTCTGGCAGAACTGATTTATTTTTCATTTTCACTTCTATACTACACAAAATTTATAGAACAACCAACAGTTTTTTCATTTTTCTTGATCATCAGACCCCCTGTCCCCCCTCTGGATCAGCCCATGCAGCCAGAATCGGTGTCATAAAATACTTTTCTTACTTTTCTTCGCTAATTTCATCATTGATTGGAAACATGTAAATGGCCACAAATGAGAGCACCAGAGTCATTGTGTTGTGTCCTTAAGAAAGACACTTATAATGCCTTCAATGTTTACCGTCGTGAGTTGGCTCCCGGAACCATTAGTTTAACAGGTGACAGGGCCCAGGGCGACGACAGTAAACATTGGGCTTACAGTAATCCGCTGCTGAGTGTAGTGCGAATCATGTTTACTATTGTTGCCCTGGGCCCGGTCACCTGTTAAACTAACAGTACCGGGAGCCAACTCGGGACAGTAAACAAGAAACAAATTATACTGGTTCAACCCAGTACATGACTGAATAATTGTTGACTGGGGCATACATATCAAAACAAACAAACAAAAAAGGGTACAGATGTTTTAACCCTTAAAGCACCAATCACAACTGCAGCAGACGACAAATTTTGCGACATCTTTCCCAAATTTTGACAAAGATAAGGTATGATAATACATGAGAATCGTCTGCCTGCAGACAATTCTCATGAAATATCATGCCTTATTTGTTATTTTTGAAGAAGCAGAAAAATTTGTAATTGTCGTCTGCTGCAAATTATAGGTGGCGCTTTAAGGGTTAAAATGTTATGCAGACAGTGCACTTTTTAGGTTGAATATGGTATATTTATTATATGCTGGATTGTTAATGGTCATGTGATTCTAAAAATTCAGAACATAGAGTCTGTGCTCGATTAGAGTAGAATTACCTTGTTGGTCAGGTTATAGCACTTCATTTCACCCGATTGGACAAATACAGGTTTTTCTTTCATACTTCTAACTGTAAATCTGTTTCGTCACCCCACTCTTATCCAACACAGACTCTAGTGTAGAACTTGATTGAGCCCTATAAGATGCCCCTCATTTTTTTTCATTCCTGGAGAATGAGCAGCTACAGGCCAAACATCGGTGTCATCTTAGGCAATAATGTGTAATTTAGACTAACTCTAGATATATTCCCCTGAGGTGATATAGTATATGCAAATTTATAAGAGATGATTGTGGAAAATAGTTTTTTTTGGTTGTTTGTGAAAAGTAATTTGTTTGGACTGTTAAGCATTTTTGATCTTATGTATTGATAAATATTAAAGTTGCATAACTCAATATCTGTTTGATTCACTAAGCGTTAAATTACCTGAGGTTAACATTTTGCCTTCTGGGAAATTTTGAATGTTTTTAGCTCACCTGAGCCGAAGGCTCCGAGGTGAGCTATTAGTATACCAGTGACTCCGGCGTCCGTCGTCCGTCCGTCCGTCGTCCATCCGTCCGTCAACATTTTCAAACATCTTCTCCTCTGAAATCACTGGGCCAATTGAACTCAAATTTCATATGGAGACTCCTTAGGATGGGGGAACGAAAGTTTGTTCAAATGTTCCTGGTCACGTGACCAAAATGGCCGCCATGCCCATATATGGTAAAAACCCTTTAAAAATCTTCTTCTCCAGAACCAGAAGGCCGATGACCTTGGGACTTGGTATGTAGCATAGGGGATGTGGGGCCTACCAAGTATGATCAAATAATGATCCTAGGTTGACCTTGACCTACTTAACGTCAAGGTCAAATTTGCTTCCTAAAAGATTTAAATTTGAATTTTTTAGAAAAGTTGATTTTTTGAATACTGTTAAAGCCAAAGTGATTATTCTTACTTGATATGTTGAAACTAATGAGACAATGGTTATAAATAAGTTTCAAAGGTCAAGCTTGACCTTTGCCCTTTCAGTCAAGGTCACTCATATTGTGGTCCAATCAATATATTAAAACATAGTTTTCTCACAAACCATCGGCCCAATTGAGCTCAAATTTCATATGAAGACTCCTTATGATAAGTCAGCCAAAATTTATACAAAATTTTTTGGTCACATGACAAAGATGGCCGCCAAGCCCATATATGGTAAAAACCTTTTAAAAATCTTCTTGTCCAGAACCAGAAGGCCGGTGACCTTGAGACTTGGTATATAGTATTGGGGATGTGGGGCCTACTAAGTTTGTTCAAATGATGATCCTAGGGTGACCTTGATCTACTTAACGTCAAGGTCAAGTTTGCTTCCTAATGCATTTAAATGGGATTTTTTTTGAATAGTTGATTTTTTGAACTCTGTGGAAGCCAAAGTCATTATTCTCACTTGATATGTTCAATCTAGTGTCTATAAATAAGTTTCAAAGGTCAAGGTTGATCTTTGACCTTTCAGCCAAGGTCGCTTATATTGGAGTCCCATCAACATATTAAAACATAGTTTTCTCAGACAATTGTTGGCCAATTGAAACCAAATTTCATATGACAACTCCTTATGATTGGTTAGCCAAAACTTATACAAATTGTTATGGTCACATGACTAACATGGCCACCATGCCCATATAAGGTAAAAACTTTTTAAATCTCTTCTTCTCTGGAACCAAAAGGCCATTGGCTTTGGACTTGGTATATAGGATTGGGGATGTGAGCCCTACCAGGTTAGCACAAATGATGAATCTAGGTTGACCTTGACCTACAAGGTCAAATTTGATTCCTAATGCATTTATATGGAGAAAATCTTAAAATGTTCATTTTCTATAACTGAGCCGAATTCATAATAGTTAAACCTATTGAGACAATGGTTTATTAAGTACCAAATGTCAAGCTGACCTGTGACCTTTTATCCAAGGCCACTCATTTGGACTGCCACATACCTATCTAACATCTTTTTCTCAGAAATCACTGTTTGATGAATCATTCATTAGATTGTTTAGGTCACTTGACCAAAATGTATATGGTAAAAACAAAATTTGTTCCATTATAAGCTGTAGTTGACCTTGACCTATTTTAACATTATTAAGGAGATCAGGTGAGCGCCTCAGGACCTTCAGGTCCTCTAGTTTTTTTTTGTTGTCTGCTGATTTTTTCAAAATCAACTTTTTTGAAAAAAAATTTCGGGAATGCCAACAAAGTGTGAAACAGGTTGGATCCAGGATGGAATGCATTACCCAAATCTCTGCCACTATAAAGTAGCAAGTAGAAAGTGGCTATAAATAAACTGTCTGTGGAGACAACAATTAAGCCTCCTTTATTAAATAACCAAACCATAACAATATTGTGCATCATTACCCAACCGTCTATATACGAGTAATTGTCTATTTATTGCTATGTCATGAATCACTGAACTATTGACCAGTCAATATTTTTGACTATTGACTGGCACTATACCATGGCCTGGTTTCCCGCTTCGCTGTTAAAACACACAGGCGCTTATTGACATGGTACAGTTCGTTTATGAAAGGAGACATTGTGCAACAAAGGTGAAAATGAGCCATGCTTTAGCAACTTTAAACTCCTATAACTTCGTTGTTTATGGTTAGAAACATAAAGTGTGGTAACTCGTTTTCTTAGTTAGAACGAGTGGATCATTTTGAGACCAAAATTGAGCAGGTTAGGTGAAATTTTCTGTTTTGCAACAAAACCGCATCGTCTGCAGCAACTCCATTCAAGAAACGCTGCTATAAGAATTTCATCAAAAGGGTTGTGTAATAAAACAAAACTATTACCCCTCGGTACCGGGCCTGATTCGGCTTCTGGCCTTGTGCAATAGTGCATCAGGATGTCCATAGCACCTCAGGGTAATAGTTTGGACTATACTACAAACAGGCATGAAATAAAGTTCTGTGTATTATAGTATTCAGCTATAAAATACATGTGTATACGGTAATATTTTCTACATTAAAGCATGTTTGAAAAGTTTTGCACACGATCAGGTTCTAGAAGCGTTCCAGTGACAGATGATGACACTGATTAATACAAATTTGAATTAAACAATCAGACAAATCACATGCCTTTGTAACACATTTGGTAAACAAATATGGCACATGTTCCAAGAATGCTCATATCAGACAGAATGCCACCTATCCGAGGATAATGGTCTGACCATAGATTACATGTAAGTCTGGTTAGCCTAGTCAAACTAGACATGCACAGTGAAGGCATGGCGTATGTGATGTGGTTGAAGCCAGAAAGAGTTCTGGCGAACTATGAACCTACTATACAGACTGAACTATAGTTATAATCCTTTTCCCTTCATTTTTGCTCTCTCATCTGTTAATGTACTTTGATAGCCTGTATCGCAAACAATATGGTTTCAGAATAAGCAGATCAGAATGCTCCCATAGCCTTTGTTGTTTGCAAACCTCCGATGACTGGTTTTCTCGCGCTGAGACCCATATAAGATTTATCCATGTCCTTGAACATAACTGAGTCTTCTGTTGCCTTCTTAAAATTATTTACATGTACGGAGTTCTCCTGCATGATCCATTGGAATATATTGATGTTGAATTACCACATGATTATATTTCTGTGCCTTATGGGACATACAATTTAATGGTTGGCATACTTGATAAGGTACCAATGGAACTCTTGTAATTAACTTAAAGAATGGCAATCACAACTAAAGCAGACTAAAAGTTTTTGTTTCAATTTTCCATTTTCAGGGATAGTTTAGGGTTGGCAATCCAGTAGACGATTCACATTACATGTTGCAGTACAACAATGATTTGGTTTCTTAACACATTTCCTGCCAATTTATATATACCCCCACCCCCCTGGCATTTATGTGGAGGATTACCTAGTTTTTGTATTTCAGTTCCTTCAATCATGTTCTTAGAATTTACGACAAAGTTTTGGTTAAAGTTTCTCCAGTGTCCCATATCTGAGTATTAAACTACTCATCAGAAAGCATTCATATTTGGACCATAGTTACCCTGGAGGGTTTGCATTCACATTATCACTCCAGACCTCAAGGTGGCCCTGTCCCTGGGTGGGGCTGGAGGTCAAAATGTAGGACATCTAACCAACCATTTATAACAGTGCTTTCATATTTCATAATTTGGACAATTGGTACCATTCATAGTTGGTACAGACCATTGTGTTGATCCTCAGGGTGGGTTAAGAGGTCAAAATCTAGGACATCTGAAGATTTTTTTTTTTATTTTTAGCACACATGAGCCATCGTTCAAAGTGTGCTATTTTGATTGGGCTTTGTCTGTCATCCATTTGTAAACTTTTTCTTTAAATGACATCTCCTGAACCACTGGTCCAAATTTAAAGAGACTAAGTCTGCAACTATGAACATTTTTAGAAAAAAAAAATTCTTTTTAAATCACTTGTAAAAGTAGAATTAAGTAATGTTTTCACAATAAATCTGTTCACTAAAACTGAAAACTGCATGGAAAAGTGAATTATCTTATAAAAAGGTGTTCTTTTCTCTTGTTGGTAATTATCTTCGTCCCTCCAATAATTATATACAGTTAATTTTTAACATAAATGCTGTTGTTTTGATACTGATAATTTGTTTAGATTTACGAAATTGGTAAAATGTATACCTGAAGTTTAGTTTTTAATTGTGTTCTTGGAGAATAGAAACATTATTTCTAAAATTAAAAAGTTCAAAAGTTACAGACTATGCAGCTTTAAAATAGTTTCGCATGAATGTTCCTCATAATTCCCTCTACCAAAATTGCACATATTGTACCATTCTGTAAAAAAAGGCAGGCAGAGCTCTAGATAAGAAATATCTTTAAACTCCATCTCCCCCTGAACCACTGGTCCAAATTCAAAATAATTTCCTAGAAATGTTCCGCATGATGTGCTCTACCAAAATTGCACAATTGGTTTCACTCTTTCGACAAAAAGGCTGCCATTAAAGTTTAAACAACATTCTCACTCCAGAACACTTTTACTGTATGAGTTAGCAGTCAGATCTTGGTTGATACTGTTTGTAATATGGGCTATCATGTATGGCAGCAGATGAGAGAGCAGGAAGAAAGGATTTAAGAAGCACTAAAATCTGAAAATGCTGCCAGTATTTGGTGGCCTGTTAAGGTTTAGACTCTGCTAAATCAGCAGTATCTCTGACCTGTCAGTATACATGTCTGTTTCAGAAAATAATTCCATATAGAAGCATTATTTAGGCCTTATTTTCAGAGAAAAAAATTCTGGATTTAGGAAACAGTAGTAGATACCTGTTTGTTTATATTTTACCACTATCATGAAACAGGACCAGGTGTTCTGGTAATGATTTTCACATTACTATCAATGCTGCTGTTAATGGGACATTAACCATTGTCTCGCTGAACCCTGAAATATATCCTTTTTGAAAACAGTATAGATCTAGATCATATCAGGATTTACAATGTCGTTGTGCAGTCTGACCATGGAATCCAGTAATTTTGACAAGCTAGAAAACAAGACTTTGATGTTGGATAATGGTATAACCAATTTAAGCCAAAGGGAATTTCCCATTCTTATCAATTGGACCACTCTATTTTCTTAAGGGTTGTTGGGTGGTAATTCAGATTTTAATAGAACAATCTATAAACAAACAGTGAAGACTCTGATCAGATGCCACATACTGCGGCGTCTGATCTTGGTCTGCCCTGTTTGCCAGGAAACCTATATAATAGGCTTATATGGGTAAATCTGCATGACAAGGGTAGATCCATATGGTTTTTAAATCAAGAAAAGTCAATATATATCTTTGGAATTATAGCCATAGAAATTGATTAGATATCTGAGCTTGTTGACCATGATTGCAGTATAACTAGGCTACTGTAATTGTATAGCCATGTCCTGCCAAGATGTTGTTATCGATTTTCAAGATTGCAAATGACATACAGTAACATTGTCACAGTAGTGTCACCATTGATTTACTTCCGCCTAATCACTGCTGCTCTCTTCGGACTCGAGAAAATTGGAACCCTTTCAGTGCTGAACCACCAAATTGACACCAATCATAACTAAAAACAGATGACATTTTTTTGATATCTTGATTGATTTAGGGGGAAATAAGGATAGACATGCAATGTGATTTGAAATAATTGTTGAGAAAACTGACTAGGGGCGGAGGGGTGGGGGGGAGGGAATTTAGGCCTGTTACACTGGCTAAAATCCATGTTTTGACAAGGAAATTCACATGCTAATTCACTCTTTTATATGGCTTTGCCCATGAAGAAGGATATTAACCCGTTTATGCCAAAAGGAATTTCCCACTGTTATTAATTGGACCAGCCCATACTGGTTTTAAGTGTTGTTGAGCGGTAGTTTTAATTTTTATTCAAATTTTGATAGAACATTCTGTAAGCAAACAGTGGAAACCATGATCAGATGCCACTGGTCTGGGTCTCCACTGTTTGCCTATGTTCCGCAAAAAGGAAGCTAGGCTTAAATGGGTAAATGAAAGAATAAAAGCATGTCATGTGATTTGAAATGATCGGAGAGAAAACTGACTGGGGGCGGAGGGGTGGGGGCTATTATACCCGCTTTTTCGTTAGAAAAATAGGGTATATTAATTTCATACCAAAGTCAGTTGGTCGTCTGTCTGTGTGTCTGTCCGTCTTGTGCGTCTGTTGGTCCTGTGCGTCTGTCCGTCTTATCACGTTTCTTGTAATTGTATCTTCTCCTAGCACCTTTAATCATGTGTTGACTCATTGTGACAAACTATAAATTTCATGAATTAATTATGCAATTCTGCGATCAAACATTATTTTTTGATGCATTGATGTTTGCCATGTTTTGAATGTTAATGCTTAAAAAACATGTTTGATCCCTGTTTGCTTTACTTCCTTCAAAGCACATTGCACCTTACAAGAAAAAAATTAACCCATTCAGTGCTTATGTTTAAATGTAAAAGTTTGTTAAATTTTACAAAACAATGATCATTCTTCATATATGATCTAACATGAGTTCTAATATATTATTGAATTTATTAAACACTTTGGGGAAAAGCGATCAAATGTGAGGCTTTTCGAGCATTTTATTACTTTTTCACAATGAGTTTAATAAATTCAATGATACAGGAACATAATAGTTTCTGTTTATCAAACGACATTAAAAAGCTTACTTTGAAATCATATTTTTGGCGTGAAAACTAATATTTTATCATTGTATGCAGTACACGACGTTTTTATGAACGTCATAACACACACATATAGCGTTACTGAATATGTAAACCACTAGGGCTTTATCAGTTTTATAATACATGTCATTTAATATATCACTCCCAGACACAAAGTCATACAATAAAATTGTTTATCAATTTGAATTAAACAATATTTTGGTTAATGGAATAAGCCGTAGTGCTGAATGAGATAATGTAAAACCTGTCTTAACCAGCCACTCAATTTAAGGGAGACCAAAAATTGTTTTAAGACCGATTATCGCTTAGTGCAGGTCAAAAGTATTGCAGAGCATTCTGCAATACTTTCAACCTTCATTAAGCTACCATTTGTCAGTAAGATCTTTGTTTTGTCTATTTTTGAGTGGCTGCTTAAGACAGGTTGGATTATATGCTCAGGGTCATATCAACCTGGTGGTACATAAAGTTCATAAACCTTGATAATGCCCTCTGCTAATCAATGATTGTGCTTAAGTAGCATGTATTGTGCTATTCAGCAGTTTATTTTCTGGAAATTAGATTGCAGTCATGAGAGAAAATCAGGTGTAAATTAATTTTATTGTTTGAATAGAGACTTGCAGCTGACAGAATCAATATTGCCTCGGGTTGTCTCAGGGAATTTCTTTGCAAAAAAAACAACATAAAGAATTATTCTTTAACATGAAACTCCCGAAAACTTTAGAATTTCTTCTATCATGTAAAATATGTTTCATTATCATCATTATAATACCCGCTTTTTCGTTAGAAAAATAGGATATATTTATTTCGTACCAAAGTTTGTCTGTCGTCCGTCTATCTGTCTGTGCGTCTGTCACGACTTTCTTATAATTGTATCTTCTCTTAAACCGTTGGATGTAGCAACTTCTAACTTTGTAGATGCATAGATCACATGATGTAGAGGGTACTGGGCAATGTTTTATGTGACCTTGATCCCAATGTCAAGGTCAAAGGTCAAATAATGTATTTTCTTGTAAATGCATCTCCTCCTAAACTGTTGGACGTACAGACTTCAAACTTTGCAGGTACATAGGTCACATGATGTAGAGGGCACTGGGCAACACTTCATATGACCTTGAACCCAAGGTCAAAGGTCAAATAATGTATTTTCTTGTAAATGTATCTTCTCCTTGACTGTTGGATGTAGCAAATGCAAACTTTGCAGGTATTTAAGTTACATGATGTAGAAGGGGTATTTGGCAACATTTTATGTGACCTTGACCCCAAGGTCAGGGTCATATAATGTTTTTTCTTGTAAAGGCATCTCCTTAACCGTTGAATGTAGCAACTTCAAACTTTGCAGGTGCATAGGTGACATGATGTAGAGGGTACTGGGTAACATTGTGTGTGACCTTGACCCCAAGGTAAAGGTAAAAAAGTGGGTATTAGCGATAGTGTACCATGGACTGCTGCTCTAGTTGGAATTTAGAACAACCTCAATTATCAATGAGATAATAGATGACTTTGAAATGGAGCAATTAAAATATCCATTGATGGTTAAAGGTTGACAAACTGGGTACACATACTACAGAAATGACTCTGACATTTCGGTCAAAAGGTGTTTGTTTACAGTTAACAACTAACCATTTGTGGAGCTCAGTTGGTTGCTGGTTTGAGTCTCTCCACCAACCGAGTCACTGTTTTCAACAGTGTCCTTGAGCAAGACACTTTTTCAGCTGCTTAGAACTGGTTTCACCCAGGAAGACATGAAATTGTCCCAACATGACTGAAAAATTGTTGAGTAGGATGTTAAGCATCAAACAAACACACAAACAATTAACCATTTTGACCAGAAAAGCCTGTTTCAAATATGTAATGCTCAAAGTGTTTCAGAATATTGGCCTTACCTTGTCAACCTTACCAAATCTGACTCTACACAATCTGTATAAGGTATCATTTTCTGAACTTGTTGCCTGCCAAAGAGCGCATACAAAGATCCTACTGCTTCTGACAAGCATTTTGCACATCCAATATTTTGTTTGAGAAAAGAAAGAGAAAGGTGTTCGAAATTTTAGAACATTTACCGTAACCCACGCTGTTCTTGAAAATAGTCTGAAATATTCGCAGGAGTAAATGGATTTCCTGTGATGGACTTTGAAGCTTCTGTGTATCAGAGTTCTAGAACTGCTTCAACACATTATCTACAGTATAACCTGTGTAAAACAGCCACTCAAAAATAGACAAAACAAAGGTCTTAGTGACAAATGGTAGCTTAATGAAGGTAGAAAGTATTGCAGAATGCTTCTGCAATACTTTTGACCTGCATTAAGTGATATTCGGTCTTACAAACCATTTTTGGTCTTTTTGAGAGTGGTCGTTTTACACTGGTTTTACTGTAATAATTTCTGCTTTCTCTATAATAATGGGTAGATGTATCAGTATTTGTAATGACTGCCTCAGTGAGACAGTTCTAGCAATTAAGTATCCATATATGGACCCATTCATGAGATTGAGCTCGAATTTTTGGTTGGAGGCTTACTACAATGCCCTTTGTATGTGAACTGAGGCTGCGAGGATGTGCAAGCTAGTCTGAGTATTTGCTTCCTGCCTATGCGATGAGGACCAAAACCTCATTGTGGGCCTAGATTTGAGCAAATATTGAGATATTTCTATGTCAGTCTATATACATAGATTCACCTTACTGAAACAGTTCTTTTGAGTTACCTACCACAGAAATAAGAAAATTAATCTATAATCACCCCCTTTATCTGGAGGTCTGAAGTCACTGAAATGTCCGTAGACACTTTCTCTTAACAAATCTGCTGTCACTTAGATGTACGACAATATCGGAAATGTCTTGGAAGCTGGACAATCTCTTTATGTTTTCAGGAATCTATAGCTATAACCAAAGTAAACAGATTTGGTTTGAGATTTTACAGCCAGTTCTACTCTCATTTCAGAGAGAAAGAAACATAGGATTGAAAAGACCATTTTAACCATCCTTCCAATCTTACTGTTTTATAACAAGTTAGAATGCTCTACTATGTATCTGGTTGAAATTTCTAAATAATTTTGATTGTTGAAAACTATGTTATGCAGGGACAGAGAAAACAGAAAAGCCATATTTTTTTTACTGAAAATTGAAGTTATATGGTTGCAGTAGGGAACTCACCTGAATATTGCAAATGAGTACTACAGATGATGACCTTTATCTTTCCTGCAACCCCTTCTGTCCATATCAGAAGCATGGCCCGACACATTCCTCCAGCAAGTAAGTAATGATGACAAGATCATCAACATAGAGGTTGCATGATAAGGCCTCCAACATATTGATGAAGAGCAGAGTGTTGAGTATAAGGAGCCTGGTTGATTTGGTCATATTATGATAGGGTTCATGCGCAGATCCAGAAAGTTTTGTCAGAGGGGGTCAAAATTTGATAACATTCCTCTTTTTTTTAGTTGATGAGGGGATAGAGGATCCAAATACCGCCATAAATGGGCCATCATCGGCCCGCCAGGGAAACGCCATTTTTAAATGGCGTTTTGCTGACGGGCCGATGATGGCCCAACATTGAATGCTGGCTTGGTAGCTCTTAGATTTTTAAGGGGATCTGGACCAGTATTTCTAAGATCCGGACCCCCTGTCCCCCCTCTGGATCTGCCCATGGGGTTCAAAGACCACCAGGAAAGTTTCTTGGATGAGCTTATTAGAGCATTAATTTCAATTTCCAATCCTTGAAAAAAGCTGCTTGTAGCAACACACAAGCCAACAAAAGCAACAGCTACATTGGTAACCAGATGCTAATTACTGCTGTCAGAGAAATTTCTGTTTCTTAGATTAGTGCCATTAGATAGAAGGAAACCTACAGAAAAAACAGTTAATTACCATATTAACCATGTTTATTGGGACTTCATTAAAACTTTGGTACGAAATTAATATACCCTTTTGTTCTAAAGAAAAAAAAGCGGGTATAATTAACTTTTTTTATATGGTCCAGTCTTGTTATAGGCGCTTTTTCATTAGAAAAATAGGGTATATTTATTTTGTACCAAAGTTGGTCCGTCCATCTGTCTGTCTGTCCGTCACATGTAATGTAATTGTATCTTCTCCTAAACTGTTGGACATAGCAACTTCAGACTTTGTAGATGCAAAGATCACATGATGTAGAGGGTACTGGGCGACATTTTGTGTGACCTTGACCTTATTCAAATGTCAAAAAATGTATTTTCTTGTAAATGCATCTCCTCCTTAACTGTTGGATGTAGCAACTTCAAACTATACGGGTGCATACGTCACATGATGTAGAGGGTACTGGGCAACACTTCATATGACCTAAGGGTAAAGGTCAAACGTCAAATAATGTTTTTCTTGTAAATGCATCCTCTCATAAACTGTTGAACGTAGCAATTTCAAACTTTGTAGATGCATAGATCACATGATGTAGAGGGTACTAGGTGATTTTTGTGTGACCTTGACCCCAAGGTCAAAGGTCAAAGAATGAATTTTCTAGTAAATGCATCTCCTAAGCTGTTGGACACAACAACTTCGAACTTTGCAGTTGCATAGGTCACATGATGTAGGGGTAACTGGGCAACATTTTGAGTGACCTTGACCCCAAGATCTAGGTCAAATAATGTACTTTTTGTTAACGCATCTTCTTTTAAATTAATGGACGTAGAAACTTCAAATTTTGCATGTGTATAGGTCATATGATGTGGAAGGTACTGGGCAACACTTTGTGTGACCTTGATCCCAAGGTAAAGGTAAAAAAGTGGGTATTTTGGATGGTGTACCATCGACTGCTGCTCTAGTTTTGGTTTTGTTTAAATGAATATGGCTTTTAATAAACAGATCTACAAACTTTAGGCTCACTGATCAGCACTTTAAATTTCAACGGTTGGTTGTCTACGAAGGAATGATATTGGCAAATCTCTGTATGCAAACTAACAAGGGGCCACATTCTTCAGCATCTCATCCGAGTCTCCACTGATATTTGGTTTGTGGATGTCCCATTAATAGGACACTTGGCTTAAATGATTTGAAATGACATTATAAACTTCATAAAGCTTTACAATTAAGTTGGGGACTTTGTTGCGTCGGAGTGTGAGTTGTGAGAAAAGAATTTCTTGAGAACATAGTAGGCTATGTTACATGGTGCCTCCTTTAAGACTTCAACCATAACAGTAAGAAAACTGGGCCTCCTAAATATTCAGGAAAATGATTGGATATTGACTTATTACTGGTCTGTCAAGAATTCCGAAACAGTACAATTCTGTACTTAGTGCCCCACAACAAGTAGTCTTGCAGACAGTAGATGAATTCAGCAGATGGGCAAATTACAGTAGTTGTGACAGCAGAAAATAGAGCCTGACTGCGTATGACAATATCCCTACATGTATGAGTATGCGAGTGAGTGGAAACCCTTAAGCAGGTACTTTGGCAAAATTAATAGTGAAGACCCTGATGAAATACTGCAGAATGCAAAATACTGCAGAATGCAGTGTCTACACTGTCTTCTAACCTGTGTCCCCTGGATGATATATGTATTAAACCATAGACCATTTAACCCCCCCCCCCCCATTCTGTTTTCTGCTTTCTCATCTGCTTAATATGCACATTGATAGCCTATATTGCAAAACAATATGGACCCAGATCAGACTGCTCCTCATGGTTCCATGTGTTTGCTTCCATGATAAACTATTTCTGGAGTGAGGACCAAAGATACCTGCAGGATAAGGGTTTAAAGTAGTGTTCCCCCACTAAACCATTAGATTTAGTAATAACTTGTCTCTGCAGCTGAGCTGGCTAGTTAGAGTACTGGCAACACACACTAAAGACAGAGTAGTCTTGCAATGAAAGTGATTTGGCGAAGGTCACAATTTCATGTAAAGCTTAATTTCCTGTGAAGCAATTTACTGCAGAATTATTGGTTTTATTTTTTGATGAGGCATAACTGTCAAAACGCCCACAATCATTGATTATGACATTTTACCCTGGTTCAATCATGCAGTAAAGAGCTTACAACAGTAGCAAAGAGCTTACAACAGTAGTAAAGAGCTTACAACAGAAGTAAAGAGCTTACAACAACAGGTCCGTTTGCTCTTAACTCTTTACCTGCCACATTCAGAACTTCTCTGCCCAATTCATATCAGGCCTCAGAAGTATTAAGGCGTAGAATTATGTATAAAAAAGCTGGGTTTTGTTAGCTGGAAACTGGTGTAAGGAAAATTGTCCAATTACAAGTGAGGTCAGCCTAATTAAAATTGACTGTTCTATTAACAGGAAGGTTAAATAACATAATATATGAAAAAAAGCATCTTCATTTCTATGACTATCGCCATCTATTTAGCAAAAAATTAAACTTGTTATTGTGTTGGCATGGGTTTTTTTTATGAAGTTTTTATCACATGACCCTACATTGTGTAACATCCGAGGTCTGATTCCACAGAATTGGCCAAGTAGTTCCAAATGTACCTGCCAGTTCGTCTTTGGATATCCTTTGCAAATAGTTTGGAACCAGATGGATAGAAAAAATGTCCAATAACCTGGATCCAAACTGTTTGAGTATAAACTCTTTGGGCTTGTTTTCAACTCTTGTAGCAATACTCTCCAAGTACCTCTGGTGTGTGTGGGTAAAAGGTCAAGGTCAGCAGACAACAAAAAAACATGCACAATTTACCATCATGCTTGGTCTGGTTGGTTTAATTTGCTTTTTTTTCTTCAGTAATCTGTATATGGCTCTAATGGCAGCCGATGGAGCCCCTGATTAGATGCCGTTCTGCACTATTTGCTTATGGGTATATCTATGTGGGGGTCTATACGTATTTTGGCCAGAGCCAGGAAGGAAGGGGGGTCCAAACCCTCCTCTGAAATATTGCAAAAGATGAATTTGTTATTGGATCTGAACAGGCAGCACAGGGACCAGATTCATTATGCCTGAATGATAAACCCATATTGTTCAACTGATTAGGTTTTATTTAAGATACATGTATACACCCTCAAACTTGCTGTACCTCCAAATATTGACCTATTTCGTGGAATTGTTATAATTTTCCTATGTGGGTTACTACTAGTCTTTGACAACACAGACTGATCATAACTACTTCAAAGAAAAGTCAGCTCATCCTGCTTTTACCTCAAAAAGATTTTACTTAATAATACAGTCAAGTCATTGTTACAACAGTACATGTATGGGCCGGTAAAAACTTGAAGTGGCAGATTTTATTCAGAATTTGCTTATAACTGGCAGTTACATAGCAAATCTGTCGAGGCAGATCTTATAGAAATTTCGCCACATTTACAGGGCATAATACCTTGAGGTTTACTTTGAGCATGGCTGAGACTGATCTTACCTGAATTGTGAGGTCTCTAATGTGCACTCTCTGCTTAGTCAGTGCTTTTAGGGTATGGCTGTTTGGAGGTAGATTTCCAGTCGCTCCTTCAAGTTACATAAATCCTTTTAGTGCTGTGTATAGACAGATCATTATATTTTTATTTGGTACAATTTTCAGGCATGTTGCATTGCTAGTTACAGAGATATTACGCCAGGATCAGAACTTTCAGAACATTCCTCGTAAATTCATCAGTTATTAACACTCAAAGTGATTATTCTGTGTGTTTCAGATATACCTTCACCTACGCTACTATTCTTGTCCCAATGAGCAGAGATGGATCATCCGAATATTGTTTATAGTACCTATCTACAGTTTTACATCTTTCCTTAGTCTCCTGTTCTTCAGCAATGACAACTACTATGTGTACTTTGACAGTGTCAGAGACTGCTACGAAGGTAAGACACACTGGGTAGGCAGCAATCGAAAACGTTATCAACAATCCATGAATGTGGATCAAAAATCGATAGAAACAGTGTTTTTGATTGCCATTTGTCGCCAGTGGGGCGACAAATGGCAATTGAAAACACTGTTTCTATTGATTTTTTTATTTACGTTCCTCAATGATATTGGCATTTTCCATTGCCACATACCCAGTTTGTAAGATGTTGGTTGAATGCATTAATGTATTTTCCAAATTTACCCTAACTTAGGATATTCATTATTGTACTTTCCATATTATACTGCCTGTAAACTTGTTTGTGGTGGGTATACTGTTTTCACATTGACTTTATATGATTTTATAATGGCCCAAACTTTAAAAAAGTGGGAGCATATTTGGTTCGGCTTTTCCATGTATGTGTGTGTGTCTGTGCGTGTGCCCAGTCAAAAACATTTTTAAGGTCAGGGTTTTGAAATTTCATGTATGGATTCCTCAATAAGAAATAACTTTTGTCTGAATTATCTCCCTTTATGTCCTTTTTAAAGGGTCAAAATGAAATTTGGTAGTCAAAGTATCTCGAAATTTCGGACCATGCTTCAATGTCAAGGTCAAAGTGGGAGGTCAAAGGTCACATGTACTGTAATTGTAACCCAACGTAAATAGGGCATGATTATATATTATCAGAGTTTGCTGAACTTAACTTGTTTTTCAAGGTCATAGGTTCACACATAGACTAAATTGGGAGGACAGGGGGTATCTGTTTTTGCTGTCAACTAAGCTATATTTTCTTGTTGAAAGTAAAATTAAAAACCAACCCATTCTAAATAGCTCTTTATTTACCTAAACCATAGCTACATGACATTGTATTCTTCCAAAAATGAAAAGCAATCTCATCTTTTAGTTGGCATCTCACTGTCTTGGGGGCTTCTGTCCAATTTGTATGCATCTTCGCATTTTACTAATTTCAGTTTCCCATTTTGAAATAATGCTAACTCTAGAATGTGTGCAACATTGCATAAAAATTAGATAAAAACGACAATTTGCGCACTATCTTCTTGAAGGAATTTTCAAATATTTGAGATCAGCCCACAGTGAAATACTCCAGATAATGGGGTGTCATAGGTCCAGATAAGCAAATCTTTGGATTGTAGGATTGTGAGTACATGTATTTTCAAGTGAGTATATTGTCGGTCAGTCATAAGTGGATAACTCACTCTAATGACTGACCTCCAGCCAGTGATATATTAAGCAACAAATCACCACAAGCGGGAATCTATTTCTTAAATATCAATAGAACTGACGATATTCACTCACACATCAAGAACGATGTTGAAAACAACTTGAAACTTGCAGAGTGCCATGTAGAGCTTGCATGAAACTTCAACAGAATCAGATTTTTTTGAAAATTTAAATATATCAAAATATAAATCCGTCAAAAAGTCCAAATATAAAAACGGCCAAAATTTGCTGGCGCCAAATATAAGCGTTTTACATTAATTAGAATTGTTGCAAGATTTAAACTAAAGTCTTGGTACTTGGTTTTGGCTGATGAGTAGATAACCTGATTTTAAAACTTTTGGTAAAATTCACTAAAATAAAGACTCAGTTAAGACATTTTCCAACTTTTGCCCCGCTTGACCTAGAAAACTGACTTGGTGTACTATGAGAATTTGTTGTGTATAATATTTTAATGAAGTAAAGTGGCATACCTTTTCATTGATTAAATACAGAGTTATTGTCCCTAATTGATTGATATAAGATGGCTCTATAGACATGCATATGATTTGGGGCACAGTGTTTCGCTAACACTATTTTCTTGTTCAAAAATAAAGTCTTAATAAAATCAGGAATATCATCAGAGTGTCAAACAGTTTAGATCCAGAACAGGCCCAACAGTTTGTTGGGCCTGATCAGGGTCCAAACTGTTTGCAAAAGTAATCGGCTGATGACTTTAGCAGGCAAAGAGTTTTAAAAGTGTTAGTGATAGAAAGAGGCACTTTATTGTAGAATGGCTCTAATTACATTTTTTGTCCACATAAGTGGCTCTGAAGATCTCTAGAGAAATATTGTAGACAGAAAATGACGGACCTTGATGAATTAGCCGCCTCTCGAATATCACTCAGGAATAGCAGAGGTGCTGCATGATCCAGGGACAAGGACAAACTTATTAAGCCAGTGCTTGAGATTTCCAACAATGTGGCATTTTGACAAGTGTAGACTCGGACGAGCCACTACAGCCTCCTTTTAAGCTTAGAAACTCCAAATGGTGTTCAGTCAGCAGCTTAACAATCATAGAATACTCAAGCAGCTAGCAAAGGCTCTGATCAGACTGTGCATATGCGCAGGCTGATCAGAGGCTTTGCTGATCACACATACCACATTGTTGGTAACTCATGCCCTGGCTCAAATTTAGCATTAGATGAACATCCTGTGTTACTAGGGGAAAATGTGCAAACCCTACATAAGAGATCTTCCTTTTTACCCTTGATATTTTTGTTTGTGTTGATGCTCTGCCTCCCAGTCAACAATTTTTCAGTAATGTCGAGACACTTTCCTGTCTTCCTGGTTTGAACCAGCTCTTAACAAAGGATGAAGTGTCTACTCAAGGACACAACACAGTACCTCTTGTGAGTCTCAAACTCGCAACCCTTTGATCTCAAGTCTAACACTACCAACTGAGCTACTGCACTCCTCCCCTAGAAATTTTAAATTGGCTCTCATCCTGTGTTGAATACGTTGAATAGTAAGGAATAGCATACAGTGTAAGCCTAAGACATGATCAGGCCTATCCGTCAGAAATTTCACGCATTTGACTAAAAAATTGATGATACTTTTCTCATTTTTCTAAAGAAGCATTTTTTGAAGGGTCTTGCTGCTTATATGTTTTCTTGAGAAATAAGTTCAGTGCAGACCCTTTATAATGCTATGTTTTTAGACCATATGAATGTACCATGACATTGTTATAAGTGAATCATGTTATTAAGGGACAATTTTACAAAGGAATTATAGGAAAATTACCATTACATGGTCATTTTCCTATAATTCCTTTTTAAAATTCCATGGTAAGAAATTTTGGAAGCAACACTTTTTTACAGCATGACCGCCTTATATCCAAATCTGTGTATTAGCAAGATGTTTTATAAAGGGACTGCACCCTAAAATGTGATTCTATTTCAGCTTTTGTCATCTATAACTTTCTGAGTCTGTGCTATGAGTACCTGGGAGGGGAAAGTTCCATCATGTCAGACATCAGAGGGAAACCAATCAAGTAAGTCAACTAGCTCACAGGTTTAGATAAAGAGAAAAATTGTAAATATTTTCTTACCCATCAGTTTTAACTTTATTATAACTTTCTGAGTCTGTGCTATGAGTACCTGGGAGGATAAAGTTCCATCATGTCAGACATCAGAGGGAAACCAATCAAGTAAGTCAACTAGCTCACAGGTTTAGATAAAGAGAAAAATTGTAAATATTTTCTTACCCATCAGTTTTAACTTTATTATAACTTTCTGAGTCTGTGCTATGAGTACCTGGGAGGGGAAAGTTCCATCATGTCAGACATCAGAGGGAAACCAATCAAGTAAGTCAACTAGCTCACAGGTTTAGATAAAGAGAAAAATTGTAAATATTTTCTTACCCATCAGTTTTAACTTTATTATAACTTTCTGAGTCTGTGCTATGAGTACCTGGGAGGATAAAGTTCCATCATGTCAGACATCAGAGGGAAACCAATCAAGTAAGTCAACTAGCTCACAGGTTTAGATAAAGAGAAAAATTGTAAATATTTTCTTACCCATCAGTTTTAACTTTATTATAACTTTCTGAGTCTGTGCTATGAGTACCTGGGAGGGGAAAGTTCCATCATGTCAGACATCAGAGGGAAACCAATCAAGTAAGTCAACTAGCTCACAGGTTTAGATAAAGAGAAAAATTGTAAATATTTTCTTACCCATCAGTTTTAACTTTATTATAACTTTCTGAGTCTGTGCTATGAGTACCTGGGAGGGGAAAGTTCCATCATGTCAGACATCAGAGGGAAACCATTCAAGTAAGAGAAGCTCTTGGCATGAGATAATGGTATTTATCCCATGATGTCATGTCTGGCAGTGATATAACAGTATATGTTAAAATCAATAAACCACCACTAGTGGCTTACATATTTAGTAATGTTACATATTATTGCATAAAAACCGTGTCGCATGCTACTAACAGCCATGTTTAAACGGGCAAAACCCCATGTATTAATCAGGCAATTCACGTGCTGTTGATGCACGGCTTTTGTTTTTTTACATAAACCCATTCTAGGCTGTCACAAAAATTGACGTCATTAACTTTTGGAATGAACGTAATTTAGTGACGTTAAGATGACGTAGTTCTTTACTCTGGCACAGGCATTTTCAAAACGGACAAATCCTTCATGCTTTTGCGCGCCATTATAGTAATTCAATAATGAACTTTTCGAAGGGCTTTTCCAAAGTTTTCAAAATACACTTTATGCAATAATAACGTTCAAAAATAGTTTTCTGATACACTGACATCTGCTAGACCCCTCGGGGTCCAGCAGATGTTAATGCATAGAAAAACATGTTTGATCCCTATATTGACTATCATAACAACTTTGCATATACAGTAAAACCTGTGTAAAACAACCACTCTCAAAAAGACCAAAAATTGGTTTTCAAGACCAGTTATTGCTTAATGCAGGTCAAAAGTATTGTAGAATGCTCCCCTTGGACTTTCAACCTTCATTGAGCTGACCCTTTTACAGCATGAAAAGCGCTGCAGCGGGACTATAGTCAAATTCTTTTGAAAGGATGTGTCAATTTCATTCAAAGTTTGCAGAAGGGTAAAGCATTGTAAAATACAGGTCAGGTTTTCTAGATTTGATTGAGTTATGGCCCCTTGTTGTTGGGTCGATATTGGATTTCACTTGATAACTTTTGAGGGGATGCATCAATTTTATTATAGCTCCGCTTTGAAAAAGTGGGGCTATATTAGATTTGGGTTGCCCCCCATTCGGTAGTTCTGTTATTCCATTCTGATTTTTTTACCTCTCAATATCTTGAGAACCAATGAAAGAATTGCATTAAATTTTGTATATCCATTGATACTGACAAGATCTACCTTGGTATTGTTACCTGCCATTTTTCGCAAATTTGTACCAGAGTTATGGCCCTTGATTTACGCTATAATTTTGTTTCCGCTCAATATCTTAACACATAGACAGAATTTCATCAAATTTGATATATGCATTTATATTGACAAGATCTAGATAAGAATTGTTACTCATCATTTTTCTTAAATTTTTACAGGAGTTATGGCCCTTAATTTGAGCCAGAATTTCATTTCCCCTCAATATCTTGAGAACGAATGGACAGAATTTCACCAAATTTTATTTATGCATTCATATTTAAAAAATCTAGGATGGGATTGTAACACATCATTATTCCCAAATTTGTACCAGAGTTATGTTGCTTGATTTACGCCAGAATTTTGTTTCTGCTCAATATCTTGAAAATGAATTGAAAGAATTTCACCAAATTTTATATTTGCATTCATGCTGACAAGATCTAGGTTGGGATTGTTACACATCATTTTTTGCACATTTGTATCAGAGTTAAGGCCCTTGAATTATTTTGTTTCCGCTCAATATCTTGAGAATGAATTCGCAGAATTTCACCAAATTTTATATGTGCATACATATTGACAAGATCTAGTTTGGGATTGTTACCTGTCATTTTTTTGCAAATTTATAACAGAGTTATGGCCTTTCATTGAAGTCATAATATCGTTTCTGCTCAATATCTTGAGAACAAATTGACAGAATTTCACCAAATTTTGTATATGCATTTATATTGACATGCTCTAGGTTGGGATTGTTATCTGTCATTTATTTTTTGATTAGTTGTAACAGAGTTATGGCATTTGTTTGATATCATGATTTTGTTTCTGCTCTATAGAAGTTGGCCCTTTTACGGCATGAAAAGCGCTGCAGCGGGACTATAGTCAGATTCTCAGACAATTCTTGTTTAAAGTTTGTAGAAACATAAAGTATTGTAAAATACAGGTCAAGTTTGATTTAGAAGACAATAGGCAAAATTTATTCTTGAATTGTGGCCCCTTTTCAGCTTAAGTTTTGTTGTTGGGTGAGGATATTGGTATCCACTAGATAACTTTTAAGGGATGCATTGATTTCATCCAAATTTTGCAAAAGGGTATATCATTTTAAAATACAGGTCAAGTTTGGTATTGGCTTTCATCAGCAAAATTTTGGCGTAGTTCTGGCCCTTTTATCACTTCCTAAGATATAGCTTATTCTGGTGTTGTTTATTCATTGTTTGCTGATGTTTCCATTGTTTTGAGTTAGTTTAAACATATTCTATTTCAACTTGAGTTTTGAGTTGGTCAAGTATTGTTAAATATATGCCATTTTGGAACTCATCCTTGAATCACTAAAACCATTTGGGTGCGCAGTGGCTCAGTGGTTGAGTGCTTGACCCGAGACCGAGGGGCCCCGGGTTCAAGCATCACCGGCGTCACTGCCTTGTGGTCCTTGAGCAAGACACATTTATCCTAGCTTAATACTGGTCCAACCCAGGAAGACCCATACCTGTTTAACTGAAAGATTGTTGATGGGAAGTAAAGAATCAAATTAAACAAAATCAAATATCAATATTGAGGGGGTTGCAGGTTTGGCCTCACCGGCGTCACTACATTGTGTCCTCGAGCAAGACACATTTATCCTTGCATAGTACTGGACCAACCCAGGAAGACTCGTCCTGACATAACTGAAAAATTTTGACTGGGATGTAAAGAATCAAATTCAAACAAACAAAACTAAAGCCATTTGCCCTGGAGAGCTTTAACCTTGGAACTAGATCTTAATGAGAGTGTCTTTGCTTTTGGAAGCCACAAAATGTCTCCTGAATTTCTGTTGTGTACATTATATTTTCTTATCTCCAAAAGTGACAGTCTGTGGATATGGAAATTTTGATTCACTGAGGTTCTTAGCTGCTGTGGGCAGTATTAGCAAATTACACACACCCACTGTTTTGCTTCTTTCTGTCAAATACTCGTATAGCTTGGCATAGTCTAATATTTTATAATCAGAGATTTCCCTTGCTCAAAATTTTAGGATGAAAATATACATTTCTCCTCCCAGTTTTGATAGAAAAATATCTTAAAATAATGAATATAGCTCAATTTAAAGTTTCCTGTGAAACCTCTAATTAGTAAGCGCCATGCTTTAATACTTCAACTGCCAAATTTGGACTTGTATGCAAACAGTCTGGACTCTGTTTATGTAGACTGCTCCTATTTGATATGAAATCTATGGACCCAGATCAGACTGAGCCATATGGAGCAGCGCAATCTTGGTGTCGCTGTTGCCAAAGAAACTTCCAAAATACAACAACGGATGACAAAGCAGATGACTGTAGTCACCTATGGCAGGCAGTAAAAGTGTTTGAAACAAATAAATTTTGCTTCCGTTCTAACAAGGGACAATTATCACTGCAAGAGAAATTAACTTCCAAAAATAGGCCCCCATCAAGAATCACCGACACAAAAATGCATGCCTCCAGATACAGTGAGATAAAGTTGGGTAAATGAAAATTAATTTTCTTATTTCTTTTAACCAAAATATATGGTTTCGGTACTCAAAAGAAACCTGTTACGGAAACAGTCCCTTCTGTGACATAAGACATATAGTTTAACTCTAATAACAAGAAAATAATGAATCCGAAGACGACGACGACAAAAGCATGAGAAATTACCCAGCATGCAAAGAGTTATGAGTTAAATAGCGCTGTCATTGTGATTTTTGCTCAAGCTATATTTTGCTCCCCACTATTATCAATAATTTATTTTCTCCCTTCAGATCCAGTTGGTTGTGGTGTACATGTTGTCTTACAGGGAGACAGTATACAATAGGGTTCCTGCGCTTCTGTAAACAGGTTAGTACCAGTTTTAGCGATCAAAATTGCCAAATTTGTTTGAATTTGGACGTTTGATTTTACAGTAGATAAGGAAAGGCGCAGCACACCCTCACCCTAGCAAATTCGATAAAGTTATTGTGAAGGTCACCCTCTGAACATTCATATTCCATTTTAGCACTTTATGCTTAGTTTAGCTTAAAAAGTACACTTATTAAGCAAACAATGTAATCGCAAATCACACTGCTCCTGATTAAACAAATTGATCAGGGTCTGCACTGTCAGTTGTTAAGTGCTGAATTTAAAAAAAATGGAATATTCCATTTGATGCTTTGGACTAATACAGCCTTAGTTATTCAAGAAATTAATTCGATTTTTGGAATGTTCATGGAATCATGAATACTTCGGGTCTCTTGCAAAGTAAGTGAAGCCCATAGGCTTCATGTTAACGTTGCAAGAGACCCGAAGTATTCATGATTCCATGAACATTCCAAAAATTGAATTTATTGCTTATATTTACATTTTATTATAAATATCTGAAATATAGAAATTATTTACAATTTAGGGGAAAAATCAGTTTTATATTTAATATGTAATTGTATTAACAGTTATGTTTGAGTGTAAAACGGAAAAGCGGAAAAGCCAGTGTGAACGGAGCAAACAAGAGGCTTGTTTTGCACGTGCGACTCAGGTGTGGCTCGCTATCAATCACAACACCAGTGCCACTTCTGGCGAATGAATTCGATGTTCAAAGCGTTTTGCACAGGCAAGTGAGCTTGGCAGCTGTCAATCAAATTTATGTCATCCATGAGGCTATGAACGGTTGCAAAAATCTAAAGATTCATTAAAGGCTTGCTTTGAAAATGTAAATAATAAGGAATAATTACAGAAAAAAGCAGTCAGACAAATACTCCCTAGGAGCAATATGACCTGTGACTATTTTGACTGCACATGCTCTTTCCGTCTGAGTAATTTGGTAATGATGTTCAAAGATTTAGGAGAAAAACAAGGTAAGCTTCAGGCTATTGTTCTAATATTCTAATCCTTTGAAATTCTGGACCTTGTAAATGTTTATATGTGTATCTTATCAAATTGAAATAAATTAGGTTTAAACTAAAGATTGAAACAAGTATTTTGTGAATCGACAGTCTGACAACCAATATTTCACAGTTGAAAGATAGAAATTTGTCATAGCTTTTGAAAATTGACAAATTTGTCATAGCTTTTGAAAATTGACAGTTCTGAATGCCTTAGTATTAAAGAAATAAATATCTAGAACCATTCCAAAGACATTCATTGCAGAAAGTCTCTTGTTGAGATGCAAGATCCTAACAATACAAAGGGAATTGTTGAACCTAATCAAATTAAATCTTTGCCTGTCAACGCTGTTAACTAATGCAAGAAGTTTTGACCATGATTAGGTCTGATGTTTCATTGGGGCTGATCTGGATCTAAACTGCTTGATACTGATGTTATTCCTGAAATATCAGTAGATCTCCAAAAAGTTGATTTAAAAAAAAATCAACAGCAAACAGCAAAAAAGCATGAAAAATTCACAGCATGCAAAGAGTTAAAGCCAATTCGATTTAAAAATCTGAATTTAAAAGAAATAGAAAAGCATTACCCAATTTTACTGAAAACATCATAAAACCAACTTAAAATTCAAGGCCGAATGAGATTACAGTTTTTGTATCAGCAGCTTGATGCATTTGACATCTTATTGGAACTTACAATTTATGTTGGTAAATGATAGAAGTTCAACTCTTTTCCTGTTACTCATGACAATTGTTGTCTGCTTTCTCTTCTGCTTGTGTACTTTGGTGGCGCTTGTGTACTTTGGTGGTCTATATTGCAAACAATATGGACCCAGATCAGACTGCTCCCTAAGAGCAGTCTGATCAGGATTCATAGTGTTTGCTTATGTGATAAAATTAGCCCAGAGTGCACCCGAATATACACAGCAGATGTAATTAGCAGATGAAATTTTCTGGACAAAAATATCAGTAGGATAAGGGTCGAACTGTCCTGAGGAAAATGAGCTTCCACTCCAAAAATTGAATTTATTGCTTATATTTACATTTTATTATAAATATCTGAAATATAGAAATTATTTACAATTTAAGGGAAAAATCAGTTTTATATTTAATATGTAATTGTATTAACAGTTTTGTTTGAGTGTAAAACGGAAAAGCGGAAAAGCCAGTGTGAACGGAGCAAACAAGAGGCTTGTTTTGCACGTGCGACTCAGGTGTGGCTCGCTGTCAATCACAACACCAGTGCCACTTCTGGCGAATGAATTCGATGTTCAAAGCGTTTTGCACAGGCAAGTGAGCTTGGCAGCTGTCAATCAAATTTATGTCATCCATGAGGCTATGAACGGTTGCAAAAATCTAAAGATTCATTAAAGGCTTGCTTTGAAAATGTAAATAATAAGGAATAATTACAGAAAAAAGCAGTCAGACAAATACTCCCTAGGAGCAATATGACCTGTGACTATTTTGACTGCACATGCTCTTTCCGTCTGAGTAATTTGGTAATGATGTTCAAAGATTTAGGAGAAAAACAAGGTAAGCTTCAGGCTATTGTTCTAATATTCTAATCCTTTGAAATTCTGGACCTTGTAAATGTTTATATGTGTATCTTATCAAATTGAAATAAATTAGGTTTAAACTAAAGATTGAAACAAGTATTTTGTGAATCGACAGTCTGACAACCAACATTTCACAGTTGAAAGATAGAAATTTGTCATAGCTTTTGAAAATTGACAAATTTGTCATAGCTTTTGAAAATTGACAGTTCTGAATGCCTTAGTATTAAAGAAATAAATATCTAGAACCATTCCAAAGACATTCATTGCAGAAAGTCTCTTGTTGAGATGCAAGATCCTAACAATACAAAGAGAATTGTTGAACCTAATCAAATTAAATCTTTGCCTGTCAAGGCTGTTAACTAATGCAAGAAGTTTTGACCATGATTAGGTCTGATGTTTCATTGGGGCTGATCTGGATCTAAACTGCTTGATACTGATGTTATTCCTGAAATATCAGTAGATCTCCAAAAAGTTGATTTAAAAAAAAAATCAACAGCAAACAGCAAAAAAGCATGAAAAATTCACAGCATGCAAAGAGTTAAAGCCAATTCGATTTAAAAATCTGAATTTAAAAAGAAATAGAAAAGCATTACCCAATTTTATTGAAAACATCATAAAACCAACTTAAAATTCAAGGCCGAATGAGATTACAGTTTTTGTATCAGCAGCTTGATGCATTTGACATCTTATTGGAACTTACAATTTATGTTGGTAAATGATAGAAGTTCAACTCTTTTCCTGTTACTCATGACAATTGTTGTCTGCTTTCTCTTCTGCTTGTGTACTTTGGTGGCGCTTGTGTACTTTGGTGGTCTATATTGCAAACAATATGGACCCAGATCAGACTGCTCCCTAAGAGCAGTCTGATCAGGATTCATAGTGTTTGCTTATGTGATAAAATTAGCCCAGAGTGCACCCGAATATACACAGCAGATGTAATTAGCAGATGAAATTTTCTGGACAAAAATATCAGTAGGATAAGGGTCGAACTGTCCTGAGGAAAATGAGCTTCCATAATTACTAAACCACATCACCTTTAAGGCATACTGCATTTGACAAGGATTTGTAAATTCTGTGAATATATACATATTTAGATGGTATATACCATAATACCAGGGCTTAGAGAAATCAGACAATTTGCAGTTTATGACATGTATTTTAAGTACCAACTTTAGGAGCCATCTTATCTGGGTTTACACTATTTGCTATGGTCTATAGTTCCAAATCCAGAACAGTCCTTTTGTAGTGCTATATAAGGGGAGACAATAGTAATTCACCGTGTTATACATGAATGGTGTTATAAAGGACACATTTACAAAGGGGTTACAGGAAAATAACCATCTGTCATTTTTCTTAAACTCCTTTACAAAATTCCATGGTAAAAAAAATGGGAACCACAACATGGCAGTGTTATAACCAAATCCTTGTTATAAAGAGGTGTTTTATAAAGGGAATGCAGGCCTTTAGTTAAGAGTGTACAGGCGTAGGATAATGGCAGGCTACAGCCAGAATTCCTTCATCAAAGCTTTAGTGGGTGCACAAAACTGGGTGTGTCGCGTGCGCTTTATACATAACTATGCGAGGGACCACGGCACACCATCAATAAAACTGAAAAGTTAAGAGTGTGTACCAAAAATATAATTAATTATTGCTCAAAAAATACATATGTTGTGGGTACTCAAAAGAACCGTCTCAATGAGACGGTACTTTTGAGCACCCAAAACATACTTTACAACTTATGGATAAGAAAAAAGATACAATTTTTGTTTGTTTGTTTTGTTGCTTTACATCCCAAGTCAACAGCTATGGTCACGGCGGGACGGTCAGTTCACCTAACCACACTTTTTCCTGGGCAAGCTTGAACAAGTAGTTAACTAGTACTTCGTGCACATACTTTCGCTTGTAACTGACAACAAACCTTCTTGAATGATTCAGGGGAAGGGAGGAGAATGACCTTAGAAATTATTTCATGATCAATCTCCACGAAAGTATGGGACCGGGCCGGGATCAAACTCGCCACCCCTGGATCTGCAGTCAGATACGTGTCTGTAGCCAGACATGTTACTGACTGCGCTTTTACGCTCAAATATTTTGTTTATCAAACCTATGGGAATGTACTGTACCTAGTGTAAATACGGTATTATTACATGTATTATATCTCTTTGCAGGCAACCTTACAGTTTTGCCTCATCAAACCAGTGATGGCTCTGATCACCCTTATACTGCAGGCTTTCAATTTATACAAAGATGGCAATTTCTCGTAAGATCATTTCATTATTACTTCATGATGACACCTTCTGTGTTTGAATTGCTTAAATATGGTTATCCACATTTCAATGCACTTCTGCGCTTGTTGACCTTTAAAACCCTTATTTAGTCTCAAATTGGAGTGTTGCAGGCCACATTCCAACGAAATGCGACATAATTATTGTCGGGCCACAGTATTTTTACAGAATTTTACAAAGGAATTATAACGCTGCGACTGCGTTATAAGTGAATTATTATGTTATAAAATGACAATTTTACTGATTGGAAAATTACCATTACATTTTCTATTATCATTTTGGAAAATTCCATGGTAAAAAAATTTTTGGGAGCAACAACATGGTCATGTTATATTCAAATCCATGTTATAAAGAGATGTGTTATAAAGGGACTGCAATGTATTCAACACATTACCAAATGTACAGTAAAACCTGTGTAAAACGGCCACTCAAAAATACACAAAACAAAGGTCTTAATGACAACTAATAGCTTAATGAAGGTTGAAAGTATTGCAGAATGCTCCCATTGCAGTATTCTGCAATACTTTTGACCTGCATTAAGCGATAATCGGTTTTGGAAACCATTTTTTGGTCTTTTTGAGAGTGGCCGTTTTACACAGGTTATACTGTAGTTGTGCTTCCAGAAACAGAAAACCAGATCCATTCCTCAACTACAGTACTCAAAGAGCTGTTTTTTGAAGACTCTCAGAGATGATATTGCTTAATTTTAACCCTTGTCATGCTGAATATTTTTATGTACTACACTCCTCCCTGATTTTTATCATGTTAACATGCAGCATTCCTGTTGTAAGCATTAATAATCAACCAGAGTGGAAAACTGTGTAGATCCTGATCAGATGGCTTCCTCAGAAGCCAGCTGATCTCGATCTACACTGTTTTCAAAAAAGGATAAATCCACATTCAACAGGACAAGGGATAAGGAGAAATGTAGTGCAAGTGTTTTGTTCTACAATTCCTGTAATCTCATTAGAGAGTTTTATTCCTTTCAACAGAATTTATTGTTCAATGTAATGGTTTTTGAGCCCATCTATTTAAAACATTGCAGGCAACACAGTTTTATTACAATAAATTTTATGAAATAAAAAAAATCTCGGTACTTAACATGACAAATAGGCCAAGATGAACATTGCAAACTCAGGAGAATTTGATCTGGTTCTTCACTGTTTTCTTATCCTTCAAAGGTTTTGTAGTTCAAATTTTAGTTTAGAAGAGGAAAGAAAAAGTGTTCAAAGTTTAGAAAACTTGACATTAATATTTATTTTATTAAAAACTAAATTGATTTCTGCAAAATTTTTTATTATTAACAGTGAGTGCTTTGTTAAAATTCTGTTGCTTTTTAACCTTTGTCCTACTGCTTCTGGATTTATCCTTTGTTGAAAATTCTGTAGATCCAGAACAGCTGACTTCTGACAAAGCCATCTGATCCGGATCCACATGGTTTTCCACTTTTCTTGAAAATATATTCTTATAACTGGAATGCTGCAAGTTAACAGGATGAACATTTAGGAGGAGTGTAGTACATAAAAATATTCAGCACGACAAGGTTAATTTAATTACCTTTGCCCTGTATTCATTGTGGGTTAAAAGGGTAGCTAGGGACATATAAATGGGTGAAAGTTTTCAGAATTATTCCAGTATTCAGGATTTTGAGGCTGACTTTCTATAGAAAGTCAGCCTCGAAATACTGAATTTGGCAGATTATAATAGCTTGTCCGATTTGTTTTGTTTGTTTGATTTGATTCTTTATGTCCCATCAACAATCTTTTGGTTATATAGGGATGGGTCTTCCTGGGTTGAACCAGTACTAAGCTAGGATTAATGTTCTTGCTCAAGGACACAACACAGTGACGCCGGTGAGGCTCAAACCCGCAGCCCTTCGGTCTTGAGTCAAGCACTCTACCACTGAGCCACTGCGCTCCCAGCTTGTCCGATTAATTTTCAGTTTATCTAATAACAATTAACCATTTAGACTTGAAATTGTTAGGTATACTGCAAGTTTTAAGATTTAAACTTATAAACTTCCAGCCTTGAATATAGTTTCTACACGCAAACAGCAAAGACTTTGATCAAACTGGGAACTTCACGCCTAGGTTTGTCTGAGTCTTTGCTGAGCATGGTCATTTTGTTGGTTTCAACACCGACTGGACTATGTATTTTCAGGCCAAGTTCCGGGTATCTTTACATAACAATCATCTACAACATCTCAGTGAGTTTAGCCCTGTACGCCCTGTTCCTGTTCTACCAGGCCACCAGAGATCTCCTCAGTCCCTATGATCCAGTATGGAAGTTCTGTACCGTAAAGTCGGTCATATTTCTCTCATTCTGGCAAGGTGAGTTAAACAATGCAATAAATCTGTTTATCAAATGACGTCACATCTGATAGTGATAAAACGTCATGTATTAAAATTGATAAACCACTAGTGGTTTACATAGCACTGTTATGTAATGACGTCCGTAACAACATTAAGTATGTGTACATTATGACAAAATCTTATTGCTTTTACTTCAAAAATGTGATTTCGAAGTAATTTTAATGTCATATATGAGGAATAGAATCTAACATTTGTGCTGCTTTATCATAGAATTTATTAAGCTTGTTGCAAAAAGAGATAAAATGCTGACAAGCCTCGCATTTTATCTATTTTACCCAACTTGTTTAATAAATTCAATAAAACATGAGCACTTGTAATATCCTCTATATTCACTATTCAGCATGTACTGTTTAGGCCTGTACACAAGATTTCGGTACATATACCAAATGCCTCTAATAAACACCTATGCTGACATATCCAACAAAGCTAGAGTTCTCAATTTCTTTCTGAGCCTTCATCTACATTCATACTTTGTATATGCAAGCACCAAAGGCTCTGGCAAGTGCTCAATTGTACAGACCTGCCTTTGCAGCTGGCTGATGTTAGTATAGAAATCCTGTGCACTGGCCAATTTATAGACCCAGTTGAAATTTTGTCTGAAAACTTTAATGCTTTATTATATATGTACTAGAAAATAAGTTCTTTATAAACTGGTCAAAATAAGTAAAGCCCCAGCTGAAATTTTCCCATAGACTTAATGCAAAATGTTTCATGTTTGTTTTATCCTAACATTTCACTCAATAAAGAGTTTTGCATATAGGAAAGTAGCAGCAATGTTTCCATTCTACATGTGCAAAGTTTTATTTATATACGAGGGATGATCCAAAAGTTCTGATCGTTGCCATGTAGCTTTGTCCAGAGACATTTTTGAGGGGCATACTATGCACCATTCAAAAGATCTAGTGTTTACCTTTTTAACGATGCTAATACTTTCTGGCTGTACTGTTTTGATTAATAATTACAGCACGTTTTATATGGTCCACTCCATACCACTGGCCTTTTTCATTATATAGAATCATTATAATATTTGAATCTGACTCTTTCAAGCCCAGCATCTTTAAAACTGCAAAATAAAACTTTATTGTCTTTTTACTTTTTGTTACTTGTAACGTCCATTCAAATGTCAGAATGGCAACAGGTTATGTCGATTTACTATTTAAAGCTCAATGCGGAGTTCTTATGACGTCATTGAAATTGACAACTACGTCATTTAGAATCCATTGGAGAATTTTCATTTCCGAGAATATTCTATTTTTGTCTATAAATTTGGATTAGAAACATGCCAAACCAAATATCGGCAAAATATTTAAGACCATTACTTTTTTGATTACAAGTATACCTCTACCATATTAACCTGATCCTGACCTTTATGCATGAATAAATTATTACAGTACTAACACTGAATATATAGTTTTTCGCGATGGATCGTGTGCAATCGGTATGTTTCGAGCAATTACGGAAATAAACGTCTTGATACAATTGGGATGAGATCCATTGATAACTCAATGTAGTTGTACTTTCCACGGTAGTCTTGTGGTTACTCAGCATAGCTACAGATACGTAAATTATGGGTTCGAATCCTGGTCGACGCAACTTTTTTATTACATTTTTCTTTGTTTTCATGTCAAAGAAATGCACATAAACACAAAAAAGTAAGTTCACGCTTTCTTTGAAAATGTAATGACTAACAACTTCTTGATGCTTGGAGTTAGAATTTAGTTTGCGAATAGGTTTACACCCGTACTCTTGCCTCCAAAGCAAAATAAATAAGTTATTGCAGATCGTAGCATTTCTCTAAAGAACAGCAAGGCGGTCCATATATGAGCCACGACATGAGATTTCCAACAAAGTGGTATGTGCGACAAGCAAAGGCGCAGACCAGCATGCGCATACGCACAGTCTGATCAGAGCCTTTCCTAGTCACTTGAATATTCTATGCCTGGTAAGCTAATGAATTAACAGCATTTAGTTTCAATTCTTAAAAGTAGGGTGCACAGACTCACCTGCGCCTATTCGTGTCAAAATGCCACATTGTTGGAAATATCATGTCGCAGCTCATATCTAAAAAAAATTGAAGAGGCGACAGGCGATAGTTGAAGTACAGTGTTACGGATCCTACGAGTGAATGTTATTGTCACGAAAGAGATCAAATTAATTAAAATGGAGAAAAAAAAATTGCAAAAGGAGAAAATTTTATAAAAATAAAACAAAAGTCTTTAAAGTAGTTACAAAAATAAACGTCGCGTGCAGGATTTGAACTAACAACGCAGAGCTTAAAATATAAGTGTGCAATATTCACGTGTTCTATCCACTGAGCCACCCAAGCAACTGATAGCCAATTGAGCTTTATAGCGGTATATACATCTATTGTGTTAAAAAGTACCACGTGCATTTCCGTATTAGTCGTACGATGAACGCCGAAGATATATTTAGATGCTCAATCGGCTGTGAAATTATGTTAATGATAAAGGCTAGGATCAGGTTAATATTTTCAAGGTATATCTCAATCTTAATTGGAATATTGTAAAAAGTTCTATTTTTTACCGAAAAAGGGTTTGATTTAAAAAAAGGATTTTCAAAATTGTTTTTGGTTTCAGATGGATGCTTTGTGCTCAATTTAATCCCATATTGCATTATTTTACAATATAGTGCACCTTTGGACAATTAATTGGGTTTAATATTTATATATAAACATACAAATTTGTGTGCCTCCGAATATTGACCTAATTTGTAGACACGTTTCAATTTTCTTATGTGGGTTACTATCAGTCTCTGGCGATACCGATACTTCATAATTGCTTCAGACAAAAGTCAGTTCATCTTTGTTTGCCTAAAACAAATTTTACCTTTAATACAGCTGTTATTACGGCAGTAAGGGCTGGTCAAAACTTCAAGTGGTCCAAAATTTGATTATAGCTGACAGTTGCATAACCATATATTCAAGAGACTGGAACACTCAAATCATATAGAAAGTTCGCCATATCTTCAGAACATATTGGCTTACGGATCAACATTGAGCAGCCACAAAATCGAAATGCTAAGACTACTCTTGTCTAAATTGTGACGTCTCCAACATGCACGGTCTGCTTGATAGGTCAGTGCATTGAGGGCATGGCTGTTTTGGGATAGATGTCCAGCCGCTCCTTCAAGTTACATCAAATATGTCAGAGCAGTGTATAGACAAAGAATATATTATTATTTGGTAAAATTTTTAGGCATGTTGCATCGCTAGTTACAGAGATATCACACCAGAATCAGAACTTTAAGATCATCCCTCGTAGATACATTTTCCATAGAGATTAACACATATAGTATATGTCTCATTTCATTTGCTATCATTCCTATAGTAAAATTGGCAAAAATATTGGTACTCTTGGAGAATTAAGCACATCGGTATTTTAAATTGAATCTTTGTGTAAATACACCCAAGGTATAGTTGTCTAACCTGAGTTGAGCTACAGTTTTCAAACGTTTTAGGTATTTTTTGAAATAAACAACAAAACTGACATTAGGCTTAACTTACTTTGACCAGTTTACATATGTGATATGGACAAGGCTTACCTACACCAAGCAAAGCATCATATCTGGAAAGCTATCATATTGAAAAGAATAAAGCCAACACAAATGACAGCACTAGGGAGTAATCAGTTCCAGTCATTTCACCTGTATCTTAGCTGGTGTGACGCATATCATCCTATCAAGAACCAGTTGGCAGGTTTAAACCAAATGTGCCGCTATATGTGCCTCGAAGTGACAAAACCTGTCTTCGGGGTTTCGGACAAAGCAAGACTCATACCAGTCTCCTCAAATACCCAGACTGACAAGAAAAATAAATTTTCGCTTGCAGAAAGTTTAGATCTGATACTTTCCAAAACATGAATAACAAAGGCACTGATCAGACTACGGGGATGTGCAGGCTGGTCTGCGTCTTTGTTTTTCGCTAACATTTAAGACAGGTTTTCTCGCGTCAAGGCCTATATAACTTTGAGCATGATGTAGAGTTGGAAAGGTTTTGGGTGAGAACCCAATTTTCAAGGTTATGTTTATCCCCAATCATACATGTATGGAGTGATATCTGCTTTCTCTGAAAGTTCACACAGATTGAGATAAGCAAAATTTTTGAGTTAAGAAATTGTAAATATTTTCTTAGGCTTAAATGAAATGTATGTGTGGTTCCTGTTGGCCTACCTACCCTAATTTTTTTAACCCTACCCTAAACATTAAAATGGTCTTTGGAGAAAAAATACCGAAAATGGGCACATTTTCATTTTTTGTCACTATTTTCTTTTTAATTGTTATAATAAAATTTAATAATTTCCCTACCTACCTACCCTAAATTTTGTTGGTATGCAACAGGACCCAAACATATACTTCATTTAGGCCTTACCCATCAGTTTTAACATATGTTTTGGGTGCTCAAAAGAACCGTCTCATTGAGACGGTTCTTTTGAGTACCCACAACATATGTTTTGGTTGAGAAATAAGAAAATTAATTTTTGGGTAAGCATTTTTATCTAAACTTAAAAGGCCTGAAGTTAATTTATATTTCTTTTCTTCTAGGTGTGGTCCTCGCCGTACTTGAGCATGCTGGTGCTATAAGCCCCATATTTTCCAAAGAAGGCGTGCAGACAGCAGGAGTGGGTACCGTGTCTGCCGGCTACCAGAATTTCTTCATCTGTATTGAGATGTTTCTCGCTGCAGTTGCTCTAAGATTCGCGTTCCCTCATTCGGTCTACAGCTCAAGTCCTGCAAGCAACACGGGCCGAACGGTCTCCCTACAAAGTATATCTAGTAGTTTGAAAGAGACAATGAACCCACGAGACATCATGCAGGACGCAATACATAATTTCCACCCTCAATACCAGCAGTATACGCAACAAGGTATGAAAATACCTCAGGAAGAGGAGCATACTGAACAAGGCTGGTCATATGACCAGTATCAGCAACGTGGTGGTAGACAGCAACAACAAAACGGACATGCTGTCACATCACCATCTGACAAAGGGGGGACAACTCAGACAGCTGCCACAGGTGCTCCCGCTCCTAGACATTTACCACGACAACAAGGGATCATGCCTCCTAACAGGCGATTAAATGAGAAATCAACCTTACTCAGTTCGGATGATGAATTCCAGTAACGTGATTCACTGAACAGTTCTTGTTTTGTTTGTAGGATTATGTTACTCTGGGTGACAGGAAGCTTGATGCTCCCTTCTGTGTGTGTCAGAAGCTTGAAATTAATTCAAGTCATGATAGACATTTCAGTATATGAAGTTAAACCATTGAAGCCAAGCAGTCCCTTCAATTCTAAATTTTCTGATAATGATTCAGAACAAGGGAAGTTTCCAAATAATTTCAGTTTTTCAATATGGCTTTTATGATAACAAACAGTGCAGACCCAGATGAGATGACACCTTTAGTCTGGGTGTTCTCTGTTTTCTGGTGTGTCCCATTTATGTGATTCTTGACAGAAATGAATGAAGCCAGACCTTTAATGGCAAAGAACGTAAAGGAGTCAGATATCTTTGTGATTTTAAATTTGCATGCTGGGTGATTTTTCATTTTTTTTTCAAAAATTCTTTCAGGAACACTATCAGAGTGTAAAAAGGTATCCAGATCAGGACCGATGCTGTGTTGGTCCTGATCTGGGTACTGTTTGCAAAGATTATCAGCAGACAACAAAAGTTGCAGCTAGCAAAAAAAAAAGTTCAGCTGTTCTCTTTGATAGAGAATTGGTTTACCTCAAGATATGATTAATCTTTCCTAAGAGTTAGTCATGACCAACTTAGAAATGCTACATGCTTGACTTTGCCCAGGTTCAACCAAAGAGAACAATACAGAAATCATATTTTTGGTTACTTAATGTACATAAAACTGCTGTAATCAGCTGGTAGTCAGGACTCCACAGAGGAGTAGCCATCAGGAAATATTTCAACTCTTTTCCTACTGGATAATTTTTCATGCTTTTTTGTCATCTGATTTTTTTCAAAATCTCTTTATTTTAATTATTTCAGGAATACCATCAGGATGTCAAACAGTTTGGATACAGATCAGGATCTGGGTCCAAACTGGTTTGCAAAGGTTATCAGCAGGCGACACTAGTGTAGCTATAGAGATTGGGCCCGATGTTTTTATTTAGAGCTAGAGTGGCAGTAGGTAGATTCGTACAGTTTTGCAAGTAATCTAATTATAACTTTCTTACCTTTTTAACTAGCCTTTTCCTCTGTCGTAGCCAAGAAAATACACATGTCTCGTTTATTATGCTGACCTACTTTCGTTTTCAGCTTTTCCAGTTAGCTAGGGAGCTATCATTATTCATCTGGCGGGAAATTGGAAAAAATTGAACATGACAGTATGCAGATTCGTACACCTTTTTATCTGACTTTACACGCAAATCAGAGATGAAATAATATAAAATATATAAAATTCAACCAATTTTACTCTAAACTGCTGAATTGTATGGTTATTTATTCGCTAGAAACTTGAAAGTAGCTGGCAACTTTTGTTAGTGGAATAGAATAGAACAGAATAACACTTTAGCTGGTTGGGGACGTTGTCATGTACGTGAAACATAAAAATACACAAAAAAAACAACATTTGATTGCATATATGAGGTCCGCATCAAGTAGTCAACCAAATTGAAATAATGAGGGCTCCCCTTAAGTTGTTGTTGTTGTTGTAAAGGGAAATAATCACTCTAGAATGTCCGGAATGACAGCTGCGACCAGAGGTCAGCAGATCGATAAAATTGTACACAATAAGCAAAGGGGCAGAAATGTAAGTACCTGAAATACAAAAAGGATTATTTTCTTACAATCTGGTGCTTAAATAAGCTTTGTATTGGTTGCGGATTCTGAATATGTACACAAACATTTTACGATTCAGCACAATGTCTGTTTCGGTGGCCCGAAAAATTCGTCTGCAAAGCTCTCGCACTGCCAAGCACGCGCAAATCGGCATTGAAAATGATTGACAGAAATGCGTGATTGATTGCTGTTGTGATTAATGGGCTTTTAATTTGCATACTAAAGGCAGCAGAGAGCTAGAACTGCAGAGTGTACGAATCTGTCTACTGTACGAATCTATCTACTGTCACTCTAAGTTTAAGGTTTTCAAAAAGAAATGGGTTTATTTTAGCATTTAGAGGCCACAGTCCACACATGTTCTATTTGCAATGCAAACAAATTGTATTATAGCATGTGAAAACAAAAAAAGGTGTCTTTATTCAAGTGATCTCAGTGATATACCATATACTTTTTTATGGCATGTAAGCAAGCTTTTTGAGCCATCCAAAGAGTTAATTGTGCTAATCACATATGCCTTAAAGTCATATTTTAAATGCACATGAGCAATATTCAGTGGGTCTACAGGTGATTTTGTGTCTGAGCCGTCATCATTGGAAATTCTTAACTTTAATCCCTTCCTATATCTGGGACTCGAAGCGAGAAAACCTGCTTTGGGGGTTTGCAAACAACAAAGGCACAGATATACTAGCTAGTCTCTGTAGCTGAGGAGACTGGTTTGAAACTTGCTTTGTCGGAGACCCTGAAGACAGGGTTTGATGCGACAAGGCTCATATAATGGACTACCCAAGTATTATTGTGTTAAACTGGATGTAAAATTCCACCAGTCAATTTGCATTGATTGGAAAAGTTAAACTGAGATCCCTCAAAATATATTATAAACTACCAAATCAATAGTGTGTTAAACCAGATGGAAGATTCTATTAATCAGGAAAGGGTTAACAGGTTGAAATATGAGATAAAATGGCCAATGTGGAGTCCTTGTAGTTACTATTGTTTGTGATACTTATTGTTGTAACTTTCTCTCCGTGGTTGTACAACATGATGGCACAATCACATATTGACTAGTGCTATATTCTTACCTCCTTACTAATCAACACCTATGGTAAATGTTCTAAAATTTTGAACACTTCTCTTATTCCGTTCTCAAGTAAAATGATGGTTATCAGGGCTGGAATTCACAGTATGCTTGTTAGAATAGCAAACAGGGGTGATCCTGATCAGACTGCTTCTACAGAAGCAGTCTGATCATGGTCTGCACTGTTTTTCTAGGCCTTTCTTGTATTCATCTAGTGTTTGAAATTTTAGAACATTTACCATATATAGATTAACCCCATTTAGCTTAAATACATGGACTATTAGGTCTGACCAAACAGTGTAAAACCAGACCAGACTGCTCCTGCTAGATATAACACATCTCATCAGGTAGTCAGTTGAGCTAGGTCATGAGATTTGGTACTTATCACATATGCATAGGTCCAGGTAGGCAAAATTTTTCAGCGTAAAATGGTGAACATTTTCTTACTCATCCGTTTTAACATTGTGTTTAGGGTGCTCAAAAGAACTGTCACATTGAGACGGTTCTTTTGAGTACCCACAACATATATTTTAGTTTAGAAATAAGAAAAATATTTCTCAAATATGCACTCTTGTTTGAGGGCCTGCATATGCCTGTGATTCCGTTGTTTTTAAGCATCCACAAAAATATGTTTCGTTTACAATTAAAAATCAAATTTTGACACTCCAATCTTGGGCCGACCTGGAGTTTTGTTACTTTTGCATTGTTAATGTTATTGTTAAATATATTATGGCCAAAATGTTGGATTGATAGTCCGAATTACATGGACCTCGGGGCGAGAAAGCCAGGCCCCAAGGTTATAAAACTTTTTCATGCTCAACTCAACTGAGCACGTAATTTCAACTGCTCATAAAAACTAAAATACTGACAAATAAAGGGAGCGCAGTGGCTCAGTGGTAGAGTGCTTGACTCGAGACCGAAGGGCCGCGAGTTCGAGCCTCACAGGCGTCACTGCGTTGTAGTCCTTGAGCAAGACACATTTATCCTAGCTTAGTACTGGTTCAACCCAGGAAGACCCGTCCCTGCATAACTGAAAGATTGTTGATGGGACGTAAAGAATCAATTCAAACAAACAAAACTGACAAATAAAGAAGTCTATTGCTTTATGTTTCTCAGATGTTGTATTTTATTATGCTAATAAATGTTAAAATGCCAACAGTTGTTGGCATTTTAACATTTATGAGCAGGATAAATTTACTGCTCAGCTAAGTTGAGCATAAAAAAAGTTGTATAACCTCAGGGCCTGAGTTCCATGTTTGTGACAAATTAATGCGAAAACCTGCTTGGCGACGAATATCGAAATTTGCTTGACGCAAATTGACTTATTATAATTTCTAGAAAGCAGGTGACAAAGGTGCTGATCAGACTGCATGGATGTGTAGGCTGGTCTGTGCCTTAATTGTTCGCATGCAACTAAATCAGGTTTTCTTGCAATGTGACCCTCATAGTTGTTTATTCTCTATGTGAGATAATGTTAATGATGACACTACTCTGTATGCCCTAAACATTTACTTTTCACACAATGCATTAGATGGCAAATTTTCTGATAGCATTCTTTAAATCCATAAAATAATGCATGGCAATTCTTATGTATTGTCATGGCAGGGGACAAAAATTCCACTTGTCCGCTCGTAGCTATGAGTGAAATCTAGAAAGCACGAGTGATTCTTCCTAAAGCACTCATCCTGTAGGACGAGTGCTTGGGAAGAATTACTCGCGGACTCCCTTATGTTCTTTATTGCATATGCTTTTAAAGGACAAGTGCATGATGGTTGCAGGACGAGTGAATATTGTAAGTCACTCGTCCTGCAGGACAAGTGCAATATTGAAATATTTTCGTCCCCTGCATGGCTTATGAGAGTTCTTACAGAAGTAAAAATAATGTTGTCTGCAGTAAATTTTAGGTGGTGTTTGATTCAACATTCAGTCACTATTAAATGCCTGTTGGGTATTAAACATAAAATCAAACCAACCATATACTACATTGTTAGAGTGGCTCATTCGTATATTGTCTTTTTGTGAAAAAATAAAAAAAAAATAAAATAAATGTTTATCCCTTACCCTGCCACTTTTTTGCACTAAAAATGTTGTCTGCTTTTTACGTCTGCTGCATTTATGCAAGTGCACTTTAGACTAGATTTTGTCTTGGAAGCAAACAATATGAACCCTAATCAGACTGCTAACAGTCTGATGTGGTCCGTATTGTTTGCTATACAGGCTACCAAGGGCATAAGCAGATAAGAGAACTGACAACAAAAGTCGTGACTGGTGGGCTAAGGGTTAAGATTATTCTGGTGATCAATGCAGGTCTGTGTCAGTGACTGACACTGACAGGGGCTGTTTTTTTGTTGGCGTATGTGTTCAGCTTGCTTTATTGCATGATATTTTTTTTTCTGTTTTATGTGGAATACATCACGGGTATCACATAGATCAAGCATTACAAAGTTTTAATTGAGCTGTTTTAAGCACATTTGATTATTTGATGTGGTTTTGCTTTGTATAGAAATTATAGATTTTGAATGGAATTGGATTTTGTTGACATCTGCTGGCCAAGAGTCCAGTACCTTCTCAATGTGGAGAAACCCTTAAAATATTTTTAAATATTCCTGTTCTCATATATATTGTTTGCTAATACTTGATCACTCTTTTTATCAGTCTGTTACTGTGTTTTCCCATGATATCTATATAGATAGGCTAGGTGACTAAGGCCAAATGACATAAACCCAGATAGGCCTTGTCTTTATGGAGCAGGCTGATCCAGGTTTACGCTATTTTCCATACCATTGCTACATTTACATCTACATTACTACATCAGATGCTGTATGCATTACTGTTTCATAATTCTATACCCTCTTTTAAAACGGTTTAGATCAAGATCAGCTGGCTTGATGAAGCCAGCTGATCAGGATCCACACTGTTTTATTTAAACACAATGCATCCATATTAATAATAATTATTAATAGCCTCTTAAATAACTCAGTGTATGCTTAAAAGAAGGTGTATGCTCTTTAGGTTTAATACGGTAATAGAATGGACTTGTTTAGGATACATATGGTAAGAAATTAACTCTTTGCATGCTTGGTAATTTTTCATTCTTCCGTCGTCCGCTGACCTTTTATCATAATTAGCTTTTTCTAAAAATTATTTCAGGAACACTGATAGAGTCAAACAATTTGAATCCAGATCAGGGCCGACATTCTGTCGGTCATAGTCTGGGTCTAAACTGTTTGCAAAGGTCATAAGCAGCTAGCAAACACCCCTGCTTGCACAGAAAGACTTGAGTATAGTACTTGTTAACTGTTAAAACGTTTTTTTCTGATTCTAACAATAGATAAACACTAACAAATTAAATTTTATTTATGAATTATGCTCTTGTTGCTTAGTGATAAGGCATACTTCAGTATATAACATGAGCTCTATTTACATACAGTAAGGTCTCTGATCAGGCTCTGCTCTCCTTTGAACTGATCTTTAGCCTCTACTGTTTGTTTAGTCTGTTGGACTATAAAAAAGAAACCCTTATTGCATAACCCTAATGCTGTATCAATATTATAAAGGTCCTATAGCCATGTTTTGTATCATGTTTAAACAGCAAAAACATAAAAACACACCATGCCTGCAGTTTTAATTAAAGCCTATCCCAAATAAAACATATTTAATTCTTTGAGTACTGAATACCTTTAAATGGGTACTTTGGCAAACAGTGAAGACCCAGATAAAGGACGCAAAATGTGACATTTCAACAGGATCTTCACCATTTGCCAAGATAAAAACAATCTTCAGGAACTGAATTTCATCTTAATTTAGCATTTTTAGTCAATGACACATTGATATGTACAATGAACCATCTCAGGCTCATTGTATCAAACTAAATGGAAGAATTCATTAGTATACAAAGGGTAAGATTATGTGCTTTGTGCTTATTATCTAAGCTTAAAAATAATCAGAATTGTAAAATATACTTTAATAGGTCTAGGATTGCATTGCATTATATCTTGTTTGTTTTAGCAGAACAAACTTATATAGTTTTATCATAGACTCACTATATACTTACAGCAGATGTTAGAATTATTTTTCTCTCTTTGGTCGTCAGGTCTTTGATTCTCAAAATACTTCTTGAAATAACATTCAGTACAGAATCTCTTTGTGAACAGTCTGATCTGCAATTTGCTGTGATCAGACTGTGCATATAGAGAAGTTATGATATGTAGTGTTCAATCTTTTCAGTCATTTTCATTTGATTTCAGATGAGATAACACACTGCACGATATTTCACCACTCACATAATGTTTAAAGATTTAGCACTCTATTTAGCAAGGGGCCATTTGATGATAAAAAGGGGGCCAAATGGCCCCATGGCCCCCACTAGATTGAACACTGCATTATATGTTTAGTTTTCATAACATCATTTGGAGGGGGGAATCCTATCCATATTGCTAGCTTTCTAACATTTCTGTGAAAAATATGTTATTGGTACTCATTGGAACCAGCTTACTAGGATGCTTCCAATGAGCACCAAAACAAATGTTTTCATGAAGAAATAAGTTAATTTCGGTTTTCTTTTGAACAAGCTAGCCCAAATTTTTATTTTCTTATTTCTCCATGAAAATATAATAATAATTATAATGTTGTTGATACTCATTGGTGAGGCGTCTCAGTGATATGCTTCCGATGAGTACCAACAACGAATGTTTTCATGAAGAAATATAAACATTGTTGTTATTTTTGTTGAAAAAAAAAATCATGTTGTGTATTATAGCTATGGCTGTTACTTAAAGTTGTCTAAAGCTTGATCTTCATAATTCACATGTACATATCCTGCACATACCATACATAATCATGCACTGTGTTAAGAGACTTTATTTTTGATGTTGTTGTACAAATTATATATTAAAATCATGGAAATAGAAGGTTTGTGAAGGATGTCTAGTTTGTGAAAATATTGGGATAGTTTTCTTCTGTGTTCATGGAACATTTCGGTACTTAACAATTATGGGTCTCGTCGTGAGAAAACCTGTCTTCGGAGGTTTGCGAACAACAAAGGCACAGACCAGCCTGCGCATCCGCACAGTCTGATCAGCGGCTTTGTTATTTGCTTTTTCAAAAGCACCATATCTAAGCTTGCTACAAATGAAAGTTCAATTTTCTAGCTAGTCTCTGAAGCTGAGGAGACTGATTCGAGTCTCGCTTTGTCCGAAACACCGAAGACAGGTTTTCTCGCGACTAGGCCGATATGCGAACCATGTTAACTCTGTCAAGCATGCATAAAGAGCCTTAGCTGCTCAGATACACAAAGTAGTGACATAGATGAAGGTGTAGATTTAAAATAAGATCTCTAACCTCACCCAATCGCTTCACATGCAAATATGAATAATGTTTTCTGGATATGCTATAAGAGCCAAAATCTCACGAGTTGGCCTCTATGTTGATGCAATTCAGGATGGATCCATTCAAGTTGGCTGAGTGTAGACGAGTTGGTTGGGTAAAAGAACTTTCCATTCTCACCAAATGTACATCTCCACAAATGTTCTATCGTAATTATTTGTTGCCTATTGTTTTGTGAATGTTATGCGAAATTAAGTGTGATATGCTGATTATGCTGTTTTTTAAGCCCAGTTATTCAAAGCCTAGTAGACTAGAGGTTAGGAAAGTATAAGTACTACAGTAAATCCTGTCTTAAGCGGCCACTTAAAAATAGACAAAACAAAGGTCTTAATGGAAAATGGTAACTTAATGAAGGTAGAAAATATTGCAGAATGCAATACTTTTGACCTACATTAAGCAATAATCAGTCTTGAAAACCAATTTTTTGGTCTTTTTTGAGTGGCTGCTTAAGACAGGTTTTACTGTATGTAACTATCAGTGCTAGAGCTTCCCACCTGTATGGCTTATCAGCTTGTGATAGGGCAAGTCTTATTGGTTCTTGTATAAAAAAGTGTTTAAAATTCTTCAATCATTTTGTTTAATTGATATTTTAAGCTAATTATGTTTGAATAACTGGGGCTAGAATAGCCTGGTAAAACCTCAAAAGAGCAAATACCTGGTTGAGGCGGCCACATTCTCCATATTTGGTCTCTTCCAATACTGATGGTAATGGTGATGTCCTTGACACATCCATTTTTTGGAGCCACAAAGGTCCAGATAAGCAAGTAATTTGAGTCTAAACATATGTTTTGAGTCCTCAAAAGAATCACCTCTTTGAATACCCACAACATATCTTTGGCTCACAAGTAAGAAATATTCAAAATCACCGCTGTTTATCTGAAGGCCTATTAGGATACTATCATAGAATAGTACTATGGTAGGTGGGTTAACCAATCATTGGTTTGGAGCATCGTGGTAATTTGAACCAGGCTAGACTCAGATCTCTGATTATATTGTTGAGCCATAATGAACAAAAAAAATCAAACACTGTCTTTGAGACCTACTTGTTTTAGTTGATCATCACTGCCATTGGCTACTGTATATGACCTCACGAGCATGTATGGATTCATATCTTGTGATATCCCAGTTTCTCTTAAATAACCCTTTGATGGAGGAGAAAAGTTAGTGACAATGAGCAGTTGAGGAGCATACCCCTTTTCTACTAGCTCTTGTTTCTTAATTCTATACAAAAACAATTATAAATATTGTACCTCATTTAATTTTAAAACTCCTGAATGTAAGGATCTTTTTAAGATTCTGTTGTTGTTGTTGTTTTTCAGATAAGTTTACTTACTCATTCTGTAACAAAAAAAGCACACACTAAAAATCAAACAGCTTTATTTTAAATTAAAGTTGAAAAAAAATATTGTGAAAATGCAAACATCTAGTTGGATTTTTGTTCATTCATGATTAAGTGGGAGCATTAATTTAAACAATAAATTAGAATTTTGATTATACAGAAAATCCAAGTTTATGTCATGTTAAAAGCATATGAAAAGTGTGTTATTTTTGTTGTTTCGTAGATTTTAAAAACAGCTTTTATATCATTTGTGTAAGCCTTCACTATTCTTATTTTACAGTAAAAGTTCTAAAATTTTGAACACATAACTCTTTTTATTCTCAAATAAAATGTTGGTTATCAGAGCTGGAATTCACAAAATGCTTGTTAGAATAGCAAACAGGGAAGACCCTGATCAGACTGCTTCTTCAGAAGCAGTCTGATCCTGGTCTCACTGTTTAACTATGCCTTTATGGCAGACAACTAGTGTTAGAGAATTAAGAACATCTACCATAAGTGGTTCTAAAAGTGTTGAGATAATGTCAAAAGTATATATTAATTGCAGATCTTTTACTATATGTATGTATTAGTTATGTTCTATAGTGTGTTCAGATCTTGTCTATAGTGTAATATACAGGTGGATTCAACACAGGGAAAGTGGAATTTTGCAGTTATTATGAATAATAAGTTTCAAATCGCTCCAAGTCCACAGGCACTTAGCTCAAATATATGATTCAATCGTTTTGGTAAAAATGGATTTACATGGTTTTCTCTGACACAGGATGCTGTCGAGGACTTCCAAAACCCAGTCTGTGAACCCCTGAGAAAAAAATCTGTTTATCTTTTGAACCCAAAAATATAGCTATAAAGAATCACTTAAATACAGGAAGAGGCTAAGGAGGACTAACTTTCACAATGTCATTCTGTCTCTCGATCATCTCCAGATAACCAATGAAGTTGTCATATTAGCCATTTCCTGTCCCCTGATTGGCTGGATAAATTTTCACCTTTACCTATACAGGTAAATTGTGACTTTACAGGGAACCAGACTCCCCGGCATGAAAGTCCTGTCTTTAAATTCTGGGTCCACCTTATATAAAATTTTTGTGTTCTTGTGTTCACATGGATTACATGCTACTTTGTGTAAAAAAAAAGATACATTAAGTTTTCATAGCCTTAAAGCACTGCTGTAAATAAAAAGAAAAAACTTCTGTAAATAAAAAAAATGCTTTTTAAATTAATATCATTTGAAAGCACTCTAAGGTGTCTGAAAAGAGGGTCACATAGTCTCATTAAATTCACTGTAGAGGGAAAACCCTGGATCTAGTTTTCGTCAGACAGCAAGACTAAAATTAAGTTGGGGGACTGTTCACAGTAAACAGAATATGCATTATCTGTTTAGTAAACAAGGACTTTGCTTGAATCAATACTTATCATTATTTACGTTAAACAGTTAGGCTTTAAGCTACGGCTATGTTGTGTCACCATTAACTCTTGTGTTGTATCCTGCTGATGTTTTGTAGTTTCCATCCATAGTTTAGTGTCCATCCATAGTTTAGTATCTCACTATGATCTAGTCAGATCTCTGTAGCCATTCTCACATAGTCAAATTTTCTACGTCTAGAATAATTGAAGATGATTGAAACACTTTTCAAGGGAGACCATTTCTGATCTCAAATTATAGTGGGTCTGCACTAAGTCCGATTTAAACAAAAAAAAATTCAGGAATACCATCAGAGTGTCAAACAGTTTAGACCCAGATCAGGCTGTCATCTTGTTGGACCTGGTCTGGATCCAAACTGTTTACAATGGTTATCAGCAGATGACACTAGTTGGCAATATTTAACTTTTTATTTGCCTTGTCCAGTTTGAATCAAGTTCTTTTCCTTCAAAATGCCTAGTGGCAAGCCAGGGTTTCTATGTCCACTCCATTCCATGGATTGAAGACATTTATCCCTTAAACTGCTAATATTTTTGTCCTGAAAATGTTGTCTGTTTTTTTTACGTCGACTGCTTATATTCAAGTGAACTCTCCAGACTATTTTATCATGGAAGCAAACATTATGAATCCTTATCAGACTTTTCCCTTGACAGAGACCACTGTATGATGTAGAAAATGAATAACATTTTATCATGTTAACATTGCCTTTTTAGTGATATATAAAGCCACCTGATTCTCTTAACACATATTCACCTTGTTTTTGTTGATCCTTGGCTTTGCCTGAGCCAATGAAAGTATGAGCCACCACGTAAAGAAAACTGTTAGTGTTGTATGCGAGCAATAAAAGTGCAGACCAGCCTGTGCATCCACTCAGTCTGATCTGCACTTTTTTGGCTTGATGTTTTATTAGTATAACCCTTTTCATTCTGATTGTTTATCACATACAAATTGATACAATAAGTATGGAATTGTCCATTTTGTATTTTAAGGACTGTTGGTCAAAATTTCAATAAAATTATGTATTTCTGTCCCTGAAGGTTGTGTTTATCTTAGCAATCAGTGCAAACCCTGATGAAATGCCGCCTTATGTGACATTTCATCTGGGTCTTCACTGTTTGCAACAGGCCGCGTAGCGCAGTCGGTAACGTGTCTGGCAACAGATGCGAGTCTGATTGCAGTTCCAGGGGTCGCTAGTTCAATCCCGGCCTGGTCGCATACTTTCGTGGAGATTGATCATGAAATAATTTCTATGGACTTTCTCCTTCCTTCCGCTGAATCATTCAAGAAGGGTTGTTGTCAGTTACAAGCAAAAGTATGTCACAAAGTACTGGTTAACTGCTTGTTCAAGCTTGCCCAGGAAAAAGTGTGTTTAGGTGAACTGACCGTCCCGCCATGACCATAGCTGTTGACTTGGGACGTAAAGCAACAAAACAAACAAACAGACAAACAAACAAATTCACTGTTTGCCAAAGTGTCTGTTTATTTGTATCCAGAGTTATAAGGGTAAATACATATGGGCCTCGACAAGAGAAAATCTGTCTTCGTTGATGTGCAAACAACAAAGGCACAGACCAGCCTGCGCATCCGTGCAGCCTGATCAGCGTATTTGTTATTCGCTTATTGCAAATAATCATATCTAGACTTGCTATGAGCGAAATATTAAGCTAGTCTCTGTAGCTGAGGAGATTGGTTTGAATCTTGCTTTGTCGGAAAAACCCAAAGATGGGTTTTGTCGCGATGAGGCCCACATATGGGCTATATGACAGCTAGTCTGTATAGCTGAACAGAATATGGATTAGTGTAATCTTGTTGAAAACCCTGAACACAGGCTTTCTTGCAATGTGGCTCTAACTCTACATGCTGGGTAAAAAAAATCATGCTCTGTTGTCATTTGCTGGTTTTTATTTTAAAATTAGCTTTTTCAAAAATTTCTTTCCTGAATACCATCATGGTGTCAAACAGATTAGGATCCAGCCTGATCTGGGTCCAAACTGTTTGCAAGTGTAATCAGCAGACAACAAGTCGCCACTAGCAGTCCATACTGCAGTGGAATACTGCAGACCATGAAAAGCTGCTGTATGTTTCATCTGCTACAGATACTGACAATTTCTAGGTGTTCTTTATAGCTTTCACAACAGTTTTGACAAAGTTTCACATTCAAAATATTACTTTATTGCTGAATTGACCATTCCTGCATTTCAATAAGTTTTTTTTTTCAAAAAGTGTTAGATTTAAAAAAATCTAAAAATGGGCCAGCAGATAAGATTTTGGTACTTATCACATTGGCGAGCAATGAAGGTTCAGACCAGCCTGCTTATTTTTATGTAGGCTTGCCAGAGCCTTTACTTCTTGCATACATAAAGTATGGAAGTAGAGTAGGACCCAGGCCAAAAATTAGACCTCTAGCCCGGCTGGATACGTTAGTATGAATATCATGTGTGCTGGCTCAAATGTAATGCATTTCTTTTGTTTCAGTACTCTACGGCAGCAGTTCTTTTTCATGGGTCTAGATAAACAAAATATTTAAGCATAAAAATGCAAATATTTTCTTATCCATCAGTTTTAATATTTGTTTTGGGTGCTCAAAAGAACCGTCTCGGTGAGATGGTTCTTTTGAGTACCCACAACATCTGTTTTTGATGAGAAATAAGAAAATACAGTTTTATTTTCACTCTTATCTAAAGACCTGACAAGTTAAGACTATTTTTGTTACACAATTACTGAGAATGTTGTAGCACTACAGTTTTTGTGTTATAGATATTGTACATGCATGTGCCAATAGACAAAGTCAAGTTAAATGGTGAATAAATTATTTCTTATAATAGTGTTTTATCTTGTCTTCTTATGTCATACTCCCAAAGACTGAGCAGAGAGCACCAGTATAACTCTATTGGATCTGGGGCAGGAGGATATGGTGTTTTTATGTGATGTTTTCTTGTGTTTTTGTCACTTTCCAATGTGGTCTCCTGGGTCAGGTGTGGTACATGTACTTGATTGTATCAATTACGGATCTTTGCCTTCTTCCTTACTTTTATAATATTGCCTGGCTGTAAATCAACTACATGTAAATGAAATTACAAATAATTCTTCTTCCACTCTATGTTTCAAATGTTCGGCCACTTGTCCCTCGTTGAGAAACAAATATACAATTTCATACACCCAATTGCATCTTCTTGTGTGTTTGTTAACCAACAAATTTAATTGACTTTATAATATACCATCAGGGGCAACATGCCAAATTAAGAGGTATTGATGCCAAAGCACCAAATGACATCACATTCGTACCCTCACATGAGTACCTAGACAAAAAAAGCAATTGTTTGTTTGGATTCTTTTCATCCCAGTCAACATTTTTCAGTCATGTCAGGATGGTTCTTTCTGGGTTGAGCCAGTACTAGGCAGAAGATAAAGTGTCTTTCTCAAGGACACAATGCAGTGCCTCCAGTGAAGCTTGAACCCGCAACCCCTGTTTCTCTAGTCATGCGCTCTACCACTGAGCCCAGCGCTCCACAAAAAAGTATAAATTATCTTAATTACCGGGATAAATGCAATGATACATTAAAAATAGATAAATGTATGAATTAAAATTTTTAAATTGTTATTTATTGAGGAATAAATATAGTTTATATGATACTTGTAACTATTCTGCAGCCCTATGAACTAGGGTGTGCATTTGACATTCTGTCAATGACAAATTGTTATTTATAGAATTTATGCATCATCAGCTGTCCCAGACAAAATCTGGGCTCAGTTGTCATCTTGCTTGCTAGCTGTTTGCAGGAATTCATTTGGATAAAACTGCTTGTGGATATTTTATATAACAATACTAGTTTTGTTTTAAGACCTGGACAACTAACTTAAAGAATAATTCATCTCACAAACTGAATTCAGTGGAAACAAACTGCTCTTTGTTCAATTATACCCTCTTGGGGTTATGTGAACTATGGATATACATATATATATATATACATTCTTATGTCTTAGAACCTTCCACTCTGAATGCGTTGAGTGGGGCTCTGAGGCACCAAGTTATTTAGGGGGCAAAGGAACCGTGTATGGGATAATCTCAGCTTATAGTTAAGCGTCAAGAGCATTTTTATCAGTAAACCTTGACGTTGCCATTCTACTTTCATGATCAGTAATTTATTCTCTTTAAGCCTTGAGCTGTATAGGTCCGATCAACCTGTATATTCAGGGGTCTTTATAGCTTGCTGCTCCCTTCGCTTTCTTCTTGGCTGGCAATATAACTTGTGCAGTAGGTTTTTCACACTTGGCACTTGCAGATTTCACTGTCTGGCGGACTTGGTTGCTTACACTACCCCTTTAAGCCGACGGGCTGTCTGTCTCATCAACCTGTATCAGTTGGGGGTCTCTACAGACTCTTATGGCTGGACCCACGGTCTACCGCCCTGGCTGGCAGGCATATTCTCTGACATAGTGATGCACTAAATGCTAGGACAGATCCAGCCTGGCCGCCTGTATCAGTCAGCAGTCTCTTCAGACTCACACGGCTTGCAGGTCCTCTTGCGGGTTTGAGGTCAGCTGCCTGGAGTCCTGTTTAGTGGGAGGTGCTATGTCAGGCTCTGCAATTACACAGCATGTGGCTTGAGGGTTCTAATTAGACTAGCTTTGCTACACTAGCCCTTGCAATGGGTTACACTGAACCAAGTCTTCCAGATTGTGATACCAGGTTACAGTTTGATGCCAGTCTCAGCATTTAAGGCTACTAGATATGATCAATCAGAACTTATTTCTGGAGCTGAGATTTTTCCATGCGGGTTTGAGGGGTATCTTTACAGGCTGCGGTTTAAGACAGCAGATGCACTTGGAGATCTTTAACGCCTCCATGGATTTGTTCTTGATAAACTGTATTAATTTCAAAGTCACTAAGACATTTCATACAGGCTTGATGAACAATTTGATATTGCTGTGAAAGATTGTGAACTACAACATTCTATACAGTTTTGAACAGTTTTTGTATGAGAAGCCTCAGATTATGTTCTTCATATCTTGAGTTCTGAGTTACAGCTTTTATGAACAGTTATTATGAGTAACCAAAACACTCTTGGTTTAACAATTGGAGTCTAAGTACTTATAGCCAATAGACATTATATACAGCATTGATGAACATCCAGTTTATTGTCCTGTTCTTGGAGTACTGCAACAGAACTACATATACAGCCTTGATGAACAATAATCATCTTAAGTCTCCGATGAATACAGCCTTGATGATCAATTATTATCTTAGAAGTCTCCGATGGATGTATTGTACTATGACATTCTATACACCCTTGACGAATTTCATTTTCTTATGGCTAAGGATTGTTTACCGTGTATTAACATAGTACCTTGTATTAACATAGTTTTACAAGACATGTAGACAGTCTTTAAATAACATATTTGACGAAATTTGACTGTGCTTATCCACTGTTAGTTATGATGTGCTTATCCACTGTGAGTTATGATGTTTAACAATGTAGGATTTACTCTTACCTGAAGCTGTTCGTAACTGCTTTCTAGGATATGCATGTTGTGCAGACTTATTCACCATTAATGGATCAATTATTACACCTGTGTATCAATGAGTGCATGCTCGGTCATGGAAGCCTAAAGGTCAGGCAACATATTTTCACCATGTAGCAATGTGTCGACTTCACTTAACATGCCATGTGGCTGTCCACAGTGTTTTGGCACTGGGGGCATCCAGTTCAGGCTTTTCAGATAATCACTCAAAGGAGAATTTTGGCAATTTCTACTTGCACCAAAACTACTGCTATGCAGCATGTATAGCTCCCAAGAATGAATGAATTGTTGACCTGATCTAATTTTCATAAAGATAGCACCTACATGTATTTATCCTTGCTCAGATCTCATGATGCTACAAATGTAATCTTGATCAGCCTGTTTACAAATTAACAGTTTGATCTTGCTTGCTGCTGATGCTATTGTCTGAGTTTCACATATGGTTGGACACTGTTAAATTCATAGTTTAAAAATATTAGGCATGAGTTTCCTTTGCAGCTTATTAGGCCTCTTTACTTAGTAGATTTATGTGTGTTTTCTTGAACTGTGTAGACTCGAGATGCCACAGTCTATGGCTTCTTGTTGGACTCTGCACTGTTTCATGCATGTATGGTGGATTTATATCAGTCTGGATGGAAATTTCTGTGTGGTCAATCATTTAACAGAGAGGCTTTTGATATGTAAAGGTTATTCATGTAATCTTGATACAGCTCATGTTTGGTTTCGGTGATACATTTGTTTTGGTGCTCATTGGAGGCGTCTCCAGATGATTCCAGTGAGCCCCTTGATCGGTGTTTATATCTGTGTGATAGGAACAGATGGACATACATGTACCTATTCACCTTTAGGCTTTCCATGCTGTCTGCTGGGTCAACCTGTATCAGTTAGGGGTCTCTTGGCCGGACCATGTTCACCATCTACTCCTGTGGCTGAAGTTCATGTCTACCACTCTGACTTGCAGGCATAATTTCGGACATTAGTGCTCTACTAAATACTAGGCAACCCTTGCTGACATTACTGGATCAGTCAGCAGTCTCTTCCAACTCTCATGGCTTGCAGATCCAGCTAGTGCAGAATCAAGGTCATTTAGTTGTGTGTTCTACAGTGTCAATATGTGTTATTTTCTGCACAGCTCAGTTATCAGTCTAGCTGAGCTAACACTAAGAAATGTATGGAGATGTTTCCATGATGAGTGCATGTATGCTCCTGTAGTTGCATAATAATGGCTAAGAGTATTTTGAGATCTGACAAATTTTCTTAAGATAATGCTTTCTTAACTTTTTCTGAATATGTAGATCCTGTATAGGATACCAGCTGTGACCTAGCCTTCTCTTAACTCGGGATTGACTGCAACCCATAGTTTGTGCTCAACCTGCTGGCATTACACTTTTTTTTTGTTATTATTATCATTATGTTGTTGTTGCAAGATTGTTAAAAGGCAGCTTTGCTGATGTTCTGCATAACATCATGGCATTCATATGTTCTTATTAATAATAATTGAGAAATCCAGACAGGGCTGCCACCACTATTGACTCCTTGGCTGTCCACGGCGTGAACAAGACTTACCTGACCTTAGTTTTGTCTACTATAAGACTTGTAATTTGTTTAGGACTATGTGGTTGAGAATCCAATGATGCTAAACCAGCAATCATTCATGCTTTATATAGCCTTGGAATGTGGCTCCAAAAAGCGGCTCTAACATGTTCTTACACTGTGTTGTAAATGAGCTTTCAAGAAGATCTGTGGACTCTGACCCTGATGTGATTCCATCTTGTTTTTATATTCAATGTAGAATGAGGTCCATCATTCTTACGACGTAAGCATGGTATTTAATACCACATGTATAATGCTATCCTATGGACACGGTTTCCAGAGTTTTTCCAAAAAGGGTTTTTATCTCTGGTTTTTTCCCGTAGTAACGTCGTAGAAAAAATTTGTTCTTAAAGAACATGCGAGTCTACTAATGCTAGGTCAAATATGAACTTACAAGCTCTAGTCATTTTAAACTTATCTGAACATGTGTAGCAAAAAACAATGTTGATATGTCAAACACCTAAACAAGTTATCCGGTCAGCTAGGATGGCTCTTCTGACTGAGTAACCGCCTGCCCTGTCATAGGAGGCACCTGTTTTCAGTAAAATCTGTTTTTCAAATACCTTAGAAGCTGCACTGTGCACCTTAGAAGCTGCACTGTGCTAGTAGCAATTCATTTATGCAACTGTGTTGGATAGGCACCTGCCTAAGCCAATCTTCGGTGCTTCTTGTGAAAGGTTTGGCTGTGCTCCAGGACTTCAGCCAGCCATTCTGGAGTTTTTGTTGTTTTTGTTTTCAGTTTTGTTTTTGTTATGTGCTTGCTTGCTGTGTGGTAACATTTAAGTGAATGACAGTAATAACAGTTTTACAATTTTGTGTGGTCGTCTGCTGCAGTTTCTTAAAATTTAAAAAACTTTTACAAGGAAATCATAAGTGTCAAACAGTTGGATCCAGACCAGCCAGATGCTCTGTGTGGCCTGTTCTGAATCTTTGAACTGTTTGCAAGTTTATCAGCAAGCTAGCAGGCAAAGGATTCATCAACCTTTATGTTGACAACCTGTCAGTGATATGTACTATGGAATTTTAATTCCCAGGGTTGAATTACACACTCACACTCCATTGACATTTTGCCTGCACATAAAGGGAAATATATAGTTACTTATAAGATGTTATGTCATGTACTACCAGCAATTACCAAGTGTTGAACAGGGTGTCCTTTCATTCTAACTTATTAACTTGTGGGGAAACCAACCCAATGTGAACATCTTTCCATCCACATTGTCTTCATTTTGGGGGAATTTGATTTCTATCTGAAATCAACTCATTTCCTCCACATTGCAGGATCGGAATCATGCACTGACTTGCCTGCTTGTACTTACACCAGCTGTCTGTCTAAATTAACCTGTTTCAGTTAGGGGTCCGCAGACACAATTGGCTGGACCAAGTCCAACACAGACCAGCTCCTGTGCGGCACGGACAGTCCACCACCCTGACTTACTACACCCTTTAAGCCTTCAAGCTGTCTGTCTGATTAACCTGTTTCGGTTAGGGGTCCGCAGACACAATTGGCTGGACCAAGTCCAACACAGACCAGCTCCTGTGCGGCACGGACAGTCCACCACCCTGACTTGCAGGCTCATACTCTGACATAGTGCTCCACTAGATGCTAGGGCAGACCCAGCCTGGCGACCTTGGTGACTCTAACTGTATCAGTCAGCTATCTCTTCAGATATTCGTGGCTATGCAGGTCCACCATGTGCAGGGTCAAAGTCAGCTGGAATCCTATGTAGTGGCTTGTGCTATGCCAGACCGCATGTACTATGCCATGCTGCACCTTATTATCCTCTGAACAGCACGTACTGGGCTTAAAGGTCTGCAATCATACTAGTTGAGCCAATGCTGGCTGTCATTCATATCTGGGTTGGTTCTTCATGGCCAAAGTTATGTTGTAAATAGAATGATGTTAGTTTAATAAATGTAGAATCTGATCAGCATTTTATCTTTGAGTTAAATCATATAAATTGTTATTTATTGAGGAATAAATATAGTTTATATGATACTTGTAACTATTCTGCAGCCCTATGAACTAGGGTGTGCATTTGACATTCTGTCTATGACAAATTGTTATTTATAGAATTTATGCATCATCAGCTGTCCCAGACAAAATCTGGGCTCAGTTGTCATCTTGCTTGCTAGCTGTTTGCAGGAATTCATTTGGATACCCACCACCAACCCCTTTCTCCACCTTTGTTCAACATTTGGAAAGAAACAACCCAGAATATAGTTAGAAGTGTAATTTTTACACTACTGGCACTTCCAGTAGTTTGAATTTACATTTTGATTTCAATGTAAATCTAGGGGGAATTTGATTTCTATCTGAAATCAACTCATTTCCTCCACATTGCAGGATCGGAATCATGCACTGACTTGCCTGCTTGTACTTACACCAGCTGTCTGTCTAAATTAACCTGTTTCAGTTAGGGGTCCGCAGACACAATTGGCTGGACCAAGTCCAACACAAACCAGCTCCTGTGCGGCACGGACAGTCCACCACCCTGACTTACTACACCCTTTAAGCCTTCAAGCTGTCTGTCTGATTAACCTGTTTCGGTTAGGGGTCCGCAGACACAATTGGCTGGACCAAGTCCAACACAGACCAGCTCCTGTGCGGCACGGACAGTCCACCACCCTGACTTGCAGGCTCATACTCTGACATAGTGCTCCACTAGATGCTAGGGCAGACCCAGCCTGGCGACCTTGGTGACTCTAACTGTATCAGTCAGCTATCTCTTCAGATATTCGTGGCTATGCAGGTCCACCATGTGCAGGGTCAAAGTCAGCTGGAATCCTATGTAGTGGCTTGTGCTATGCCAGACCGCATGTACTATGCCATGCTGCACCTTATTATCCTCTGAACAGCACGTACTGGGCTTAAAGGTCTGCAATCATACTAGTTGAGCCAATGCTGGCTGTCATTCATATCTGGGTTGGTTCTTTATGGCCAAACAGTACAACAGTACACTGCTTGGTTTAATCACTGTTCACACACCAGTCACTGTTAGCCAATGACTGTTTTCTACTTATAAGGTATATAACAATGGTTGGTATAGTCAGTTTACACAGCCGTCACTGTGAGCCTCTGTTCCCTGGCTAATGACTGTTTTCCACTGTTCACTTGCAGCAGTGACAGTTCACACACCAGTGACCGTTAGCCATTGTAGACTGGTTGGTATAGTTAGTTTACACACCAGTCAATGTTAGCCTCTGTTCACTTGCAGAAGTGACTTCACACACCAGTCACTGTTAGCCATTGTGCACTGGTTGGTATAGTCAGTTTACACACCAGTCACTGTTAGCCTTTGTTCACTTGCAGAAGTGACTTCGCATACCATTGACTGTTAGCCATTGTACACTGGTTGGTATAGTCAGTTTACACACCAGTCACTGTTAGCCTCTGTTCACTTGCAGTAGTGACAGTTCGCATACCAGTGACTGTTAGCCATTGTACACTGGTTGGTATAGTCAGTTTACACACCAGTCACTGTTAGCCTCTGTTCACTTGCAGAAGTGACTTCGCATACCAGTGACTGTTAGCCATTGTACACTGGTTGGTATAGTCAGTTTACACACCAGTCACTGTTAGCCTCTGTTCACTTGCAGAAGTGACTTCGCATACCAGTGACTGTTAGCCATTGTACACTGGTTGGTATAGTCAGTTTACACACCAGTCACTGTTAGCCTCTGTTCACTTGCAGTATTGACTTCGCATACCAGTGACTGTTAGCCATTGTACACTGGTTGGTATAGTCAGTTTACACACCAGTCACTGTTAGCCTCTGTTCACTTGCAGAAGTGACTTCACATACCAGTGACTGTTAGCCATTGTACACTGGTCAGTATAGTCACTGTTCACACACCAGTCACTGTTAGCCTCTGTTCACTTGCAGAAGTGACTTCACATACCAGTGACTGTTAGCCATTGTACACCGGTCAGTATAGTCACTCTTCATACACCAGTCACTGTTAGCCTCTGTTCACTTGCAGTAGTGACTTCACATACCAGTGACCATAAGCCATTGTACACTGGTTGGTATAGTCAGTTTACACACCAGTCACTGTTAGCCTCTGTTCACTGGTTAATGACTGTTTACCACTGTTCACTTGCAGTAGTGACAGTTCACACACCAGTGACTGATAGTCACTATTCACACACAAGTCTCTGTTCACTTGCAGCAGTGACAGTTCACTGCAACACATCACACAAGGGTTTGGCTTTCATTTTATTGCAACAATTTAGATCTTCTACCACCTAAACCTAAATTCACTTTTAGACACTTGAAGAAAGGGATCCAGGATTTCCATAGGAAGTTTGTTTTGTTTTTGTTGAAAAAAAAATCATGTTGTGTATTATAGCTATGGCGGTTACTTAAAGTTGTCTAAAGCTTGATCTTCACATACCAGTGACTGTTAGCCATTGTACACTGGTCAGTATAGTCACTGTTCACACACCAGTCACTGTTAGCCTCTGTTCACTTGCAGTAGTGACTTCACATACCAGTGACCTTTAGCCATTGTACACCGGTCAGTATAGTCACTGTTCACACACAAGTCACTGTTAGCCTCTGTTCACTTGCAGTAGTGACTTCACATACCAGTGACCGTAAGCCATTGTACACTGGTTGGTATAGTCAGTTTACACACCAGTCACTGTTAGCCTCTGTTCACTGGTTAATGACTGTTTACCACTGTTCACTTGCAGTAGTGACAGTTCACACACCAGTGACTGATAGTCACTGTTCACACACAAGTCTCTGTTCACTTGCAGCAGTGACAGTTCACTGCAACACATCACACAAGGGTTTGGCTTTCATTTTATTGCAACAATTTAGATCTTCTACCACCTAAACCTAAATTCACTTTTAGACACTTGAAGAAAGGGATCCAGGATTTCCATAGGAAGTTTGTTTTGGCCCCCGCAGATAAGGCTGCTAACAATGTTGTGGTCGTTTGAAAAAGATACTATATTAACACCCTAAAGCAAGAACTTAGCACTGCCAAAACATATGAGCATAACAGGCTTGATGAGACGTCTATCGTTGATAGGCATCGATGCCATATGGCAGCTAAGTTTGGGTTGTTTGCTGATGAGGACCATAGCAAGCTTCCTACGTTATACTGGTTACCTAAACTTCATAAACAGCTCTATAAGTCGCGTTTCATTGCTAATTCTAGTGCATGTACAACTACTGAGTTGTCTATTCTATGGACTTCTTGCCTCACTGCAATTAAAAACCATGTCATTAAATATTGCACAACAGTTTATGAAAGAAATGGTAAAAAATTATTTTGGTCTATTAAAAATTCAGGTGAAATTCTAAATAAATTGAAGTGTAGAGGTTTTCTAGCTTCTGGTTTGTCTACATATGATTTCTCTACTCTCTATACTACATTGCCTCATAATCTAATAAAAGAAAATTTAACAGAATTAATTGAACAAACATTTAACAGAGAGGGCTCACTTTATTTGGCTTGTAATGATACAGATGCCTTTTTTACTTCTGAACAACCTAAACGATATAAATTGTGGTCATGTCAGAAAATGTGTGATGCGCTCCATTATCTTTTAGACAATATATTTATAAGATTTGGTTCAAAATTATATAGACAAATTGTCGGATTTCCAATGGGTACTAATTGTGCTCCTCTTGTTGCAGATTTGTTTTTGTTTTGTTATGAGAGAGACTTTATGTTGTCTCTGTCAAACAATAATCAAGCTGATATTATTGAAGCTTTTAACTCTACCTCCAGATATTTAGATGACTTACTTAATATTGATAATCCTTATTTTGAACAAATGGTAGGTCAGATATATCCCACTGAACATCAGTTAAATAAGTCGAATTCTTCTGATACTGAAGCTCCGTTTTTGGACTTGAACTTGTCAATAACAAATGGCATAGTTTCTTCTAAAAGGGGTACTTTCATCTGTGCCCACGCATGGATTTTCTTCAAACTTTGCATATTAATAACTCATTATATAACTATGAAAATGTGTTTATCAATTTAGATAGTTAAGAATAAGGCTTAGGAAGCAACCCTGATGTACTCCACCTTTGAGGTGGTACCTGTCTCTAAATTTCCATGTCCTTAATCTATAGTTTTGTTTATTTCTATGATTTGTCATCTAGATTGAATCCAAAATACCATAGAGATTATTTTAACACCAAGAAACCATTTGGATAAATTATGGTTTACGTTTTCAGAAGAAGTGATTGTAAAATTTCAATATGTTTTTTTCAAAAATTTACAATTCAACATTCAATTCAAAAGATGGATATGTTATAGTCTTTGGCAAGATATTATATTATCACAAAAACATGCCATATATGTACTGCTGATCTGAGCCAAATATCATGAAAATCCAAAACCGGTAACTTTGTAATTTCCTACCTCTTATGGGTATAGGTCAGCTTTAGCAAAATTAATTATTTAGTTCAAATGAATCAATAACTCGACATAAGGAGGTTGTTTTTAAATCTACTTCAACTTTTCTTAAAGAAAGACATGTTAAGACCATTTTAAATGATTCAATGGTCAGACCTGCTGAAGGTCATGGCCCTGTGTTATGGCACTATGGGGCCAAGACAATGTGTATCACTTCCTCAAGTCCTGCATGATATTGTTTAAGAAACATAATATCCTAACAATAAACAGGTGAAAACAAGAAGACTAAATATTTCCTTTACATCCCAACTGAACTAGAGGATATTTTGGTGCCGTGACCAGGATAACATGTAACAGAGTCTTATCAAAGGTATCATAAAACAGTGTTCTACATGAATAAATGAGGTCCAGAAACAAAACTGTGTGCCTAGAATATACAGCCAGCTAAAGTATAAATGTTGCTATTTGCTTGAAATCAGCATCAGTTTCACAAAACAGAATGAACAGAGAAGATTTAAGCATTAAATTAGCAATACCATTGAAGCCAAGAGTTATCTGTGACCAAAATGGTTAATTTTAACCAATAGGTTTGACAGGGATTATTTTTGTAAAGCAGGTTTATTAATGAGTCTTACAATTATAAAATCATAGATATAAGGTTCATCTCCTGTATGAACTGACTTGTCATAAGGTTTCTCATCTGTATGAATTAAAGTTTTTAATAATGTTACATATTAAGTGTAACATTGGCTAATCGTAGTTTTAATGTTAGAAACTAGATTGTTAAGTACAGGTGTCAACATATTGTATCATTTGGCTAATATTTTTGTATAAGCTTTTCATTAAAAAAGAATCGTGGCACTTAATATCAAAGAATATTGTTGTTTTGTTTTTTTTCAATCCATAATAAGGGAAAACACTGAACATATCAACTTCTACCAATAAACGTTCTAGCATGATGATTCAAACTAAGCAAGTATTCAAGTATGTTTTACACTGAAACATAATTATTGTATTTTTATACATTTTGATGAATTAGGGCCATGTGTTTACATCAAGTTGAAAAATATGTTACCGGTCCTTGAATTTCATGAAATTTGGTCTACATATTCTTAACATATATGGGTAGTTTATATGTTGAAATGGTATCTTGACAAAGACCGCAACCTGTAAAAATGTTAATTCCAAATTTGACTGAATACAAAATATACAGTCGAAAATTGGGGTACCATGCTATAAAAATGAATGCCCACCCAATATCCTAATACATACAAAGCCATTTTAAGTAGCAACGAACTTATCAATGATATAGCTATTTAATAAAACATTTCTCCGCCGGTTACATGATATGTCAATTACTTTAGAAATGATTATGACTGGGTACCCTAAGGTATTATAGTGATATCATTCATGACGTCATAAAATAGCAATGGAATGTCATAAAAGCTCAAACGCACCATAAATATTAAAGTTATACCCCAGACAATTAAATAAGATAATATTATCAAACTCCAAGCGTGGGTAGACTCCCATGTTAATTTCCCATACCATGCAAGAGCCCCTTTATGATAAACGGGATGATTTTAATTTTGAAATAGTAAATTTCCCATTTCTTGATGGAGATGTTCCTCGCTCTCCTTCCTATGGTGTATATATTTCTCAGCTTATTCGTTTTGCTAGAGTGTGCTCTAATGTTGATGACTTCAACAACAGAAACTTATTTTTAACTTCTAAATTATTAAAACAAGGTTATAGATATCATAAAATTCGAAAAGCATTTTCTAAATTCTACCACATACACTCAGAGTTAATTGTTTAATACAACATTGGGTTAAAACCTCTTCTGCAACAAGGCATATCAGAACCTATATTTTATGGTGATTTAGTCTATAAATTCAAACGAATTGTTGGAAAACCTAATTTTAGTGATCAATTCAAAAAGATAGTAAAACGTTATATATGGGTTGGATATAATTTGAATATCATGCGACAGTCTGCATGCCTAGTTTTAAAACCCAATCACGGTTTATAGCTATGGTTTCTTCTTTAATTGCACGACGGTGGGTCAGACCTCAGACTCTATGACGGCTCTGACGTAAAGCTTTAATCGGTGGGTTGGTGCCTGATGCTTATCTGTAGCTGGACCCACCGTGGCTCAACTTGAGGTTTTCTTTAGCTCTGACTATCTGTGAGTCATGAGCCCTTTTCTTTGTTTCATCATGGAATGTTAATTTGAATAGAGTGTTTTCCATGATGATACATTGCATTAGTCAGATGGCCTCCATGCGAGCTGAACATTTCTTGTACTTCAACAACAGCAGAATCTAGGGCGAAGATTTGGTACCAGGTACCAGTAAAATGCATTTGAGCCCCCTCCGGTGGCTTAGACTGCTGTCCATTCTAAGGCGGTGGTTCTGTTGTTGTTGACTTTTTGTTTATTGTTACTCCCATTGTGGGTGTCTGTAATTGTTCTATGTTTTGTTGTACGTCACTTTATGTCCATTCTAGCATTGCAATCATCTTGATGGGGAAGAGAGAGAGCTGATTGCTTTGCTTAATTTGTCTTCCTGGTATCTCGTGATGGTTGAGCGGCTCTTCCTCGCGGTGCCACGGGGTTGTCTGCAGTTTGTGATTGTGGTATTTCCTGATCATACTCACTTACTATTTTTGGCAAACGTTATAATACAGAAAGGAATGTTATATCGTCATTGTTATATACCTTGCTTCCAAGCACAAACAGTTTCAAATAAAATGTCCAACACACCAGATAGGGGGAAATCGAAGACGTCAATATTATGGACGAACGTAGACGAAAAATAGTTGGAAACAATTTTTGATTGTCATTACTCACCTGACTGGCGACAAATGGCAATCGGAAACACTGTTTCTAGAGATTTTTATCTGTGTTTGTCGATTGTTAAGAGCAATTTTAGATTGCCACCTATCCGGTGTTGAAACAAAAAAAAATTCAACAAACACATGAAAAATGTCTAGTCCTAGCCCTTGCTTCATATTGCTTTGGCTATGTAATCAGTGTGTCAATAAACACACCGGACATGTGGCAATCAAAAAACGGTAAACTATCAACGAATGTGGATCAAAGATCATTAGAAACAGAGTTTTGATTGTCGTTTGTCGCCAGTCCTGCGACAAATGACAACAAAAACACTGTTTCTAGCGATTTGTGATCCGCACTCATTGATTGTTCAGAGCATTTTCGATTGCCGCCTCTCCAGTGCCGTATTTTATTGCAATTGAAATAGTTTGGTCATTTCTCTTTAAAACATTAGCGACGATATCTTAATTTGCAGACCATGTCCTTGAGACGGGCTAGAATGGCAATGAAACCCTCTGCTACCATGTTTTAATGGGATTGGTGATTGGTCAACGATCAGTCGCATTGCGACACGTTAAATTTAGATACAATGTAAAACTGACAGCGATTGAAACATGTCAAGTTTCTAGAGTAAACACTTATAATGTATATAACAACGGTTGGTATAGTCACTGTTAGCCTCTGTTCACTGGCTAATGACTGTTTCCACTGTTCACTTGCAGCAGTGACAGATCACATTAACCATTGTACACTGGTTGGTATGGTCACTGTTTACACACCAATGTTAGCCTCTGTTAACTGGCTAATGACTGTTTTCCACTGTTCACTTGCAGCAGTGACAGTTCACATTAACCATTGTACACTGGTCAGTATAGTCACTGTTCACACACCAATGTTAGCCTCTGTTAACTGGCTAATGACTGTTTTCCACTGTTCACTTGCAGCAGTGACAGTTCACATTAACCATTGTACACTGGTCGGTATGGTCACTGTTCACACACCAATGTTAGCCTCTGTTCACTGGCTAATGACTGTTTTCCACAGTTCACTTGCAACAGTGACAGTTCACATTAACCACTGTACACTGGTCGGTATAGTCACTGTTAAAACACCAATGTAAGCCTCTGTTCACTGGCTAATGACTGTTTCCACTGTTCACTTGCAGCAGTGACAGTTCACATTAAACATTGTACACTGGTCAGTATGGTCACTGTTCACACACCAATGTTAGCCTCTGTTAACTGGCTAATGACTGTTTTCCACTGTTCACTTGCAGCAGTGACAGTTCACATTAACCATTGTACACTGGTCGGTATAGTCACTGTTCACACACCAATGTTAGCCTTTGTTCACTGGCTAATGACTGTTTTCCACTGTTCACTTGCAGCAGTGACAGTTCACATTAACCATTGTACACTGGTCGGTATAGTCACTGTTCACACACCAATGTTAGCCTCTGTTAACTGGCTAATGACTGTTTTCCACTGTTCACTTGCAACAGTGACAGTTCACATTAACCATTGTACACTGGGCGGTATGGTCAATGTTCACACACCAATGTTAGCCTCTGTTAACTGGCTAATGACTGTTTTCCACTGTTCACTTGCAGCAGTGACAGTTCACATTAACCATTGTACACTGGTCGGTATAGTCACTGTTCACACACCAATGTTAGCCTCTGTTAACTGGCTAATGACTGTTTTCCACTGTTCACTTGCAGCAGTGACAGTTCACATTAACCATTGTACACTGGTCGGTATAGTCACTGTTCACACACCAATGTTAGCCTCTGTTAACTGGCTAATGACTGTTTTCCACTGTTCACTTGCAGCAGTGACAGTTCACATTAACCATTGTACACTGGTCGGTATAGTCACTGTTCACACACCAATGTTAACCTCTGTTAACTGGCTAATGACTGTTTTCCACAGTTCACTTGCAGCAGTGACAGTTCACATTAACCATTGTACACTGGTCGGTATAGTCACTGTTCACACACCAATGTTAGCCTCTGTTAACTGGCTAATGACTGTTTTCCACTGTTCACTTGCAGCAGTGACAGTTCACATTAACCATTGTACACTGGTCGGTATAGTCACTGTTCACACACCAATGTTAACCTCTGTTAACTGGCTAATGACTGTTTTCCACAGTTCACTTGCAGCAGTGACAGTTCACATTATACAATTATTGACTAATGAGGCATTGGATATGATGTGATATCGACCAGATAATATCAATATTGACCGAGGCGGAGCCGAGGTCAATATTGGTATTCTCTGGTCGATATCACATCATATCCAATGCCTCATTAGTCAATAACTGTTTTATTATATAACATTTAGAGAAAGATGTACAGGTATCATTGCACCTGGAAAAAATACTGAACTTATATACAAGTTTTGGGACAGTCAAGTATTTAGCAGAAACGGTGCAAACCTAGATAAGACCACCCTTTTACCATTTTATATATGCTGTGCATGAGTGTCATCATTCAACAATTAACTGACATGAATTCTGACACGCCTCGCCTGTAGAGCCAATGTTAAAACAGTGTGATATATCAAACAATAATTCACAGCGTTGAAAGCGCTTGCCAGGGAAAATGTGTGATAGCTGACGTCATTTGTTACTGGTAAATGACGTCATTCATGGCGTTAGACGGTGTAACGTCGTTTTTACGCTTGAAAGACGTTATAAATACATGTAAACGTATGCGACGTGGTCTAAGTATTGGCGGGAGTTCTTCAGCGCACAGGCGGAAAGTTGGAAGAAGCTGAAGAGTTCAAATTTGTTTTCGTTGTTTATTGTGCGATAAAATCGAAATAGATCAGCTCCAGTGCGTGATTTGTCGCGTTCTGGGCAACTACGATAGAATTACAAGCGGCGCTTTAAGAAAGCAGAACCGGAACGGGAAAAAAACACAAGCAATCTAATTTTAGTAACTAATATTCACCAGCAAGCGCGCGCCAGCCAGTGAATATGACAATATATTGACTGGCCACGTGAGCGCTCTAAGCCAATGAAAATCAGCCTTTTTACTTAGTTATATAATAATAACCATTGTACACTGGTCGGTATAGTCACTGTTCACACACCAATGTTAACCTCTGTTAACTGGCTAATGACTGTTTTCCACTGTTCACTTGCAGCAGTGACAGTTCACATTAACCATTGTACACTGGTCGGTATAGTCACTGTTCACACACCAATGTTAGCCTCTGTTAACTGGCTAATGACTGTTTTCCACTGTTCACTTGCAGCAGTGACAGTTCACATTAACCATTGTACACTGGTCGGTATGGTCAATGTTCACACACCAATGTTAGCCTCTGTTAACTGGCTAATGACTGTTTTCCACTGTTCACTTGCAGCAGTGACAGTTCACATTAACCATTGTACACTGGTCAGTATGGTCAATGTTCACACAACAATGTTAACCTCTGTTCACTGGCTAATGACCTTTTTCCACAGTTCACCTGCAGCAGTAACAGTTCACACACTAGTCTAATACCAGTCTTAGCACACTGCTATGAATGATTAAAGGATTGGTGGTTTATATTCTCACCAAGGCTTGCCACTGATCTTGCATCTGCTTGATTACATAGACCTGTATTCAGCAGCATTTTTTTCTGCGAGACTATTGCAGGTGCTTGCATCCCCACAAAAATAAGTCTAAACAGTTCTTAGGGTAAAATGGTTAAGCCACTTACCCATGCAAGTTCATCTGCTGATAACCTTTGCAATAATTTGGACACAACATCAGGCTTGATCTGGATCAATGGGAGCGAAGTGGCTCAGTGGTAGAGTGCTTGACTTGAGACCAAGGGGCCATGGGTTTGAGCATCACTGCCTTGTGGTCCTTGAGCAAGACACATTTATCCTAGCTTAGTACTGGTTCAACCCAGGAATACCTGTCCCTGTTTAACTGAAAGATTGTTGATGGGAGGTAAAGAATCAAATCAGACAAACAAATGATCTGGATCCAAACTATTTTACTCTCTTGGTATTCATGATATAAATTTTTGAAAACATTAATTTTGAAATATTAGCGGATGACAAAAAAACATGCAAAATTGGTCAGCATGCAAAAAGTTAATGGTTGTTCTGGGGTTTCGAGAAAAGAACAAGCAAAGCAGATGGAAGAAATAATTGTATTTAATGTAAATCTCAAGTAAAATGAGTACATGTATAAATTAAATGTGAGTCACTTCATGACTTAATCTATTAACCCTATTGCATGATCAAGTTTTGGCCACTCTGAGTGCAATAGGGTTAGCAAGTACATAAAAAAGTGTAGTGTGCTATACTTATAAAGTGAACAGCATTTTGACTTGAAGGAATAATAACAGATATGGTCTGAACCCTTAACCTGCCAATATATTTTATCCTGATATTGTTGTCTGCCTTTTACATCTGCTCATAGTAGTAAACACTATGAACCCTGATCAGACAGACTTTGGAGCTGTCTGATCTAAGCCTATAATATTTGAAATATAGGCTACCTAAGAAAATAAGCAGACAATATGGACCATAACGCTCCAGTCTGATCAGGGTTCACGTTGTTTGCTTCCATGAAATAATCTAGTCTTAAGTTCACTTGAATATATGCAGCAGGTGTAAAAGGAGACAAAAATATTGTTGGGATATGGGTTAATTGGCTGAAATAATACATCATTTAAAATGGGTTCAGGGGCCACCCACTCATTCCTACGTTCAAGCATAAGTACAACTTCTTCCATAAAATAACTCACAAATAAAATAGTTCACATAGTTTATTGATAAATCAAGGGTAATTCTGTCAAAATACATGGATAAAAAATCATATGCATGTATATATAAATAAGAACTCTATAAAATCTTATGAACCGGTACACAATTAAAACTTTATATAATTTATCACAAATTCAGAAAGAAGAGGTAGAAATGACGATATGATGTAAACAAAAATCAACTTCTATTGTCTAACTATCTGATTGTAGCCCTACCTGTGACCCCTTAAAATTCAAAATGGACTATCACATTCTTAATGTATCAAACATGCATGAGAAAATCCATCAGAATGAAAAGGGCTATATAGCAAAATGCTATGCTACAGATATTTGCTTACTCTAAATAATTAAGCAAAATAAGTATTGCTGATTGTTAAAAAATCTATGAAAATGTACACTTCTAAACAAATGTAAGACTAATGGAAACTCTATATATACAAAAACATTGTCAAAAAGCAACAAAAATCACCAAAGTTGAAATAAAAATACTGACAATCAGGCCCCAGTTAGTTAAAGCTCGTCAGCTTAACAACTATTACTAAACTACCATACTTGCACCCAGTGCACTCATAAATGAAACTTTATTTTAAAAGTAACAATAGAGTAAAGTCTTAGAGCAGTCTGATATTGGTATATAGCTTGATCAAGACTATCTGTTTTGTTAGCTATATAAGGTAAAATAAAGCTATGACTAACTTGGCCACGATAAAAAAGACTATTGCTAAAATGCTTAAATAGATATCAAAGCTGAAAATCAATGAGGTACTTTATTATTTGCTTATAGACATTTGTCATCTGCTGACTTTTTTCAAACTAAACTTTGTCATACAATTCTTTGAGGGAACACTTTCAGAGTTTCAACCAGTTTGGTTCCTAGCAGGAACTATGTTCCATTGGTCCTGATCTAGGTCCAAACTGTTCGCAAGTTTATCAGCAGATGACAAAAGTCGTAGCCTGGGTTCCAGTCTGATCATTTTTTCTTCTTTTTTATTCAATGGAAGCCCAAATCCCTCTGTCATCACAATTCACTTTTTTGCAGATACATGAGTAAGTTGCAGGAGCGTTTATCACACTTTACACTAACTAAATCCTTAGACAGCCATTATTTTTTGTCCAGAAAATGTCATCTGATTATTATGTCTGCTGCATATATTCAAATGCACTCCAGAGTACTTTTAACAAAGCAAACATTATGAATCCTGATCAGATCAGAGTGCTCCAAGGGGAGAAATCATCTTGATCCATACTGTTTGCAATAATAGCTACCCAAGAACTTCAGAAGACGCTAAAGCAGATGTCATTCACTGTGAGTGGCTGGAAAAGGGTTAGAAATATAAAAGTAGTGAAAAACATTTGGTAACTCGAGACATAATTTTCATAAAATTGATGTAACAATAAACATGAAAGTACTATAGCTAATATATATATAGAATCTAACTAAATAAACAAGGATTAAACATTAACAGAACTCCCCTGCAGTGGTATCTCTATGGGTAGTCTTCCTTCTCAGTAAACAAACATTAACAGAACTCCCCAGCAGTGGTATCTCTCTGGGTAGTCTTCCCTTTCTGTAACCACCACTTCTACAGGGTTGAAATTGACCACCATGTCGAGTCATCATTTTCATCAATTAGCAGAAGGCTGCCGATGGACAATTTATATTCTACTTATCTAGTGATGTTTGACAAAAACAGTGCCACAAAAACCCATGCAAACTGACAAATAAATTAAGTGCAGTATTAGTTTTCTTATTTTTTCTATCAATTTAACTCTTTGCAAGCTGGGTAATTTTTCATGCTTTTGTTGTTGCTTGCTGACTTTTTTTCAAAATTAACTCTTTCAAAAAAAATCTTTCAGGAACACTATCAGAGTGTCAAACAGTTTGGATCCAGATCAGGACCCACTTTCTGTCTGGATCAGGACTGACAGAAAAACTGTTTGCAAAGTTTATTGGTACATGACAAAAGTTGCTGATAGCAAGGAAAGTGTTGATTTTGGCTTAAGATTTATTAATATTGACATGATCTCTAACCACATCTTCTGACACATAATATTTAAAAATTATCCTGGGATCTACTGAGCTGCTTATGGAAGTGTTATTTTCTGAGAAAGTCTGCCCAAGGAGACATAGCTACTGGGGAGTTTAACAACAAACATGAACAAAAAAGTCTAAAAAATACATGAGGGTGTGGATGGGGTTTAATGATTAGTGAATAGTGGCCTTATTTCATCATGATTAGAGAATGAACAGCAAAAAATTTAATGATTAGAGAATAATAAGGTACTACAAAATAAAGAATAATTTTATTTATTTAATAAATGGCAGAAAAAAAATAGAGAATAGTTTTAAAAGAATAAACCAAAATATGAGTCAAAAAATAAAATTATAAGATATCAAAATTTTCAAAGAATAATGGAATTCTTTTATGTGAATAAGCAAAAAATTTAATGAGAATGAATAATGAGCTAAATTTTAATGTCAATGAATTACATCCACTCTTTAACAAATATTCGGCCATGGGCCTTCTTCAGAATATTAGAAACAATCTTTTCTACTAAGTAGCATCCATGCTGGCCATACAGCTTATGTTCAGCACTGACAATGGGCAGTCAATTGGTTATCTGGACTGTAATTTACAAAATGCTTGTCAGAACCTCAAACAGGCAAGGCCCTGATCATGGATGCTACTTAGTTGAAAAGATTATTTCTAACATCCTAAAGAAGGCAGATGGCCGAAAATTTGATAAAAAGTGGACATAAATCATTTACTTTATAGTTTATTATTCCCTTTGGAATTATTATTTGAAAGTATAAGTTTAAATGGTTAAAGAATAACAGACCCCTCATCCAGACCTTCATACATGGTATATGTTAATGCATATGTTAATGAAAATGAACATTGTAAATACATATATACTGTATTCAACCTAATAAATGCACCATGCAAATAATTTATTTGAGATTCTTTTACCCTATTTTATAAACCATGCTGGCTTCATCAGATCAAGATCCACACAGTTTCGTCCATTAAATGAACCAATATTAACCCTTAAAGCACCATTCACAACAAATGCCATCTGTTTGTCTCCTAAAATACTTTGAAGCCTCTCTGTCAAACAGTGTAGGCCCAGATCAGACTGCTCCTGCAGGAGCCATTTAATAAGGTTCAACACTGTTTGCGCCGATACTTTCATTAGTCAATAAGGTCAGCAAATATATGCAGTAAACTACTAAGCAGACATTTACAGTTGCATTTTTGCAGGCGCTTTAAGGGATAATATGTTATTACAACCCATAGACCACAGGATTGACAGAAAAATAGATGTTCATATTATATGAGCCGTGGCATGGGATTTCCAACAATGTAGTATGTGTGACCAGCAAAGCCTCAGATCAGCCTGCGCATACGCGCAGTCTGATCAGAGCCTTTGCTAGACTCTTGAATATTCTATGAGTGTTAAGCTACTGCCTGAACATCATTTAGTGTTTCTAAGCTTAAATGGTGGCTGCACAGGCTCGTCTGAGTCTAAACTTGTCAAAATGTCACAATGTTGGAAATCACATGTCACGGCTAATATATAGTGTAAACAACCCATAAAGTACCCACTGTGTGCTTATAAGTGCATGTGCATTTATTAGTTAAAGTACAATATGAAAGAAAACAACAAGAAATACTCAGAAGTGCATATGAGATCTATAAAGACACTGAGAAGCATTGCTGTAATGGACTTGACCTGAGTGACAAAACAGGAGTATTAAAAATAATGGTTATTACACGATTCACTATAACATGGATTTGGATAAAAAGTGAGCAAAATATTTGAACTGATTTTACAAAGAAATTACAAGAAAATGATCAATATCCTACATTTTTTTTTTGTAAAAACCCCCTTTAAGACAAGACTAATTGGAAGTCAATAATTCCAATAATCCTGTTCAAATCCCTTATTTGTCTTGGGTAAAACCTTGACAGATTCATCCATCATAACTAAAATGGCCAAATGACAATACATGAACCTGGAACCAGCAATAAGTTCACTGAGAAAAGGCTGAGCATCCATTCATCCTGTCCAATCATTCTTTGTTATATCCCATGCCAAATCACAATTTATGTACAGTTCAGTCCCTTTATAACACAGATTCTGATTGGATATAACATGGTCATGTTGTGGCTCCTGATTTCATTATCATGGAATTTTACAAAATTTTTGTATATTTCTATAATTTTTCGTAAAATTGTCCCTATATAACATGATTCACTTAGAACACAACACAGCCCATTCCTATGGACCCCATTCATAGCAATTTAAAGGGACTGCATTATACCAACAAAATGTGCACTGAGTATCCGTCCATGAGTCATGACATGTGATTTCCAACAATGAGGCATTTTGACAAGTGTAGACTCAGACTAGCCTGTGCATCCTTTTAAGCTTAGAAACTCCAAATGATGTTTGGTCAGTAGCTTAACAGTCATAGAATATTTAAGTGACTAGCAAAGGCTCTGATCAGTCTGTGCTTATGTGCAGGCTGGTCTGAGCCTTTGCTGGTCGCACATACGACATTGTTGGAAACCTCATGCCACGGCTCCTATCCTATCCCATCATTCTTTGATGCATATCTGATCCATATGGCTAGCTTAGGATACCAGGTTTTAAAAGGCAGACAGTGACGATTCTGATCAGACAGGGTGGATGCTCAGCAAACTTTTCCCTGAATGCAATTCATTTGGTTTTGATGTGATGATGGTCTTCATTTAGATTGTTTTAGTCAGATAGAGAGAGCTTGGCTGTTGTAGCTTGTATAACCTCTAGCATGAGTTCCTGTGGCAAACTGGCGAAGCTCTTAGATACCACCACCTTGTCCATGTTGACACTCATGTACATTAAACACGTCTTCTTCACTTCCTCTGATAACAAAATATAAATCAGGGTTCATACAGGCAAGTTTGAGTAAAATTCAAGGACTTTTCAAGGACTTCTTATGACTATCCTACAGTTTTCAAGGACTAAAGGTTTATGAAAAAATCCTGATTTGAGTGTTAAAATTCTACTTCAGAAATGCTAGACTGAGATAATGGAGAAATTAGTACTAGAAAGTTAGTATAAAATTGTTGTGCCTTTATTTGGTGCAGCAATAGCTGCACCGAATAAAGGCACAACAGTTTTATTCTAATTAAGATTTCTATCAATATGTTACTTCCTACAGAAAATAGAATTCAATGACTTTTCAAGGCCTTTTAGGATTTTCCAGTACTTTTCAAGGCATATTTTTAATTTTCAAGGCCTTTTCAAGCCCTCTAAATTCAAGTACTTTTCAAGACTGTGCGAACCCTGTAAATGGGACAGCTCTTTGAGAATATGGTATTTATGGTTTATGCATTGGTGAATGCTGAATATTTACAAAGCCCTAAACTTTAGAAATCAACTCTTAAAACTTGCCCAATGCAAATAAAATCTTGAATAAGTTCTACTTTGTTTATGCAATAGTTCAAAAATGGCTAAGTTAAAAACGCTGTAAATTTATCGAAAATTATTTTTTCACCATTACACTTCTTTTAATATGCACATCTTCAATCTGTCTGTAACATACCTGCAAAGTACTGAGTATACACTAGAGTGACAGTAGATAGATTCGTACAGTAGACAGATTCGTACACTCGGCAGTTCTAGCCCTCTGCTGCCTTTATAATGCAAATTAAAAGCCCATTTATTACACCAGCAATCAATCACGCATTTCTGTCAATCATTTTCAGTGCCGATTCGCGCGTGCGTGGCAGTGCGAGAGCTTTGCAGACGACTTTTTCGGGCCACCGAAACAGACATTGTGCTGAATCGTAAACGGTTTGTGTACATATTCACAATCCGCAACCAATACAAAGCTTATTTAAGCACCAGATGGTAAGAAAATAATCCTATTTTGTATTTCAGGTACTTACATTTCTGTCCATTTGCTTATTTGTGTACAATTTTTATCGATCTGCTGACCTCTGGTCGCAGCTGTCATTCCGGATATTCTAGAGTGATTATTTCCCTTTACAAAAACAACAACAAATTAGAGGGAGCCCTCATTATTTCAATTTGGTTGCATTCAAGTTTCTAGCGAATAAATAACCATACAATTCAGCAGTTTAGAGTAAAATTGGTTGAATTTTATATATTTTAGTTGATTTCATCTCTGATTTGCGTGTAAAGTCAGATAAAAAGGTGTACGAATCTACATACTGTCATGTCCATTTTTTCCAATTTTTCAGCCCGTTGAATAATGATAGCTCCCTAGCTAACCCGAAAAGATGAAAACGAAACTAGGTCGGCATAATAAACGAGACATGTGTATTTTCTTGGCTACGACAGATGAAAGGGCTAGTTAAAAAGGAAAGAAAGTTATAATTAGATTACTTGCAAAACTGTACGAACCTATCTACTGTTACTCTACTAGCCATTATACAATATGTGCAGTGGTCAAAAATTGGCTAAGTTAACAAATGCTGTAAATTTAAAAAAAAAAAAAAAGATTTGGTGCAAATTTAATCAAAATTGGACAAAAGCTACATAAGTTATTCAATGGAAAGTCAGCCGGTTTAAGACCTCCAGTAAAATATTTTTACTGACTGTTCCAAGGCAGTACTTCTTTTGTGGATCATTTATGTTTTTTCTGTCTTGTGTTTGTTATGCCTTTGAGCGCGTCTGTTTGTTTGTGCCTTGTGGTCACCTGCTGGGAAAGGGCTGACCGCTTGGCTTTCGTTTATGGTGTCTAACTGCAAGTTTGTCACTTTCCCATTGGTATCCTGTATTCAGGTAAGGTACTTGATTGTATCGATTCCTGATCTTTGCACTCTTACTTATTTTGACAATTCTGAAATTAGGAATGATCCTGAAAACTTTCACCCATGTACATTGTATATGTGCCACAGTAGATGTTCTAAAGTTTTGAACACTAGTTGCCTGCCAAATAGGCCTAGACAAATAGAGCAGACCAAGATCAGACTGCCAGTCTGATTTGGGTATTCTCTGTTTCTTATTCAGACAACTATTTTGTGAATTTAAACCCTGATAACCAATATTTTATTGGAGAACAGAAAAAGAAAAGTATTTGAAATTTTAGAACATTTTCAAATGTTAGGATATGTTCCTAAAAGATATCCTCAGAGTCCTATGTTTAGGATGAGATGGTTCTTTTGAGCACCCAAAACAGATATTAAAACTGTCAGATAAGAAAAAAAAAAAAAAAATTATGTTAACCCTTAAAGCGCCAATCACAACTGTAGAAGAAGACAAATTTTGAGACATCTTTCCTAATTTTTGAATAAAATAAGGTATGATATTTTATGAGAATCGTCTCATGCCTTATTTGTTATTTTTGACAAAAAAGGCAAAATTTGAAATTGTCGTCTGCTGCAAATTATAGGTGGCGCTTTAAGGGTTAAAACTGACAGATAAGAAAAATATCACAATTTTATGTTAAATTCTATTGCTTAACTCGACCAATGGAATAAATAGAGAATACTAGGTGAGTATCTTTTGATATCAAGTTTACCAGGCAAGGCTTTGAGAACCCATGTTGACATTGCAAGGCTTGCCGAGCTATTCAACATGCATTCTCAAAGCCGAGCCTGGTCAACTTGATATCAAAAGATGCGAACCTGGAATTCTATTTATCAGTTTAGCCATTGTTGAACACTCTTCAAACTAGCGATTATGGCTTAATTTTTGATTTTTGTATTGATTCAGCATCATTAGCTACGTCATTCAAAAAGTGCAACGTCATCATGACCTGATAAAGGTAACATGTCGTGAGATAGGAAACGTTTATTAGGTTATGTTGAAACAATTCAGTTAATATTAGGGGTGACTGATAAAGTATCTTACCTATGACAGGCAGCTGGGTGACAGAATCCACATAGATATCAACAACATTGCTAGAATCAAGCTTCATACTGATTGTGAAGGTGGCATATTGCTTCAACCCATCTATACTGTATCTGTCAGCAACTGGGGAAAAGATAAAAACAATCTTTAACCATTTGCACTCAGAAAAGGCCATTCTTTGCATGCTGTATACTTTTGCATGCTGCATAATTTTGCATGCAGTATAATTTGTGTCGTGTGCAGATTTTCCCTATAAATTAACTTTAAATTTGTCTGTCCAATTCTGGATACAAACTGTTTGCAAGGGTTATCAGCAGACAACAGAAGTTACCACTAGCAGGGAGAGAGTTAATATATCATACCGACCTCCAGCGAAAATATTATTCAATATGACAATGTTAAACTGTACTGACTGTAAAAGCAATGGAAATATAGGTCAAGATTAGAAAACCCATTTTTGTTGTATACCAACAAGATTCTGCTTATGTAATATAGGGATCACACATGGTTTTTCATGCATTAACATTTGCCGGGTCCCAAGGATGCTGTTTGAACATGAGGCCGATAGGCCGAGTGTTCAAACATCTTCCGAGGGACCTGGCAAGTGTTAATGCAATGAAATCACATGCTTATTCTAGGATTTGAAAACCAGAAGAAAATGTTTTTACTGTTTTAGTCTTTATCATATTTACTCTAGATATTCTGACAGATGGACATGGTCAAACAAAGTGAACCCAGATCCGTCAATATCTATACTGTTTGCTATTCTGCTGCATCCTTCAGCTCTGGTCCCACAGGGCTTGCGACCACAACGTGACCTCTCAGCGACTGAGTTTGATTGCAACCTCTGTTTCTATTGCAACTGTTTTTCCATTTCTGGTTTGGTCGTCTCCGATCAGTCGCCGCAAATTCGGCGTACATTTAGCATTTTGTTGGTGATAGGTCAGTGACAAGTTCAGAGTAATCGGCGACCGTCAGAAACCAATCGGCAACTGAATGGAGACTGTTCTATCATCATATTTTTTAAAATAAAGTGTTTGGAAAGAATACAACAATTTCTGTGTAAGTTGCCATCATGATTACACATTAGATAAAGTCGTTTTGCTTACATCATAACAGAACACTGCAGTTGTGGTTGTGATGATTCACTGGGACCTACTAGCTCTGACCTTACACTTTAAGCACCTCATATTTCTGAATTTCGGTAGTAATTTCCATCGTCTGCTTTGGTGCTGACCGCGGATATGCCCCATGATGCAAACACTTTCATTGCTTGGTGTTAAATGATGTCAAGATGGCAAGATAGCTTTTTGTTAAAGCTGGCACTGCAACCTGTCGTGGATTAGTCGCAGACCAGTTGCTGAAGATTTCTGAGTCAAAGTTATCATGAAATTGGTTGGCGACTGATCTGCAATTGATCACCAATCAATCGGCACCTGTTCGGCAACTGATGACCGACATCTAGAAAACCTTTGCAACTAGTAGGCGATCGAAATAAGTCGCGACTAGTCTTTTGTGCATGCACGATCCATCGGCTACCTTGCAGCAACCTCGTTGTGACCTTTGTAAAACCTTGTCGCTACCTCTGCAACCTCTCTGCAATTGCATTTTTTTCAGTCGCAGAAAGTTCGTAGCACAGTCGCCAGCTCTGTGGAACCGGGGCTCTAAATATCCAATGAAAATGTTTTGGTTCCATGACATTGTATGGAGTTCTGGCCCTGAGGTTATAATTTTTCAAGCTCAACTCAACTGAGCATGAAATCGATCATGCTCACAAATATTAAAATGCCAACCTTTTTTGGCATTTTAACATTCATTAGCATGATAGATACAACATCTGAAAGTTTGAAAGCAAGAAGAGTCTTTATTTTTTAGCATTTTAGTTTTCATAAGCAGCTGAAATTTCATGCTCAGTTGAGTTGGATGTCCAAACTTTATGGACTCTGTAACTAGACTGTAAGCAGATCAATTGGGCCCAAAACGCAGTCTCACCCTTAAAGCGCCAAGAAAAAATGCATCTGAAAAATGACGTCTGCTGAAGTCGTCTGCTGCAAATAATTGCTTAACATTACTGACAAATTAAGTATACAAGCAAACAGCATGGACCCAGAACAGACTGCTCTTATAGAAGCAGTCTGATCTGGGTCCACACTGTTTGCTATAGAGGCTTCTTAAACATTTCAGCAGACGAGAAAAGCAGACGACTTTTGTTGCGAGTGGCCGATTAAGGTTTAAAACGTACCTCTCCAGAGTTCTGTCAGAGATATACCATCAAAGTCATCAGGGATACTGTTACTGTAGAGATAATGCATCACTCCCATAAAACTGTGAAACGACACACCCGGCAATTCTATACATTTCTATAAATATACATAGGTTTAGATAAGCAAAATTTTTGAGCGTAAAATTGTAAATATTTTCTTACCTGTCAGTTTTAACATATGTTTAGGGTGCCCAAAAGAACCGTCTCATTGAGACGGTACTTTTGAGTACCCACAACATATGTTTTGGATGAGAAATAAGAAAATTATTTTTGGGGTATACACTCTAAACTAAAGGCCTGAAAATATATGAACAAAAAATGAAGTTGAAACAGTTCCCCACTCCCATCCAAACATAAGCTGGTCCATGAGGATGGTGCTCTTCCTTTACAATGGTTACAACTGTAGAAACTAGTCGGTGTCCAGCATAAGGTACAAGTTGGCATGTGCGTACAGCGAAAATTCAACTCAGTCTGTGCATGCACACAGTCTGATCAGAGTCTTAGTTTTCAGCCCGGCCTCAAATTTATAAAGCTTTTTTTATGCTCAACTCAGCTGAGCACGAAATTTATCCTACTCATGAATGTTAAAATGCCAACAATTGTTGGCATTTTAACATTTATTAGCATGATAAATACTACATCTGAGAGACTTAAAGCAAGAAACTTCTTTATTTATCGGTATTTTAGTTATGTTGAGCAGAGGAAATTTTGTGCTCACTTGAGTTGAGCATAAAAAAATTTTATAACCTCGGGGCCTGAGGAAATGTTGAACCCTTGGCTACCCATAGAGACCCCCATCAAAATCTCTGATCAGACTGTGCGGATGGTGGATGCAAAGCTGATCTGAGTCTTCGATGGGTGCACATGCCAACATGTACCTTTTGCTGGACACTGGCTCAAATATTGATGGAATTTCATATTAAAGAAATAATCAGGTTATCCACTAACTATCCCATTTTAGCTGACTACGTTTCAAGACTGTTAGTTCAGCACCCCTGTTTTGTTCACAGTCTAGCAGATTAATAGCTACATTGCCTCTGTTGCAAGTTTTCAAGATTTTAGCTAGTCTCTATAATCTTCAATGGTTTTAGGCTTTAATTTAAAGCACTAATTTTATCTTATGGCAGATGACATTTCCTGATTCATAGCATTCAAAATTCAACTACAATTAGTTGATAACCAATGTGATAAGTACTAAAATCTTATGTGCTGGCCCATGTACAGTATGGGGGCAAGATTCACCATAAATAAAATAAAACTTAAACGCATGATTAAGACATATCATCTACTGCTCAAAATGAGCCAAAGTGCGAGAAATTGTCCGTCAAGCTTCTGCAAAAAGAATGGCTATGATCAGCCTTGTTTGGATTATACAACAATATCACAAGAATTTTTATATATGCTGTATCATCTTCAGATAAGGAATGTGAGTGATTAATTTTCTGTTAGTCAGCTTTTGGCTCCAATATTGATTTACATTGACTATTTGGGCCTTGATGCGAGAAAACCTGTCTTCGGAGGTTTGCGAACAACACAGGCGCAGACCAGCTGTCTGAGCAGCGCCTTTGTTATTCGCTTTTTAAAAAGTGTCATTTGTAAACTTGCTACAGGTGAAATTTAAATTTTCTAGCTAGTCTCTATAGCTGAGGAGACTGGTTTGAAACTTGCTTTGTTCGACACCCTGAAGACAGGTTTTCTTGCGACGAGGACCATTTGCAAGAGTCAATGGTTACACGATTCAAAATTTAGGGGTTCTGAGAAGCTGTGTGTCATACAGCTTCTAACCCTTCACCTACTACGAAAAAATCTGAAAATGTTGTCTGCTAAAGTTGTTTGCTGCATGTAAAAGCTTATGTCAAGGTTTAATTTTGGCATACAGACAAACAGTCTGATCTGGATCCAGACTGACTGCTACAGAAACATTTTAAATGGGCAAGTAGACTATACAGCAGATGATTTTAAGTCACAATTAGCAGCTTAAAAGCTAAAACGGCTAAATATCTAAATTTATTGGTGTATGATACTAAACCACATCTTTTCCCTGTAACCTTAAGGCACTGTCATTCAATATTGGAGCAAACTACATGTATTGGCTTTCAATATATTGCTCTCGCCCCTTTTTACTCGACTTCCATATCTAAATGTAATATTTAACCTGATACATGTAACTGTGTGCATAGCTTTTTTCAAAATTCCATTTCCTCTTAAAATGAAGATCATGATGATTTGGCTAGGATCTACACCATTTTTCATCGACAAATTGAATCCATATTCTTGCATAGATACCTATTTGTATAGCTCTTTTAACCCATTGTCAAATGAACGAAAATCCATGTTCAAATCATCAGTTCCACATGCATTGGTTTAAACTTGTAAATACTTAAAACCAGCACTGCATTATTTGCATGGTGTTATATGGAAAACGTTGCGGGCCAGATTGATCATTTTGCCGATGCCTTTGTTCCCAAATGATGTTGTGCGACCTTATGGCGTTCGAAATGTTACAGCTGATGCCATATTGTTCAGAGAAATCCAGAGTAAGAAAGGGTATATCATATTGTTTTAGCAGCGTTTTCAGGGCAAATTCAACGGGAAAAAGATAAAATATGCAAGAATAACGCTCACAAATGTTTATTTCAAGGCATAAACACATGCCGAGACACTCAGGAGATGTTTAAACACTCAGCCTATCAGTGTGTTCAAACATCTTTCTCGAGACCCAGCAATTGTTAATGCATTAAAAAACATGTGTGCTACCTATATTAATAATGGAATTGAACCATCGGATTGACTGGAAATCAAAAGATCATGTGATGTAAACAGGCCATAAATTACTCAATATGTGCTTAAAGGAGCATGTGCACTTATTAGGTAAAAATTTCAGGAGTAAACTCTATCTTACAACTAAAAATCATCCACAGTAAATTCCATAATGCTGTGATGTTTTGTATCAAATTTAGACTTCCCTTAAAAAATAAATAACTGAAAAAAACAACAATATAAAACGGTTATAGGATGTCTCAAAATTATTGTAAAACCTTAATCAATACAAATATACTAATTTACCTGTTCTGAATTATTTGGCAGACTTGAATGTTTAACTGGCATATTCATGGCTGCACTATATGATGGGGGTGGCTCATTGTCAAGGGGTGCTGTTACAACTTCATCATGTTGAACCTGAAACAGCAACCTGGGAAATTACAGACACACATTGATAGTATCTTTGGTTGGGGTGGCTCACTGTTACTGTCATGGGGTGTTGGTAAACAGTCTGGTGCTGTAACAGATTCATAATGTTGAACCTGAAATAGCAACCAGGGAAATTAAGGGGTACAGTTGGAAGGATTTATGTAGAGGACCACTAGACATTGCTATATACTAAATATATGAGCTGTAAGCCTCATGCACGGGTGGTAAACCTAGGAACTACCACAAAATTGTGTTAACGCAAATTTGTTCCCAAGCCACATCCGGGACACGTCGTGGTAGTTTCCAGGCCGAAAATTGGATAAAGAAAGGTTGGTGTCACGTTCATTTTTGTTTTATTTTACAACTAAGAACAAACAATGGTGAAATCCGACAATGCAGTTCCGTGTAAATGTGTTTCAGCGTCCCCTCTAGCCCAAAATTTCGTATGAAAAGTTATTTTCTTTCTTTTGATTTGTGTTTCCCCACTGAGCATCGGACCAATTTTCCCCAAAGTTCGAAAGATTTTAGCCCATATCTGTCAAATTAAATGGAATTTGATACCATTTGACGATGAAAATGATTAAAAGACCCTCAATAAACGTTCCTATACAGAAAAAAACATCTGAGTATTTACTCGTAAACGATTCATGCCCAGTTCGTCCTGTGTGGTAGTTTCCAGCTCATCATGGTAGTTAAAATGCTATTGTGGTAGTTTCCAAGACTTTGTAGGATACGTTTCTGAAGTGGTACAAAACATTTTAGTGGTTGCTTGTTTTGCATGACAACCCTCGAATTCGTCAATTAATTGCCACGGTAAACAATTAAATCACATTTTAACTCCATGAAGAAGCAAAGCTGAAGACTCAACATATTCGATGTAATGCGTGACAGGTGGAGATCATGTCCTGGACTACCAAACAACATCTCTTGAAATCTAAAGCAAAAGAAGGTCATCAGTTGAGTCCCGGTGGACCAAGCAACAGACAAAAAAATCATATTAATTATTTCGTCACTCGCTACGTTGTTCCATGTTCAGTCAACTTTAAGATAAAATGGCAGGCTAAGACTACTGGCCCAGAGTATCGTTAGTACTTGCGCTTCAGAAAAAAGAGGAATATCCTTGGGTTGGGTCACTTTTGATATACATGTGAGTGCGACTATGAACGGGCATGTTATTTGATAATTAAAAAGCATAGTTATTCAAAAACAAAATATGTGAATATCCCTTCTTTTCATTCTTCTCATCATTCAATAGCCCACTAAATTTAAAATTCAGGCAGTCGACATTTGTTATCTGACAAAAGGTTGTTTGAAAAGGTCTCTGTAGGAATAAGAGGGGTATTCAAGGTTCAGTCCGCACACCCTGTCTTTAAAAAAATGAAGTAGCCCCTGAATAGAAAACATCTGCTGATGCGAACTACTACTAAATTCCTACAAAGTCTTGGAAACTACCACAATAGCATTTTAACTACCACGATGACCTGGAAACTACCACGCAGGACGAGCGGGGCATAAATTGTTTACGAGTAAATGCTCAGATGATTTTTTCTGTGTAAGAACGTTTATTGAGAGTCTTTTTATCATTTTCATCGTCAAATGATATCAAATTCCATTTAATTTGACAGATATGGGCTGAAATCTTTCGAACTTTGGGGAAAGTTGGTCCGATGCTCAGTGGGGAAACACGAATCAAAAGAAAGAAAATAACTTTTCATACAAAATTTTGGGCTATAGGGGACGCTGAAACATATTTACACGGAACTGCATTGTCGGATTTCACCATTGTTTGTTCTTAGTTGTAAAATAAAACAAAAATGAACGTGACACCAACCTTTCTTTATCCAATTTTCGGCCTGGAAACTACCACGACGTGTCCCGGATGTGGCTTGGGAACAAATTTGCGTTAACACTATTTCGTGGTAGTTCCTAGGTTTACCACCCGTATCATGGTTTTAAAGAAGATTTTTTAAAGTTTTTCCCATTATAAGTCCATGGGAGCTATTAATCCCTAGGGCATGACCAGTTTGAACTCCAGGGCCATGGTTGGCAGGATTTATGTAGGGGACCACTAGAAATTGCTATATATATATATATATAAGATATGAGCCACATGGTTTCAGAAAAGATTTTTAAAGTTTTTCCCATTATAAGTCTATGGAAAGTCTTGATCCCCAGGGCGGGGCCAGTTTGAGCCCCACGAGCTTGATTGGCAGGATTTACGTAGGGGACCACTAGTCATTGCTACATACTAAATATGTAAGCTGTTTTTAAGTTTTCCCCATTATAAGTCTATGGAAGCTTTCTGTTGCCATGTCAACCAGAGTTCCAATCAGTTCATAAACCTTATGCAGCCTTTCCTCCTACCTGACGACGCTTTACATGAATTTGATCATGATTGGCAAAGAGACTTTAGAGATATACTTATTTGAAAATGTAAACGGACTTTGACAACAATGGATGCCAGACCATTGCTACTTATAATAAAACCTCACTTAAGCCTTCAACTCAGGTGAGCTTATAAAGGTATGCACACAGTTTGATTAATTGGTAAATTTGTTTGAATATGGTAATCAATATTTTACGCTAAATGTTAAGATTATAAGAGGATATGGACCTCGACGCGAGAAAACCTGTCTTCAGGGGTTTGCGAACAACACAGGCGCAGACCAGCCTGCGCATCCACGTAGTCTGATCAGTGCCTTTGTTTTTGAAACCTATCATATGTTAACTTGCTACGGGTGAAATTTCAATTTTCTAGCTAGTCTCTGTAGCTGAGGAGAATGGTTTGAAACTCGCTTTGTTGGAAACCCCGAAGACAGGTTTTCTTGCGACAAGGCCCATTATGAGGATGGCTTTCAAACCTTTTTAGATTCCTTCATGGTGTGTTGAAACATGGCTCTGAAGTAGTCACACCTGGCTGAGAGGATCACTTTGTGAGCATGTATTGTCTTCCCATCTACCAGGAACTCCACATCACTGAACGTGTCATTGTTCACCATTTTTCTGTAGTCCTCTGCTAGGTTTGCTACTGAAGGTGGTGGTGCTGAAAACAAATAAGTCAAGTCTTGTTTAGTTCTGATAGCAAGTATATCTAAGAAATAAGAAATAAATTCAATATTTGGAATGTTCATAGAATCATGAATACTTTGGGTGTCTTGCAAAGGGCTTCACATTAACTTTGCAAGAGACCTGAATATCATCATCATAGTCAGATTTTTGATTAACGTGCAGGTGCAGGGGCATCATCCACAGCTGTGGGCCCCCTTCCAGGTAACTGGCTAGCTGCACGCATAGCAGATCCCACACCTGATCTCCATGTACTCCTTTCTTGAGGGTCAACTGTCGTGAGCTTCAACTCACGGCAGTCTTTCTCTGTCAGTCTCTTCCGTGTTAGCTTGGTCCTCCCTGCCACCTGCCTGCCATAAATCTGTATATCACATGCTGTTCTGACTGCAACACTTAAATGCTCCACATGCCCAAACCAGCAAAGCCTTCTCTCTCTCAAAATGAGGTAGAGGTCCTCAAGCTCAAGCTTTGTCAGTAGCTGGCTAGATCTTCTGGCTTGATACTGCAGATCTGTCTGATCATGGCCCTATCATTGTGAAGTATTCATGATTCCATGAACAGACCAAAAATCAAATTTATTGCTAAAATTTACATGTTATTATATATAAATATCTAATATATAGAAATTATTCATAATTAAGGAAACAAAACAGTTTTGTATTTAATATGTAATCATATTAACAGTTTTTTTGCAAAAATCTAATGATTCATTTAAAGCTTGCTTTGAAAATGTAAATATTTGTACATAAGTCTAGCTATACAAAGAGGGTTCTTTGGAGAACCCACAACATATGTTTTGGTTGAGAAATAAAATAAGAAAATAATTCATAATTATGCACTAATATCTGGAGGTCTGTTGGTACATACCAGTTCTAACAATGAAAATACAGAAGGCTCATTATGAGTAGCCTCATTCAGATTTTAACTGTTTGCATCATCATCATCATCATCATCATCATCATCATCATCATCATCATCATCATCATCATCATCATCATCATCATCATCATCATCATCATCATCATCATCATCATCATCATCATCTAAAATTTCTAACACTCTTAAACAAAATGTTGGTTGTCAGGACTGGAATTCCCACAATGCATGTCAGTATCGGCTAAAACACGGTATTGGTGCTGATTTAATTTTTTTCATGTTATATCTATGCTACAGAAGAACTGTGTCATAAAGGAACACTTTATAAGAGTTATGCAGAAAGGCATTGTCAGATCTTGTTTGCCCGAAAATTTCAAGCTGCTAACATTGCTCGTCTTGGAGATATGGTGTATAATGTGCTCCCAAAATGGCCATTTATAAGGGTTATGCAGTCTCATTTTGAAAATCAAATCCTTTAAAGTCCAAATAATTCATGTTTCCTATTCATATTGATACAGAACTTTTTGCATCTTATAAAGACATTTATCTTCTAAATTTTGCAATTTGAATTAAAGAAATTGGTAAAAAATTCTGGATTTTCTCCCCACATTCCTAAAGATAGTGTTTTTGATAAAAACTGCAAGAATGACACTAATACACTGTACTATATCCATGATTATACAAGAAATGTGTTAATTTAAGTAAAATTCATTTTCATTATATCATTAAAGACTATAGTTTTCAAAAGTTACAGTTTGCATTCCAGGTTAGTCCAATGCTTCACACCATAAAACATTTCTGTCAGGAAAAAAAAGTAAATTTTTGTAGTGTCTGTAACTGTGACATTTCATGAAGTGAAATCTTGAAGATTTTCAATCTCAGAATAAGTTCCTTTTAATATTTGATGTCATTCAACATAAATATCAGATAGACAAAGTTGCATTGTCATGACAATTGGAATCTATGAGAAATTAGCATCAGAAAAAGTTACAGACACTACATGGAACATTGGACCAGATTTAAGTGCATTTTGACAAAGAATATTGTTTTGATAGATGACCTTTTGGACTACTGTAACTAACTACTTTGATGTCTTTTAGTATGGTTTACTGTATTCAGAAAATGATTTTAAGCATTGAGACATACTTCTGGTAAAAGTTAAGAGATGCAATCTGATAGAGGGCAATTTATGACAAATTCAGCCAATGGTTGTCGTAAAGATATGCTTATATTTTGCATATTTAAGTGTTTATCTTCTTTGTTTGGCCTCTCATAATGCTAACCAGTATCTCCCATTGTTGTTTCAGAGAAAAAGAGCTACAGATATTTATATTTTTGCTCTTATCTTGCATGTTATACCTTAGGTGTAGTGTCTGTAACCTATTAACAGGCAGAAGTAAAAGTATAAAAAAAATTATATGAAGGAATATTTTCAAAAACAAAGACTAGTTTTAGGTACGATGTGTAAAAAGCAATGTAGAAAATGATAATATATTATCGTATCGAGTATTTTATTTTTTGCCTAGTGAGACACTAATCAGCACCAATACTGTGTTTTAGCCGTATAGCAAACAGGGAAGATCCTGATCAGACTGCTTCTTCAAAAGCAGTCTGATCTGGGTCTGCACTGTTTGTCTAGAGCTTTTTTGTAGCAACTAGTGTTAAAAATTTTAGAACATTTCCCGTAGCTTAACTTACCAGACATGTGTTTCTTTCCCCTCAGCTGGACAGCATCAATTTCCACCCAGGTACCACAGACTGTACAGTCTACCTCTATTCTGATCTGTTTCATCAAGAACCCAGGATCCTAGCAATACAGTCAACAACTTTTAACCCTATCCATTGGTCCAGATTAGCAAACATTTAGTGCATATAATTGTGATTATTTTCTTATCCCTCAATTTAAGCATAAGTTTTGGGTGCTCAAATGAACCGTCTCAATCAGAAGGTTCTTTTGAGTACCTACAACATATGTTTTTGTTGAGAATTAAGAAAATTATTTTTGGATTATGCTC